>OU744344.1:29759659-32259659 GCA_916610135.2 Macropis europaea
AAGCCGACCGGGGAATTAAACTCTCGTCCGCCTCGCTAGCTGGATGATTGCGATTCGACATCGCGAAATAATTGTCGGACACGAAAACATTTCTATCAGGCGACAACACACTGTCAGTTTGAAAATCTGAAGGCGAGACTCTTTGGACATGAAGACATTTTCAAAAATTAGGTCTGCCAATGTCCTTGTCTGTGATACAGGTTTTCCTTATTTACTTTGGGAAGGCTGCAATAAGTATTTCAATGCTGGAGAAAAACAAATAAAATAGAATGCAATCTAATAAATATTGAAGATCGTGTTGAAAAACTTGATTATTGTCATCTGCTACGGCAAGATGAATATGTCAATAATCCGGTGGAACTATAATAAGATGTCTTAATCTGTGCTTATGTCACGCAGCGAGAGTATCAAGGCGATGTTGTCGGAGTGTAATATTGAATACCGCGTTAAAGAAATTGGTAAGTCAGTTTGTAGGTACCGTTACGACTCTGAATGGTTTCATCTGGATGTCTCGACTATAGCAAGAAGAATGTCGATAATCCATTGCCACTGTAATAAGGTCTCTTAATCTTGGGCTACGTCACGCGGCGAGAGTCTCAAGGCGACGTTGTCGGAGTGTAAGACCGCGAATGTTTTATTGAAAATTCGAACACTGGAGTTTCGAAATCATAGAAAAATGTACATCGACGTGAAAGAGTATTTTGATTTCGTTCATGAAGCTTCCAAGCGTATCCGTTTCGTTCTTCGAGCGAGTTTCTCGTTTGAACGTCGACGAGAACCCCTGTCCCGTCAAAGATTGGTTACATCTGGATGGGTCGAGATATATCAGAGAGAGATATGAACGCGCGCACGGTCTAGACGTTATTGTTCCAATAAATCGGTCGAATTTACAGGATTTTTAGCGGCAACGGGGGCTCCTCTAAAAAAAAAGTCGTTGGAATTCCTCGAGGCGCATCGTCAGCTTTGAACCGTAAAAATGGAACCGGAGAAAGCTTGTTACAGCGGGAGAATGAGCCAGGGAAACAGACGAATTGAAACGGATTTTTCGATATACTCGCATGGACCGTCGATGAAAATCGCTGGCGATCGGACGAAAGTTCGCGGACGATCATTTCGATTCTCCATTGTGGTGTGACTGAATCGCGATTGGCTGCGTTCAAAGGGTTCGTTCCTCCATCTGGAAGTCGTCTGTGAAACGGATCCCTGGCCGCGTAAACACTCGTACACGAATCCTCGATGTTGTTCCAATAAATCGGTCGGCTTTGAGAGAACCCCGAGCGACGTAAAAAGACTCGCGAAAGCGCGAATAAATTGCGAACACGGGGAAGGCTGGCAGAAATTATTCCGACTCGCGACGAGAAAACGCAAAAACCGACCGAAAGACCCGTGTAGGGGAGGACAAAAGCAATTAGTCGCCTTGATGAGTGCAGGAGGTTCTCTACTGCTGCATCTGCGCTTTCTGTTTCGACTGACTTGAATATTCGAATCTCAATTAGTTTCAATTGATCCTTCAGTCAGAGCCGGATCTAGGACCTTGAACACCTGGGGCAATAGCCCAAGTTTGCGCCCCCATTTAGTAAATGTTTTTCTTATAACTAAGCAAATAAAACAATATAAAAAGGATAATATTATATTTATAAAACTTAAAAAAACATTGATTTTCTAATTTTAAATTCTAATAGGTCCAATATTTAAAATTGCATTTTTCTTGCTTTAAGTGAAGCAAATTCATTAATTACTATATCATAATTGATATGTTTAGACAAAGCTTGTTCAATTGATATTATTGCCATATTTGTTAGGTTTTCTTGTCCCAATGTTGAATGCAAATAATTCCTGATGATCTTAAGTTTTCTGAAACTCCTTTCTCCAAATGCAACAAAGACAGGAATTATTAGAAACAATTTTAATGTCTCCTCCAAATTTGGATAGGTCTCTACTAATCCATATTCATAAAGGATTTTCAAAAGAACCTCACTAGAAGCTGTAGTATCATTTGGCAATATTGACATAGCATGCATCTTGAAACTTGCTATTTCTTCCGAAATTTCAACAGGGTTTAAGTCATCTTCATATTTTAAAGCTAAGTCGACCGCGGATTTTTGTAATTCTCAGAATGAGAATTTGAGACTTTTGCGCCCCCTCGTACTTTGAACTTGAGGCAAAGGCCACGTTCGCCTCGCCCTTAATCCGGCTCTGCCTTCAGTCTCCGTTTTTTAAATTCAGGAACGAATGGAATTATCTTTAGACAGAAGCTTTATTGGATGAATTGCACAGGGCCAGACTATAGCTCTGTTGAAAGCGATCATAGAAAACGTGGCAGAGATATACTTTGCATCGTCTAATGAGATCATCCGGCTGCGACAACCTTCTTCGCAGATGTATCGACGCGCTTGCAAAGTGCAATTACGCATATTCACCATTTATGAATATAACAAGTTTTTATTCTTCCTTCTTTTGTTTTAAATTATTCCTTTCTGGCTGTCCCATCAAGTATTGCATGTAACTCCTAAGAATAGGAAGTATGTGACCAAAGATGAACACCAAAAATAAAGTAGACTAGTAAGATCCTAGAGAAGCTCCAAACAGTGCACCGTCAGGACCGTAGGGCTCCAACAAATGTGCGACTCTGTTCTTCATCACAGATTGCACTATTGACAATATTTTATAGACAGATCTCAATAAGTAATATTAACACTTTATATGCAGGCGACGTAAAATTACATGTTTATTTTTGCAACGCCTATCTGCGGCATATGGAAAATTTCGTTTTTACTTTGTTTGTGCGTTTTCTGGGAGTCAGGACAATTTCATGCGCTTAAGTTAAATTAAAACTATTTTTTATGTGATGATGCCAATAATTTAAAATTGCTGATAATGGTGAGTATAAAGAAAAAAATTTCATTAAATTCCGACGACAACTTCAAGTGTTGTGTGACTTTTAGTTGTGTCTACTGTAAAGTCTTCACGAAATCGCCAAAAATAGCCCGCGGCACGTAGGTTAAGATGTGCAAAATACCCCGCATATAAGGTGTTAAAAAAAAAAAGAAAATGTCATCATGATGTTTGCCAGGGATTTTCCACGGACGTTCCATAAGTAGAGCAATAATTTTCCACGGACCCAGAACAAAGTATCTGTTGTATCCGTTCTATCGAGCTATCTGGTCTAGAATTTTTCCGCGACGCCGCTATATTTTCCGTATCGGCGGACAGGTTGTCGCGGGCGCGTTAAACACACGAAATTATGCGTCGCCTCGTCGACGAAGCTACGCGACGGAGGTAATGTCACCAATGACGGAATTAAAATAGATGTAGAAGTGAATTGGTGAGGTGGCAGCGAGCGAAGGAGCGACGGAGACGGAGAAATGGAAAGTAGCTTGACGCGTGTGTGGCAAAGAGAAAGAGAAGGACGCGGATTCTTCTTCCAGTGGGAGGTACTAAAATTAGAGGAGCCCACGCGGCCAACAGTTTCTTCTTCAAGCTTCCTTCAGACATTTTCAAATAGTCCTTTACGCCGATAACACGCCGTGTTTTCGCGACGTCTCGCTGTCAGTCGCGTCGCGGCGCCGTGATTCCGCGTTCGATTCGATCGATCGTCGTACCAGTGACTTCCTAGCTTGGAACCCATTCAACCTGGAGATAGTTCGGCTGCCAGCGTTCGAGTAACCGCGGTGATCCGGATCGACGAGAAATCGAAACACGGTTTCGTTTCTTTCGATCGATCCGATGGCTCCGATTGTCGATTTTTAATTAGTAAACAGTCGAGAGTCGACAGGCAGAGGTATGGTCGTATCTTCATCGAGATCGTTGCTAGAGACTTTCGAGAGTAAGCGGCGCTCTTGAGGAGTTATGTTCAGGGATCTAATGAGGCACTGATGAATTTATATAAATTAGACTTAGAAATTGAAATCAGTGCGTTCTCAGATCCCTGTTGAAGTCAACTGCAATGCTGACGAAACGTCAGAACATAATTCTATAAGGACACGGGTTATACCCGGAAATCTCTAGCAGCTATCATTACAGCAGCTCACGGACTTCATCGGGATCGTTTTTACGATCGGTATAGGCTGGTCTCTGAGACGATGCTGTAAGCTCCAGCGTTTCGTACGAGTTTTGTCGCGCAGACAGCAGGCTAGAAACCCCTTCGTTCGAGGATTTCGCTTACCAATGGGTCTGTCCTTGAACGGTGGCCGCATCGAGTGATTCGTCAACGGATCCTTGCAGCATTGAGAATCTCGCGATAGCCTAGGCATGCATTTGAATCGAACGAGCTTCGAGTCGACCATCCTGCCGCTGTTCCTGCTGTGCCTGTCGGCGGGCATCGAGGGTAAGTCGACCGGTTCGATACGATATCGGGTACGCGGTATCGATTTTTTCGAGCTGCGACACGTTGTGCGCGCGATCAAAACGCATAAGTTCTTGATCGCACGCGGAAACAACGTCGCGCGATATAAACGAGATGAAACGATTATGACACGAGCGCGCCACGCGACGGCAAACTCTATCCTTCGTGTCTAGAGAATGTTTTCTTTTTATACGTCGCGTTGGTTCGCTCTCGTAGAACTTGTTAGTTGATACGGCGATGAACATGGGTAAATTAAATGTTGCACGATCGATAACACTAATTGTAAGACAACTCTCTGGCTGCGAAAGACGTGTACATGCGTCTTGGAACGGTATTTTTTAATGTATTCGTGGACTGGTTGTCGGGTTCGAGTAATGTACGGAAATTCAGAAGTGAGGTGAAACGTAAAAATGAATAAATCGTGGGATAAGAATGATTAATAAAAAATGTAGAGTTCATGGAGGCAGAACAACAAAGTATAATGAAATATATGTTCTTCTTCAGGTATTATTATCGCGGATACTGCGAACGGGGTCGCATAGAGTACCGCAGTCAATAGTTTAAGGATGTTTGAGAATGTTTGGTAAAGATTGAACATGTTTGTGATAGTTTGTGTAGACAGACTTATATTACGTAAATGTTGTGGTGGTATTTATTATGCTTGAGGAAGATCAAACATGTTAGAAGAAAATAATTTATCACGATATATCATTGTAACTATTAAACTCACAAAGTTGTCTTAAGATTTAGCGCTGTTTGACGAACCCGTTTGCCAAATCGGCTTGCATTTTTCAAATCTCCCGTGTCTCTTACCAGGAAGAAGATGCGTGTGCACGAGCAAGGCCTGCAAGGAAGCCGGAGTGGACATATGCAAGACAAAATTCTCCTGTTACACGGAATTGATCCTAACAGGGGATCAAGAGTTCGAGGAGGGCTCACCGACCAGAGGGTGCACGGCGTTAGTATACCAAACTTTCTTCTATCCGATGAATTTTCGTGCGACCGGTCGTCGATGTGGAATTTCTTGAACAAACAAAATTTTAAGACCCGTCGTCGACTCGCGTTTTGCATAAAAGTGACTGGATAAAAAGCAACTCCTCGACCTATAACCTTTCCCCGTTATTCGACAATAAATTCCAACGCTGTAGCGCGACTGCTTGCTGGTTACGATTTAATTTGCTGGATATTACGATTGACGTCCAGCTATAAATTCACGAACGCTCTATGCTAAGCAGATAACCTTGACGAGATAATCGACTCGGAAGGTTTTCACGAATTCCATCTGTCCGTGTTGACGCGAAGAGACATCTAGCCGGCTGACAACCTATTTCGCCGAATCGATCGAGTCTTTTATTGAAAATATAATGAGACGATGGCGGTATCGATTACCGGTTCATTAAGGCGGACTATTCATTTTTGAGAAAGATAACGCGCGGAGGGCGAATGGTTCTCGATGCGACCTCCTTTCGATCCAATTCCTCGGCGATGCTCGAATCGATATCCTTGAAGGCGTGGTGAGCTACGACCGCGGGACCGTCGAGGAATATTGAAATCTTGTTGGGGTTATAAATCGAAGCGAACGACGGTTATTTAAATCGCGACTATCGCCGGGGTCACGGAACTTTATCGACCAGGGGCCCATTTTATCGGTCTGCTCTCTGTCCGCTGCCCATTGCTCAGGAGTGCCACGCCATTGTTGTGCGAGACAAAGTCCTGGGTCACGAGGTCGAAGTCGAACGACAACGTGGACCGATCGTCGGCTAGCTGGATCGGTATGCCCTGGCCCAGATTGAAGTGTTGCGACAGCCACGACTACTGTAACGCCGATCACCACGTGAACGTGTCCACGTGGATCCATGACAAAGACAGGCCGGATCCCGTGGAACCCACTTTAGACTATGCCGGTAAACTCTTACCTCATTTCGTAACTACTTATCAGAACGGTCCCATTTTTTTTTTAAATTCACAGCAATCCCGGAATAGATGGTTTCAGAACGAAAGGCGCTGGATATATCACAGTGGTTTTGAATCGAGGGGGTGATTCACTGGTCCGCAGTGATGTACCACTGATTTAGTAACTTCTGATCTGGAACCAATTATTTCGATATCACAGCGATAGAATCAAACTTGAGGTGTACTTATCATAAATACTAACCAATTGCAGCATCTAAGATTCATTATTCTCCAAAACCACTTTTCCACCTTTATTATATGTTTTACTCACTAATAATTAATGTATAAAAGTCGAGCTTCAACTGTAAATGCTGTTATTAAGCCTAACATCGATCTACCTTAACCATTTTTATTGATCGTCCTACTAATCACATTGCAGCAACACTAGGGATAGCTCTTTGCTTTGCTTCAAAACAACGTAAACCAACTAAATGGAACCTTTATGTATTTCTTCAAATTGGGTCAACATCAACCTAATCCAACTTTCTTTCTATTGTCCCGTGAACCGGCACCATCCTCTGCAAATTCCCTATTCAGTTCCCGGCGTTGCTACAGAGGAGCGTAATCCAACGTGGCCCAACATAATCCAACCCTGTACAGCTGAAGTTAAGTTTCAGTGGGTTTGCGAAGGTTCGCCGAACGGAGTATCGTTGTCGAGCGGAGACTTGATGGGGCTGATTCAGAGGGATCCAGAGGCGGTTGCCGGAGGTCGGGAATCGTCGGATCAGATTCTTCAGTATCGCGTTAAGCCGCTGCACGTCGCGGCTCTGGTGTTGGCGATCGCTGCCCTGATATCGGTTCTAGCCGCCTGCTACGTTATTACAAGGTCTGCAAATTTTTATTATACCGTCCACCGTCGAGTTTCTCGCCGGCGAATCGCGTGTACGTGGCATGGAAGGTGTCTGATCTCACGTAACGACTTTTTACCGTTTCGCTTTTGCGCGCCGCGCAGGAAAACACCGGTTGGCGAGATGCTCCAATAAAACGTGTGTTTTACGACGTCGAGAGCGTTTTGCCCGCGCGCACGCTCCCGCGAATTACTTTCTGACGTGTTGCCAAACGTGTACCCGAAGTTTTTTCCTATGATCTTTACAAGCTGTCCTTTGAAAATTGGGGATAGCTGGCGACAGCCGTTTGATGTCCTGTGTCCAGGAAGAGGAAAATCGGGGTGTTGGTTAACACTTTGACGGCCTCACATTTTTGGCGTCGCCTTTAGGTTGCCGCCGGCGATATTTACGAAGTCATTCGTAGCGTAATAAGTAATTACAGTATATTTATTTTACTTTCAAACTTTTTATACACTCGAAACACGCGAACAATGGACGCAACTGTTTTGAATAGTAGTCAGTACATATTAGTATACGAACATCGAATTCGCGGCCTGAAATCACTTTTGTACGTCTTATGAAAATAGCGGTGCAAAGTCACATTTTCGTGACGCCGGCCAATAACCGCTGGCTAACGAAATCACGCATACGTGACAGCGGCCGACAATGTGTTAACTTGTGTCAGTGGAAAAGCAGTCGACAGGCGAATGGAAGGTTTTGGATTCGATTCTCGGTCTAGTCCACCCGATTCTGTTCTTCCTTAAGATTGGCCCTCGTGCTATTACGTTCGGTCTTTGAATTTTGAATTGATGTGACTTCGAGGACAGCCAATTTTGTCAAGCTAGCCTAGGTGTAAGCAGCAGCTATTTACTGTCTTGCATTCAGAAAGAGGAAAATAGGTTGAATAGTTTAGTAGAAAAGCACCCGACAAGGAAGATAGGTTGAATAGTTTAGTAGAAAAGCACCCGAAAAGGAAAATAGGTTCAATAGTTTAGTAGAAAAGCACCCACCCAATAAGCAAAGATTCCAGATTCGATTCCCGGTCCAGTCCACCTAATTTCGTTCTCCTTTACAATTCAAAAGTGGGATTCACCCTGAGGCTCTTACGTTCAGTCTTTGAGTTTGTGAATTTCGAATCGATGCGTGTTCGAGGACAGCCAAGTTTCTTAGGCTGACATAGCTGTAGGTAGCGAACATTCCTCTGCCTTGCGTTCAGGAAGAGGAAAATCGGTAATGGGTTGGATTACAGTATTGTCTGTCTGCTGCTCCCTTTGTTTACACGCCCACGATCTTTTTCCCCGGACAGTCGAAGGGATCGTCGTTATATTTTCGCCAGGTCTCTTGTCGCGTTGCCAGGAAATTTCGTCGACTGTTCGTTAAGGGAGCAACATTGGTATGTAAGTTCGTAATTGTAATTGCTTGGCATTGCTCGCTGGCATGCCGGCATGCCAGGCCCCTCCAGTGAATCGATTCCCATGACACAGCGTTTCAGATTCACGATCAAAGGAGAAGTTCCGATTCGTCGTGGGCCGAAACGAACGGCCGCGCGTGCCAGAACGCGTTACCAAAAAACGAGAGGCCGCTCGATGACGGGCTTTCGATACGAGTTTTCGTCCGTCGCCGCGTATACGCGCGTTCAGGAAATACGCGATCGAACGCGATGCATAGGAAAAACCTTGTGCTAATTTTAACTCGGCGACCCGTTAACGATCACCGTTCACGAGCTCGTACGCTGCAACCGTCTCTCGCGATACGCGCCGATGCTACGGTCAATTGAGTGCTCGCACGTCGAAAATCAGCGTTGCACGCATTAACGGAGATCATCGAGTCGCTTCGACTTGAAATATTACCGATATTAATACCGCGCACAACGGCTCCTCTCATCGCTGATCCGATAAGCCTCGCCACGTGCGACCCGCCCCGCCTAGCTGTCGATACCTATCCTGAACAATCGATTCCTGAAAACCGACTGAAAGGAGATTCAATGAAGCGTACATGGGTTGCTAAAAGCTGATGCACGCTTCTGTCTGTTTTTCGAAGCGATAATCGGGTGAAGTTGAAGGATTTGTAAGAAAAGGCAACGTTCAGGTCATCTGCAAAGTGTCGCCTCTCATCGCCATCGGGGGTGCCGCTCGTGGGCCCTCAACGGATGGGTCGCAGGTCAAGGATTCTTGGCCAGCGACGCGGCATTCCTGTAATGGACCTCGTGTGCGACGCACGCATTCCAGAACGGGCATTAGCGAAATATAATATATATATATATATTATTTAATAGTTACTGTGTTTATTGAGTCGCCCACCCCTCGGTTTATCTTACAGATCCGTTACGGAATTTTCTAATTAATCTTAACCGTTCGCTGTTTTTGAAAAATATTGTAAGAGGGACAAGACTCGGTGGGCTAGACTGGCAACCTACCCAACCCACTACCAAGATATTAAAGTGGCTGCCGCCTACAATATCGTGTAGTTTGTGCTTGTTTCAGTATGAAGGCAGCGTTTACATTGGTACTACAGTGACTGATACAAGTAGCTAGCCTGGCTAGTCCACTTACGAGTTACTGGTACAAGTTACTTACGAATGTAAACGCAGCATTAAAACATAATCTAAACGATACAATATATTTGTATGCAGTAGAGCGATGCGATGTAGAGTCAGACACAAATTCAATGGCACGAAATTATAGACCGCACGATGAATTTAAGTTACCCCACAAGCTGAACAAGTCCATCAGCCGCTTCTTTTCGACTTTTTTCATTATTTAGCCGTCAGATCGGTGTGTTCGTTTTCTGAGGTTTCGTCCAGCCAGTTTGTCGCGGCAGACTAAAAGCCGCACAACTGCCCTCTTATCAAACCTGCTCATTCGAGGGGTCCTGGGGAAGAGATAGCGAGGCTCCGAAGGCCTGCAGGGGTCTACCCTCTAATCTTCGGCCCCCGAACAGTTAAGTGGGTTTTCGAGTTCGGGAATGTCCCGTCCTACGGTCCGCGTACACCTTCCAGGACGTGTTGCTTCCTTTTCTTTCCGCTTTATCTCGGCCTCGAGCGTGTGTCTCGAGTATCAGGGACTTCTTTCCCCGATTTCTTCGTGTTTCACACGGTCGAGGCTTAATGTGGCCCCGTAATGACGTTGCCTTGTCAGAAGGATAACGCCGCCTCGGGAGCACGTGAGTCGGGAGTGGAGGAGCCCGTTTTATCGCGGATGAGCGTACTGGGCTTGCAGGAAAAGGGAGGTGAATTAGGATAAGGGACGTTGATAAGCGACGGTGTACATTTTCGTGAACACGTTTCTGTATCGCTCGTCCCGTTTATCGGTTCAATATATTTTTTCGAACGACGCAGAGAGTTCGAGAGTTTCGTCCACTTAAAAATTCTCCGCTTTTCAGGTTCCTGAAAACGAATCCGTACACGGTGGGCAGCGTGGAGTAAAGTCATCTGCTGTTCGCGGTTCTTTGAAATCGACGTTCGATGGATCGTCACGTCCGTTCGCTATCGGATCAAACGAACCAGGTAAACCGTCTGTCAATGAAAGTTTCGCTCTCGAAAATTCATTGATCGAGCACGCGTTATCGTGTACGCTGATCGAAGGCGGAAATCTTGTCGATTGTACTTTATGAAGACCGCGTGCAAAGAGAAATCGCTGAGCGGATACGGCGTCCGATACGGTGGACCGTTCAGATCGACTCGAACGAGCTTACAGCAGCTTTCCGGCTTAATCGTGTGCCCCTGATCGACCAACGAACGTAAAATATAAATAGAAGCCGACTTGCAGGAGATAACGGACGCTGACAGGCCGTTCGAGACCGGATTGAACAGATTTTTGTTGGAATATCAAGCAGCTTTCGCGTCACACAGTGCCAAGGGAGTGCAAAAAATTGCTGCTGATATCAATATAGCTCATCGCGACACTTACTAAATTTTCCGATCTCCTGCATTGAAAATTGATTGTCCAGAGGATAAACGATAACTGGCGCCTTTAATTTAATTTAACTAACCCAACTAAACTATTGCAACTAGCTCCATGAGTGGTCTGAGAACTCATGGATAATGTAAATAATATTATCAGTGCGTCCTGAGACCCCTTTCACTGACTGAACCAAATTATTCACTAATCCAAGCTTCTAATTACCTCCTACGTTAACCCAGGAATTTGTTATACACGGCGACTCTGTTGTCCCTCGTCTGATCGGAGATTTTTCTATTTGTTTAGGCTGATGGGTGCACGGATCCCAGGAAACGTGGGACCGCCAGCGGTTTCGAGAGTCATCGAATGCATGACGAAGCTCCCCGAGGGACAGTTTCGAGCAAACAAGTCGTTGGGATCTTTTGTTTCGAACTGCACGATGACCAAACGTCGTGCTCGACCGTTCGAATTCCGTTGAGGGGAGCGAAACCAGGTGCTACGGTCATCCCGACGTGGTTAATCGTCCCCGGAACACGCGTGGCAGGAAACAAACATAACGAGGAGGTGGAAAACGTCGAATAGTATACGCGAGAGAGTAAACGAACGTTCAGAGCTGAACACTCGTGGGACGCTTCATTCGTAAGCGTGTAACAAAGATCGAAAAGCAAATTGAACGGTAGCAGGAAACTGTCGAAGCCGACATGTACATTCGACACGATAAGATAAATTATTGTGCGGAACAGGGCGAACCGCATTCCCGTTTGCATTGCCTGTGTGTTAACTGTTAACGGGGTGTACCTATAGGAGAGAATGTAGTGAGATGAGGACTAAAAAAATAGTTGTAATCGAATTAATTTTGATCTACGCGCTTCATTCGATGCTCACCCTCATCCTCCAGTACGTAAAACGGTACAGGGTGACATCGACTTACGATTCGCCGTTTAGGGTATTTTTGTTTTAATTTTTGGATCATTCTCTGGTGGTGATACACAAGTAACCTGTGCCCATAACAATAATCTGTGCTCCCAAAATGCAAAGTTCATTTATTCTCAAGTTCGTCGTACGGGTAATAGCCAAAGATTATTCCGTAAAACTGTTACTTTCTTAATACTAATAATCATTGTTTCATTATAAATGATATCTCGATGCGTTGATCATGCCTAACTCTCTCCCCTGCAATCGAACACGTGAAAAAAGACCTGTGTAATAGATGAGTAACAAGATGCTGAAACGCTTGTACGATTAAATCGTTTGATACAGGATCGCGAGGAATTTTTTCCAGACATATTCGATCATACGATGACTGGCAGACTCGGTCACTGCGACGGGACCATGACAAACAATAAGGTATTCCATTAGGATTGCCCTGAGAACCGAACCAGACAGGCATAACCAGGTGCTGGTCGGATCCAGCGTTGGATCCAACTCGACCACCGCATTCGTTTCGCCCGACGAAAATCAATCACTCCGCTAAAGATGTGGCCACGATTCTTAGGTAGATACCCTACGGTCCCCTGACCATCCTCGGATCACCGAATCTCTCAGATAGATATCTGTGGCTTGTCTAACTGGTTCATCCACGAGCCACTAACAAGCCATTTCTCTCTATCGTTCCGCTTCTTCTGATCTTCTTGCCGTGATACCTCGAGCAAGTTCAATTCCCCCCAGCCATATGAACGCGAAATGATTTACGTTCGACCTATCCACGGTGCCACCCTCGACCGTAATTAACGTTTAATCGTCCATTATTACGTGTACACGCTCGTTATCGACCTTGAGCAGTTGCTCGGTTCCGAGAGAATATCTTCAGGCGGTTTTAATGAGGGACTTTTTTTGTTCGACTCGATACGAGGAGGGGTCTACGGTTTCAGACTGTGTCCTCGACGAAAAGCGGATTACGAGGCAGTCCAGAGACAGCGAGCTGGAGAATGATAGCAGCGGGTAGGGTGCATATTTCATTTGGCAAAGTGTTCGCGAACACGGTGACGACGGAACGGATTATCCTGGTCGAAACAATGCGTCGTCTCGATAAGAAACAAGGGGAAATAAGAGCAGCGCCGTGGCGCCAACGAGTTGATGGCTAATTGGCTAATGCTCGGCTAAAAATAAGTGGCGCGTTGCCCGCTTTCGAATGGTTATTCGAAGAATATCGAAAGACGGTCGCCTATGCTCCGTTCCGTAAAAAGGAAACGAATCGCTGGTGCTGAGGGTTCTTTGCCAGTCGATTCTGTGCGGGAAATGCAACCGAGAACGGTGATTTTCCGTGAAACGGACGCAGAGGCGAACGAAACAAGAAGACGACGATCGTCGACGGGAGATTACATTGTCTGCGGTCGAGACACACGGGGGACCGCTTTCGCGGAATTCATTCGAATCGGCGAATGAGAAGAGCTCAATTTAACCTCTCGGACTCGAACGAGTCTGGCTCGTCATGGTAGCCTGATGACGAAGTATAGACTGACGAATGCAGCTCGTCATAACGTTTGAGGTGTCACCTGCGAGATTTTATGATAATTATAAACAGGGTCAGTTTGCGACGCGTAAGCGGAAGCAGTATTTTTAGTGTATTTTATTGTGAAATATTATTATGATAGTAATGAAGACAGTGTGAAGTGGACAATACGGAAATAGACAGAGACGAAAGTGACATAATACCAACTATGTACTAAAAAACGCTTAAGACGTTTTTTAAAACTAGCGACGATAACGACATCTCTAGCACAAATGAGTTATCAGAAGAATACATTTGGAAAGATGAAGACATCTATTTCTCTTAAATTTCAATCTCCTATAATGCTTTGTAACAAATAGGGCTACGTGTAAAAACATACTTTTCATTTTATTAAAATATTTAATTCAAAAACTGAAACGCGTTATTTTTCTTTTAAACACTATCTACACCGACAGAGGCAAGAAAGTTAGATCCTATGCATATGCAAAAATAATCTGAATGAAATTGTGCGTCAAGTTTCGCGGCACAAGTGGTGATCCTACCTGTCGATGATCGATCCATTGCAAAGGAAAAGTAAGATCTCGTCTGTGAAACGAGGAGGACCATCACGCACACGCGTCATGCACGCTGCAGTTGAAAGGGAGATTATCGAAAGGAGAGTTGAATTGCCAATTCATCTCCTTCGACCACGTCTTCGTTATTTACTTTCGTCGCTGCACGCGCTCTTTGAATCTCTGGCTACCGCTTCTGCGTCTCATGAAGATTCATGAACACGGATTTTTGGAGTATCGTTCAATTTATGGCTACCGAGGTAGCAGGACAATTGATATGTTTCAAATTTAAACGCTAAGAAGTATTTAGTGCAGGGACGTCGAAAGTAGGGGCACCAAGGTCGCTTCTCCTTTACACAGATACACGCAAACTTTTGCTTCGAAGGTCTCATCATTTTTAACATTAGAATGAAAGCGACAAAAAATGCATATCATATTCTAGGACGCATAGTGAAGAACATTTACCAAACTTAAGATAAAGACGTGACCTTGAAGCACCTGGTCCCTATGTCCCTGGAACAACTGTACCCGGTAGCTATGATAACAATGAACACACGAGGATTCTCGTGATCCATCTCAATGCAATCCAAATGATCTGCCCTCCGAGTTTCACAAGATGCTATTCCATGAGAGACAAGAAACCAAGTCGAATGCTAACGTAATCGTCCGAAGAGGTCTGAGACCTGCGAACGAACCGCAATCGCGACGCGTACGGTATCGACACATTTAGAAGCCCGCATGATCGCGTATTTTTATTCCTAAGCAGGAAAAAAAGCGGACAGAGACGACATAGCGCACCGACGATGCTAAAAAGGAGACCAGCTGTCAGGAGGAGGGTTGACGATCCGCAGCATAAGTGCGCTGCCGCTCTTTTACATCGACCCTCTTCCTCTGTCCAGGACGTACGAACGTGTTCGCGCGCGCGCGCGATAGCGCTGAGATAGTGTGCACGGCACAGACAATCACAGACACAACCATAACGTGGCGTCTCCGCCTCAGGGTTCAGGCGCCACTGTCTCTCCTCTCTCCGTCTCTCGTTTCCCTCTCCGACCACCCATTTCCCGGCGTCGATCCACACACTCAAACTTTTACCAACACCACCGCCTCTGCCCGCATACTGTAACGTTCTGGTACAGTGGCTGCCATTAACGTAAGTGGCACAGGCCATGTGCGCACTCGATCCTACCGAACGGAGCGATCGATCGATCGGGACCCTCCGGAGATCCGACAGATGCGAACCGATCGATCGATCGACACGTGCAACGTGACGATCGGGCCCCTCTCTACCCCTTGCCTTGTAATAATAACGAGTCACACTCGTGATGCATGGTCTATATGTTATACGATGATGTTTTCACGGGAATATGAATATTTCAATGGGTGTTAAAGCGCCCTTGACTTTCGGAGGATTATCTAAAGAGGAGAGCCTAAACTCTTTTTTAGGGATATCCAAACATATCAAGGATAATCAAAACAGTACACTGGGTGAAAGAGATACCGTGAACGATTCAGGAACACGCACCAGTGGTGTGTCATGTGATACCCCTGTTTTTTCTAATTTTTAGAACTTCCTCCACCCTCGGCACAACCCTGTCGGTATTTTTTTTATGTATCCAGTAAACTACCTGTCTTCGAACGAGCATTGCAGTATTCTAACGGTATTGTTTGTACGTCTGCATGTAGACAGACGTACATGAGTACTAAATGTTGAATAAACGTCTCTCGATAAAAGAGTAACCGATTACACGGAGAAATTATTCACGAACTAGGTTATCCGAACAGTTTCAAGAAAAAGGAGTGTAAAGTTTATATGCAGCAGTACTTTCCAAAATACCAGTAGAATATGGAGCCAGAGAGTCTGAATCTCCAGACATTTGCCAATATCAAAAACGTAGATATACACGAGAAGTTTTGTAACGACAGCCCTAAAGGAGAATCTAGAAAATCACCCATCCTTTCTGAATCAAAGAATACTACCCTACACTGCAGAATTTTACAGTACGGGGTCTCCCTAGTGACGGTTTAAAAAAATCGAATTTTTTTTTGTTGAGATTTTCTTATAGTTTTACATCTTAAAAACATACTCCCAAAGTATCATAAACGTATTACAAAGATTGACAATGATGCAGGCTTTGAAACGGAGCCTTTCATATAATTTTGAGGGGTACGTGAAACTTTGAACGCAGTTTTCTGATAACGATATTTTTTCAAATGGCTGCCACGATATCTCAACATCCAATCATCCGATATACGTGAAACTTGGCAGGCATCTTCAGTAGAAGTCTCATTCTCGCCGGTACTAGAACTAAGTCACTGTTTGCAAAATTCAAATTTTGCGACTTAAAAAACTAGCCACCTTTGTGCAAAACTCGACTTTTCATTTCAGACGTTGCCATTTTTTAATTTTTCGTTACTTTTCATTTATTCTAGTACCGACTGTAGTCACACTCATACAGATTAAGAATCCTCTTTTTTTTTATTCGGATAATTCTGAGGGCAGATTTTATGGCAGCCATGAAGTCAAATTTTTTTTAAGTACAGTGGCAGAATCCCTATAGCTTTGAACAGAATCATTATTTCTGGATTAAATAATTATTACGTATTCTTCAAACATTATCTGATACGGCAGCAAACTATTCCATTGATACGTTTATTACTTTTCTTCAAAAAAGTTCCCAAAATATCGCTTCGTTTTTCGACCACCACACTAGGGAGACCCCTCAAAATTAGTTCAATCGACGTTTTATTATACCTGTAAAAAAACCTACCCCTTTATCTTCTAACAAATAATCTCTAATTCCCAGCGAACGTGCCCTGAAAAGGGTCCGTAAAAAGCAGCGTATCCTAAAAATTTCAGTCTGGAGAAAAGTGAGGATGTTCGACGAATATCGGTGGTGGAACGTGCGTATAGTGTACGGTGTGCGGTTCACCGACAAGGGGCAGACTATCGCAGCCGGAGGCGGGACTCGTTTAAAAAGTATCTGGCGAGCGTTGTGTGCCCCTGGTGCGCGCCAGCCGCGGCGGAGTCGTTCACTTCGAGAGCTCGAACTGAGTCAATCAGTCGAGCGTCGACCATCGTCGGGATCGGCCACGCTGCTTTCCTCTCGAATCGACCCGCTGCGAGTTCGTTATGTGTCTCTTGACGACCGTCAGAGGAACCAATCGTTCGTGACCGCCAGGACCGTCCCGATCGACGATCGATGGGGTTCGATCGCGATTCTCGTTGATAAGCCGCGCAGTGCACGGTTGAATCGCGATCGACTGTACTCTCGATAGAACAAGTGTGCGTGGAGATCACTCCAGGAAAATGTTGTCGCGGGACTTGTTGACTTTCGCGACGATGGTGACGAGTCTGTCGGTGGTCGTCGGCGCTGCCGTGGATCTAGACTCAGGGGACTACGAGGTGCTCGGTGAAAACGACGGGAAAACCGATGACAACGGTACGTTTCGTTTCTGAAGGCATGATTCTATGGGGAAATCGTGGGGGGGAGTAGATAATCTCGAGCATGGTATCTTGGAGAGCGTCGAGCATGCGAGCGGAGCACACGTGGGTGGCAGACACCGAATCGAACAGCGTGATTTTGTATCACGCTTCGCCGGGATGAACCGATTTCGAGAATCGAGGCTCGTCGATCGTCCTGAATACATTCTCGTTTACGCGCGATTCATTGTCCTGCGGACGAAGTTTATTATTACACCTGGCCTCCGTCGTGGAATATTCTTGAGCGGAGAATCGTTTGCCGCGCGTACCCTCGAGCGTCCAGTGTTTCGTTCGCAATTAACGTGAATTATTCCGTATCGATGCTGGCTATGCAATGGAGCGGTGTGCGGGAAACCGATCCCGCGATTCGATTAAAATGGAAACGCAATTACGTTTTGTTCGAACGGCGCGGGTTTTGAAAGGGTTTCGAGTGTGACGCGGAGGCGATAAAACCGTGGCTCTCTAAATTAAGACTCGAGTCATCGAGGTGCATTAATCCACTCCGCCTTTTGTGCGAACTAGAAATTGGATTGACACTTTCAGCTCTGTGAACGCGCGCATGTGTTCGGAGAAATTGTGTACTGAGCGCTAGGGACCACTGTACTAGTTCAAACGTAGCCCTCGTACGTATGAACCTATGCATCTGGACAAATTTTTAGGCATTTTACAGTTACTCACAATACTGAAATAAATACCACAGAAAATTTCAGTGCATGGCAAACGTTTTCTTTGAATATCTCGAGGCTGAAAAGGTTAATGAAATCCGCTTTAATTAGGTCCAAGCTTATCGCTTTTCCACCGGTTAGCTCTCGATAGTAAGAAAAATAGCTGCGATAAAAGTACAGCTCGGTTTCACTGTGCCTGAACAATACGAAAATTCGCGAGAGATAAGGGAAAAGCGAGGCAGATGCAGCTGGCGTCACACGAGGCAGCCACGGTAATTGCAAAATTGTACGTTCTCCGGGAGACGAGACATCCGAAAAAAAAAGACAGGATCTCTCGTGGACTCGTTTAGACTCGTCTTGTGACGCTTTGTAGCGAGCTGGGGCAATTAGGGACGCGTGTGCAATTTCAGCATTTTATCGATGCACGTGAACGGCGGTCGCGGGCAGGGGAAAAAGAAAAGCGAAATACGCTCGTTTTTCTTTAGTTTTCTCGTGATCGCGCGCGTGAATCTTTCGAAAGGACGTAGTAAAGCGCGGCTTGTTTTCCGTTTGAGTCGCGCGACGGAAATTGAGTCGGTTACGACGACGCGACGTCGTCCGGGGACGATAAAAATCGTCGTCGACGAAAGAGAAGGAGAGATCGCGGCGACCCGGCTACGAAAGAATGATTCACGATCGATCGATAGAGATTTAGTGGCGGTCGACTGGCGCCACCTGGACTGAGTCCCGCGGGATCGGACGGGACGCACGGATTCCGGTCAAACGCGGAGCGGGGGCTCGCTTGCGAAATAATAAATATTTAAATTTGCCCGTTCGCACGATACCGAGTTTAGAAAGACGATAAAGCGTGTGTCGGGCGCCAGCTAGGCGCGCGGATACCGGAGTACATAATATAATGCCTATGTGCACGATAGCTACCTCTTCCGACACGCTTGTCTGCACGATCCTCCTTTACGCAAGTACAAACGCGACTCCCGCCGCATCGTGAATCGCTTATCGCTCGCAGGAATTAGTTAAAATCTTAAATACTTTCGAATACGTTGGAATTGTAGCGGTGATTCGTTTTTTGAGAGATCTGCGGTCCATCGACTCGCTATAAACGAGTCGCATCACTGATCAGCTGGAGAGACGTCAGCATCACTGTTCTCCAGTTATCGAGCAAGTGGTGACCATCTGTTTTTGTAATAAGCGGGTGCTTACTGTATTCTGAAGCAGATTATGAATATAGTGTGTGAAGCATTGAGAAATACTTAACCTTGAATTTCATGGATAAATTGTTTTCTGAAATTTCTTTTATGAATCTTCATCGAGGTTGGTGTAGAGTTTCATTTCTGAAATCCTTAACTTTTCTACTCTGTATGAATAATAATTGCTGAATTTAGGGTAAACTTCAAAGCAACCTGTTGCTGTATTTGAACTTTATAAACAATTTATAAATTCTCGCTATTCTCGACATAGTTTCATCGCTGGTCTAAATGTTTAAGCCTTACATTCCGATTGAAACAGAAAGAAATACGCTCCGCCGTCAATGTTTCGATAAATATAAAGAGATTGATTCTTCGGTAACCCGAGAACATCGAACGTTGGTTTCCAAGAAGTGCAGGGGCTAAATTTTTCGCAATAAACGAGTCATTGCTGTATCTTTAACGCAGGTTCGTATTCGTTCCCCATTATTTCTGAGAGGTTACGATTACTCGGAGATCTAAGAACTTCCGAGGCACCTGGAATTTCGATGCGATAGATTCACAATCCTTTGCGAGAAAGCTCGTAAAAGCTGGTAGGTACTCTCACAGATATGCAGATTCCATGCGGCGACGAGATATTCGGTTCAGGGAACTATTTCTCTGTCGTTATAGTTTCTCAGACAGATCGCATTCTCCGGTTCGGGAAAAATGGCTGCCCTCTGCGATCTCGAAGTCTAATTAATGTACCGCGTACGACGAAACCGTCCGTTTTATCTGTGAGCGCGTCAATCTCCCTGTTCGAGGAAGAACGGTCCCGCGGAATTTTATATTTACAGTTCACTCCGATTAGAAAGTTTCACGCGATTCCTGGAATCATTAGGTTCGCGATCGGCGCCGGCCAGTATCGCGGGACACATGTTTCTCGATCGATCGAAATTACAACGTGCTCCGTGTAAGAGCGCCACGCGATTTCCTTGCGTCAAACAACGATATTTCCCCTTATCCATTGCGATACAAACGCGTTACGGAGCTGCAGTGTATTTCTCGATCGGTTCGCGCTCTGTCGGTTGCATATTTATAGAGCGGCGAGGTCGATTTTACGATATGACTCATTCGTTTCGAATCCCAGACGCACGATTGTCAGTTTCGTGAAAGCTGTCGGACGACGTTTTTACGGGGTCCATGATAAGGCAAGTCTTGATCATTTAGCGGCCTTCGAACTTTGAGATACCAGGGATTGCTCTTGCATTACGATTTTATTAATCTCCATGTGCGTTATAGTTAACTACTTGTCAACATCGTGACAATCCTTTGGCGACCAACGCGCTCCAAAAGTTCTCAAGGGACTTGAATCCTTCGGAATCGTCTCGATGACACGAGACAGAACGCTCTTGTTGAAATGATCTGTCTCAATTGCAGACCTCTCTCGAGCAAACTCTCGACCCCTGGTAAGGGATCGCTCGTCAACGCAGAATTACGGGAACGCTGCTGAACGTAAAATCGGGGAAACGTTGGAGATCGGTGGCTTCGAAAAATGCGAGCTCATCCGCTCCGCTGACGAACGTAACTCACGCACTCACTCACGCACACGTAAGCACAGGCGCAGCCGGTGTGTTTCACGTGTTCACACTCGGTCGGGCTGCAGCTGGTGTTACGTGCACGCATGCACACAGGCAGAGCACGGCAGAGAACCGGCACGGTGGCGCCTGTCGGCCACACAGATGTGCATGCGTGCGTGACGAGCTCATGCCTCTTTGTCTTACGCACGTCCACGCGTACGTAA
Organism: Macropis europaea; assembly: GCA_916610135.2. Taxonomy (NCBI): domain Eukaryota; kingdom Metazoa; phylum Arthropoda; class Insecta; order Hymenoptera; family Melittidae; genus Macropis; species Macropis europaea. The sequence goes on from OU744344.1 coordinate 29,780,800, forward strand.
ATACGCGGCGTGCCGCATCCTACGTACATACACACGTGTACGCGCGTCGTCGGTGATCTCGTTTGCAGTTTGACAGAACACTTCGAAGAGGATTCACAGCCATTTTTTCGGAGAAATTGCATTTTTAACCCTGGATAACCAACCTTTCGTTAAAATTACGATCGGAACACTTGAATCTCGTGATATCGGATGATCCGCTTACTAAAGAAACTAATTATGCTTATTATTTGCTTATTTATTTATTAATAAATTCAATGCCAAATATAACTTTTTAATTTCATTTGTCCTGTTTCTTTATAAGGTAAAAATATTTTTGTTAAATAAAAAAAAATCAATTATATTCGTGTTTTTAATTGACGTCATTTTCACGATTGCTTCGTAATAACGTTACTCACAGATAGCTTAGTTATCTAGGGTTAAGCTCGGTGTTAGCGAACTCGAGTATTTGGAATGATTCTGTGTTGAGTGGGCATAGACTTTATTTTCAGAGTAGCCTAAGTCGCCTTGTTGCTACTTAGGTATATACGGTTTTACATTCTAATGTTTCTTAGCATATTATTGTTTAGTGTGAAAAGATTTTTGTTATATTTGTTAAATTAGGAACCTGATCCTTGATGCTTCTAGGGTGAGTCTCGTTCTGTTCCTGACAGTCCTTTGATCAAAACGGTACATACCCTCGTTTTCCACAGTTCGTGGCCAGATTCTTCAAGAACAATGTCCCTTTTCTTTGAAAGCTAGCAGCGCGATGTCGCATTATCTGCAACCCTGAAACTCTCTCGCATGCGTGCTCCAAACACTTCTATGGAATCGTTAGCCATAGCGACTTTGAGACGCTGCATGGTGCCCACCCATTGAGCTATACTCTCGACGCACAGACTCAAAACAGTCCTCAAGTCAGTCATACATAAATCTGCCATCAACTCCTCTTATAAACACACCATCGCTAACCGACACTTTTTACGTAAATTGTTTCTTCGGTGCACTCTGCGTATAAAAGTGACTTTAACTTGTAATCACGCTGCAATCAACTTGTCTGGAATGAAATAGGCATGATTCACGGAGAATTGAAGACGTAAATCTCCTCCATCGTAAAATAGAGTGTCGTTCGAGTAATTGCGACGGTGCATTTGCATACACGCGGAAACCCTTTTCGATCTTCCTTTCTTCGGACACCAACGAAACGTTTTACGGTTATCTTTCGCTCCGTATCTCGAAGCCAGCAAACAGCTGGTACACGGAAGTGGCAGTTGTCGCACGTACGTTCGGATATTGTTACGTGCATCGCGTTACATCGGGTTGTGCACGGTGCGGACCAGCTTGTATAAAAGTCGAAACATTTTTCTTGGCGCCCCTGCCGGCCATACTCGCCACCCACGTGTCTCTATCTGCTCCTGAATCGGGCCTCGAACTTATTTACGATCACACCTATGTAGTTCCTATCGACTCCGAAAGTTCTTCTCGAAAATCGCCCGTTTCGAATCTCTTGAATCAGAGACGCTTGTAAATGTCCCTGAGGATCAATTTATTAATTGGAATCGGCGCCCTGAAATGTCACGAGCATAAATCCGCGACATGTCAACGCGGGAGAAAGTTTTATTCGCGAGATCGGGTTATTTATGGGCGATAATTCATGCGCTCGCTCGTTTTTCCCGGTCAGCACTTCCGTTATTTAATTAAGTACGGAGAGGCATTAATCAGAGAAACCGTCGCGGTTAGATCAGTGATCGCGGATTCGCAAATAAACAAGCTACAGGAGGTGAGCATACTTTCGCTGAATGGTTCGCGATCTTTTTCCTGGTGCCGTGCGCTCGATACCGTGATCATTTTTACGATCCGATCGACTCTGACGCAACCAGCGGATTTCTGTTCCGAGTTTCTCGGTATCTCGTTGAATATCGATCACGAAACCGACTCCGTTTCGTTATTTATCCTAGTTGGAGCAACGTCTCGCATCGGACTTCGTTAGCCGGCAAACTGCACAATTTGCAAATTTACCTCGGCCTCCGAGAGTCGTTGAAACCGCTTCGGCCCTCGATTAACTCGAGCGTCGGGTTATCGTCGAGTCGGCCGACGAATCCTCCCAGTTTCTACACGTTCGTTCCTCGTACTTTGTTCTTCCTGTTTACGATAACGTCCGTGCGTGTCTGTTGCACGTTTGAAAAAAAATAGTGGCTCGAGGGACAAATATAACTCGACTGCTTGAAACGCTCGTCCCGTCCTATCGAACTTGTTGTGATTCAACAATGGTACCAGTGCACCCCTGACAGCGCCGTGTCCGATGCACACACATATACCACCGGTGACAATGCTATGATACGCAACTAGCATTACCTACGTGAATCTGCATCATTTTAATAACCGACTGCGAACTATTTTTTGAACTACCCCCTCTAGTAACGCGAGCGAAATTATTCTGAAACATGAATTTCTGTTCATGGGATATCTTAGAATAAAATATTTCTAAAACTTCTGTACGATGCGTAACGCATAATTGTTATAGAATCACTCAAGTTATGCGTTCCATCGATACATTCAGATGCAATATGTTGGCATACATGTATGCAGAACGACCGTAATCGTTGCGTTTAAAGATCGTCGATGGCGTCTATCGGGTGTGCGGGTAAAACGCGCGGCCGTTTCACGTCGGTCACGTAACGAATGTTTTTTTATTTTCATCAATGGCGCCAAACGTCCATAATTCTTGGTTGGTCTCATCATAAACGCAAGGCATATCGCGGTGAGCGAGTCACCGTCTACATTTCGATTCCTCGCGGTACAGATAAGCCTTGGGCAACTGGTCGATTCAATTAATCCTTTCCTGTTTTCGTAGTAGAATTCCAGAATATGTATTCGCGAATAATGCAGCGGTTCGATGATGTAATTTGGATTCAATTACACCAGGAACAGAACCGTTCCGGAAGCCTTCAATCTTCTGGTCGACCCTATTACGCGACACTTTTCCTTTCCCCTTCCCGAGACGGTGAATTGCACCTCTAAAACGGATATTTCGCGAGGCTGCTTTGAAATTCGACTTCTCGTGGACGAAGCGTTTCGAAGTGTCGCGTTCGAACTGTACATACTCTGGTCGGCGGCGCCTGGGAAGTCGTAATCTTCGGACAGAACGATCGAAAATGCAAGACGGCGCTCATCGTCCGGTAATATCGCGCTGCACGGCGCCACGAGCATGTGCAGTGCCGATAAAAAGTTTCCAATTCGTTCTATGACGAATCGACGTGACAAGAAACAGTAAAATTGGATGCACCGTGGACGTGAGCGATTTGTCTGAACCTTGTTCTATTATTGCAGACATTGCTCTAAGAATAGTTCGCATTATAAAATGTTTTCCATCCTTTTCACTTGGAACATGCATCGATCACACGAAGTTCTGCTTAACGGTACATCGATTAGACAGTTATTGTTCCTTTGTACAAGCATTGTATACTTCTACAGTTTGACATCGTTTTAAAGGAATACCTTCCACACTACTGTATGTAGTAACAATGGAAACACGTCTCATAAACTCTGTACTACTGGTCATGATTTCGTGTTCATTAATCAATCAGACTGTTAGATTTAATTACACAGAATTAGAGACTTTTTAGCATTAGCGTAAGTGATCACTGGTTCACCATTTATTATCTTATTCTTCCTTGTACGTAACCCAGCCTTGCTATGGCCATTCAGCCGGTGGACCTACAGTTTTAGGTGGATGTTGAATCACGTGCGTTAATAACACAGGAATACTGGAAACCCATCGCGGCGCTGACAGTGGCCAGAGTGGCCTAACTTCCCATTTACTATCGATTGTCGATCGTTAGCGGTAGATTCGTGGGATTCGAATAGACGGGCTGTCGCGCGAGAGTTCTCGTTGCTTACTCGCGCGCGTTATGTTAATTTGGTGCTTCGTATGCGGCATGATGCAGCGTGCAGGCACGCATGCATGCGGCATGCATGCGTTCACTGCAACCGGAGATGCGTCGAATTCAAATGAACAAGCTTAGCCGCTTCTGCGGGGACTCCCTTCATTGGCTCTTTCCTAGCTGTCGCCGATCCGATGCTCGTCGATTTTGGACCAATGCCTCGATCGGCCAAGAACACTGATCACCTTGGCATGACCTTGAACTTCAAACACTCAACGAAAACAATTGCACTGGGTAATTTTGCGCTCGAAGCAGAGCGACTTTCATCTGACAATGAGACATTTTTTTCTATCGCGAAAATGAAACAAGTTCTTTGGGTGGGCCGATTTAGACGTCTCACCCTGTGCACGGCCTTCGTGGCGAAAGGGTTGATAACGATTTTTAGTCAGTAGCTGCTAACATGAATGTTAACACGTTGAGTGTCACAGTGAAAACAGCCGCACCCAGTCAGACATAATTTACTGTCTAAGTATCAAGGTTCATTCGTATCAGTATTTATTCGTGTTCTTGTGTTCCTACAATATTGTTACAATGTGCAGTTTCCTGAGAATTGTGTAATGATCAATAATTATTTTAACCCTGAAGTGAATTATTGGGGCCGTAGCGGCCCTGTGCAGCTTAAAACTAATAATTGTTTAACGGGTGTTGATATAATTATTTAAAGATTTATGTAAACTAATGCTGTAAGGAAAATTTATTTCTATTTTGTGTATTCGGTAAAAATTAAAAAATTATTAGTTACGGCCCCAATAATCCACTTCAGGGTTAATCGAATCAAATTTGAGGAAAGGGTGGATCGTTGCTGAAAAAAGTCGAAGGAACATTTCGTTTTCGGCTGACAGTGTCGCGCGTATCGTTCGAGGAGATAAGCCGAGTTTATTCAAACGACTGACTCACGGTAAACAGCGATAGTTATTACGTGGGTTTCGCTTTAATATTAGCTGTGAATGTAAGCGTTAACCGTGTCTCCCGTATCAGGGTCCGGGAATATTTGCACTTGCTGTGCACACTTCCTGATAACTTCGACTCCGACGAGTCGAGCCGGCTCGAATCGAAGAAGATCGAGAAAAGGACGAAACCCGGGCATCGTGCAGCTCGAGTTATCCGTGCGGTTAACAGCAAACCAGTCATTTCCATTCGAGGATAATGCCACGTGTTGCGGCGGGATCGAAATCTCTCACTCGCTTCGAATCACGACAGGCATCGAAATCACGTGCTTCCGACACCCGAGAGATGATCGTCGATTACAGTACGCTCGTTCCCGATCAATTAGCCTAGCTTCAAGCTTCCTCCTTCGGTAATAGAGAAGTTTTTGCCGAGCCCTGTCGCTCGTGATTCTCCACTCCCAGCTCACGTGGAATGTCGATCGCTCGATTTCCGTAGAACCGACTAATATATTCAGTTAATTACTCCAAAACGGTTCTCGAAAGCTTCCGCAGACGTTCTTCAGATTCTTGGCGAACCGTAGAGGATGTAACTTCTCCCAGATTTTCCTGGCAGCGATTCATTCGTCTTATCGCGCTCCGAACTTGCACAATGTAGCACTATCTTCGAAAATACGAAGGTGATGCAATTATCGTACAAGATGGATTTCACATGCACCTGCACACCGTGCAAACGTGCCGCACATAACGTTTGAACGACTCTTAAAGGGCAGTTTGTTACGTGGAATTCTTTTTATCGTGCACGCACGATCGCTATTTCCTTTTCTCGAGTGATTTGTTGCCGAATTACTTTCAATGGCGGACACGTCGCTCGTGGCTACAATTTCTCTGGCTGTTACCGCGGTTTGCCTTACTTCAGCTGCCGCAAAAATACCTGGCTCTGGAAAAAATGCTAACGAACGTGATCTACCTTTCTTTGATTGGAATTTCAGTACTCCACTCTGATACTTTGCTCTGTGAGTACGTATGTATGTATGCATGTATGTATGCATGCACGGTTTAACGAACCAGAGGTCGCCGTTTGAAAACGTTCGTTCTTGATATTCGAGGCTTCTGCTCGAAGTCTTCAATTAGTACATTTGTTACGAGGACGATAGTAATCAGCGGCGGCTATAATGATTACGAGCGTTCGCTCGCCATAATTTCGAATTTATACCGTAGGCGGCTATTAAGTAAACGTGCAACAGCGCGCAGGAGATCGCTAATGAAAAATTTATAGCGTAAAACCTTCGTTTCGAAAAGCAGTATAAAATCGATCCAATTAAGTTCGTCTCTCCCATCGGGGGAGAGGGAGCAACGTTTATTAAGGGTGCTCCTTTATTTCTTAATTAACGCATTTGCTCGAACGCTGCCGATAGTAATCGGCGGATAATAGGAAAAAAATGTCGGCGCCCCGGCTGAAACGAACATGCAGATACGATCGGGTACACGTACGATCCGCTTTTGCCGGGTAATTATTCAAATGAACCAGGCAGCTTGCTTTTGTAATTACTGAAATTACACGGAACGAACGAACGGGGCCGCGGCTTCGCGAAACTTTTGATAGCCCGACTCAACAAGTGTTCGGGGAACGACCTCCCTTTTCGCTTCCTCCCTTTCTCTACAATATTCATCCTCGTCAACTAAAGGGATTATTTATTGTTCCTTGTAATAAATAATATTACCATTTTATTTCGTTAAATATAACAAGTGGAAAATCGTTACCTGGGTGGACAGAGTCCAAAATATATTGGACCTTAATTACAAACACATATAAATACCATATAAAGGTTAAAACAATACTAAAGATTTTTAATACTAGGATCTTCTACAAGTTTCTATAACATCACACATTTTCATCGCATATCAAGAACAAGTGAAGCACTAAGGTGAAGGGTGATTTCATAAAAAGCTAGGATAAAATTGAGAAAAATAGAAAGTTGGTATCCGTAAATGGTAAAAAATGTAAGCAAACAGCTCTGGCGCCACATGGTGTGAGTGAAAGATGCGTGTGCGATAGCCATCCTCTTCATCATCTATGTACTCTTCTTTCCGCACAGATAAGATTACTTGACGACCACGAAGTTCTCTGATGTCATCGATAATCGATCGAATTCCATTTGAATCGGAAATCGTGTTTAATTCGCGATCGAGTCCCCGTATCCGGTGACAGTAATCCAAGCAAGATTAAGCAATTATCGCGGTTCGCGGCAGCTGTATACTGGTTGGAATCGTTTCTGCGCGGGCAGTAACGAGCGTTAGGCATTAGCTATGCTTAATCGCGCATACCTACACCGCGGTAATTACAATGAGACTCTATATATAGCCAACGTCGTGACAAATTTGCGGAGTCAATGTCAATGATTCCAAGGAGGTGCCTCTATAAATACGAACCTCCACGGATCCGCCTGTAAGCACAGGTGACGATACAATGCGATCTGTTTCCACGTGGCAAATACAGACGTTCGTCGTCACGGCGATTGTCCCGTAACTTCTTTTGTTCACCTTCGAACGACGCGTCGATTACGCGAAAGAAATTTGTCAAACTAAGTGACGTTTTATCGTCTAGTAAACACAGAAAAGTGAAGTGTTGCACGATGGCCAGGGAAGGAGGATGAATGAAGAGCAGAGAACACGCACGCGCCGCTTGTCACGCGATTTTTATCGACACTGCTACATGCGGAGTATCTGCTCATTATTTCTCAGTTCAGACTAAAATTCATGAATTTTTACGTTTTCCTGTTGTAGCAACGATGTTAAATTACGAGAACGATGTAACTGTTTACCTACTACATTCCTCCGTAGTGTCTTTTCGCTGAATGATCACTTAAGACGACGCGCCACTACAGTGACTCATTTGTTTTACAGATTGCTGTTTCTTTTTTATATCGTTCGAAGACTCCGACCTGCTGAGTTTTCTGTTGGCCAGAACATCTAGAATGCGTCTCCCATGGCTCTATTTCATACCGTGTTCTGTGACAGAGCAGTGCGTGCAGCGGTGGAATCAAGAGATTAAGATTCTTAACAGTTCTTGTAGAAAAAGGTGGCTGTGTACTATGCTATTTGGAGACTGTATTTTTCACTCTTCCAGTCAAGACACAGCAATTACGAGTTTCTGTATATAGTGCAAGTTAAACAACAGGCCAGTCAACAGGCAAAAAATCACTATTTTTGTTTAACCGACCAGACTCGCCTTGCATTGGGCTCTGTACGCATGCGCCATGGCCACCGTTGCAGCTGATGTATACTTAAATCACGTGTTTACGAGCTACCGGTGCAATTAGATGTATGCAACCGGTAATTCGCCGGGGTAGCCGCAACGTTTTCCGATTGTTCCGATCGATTGCGATTAGCTCGAGGTCTCGTAACACGGCCCCCTGAACACGGCCCGTTATTAAAAGCAACGCAATGTTTATTGTATCACGAACGCCATCCACAGTCTATGACGCTTCGACATGGTTGCAATGAAGGCGTGCCGCACGCGAAGAGGCCTGGAAACGTTGCAAAAATACCTGCAGGATGGATTCCCTGCCTAATTGACTCTGTTCACCTGAGGATCATGTTAGCGTAACCGTAGCTGCACGCTCACCAGTTGGGCCTACTAGGAAGCTTGAAATCTGAGAGAGAAAGGTTTCACTTCCTTTGCGTTCGCAGAGAAGGAGACCTGTTCCAAACGATTGAACTGCACTTCCTTCAGGGTGGCCAGGCCCTTTGTTCGTGTAACAAATCATGGGACACTTCAACGATCAGGATTACGCTGTCCTTTTTGTTTTGTGTCTCTTCTCGATCCTTCAGTATTTCTCTAGCATTACAAAGAATTGTATTAGGGTCCAGCAGACTCCCCTCGAGTCTAAGACTGTCCCTATCTTTGTGTTCTATTTTTTCAACAATACTTTTCTCATAGAAATTATAATTAGAAGAATTATGGTTGGTGTAAACCTTGGACGATCTCAATAATTGTTTGTAAATGATTTTCAACGGATAAGCAGACGATCTAACTCGTCGTTCAGAAGGAATTTTTCTCATCAATCTTAGAATTTGTTTGGAGTAATATGGTGCGACGCGTGGTATCGACACGCGAGCCAGTTTCTACCAGCGATCTCGTGTTATTTACTCAGCCAACGCACTTAAAGAGCCGTCGTTGTCGTCGCGCTGTTCAATTGTACTTCACCCGTACACACGAGGAACAAAGACTTAAGAGGACATTATTCCGCGGGGCGTGACAAGCCATCCAGAGAGTTTACTTTATCCCGACAGGCTGCCATCAAATTTCGCGTCGAGGTATCGCCGTTGCACAGCCTTGTAACACGCCACAATCACGCGACATACCAAAAAATTTACACATCAACGGACAATTTTAGAGAGGTCAGGTTTAAACATTTATATGCAGCTGAATCGTTCTTCAAGACGCTCACAATTTCATTCGGCGACTTACACCATGAAGCTGTTCAGATGGTGTAGCCTGTAGTTCATTGTGTGGTTACAATTGGTCACGATTCGATAATACGTAGCTTCTTCGATGACTCCTGAAATGAGATTGCAATCACAAGTTTCATTTAGAAAATGAAATAGAGCATTGAAGTATCATTCAAGATCCATTTTCTTCACCGAAACTCTATCGATTCGATCGTTTGCCTTTGAATATTGCTTTCGGCGACAGGGCTTCACGAAACAGTTGGTTTCAGAAAAAATGGTTCGAACGGAGGTTCGATTAATCTCTTCCAAATATTTCAACGTGCTTCGAGGTCGGAGCGCCATAGGTTAGCGGTAATGAAAGGTGGCCGTTCTGCTCATCCAGCTGAAACGACGACGAAGCATTATCATAAAAGGTCCGCGGTCCACGCATGTAATTTGGAGCAATTTGGCAATTGCATATAATTGATGAGGATGCCTTTTACTCGAGGACGGCGAGCCGCGTCCACGCAGCCGAGTTAAGTAGGGCTAATCACTGGTTTGCCTCTCTCGAAAACATCAGGAACCTGCCTTCTAGCGCCGAAATACCGACGCTCGCGTACACTAACACTCGCTCACGACACTTGGATATCGTCTAAAATACATATACCTGGGCCCGATGGAATGGCAGGACCCGGAGGGACCCTCCTACTTCTCAGAAATAAGGGCCTCCGAGTCCCTATTGTTCTTGCTAATTGCCACCCCGCATAACCACCCGGCCTCACTGCCTGGCCCTCTTATTTAATGGCCAGGTAGTACTCGGGGATGATAGTTACAGGTCCCAACGCAAATACCGGCTTGGTACGTAACCTTTGTGAAACGAAAATTAGCCGAAAGCCGGAGATACCCTTGGCTGAGGACATTTTTCGACGAGTATCCGTTACAAAAGCTCCCTCAGGGTATAAGCTTCGCTCAAACATCTTGCAAGATACCTTTATGGCCTGTCCGTACAGTGTCACGGTAGAAAGTCCATGGATCGCTGTTTCTATTTGTACTCTCGCTCCTTTGTTCTTCGTCAAGGTTTCCACGGGTCCTGGATGAAACGTCTGATTCGTCAACGTTTCATTCGCCTTCACTGAAACTCCTTTAATTTACGACCTTTTCTTCGTTTCACCAGCCTCTATAAATTGTCCTCTTGCGATCGGGTAACGCTAGCGATCGTAAGAAATGACCAAGCGAAACTTTCTCTCGTTTAATTGACAGTCCCATCCGAGTGGCCAAGGCTTCTCCATGATAGGAGATCGTATCATCAATTTGCATGGTAATTTAAAGGTTTATGTCATCGTGGCTCAGAATTATCTTTGGGGTGTATTTCATTTTCCTAAGGTTTCACGTGCAATCGATGAACGATGCGTTCTCGATCATCTTCACACCTTTGATGGACCAACGGTAATTGCTTTTATCGGTCTCGCATGACTATTGGTTTCGCCGAGTGTAACATGAAACCAGGAGTCACTCGACATTTAACGTTACAAGCAATCGATGGTCAGTGACAGCGTGTTTGTGGATTACGTCAGTTGATGGATACAGTAATACGTTCGCAGACATTAATCAACTCTTCGAGCTCCGTTCAACTTGTTTTTACGCAAGTTCAAGCAACGACTAATGCAATTCGGTTATTCAACCGCTATTCTCTTTTTCCTCCAGCCAAGAAACTACGTTCATTGGAACTTCCGTGAAGTTCTCGAAACCGATGAAAGCTTTCAAGTAGCAGAGACATAAACTTCGTGACTTCTTTCTTGCCCTGGCGACGTAGAGCAATTGTAGAAATTGTGCTTCGTTTTATCGTTTCCTTTGTCGTGTAAATCGTTGTCGTGGCCCAATAGTAGGTAGCATCGAGGACGCCCGAGGTTCCACAGTGACGTAAAATTGAGGACGATTACGACACCTGAGAAGTCGGTCGACGAAATTGATTTGGCTCGTGTCAACGCCAATAAAGAACTCAAGCGGCCCTTTCTTCGATTCCACGTGGAATCCGGTCGGACTCCCTTCGAGGAAGGCAGCTAAGGGATTTTGCAACAGCACGAGAAGCAAAAGTTTTATCCAGCCTGGGTTCCTGACCGTCTGAGGAACAAGGAAGGTAGAAAAAGCGGCCCATTATACGCGGGTGCACTTGTCGTCGATCGTTGAAATGCTTTGCATCCACAGAAATTCATTATCCAACTCCATGGTTTTATGTCCCGCGATGAAACTCGTTTTCGACAGTTTGAACATCGAAAAATTCTTTCAGCACGAAAAACGCTTGGTAACAAAATTAATTTCGTTCTTATTACCGCGCATAAAAAAAGCTACCTCTAATATATACGTATATATTCTTTTTTCACCACGTGAAATCACTTGGAGAGGAGAAAAAGTTTAATCGGTGCCTTGTTCTTGACCAGTCATCCTCCTTAAAAAGGAGAAAGGGAAGACGCCCCGGGCCCATTAAACGGATGCACTGTTGTCTTTCACGATTATATATAGCGCTCCGCCATATCCGAATGCGTACCTTGATAAAACCAGGCTTTAATTTTAACAGGACCATCCTCAGGGTCAAAATATCCACGGCTGCAATAAAACCTATCGTTGGACCTCCTGAAGAGAGACACGGGGCCCGTCTTTCGCTGCAAGTCAATGAAGAATCGACCAAATTCGTGCGGTACCCGCGCACCCGTTTAATGGGGACCATTAGTCACGGCTTTTATCGAATGCCTGTCCACTGCATCGATCAGCTATACTCCTGATCAAACATTGACCAACAAAATACTCATTTCCATTCCAACCAATTAGCCTGCGCTCTGTCGATCTCCACAATTAGTTATCAAACAAAATTATTCTATTTATATGTATCTTATAAATTGATACGTCATAAACAGGCTGTGAATGTTTGACTCATAATAATGCTAAAATACACATTTTTTCTATAGCCCCATTGCGTTCCATACATATATGAAACTATAAACAAATTAACCCTTAAACTGTAAACGTGGGTATTTCATGCCCGGGCTAGTTCGAACGGTGTGGGTTTCTCGCAAGGTAGTAGGTAGAAAACCTTTTTACCCCCGCCAAAACAAAAGTTAACTTTTATCATAACGTTAATTTCGAATGTTTAAAGATGTTATATGAATTCTTGTAGATTTTTTTAAAAACTATTACCCATTGAAAACTGCGTCAGACATAAGAGACCCACGTTTACAGTTTGCGAGTAGGATAAAAACGTTTACAGCTTAAGTGTTAAAGCTTGTAAATGAATATTTGCGTAAACCTCGGTCATAAGAATTCCACATAGCTTCGGTTCGTAGCTGACAATGACTTTGATTCCCATGATAACAGACACTTTGTACACTTCTGACGTTTACAATGATGTGTTGCATTTTCCCTTTGTATTCAGAGGCTTGGCCCGTTTAGGAAATAAACCATTCCCTGATGGGAGATAGCGGTGGAAGGCAATAAGAGGACCGGTAAATTTGTTCAGCATCCGATCCCATTGATCGCGAATGATCGGTTAAGCTTCCTCCTGCGTGCGTCGAACCGACGACCTACGTCTTCGAATAGCATGAAGAGAGCCGCTCGACGAAAGTTTCTCACGAATCTTTCGAGGAACTCCGAGGACGGACCGGTCCTTCTGTTCTCGTCTTCCTTCCACCTCCGTCTCTTCTTCTTCAGCTTCGTCCTGTTCCTCCGGTGGCCACTCCTTTCGGCGTCGATGAGGAACCCAACTCGGTCTTTTTGTTTTCGCATAACTCCGCGCAGGTTCATAGCCTACTCGCGGTCAGGGTACGAACAGGTGTCCCGCGTCGACGTGACTCGCTTCAGAATCCTCTTTTTTTCTTTTTCTTTTCTCCGTTTTGCAAACCATTTATAATTCTCACCGCTACCTCAATGTATCCTCCGTTCGTTTCCGATTTCGATCGCCGGTCCCTCGACCTTACGGTCGCTCCAGTAGCGAAAGATCATTGTTAGCGATGAGGCAACCTGTACACGAGATTGGCGATCAATTGAGAACAGGGACACGTGATCGTGAGATATACGACGTTTTTACAGCTTCGAGCGGGATATCGAGCTTTCTCATGCAAATTTATTCAGACACTAATCCCTGATCTGCATGAAGTTTTGATAATTTTTGTGAGTGACCGTAGACACCGTGTTCGGGTTTCAATTTTGCGTTTGAATGTTAATTGAGATGTTCGGTTGGCTTCACGATTGATTTATAAAGACTGTTTCATAATATGTGGGCATAACTTTACGGCTGAATTAAACACCCGAAAGAATTGAAAAATGTTATTAATATCTGTATCTCGAGAATAAATTAGATATTCGTAATTTCTGCTGCTGTAATCCATCATTGAAGGGTTAATCGGTTTGCGCTGGTCTCGTTTGGGTTCAACGACTCGAAGATAGATTCGTAGCTGGAAATAAAAGGATTCCGCAGCATCTACTATCAGAGGACGATCATTTGCTCAACAGGTCAAACGACCAGCTGCCGTGGACGTGGCACGCACAAAAAGCCTGTGCAACATTGAGAAACGACCCTTTTCTCTCACGCCATTCGTCTTCCATACACACGCGAAGCTTTCGGGGAGAGCTCTCGTAATCTCTCTCGTATCGTAATCCTTGATTGTTGTCTCGACGAACGTTCTTTCTGCCGTCACGACGACGACGACTTTCTTTTCCCTGGTGGCAGAGGCGAAACCAGACCAGCGAGACGAAATTCGTACTCACGTGAAATTCAACGCTCCGACTTGGTGACGCCCGACCACCAATGCTCTCCGTGTCGCGCTGGAATACTAATTCCGGCAATTTAGAACGGTGGATGTTACTAATTAGAAATGAAGATAGTCGAGTCACTCTGTGTTTTACAATTACCCCGCGACGCGGTTGGCGGAATGAACAATTGAGTCGAAACTTTCTCCGGCCACTTGTCCGCCCGTGAACGTTGTTTCGCGAGCCAAGGTTCGTGTACTCGGCGAAAAAATATCTCAACGAAACGATTACGCGATTCGATCGCGTGCCCTTTCACCCCGGAGCGAAAATAAATCGAAATTCAAGGCTTTCGAGGCTCATCGAGAGCTTCGATGATCATTCGAGATCCGATGAATGCTCGATAGTGTAGCGACAGCAGCTCCGACGTGGCGAAATAAATTCCAGGACGATTGAAGCAAACGAATGGGTTTGATAATCGACGCGGCTCGTACGCGGCCCGCTAATTGCTATTACACAACGCGTTAACGTCGCCCCTATTAATTAGAAAATCCGATATTCCTAGCCATCGACATTCAGCTCGCCTGGTAATTGGCCTGGGGGGTAATGTCATTAGCGGCCTGTCCACTGCCGCAACAGGACTCCCCTGAAACAAAATAAAATTCGCGCAATTTAAATAAATGCGCGCGTACACGGGCGACGTTGTTACGCAATGTACGTACGTGCATTACGGATACACTTGAGGGAACCAAGAGAAACTCATTAGTTTCATCATTCCGTTGCTGGTGTACGTTCGACTACACCATGTGCAACCTCCTGCACGTACGTACACACGGGTCGTCGTTCTTCTAATTGCATATACAACGGGGCTCGTTCAAATCAAGTTTCCGTCGAGCACGGCTTTCTATCCTCGGGCATGTTCGAATAAACGAATCGTAACCCTCCGGAGCACGCTCTCAGCCAGTCGTTATCGACACCGCTATCGATTATCTTTTTTTCGTGCGTGCCGCTGCTAATTCGAGCTTATTGCAAAATGAAGCCACGGCTAGGCGGAACGACGAGACCGGAAACGGAGCATCGCGAAAGCTTTCGGCAAGCTGCGACGCGTTGGCAAAACCACACGCTTCTTGTAACTTCAGATTTAATTACTTAAAATTAGCTTGATTTTTATTTAAGGTTGATACAATCCTGATGCAATCGCAGTAATTTTGTACTATCTACATTAGACTTTGTAATATTTAGTATAGCAGAGGAGCGTAATGTCACTTCTGCGAACACAGTAGACATAACCACTTCGTTTCCAAATACTTTCGAGAAATGGAGTGGATGGTAAGATTGAATTTAAGTAATCAAATGATACGAGAGGGCAACTGTACAGCGGCCTTGATAATATTCGTAATTAAATGAACGGGTGAGGCTGGAGTCAGTGTTAAGGAAGACGGGTCATTTGAAAATTAATCAATTAATTAAAAAAGAGAACGGAGAAGGGGGGGGGGGGTGCTCGAGGCTGATACATGTAAATGAACGTTTAATTCGAGATAACCGGCGTATCGAGCGAACCCTTCCTCTGTTCTTGGTAGTTTAACAAACAAACAAGCTTATCTGAATGGTACAAGTAACACAGCACGTGTATCTCGTTAGATATATCCGATGTCCCGTCAGGGTACGTATATCTAACGTCAGTTAAAGTTAAAGGTTAAGCTTCATCGAAAAGCGTGTTCGCAGCAGCGTCGCGTACGGCTCGCTGAAACGACTTTTATCGAGAGATACGATACGAGGAATTCGCCGATCGTAGCCGAAGAAATCGGACAGCTTTACGAGCGCAAAACATGCTCGTCGGAGGGAACGTTCGTCAATGCGAACGTTCGTTTCTGGCCTGTCTACCTTTTTGCCCGCGGCATCGCGACTTATCTGCCTTTTTTTTCTCTCCGTCGCCCCCTACCACCCTCGTAATCTCTCCTCGACCCGCTACACGCGCGCATTTACATAAATTATACATTACAACGTTATTAAAAGTTATGCGATCGAACCGAACCGATCCGACGAATCTGGAACGAATTTTGCAATTTTCTGCTCGCTCGTTCCCCACGTCGAATAATTGTAGAGCGGAGTGCGGCGCAGAAGATTCTCGTTCTACAATCGAATCGAGCCGATTCACGAAACTCGGAGCCTGAATAACTTCCACGGTATTCGGAGGATTTTTTATGGGCTGGAATGTTCGAGCCATCAAAATCGAGGAGGACCTTAACGTCGATTCGCGTGCTCCTCGAACCTGTAATCCTTCGGCGACCGACCAACAAAACCTGAAAGAAAGAAATACGAACGATATGGATGAGAGAGGGGGTGAGCGAGAGGCAAGACGTCGGGAAATAATTAATATGCCACGGACGCATAACGAACGACCCCGCGAAGCAGTCTGTTTGTTTTCAGACGGGTCTTCTTCGGCTCCAGGCATGTCGGCCGTATCTCTCTTTTGCCCGGGCCTTCTCGACCTCCCGCTGCTTCCCCTTTTTATTTTAAAGGCACACGAGAGACCCTTCTTTCGGAGCTCCCTTTGTCTCTCTTTCTCTGTCTCTCCGCCCCCTTCGCCGCAAACTATCTTTATCGTCTATTCTACGGTCCCCGCCGCGTCGTTCGCTCGGCTAAACGGAGCCCTTTTAGAGAAATTTCGAATTCTCTCCGCGCATCGATTCTGGCAATTACGACGATTAAGAAGAGAACGTATCCCTCTTCTCTGGATCAATGGAATGCAAAAGGATTCATTGTGTGTACATACAATTCAACTTCGAACAGTTTTCCTTTCTTTCAATCTAATCGAAAATTCATATTGCATGGATTAAAAATTTGCGACCGTATAGTCCCGCCATCAGGCCTCCAGACGAAGTCGAGCGATATCAGCCCGCACATCGAGGAAGAATTTCACTAGAAAAATTCACCGGAGAAATTACGAGAACAACAGTCTACGATCACAATCATCTCCAAGAAGTTCACTTAATCTGAAGAGCAGGGAAAAGAGGTTTTCCTGAAAACCCTCTCACGGGTCTTTCGCATCTTGTGCGTCGCCGTGGAGGCTCGTGAGAGAGCCGAGCCAGCAGCACAGCAGCAGCCCAATGATGCACACAACGAGAGAGCCGCATGCCTCTCTCCATATATTCTCTCCACTTTAATCTTTCTTTTGTGACTCGGCTGTTTTAGCGTTTTTTATTCCCCGATGAGCCGGGCCTGGGGCTCGGCCGAGAGCAACGGAGAGACGCGCAATGAAGAGAAAGAGAAATCGAGGGTGGGAAGCCTGCAGCGCTGCAGGCTTATTAGCAAGAAGTCTGAGGAGAAAGAGGAGCGTGTAAGAAGATTTCTGTCGAGGGAGAAAGGGTCGTTTAATAGGGGAAGGGCAAGGGAGAGTGTTCGAGGGAATAGACAGAGCAAAGTCGCGGATAAAGGCTTCGTATTACCATAATAAATAGCTGTACCCTGGCAAGCCTTTACGCGGACATTTTTTTTCGTCCAGTTGACGGAATTCTCTGTAAAATCTGATTTACAATTTTTTCGCTTCGCTGACGTAATAAAGGATGCAGACTGCTTGAGGTCTTTCGATGGGGCAGGTGAATTGTTTCGTTACGTCGGTCCAAAGTTTCTTGCGAGCTGAATCCCCGTGGCAGACCGTGCAGCAAAATAAATTATTCCAAGGGGAGCGGCAGGAAGGGAGAGACAGCGGGGGAGAGAGAAAGAGACTGAGAAATGACGAAGGGGAAAGAGTAAAGTCACGGATAAAGATGGCTCCGCATTATCATAATAAACAAGCGGTACGATGGTTAGTCACCGCGAACTGCTCCATGTCTCTTTGTTTATTTCGTGCGGCCCTCATTAACACACTGCCGAGAGAGAACTCTACTCTCTCCGTGTAATGTATATTTACGCTACGTCAAACACGGTCCCAGTGTATCAGGCGTGTTTCTCATCCCAGGATTCCTTCCAAACCGTCCGCTTGAAATCTCTCCAAGCAAAAGACCTTAAACATGTCTTTTTCCACGCGTATGCTTCTCTTCCTCCTTCCTGGCGGTTGTTTGAAAAAATACTGTTCCGTAAACATGTCGATTATTATCTCTGCGTTTATTTTTCGCGTTCCCGATGGGTCCTGACGGTCTGAGAAAACCGTCGGTTCGATGCGCGCGGGGAAGAGGCTTGGTACCCGGCAGGTAAATGAAAATGAGCGCTATATACCTGTTGCGACGAGCAGGGTATAATCTTTTATGACTTTCAGTCGACTACTCATTAGGGGAGGCCGCCGCCGAGCGTCAACGTTGTTACGCTTAGGATGCTCGAAAACGCTGAACCATTCATGGAATTATATTGCACATCCTACGGTCCTCTTATCGAGCGCGGGCTTATAAATAAAGATGAATTGTAATCAATTAGCGGAGCGGCCAGTACGATGCTCGTATAATTTCGAAGATGATCGGGCCTTATTATATTCGGGACGCGAAGACAAGTACAACGAAACTTGCTCGCCGCGTACGTACGGACCACCCATGATATTGCATCATTAATCAGCATGACTCATTTACTATCAACGACGACTATTATTATCAGGAACTTTCTATGCCAAGAAGGGACAACATTTCCCTCCGCAGAGCAACATCTTGTTTCGCTTTATCGTCATTTCAGTAGTATTCCAGTTAAGGGAAGGGTTCTACGACCTCGGTCAAGAAATTCTCCGTTCCTCCTCGAGGACATCGAAAAATATTGCCTTCAACCGAAAGTACAGCGTTGATCTTCGCGAACGACCGACCACTTAACGTTGCAATCTTATTCTACTTATAAACCGGATGTCCTTGCACGGCTTTCGTTTTATCGATAAGCAGGACCCGGAGGCTTCGTTCGATTTCACTGAAAAATAACATTATTATTTATCGTTGATCTGCAGCGTTTAATTTCAATAAGCGGTACGGAGGTACTTAATTAAATGGATATCTTCCTTTTTTTTTTTGTAGATTCGTCGAACGTTCAGGCGGTGAGGTGTTATTGCAATCAACCGGAATGCGTGCCTCAAGGATACATGTGCCGCGGCAGGGGCTGCTTCACCGAGTTACCATCCAATACGAATCCATCGTTATTAAGACCGGAGCACAACGCTTATAGCGGCTGTCTGGACGAGAGCTTCAAAGAGCGGCAATGTCCCACGGGATACCTCTGTTGCGAGCAGGATCTCTGCAACCACGTGGATAGTCCAGCCATGAGAAACAGGCTCAACAAGACTCTTCAAGGTTAAACGAATGTTCTCTTTGCAAGATCATTAAAACCGCGCAGGCTTAACTCCATGCAACGTGGACACCGGCATTTTCATATCCATCCTCGTTTCACTCCGCTCTGCACGTTTCCAACGTTACACCGTTAAATATTTGTTCACTGCGGTTCATTGTCCTGTAGCAAGACAGCGGTCGGTTTCACTCGTCGCGGTTTTAATTCGATTATTCAAATTTATTCCCTGTATGTTGCGCGGGAAACCTTGAGTTCCTCGATTTCCACAACCCGACGTTTCGTACGGGTGATTCGAAACAATAGTGAAAGTCGAAGATTCTGCGAATTTATGAATAACAAAACCTCTTGCATGGCGATGAGCTTCAGAGCGCCTCGAATATATGACGGAAACTTGACAGGTCTTGGTAATCTTTGGTTTAAATTAAAAAATGCATACATAAGAAATACACTGAACTGAGGTTACAGGGGGTATAATATTTCACATATAATACAATCGAGGCATCCAAGACAATCAGGACCTGGCAAGACTCTCAATGTTCGCGTAGCACTGCAAAGAATGTACTGAACACCCTTAATCAAAACCTTGTTTATTGTTAACAGTGCTGGTAGGTGACCAACGACCTTTCCTGGGCCCTGTGCAACCAGTCAATCATGGGAATCAGTCGACGGATGGCTGGTTCAAGACTGCCACGATCGCTGTACCGATTTGCGGTCTAATCGTTCTGCTGATACTGGCCAGCCTCGCCATTAGATTGCTTCAGCCTGTGCCGACGCAAAATGACAAACTCGGGCCACATCGGATGCCCGATAATGGACCACCGTTATTGGGACCACCGAAAGTGCCTCTCGTGTAATCAATTCACGATCCAAAGACGTTCGATTTAAAGTGTTCTAGCGGATAGGTATTAGGGAAGACTATCCGTAGAAAGCTAGCGGGCTTGCATAGCTCCACTTGGCTGTGAATTTTGTGAAAAAAAAAACGAGACAAGCGACTGCTGTATAAATTATAACACTGCGTGTTGTGCATCGATTGCCGCGATTCCTTTGAACGACGATATCGCCGTGAGATCGAAGAGTGAGAAAGGGCCAACGACACGAGGTCCCTTTTGTACATGACCTTAAGGAAGCATGATATCGCCTTTATTTTAGCGTTGTAAATAGATTATGTATTTTCTATTGTATTAGATAATATTGTTTTACTTAGGCGACGTACGAATTGTAATGTAATCGCGTTCCATGATGCCGTAAATCTAGCTACGAGACCGACGTAGCTGCAATAAGAACACAAACTTTTCCTGTCTGGGGGAAACTATGGAATGAAGAACAATAAAAGTCTGATGTCTGTTTCTTTTTTTTTATATCGCGTAGGATACCTTCTTCCGGAAATCAGTTATCCTGGTACATCGTGTGCTTTGTCGCACAGTAATCGTATTCCATATAAATATTATATTGTGATAGTATGTCATAACTGTACGATAGTTATTATTGAACATGTACCGCGACATTGTTTTACGACACGTGTTACTACTCACGAGGGATAGATCGATAACGAGAATTGACTTTAAATATATTGACACAATTTTTCAGTAATCGGTCTCTATTTATTTGCTCCTTTTTTTTTATCAATTACATACACATACCATTATCGATACCCGATACATAGGAGGGGTATGTCATTACTCTGTAAAATAGGTATTCCATTTGATCGGCTCAGAAAATTTCTCTCATTCTGTTTCGAAATAGTAACCATAAAACGCTAGTATAATATAAATGTTTTGGCATCACAGTTTAAAATCGTACAATTTCCACATCTCTTTGTCTCTCGCTCCTTTGTCTAATTTTTCACTCAGCCCATACCTTACTCCTTACGCGTCTTCCATTTTACGGTCCGTTTCGTCTCTTTCCTTGGGAGAAAATGTATGAGTTTATAAAAATACTGTTCAAGGTATGTATCTTCATTTATATCTATGTTTTGTTCTCCCAAAAAAAATTGGGCTACCAGTCAAATTCAATTGAAAAGTCGAGCACGACATTACGTTCCATCTATGTATGCGTAACATAGGGATACTAAAGTTTCGCTCGATCGTATTAATCAGTCGACCGTCACAACCCGCATGACGGGTTTTAGTTACGTTACCGATGGATTTAGGACAGAATTTCACCGAACGATTTGACATAAGCTTCGTGAAGTTTGTTGATAAAATCTGGATCGCTTCTCAACAGATAGTTAAAAGCTTGAAGAAGCTGATTCCTTGTCAATGGTTCTAATGGTCTTGCTAAAGGTTCGGGCGGACTAGGTGCAGCGAACATAACAGGAGGTATTAAGGCTGGTGCTGATCCTCTTCCGGATAAAGTAGGTGCCGTGATGATGTCTTCCGATGCCTGAACGAATTAAAACAAACATTTTCAGATTGTTTTCATATAAAACCTATACGATCCTACAATCTATCCAACGCGAACACGTCGACTCACCGTTGTTGCGGATGCATGAGCAAATAACGATGCAAGAGGATTTGAATTACTAGAAGCAATAATATCTGAGGCCTGATGATTCGTTGAATTTGAAGATGGAACATTTGTTGGTGATTGTATCCTGAGAAATCCTGTTGTACCATTTGTATCCGTAGTATTTTGATTTACCGATGGAGAAACATCTTGACTCATGGAGGCAGGTGTAGATGATATCAGTAAATCCTGTTGAGAGACTGCCTTGCTTCGTCTTTTAGATCTATTTGACGCAGTAGTACTACCCGCATTGTGTGCAGTCAATATAGCAGTTGGTATTGGCTGAGGTTGATGTTGAGAAACTGGTTGTGGAGTAATAGACCTGTGTTGTTTTTCAATATGCTCCACCGTGTGTGCTGCTGGATGTGACATTAATCTTGCAAGCAAAGGTTTGCTTTCATTCGTAGCAGTACCCCCAGCTGTAGGCTGATCACCAGCTTTGAAGTGTCCGGTATTAACCTAAAAATATTTTCAAAATATATGCAATCTCTGCCTAATTTACTACTTAAAAATGTACCTAATTAAGCAAACTTAAATCACTAAATAAGTACTAACTTTTGCTTTTGCAAAGAAATCCATTACACTCTGTGAAGTAACATCAGGACCTAGTGGAGCAGCTAAAGGCCCAGATACACTTTCCGTTGTTGGAGTTACCAGAGGAGACTTAGAACTGACTCCTTCCCCTGTTCCTCCTCCGCTGTTAGTGCTACTTCTATTTGTATTAAAATCTTCTTGGGCTTTACTAAGCATGCTGAATATATCAACGTTGTTCATACTAGATCCAGAACTTTTTTTCACATTAACAGCAGGTTTGTTGCATGCCTTGCGGTTCTGTTCAGAATCTTCCACAAGTTTGTTCAACATTGCACCGATACGTACACACTCTTCTTTATCATAAAACCAAATGCCATAGATGTTGCATCTGGAGTTTCTATAGAGTAGGAAGGGCTCCTGAAGCTGTAAATCTAAACCTTGTGTAACTGGTTCCACTAGGTTATTTGTATTTAATCTGCAAAATGTAATTAAAATAAATAAATAAAGAATCTGTCCACAACATACATACCACTGATTTTAATTATTCTTGACTCCAGCTCAAAGAATTCCCCTGATATGCACTTGGTTCATGAGATAAACTTTAACCTTTACCAAAGCTATTAAATACCACATGGTATGTAGCTGTATTGCAATGCTACAGTACAATATAAACTCCCTCTTTTTTTGTAACTTCAATCGCTAATTCGTTTCACTGATCAACAAAGAAAAAGCATGTTCCCTCTATAACGAGATTATAGTTACCATCAGAGTGTTGAATGCATTTCACCAAAGCATGCCTCCCAACGAGATCAGACTTTAGAAGAAGGAATTCTCGAACAATGTACACAGTCGGTTCGAAACTTTGTCTCAATACGTTCGAAACGCGAGAGAATGGACGCGAGAGCTGAGTGTACAAAAATGCGTATGCACAAGTAAGTGAACCATGTATATATATATATATATATTACCTATTCATAATAAGAACACTGTTATACGGCTCGCCATTTCGCGAGTACACGAATAAAGCACCTTCGATGTCGGTTTTCTCCCATTCGTTATTAACCGCGTTAAATGTGTACAACGCTACGTGTGTCGCAGTCTCCAGGATATCCTTCACGTACGGGTCTACCCGTTTCAGTGCGGCCACGTTCATTCGTAACTCAGTCAGATCCGTCATCGTGCTTCCTGTTAATCGGACCGTATTTTTCGACAAAGTGCAACAACAACAACAACAACGAGCCCCGTTATAACTCAGTCAGAGATTCAGCTCGAGCCGTTCACCGAGAGTACAATATTTTGATGGAACGCAAGCAGCTGCTCGTCTAATAAACGTCATACTAGATTTTAAGGTTGATACCGTTGCTACATCTGCGAGTTAGTAACCATCAGAAGAAATGCCGACGCTTCGTTTCCTTTTGCCTCGCGAATCTGTTTCGGATTGGTTCACCATCGAGCAATCAGACGACGCGAAATGGACGCTCGCCTGTGAGCCGAGCCTTCTCGTCCAATCGCGTCCCTAGAAATTTTCAAAATCCCGGCCAGCAACGCCAGAATAATATAATTACGAATAACGTTCGTATATCTGTAAACGCATATAAATGCGATTTACAGCCGCCTCAGTGGGCTATTTTTAAATTTACAGTTTTACGGTAAGTCTGACTCGACCGTCACGAAAATCACTTGAAAATGATCAGTATCACCTTCTACCTGAACGTACGTTAAATAACCTCCCATGCTCATTAATTAATATCCGCTCCACGCGGTGGAATAAATTATAGAATCTCTGGTGAATTTTAGTAATATCCCATGCTTGATTTATTCAACAATGGCATAATAATCGAGAGACAAAGTATTACGCCATCTTCGTTAGAAAAGATCGACCGCGTGATTCGGTTTTTTCTGTTAACACCGAACACAATGCTTTTGTACAATTCTCACATGATTTTGCTATTAGTCTCTTTGCAAAGTAGGATTACATGATTCATTGATTAACAGCTAACACGTCGAGTAAGCGTGTGCATCGACGAACGTAAGAAACATACGTCATGCAACACATATACCGGCATTTTTTGCAACATGTATCAACATACTTTCAAACATCCGAACGAACATTATTCCAGCGGTCCTTAATTAACGTTTGTATGTTGTTAAAGGACCGCTGAGACGCTTTGCACCGGCTTCATCCGGAAGCAGAGTGCAACGATCGGTATCAACTCGCGTGCATCGTGTTGTTTGATTTTTCACCATATGCACGCGTGTCGATGAAATCGCAAATCGCGCGGTATCGTTTCGGATAGAAAAGCAGATTTTCAGAGGATCGTGCGCGCTACGGCGAAGCGCATGGAAAAATTGGGTCGATTCGCGAAAGATGGCGGCCACTGCGTGGTGTGCGTGAGAAAAGATTCGGGCCGTACATTCCTCGTGAAAACATGAGAAAATATGGAAAACGCTGATCGCACGTGCACAAGCACCATCGTACGCGGTACGTTTGTAATATGGTTCTGAATATTCAGATTCTATGCTTCCTGTCCGCGTAAGGGACGTTTGTTTACGGCTACACTTTGCACGACACCCGAGCGCGAAGTGAAGTGTTTGCAAGGGAAAAATAAGAGACCTTAACGTGAGACGAGACTGGAGATAAAGTGTTGCCGGACTTCGGCCCGGTGAGAAGATCAGTAGAGATGCTGAAGCAATTGCAGATGGGGATGAGAGCTTTCCTCCTGATGGCCTCCCGTGTGTGGACCTGCGTCTGCTTTCTCCTCAAGAAGCAGGTTAGAGCCGTAAGTAGGTGCTTCGCGCCTCTGTCCGCTCTCTTCTTAATCCTGTCTTCACGATTTTTATACGATGCTACTCTACGGTCGTGGCAGCTGCGTCGTGTCGGTTTGCTCGTCGAACCTGCCACTTCAGCAGCATTTCTGAACTTTCAGAACGATTCGCCGGTTACATGGAACTTCCGTCGTGATCCTTTCATCACACGGTGTCGTTCCTTAAGCTTTCTACTGCTGACTGTACTACAATGTTGTGCTTGGTCATTGAATGTCGTTTTTCCTGGTATCACTCCCTTGATCCTTCAGTTGTGATATCCAAACTCTTGCACCGATGAAAACATTTGTACCTTACTCTATATTCCTGTATATATCTGGTTCTTGTTGATATTGTACAACTGTACCTTGCTAAATTCTTAAATAATGTCTAGGTATCTCATATAGAATTCATGTTTTTAGATATCACAAATGCAACCTGTTAAATATGAGATCTTCCCATTATCTCCATTGTCAAGGCATAGGCTTAGTAAGTATTCTTTAAGAGTAAAAGCGATCTTAGCAGTAAGAGATATTATTTATTGTCCGTGTGTAACCAATATATATTGCAGGTATAGTTAAAAGGAAAGTATTAGTATTGGATCTAGATGAAACATTAATTCACTCTCATCACGATGGAGTAGCAAGGCCGACAGTTAGGCCTGGTACACCTCCAGATTTTGTTCTTAAGGTGACAATAGACCGACATCCTGTCAGATTTTTTGTTCACAAAAGACCACACGTAGATTTCTTTTTAGACATTGTTAGTCAATGGTAAGTAATTATCTATAAATTGAGACTTTGTACCTATTATGTGTTCAGATAAGATTATATTACTAGCTTACAAACAGCAGTTTTAGTGTAACAAATGAATCAAGATTTCATTTAATGTAGAATAATAGTCTTGTTGTTACCTTCCAGGTATGAATTAGTGGTTTTCACTGCTTCCATGGAAATCTATGGAGCAGCTGTTGCGGATAAGTTAGATAATAACAGAGGTATTCTAAGGCGCAGATATTATAGACAACACTGTACACCAGAAATGGGTTCCTATACTAAAGACCTATCTGCAATTTGTTCAGACTTAGCATCAGTCTTTATACTTGATAATAGTCCGGGAGCCTACAGAGCTTATCCACGTAAGTTTTAACTTATTAATCTTCTCCAATGCAACAGGACTAATTTCATATTTTCATGATGTTATAGCTGTCTGGTTTAACACAATACTTCTTAATACATACTAAAGACAATTGTATATTGTAAAATTATGTACATTTGATTATGTACATGATACCATAATGCATGTCATTGGCAAGAGGTGAACAGGTGATCTGTATATATAAATGCGTTTTCATAATATTGTACTTCTAACTCCAATGGTATTGTTGTATCATGTACTGTGCATCACGACCTGTAGTCAGAACTTGCTTACAAGTGCACAACTGTGAGTAGTAGGACAATCCAACTCCAGACTGACTTGAGAACACCAAATACATGTTTCATAATTGTCTTTAAATAATTCCTAATCAAACTCATGATTAAGATTATTCTCATAAACAATACTCTGCTATTTACATTGTGATGTTCATGTTTTTCTGTAAAGATACATTAATAACACTTTTGCATATCAATCATAATCTCAGAGAATCGAAATGTTTGTGTTCTTTATTCATTCAACACAAAAGTGTTTATGTTGTCTATGAAAGCAATATACTAAATCTTGAGTAATGAAAATCTGGCATTGTGGGATTATTTATATGAGAAGTGAGGTATATAAGTTTTTTTAAAATATTTACTACTCACAAGGTTTAGTTCTAATATAAACCTGCACATATACGTGATTTGAATGCATTTGTTATTGGCATACTTCATTCATATAGTTTTGTTTCAAATCATTTAGATCTTAGATAAAAAATTTCTCAAAGTTGGCTAAACAAGAAATCAATTTAAAAGTCCAGATAAATCTGATTGAAAACCATATCTATTTGCAGCTATCAACGTTGATGTTCTGTAAGCAAGAACTGAATACAGGCCTATGGATAAATGTAAAATGCAATCAATTGCCAATGCTCCTCCACATGAGTAAGCACTGGACACTACGCCAAATTGGCAATGAACTAATTTCTACTGTTTTAATCATTTTTTTTTAATAATTCCTGTGTATCAGGTACCAGTTTCAAGATTAGATTTTATTTTCGTAATTATCGCATTTTCAACATCCAAGATAATCGTGGTTTACCATTCTCTACACTCAAAGCTTTATTACAAGTAGTCCTTTCCAAAACATACTGATTCTTAAGAAATTAAGATGCTAGATAATGGAGTTCATAAATAGTAGACTTAGAATTTGATTTTCTTGGATGTTATATTGAATAATAAGAGTTTTATTTATACTCAGGTCCTCTTTTTTTAAGATTTTATGCTGTGAAATATAAATTACATTATATACTTTCCAGATAATGTTTTTGTTCATTCAATTTTTTATTATCACAGATAACGCAATACCGATAAAATCATGGTTTAGCGACGCTGGAGATACTGCTCTGTTAAGTTTACTTCCAGTTTTGGATGCACTCCGTTTTACACAAGACGTGCGGTCCGTTCTTTCAAGGAATTTACATTTACATCATACTTGGTAGCATAGTCCGGATTGGTCAATACATTAGATTTATTAGAGATCGAGCTGCAAAACAGTTTAGAGTGTTTAACTTAGGATTATTATTGTTACTGATAATAGACGTTAGGATGCTGCCTGAATGATGAGACGATGATCCTTTTACCCTGTCCTCATTTTCTACGCTCGTTAAAAAACGGAATCATAGCGAGTAAGTTTAAAATAAAAAGGGAGTGGGACCTTCAACCAAACTATTTACATCAGCACAAAAAACATCCTGGAATATTTTCGTTATGTTCATGTGTGCGCAATAATATCTCTATGTATATGTGTATATCATGTTTTCTTAAAAAGATGTCTTTGCCAAAGATTAAGATGTCGATGTAACGTAGACTCGTATGTTTCACTCTAAATAATTTTGTTCTGTGTAAAGATATACCGAACGTCTTAAGTACTTTTGCCACACATGATAAAAAAAAAATGTTATATTTTTTAAACGAATTATTTCTGTTATACGTATAATATTATTAAAGTTAGGGTGTAGTGTATAAAAAAAAAGATACTAAGTCACAACTTCGAATGGACTTTGCTGTAACTCACTGTATCAGTGAGGCAGCTATCCTGATTATACCTAATAATAAAAAGAAGTATTAAAAGGACTATGAAGAGGCGAATATTTGATTTCATCAGATTTTGGGAAAGAGTAGAATTATTTAAAATGCGATGTACGATGTTAATACGTCAAACGATGGACGAATAAAGTAACAGTGAACGGATGCAATCATACCATACAGCTGTATACTTTGTTCGCTTGTTTAATCATCCAAAAGTACTATTGAATACTATATAGTTTGTACATACTATGGAGAAGAATGTATTTGTTGCAGAATGATTGACCTGAGTGAATGAACAATGTAATTAAGCTATGTAACATGAGTTTTACCTAATATTTATATATGCATATATACATTTATGTATATACATATATATAAATGTTAATTTTACTTAATCATAAAACTTTGATTGGAACTAGGAGGGTATACCCATGTGCACAAGATCGAAAGAGTAATAATAATTTGTTCTCAAATAAATTACGTGTAATTGAGAACATTTGTTTATTTATTGACATACATGGAAAGAGTTGCTCACGTGGATTTATATTACTAATTGTAATTTATCCCAAAATAAGATTAGCCATGGGTAATAGGCATAGGATAGAACAGGATTACACCACACTCGATAAAATATTCTCTTTCTGTACATAATATGCCTGTATGTACATGTATGTATGTCTTGTTGGTACATACGTACAATTATATGTATATGTCACGGAAACACTAATTTTTTAATTTCAAAGTATACAGTGCAAACTATGATCTGTTGTATAAATACGATCCGTGGCTTATTGTGCTTCTTTGTACTGCGACTGTCTCTTTACATTTAAGTATGAATTAAAATGTACATATTTAGTTTGTAAGGATAGTACTTATTTTTGGTTCTGTCACCTTACCCAGCGTGTTGTTAAACGTTTTGAATGGACCACGTATTTTGTACCAGGTAACAAACGACGAACAATAATTGTTCCCGAATTTTTTTATTCCACTTAGAAAAAAGTTACTGAACAATATGCGAGGCCTTTACAAGCAGGGATGGAACATGATGCTAGTAATTGAAAGGGGAGAAGATGCGAATTTTTCTAAGGTTTTATAAAAGAAATCAAGTAACAACCACCATTTATAAGAATTAGTATTATTTAAAAAAAACGACGCGTTACATGTATCCCCTCATTTGAGAAACAACCCTTAAATACCCCTAAAAGAAATAAAAAAAATATTTTAATTTGATTTTAGAGTACAGAGGTAAAATATAATTGAATTGGACGAAATTAATGTAGAATCAGCAATACAGTAACTGTAAGAAATCGATTTCTTGATATATATTACACTTGATTAGTCATCCGTTTCCATTTATATTTGGGCATACATCACAGAACAACCTGCATTTTGAAGACTGGCAATGATGGAAGTGAATATTTACAGAATATTTCAGTTCTATTCCTTGGGTGGATCCTCGCGAATCATTTCCAGAGAACTATCTGAATTATTGATACTACTTCCACTTCCAGCATCATCTTCTCGTTCACTCTGTTTTTCCTGACTTGTACCAGCAGCATCTAATTGCCATGAGGGAATAGATGCCGGTGCACTTGGGAATTGTTTTCTGTTCAAAATTGAAAGCTTTAGTACATGGTAGTACAAATGTTTGTAAATTATGTGAATTCTTGTGTACAAATTTTATACTGTAAATCCCATTTTCTGATATCCTAATTATAAAGCAATATAAAAATACTGAATGTAGAATGTTTTGTACACATTTTTTTTGTAACTGATCAAAGTTGAACCAATATATTTTATAGTTATTTTTTTTTCTTCAAAAGACCTTACTTTTGTATCTTTAGACAAATGTGTGTCTGAGTGACTGAATCCAAAGTACATACATGTTTGTATGTGTGTACGTGTGTCTGTTTAAAAAGTTATGATAAATTTTGTGCAAACAGAAGTATATCTTAATATGAATGTATAAATTTACTGATGAAACAGCAAGTAATATGTAAACAACTTGTATAGCAATAAATGTTATTATCTGACTTGTTGACTATGTTATATTATACCTTGATAAAAGCAAGGATTTCAGACTAGCTAAATCTTGTTTCAGTTCCTGAACCAATTGTGGTATCATTGGGTCAATAGATTGGTTTTGTGTCAACTTCTGCACATCATCCTCAACCTTTGAAATTGATTGCTTTACTTCTTTCATAGAATTTTGAATAGTTTTGTCCAATTCAGAAACTGAATCTTTTATACTGTTTCCCTTTTTTCGCCCAAATAAAAATGGTTCAATAAATTTCTGTAACACAGTATACCTTAGTTAATATATTCTATAATGAAAGTATATGATTTATTCTATTCCTATATATTAACAGTACCTTATAAAACCAATAGACACAATATATTGTAGCCCCAATCAAAGCAGTAGCATTGAAGAATTCTTTGACCTTTTGAAAAAGAGTTATCTGTTGTGGATGTGCTCTATAATAAGGATAGATTTGATTTGGAGGAACAGAGACCACTGTATAGTCGCCTGTACTGTGCATAACATTCTGATCGATTGTTATATCAACAGAAGCTAATTTAAAGGCTGTCTTAATTTCCTCTTCAGTTAAACCTTTCTTCCTAAGGAATTCTTGTTTACGTCCTACAGGACTACTCACTACCTTAGGATTTTTTAAAAATTCCACCGCTGTTTTTACCTTCAAGAAATAAAAACTTTTTACCCTTGTGTTGCTCTTAACAATTATATAACTGGTCAATGTACATTTACATTCTTATCGATATATCTAAATTTTTAAATATATTCTAAAGTATTGTTAAGGATATATTTTAAATATACATATAACCTAAATAGAAAAGTGACTTACTAAATTTTCCCTTAACGGAAGATTATTGTTATTCGCATCTTGGTCAGTCATTGTTATAATTACAAGCGTCGCCAGCTTATTTAGATTCTCATAACTACACAACGGTTAATATTACAATGTGCAAATCACATTTTACAGTCCTAGGTGTACAAGCATCTATGAGAATTGCAATGCGCACGCGTTGATGAAAACACTTGATATGCTATCACTTAGCACAGAAAACAAAATTTGAAGACCAATCCGGCGAATTAATGAACTTTGTATTTTGGACAGTTTGGCCGTGTCATGGGCGCAATATTAAAATAAGGTGAAAGGTGCTGATTCTCCAACTTATCAAAAAGATACGATCATCATATAACAAACTCGTTGCGTGATCATAGAACCAAAGAAGGCTTTTCAGTAGGCAAGAAATCGCCCTGAAAAATTCGAGTATGTATTTAATCAGTAAACTGCATTACAGATACGATTATGCATTTCTCTTGTATTTTTATTATACAGCTAATACATATAAATGTACGACTACCGGTTTTAAGATCAATACAACAACCCCGCTTGCCCTACAAACGTAGAACCGATACAATATTGAGCTTAATGATCTATAGTCGAATCTAAACTTGAGATCAACAAATTGGTGTACATTCGAGTGATCAACTATTATTTTCCAGATAATATATTGTAACGAAGCTTGGTCTGAGACACGTAGTACAGAAAAGTGGGTGTTGCTTTCGTCATTTGATAGTTCGCACTTGTACCAGTAGGTTGGTACTGTCTATCGTACGTTTCGGAGGCTGATACGAATTAGTATCGCTTATTTTTAATATCCGCTATAAGAGTCATGCGTAAGTGATCTTTTACGATTACGAATATCCTATTTACGAAACCTTACGTCTTAGAATCGTTCGAGACCCCCGGATAATGTCAATATCTGCGGTATAGGCAGTTCCATTTCCGATCAATAATACTAACCGTTTACAAGACATACAAGAGAACCTCAAATGTCATTTAAGTAAAGGGGCGTTATCATGCAGATATACAACCAGATTTTGATCCTTGAACGAGTACGCGATGAGGATATTTTTTAATAATTTTTAGATTGATCGTTCGTGCTTATCCTTGTGTAGGTAATCCTCATACTACCCGGGCAGATCTAACACAGTTCTATCGTGAAACGGTTTTATGTAGCTGTTAACCATCTTTTGCATTGATTTTTATCTTTGTATAGAACTGAAAGATACGCTGCGATATAATTTTATATGAAATTTCTTAATGATGCTTAAAGTTTGCTTTGAACTTGTGTCCAAGACTGTGATTGGAAAAATTGTTCATGTTCTTTGAGATGTGAATACATCCTTTGTTTTGGAGGATTGTATAGTTTTAAATATTCTATCATTTCTATCACCTTAAAATTGTTTAAGAATTTTGTGTATTGTGTGTAAAATGTGAATAATGTTTGTTTATAGGTTGGTTTTAGTTGAAACGATAAAGGACACCCTCTGTCAAGATGATAGGGGGTTTGTTTGTGTACAACCACAAGGGAGAAGTACTTATCTCCAGAGTATATCGGGATGACATTGGACGGAATGCCGTTGATGCATTTCGTGTCAATGTCATCCATGCCAGGCAACAAGTACGCTCGCCTGTTACCAACATCGCTAGAACATCATTCTTTCACATAAAACGAGCCAACATCTGGTTGGCTGCTGTTACCAAACAAAATGTTAATGCTGCTATGGTATTTGAGTTCTTATTGAAAATCATTGATGTTATGCAGTCATACTTTGGCAAGATTTCTGAGGAAAACATTAAGAACAACTTTGTTCTGATTTATGAGCTGTTGGATGGTGAGTACAAATAGTCTTCACAAATCTTATAAAATAAAATACTTCAAGTAGAATAATGAACCTAAGGAAACTTTTTGTGCAGAAATTTTGGACTTTGGATATCCACAGAATTGTGACACAGGAGTATTGAAGACATTCATTACTCAGCAAGGAGTGAAATCAGCAACAAAAGAGGAACAGGCTCAGATAACTTCGCAAGTGACTGGACAAATTGGATGGAGAAGAGAGGGTATCAAATACAGACGCAATGAGTTATTCCTGGATGTTCTTGAATATGTGAATCTCTTAATGAGCCCTCAGGGCCAGGTGCTCAGTGCACATGTTGCTGGAAAGGTTGTTATCTGAACAATAATTACTTCAATTATAAAACAGTTCAGGCACATCATTGAAATCTTTGTATTTCTTGCAACAGGTTGTAATGAAATCTTATTTGTCTGGAATGCCAGAATGCAAGTTTGGAATCAATGATAAAATCGTGATGGAAGCTAAGGGCATGAAGGGTGGAGGTAGCTTGGGGGGTGGGGGTGATGACCCTACCGGTGCTAGATCTGGTAAACCAGTTGTAGTTATTGATGATTGCCAATTTCACCAGTGTGTGAAGCTCAGTAAATTCGAGACAGAACATGCCATTAGTTTCATACCACCAGATGGTGAATTCGAGTTGATGAGGTAAGGGACATTTCAACAAAACATCCTTGACTGAATTATCTCCAGAATTTCTTACCATGTTCTCTGAATCTTCCACAGATACCGTACAACTAAGGATATATCATTGCCATTCCGTGTCATTCCATTGGTTCGCGAGGTGGGCCGTACAAAGATGGAGGTGAAGGCCGTTCTGAAATCGAATTTCAAGCCATCCTTGTTGGGACAGAAGATAGAAGTACGAGTGCCGACGCCATTGAACACCGCGGGCGTGCAGTTGATCTGCTTGAAAGGAAAAGCGAAATACAAAGCGTCCGAAAACGCTATCGTCTGGAAGATTAAGCGCATGGCTGGTATGAAGGAAACTCAGTTATCCGCGGAGATCGATTTGCTTGAAACCGACACGAAGAAAAAGTGGACTCGGCCACCGATATCGATGAACTTCGAGGTGCCATTCGCGCCATCCGGATTCAAAGTACGCTACTTGAAAGTATTTGAGTCCAAGTTGAACTATTCCGATCACGACGTCATAAAATGGGTGAGATACATTGGCCGCAGCGGTCTGTACGAGACACGATGTTAATAATAACGTGTCGTCACGTAATCAATTGTAAATGAGTAATCTCAATGCATAAATACGACTTTCTCAAAATTATTTCTTTGCGGCGCATATAATCGGACGATTGTCCGAAATACTCAGCTAACGGTATGAGATACTTTGATACCAAGAGGGATGTACCTTTTGTGCCAATTTTTTCCGTCATCTGATTTTCCCTGCAGCATGTTATTATCTTTTTAAAGTAGCATCGTATTTATGAATCTTCTTTCTACTACATTTTATTCCGCCTGAATCTTAGTGAAGCTCTCATTTTCACGAGGCTCACGCGATTTCTGCTATCATCGATCGATTTAGATTTTAATCTCGATTGTTGCAACATTGTATTTAATCATTGTACATTATGTTGATAGCATTCTTCATCCTCTGTTTGTTGAAAAGGATGAAGTTCGCGACCTCTTTGGTATCGATACGATAAGAAAGTTATAAAAATGTTGCTAAACATCGTGGATAGCTCTGTAATGCGCTCAATGAACCTTAGGTTATTGAAAAATGTTGTCATTTATGAAATCGAATAGAGAATGTCTTGATTCATTGTAAGGGAATAATTTTGTCTCTCTATGTTAAAATTCATATGGATAATAAAGTATATGTGTAATTTAAACTGTCCCGAAAGTGACTTTTCTGTATCATTCGAATTTTTGTAATAATTTAGAATAAGTTGTTCGCTCACCGATCGTATACGTCTCTCTGGGGACGAGGACCAATTTTCGGTGTAACGTCCAAATTTGGGTTGGTTTTTTGCAGATTTATCTTCTAATTTCTTGTATAGCAGTAACTCTAGCGGTACAATCGTCTGACTAACGATTTGTTCAAACTGTAAAGACAGTTACACCACACGAGTCAAATTGTTGCAATTAACTGCGCGCGATAATTGATCGTTATCGATCAAATTTGCGATAACTACTAGTAAAATACTTTAAAATTAATTGATCTGTGCTCTAAATACCACCAGAAATTATATTACCAATTTCGAAGGTGTGGACTTATCCATCGAATGTTACTTCTCGATTAAAAAAAATGTGTCCGAAAAAATTTGCAAGGTGCACCGGAAATGAAGATTAATAGAATCTAAATTTCACGAAAATCGGAGGGAACTTCGTGAAAATAAAATTTCGTTCTTTTTGATGAACAGTAGACACGAAGCGATTCTAAAGCGAATATAAAGTTAAACTTTTCTGACGGATTGATACTTTCATGAATGTAACACAATTGAATGTTTTTATTTCGAACGGAGCTAGTGATTTGACGTCGGTGGTTACCGAAAAAGGTGGGAATACAACTCGAATACGGCAAATCAAATAATTGATTACAATTTGATCCGACACAAGTTTATTCAAATAATTACCTCTGCGAACTGTCATTTTGAAATCGCGCGGTAGACTGGGACCGAGATGGATATTATTCAAATAATTTAAATAAATACACTGTTCAAAATAATTACATTTTGACGTATGTAAATGATTCATTATACATTGATGCGCTCAGTGCTATGGAAGCTCTAAATACAAAACACAACAAACATCAATAAAAATGTTACAATATTAAATACACAATATTTGTATTCCTCTAATTGTATACACATGTCTATCGTAACTGTCCATCTATGTATTAGGCCTCAATCATCCGAACTGCAATCAGTAACAGCATGACTCACATTGTAACTATATTTCGCATAAAAATGATAGTGTTATTTCAGAATTAAATATACTAATGATAATTTGAGCCTGTAACTGACACAAGATGACCAATATTCGGATGACCCGCGTTCGGATAATCGAGGTTTCACTCTCCAGCCAAAAGGAAATATTTTCGGCCACTCTTTATAGGTCCCTGTTCACCTAACCATTGGAACGAAACGTTACTTATTCGTGGACCGATAGTTACACGTTTATTCTTACGCGTTATTCATTATTCGCAGAAAACAGGATAGAGCGAACGGAAAGGAGAAATTCGAAACGAGAGCAGAGTTTCTCGTCTACGTAGTATAGCGTTCGGTGTGTGTTCGGTGGTGATAACTTCTGGTTCGGCGCATGCGGCCCACGGCCATACCCGTGCTCGTACCTGTCATGGATTCCAAGGATCGACCGCGAGCGCAGACACGCGTGATCGCACGATTTTACGCGTGAAAATCGACGGGTACAACCGGAGATCGGTGCACGAGAGTGATGCACGAACATGAGTCGCTGGTAGAGTGGTGATTTCGCATCGATCCGCAGTGTCGCCGCCGCGTAAACAATCCTCATCTCAAGATGAACCCGCTCGACACGGGTTACGGGCCTTCTGTCACTCGAGCCACGGATACTGTGAGTATTCGATGTACAACGAACACGCCTGCGAACGGCCGAACGAACGTTCACGTGTCACGAACGACAGCAGCGTGTCCCGTGACAAGGATTACGCGCGTCCTGACACGCCGTCCTGACGGACCGTCCACGCACCTCGTCTGAACAAACCTCGCCGATCTTGTACGGTAGCTTTTGTTTCTGTCGTACCGCCGATCGCGTTCGTGCACGGTGCACGCTGTCGAGATTCCCGGAATTTCGATGAGTTCACGGTGCTTAGGTTACACGCGAATCGTGTACGTCCCGCGAGGTCTCGTGGCGATTCTCCACAAGCAGTTTTATGGGTACCGCTATTTATAGTGGCTACCGTAAACCTGCCGCTCCGCTGTGAACCAAGGTAGAATCGGAAATTTTGTAGAATTCATTATCTACCGGTGTACGAACCACGAAACGAGCCCTGTCGATCGGTGTGGTTGTACGAAAAACGCGTTCGCTTGTTGTGGATACTGGAATCCTGTGCTGCAACTCGGCTGGTGAGCATCCGCGGGAACACAAGGGAATTCTTTGAGGCGATATCGGTTTCGATCATTGACAAGTTGCGGGATAAAGGTGGTCGCGATAGTGGGATTAATGTTTTTGGCGGGAAGTGCAGAGAGTCGCGGTTGATAATAACAATAACGCGCGGTGCATCGAAATGTCAGCGTGCAACGTGATTCATTGAGCGGCGACCATTCCCTGGGCGAGCTCATCGTAATCAGCTGTTATCAAGAGAACGCTGTCGTACGCGTTTCCTGCCACTTGTGTGCGTTCACGGTTCCACCGTCGTAACCGATGTCGAACGTCACCTTTACGGCTTCGCCGTGCACCGAATTCGCCCTCGGGCCACCCTCCACCCTGCCACTTATTTTCGCGGTCGTTTTTATCATTCGTCTTATCGCGGCACGTCGGAAACGATAATCGATATTCCGGCAACGGCACCGCTGAAATTCGAAGTTCCAGCACGACGGGGTGGCTATTAAAAGACAAAACGGGTGGCCCGTGGGGCGAAAAGCTGGTCGATTCCGAAGTATACTTAGAAGCCAAGTCGTAATCTTCTGTTTAAGGAAACCCTGCGTTTAATACTCGCCGCGTGCGATCAAGAAAGGGCTGAATATTCTACGGAGAACATTCTACATCTGCGATGTTCATTCGATCCCCTTTTTCAACAGTTTCGAACGGCAGGACCGTTTCCTCGGTCCCGCAGGAAACAGGAATCACGAAGTTCCCCGACGTTGAACAAAAGGGGCGAACTTTGGAGGAGCGCGGGAGGATCGTTGTTTCTTCGTCTGTATTTTTTTGTAATTCACCGAGCAATCGTGGACGTGTATAGGATTTCTTGGCACGGTCGGTGCAAGTAAAAGCAGACACACGGAGTTCTTTGGACTTGTTGAGTCCCGGTTTAACGCACAACCGGGGTATCATATCTGGCAGTGTGGGCAGAAACGCTTAGAAATCGTACACAATGGCCGGATTGTACACGCGGTGTGTCCGCGACACTTGCTCGGCGCGCTTCCATCGTATAAATTACGGCTGAATGTTAGTCGCACATGTGTGGCATTAAAAAGCGGGTAAACGTGATAGTCCATTATGTATGGAGCGGCTATCGAACGTGTATAGCGGTTATCTGCCGATAGAGCGGCACGTGCAACGATAATAATAGAACTGTCGGTGCATTCACACACGGGGGATACCTGTTGTGTAGTATGTTAAAGACACAAAGTTTCACGCTCGGGCTCACTTCAATCGTCGGCGGGATTAGACCCGGTTACAATCGATAAATCCGATCGAGCTTATGGGGTGAGAAGTACGGTTTCAACATGTCACTGGAATATCTTTGAACGTTGCGTTAACCCCTTGTCTTGCAATAACCTAGTCACGCTTTTGATACAGAATATGACCCGTATATCACATATACAAGGCTCACTTGAGTACCAATTTTTTAACCCTTTCGCTACGGCAGAGTTCGGTAAAATCCGACAAAGAAAAATTTGATGTAAGAAGCCATAATGCCTAATGGTTAAATCCGGTGAGCGTGCAATTATTTTTCTTTGGGCGACTATAGGTTACCTCGTGAAAGGCGATTATAGTCGCTCTTAGCAGCGAAAGGGTTAAAAGTTTGGACTGTGGGAACCTTGACTTTCAGAGGGCTGTTGAAAGCGAATGCGTTGATAAGCGTTTTTCATTTATCAGGCCACTCGAAGAGATGAATCGCAAACTTTATCACGCGAAATCGTTAGGAAAATCATAAGACAAGGGTTTACAAAGTTAATCTCGTAATCTTTGCTTCTGTGTACAGCGCTCCTCGGTTGTATGCTCATTAAGCTGGTCCATTGTCTTCTCCGCGGTAATTCGACCGATAATTTCCGCTTTGTTCGACGACGCGCGGCATGGAAAAAGGTGTGCACGTTTCTCGTATTTTTTCCAGGTATCCACGCGCGGTCTATTTAAGGAACGCATTTTAATACATCGCTTCGGGAAATTAGGTCGATGCATCGTCCGCGGAGCATTAAATTTTACCGCTCTTATAATTTTTTTAAACCGTGCGAGACGCGCATTCAACGGCGAACAGAGGATCGTTTTGTGAAGATGTTGCGATATGCTGGTTATCCCAGAGCTGTCAACTGACATATTCCCTGCGCAATTTTCACCGTGTCGCGGATAAATCATTCCCGTGACATCGATTCGCGTTCATACATCACGAAAGCTTGTTGAACTGCTTCTCTGCTCAAGGGTGCTCCTGTCGTAATTATCAAATTCCAGCCGGTTTGGAAGACGCGTTCGATCCAAGAAAAATATTCTGGATAATCATTCGAGAGTCTTATCCTGAAAGAATTAATCAGGGTTGAAAATTGTTCAAAGAGAAGGCAGATTAACATCTTTCTCCACAGCATGTTTCACATCTACGTGTTTCTGCACACGCTTATCCTGAATTATCTTTATCGCTCACCCCCGAACATCGTCGTTCATATCGACCAGCCTCTGCTAAGTCTCCAATAAAATGTTCTTTTCTCTACCAGGTAACTCTTTATTCCGTGGTAGCCAAGTAACCAGATGTTGCAGCGAAAATCCATGACTGGTGCACGTACGTTGGATCAATGATAGGGACGGTTGCGTTGCTAATCACGTGGTGTTGAAACAGAGATAATTAAGGAGAGAGGGTCGGGTTCGAGGAAGGTGTACGGATTTTCTGATCGCGTGAATGAATTGCACGGTCGATCGTTACGGGACGGAGAAGGCGATGATTATTCTACAGCTTTCCCTCGATACGATACGAAACCGTCTGTTCGATTTTCTCGCAGCTTTACATAGATAGGGGTTGTAGATAAACTTAACAACTTTTCCGCCGGGGAGTATCGATCAGGGGTATTAATGAATTTCGAAAACTTTCCACAATCTTTCTTCCATCGTTTCGAAATGTATTTTTCCCTTGATTTATCTGATGGTCGTCGGACGAGTTTCTTTCTTTCCTCTCGAAGATGTTTGTCGGAAGAAAATTCGAGAATTATTTTCGGTGTGACGCATTGTGGAATAAACAATGCGACGAGAATTGTAATATCGAAAGCGTACGATGTAATATTTTTGCGCATTAATACAATTTTCCTGCCATTCAATGCGGAAACACGCGTATCCGTTATCACTTCCTGTGTGATATCGTGGAATGTATATGGTTCGACGTAGCATGACTCTGTTAGCACTGGAAAAAGACTCTTTCGAGTACGGTGGGTGTAAGACTAACAAGGGGAAGGCACAGGTCCTGCTCTCGCTTTTGGAACGACAGTATGTGGAAGTCGTAGTACCCATGTAGTATAACAAAACCCTTAAGGGTTTCGTTAGAATGGGCCTTCGTTTTTGAGATATTTTGAGTTAAAGTTTTTTACGTATCGTGTAATCCAGATACATAAGAGGTACATTAAGGCAGATTCCGTAGCTACGACAGTAGCGTATCAGCTTGTTACGCAGCCGGCCCGGGTTCAAGTCCGCAGTGTGTGAAAAAAATTTTTTTTTCTTTTTTTTTACCAGTTTTTAACATGGAAATATAGTTTTTATATACTATGTATTATATACTATGTTACATATTATCTTGCACACATTTTAAGGTTAAAAATACATTAATAAAATAACAAACTATTCTAATCATCTCTTTCACGGATGGTTTTATACTTTTCTATTGTGAAAATATTTTCCTCTGTGAATTCTTTATACCGAAAGTTTTGACGCCGGAGAGTGTCAATCAGGTAAAATAGGATAGCAGTCACATTTGACCGTAAGGGTAGGTCTTATACATGTTCAAACAAATGATCGAATGTGGTCGTTGTGGGTAAGTTTTCACAACGATTTGATAATATGTAACATAGTATATAATACATAATATATAAAAAATACATTTCTATGTTAAAAACTGGTAAAATAAAGAAAAAATAAAATTTTTTACACACTGCGGACTTGAACCCGGGCCGGCTGCGTAACAAGCTGATACGCTACCGTCGTAGCTACGGAATCTGCTTGAATGTACCTCTTATGTATCTGGATTACACGATACGTAAAAACTTTAACTCAAAATATCTCAAAAACGAAGGCCCATTCTAACGAAACCCTTAAGGGTTTTGTTATACTACACGGGTACTACGACCTCCACATACTGTCGTTCCAAAAGCGAGAGCAGGACCTGTGCTTTCCCCTTGTAAGCTAAACTGAACCTCTACTCTGTTTTGCGGAGACGAATGGATTCCTGCACATGTCCTGTCATTTTGATTTGCAATAACATTTGTACCGCTGCACCAAAACGCTTTGACACGAAGTGAGCTTGCGATTTAAAAAACTGACACCATTTTTAAAATAGTCTACTGAACACTCCTCAGATATTTTTGCGATGTCTTCCCCGGTTATCGAGATATATCTTGTGACTTTTGCTATAGAAGAAACTTTGCTAATTTCACAGTACTGACAAAGAGGAAAAAATGTCATATTTATGCCAAGATTTTTGTAGGAAAGGAATATCATTACGGTTGAAAAGAAACGCCTTCGATAAAAATCGTATATCTGAAATTTCCTGTACTGCGGAATCAGGCGTGTTTCTCCTATTCACATGCAGTTGAGAGAACAGAAAACAGAATCTTCTTCTCGAAAGACGACGATAACTTCCCCTACAGCGGTGCTTTCAAGAGCAAGGTGAATCGTTCGACCTCGACTCGTCGAGACAGGAGGTCGAGAAAGTGAAGGAAGTCGTAGAGGTCGTCAACAAGTACGTACGAACATACGTACGAACGTACGTACGTACGTCCGAAATTGTGTCGCGAACGTAAACGGCAGTTAGGAAAAATTGATCGAGCTGACCGGACATTTGTCAGGCACAGCCGTTGGGAGTGCATTGTGAGCGTGCAGTAAATAAAAATCCGGCCAGCCCGTAAATTCTGCCACTCCCGAAAACGTCGGGTCGACGGGATCGGACAAATATGTTTGTCGAGTGGCGAAACGTTCAGGGATGAATGAGCGTTTGCGAGAACGGCGAGAGAATTCGTTCGATTTTTACAGAAGTATAAATTCGCGATACACGGGGAGAGAAAGAAAATTCGTACGACTTCCAGCGCCAGAGCGTATTACTTAACCGCGGCGAGGATTTTTCCTCACATCGTTAGAGGCCGTATTGAAAAGGTTTTAACGTTTATTTCGAGGTGAAACGGCTCGCCGTTCGTGTATCACGGTTTTCGACAGGATGGGAGGAAACGCAGACGTGTAGAAAAGTGAAAGAAACGGCGGAAGTCGGACCATGTACGGTTGAAATCCTATCATGCACCTAAAAGGGCAGTAACGAAAATATATCTCCCGACACGGACGCGTGTCTCATGCTTGTAATCTCGTGTAAGATAAAGTGCATTACAAGAAGCTGTAAATAAAATTTCGTCGGTACCTCCGTGCCGTTCTGACTTCCATTTCCTCTAATGAAATACACGGCCCGCTACGGAGCAACGTGCGCTCGCGCCCCGCGAATAATTTTATACTGGAATCGCGGCACCGATCAGAAAACCCTTTGATAGCTTTTACAACTTCGAAAGGGTCGTATTTGAAAATTGACGCCGTCAGTTATCTCCGTTTATACTCGTGGGCTCTTCACGAGAGTTTCCATCCTCTCAGAAACGACGGCCTACAACAATGCATGGATCGGTGTATTCATAGAACTCGTAAATCCGCAAGTTTTATGTTGATGCGTGCTGCCTCCACGACTGTAATATTTTCGACAGCGAGTCATGCGAATTCGCCAAAACGAACCGGCTCCGTCCCCTCCGCGTCTAATTCCATTTCCACTTCTGAATCGAAGAAATTCAATTTATGCCCGGATTTCTGATCCCCTAATTGAGTTTGCAGGCGCGACCATTTAAAGCGTTATGGCAGCAATGTTAACCGACCGCTCGCAGCGGTGGTACGTGTGATCGCATTAAGGGTGAAAATCGTGCGGAAGCGTCGCGGTTGCACAGAATGAAAAACATGAATGACCACGACGACCTCGACTCCGTTTAACGCGACACAAAAATAGATCAGGCTTTTTTTTATTTTCGACCAACGCACCGCGTCTCTCGCAAATTTATTTATTTATTTCATACACATATCGCGGCCCTTTGTTTACGGCAGCTGAAACAACTGGTCTGTTTGTTAGCGAATTTCGGCGTTTAACCTTGCCTTGCGCTGCAGTTTATTATTCAAGCGCTCTGAGGGCGAGACATAGAGAGAATATTTGTTGACATGTGCAATTTGTTTTAGTTAATTTTCTAAAAGTCAAGGATGTTGTAATAGGATATTTTTCAGAATGTATATTCCACAATGGTCTGCATCATGAGTGTGATTCATCATTATAAGGCTAGGGGTTGAGAGTGCTCTGCAAGGGGTGAATGAAAAATTCTTGTTGATCGTTTATCGATAGGAAAAGATACATAATTTGTTATACATACTTTTTTAAAATGGAGGTAGTTGACATGGATCTGAAGGTCACACTGAGTTTCTTGTTATACAGTGTACTTCTGTTTTCATACACCTGTACAGTAGGGGTAACGGTAAATATAAGTGCGCAATTTCTGAGTGATCTTGAGGTATCGTTGACCTTAAAGATTCTTTTTTAGTATGACAACATGATTTTTATTACCACTCAAAGTGATCTTTATTATCACTTACACGTTGACTGTGATA
Organism: Macropis europaea; assembly: GCA_916610135.2. Lineage (NCBI taxonomy): Eukaryota > Metazoa > Arthropoda > Insecta > Hymenoptera > Melittidae > Macropis > Macropis europaea. The sequence continues at coordinate 29,824,568 of OU744344.1, forward strand.
CTGAACAATACACTATCCAGTACAGTATACTGAACCACCCTTTTTTCAATATAAATTGTTAAAAATCCTAAATCATTCAATACTCGCTTGTGATTTTGTAGTGCTACTGAATTATAAAAATTGACATAAAATTTAAGAGGTACTTACCCTCAGGACAGTCTATGCCATTAACAATTTACCCTGTGTACTGTTTACAGTCCCAGCTTCTCCAAACGACCCTCCATCCGACACAGCTCTGAGCTCCAATTTATATTTACCGTGGCAAATGTGTTCTCAAGGACCGTCTTTGTAATCTACAATAGAAAAAGGTGTAAAAAATCGGAAGTTGGTCACATTGATCGTAAACGTAGGAAGTCGTTAGATTCATCAGGGATAGCCCTTCGGGTAGCTTTGGGGATGGTCGCTGGATGCTGTGTGCATTTCTGCAGGATATTAATGTCGGGCAAACTGAAACGCGCGTCGAGCACGGGCATCGTGGCGAACTTAAAGCAAACAAGTTCGCAGCGGCCAAAATGCTTTACACTTTTGCCCGAACTTTGTCCAGGGATACTGCTGGTCTAGGAAAACACCGCAAAAACACGGAACGTTTTTGCACCGTTAACGCTCGCGCCGGCTTCCTCTTGCCTCCGCCGAACTAATGTACACGTAAATTGTGTTGCGTTTAACAAGCTGAAGCAACCCAAAACGCTGTGCGCGTATTTCACGGGCCGTTTTTTAATTACTCGCCTCCTTAGCCGGGCGTTTTTTTATTAAAATCTGCGAACGAGGTGAATGATAATTCACGTGCATACGCCGCCTCGAATTTTTAGGTCCTCCCGGTTCCAAATTGAGAGTTATTTTTCAACCTCGAACACTGGTCGTGCGTTTTCGATCAGTTCGTAACATCCGTGGAACCGTAGAAAGCTACATACATATTCAAAAGGGTTGAGGGAAATAAAATTCTGGTCGAAAATGCATGCGTTACGGAGTCCTCTTCCAAAATTCAAGTCCACCGCTGCTGGTGTATACGTTGTGGAGGGAAACTGGGTCGGCGTCTCTCGAAGGTGGAATAAACAAATAATGGAAGAAATATAAAGCCGAACGTTGCAAGCCGACCAAAAGCAAAGAAACGCACTTTGCCGGCGATTTCGTGTACGCGTGGGAGTTCACTTGTTTTCCATACAGAAAAATAAGCTTCCTCTTGCTTTCGACGAACCTCCACACAGTCCGCCGCCATACACGCGCTCCATTCTCTTCTCTTTTTTAGATAAAATATACAAAACATTTCGTTGCTGAAATTAGCGGTACCATCGGTTACGCTGGTTCGCGAGGCAACGTTTTCCTTGTATTCCTGCAAATTCCTGCGAATCATGTTGTACAGTATCGTTGAACGTGTGCAGACAACTCGTCAGCTGTTATATTAACCGACACGCGACACGTGGAATTGATCGGCATTCCACGCATACTACAAAAGTGTTCTCAGGTGTTTGTAACGGCGACATTCGCGTGCGAAAGTATATCTTGTTTAGCGGAATCGTGAACAGTGTTGTTGCGCAACCTGGCTAATGAGAGCTTCCGGATGACTGCTTTGAAATATAACCCATTCGCTTAAGACAGCATCGAAATTTGATGTGAACTCGATGAAGTTCGTCAGGGCAGACGCGCGTCATTGATCGTCGAAACGAACGTCATCCTCCACTGTCGCGTTCTCTTATCAAACGGTGTTCGACTGACTCGTAACCTTCTGTTTGTTTTAGAATAAAAAGCAAATAAGTACCTGTGCTACGCTTAATTCGAAAGTAGCAACGAAGTCGTGAAAGAGTAACAGTAGACCACTTACAAGCCGTGTTGCCGGAGTTTTTCCAAAATTCATGCCTCGAATTTCTTGATTCATGGGGAGAAGAAAACTGGGTCAGTGCGTCTCAAAGGGAGGTGGGTCGGCTCCAAGGTGAATCGCAAAGTTAAAGTGAGTGAGAGAGAGAGAGAGAGAGAGAGATATTAGGAGGGTGTAACAGGCCGGAAGGGCGTGGAGGATGGTTGAACGATCGAGAAGCCATGACGAAATTCCACGTAGGTTGTGCTCCTTTGTGGACAGCACGTGCCTCTTCTAGACGTCTGGAACATCTTTTGTTGGCTTGATATTCAGGCCTGATCAACCATTAAATTGCTTCATTTGCAGGCAAACAAAGACGGACATAACTGTTTATTGTATCATAATTTTCGTGTCTTACGACCGTCGACTGTTTCACATTTTAAACGAAAACAAGTGGTGTGAAGGTACTGCTTGACAATTTAATCTCGAAACTTGAAGGCGGGACACTTTAACACGTTGAACGCCACAGTGAAAGCAGCCATACCTAATCAGACACGATATAATTCACTATTTTTTATATAAATCGTAAAGAAGAAAAGATTTGAGTGCTCAATCGTGTTCTTCTGTTCCTGCATTATTATTTTAGTATGAAGTTCGCTCAGAACTTTGCGATAATCAATAATTATTTAATTAAATTAAATTTTAGGTGTCAGTCACCGGTGACTGACGCGGCGTTCAACGTGTTAAGCGGTGAGAAAGCTTCAGCATAGATTTTTATTTATTATATCGATTTCATTGTGAATGTAAATACAATAATAGCAAATACAGTTCTGTGCAGAAGTCGTAGGCCACCATGTCAGGCTTGCGTTTCACTTAAATAAATCTGTGTTAATGTTTTCCCTAATATTGTGCCGAAGCATGCAGTGCTGTCTGGATAACGACTAATTGGTAACAAATTTATCTTTCAACATGACAATGACACCAAATATACTGCCGGAAGTGTACAAAATTTTAAAGGAATTAGAGGACAATAAAACATTAAAAATTATGAATTAACCAGCTCAGAGTCCCGATATAAATATTATTGAACACGTTTGGGATTATTTGTACAGAACTCGAAGAAACAGTGATCCAAAAAATGCAGATGAACTTGAGGTATTGCAAACAGAGTGGCAAAAAATTTCGAACAAAGTTATTACAAAAAGGCAAAAGGAGGCCACAAAACATTAAATTTTTCTTTGAATTTATAATATCTTTATATAATTTCTAACAGTAGACTGTGCAATAATATTGGCAAGATAAAATATATATGCCAAATCTTTTGTGCACTTTCTTTAGCGGCAAAAATGTAAAGTTGTAATATAACGTAGGTGGCCTAAGAGTTTTGCACAGTACTGTAGGTTGTTCAATTTGAACACTACCAGGTGAAAATATTTTCAACATGTTTTCCCTTTGAACCACGAAAGGAACATTTTTTCTAGTTTTCAATCAAGGAAGGGTGGTTCTAGAGTATCGAAACTTCTAAGGTGTCGTGGCTTAACGTTCCCGTGTGGGATCGGATTTTACGAGGGTAGAAATGCGTGGGGGAATTAGGTCTCTGCTCTCAAAGTGGAGGGTAAGAGGGTAACTGTCTCCAAGGTGAATCCCAAAGTTTGAAGTGCAGGAAAGATGTATCTATATAAAGAGAGGAGAGAGAGAGAGAGATGATAAGAAGGCGGAAGGGCGTGGAGAATGACGAAATTCCGAGTAGACGAGTCTCTCTTCTTTCTGAAGTACTCAGTCGTTATGGACTTTCGAATGAGAAGGGAAATTTTCCCGAGAACCGTGATCAAAGCTCGCATTGTTTCTTCGGTAGTTTAATCTCTGCGAAAGCGATATTAAACGGGGCCAATTAATTTTCATTCAACTTCCGCGCTTCTGATTTAATTCACGCTTGCAGCGAATCCACGAAGAATTTACGTTGCCGCGAGAGGGAACTCTCCATCCGAAATTCGAGCACGAAATCGATTTTCGTAGAATGTGACTGTGGGGCGGAAATTGGGTTTGTTTTCCTCAAAGGGAGAGTAACTGTCTCCAAGGTGAATCGCGAAGTCGATGCTTGCACGTAAAAGGGGGAGAGAAAGATACAGGCATAGGGAAGCAGGGGGTTGAAAGGGCGTGGAGGATGACGAAATTCCAAGTAGATAGTGCTCCTTTGTGAATTATCGACCCCTCACGTTTCTCGATTCTCGAAGGGGAAACGGCGACGTTCCACCGGCAAGAACTTCAGAACGATTCCCAAAGTTGTTAGCGATTCGCCGCTGGAACAATCGAAAGTGTGCCCCGCCTAATCGATACCATTAAGGAACATTTGTCTTCGGACACGAAACACACCGAGCTCCCTATCGATCGGTGAATCCACGAATGTAGGACACTGTGACTGTCGCCACAGTGTCAAGGAATCGTGTGTTACCACATTATCGTACTTAACCGAATTAATTAAATTAACTCAACTTGCCAACTTCCAATTAAGCCGGTACGAATGCTTTTGTTATCATTAGGTTCATAAATATCCGGGGTGTCTCGTGATGTCAACTCTTTTAGAGCTGAACCTACCCACTGAAATAAGTAAAAAATGTTCTATGCACGTTCATTGTACATGCCATAATTTTGGAGTTGTTAAAATGAAATATAAATTGCACAATTTGATAGTCAACACGTTGAACGCCACAGTGAAAACAGCCATATCCAATCAGACACGATATAATTTACTATTTTACAGTTGTGTTCTTCTGTGCCTATATTACTGTTTGTGTATGATGTTTGCTCTGAATTTTGAAATTTTCAATAATTATTTAATTAAATTGAGTTTGAGTTATCGGTCACTGGTAGCCGCCACGGCGTTCAACGTGTTAAACATTTTTTTGCTTGATGATTCATATTAAATATTGTACACTGTGGTGCTCTACGCGTTGATATCTTTCATAATTCAGAAACATTGTTTATTTATTTCAACGTGTAGATTCAGTCCCTGAAGTGTCGACACGCATTTACGGAACACGTGTAGGCTGCGAGGTTCGCAAGTACGCGGTACCATTTTTCTAGTTTCTAAGGGAAGTAGAGCAGGACCGTTCGTGCAATCGTTCCGAAAATGTTCCTCATCGTGATTCCGATTTCATCAAAAAACTGGCACCGTTTCTTCCCCAATTGTTATCCGAATAATTTCGAGTCTCTCGTGCGTCCGTGATGGAGGAGCTACATTTCGGAAGACTTTGACTCAGTTTTACTGGCTAAATCTATGATAATGGCTGCCAAGAGTCGCATGTATGATAATGGCTGCCAACTAGAATCAACTTTGGAAAGCCAACCAGCTATGACAGTCATGAAAAATAGAATTGCAACTACTTACGGCGGCTCTGTATATTTAATTGTACGTATATTTTAAGTTTCCTGATAGGATCGTCGAAAGCGACTGATCCGTTTCGGGGTTGGTCAGCTCCCGATACGACCGGCAGATATTAAATTAATCCGAAGAGATGTATAGGCCTTCCAGACATGATTTTGGATACTTACGACACCCTCGCGTGCTTCCGATCCAAGAACTTAATATCGCGACGTTATTTGGAGCGGTTTCAAATGCTCGAGCCCGCATATTCATTTCTTATTTTTGTAGGCGATCCATCATGACTCCGCGAAATCCCCCCCGTGACAACTGGCCATTAATGTATTTCATGTTCGTCAAATTTTTTCCGATTCCCCGCCGGTGTTTCTTGCAAACCGTTCCGTTATCAGATCCGAGGGCGAAGCGACGTGAAATTATCGCGCTCGCTCAAACAGCCGTCGACTTTATCAGATTCCCGGCGATGATCGGAGTTCAAGGTCCGCCGGCGACGGTCTTGCCCTTTGGGAAATAAGGAAACGAAGCGATTGTGGAGAAGTTCCTGAAGGCACGGAGAATCGAAGTCAGACGTTTGTGAAATGTAGCCCATTTCGTCGGGTATGAATTTCAGAAACGTCGGTAACCATATTCATCGGTGCTTGCATTCTGTATGAGAAGAGGTGGTCTCGCGAATCTTCATCTTGTGCCTTGTACAGCGTTGGAAGATCATTGCACTCTATTCAATTTGCTTGCAGAAAGATTCTCCGAAATTTGCGTATCAACAAAGCTGTGAGAGGGTTGGAATCCAGAGTTCATTGTGGCGGACAGAGCGTTTCGCGGTGTGCAAAAAAAAGGCGATGGTCCGAGAAAGGCAGTCGGTCGGCAAAAATAATCTCATCGATTTGCCTTCCTAGCGAAAGAAGCCACGCTGGTACACGCTCGGGTGACACGTTCTAAAGAGAGAGAGAAGGTGGCCGTGGACGGGAATAGGATGAAAGTAGGATCATCCTTTAAGACGACAGCTTTAATATCGGGTACGCTGGTGTACGTGTGTACAGGAGGAGCAGGTGGCAGCAATCGCGCTGGAGCTTTAAGAGCCGAGGGGTGGAGGCTGGAGAACGCATTTCCCGTCGGATACTTGGATCAGCCGAAGAAGGAGGATCGTTTTCAAGGGAGCTTTCGTGCAACCTGTGCACGTTCTCCTTCTTCGTCAGTAACAGCAGGAAAGAGTAAAGAAAAAAAAGGGGGCGACGAGGATGAGGCAAGTGGTCGTGCTGGAGCCGGCTGGCAGCGTTCTGGTGATCAGGCAGACTTCCCTTGGTGGTAACGTCACTACCGGTAACACCAATTCCAATGCTGGATCCAATAACGCTCACGAGACCCATGGGCTCGCCAATCACGCCGCCGTGTCCACGATTGCCTCCAATGATCACAATCAGAATCGTATCGTCGTCGTGCGCTCATCCTCCTCGACCTGCATGACCACCACGGTGAGTCGATTAATTCATTGTACGGTTGCTTGCGTACAGGGACCAGATGAAATTGGATTTTCTTCCTGACAACTCTCCCTGACCCTATGCATCCTATCTCGAATGCTCTATGCGCCGCATAGAATTCTCTTATGCACTATTTCAGCGGACCTTCCTTTCCAGGGACACTAATAGGGGGATTCTGGGTTGTTTGGGACGCATCGGTACCACTGAGCTTGCGACCAATTAACATGTTGAAAATGCAGTGTCCAGTATAATGCATTGCAATGTTCTGTTTAGATACAGGCTGAGACATCTAAGAAATCATAATTCATTGTACTCATCTGAAAAGCCTCTGATGGAACATAAATAAAAAATATATCATTTTATTTAAAAAGACTTGGTGATAGAATATCCTTGATTATTCCACCTAGAGTAATCAAAACAACTGCTTCGAGTGACTTTCTCAGGTGCCTCATTCTGTATAAATTATCCAGAATCTTAAATTTGGTACTACTATACTTAAGGGGTTCAGTTGAAGTTAATCTGTCCTCCCATATGAATTCCAAACAATCTACCAGCCCAATTAACCAAAGTCCGTTGCATGCAGTGACCCGTACTATTTCCCTGAAATCCATGCTCGCAGGATGTCTTCCGTTCGATGACGACGAGATTCCAAAGGGTCTAATTTGTTGTCAGGCGGACAATCATGCGTCCACGAACGGTAAGGGGAACATCAACGTGAACGCGAACCTGAACGGGAACTCCGGCGGTCTCGGTAGCAAAACAACGTCGAAGGTCGGGGTTGGCATCGGTGGTTCCAAGTCGAACGAGAGGAACGATCACCTAAGGAACGATCACAAGAGCCAAGACGGGATCGGTACCGGCGAATCGAACTCTGGATGCCGTCCAAGGACGAGCAAGGAGGAGAACGTCTCCTTAGACAGGAAACTCGATGGCGCGGATCCTATCTCCGGTAAGTACTTCCGCCGTTGCTTGCTTTTACCTTTGACAGACCGGCCGGTCCTGCCGTGAATTATTTATCCTCCTTATCGGACCACTTCGACGGAGTCGATAATTTCCCTTGCTGTTTATGCACTGAGGGAAAACGAGCCGGTGCACGGTGCGCTCTTCAGCTCGATCGGAACGTTTACAAAGTTACGGCTTCGTGTTTCTGTTTGCGATTGGAACGACGCTCGAGCGGCTTTATTCGTTGTCGATCGAAAAAGGGAACGGGCAATGCGATTTTCGTTATGGCCGGTCGACGAACGGTCAAACGGAAGTGCGTGGATGCTCGAAGGAATGGAACATTGTTTCGAAACGACGAGCATTTCCTCGAGCCAGCGAACAACTTCCAGGAATACGAAACGATCGAATATTCTCGCTGCTTTTTTTTATTATCCTACGAACTATCCGTTTCGCCGTTTTTTCCCCTCGATCCTGTTCGTTGATATCGAAAGCACCACGATGCAAAAGGATATTTCCAATCCGGGAACAGCTATTCGCAGCGCGATAAAACGTTCTAATAAAAGTTCTGGCAATTGGATCGTCTCGTGACGGTGCATCTGGTTCTATGTATCGGCAGATCAATTATGACGATAAAGCAACGAAGTAAAACTTCGCCGTGTCTGAAGATACGACAGAAAAACGGCATGATGCGATATCTGGCCGTGACGCGAACGACGGATTAAAATTTCAAATTGTAAAACACGTCGCGAGCGAGGGAGCGCCGGTTAGCACGCGGAGACTCTTCAATAAATTATTTCGTCGGTGCTGGTGTTTTTTTTTTTCGGTACGATGAAAAACGGACGGAGATGAACGAAAAATGCAAAATTTTCATCGTTCAACCCTCTGTGTGTAGAGCGAGCCGGGCTCTCTAATTCTTCCCCTTTAAGTCTCGCATTTAAATTTTAAATGAGCCTCATCGATCGAATTTCGTTCGGAATCAAAACTATTTAAGCCTGCATGAATTATACATAGTTTATATTAACTTCTACGACAGAGGAAGCAATTATTCGAGCTACGTGTTAACGAAGTCCTAACATCGCCAGGGGTTGTCCGATGAAGAGGCTGAAGAATCTTTCGAAATATTCGATGCTCGGTACAAGAAAAAGACTTTGATGATATTCAGTTAAAAAGCAATTATTTTTAAGTTCCGTTTGAACAGCGTTAGGGATGAAGTTTCGTCGTAAAAGCGGATCTTTCTGTTTTCATTGCGTCAAGGTTGACTCTCTCGAGCCAGGAATCTGCTTAAAGTTTTGAGAAAAAAGGATCCATTTCCGAGACCTCCTTGAAGCTTTTTTTTTCATCCGGCTCACGAGAGTGCTATCGTGAGGCCGTATAATTTTTCTGCGCGTCTCCTCCCTCGTTCTTTTTCGCTCTGAAGTTCGACGTCACGTGTTCCATTCTTCCGTCGTCAAAGGCCTTCCTCTTTATCGTTCTCCGGAGCGACTTGCCTCTCCTCGTTTCCAGAATTGAATATACGTGTGCTGGAGCGATGCATATGCAGCCCCAGTTACGCAGGTCCTCGGCACGTTCGACAGAAATACACGTATGTTCCTTCAATTCTTTGGGAAACATTTCCCGGGAGCCGTGTTCCCGCGAAGTCGATCGACGACCGACGATAACTCGAAGTATCGGAAAACACACGCGTGATATTGCAACCCGGTTGGTGAAACAGCCAAAATATTTCAGGTTCAAAGGATAAAGGGCAGAAGGATTGACTTATATGGCTTACATCGGCTGCATCGTGATTTTAGAATTGCACTTTCACTCAAGACGTTTTAGGGCACTCTGCGAGTGTCAGATGGACCCTGAAGAAATTATGGAATCTTTAAGGGATGTAAAAGAATTGTTTGATATGGTATTTTATGTAACAAAGGGGTTGTAATATTGTACTTCTCGAGGATATCTACAGAGTCTCAATACCTATGTATGGCAACTATGTATACAATAATGAGTCTTCAAGTGTCCTATATTTAGCTAGTACAAACAGTAAAAAGCGTATATCCTTAATCATAAAAATAACATCAAAACTGAATCAGTGTGTGAGATCAGTCGCAGTAAATATAGTCGCGTTGAACGGCACAGTGAAAACAGCCACAACTGGCCAGACATATCATAATATCCTGCTTTAAATATAAATCAAAGGAGAAATATGCAGTTACCACATCATATAGTTTAATTGCCTTGTATTATTATTGGAACATAAATATTGGTCAAACTTTATGAGAATTAGTAAATGTTTAATTAAATTTAATTTGTATAAAAAGTATTTGAATGTACATATTACTCTTCTTTAATTTAAGCTGAGTTACTTTTGTAATTCTAAAACCACAGTACGGCTGATTTCGACAGCGAGCCATTGTGTATTCGTTTTCGAGGAAAGCCGCCGCGATGGAGAGACTGAAAAAAAGAAATGTTTAGCTTCGAATCCACGCATGCAGGTCCGTATAATGCTTTTACCGAAAGTAGGACAGCTGTTTCGATCTTGAAACCACCCTCTACTCGACTCGCTGGAATTTTACGATTCGATGCGTTTTTGAAGCGCTTCAACACCGCTGCCGTGCTTTTTTTCTGCAAGCCATCGGACACGGGACAGAAGGACGATAATTCAAAAACAGAGAGCACTGATAGAAATTGTCCTGGCAATCGGTTCCTTTGCACCGACTCAATGAAGCGTAAGTTTCAACGAGTGACATAACGGCTATCGAGTTTTCACCGTTCGCCCCGCGTAAACTCATTGAACTTGCAAATAAAGGAAAACAGATGACAGCGGACGGACGAAGCTTCGCATCGATCTACGACTTCGAGTTTCAGGTGATTCGAGAGCCGATCGATGGCTCCGCTGTAGCTCAAGTTCAGCGGCTTTCGTTGAATAACCACCCCCGTCGAGGAAGAGTTATATTTCCTGTACGGAAACTATTGTTAAACAGGTTGTCTTCCTTATCGACGGGTGCCACGGCCCAGTTTGAACGTTCCAGGAGTTCAGCTTTCAACCCTCCATCAGAACAACCCCGAAAGAAGTGCACCCTGGCGGGTGTAAGCCCCGATGGGGATAATTCGTAGTTCCGGCAATATCCGCCAGAGCGGCGATTCTGTCACCTCTCTTTGTGCTTGTACCTTCTATAGAGACGGGGCAGGGCACCCCTACGACTTTTCTACCCTCGAGAAGGTCTCTCCTTTTCTTTCCCTTTTCATCGATCTTCCGGAGATTGGAGCTCGAAGGACGAAGCGAAACGAGCTATCGCGTAGATCTCGCCTCGTAATTTCGCTGGCACCAGAGGACGGGACTGATCGTTGGAATTTAGTGGTTGGTAGCTAGAAATTACTATCCTGTGCAAACGTAGGAATGCATCCTCGAGCGTGGCGTCGCTGGTTGGCTGTTCTGTACACACACATGTCTTCCATCTATGACTATCCTGGCCTATCCGCGTCTATCCTGACCTATCTGATTGCCGCTGACTAGACCCCTATCGACCCTCCACCTGTCTCTTCTGCTCAACCCTTTTCGCTATCTCTCTGTCTATCTCCGTGTCCTTGCTTCAAGTTCCTTTTTCAACGAGATCCCGTTGGTATCCGCTGCGATTCTCCGCCCTTCCGTACTTCTCACGTATTTTCTACACGAGTCTTTCTGTCTCGTTCTCTCGGGAGGATCCTAATTCGGGACGTTGCGTTTAACGACGATAGGCAACGACTCAGCTGTTAAAAGCGAGTCTCGTGGTCCCTGGCAGGAAGTAGTGAAGCAACTCGACGAATCCGAGCACGAGCTCCTTCGGACCGGGCGATCTTATTGATTGTCTTAGCTTTCCTACCGTCACGCTCTCTCTCTCTCTCTCTCTCTCTCTCTCTCTCTCTCTCTCTCTCTCTCTCTCTCTCTCTCTCTCTCTCTCTCTCTCTCTCTCTCTCTCTCTCTCTCTCTCTCTCTCTCTCTCTCTCTCTCTCTCTCTCTCTCTCTCTCTTCCCCCCTCTCTCTCTCTCTCTCTTCCTCTCTCTGTCTCTCTATCTCTCTCGTCTGTGTTCCCGTCTCCGTCTGGCCTGCATGGGAACGCTTACACGGACAAGCTTCTGCTCTCTTTCTGTCCCTTTTTGGCCTGCACTGGAATAGGTACACAGGAATTCTCTTCTCCCTCTCCCTCTCCCCCTCTCTCTCTCTCTCTCTCTCTCTCTCTCTCTCTCTCCCTGTCTCTATCCTCGAAGACACTCATTCTCAGTCTCCCTTTCTCGTTTCTCTTGTTTTCTCCTTCTGCTAGCTCGACGAGCTATCGTCGTCGGCGACTAACGACCGGCGACTTACGTGTCCGGCTAACTTTGCCCGGTGTTCGACGAAACGAAGAGCGATCTACGTGACAAAGGAACAGAAGAGAGGCCCGGATGAGGGATAAAGGGGCGGCCGAGTGGATAGGAGAAAGCGAGGAAAGGACAAGGAAAGGGGAGGCGGGAGAGAAAGAGGGAGAGATAGTTGGACAGGAGCCTCTGCCAACGTTCTATTTAAAGCCGTGGGGGTAGCAGCAGCTAGCTAGCTGACTGGTAATTTACGAGCTTATACCAAAAAGTTGGACACCTTGGGGATGGCTCCGCACTTTGACACGTGACCTACTTTTATCGAGTTACGTAATTGATCGCCTCGCGCCTGCCCCGTTTGCACCGCGAAATCTACCCCGCTGCCCCTTTCTCTTTCTTTCCATGCTCTTCGGAATTTTACTCCCTCCGATACCATTTGTTTTTATTTCTCAACCCTTGTCGTCCTCATCTTCGCTTCTGTTCTACGTAAATCCATTGTTCTAGTCCCTTCTACCCCTCAGACCTGTTCTCTTCGCGCAACCCTCTTCCTTTCTCTTTCCATCCCCTCTTGTTCCATTCTCTGGTAACCGGTCGACCTTCGAGATCCGTTACCACTCAATTTGCAAGGGCAGCGTGTTGATACGCACCCCCTCGATCGACTTCCGCGTTCTTTGAGGTCGTTAGACATAAACGACCGGAGGATGCCAAGGTCTATTATTATCGCATTTAACACACCAACAGATCTGTGGGTTATTAGCCCTTCGCGTGCCGACCTAAATGAAGTTTAACTTCAACTTCGTGCGACGTATCGACCCCTCGTGATGTTGTTCTTCCCTGTTGTTGCACTAATCTCCGCGTACGCGTACACCGAGCCGCGCGGGCCGTGGTTAGGAAGCGATTAAAGCTCTCTCTCCGAAAGGGTGAACTCGTCGCGCGATTTATGGTCACCGATTTTCTCTCCTATGAAGCTAATTTTCGCGGCGAAACGCTCCCGTACGGGCGAAAACGATAAATCTGTCGCGTGCGAATTCGGTTCTCTCTGTGTATCGTTCCATTGCGACGGTCCGCGCGGAAAATTATGGAGCCACGCGGGCCACGGCCAACTCGCCGCGGTACCAAAAATTAGTTGCCGCGTTCGGCTCCAGGAAAACAATGGCGATCGTTTACGAGCGTACGCGTGCACCTTATGAACGCGCTCCACTTTTGTCACCGCCGCGTGCTTCCTCTAAAAATACCCTCCCTCGCGTTCCTTTATGCCATCTCTCTCTTTCTCCCTCTCCGCGCCTTTCGATTTCGAGATCGTTTCGCCCCGTGAAAAGCGCGAAGGGGAGAACATTTTCATCCCATTAGCGCGACATCGTTAGCCAGCAGACGAGCGGAGAGGAAAAAAAGCTGAAACCCGGCACGATCCCAAATAATAAACAGGGGAGCGTGTCGATAAATCGACACCGCGTGCAACCGGGGCGGAGGGGGGCGGATGGAAGTTGTCCAGAGAGATCCCAGGCTTATTTCATTTCGTCAGCAAGCTCCTCGTTACGGGATCCGCTCAATTACGAGTTCCTGGATAAATTACGAGCTTATGCGAGAAAATGTACGACCCCAGCGGCGCTAGACCCACCCCTACGATGTTCGACTGCACATGCTCCACACGTGTATCTGTGTAAACAGACCGCACACACCCTCCGTCAGCCTAATTCAGACCTAACGGGTTGTGCGCGCGGATTCACACACGCACACGTTGCGTCACCTGTCTTCATGTGTGTGACTGCACAAGAGTGTGTTTGCGTGTGTGTGAAAGCGCCGCTTAAATCCATATAAATACGTGCCCATGAATCCATCCATTAATCAGATTCGCGATAGGGGGTCTCGGGCCCGACGCCCGAGTGATTTCAAACCCCTCCAACCCGTACCGTCCACTTCCTCGTTTTTTTTCCGCCGATATACCTATAGAAGGTCCGTTTGCAGGGGTCACTGGGAGATGGCAGCACCTCCATTAAAATTCGACGCGAACCTTCTGCGAGAATCCGATGTATGCTGTGTCATGCCCTGCTTATAGCTCTGTATAGCCTACCTTGCAAGTCTGCAAAGGCACGGCTGTCGATGTACGTGTGGAAAATACGTGTGTAGGCGCGAAGGCAGCCGGTTATAACCTACGACTGCTAGGTTGTGAGTGGAATATGGTTTAGGGGTTTAAAACGGGGTACGGGGACCGTGTCCCCAAACGGGAGAATCTGCTCAACATTTTTCTCCTCGATTCTCCACTTTTTTCTCGCTCCCTCTCCCTCTGGAGAGTTTGTTTTTTCTTCCGTTTCGAACGCTTCCGATTTGTTAACCGACCGATCGAGCTTCCTCTTTTTTTTCCCCCGTTGGCTCTCTCCATGCGAATATCGACGACGGCTGCAGGAAACTTCCGATAGAGGAAGGATGTCAGGTGTTCGATAAATGCTGAATCACTTCGATTTTGCATTTTTAATGCGCTGCCCATGTCGTAGCCTGTTTCGCGCGCTGGAAATTGCCTGGCCAGAGGAATGTAGGTCTTTCCACGATTTCCACGCCGTAAAGCCGATTTATCGTCGAATCGAGGCTCTCTGCTCGCCCCCCACCCTGTCCCGGTTAAACCGACTCGCTAATGAAAAAAAATAGAGCCTCTTTTTCACCGCCGCGAGATTCATCCGGTTTTGCGCCCTCTCCCCGGGATCGGCTGGAATTCTCGAAATCCAAGGCGGAACGGAGGCTTCGCGAAATCCGGTAACGCGAAACCGCCGTCGGGAAAAGCCGGGACGAAACGGTTTATTCGTGGAGCGGTCTCTCACGCTGCAAGAGTTATCCCGCATGGCGTTCTAAATGCCGCAGAAGGTCGGATAACAATCGATTATCGCGGCTCGACACGGAGCAACACTCCGTTCCCGGTGTGCGGGATGATCCTAGGGACGGCTGGTAGCTGGAGAATGGTAGCTTAGGCATTAATTTGCATCCTCGGTAATCCTTAATTTACAACTCCGCCGGAGTTTTCCAGAGGGTGGTAGCATCGGCGAGTTCTCCGCGGAATTGCCTCGATGTGCACGGACACACACAGACACACACACGCGCACCTTCCACCGTGGTGGCACGTACAGGAGGGTGAGGGCACGGCTGGAGGGGTGTAGGAGAACGGAGAGGGGGTAAGGTGGGGGTTGAAGGTGCAACAACGGCAGAGGAGGTGGTAAAGGGGGTAAAGGAAAAGAGATTCGGCAGACACAGGGGCTGTGGCTGGGGCTGGATAGTCCGACTTGGCTGTACGGTGGGGGTTGGGGGCTACGAAATGGCGGAATACGAAAGGATGGAGGGTGGTTGTGGTGGTAGGGATAGGGGTAGCGGATGGTGGTGGAAGGACGAAAGGTGGGGCGATGGACGGAGGTCGAGAGTCGCGGGTTGGCTCACTCTGCGGCTCCCGCCGCTCGGGAGCAGACACGCGGGGCCAAACACTAATTTCAACCTATTTTATTAACAAAACAAAAACATACATATTTGTAAATAACACTAAATAACACGAATAACACACGTCTCCTACAGTACGTTTCTAACCTACTCTAAAAAAGAAACTCTTAGACCTCTGTAAAAAAAAAAAAAGAAATATCGAACACGTGAACGAAACGACAAAGTAACTATTTCCAGTCCCTAAGCAAATCGTTACGAAGCCTGTTAAACGAAGCGTAAGGATACGTGGAGAGGATACGAAGAAAGATCTATTTTCTGAGGCTGACCGGAGGTGGTTTCGTCGGCGTGCGGTGGAAAGGGAGGACGGAGTGATTGCAAGAGGGAAAGCGAAGGGACGGAAGGAAGAACGGAAGAAAACAAAGAGAGAGGAAGGATAAAAGGCGGCAAAGGCGATCGTAAAACGCGTCAGCTACGGGCGAATCTCTTTTTTAAGTTCTCTCTGTACTGTGTGACCCTTATATTATTTTGTCCCTCCGATAGGGACGGGTTCGGTGTTGTAACATAGGATATAAGAAGAATAAGAGCTCCGGAACGCACAACAGAACGAAAAGGAGAGGAGAGACAGAGAAAAAAGGGTATACGCGGAGAGGGAGAGTGCGTGTGTCGACATTCGGGACAGGACTGCCGGGGTGTATCGCGGAGAAGACGGTGACGGGGTTGAAGAGGCTGAGAAAGGAAAGAAAACAGAGCTAGGATAGGAACGGAGAGACGAGGAAGCTTTTGGTTATCCGCGTGTAGAAATACAAATGGGGCTCCAGTTTTTTATATTAACACGAAGAAGTATCTAAGAAGCTAAGAAGCTAAGAAAAGGAAGAGGAGAGCAGCGAAGCAGGAGGTTACGATCTCGCGCGTCCACGTGTGCTGTCACATCGTGAGTCTGCACCGTGTGACTCCCTCCCTCTCTCCCTCTCTCTCTCTCTCTCTCTCTCTCTCTCTCTCTCTCTCTCTCTGTCTCTGTGACTCTTGATCTCTATTTCGGGATACCATCGACTCCGTATCGAGGGTAGAACGATCGAAAGAACAAGCTGGCTCGCGTACACGATCCTTCGGGGGATATGTCCTGCCGTTCCAAGGGGAATCACCACCCACGTGCACGAGCCTCAGCCAGAGGACAACGCCAAGCAGGTTGTGTTCCCGTCCTGGAACCGGGCAGCAAGCTCTCCTGACAAAAAGAGTGCCGTCGTAGCTTGCCACGGTCCGACATCGCGAACACCACCGACCACTCTAGACCCGTCATATCAGCCACACGCTCGTCAGCCAAACACACCAGGAGCCTGGGAATGCCTGCGAGAGCACAGAAACCATCGCGATTCACGTACGTTCAAGGACGATGACGATCGGCCACGATCGGTAAGATCCAAGAAGCGGTCGCTCTAACGAGCGCCACGGAAATGGCGGGCTACAATCATTCGAATCCACAGCGTGTCGTCTATCATGCGACCTACCCGACGCCACTCGCACCAAGTGAGTCCTCGTCTATAATCTTCCACCGTTAGACCGAAACGATCGCTATGCCAGCCCGTCGACTCGATTTTAAAGAAATGTAGCCTGTAACCGGGACCCTATCGCGGATCTTGGAGATTTTACTTTCACTGCTTCCTCAGTTTTTTCTCTATTTTTTTCAAGGCTTGGTACACTAGAATTGCCGTTGAAGATGTCTATGTGGTTTTCAGTTTTAAAGCTAGATTCATCAGGGTTTAAGGATGCACTGATCATTTCCCGATGCACCCGGTGATCTGTGAAGGGAATATAGTTACTTTGGAGTTTTCGCTTGTGCTAGCTGCTAGGTGTTACCATTTCTCATGAAATTGGAATATTATATTTCTTGATGTTCGACAAGGTTTCTACGCGGCTACAAGCGACGCAGCGAGAATTCGTAATGCACAGAAGGTATCGGCAATAAATTACGCCGGTGGCGAGAAAGTGCAGCTGCACTATCGGTGATATCGATAACGTCGTGGGTAAAGCCGGGGTGGTAAACTGAAATATTTCACCCACCGAGCGACCGTTTCCTTAATGTCTCGCAACGTCAGTACGCGTAATTTGTTTGGATAATTTATCTATCGAGTATTTTTTCGAGGATCGTCATAGTTGCACAGAGAGCCACGTTCTTCCACCTGACTCGTGCCACGTGGCCCAGAAAATTTGATCAGTCGATTGAACTCGTTGCTCGATCAAGTAATCCTCGCTTTTCAAAGTTTCCTTCAGCGGGGTAGAGCTTTTTGAATTCCGTTTTTCTTGGATAAATTATGCCTTGGAATGCTTGGGAAGGTTGGATCATGCACGTGAACAATGCATTGCATTTAAAAAACGTCGTTTCCTTACTCTCGCACAGGAGGTTGCGTTAGGATCGATAACAACTTCGATCCGCGTGTGTATAAACACGGCTAATGATGTGTTATGCAAACGTCTAAGCTTTCGTCGAAATAAATATGTAAGCACGATTTATGGTAACTCGCGTGATACCGGTGCAATCAGATTATTAGCCGCTAGAGTCGAGTGACGGAGCGAATAAAACCGGCATACCTGAGACCATCGGCATCGAATTTCTCTGAGTATTGGAAACTACCGTTCCCATAATATCAACCGTTCGAAAAGAAGCATTCTCATCGCGTTTCTATTGGTCTGTTTAGATGGGGATCCGATAAAGCTTCCGGAAAATTTGGAGACCCTGCCTCGAGCTGAACACTTTCCAACCCAGAGGCACCGATGGAACACCAACGAGGTGAGTTTTCCTTCCTGCAATATTTACTATAACCAACCTGTCGACCGTACGACTGGGTCATTCATTTATTTAGAAACAACTCGAGACACTCGGGAGATGTTTCACTAAAAATTCTCCAGATACCCTATCAATTTGCTGGCACAATGAAAAACAGACTGACGGATCTCTCATTTGTTCGTTCTAGCTCCCCCAAACCTCCCGCTTATAATTGAAAAATCGAAGTGTAAACTGCTCTCAGAGAAATACATCTGCATGAAAACGGAAAAAAAAGTCTGAATGGCAGCAACCCCTTAAGGGGATTCGCTGAGCACGGTTTTCGCGACTGAAGGGAGAAAAAACGGGAGGCTGGAAAAAAAAGAAAGAAGCAATGTCCCGGTCGAATTCCAGCAAAAGAGCATAGGCTTTTTCAGCGGCAGCAAGTGGATACACATTTACACGGGGATTCCAGTAGGCAGAACTGTAAAGTAAATAGCGACGTCGCAGCGTCGTTGGCGGTTCGTAGGTAGCGTCGGCGGTTAGAGAGGATAGATGCTGTCCGTTGGTGTGTGCAGGCTTGCATCGGTGTGCAGGGGTGCACATACCAACACGTGGAGCAGCCTGCACCCGTAGGTGTACCGATGTAGTCCACTGCTACTCTGACCCCGGTCGGCCTCCGATCAATAGCTGGAGCCAGCTAGAGAGCTCAGCCGAGCCGTGTTGAGTTTTCAGTTCCGCCGAGTCGAACCCAATTGCGAGCCTATGCGATCCCATCGAAACGATAAGTCCCCTTTTCCCTATCCCTTTTTCGATCTTCGATTCGCCATCTCCTTCCTCTCCCCAGTCCCCCTTGCCACTCCACCGGAAATTAAGGAGACCCAGCAAGACAATTCCAGTCAACTTTCTCCTACCCCCTCGGCTATCTACCGGCCTGCTGGGAATGTTATGTCAATTTCTTGAACGGTGGACAACTTTAGGTAGAAGCTTTGTTTGGTCAATCGTGCAGACTGTCTCTGAATGACTCTGTTACATGTTAGCTACTAGGGGACTGTTGAAGATATGGATATAAATTTGTTCTTTATGTTCATCGGATACTGACCAAGGAAGAATTGATATATGATTCCTTTGGGTAGGCTAGGGTTCTTGTCCTGACATCACCTGTATTATAGTTTGTGTAAATGATCCATATGATCCATCTTCCCTTTTCTTATCTCTTTTGATATTTGACAGGGGGTTCCTCAGTGTTCCTTCAAGAGTAGTTCCACCGACGGACATTACTTACCCACCAGCCCAACATGTGTCCCCGGAAGCTTAATCTTCTTCTTCCTGATGGAACTTTCGAAACTACGTTGTTCGGAGATTCTGTTATCGTGGCTTCGATTTGCTGTTACAGAGGATCTCCGGATCGTCTCTAATTGATCGTCTAGGGCTAGGATCGAAGAGGTCTCCTTCCCCGTTGTTTCGCTTATCTATTGTCGCGTAACATGCATCGCTAAAGAGGTCAACTTGGTAACTCGAGGGCCGCGTCGTCTTCTTATCTTCGCGAGTCTTTCACGTGGACGTGACGTCGGCGCGGAATTGGCTGCGTCATAAATATGAATGAATCCGTCGTTAGCGTGGACGTAGAGATTTGACGCGGGACCAAAGTATCGCCATTGATATCGCTTCAATTTCCATCGTTTGTGTTTTTTTTTGTTCTTTCGCATTTAACCGCGGAAACCGATGAAAGGCCGTCCGCATCAGCGATTCATGCACCCGCGAAACTATTCATGGGATGAAGTTCTTAGGAGGAAGTTAACGGAGCAACTTCTGCGGCACGAGGAAGTTTCTAGCGTCGTGTGTATGCAGTCGAAATCCTTTGCCGGGCCGCTCTCCCCGTGATCTTGTTTTCACGCCCGCTTTCTTCTTCACGCCCCTTCACCGCCACCCCTCCTCCAACCGTGTCGTTTGCTCTTCCTCAACACCATTTTTCTCGAGCGCCCTGACAGCATATGTGAGTACGTCATCAACGGACTCCGGATCCTCTCATTTTTCACCGTTCAACGCGGAGATTTCTTCGCGAACCAAGCTGCGACGAGATAAATGGAACGCGCGAAACATTTACGGCCTATTTCCACCGATTTTCGTTACACGGATACGTTTATTCGATTCTGAATAGTGATTTGTATATCGAGCGTGTTTATATTATGGCGGTTCTGCTGCGGAAGGAAGTGGAGAAGTTTTGGGCTTACTAGCGGATTCGTCAGTAAGGCTACCTAGCAGGCACGTGATTTTTTTTTTAAATTGTTGATTGACAAGAATATTGATACTTAAAAATTTGTACATACTGCTCATATAAACAAAACAATAAATTTTTTACAAATAATATTTGGACTTAGTAACCTATTTCTAGGTTTATTTAAGTCATATTATCCCACTTTTTTTGTTACGGATAACAGTATAATGTTGCTCACACGTTTAGTCTTCTATTACATGGGGTAAAGGCACTTGAAAATAGGAATAACCTGATGCACTATGCCTAGCAAACCTGTGACATAGATGCGGGATATTTGAAGTAAGGTCGGAGGATATGTATGTATGAATGGAAAGTTAATCGAGTACTTGCGGGAAAGTATTGCGGCTGGATTCCTCTGGCGGCGAGCGCGGGAACTACCGCCACAATAACAATGTACAGAAGGTGATCAGTGTCGATACATCTTCGTGCAAAAGTAAACTAAAAGGAAATCCTTTATAACTCAGACAATATGCGTTCTAGCCATTTTTTCTTCAGCTTGGAAAGAGATGGAGGAAAACCGTTTCGAAAGAAACGCTGCAACTCAGGACATCATTCACGTTTATCAACCGAACCGAGGCGTCGATCGGTTGGAAACGAAGTTTAAGGTTCCACCAATCGACGTAACAAACAGTCCATTGTTCAGAGCTCGCGGGCCACGAATTTTTATTGACTCTTTGCCAAATTCTAAGTCGTTATTGGAGACAGGTCGCGTTCGGGTCTAAACTTCAAAACGAGCACGAAGTTGCTCAATGTTCCGTCCGCCGGAGCGAGTCAATTCCGCGGGAATTCCTTCGAGGAAACTTTTCCTATTAACTCTTTTTTAATAGCCCCGATTATACGGAACAGGAATTTATCGGGCAGAAAAAAGAACGCACGTCGGTTCGCGTTGCTTCATCGATTTTTCACCCCCCACCGAAGAACGTTGTCGCGTTTTTCGTATTCCGGTTCCCGTTCGAATCGATGCTTGATAACTTCGAAAAATTTCCGCCGTCCCACCCTCTCGACTTGTTATCGTCGCCTGATGAAATCCCATTTGTAACGGGACGCAGCGGAATATATTCCGGGGGCCGGCGAATTATCGTAATAATTTTTAGCACATAGTAGGCAGAAGCACATCATTTGTTTTACACTTTCAGCATCGGTAATAAGACACGGTGACGTTGATTTATTAGCCGAGCATAATAGCAAATAAATGGTTGAAATCTGGAGCATGTAACGGTGTAATATAAGTGGTTTTACTGTTCCACCCGTTTCATATGTCAAAATATCATTGTTCCACTTTGGAGTGATTCATGCGATTGGTTGCACGATGAAAAATGACCGGTTTTTCGATTCAGTCCGGTTGGATATTTTTTGGCATTCAGGATTACAGTTGAATTTTCCATTTTACAACGTCACCGGGCTTCGTCACATTTCTCCGATAACATTTCGTTTAATTGATGAGCACACGAAGCCGCACGGCCTATCTGTAAGCGGAAATCGATCCGAAAACAATGTTTCTGTTTGCTTATTGATTTCCGATTGCACGGCGAGTATAAATGCATTGAATAGCTACAGTTTGCTCGGGCACACAATGACAGCCGGTGCAATTAAACGTTAGTTTGCACTGTCGGTAATGCAATTTCCGATTCGACCGTTTTTCAGCAAATTCTATTTGGACGTAACACCGAAATTGATTTCGGCAAATACGGCCATTATTATTGCACCGACAATATTTGCTCATTTCGGTGCACGCTAATTTTAAACGCTGCAGATTTCCAGGCTATACGGTGCCTCAGGTTTTTACGGTCTGTGTCAGCGTATTCCACAGAAATCAGCCAACGGTGCTGTAGAAAAAACTACCCACGAACGCTTTATTAAAAAATTATAGCAAAAACCGGTAGGGTAAAGAAGTACTCTTGCATGGTAAAAATTCTTCGAATCTACTAATGAACGTTGTTCTATAAGTAGATTAAATAAAACTATTTATTGGAATATATTTACGTTTCTGTTTTGCAGCTTCTGCTGGTGGAATATACTGGGTATCCAAAAAGGTCGGTATCGAACTTATAATACGCGTTAATGAGGCCAAGTAGATAAAAAAAGTTCATATAAACATACGTCCAAAAGTGCTTTATTGGAAAGTTATAAGCGTCCAAAGATTTACTATCAAAAGTTTATGAAAATATGATAGAAACAGAAGCAGCTTTGAGAATGTATTCAAATTGCATTTACTACTATTTCTAATAGAGTAGGAATATTCGAAACAGTTCGACAATCATTAGTTCGCTGAATGGAGGCCTGTATTCTTGCAGAAGGAAGAAATTTCGAACATTTATTATAACTGTCATAATAATTGATAAACATCTTTGAACGCTTATAACATTTCAGTAAAGCATTTTCGGACATAAGTTTATATGAACTTTTTTTTACCTACTCGACCTCATTACACGTAGTATAAGTTTGGCTCCGACCTTTTTGGACACCCTGTATAGACGGACGTGAACAAAAAATCTAGGACACCCTGTATAATAACGAAGGAAGCACGTTATTCTTCGAAATTGCTTGCGGCGGCATAAAGTTCGTCGTTATCGGTTTCGAATTTTAAGAAACGGGCGAAAGAATGCGATGAAATATTGTTAGCGGAAACGCTTGGCAAAATGATATCCATTCGCTGTTATTCGGTACGGCACAAAGGGTCCAGGGAATTGGCTAATTTTTCCGAGATGACGAAGGAACCGATGCACCGGAACCTTTATGTGGGACGCATCGATATGCAATTTCTCAGATGCATTTCGATGCATTCTGACCGCTGATGCAACTGCACGGCGAATCAAACGATTTCGTGGCTTCGGGAGGAAGTAATTCCAGGTAGTGCTGGTGCTCCTCGTTACCGATTTTTACGTGTATTCCAGTCAGGAAGTCCTTTGTGAATTTCCCTGAACGAAATTGCCTTTGCATGTTGTCGGTCGAACGCTTTCTTTTATTATCTTATTTTTAGAAGCTTCCCCTTTATCTGAACTCTAAGGTACAACATTTTAATCACTCTTGCTGATATTCAAAGAACGAAGAAACAAAGTGCTAGTACATTTTAATTACATTAAATGTTGAAGCTACAAAATATTAAGTCTGGAAACAGACGGGTCAAATCTACTGTATGACGATGACCGCCCCAATCTACTGAACACTCAGCGAATATTCTTGTGAACAGTTAAGGGAACACGAAATATTTCTGAGTTTCACATAGCTTTCCTGCTGTCTCGCAAAAAACGCTGAGGACTTTCAGGTGACCCAATATTTCGCTAGATCACGCGTAGCCGGTCGAAATTCTTCAGATATCGCCGGCGAACGGAAATCGCTGAAAGGACGCATCGGGTTCGTTGTGGTTGTCGGAAGGAGGGTCGATTTATCGGTCCTTTTGCATTCGTAAATCAAGGAGAATGCATCCTTTCCGGTAACACAGCAGACAGAAGGCGTCTCGTTTACGTATCCGCTAAACCGTGTGCAGGAATCTATGGGCTGTTCCATCGCCTCTTGAAGGATCTATACATTTCGCTCCTAGAGCACGCGCTCTGACCTTTTTTTCCCCCCGTGCATACGCTTCCGTGGAACAGAAACGGACAGCTGAAAAAGGGGCGGAAGGAACGCGAGGGTAACACGAACTTGAATATTACGTACGCAATTACGAGTGGGCTATCACGGGAAAATTTTTGAGAGTCTGACTGGCGTTGCATGGAAGCCGACCTTGCACGCAACATAACGATATGCGCTGTCAGACGCCATCTTTCAAGTTAAACTATTCCCCACGTTGCCTGACCCATTTCATGTCTGGCACGTTACAAAACACGGTAACGCATAGAAAATCAATTTACGTGGCTGTTCTCGGCGGGTCGGGGAAAATTTCGTGGCGGACAATCGGCTGCCGCGGGTCGATCGTATCAACATACAGCGTTCCACGGTTGGCTGGAAGTTCTCGGTCCCGAATGCTCTTCTAGCCAACCGTGGAGCACTATATCACCCTATCAATGCTCAGTATAAATTGTAATAATTCTTTGGATCGTCAACATCTCGCGTGAACGATAACACGAAGCCGTCGTTTCGTTTCGAGGGAAGAATTGGCATCGATCATGGTTCCTTTGATCGAGCCTGGTTCCTCCTGACCTTTCCTGCCATTGATCACCTCGCGATTAGGTTCAAGGCAGGAGAACGGCGTTCGCGAATTTACGGCGGAAGTCGAACTCGCAAATTCTGGTCGCGGCGCGCACGATCGGCCAATGTATCACCGACAGAATGCAAATGATCAATTAACCGGTTGTAAATCAATGGAACGCAGCAAGGGAGGCTTTATCTAGCTTTGCTGTCTGGACTTGGCTGGTCTAATGGCTGCCCACGTTCGCCTCTTATTCCATTTCCAGCCACTCCAGTTACCCTTCCCGCTCATTCTCATCCGTCCCTCGTTAAGAATATTTATATCCAGGCCACGTTCGCTGGAGAACCTTTGGAAACTCGAAGGCCCGGACCCCCACCGCCACGGAGTGCAAGGCACTCTGAACGATACACCCACGATTATTCTCCGAAACGAGACAAAGATTCTCTATAATTGTTGCAATTTATTTTTTTAACCGCGTGTACATTCGTGGCTCCCTTTCTGCCGCCGACAAAAAGATTGGGGTATTTATAGAACGTGTATCAACTTGCAAATTCTCCAGCACACACTTTTATCTCAATTAATTCAGACCGGGTGGCAGCTTCGATTTTCTAGATAACGCCTGTGGACGAGAGATTATTTTTAGTAGCGATGGAGGGTTTTTGAAAATTCTGGAACCGTTCCAACGTAAAGGGATATTGTATGGTAAATCGTGTAGAATTTGCAGGATTGAGCACAGTTGGGGTGAAATGTGAACATTCCATTTGAAAGCCGAGTCTGTCTGAATTGTTGTATTATAGGCGAGTCTAGAGATCCTGACGAAGTTATGAAAATTCAAACTTTGTGAATATAGATTCAGTACTTAAAGTTTCTATAAACATATATTCAATTTGTCCTTGTTTCTGAGCTGCATGAAGTTTCATTTGTCAGCAATCTGTGTTTGCTTGCTGTCACAAAATCTGCTGTTTCTCTTTCTAACATACTGAAGCATTATTTGGTCTTGTTGGAAACCGTTCAATTCGTTGGCAGAGTAAATAGTCAATTACAGACCACTTCCTTACCGTATTAAAACAAATACAGCGGCACACAACCTTCTGTAACCGGGTATCAAGATCAGACATGCGTTTCCGTCATCTTATATTATTTTTCTCTATTTATTCTTTCAAATTTCTGAATTCATTCTTGAAGCATTACACCGAGCGTAATTCACCCCGATGTGCCCCAGTAATGCGACAGTGCCGCAGCAAATGCGATCTTACAGCTGCTGATTCGAAATTCACGATTTGTGGGTTCGGTTTGCCAAGGGAGCAGGTCCAATCACCGGCCATCTGTCCCAGTAAAACGTACGCGAAATTCCTGTACCCGTTGCGGCTTGTAGCTTCAATTATCCCGTGGTATCCGGGCTATTCTCGATATTGCGTGGAAGACATTCGCAGAATCTGCGGAGAGGCTCCCTGACCGGTGGAATTGCGAGCAGCGATACTCTGCATCGATTCGATTTTCGAAACGAACACGACACGCGAACGCGACGCTGACTGAACACTGTATCAACACCCGGGGATTTTATTGCCAGCCACCTTCTTTCTCCGGACGAATCAGCAGCTGCAGTTCGGCTGTTCGATTTGCATTTCTCCACGTCAGATCGCGTGCCACCCTTTTTCCAGCCACGTACTTATTTCGCCCGCGAGCGTTGAATTTTTTTGCCCGGAGAAGCTGTGCTTTCTTCCTCCACTCTGTCGTCAACCGTGTTGGAAATCGTGGCCGACTATCTCGAACGTTCGCGGAATATTTATAGAATTCTTTCTCGTTCTCCGTGTATTATTTTCTCTTTTTCTTTTGCAACGCTTCGCTGCAACCCCCCCGTGGAGACGGTTGCGTGTCCCGTCGGTACGGAAAACGACGTGTCATGATTAACCGCGCAAAATCAGCTCGTTCGTAATTATATTTCCTCGCGAGGCCCGCTCCTACTTCCTGCTCTGCACCCCTACGTTATCATGCGTTTCGTTTCGAATCGTATTGGCTGGTTCCTCGCGCGGAAAATCAATAAAGAACCGTATAATAAGCGAGTTGCTATTATTAGGAGTGCGTGAACACGAAGGAAACAAACGCGAGCATTATGCTTCAAGACCGCTGCACACTCCGGTTCGATCTGCTGTTCTTAGGGCGATTATTTAGGTAGAAGGATAGACGATTTATCTTGCAGTTCTCGTGTAACGTTTTCGGATATAAATGATATTCAGCGACGATGTCCCGAAGGATGGACTTGCAATTCATATTTCTCGTGATCCGTGTGCTCCGCGACGTCGAGGATTTCAACTCGAAGAATCTCTCAGCGTCAGGGGCGAAATGTATGCGAATATTTTCCACGGTCGTCTCCGGGAAGACGAGAATCGCGGGGAGATTGGAGATGTATCAGCGCGATTTGCAAAAGTAAGCGAAATCCTCGGAAAAGGCAGGTGTCAGCGAGACTTCTTGAAGAGCGTCTATATGTTCCCACGAATCCGCGTATCCTACTTCTCTCGAGGTTCCCTTATCCTCGTCATCTCGAGGAGTTTCCAGTTGCACCTTCTAGGTGTGTCGCATCCTGTGACGTAACGCTGATAACAGAGAACGAGTTGCCCCTTCTCGACGATGAAATCGACGAACGGATCGAACCCTAGACATTTCTGCACTCAGGATGATTTGATCGTTCGTTCTGTTTTTCACCAGGAAATTGCTGCCATCCTGATCAGTTTTCAAAGACACGCGGAATGGCAAAGTCGGGAGGTGAAGGTACGACCTCGAAGTGGTTCGATGTTACTGTACTCGAGAAAGAAAGTCCGTTACCGACGGGACGGCTATTGTTGGAAGAAAAGGAAAGATGGCAAAACTACACGGGAGGATCACATGAAACTGAAGGTACCTCAAAGGAAAATGAAAGTTACGCTCTTTCGCTGATCATATCCGAAGTTGGCACACTTTAATACGTTCACTGTCCAGAGATTTTTGTATGAAGTACATCATCAAAGATAAATGTCTGTATTCTCAACATTTCGCGTGTCTGACTGGTGATGGAATTTTCTACTATGGCACGGAACTTGTTCATTTACTTCGATAGCGCCAGGCACCGGTGGCCACCGGGTCAACCGATTGCAGTGAACGTGTTAACAGTTAATGTCTAGCACAGTGAAAGGGTTAGGTTGAAGAACGGCGAGGTAATATGCGTAAGATTTACGTTGAATGGAATCGCAGGTACAGGGAGTCGAGTGCATATACGGCTGTTACGTGCACTCGGCGATCCTCCCGACGTTTCATCGGAGATGTTATTGGCTACTACAGAATCCAGACGTCGTCCTCGTTCACTACTTAAACGTTCCTTATCCGGACGGTGATGCAAAACTAGCGGCACTGCCACCATGTCTCGCATTGCCGCCAGACAAGAAAGAGTGGACGCGAGACGAGCTGGCTTCTCAGCTTAGGCCCATGTTCCTCGGTGGAGATGACGATCCTAACAATCCTCATCTCACACAACACTCCAATCATCCCGTCGACATGATAGTTTCTCAGCTGTTGGACAGACAGAGAGCATCTTCCACTTCCTCTACCACCAGCACTCAGCTTGCACCTAGGAGACTAACACCGGACAATCAGGTATACACCCTGCGTCTTGTAGCCTAATGATACTAGTCGAGATGCATGGATATTTCTAGTAGAGATTTCAAATAGCAGTCTCACAGAGATGGCCAGACTTTGAGAACATATTTTATGCACTATAATAGTGGCCATATAAATATGGTCCTGTATATAATTTGTTTTCATCCTTAAGGTGACTGGAATGCACTGCTAAAGTTTGGCCATTTATCTCAGGTCCGTTCTATGTGCAATCGTTTTGTGTTTTATTCTGGGATTGTGTTAACGATCAGGTTTCTTCGACTACCGGAGGTCAGCAATCGTCAACAACAGCCTCACCGGCACCTCGCGTATACTCGAGACATTCCCACACGACTCAAAGCCAACAGCCGGCTCCTCTAGTTTTAAGTTTGCAACAAATCCAAGGCGGCGGCGGTCTACTGATACTCAACAGTCAACCGTATCACCATCAACAACAGCAGCAGCAGCAGCAGCAGCAGCAGCAACAACAACAACAACAGCAGCAGCAACAGCAGCAGCAACAACAACAGCAGCAACAACAGAGCCAACAAGTAGAAATGCAACAAGTCACGGAGCAACAAATCGTTCAGCAGACCAGCGTGGACAGAGAACAACAGACTCAACAGGAAATTGATGCACAGGAGAGTATGGATCGTTCTGCGGTGCAGTCATTGCCAATCGGTGGCACTGGTTCCGAGGTCACAGATTTCGCTGAGACCTTGGACCTGAGTCAAGAGGATATTCAGCGAACGTTATCCGCGAACATGGTGCCACCGTCTCCATCACCTTCTCCGGCAGACAACAGCATGATCAATCCAATGGACTTCATCGACTCGTCGGACGACGTTTTGGTTAACCTAGACGCGTTCGACGTGTTCGGTGATCTGCCGGAGCTTCATGACTTCGAGGCTGAGCAGACCAAGGCTGAAGAGAGAGGTAGTTCTGATAACGACGTAGGATGTCATCCTGGATCAACCGTCCATATTGCGGAGTATAGTCCGGAGTGGAGTTACACCGAAGGTGGTGTAAAGGTACGTTTATCTCATCGAATATTCATAAGTAAATCATTAGGGCGAAGCATCTGAATTGCATGCTGAAATCTATCGAAAAGATGAGCTTCAGAGTTGTCGTGGAATTTGAAATTTGGTGGTCGTTTCAGGTATTGGTGGCTGGTCCCTGGACCGGTGGTAGTAATTCTCAGTCATATTCGGTGTTGTTCGACGCCGAGCCGGTCGAAGCTTGTTTAGTGCAACCTGGAGTACTGCGTTGTCGTTGTCCAGCTCACGCTCCGGGGATAGCGTCCCTTCAGGTGGCGTGCGACGGCTTCGTTGTTTCCGATAGCGTTGCTTTCGAATACCGTAGAGCACCGACCACCGAACCAAGTCCAGAGAGAGCTCTTCTGGATCGTTTGGCGGATGTGGAATCTCGTCTGCAAGGACCTGGTCCTCCATCACCCGCAGCACATCTGGAAGAGCGATTAGTCGCGTATTGTCAGGTCAGCGTCTTCTCGGTGCTCATACATTTAACTCTGATGCTCGAGTCGTTGAATAAACGAGATTTTATGTACACAGGATGCTGTTGTCCGTCCTTGGCGAGCCGGGGTAGAACCTTTACAGTCCGGCGGTCCTACTCTCTTGCATTTGGCCGCTGGATTGGGCTACTCCAGGTTAGCCTGCGCCCTCCTTCACTGGAGAGCGGAAAATCCTAGTAGCGTATTAGATGCTGAAGTTGACGCCTTAAGGCAGGATAGTGCCGGTCTTACGCCGCTCGCTTGGGCCTGTGCAGCGGGACACGCGGATACAGCCAGGATTCTTTATAGGTTTGCATTCTACAACCGTACAGAACGGAGAATAAACTCGGTGGCCGCGTGATATAAGGGCTGTTATAGATGGAACGCAATGGCGCTTCGCGTGAGGGATTGTCAGAACAGAACTGCGACCGAGTTAGCGGCGGAGAACGGACACACGGCAATCACTGAAGAACTGAATCGACTCGAAGCGAGAAGGCAAGACGAGAGGCTTTTCTTGCGACCCGCCAGCCCTAGTCCTAGGAGGCCATCTCAAGACAGCGGTCTCGATCTGGCGTTGTGTTAGTCTCGTTTGCTATTATACTGCCCTGTTTCCGTATCTATCTATCTATATATATATATATATATATATATATATATATATATATATATATATATATATATATATATATATATATATATATATACACGCACATACAATCATGTCCACACAGTAAGATCACAGTCCCTTATCTCCCCTACTTAACAACCCGCGCCATGATCCACCCCCGTAAGATTTAGAAGTACAAGGCCGTAAGTCATGCGAGCGTAATTAATTGAGGAAACGTAGTATTAAGGGGTTTATCGAAAAACACAGGTGGCTCGCCGCTGCTGGACAACATGGAATTGTTGCAAGAGGATGACTCGTCATTAGCCCTCAGCGAGCAGGGAATGGAGAGCGCTCCGACCCCTCAGGAGACTGTAGGTCCGTACCTTCCTCGTTTCCCCTTCTATTTGTCTGTCTGTCTGCCTGTCTATCTGTAACTATTCGTAACTCTGTCTGTTTTCTAATTATGTACACTTATAGATTCATCGGCCTAGATTAACAGTACTGCGCGGGCTGTGATCCGTAGTGATTCCTAGCTAAAACTGCGTCCCTTATTCTTTCACTGTCTCTCTTTGTCTCTCTGTCTCTGTTTCTATTTCTCACGCACACACACATACATTCACACACGTACGCGTCGCATACATTCAACACAAGTACACGCACATACATATACATACTCAACAACTGTTCTGTTTTTTGTTTCCTGTCACTCTGTCTATGCGTACGAGACGACCGTGGGTGGTCCAGGCTCTCTGTCCTCTAACTCCTCTGAAACTCTTGCAGCTTAAAGCAGTATTGGTGTTGCTTGGCCTTCGTAAAAAAAACTGCTGGTGTTGGATGATTGCTGTGTAACGTCTAAAAAAACACTTTCTTAGCCGCCTGTTATCGGCTGAATTCTTCGAGAGATAAACGGGTCTCGGCTGTCCAGCCTGTAAGGCTGCGACGAAATTCCGTCGAGCGAATGTATCCCTGAACTATCGAGAAGCTAACAGACGATTCACGAGAAACACGTGACGCACAGAGTACGATACCACGGGCTACTATTGGACCCATCCAAGTAGAGCAGAACTTCTCACAACGAGCAGAGAAATAGAAAACCATACGATACACGTCCATGCTCGCCGTCCGACTTGCCTGTTTCGAAGACAGAACATATCGATAATCTCGTGTCATGTAGCGATCTACGCAGCGTACACAAACAAATTTTTGGTGTTACACGTGTCCTTGTTAACGTCCGGTTTGGTTCATCATAAACAAACAGACAAAAAAAATACGTTGTCACGGCTTTTAAAAAAAAACAGGCTCGGTGTTGTGATCGATGTGATATCGCCGGTCCCGTAACACCTTTTTCGAGTTTGGCTAGGGTGGTGATTCCTTTTTATAGGGGAAGAAGACGCGAGGGTGCTGACATTGGCTGAGCAAATTATAGCAGCGCTACCGGAAAGGATCAAGAGAGCGGAAGGTGATTCTCCGTCTTCTTCCTCGCCACCGCCCCCGGCACCGCCCTTGTCACCTCTGGAGGATACTCTGATGGAACAAATGGTGAGGATCCAATCAACATCCACAGATCTAATATCTATTGTACTTTCAACGTTGTAGGACGCTTATTCTAGAACTAATTTCAAACGCAAGGTGACATGGATTCATCACTAGGTGTGGTGTCAGCCATCGTTGAAAGATAAACAGTGACTAAATAGTCAGACACGATATTAATCCCTTAACACGTTGGTCGCCAGAGTTGGCAGTAGACAGAGCAGCCTCCGTCGACCGACGTGTTAATTTGAAAACGTTTATTTATTAATTTCTTGATGATACTACTTGCAGCCTCTCGATTCCGGAGAACTGTTCGACTCGTATCGCGAGTGCAGCGGAGGAGCAGCGTCAGTCTCAGATGCTGACGCGGATGCCAGTCCCTCGAGTCCATCCAGCAGCTGTCTCACACCGGACTCGCCGTCTCCGCCTCCAACCACGGCCGACTTCTGTGAATTCTTGCAACTGCAGTTGCAGCTCGACAGCAGTAACGGTCACCACAATGGTCAATACTACTCGACCGGCGGTGATAGCCGGAAGTTCGGTAGCGTGATCGGGTCTGGAATGTGCGGGACAGTTACGGGTGGAGGTAACGGAGCCGGTGACGGGAACGAGGCGGATCTGAGCAGGTTGACATTGTCCGATCGCGAGCAAAGAGAGCTCTATCATGCCGCTAGAATGATTCAGAAAGCCTACAGAAATTACAAGGGACGTCAGAGGCAGGAGGAAGCGGAGAGACACGCCGCTGTACTCATTCAACAATATTATCGTCGACATAAACAGTACGCTTATTATAGGTAATCTGTTTTTAGCTTACACGACGCGGCCGATTCCCTTTCGCTGTTCGTGGCGTGATCCATACGGGAATTCGAGTCGTCTTCTGGCACACCGGCTAATGGAACGATCGTGGAGCATCGATTATGCACGCTTTCATCGCGGAGAAGTTCGCGTCGACTTGTTTCTCCCTGTCGTCGTTAAATTCTCGTCGGTATTTCGCCGGTTGGAACGTTAGTTTTAATAAGAGGCAATTAATAACGGGGCAGGAGGACCAGGAACGTACCATTGTGGGGCCAATTTAACGATCCAGTTGAATCGGACGGGTTTCACCGTAACTTCCATTCTATCCGTCTATCCCGCTCTGTCTCTCCGAGGGGGTGGCAGCGAACTTTTAATTGGCATCGTAAATAATTCGAAAACTTTCGGAACTTCCTTACCTCCGCCGCGGCGTTCCGAATACAAAATTAACCTGGCATTAAATTAATACGACTTTCGTTTGAGATGAAAGCTCAACCCAGCCTGCTTCTTTCGCGCTCCCACGGAATTACGATGTATAGACCGTTCCCAAGAGCGTGTTCTCCTCAGGCTGCTTTTCTTTCACGGTGTTCCACTTTCGTCTTTTTTCTTTGCTCGTCCGCAGACAAGCTACGAAGGCTGCTCTGGTGATACAAAGTAACTACCGGAATTATCGAGCACGTCCGGGTTCGGGCAGCACGAGGCAGCAGGCGGTTCATCAGCAGGCCGCCCATCAGGCCGCGAGGAAGATACAGCAGTTCATGCGGCAGTCGAAGATCAAGTTAGTATCCGGCCGGTGCACATAATTGCATTTCCTGTTGCAACGATGTGCACGCATTATTAGTTATGTAGACTTCTTGTTAGCACACGAAAGGCTTTACGTACGAAAGACATCTAAAAAGTTCTAAAGTCTCCCTCTTCTGTGTGTACTAATGCAGCTTGTCGTGGGACGATTCACGACCGGTAAGTAACGAAAACAAAGTAGGGCGATTGTCGCGCGGCAAACACTGCTCGTTTATCGCTCCTGTATTCTCTAACGAAGGATACTACTCGCTCCTATCGCTTTCACCAGGACGATCAGTGCACCCTGTTATCACGACACCGAATAACGATCTCTAGATCTATCTTGTTTCCGAGTGACATTCGAACGAAAATGAACCGAAACATGTTCATCCTGTCTTTGATTAGTTTCTGTGATACGGAATGTAACCGGTGCTTTGTGTTTCCTGTTTCATAAATGTTCAATCGTGTTACTACTAACGTACCAGTCCATGCAACAGTGTTCATACGGTGCTTGTCATAGAGACGAGAAGAAACGTTCTCCAATTATCACTTTGCCAGTATATATCGATCGCTTTCAGAATAATTGAAGCGCAGTCGGTGAAGGAAAGACGGTACGATCGAGCAGGGTCTCATGAATGTATGTCAATACTTGTCGGCTTGAGTTTATTTTTTATGTGAATATTGGACGCATGTGTCATAGCATATAAGGTTTAACTTCTATTTATTTTAATTTATATTAACATTGCGATATCAATGCTTCTTCAGAGCTAAAAATCTTTTCACTCAGTTTACTGAGTACTACCCTAGAAGTTCTAAATCTACAACCCACGTTCATATACCATTTCTAAATTATTATATATCATACATTCATCCCCTGAAGTATTGACAGCCACTCATGAAACTTCCTCTACCTGTTCCATCACCTGTACTGTTGCTATGACAATGGATTCGTTCAGATAGGAGAAGATTGCATAGATAAAACGAATCTCTTTGAATAAAGAGACGCAGGGCAAAGTGTTAATCGGAGAGTTAGATGCGCTCGTTTGTTTCGTAGTTGACGTGTTCCTCAGAGTGCTTGATCATTCAGTGTCATGTATGCACATACGCAATAAGCGGTTTGGCGATGTGAATATGATCTACATGAACGAATGCGTTTGTGGAATTAGGCTGCAGAACGCCAGGGCCGCCGCAAACGGGAACGGGAGGCAGCCAGCGGGCATTTTACGGGGGGTTGCTGTCCCCCAAAGCTCGCCCTCATCTAGCCCAGGGGCCAGCCTGGTAGCCGCCAAGCCAGAGGTCACTTAATCGACTGTCGATCGAACAGCGGGCAGAATGGCGACGATACTACGGAAACAGCCAAGTAATAGAGCCTAGCCATCCGCGATATATGGTCGTCGGTACGGTCCATCGGGAATTTTCCAGCGTGGAACTCGCTGGAAAAGCCGAGGAGACAATTGGCCAGAGGAGATGGGGTTGACGACCAGCTTCACGGACCACGCTTTGCTCTCTACTGATCCCTGATTAATGTGTACCTGCCTTTGATCTAAAAAATCTCTTTTTCCACCTTTCGAAATCTTTGTCCCACAGTTCAGCTCAAGGATCGTGCCTCGTCCTGTTACCTCACCGTTTCCTTTTTCGCTCGATTTCCGCTTGTCCGATTGTTCTCTCGGCGCTGCGTCATTAACCACACACACACACCGTTCCCTGCATTTCCGCTTCCCTGGTCGACGTGACACACGCTAGAGCGATAACGCAGAGGTAGGTGGTGTCCCGGTCAGCCGCTGAGGGCGACTCGAAACGTACATAAATAGATGATGCAGTAGTATTAACAGAGAACGTTCGTTTGAGATCGAGCCGATCGAAGCATGCTCGTAGAACTTTGCAACCGTTCGCCTTCCGCTTCAGGCATCAATTTGTCGACTACTTCTTACGACTGAGAGTACAAAAGAGGCTATGTTTTTGCTGATACCTTTTTGGGAACGACTATTTTGCATTCGTTCTTTGGCACACTAGATAGTTTTATTTTATTCTCTCGTTGTTCAGTTTGTCTTTCTGAATCCTTGCAAGTCTGCCACCGAATTTAACGAGCCGTTCTCGGTGTTCGATTTATTATTATTTTTTTTTTAACAAAAACGAAGTCTACGTTACGTTCGTTTCTTTTTATATTTTACGTACGTTCACGTGATCAGCAGCGACGTACAAAGAACAGTATTGTCAAGACTTAGAACGTCGTCGAATGAACGTGAATGCTTTTACTTGTCTTCGTTTTTTTCTTTTTGTATTATTCACCGTTTGTGGAATTTCATTTGCGATACGTATTAATCTCGAGGCGAGTGTACGTTCAAGTATTTATCATGATATTAATAATGAGAACTTTGCTTGCTACTTTTTTTAATCGTAAGTTTGCGAAACGAGAAGCGATCGATGCTCGACGTTCAATTTCGCTCGCAGCATCGAACGCTTTTGTTTTTTCGTTCACTCGCAGCCTTGCGCGGAATCGATACCTCGTTCGTTATCGTTTCATCCTTTTCTCTTTTTTTTTTATTCTTCTGTCACGATCGAGCATGATGCGAATGCGAAAAAACCGTGACAATGCCGCGACGGCGCAGTACCCGTTGTACGCGACGTGTCAGGAGATGTTCCGTTGTACTCGCATAATCATACCGATGAATCTCTTCCCTGCACGAAATTCCTTTGTCGCTTAACACGAGATAGGCGACATATCGATTCGGGAGGCGTGTTATTTTCAATGAAAATCCGGTATACCTGAGGTTCTTCGAAGAGAGAGAAAGAAGAGAGCATGGACGAGTGAGCGTGTGAGCAAAAGAGAGAGGGGCTGCTAGTGAGGAGAGAATTCAAGCGAGAGAAAAGAGAGAAAAACAAATAATAATATTAAAGAATAGCGAAGAAGAAGAGGAAGAAGAAGGAAAAAAATTAAGAGCCCTTTCTCCGTTGAAAGAAAAATAAAAGGGAGGGGCACTTCATCCACGGGCTGTGCTTAAAGTCACAGTATAATCAACTTCGTAGCGTTACATCTAGGATAAGATAGTCGATTACATTGTTACAAAACTACCTACCGTTTCTCTCTCCAGTAGGGGATTTTTTTAAAGGTTCTTTAGATAAAAAATTAACAAAAAAAAATATGGATTAATAATAATAACATTAGGGGTAATGAATTAAGGCGTAGGCGAGGGCGGAATTCTTATGCGCACGGGGGCACAGCCGTGGTACCCGCGTTCAAATTCATTTCAGAAGGACGAAATGACGTCTATTGTGATAAATTTAAATGGTGATCCAAGAAAGTATTTCCGCAGAAAATACAAAATGCAAAAAAACGCGAGAATCCAACGTCTCGACGTCCACTGGGGACACGAGTCGCCGAGACGGCAGAAACGGACAGACAGACAGACAAATCGATCCATCCATCGATCGACGGTGTGCCGTCAGATCTGTCGGGTGTATCTGTCGATACGCGAAAGGACCGATTGATCCTCGTCTTCGGTGTAGAAAAGAAATAAAAAAAAATACAAAAGAAAAATCCTTGATCCTCCGGTGTTTCGGACGAGCTGCTACGGGGCTACGTGTCTGTAGCCCGGTTAATTGAAACAAAAAAAAGCAAATCGGAATAAATTGCGGAGCGCGAATGGAAGAGAAAAAAATTATAATACTGTACACACGAGTCAATTCCAACGAGCATTTTCATGCCACTAAGCTTAAAGAATTAATTAGTTACTAATGAAGAAAAAAAAAATAAAGAAAATGGAAAGAGA
Organism: Macropis europaea; assembly: GCA_916610135.2. Classification (NCBI taxonomy): domain Eukaryota; kingdom Metazoa; phylum Arthropoda; class Insecta; order Hymenoptera; family Melittidae; genus Macropis; species Macropis europaea. The sequence continues at coordinate 29,861,668 of OU744344.1, forward strand.
GAGTGGGAGAGGAAGAAAGGGGGACGATGCGAGAGGAAGAAGAGGATGAACAAAAGAGATAACAAATTCTTACACTCTTTTAATCATTGTTAATTAATTAATTAATCACGATCCTATCGATACTTAAAACAAAATGAGAACGAGTAAAATAATAATTATTATTATATACACAAAACTATTATTATATTCATATTTTTGCTTATTACATATTTAAGAAACTATTAAACGAAGGGCTAGCAAAGTATAGTAAGAAAGAAAACATAGAGTCGAAGAGAGTGAGCGAGAAGGGGAAGCGAGGCCGATGACGAAGTGAAATCTCATCTTAGGTATATTTTTAATCTGTCGGGCTTGTACAATTTTGTGCGTGGCAATCAAGTTTCGAATTTTACCGTAATGTAGCGAGCGATTCTACGTGGAAACTCCGTGAAACGGGAAAAGGGACGGAGACGTTTTTCCAACACTGTACACGCGCCGTGTCGCACACGGGTTTTTCTTTCGAGAGTTTCCGAGGCAGTGGGCCGATCGCTAAACGGCGGTATCGTCGCTTTTCCAGCATTCGAAAACGTACAGGAAACGTGAAACAAAAGAAAAAAAAACGAAATAAAACAATCCGGTCGAACACAGAGACAAAGATATTTGCAACACGGTATTTTTCAGTTGCGATAAAGTTCCCAGATGGAAAAGTCGACGTCGCGAATACAAAACATATTTCACAGTTCTCCGATTGTTACTCTAGAATCGCATTACTACCACGTACACCGAGCAAAACCAACAAAAATGAAAAAATGATATGAACAACTTGTCGAGGTATCGAATAAAGAAAAGGGGCAGAAAGAAAAATGCTAAAAAATAATATTAATTAAAAAGACATCGCTAGGGTAGGCGCTTCGAGGAATACATAAACTTTAAAAGTCACTTAATACAAATTATTCTCAAAATATAAAAGTTTAATAAGTAAAGAAATTTTTAAATCTACGTAAGAAAGCCAAGAGTCAAAGACGACTAGATGATAGGAGCCGCATGGCCTAACTGCTGCCACTTTAATTAATTATATAATTAATTATAACTTTATTACTACTTAATTAAACTCGATAAACAGATGAGAATAAAAAATAAAGCAGAATATGTCATGACACTTTTCAAACTAACTTTCTAGATGCAGAGACGAATCAGTAGGTAAATAGAGGACTATTAAAGAACAAACTTCTCTCCTAATTGGGAATGATTGATTCGCGCTATAGATTCGAATATTTCCAATTGTCCAATCTCCAGAAAAAAAAAATAATCGCACGAGATGTGTACGCGTGTTAAGGTGTCTCGTTATAAATCGATACGACAATTCGTGAAATCAGTCTAAAAGAAAATGATCTCCCGGTGTATGCAATCGGATCACTCGCGATTACCAGGCGAACGAAGAGTCTGAAACGCGTTAGATACCAAAAAATAAAAAAAATACAAAGACACTTTTTTCATAGATTTTTTAACGAGAATCAAACGTAGCGGATGTTCGAGCGGCGTCGTGTGGATGTATCACGAGACATCGGTCTGTAGGACGTTTGTATGACGATGTCGAAAAGGTCGAAACGATCGGATATCGGTGCCTAGCTCATGTTCTACTCACTGTTCCTTGATTAAGACGGTCACTTTGTACCTGCTTGCTGCCTGCCTGGCCCGTGCGTTGCATAAACATATTTCTAGTCTTATCGAGTCGTGTCAACGCCTCTTGTAATTTCACTCGATGAATAACGTCCAAGCATGTCGCGTACTTTCGTTGTGATAATCCATAAGGCGGCGAGTTTTTCTACACGATGATACCTACATGTGCATCGAGGAAGCGTAAAACGCCGATTAAAAAACGATTATTTCTGATCAGTCCCAATTCGATTTCGCGAAGAGCGACCAAAAAATTCCGGAAGGTTGATGGTTTCGACAGCTGTTTCGACATCTAAATATCCAAGCCGACGTGTTCGCGTCCGAACGTTCACCGAGGCTCGAGCTCCTTCGAGCACACCTCGATCGTTTCATGGATTCGATTCGCCAAGGTGTGCGATCGGCGAGAACGGCGATCGGTCCGGGTGCTCGAGGGTGCTCGCCTCTTGTCCGCGTGAATTTTCGAACGATGGCGGCAACAATTAAAACAGGTTCGTGCTACTTTTAGTGGAAACGAATAATGGTAAAGGCTCCATCTCTTGTAATATTTTTATTATCGCAAACGTAATATTACATTATTAAATTATATTAAATAAAGGATTACGCCACTGTTTATTATTTATTGACTAACGTTCAACTAATATTGTAAATAATAACGAAAATATTTTATCTATATTTCCGATCCGGGGGTGCTGGGCAACGGGGCAGCGTATTATTACCTCTTGTCCGCCCTATCCGGCGATCATTTTATGGTCGCCGTACGCCCGACCCCCTATTGTTACACCATTTCATCATTGCATTTAATAAATTATATATTTATTGACTCACTTACCTTTTCACTCACCCTCCACACGGCTCCTCCGCCTATTCTAGCTCTAGGCACTGTTCCAAGTCACGCCACCGAACTGTCCTAATTTCCAGCGGCGCTGTTTAGAGAACGAGGTCGAGCAACGAATACGAAAACACACACAAAGGTGAGATTTTTCCTTCTCTTTCAGCGGTCAAAGGTTCCTTTCGAACGAATCGGAGGCTTGTTTCCTTTTTTCATACTTCCGCAACGATTTATTTGAAGCATACAAACGGTACAAACTGTATTGTTGTCATTTTGAGTATAAATTAAATTAATTTACGCGGATTATCGGGTACAAGGTAGATGGCAGAATAAGGAAGGAGGGGATGAGATGGAAAAGAAAAGATAGAAGGTTTTATTTTTTTTTTGCAAATATAGAATCATCGAATCAACCGACGTCCAAGGTGTATTTTTCAGTTTTGATAGAAATTCAACGAGCAACTCCGTATGATATTTCAGAATTAAAGTAACGACGATCGAATTTGTCTCTCGAAAATCCATGGTCTGTACGAAAGGGCTTTCCATTGAGAAGATTAGCTGAACACAAACAACTATGTTAATGTCTACCGAAAAGCAAGCAGTTAACGCGACATCTCACCCCCCTGAAGTGAACCTCGAAGAAATTTTTAATCCTGTATCCATGCGACGCTCGTCTGCTTGGAAATCCCTCTGATCGACGCACGGACCATGGCATCTCGTATTCTGATTGGAATCTTCGGGTGAAAGGTCGTATCGATTTTCAAGCGAAACCGCTCGACGAACGAAAAAGTTGAAGAAGAAGAAAAAAAAAGGAAAACAAACCTGATAGAAGGGATAGAGGAGAAAGAGATAGGGAGAGAGGGAGAGGAAGAAACAGATTGATTTAAAAGACTTGGACGCGGTGATTTTCGCGATCGCAGACTACGATGTTACCGGTCGACGTGACAGCTACTCCCTCTAGGCCCTTGAATTCACCGTCACCGCTGCCCCAGCCGCCGAAGGACTTCAGGAACGCGCCCTCTGGGCTGAATATCTGTATCCTGTTGTTGCCAGAGTCCGCGACGACGATGTAGCCCTGGTCGTCGACAGCGACGCCCCTGGGGAACTTGAACTGACCTTCGTCGGAGCCCTCGGATCCGAAGGAGGTCAGCACGCGGCCGTTCACGTCGAATATCTGCACACGATGGTTGTTCCCGTCGCTCACTATCACGCGGTTCGTGTTGCTCACCGCTATGTAGTGAGGATGTTCCAACTGACCACGTCCGCTTCCGCAGGAACCGAATTTGCCCACGAACGTGCCGTCCGATTGAAATACCTAAAACACGAATAATCTCGGTACCAATTCTCCGACATATTTTTGTTCAGGAGCTGGAGCACAGGTATGTGAATGAAAAGTAGAGAAGGATAGGACATGATGGAATGAGTTGGGAGATCGTACTAATCGAGATTTTTGTAGGTGGGTGTATGATCTTGAACGACCTAGTCTAGGTGTCTCTACAATAGTCTCCGCTTAACCTGTATCAAGTACACCCTGGGTTTTCATGATAAGGCTCAAGAAGATCTAAAGTATATTTCGAACTAGGTGATCTACTCGTGCAATATTTCTAATTACTTAAAAAGCAATCCTCATTAAGGAGTGTGCTGCAAGTGTTCGCCATTCGCTAAGTTACCAAACATATTTTACGTCACGGATGTATCGATCTGTAGTGCTGTAAATTTATGGCGCTATCGATGATTTACTACGGGAGGATAAAATTTTCATAAAACACGTACCTGTACGCGATGGTTCTCTTTATCGCACACGTAGATAAACCCAAGAGCATCGGTGGTGATCCCCCAAGGATAATTAAACCGACCGTCGGCGGTGCCTTGGGAGCCAAACGCTCGGAGAAAACGGCCGGAAGGATCGAGCACTTGAATTCTATGGTTGTAACGATCCGCGATGATATATTGCCCGATCCTGTTCACGGCCACCCCGGCGAGGCAATCGAATTCGCCCTCGCCGTTTCCGTATGTTCCGAACTCCTTCATGAAGTTCCCATTGCAATCAAATACCTATAAATTCCACCGCAACGTTAACAGAACTGCTCCTGCAAACGTTTGTCTGCCTATCACCCGTACACACTAATGAAACTCAAGGATAATTTCTTTTTAATTCAGTATACTCATGAATGTTACTTCTACGGGTGACAGAAAGATGCTGGGCTTCTGCGGATGGTATCTTTCGCAATAATCAAGTCACTATAATTGTTTTCGATCTTATGAGGTAAACCCTTTGCAATCGACGTACTTCTCTCAGGCACAGACCATATTTCGCATGGTACTAACAGATTCTATATGGCGGTGGGAAATTGAGAAAAGACAGGGAAAATAAGCGAAGGTTTCGTTTGGAGCTTGCTAGTGAACTCGTCAGTAAGGCTACCTATCAGGCTCCTGTTTTAAACGCAGGATAGGGTCAGGCGAGGACTTGCGGGAAAGTTTCGCGCGGTTGATTCCCGTGGCGGTGAGCGCTGGAAGTACCGCCACATGTGCCTCTCAGGCTGACCAGCGTTAAAGAATCATGTCGTACCATGTCTTGAATCGGCAGATTTGTGTTTAGACATGTCTCTGATTGAAAGAATGTACTGTACAATCAATAATAAAATAATATTAAAAAAAACTACCGTTTTATCAGACATTCATTTCTCCTTCCAAATCCAGACGAAAAGTCCGAATTCGTGGAAAGTTTACTTGGGAAAAGATTCAAGTGCAAAGGGTTAACCTTTAAAAGCTATAGTTACTTGAACACGATGGTTGGAGCTGTCGGCCACGACGATGGAGTTGTCCGGGCCGACCGCGAGGCCTCTCGGCCAGGTAAAGCATCCGGCTTCGCTCCCCCGCATCCCAAACTTGAACAGCTGCCGCCGCTTCAGCAAGTAGTGACTCCTCCGGCCATTACTGTCGCACACGAACAGAGTGTTTCGTAAAAATCTTGAACGATCACACGTTTTCAAATAGTTACTCACCTAGTGGAGGAACCTGCTGCCGCGGGTATACCGGGAGCTGCTGTAGGGGACGTGGGGGAGCCTGACGGGTTTTTTTGATCGTCGTCAGAGGATTCGAAGGACGTTTGGCCACCGTGCCTCAGTGGTAGACCGAGCGATAACCTCCTCGAGGTTGCGCTGCTACTGCAAACAGATTCGCGTCGTCAACTTTGTCAATTGTTTGAGTTGGGACAGTAGTTCAGGCTGGAACTACACTTCCAGCGTGTTCCAACTGTTTGGAGTCGATCCTGAAATCTCTGCGGCTGTAGGAAAGTTTGTGATACCGCCGAAAAGCTGATGATTCTATGCATCAGAAGAGGTCAATTTCATGGAATAGATTTCTGTTGAGTGAAGCTTCATTTTCGAGAAACACTGGTTTAATCCTCCGAGTATGAAATACTTCAGAGCGAAACATTTTCCACAAGTACCGATTCGCTCTGTCCAAGTCACCCGACCGAAACATTCAAAGTCTTACCTCGATGACGGTATGGTCGAGGTGGACGACGAAGGCTCCTTGTCCTTGGTGGTTCGATTCCCGTACTTGTTCTTCAGGTACCTCGCCCAGGAGCTCAGAGCAGCGCCGTCCTTCTCAGCACCGGTTCTATCGCGTTCGGGGCTAGGTTCTCGGGATTTCAGGGCATGGGTGCTTCGACTCCTGGCCAGTTCGGAACCGGCTCCGTACTTGGCCGCCAAGTAGGCGTTCGGCGACTGGGTGGTCGGTGATGGTGGTTCCTCGTCGAGGTCCAGGTCATCTCCGCCGAAGTTGTGGGAGCTTCTGGACCGTGCCAGGCGCTGTCTTCTTTCTTTCAACGCGGCGTAACGGGATCTCGCTAACAGAGGGGATTCGACCTCGACGTCCGCGTCCCGTTCGCGTTCTCGTTCTCTTTCTCTCTCGCGTTCCCGTTCCCGTTCCCGTTCCCGTTCCCGTTCCCGTTCTCGTTCCCGTTCTCGTTCCCGTTCTCGTTCCCGGTCCCGTTCCCGTTCCCGTTCTCGTTCCCTTTCTCGTTCCCTGCTGGCCATCATCGCCGCCTGGCTCCTGCTCTTGTTTAGGAACCTGCAACATTCCCGACAGAAGGTTGGCTCGTTCAGATCGTCCGTGTCAGAATCGCGCAAGCCTCTGTGTTACTCGCTGGATTACTCGAGGAAACTCGTGGAACACCGGGACGGATGCCAGAGAGAGATTATCGATCATTTAGGGGGTGGGGGGTGAGATGTCGGAAAAGTATATGGGCGCGGTGTTCTCGCAGTCACTGGCGACCAACAGGGTTCTCTATTACTTTGTTATTATTCCGACAACGGCAAACGAAGCACGGGTCCTCCGTCTTGAAGCTGTTAGCTTGGAGTTATGTAATTCAATAAGAAGAACGATCCTCATTCCCTGGGAGCTTTTTGCGTCACCAGAGGGAGATCCTCGATCGAGCTAATGAATTTGTTACGTCGCTCTGAGCGTACATTCTCATTTTCTGATTGCGACCCCATGCTAATTAGCCACGGCATCGTGCGCACTCGATCCGCGCGAGCATGTCACACGAGCAGGGAAAACGGACGCGTATCTACCTCGTTGTACATCAATTTGTACATCAGTTCTTTATCTGGCTGGCCATAAACCGTGTAAAGTCGAGAGCAAAACGGAAGCCCGCATCGGTGAAAGCAATTTCATTCCGGAGGAAGCGAGCATCTTTATTGCTTTTAATCGTTGCTGTCTTTTTTCCTCCCTCTCCCGTTGATCAATCGCTCGTGCACTCCGCGCGATAAAACTCGCCAGCAGCCTCCATGAAAACCGGCTGATCCGCGTTGTTCGAATGAAACGCGTAAAAGAACGGCAACGTTTGTCGAGTGCGCGTACAGAAGAATTTCCAATATCTTTTTAATCGGATGCTCCGGCGCTGGAAATTTCACTGTTGCGTCATCGTAACGTTTCCAAGCGTACCTACGTGCACACATACATACATCGAAGAACGTTTTATTGTTTATTAGATGCACGCCCAGCTTCGTGCAAGCCCCTGGCAACGATGAACGCTCGTAGTGTTTCTTTTTTTTTTATCTGTTTAATATATGTGGTAAATGTGTATGATATTCGAGCCACCGCATTCGGCGGCCGTAAAATTTTAGAGCTGCCTGTAACCTATGTTTTTCCCGGGGATTTCTCGTAAAATTTTGACGGCATCGATGGCTCGCTCGCAGCGAGCTTTTTCAAACTTTCTCCTTGCGATCATGTTTAAGAGGTATTTCGAGCAAATCTAGTGGCATCCGTACGGTGTAATCGATACAATTTTTCAGTGAGCGCTCTCTCTCTCTCTTTCTCCTGTTTATGCGGAGGAAATTCGGAATGATTTTCAAGGCACTGCGTCCGTTCGGTTCTCCACGGTGAAGCCTGTTGGAATAACATCCGCGTTTCCAGTCAGCTTCACCGCGGACCGATATAGCTCCGCTGACTATCCGAGCTGCAGCAGATATTTAAAGTAACAAACGAGTTATATTTAAACCTTTTACTGCATGCCTCCGGGCTTTCCGTATCGTGCACAATGCGGTCACTTCGGTTCCGTTTTGTAATATTTTCCGTCTACGCTTCCATTCTCGGTTACTCGCGAACTAGAGCTAGAAGTACGCGGCGATTCGTTTAGGGTGGATTAGGCGGCTGAAATCCGGTTAACGTGTCAAGAAACACAAGTGAGTATGAAATCGAAATGTTGTTAACATTGTTCGCTCTCTATTGATCCACGCATGATTCAGGAGAATTTTAACGCTGATGTTTGAAAATTATAATGTGTAGGATGTTTTGTAAATAGCTGTTAATACTTCAGAGGCTGAAGGTATACAGTAAAGTATAAATGAATAATTGTATCATTACCCAGGATGTCTAATTCTGTTTCCTCAAACTTCAAGCAATGTGCAACAGTTGCTTCTCAAGATCATTGCTTGCAGGTTTCAAGATCACCCAAGTATTTTGTCATAGAGATCCCTGGAATTTCGTGGTTCGGACGAACAATATGACCTTGAATTACCTCCAAAAATTATCCTGAATCTTAGGTGGATCGAGTTATAGCGAACCTGTGAATGCGTATTAATGCGTTCGCAAGCTATCGTACGGTTATCTCAGCAATTCGTGTATCGGAAGCTCCGAAATCCCTTCGAGTTTCCAAAATCTGCGTCGCTCGCAAGACCGTGCGATACCTTCTGCGTGGCTGACCCTCGGTGGATCGATTTTTACCTCCTCCTCGGAACTACGTTTTTCGCCGAGTACGCTGTAAATTCGTGAGCGTGCGTGCATCTTCGATGCGGTGGAACGGGTCGAGGGGGTGCGAGTGGTATTAAATCTTAAATTTTCCAAAAGAAAGCCGAACGTCACAACACGGCGGAGCTTTCTCACTGTGCGGGGGCGTGTGAAGAGAGGAACGGATGACCGCGAGATCATGACGAACGTTCAATCTGTTAGTGCAATAAATAAAGATGCATTCTTTCTTCTTCGATCCCATCCCGACGTGCGCGCGCTTCAACGGGGGACGAATTCATTCAACGCACAAACGGATACAAGACTGACAACTAGATACGTTGGGGACGAACAGTGGAGACAGAAAATAAAAGAACGTACAAAATCGTCGACACTGTGAGACATTCAAGAACGACGAACAAGAGAAGACACAGTTACAACAGACGGATATACAGAGACAGAGAGAGAGAAAAAGACTGACAAAACGTTGGCAAAAAAGAATCGACAAGGGGGGGTGACACGACTCGTTTCTCTCTTTCGTTTGTCTTTCGTTATGCCGATCGTGAACGGAGGACAAGTTGAGAGGGAAATAAATAATACGAGTTATCACAAAGAAATGCAGTTTATTTACCACACCAACAAACTGACGCAAGCCTATTCACTAGGAACAAGTACAAAAACTTAAGTGATACGAACGAAGAGGAAAAAAAAGAAAGAAAGAACGATGTCGACGGCGGAGAGGACGGGTCGCGATCGTCTCGATCGTCGCGCCGACGCGACGCGTCCTTTCCGCAACCGCGTCGAACGGGAACGATTCAGCAAGCGATTGAGCGTTGGATACGAAGCTGCGATGGACGGGACGGTTCTCTTCCGATCTACTACGCTTAGGTTTTAGCCGCGAATCACTGATCCGTGTCTACGAGAAGCTACGTGCTTGAGCAACGACGCGCGGGACTGAAACGTAGGAACGATCGATTACGCTCGACAAGCGCCAACGTACGGCTATCACAATTGTATAAAAAAATGCAATTCTCTTTGTGCACCGCAGAAACGATTAAACGCGGCCTTCCAACCATGGCAGGGGACGGGACGACGGGGTACGCGATCGATCGATTGGAAGACGCTAGAAAATGAAAGATTCCCGGCAGCAGTTTCGCGAGGTGGAAGGTAAATAACGTTCGAGTTCGGGGGTAGAATGTAGGTGAACGGAAGTCAGCAGCGAGAGGCCGAAGGAAATTCCATTCTCTTGGTCCGATGCTCCTTGTTTTTCCCTCGCTTTAAAACAAACGTCTCGCGAGCCGTTCTATTCGCGCTACGATGAACTCGAAGGAAACAGGACTAGCCGGGGAGACGCAGACGGGTAAAAATAACGAACCGAACAGCCAGCGAGGAAGGAAGAAAAAAAGGGGACAGAGCTGGAGAGAAACTGCTGCATCGGATCTCGCCTATCAAGGCGAGCAGTCTCGTCCGTTTCCGTGACAGTGGTCGGCAGTCTTTTCGCGACGAACGATTGAACGACAGAACGATAAAAGAGAGAGGGAGCAAAAAAAAGAATGAAACAAAGAGATAAACGTGTGTGGACACGTGAAGAGAGACAGGGTCCGTGTGTGAGACGACAGGGTTACAGGAACAGATTGACTAGAACGCTGTAACACAGTACGGACACACAGAAAACGGTGGTTACCATTTGCATCGGTATAGTGATATCGACACCAGGCGTGTCCTCGTGCTCGTTGGAACTTTCGGTCTCTTTGGATTGGGTAGCGTTCGCGACTAATGCACCGTTCTCAATGTTAGTTCTCACTACGAGGTCGGTCGTTTGGGAACGAATCGTGCTCGTCTCGTCCGTGCTTAGCCCCTCAGCGTCTCTGCCGGCAGACGCGTCGTTCACCTTGTTCAGAATCACCCACCCGTTTTCGTCGATGCTCCATGCGTTATCGGTCATCGTCATCGAACCTTTCTCGCGCGGAAGCTCGTCTTTCCTCGTCACAGCCATCGAACGATCCTTTCTCTCGTCCTCGACGCTCCTGTCGACAGGCCGCATCGATCGGACCCCGTTCGACTCAGCGATTTCACGATTTCCTGGACCCTCCGGCGACGTGGCTCTGTCCGACTCTGTCTCGGATTCGTCGGACACCAGCCAACCGTTTTTACCGATGCTGTTCTGCCTGTATGCTCGATTCCTCGGCAAACTGTCCGAGGACTCCGACACGCTCAGCGTTCCTCCGTTCTCCTTTGCTTCCGTCTTCTCAATCTCTTTCTCCGTACGTTCCACGTTCTCCGTGTTGATCTGCTTCTGATCATTTTCTGTATTAGAGTCTTCTTTATCTTGACTGGGCTTGACGCTTTTAGAGGTTCCATGAACGTCTCCCTGAAGGTCCTGATCGGTGATGACCCATCCGTTGTCGTCGAACAGCTCCTCGATGCTCTTCTCGCCGATTATCGAGGAACTCCGTCGTTTCGCAGTCTCGTCGTATCGTTCTATAGCGTTGTAATTAGTTTCGGAATGAGGGTTCGATGGAACGCTTGGAACAGTGTTCTCGTCGTCAGTCTCCTCGGTTGATTCATCTTCGTCCGAGTTCTCTCCGTAGCCCGAAGTTTGCTCGTTCTCGTCCTTGTCCGGATTCTCAGTCTTCTTGGTCTTCAGGTTGCTGTTCTCGTCCCTGGATACGTCCTCCTCCGCGTCGCTTTCGGACCCGGTCACAGCGCTCTCCGACTCCGTCTCTGTCTCCGTGTCGGAGCTGTCGGTGGATCCTTCTCGAGATTCACTCCTGTCATCCTTGCCGGACGTTTCTCTGGAATCGTTGAGCGATTTCGAGAGGCTGGCAGGGTCAGTGAGATCGGATAACAAAGAGTTCACGTCGTTCCCCGAACGACCTTCCGTTAACGCGTCCTCGTGGACTTCGCTGCGGTTCTCTACTCGACTATCGGTACCGCCACGTTCGAGATGTTCGCGTCTGGTCGCGTGGGAGGATGAGGAGGATGAGGTGTTCGTTTCGTCGGTGTCCGTACTGTCGTCCGTGCGGGCCCGGTCACCCGCCTGCGGTTTAACCATCGTTCGGTCAGTATCGTAATCCGCGCCGTTAGCCGCGATTTCGTAATCCTCGACACGATCGGTTGACGGTTCATCGTGTCCGTCACTAAACGTCCTAAAACGATTACGGTCGTGGGGGTTACTGGAATTAGAACTGGCCTGATGAGTCTGACCGTGATCTACGTGTGCTACGAACCTGCTGGTGTAGCCGGCCGGCGTTGTCAACGTCGCGGCGCCGCCCGTTCCCGTCGTCGTCGACGTCGTTGTCGTCGGGCTCGTCACCGATTGCGCGGGACTCCCTCTCGGCGACGAATACCTGAGACACGAGTTCATTCCTCGATATTTCTACTGTCACAGCCTGTTCTAAACGCGACGCTCCAAACCGTGGCCGCGCGCAGCGAAACCAGCAAGAGGTTCCGAGCGAACGCGGTACCAACCAGGGACCGCTGATTGGTACCACGTTCACTGCTTTAGGGAAATCGCGAATTCACCTCTCGAGGTTATAGCTGGCATCAGTAGACTTTGAGGTTGCTAATTTAGAACTGAGCAATAGAAACATAAAGGTGTCAAATTAACCCCTTGCCGTACAATAACGAGTCACACTCGTGACACAGAATATGATTGATACGTTACAAGTACGAGTCCAACTTTTGTGCCAATTTTTTAAAGTTTTTCACTACAGAACAAATTGACCTTCAAAGGATTGTTAAAAGCGAACTGCATGTGCTGATAGACGCTCCTCATTTATCACGGCACCCTAGGACTGGAATAACAAACTTTGTCGCACGAAATCGTTGGAAGACTCGCACGGCAACGGGTTAATTAACTTCAAGGGGCCAGTTCTCGATTTCCCTGTAATAATTCCTTTTGCTTACTGCTCATGAGTACTGCACGCACCCAATGTTTGGACCATTAATTTTAGAACACTCTGTAGATCTCTTAGGGTAGACCGTCAAATGGGCTCTTTCGGGGCTTTGATGGCTGGTCGTAGGACTAGCCATTCGCGTTCTTTCTTAGTGGCTCGCGGAGATATTCTACTTCTATATTTTCGGTCACGTCGTTCGTATGATCGGCTACGATGCTCCAACAAACATTCTGACGAGTGGTATTGTTCCACGACCGATTTATGGCGGTACGCGGGAAAGATTGCAGGCAATCATTGAAATTACTCGCGTTCTCCCTCGTCCACACGGTATTGATTCCCCTATTCTCGGATTCGATGCATCGTGCTCGTTAATCGTTCAACATAATACCAAAAAGAAACACGATCGTCGTTCGATTGACGTCGAGCGTCGAATCGTTACCTAATGGTCGGTTTGGTTAACACGTTGACTGCCATGCAGAATTATGTCAGCCAGTAAATAATTGTCAATTCTCATGAAATTCCGACTGACGTCAGCATCAAAACAATAGTGAAAAAATATAAATATACGCCTGTATAGCTCAGTATTTTTATTCTTAACTATCTGTATTCGGAAAAATATTTTACAGCTGACGTGTCTGACCAAGTAGGGCAGTTAACGTGTTATTAGAATCCCTGCAATGAAGAAGTCCCGAAGGAAAGTATACTTGCCTGGTCGAAGGTGAGTCCTCCTTGCTTCCGCGTCTGGCTTCGGCGCTCCTCGCGAGCAGAGGACCGATGTCAGTTCTCGCCATAGCGCTCTCGTTTCTTTGACGATCCTGAGCGGTGCTTGCAGCCGTCGAGGGCGTCGTGCCTGAGGGATGAGCATCGGTTTCCGATTCCTCCTCGGTCTCAGACTCCGTCTCCTCCGACGAGCTGCTCGTCTCCTCGTCCTCGTCTTCCTCTTCCTCCTTCTTCTTCAGGGCAGCATCCTCTCGAGCTGCTGGCGGTTGCGTGGGCGGTGGCGGTGCCGCGCGATTACCTGAAGAAACATGGGAATATTTGGGGCACAGATAAATATTTGCTGCTTCCCTTCGGCTTGCTTTTGTACTGCGTGCACGCCTGTCAAAATTTCAACGACTGAATTTCAAGCATCGACTTTTACTTAGTTGTAAAACTAGGATAAACTGGAGGAATTTTGTTTCGTGATGTCGCTTTTAATTTTCGATCATTTTGGAGATTCAGCCGCGTCTATAGCAGAGGCAAGTGATATCGGTCGTTCAAGGCCAGTGAACTGGTTTAGCCCTTAGAGCGTCCAGGCGGCTGGAATTCATCAACCGGTGCCAAGCGCTGTGTAAATGATACAGTATATCTCTGACGATAATAGGAGACACGCTGAACATGTGATTAGACAAAAGTTTACTTGTAGATTGCTAGTAGGATACAGCAACAGTTTTTACTGACTGTATACGTCCTAAGAGAAACACACTGATGGTCAAGTTTCCATTCCTCAAAATTATTTAACTGTTTATGCACATGCTTAGACTTCAATGTTTCCTATCTTAATCCTTTGTACTCCAATTATGCCTGTCAGGCACTCCCTTGGATTGTCAATTTTATCTACTAATTTTTGTATATTACGTCAAAAATGAAATATTTCTAAATATGTAAAACTAAGTAAAGCGTAAATATCTTATCTCGATGAAGTTTTCTTGGAATATGAGCTACATCATCACAATAGTTGTGTTGGAGTTGCTGGTCTATCGTATCAAGAGATACTTGGAGTGCAAAGGATGAATATAGACGTAACAATGGAGTGTTGATAAAAATACATTTTACTGATTTCTTTGCCTGATCCCATAGCCAAGTATATGAAAAATGACACAGTGATCGTGTTCGCTATAATTCACAATCTAAAAAGTTGAATCTTTGAACTACCAGTACTCCGTGCCTCTATTGCAGATAGATGGCACCAGCAGGCCATTCAACGTAATTTATCAGATCCATCGATCAAACAACAATGTTCATCGATCTATCTGTGATCATTTACCGACGATCTTTTTAACGAGACTCAGAGTTATAATAAAATCTCACCTGTGCCTAAAAAACGGCTTTGAAAGGATCTTGTGGTGGGCGAAACGTTGGCGGACTCTTTAGCCGGCGAGGGCGTGGTGGTGGGTCCCGATGAGATCTGAGACGTCGTGTTCGTCGTCGGCGCCCTCGACAAGTATTTCTGCTTCATTTCCTCGGCGGTGAATGGAGCACCCGTGCTGCGGATTCCTGATCCTCCGGAGCTCTCGGAGCCCGTGCTCGAGTCTGATGAAGCGCTTCTCGTCGCGGGTGTGTGGGTATCCGTCGAAGTTCGCCTGAGAGCAACGATATTTCAATTAACGACTTCCTTCAGTCGGTAAACTCGATGGAGCGGCTCGCATTCGTACACCGCAATTTGTACCCGTGATATTAGTTTACACCAGCCTCCCTCAATCCCCCTTCGTCCCTGCGTCACGAATTATCCGCTCGATTCATCTATTTTCGTGTGTAATCGTGCCCCGCTTGCATCAGAGACGAGAAGATTCCCACGGGTGCTGCTGCTTAACGTAAAATTTCACGAATTCCATGGTATCATAGAGCATGGAATATCGAGCGACGACTCTACGAAGGGAACATCGACCTTTATCCTCCACGAGTCGTTGGGTATACCCAGGGCTAACTTGAACGCAGTACGGGGGGTCTGAGAGAGGATTCAATCGATTCGGTCGAAAACGAGACGTAATTTCAAACCTACAGCGCGGTTGGATAGAATGGAATTCCGGAATTAAAAGGGGCGCCCACCGATCCCATCCCCTCTTCTCGTTTCGCGTATTAGAGTTCTCGCTCGTTAAAATGCCTGGCATAGCGTTACAAAGCTATGAAAATTCCCGCTGAAAAATTTCGGTATGATCGCGGAAAGGAGGGAGGGGACGCTGACTCATGGCCCGCGAACCAAACAAAACCGGCGGCTGACCTATTTACATTTCCGCAAGTGGCACGGAAAAATTTGCATGGACAGGGAACTGCTAACTCCGAACGTTCCTCGTGACCAGCGGAGAAATAAGCGTTTTGTCGTGTACCGTTAGAATTTCAACGAAACGCGAGGGGACCTCGTTGAAATATTCTGAGCGTATCTCAGCGAGCTGTATTTCGCGGTCCCGTATCGATCCAGCAATTAAAATGTAATAGTGCATCACGAGCCAGGGATTCGTGTACGCCTCCAGAACTCGGTGCATTCGATCGAAACGATCCGTTTCGACGGAACGGGCATAAATCAGCCTGTCCGACTAGGCGCGTTCCTATACCACTGTCGCCAGCAGCGCATAGCAGACGCGTCCTCTGTGACTTAACGTTAACGTTCGCCACAGCCGAATGCCAGCGGGCTTTACATTTTGTTACCGGTTACGGAAGCCTGATTTAATGCTGCGAGCTTACTATTTTAATGGAACGAAAGCAGAAAATGGAATGTAGGATACGGAACCGTGCACCATAAGATAGTGTGTAACCTGTTACGAGAAGACCAGTAAAATCGACTTGACTAGTCTTAACACGTGTCACGGACAGAAATAAGCAAAAATCTTGTGCACTCCATAATTTTCCTGTCGAAACCGGGCAACTTTCATCCGAAACAGTTTCTTCTATCACGAAAATTGAAAAGTTACTCAAACAGTAATTACTTGAAAAGTAATTATTCCGTTTCTCATAGCATTCTATCACGGTGAAATTAATTTTCTTCACAACTGAGTGAGTCTTCAAATCCACAATTTATAATCCAGCAACGTCACACTTTCATTTAATGTTCAAAGTATACAATATTCGGAACCGTCACGGCGTGCAACATCTTAATGAAGAATCAAACTACGGTGATCATGTAATTTCTTCGAACAGCGTTGCTTTCTGCTTCAGAAACGATCCAGTCGGGCAACGTCAGCTCCGATGCAGCCGTACGTTTCGTCCACGGCGACGGAAAGCTAATTTAACGGTGGAAGCTTATTGTGTTAATGGAATGAAAGCGAAAAACACGATTCAGGAGACAGAATAATGGAGAGGAGCCGCGTGGAGCGGCGGAGCATGAAAAAAGGGGGCGTTTGAAACCGAAACGAAGTTTCAGAGACGTACCTGGCGGGCAACGGTCTTCGTGCGAGTTCCTCGGGTTCCGAGGCTGCTTCCCTCGGGGGTGGATGTACGGGAGCAGGTGTTGTCGCCGATTGCCGTTCCTCCACCGTTTCGGTCGCAGGTGCCGTCGCGGTTTTATTCTGCTTCTTGATCCTCGAAATCTCATCGTCCTCGCTCGCCTGTCTCGCCATCGCTGTCGGTACTTTTCTGACTTGTACCTGCGCGCGATAAACAGAAACGTTTAACCGTGTCGCTGAAATTATTCCCCGCCAACGCGTGCACTCGCGTCTTTTCGTTTCTCTCTACCGTTGCTAGCGAATATGTTAGGTAACTTTTTACGCTGACCATGTGCACGGCGTTTATGCGGCAACATGCACACCGCGGATTAATTGGTGCTACACCGATTTTACTCCGTCGCGTTAGAATGCGATTACGTGTGAATAGGCGCGCTGCAACAAGGACAAAGAGGGGTGGGTGAGTCGTGAATGAGCTTGAGTGAATCGGATAAAACGTATTGACTTCGTTTCTATCATTTGTATTATAAGTAGAACGCTTTTTTTGTTGTCTGTTTTGGTTGGTGCAAAACACACTGACTGGGGCTACATACAAAATCGATCCACTGGGCACGGTCAATTATTTACATATTTATACGCTGAGATCGAGTACACAATTCACGTTGCGCTGAACCTTCCCCGGCGTTCGTGAAATATTGAATTATTTTAAACTGGGCTGAGATTTATTCCCTTTACGTGTCCACAGACGGTGCGATACGTTTTCGTGTGAACCTGTATACATTGACCGATCAAAAATTTAGCACTCCCGCTGAATCGCATCCAAGCGCGATCGAACCGCGAGATATCGGGGGTCTACTTTCGTTGTGCTCGCCATCGAACTGCTGCTCACGATCCATCCCCCGTATTTCGCCTGCCATAATAAGGCAATCCGTGTGCAAAATTCGCTCGTGGTGTATCACTGTCAAAAACAAATAACGACCGTGTGAAATTCACGAACACGGCTCTGATCGATTGTTTAGTCGCGAACCGTTTTCTACGAACGCGTCGCTTCCGACGCGACGCAAGACGCTTGACAACTCCGTTAGCAAAATAGAGGATCGACGAACGATAAATAACGTGGAATAGAACGCGTCGGTTGCCGCCGCCTCTCAAAATATTCCATTCGAATCGCGTCGATTCTAAATACAACAATTTCGATTCGAAGCTTGTTTTCTCTGTGACGGGGAAAAGCCTGCGAGAGCGGTGAGAATGTTTTCGAAGGTGGGAGAGACTGGGAAATCAATAACCGCTGTTAAAACTGAACAAATCGAGCGGCCTCGACTAAACAGAAACGTGCTTTCGACAATTCAATTCCACTCGTTCGCTCGTACAACAATTTTAAACCGACCGAATCGATACGAACTCTACCGAGAATTCGCCCGTCGAGCTTCGAACGAGACGTTCCTCGAGGATTCAACCGACCTGAGGTTTAGGCGGCTGAGGTTGTTGAGCGGGATGCGGCTGCGGTTCCTCTTTCTTTCGTTTTCCGGCTCTCTCGTACTCCTGCAGCTTCTTCATGACGCGCGGTGAGTCCGTGAGACGAAAAATCCCCGAGAGAGGGCCACGCGCCGCGTCCTCGGTGTCCAGGACACGTTCACGGAGTCCCGAGGATTCCTGAGGCGTCGACGTGAATCTAACGGTTGACCTCGAGTCACCGTCAGAATCGTCGCCGTCTCGGTGTCGCATGAATCGACTCCTGTATCTCGATTTGTTCCTCGGCACTTCGTATTCTGGCGCGTCATACCTGTCGAAATAATGGTATTATTGTTATTATTATTCTAGGGTGAGTAGAGACTGTCGTTGAGAATTGTGTACCGCGTTCGACGAGATCGAATTATGAAGAACTCAAAGAGGAGTTGTTAGAGATGAGTTTGCGATGTTCTACTCGAATGTACAAAAATGCTCGAGTTTTATAGATTTTTTTCGGTGCTAAACGCGAATGATTGCGGGCAATAATTGCTCAGAGTTATTTGGAAAAACCCTAAATCCTCCTTATCTACCCAGGCTATGATAATCAGGAATGAGGGTGACAGGTCCAAGGGTTCCTCAATCTCTATCGTCGCAACTCTATAAAAATTTCTGACCCGTTGATGTTCAATTTGGTGTCTTTAAAGTGGACCTTAGTGTCAAGCAGAGGTCCAAATAATCGAAGCATGCCATGTCTAAGATGCAAAATATTTTACAGACCCCAAAGTTCTGTGATGATCGAATACTGTTTGGAGAAATCAAATGTGACTGTAATGAATTTGCTCTACAATTTTCTATAATTTTGTCTATAATTTTTAGCGAACAATAAAATAATTTAACATTAAAACACTCGATCAAGCAATTTTCTCCTTTCCACGATGATGATAGCTCGAGCGTCTAAAACTCCCAAGGTAGGTGCAGGACAGGGTAAGAAGATCCCCTAACAGCAGTCTCTGCTGTCACCAACAGTCCCTTCGAAATGTCCACTCGAATTCGGAGGTAATCCGAGTACAAGGCGGGCGTCTGCTCACAATCAGTGACGCCATCTGCTAATCTCGAGTGACATGTATCACGGACACGACGTCGAAACAGCAAGGTACCATTTTGCAGCTAAATGCCTATCGGTTGGTTCGCGCTCTCATCAAGAAGCATTTCGTTAGACCCAAGCATTTTATCGAGGATCCTTTAATTTTACGTTACCAAGGGAGAACGATTTTCGTGCTTAACAATTAATTCCTTCGAATGGAAAGGACAGGGTTGAAGGGGAACGATGGATCTCATGGCGGAGGATTTTCTGGAACTGGGTTATCTGCTTTTCAAGGCAGTGCACAGCAATAGATCCATCGGGTTTATCCGAGTGTTGCTTAATTATCGCTTTACAGACAGCAGGATGGCTTCGTATAATGAGAGGGAAGATCAGGAAGCAGAGGATGGCGTACGGTGCTGCACGTTCATGCTAATTGATCGCGTTTGGAACCGTGCAGCTTTGTATCTCAGAAACGTGAGACCCGCGTACCGCTTATGGGGTCCTAAATTATTCACCGCCGGAAAATTAAGTTCGCTGGAAGGAGAGCCGTATCTATTCCAGGTTATCCGATTCTGCAGGAAATGACAGTCTGAAAAATGTATGCTTCCTTGCTGGGCTTATTGGTTCCCTTCAAAACCGCTCTAAAGCAATATTTGGTCCCTTATGACTTCCCCTTATCTCAGAAATACGTGTCTGTGGAAGCAGTTCCAAATTCCTTTCATCCTCTTTCTATTCCTCAAAAAAACGAGTATCAGCGATTTTTCAATGAATTTCTGCGGTGCAATTTTCGTTTACAATCACTGATACAAGATGATAAACGCAATACAATCTATTATTATCAGTTTGGTACTTACGTTTGTGTCAAATTAACTATACGACCATTTCAAACGCGTTTTTCAATTTGTTTTAACTTGAAAATTAAAGCTCCGACGACCTAACGTCTATACGATATTTTTTATTTGCATTCCCATAGGTTAACTTCCTAAAGCACTGGCATGGAATTGAGAATCGCCCAGAATACCAGTAGTGGAGGAATTACCGTGGATTCACTTAAAAAATCTTTGTAAAAAATATTGTAGAACATTGAAAGTTCGATCGGATGATGGGACTGCTCCAACAACTGATCCTGTATATTTTCCTAGCATTGTACTCAAGATTTTCAGCACATTGTTCCAATTGAATTGGCAAACGTCGGATGAGTTTGAGCAAACATTGCATCCTCGTCGAATTCGCGTGCCAGCGTTTCGCATGGTTACAAAGGACCATAGGTCAGAAAATTCGCGAATTAGCGGTGATAGTCATACAACCGGCTGGTCGGTAATTGCGCCTCCTTGCGGTATCGAGGACACGAAATGAGATGCGGCTCGTGTACCCGGTTAATTACTGTTTATACACGCGGGGCCATCGCATCAAAAGCTTTTAATTTACATTTTGACGAGGGTACGGTTAATAAAACCAGCCGACGTTGCGGTTATTCCGCGAAAAAAGGAGACGGTAATTAACACTCGGCCAGGCCGGGATAGGTTCGTAGGAAGTTGTTCGCGGCTCACGAGAGAAAGATACACCGACCGTGTGTATTTATAACATTTGCTAGAATAGATATGTGGGACATCGTGAAAAATGTATGCTCACCACTGTATGCCGTTTGGCAGTATTCCAAACTAATCTACGTCCACGGACAAACACGTTTTTACCGGTCAGCTGGTTACAGGGTACACCAATTTATCCCCTAATTATCCGCCAGAAAATTTGCACAGTTTTTGGAACACCGTTATGTGGACAAATTAGTTCAGTAACCCCTCGCCTAGCGATTTTTTCAATAGCCTTCTTTGCTCTAAGGGCGAAACACAGGAATATTTAACAATATCTACTGAAAGTAAAGGGTGTAATGCAAGATTTGGATGAATTCACAATTAAATCAGTCTCATATTTTAAAGAAGTAGACCATAATCAAGGGGTTAATAGGATGAAACACATATTCTTCTCTTCTTGTAGTCTATACCTTTCAAAAGCCTTGCTTCATATTTACCTCTTAATCTTCAAGAATATTCGTATAATTCCCCCTTACCCTAGCCGGCTCGTCGTGGAAAAAGTTTAACGAGAAAGCACTTCAAAGACAATTTTTCTTCTAGAGCGTCTTTTTAGAAACCAGAAGACGTTACTTAAGGAAGCCTCGCTGAAGGTACGTTTTAAGGAGCTGGATGTATTAAACTGGGAAATTGGAATTTTTGTAAGAGAAGCAGAAGGATCAGATACACTGCTCGGAATAATTAGACGATAATTGGACGCCGTTCGGTCAATATATTACATAGGGTTGAAGCATAAATAATTATCTTTTCTTCCTGAAAACATCATCTAGACTATTGATTTCTGCTTTAGATTAGAAGATAAGCTTCTCTGGAACTGATGTTTTGTAGAAGTGACAAACTATACAGGGTGTCCCGTAACATGTGGGAAGTACTTTAGGGTGGCTTCAGCACATCGAAAGAATAAAAAATGTTCATATAAACATATGTCCTACTTGACTTTGTTTTCGAGTTATGGCGGGTGTTGTGTCGCGATAATTCTTTCGACAGACGGAAGTAGTTTAATTAAAAAAAAATTCAGATGGATTATTCCATATGGTCAATATTGGAGGTAAGAACGTGTACTAAGCCCCACAAAAGTTTGGAGTCGCTGAAGGATTCCTTGTTGACGAAATGGAACAAAATAACCGTGGAAGAGTTGCGCGTCGCGATCGAGAATTTCGTGAAGCATTTGCGCCTCTATATCAAAACCAAGGGAGGCCACTTCGAAAATCTTTGAATATGTTGTTGTTAAATGTCCTACTGATTGTTATAAATTCTTAGTTTCTTGATTTATTACATTTTTATAAAAATATCTTAAAAACAGTCTGTAAACGTTATTTTTTTTTGTTAAAAATCAAATAACCGAAGAAGCGCTATAACTCGAAAACAAAGTTAAATAGGACATATGTTTATATGAGCTTTTTTTATTGATTTGATGTGTTCAAGCGATTCCTAAAGTGATTCCCACATGTTACGGCGCACCCTGTGTACTGCACCAAAATAAATACGTTATGCTGCTTGAGAATGTCATCACCATAGAATCTTTAAAAATACGAGCAGGATAAAAATGAAACTTCTCTCTAAACACAGACACATTTCATTAAACAATATCTTTATCTAGTATCAACGGGTCAGAGATTTTTTCACATGGCAGTTCCTGGCGATTCAGTCTGCACGTGCAATATTTTTTTCATACTAATTTCTACATGGAAGCAGGATCGAGCAGAGACACAAATGTGAAAGAAAAATGATAATTACTCGTATTCGGGCACGTATCGATTTCTGGCGAGCCGTTCCTCCTCTTGCTGCCTGTACTGCGAAGCCAGACGATGGTCGCTCTTGCTTCTCATGAGACCAGGAGATCCTCCGGGAGGTGCTAGACTGCTCGAACTACCCAGCAATCCTCCGCTTCCGGTCTCGGGCTTAATATTCAGCTCGCCGTAACCCGCTACATGGAGGACCAGCTGGTTCGGATCGTGCGCCATCACGAAACGCACTCGCCGACTGTAATCCCCGGCTTCGTACTCGAAGTTCCTGCAAGTGATCGCAAATTAATCGTCTGGCAACTCGATATCCACTCTTTCTACGTGTTCGTCTCGCGAAAATTTCATTTAACCCTCTATAACGCCATGTGACTTGGAAGTTACTTACCAATATATCTATATTTTTTAAATTTTAATTGATTTATTTATCACTGTGTACAATTATATTCTACGACTGTACTGCAACCAAGGAGTTTGTTAGTTTATTATTATGTTCAGGTCCTGTGATACAAACTTTATCATTTATCTTTATTATTTATTTGATGTATCGTTTCTGTCATGCGCAACAAAATTCCGGTTATAGAGGGTTAAAACATTTTCACGAAGATTTTCTTAGGAATACTACAGAATATCTTCATTTGAGAATCTGACGTTCGTTATTGCTAGACTGTGCATGTTTGTGCAAATGTAGATTTTGAGATAGAACACTAGAACTCCCAAGCCAGTCAAAATGATTGGTTTATAATTCTAATATGTACTTTTGACGACCACTATGTTTACTTTGAATCGACGCTGAATAAAACTAGAGGAAAATATAAATAAACATTGTTTTCTCGAATTACGTAGTTTTTCTAAAACATGTCATTTAGATCGCTCCGATGAAGTAGATGTGCGTTAATCGTCGGTGGATTTAGTGTTAAATATTATTTATTTCAATATAGTTTCCGAAATGAAACTACATTTTTCGCTGTAAGTGTTAGAAAATTTCAAATATGTTAAATTGCATAAAGATCCGCAGTCTATTTATTACTTAGCGTTCACGGGATCGCTAGACTGGAGACTCTAATACAGTTCACTGTAACTTTATAGGGGTGCACCAGTGAAGTGGGAAATTTTCAAAACGCGATTATTAAATGAATTCTTATTTTAACATGAATTTGTTTATACATTTTCGTTAGATATAATATGCCATTTTATATTTTAGAAATAATACTTGACACGTGAGCACCATTTCGATCCACGAATTCACCTAATCGAAAATTTTAAGAGTGCTCTTTTTAAATCATATCATTTCGAAAAATGGGGATGTTGCTTGGCCGGCAAGATCCCTCGATTTATCAGCATGTGACTATTTTCTTTGGGAATATCTTAAAAGTAAGTGTATATTGATCGTCCACACATCATCCTTGAACTTAAATTAAAAATCCAAGAAGTCGCGAGGATTTCACCAGACATGTTAAGGCGGGCAATGGGAAATTTTCGATAAAGATTAAATGAATGTGTGGATCGAAATGGTGCTAACCTATCAAGTGTTACTTGAAAAATAAAATAGCATATTATATCTAACAAAAATATGTAAACAAATTCATGCTAAAATAAAAAGTGATTTAATGATTGCGTTTTGAAAATTTTTCACTTCACTGATGTACCCTGTACTAAGAGGTGTACGTGAATGAAATAAAAAATTCAGTTTCAAATAGTTTTGAGGTTTTTACGACTTAGTTTATTACAGTTAATACTGTTTACAACTTATGGGTGTAAGGCCTATCCAGAAGGGAGATGTTCCCAACGTTTCGCCAACATTGTAGCTAGCTTCATTAGGGGTTTGGCCCTGATATTGACGTGCGCCAGAATGTTGACATTTTGACAGTATCAACGTTCGTGTTCTCGATCATTATTAGCCAAGCAATTCTTAATTGGTCGGCTGATCAATGGTCCGGAACATATTTTCCTTCTGGACACGGCTTGCACCGAGAATCCTCAAAGAGTATTAACAGTTTTAACTACTCTATGGAATGAAACAGTCACTCACGTTCATATCAATTTTGTTTTCTTTCATATTTTCTCAGAGCATTGTTATCTGAAGTGCAGTTATAATATTTGTGATAAATTACGTTTTAACTACTCCTCCCAACTTTGTGGTCAGTTTGATAAGAATGAGGGAGAAAAATAGTTTTGAAAATCACTGTACCTTTGCTAAAGTCTATGAATGTTTGATTGAACATCTACAGTATAGTCACCATTTTGACCCCCACAGGTTGTAAGATAATAGTAATAACAATAACAATTCACTCAGAATGTGGATTGAGAATTCAAAAGTGGATCCAGGTACCTGTACAATGTTCTCTGAAAGTAATTTAAATTGAACGGCTTCGAGAATCGTCCAAGGGTTTTACGAACTCTATTGCGGAAATTACGTAGCAAGTGAATTTTAGACGATTCCCCGGGCCCGTAATTAATTAAAGGGGAAAGTTTCGTTCTCGCATGGAAAGTTTCGTTCTCACGTTTTATCGCATCCATCTTGGAAGCAGAGACTTTTGCATTTTATATGAGCAAGCTCCTCGCTTATTTTTCCTGTGCAACGTCTTTTCGTTGCATTTATCGTAGCGCAGGGAAAACCAGCTTCTAAATAAAGGGTGTCTGGTAAATCGTGATAAAGCCCCGTGTTTTCTTTATGAAAACACATGAATTGATAGCTCTGAAACTAATATGTTTCATCGCGTTCGCGTTCTTCATCCATCGATATTTTTCACCGATCGCTCGGTAATTACTATATCATCAGAACTCACAGAAAACCGAGTACCTGAAGTTTGGAGGCCGTGACAGTCAAGCAACTCCTCCATTGCGACCGATTTCACAAATCCAAAACTGATTTCACAAATTAAAGACCGATTTCACGGATTAAAAATGTTCGTAATTCATCTCTGAAACGAGTTGGTGCTCCACCATGTTGAAAAATTATCCTCCTTGAATTTCGAGGGCGCATTTAATGATTCAAAGAGAGAAAACGAGTTTCGACGAGTGGAGTTAATCAAAGGAATAACTTCATGCTCGGTACTTCTTAGGACTTCACAAATATTTTTTAATAAATTTTAGAAATGAGATTTTCCGCTTACAGCTGACTGACTGAAACAATTATTATTACTATTATGAGCATCAATTTATCTATCTAGAAATCGTGAGAAAAATATTCTACATTGTTGACCTAGTTTTTCCTGGAAAATTTCCACAGTTTTTGCTGCACCACCACTCGTGAAACACTTTGTAGTTGGCAAAGTTCGTTTCGAGGAGGCAAGTTTCGCCCCCGTCATAGTTTTCGGTAATCTTTCTCCTAGGAGAACAATAACGATGACAGGCCGGAACGTTTAAAACTGAAAGGCGGTTAGTATGCTGGTGTGTGACGAGCAAAGTAAATGAGTAACCAGAATTTCGACAAGCTGGGGATGAAAGGCTCCATTTACATTATACGTCGCGAACACCAGGCGGGAGAGAGAGAGCAAGAGAGAGGGAGGATTGAGTGCAAAAGTTGACTCGAGTCACTTTGCATCCAGCCTCAGAGAAAACGTACCTCCGATAGTGGAAACTTTCTAATAATATTGAAGTAATTTTTTGCGAGAAAAATAGACCCTGATACATGCAGAATTTTTGTAAAATTAAATCAAAGATTTCATTATTCTCCTGTGCTACCAGCAACCCCTTCTGTGAATCGAAAGCTGAATTGCAACATTTATAACGTTAGTCCTCTTTCTCTTGAAGTTTTTTCAATATACAGTAGCTCGAAAATTAAACAATTATTCTTGAAACACTACGAAAGTTTCTATTATTTATAGCAAAAATAATTACCTTTTTAAGATCGAGGGACGAAAGAGACAACCTGGCAGATTCGGGGAACGATGAAAAATTAAAAGATATTTTCGTAGCCGCACGAGAGGCATGATTTACCGTCCATTGCCTGAATTATGTTTCACAGGCCGTATAACATAGATACTTTTATTCCGCGAGGATTTATGGCCGGCGGATAGACGTGCGAGAGCGTCAAGTGCTGAACGTTTTGGTTATCTTTAAAACGCACGGCTCGCCATCGAATTTGTTATCTTCTAATTGAATTCCGTGATAGATGCTGTCGCCTCTTTTTTCCAGATAAACGAAAAAACCGTGCCGATAACACGACGTGAATTTACCGCCGTTATTACGCGCGTTAACATGAAATTTCAGCGGAAGATCGCAGATCGCTTTGACATTGAACTTGCAGCTCGATGGGAACGGGAGAGAGCGAGATACGCGACCAGGAGATTGCCTCTCCACGGAGAAAATTCATCGTATTTTATATTTAAGGCGGATCGTTATTCCCGGGAGAGAGTCTACAATGAATTTCCAAGGGATCAGGATTTTCTCGAGATTTTAGCGTCGCTTAAGGACGAGGAAAAACGAACTCGGAGCTTCTCCGTCCGCAAATTGAAGTCGCCGTGTCGTCTGAAACTCTTCGATTCGTTCGATTCGCCCGTTCGGCATCGCTGAGACGCGACTGAAATTGCAACACCGATATCAACGTTTTCTAATCACCCGGACACGAACGAGGGAATTTTCTAAATTTGCTTTCGCTGGTCGTCGAAGCTCTTTAAAGGAGACGCTGTAAAAGCAAACGGCCGGTGCTCAAACCCCTGTAAGTCGATAAATTTTAATCTCAATCTCCATGAAACGGACTACACGTCCCATAAGGGTGCTACGCAAGCGTTTCAGAGGATATCAGGTATCGCGGAAAAATTTCTTTTCATACTCGAAACCGTAAAGGGGCGCGTTCCGCTTGAGGGTGGTAGTGGGAAATAAAAAAGATTGAATTTATGAGCGAGAAAACGAAAATAATTCGTATGCGTAATGTTTGATAAAATTTAACCCTTTGACTACTACGCTCCAGTATGGTGACCTCATGCTAAGTGAGCGTTTGGAACGACATGCCACTACAGTGGCCCATCTGTTCTACAATTTACCGTGAAAGAATATAGCTAGCACCAGCTTCTTCAACTTTTTTAATATCGTCCAAAGAATATTTGACATTCTTATTCTTAACACGTTGCCTGCCATGGGGGTCACCGATGACCGGCGCCTCAAATTTTATACAATTGAATAACTATTCTTATACAATTCTGAACATCATTGTTGTTATAATAGTAATATAAAATAAGTACTATACGCTGAAATAATAAAATATTTCTTTAATTCGCGATTTATACTTAAACCAGTAGATTATAATGTGTCTGGCTAAGTATGGTAGATTCCACTGTGGCATTCAACGTGTTAATAAAATACATGATCTGGCGGTCATGTTAGTTATTGAGAGTAGATATATTCTCATTGAGACGTTCAAATCTTGTTGCGTATTGTATATACTTGCGAATAAACAGTTATTAGATTAATACGTCTTGTGGTGCGACTCCCAGCGCAACAGTACTTTATATCATCAACAATCGATCAAAGAGAAATTTCTTATTATACTGACAGTCGTGAAGGGGTGGAGGGTGCTACTTGACCGAATTAAAAAATAAAAAATTGTTGCGTTTCAAGTGAAATCGTATTCCAGAGGAATAATGAAAATATGAGAGAAACGTAAGACCTCGAGGTAATCGAGTGGGTGGGTGCATGTTCGTACGTACACTCTTGTCCATAAGTCATGGGACCCTTACTAATTTCAGCTTTACGTTTAAATTAAAATTATTATACACCCACTATATTGAATCAAACGATTATTCACAGAGTACTTACACCGAATACAATTTCTAAATGTCAAAACATATTGAAAATTATATATATCAAGTTTAAAATTTGTTCACTAATGTATGCTCCCTGTTTCGGGATGATAACTCGAAATAGCCTTGGCAGTCTTGCGGTCATTTTTTTTGCAAATCACTGCAAATGTGTCTACAGATCAGAAAATCGAAACAAATGTCGCCCAAATTTAACTCATTGAAAAACTGTTCTTGAACTGTAATATAATTATTTCAGTTTTTTTTTATATTAATTATAGCAGAATACTAACCATATCATTGAAAATATGTTGTGTAAACATAAATGTCTTTAAAAGAATTGTTCATATCCAAATAAGTAACCAACTCTACTATATCGTAATCCAGGTTTATTAAAAAATGGCAAGGTGTCCCGTGACTTATGGACGGAGGTGTATATGCGTACGGGTCTCCGGGGAATTCGGGAGAAGGAAATGCGGGAGGAAAAGAAGAGAGGGAATAGAGATTATGGGCGACAAACCTGATGAATTCCACTGTACGCAGAAAGAGCTCTTTTGTGTCGAGGAGCTCCGAATCGTCCCATGGCACGTTTTCATTGATGTGAGCCTCCGCCAAATCGCAGTTGCTCTGGATATTCGCGATTTCCAATTCGAGATTCTCTTTGAGCTGAATCAGGCCTCTGAGCTCGGTGCTCAGGTATCGATCGACCTCGTTACGCAGATGTTCCGTACGGTCTTTCAAAGCCTTGCTCAGCCTCCGATAAATCTCGTCCACCTCTTCCGCGACCGAGGCGCAGTTTGTTTGCAGACCCAATGTGTTTTTCTCCACCAAAGCCAGCGCGTCCTGCAACCTGTGCAACCCTCTGCGGATCTGCAAAGAGGATTATCATTCGATCGATCGAAAATCCTTGCCGGACAAACATTCGACACGCGTCGCAGAGTGTCGTATATTTTCTTATAACATAATAGATTATTGCAAGCTGTTCGTAGTGGACAATATTTATATTAGAAATTACGCGTTGGCAAGCGTGGTATGTGTCCACTGTCATATCCTTATGAATATTGGGTTGAATCATGAATAATTTCCGATTTGTATTCTTCAATTTATTGATGATTTATTAGAGGATAGTTATTGTTTCACGAAGCAAAAATCAGTATCCCAGGTAAACTACTTGAATTTTTAGAGAAAAAAAAAAGAATCTGTTATGTGTTGGAAGATATGTATGACTCAACCCAATGTATGCTACTAATTGAGTCGCTCAGAAGCCGAATCAGTGAATTCCCTAAAATGAAAAGTAGAGAAAAGTGATGATGTTACAAACATTTCTGTACTCGGGTACCGAAACTGAGAAATTTACTGAAAGTGGAGTTGATCAGTATAAATTTCGCGAAATCAGCTTAACATTCGAAGTAGCAGCAAAGCGTGCAAATCTTCCCTTTTCTCCGATTTTCGCGAGTCCCTGCGAAGGAAAATCTTCATCGTCGAGGGGTGGCGTTCGCTGGGAATCGCGTTAGGGGCGAACAAATATACCGGTGGTTATATTTGGCTCGCTAGCACGTAGTTGCAGCACGGTTATGTTGACCTGAATTTACGGTATTCATCTCGCTCGAATCGAATCGTGTGATACATGCAAGATCATTCGAATATTTCCGAGGGTGAGCTTAACATTAAACCAACTCATGATCGCGTGGTGTTACGGCGAGTAATGTTAGGTCAGAAACGTTGGGTTCTTCATCAAACTTCATTGTTCCAGGAACAATGCAATGAAATTCGCGTCGAAATGCGAGCGCAGAAAATTCATTCCACGATTGTCTCGCGATCGGTGTCAACGGGACGGGTAACCTAAGATATTAAACAACCGCGAACATGTAACCACGTTCGTAAATTCCACGGAGAAATGACACGGCTGACGCTCTGGACCAGGCTCAGATAGCAATGGATATGTTACACGGCTGTTGAAACATCTGGATCGAAAATGGAGTGAGCCGAGAGCTCGTCGAAACGTTTCTGTTGCGTAAACACCGGATAAGGGTCGATTGTTCCTCTGTTGCAGAAACTTCCCGCCGAATTTCGTTGGAGATTTCCTCCGGTTGCATAATCAGTACCGAGCCGTTCATAAAGCTCCTCCGTTGCAGATCGAAGACAAGGTACGTTGCAGTGTTCTCTTATTTTTCCTACGAACGCCCTTCTCCGACTGCATTCTATGGAATTCTGCAGATATTTATACATTCTACAGAAACGAGCATGCTGTTCTTCTCTTTCCAGAGAAACAGTTCTACGTCGGTAATAAAACAGTGATTTCCAGCTGAACGAGTACGCGCAAGAATGGGCGGGCATTTTGGCGATGAAAGGCGTCCTCGAGTACAGATCACCGACAGAGTACGGGGAAAACGTGTACGTGAGCTTCTGGAGAGATGTGCCGTACCAGATGAAAGCACAAGATCCTCTGGAATTATGGTTAGTGGTCAACAATTAACCCTTTGCCTCATAACGAGTTAGACTCGAGACGAAGATCGCAGGTTTGATCGCCTGCTTGGTGGTGTTCCATCAGTTTTAAGGGATGTCGGGAATGCTCCAGGTTCTAAGTTTGGGAACGCGAGAAGAGAAAACTGAATTGATAAACCGTGGCTAACTACTGTCCCTATTAATTTATACATTTCGCAAGCTACGTTATATAGAAAAATAATTTCTGGAGGTGTCTGAGCACCTGGTATATTTTTCTAGAGGGTGTCAGAGCGTTCAACACTACACTGTCAATTACTGAGTGTCCCGACTGTGAGAAGTTTATTTGGTTCGTAGGTATCGAAGCGGTAGGTACTTCAAATACGGCGAAGAGGAACCGAAAAGCGTCGAACACGCGCGGCATTTCACTCAGCTGGTGTGGAGGAGCACGAAATCGATGGGCTTTGGAATGGCCAGCGGGCTCGATGGAAAAATTTATTTCGTTTGCAACTACAATCCGGCTGGCAACGTTCGTGGCGAGTTTGCGAGAAACGTGTTACCGCCTGAACAGGTAAATATTTCAGTGAAAAACAGCTCACGGTTTTCGCGAAACGATCGCGTACAAAACGGCACGATCTTTACTGATTTCTATGGCACGGTCGTTTTGGTTTCATCTTTTCGAATCAGCAGACCGCAAAACTCGTTTCAAGTTTGAGAAGTTCGGTCTACGTCAAACGATCCGCAGTTTCAGCAACGTTCAATATCTGCAACTGTCCACTGCGCGATGGCGGACTCTGGCCAGTCTCAAAACGCGATTGCACGAAAGTTTATTCCAGCCCGGAAATAGACGTGATGCATCAGCGACTTAGTATTTCTGGAGACAGAGAATTAATCGACTCGATCTTCGACAGCCGAACGAACGAGTTCGTTTCGATTGCTTCCCGATTGGCGAACGGTCGACCGCGAGTCTACCCTCGAGGCTGTTTTTAATCTCCGTCGAATCTGAACCGAATCGCGATTATTCCGCTTCGATTGAACTTTCCTTTATTCACGGGACTTTTAATCGTCACCAAATTCGGTCCAGATCGATCGAGAGGGGGTGTTCGATCGTACAATCGATCTTGTCTCGATTCTTGTCCTCGAATCGACAGTTTCTATAAAATCCACTCTTATTCAGCACGCGGTCAATATTTTTCTCTGATGCTTTCAGGACTGAAAGGAATAATTGAATGGAAACCTCGAAGAAGGGTCCATAGTACATTTTGGTCAAAGTTGAATCAGCAGTAAAGTATGGTTCTACAGTCCTTGTTGATTGTTTTAGCACACACAGGTTGCAGATATTTTGTCAGAAGGCGATGTAATGTGGAACACAGGAAGCACGATAGGTGTTCGAAGCTTATGGAAGAAAGGTTGGGTTGGGTTTAAATGTTACGAGCGTTCCGCTGTGTACGTTTGCCGAAATTTAGATTATTCAGTTCGAATTAAGGATGCCGAGTGTGGCGTACGTGTATAATAATAATTGAATCACATATGAGCACGGTTAATCTGTCATTGACGGGTATAAGGAAAATGGCGAAAGATGGACGACGGAAACGTCGAGCTAATCCTTCTGATCAGCTTCTGGTTCAATCAGGTTCTGTTGGTCGTTTCAATAGAGTAAGTGTCTAAGGCACAGGAGTAATTCATCACAACTTATCGAATACAATGTAACTTAAAAGCCGCTTTTTCCTAAAATGTGCTAAATGCGCTTTAGACCCTTATTCGAGGTTTCCATTCAATTTCTGGCAATCTTTAGTCCAAAATCATCCGAAAATCGGATTCCTTAATTACTTCGAGCAGAACATGAGAACAAGAGCAGCGATGCGCTGCACAAAGCATGGCGACGCGATCGAAATTCGAGCAAACACACGGAATGTCCCGTGACAAATGCGTTCAAGGGGTAAACCGGTGAACGATCTCGCGTTCCTCTGACGACCGGTAGAAATGGATTCTCTCCGGGCGAAACAATGAGACGTATTTTTCTTCACGGCAGCGGCCGTTCGAGAACGGATTTCCGCGTGATCACACGAGCATTGTCGTACCTGGGAATTGATGCGTGTAATTTCACGCCTGAGGATGTCCATGTGAGCGTCCTTGCATTCGGAGCAACACTTTTTCTCACAGTGGACGCAGAGGGAGCAGTAGCTTTTCTCTGAGCAGACGCCGCACCGTTCCATCGTCTGTCCGCTGGTCGGGTCCGGCAGTTCTCCGGTGATCTCGATGTGCAATTCCAGGAATCGTTGCAGGGTCACGTTGGTAGGGAACGCCTGCACACCCTGCAAAACACCGTGCGACTTATTACACGTCCGTGCCGGGTCGTTCAAGGTCATACCTCCCACGAACTAATCGATACACCATCAATAGCACTCAAACAGCGCGACATGATTTTTTCCCTCATAGGCACAAGACTTCTTTTCCCTTTTTTTCTGTATCTAATCCTACATGGGAGTCATGAACTGATAAAAAAAATTTTGGCGAAAGAATGAAACGAATTTTTTGGTTTACTGTACGAACACTTCAGTTTGCAATCATTTGATTAAAAAGTGTTTGCTTATGGCGATATACAATGACGTGCAAAATTTTTCGGACACTTTATATTTATAATCGTGCTTTAAACAATTCGTAATAAATTTAGATTTAAGTATACATTAAAAAATCTTTGTTTTTTGTTTGACCTATTTTTCAATATGATGTTACCTTAACCAACAGTAAGAGCACAAAATGTATTGTCCGGAAACTTTGCACGCCACTGTAGAGAGTGTGATATGTCTGAAACTTTGATCCGTTAACTATCTGTTTTTAAAAATTAAAGTAGGTGTATCTACGTGACTACTGAATTGGGAAGAAAAGAATGGTACCATTGTTTAGAGTGCCGACAATTAAATTTTCAACCTTCAAAGGGCACGAGAAACTTCAAGGGCACGAGAAAGAAATTAGATATAGAAAAGTTTCTATTTAAAGTCAAATTTCAAATAAACGAAGTTTCATTCAAAAGTATTAATCACTTTTAAAGGTATCTCCCATCAAAGTTTCAGACTTTGATTCCTCTATCTCCACAAGTAAATCGAAACACTTTAAACTCAATTTTTCCTATAATAAACCAAGAGATTTTTTTTCATTTTTTCGCTAAAATTTTTCTACCGATTCGTAGACCTCCTTTGTCAGTGTGCAAACTCCCCTCTTCCAGTTTTGTTTATTCAACGCCTTGAGAGTCCAATACTAAATAGCCAAGCGATAGCTGTTCGCGAATCCCAATCGAATAAGCATGATTCCTCCCCGGGACGAAAGGAACTTCCAACGAGAGGAGCAGCTTTGATCGCGAGACGCGTGCACAGCTTTTACCTGAAATTGAATTTCATAGAATATCGTTTTTTGCCTTTGCGTGCACTCCCCTGCTTTCATTTCGCATTCTCTCTCCTGTTCGTCTCTTTCGTTTCTTTCTATTCCGTTTTCTCGTGCATGCGGTTTAATTAAAGACAACACGGCTTCGATGTTGAAACGCAGAGGGTTTCGGCAGGAAAAGTAAGACAAATGGTTCGTGAGAGGTGTCACTATGAGGCTTCATCCAATTTCATGAGGTATACACGGTTAAGTAAAACCTTGTTCGGCTATGTTTAATGTGAAAGATGTACACACGTCTGTTCAGGCATTTGCATAGTTCGCGACGACTTTGCCGACTGTCCTATCGAATCAGCTCATATTCAGCAGATAAGGTGGTTTCCAGTGAAATTCGGTAAAACAGTAAGTGGAACTCAAGCGGAATACGGGATGTGAAGGGTGAATGCAGAACTGTGGTGCCTTTGTGATAGTTGACGATTGGGAGAGATCTGGTAATTTTCAAGGATTTTCGAGGTTTCGAATTGCTCACCCACCTGGTACGGTATACGATGTTCTGCACGACATTCTGGACACTTCACCTGACGACGTACGTAGTCAACGAGGCCATCCATGCAAGGTTCCATGCAAAAGCTGTGCTGGCATGGCAGAAGCTTCGGGTTCCTGTATCGGTCCAGGCATATAGCGCACGTTAGCAGTTGCTCGAACTGCTCCATGCCTAGAAAATTCAACAAATACTCCAGTATTATCTGTCCAATGTTGCTTCTTAACACTTCTCAACAAAAATAGTATTGTTAAATATTTCTGAGGAGGTCTAACAGAATTATAAAAAAGTTATGAAATTGCTTGTACTATTAAGGTTAAATAGTCAGTTCTTTTTTCGCTTGTACGAAATAGTAGTCAACGGGTCGATCATTCAGGAGATTTAATTCCAAAAATATAATTCAGGCAGTAAATTCTTATAACTTCTCCGTACATTTGTCGAAGCAGTTTATGAGTGGAGTCTACGCCGCGTGTCCAAACGATTTCCTATAAAATATTTCCGAAGCTTACGCCACTCTGTGAAACACGAAGTCATCGTTGTCATAGCTAATAAATGGTCGAAACGAGCAATCCGTAGCCTGTTGCAATTCGAGATTACCGTCGTGCCAACTCGTTATTCATCGCCTCATGCCTGCTCACACAGATATAATATACCCTCTGTACGATATTTTTCTCCGTTCAATGAACAACCTCAAAGATCATCCTCGATCCTTCCACCGAATTTATCTCCAAGCTCACGCTCATTTTTCTACAAACAATTCTCCGAATCTTTCTTCGCGAGAACAGTACGCGTCGCTGCCAAGACGGTGTCAAGATCTTCATAAAGTCGTTGCTCTTATATTTCGAGAGACGATGTATCGTTTGCCTGAAGTAGCTGGCGGATGGATGAACTTGGATGGATATCCTTTGGGAACTCGGTGCATCGCAAATTGGGCTGAACGACGAGTTCGCGTCGCAATTAGATGAAAGCTCGGCGAATCGACTGGATGACCCGCGAGTCTTTGGCCAATTTATGATACGGCTCTCGTCGTGGAAATGATTGAAAAGCAGCTACAGAACGGGGAAAATACGACAGATATCGCGTAATGATTCACCCTCGAGCGATTTCTTCGCTCGTTAGGGAGCATCTCTCTTTCTGCACGCGCCGCGACGCAGTTACGTCGACCAGCCAAGCAAAATATCCGTCCTACATCCGCGTGCAGTTCCATCGGGACAACCGAGAGTTTCGTCTGGCCCATGGATTTTTCAATAACAACATTCTATTAATACGTGGCTATTCCGATTCGACGGTTCTCCACGCGACGCGGCCTCGAATTTTTCCATTGACATTCTAAGAATATTTTCGCTTCCGTCACTGCCGCCGAATTCTTCGGCTACGACTATCGCCGGACCAGGCGCGAGTCTGAGAACTCGTCGAAATTAATTGCTCGATGCTTGACAGATATTTAAATTATTGTGCCACTCCGGCGAACTTGGAGAACGTCCAAGAGCCTACGGAATATTTGTAGAATTTTGTTTTTCAATATTGCTGATAGAATGTCATGATAGTGTTCATCATCGACGCACCGACGGAGTGTTAAAATTGTAAATGGATTGTTATTGTTTAAAGCTTCGAGTGTATTTTCGGCGTGTTTACATATAACGATTCCAAGAAATATTTTGCACTGTCTGTATTCTGGGCTCGGGAAAATATTTTGTAATTCACGAGTGAACTCCATTTTGTAAACATTAAATGTTTTGTTCAAGACAGTGTAATGTACATATATAATCATGGCTCTGCCTTGAATTAAGTTGAATAAACCAATATTCCTGATACCGTGACTGTCACAAGTATATTAACCGACCAGAATTAGAATACACTGAGTTTCTGACAAAATAACTATTTATCACTGATCCCAACAAATCATCTCAGACGCTATATTTTACCCCTTTGAATTCCTTTGTCCATCGATTTTATTCACAGGTATTCTTATGTCGAGTCACACTCGACATTTTTCAATTTCAAGTTTAAATATGTATTATATTTCGCAATATTTTTTTTTACCTATTTAAGAAATATTACATGTATATGACTCTTTTTTGTAACAAAAAAAGTCCTTGAAGTGTTCAGGTACATGATTGCTGTACCTAATTGGTTCCTATCAACCAACTGTCTTCTGAAGTACATTTCAAATAAAACACTTAAAATAATAGGAAGTTATTGACAAGAAAATTAAAAAAAAGATTAGGAGTTCAAAGGGTTAAAGAATGATTTCCAAGACCTATCTCACCCAACCCACCAGCAAACAATCGCCATTATATTGTGTTCGAGAAGTTCCTCCTGCAGGTCGTTAAACAGCCTTAAAATCGCGGATGTAGTCGTAAAGAAACCGCGTCGGATTCGCGATAATTTCTTGCGGGTTGGGTAGCTCCGATATCGAGTCTCGAGAGACATCGCGGGCGGGTTAAATTTAAAATCGAGATCCGGCTACGTGCACGCGCGCAGAGAAGCCACGGAGCTTCGTAGCGGTCGTCGAAAGATTAGCCGGAGCTTTTTCGAACGATCGGCCGCGTTTGGCCGAGCCAAATCCATTCCGGATTTCGCAACGTCGCGGAGGATCGGACGAAGGCCGTGCCAAGGACCAATACGTACGTACGTACAAGTCTCCGGCAGCGGAAACAAGCAACGCATTAGCTAGCATTGTTACTCTTAGACGAACCACTTGTTGATCTTATAGCGAATTCTACGGTGCAACAGGCGGCCACGCGCTATTGTATTAGCAACTTTCTGGATGCCGCCACGACCACCAAGCTGAATGTTAATCCTGACACCTGGCTGCCTCAAGACTCGTCACGACACCGTTCCTTCTTCCTTCCGCTTCCGTTCCTCCCGCTGCAACCTCGACAACTTCGTCTCAATGTTTTCTTCTCGAATTTCTGGGCAAATTGAAACTACCAGACTGACTGCATCGATCGCTTTAGAGTTGGATGAAATGAGAATTCTTCACGTTTTGGAAAGTCGGAGAAATTTCTGATTGGGGTTTATACAAGCTTCATGCACGTTGATTCGTAGCGTCATAATGATCTTTTCGGAATTTTTTTATTTGTTTCATTTAGGTGTCTGCAAGCGGTGGACCGAAACGAACAACCACTCGTTTGAGAATTCGGTGAACAAGTAATTATTCATATTCAGGGAATTAAGAAAAATTTATGGCTGGTCTTCATAGAAGCTTCATATACACAGGTTCATAGCGTAATGATAATCAAAGCTTGTTTTCTTTCTCAACTCGTAGGTGGTTCTTTGATTTCCTTTATTTCGACATCTACCAATTGTAGGTGGATCAAGACTGTTCTTTATTCATTCCAGAATTCGACGAACAAAAAATTATTCACAATTAGAGACTGTCGAAACGTCAAGTTCCTCTTCAACTTCTGTGGTCCACTTTTTCCTCAACCAAACCCACTGCGTAGCAAGGTCTTTTTCATCTGTGCTAATTTTATCATAAGAACCGATTACTGTGCTTTCCTGAACATGATAGAGCAGCGAACAGGCTGCAAATATCAACGTATATCGATATACATATGTAGGATCGGCAAAAGGGAAGCGACTGAGTGTCGCGCTAAGAGAGGAAAAATCGGCTGGAATCGGCAATTGGCGGCCGGTGGCTCAGTGGTTAGAGCGCACGCTTGCAAGCGGAGAGGTCCCGGGTTCGATTCCCGATCCCTCCGGTCTGATTTTTCCTATTTCAAATTCCTACACATATATTCACATCACTGCTGAAACAGCCTGCCTTTGATCTCTATTTCCATTCCAACCGTATTTATTATAATTCCAATAAATCAGACGTTGTATCCTCTTGCATGGCCTGGTATAGACGAACGATTCATCGAACGTTCCAGAAACAATGACACCGTTTCTCATCTCGCTCAGGGGAAAATTCGGTGAAAAGCTGACGCGTGCCAAGAACTCACAAAACACAGAATCCGACGACGTCATAGCGCAGCGACGCTTTTCTGCAAACTTTAGACACGCGCTAATTCAGGCTAACTTCAATTTTCCTGCTGTACTGATGGAACCGTAAGAGGGTCAGAGGAATTCTCGCGGGTGCCGAGTCAGAGCCGGTGGAATTCCTCGAATTCCGTAGAGTGACGCGCGGAAAGTCGCGGATGCACGTGGCGCGCGTATTATTTCGCGCGGCAACCGATCGAATGGCGCCGCGAGTGATTCAGCTTTTTCCTTTGTCCGACCCCGACGAAACTCACGAAAATTCTGACGGTCGCACCAACGGCCTGGAATTCCCGATCCGTGACACGAGATATATTCGTGCCGCTTTATTCCGAGGATTCCTTGAACCCCGCGTTTGGCAACCCCCCGACGAAATCGCGACGAACAAAGCTGCGCCGAGTGAACGTTCTTTGATCTTCGAAACAAAGCACCGCGACGCTAATGCTGCGAGCTTTTTCGCGTCGCGCGATACACGAGCCGGCGACACGCGCGAATTTAATTTCGCTCGAAATTCTCGGTGAGAATACATATTTCTCGCGATTCAACTCGAATTCTCTAGACCGAATCTGGTTAGAAAGTGGAACGCGAGCTTATTCGTCAGCATACGTACCCAGAGAATTATGTATTAAACTCTCTCTCTCTCTCTCTCTCTCTCTCTCTCTCTGTCTCTCTCTCTCTCTCTGTGTCTTTGTGGAAACTTCAAAGTAGAGGCATAAAACAAATCCGAGTCCCTTTCTCTTCCTCGAGCAACAATACGGAAAGAAGAGGACGAGTTGAACAGCGGCTGTTACCCCACAGGAGGAAACTTGTTCGCAAGTATTTTTTGCTCCCGCGAAGGAGACGGTGGAAGCTTCTAATACGTGCACGGAATGCGAGATTCACACGCGAGGCACACTTTCGTCGCGTTATCGATCCATCCGTTCGAGAAATCCCGGCGAAAACGAGAAGAAGAACGCGAACGAACGGGAATACTGAGCTTGCACGATCGGTTCACGAGATACTGAGACGGATCAGCGTGCTTCTGGAATCGGTCGGTCCAGGGTATACTGACACTTCTCGACGTCAGTGGCCAGACTCACGCTACCACGGCCCGTGCTATACTTAGACGGAGACCTTCGATTTCCGGCGGCGCGGCTTTTCGACGAAACATCCACGCGTGAAAAGCTCGGAACACACGGGGACGCGGCTCGAATTCACGCGTGTGCCCGGACAAACACTCTAGGGGGAAGGATGTCCCATGATTTGTCGGTCATCGACACGGAAACACCGTTTCGATGTGGTCGGAAGGTACGAAAGTAGACGCGAGCCTCAAGATGATCGAATCGCTCCGAATATCCTATGCTCTAGAGTTCTTGATACGTTCATCGCCACGCAAGCTTATCAAATATCGTCGAATTATATAATTATGAATTCTGATAGAATACGGACTCGTGACAGTGTCAGATTGTTGGTAGAGAATGATGAGCACTCGCTTGTGTAATTGGATATTTTTGTTCTGAGGTAGCTGGATTTAACACGTTGAACGTCACAGTGAAAACGGCCATACCCAATGACGCACGATATAATTTACTATTTTTTATATAAGTCGTAACGAAAAAAAAAGATTTGAGTACTCAGTTGAGTTCTTCTGCTCCTACATTATTGTTTCAGTATGAAGTATGCTCATAATTCTGTGACACTCATTAATTATTTAATTCAGTTAAATTTAATTTAAAAGAATTCTGTGACACTCATTAATTATTTAATTTAATTAAATTTAATTTAAAAGGATTTTGTGACACTCAATTATTATTTAATTTAATTTAATTAAATAATTATTGATTGTCCCAAAATTCTGAACAAACTTCATACTGAAACAATAATGTAGGAACAGAAGAACACGATTGAGTACTCAAATCTTTTATTTCTTTACGATTTATACAAAAAACAGTAAAGTACATCGTGTCAGGTCAGGCATGGCTGTTTTCATTGTGGAGGCCAACGTGTTAATAAAGCGTTTTATAATGTGTCCGGTTAAATACGGTAAATTCTACTTGTG
Organism: Macropis europaea; assembly: GCA_916610135.2. Taxonomy (NCBI): domain Eukaryota; kingdom Metazoa; phylum Arthropoda; class Insecta; order Hymenoptera; family Melittidae; genus Macropis; species Macropis europaea. Next base: position 29,902,404 of record OU744344.1, read on the forward strand.
TCTCCGTTCTCTGTAGTTGCAGTTTTTATCATTTTTATTCAGTGAAACGTATTTACATTGATACTTGTAGGTAATACTTAAGTACATAAGAAAATGAATTGAATACTGTTCAGTACTATATTTGTAGAAACATTCTGTCACTGTACAGACAGGCCCCCACTTACAAAGTATTGAAACGAAATTGGTAAATGGTTGGCTGTGAATGTACAGTACATTACACAATTAATCGATTCATCCTGCAGTAATTCATAAAAGATTTCTTAAAGCTCTCCTAATTGAAAACAGCTTTCCGTAGTCGAGTCATGGTTACTTCTAGATATCATCTAAGCTATTTTAAGTCTATTTGAAAACGAATTAAACGATGTGCAGTCTTCTATCAGTAGAAACCTTCTGTCACCGCACAGAAAAAAAAATCGAAGCAATTGATTCTTTGACTGTGCAACGTTTAACAAAAACGTCTCCTTAAATCTTTTCCAATTGAATTCTCCTTTGCAACAGACGTCCCTTTGCTGTTTCGTGTGCTCTGTAACCTTCGACGTAACAGAAATAGTGGAAGACAGGAAGGAACCCGTGCGAAGCTCTGAACACCGACACGAAACGTTCGGTTCATCAGTTTTCCGATCGAAGGGAATTGTCAACAGCAGTTTACAATTCCCTGGACAGCCCTCGTCCGTTGTAAGTTGCCCGTGACAATGGCGGATTACAGTGTAGTAATTGCCAGCGGTCCGTTCCGCGGATTGACCGGGAGATTGATCAGGCCGGCGTAACGAGCCCCATTTAATAAAGGCCTCTGTTTAACATCGGCATTAATATGCATTTTGTCGATAGTTCGGAATCGTTGGAAATTCCTATTCAACGCCCTTTCATATCCCACGTCCATCGAAAATCAATAGGAACGGTGAAAGTGGACCATCCGTCCGATCCTCGTTTGTTTCTTCTTTTCTGCGTCTTTAATTACCCTCCCCGATTTAGATGGCATTCGTTTTGTGATCCATGATTTGTTTGTTATGCGTCGAACGACACGGTTCGATAAATTTAGACGATGCCGCGTTAGATAATCGAACACAGCGTTTCTCGAATTCTTACCTTCGATTCCTCGATTTCTCTCTACATTCTTTCCAACGCATTGTCTCGTTCGTCCGTCGATTCGATAACGATCCTTCTCCTTCGTTTCTTCTTCTCTTCAGTATTCTCCTCGCGACAATATCGGGGATCCGTGCTTGCAATTTTACGTTCGCACGTTGGTCAATTTTGTTTGGATCATCGTTGGGTGAATAAATAATAAATTAATCTGAACGAATGGTGAATAATTTTAGGAATAATCTGAATCGAGTGGATTCTTTTATCAACGCGCTAAATAAGCGGTACAGTCCATCGTTCATTCGCTAATTTTTCGTACAATGTATAGTATTATTTGCAACGGCAGCAATCGCGTTGCAATAAAGTCGCATAATAATAAATCGGATTCAGCCTCGACGCGGGCGGATCTGTGACGTGTGGCAGCCAACGGTCGCGGATTTCACGTTGATTAGAAATTATAACTTAACCCGTTTATCGTAATTAAAGTTAAAACGATGCAGTGGCGTGCACGGCGTCAATGCGGATCGATATCAATTATATTCAATCTGGCGGCACGCCAAGCACCGGGGCCAATATTAAAGGCTAATCCAGATGATCGGATATAGTTGCGCCAGGAAAATTTCAGATAGAGAATTGCTTTTCCAACGAGCCTCGTTTTCCATCCGTGCGTTACACCAACCGGAAAAAAGACCATTATGATCCCGATATCGAGTTACGATTCCGTAACTGACGATATCGAACCACTGTTGCGCTTTTCTTAGCCCCTTTGATTTTCCAAAGAGCTGGATATCATTCCTCGTCGAACTTTTATGCATTTCAAAGACAATAAGATGAATGTTAAATCTTTTGAGCACCGTGTTGTGAGATTTTATTCGCTTTGAGACTGTGACCAGCGTCTCGAAATTAATTTAACTTCCTTAGTGGTTGAATTTATTAAGGCTGGCAGACAGGATTTAATTTTGTGTCAATCATATTTATTTATTATGAATATGAACCTATTGGGTGAGGTAAAGAAATTGACAAAATTTCAGAAATCTCTGGGTATAATAATGCACGGATATGTCTATTAACATTATGACTTCCTAGTGGTAACTTTCATAACTTTTTACTGGATCAGTAGATGGAGAGATCTGTAGATCACAAATAAATCGATCGTAATTTCCGTGCACGCAGAGGAATCGAGAAATTTCCACGCGGAACAACTGGAACGGAAGGTAGAAAAGCTTCTGGTCCATAAATAGCGAGAGTTCATGAAAAAAGGGTTGCCGATTGCAGTTGTACGCTGCTATTAGCGTGTAGCATCGGCACGAAAATCCGTGCTATAGTTAGCAGAAGCGTTTCGGTTCTCCAGCGCTGCGTATTCTCAGGCAGCTCTCTCTCAGAATAGCTCGGCAGAATGCTGCTTTTCTTATCGACCCGAGCTTTTCTCTGGTCGGCAACGCAGCTTTCTGCCGTGGAATTTACCCGGCCGGTTCTTTCAAGTCGACAGAAACTCGGTCGGAGTCGATAACTGGGTATTTTCTTACCTAGTGGTGGCACTACTGCCTCGACTAATTCGAAGCTGCGAGAAACTCGTGCGAACTCTATTCCGTGACCGTACCTCTGAGATTTAGGGCTGATAGAGCTGACTTAGGGTCTTAAACAGAATTTTCTCTGATCTCAAAAGTTTCAGTTAGATTGGGTTAGATCGAGGATTTAAATCTGTCTTTTTGTTACCCGGAGAAGGTATAGTTCAACAACTTAGTCTTGAGACCTGAAGGCGGAACATACAATGACTCACGAAATTGTTCAAATATTTTCATAATTACTTTTCTTCCTGAATTCTAGTACAACCAACAAACTGCAAATTGTTCAACTGCAATTGAAATCTTATTTTTTGGAGATATCATATCCTTGTTTCAAACAACACTACCTTAAAAAAGTGTTAAACAGAAGAATATTAAAATAACATAATCATGTGATCAGTTTCGTGAGTCACTGTAAATCAGCACTGAGTCTTACCATTTACTTATTATTAGTCTTATTCTTTTTATTTCTAAATACTCTTCTACAAGGAATGAGTTCGGAGACACTGCATTGAACCACCACGTTTTTCACCACTTGTTCTAGAAACAATCAGCTTTCATTAAATCCTCCAAATGAACCACACGCAACTGTGACAATCATAAAATAAATTATATTTTGTTTTAAGCTGTATCGCAGTCACACGAAAAAACTGCAAACAATTTTACATTCGAAACAATTGTTCACAAAACCGCACTTTTATAAAAAGTTACGCGAGGCACCCTGTACAGAATAATCTCCCTGAATATGAATGTATTACTAATCCATTCTGACTGCAGGAAGCTGTTCCCACGCGACGCCCTCGGGTCTCAAGACTAACCAGTCGAACACTACACAACTTGACCAAACAACCATATGACGAGCACGATTATGATTTCCATCTAATCCGAGCGTCCATTTCAAATGATCAATCCTACGGTAATCATCGACAGACAATTCGATAATACATTGGATACCGATCGAAATGATCGTGAATCACGACCGAACGGGATCGCTAAATGGAAATTGATCGAACAACGGGGACGGGGTTTAAATGGCGTGATTGAAAAATTTATGGAATGTCTAGCGGCGTTCAGCGCACGGTATCGCAATAATAGATGCATTATCGAGCGTAAAAGGGTTACTGCCACGTTAAATTCATTGTGTTCGTTACATTTTATCGCGGCGGCGGCGGTCATGTTTAATCGCGGCCGTCGGTACGTGTATAAATTTCATTGTCGCCGGTCGAACAATTCGTTTACGAACGCGGGAACCGGCCAGAACTTCCGAACTTCGATAAATCGTTTCTTGCCCGGCTTTTCCACGGTTCGAGTGATCGTTGTTCTCGTCAGCGAGATCTATAATTAACCGGGCGGCGAAACAATCGAAAACGCGTCGCGTCCGTTCCATTTCGTCGTCCCATTATGGCCGGTTAAATATTTCTTGGCGTTGAAATGCCGTTGAAATTCCGAGGAATTGAATCGTCGTTCCGCATCGACCGATTTATTTAACGCAACGAAACTGTGTTATTTATCGGCGCGACGACGGCATGCCGTTGCTCGTTCCTGCCTCGTTTTAACGGCCCCTATCGATTTCTGACCCCGCGGCGGAGGAAAAAACGCGGGCACCAGAGAAAAATTCTCCGCGCGCCTCGTATTTCCTAGCCCTTTTCGAGCCTTCTAATTGATAAATGTCCCGGCGGATGTAAGTCTACCAGGGAAAAATCTATATGAATTTTTCCGCTGTCAGTCGACGCCAGAAAGTTCCTTCTCGCTGCCTTCTCCCTCGTTTCCCCAACGGATTCCCGCCCTTTCATCCTATGGCATTTTTTTTCCTCCCTACCAGCGGACTTCGCGGCCCCCTGAACTTCCTGATTCTCGTTGGACCTGCTCTCTAACCGTATTCGATACGCGTTTTCATCTTAATACGTTGACAACTACAGTGAAAACTCCCATACGTGGCCAGACACGCTATAATATGTAAATAAAATCTCAAAACTCTCATTAACACGTTCACTACCATGGTCAATTTGGGAAAAATGATCATTCATTTCAGATCATGCTTTATTTTTATCAATTATCTCTCTCACACATGTTTGACGTCGAGCTCTCAAGACAGAATCGACGCGTCACACATATGTGACGCAGATAGCGAACATGTTAACCCCTTACCGCATGACTTTTGTGTCTCTTATGAAAAAAATATAAGTGTAAGAAGGTGCATCTTTTATGAGAAAAATATAGAAAAAATGTTTAAACAGTACTAAATCATTTATTTATCACTAAAATTGGTTTGTGCACGAAACTATATTAGCAATTTATACTAAAACTAACGAATGAAAATTCAAACTAACCTTTTTTATGTAATCTGCAGATACTGTAAATTAGTCTAATAATTTGTATTTGTCTTTTTAAAACATAAAGTTTCGGAATTCGTTATAGGAATCTCGACAATAAAGCTGTTGATGCATAAGCTATACAACAATGTAAAGATATCGCAAAAATTTAACTTTTCTGAGCACAGATGGCAGATTATTATTGAAAATCATAGCATAATAGTGTATTCAATATGATACAGCACATGCCCCTTCGTTTGTTTCCGCGTGCTAGGACTTCGACTGGAATATCCTAATTTTTCAGCTTGAAAACAGAAAGTGGTATGGTAAAACCATCTTATCCTCGGTTTCGTTGAACCATGGTTGACTATGGTCCGAGAAAATTCCAGATATGTAGTAAAACATTCATATTGTAATGGTGCTTCGTTTTGAGTAACGTAATGACATCTCGCACGGTCCTGCACGGAACGCTGATCATCCCTTTGTCCAGCTCATCACACTGTATACTCTGGCAAGCCATTAGTCACTTAGAAACCGTCTCGGTTATCAGATCAATTCTCATAGTATCTCAATGCTTGTGTCCAAGTACCCCTTGTGTAGCTTAATAACGGCTCCAAAATGCAAGGGTAGCGATGGGGCGAATGTGACCGAGTTTTAGGAATGGATGCAAAGTTTAGGGTGAGAAAGAGAAGTTAGTTGGGTCAGAGTAGAGAGGCAGAGTACAGAATAATTCTGTGTAACCATTGTTACAGTTAAGCTTAGTACAGTGTTCCCAACCTTTTTTGGATCATGCACTACCTGAACGTTTCAAAGATTTTTATGCCCCCCGCCAGCTTAATAGTCAACAAAGTTCTACAAAAGTATAATATAATATATATATAAATAAAAAAACGCCTGCTAGCATAAAAAACAATGGTGATTTTTTGACTATATCGGTAATGAAGGTGACGAATACAACGTACTTTTCTAATTGCCTCCAAAATATTCAAAATTGTCCTTTACGGGGCGTACGCCCAACGTTGGGAAACATTGGCTTAGTACAATAAAAAGTAAAGTGTCTTGAATCAGTCACCCTGTGCTCTATACTCCTAATCGGCTTTCCGCACACCAATACACATTCCACTACTATTAGGTTCATGTCAAACAAATCCGGCGCTACTGTACCTTAAAGTTTCATTATTTCGATTCCGCGATGTCGGTTCAACATTTCATAGTTCTCGAAGTCGCCGCCGGGAGAGACGTTAAAATTACAGCGGGAAAAAAATGTAGCTGGCAGCGACGTATTTCAGAAGTCCAAAAAACGGATAAACGGTCTCAGAGTTTTTTTACCAGTGGCAAGATAAACACGAGAGCACGTTCTCTCGCATGTTATTCCACGGTCACGCGAACCCATTGAGCTTCGAGACGTATAAGAAAGCTTTTCCGTGGCATTCGAGAACAGGAAGACCTTTTACCTTCGGGGGGAAAGCGGACGGTTACCGAACGAATCGCTCCGGGCGGAACGCATTATCGTCCTGCAACAATCATGCGATCAGAAATGTTTTATTCGAGCAACGCTGTTTCATGCTCGAAACCGTCCTTACACCGTGGTTCTATCTCGCGCGGAAAACTATTCGATTTTGGGTAGAAATTCTCCTCGAACAACAGCTGTAAACATCCTTTTTCAATCTTTCGTGACCACCCTGATCGATTGCTGTGACGATATCTGTGACCATTGTCTGACCATTCGTTTCTTGTTTAATTTAAAAACTGTTGCTCAAACATCATCAGTACTGCATTAAAGATTGTTTCATTGATTAACATGGTGACTAACGTCAATTTGGGTTTAATTAAGCAATTCTTCATTTCTTCGCAATTATAAAATTGTACGTTGACTGTTTTGTTACAGTAGCAATATGAAACGTCAGATGTATCATTAAATAATGAAAGATATAGGGTTTTTAACAATTTATGTGGAAGAAAGGTTACTGCAATGAGTTGTGCTAGTTACTATATTTGTTACTGTGACAGTCAACATGTTAAACGCTTTTCAATTTATTTGCTCCAATGTATAATAAATATAAAATTTCGGGAAAGGGTGTAGTTTCTCAGATTTGCTGCTTATGAGACGGATACCCATATGACGTACTCCAATACAATTATATTTTTATGTTAGTAGTAGAGCAGTGTCTGACTTCATTTTTCTATTTAAGATTATTAATGACAAAGTTAATTGTCGAGCTCTTGTGGAATAAGTCAGTCTTTATGCGTCGCCGTATCATATTGTAAAAAAAAATGAACATTTCAACTATGAGCCATTAAATGATGACGCATAAAATCCACTTAACAGGATTATAAAGGTCCGTTATTTATATTAAAGTAGAATAGATTTATTCTCTGGACAGGTACTATTATTTAAAAATAATCTTTATAAAATACTATGTAACGAGAACAGTAACACATCTCACAATCAGTAATCATTAGTATTTTATTATCCCGTGTATATTAATAGATAATAATAATGTACAAACTCCTTGTCCACCTTGCAACAATCATCCTCATTCCACATGGTCGAAATTATATTTCACAACTCCCACGTGACACACATCCAAAACTTCTCCCTTTCCTACATAAAATGATTCGAGAGGAAGCATAAAAAAGAATTTCGCACACATATAGCGTGTTATTCCGGTGGAGTCTCGTTTCGAACCTTTTTCTCACACGGACGAATATTTGTCAAGATATCCGGGGTGGAACACTTTCGTGGAACCCCTGGACCTAGGAGAATCGCGGAGGAATGTCTCGCGAACAATTTGTGAAAGGTGGCCGGTTTTCCCAGCGGTTTTCTTTTGCCTCCGGGAAAGTGATTTAGTGGCTGCAAGCGCAGCGTGTTTTCTAATGAAAGAATTGGAAGGGCGGCGGGTGATACGAGGAGAAAAATGTTGCTGGGACGGGGAACAGGATCCCTGCCACCTTAATTTCGCCTCGGAGAGCGCCAGAATTGAACGGGAATTTCGGCAACCTCTGAACCTTGCAACCTCGTTGAACCTGGCTCATTTGGAAGTTCGTCCAAGGTTGCAAAATTTCTATAGGACACTGTATCACTGACCGTTCAAAGGCTTTCACGTGCTGGCGCCTTTACACGCGATTCAGAACTCGTCTGAAACTTTGGATGCCTGAAATGAGTCGCCACAATGTTGGAATATCCTAACGAACCTACAGATGGCCTCTGAACTCGCTATTATTTTAAATCGAAGAATGATTTTAACAGAAGCATTTCGTGACGATAGCTCTCCTAGCACGATTGAGGGGTGCATAACATAACCACCCCTTGCCAAAGGTTACGAGTTTGTAGACAACAGTGCATTCTAGTGACCAGAAGCGAGACTCGCAACATGGAGAGAGTAATACCATCAAAACCATCTAAACTCTCATAAAAGTGTTTGTACAGTCTTATTTCTTGAGAGTACGGGTTAGATTAATATTTTGTTGCGCCTTCTTTTGCCTCTAAAACAGCTTTTAATCTTCTTACAATAGAATGTACTAACTTTACTTTTCTTAGTGCACGATCACTTTTGTGAGATGCATAATTCATTTTCTTCTTATCTGTTCAAATATTTCTGTAGAATAATGCATTTTATTATTAAATAGTTATTATTACCACATATGTTAATAACTTAATAAGACATTACACTATGTTATTGTTCATTTTAATCAAAATGGTCTTTTTATGGGGTGCATGAAGACTTTCGTGAGTGACTGTACAACACTATTCCGGTTATTTTCTGACTGTGCCTTGTACGTCTTGTCTTATTGTAGAATGAAAATTGACCGGTTCGAGTACAATTATTGTACTATCATTAACGCAATTTAGTGGATAATAATCAAGATTTTAATAATAATAAAAAATACGATGAACCTTGTCCACGATCTTTCACGGTTGTTGTTTGTATCAGAGACGAATGTGTGAACATTTCGAAATTTGAGAAAGTCGCGTCGGAGAACAATGGGCTGCAGGAGCTGGGACATTGTTGATTTACGTCACAGCAGGGTTTTTTCAGTCGCTGCGACACGAAGAGACGGTTTCTTCGGGAAGGGGGCCCGCGTGGTAATATTTTTAAGGCGCGTCACAGAATTTTCCGCGTCACCGGCTCCAGTTCACCGCGTACCTTGAAAAAAATTCTATTTTCGCGTTTCCTTCGCCGCCGGCGCGGGGTTTTTGTGAATCTTGTCAGCGGAAACTCGCTGGAACCCGTCGCAGACTTCGTGCGACGATCATTCTTAACGACTGTGGATATAAAAGCTTCTCTCATAAGTAAATTTTGCTTGTCGCGTGAGTTATTCCGTGAGCTGTGGAGCTTCTTTCATTGTCGACGCTGCTCCAGGATAATAGAAATGCTTCTGGAGCCTGTGTTAATAAACAGAAAATCTTGGACGGTGTTTAGGATTTTTAAAGTGGTGCTCAATCTTTGTGGGAATATTCTCACATCCCTTTAGTAAATGAACAGCTAACAAATCTTGAAGATTCGTGTACAACTCATCTTAATGTACCCTTATTTTCCACAGTTTTAAGAGACAAATAAATACCAGTCTGTTGCAATATAACATCTTCAGAAGCGACCTCGTTGACGTCAGAGAAAAAATATATTTATTCAATATAAAGTCGAAGTCAGTAAATAAAAAGAAACTGAAACAATCGGGAATAGTGAAGAAACATAAAAGATGTTTATGAAACATTGTATCTACGCTAAACAATGTTTAATATAAATATTAAAAATGTCCAGCAGTAGTGCGATTATACCTTAACTCAATCTTTTCCAGAATATTTAAATTGAAACAGACAGCATAATTTAGTGATCACAATTCTTCTACAACTTCATTCGAAAATTCTACATTTCTAGTAAAAGTCGGTCCTGTTGCTCTCACTGCAGTAGTATAAGAAAATATATTCCACACGGCGTTCTTCGACGTCTTTTTTCCTTGGAAAGTGTTTGAACGATCCTTGATTCCGACGTGAAAATTCGCTCGCCCGAAGGTCCAGTCCCTCGAATCCTTTGGCAGCTCTCTTAAAGCTGAGCCCGTAACGAGGGACAAAATGGAGGACAAAGGAGGTTCCGGCGATTTCGAGTATTCCACGTCCTTCGCTCTCTGGCAGCGGTTCAACTATATTCGTTTAGCCGGTTTCCAGAAAACGTCAACCAAGATGCAACGAAAGTTACGACGTTTGCTCCCGCAGGAAGATAATTCGATTCCCAGTGGAACTCCGGGAGGACGTTCTCTAACGACGCCTAGACGGAACAGCTAATTAGAATTCACGTCAGGCTTTCCCTAATATTTCACTCGAACGAGTGTTTCTGATTCGACCGGATCGTGATTTATCAGGATCATAATTTCAGGAAGGAACACGGTCCACCGATAAAAATTTATGCTCGCCTAAGGACGCGTCTCGAGAAGCTCCACCGTATGAGGAGCATTCCGTTTCGATTCGATATAATCGGAAAACTCAGATAATTTATCCGTTGCATCGGTTTCGGTGCATCAACGAAAGTTGATTCAATTATATGCAAGATGGTAAAATAGTTATTGATTAACCAGTCGATGAGTATAATTTTAATTACTAAGGACAGGTGGCGTTGGAGAGAAAAGAATGAATACTTTGAATCCGACCATAGTAGTAGTATTTTTCTTGCTACACGCACAATGATCCTCTACCTTGATACCCTCAAAATTTCAGCGTTGTATCTAACAAATTTGCAGAGGTATGAATTTTTGAGAGGTATAAAATAATTCAATGGTGCATTATGAGAAGACTGAGGGTGCAGACGAATTTTTTATTTTATACGTGGTAATTAACTATTTCGTTTGAAAGTTTTAAAATTACAAGTGATAATTAGCCGAGTCTCGAATGTAAAAGCTCGTTATCCCTCGAAAATGTTATTTCCCAACGAGGTTTTCCTTTGTTTCGATATTAAAAGGCGGCGGGGCACTCATACTCGTGTACACGGCGATTCATCCGGAGGAAATATTCCGATATTGGCGTTCGACGAGTTTCTATCGCGAAAGTGTCTCGAAACTTTCGCGTATAATTCTCGCGTCGATCGCTGGAGCTCGAAAATTCAGACAATGCCGAACGAAAGTTTCAAAAGGATGCTTTCAAGTAATATCCCCGGCGACTGTAGCGATCGTTCCTCCTCAAAATCGTACGGACTATAACGACCGGCCTTTGTATCGCTTGTCGAGCCGAAGACCAGCGAGAGAACGACGTTTAAACACCCCGACGAACGCGAAAGTTCGGGGACCAGGAACCACGGGGAGATCGTCGATCGACGTTCGAGTTACGCGACTTAATGTAACTCCGGCTGAATCCGGCGGACGGGTGAAAGAAAATCCCCGGACACGGAATTTAATTAACGCCGCGAAGAAGGAGTCTATTAAAAATTTCTTTTTAAACTCGCGACTTCGCGTCCCCCTTGAAAAACTTCTAAATGACTTTTTAATTGGTTTCTATGACGGATAGTTAATTAATTCCGCGACGAACGGCGCGCCTCGTCGTGAACGCGGAAACGATTAATCGAGGATTTTTTTAATTAATCACCGGGAACGAAGGTCCCCGGCTGTTCCTTGTAACGCGAATTCCCGTCGTTCCTGCAAATGCACTGTGTTGCAACTGAATGGAAACGGCTAATGGGGAGATTCTGCTCGAAAAAGTAGGACGGAGAGGTAGAATTATTTATAGTTCGTTGACAGCCATCCGATTGCACCGGGAGGGGGTGAAAAAATTATTCCTGAAAGCTAATGTGAAGGTTCTTGTCTAGGTCATCCGTGTTCACATCTAATAATCATTCTTATGTTCTTAACACATTCGCTGCCGATCACGCACCAGTGCGTGATGCGGTGCCATCAGTTAGGTAATAATAACTATTTATTATTACACAATTCTGAGCAATTTTCATTTTGAAACATTAATTTAGGAACATTAAAATGCGACTGAATACCAAACATTTTTTTCCTTTTCGATTTATATTAAAAACAGTGAATTATGTAATGTCTCACTAGACATGGCTGTTTTCACTGCGGTGTTCAACGAGTTAAGGATAGACATTTATAAAACCCATTTTCGGGTGTCTAGCCAAACATAGAATTTTCTACTTGCAACACAGAACTTGTTACACAGACCCACGAAACTAACTGAGGAAATATTCTTCTTCATATTTGTAGGATTTATGAATTGCAGGATTATCAGCGCAGTGAATGGCAGGTATCGAAGTTTCACTTCGAAGTCTCTATCATTCTGAAATTTGAAGTCAAAGGGACAAATGATGGACATCCAAGCGACCTTGAAGTGCCTAGCTTCCGGGTCTCTGGAGTAATATTCAATCGAATACCGTGTACGTTCTAATGAGAAATCGTACGAAATCGATCTCGAAGGGATTCCCCGACGTCGATTCGAGATTTTAATTCGAACGGTCCTGCGTTAGGCGTCGCCATTAAGAGTTCGAGGGAAGTTTCGCCGCGAGATATGCGGTAATTCTCGATTTATATGTGACTCGGGGCCACACTATCCCGGAGTTTTTCAATTAATTTGAGGGCATTATGTACGGGGTCTCTTTATTCAGATGAGAAGTGGGTCGTAGGTTGGCGCTCGACAATACAGCCGCACTCTGCCAGAATCAGAACTATGCCGGGTCAACAAAGAGATAATCATCGTGCTTCGCATTGTTAGTCTTAATTAACGCGCCGCCGTTAGATCAGGGACACAAGATCGCCGTAAGAAGTCCCCTGCATTTTATACGGTGAAATTACAGGACACCGTTGAATTTAATTGGACGGGGCAGCCCTCGACACCGTTGCTGCGCCGAATAAACCGAAAACCCCTACAAATTCCGGCTTCTTTTCCGTTTTTTAGTTTCCATCGAGGACAATAACCGACGAAGAGGCCACCGGGGTCCTCCATTCACCGCCGTTGACCCTTTTCTTTCCCCTCGGTCGACGTCAGCGCCGCCTTTCATCGCTTCCAGACAAATAAACCTCTCGATTAGCGATACAATTCATCTCGAAGCTGGATCGAGCACCCTTCCCACGGCTTTTCCCGAGCGACACCGCGCGTTCGTTGATAAATTCCCTTTTAAAATTAATACAAAGACTCTAAACCGTATTAAAGCGGACAGTTTCATTCGGGGGGTATCGATTGGCCCTCTCGCGTAATTTCCAGCCGTTCATTTTGCTTCTCCGCATTTCGTGGCGATATTTCGTCGGTGGAGCCCTTTCGTACGGAAGGGCCATTAGCGAAATGCATTATTTACAGCTCGTCAGCGTTCGAGCACGATTATCCATCTTTCGTGTATTTGAACAGGTCGAATGGCGCGAGGGGTGCGCCGGATGGAATCGAAGGGTGGATTTCAGGTCGTCCTGCGTGCAGCCTCGAAAGCGTTTTGTCTTGGTTTGTGAGAAAGTTGCATTGTTGCGTGGTTTTCATTATTGCTAATGCAACAACCAGACCGGCGTTCGGGCTATCGTAGGCAGATTTGCATAATACACGAGCGAGCCACACGGCGGGATCGTTCCGCGCGATCGTTCCGCTAAAACGATTCACCGTGTTTCCTCGCCTCGCCGCGTTACGCTGACTTAATTAAGGAATCTTTGCGTGGTTGCGCCTCCCGTTTCGCCGTCTGCGATCATTCCGCGCGATTTTGCTCCCCCCCTCTCTCTCTCTCTCTCTCTGCGGTTGGAAGACAAAAAAATATAACGAAAAAAAGGAGAGAATTCGTCGTAGGATGCGAACGGCAAATCGCTTGGTATTCCGACACCGTCGTTGGTTGCACGCACTATTTATTTTAATTTATATCTGCCACGTTCTTCGCCAGCTTCTATTCAGACGCTGCCGTCCGTGCATTAATATACATTTGTAGTCATGCAATAAATTACTGGAGGACGTGCATCCTCCGTGGTCTCTTCTACACGAGCACGCGCTCCCACACAGACACGGGACGAGGGATACTCCTGACACCGGGTAATAACGCGTGACTTCGTGCCTCTTCACGCTGACCGCTTTTATTGTCAACGATAACCGAGATAACGTGCCACCGGGCCATCCAGCCACCTAAGAGAACGAAAATTATTCCACAGCACTCGAGATGCTCGAATATTTTGGTGTAGGGTAGTGTCTGATGGTCGACGAATGATAGTCCACGTTCTGCATATGAATATTGAAATTGTGGTCAGATTCGGGGATATTTCTGATGGTTGGAGAATTTTTTAAGTCCATACACTTTGATGTGATCAGAAAGCTGTATTTCTCGCAGTTTTTCAAGTATTTTTTACGTGTTAATTCCAAAATAAAAATATTCCATTGACACATTGTTGCTCACCAATTTTAGTCCCTTCGCTGCTGTGGAAGTATTTGATGATATATGACTTTAATTTAATTTAGTGAAATGCATACAGTAGGACCTCGATTATTCGAACTACAATTGGTGACAGGATGACTCGCATTGTAACTATATTTCGTATGAAAATGATAATTTTAGTTTAGAATGCAAAATATTTACTACTGTGAAATTTGATACACAATATCACTCATAATTACTTCAGCTTGTAACAGACATAGGATAATCAATTTTCAGATATCAGGTGTTCGAATAATCAAGGTTCTACTTAATTCATTTTATACAATTTTGAGCAGCTTTAGTATTGTAATAATAATCTGATGTAACAGCTGGATGACCAAATACTAGGGTAAATCTATTTGAAATGGAATACCATGGTGTGCCTGGCCAGGTACTGATGTTACCACTGTGGAATTCAACGTACAATGCTTCAGATAAATGCAGCAGGCATTTTTCTACTTTCAACCCTAACGTCTGTTCATCATATTTTGCTCAACTGATCATATCACTTTTTTAAAGTTTCTAAATCACAATTGCAAACAGTGACATTCATAGAACCGACATCATAAATGATTCTGCAACCAATATTCTCTTCACATCAGGGTTTTTTGAGTCGCTGGAAAATTGTTACGATTCCAGAAGCTCCTCGTCGACCTGGTCGAGCGTTAAGGTTTCACGAACACCCTGATCGTATGAATTCACGGTTCCAGTGAAACGTTTACCTGCCACCGGGTAAACTATCTCAAAGGATGAACAGTAGAATATAATGGAAGGGTTCGTGCGATTGTTGGTGGAATCGCGTTAAGTGAAGGCACGCTTTGTACGATGCGACAGTCTATTATTCCGTAGCATTTTTATGAAAACGCTTGTAGCAGGGCGGTGGATGTGGCGCGAGTTTCAAAGAATAATGGGATGAATAAAACGGCTGCATCGAGGCGAGGCGAGGCGAGGCCGGTCTTCGTCTAGCGTGAATACACCCTTTATCATGGTTGCGGAAAATAAGAGACGGTTGGCGGAACAAACTCTTGTAACCAGTTCACGTGAGAACAGATAGAGACGTCGCCGGGGCCACGTCACCTTGACAGCATGATTATACCGCGTTTTACGTCACAGCTTCATACGCCGTGTCACGTTTAACGGCGTCACATTCTCCCCTTTTTTTTCCTTCATTCTTTTCATCTCCCTAACGCACCGAGCGGAATATCAATTTACAATTTCACCATGGCGGAACGTGAGCGAGATTCGCGGTCGAATTATTAAAGGCTCGATTCCGTGGAGCGCTTTCTTTTTTTCCATTGCAAGATCGCACCGAGAAAGAGAATGGAATATTTCGGCTTTTCTTTCGAATTTTCGAGCGAGGGAGTTCGGATGTCTTGCAGCGGAAGTTGCGGTTTAATCGTGCCTCTGTCCTCCGAATTTCGTGGCGCGCGGTTAATCAGTTAATCCGTTGTCCCAATTGACCAATTAACCCTCGCGCTAATTGGTGGCGCTCCGCGGTTTCACCTGAATAATGGGACGAACGAAACGGACTTGAATAGTCTCTGTTTGATTTGCACGTGCGGGTTATCTTGAAAGGAGATCAGAAAGAAACGATGAATCTGGATGGATTCTCATCCCGGTTGATTCGTGCCTTTAATTTCCGTTTAATTTCCCTCTTGCTTTCTCTTCTGATCGCTTCGCGGCCGGACGATTTTTCTAGCTTGACATTCAGAGAGCCGGTTGACTCTGTTTCCGCATGCTTGGGAAAACAGGCAAGGAATTATTAAAGTCTTGACGGCATTTATATTTCTACAGACTTATAATGAAATTTGATACACGTGCGGGGTGGAACAATAGTTTTGTCCACCTGGAATAATTTCATTATTTGTAATAATATGGAAAATGTGTATAAAGCTTGCGTTGGCAGAAGCATAAAGAAGATTTCGAGGTCAGTTTCATTTTTTTAAATGAAATGCCATTTTTTTCTATTTTAAGTGCAATAATCGTTACCCAGACGACTTCAGCGGGCTAGCATAAAAAATTATTATAATATTAAACATTGTGGTAAAGTAAACGTGATGGCAGAATGCTTTCTACTAAAAATTCAAGTATCCTGAGATCTCACAGAAATTGACTATATGTTATTGCTGGTTAGATGATGTCTCACGTGTCTGTGTGTTTCTACTTGCGTCGTAGAGTATCTCTGTCTCGATATGTCTCTTTTAAGCCTTCTAAGCCAATTACTCGCCAGATGTGTCGTTCAATACTAATCCAAAACAGCCAACGACGCACCAGGTGCGCTTCGAAAGGTATTTTAATATAAACAGAACAAAATTTCAACACCTGAAAATCAACTTACGATAAGCTCCCCTTTCGAAAGGGTTAACACTTTGGTTGGCACGCTGTGTTAGCTAAAAATTTTAAACTTCCTACATTTTTATACAAAATGCATATACACCAAAATAATACGCTTTTTAATCAATAATATTAGATAATTTCATAATTTTTCTATTGGTTCCATTAGACTTGCATAGATATCTTTATAAGTGCTACGTATGATTAGATAGGTAATGACTGCGTCGAAGTATCACCAATATATCCGTAACATGGCAGTCAAGGTGTTAAATGGAAAACTGATTTGAGGAGGTTGATCGATATGAGCCAATCAGTGACTAAGCTCATGGACGGTGGAGAAAGAAGAAAAATCACGGCCTGTTATCGATAAGCGTGTCTCGCTAACGATCCTGACCCTATCATTAGTTGCATCGCGTTGTAACGCGAACTTACCCCGAGGCAATTCGTTATAGACGTGCCATGTCGCGTGTCCACCGTCGAATCCCCCAGAACCCCTGAATTGTAATGGCGGATAATCGGTGAATTTACGAACGACCCGGCCATTTGCATCCTGCCATCCCGCTAATGGGATTTATGAGAACGCTTTTGTATACTTTCCCCGCCTCGATCGCCGGTCGACTATTTTCTGTGTCTCAAACGGGAAATGCGCTCGTCACAACAGTTTCCAAATTTATTCAAACAAATTCTGCAGTAAGAATGTGCGAGGTCTCTTAACCTCAGTTAAATTCTTCTGGACAATTTCGACGATTTTTAAAATTTTTTTACTTTCACAGAGCATCACGGAATTATCACCTGATGCTCGAAGTTGCAACACCTTCGGTGTACACGAGTAGGATAGACGTCTACGTCGTGGAATCAGAGGCTAACGCTGCGGGACTCGCTTAAATCGGCCAGTCTTCCGAAAATTGGATCACTCGGGCGACAAGGGGCGAGTGGATAAGCTCTTGCAGCATTTAGCGCTTTAGTGCTCTTTTAGCGCTTTACTCGTCCCTCCTCCTGCCCCTCGGCTCACTCCTCTTTTTTCTCGGCTGCCTTCCGGTGGCGTCGTACGCGTGAGAGCCTCGGGGGTTGCACAACTGAAAGGGTTGCGTCGTGGACTAACAAGCTGCACAAAGTGCAGTTAGGCACGTAATAAATGTCGCGGAAGAAGAGTGAAGTAACTTCTCCCGCCAACTTTTCTCGCCGTTGCAACAAAGAAAAACAAATGGGACCGAACGGATAGCGTATCGAACGCGGAAATTCGAGACCATTTGCATTCTCTTTTGTGTCCGTTGTTTTTTTTTCTGCGGCCCATTGTCCGTCGTCCATTGTCCGGCGGCAGCGTGCGAACCTTTTGAATGATTTTACAACGGTGGAAAATGTTGTCGGATCTCGACTTCCCGCTGTCGATTCGAGCGGAACCGATTCCGGTGCTCGTCCGTCGCCATCGAGATAATTAATATTTATCAACGATTCGAGAACGGGACGGTCGTGGTTAATTCAAGAACACGAGGAACCAAACCGAAGCTCGCATTGAACGGACAACGAGACATCGGATGAACCAGCCGGACAAGCGATTTTCGAGTGGAAAAATTCCGCGGGAAAAGTCGGGCGAAAGACACGAGCCGCCGGAACGGGAAACGATAAAGCTAATTAAACGCGTTCGTTAACAGCCACCGTTGATCAATTTAATGATAAAGCAAGGCAAAAATGAGCGAGCGTACTATGAAATTGATGTAAAGCCACAGCAAGTCAAATTAAACGGTGCAAACGACGCGTGCGATCATTTTACTTTGTAAACCGATTCAAAACCGTCGGTGGTGCGTTTCAAACGAGCGCATCCAGGGAAAACATTTCTGTACTGTGCATAATTTCTATCGTAACAGTGCACGGAGGTTCTTTGTCATTTTATGAATGACAATATCGTTTTCTATGGAAATGTTTTTTCGAGCTTCTCTCGTGTACTGCAGCAGACAATTGAGTGATCAGAAACGTGAAAGAAAATTAATCCTTTGCACTCCAAGCATTTTTTGATATGATCGACCAGCAACTCCAGCACGCTTTTGTAATGTAAATTTTTGGAAACCATAAGTTTTGATTTGAATAGAAAAAGTCATAAATGTTTATGAATTTGTTCACTTTGATTTTTATTGAATTCTGCAGCACCTTTAGAAGCAATTTTCAATGTACATTCTTGACATGCTGGGCTGTGATGCAAATTACGAATGTCCCCATAGTGGAGCCAATCGAGTTGTGGAATATATTATGAGTGTCCCCGTAGCGGAGCCAACAGACTGCAAAGGGTTAATGATATTTTAATTTATTTTAATTAGACGACCAAAAGTTATACAGACCTAATATGAAAAAATTGCAACAAGGACATTGAATAACTCATCGATCCTGGTTTACTGAATACGAGTGAGGGTTAATAATTTACCGACAGTGTTGTCACGCAGCAGAACATGAAAATTGTCCTCCGTTTCCCTGAAATGTTCGTTCAACGACAGGCAGCGGCACAGAAAAATCTCGTTCTCGATCGGAAAGAATTAGATTGATTCGTGACGGTGGCGAAGTCAGCGTCGAAAGAAAAATGGATTTCTTGTATTTGGTGTTGAACGTTGGACGCGTGACGCGCTCCTACAAATGGAAATCCATTTTTCATCAAGCCAGCTTCCGTTTCACGGCGATGAAGCTCGGTCTCCCGGTGCACGACGACCGTTCCAAGGACCTCGAACTCTTCGGCCGGATTTCAATTTTTATACACCAACGAAAAATCCGTTCGATTCGAATCCAGCCGAGCCGATAGAAAGTTTGCTCGAACGACGGCGACCCAATGAAGTCGGCGACTACTTCGAGATAATTGCTGTCTAATGAGTTTACACTTAATACCGTGTTTCCTGGAAGTTCGCCCGGCGACCGAACGAGCACCGCGACAAATTATTCCGACCGCTCCGACTTGCACGTCGAAGGACAGCTGATCGCTTAAAAAGCTCCACCTCTTTTGAATTGTTAATGCTCCTCCTCGAAGCTTCCTATAATCACGAAGCCACCGCAGACAATGCAACCCATTATTTCACGCTCCATCAGCGGCGGAGAATAAAAATCAGACGCGAGGCAGTCTTTTCTCGAGAAGGAGACTCAGGTCCTTGTTACACGATCGTGGAACATATTTTCGTATTTTTATGTCCACTGGATCGAGTCTTTCGACGATATACGACCACTCGAATCGAAGTAGAAGTTTCATACAGATTCTACCCATCGATTATAATTTCTTGACCGGAAACAACAACCGGAGGTAAGCGAACATACAAGCGAAGAATGGGGTGGCTGATGGGTCGATAGATCGTAAATCTACGGCACGTTGAATTGCAAATGTAGCGACAAGTTCACTTGTATGTCGCTGAAAACTGGGGGAACCGGCGAAATTTTATACTCGTTTATCGCGAGAACATCATTTTCTGCTTCTCGGTAATTATTTGATGAGCCGTGGCCCGAACGCGCGAGATTTTGCGGAGGAAATTCTGTCGAGAACAAACATACAGTTTAGAGAAATCAGAGGATTGCACGTTTGTGGAGTTTGAAGATTCAATGAGAAACGTTTCAGTATGTTGTACAAATAGAAATACAGGAACAATGTTACGTAAATATATACCTTCTTTCGTACTAGCAAAGGAACTTCTGTCATTTTGAGAATTAATATTTCAGTACGCTTTACATGTTTTAAATAATTCCTTTCCCTACTTTGAACATCACCAACTTGCCTGTACATTGCATAGATCTGATACGTTTCGACATACAAAAATTCGACTACATCACATACTTTATTAAAACCGAAATTGTTGCAAAGTCGACTTATACCACGTTCAAAATAAATATATTTCTAACTGCAGTTAATATTTTCAGAGCTACTGGGAATAAACTGTAGGTAGGTCATTTGTCTAATTTGTTTACACAACTAGAACTTGTACACAGCTGTGTCATAATTGTTCAATTCTCCAGTCATTACGACAGAGTATTAATTTTTTCAGAAGCATGGATGATGGTTGGGTTGCACGATAATCGTCACGAGAATCGTCTCGCCGGAAGTAACATGGCTGCAGGATTTAATTGCTCGATTCATTAATCCCTGACGGGATCACGGGTCGTGCTATTACTTGGGTCTACATATTCCGAATATTGTACATTTCTACGAGAGGCTTTTGTCGCTTCTCTTGAGGGCACTGTTATTTCAGGGAGCATTTCTCGTTTAGCACGTAGCTGTTCGCCATTCCTCTTTCCGATTATAGCTTGCAAAACTGCTAAAAATTACGCCCGACCTATCTGCACGTACGCCTTCGAACCGATACGATTGGTCTGCGATTCTCCAATCGAACGAACCGATGGATGCTGCAATTAAATCGTCAGCGCTTTCACACTTAACCTAGGCAATCACGACCTAGAATTTTTTAAAATTTTCGAAAAAATTGATAGACGATCAACTATGGAAACATTTTAGTAGACTGCGGATTTTCATGCAATCTAATATTCTCAAATTGGTGAATGATGCACATTTAATAATTTAGCAAAATGGAAAGTACATATCTTAAATATTTCAATGAACAAATGCACTCTTCTTGAAGTTTTATTTATTTAATTACATTAGCACAGGAAATATGGATGTTTAAAAATGTATATTTGCATAAACATCCGCAGTCTACATATTACCTTATGCTGTTCATACCGAGTATTCTACAATTTTCACTTTGTCAGTGCTTGAATATTTATTTGTGATCAGTGACAGACATGTTCATTTACTTCATTTACATGGCTGTTTAAATATATGGCGGTCACCAGCTCCTCAAATTTTATTTAATAAACTAAGTATTAATTATTGTACAATTTTTAATAAAATCCATACTGTGCAATAATAGAAGATCGCGATGCCGACGCACAGTGGTTGAGAAGTCCGAAAACCGTGCCAAAATTAATTTTTTCAATATGTGCGGGAGAAAAAATTGAATATAGAAGGAGTTAGGCATGACATTGCATCTTCTATTCCTCATATTCTTAAGTGCATATCTATTAAATACCGTAATTCCTGAGCCTCTAAATCGCAGGTTTTTAAAATCTTATCTTCTGCCACAATGAAATAAACTGTTCATTTTTAGCTTAATTAGTATTATTTTGTAGGCGGCAGCCGTTTAGTATGTTAAATTTAGGGAGATTGAATTGGAAGTGGGTTGGATAGCTTAGTGGGATAGCACCCGCCCAGAAAGCGGAAGGTCCCGGGTTCGATTCCCCCGGTCTAGTCCACCCAATTTTTTCTCCCTTACAATTTAAATTTCTATCGTAAAGTATAGGCATAAGTAAAGTATCTACAGTGATTTTGAAACATAGAAACGGAAATGTAACAAACAAGACATTTAATAGACATTCATTGTTTTATCTGTGTATACAATTAAGTATTTCTTGAGTTCTACAAATTATTACCGTCGAGACGGTGGGATTAAGTGTCTGGCTAGGTATGGCAGTTTTCACTGTGGCTGTCGGACTGTAAGCAAAATGTAACAATTCCACGCAACGGACATGAAAGATCGGGATGAATCGCGTAATCTGCAAGAAAACGCGGAAGAAGGTACGAGCGGAGGATGATAAAATATTGCGGAAGGTGGTTGCAACCGGAAGAGGATGACTGGGAGGAATCGCGAATTTATTTCCGGTGAAGAATTGCGACGGGATCATACGTGACTTTTGACGTATCGGTTCGATTATCAGTGCAGAATTTATTCTTATTGGAGGACGAATAGCCTCGATATAAACTGTCCGGCCCCGGTCACGGATAACGAATGTACGTCATTGTTTAAATTCGAATTGTAGATTCGTGTTGGCGAATCGCGTTTGTCTTTGCGCCGCGCACCCGCTGAATTTATATTCCGCGCTCGTGTTATCTCCCCTAGATGCATTTAGGTAACCATAGAAAATTCAACGAAACGAATGACGGATGGCTCTGACAGTTACCCGCTTCCGGTTTTTCTTCGACTAGATGCAACGTTGACCATTACGATTTTAAACATCACAGTAGAAATGACAGTGCCTGGCCAGACACACAGTGTGCAGCTCGTATTACAAAGTATTAAGAAAAAATAATATTTAATTACTATATAATGCCGTTTAGATCCACTGTATAAAATTTTTAATTTAGCCAATACTTTCAGCGTTAAATTGGACTTTTTTTCGGCTCTCCTGATAGTTTCAAAAACGGTGTTTATAGATTGCTAGGTCAGTTTATGAACAGTCAAACTGCGTTAATTTACCATTTCACTATTACTTTAGTACGTTTAAAGTGGGTTGTTAGTCTATACTGTAACAATCTTTTTCATATATTCTGTATACTGGCTGACTCTACACTTTTCAATTATTGTACATAAAAAGGGCTTTTCCCGTATACTGTATTAATTTAATTTACATGAAATATAGTTGCTTAGAATTTTACGAGAATTGGTGGGTATTTGATTCAATTATCATGTTCACAGTTACAGTGGAAACTGATATACCTGTCCAGACATGCGATCTTCAGATTTACTATAAATTAAATATTTCGTTATTCGATTGTATACTCGCTGTTTTATACTAGCATTGGCATTATTAAATGATTTCAAAGTTATTCAATTATATCAGTATCTACACCGTCATAGTGGAAATTGTTGTACCTAGTTAGACAGGATATAATGTGCTGTTTTCACTATAAATCACTAACAAAAGTAAAATCTAATTATTCTATTTTATATTGTACCTATAATTAAATTAATACGTCCCGTGCAACGGTGAAATATCTTCGTTATTTATAAGACTATGACAAAATTGCACAGTTGACGATCGAAAAAAGTTTTTGTCAAATCCTATCTTTTGAAGATTGCATGATCGTAACGTTTTATGAATATTTCAAAGAGCACCAAGAAGTTTTTATGTACCTTTCATTCCATGATCAACTTGACGTCGAACAGATGCGAACGCGGAATAATATTTTCGACTCGATGGGAAATTTGCGGAGAAAGCGGCTTAAACGTCCGTCAACGGTCAGAGTGTTCAGGGGTCCGGAAGTACGCGAACGAATGCTCGTGTCCACGGGAAACGGACATTAATTAGAGAAATGAAACAGTCCGGTGTAACTGTGCTAATTTGCGGATAGCCCGGTACCGAAGCAGGACTTTTCGTGCAGGTTTTTTTCCGTCAAGCTTGTTCGTTAATGGCGACTCTCAAATGAAACGCTGGCTCGCGAGTTCTCCGGTTTTTTGTGTCTCGTTTCGTTTCGTCGCCATCCAAAAATTCCTCTCGCCTCTTTTCGTTTCCTGTGAGCTTCTCCACGTGTTAGAAAAAAAAATAAAATGATCGATTCGATTCGACGAGAAATAGCGATTTTTCGCGACGTCTCGCCGGAAGTTTTTCGTCGAGTAGATTCAATGTAAATTACAGCTTCGCGCGATGGGATTTGAATGAGCCGCGCTGAAAAGAAGTAATTAGAGTTGTTTCGTTCCGGCGAGTCGGATGGAAAAGAAGGTGCTTAAAGCGCGAGAGAAAATTAATTAGCAGCTCGTTTTGACCGCCGTCGAGAGGAACGCGAACCGACTGTTTTATGGATAAATCAAACGGCTCTTCTCTCGACAAATTAAATCACCTCGCCAGAAGAAACGTTTCGCCGACAACTTAAGTAACTGCCGCGTTTTCCTTTCGCGATCGACCCCTTAATAGACTAAAAGAACGAAGTGTACTCAAATGAAACAGCACATGAGCAAGGAACCTGCAAAATTTTGTTCTAACACGGTGACTGGTACAGGAATTATTATGGAGAACAATTATGTAATTATTCGAATATGCATCTATTACTTCATATCGTAATTGTAGTGTGAGTGCATCTCAAGATTTTGCATAAATTAGAAATTATTTGATTAACCACTGGAGGGTGGAATACTCCAAAGATACACACTTTTTGTGGACAGAATTTTATTGTTACACTGCATGACATATTGTGTTCTGGATGAATGAATTCGAAAATAAATACTCAAGAAAATAAAGGGAATCTCTACTACTTTTTTTGCTGGTGATAAGAATATAATACTTCGAAGAAGGTTAAATAAAATTTTTGGCTCATAGCTAATAAACGTGTTAATAAAACAATGTCCACCGCTTCATTCCTTCGTAGTAAAAATTTTCTCCATACTCCCAGTTATTCTAGCCAGCGGATATGATAATTTCGTCGAAAAATATCGCTGTTCCTGTCGAGGACCATATTTGCAGATTCATAAGTTTCCCTTCGACATTAATCGCGTGCAGAAATTTAACCAATTTTTTCCTCCTTTTTTCACCTGCTTTATCGTTCATTATTATCCTCCTTCACTCGAGTACCGTTCTCGTTTTGAACGACAGCAGACTGCGTTATACGGCGTTTTCAAGGAGTTTAAATGTTCGTGGGAACAAAAGAAAGGGAGGGTAAGGGGTAGAAAGTAACCCCACGGCACAAGAACTCGTAGATCATGAGCCGCGACGACGAAGATTGATTAGGTTTGAATCGTTTATTCCTCGGCATTTTTTCTCATAAGGCGGATAGATATCGCGGCGGAATTTTCGGACGATTCTTTCGGCGAGAGCAAAAAATGAAACGGGCGGAGGGTATGATGGCGATGTAACGGGGTTCATCAATAATCTGAGAAATTTTTGCGCCATCGATCACCGGGGTCCGGCTGAAATTTTCAGAGCAAACAGCATCGCGCATCTGAAATTCATCGTCGAGCTCTAATGAAGGTTCGTTAAAATTCCATTCTAGTTAGGTCAATGTTTTTCCAGCCGGAATACCCTTTTCATTGAATTTTTAATTCACAATTATTCTGGCAAATCTGAGGGACGCTGCGAGAGAAAAGGGTTGGAAATTTTGTAGGAAAAAAATAATAGAGGAGAGAAAAAGAGAGAGCGTTACCTGATTGGTTTGACCGCCTTTCGGCGGTCTCTTCCGGTGGGGGGCCCTCTCTATGGGGCCCCAAATTGGTCGCACTTTTCGTTCACCAATATCCGGCGCTGTGACAGCTGCAAATCAAATCACCACCGTTAAACGATTTCTTCCGAGTCAGAACGATCACATAATCGCGAGGAAATGGGGAAATCGTGGCCACTCTGCCTCCTTTCACCTCCAGACATTCGTTTTCCCTACGAAATTGTTCTATATTCTTCGAAATTCGCGAAAGTGACTGTCAAACATTTTCCTTGCGGTGTTTAGATTCTACAGAGTGTCCGTAAAGTGCTGCAACGAAATTTACAGACACGTGTAACAGGGAAGCAGAGAAAATGTTTTAATGAATGGTTTTGTTTAGCAGATGCATCAAGTGGAAGTTTCAATATGAATGTAACAGCGTGTTGTGTTCCATGCGATAGACGATATTAAAAATACCTCGCAGCGACAGTTCAAAGCGGTGTGCATTGTTCTGCATAGAATGTATTATAGGTTCGAAAATATCTGACGTATTTGTAATCATGTTGCATACGATTTCAGTGTGTACCTGCGACTACGCTTGTTATTTGATTGGAATAACATGGAGCAAGACAATTGGAGTGAATTATGAGGAAGAGAAACACGCTACTAAAAATATTTAAAAATCAATAAAAACGGTGCAAGCATTTCGTATGGTTATTTTTAGAAACGTTTTCTGTTTCTTATACTCTGTAGTTCAACGGAATGGTCTATCAGTGCCTACTGTAACATTGTTCAAATTTTTAGGACCCTGACTGCACTCCAAAAAGGGTAATAACTTTGTGTTGCAATAAGTAGTATGCGCCCGGTACATAGTCAGATGAGCGCCTAAATTCCAATGGACGAGTTCAGTATTCGGCTAGAGGCAATATGTGGACCAAAAACAGCATTCGTACATTCTGATCGCAGAATAGTTTTTAATCGATAGAAATTTCTCGAGATTCAAGGTAGCCGATGGTAAAAGAAACTCGAGGGAAATTAGTTACTCGCACGGGTGGGAAAAATTCCGCGCGGGAATCACTTTGCCGGCGGATTACCGGTAATCCTCGAATCATCAATTTCCTTCGGGAAGAGCAATCGCCACGTGGGGAAAATCTCGTGGCCCGTTTTTCCCGGTTGGTTCATGCTTTAATTGCTGCTCTCTCGATTCCGTTCCGCGGGTTCCGATTCAGCGTGCGCGCATACACATGAGTCATCAGGAAGGAATATGTAGAATTGTTAGAAAAATTAATGGGTAACATGTAAATTCAATCATTGTTTGATCATTTTCTATTAATACATGTGGTTAAATATACAATCATCTGTTATCAATGTTACTTAAAATTTTAGAAGGGTTGGCAGTTACTTGATGAAATTAAAATTGACGAGTACGGCATGGAGCGTGTTGAACTATAGCAGCAATGAGTGTTTAATAACTTCAGTTCTACTAACATTCAAAGCCGACTCCCTCCAGAAAAAAATTCCAAACAAAACTGTTCTGTTCCTTATTTTAGGTTTCTTTCGTAACGCAAATGTTACTTAAAATTTCTCAAGGGTTGATAGTTCTTTAATAAAATTAAAACGGACGCCGTAGCAGCTATTCGATAGCCCTACGTCTGCTAACATTAAAAATTGACTCCTTCCAGAACAAAATCCCAAAGAGAGCTACGCTGTTCCTCCTTTCGGGCTTGTTTCCCAATTTAGAATCACCCCCAGCTTGGTCGTACAAATCGTCTTCGGTGCACCCTATATTTTTAATCGTTTCAGTTCCCCCGTGGGGTCTCCGGAGTTAAATCGAGACGTTCGACCGGATCGTTCGGGAAAAAGTCACGAAGGCGGTATGGAGGTCGTCGGTCGTTGGGGCGGAAGGTGGCGGTGGGACAAAGGGCGGAGGGGGAGGGGTGGATGAATGGTCGATGGCCGGACGGCGGAAGAAAACGCGGAAAATGGAACGTGGTGTCGCGACGGCTGATGAGGATCTTTTCTCCGTTACCACGGCGGTCGTGGAAAAACTGTAGCGAGAACGAACCGAGTAATTGGACACCGGCTGGCCATATTAGAGCACGGAGAGACAGACGGAGATAGTGGGATCGACGGGAGAAACGCGGAGAAGGAGTGGAGAGAAATAGAAGGGAAACCGAGAGAGAGAGAAGGAGGCGCCGAGGAACGGAGGCGAGAGGCAGACGGATACTGGGTGTCCCGGCTATTAGTAGCCAGCGATTTTCTGATAATTCACCGGCTGAATGAGGAGGAAAAAATGTTCTCTTCTCGCGGAGCACCCATTTGGTCAATTGCACTGAATCGAATAACTTCTGACTCATATTATTTTGTATAAAATTACCAACAAAATGATGCTACAAAATTATTTGGTATCTGTGTTCTTCGGGATATTTATACAACACGTCCCCTGCCACGTGTACCGTTTTCGGGGCACGCATCAATTTTCTTTTGACCACATAACTACCAACTTTTAAGAAATTTTGAGTAACGTTCACGTGAAAATGATAGTAGAAATAGAAAGTGTATTATCGAATAGATATAGATTTGTACAATCAATCACACGTATTAATAAATAACCATTTTCGTGTGTCTGTCTAGTTACGGATTTTTCTACTGTTGCAGTGAACGTGTTAAACAATCTGTTTAGTGTGTCTAACTAGGTATGGAATTTTTCACTGTGGATCGTGTTAAACCACTTGATGGTTTCAAGGTACTAATAACCTCAGTTTGCACAGATTCTGATAATCTCCAAGCTTTAATACTGATAATCTCAAAATTCTCTTTAAACTCAGGTCCACTGAGCATTAACACCGTGAACACCCTGTAGAGGTTGACGAAGAGGAGTATAAACGCTAGACCAGAAAAGCAGAAAGGTGAGGATTCTCAGAGAGGAAGAAGACAGACGGTGTGAAAAGCGGTCGCGAAATGAAGATGAATCGCAATTAAGACGTCCAGCTAACAGATGACTACGAAAATTGAGCTAACTGCGAAGAAAGATACGTAGAAGACTCAGTCAATTTTCTGGCAACTTACAAATGAAGAATGCACAAATTTGAGAAATTAACATTTCCAGAACCTCATCTAATACATTAAAACTCTCCATATCCCTAACTGTGTCTTCAGACGTTGCACGCTGCGAGAATCGCCAGCAAAAATCCCGACGAAGCGGGAGACGCTTGATAAAGCTTGCCAAGTCGGGAAAATAATATAAGCAGGGAGTACGTCGAGGCGGTTTAAATCGTCTCGAAACTTCGAAGCCCCCGGCTGCAACGAGGCCTCGAGTTTCGGGACACTCGAAATCCTCGAGATTTCCAGAGCTTCCGCGCGACAATCCCTGCGCGAGATTCGTTAAAGAAATCGGGAGCGCTTGCGGTGGCGGAGCATCGGCGCTCTTCACCGTTGCTCTTTCGCGGCTCTAGGCAGAGAGCAGCGGAGTATTTTCACGTTTAGCGAGCGTTAGCGTGCATGAACGGGCGTGCGCGTTAGCGAGCGTGTGCATTACCGTTTTAGTAACCGAGCGCACCGGTGCGCACCGGTGTGCATTATCTAACACTTAAAATTAGACGGCCGATGGCGACGGCGAAAAGAGATCCTCTCGCCTACCAGCCTCCTCCCATGATTCACACTGACACCATGCTACCCCGTTCTCCTACACTATTGCTCCCTATACTTATTTGGAACTGCATTTCATCGCGTCACGTTCCACCGGCGCAGTGGAAAATTCCGCCGATGGTCAGACGCGCGAAAACAAACGAATTTTTGGCATTCGCTGCTGAGTTCACTATCGGTGGTTCACGCATCGATTTCAATTTTATCGAATAACTATCGATCTCAGAAAATTTTGAACTGCATGCTAGAATGATTGCACGAACGGAGAGTGTAATATCAAGCAGATAAATATTTGTATATTTGATCACATGTATTGATTAAAAGCTATTGTTCTATGTCTGATTAATAATGGAATTTTTCACTGTGATGCGGAGAGTGTTAAATACATGTATTACTGAATGTGGAAACATTAGTTTGATGCTACACTTCTTGTTGTGTAGTATTATTACAGAGTGAATAGTTTTGATTAAATTGAGTTGAATAAACAAAGCTTCGTGTACAGTAGACCGAAATGAAAATCAATCCATTATATAATTGGTCAAACGTGTTGCACCCACCTCCATACTTATCAAACCTAAATCCAGTTGGAACAGAACCACGAAATCATGAATACACTTATAAGTAGACTGCATGAGAACGTCCATGCAACTTGATACATCAAACTCAGACAAGGATGCTCATTTTCTAAACTCTGTATGAAATCAGATATTCATTTTTTAAACATTTGAAGGATAAAAGACTATTTCTTCGGCTGCAATGAAACCAAAGACACAGAAGTCATCTACAGTCTACTTGTAACCAAATACCGGGAGTCCCAAAAGTTCAGAATCTATCTGTCTCAATAACGACTGCTAAAACAAAACATACAACATGCAGAATGGACATATTCCCATACACATGCCTTAAACATCCCCATTTATCCCTTAAAACTCTCTATCTTCCTACTAACTTCTACGACACCCTCGTTTGAACTTTGAACCAGTCACACGACAGGATCTCTTAACTGCGATGCTCACGAAACTGATATGCACTTGCACTGATAGATATCACGTCCTACAGATTCGCGTGTTTCTCTCCCCCTGGTCTGCGTTTCTTTTCGAATGAACGGAGTCTGGAGGCGTACGGAGGCACTTCGCAATAACTGGGCCACCAAAAGAAGATGAAGAAGAATAGGTTGATGGAAGCACGGCACTGGCGTGTAACGCGCGCGATTCGTTGCCACGTTATCAATACGAACGGTGTTATCGTGTGAAGGTGTGATGATGTGTCGATTACGAGACGCACCGCGTTCGTCCGGGCCGGCTGGCCGCCCGTCTCAGAGTGAATGTCTTATTAGTTATTTCTGGCTAAGCTACTTCGTCGCTCTGCTCCTCCGCCTCCTCTTCGCTTCGTCTTTTCTTGATCATCTGCCCAAGCTTGCACCCCCCGCCTCTCGGCTACATCTGCTCCAGTTCCCTTCGACGCTCTCGCGAAGGGTCTGCTCATCCAACCTGATCTCTAATTCCCCCTGCTAGCCGCTCTACAGGAATTTTTCACTTTCGAGTCCTTGAACTTAACGAATCGCTTTCTCATCGAATCGTGTCGAAATCGCTGAGACGACGGATATAAAAAGAATGGTGCTAGAAAGATGGCTGTGGATCAAGCGGATGCACGCTACCGCTCCAAAGTATTTGCTCACTTGTACGCTGTGAGACGGTTTTAGAAAGTATTACTATATGGTCAGGATCGGAATTATTTGTGTGCATCCCTCCGTATTGATAGCATCAAGTTGTATTTGGTTTCAAGCAACGATACTCTTATTCAAGCTAAAAACATACAGTAGAAGCATGTCTATAGGATAACGAGAGTACTTCTTTGACACACGATTCTACCGTTCTCAGCGGATTCATAGACTCTGTACGGCTATCGTAAACGGTCGAGAATGTCACCCTGACGAGGACAAGTTCGATGCCCGAGACTCGAGTTGGTATTGAGCACGATTAGACGTTCCTTGAGTCTTGGTAAAACTGTGAACGCAGTCGATTAGCCCTGGATCGGATCAAGAGCTCTTTTGCTTTCGATTCGAGCTTCGATAACGAGGAGGAGTGGTTCTCGCGTGAAATGGAATAACGAAGGGGTTGGAGGTGCGGATTGGGGGTGGCGGAGGGCTTTTACAAGAACGTTTAAATTAATCGGCGGACGTGACACGGTGTTCATTAGGTTTCGATGTAATTGCAGCGGTTCCTCGAACCGTGGAGCCGCCTCGTGAATCACGGTGGCGAAAATTTTTCGTCGAACGACTCCCTCACGAGTAATAACGATAAACGTCGACGGAAGTTTTTCGTCCGGCGATTAAACCCCCTCGAGTTTCATCGTTCCGAGAGATAAGCTTTCTCTCTCTCTCTCTCTCTCTCTCTCTCCCCCTCCGTCTCTCTCGCCACAATTTTTTAATATTCTTCGCGTCACCCCCCGCCGCCCTTCGCCGCCTGTTTCGCCGCGGCTCGAAGTTTTTGTATTAACGAAGAAGCGAAAAAAAAACTTGTTCCTTCGACGTCGGTGTTTTCTCCGACATCGATACCCATCCAACTTCATAAAAGATGTTTTCCCGTGCACGCCGTGATATTCTATCCGAGCGAAGGGAGAACGGGCAGGGAGAATCGTTAAAGTGTGTAATCTATTGCCATCAGGGAGGAAAGGGCTTAAAGATGACAAAGTGGGTGGCTCGTAGTTGCGACTTATAGCTTCTACTAACGACCCTCGTATCCCCGGCTTCCTATCCTTTCAAAATTCTGCGGTAATAAATGATAGACCGCCGCGGAGTTTCTTCAAAGCCGCCTTTTTGCATAACTTAACGTCCCGAACAATTGCTCGCAGGGAATGAATCTTTTAAGTGGACGGTAGCCGTATTTTCAGGATTTTTTTGCACAGACTCCTTTGCTCCTGTCCTGTCCGCAGAGGTTCTACAACCTTCCTGATACACGGTATCAGTGATCGCGGTTGACTACGGCCCGAGAAAATTAAATAGAACATTCTCTACAGTGTAGCCTAATATCACATCACAGCAGTCACGTCATTCACCTCGCTTCATCTCATCACTAAACTGTTGATGGTTTATGCAATTTAACCCTTTGCATTCTTAAGGCCTGCTGTACTGCCCAGGAACCTTACAAGCGTTACGCTCCTACAGTCAGTGTTACTGCCTACATTTCATCATTTATAGATAAAAGTGTTTATATGCATTCGTTTATCAATGTCATCGGGTATTTATACTTGTCTATGTTTATTCTACGCTTATCCTATTTCGTAGTATATAAACTTCAAAGGTTGAAAAATTAAAAATTTAATGTTTGAAAGAAGTCGTATAATCAAACAAATTGCCGAGATTCCTTCGTGGTCATTTTATGTAACTCGGGTAAATCTAAGAAAAAACTACTTGGAGTTAACTGCCAACGTATAGCCTAATTACTTGGGGTGCAAAAGATCAATATATGAAACGAAAGATAAAAAGACAAGGAATGTCACAAAACAGCTTCATTGAGAAAATCAATTTTTAATACTTGAGTGCATCAGTAAAAAAACAAGACCCAATGAATGTAACTGTATTGTTCATGAGATGAAGTTATACTCTAATTAGGCGACAGACAAAAAATGAGCGAAAATATAATTGTTTTAGATTATTTTAATTTTTCTTTCAAGTTCAACACTGCAGAATAAAAATCGACATAACCTGTTCTCTCTCCATACCCTTCATATCCAGATTGGTTTGTGATGGACATTTAATAACTTAGCAAAAGAAAAATGTGGTATTTTAAATAGTTCAAAGAGCGAATGTAGTCTTGTTGAAGTTTCATTTATTTAGCAACATTAACATATGAAATATGGAAATCTAGAAATGTAGGCATTGCGTCATCATCACATCATTATAAGAAGGAGTTTGAGTACAATGCTGTAAGTATTTTAGAGCGACTACAGTCGCATAACTTTTATCATTAAAATCGCTATATTTTATCACGGCGCTATCTTTTGTTACTATAATCGCTATATTTTATCACGGTGTAATCTTTTATTATTATAATCGCTATATTTTATCACGGTGCTATTTTTTATTACTATAATTGCTATATTTTATCACTGCTATCCGCGGTTTCGGATATCTCCAGGCTTTTTGTACTACGTACTTAATCTGTACTCTACTATGGCTGAGTTGTTATACATTTCTACCACCGGCTGATCCGTCCTACAGCTGGCTTGTATTTCCTAATTGCGTACGATTTAACGTAGACGGCCCTCTCTTGACTTTCTACGTCGAACCGACGATCTATCTTCCGATCGGACATTTCAGCCGCGGTTTCGCGCGGGCGCATCGAAATGACAGATCCATAATTAAATGTTGAATTATTGTCGGCTCGACCGCCGCGCCATTAGTCCGCATTGTCGCGAAATTCTGCTCCGTATCCGATTTGCCGATGCCGGTCGAACGATTAGAATTTGGTTTCCGTTCATGGCTGCGCCACCGAATGAATTTAATGTAAAGCAGAATGCAGCGACCGGTGAATGGAGCCGAATGAATGCTTCGGAAATGTTCGAAAGCTGTAGCTTCGATTGCTCTCTCAGGGACTGTTGAAGCTCTGGTTTTTTGGGCTGTAAAAAATTTCGAAAGAGAAGGGACACGGGATCGTGTTATTCAAATAACGTAACTGTTTCCCGGTTCCTGATTTCCCGAGGCAGAAACGCGGAACCGGCCGCTCTAAAAATAAGGCAAACCGTCGGATGAGTAAGACAGTAATGATGTTCCGACGCCGTTTCTAATAATAGCAACAAATTTCGCCGCGATCGATGAGAAACGAGAGACTAATCGGCTTGTTCCGCGTGTTTCTTCGACGTTGGCGAGATTCAGCGACCGAGCTTGCCGCTGCCAGCTCGAAAGACCATCGTCACGAAAATTTTGCAACGAACGCTCTGTTTGTGTAGCATTGATCTTGGCATTAAGCGTTACAACAGAATCTGGACCCCTTCGAGGGTTTTACCTGTCGATTATGACGACTCGGTTCGAAACGACGCCTACAGGTCGTTCGAGTTCTCGTTAAGCTTGCTAAGAATGCAGTTGTGGACTCTTGGGAGAGGAACGTAGGGGTTCAATGTCTGCTAACTTTGTTTATTTCTTGAAAATATGGAGCAAGGACTATAGGTAGGAAAGAGAAATATTTTTATGAATGCGATACTCTATTTAAAAGCGTAAAGTAGACTTTAGACTTTAGACTAGACTTTACTTTAATACTCTTCTGAGAAATAGGAACTGTATCGTAATAGCCAAAGTTACTTGCTACTTGTTTAAATGAGAGATTTTGCAGTTTTACAACACTGAAACAACTTAACACGTTGAACGCCACAGTGAAAACAGCCATACCTAATCAGACACGATATAATTCACTATTTTTTATATAAATCGTAAAGGAACAAAATATTTGAGTACTCAGTCCTGTTTTCCGGTT
Source organism: Macropis europaea (assembly GCA_916610135.2). Lineage (NCBI taxonomy): Eukaryota > Metazoa > Arthropoda > Insecta > Hymenoptera > Melittidae > Macropis > Macropis europaea. The sequence goes on from OU744344.1 coordinate 29,937,096, forward strand.
CCTATATTATTGTTTCAGTATGAAGTTTGCTCAGAATTTTGCGACAATCATTAATTATTTAATTAAATTAAATTTGAGGTGTCAACATAATACATACATACTCCTGTAATGAATATTCAGCACACAACACATATTTTCTTCTCAGATTTTTCAAGGCTCAAAAGGTTAACATACAAACACCTCAACCTTTAAAATTCTGAATCTGACGATTTTATAGCCTTCTAAAATTTCTCACTTGCTCACCACGCAACTTTAATGATTTCAACGACTGACATCCATATGTATTTTCATCTCCATTTTCCTATCACTCTTCTGGACCTTGTAAATCAGTCGAAATACGCGCTTGAAAATGCGTCGTATAATTCACGGATCAGATCGGCGCAGGTTCGTTTCGGGCATAAAAATTTGCGCTGACGCTCGATGCATCATCGACGCGGGGAATTTATTCGTCGGCGCTCGAGTATCGCGCGATGTTCGACGACTGCATTTTCCAGCGTGTTTTTTGTTCAGCCGGTTTGACGATCGACGACGGGAGCATAGCGGCGAATATTTCTGAACCGTTCTCCGATCATGAACAACCGATACGACCGGCTCTCGATGCCGCGGAAGCTAATACGGCGAATAAACGCGAAGAATTACGAGAGAGTTTCGTCGACGCGAGACAAACGATCTGTAAAACGTTTTCGAGTCCCGTTTCACCGGTGCAGCTAATTTCGCGTCATCGTTCTCGCCGAGCAATGCCGATCGTCCGCCATTGCATCGATAAATCACCCCCATTTTATTCCCAGCCCTCGATTTTATCGTCACGTCCACCAGAAACAGGTCTACGGGTCCCCTTGTTTCAAAATTGAAAGCTCAGTTTCCACCGATTCTGTGTCAGCGTCCACTGAAATTTTCATTAGCCTTCAGAAAAATGAATTAAGCTAAGGAGAAGTTATTTAATTAATTAAAAATATGTTTGGAGCACCAGAGGTTTTCTGAAATCTTTTAGTCTCGAGAAGAATAAATGCAGCTGAAGAGAAGTTATCTAATTGATAGAAAATATGTTTGGAGTATCAGAGTCCGCTGAAATATTTGTTACCCTCGAGAAAAATAATTGAAGCTGAAGAGCAATTATAAAATTAATTAAAAATATGATTGGAGTACCAGAGGTCCACTGAAATTTTCTTTAACTTCAAGAAGAATTATTAAAGCTGAGAAGAAGTTATCTAATTAATTGAAAATATTTGGATTACCACAGGTTCACTGAATTTTTTTTAGCCACAAGAAAAATAAATGAAGCTGAAGGGAAGTTATCTGATTAATTTAAAATTATGCTTGGAGTACTAGAGGTCCACTAAAATTTCCTTCAACTTCAAGAAGAATTATTGAAGTTGATAGAAGTTGAACAATTGATTAAAAATATGTTTGGAGTATCAGAGGTACAAGACACATTGGTATCATTTTGAATAGCATGTCATCAAAGACCAACAATGGACATTGTACGGTATTCCTCGCTGTTTGTTTAACATAAATGGGTGTACCGGGCAAAGACAAAGGGGCTTTCGAATCAACAAGCCGCGTTTACATGCGCCGTTCTATTACGAAGACAACGTACATCGACTGATGATCGATAACGATTGTTCCAAGAGTTTCTTTGTGTTCCTGAAATTTCTTCAACACTTTATTAACCCTTTTCGCTGCAAAAAACGACTGTAGCCGTATCACTCAAAACAATCGTTTCATTTCGAAACAGCAATCACTCGACAGTAATCGAACATTCTTCCTCCATTTCGCATATACTGTCGTCAACCCCTTTTTTAATACCCTGTAGAATACGATCGATACATAGAAAAAACCACAAAGCTAATACAAAAGTATGTACTCACCAAAAGTTACGATTTCTGTGTCGAATAGCTGACTGTGCTTGGGGGGAAAGCACTTGGTATTATTCTTTTTGTCCTTTTAAAGTCCTCAACCCTTTTTTCAATACCCTCTAGAATACGTTCGATACGTAGAAAAAACCACAAAGCTAATACAAAAGTATGTACTCACCAAAAGTTACGATTTCTGTGTCGTATAACTGACTGTGCTTCAGGGGGAAAAGCGCTTCGTATTATTTTTTTTCGTAACGAAAAAAAATACAGTCGGGAGAAACATTCCTGAAACGAACGGTAAAATAATTCCCGATGGAATTTCCTGGCTGGAAGAAAAAGAGCGGAATGTTCGACGCTTTCGAGGCGGTTAAAAGCGGACCCGCGGTTTAGCATTATTCGTGGATTAGGGCGGCCTGCTCGTATTTTGAGAATTCGGGAAATTTATGGCGGAAGCGAGAGAATTAATATCGAAACTAATTTCCGTTGCCAGCGGCGAACACGCACGGGAAAAGTTAATTATTCAACATTTCCGTTCCCGCCGCATGACCCGCCGTTCTTTCGACTTTTCAACTTTGTTTAAAAGACCAACAACTTTTAATCGCTGTTTCATGAAGCTGCTCCTCACGAAACTATCGTTTCTTCTGTCCGCAGGAAATAATATGCTGCTACACACAATCGAAGTATCGAGTTTCTGGATTGTCTTCAACGATCGACTAAATATAAAAAATAATAGAATTATTGTAGTCTACAATCTCGAATCGTTGAAGATCCAAGTACAGACTTAAAATTATGTATTCATTAAAATACAACAAGATTGAGAAGAAATTCACCTCTTCAACCATGTCAGCTTTGTGTCTATAAAAATAACCAAGATCCTAAATTCGAACCATAATATCATTGAATTATTCATATACTCTACCACTTTGATTCATATTTCTGAAAATCTGAGACACCTTGTATAGCGTCATTACACCTTCTCTGAATATTTATTGCTTACAGTACTTGAAATCAGCATTTAGGACAATTTTCGCTGTAAAAATGAATCGATAACATGATAAAAAAAATTGTTTGTCACCGATTATTCTTGAATTTCCGAATTTTTCGCTGCAGGTACGCGAGGTCGCGACGAAGCGCCCGAATTGTGACGGCCCTGGCGGCTATTTTTGCTATCGTCCGCGCGTTATTTATAACAACAGACTTATTTCACCGTCCACACGACTTCTATCTATCGTGAAGCTTGGTACCTTCGGATTCACGCCGGAAACACGCCGACTTCGTAATCCTGCAGCAGTTTTTCCCACCTTTTTCCCGGCGACGCCATGGCAGACGTCGATTACGCGGCCCGCGTCGTTGAAAAGAGGAAACAAAGTGACCGCGACCGATGTTTCTAATGCTTGCAGTTAATTATCGTGAAAGCTCGCCCACATAGGCAAGATTAAATTCGTCGAATCATCCTTTCGCTAATTACCGTAACGTTTTCGAAAGTTCACGATAACTGTAATTAATATCGTGCGACAGGTGCACGATATTTTCACGTAATTAGACCGAACGAGCGCCGCGTCCATGGACGGGTTAAGAATCGCGATATTTTCCCGGTAATTCCATTTCTTAACGTCGTCGAGCAGATTTATACGTCCGTTCGACGATCAAACGAGATTAATCGCGGAGAACGTTAGGAGGAGCCCGGCGTCGATAAATTAACAATTAGGGAGTTTATCGAGCGCGAGTTCGTTTACGGAATCGAACGTCGTCGTACGTCTTGCGAAATCGCATTTCGTCGTGCATTAACTCGAGAAACGATACACACCTCCGTCTATAAACGTCAGAATAGTGATCAGATTGCAAATAAATTTTAAGATTCTCATTAAGTAGTTGCAGTGTTTAGGAATACGCTCTTCTGTGTCACGCCATCCGTCCCTCACTTTTCCAACTTGTCTCTTGTTGTCATATTGACACAATGGTAAAAAATCAATATAATGAAAAGATAAATAGTTAAATTTGCAAATTCTTTGATTGAAAATAAAGAAATGAAATTTCTATACATTCAGGTACAAGATTGTTCAGATTATCCGCATTGTTCACAAGTAATAAAACGATGTGCAAGAGATTCTGCTTTTTTATACTTACCTCATTTTTGTGAGAAACATGTGTCAAATTGACCCGAGGAACGGATGAGGGATAAGCATTGTCCTTTTGGTAAAACTGACGTTTAGGGGAGGCAGCCCCGATGACCCTGACCTTGACATATGTTACCAAAGTCATCCTCCTGAGTAAGTTTCAGAAGGTTTTAGCCGTCGCTCGTTTTTTATTAAAAAGTTATTAACAAAAAAAGTTTGCAAAATGTAGCAGTTATTTTGAGTATTGAAAGGCATAGACGACTAATATGTATGTGGAAATAGTACATGTATGATCAAAGAAAAGTCATTTGAAGCAGGAAACCATTAATGGACAGAGGATTATGATATAAGAAACAGTCGACGAGTATGCGAAATTAGAATTTTACTCAGTATTTAGACGATCCAATGGATACATAGAACTCATTGTTTCAAAGAAAGCTACAATGCGTCATGGTCGAAACCATGAAAAATCACGGGACGGGAGCCCTTCCCGCTGCACCCCCTTCCAAAAAAAAATCCAGCCGAACCTAACTTATTCTTGAATTAAATTCAGGATAGGATAGTTTCATTTTTCCCAAGGACAGATTAGGGAGACCCCCCCTTGCGCTCCCATCTCACACCCTGCAGTACTATCCCGAAATAATCTAACTTAACTTAACCTAATGTGTTCTTGGGATAAATCAAACTCTTCTATCCTTTTTTTTACGTAGAGGAAACCTTCAAAACGCACGGGGGGGGGGTATCCAGGGTAGTTTGGGATTCTTACCCACTAAAACCTCCACGGTGAGCAATCCTCTGGCGTGTTAGGGAGGGCTCCGAGAACCCCATAAGGACACTACGGAGCCCAAACTATCCTGTCCTGAATTTAATTCAAGAATGAGTTAGGTTGGGTTGGGTTTTCTTTTGAGTGGGGGTGCAGGGCCATGTGTTGAAGTTTTGAGCGGGTTTTTCATTCAGTAATGACCAAGTGTTGCGACATGTATCAACTTTGTTGCAAAATGGATCTCCTTTCGTGTTCTGTATTTAATAATTAATAATTTTGTAAATAATAAGGAACAACGACTAAAACCTCTTGAGTGTTACTGAAGAAGGTGTCTTTGACAACATATGTCAAGGTCAAGGTCATCGGGGCTGCTTCCCCTAAAATCAGTTTTACCTTTATAAAACAGAATCGGATAATACATTTATATTTATTTAACATATGTTTGATAAGATCGGGAACGACATTACTTACGAGATGACCTGTATTAATTTCCTCCATTTCTGTTGCAATATATTTTCTTCATTCGTTTCAGTACTCTCTCGCAAGATATCCTAGAATGTGTACATTTCAGTATAAATCGACAACTAAATCAATGAAAACTGCCATTTCGCAGCATTTTTATGGAAATGACAGCGATTTCGTATGAAATAAACTGTTTCGTACCGTACGGTTTAAATTGCAATATATTTTCTACATTCGTTTCGTCACTCTCTTGCGAGCGTGCAAAATCATTTTTCAAGTGATCCAGGTGAATCGTATTTTGAATAGGAGTGGCAAGTGTCCCAAGACTTATGGGCGCCGGTGTACATAACGTGCACGCGTTACCCCTATAAATTCTCTGGTTACACGGCATTGTCCATTGTTCGTTCTTCCCCGTGTAATCCGATGGAAATTCATTAACGTGGATATTTGCGAATGAACGTCCGCGGAATCGGGAAGTTTCGTCGCGCGGTTCATTAATTTCGCCTAACTGAATAGCGGTTGTCGTGTCCGGACAAGTAGCCGGCCACAATCCGCGTGAAATAAGTCTGTCACGATTAAACGCGTGACTATAGTCTTTGGTACTTGTACCGTGTCACCGTACCGCCATTTTCAGCTGAATATTATGTTGAACGGATTATCCACCGCAATTAATTTCTAATACCTTTGTAGTCGGGCACAGAGGGGTACTCTGAATTCTCACCTTCTAATTTATTGAATATAATTGTTCGAGGGGGCGTTGAGTGATGAGCAGCTAATCTGCTTGCACGGATGCAATTTACTTTGAAAAAGGTAACTGCAGATTTGACAGACTTTTGGTACAATGGACGACGTATGTAATAAAATTTTCTGGCATGAAGCTTCGAGTTCAAGAAAATCGATTTTTAACATTCAGCAAATACACGTGACAGAACATATTTTTACCATTAGTTATTTTCTGTTAAATTCTTTGAAGACTATGATAATTTACAGGTAGACAGCGAAAAAGATATTGCCACCATTAATATCGAGTGATCATTCGGCGCAAGTAGAAACAGCGAGTAATGGCCAGACAACAGAGACAATTTGTACTCAGTCTTCAGAGTCGATTTCCTGCAAAACGAAACTTCCTATAAAAAATATTACTTCATATTGTTCATCTATTTTAACACGAAGAATAACCCTGTTCGAGGTTCCACAAATAAATTAACAAATTTAATCTAATTTTCGATTTGCAACGTTTTTCACGCCCAACGCAGCGTCGATGGCGAAATTGATGATCATTGGAACGCGATCAGGCTGGTATCGGGTCATTTATCTCGCGACTTACGGATCTCCTAATCGTTAATAACATCGAGACTTAATTATCTAGCCATCACGAATTGGCAAACCAATAATCATCAATCCAGTTGATACGTGATAGCCAGTTCCGCGGCGTGCACCGTAATACTGCAGATCCTGCGGGCTATAACTTTGCTTATTGGACCGGAAGTAATTGTCTAATTACCGCGATCGTTTCCAAACAGCAATTTTATTTAACTGGTAATGTATTGTTTCTATTTCTGTCACAGGATGGCAGAGAATTGCTGCAGCACGAGGCCGAGGGGATCAGGACCATCGAGATTCGACCGTAAGCAGACAATTTTTTAACAAATTTTCAGGTGTACACAAAGGACCATAAAGAACAAATTGGATACTATTTATTTACATCGATAGGTTGTCAGTTGACGTGGAAACGTAAACAGACGCGTGACGCGTGTACACTGTGTTCGTTTAATTTCGTATCCGTGAATTTCGGTATCGGTCGACTAGAAAAATTGCCACAGAGAAAAGTGGCCTCCATCTCGCGCGTCTTGAAATAGTTTGATGATCACCGATCCGTAATTTTAGTCCAAGGTGTAGGTTGAATGACGCAAATCGAGGCCGTCTGGCAAACGGGAAATCCTCGAGTTCCACGATTCCTTGAAAAAAATGTTTTCCCATTACGTAATCAGCTCAGGCTCCATTCTACCGATGACGGAAATTCAAGGAACACTAACACGTTTGATACCGTCATTCAGTTCCAAAATCGGCTACTACGAACGATACTACATTTTTAGTAAATACTATATACAGTTGTACTGAATACAATATACAGTCACTTGCAGAAGTTTTCAGGCAGTCAATTTTGTAGTCTTAATTTGAAACGAACTTCAAGGAACATCTGATTAAAAAGTAAGTCATAGAGAAGAGCAAGTGATCTATGATATTTCTTTTAATTTTCAAACATAGATAGTGAAAATAAATTTTGAGTGGTTAAAGGATACCGTTATCTAGCAATTCACTTTTCAGAATAATTAAAAATTGCAGACTTAAATTATTTATTGACGCCTTAAGATATCAAATACTATAAATGCTTCGATTATTGTACCCAATATTTTTAAAAATATTTAGTGAGTCACAGAGTCGTACGTACGTAACGCCCGATAGTGAACGCGTTAAGGGTGTGTTTTTAGATGTGGAATTGTTTGAACGATCCGGTTGAGTGGAAGAAACATACGGAAGCAATTAGGTTGACAATGATGTCTCGAAATTACGTAAATGGGAAGAATACGGCCCTCCGCGGCACTTAATCCGTCTGAATTTAATCAAGCCCCATGGCTCGTAAGTAGCGGTTACGGAAACACCCTCGCCAGACCTAATGAAATAATAAACACCGTACGAGCCGCGCTTTGTATTCCTTCACTCTATTTACTTTGATCTTCCCTTTATCCTTCTGCGTTTCGTTGAACGCGCGATTATGCTCGTCAGGGAACAACTCGACCCTCGAAACTGCAAACGCGTTTGTCAGCGGGAATTTCAAGTGCGACGCGGAGAAAAATTGTGCTACAAACGGGGCCGACGATTGTCATCGTACTTTTCCGGCGAAACGAGATTTTTGAGAGGAAAAGGGTAGCGTTATTTGAAACTTCAAATCTAAAATACACTCTTCTAAAGGATTAAAGACTTGTTCATTTAAATTGATTAGTTAAGGTATTAAATATTACGAATGTTTCTTACATTATTATTAGGTTGATCGGGAAATATTGTCGTGCTGTTCTGTCGAAATTCCTAATTACTTTTTATTATTTTTAGATGAATGATAAACGATATATAGAAGACTGAAAACAAATTAATTTTAATAGTAACAAACTGTCCTTTTGTCTGAAAGATTTGTTCCATCAGAGATGTGTTATACATTGTCCAAAAGTATCGGAAGCATTCAGCCTATGATTTATAACTTGTTCATATGACGAACGTATGCAATCCATGCCAAAAAACAATTCAGAGAGTAAACTTCGCCATCAAGCCTCTCGTCAGAGAAATAATGATTTCAAATGCATATAGTCCGGTGAAACGCGGAGTACATTTTGAAACTCAGTTTCCAAATCAGCGTCGCGGAATAGAGGAAACGCTGATGAATAGTTCTGCGTGCCAAGAAGTGCACAAAGTACTACTTATGCATGTGGGAAGCGTCGCAAAGAAGGACTCATAAGCTGAAAATAACGCACGTTTGCAGCCGAGAAACTAAACGAATCCTGGCGAAAATTGTGTTTGGCCAAAGAAAACTTTGAAACGTACTTCTGTATACGAGAAACGTCACCGTTCCGCCTGGGAGTAAACAAATTTCTATTATACTGAGAGTCAGGAAATTCACGGACGTATTCCGCATCTAAAAATTGTTTCTTCGTCTACATTTTCAAAATTTTCATCATGGCATCAAACGCCTCGCGAGTCCATTTTAATCGCGCTATTTTTTAGAATTCGTCTAAAAATATTGTAGTGATATTATTACAGAAGTTTTTAAATATTCAAAGGGAGATTAAGCTACTTGCTCTTGAAAATCAACGTACCTACTTTCAGTTATTATTTCAAGTTTCATTTAGAACTTTTGGTACCGTCAGAACATTACAATCATTTGAATAATTTAACATTGAAAAGCATACAATAAAAAAGTTGTGAGATTTACAAAAAATTCACTCCAATCATTCAATGCTTCTAAAATTAAATTCTTACAGGATCGATATATGCCATTTTGAAAATAAAGTTCTTATATAAAGAAGTGAAAAGTGCCAGTGTATTATGCTTCAGTCTGTGAAGGTGGAAAAACTCTAAGTTTTCCCAGAATCACCTGGCCATGATGACTCGGGTCGGCGATAATCGAAGGTGCTGGATCAAAGGGTTCCTCATCCACCACCGTGCCAATTCACAAGCTTAAAACACATCCATTGCTATTGACTTGAGCAACAAACTGTATTAAAAATTCTCCATATCAATAAAAAAATGTCACCCCTATCACCCCCATATAATTTCATAAATCCTCAAGGATGATTTTGCCGGCTCGGGTGGCAACGATCTACAACTATCCGACGCGACACCGTGAAATTCTGATAATTATTTTCGGGGTCGCGTCGAGAGGATTCGACGTCAGAAAGATCGAGCTGATCGAGTGTATCGAAACGTGGCAGGGAGGTGGTGAAGTCGATGGAACGTTTGTACGCGGTGCCGTCGGAGAAGCTGCGAGTTTGGTCGGTCTGGCTGTCGAAGATCGGTGAAATCGCGGACGAGTGGCAGAGGTGGCTGCGTTCACACATCGATCTATCGATAAGGCTGTCGGAACGATTGCGGGAGGTCGACCAGGCCGTTGGACGGTCCAAGGAGCCGGTGAGTTCTGCTTCGTGTAACGACCGTGCTAACAGGTTCGCCTATCGCCAGCAAATTTATGTGAAAGCCCCGCGGCTGCTGGGAGGGGCACGTGAAAAATTACCGCGATCGCCCGGAGAAACTGGGACTTTTAGCCGGTAATTAATAAGATTGCAGCGTGCAGCAACTCGGCCTGAAATTACGTTATGGTGAAACTTGTTTAGCGCACGTTAAACTGTGTTATATCATCGGGGCCTGGCTATAATATCGTGTAGCCTCGGTTAATGCGATGTTACAGCGGCATAGTGTGCCGGGTTCTTAAGCTTCGCCTTCTGCGTTCGACCCGCACCACTCTCGGGAATTATTCAAATTTTGCGGATCGAACGTACACGATGTTAATATTTACTGCCGCTGTCACGTACGCGTGATTTCATTCATTCGAAATAAATATTTTAAATACTAATAAATTAGGAATTTCACAATATTCAGTGCAGAGTAATAATGTAAAACGCTTAGTTACTTAACAGTAGAACAACCACCGTTGAATGTATACCTAATTCTACCACATCTGTCGATTTAACGAGTTTTTAAAAACACGCTTTATCTGTTATTATTTTTTATTTCTTTAATATATAAATAATTAATTAACAAAAATGATTTTCAGTTACAAAGACTTTTAATATTTCACACTTACTTTTTCGCAAAAAAAGGTGCTTATCGCATGAGTTTTAGGTAGCTGACTGAAAACGAAAATGCGATTTTCTAAACTGTTATCGAAATACTGTACCCATAGACTTACATATAAATAATAGACTGCTCGCACCTTGTAAACTGACAGCAAAAGTGCTTCTATATGAGACAAGAAATCGAATAGTCCATTGTATATACACGCGTCAATTACCGTACCACGTTATGCTGCTTATGGTGATAAACTATTAAGCCGGTTATATTGACGGATTCTTGTGTATTTACGTATACTCTATACAGAACTTCGAAATTATAGTGGTTGATAGAAAATAAATTGGCATATACAATCATTCTTTCATCTCGACAAAAGCCGACATAAATTTTGACAAAAAACCTTAATAGTATCTGTAATTTAAAACAAAAAATCTGAAATCCGTCATTTGAAAGGTTTGGTTGTTCTAGTGTTAAGAATTCTTCTAAACATGTTAAAAAATAATTACTCTTCGCAAGGGGTTACAAAATGAATTTTCATGGCTTGTTATGATTATTAAGTTTAACCCTCATCCGTCTCTCGTGTCAATTTGATACATTATTCTCACAAAAGTACAATAAACGTGAAAAAGCAGTATGCCTTTGCATATCGCTTTATTATTTGAGAACGATGCGAACGATCTTAGGCCTGAATGTATCGAATGAACAGAAATTTAATTTCTTGTATTGCCAATGAAAGAATTTTGCAAATGTGACTATTTATCATTTAATTACATTAATTTTTGACTACTGTGTCAATTTGACACCAGGAAGCAAATTAGTTTGGAAAACTGATGGTCAAATGAGGGTTAACAACATACGTCAGAGAAGCAATCAATGTTCTCCAGACTAAATGAACGAATCAAGAAAGGAGGAGAGAATTTTCTTTCGCACCGTAGCTGTCCGATTTCCGTCTCGCGTATCGTCGATTCATCGTTACGCACCGTAAACTCGACGAATCGCGTATTCGAAGACACGGATCGATCGTTTCGTCTCAATATCGCTTTCCAATAATTTCCAGCCGCTGGAGATAACGTAGTCGGTTCCTGGTTGGCTTTCGGAACGAGTGTAAACGCTACTTCTCGCGATAGACGTTAGACGTTAACAAAGCCCGCCTCTAACAAAGCGCACGCGATATGCATTACGAACCCGCCGTAAATATCCTGTGCTCGTAAAAGCGCGCCCGTCTCCAATGGAATTCCGACGACGAACCTGAAATTTCAACGTAAATTACAGGCTCACCTGTCGCAATCCTATTCAAACCGCTGAGCGTCGCTGCTGCTCGAGATGACAATCGAGAACACCGAGAACTTACTACTCTTTCCGCTCATTTTCACAAGGACGAAAAATATTCACCCCCGTGTCTCTTTCATCATGAAATAAATCGTAGAAAAGTAAAAATTGATATTGGGTTGAAATTAAGATAAAATATGAGTAGCAACCAGGAGGGTCAAGATTTTAAAATCTACTCAGCAATGATGAAAGTGGTGATCTTGAGTTAAAAAAATAATTTCTGAGGGGTGTCTTATAGTAAGAACCTGGTTTTGAACGGGTAAACTTCTCTAATTCTGTCTAATTGAATCTAACAAACTAACGGAATAATGTCAACAAAATTATGCTCAATAGCACAGGGTTTATGAGACGTGTTGTTTTGGTAACTAGATACAGCACTGTAGAAGGTGTTCCTATAAAAGGGTGTCGAACTGTAGGAGTCCTCAAATGTAACTCAAAAATTCATAAGACTTAGTACTTGTTTGATAAAATTAAAATTGATACATGGATCACTGTTGGCGCACACAGAATATGTTAAACTATTGTAACATTTATCTAATCTCGATCTTCACGTTACAGATACCAAATTGTACTTAAAAATTCGCTGTATAAGACCAGAAATTTTCCAATTTCCCTTTGAAAAACCCGAATGTCTTGAGCATCGAAGTCTCCCGACTTTTCCGAAACGAGACGCTTAATTTCTCTAAGCTCTCCTCCAACGTCGAGTTCCCTTGTTAAAGCAAGGAGAACATGATTTACTCGAGTCGTTGGGACTAGCCGTGTTTCCCAGCATCCAGTTGGTTAACCTTGAACACCGCTAACCCGACGAGAGAGCATGTTTCGACCCAGTAGCTCAGGTGTTCGCCGACTGTATTTTTCAGTCGGCTGGAAGATTTATACTCCGAAGCTGCATAGAAGAGGGATGGTGAGACGGTTTTAAATCTCTTGTATCGCCGTGGAAAAAAAATAGTGTCTCGGTGACGGTGTCGCCCACACGTGTTGCTTCGTCATTCCGCAGGGTGGGCGACCTTGAAGCGGCTGCTGCTCGAAAAGAAGATTAATCGAGCGTCTTCGATATATTTAGCAGGGCGCAATTCACCTTCAACAGATTTTTTAAATTTAACACGCTCATTGCTGGTCGAACGTCCAACAATCTATTTTAATATACTGCGAGGGAAAAATGTTTAACTGTTTGATCGTAGAGTTAATATCTCATCAATGCTACCCAAAATTTAGAGGAATTATTAGTTATTTAATTCTTAGAGTGTGAAACACTTCAGAGCTAAATATTTGTTGTGGTCAGAAAATTGTACCGTGTCCTGAACTTTTTTAAATAATTAAAAACTGACACAAGAAGAAGTCAATCGAAGCTCTATTATTAAAGTCGCAGTGAGATTTATGGAATTATAAGTACGTATATTTAGTAGAAAGACCGTCCAGTTTTTTAATGACGAGAGGAATTAAACGGGAAAAAACTCAGTCAGAGGGACGGTGGTGGAATGGAGAATTCCAGGGGTTGAAATTCGAGAGTAAAATTTGTTCACAGAGACAATAGGAAAAATTTGAAACTGGATGGACGCTTAATAAAATCGAACGATACGATTCACGAAGCGGGAACAGATTTTTATCGAATCGTACGGGGACAGGTATTAATAGGAACGATTAAGAGAACAGTATTTGCGAGGGAATTCGAAAACGTCGAGAGGATTTATGCGTTGCGAACAACGAATGTTGTATCACGTTTCCCTCGTTCTTCGTCGCCCAGATAACCAGTGCAAATTTAATTTTAATCTTAATATGCATTAATCGCCTGACATTTTCCTTGCGGACTAAACGAAATTCCAGGTTGTTTGGTGCGATCTTGATTATGCGATAGCAATGAGTTCCTCCTGGAAAATTCTTTTCGATGATCCTTTTAATTTTCTCGTCGCTTTTGAAGTCTGAAATAAAATTCCTAACAAATATGAATTCTGAACTATCTGTTTTCCGTACACAGTGAAAAATTCCGCATCTAGTCAGACGGTAAAAATGAGTCCTTATAAATATTTAATTGTTTTTTTATTATTCAAAATATTGTGAGGGTTTAATATTATGTTTTCAACTTGTTGAGACACGATCGCTGCAACTGGAACCTCTTATATCTAAATAATAAACAATTTCTCTCAACTATAGCAACATATACTCATAATTTACGTCCAGGCCCCGAAGAAATCAATAAGCCTCTGTGCATCCTCGATATCACAATAACACCCTACGACGCTTTTATGCTCATTCTCGTAAATCCGCTGTTCACTGCAAGTTTTTCTAGGATGTTCTTTCGTTGGCAGGTGGCGGATAAGTCCGCTGAAGTTTTCCAAGAGGAGCAGCTCTCGACGGAGGATCGAGTCGATGGCACGTCAGGTGAGAGACACGAATGATGTCATCTGGAGGAATTGTCCATTGTTTCCTCGGTCCTTTTCGTTTGTCTTCGCGGCATAAAGCGAAAAGAAATCGGCAATAACAAAGCTAATATACAGTTGGAAGCTGTACGATGGCGGCCCGTATCACACTTATCACGAGATAAATCTAAAAGTATGGCTATTGTCCTCGCGCGGGCCACCGCGTCACGTGGTCTTTTTTACGTTGTCTTAAACAGATTTTACGACGTCACGAAGGCCACGGCACATGGACCGAGGATATTCGAGGCGAGGGGAGAGCTTTATCTTCGAGTTTCCCGTATTTAATAAGTAATTCCACGCCTCCGCGTTATGGGTTACGCTAAATCCCATGGGACGGCTGCGATAAACCGTTTCGAAGGCGGAAGAGAGGTGCGAGCCTCTTTGTTCTTTCGAGAAATCCACGGGGGCAGAGTTCATTTTCACGGCAATTTAATTAACGCGAGAACGCGCGTCTCGCGGCCGGCAAAAACAGCCTAGCGAATTCTACGGCACCCGGTAGATTATTAACGCGCAATTAAACGCGACGATTGCCGCCCCCGAAGAAACCGTGCTGCTGTTTTTAGACGAGGAAACCGCAAAAACCAACGGAATTTCCATCCAGGATGCAACAGCGTCCAGATCGGAAGCATTCGACGATGCTACAGGAGACCAGGCGGAATCCACTGAGAAACCGGAAGAAGAGGGTGCTTTGGATGATGATCGCAGTGACTCTCAGGGAGAATCTGAGACTGTCTTAACGGCTGGTATGAAATACTTTTTAGAATAAATTTCTTTTTATTATTTCACAATGAAATATTGTGTTCTTTGAATATTAACACGTTGAACGCCTTCAAATTTAATTTAATTAAATAATTATTGATTTTCGCAGATTTCTGAGCAAAGTTCGTACTGAAACAATAATGTAGGAACAAAAGAACCCGACTGAGTACTCAAATCTTTTTTTTCTTTAAAATTGGTATAAAAAATAGTAAATTATATCGTGTCTGATTATGTATGGTCGTTTTTACTGTGGCGATCAACGTGTTAAGACTGAATATTATGCAGTTTGGCTGAGGATTTTTCCAGATCCTTTCGAACACAGTGAAAACAGACGTTCATGGCCAGACCTATCATGATGTTTTGTTTTAAATATAAATGACCAAGAAGAATTGTTTAAGGATTTGTTTGTGTAGTTTTTAACGTATGTTATTATTAGAAAATTTATGCTACTCCAAAAATCGATGCGAATTAGTGTTATTTAAAAAATTATTAACTCTCATAAAATTCAGTTTGACGTCAATGTCAAAATATCAGTTGTGAATAGTTGTGAATAACCTGTATTCAGAAATATATTTTATAACATGTGTGGGTATGGCAATTTTCACTGTGCTAGTCAACGTGTTAATTAAATTACCCACATGACACTTGACCTGTTGGAATTTTATTCAGAAATACAACCTTCGAATTACCATTATTATTATTTATGCAAACCCCGTACCGTGGTATTGTTACTCACCAAAGTAGCATATTTTGCTACCCCTTGCGGTGTTATTATTATTATTATTATTGAGTATATGAATGACAAATTCTTAAATAAAATTCTACATATTCATAACTTTACTGAAATTCTGACTGAAATCAGAATGGCTGCTTTATATAAGTAAGTAGATCTTTTTTCGGTGGTAACCTAATTTTTGTTAAATGTTGTCTCGTTTTTACAGAAGCAACTCCAACACTGGAGTGGCCGATTGGAAAACCGTGGCAACCTATAGGTCGAGAAGTAGTTAAAGAGAAATCATACGAAGTAAGAAATTGTTCAAACTCACAACAATTACTTCAATCAAATATAGTGTCAAAAATACTGTATACCAATATTATAATATTTTCACCGTACTTTAACACGTTCCATACCACAGTGAATAACTCAGTGACTAGTCAGTTAACATATGTGGTCAAGTATAAGAATATTCGTCTATTTACTATTATACTCATAATGTCGCTCAAAATTTTATAAAGATTGGTGGTTATTTAATTAAATTAAGTCAGATGCGTGTTTCGGCATGTCTGGCCAGTGATGGAATTCTCCACTGCAGCGGTAGTACTTAATGCGACAGAATGCAATTCCAAATAAGTATAGAGAGCAATGGGACGAGAATGAGGTAGCATGGTGTCAGAGTGAATCATGGGGCAAAGCTGGTAGGCGAGTAATTTACTGAGTATAGCATTTGGCGCCTTAATGAACACTAAATCATTTGAATGTGTGATCCCGTAATTATGTCTAGCAGAGTACTTCTTTCAACGAAATAAAACATTAAACGACACATTCTCCTTCCTACTTTACGCTCCAAGTCCCTAAATCTCAAAGACTAGCCTGAGTCTTTCAAGCAGGCCTCTCTTCAAAGTTTCAACTTTCCTTCATAAGTTCCAGGGCTTCGTTTACTGTCTTCTGTCATAAAAGAAACGCCATTTTACAGAAATTGCCTCTGCCGAGGAACGAGCAGGAGATGCGTGAGTTCCTGAAGAAGTTCACGCACCAGGCGACCGTTTACAGATCCTATTACAAGCACTGGAGAGAGACGGCGGACCAGGTAACGATTCTTCTACCTTCTGATTCAAAATCTACCAAAGATTCCTATTTCCCAAGGCGATCAAAGATATGGGAGGCAGATCAGTGATGGCCTCGTATGTGGTGCAAGGGAAGAACGATCAGCTGCCAAAGGAGAAAATAGAACAGATCGATCGATCGTCACAGGACAGCATAAAAAAGAATGACGAAGTTCCAGAAGAAAAAACTGAGAACGCTCAACAGCCTAAGGATAGGACTGAGTCGGATAGTTCTGACTACTATAGCGCTTTGGACGTGTTAGAGCCGTCATCGACAGAAACAGGAAATCCTGCAGTGACAGAACCTTCAGAAAATCCTCAGATCACAGATCCTGCAGAAAATCCACAGATCACAGAACCTGCAGAAAATCCACAGATCACAGAACCTGCAGAAAATCCACAGATCACAGAACCTGCAGAAAATCCTCAGGTCACACAATCTTTAAAAAATCCCACAACAGAGCCGCCGAAACAAGGAACAATAGTAACGAACAAGAATAATAAGTCTCCCACCTCAGCAGCTTCGAAATCTCGCGCACACACTGCCCCGTTGAAATCAACTGGTTCATCAAAAGCGAAACAAAGGAGCATGCCATTCAAATCTGGCAGAAGATTTTCTAAAATGGTAATCGAGCTTTTATCTTTACTTTCGTGTGCGTTTACAGGTTTGAAGATTTCTTCAAATAAATTTATCCTGTCATTCCTTTTGAGTTGACAGATGAAGGTCTTCAGGGTTCGAGAATTATTTTATGATTAATTTGTATCTTCAATTCTTTCTGCAATCATAGCTGCATGTCCCCGGAGCTGATCCAGCAATTTAAAAAAACTGTTACCTTTATTTGATAAGAACTTTCCAGTTGACAGATGAATGTGCCTCTTCGGGATCCAGAATAATTTTAACATAAATTTGTACCTTTAATTCCTTCTATATTCATAACCCCGTGTCCCAGTTGCTGATCCAGCGATTTAAAAAATATTTAATTCAAAAAACTTCCGAGCTGACAGAGGAATATTAATCCCCAGCCTACGGCACAAATTCGTGACATTCGTCAACGGAATCTGTCAGAATGTTGCATCGTACGCCTCGTATCTTCCAATTTCGATGTTATTTCGCCGGCAACCGACACTCGTCTGCCTCCTCGCCGCTAGTCCCCCGTTAATAATGGGATTTTCCTCGTAAATAACCGTATGAAATAAAAACACCGGCCGTACACGCGCGAATGTGCATTTCGAAAAAACAGAGGCATGGAAGAGACGCGGTTTTGCGGAGGGAACAAGATAGAAAGAGATGGAAATGCAGGAAGAGAGCACGGTGAAAATTGAGCCGCGGTCGCGTGTGTGATCCTAAAAAAATACGAGTTGCCGTACGCGCGCACTTTTTTCTTTAATTGCTACGTTTACTTTGTGTTCCCTCTTTGCTCTTTCGGTGGTTCACACGAAAATTCTCGCCCCTACCGTGCTCCAATCGGCACGCTTTTTCCCCGCGTTCTCTATTGTTCATTCCGCGACACGGTGAATGTTTTCAGTTTCACGTTTTTCATGTTCAGCCGGTTTTACCGATGTTTCCTGCCTCCGCCACAATCCCGAAGGTAGGAAACAGTTGCACAGAGTCTTTCAGACGTTCGCTTCATTGTTTTATGTTCGCTGGACCGAATGAGACCCAACGGAATTCGCATTTAATGGTTTCTGTTTTTCTTCCTGTGACGACTGATGCAAAAATTGAATGCGTCTGCGTAATTCTGACATTTTATGCACTTATAGAATTCGACGTAAATCTTTATGCTACAGTAATAGTGGAAAATAACGAGTGTACCATTGAATATTTGCAGGTTTAATATTCTCATCAGTTCCTCCAAAAAACGTGCTATTATAATAATAACTTTTGCAGATATGATGCATGACAAAAATAAGAAAAGAAATAAAAAATAGCCCTATAAATTTATTCCCATTTTTTAAATCTGTCTTTAATATCCATTGTATCACAATATAGTTACTATTCGCTGCATTTTAGTTATATTCATTGTCACATTTTTAAAACATCGTAGTCGAAAAAATGACTTTAACTGCGTTGCTTACAGTGTTTCTAATAATTGGAATGAAACGGACATGTATACACGAACACAGCCTTAGAACAGATTTAAAAAATATTATACATTTTCAATCTGAGATGAAACTTAACCCCCTGCCTTACGATCTTCCTAACTATTTCGTGTGATGAAGTTCACTATTTGAACCCTCGGCTACACTAATGATTGAAAAGCTTCTATCAGCATACGTAATTCCCTTCTAACAACACTCTAAAAGTGAAGGAAGCTGTGCTGCAAAGTTTTAAAGAATTGGCACGCGTGTTCTTGAGAAATCCTAGCTGGTTGTCATCCTCTCACAATTTAAAAACATCAGTAACAGAACACTGAGGCTGATGCTGTACGTCAGCAGCGCGACGCTTTTTTGTGTCTAGTAGAATGAGCCAGCACTCGTCAGACGTTCAGAAATAGAGGTCGCCTTTTATGAATGACAAGACCCGATGACACAGACGTCTTCAGCCCGCAAAAAGTCTCCGCAACGATTTTTATCTGTCCCTGTATAAATACCGAAGCGGGTTGACCTTTCGTTCGCTCGATACTCCGCAGGAAGAGCGTTCGCTTTTATTTACGATCGGGAGATCCGACGGTCCGTGGCTCGTTAAAGGAGCGATTCGTTTCGTCGCTGTCTTCCATCGCTGATTATACGCAGAGAAAAACGAAGGAATTCCCGTTTAATCAGCGGCCGGTTGCAAAAAACTCCGCGTAATTAAACGTTTATCGAGAGAGTCCGCGAGGGCGAGCGTTTATTAAATTCGCGAAACGGAACTTTTCCTCCCCTGGCCGGTTGATACGGTTAACGAGCTTTATAAATATTAGATCGGGCTACTATATTTCCTCAGATTTTTCTGTTCGGTCCGTTGACCTTCTTTCGGTCGATAATCGCCGGCGTTATCCGGTAAAAAAAGTCGACGACCGATCCTGGCATTCGCCCGTGTATTGTTTTTCCCCCGCTCGATTTCGATCCGAGTGTCCGCGGGCCGGCGATCGATTTATCATCATCGTCGTCATTAAGATCTATTTCACCCTTGAGTTATGTGTCTTCGGTCGGTATCGACAGCGGCGGAGACCGATCCAACGTTCTGACTGATATTGAAACTGAAGATTAATGAACATAGTCGCGAATAAAAAGTTGATCGACGTTAAATTCATCGGGCTACCGTCGTCCAGGTTGTAATATACCGTTCGATGATCAATTTCGAGTCAAGCGATTCACTTTTACTTTCAAGTTTCTGTGCGCGTTCGATGCTTGGGAATCTGAGGCAGAATTTTCATGCTTGCCTTTAATTTTTTATTGGCCTCTATTTTTCGTAAATTTATCGTATCACAGGTTCCCCGGATGCGGTCTGTTTTATGGGTAATATAATTTTTATAGCAATCGTGCGAGGAGACCGTGGAATCCTTCAGAGACAAGGCACGTGCGGCCGAGCCTATACCTTACTTCTTCTACTTGAAAACGGAGCCGGACGTGGACATAGCTACCGAGTACGACGACGAAGAGATTATAGAAACCGAACCCGAGCGCGAGAGCATCGTTGGAAACTACAAAAAAATATATTTTAATTTGTCTGACAAGCCGTAGGTGTGACAGACATTTGTTTCATAACCCCTTGTCCTATAATAACGAGTCACACTCGTGTTGCAGATTATGGTCTGTACATTGCAAATATGCGTTTCACTTGAAGATGAATCGTGAAAAATTTGATATCACAGAACCTTTGACTTTTACAGAATTATTTTCTGCATTGAATAATAAATTTCAGCACCAGATAGGGTTTTGAACAAAACCGTAAGACAAGGGGTTAATCAGAGACTCGAATAAATGTTTAAAGATACATGATTTTGTTTAAGAATGAATGGAACAGATAAGCTGGGAAATTTCTACCTCCAGCCAGGCTGTTAGATTCTTTTAAATATTAAACAAACGAAATTGGATGGAGATGCAGGCGAAAATAAGGTACGGTGTAATCGGAGAATATTTTCGGTGTAACTCGAGGCAAATTATGCTCCATTTACTATCGAAGTCACCGTGAAAAAAAGGTAACGAACGAGCCGCGTATTAAAAGATAATAAACCGATATTGAGCTCGGCTAAATATTTACCGAGTCTCGTGGCAATAATTCAGACGGTTTGTTCGATGCTCGTGAAACGGATACCCCGTGGCGTGGAATCGACATAAAATCTAAAACACTTGAACCGTTTCTCTGAGAAAAATTTATTCATTTGTTCGTAACAAGCGGAGCTGGATCAATTTTACAAAAAGGTAAGGTAAAAACAAAATACAGTAAAACCTCGATTATTCGAACACTGGTCATCCGGAAATTAGTCATTCTATGCCAGTTACAAACTGCGAATATTATTAGTAACACTGTGCGCTTAATTTTGCACTACTGTGTATTTTATATTCTAAAAGAGACTTACCATTTGCATGCAGAATTTAGTTGCAATGTGAGTCATACTGTTACGAATTGTAGTTCAGATAATCGAGGTCCTACTGTAGTTAGAAAGATGTTTAGGGAGATGAGACACTATATACACTAAAATATTCAATATTTAATACAGTAGGTTCTTAAGATCGCCTCACTGCCCGGATCGCGACTTATCCGACAATTATTTGAATTTTGTTTCGGGATGAGCAAAGAGAGCTGTACCAATGTACCTACCTGGCGCAAAATTTCACGCTCTTTAAGATGGTATAGGTAAAAATTTGCCAGAGTCAACTGGGAAACTAGAAATTGAAGAATTTGGAGGAGGTCCGGCACCTCGATTTCCTGACCGGCTCGCAACTGGTCCGACAATCGTCTGAATCTTTTTTCAGGACGTGGTCTGATATCAGAAGTTTTGAAGCGGTTGAACTGCGCCGGGAATTCCGAAAAGAAAGGAAGGAGGAAAGAGGATAGAGCGTTTCGTCCGGGGCCTGCTAGTGGACTCGTCAGTAAGGCTACCTAGCAGGCCCGTGCCTTAGACGCGGGATAGTGAGGGTCAGGTCGTAGGAGTATATATACAAAGCGCAGGATGGTCGTGGACTTGCGGGAAAGTCGGTGCGCCGCTGAACCCTCTGCTGGCGAGGTCGGGAAGTGCCGCTACAGTTTCATATTCAGATTAATGAGAACCATACTCCCTATGCTTCTTTTTCCTGATACCCTGTATATGCTGAATTTTTCTAAGCATATTCTAATTTCAATAATCAAATTATTCTCAACAAAAAGACTGACTTTTCAAGGCTTTCAAAGTTACTCATACTCGTCTCAAAAATCCAAAAAATTGTTCTCGTGGAACAGCGTTTTTGAATCCAACTTTCGGGACAACGAAATGTCACGGGTAACGAGAATGCAGCACGTCGACAGGAGACAGGCCAATCTTCGACCTGAATTTTAGTCACCGTTCCGCTGAGGGTGTCGTAATAAAATCCATCGTTTCGCATACATGGAAACATAAAATTTGAAAAGGGAGCGGAGGCTTTTTCGTCCGGCTGTCTGGCTGCGACGACAGCTTCGGTGTCTCTTCCCTGAACAAACTTCTCGGAGCATTCAGATTCCGCACGTAATATCTGGATTCGACATCAAAGACGATGGTTCCTGTCAGAGTCATCTGACATAACCGACATCGGATTTCCTGTACGATCAACTGCTTATTACGTAACATCAAAGCTTCCCTCTCTATATTCGGCAGTGTCCGATACTCGATTTTCCGGCGAAAATACTTCGGCGTTTCATCTTTCCACGTTCTCGGTTACTTTGAACACTACTGAGATGAGAGAGCACTGCTCTAAAATAATTTAAATAATCTTCACGAATTCTGACAAAATACTGTGAACCACTGTATTCACTTCTCGGGTCATTTATAATTTTTAAAAATATCGTGCATAATGTATTAGGTCTGCCGAAAAGTTCTGTCCGTTTAGCGCACATTTATTTGATTAGTAGTAACCTAATAATTTAATTTAGTAATGGGCCATGTTTATCAACACCAGAGATAGCCGAAAGGCTTAATGTAGCCGACAATGTGTGTCAGATCACATCCGACAGCTTGGATGCGTATACTATTTTCTTTTACTTAAAAAATGGACAGATCTTTTCAGCACACCTAGTACTTAGCATTTCGATTATCTCAGTGAAGTAATGAACGAACTGCAGAGGAAAGGACGACGTTGATGAGAAATTAAAATGGACAGAATACAAGTTGAAACAAACGAAGCAGAAACTTCTGGCTTTGTTTGATAATAACATTTTCGCTGAACCACACCATTGCACGCTCGGCTACTCACATCTATTCATGTATCTTATTTTCTGCGAGTGCAATCTTGTAAGTTTTGTGTAATAAAGATGACTAAAAGAAACGTAATTGGGTGAAATAGTCACGTATACTTTAAAAATGAATCAGACAAAATGTCGCATTAAAACTTTCACGACTCGTTTCTGACTTATCACAATAATTATTTTCGTGTAGTGATCGCTGCTTCACTGAAATAAAAAATCGATATCAAATGAATAGTTTGCGAATTGGAGCATGTTTCGCGAACGTTGAACGCGTTTCGCGTTGGTAACGATGTCGCAGGAGGTGTTAACATCGATCGTCACAGCTAGGCGTGATATTATTTGTCGTTCGTCGCGAGCGTTTCCGAGCTAATTAAGAAGGACACGAGTGTAATTATCAAGAACACGGTGTATACACGGGGCGTGTAGCGCGTGGATCGCTTAACGCGTTATCCCTTGCTGACGGTGCAATTAATTTTCGGGAGGAACCGAGTGCAACGTAGCCCCTATTACACCCTGCTCCCCTCTGCGCGGCGCGCTAATTAAAGCCGCAAAGAAAGCTGGAAGCACGAACACCGTGCTTGCAACTCGATTAGCCGGAAGTTTCGGGGTTACTCGATTTCCTCTGGGATCGAAGGTTCCGCACGATTTTCGCCCGCTTCTTTTTTCTGCGAGCTTCGAAGCTCCAGAGACTCCGCCGCTGATCATATTCAGCCGATTCTCTCGTTCGAGTTCGATAATGAAACTTCTCGCGAAGAAATGTTCCACTCTTTCGTAGGCGTGACGGGTTATTTTGAGGGAAATAGTAGATTCGTCGCTGTCACGTGTACGTGATACGCCTCTCCTGAAAATGGATGCGTAGCATGTGTGTGACACATGGTAGCGAACTTGTTAATTAATGAACCAGATAAAATTAGCGCAGAAGGTGAGGTATAGCGGTGTGTTTATTCGAACGTAACCGACTATCTCAGCAGGCATTGTAAACTCGTTTTTTATATAATTACGCTTATTATTATGATATAGTCTTCTCTTCAGAGAGTCCTTAGAACATCGCACTCCATACTTCAGGTACATTAACAAAGTTACCAATTTCAATCATCCGACAGCAGAATTAATTTTCTCCGGAGTAGAATCAACCCCCGGTGGGCTGCATTAAACTTCACCCTCACTTTTCGAGGGTTACAAAGGGTTAGGTGTTCCGGCTGACGCCGCGAGGTTCAGCCGTAATTTCTTTCGGGGTGTTCCGTGTTTACGTCTCATTAATTCGAACGGCTATGAAATGTTCGAAAGCGCGTCTGGCGAGAGAGTCGCGCGAGATTACCTTTTTGGGACATAATTTCCAAAACAAATTTCCTGCTAGCAAATGAACGAGGAACGAACTGAGCGAGAAAGAAAAAAGGAAGGAGAACAGCGAGGAGGGATTGGTCGGTTCTATAGGGTGGAACGAAAGGAAGAGAAAAATGAAGGTGGGATGGAGTCGAGGGCTAATAAAGTTCAAAGGGTCTGTTTACTCGCCGGAATATTACGAAGTAGAGGAAAGCACAGTCTCTGAGCGAAAGAAGTTCCTCGGCCTGCTGTGGAAGCTCTTATTCGGTGACCCCATTAATTTCATCTGCGTCGAAACGGCAGGAGCTCTCGATACACGTGATTCAAAAAAGAAAAGGGGAGGTTATGTATGGAGGGAGCGACCGTGTTCTCCAGGACTCCGGTGATATATTGTTTCAAACGTATCGGTCAGAAAAATAATTTTTAATCTGGATGTATCGATCGACGGCCGGCTTGACACGGAATCCCATCGAACCGTCCCGTTTCGTAGACAACAGAACCAGTCTACTCTATATTAACCGTATCGGTATGAAGCGTGATTTACCGTCGTCGTATAACTCGCAGCAGTTTACCTAGGGAACCGGACTATCGGTATTTTCTCAGCTCTCCGCTTGCCGGTGATTTATTAGACAGCCGACTGCATCGCGACGATGCTTGGAGAAATCATTTCGAATCGAGGAATCGAGCCTCCTACGAATCGCCCCCGTCTCTTCGAAGTTCCAGGAGAATTCAATTTTAATCCTTTGATAAGGGATGATTTTTTATTGCAAGCTTCATTTCCTGTGAAGGATAGCATCGAATAAATAAAGTTACGCTACGTTCTTGGTTTGTTTCATCGGTCAGCATCGTCTACTGTTTGGCTGGCTTAGGTATTGATGAACTGTATATACAAGGATTAGAATCGTGTCTAATAATTACACTGTTGACGTTTGTGAAGTTTAAAATATTCTAGATTGTACAGCAAATTTACTGTAAGAATACATATATGGAATCTGTATCTATGTTAATACCCCTGAATATGCACAGTATAATAATAATAAACAGAAATATTTTTTGTTTTCGACCACTGTAAAA
The DNA here is from genome assembly GCA_916610135.2 of Macropis europaea. Lineage (NCBI taxonomy): Eukaryota > Metazoa > Arthropoda > Insecta > Hymenoptera > Melittidae > Macropis > Macropis europaea. The sequence continues at coordinate 29,962,700 of OU744344.1, forward strand.
TCAGACAGTATATACACCCTAAATTATTCTATAGCAGGGGTGGCCAAAGCGTTGACCGCGGTCGATTGGTCGACCGCGTAACTATTCCTAGTCGCCCGCCTGTCTGATATGTACACATCTCTGATTGATTAGTTTGTGAGAAGAAATCATTTTTTCTCTTATTTAAATAACTTGATATTGAATATAATTAGTAATATCTATGTTTTTTTTTAAATTTAAACTTATTTTTGGCTTTAAATTACCACTTTTCTTATGATCACTCAACACATATGATGTTGGAAGACCGCCGTCTATAATTTAAAAAAACAGGTCGCCCGTAGTGATCAAAAGTTTGGCCACCCCTGTTCTATAGCAATGGGTTAATTTATAAAAACAACCGAACACAATCCATCTCCATTAAATCGTACAATTCACGACGTTTACATCTTTATTTCTACAAGAAGTTGCATCGCAAGACAATCTGTGAACACGAAGCGACTTTATTTTCCTCGATTCTTTTTACGCTTGCAAAACAATGTTTCCGTTCGCTGGTTCCGCGTGAAACCTATTTATTTCTCGTGTCAAAAAGTGCAAGACTGTTAATACGATTCGAAACCTGGCAGCGGGTGATTTATCGATTCGACATCGACAGGCAGCGAGAGAAAGCAGTTCCGAATCTAGGCTTATCGATCATCGGTCGCGAGACTCTCAGAAACAGTAGAAACGGACGATCATACGTTAGCCGTGTTAGCGCGACGAGTGATTTCCAATCGACTCGATACTCCGTTTGGCCCTTCGAGGAGAATTCTCATGCTTCGACAGACGAAACCTTCGACCTAGTGAACACCGCCGATTTAGACATTGAATGGAGTATATTCCAAAGGGATTTCGATCATTGAAGATCATTCTGAAGCTTTTCACGATCCATCAAACAGATTCGAATTCCTTTCGAGACATTAAAATGAACGTTTTATTGATTGTCTTTGTTATGCAAAAACTCTTAGAATTATTCATAGAGAGTGTAATTTATCACGTTGACTACCGGGGGAGTCACCGGTGACCGGAGCCTCAAACTTTAATTGAATTGGTGAGTTGAAGAACAGTACAAGTTCAAAATTAGCCATTTACAAACAATCTCAAAATTAAATGCAAAGTCTATAGAAGTATATGTTGGGGCAAAAAACAGTGTAAAGAAATTACCTTATACTCGTGCTTTAGTAATCCCTTCAGTTCAATGAGTGTAACAACAGTATCTGTCATGGATGTGTACTGTTTTAACAATCTGTTTAACAATCACTTTTCATGGAATAATTTCTCCTTCAATTATGTTTAAAGCAAGTTAATAAATATTTTTTTTACTACAGTGTTATTTTTTAAATTTCCTGACGAAAAAGTGGCTTGAGTTGAAAAACAGTACAAGTCCAATGGTTTTATTTTAATAATTGAAAATTAATGAACAAAGTTTAACCATAGTTAGGCATGTATGAATGTTCATCTGGGTTAGCATAACCGAGTTTAAATTGGAACAGCACTATAAAATAAATGGCGTTTATGATACACAAAAAGGGACACTATTTTTTTAAATTTCTTAAAATGTGAATTTTGGACTTGTACTGTTTTTCCACTCACCGATTCAATTAATTTAATAATTAACACGTTAAACGCCACATCGAAAACGGCCACGCCTAATCAGACACGATATACTTTACTATATTTTATATAAATCATAAAGAAAAAAAAACATTTCAGTACTTGATCGTGTTCTTCCATTCCTACATTATTGTTTCAGTATGAAGCTTGCTCAAAATTTTGCGACGATCAATAATTACTTAATTAAATTAAATTTGAGGTGTCAGTCACCGGTGACTGACACAGAGTTTAACGTGTTAATATGTTTTATTAAAATGGTGAACAGTCTTAGTGTTGTAAGAATAATATAAGGATATTACTATGCCTTCAAATAATTAAATATTTTTCTCTTCCGTTACATTATATTGTGTCTGACTAGGTATGACAGTTACTACTACAGTATTCAATGTGTTAATACGTGGAAGATGCGCCAGGAGTGGATTCAGCAATTAAAAATAATAAAACAGGTTCATTTCTCAGACTTTGCTCCTCGGTTAGTCTCAGACCTGAAATAATTTCTTTCTGCATAAACAAATCTGAACTGCTGCTATAAATAATAACAGTAAAATGAAGGAGCACGGACAATTGCAAAGAATTCTTTGCACCCTGTGGAAATCCCTAGCAAGAGATTGGCTGGACCTCATTTTAAGAGTACTCTGACCATCGATGATAATTTCGAAGTGTTTGCCAGTCTGATTCGACTCGACAATTTGCAACACGTTTTCCCTCGAGTCGATTCCTTTCGAGTCATCGAATGGAATTTACGATAGCGTTCTCGCGAGGAAATTCGTACGTGCGACTCCGAGCAGATCGTCTCGAAGTTGTTTCCCCCTGAATCGAACTCGATTTCTTCCGATTGATATCCCGGAAGGAAGCCGTAAGTCGGAGAACACGCGGCGAACACTGCATCCAGTCAAATCCGATTTCGCTCGATTCAGTGAAACAAATTTATGAGCGATCGCGCCGAGATTTTGAACCGAGGGGCTTTCCTGACCGACCCTATTTCCCTTCGAGAAGAATTCTATTTACCGATACCCTCCGAAATATTATTTATTTTCCTCTGTAAATTATTTTATTCCTCCTTCGTTTCGTTTAATAAAAATTCTGAACCGTGCAACTTTGCTTTGAATTTTATTCGACGCACGCGACGAACTTTCCGCAGCGACCTAATAATTTCACGCTTATCAGTATCGATATGATGAATGGGTGAGTTCAGCAAGCCGCTGATTAAAACCCAACCTCAAAGTTACCTCGATATCGCTCCAAGTTTCGTAGACTTAAAGCGATGCGTTCGTTAAACGGTTCGAATAAATAAGTTGGATTTATTAGCACGTGAGGGGTTCTCGCGCGTGCTGACTACGCCATGATACCACGAATTTTCTTCACCCCCGAAGGGGATGGAAAAAACGATAATTTCGTTATCTCGTGCTAAACGAGCTGACAGCGATCTCGTCCCAGGCACTGAACTTTATTTATCGCGTCGTAAGAACGAAAATCTTGTAACTCCTACCGCGGACGAAACTTCAGGCAATTTGTTTATAATTTTCCTCCCTCTTATTGTCCGATCGTTGCTATCGATCCTCGAACTCAGACAAGTTACTACCTATAATCATTTTCACGCGTATCGTGGAAACTTCTCGAGCTGGCCTCCTCGTTTTGCTCGCAATATTTTCACGAGCAACTTTTTAAGCCTTCGGCTATGGCTGACCTGGACGCACGGTTCACAAACTCCGCTGCAGAACTTGAATAATAATTTACAGAATTTTATTAAAAGTAATACAGCATTCCACGATTACTTTAGATGATTAAAGTTAAAGAAACTTCTGATTAGCAGGTACTATCTAAAATCTCGCGAGTCATGAAATAGGTGAGTCACAATGGTCGCGCGTAGCAGCCAAACGGTTCACTATCGTTCAGTAAATTCTGATCTTCTCGAGTGGTCACGATATTTTTAGATTAAGATTACAATAGGATACTTTTATACCTTGTCTGTGGCACTAATTTTATATTTTCATTCATTGACCTCTCTTTTTTAAATTCTTACAAAAGACATATTATATTGAGACTTTTTAAAAAAATCCTGTCGAATTCTATTTGTGGAAAAGCAACAATTTTTGGGAATTTCGTGTATCTTTTAAGTCAGTCAGGAGATTGCGAGTTATGGAAACTTCTGGAGCCATAATTTCGCGTATAATATTTCCATCAATAATTCCATCGATACACTCGGATATTCGAGAGGGTGGGAGGAATGCAACGACGCTCAAAAATCGATGTCCCCCGCAGAAATATCCTGTTACGAGGATTTTGCGGCAGATGGCGAAAAAAGGCCGCAATTTTCGAAAGTAAAAAGTTCCCGCGCGACAACCAGAGCTTTCGGAATGGGAAAAAGTTTCGGTGCGCGGCGTGATGGCGGCGGATATCGACTATTATGCCCGGTCGAATTGAAATGTGCCTTGACTTTCGTCCCAGATCTTTTTATTGGAATATTTTATAACGTTGGATGGACGAAAAATATATCGCTCGGTTGTCAATCCGATCGTACGCGCTGCTAAAAAGTAATTAACCCTTTGCCCTAACGTTTTTATTTAGAAAAATTTCGATTATTGTACAGATTACAATATAGATTCATTTATTCACTATCTATACTGAGAAATAATTAGGGGATCATATACTTACATGATTTATTATTTATTAAAGCGTCAGATACTATAAACTCTCCAAATATTACATACAATAAACATTGATAAATGACAACGGTAAAATATAAGATATAGAATGTATCTTTCATTTTTGGTACTTAGCAGATCGTTAAAAACTATATGAAATCCTTCAGTTTCTAATAGTTTTTAGCAGTATATGTTATCTATAAGTGTTTAAAACTTTTAATATTACTTATCGTTCACCAAGCTGTGAAATATTATAGAAACAGTAAACATTATGCAGAGTAAACGTTGAATTAAAATGATGTACTGTCACACACACAGTATCTCTGATATTTGATAGATTCTTCAAAATTATTCTAAATCCTGGATCTACAATTCCTTCAAGCAGGCGCTCGATGCTCTGGTAATTTTTTAATTGCCAATCGTCGATCCTCTTCGTGCCACTTCACTCAAGAAGAAAAAAAAAGAAGAATTAAGAAGGGTTCTCTCCTCTGGATTTACTTCTCAAACGTTCAAGAGACCGTAGAATACCATTCTACTCGACAGCCATTGTTCCTCCCGTTTAATCGAGATCGAACATCCGGTCGAGATAATTGCTTCCTGATGCTTGAGGAATGTTTAAAAGTATCCCGCCGTTGTGCGAAATCTCGTATCAGCGGGGACCATACTAATTAAATTGGACGATTATGTTCGCCGTTGCCCCCGTCGGGGGCTTTATTAAATCGTTTCGGATCGAGATCACGGAGAATATCCTGTTCGATGTCGATGGAAGAGGGAACTCCCGGACGGAAGGCGGGAACTTTCGTTTCCTTTCTGTCTGCTCGCAGCGAGATTCGATGTCCACGTAAATTAATCGACCACCACGGGGAAAGACTCGAAAAGAGAGTCCTGCCTTCGATGGCCGGTCCAGATAATCTGCGCTGTATAAAAGACGCCACTAACTCACGGACCCCGGTCATATTTTATTTTCTTCTCGCCAAATTGGATCGCGCCTGGGAACGCCTCGAACGAACAAACTCGATCAGACGCTGCTCTGAAGAATTTTAACCTTTTCTCGGTAGGTCTCTACTTTTTTTTTCAGCAGAGATAAAGAGAAACAATCGACTCGTTCTTCGAATTTTTGTGTACTACAAAATTACTGTAATTTTTTAGAAGTAAGGATTCGAAATCTGTGAGCTCATCACGCGACAAGTGTGGTGACAGATAGGAATCTAGTGGTAGAATTATACCAAGGATTTTAGTAGGTATATTATTTTAAATGAATTGGTGTATTTTTGTACCACTGTTCTACACAGGGTTAACTTACAGCAGATTGCAATAGGTTGGGTTAGATCGAAATGGGTTTGTAACAAAATTGATTAATTAATTGTCATTGATTGTATGAGCATTAATTTCAGAGAGAATTCTCCATTTTTCTGCGAGGTATTAAGGTAAAAAAATAGATTCCCGTTCTTTGTCAGTATCTATCAAAATATACAAGAATTTAAAAGAAAAATGGGAATCAGTATTTAATACTTTCTGTATGTATAAGAAAGTCAATTAGAAAAAATTACTAGAGTACAACACCAAATAATTTCCTTTCATCTCTGTCTAAGCACGGAAAAAAGGTCCAATGAATCCAGTGCAAAGTCAGAGAAGGTTAAGAATTGCAAAAAAGTGGTAGCTGTGTGCAATCGCAGGATCTGCCCCCGGATCATTTGCATTTTCGTCAATCCACTAACTTGAAATATTCAACCTCCCCTCTGGGTGATCCTCCGGTACAGCTGAAGTGCAAAAATTTCTTCCGCGTCATGCAGTTTTCAGTCGGACCTTCCAGAAATTCCTGTTATTTTTTTTAAACGATTTCGTCGACAGTTTGGCGAACGGCGGGGCAAAAATGGGACCGGCACCTTTGAAAGTTAATACGGGAAATACTTTCCCGAGAGTGTTTCGGGTCGGAGGGAAATTCCAGGGTCGCGACGTGGACCTCTCAACGCCTCAGAGTAATCGTTCCGCGATGTCGCGAAGAAAACGAGGCTACTTTATGTCGTCCCAGGCTCCCGTTAATGTGCAGGAAACAGGGAAAACGCATACAAACGGCTCGCAAACGAGTGTAATATTTCGCGAAACAAGTATTTAATAAACAGTTCGCTAACGAATGGGGAAACTTCGCGGCGGGCCGCGAAGAAACAATTATTCTTTGGAAAAAGCGGCAGGATAAAATATCCGCAATCTTTTTTAACAAAGTTGCAGAAACGCGGAAAGAGTAACGGACCAAACGTAATTATAGAAGGCGTTTCACGGAATCTCGGGAATTTTCATAAGTCTCACTTTGGAGGTGAATTTTCTCAAGTTTCTTCGCTCGTTGCTCATTTTCTTACTTCTTTGCCCGTGCACGCTGGCATTTATTTTGTGAAGATACATAGGGAAACGTTGAGGCTGCCGAGAAGATTCTGTATCTTAAAAGTAGCTTTATTAGACAGTCTGAAGGCACTTTACGTTAATTACTTCCTTGGGCTTCAGAAACTTGTATTTTTGTTTTCTAAGTAGAACAAGCAGCGTGTGGTCAGACGCCGAAAGAAATATCCGCTAGACACTACATGTCATAAAATGTTTTTTAAAATATATATTTCTAAGTACAGAGATGTCCTACTATTCCACAATATAGCTGTGATTTTTTCAAATATTATTTAGTAATTATTCAATTCAATAATCCAACGCGGTAGTCAACATGTGAATTACTTTTTATGCTATAATTAAAAAATGATAAAGGCGTTCAGGGTTTTTTGTAGCATTCGATGTGTCTGGACCTCGTATTGCATAAAACAATTCATGCAGCCTGCTTTTATATTTTTATTCATTTATACGCTACACGAAGGTGAAAAATATATTCGTCAAAAAACGCGACACCGAACCATCGTTGATTTATGTGTACAGAGAATTTTTACAACGTCGTCCATTTATACTTTCATTTGTTTATATGTACGTAGAAATTTTGTAACGATCGTTCATCTACATTTCTGTAGAAGTTTTTTTTCCCACGTTACCGCCATTGTAGCAGTTTCGACTTTCACGATTTGTTGCAGTACATTTTTCGCGATTTCGCGTTCGCTCAACTAGAAAGCTCTTGAAAAATTGTTACTCCGCGAGTAATAAATAAAACGTATATAAGTAAAATGTATTCGCAATAAAATAGCAAGAGTTAGAGCTGTTAAAAAAAATTATAGGGTCAGTCCATGAATAATGTGAAAATTGTTGACACTGAGTATTAATTTTAGTGCTCTTGTTTCACTAATTGTAAGTGAACAGTTCTTCTATTTCATCTAATAATTTATCAATAAATTCTTTGTCAACTAAAAAATTGCCAAACCACCCAAATAGTTAGTACTTAAACTATTCAAATCTTTCACAAAATTTCTGCCTTCAATTTATAGGCTATACACTACGATAATAGAACTTTCATTGAAAAAGTTGAAAACTTTGTATATTGTACAGGGTGCACCATTGAAATGGGAAATTTTCAAAACGCAATTATTAAATGAATTTTTATTTTAACCTAAGTTTGTTTATATATTTTTGTTACATATAATATGACATTTTATTTTTTAAAAATAACACTTGACAGGCGAACACCATTTCGATCCATGCATTCATCTAATCTAAATTGAACATTTTATGTGCTGTTTTCAAATCATATCAATTCCAAAAATGGGGATTATGAGCATGTGATTATTTTCTTTGGGGGTATTTCAAAAGCAAGGTGTATACTGATGGTCCAGACACCATCCTTGAACGTACATTAAAAATCTAAGCAGAAGTCGCGAGGATTCCACCATATATGTTAAGGCGGGTAATGGAAAATTTTCGATTAAGACTAGATGAATGCGTGGATCGAAATGGTGTTCACCTGTCAAGTGTTCTTTTCAAAAAATAAAATGTCATATTATATCTAACAAAAATATGTAAACAAATTTATGTTAAAATAAAAATTCACTTAATAATTGCGTTTTGAAAATTTCCCACTTCACTGGTGCACTCTGTATATGTCCCACATACCACCACATGTACCAAGTCTTTATTAAATAAAATTTAATACTATATTTACAGTTATTCAGCGTATTTTGCACACAGTGGGGAACGACGTTGCTGGCGAAGCAGCCTGATATCCTCCAGATACTCCGGAAAGCTATTGTCCATGTACAAGAGGGAATTGGGCGGGGTCATTTCAAGTATTTTTCAATTTGCAGTTGCATTACGAAACACGGAGCTCTTGTGGCATCGCTAGCACGTTGCTCTGACATTTTCCGCTGTTTGTGTACGTGTACATATGTGCTCGAGCGTCACCGCACACGTGTAGCACGCGTCGCAACTTAAAAAGCATCGGGAACTTTCGTCGTGGAAGAAACTTGCCAGCTATCGAAGGGATTTCCGCTACTTGCAAATGCATGACACACAGGGGGGTACGAAGTTTCGCAATCTCTCCTGTTTTGCCGGCTATAACCGCGGCACACGCAGAATCTTTCTCGCGTTTACCAAATTCGCCGCGGAAATCACCGAAATCCGATGAACACGCTCCCCGTGACTACTTAACAAAATCCACGACCACTTCGTCGAAGTACTTTAATAGGTGAATCTACCTCCTGACTTTCATTGCCGGATCGCCTAACTGGTCTACTTGTCCTATATGAACGGGTAAATCTGCCTCTCTGTTAAAAAATCTTTAACATCAATAAACATCTGTTAATATTTATAATATATGGTTTGAAAACATATAAAAATAATCTGTCGTTTGGCAGGGAAAGTGGGTATTAAAATTCCACAATGAACATGTAAACACGTCGAATGCCGCCGTGAAAACAGCCATACCCAGTTTGATATAACATAATTTACTGTTTTTAATATAAATCGTAAAGGAATCAAATATTCTGGTATTTAGTTGCGTTTTTATGTTTCTAAATTAATGTCACAATATGAAAATTGTTCGGAATCGTGTAATAATAAGTACTTATTTAATTAAATTGAATTTAAAGTGCCGGTCATCGGTGACCCCCGCGGCATTCAACATGTTAACACTTTTAGTGCCACGCTGCAGTAGCTGAACGCAACAAAGTTCCTAAATTGTTGTACAGAATGAATAGAACTTCAAATTATAGTCTCTTTAAGGGGTTTCATTTTTACACTGCCTAAAAATAGCTGTTTTTTTGTGAATTTTTTGCAAGAAAACTAATAGAGCTTTTATGACTCGTACTTTGAACTATATGTACAATTTTTTGTGTGGTTAAACATAGCATTCTTTTTGTGTTAAATGTATGTAACCCATGCACGAAAAATGGGGATGGCAGTATTTCGTTTGGTTCAACCATAGCGACGTTAATATTTCGATTTTCAAAAAATCGTTTCAGAGATATATTTTTAAGGGTTGAATGTACCCGAAAGTATGAAAAACCAAATACGACAAAATCTATAATTTTATTAGGCAAAGGGGCCCTTAACCAACAATTTAGTGCCTTTTATATACTTTCTATTAGTCATATTAGAATTCACTAGACACATTTATCCATGCATGATCAAATAAATATTAATTGAATCTAACAATAAGTGCCAGCCATATGTGGATGATATGGCACTCAGTGTTATTTATTTATTTAGCAGTCACTGCTGCACGCACCTTTATATAATCTACTCTACTTTTCTTTTATTACCATATTCATTGATGTTCCTGTTTCACAATTTGTGAGTATATGTCAGAACGTGTCAGCCATTCTAAAATTTTCTCGGGTCTGTACTGTTATTACATAAGTACGTTTCTGTTCATAAGTTCCATGTAATAAAGACGTTAGTACGCCACCATTTTAGATGTGGGAAGTTTGGAACCCGAGAAAACTGTCCTTATCTCGATGAAACAGTTCCGACATCTTTATTTTTCCTGCAATGCGTCGTAACGGAGGTTCCAGTCGCTTTAAAAATGAATTACACCCTAAAAGCGCCGCACGTTACGGTTTTATCGCCTTCGACATGCGATATCGCCGTAACTTCTACCTAGGAACTCATCCGCCAGGCGAAACGATTAATAAAACTAATATTTATCGCTCCTCTGTGTTCGATCCATAGTCTTTTTTCACGATTATTAAGCCTACGCTTGTCTCGGCGAAGATCATTTGCAAATTCATGTATTTCTTAACCCATTCGCTGTCAACCACGAGTATACTTGTGGTTGGCAGGGTATTCAGGATTGCCAGCACGAGTATACTCGTTGTATTTTTAATATATTCTAATGGAAAGCGTTTCACATTAGCAAGCCTTTTTTGGCTACATACATACATATGGCAGTGTGGAAAGCTTGAAAATAATGCTACAGACAAAATTTATTTGAAATATTCAACTTTTGTGCATGCAAACAATTATATATGACAAAATATATAACCGCACTTGCAATTAGATAGACACAATACTTAAAACAGAACTGTCAATACGAATGAAATCGCATAATTTGCGCTGGGTGCGAATGCGTTAATCATTTATGAGAAACAATAATGATTTTCAATCTCCGTTATGCCTGTACTCGTAACAATTTACTGACGCCACACCATGACTCTCTCAAAATCAGTCAACTCTTCCCTGACATGTTTTTCAAAGTCACGTGGAATTATTAAAATAGGACACCCTGTAGAACCTACACAGACGCATCAGTGAAAGCACAGATGAATAATTAGAACAATAAATTGAAATCTGATTTCTCAAATACTAGTAGGCACCTCTCAAAAAATATCTGCCAGACTCTCTCTAAAAGAATTATACACGATTTATCACCAAATGATGTTACAGTACACGCCGAAAATGATCGATCGATAAAATGTCCCAGAAGATATCGACACGGCGGTGTCTGCGGTATCGATTCGTCCGATAAAACCGCTCGCGTTATTTCGACAGGATCAGGTGCGCAATTCGTTGCACGCAAATGGACAGACTCGCGGCGCGATTATTTATGCAAACGTTTCATCATCATTTTCCAGCCCCTCGCGGAATTTCAAACGCGAACGATCTTTCAGAGACAGGGAACGTTTCGCCTCGATTTATCGTTCGTTCCTTTTCAGAGAGGGTTCGGATGTGAAACAAAGGGACGGCGGCGTTACACGTTCTCTTCTAGGTTGTCTCGTTCCAGCGATCCAGTTCGTCGATACACAGAGAAAATCTAATGTATTCCCCCAGGCGTTTCGAATCGTCGTTCACCGTCAACGTATATTCCCCTTGACACCGTCGATCAGGAAAAATTAAATCCCGATGAAAGGAGCGGGAGGTGAGCCGGCACCAAACACGACCCTCCGCGACCCGATTCTCGACATTTTATTGTTTTCGGTTGCAGCGCGAGAGGTCGATGAATATGTATAACATCGAGGCCGTGAGTCGATACTGTTCGTTGGCAAATACGGCACTATTTAGATAATTAAACCGGCCTACTTTAACAACAGTCTTCTGGCACTGATCTTGCAGCAACGCAACGACTCGCTTTACGATTTTTTTAGTGGCCATCTGCGCTGAAGTTTATTGTTCGGGTGCTCTCAGGGCATGACACGGGAAGAATATTTGTCGACATATGCAAGATAATCCTTTGAACGTGAATGATGGTATAATAGGATATTTTAAAGAATTTATATGCGAGTGAAGCTTGAGTGATTTGAAAGTTAGATTTGATTTTATTATACGAACGTAGCCCAGAGTGTTCGGTATAATTGATTGGTTCGTTTAAAGTTATGACATGTTTTGGGCCAAATAAGTCTCCAAGGATGGTCCGTTCATCCTTATTACACTCTTGTTTCTATTGTTATTATTAATTCTTTCGGGCCTGTCAGACCTTTGGCTGGTAATTCGGTATTGGTGTTCAAAACAGAAACGTAGGAAATCTCCAGATGTTTGGTAAAAACAAAGTTCTTTAGATTTTTATGAGAAAGACCAAGAACTGGTACTGAGGGTTGTAAACTATTTTACGATTCCCAGAAATCGTCAGTCTTCCGTCTCTGTTTCGAAAATATTGCGAAGTTTGCTACCATATCCTAAATATATTAAATTGCATAAACATCCGCCGTCTGCTTACAATGTATCTCAAACCAAGATGATGAAGTTAAATAAAAAATACTACAAGTATGAGTTGTGAATAAATGAGTTTCGCATATCGACACCTGTTCATCCTGTTCCCATCATTGTTATCCACAAGAAGTTCTTGGAGTCTCCGGAGAGTCGATTCCCCGATCGCTGGAATTTAAATAGTAATAACTCTCCAGTGACCTGTCAACTTCGGAATTTACTTCTCGTGTGACAGAGTTAAGTGTACGACCCTATACATTAAATATAACCCGTAGTGAGCCACTCCATATGGCTCCCTCGACGGTTCACGTAGCTTGCTCGATGAACACTACGGGATATCGATAGGATACGACGACAGGGGTGTAGAGGGGTGCAGGCGGTAAGAGTTGCAGATTCGTGGCTGCTGCCGTTTACATCCCCTGCTTCCAGCTCATTGAGCCGACTCTTTTTGCCTCCCTTTGTCCTCGACGTGCTCAAGCTTTCGCAGGATTCACGGACTCCTAATAATCTCATTACATGTACGCAATTAATCCCGTTTAATTGTTACCTGATCTCGAGCTCCCGTGGAAGAACCATTAACCATTTTAAGTTCGAGCGCTGAATAGTATAATTTCTTTCAGTGGAGTTTTTCGATTATTTATTTCTGACATCTTGGGATGAATTGAATTCTTATATTTTCATATAATAAAATGATAATAATGAAACGTATTGAGTGTTTAATTTATTTTGCATGTCTGAAACTGATAAAAGTAGGGGTTAACTCTTTTACTGGGGCTGGTTTAAAATATTTGCTCTCGATTTGTAGGTGGAGTGGCCAATAGGTAGCGTAAATTTTATTAACAAATTGTGGTTCTTTTGTAGATCTACAATTATTTCGCCGACTTGAGTCCTGTTGCAGAGGTAGTTCCAACTGCAACTTCTCTTGGGATTTATGACGAAGACCTAACCTCGATGACTGCTTCTGAAGTTTAGAATGATGCACAGCATTTACTGTTTGGTTGCTAGATTTATATTCTATAAAAATTATGTGTATATTTACAAAACTAAAACGGCCCCTATGAAGCATCTCTGGGAAATGGACTAAAGAACCTCCCTACAAATTCCTTGAGAATGGAATTATCAAAATACGTTAAAAAGCGTAGCAATATTGACATAAATTCTTATTACATATTATCACCACACGTACGTTTTTAAAATCTTTCCACCACATTCTCCGCGATGGATCATCTAATAAAAAAGCTGTTTAGATGTTACATCTCTGAAGATACTTTTTTCTGGCGAGGGTCAGTCGATAGAGAGGTTAATAAGTTCTTGAGGCGGATAGAAGTAAGAAGTGTTTGCGATGGGTATACGAGCAGTTGGCACGTCGGTGGATTCTAGTGTCGAGTTGAGGATAACATCCTTCAGCGTAGGAAGTCATATTTCTAAAAACGAGTTTCTTCTGGTCCCCGCTGTCATACCCCCCCCCCCCCCCCCCCCCCGAGCGCACTTGGAAAACTAGGATCGACCTGGACCGTGGGATTCCAACACTGAGAATTCCAGCGCACATTCACGATTCGACGGTATAGACGCGCTCATATCGGCCGAGGGCAATATTGCACAAATATTGGTCAAATATCGGCACTCAATTTTCAAGTAATAATAAACGGGGACACTCTTCGACGTCGTAACGGCCTCTGGTCGATAACAAATTGAGGAGGAGCGGGGCTAATAAAAAATGAACGGCGCGAAATTGAACGAGAGGTTGGAATATTAGCAGCCAGCTTATTAACTAGTTGATACGAGTCCTGCGGAAATTTAAAACGTATATTGACTAAAAAAAATTATGCAAAGCAACGTATGTATATATGCTCATCTCATTGGACGTTGCACCGAATATCTGCGTGAAAGCTGAATTTCTAGTCGAACTAGAATAGCTACGACTTTGGGACAAACACAGGCGTGTAAAAAGTGAAATTTTATCTACATTAGATGTGTGATTCTGAAAAAATTTGACAGTCTGATTTCGATAGAATTTTTCAATCGTCGCCACCCTTCAAACTGTCTGATGTGCACCTTCATAAAAGTCGGATTTTGGGGGAAACTAAAGCCGTTACGCCGTCGAAACAAATTTCAACATGAAAAACGAGAAATTTACGTAATATAGGTTACTGACATCAAAATCGAATCGCCTGATTTTAATCGATAATTGTTGCATCAACGTCGCCAAATCCACCCATTCGAGAAGCCAGGCGCGTCTCCACAAAAACTGATTTTTTGATGAAAGCAGAGACGCTACTTGCTTTTGTAATGAACTCTAACACATGTAGTATGCAATGTTACGTGATACAAATGATTTACAGTAAAATATAACCTCCTGTTTTCGAGAAAGAATTTTCCAATGATCCGAATAAGCGCGCCTCCACAAAGGACAAATTTGTGCCAAAGATATAGTGGTCACGCATTTCGGATAAACTTTACCGTCTAGAGTATATAATTTTACATAAGATACGTTATCTCTAGCAAAATCGAACCACCTGATTTCGATAGGGAAATTTTCAATCGTCGACGTTCGTTAGGCACCGTGCTAGATAATTAGAAGTTACCTGAGGCTCTCCGTTGGCCCCGATGTAATAAAGCTCCCTATCAATATACGCCGAAGAGGGGAACATTGAAAATAGAATAAGGGTCTTGTCTGATGCCGGTGAATGGGGCTGGAGAGCTGATTCAGATCGAGTTGAAGAACAGAACGGATCGTTGTTTGTTGAAGGAGGGAGATTCATCAAAAAGCCCACGCGATGCGTGCGTTCGGGATTCCTCTAAGGGTGCAAAAATTCTGCAGATTTTGTTTCGTCGATTTGGACGGGGAATTTTACACAGGTGTTCATTTGCAAAGTTCACGTCGCTGACAGGCTACGTCATAATCGAGATCCGATAATGGAAAATTCGGATAATGGAATCTCGGTTAACCGAGACGTTACTCAACGTCCCTTCGCCGGAAATCCGGTTCTGCAGCGGCGTTGTAACGTTCGAATGATCGTGATCGAGGAAATTTATTCCAGTCATCGCATGCGAGTCGAATAAATTGAACTAACGACGATGAGATATATTGAATCGGTTAGACGACAGATCGAAGACAATTTGTCGCTACACCGTCGAACAGGAAACAGTTTAACAATTGACCCCGTAGCCATTAGCTCGGTATTGTTTGTGGTATAAATTGATGAACAAATTGTACGATAAACAACTGTAATTGTTTCGAATACAATAATGTTCATTAATTTATAACGTTAATAATATCGAGTGCCTAGGTCTCACCACGAGGAGGTTGCTACGAATGGAGACCCACCCTAACCATATCTCAACCTCCCTCTGTTCATAAAAAATTACAGTTTTTATTTTTTTAAATATACTTTCCTCTTGGTACATGTTTGCAAGTCGATTGGTTTGCAAATATATAACAAAAGGTGTCTTCGAACGAACCCGCTTGTACTATATTAAACATGCTACGATATTGTTTACATAGTAATAAATTACGTCATGCTGGTGCATAACTTAATTCTAATTTATCTTATTTTTTTTTTTAAATTCCACGATACTTTCTGAAACAAACAATCTGTGCATTGATTAAAAATCTGACGCTTTACCTAATATTATATCTAACTAAAGAACATACTTTTCTGTATGTCCAGGTCCTTTCGTTTTAAATTAAAAGGTAATACCTTGTCTAACAAGATATCTAAGTAAAGAATGAGAAAGACGACCATTTTTGGTACGTTCAGGTCATTTCGTTTTAAATTAAAAGGTAATACCCTGTCTAACAAGATATCTAAGTAAAGAATGAGAACGATCACCATTTTTGGAACGTTCAGAACTTTTCGTTTTAAAGTAAAAGTCTGAACTCCTACGTAACAATGTATCTAAGCAAAAATCACTAGTTGATCATACGATGATTTATGAAATATAATCTGAGAGCAATTGAGTAAAATTGCAATAGTAATGTTATCAACTCATTGGTTGTATAATGACCCCTGAAACGTTCTGTATATTAGTTCGTTTTCTGACTTCTAAAAACATTATGAGTCCCACGATCTTCTCCTATACATTTTACTGTTTTCCTGATGTTTTTCTTCAGTGATTCACTGACTCTAATATCGCGAACGATTGACTTTGTGTAATAAAAAGAAAGATAAATAAAGGACGAATCGCGGCTGGAACTTATAACCGCCGAACAAGGTGACTCTACTGTGGCGGGAATCTAATATAATTAGAAAACTACTTGGAGCCAGTTCGCTCGCAACAAACAAAAACAGAGACTGTTACGAGGCAAACACTGACTGTACGACCGCGTTGCGCGCGGTCACAAAATTTCCTGGAAAGAAAATATTAGACAAAGGTAGAGAGTATAATAAAATGAACGTACGTTCTTTTTACTAGTTAGGTGTTTGTTAAAGAAATACTGCTTTTCTTATTTGAACAGGCAGTCGCGATCATGTTACAGCAACGTACAATACATTTTAATCTTTAACATTGAAAATAAAATTCAGCTGTCTTTACTTTATGTTACTATTGAAGCAACTCCTAGGATACTGAATTAATGCGAAATAATTGAAGGCGAGAAATTATAAAAAATTTTAATAAATTAAAATCGCAAAATCTTTCAAACATATTCCAAAAGCGCGAACATAAACGACGAAATTGAATACGTGTATCACGTACATTTGCGAATACCTATGGATTGTGTTGCGGGATATCGAATTAATAAAAAATAATTAAAAGCGAAAAATTATTAAAAACTTGAGTAATCGATTAAATTTATCCCCAAAACGCTTCAATATACTCAAAAGCCACGCACGTAAACGAATGAATTGAATGAGTATACCGGGAAAGGTCATGCAAATCGACAACCTAAATCCCGAAATATCGAAATAATGAAAAATGATCACACGCGAAAAAATATTAAAAGCGAAAACAATTCGTTAAATTAATCCAGAAATTATTAAAAGATCACAACTATGAACAGAAGAGTCGAGTGAGTATCCCGGGTAAGGTCACGGTACAGAAAACCGAATTAATCACCAATAAATAAATGTAAATCAATAACAAATAATGGTGAAGTGATGTTAAACGAGTGCAGCAGTGAGGGTTGAACGCGATGCATGATGATTAGGAGGCGATTAAACGCGATGAAAGATGATTAGAGTTCGATCAGAAAACGGTTAAACGCGAAGGATTAATAGAATAAGCGCGAGGTGTCAAATAGTGCTCTCCGTACGGCGGTTAGAGGTGAAGTGAGGCTCAGTGAGGCGAGGGAGTGTTTACGCACAGCGCTAGCGCAGTGACCGCTGAGGTCGGGAGTTTAACACCTTGCGCGCACGGTGTTAGCGCAGGGACCTTTGCACCCAGCGCATGATGTTAGCGCAGGGGCCTTCACACCTCGCGCACACTGCTAGCGCAGGGACCGCCGGTATGGGGAGCTTGACACGCCGCTACACCCAGTCCTCAATGTTGTCAATTCAAATCTGTCGTTTGGACTTAACGCTCGCGTTTTCAACGCTGTCCGCTGTGCCACTGTTTACACGTTTTTTTCACCGCCTACGCAGATGCCCCTGGACTCACGCAACCCGAAGAAAGTGTTTCCAGGTGTGTGAATCAAGTGGTCGCGGTTTGAAATAGAATAAAATGGGAATATTGTTTATAAAGTGGACAGTGGCGTATTAGTTTTAAATCAACGTTTGTATACTGTGAAGTTGTTCTGGTTTGACAGTTGTGTGTGTGGTTTCTTTTTTTAAGTTTAAGGATAATTGAGTATAGTGTTGTTTAATGGTGACATGTACGGTATTTTTCGTGGTGTTTCCTGAATAGTTAACAGTTTTTGGGTTTTGTTTAATACCTGTCAATTCATATTGGATACGTATGATTATTTTTTGGCTTCAATTCAATTCGACCTTGAAGAATTTGAACAGTGTAACAAAGACGTTGTATATGTAACACGTGAGTCTGTGTAGATTTTTGAAGGTTCAAAACGTTCTAAAAAATATAAGACGCTCTTGTTGGCAGTAAATTCTTAAGGTCTCGTGGCTGTGAAGCGAACGACCGCTCATTAGGCGGAATTCCGTGAAAATTCCGTGGAAAGTCGTGTTTTCACGCGGCGGCGGCGATTCAGCGCATCTAACGGGGCGAGTCGAATCGAATCATCGAACGAGAAAGACGGACAAGCGAGAAAAAGTCGAAGAATTACGCGCCTCCGGCTATCCTAGCGACGCGTTGATTCGATACTTCCATTTCTCGAAGAATTCAATCTAGAATTTTATTTTTTTTTAATCCTATCCGTGGAACATTCCTCGAGGAACCACGTAATTTAGATCGTCCGCGATACCCCGCGATATTTTGTTCCTCTCGCAGATAGTTCGTGCAAAAAATTCTCGAACTTTTCTGCTCTCTTTTCGTTTTCGATGTTACATCACCGGGACAGTCGTTCTTCTTCCAGCTTTACAAGCATCTGCCGTATGCTTCACGGAGAACTTTTCCGAATCTCCAGACAGCGGTGCTCCTCGAAATGGAACAACAACTCGAATCTCCTAAATATTTCCCAAATGAGAGAAACATGCTCCGAGCATACGATCCGATGTCATTTCTGAGAATTTACGCAGTCGTGGATCAGATGAATCTCGAGATTGCCCGTCCTGAAAACCTTGGCACGAAATAAATATTACTTCAATTTTGGATCTACTTCTTCATTCTCTTCTAGTTTGTACGGAGAGAGTGAAAGGAGAATGCTGTGGTTTATATATGGATTCATTCGTGTTTGCATACCGAGTACAGAGACTATCGTGGTAAACTGGTATTCAAGCAACATTTTAGTGTTCGGTTAAATTACCTCTGGAATTGATTACTGTTTGTATTCGGCTCGAGAGACGTTGTATATACATACCAAATTGCTATTTCCCTCGAGTGGATATCCTTGCTCCGATGATAATTTATCCTGTCGATTAGGTCCCTCGCATTTCTTGTATTTCCCTTCTGTCTGCTGTAACAGTGAAACATTGTCACAGGAGACATTTATAAATATTCTATGCTTCACTCTGCGTTTATATTACAGTCCTGTCACGATTAATTCCGCTTTAGTCCGCGACAAAACACATTCTAGTTTCTGACTGGTGCCTTGCTCTGATACTTCCTCTAACTCCGGCTAAACTTCAGCTGAACTCTCTCTTTCGCTTTGAAACTTCCCGTACGCGCTCTATCAAAGCTTTGCTTTATGATTCAGCTCTGATTCGAACTGTCGCAGACAAACCTCGCCTTCCACAGTTTCTCATGTACTAGCAGACGTACTTTTCTCAACATTTCTGTCCCATCTACTTCCAGGGAGTGTTTAAATTGATGCAAACACAGCAACAGCAAATGGATCACGGTATATGTACTGGAACACATTTACAATTCTAGTGTAATTTGATAAATTCTTAGGCATAGCATCTTTATAGAAGTTGAATTGTTGAAGAAACTATTGCTCCTACGCAGTTTTAACCATTTTCAGCGTGTACAGGGAGAAATTTACGTAAGCCAGGCCTATCTCAAAGTTTTTAGTTTCTTTGTTATAAAAAGTAATGCAACTTGTATTCAAGCGCTTCAAAGTCTCCGGCTCGACGGTGTTGCACCTGGCTGCAGATAAGTGGATTTTTTTATCACTCCCGATATTGCTAGCCATTTTAAGACTTACGTTAAATTTCATAGCTGTCTCTGTTTTAAAGAGAATGTAACTTATATTCCCTCTTCAGCTGCATTTCTCTAATTAAGTAACTCTAACACGCCGTAAGTATTACATCTGTATTGCAGCAGGCTAATTTACATAAAATAAAGAAATCAAAATAGAAGATAAGATTTTCTGTCATTAATTTAATTTAAAGTAATAATTTGATTGAGGATGCTTATACAAAACCGGAATTAGGTAATTTGGGAAATAATTTTGTCCTTATTTTGAAACTTCAAAAAACATGTTTTACCTAACATTTTAAGTAATATGATTTACTTTTAGAATTTTTACCTCATCTACTTCAGTATAATGACTAGTAAAGCACCAGCAATCTCCCAATTAAAAACCCCAACTCAACTGCTCCCCAAAACATTTAGATACATAAAGTGGCAGAAACAATCGGACTACCAACAATCACCCAACAATAAACTACATAAAACTGTATTATCTGCACATACTAAACCAACTGCAAAACTTCAAGCAGGAGCGTAATGAATGTGCCCATTGAAACACAACGAGTCACTTTTCGAAGATTCTGTGTTGGTGGACGCGTCTGACCAGGACATCTCCGAAGAATAGATATGGTTTTGCTAGAGCATCGGTGGTCTGTGTGTGAGGGTGGCATCGCGTAGGGTGGCGGAGCACTCGAGTTTAGGGGTGGCTGTAGAGGGTGGAAAGGCAAGCTGGCGCCTGCGTAATACTATCTCTGTCTACTTGTCAGCGAAGCGGAGCTGCCACCACCCTGCCCGCTTTTCCTCTCGCCTCTCGTTACTCGATAACAAACTCCACGGTACCAGTACTGGCACGGTACTCCGGACCACCGGGTCGTTCCACGATCGCGCCAGCTCTCGTGAACCCGTTTAACCGGATATCGATACTCGTGTTCACGCGACGACACCACCGCGTTTTCCTCCGACCGCTTCGCATCGATCGAGCCATCGATTTTTCCTGGACCGTAGGGTTTTCAGGGAAATCCGGATCGGACTCCGTGGTACTCCGGTCCTTCGAGCTGTGAACACTCTTCTCGGTTCGTTTGTGAACAATTTCCATTCTCCACGAGAGTTCGATTTAATGAATGTCATCGATCGAGAATGTCAGAGAATTAGATCGATCTTTTCGATTTGAAGAATCGGTGATCAATGGTCAAGGCTTTTTATCGGATCTTTCGATTTGGGATCGACGCGAGTGAGCATACACCCCTACGCTTGCTATGGTGTCTAACTTGTTGCTCGCAGCCGGATCGTTAGGCCTTTATATCGCTAACCCAGTGCCAGAACTCCGACAAGGATCAGCTTCTCAGTTTCCGTGCGATTGGTACTCTGGTGACTCTTCAGGGCAAATAACCCTGAATGGAAGGGACCGTTTGGCCGCCCTTCTCGTTACTCACGACTTACGATACCTACGAGGCAAACATCGTTCGATATTTGCTCGCTGGATTATCCCGTTCTCCTCGAAATCCCCACGGAGATCGAGATCCCGACGATCGAACCCGACGATCGCGATAAATGTACCACGAAGTTAAACAACGTGGACGATACCGTGCTGTGTGACGAAATTTGGAAAAACGATCCACGCGGACGGGGAGAATCGAATCTCGATGCAGTTGCCCCGGTTCGACGGTCGATTTGCATACGATACCGAAGTGGACAGGCGAGAAAAAGGAATATTGGATGTCCGTTGGTGGGAACGACAGGGGAAAACCGAGGAAAACACGGTGATGGAAGCGGGTCGTTCAGCGTCGGCATCTTTACGATCGTCCTCGTTTTTCGACTCGACGAGAAACCAGGGAACGATTCATGGGCCGAGATTACTCGCTGGAAGCAAGCTTCCTTCTCGCCGTTTGATAATTTCGATGTTCGAACCTCTCGAGGGTTATCAGTTTCCATCGAAAACAGTCTGATCGTCAGTTCGAGACGAAGCCAGTCACCGTTTCAATTTCACGCGTGGATATTTCGTATCGTAATTCCCACGAGATGGTCGATCCTCGTTCTCCGGCAGGCCGGATTGAATCGTGAAGATTTCCTGGAGAAGGATTCGACTTCTCGGGACGAGCTGACGGATTTTTCAGATCCTCCGGGCGCGTATCATATTTCCGTCAGCTCGAAATTTGTCCTCTCGCCGGCTTCACACGAATTTCTCTGCTTCTTTGGAGCACCCGAAGAATTCGTATTAATTTCACGCAACCGTTCCATCGTTCACGGCATTAATCCTCTTCCCTTTCGAGAGATTCGATCTCGAGATTTAACCGGCCGACAAATTGAATTTGTTCTGAGTCGTCTCCGGCACTGGACGCTGAAAAGTCTGCTGGAAAACTACGGAGATCCTGACGTGCTCTCTGTAATTCGTCCATCAAATCGCATGGGAAATTATTAATTCCACGCGAGCTGGTCACCGTCGAAATCGTGTTACATAAAATTCGCTGTTTTGCTTGTTTGTTTATCAGCGTACGCGGGATTACGATATGTATCATTATGAGAACAGTGCAAAAAAGGAACAAGGTGGAAATATTTAATCTCTTCAGAGATACTGACACGCCTGTGTATGTTAGTTTGTGTTTTACTTCAAATGTTGATGTAATATAACAGTTTTCATGGAATTCTTTAACAAGATTACGAGAAATCTCATTATTTGATTGATACGTATCATATCGAATAAATGTGACTGAGAGAAATCGATCACTTTGTTTCCAAGTTTAATAAACTCGTCCCTGAAGAGATTGAAAATTATAAATTGAAACGGAGTACAGTAAATCAGAGAATAAAACAGATCGTTGAAATCGCATAAACCACTTACGATGGTACACATTCTGCATATCAAATGAATATTAGATAGATGAGATCCAAAATATCTGATGTTGAAGACACGTACATATTAGGTGGACAAAAACATTCTGTTGAACATCATAACAAAACAAAATCAAATTTGTTGGTACGAAAACTAATTTTCTAATTTCCTGTATATTGTTCGTGATTTTTAGTCAGGCATATTTAAATCTCCTGAAAAAAATGCCAAAAAATTGAGATTTCGGACAGAAAAACACCGACATTTTCTAATTAACCAAATAAATTACAAAATAATAAACAAACGAACATTCATTTTTTCTGAGAAGTTCGACTCCTTCGATCATCGCGTCGCGTTGGAAAAATCGAAATTCCAGCATCGACTTTCCAGCTGGCGATTTATACATACATACATACATCCGGTCCCGCCTGGCAAATTGAATTTTTCTCAGCTGTTCCCGAAAGAACGTCTGAAAAGGGCGTATCCCGTGCGCCGCTTTATTTATGAAAATCTTCGATCTGCTTGCCCGTTATCCACCGACGAGAAGATAAATCGTGCGGACCGTCTTCTCCGTGGTTCCTCGCCTCGTTTCGGATCGCCCGAGCATCAAGCAATTAAGGCTTCTTTCCAACGCCGTTAAACCCGACCTCGATCGTTTCTCTCGTACTTTTCCTTCGATTGCTCGCTTGTCTGCGATTTCCAAAGCTCCTCCGTCGAAGACGGCCTAACGAAATATTTAGAGCCTTTTTTCGCGTCAACAACAGAAATGATCAGTGAATGCGTTTTCACTCCGCTCTGCTGTGAATTCTCATGTCGATGTTCCGTCTCGAACCGTGTTGATATTCTGAAATGACTCAGATTCACCCTTTAAACATTAAATATTTAGCTTTGAAGCGTTGGAATATTTTTCTGGTCCGCTGTACGCGTGTGTTGTGTATTGATGCGACGCAGTTTGGATTTGAGATGTTCCGAATTTTTTTAGATACTCAGGAGTTTTAAGATTTTCGAAATTGGAACAAGGTTGAGAATAATTAAAATTTTTCGTTACATACACCAAAGAGGAGATTCGAAATTACTTATTGTTCTGTGCACACACTAAACGTCGAATGAATATTTTATAATATTTATTTATTCGTGAATTTCATGAGATGGATTATTATGACACATCACAAAGGGGAAAAAGAATTACCTACACAGTCCTAGTTTTCACCTCAGATGTCTGATAGATTGTTTAAAAATATTAAAAACTCGGAGCTTTGAGTACGCATGCCTAATCAAAATTAAAAATTATTAAAAATGGTGGTACACTCTCTCTCTCTGGAAACGAGGTGCTATCGTCTAACTGAGCGATCGAGAGAATTTCTTTGGCGGGGCGACGATTAATCGAAGCTCTCACGGTATCATTAGAGGCTGGAAGAAAAGTTTCGATCGGTCGATCTTTGGCTGGAACGTTCTGGCGGGCAGCTCGAGGCGAAAGTTTTTCAGCAAGCGTTTTATCACGAGGAAAGGAAAGTTCTCGTCGCCTAACAAGCCAGCGGATCCTCCGGCGGTTTTGCCGTCCTCTCGTACCCCGAAGGTGGAAACCTTCTGTCTGCATGTCATCCGTCACTTAACGAGACGTAAAACGATATTCGACGTGCCTGGTCATGTCGCCGGCCCTTCGTTCACGAAAATCACCTCAATTATTGTACACTGAATTCAGAAAATTAGAATTGTCGGTTAAAACTTGCTTCTGCAATTTGGGTGACAGAAGAGGAAATGGAAGTCCAGTTTACTACTATTCAATTCAGCTTATTTAATTTTAGAGAAATATACAAATAGGTACAGTACTTATTCGAATTGTATCGAATTGTTTTTAACAGCTATGTATTTAAGAAATAGCTTTTACTGTATAGTAATTGCAATTGTCATTACAACGTACATAGTTTTGAAGAACAAGTATAGAAGTTTCTCGTGATATCGTACAGCATTCAAGGAAATTGTTTCTTTGACATTTCTTTATTTCCACGGAGAGATTGGTTTCGTTAAAGAGTCGCGTGAATTTCTTTGGTTTTGAGTTCCAGTAACCCCGAAACGACTCTCGCTCAGATCGTTAGGCGGGGAAAAGAGAGAAATATTCGATCTTGAAGCGATCTGTAGGTCCTTTGTCTACCCCTCGACGGGAGATTATTGAAATTTATTGGTTTATCGAGTATGTAACCCTCGCCCGGCCGAGCGTAAGGTGGCCGGATTAAGAAAGGTCGTTAACAGGGTCACCTTTGTCCTCTATCGCGCCAGAAATACTTTAATATTTGCGACGTAACGCGTTACATAAGGTGTCGTAACGCATCCCATATTTCAGGCTCCGCTTTCGACGCTTTTTCCAGAAAATCGCGTCGAATTACCCGCCCGAACCCATCCACATCACTGAGAAAACGGCGAATCCAAATAGCAAAGGACATACAGGGCGTGTCGACGAAAAATATTACAAAGTTTTAGGAGTCTGTTCATTTGTTTGGATAATCATATAAAGATCTGGACAGCAATTTTTGAGGAATTCAAGTATATAAAGTTCAAAGAAGGTTGAACTAATTAATAGAAAACACAGCGTTCACAGAATCCAACGACTACACTTTTACTTCAAAATTTGTATTATACAGTACTATTTTTCAAAACCAATAATGTGCAGCTATCTTTAAAGTTTATATATTGGCAGATTTTTGAAATATATAATTATATTTATCCGCTTTTTAACATCACCGACTGTTGCATCTCTGACTCCATATTCAACTGCAATTTTGGAAACTGACTGCCCTGTACGGAATGGTTCAGTAATTTAGATACAACAACAAATCAGGCGATGGCTTGTATAATATAAAAATGGATTCAAATTGTAGACTGAAATCTTCGCAAACAATGCATCATTTTAAAAAAACAATTATGAAAATTTGTATCGTGACGTTTGAAGTGCACGCATTGGCTGCAGCTTCTTTAAATTCAAATTTAATTACAGCTTTGGAAATCTACTGTCCTGTACACGGAGTGGTCCACTAAATTTGGTACAGCAGAAGATCAGATGATCGATTGTATAATTTAAAACTAAACCAAAATTGTGGACTGAAGTTTTCTTAAACTATGTATCGTTTTGAAAAGAATCTTGAAAATCTATATCGTGACGTTCGAAGTGCAGTCTGCCACAGACGATTCCATTCTATTTACTTTCCATTCCGCCATTAAACGTGGTCACAAATTTCCCTTGATCCTCTTATCGGATCCAATTCGGTGCCGTCTTATCGGCCTACAAAAATGTCCCGGCTTCTAACCCCGTCGCGGCGTAGATACTTCATCCCCCCGAGAGGATGATTTCCTTAATCCGCGTCCGGCGCAGTCGGAGGAAAGGAAAAAGAGAAATAGAAGGAGGGTAAAGGGACTCCATCGTGGTCGATCGGGCGATTTTAAACCGCCGCGAACCAATTAATGCGCTCTCGGAATGTCGAATAACGAGCCGGGACGTGTATTAATTGGAACTCGATGAGAGCATTAAAGACGAAGCGTCAGGATCACCTTTTCCTCCGGAGCTTTCCATAGGAAAAGCCTCGAGTCGCTTTCATTACCTTTCATCACTCAGCTGCTCGTTTTTTCTCTCATACAACACGCGTGTTGTTGCTTCTTTTCACGTCGACGAAAGATCAATAGAATCTGCAGTATTTAAATTGATCGTGAGGTCGATTCTTCAAGGTTCAATCGACTTCAGATCATAGAGAAAGTATGCAGTTTCTTCTGTGATTATAAGTAGGGGTGATTCTATTTTTCTTGAGATCGCAAGAAATATTGATATTTTTCAGAATGGAATTTGTTTGTCAGTTCCATTATTCGTGGATACATCGTGAATTAAAAAGGGAAGCTTTTTCCATAGTTAGATCGTCCCACTTTAATCCTTGATTCTTCTCTGTGACGTCTTGTATAGAACAAAGTGTATTCGCGTCCTTTTGTCTCTGTGGATGAGTTGAAAGGGTGAATTAAGATGTATTGTTCCGACGTGGAACGCGACCAGCTAGACAATCTTATGAAAAACGGGGGGCATCGTGTCAAAACGCATTTGTTCTCGTATCTTTCAACGTCTAACGCCTTCGAGTTAATCTCTGTCATAACAAACAGCAGACACGGTGTTTCATATACTTTGTGTTCCTTTTTCAGTTATCATTTTGTGATAAATTCCTTGTATTCATTTGTAGAAATTTAATCCATAGTTGTCCTGACAGTCTATTGTTCTAAAATATAACGCTGAGCTTAAATGATGGGGGTGTAATTCTGTTATATTCAGGGCTACGGAGTCGGCTGTCAAAATTCCCGACTCCGACTCCCCTTTTTTTTAACCTCCGACTCCGACTCCGACTCCAACCCAGACCCCGACTCCTGCATTTATAAAAAATTGTCAACCTAATAAGTGTATGTATGTTTATAACTAAATTACTAATATTTAATATACAATTTGATACAAACTCCTATTTTAGTATTTATTTAGTTTTATTACAACTTTCAATTATTTTGAGCACATTTTCTATTTTTATAAAATTTACTAACATGGAGTCAGAGTTGGCATATTTTTTTCCGACTCCAGTGATCAGAAATTCTTTCCGACTCCGACTCCGACTCCACAGCCCTGGTTATATTGGAGAAAGTGGTTGGATTAGCACGAGATATGATTCACATATTCTACATTGACAATTTTATATCCAGTCTTTGTCTTAAAAAATTTTACACTTGTTTATCAATGTCCTTCTGTTTATGGAAGAATACATGCTTAACCTCTTGGTAATCTATTTTTTAAATATAACACTGAGTTTAAATGGCGAGGGAGTAATTTTGTTATATTGAAGAAAGAAGGTAGCACAGAATATTATGATTTATTAGTATTCTAATGGTCATTTTACACGAATTTCCCATCTCAAAAAATTCTATACTTGCCCATTAACGCCCCCCGATTTCAATAAATTTAATGCAGGTTTAACCACTTGATACTCAATTTTTTTAAGCGTAGCACTCAGTTCAAATGGCGGGGATAAATTTTGCTGTATCGAAGAGGGTTAATCACATTTATATCGAAGAGGGAGAGTTTTCAATTCGTATAGAGCAAGGGGGAGGTGGGAATTGAGAAGGACGGCCGAACGACGAAAAGAAATGAAACTGCTGTTTCAGAGATGAGTCTGAAATATTCCATCCGGTGGACGTATTGCCTCGAGACTCTTAAAGTTGTCTCAGAACTGCGATTCGTCACGCACTCTCGAAACCCAGCTCGCCGTTTCGCGATAAACTGGCTGTAACTTAGACTTTTGCCACCCCAGAGAGACGCTACAAGTCTACAAAGCGCAAATGGACGTGCTCCGTAGCATGACGCTCTCCGTTCCAATTTTTTCACCGCCAGTATTCTCGAAACAGTGTACAGACACACGCCGGTGCCGTGAGATTTTATTTATCCTAAAATTCTGTCAATTTCGCGAGGATATTCTGAAAACGTCGAAGCACCTGAAATCCCATCACCGCTGTCCGAGGATACTTAAAATTCGCACAAAACTGCGATTCGTCAGAGTCTCGAGGGAAGTCAGCCCCTCGTTTCTCGATAAACTGTCCGTTGTAGAGAGTTCTGGCACCCGTGGGAGGTGGAACGTTGAAAAGTGTACGAAATACCGACAGGATAGCTCGGCTCCAAAATCTACAGGGTGACTCTGAAATAGGTGGCTAGTGAGACCAGAATTGTTTCTTTCAAATATGGAGCAGCAAACTCGTTTTTATTATTTTATTATATGAGAACTATTAGATCATATCCTGTGGAAATAGGTATTTATTTGATCAAAACAAGGTCCACTTGATTCTATATATTTGTGCTAACGATTCTACAGGCGATAATCCCATTTTAAAAAATTCCTGATTTCTGAGATAGATAACATGGATAGGAATCGAACGTCATCAACCACCGACCACACTATATTTTTTAGTAGTTCCGTCCAATACATTGCATCTTTCCGATTATACGTACATAAAATGCACTAAACAGAGTGTGCAGTCAACTGAGTATATCAAATAATCCTGTATTTATGCATATGTAACAGGTTATTCTGAATAAATTTGCAACTCGTGACTGACACACATACGCGGTAGCGAATATGCTAATCATTTTCTCGAACAAAGAGTATTCATGCTTGAAAGAAAATGTTTATTTCCAACAACATCTGCAATTTAACAATTCCCAGTATTTGAATCTCGCATCTGTATGAATACGAAAAGTGACTATAACAGGAGAAGAAACAGTTTTCCGACTCACGTTCCTGTGTCCCATTTGTATCACCACGGCGATCAGAGTACACAGTCAAAGTTTAGCTAGTTAGTTCATAGTCACCCTGTACAATAGCAACTATCTCGCACTCCGACTCCCTTTTCAACGATGGAAAGGCTGACGCTGTCCGGGATCAACCCCTTTCCTGAACTAAATCCTCTCCGGAGCGTTCTCCAGCGAAAAACGAGGCCGCAAAGCCCTGCCGCTACTTTCAGCTCGGCTAAAACGTGTCCCGACACTAGATTATCGGCCGTCGCGATTGGGTATTCATCGGAAATAAATGGCCGTTAATGGTATTTCTGGTAGGTGTCTGGCCCGATAATGCTGTCCGTCGCCTCTCTAAAACGATGAAAACAACGAGCTGCTAGCCTCCCTTGGGCCCGGTAATGATCGTACGCTTTAATCGCTCGCACCGACCAGAAACGTCGAACCGTTCGACCGTCACGTGCAACAGGATCATCGTTGCTGGATCACGTACAGCAGCAACCTGGACCACCGTCTGCGGAGAACATGATGCACGACCTCTGCTGAACAACAGACTTCAGGTACGAGCCTCTGTTCCAAACTATCTGGTAAGCCAAGCGCCATTAGTTCGAAATACCGTCCAATCTGTCGGTCGATCTCAGACGGAGACATTTTTTGATCCTTCAAGTGCGATGAGTAGACTTTGACAGAGTGGTGATTCTTAGGAAGTATGTGTGGGGAGTTAATATTAGGTTGCACAAGTTCTGTTTCTTGATCTGCCACTGTCATGTATTTAGTAGCGGTCAGAGCTTATTTATTTTGAGCTTCTCAGATTTGAATGAGAGGGTGGTTCAATCCGTCTATTGATTCAAGTCAGAGACATGTTTTAAATGTTTGAAGAGTGTTAGGTATACTTTGGAGTGTACAGATTTATAGGAATCATTATACATGTTACATTGATGCCTGCAAAGGTTAATACGATAACTCCTATTACTTGATTGCAGACTGGAGATTGCTCCAGATTGACCATATTTAAATCAGGGTAGACTAGGAAACAGCAAGAAAAGTTTCTGTGTTTTAAATAAAGTACAGAAGTTATTAAATCAATATTTAGTATGCAAAATCAAATATTGATCCTTAAGAATTTCCTATAATTGAAATGATATGACAGTCTGATTTTTCATGCCTATAGAATAATTTTTATGGAGGACCCTGTTCATCATTCAGCATAGAAAATTCCAGATAATTAACGCACCCCTCTGCGGTGACTTATTTAAGTTCAATGTGACGTGGCTACAGCAAACAACGCGCGTTATCTTCCACCAGCGTTCTATCACTAGCAGATTTTCCTGCATCACGAATCGCAGCGTTCCCAAAAAACCGTAAACACTGGTGCGAAACGACGGCTTCAACGAACCGTGATATCGTATCATTGCTGTCACAGGCAGGCTCCTTTTTTTCCTTAGGTCCTCCAGTTATCGAGGCGGTTTCGACGTGTGTTTACTCGACCGTGGACAATTCGACATTCGCAGAAATTCGGGACAGTTCGGAACAACAACGTCGCGGAACGTTCAGTCAGCGTCCGACCCTCGAGGAGGTCAAAGCGCGGCGGTTCGAAAACGGTGCGGAATTTTCGCGTCGGTTCGAGGCTCCCGCGTAATCTTTCCCGTGACTCGTGCATTCTGCTCGTATCTCGTTCACGATTCGTCGAGCAGCGTGACGGAATTTTGATAAATTAATAAGAGTTCGAGCGATAAACAGCGGTTTGAATGTGCCCGACCATCCCACCGAGGAACACAGATCGCGACGAGCTTCATCAACCCGTAAGCGAACATTGCAACTCTTTATTATTCCGCCCTCTGGTAGAGTCGATTTTCCGACGTTCTGATCTCGTTCGAAGCCGTAAAAAAAAAGCAAATCGAGTGGCGGGGTGGAAAAAGCGCGTTCAGCGATAATAAAATGGAAGGCTATTTTCTTTCACGCGAATCAGCAACAACGGCGCGCTCCCTTTACCCACGTTTTACGGAGCAACAAAGAATTTTCACGGCTGCATCGAAAGGTACCGTGGAGCACGATTAAAAGCGCCTCGTTAACGAAGCTTTTAAAGCTGTTGTTCGCAGCGGATTCGGCTAATTGGTACGGTGGCTCGGTTTCATCAGCAACTAAGACTCCCAGAGCTGTGTCTCGTCTAGGTCACCGGTCTACAGGTTTGCTAAGTCCACTTAAGCTAATAATAAATGGACTTTTGTGTGCCCTCGAGCTTATATAAGTGCAAATAAGCACATAAATTTCGCGCTAGCCGGCCTGCTACAGCGTGTACGTGTAGATACATCGTCCGAATACAAAGATAAACTGCCCTTCCAGGATAGAGTGGACCAGCGAAGACCCCTTTGGTAATCTAACCTTTTCCTAGCATCGTATTTCCCTCCCTTTCTTTCACCCCATCCCTTTTTTCTTTCGTTTATTTCGCTCTCGTTGAATTTATTTCGTCCCTTATTCGATTTACGCTCGCGTTGATTAATATTTTCCAATGTTCTGCAAGCTGTACCTTGCGAATGAGTCTCTGGGCTGGCTTTCGGTCGCCTTCGTACTTTCGGAGAAAATTCGAAGATGAAGCGAATATTCGATGTAAACGCCTGAAAAGTTTAATAGATATCGGGAATGAGGATCTAAGTCAAACAGCTTATCAAGGATGAAACGTTGATTCAACTTTCGTCGACCGAAGGCACAACTTTCGAAATATCTTTTCGTTAGCGTGGTGAATTTTGTGTCGTGTCGAAACATATACTTCATGGGTAATAATTTCGTATCTTATTTCACAGGGACGACATACGGTAGTTTAGGGTGCAATCGCAAGGTTCATTCTATGCTTCAAAGTTGAAAATTCCCTCATGAATTGTTTTGTGTCGCAGCACTCTTAGCGATTTGTATACCACCTCAAAAATGATATATTTCTTAATACGTAAAACTAAGTAAAGCATAAATACATATATCGATGAAGGTTTCTTGGAATATGAATCATTGAAAATTAACATTTGCTCGGAGTAGATCGCAGCCATATTGGTTGCATCATCACATTAGTTATATTGGAGTTGCTGGTCTATACTATCGTAAAGGGTTAAAATTAGGTTCCTAGTTTGACCCGATCGTTTCGCTTCATTTTAGTTACATACCACCCACCCTGATGAAGTAATTCTTGTAATATTAAAATGTCAGGAAAGTAGGCACATGCAAAGAATGAAATACCTGACGAACACAATGATGAACGCGTCGTCTCGACGTGGAAGCTCGTCGGCAGATTCTCGTTTGCTCACGTTCGTCGAGCAACTTTTATACCGTAACGTTTTCCAGGGTCAAAGTGTTCCTTATCGCGTAGGCGAAGATCAAGGGAATTTTCTTGGAAGCACACTCGTCTGGCGAAAACGTCGAGTATCGACGCTATCCTTTGCAGAGAAACCAGCCCTTGTTCCTTTAATCTCGATTTTCTTGCGAATCTCTCGCACGGCACAGCCGCTCTTAAAAGGCTTGTCTGCCGAAGAGAAACGGCTAACTTGTTGAATTCGCGTACAAGGGGCCTGGTTTTCACCGTCGACAGTCTTCTCCACCCTTTCAGGGACCAGTCAATTAGCTCGTAATATTTAAAGAGCCCGGCGCCGTTTCTTTCGACCATTCATCCCTGACAACCCCCCCGAGGAGACTGATAACTCTGCAGTTTTTGCTTCAACAAGAGATGGGAAACAAAGTGGGGTCGTTCTGTTCTGTCGGAGCTTGTTTTAGGGAGGATTGTTGTACCTTGGGTGATTGCGATGAAAGAAACTTTGAGGATGTATGGTGGTAATTGAAGCAGACAAGAAGATTTGTAACGTTGTATTACAGTCGCTTTATATGATTTCTTGAAAGTTCAGAGCCTCTATAGCCAGAAATCAAGATGGTTGAGATCTGAAAGTTTCGAGACCTTATTTTTCTCTTGTTCATCTCCAAAGTATTGTTTAATGCATAATTCATGCACATTAACCTAGATTAAGAGGTGCACCCCTTTAGAAGGCTATCAAATAACAGTTTTTACGTAATCATTCATCAAGACTTTTTTCGTTATTTTGATGAGCATTCTGCTGCATGGAAGTTTCCTACCCTTTCTCTGATACTCCCACTATTAAATGTAAAGTATGCTAAGCAGTATTTAATTTTTTCCCTTCTCATACTTGATACATTATTCAGAATTATTTAAAAATAATAACCTAATAATTAAATATTTCTTATTCATCTTTACAAGTACTTTACATATCTAAATTCTTCAGCCTTTCTCATGAATCATCCTGCATACGCTACACAAATTGCTATTTATTAACACCCTAAAGAAAATTGACTGTAGACCCTTAACGAATGACAGATTTAAAGAGAAGCCTTACGTCTGTCGGGCCGCGGTTAGAATTCAGTAGCTAGTGGTTTTCCCAGAGCAGGAGCTTTATACACTTTTCGTTGCACGTTCTTCGGGGATATCGCCGGCGTAAAGACGGGGTATAAAGATGCGGCCATGACGAGAAAAAGAGAGAAAGAGAGAGGGAGCGTTTTCTCGCGATTGGAACGCCCTGAAAGCGATACGAAGCTCCCCATCCAAGTCCGAGAGCTCTTTAAAACTGAAAAATTCCTGCACTGAAATATCAGGATTCCCGTTTCGCGTATCTCGCTTTCCATCCGCTGCTGTAAATAATTAGTAGAAAATATTGGTCCATCGTTTGCCATGGTATCGGTATCGACGCGCCGATAATGAAATTCGAACCGGGCACCAGGTAAATGTACCTGTTTATTTAGTGCGTCCGATGTAACGGCGGCGAGAATATAATTTAGCAGCGAGCAAATATTGTCAAAATTTATTAATTAAAGGCACGTTGCCTGTCTCGTTAATTGGTTCGCAATTGGTGCGGTTTCAGCCGAGCCATGATGAACTCAGGATTTTAAGAGTCAGGTTCTTCGTTCAGAGTCGAAGCTCCCGTTGCTCGTTTGCATGGGTTTTCCGTGAGATCGCTGCTCGTAAACGCGCTTTACTCACCAACGAGCTTCGTGATTCTGTCTTTGACCACTGTCGCTGTTTTAGAAATTCTCTGTCTTCTAAATTTTCAAGCGATTCAGTCGCTTCGAATATTCATCGTTCGTGAACGTCCCAAGGTCTTCTACGTCCAATCGATAAAATTTAACAATTTTTCATGTTCGATTAATATTACAGACGATTCGGAACGTCTTGAAATTAGTTCGGCAATTTTCTGGTCAAGGCAAGGTATTTATATAGTCCAGAAGTTTCTACGGAAGGAATCCTTTTCTAATTAAAATAAAAAATTTGTATCGATCAAATCTAAATTCTTCTCTCTCTAAATATTCAATCAAACTAGTTCGAATAGTATCATTTGTGAACGTTTCAGGATCTCCCAAGTCCAGTCGATAAACTTTTACTAATTTCCTCGTCGACGTTAGATATTTGCATGGTCCAGAAGTCTCCCTGGAGGAGTTACTTTTTTAATTAAAATCGAGAATTAGTATCGATCGAGGAGGCGTTTGTCTCGCGTGACGCGGAACGCAGAACACGTGTAATCGCGGACG
This sequence comes from Macropis europaea, assembly GCA_916610135.2. Classification (NCBI taxonomy): domain Eukaryota; kingdom Metazoa; phylum Arthropoda; class Insecta; order Hymenoptera; family Melittidae; genus Macropis; species Macropis europaea. The sequence goes on from OU744344.1 coordinate 29,997,417, forward strand.
AAAAAATAGCTGGCCATAAAATTTTTATTAGTCGTTTTCCAGCGAGCGTGGCCGCAACAATGAGATTCGCGTCGCTACGTGCTCGAGCATGAATTACCAAGAGAATTATCACGGCTATAAATAGCGGGGATAATGGCGAGAAAGGAGCCACGGGAACGACACTCGTTTCATTTCACTTCTCCGTGAAAAAGTTTACAGCGAGAAATTAGAAACGCTTCCACCGACCTGCGAACTCGCGTCTGAAACGATTGCAGATTAAATCTGTCCAAAGACGTCGATCAAAAAACGTTCAAAACAACGCTAATAACTCGAGAGTTTAACGATTGCGTGTGCAAGCTTTTGCTATTAGTCCAGTCGATTCTCCGTGGAACACAAATTCATAGAATGACCCTTCTAACTTCTGAACAAATATTTTCATAAAAAATTATACAGAGGCGTCTAGGAGAAATGTAGATCGCCACACTTTTTCATAGCATGGTATATATTTTTAAGGCAACTTCAGGTATAAGCGAAAGCATTCACACTGTTTTTCAAGCTAAAAGAAAAAATTTACTCAGATAGGTACGCAGTAGCGACTCTGTAATTATTTATAAAAACATTTCTTTAAATGTCCATCTTTCTCAGGAAAAATATATTTTGTAAGAGAAGAAAGATTTCATTCTTCTTTAAGTATGACAAGAACTGCCAAAAATTCAGAATAATATAATTATTTTTATCAATAGACTGCAAATGTTTATGCACATGTACATTTTGAGACTTAAATATTGTTTATTTTGATGTAGCTACCGAAATGAAATTATGACGAAATTATATTTCTTGTTTTAAGTGTTCCAAACTTAATTTCTTATCTAACTTACTGTGTGGAATGTGCATCTTTCACGTATTTAAATGTGTTAACTGTAAATGTGTTTACTGCATAAAGATCCGCAGTCTATTTATCAATAATACTTAAATTTAGAAATGTATCCTTATCCATGAAGAAGTTTAAACAGGAGAAACATTTCGAATTATAAAATTAGTCGGAATTTTCTGTACAAAACAGCAAGGATTGCTTTCAAGAATTTCTTGGCTGCATCAATTTTAATCCTTTCCTGGCAAATCGTGTCGCTATTAGTCTCACTTTGTCGCTAAACGTCTAATCTATCTTTCTGTTCGGCGCAACAACCCTCTTTCTCTTATTTCGCTGGTTTCGCTCTTTGGCCACGGTTACGTTCGTCTGTTTTTCCATTAGTGGCGCCGATTTCCCGGTGAGCCCGGCGTTTTCGAACTCGTCACAGTAATTATCGATGTATCGATCGCGCGGGAAGTGCATCGGGCACCAAACAGCCTCGTACGCCGAATTACACGGACGTGATCGAATGTGTTCATCGATCATCACGGTTACGCGCGAGCACTTTGACGTACTCGCCGCAAATTCGGCGAGAATAAATGAAACGATATCGTAAAATACAGACCCGGTTCCCGATCAAAAGACTTTTCGATGCGCTCCCACAGTCACCCGATCCTGGTTGCGAACACATTTCCTCTCCCGTTTGGTGGAAGCGATTTGATAGTGTTTGAAACGTTGCAGACTCCCGCCATGGGAGTATTATCACGTTGAACGCCGGGGCGGTCACCGGTGACGGACACCTCAAATTTCATTTAATTAAATAATTATTGATTGTTGCAAAATTCTGAGCGAACTTAGTACTCAAACAATAATGTAGGAACAGAACAACACGTCTGCGTATTCAAATCTTGTTTCTCTTTACGATTTATGTGAAAAATAGTAAATTATATCGTGTCTGATTAGGTGTGACCGTTTTCACTGTGGCGTTCAACGTGTTAAGATGTTGATCATCACGGAGGTGCCTCTTTGGCACTTAATTAAATAATTCATGATTTTAACAAAAAATTCAGCAAATTTAACTTTGTAATAATGAAGTAGGAACACGTGTATATGATTGGATATTTGAATATATTTTGCCTTTGTGATCTTTGTTAACATAGTAATGTATATTTTGTCAGACGAGGGGCGGCTGTTTTCACTGTGGAAGTAAAGTTGTCAAACACGTCCCTTATTATCGCTGTCTTTCTAATTATTCAGAATACTATTGCAGTACACAAGTTGTTTTAATAAATAGCAAATATCCTTCGTGATTGCAATTTTTTTTTAATTTAATAAATATTGGGATCTCTAAACACGTGGGTGCCAACTACAATTCTCGTGACTAATGTATCCAGAATTCGACCATGTAAAAATTACAATTTGTCCTGACTCATCCACAGTAAGCCTTAACGACTGCTCTCAGCTGTTTATAATTCCATCAAGTGTCCTAAACACTCACAAACTTTTCTCCATCGATAATTCCTTGTCTCTCCGAACGTCTTGTTCGAAATGTGCATTCAGAGGTGGAAAGCGGCGATGTAGGATACGTGTGCAGGAGACAAATTTCAAGGGCATCATTTTCTGGCCATGTGGAGGCAGTCGAAGGTTCATCGATCATCCGTGGAGTTAAATGCAGCGACGCGTGCAACGGACGGCATGCAATTTGACAGTGGAATCGATGCCAGGTAACGGTCGCAGGTCGATATCACCTGCTGCAACGTGGAAATTTGTCGACGGAGACTTTTCTTGGCCGTTTTTCCGGCTCCCTGACCATACCGTTGGCCTTCTACACGAAATGTAAGCGTGTCGTTTCCCATTGTCGGAAGTTGGAACACGCTTTTCACGTTCGATTACCTGGACGACGTTGCGCCCGGAATAATGGATGCTTGAACAGCGACCGGAAGATCCATAGAACGGTCCAATGTCTTGCTATTAAGTCGCCTGTAATAAACCGACGCTAACTTGCACTTATTTCGCGGGCGCACGATACTTTGGACTGCTAAATATCCTTGCACTCCTGCAGAATAAAGATTTCTGTGTCACAGAAATTTCTATGGACTCCGTGAAGCATTCCATGTTACATTTATGCATTGAATACGGAGGACGTGTCGAGATGACTGGCACAACCGGACATCCGCTGATTCTACGTGGAAGAATAAACCCAAGATGTATTGGGTTGAGTCATGAATAACTTTCGACATATAACAGAGTTTTTCTTCCTAAGCATTCGAATAGTGTATCTAGGCTATTGCAGAAGCAATAATAATCCTTTATTTAGTTATTCATGATTGAAACTGATAGGATAAAACTGTTTGTTTTGAGGGCAGATTTGGGGATCTTTTTTTAGAAAAAATGAAACAACATATCTTCATGAAACTTTGCTGGGTTATTCGTATGTACTTACACTACATTCGTGAATTTTTATACATTGCTATCGTCTAAACTATACTAATTATTGACTGCAGAAGTAGACGGTGCCCATAAAATGCACAGATTAGAATTTTCGACTTTCTCTGGAAAAGCAACGTAAACTATAAATATCGCACGCATGAATTCCTGTTTTGAAAACACCTAGGGGGTACTCCGATGATACAGATACGCAGATTAATAATATACCGTGGGAGAATGCATCTGCGGAAGAATTTATCAAAGTTTGATGGGATCAGCGTTATCGCTGAAATTGCGATTTCACGTGAATTTTCCATGTATTAAGTTCCACGGTATCGCGGGAATTATAAAGCGGCCTAACCAACCAATTATAACTATCTCGAAAAATCTATCACTGAAAAAAATAATCCCATTACCCTGTAACTTCCAGGAGAACAGTGGAGATCGCTTGACGGATGCTCCTAGGTTTTAGGAGGACGACATTTCACCGCAGGAGCATGATGTATCTGGTTATGCGTGCCAGGTTCGAACAGCCGTGGAATACGAATATTATTCGTGGAATAACGCGTCTTTCGAGCAGACGTTTCGGGACGTGCGAACTTATGGCGGGACATACGAAAGAAAGACGTATACGTCGGGCATTATCATAGAAATAGAGTTTTTCCACGTTGGAGAATGTCTACGATGTCGTTCGACTAATTTTTCTGCAGCTTTTCAGACCAGCTACGTTCGAAGGGGCAACGAATTTGATCGGTCTCGAGGTACAATTTTTCGACGGCTTTACGGTGAAAAGCTAGGAGTTTCGTTTCTATTGACTCGAAAGCCTGTCTCCTCGTCGCTCAGACGAATTATTTTCAAAAGCCTTCGATAAGGCGAGGTTTCAAACGAATTCTTGAATCGAATATGGAACGTAATTTTTAGACGATCCTTTCATCTTTAGTCAGTCGAATTTGGAGAACCTGGAAACTTGTTTTATGTGCTTTTGAATCGTGTATTAATTTTTAATTCTGTGTAGTTTACGTGGAAATTTTATTTAATTTTTTTTGAAGATTGCCAGGTGGAACAGAACTCATGAAAATTCTGAGAATGATACATGGTGTCGTCCGACGCAGCAACTATGAACTTGCTGGAACGTGATATCAACTAGATGTACTCACATTATCTTGTTGAATTATACAGTTGGTGGAAATACTTTAATGCTCATGTTTCATCAGTTGTTTCTGGATTACGTTCACACATGGAGATTATATTGTTAACCTATTTTATGGACACGCCACACAAAAGTCTTTCATGAGAGGTTCAGAATTTTCAATAATTTTAAACAGTTTATCAAATACCAGCAACGAAACAAAAATAAATTTTATCTAGTATAATAATATTTTTATTGGTTGTTTACAGAGTACAATATGTGGAGCTTTTCGAAACAATTTAAGTCTGTGATCCTCTAATTCTTCTGAGCAGTATATTATGCAAAAATTGATTTAACCAAATGATTGATGTTCGAGCTTCTCTGCATCAGCAAAACAACTTCCTCCACATCATAAGATTCTTCCAACTTCTGTAGAATAATTTACTAAAACTCAGAAGACTATTTCGGTTGCGTAGGCAGCAACAATACTTCCAGACGTCTATGTTTCTCCCAATCGAACACTATCATGGACTTTTCTTCCCTTGCACAGAATTTTCCCCAATTTTCCACCGTGTCTTCCAGTCCACGTCCTGCAGGAGCACTTGAATTCCAACGAGCTTCTTTGTCCGTTTCTTCTGCGGACCATCCATTTTAGCGAGCTCCGGTTAATCGTGATTGTTCCATGGTGAAACGGAATTTCCTATGACCACGAGCATTAGCGTAATTTTTAGCCGCTCGAAAATGTTCTTGTCACTGGCCGTAAGTGGATTGGCCGTCCTTTTACTTGATTTTCCGCCCTAGTTCGAAGGGAAAGACGTCCGCGACTTTCATATCTAATTATTGCAGTCCCGGGGTAATTCGGGCCAGCCAATTCGCACTTTTGTGTACAGTGCGAATTTATGGCGATAGCAAGGTGCCAGTTGGCTCGCACGATTTATCATCAGACACTGGCTGGACTCCAGTTATCTTTTTACGCGCTTCGACGCGGAAGAGACGTCCTCACGTTCCGACACACTCGCCTCAGCGATTCATTTTTCTGCCGGTCGAAGCGAAGCTTGAAACAACGTTATTCTGAATTGTCGGATAAATTAATTCTTTAGAACCCCTCAAATTTTATACAGAAATAATTAACTGTTTTATAAAGCGGAGCTGTTAAAACAGAGGGCGTTGCAACGTAATTTTTCCACGGTTTGCTTGTTTTACGAATTTTTTTAAAGTGGAATATGTACACTCTCATTCAGGTTTTTTGTTCTCGGGGAAAAATCAACAGATCTGATTCTGCTTAACGAATTTTAATGCTGCTTCATGAGTAAACGAAACTTTACCGGGCTGTTTCTGAAGAAATCAAACTAATTAACTGCGATGGCGGTAGACACATAAAAGCGTGACAGTTTTAGGGACGTTTAAAGCTCTTCGGAATCCCGCGATAGAAGCACTCTAAGTTACCAGGCACACCTGATCTACCTTCCTGGTCACAGGATTTTCCTCGATCACCTTTGGGTGTTCGATTGTATGGACCTTTGTTATGGTAGGGCAAATAAATTATTTTGCACAATGCAGTATTAAGGAAAATAATTACACGAAAGAGCAGGTTGATGACAGAAAAATTCAACTATTCGTGTGTTGACCTGCGCCACTGATGTAATTTTATAAAAAACTTTTTCTTGCAAAAGAGTAATTCTATGTGCCTGACTAGGTATGGTAAGTTTTCACTGCGACACTTAACGCGTTAAAATTCCAAAAATAAGTATTTGATCAATAAGCAATGTCGGATTTTTTCGTAAGAGATCGTTTCTGCTGTTTTTAAAATAAAAGACTTATCGTAATCTATAAAACGCATGTATTATCTAAAAGCTGAGATTTTAACGTGTAATTTAAAAAAAGGTTCATTATATTTGGATAAATTTTTTTAGTGTTTATTTTAATTTGTCGATGAACAACGAGATGTATTTTCGTGCAATTACGATTTTTATTTTACCAAAGGTAAAAATGCGGTGAAAACAGCAGAAAAGGATTTCTGATAGCATGGTGCTGTGAATGACAGAATGGTGAGAACATGATTCAAAAAGTTTCATGATGGAGATTTTAGTCTTACCTATGATAAACGTTTTGGCAGACCTATCGAGATTGATTACGATCAAATCTCCAGTCTAATTGAAAATGATCCACGTTATACCATTCGAGAGATTGCTGAAATGTTAGGAATATTGAAATCCAGCATTGAGAACCATTTGCATCTGTTGTTACGGAAAAATCCGACATTACTTATTGGTCAACCCAATACTTTTGAAGCCTTTCTACCGAGAAATAACGACTTGAAGAATTGTTTCCAATCCACAAGCCGGCATTTTCGAGGTTTACAACAGGGAAGCTTGTACGTGTGTGCGTAACATTCCGGAAACGAGCCGCATCATCTAGAGACATTCAAAATCCTGCTTTATTAAATTGGATCCCCGGTTCCCTGATTTAATCTCGTGTTCGTCCCGGTCCAGGCACGCGAAATTCTGACGTGCATTCGAAATCGCGACACCGTGTCGCACACGTGTGTTTCACGACCACCGAACGCGGTTTTACCTGTGCTAATTCGTCACTGGCTGCACGCCAACGATATTTTGCATATTTCAAGCGGAGATAACGCGGTTCCCTTGAACGAGAATTATTCATTTCTGTCGCAAACTGACTCTGCTCTTCCTCGTCATCAGCTGGCGACCAAAAGACCATCCTGTGTCATTTCGAATCCTTATTCACGATCACTTGGCTCAACAGGGAAGTTTCTAAAACGGTAAAAAATTCCTGTTAACATGTTGGCTGTCATGATTGTCACCGGTGACTGTACTATATTCAGTTTGTACTATATTCCGAGAAAGTTTTCCAATGCAACACTAACACAGGCATTCATGTACAATACTGAATATTTAAACACATTTTCTGTTTACGATTTATGTAGACGAGTGGTGGCTCTTTTCACTATGACAGTCCACGTGTTAATCCTTGATATGGAGAAATGTATATTATCAGTCAATGTTACTGTTTTTTTTATTATTGTACTTTTTCCAGTATTTTAAAGGTTACGTTTATTATTATTGTCAAAATACCTTAAAGAAATTTATGTAAGTGTTAAGAGCGAATGGCGAGTGGAGGTATGAAAGCCCCTGGAACATCTAGAATCATATTATTGTAAATCTGTGTATATATACTGTTAAATATCAATGAACAATCATTATTGTTATTATTATCAGTCAGCACTCAGAAAGCTGTCGCGAAGACAACACCGTACCGAAGTACACTAACGGAAAAAAGTGTGAAAAAATTAAAATTAATATTACTTTTAAGTTAAAGTAGAAAATGAATAGTCCACAACCAGGACGGTCGTGATCTTATTTTTCAATATAGACAGAATAAAAATTCCGTTTCTTGGGGATCGTCTTATGGTAAGACCCTGAATTCGAATGGGTCAAACGTTGTTGAGAAGACACAGCTAAAAGATGGACTTTCAACCGACTGAAAATTGCAAATGGTGCAAATGTGCGGGTTGTCGGAAAATAAACAAGACAACACGAGCTGTTAGTTTACAGAAAATTCGATACCCGACTCGATTGTTTGAAATTGAATGAAATACACTCGATGGCGGAGGGACGGTCGCGTCGGAATTTTCATCGACACCAGCCGCCGCTGTATACAGGAGCGAAAGAAAATTCAAATTTCAATTTGCCGGGTAATCAGCGTGGCGGATCGAACGATCGCGTTACAATTCCGTCATATCGCTCGGTGAAACGACCGGCGATTTCGGGCATTTCGTGTTTGCCGGTCGGCGAATACAAAGCAGCGCCGTGCATAAAGAGTAATTTAATAAATGATCGGTGACTGACGACTTCGTAGGCCAGCGTCGGTTTTGTAATTAACGCTGATTGGCCGCGTTTAATTCCACGTCTATTTCCCTGACCAGTCGCCAGCCAAGTTATAATCTGATCTGCTAATTTCCTTTGAACAGCCCGACGATAAATTCGTTTGTCTACGGTTCGGCTGAATTCGGACGCCAGATCTCTATATTATATGCGGAATTGTTTCTTGATCATTTTTCGAGGGTAATTTGCTTTCCATTATTATGTTTCTGTCACTTAAATCCTCGCAGCGGAAGTTAACTTTTAGCTGTGGTTGATTTAGACGTAGACTAACTCGTCAATATGTTTTGTTAGAAATATAAAAAAAATTAAACAAATTGACGTTTTATTTGTGAGACATACTATTGTTTGCTGTTTTTAAAATTATTAACGCTCGCGCAGGTTAACAGGGAACTTTCTAGAACCGTAAAAATTACTCGTTTATCTTTTGACCCTACTTATTATGCACAATTTAATTTTCGAAGATTTGGCGCTAATATTCAAGAATTCTTTTAATATTGCTTTCAACAGTCCTGCAAATTAGCATATGACACCTCATTGCAGACCAAGTAGGGTCATCCACGAGGTATAGTAGATACACCCTCGCGACAGCCCAAAATCAATCAAATCCTCAATAATTTTATCCCATAATTTGTAGTTCATATTCTCACTGCAACATCATTCTTTCTCAAGGCTCTCACAAGGGAAGGACCCCAATTGTCCAACTTCAATTTTAGCGAGCTCTTATGAGATGGCACACAAGCTCCTAATGATACATGTGAAATATTAGGTGTAGACACTCGATAATTTTAAAGATATAAACGATTAAAGATACGTTCTTTTAAGATGTACTATGAATATAAATCGAGTTTACACAAATTGCATTGGCAAAGTGAAATGGTTGTGTGGCTGGTACATCGGAAGTCCTTTACAATTTCATTACGACAACAGCGTACACGATGAAAAGAAAATGCTGTGAAAGAATACTGTATTAAAATTAATAATATTTGAAAGAAAATTACAGTACTGTATTAATAATATTTCTTTATAACCATTACTTCAAATATCGAATGAGATTCATTTATTGTTACCGTTGATTATTTATTATTTGTGTTTTTACTGTATGCATAACAATTATCATCCAGCAGCATATACGCTGCTGCCGCAATAAAATTGTAAAAAAAAATATATTTCAGTGAACGCAACTCAATTCCAGGACCTCCGGATTTACTAGTCAAACAACCATTTCACTTTGTCAATGCAACTTCGATAAACTCGATTTAAATTCATAGTACATCTTGAAAGCATATACCTTTAATTGTTTATATTTTTAAAATTATTGAGTGTCTACTCCTAATATTTCACGTATATCATTGGGAACCTGTATGCCATCATCTCACAAAAACTCGTTAAAATTGAAGTTGGATAATTGGGGTTCTTTCCTTGTCAGCGTGTTAACTTGAGATATACAGAAGACGAGTCACTACAGTGGCGCGTCGCTCTAAACTATTTCTAGGTAAGAAGCCACTGTAACCAGACACAGTATTCAAACGATTAAATTCAGAGCACGAAGTAGAAAAGCAGTTCGAGCTGACGTACATCGACTAAAATTGATCGCAGCTCTCGAACTGCGCGGAATTAATTATTATTTAATGGAAGGGGGCGGCACCGGGAATCACAGAAGGGCTTCACGAAGTTTGCATGGCAAAGTAGTAGAAAATAGCTTTGTAAGCGTGATCGGTTCTGTCCGTCGAACGGAGTCGAATCGGAACGATCTCGACGGAATGGAAGTACGACTGCGGCTGGCATCTTTGCATTGAAATTGAAGTGCAGAGGCTCGTCGAGGTCTGAAGAGGTTTATCGGTGCTCCGATAAATGCGCAACGCTCAAAGTAATTTTCGATCCGCGCCGGCCAACCGGCGGCGTTTCTCGAACTTTCATTTCCAACGGGGACGAAAATTACGCAATTTTCGCTAAATTCGATCAACCCGTGCGTAACTTTTTCGTAGATCGAATTAAAACGTAATCGAACGTTATAATCGCGCGATGTCCGCTTTTTTCCCTCGGTGAACTCAGCGAACGCAATTTGTAGCACAACAGAGACGGCTCGTAATTTCCAATTAAACCGGCGCAATCCCGGCGGAATCGTTCGATCGCCATTAAAAAGGCCCACTGCACAATTTTTGGAGATTCGATCGAATTTTCTGTGGAATGTGACAGAGGCTGATCTGTGTAAAACGCTACAAAGTGGTTTGGGGAAAATATTTGTTTGTTAAAGATTGTTTGGAGTAAATATGATTGGTCTTTCAATAGTCTTACTAACATTGCTGTAGTTTCTGTTTCATACCATTGTGATGAAAAATAATTACAGGATAGCCACACCCTCTCATCTTGTGACTAGTAGTGTAATTTACAGAAGTATACAAAATAATTCAAAGGGAATTAGATTTTTATGTCTTTTAGGATATAATACAGAGTTTCTTGCAATGAGTATCACAATTAAACAACAGTAAGTGATTATATATGAAGAAAGAATTAAAAAATCTACAGTACATTTTTTTGGTTTGAACCTTCAATTTCGAGAAAATAGAGTTCAAAAATGTGTAAAGTGTACGTATAATTTTTTGATTTCAAAATATTGCCATGGTCATGATTAGTTACTTCATATCAGTTGAAATTTTTTCTGTAAAAATTGCTGATACAGTTGAAACAACCTTTCACATAGAATTATTCCACACGTGAAGTACAACTCATCGTGAGACACCCTATATATGACGATTGGTCTGACTTCCTCTAGAATCCAAAATCTACGTGCTCGATTGTATTCGATCAATCATGAAAAAATTCTATGGGCTGCACAAAAATCTTTGAAACTTGAAACCTAACCGGATGATTTTCTCCCCGTCTACACCATATTTATACAGACCATCCAGTATAATATACTGACACGGATTGATGTAAATGTGATAGCCTATAACGCCTATCGATCATCAAATGGACTATTCGACGTGGTCAGATCGATCGTCGCTAGTTCGATTCGAGTGGTCTCATATTTTTGACCCCATAGTTTCGGTGCTCGAGTTCTTGGTCCATGGTGGGTGCGATTCATCATCTTTGGACCCTGAAACGTTTCTCGGAAGGGTGAAACTCTTTGCGATTTTCATGGATCGTTGAAGCAGCTCGCCCGATCCAATTCCCCAGACGGTGGGGATAGTTGGAATAGTTGGTAGTTGGCAACAGCTGGTAACAGTATAATCTGGGGATCGCTAACCGATCTGTTGCGAAGATAGATGTAATTAATACCGACCGTGATAACCCTTTATCTATCGTTACGAGGAGTTAATAGGGTTAACAACAACAATTGATGGCGGCATTATGCAAACTTTGATGCAACACCCCGCGTTGTTACAGCGGACGATGCAACACGATCGAAATATCGAGTAATTTTCAGAGCGGGACGTCGAGAGACCGTTTTATGAATTGCGATTCGCGATCGTGCGTCGCGATAACGAGCTAACAAATTTCGGGCGGAAAAGCCAGCCCGGAAAAAGGGAAATCGTGCGAGCAGAAGAACATGAAAAACTCTTTTAATCGAACACGAGCTCGACCAGATTTATATTTCGGTGTTTCTCCGGGATAATTCTTGGTATTGAATTTGAAATTATCGAACTTGAACGATCGTGTTTGAAATTTTGTACAAAAACAGTTATATTAATTCTTCAGTAATATCCTTAAAAAATTTGTGAAATATTCAGTTGGTCTCTGAAGTAATTTTCACGAAATTCAGGACTTTTCGAATATTTTTTAACGATTTCATGCAGTTTACCCGGGGACAATTAACAGAGGGTATTTATTTTGTGCAACAATACACGGCTCCCTTACGGAATTAATTATGGAAATAATCTCGATACACGTCAAAGCGTAATTATATATACAACATCGCATATTGTGTCGAGAATTTAATTACGATACAGTTACAGCAACAATATTTCACGGAGGAATTCTTTGCTTTATATCGTAGCCACGACTCTCGCAAAAGATCGTAGGTTCGAGTGGACACGGTCGAGAGATTTTTAATTAACTACGGCCGGCCTGCGACTTTATTGGACTGTCCTAATTCGAGAATAATATAAACAAAATCAACGATTCCTGTGGCCATTCTGTTTCACGGAACAGTGAAGTTCTGTTGTTCACCTGTGCTCGGTGTAATAAAATCGTATCAGGAAATCTGTTCTCTCTCTTAGCTCGTTAGTCGCGTCGTAAAACGCAGTTTGCATTTTAAACGAAAAATAATGCAAATGAACGGTGTGTTTGGGTGCAGAAATTTCGCTGTTGCACGCGACCGAAACGCTCGGAAACGCGTCTCTAGCCTCTTCTACTTTTCGTCAACAACTGTCAGCATTTTCTATATCTACCACTACTTTTTATCATTCGAAAATCAGGATACCTGTCATATGACACGTGACCATTCGAAAATTTATGCAATCGTTGAGAAATCGTAAGAAATACTACCTCGCATGATATTTTATGCAGTGTGAGACAATAACGGCAGTGCAATTGTGAATAAGATGGTCCTTTATGGAAAAATATGGCGTAAATGTACAATGAATTTTTTTTATTGAATTTTTTATGTTAAGGAGTACCTTTCCTTCGCCTCTGCAGCATACGACTGTTTTTTCAATGTCACCTACTTCGTTTAGTAAATTCTCTGTACAGAATCTGTGCAACAAAGTCATATTATTATTATTATTATTTCCATCGAATCGTCAGATAGATGAACCTTTACTAGAAACGCTTGGAAAAACTTGTTGCTTCATCTGAATGAAGATTTTAAAAAGTGCGTTCCATTGGTGGAAAAGTGCAAGGTCATTTTAAGGTCATTGAAGTTATAAGAAATTTTTTTTACTGTGATGCAGACATCCTATTTTGTGTCATTTCAGAATGTTTCATGCACATATCGTAATAATTAGACTGCGGATGTTTATGCAATTTAAGATATCCAGGTACATAAAATATATTGTCTGAAGCAAATAGTATAAATAGAATGTGTACGTGCGATATCTGCTCAAAAGAGACCCAATTACTCTCCATATACCATTTGTTTACCTGTATTCAATGTGAAAATATTAGGAAATAAAAATCTATATTTGCATAAACTTCCGCAGTCTCGTAATAATAGTGTAATATAATTTTCTACAGAGTGTAGCCAATCAGAAGCAAGTTAAAGTCAATCATATTGTTTTATTAGTAGCTTAACAAAGTGAGCTTTAGATTAATATAGAAACCTTGCCTTTTGTCAGCCCAGAATGTCCCATCCACAACAGTATTATTAACATGGTATAGTATAATTCCCTATACAGTGGAGGAAATCAAGGCCAACTCAAGGTTATTCATAGTGTTTAATTAGTAGTTTAACAAAGTTCGTTTTATAATAATACAGTAAGCTTGTCTTTTTTCAGACCAGAATGTCTCATCCACAACAGTATTATAAACATAGTATAGTATAATTCCATGTACAGTGGAGGAAATCAGGGTCAACTCAAGATTATTCAGTTACCATTTCCCGTCTTTCTTTCCACAAGAATTCTGTAATTGCTATCTGATCGTACAATGCAGACGTCAGTAAATAAATTTAATTTATTTTCCAACATTTTCCAAGGAAAGTTGTAGAAACGCGAAGACCAAGTCTGCTTCTCTCGCAGTCTTCCCATTGAAGTTTCCCTGACTTCGGTAGAATAGTCGAATGAAACGCTGGAAAAAGTTAATCGACTTACTCTTTTTTATACTACGGATCCTCCGATGTAACGAATTAACGAGATTGTTGAAGCAACGTCCACGAGTTTACGTATGATTGAATCACCGGCACCCCGTGGCTGAAAGTCTAGGTAAATTGGATCAGTGGAAGGTGGAGGATCCGCGAAAGAAGTCTAATCCATCGCAACAGGTATCTTCTAAGTTATCTCCGGACCGCGGGATCTCCTTTTACCATTCCTCGTGTAAATCACCTGGCTTTAAACCAAGGAAAATACCTAATTTTTCTTTTCAAGCAGCCTCCAATTGACTTTTCGAATTATTCTCATCTAGATCATTCATTCATTTATTAGCTCGAAGATTTAATTTGCTCCTGCTGCAGTGGGAGAGAACTCTGAGCAATTGTATCATTGAGTTCGCTGCTTTTTATTATTAAAGGAATGGGGTTGAAGACAGTATAGCTATAAGATTTACATTTTTTATTAGCATAATACGGTCGGGGCTGTTTGCGCGAAAACTGATGCGTGTAGCCGGAATATTTTTAGGTTTTCGATTATGTTGCATCGTTTTGCAAAAATGGTTACAACTTTTAAAATATCAAATATTATTTTATGAAATTTGAAATGATGACGTTTTATATAGTAATTACTTAACCTTTGCCATATATATTTCTTTATTTAGCATATATACTGTAACACATATGTATTTGTAGACTGCCAGCATTTAATGCACACTGTGTAAAACCCTATTTATATGCCTCTGGCATTTCACGATCAGTCAACAAAAAACATATCTTTATGTCTCCGGATGGTAATGTGTTAACATAACATGATTTTTATAAACTCTTGGATAGCATGAACATTGCAATAATAATAGAAATATGCATATACGTTTCTCGATCGTGATTTATGCTCAAAACTGTATTTTACAGCGTGTCTGACTGGATATGATCGGTTCTACTATGACGCTCAATACGCTGTGCTTATTTCTTTCGAATACAAAGCTCAATTTAAAAATACACATTCTATCAGTGTGTCTAATTTTTAGATATAAATTCGTCATCTTCTATCACGAATTTCTGCTCACTCTGTGTATCATAATCTTCGAATTTTTCTATCAAACTCACAAATTGTCCATCTGTGATATTCAGTGTATTAAATTCGAGGAACCGCGGTGTTTTCTTCAAAAATATTAATTTTTCTAAACGAAGTCGATGAAAGGGACGATTAACGCTCGACGAAAAAGCGCCGAAAGTGTTTCGCGGGAAGTTTCGAGTGGATTTCGGTGTTTGCTTGGGCAAATTAATAATTAACGAGTACGTTCGTTAACGACTCGCGTCCGCGTGTAATCGACCGGATCGATGCAGTTAATTAATAAAGTATCGGAAAAGTTTCTGTGGTGCAGCAGCTCTCACAGACGGTCGGTGTGACTCGAAAGGGACTTCATCTTCGAGTTTCGAGCACTGAATCGTCCAATTAGCCGTTTTCTTCGATAGATCGACGAATTAATGGCGCGGGGGCTCTTTTCATCGAACGCCTCACGACGTCTCGTTAACGACCCGATGACAGAGCCACAGCAATTTCTTTCGCTTCCTTCGCCCTTTTCGAAAATCGACTTCCTCGCCACCTACGTGACTCGAACTTTTATTTATCTCCGTGTATTTTGTCCGTCCGTTTATAGTTGTCAATTACGATCGACAAAACTGCCCTATCTACTTCCGTGTATCATTGTAAATGATTTTCGTCAGAGTTTGTTATTATACGCAACGTTTTATGAATACTTGAATGTTACTATTTTTAAATCAAAGTTAAGTTTCTATATTTTATACAAATTGAATTCATTTTTGGTTTAATCCGTAGCAACTAATCGCCAGCATTCACTGTTTATTACCATTACTTTATGATACTATAAGCGACTATTTTCAAATTTAACATTTTTAGCGTTCATTTTTCACTGTACCTGGGAGGTATTAAGGGATGTTAGAGATTCTGGAAGCATAATAAACAATCATTAACTTGTCGATTATTAACACTAAAGCTACCATGATCGGACAAATGACCGTTTTTAAACTCTTGATTAAAAATTCTGCATTCATTGTTATCGCTTTCGTTACTTGATTTCACGACTTTTTCTGTAATATACATATAATCAATTTTTGCCCATATTAAATTGACTATTACCTCCACTTAATTGCAAAAAATATAACTTTTATTTAAGGACCGGTCATTTTACCGGTTCGGTAGAAGTAGGTACATATAAATTGTCGGTAGGTTTAATGTTAAAAATTTATTTTCTCGTTTCGTAAGAGTTAAGTCGACCGACATTTAATTAACCCCTTGCCTTACGATTTTTTCTACAGCTATGTAATCTTTAGCTTTAGACAGTCCTCTCAAAGTGTAGGGTATTGTAATACATAACATAGGTCAAAATCTGCATCACGAGTTATTATAAGTCAAGGGTCCAACCGACTAACAGACCGCAATTAACGCCTCATCCAGGCTTACTCGTTAAGTCTGTCGATCGAACAGCGGGTTTGCCACGATATTCAGGCATCTTCTTCGATTCCGCGTAATTTGATGTTCCGTGGAGAAGCTGGTCCCCTTAAATGGTCACCTCGAGTGACGACTAATTAAGCGTCGGTCAGCCAGTAATTAATGCGCTGTACGCGGAGCGTCAGCGGTAAATTGTTATGGGTGTTCGTTACGTTGCGTTTACCAGGGGGCTGTAGCTGTGTATCGAACTGCTCTTAGGCGTTGTACTTGATCGTGTTGTACAGCTAACTAACGTCGACCGGCACTGTAAATAGACCGAGTGTAACTTGCGTGCTGATTGAGGCTCGTGTACGCGCATTACTTCGCGCTATACAATGTATAGCCTGTCAGGTGATGAATGGCGGTACTCTGTGTTAATCAAACGAGGAGCGTTCGATCCACGTCGAAAATCCCCCCATTGACAAGAAGGCAAACGTCTAAATCACGCGAGTGACAACAGGGTACCCGGGATTTCCCGAGCGACAAATAAACGGACGTGCGAATCGATGGTCGAATAAAAACATTTGTGAGACACGGAAGAGCGGTACAGCTTCAGATGCATGACTCCATTCGAAAATAATAAAACAGTTTATCAACTTCGACTCGATCGAACAATTTACCGACCCTCGTTCTTTTTTTTTGTGAAATTAATGTTATGAGTGTACTGGATAATAATGAGTAGACTTCAGACATTTATACAAATGTATACACTCTGATATTTTTTCTGTTAGCGTATTTAATGAACCGAAATATCGACCAAACTTTCTGTGTCCTGTAAATGTTTTAAGATTGTGCTTTTTCTTTGTGTTACTAAAAGTGCATATTTTACGTGTTTCGATATATTAAATTGTATAAACATTCGCAGTCTAAAAATTAGTGTATTATACAATGATTGTATTATCGTTTCTTTAATGGTACAAATTTTGAAAGGTTGATTCTTGCGTGTCTGGCTAGAGACGGAAGTTTTCACTGTCAGAAGGAACTATGGATGTCGAAGCAAATATATATTCTCATTTGTCAGAATTCTTGAAGAACATTTTTTGTGATGCATGGTTTATTCGAGTATAACAAAATATTATATCAATCTCAATTCAATGGAATTGCTTACCATTCACGTTAAATTTTGATTGAAATTAATGTGGGTCTGACCAGATACGGAATTGTTAACGTTCAGAAGGAACTATGGATGTCGAAGCAAATATATAATTTTTATTTTTCAGTATTCTTGAAGAACATTTTTTCTGATCATGGTTTATTCAAATATAAGAAAATATTATATCGATCTCGATTCAATGGAATTGATTACCACCCACGTTCAATTTTGATGGAAATTAATATGTATCTGACCAGGTACGGAATTTTTCACTCTCAGAATGGACAATTCAATTTCACGTGAATACACATTTGTATGCTTCGGCATTCGTCTCTTATAGTACAGATAAAGAAATGGTGCTCCAAGAAAATTGTGTATGTTTTACAAGATTTCAAATAGTGACTCAAACATTGTTCCCACACGTGTGTATTTCACATATCAAGATTTCCGAATTACGTCAGTCCCTTTTCTCGTGCAGGAGCTATCAATCTGCGTCGAATAAATATACTATCCCTCCGAATTTAATAAAAGCGTCCCTGAAGAGACTGGTATCGCAAAGCGTCTCGATTTTTCTTCGCAGTGCAAATATTTACCGGATTCCCTATTTCACCGATTCGGGCTGGGAATTGTAAATTTCGCGAATTTCCATCGTCCGCTATCGAGATCGTTAGCGAAAATACATTTGGGAACGTTCGGATGCGATCCCTGCGATTACGATCGCGCTCCCTCTTTTTCGATTCGGTGAATTCTAGCCGATAAGGGGACGTCGTTTCCGGCCACGCTAATGTATCCAATAAATAGAAGACGCGGCGTCGTCTAACGTCGACGGGGAGTTATCTGTTGAATGTTATTATCCCCGTCGAAGGACTGTGATTCGATCCGGCTCCATCTTCTCCGTCGCTGGGAACTACATATATCGGTGGTCGTACTTTAATCAGACGTAAAGCGATCGCCGATCGCATTATGGAGAATGTAAAATGTCAAAGACCCGGCCTTAATGCCAATCGATCGACTATACATTTCCTTGCGGGGACTTTCCACCAACTTTCCACCCCTTTCCATGACAAACGTCCACTTTCCGCGACCCTTAAATGTCAATACGCTCTGGAACTTCTCCTCGTTACTGATACATGGAGTCCAGGAGTTTTTCCAGTCGCAAAGAAAGGTCACGGTTGCTCGGGGTCGCTTTTATTCTGGACACACGCGAACATGTGGATGGGAGGGAATTAACCTTTATCGTTCTTGCCTTTGAACTCTTTCGGTGGTTCTGATTGAAATAAAAATTCGGAGGACTCTCGTTCAGATACGGGATTCTGTTCCGTGCTCTTCGAGGATGTCTTCATGAATTTTGCATTTTAGAATCTGAAAATTGGAATTGAATAATTGAGACGGTTTAACTGAATTAGCCGGAAGATAGATCCTTCGAATATTGGAACTATATTTATGCGTAACAAATCATTTTTATGTTGCAGAGTTTTGTTCATTACAGAGTTTGGGTTTCTTAGTAATCCATATGTACATTGCTATTTTTGAATTTTTATTATCGCCGGAGTTCACTGTTTTCCAGATAGAATGCAGGTAGACGAATTTTCATTGAAATTTACTACTCCATTCTTTCGCTTCTTTTTAATATCACGAGCTGTTGACTTTCCGACTCTATATTGAGCTGTTACATCGAAAAATAAATGTAGTGTGGATTATTCGTACAATAAACCTTCTGTACATACAACATTTACAGTTTTCGTTCCCAGAAACCCATTACAAAAGTCATTTCTTGTGAATGACTGTTATAACTTATAATTGTCCATCCTTTCTTCTCTCTTCTGTGTTTTTCGTTCAATAAATCGTTTATTCGAACCCAGAAGGTTAGATTAGTTTTATAATATTACTGTACTTTGCCATCTGCGCTAGTGCCACCATTCTCATTTCCTTTTCGGATATTCCACGTGTATATAAGTTGCTGCAATAAGGACATATTATTATTATTATTATTATTATTCTATGGTGAGCCAGGCATCTTTGGAGCGCGAACTTGCAAATTCGATTGTTGTTCCCCCATTGAACGGAGAAAGTAGGTCGAGATGGCGCGAAGTGGAGGGTTTTGATTGGATTCAGGACAGTCGAAAAGGGGTGTCGACCCTTACAGGGTCCGTGGCCTAGTTGTCTCACCCCTGCGTGCCCATCTGTCGGTCCATTTCCATCGTGTCGTCGTTTATGCGATTCCATAGAGAAGATCGTAACGAGGTGGGATCATTTCGTCGGATGTTATCATCTGCAGTTACAACCGCGACACAGATATCCGGGAAAAAATGCGGGATGGGGAGAAGGATTTTTCCAGGAAATTGCGATCTCCCCTCTCGGCTCATTTTCTTATCCCCGTTTCATATCGAGCTCGATATTATTTCAGATACTGGTGGAATCGTGCGATGGAAGGAGTTCCATGCATCATTGCTCCTTCTTATTTTTTTTCCTCTTCTGACAGTATCCTGATGACATTTAAACGATTTTTTTTATATTGGGGGCAGCAGATGTTTCGCAATACTCACTGTGTTGTTATTATTATTATTTATTAAGATACGTTCTCGATACATAGAACTTTGTAGAAACTGTTTTCAAATTGTGGTGATTGTCCAGAGAAAAATCTACGATGTCTAGTATAATGTATTACAGTAGAACCTCGATTATCCGAACTGTAATCAGTAACAAGATGCCTGACATTGTATCTATGTTTCTCACAGAAATGATACTTTTGGTTTTGAATATAAAAGTAAACGATGGTACAAAATAAAGTACACAATGTCACTAATGATAATTCCACCTTATAATTAACGTAGAAGTAGAATTTTTGAACGAGCCGCGTTATGATAATCGAGGTACCAGTGTATATTATTTTCACATTTGCCAGAAGATTTGTTTCATGTTCGAACCTTTCGAGAGGCACGAACACTCCGGGATTCACTCAACTTTGAAACAAACTGTACTGTTGCTCCCATCCAGTACTATTTTGCACTTCTCCCTGCTATTTGCGGTACCAGTTATATTTGTTTAGAATCCTTTTTCGTCCATTACGGCGGTGAAACGAGAATTCATTGCCTGCAGCGTTTTCTCGGTATTGAATCGCCGGAAGCACGATGAGCGAGGTTTAGAAAAATCGTTGCTAAATTGGTAGACAGCCGAGTGTTAATTTTCCAGTGAAGTATAGCGAAGCACAATGGAGGCCGGCTAAACTGTCGGATCTCTTAACGGTCTTTTGACTTTTTCCTCGAAAGTAGTCTTTCAACTGCTAAAGAAGATTAAACGCCTTCGAGAGTTTAGAACAAGGAAACTGTTGCCCTTCAACGTTCTGCATTTTCACGGACTCGCAGAATCAATCTTTTTTCGGAAGTTCGCCCATTTAACTTCCCTTTCTTCTCCAAACTCACGTTACAAATTCGTTCCACCCCTTAAAAGCACAAAATGAAATACACAATTCTAGAAAATTATTTTAAAGTGCCTCTTTACTTGTACAGGACGTTAAAAATACCTTCAGGGCTCACAGAATAGATAGCACTCAACTAACTGAATAAATAATATTCAATAAACATAGACCGAAACATCAATATGATTCAATTCGTAAATAATCTTCGCATAATTTTTCGCAACACACGTTTGTAACATTTTAGAAACTAATAATTCCTCGATCCACGTCTGTTAAGTATAATCTATTCTGAGGGTTCTGAACTTTTTAAAACCAGTCTTTTCGAAAATTCCAACCACTGAATGGCCAGAGATTTTATACCAGCACGCATTTAGGCCAGTATTTCATACTTATACGTAACTTTCTAAATACGTTCCAGCGTGGCGTTCTCCATATTTTCCTGTAATATCTCGAAGTATCTGGCACGCTGCGACGCACAGCGCGCGGAGCTTCCACGAACCGAAAGCTCGCACGTATTTTCGCTCGCATCACGTGTAATCTGCTTACCACCGATGTCGGATTTATGTTCACAGCGGACGAAGTCATAAAAATAGCGAGCGAAACGAACGCGTACGGGAGGTTCCAGCGATCGTCGAGCGAAATACGATTTTTCGCGTGGACAGCGATCCTCGAAAATTCGGCTCGTCAATCCTCCTCGTTTTTTATCGGTTTATCCCACTTATATTTTCGCTTTTCCACGGGACGATTACCGAATGAACTATGGCCCGCGATTGTCTAGAGCACCGAGTCGCGATTTATACGACCCTCGTTTGCTCGATTTTTGCGAGCTCGACAGCTCACATCATGGCCCGTTCCGATAGCCGTCGATAAATCGAATGATTTATAAAATTACGACTATTGGCACACGGCGAGGGTTGAAACAAGAATCTAAAGCCTCGAGCTGAATTTTTCTGCCAGTTAAAATTGAAATACAATTTTTTTCAGATTCACCCGTCATCAGTTAATTATTTGTAGGTCTTGCCCTAAATTTTCAGTGTTGTGCTTTGGAAACTTTGTACACGACAATAAAATATTTTCGTTCATTGTTCGAGATTTTACAAAATTCTTGTACAAACATCGAGGGCAGAGTTGAACAACTGGCACGGTGTTTCCTGGTGCAGTTCCGCGTTAAGAAAAAGTCGCTGAAAGTACGATTCCTGGAGCAGCTTCAGTTTCCTGGTCCGAGTCCGTCTTGCAGGAAACTTTTTACCCGTCCCTTTTTTCTTTTTTCGCCCAAAATCAACCGAGGAACTCAACGACGGTCTTCTAGTTGAAGGCGATTTATTGGTCCATAATTGTTTTCTCGATTCGTCTTTCGCTCGGCAAGAAACCCATCTTTTTCGAGTCCCGAAGAGTTACATTTCGTCGTTGCACTTTAACTTCTACCCTTTCGCGTACGCTTGTCCCCCGGTGAGAAATGACTCGAACTTTTCTGGTTGCTTGTATCTGGATGTTCGCGATAAAACATCGAGCGAACGTATCCGTCGTGATGTACCAGATTATCGTGTTTTTACGGCAGAATCGAAGTCGATATATACGTTTTGAGAGTTACCGGACGATTGAGTTTTTTCCAGCCCGTCGACGAGGTTTCTCTTAAGTCCGTGCAATGCTGACGGCGGCAAAGCTGTCGAGCAAAGGAACCGGAAGTTTCTGCCGACGATATGGAAATTTGTCGCGTGCCACTCGCAACACGACATAAAATCCATTTTGTAACTCGGTGAAATCTCGTACGCGATCGACTCCGCTCGCTAAGCATTGTTATTAACTTGCACGACCGCGATACCGAAAAGGCAACAATTACACGGGAATTATAGGACAAAGTATGGTAAAGGTTAGGGTAGCAAGTAGCTGCAATAACAAGGAAACTGCACCCTGTTATACAGTGGACTTTAAAACTCTTTAAACTCTTACGAAAGCTCTCGTTTCCTCTTTGGCAGAACTGTTTTAGAACTCTGCCTTGCACGCTGTTATCGCCTAACCCAAGCTGTTTCAATCTAACCCAAGCTATTTCAATATTAAGCGATTTACTTTCGATAAATATTGTTTTATTCTTATAGTCACCATGCACAGGGTGAATCATGTAACTGAGATAATTAGCTAGTCCACTTTACGATCTTGAACGGTATATTCCAGTATGCTCTACTATAAATGCTCAGTCATTTGTAGCTAACCTAGTTAAAGAACAAGTTTAACCTATTATAACACAGACTCTACCCATAATTACAACTAACAATAACGAATGCACCAAACACAATAACGTATCTAAATGAACATTCATTTATAGCTAATGCACAGACGTCGCAAGTATACACTTTGAGGTGACTTGTCATTATTAAATCACACGAAAATGCAACGCAGTGTACCCTCGCTTTGATGTTCTTATCATTTTGAAAATGCTAAAGAACGTGGAAACTAATAAACACTGTATGTTAAGACGTGAACCTTTGGTTGAGTCATAAATAACTTCCGCCACATGACAGATCTTTTTCTTTCTAAAAATTCAAGTAGTTTATCTGGGCTACTGATTTTTGCTTCATATTTTACGGCAAGAATCCCTAAAACATAGATATGCTGCAGAAGCAATAATAATCATCATGTAATAAAGCGTCAATAAATTGAAGAAGACAGATTGGAAGTTATCTATGACTCAACCTAATAAAAAGCACTTGATAAAATGAGGAGGAGGTTCCCAATTTCTGTGCAACTAGGGTAAACTCGAAAATCATCGAAAAACATTTCCGTCACCCTGTAAGCTTGTGGTGTAAACACTCGTCATTGTCTTTTCTCATCCCCCATCGCGTCGGATGCTGCGAAACAGCGGAACTGCTCGATTTTCCCGGAATTTCTGGTAAGATTGACGTCCCTAATGGCGGAACGTCGAGCAATAAGTGCGGGTTAGTCAATCGAGCGCAATGGCTCGGCATCGTTGTCAATGCAGCGTCGCCTTATAATTGCATGCCATTGCGTGGTCGAAAGCTGACGTAATTAGAAAAGTTATATTGCGACAGAACAGCGGCATAGCAGGCGCTGGGAGACAATAAATCCAGCGTTTCTTGGTTCGTGGAACGGAATTTCGGTAACCACGTGAAGGAGAAGTAAACTTAGACATCGTCGCGTGAAGAGTGGCACAGTATGTTAAGAAAAAGGGTTGAGGACTTTAATCCAAGAAAATTCTTCCGTTCGATTACACATTTAAGGTCATTAGGTCGAAAATGACCTGGATGTATAGAACTCATATTTTCAGCTCTGTAACATAATTTGAGAGTTAAGGAAGCATAGGATCATGCAGTCGCATCGATTATAGTAGCTTTAATTATAGAAAAACAACAGATTTTGCCAAAATTGTTTATTTATAACAGATTTTCCATACTTGATAGCAGTGCTGTTTGCATATGAATTTTCCTCTATTCGGATCCCACCCTAAAATAATTCATTTTTTTTATTGGCATTAATAAAATTGTTCTGGCCATTTTGTGCTATTTATATCTTTCCTTTCAATTATACTATCACCCACTTGTTTGTAAGATTCGACCATGATTGATTTCTGTTATTTGATTGTGCCTGGTCTACGTTGGGTCAAAAAGACCCAAAGATCTTATGCGTAATAATTTTTATCAGCATGCCGTATGAACCCAGACAATAAACTTCTAATACAATGACAGGTGAACAAAGAGAAGTATATTGATACTAATTTCATTGCATTCCTTCGGTAACAATAAATGCTTGAAAGGAAATAAGAACGAAAGGGGTCGAAGCAGACCCGAAGACCGCACTAGGATTAAGGGCTAATAGTATTTAGGAAATGAAAGAAAAAAGTTCCAATAAACATGGGTCGAAAACCTTCTGTAAACTCTGAAATTTACAGAATTCTTCTTTTTCTGTAATTTGTTAAAAACGGAAAACTGTTTATAACTCTGACAATATTCATCTTTCGACCCATGCTTATTGACTCTTTTTTCTTCCACTCCCGCGAATACTATCCACCCTTAAAGTCCTGAACCCTTTCTTCTAACACTCTATACAATTTACAGGTTGTAACATTGCTTGCCACTGTATCGCCCAGCCACCGCCCACTCGCTCTAAGCGATCGAATTAAATCGAATTCAGGGTGTTGCAGAGATTCTTTGGACCCCGGAAGATCGAGTCTCGAGTTTCAAGAGCCTGATAGCGCTTCTCCAGCGTTATACCATCGTTAAACTGACGCTGCACCTCTTTTTTATGGCTGTTTCTAACATACTGATCTAACCTGACCCAACTCTTTCCTTAATGGCTACGTTCTCTCCTAGGTTATTATTTATTTCTCCGCAGGGAGTAGCGTGGTACGTTACTTTGGTAAATAACGACACCACGGATACGAGTTTACATCCATGATATTATTATCATAACTGAAGTCATTTTTTATACTATTTATATGGTTACATTCTCTGTGGTTGGCCACCTAAATTACAAATAAAAGGACCGTGCACGACATCTCAATAATTGAAATAAGAGATAACACAGGGTCGGGGTAGAACGAGTTTTCGAGAAAAAGGGAATAGGCGTCGAAATATATATAAAAGACGAAAATGACAGACTGAAGAGCCACGGTGCTAGAGGTTCTACTTACAAGGGAAGGACTCCAACTGTCCGACTTCAGTTTTAACGGGATTTTATGAGATGATGACATACAGATTCCTGACGATATGTGTGAAATATTAGCCGTAGATACTCGATAATTTTAAAGATATAAGCAATTAAAGGTACGTACTTTCAAGATGTACTATGAACATAAATGGAGGTTATAGAATTTGCATTGGTCAAGTGAAATGGTTATGTACGTCTTGAAGGTACGTACTTTTAATTGTTTACATCTTTAACATTATCGAGTATCTACATCTAATATTTCACACATATCATTACCTTTTTGAAATCGACAAAGTCAAAACTGTACGCAAAACTCATGTAACCCGTATGTAAAACTCATGTGAACCATATAACTCTCAATTGAGAGTTTCTCTTGGGTAAGAAAAAAAAAATTAGGAACCTGTAGGCCACAATCTTACAAAAACCTGTTATAATTGAAGTTCGACAATTCGGGTCCTTACCTTGTTAGAGACAAGATAATCCTGATAACAGATTCTGCATTGCAATCAACGTGTCGCAAATTCGAAATAAAATCTTCCGTGTCTCGGTCGACGTAAGAAGCGGAGGGGAAATGGAATACCGATAATTGGGAGAAAGGGAGAGCTGGTATTATGTTATCCGGTGTTTATTGTACTTGGTCTCCGCGAATATCGCTCCTTTTGAGCGTATGGTTCGAGCAATACATCGAATCGAGTTACTCGCGTTCGATTGCTGTAGACGATTGAACGATTCCGTTTTATCGAAACACAGGAATGCAGATGCACACACATTGTACATGTCGGGTCACGAATGTGAATTGTTAACGACACCCCGGAATAGCCGAACGGATTAACCTTCAGTCGGTCCACTGTATATTTTATGAAGAGTTTTTTCCACGCGAGGAATTTTTAGCTTGAACGGAATCCACCTTTTAATGCAAAAACATCAGCAGGAACAGTTATTGTAAAATACGTTCTCTCGCGTGAATTATGAAGTCCTGAGGAAAGAAGACGTACCTTTGCGTTGAAAGGAGCAATTATTCTGAATTACTCTCTCCATTAAAAAATTACACAATCGTCTCTTCTTATTAAAGCTCTGGGACCATTTTCTCCCGTTTCTTTTTTTTTAATTCCTCTTTGACTTATTATGGGCTGGTGGAATCATTCTGTGAAATGCCCCTTCGGTGATTATTCTGAATTACGGTGGTACGAACCGTGAATAATCTTTTGATAATAACTTCTTTATTGAAGTTGAAAAACATACAGGATGCAAAGTTAAGGGTGTCGCAGCGAAAGGGTTAAGGACAGGCAAACATTTATAAAATATTTATATACAGGGTGTCCCTCGACTCGTGGACAATCGACTGGGTGGTGGTTCTACATGCAAAAATGAGTCGAAAAGAAAGACTAACATTTTTTCGTCCGAGGCTTCGTTTTCGAGAAAATCGAAGTCGAGTCTTTTTTTTTAGCAATTTATGAATTAATAAAATAAAATTATTGCAATAGGAAACATTTGGTTTTTTATACAACATTTACTTCCTTACTTCATACCGTCAATAAGACAGTACGAACGCTAGACCAGCAATCGAGGTCACCATTATGTTTCTAAACATAAAGAAGAATCAAAAGAAGAGTGTATAGCGAGATTCTTAAAGTCGACACGCGGTTGAGTACATACATATGTACTGGGTAAATATTCGACCTCAATTTTTTCGAAAACGAAGCCACGAACGAAAAAATTTATTCTTTCTTTTCGACTTATTTTTGCATGTAGAATCATCTCCCAGTCGGTTGACCATGTGTCGAGGACACCCTGTATATTTTGTAAATAATTTGTGGATCGATTACGATTAAAAAGGGTCTCCCATAATTCGGATATATCCTTTAAATTTAGAAACAAGATATTTTCAATTTTACAGCTCAACTTATTTAACCGCAGCATTAGCGGTTCGGGGATTTGACAAGATGTCCGTGTCATGCCATCAGGGAGTGGAATGAAAAATTCAGTGGACCTGGTGGCTAGAAAGAAACTGGTTACGATTCCCTCTAGTGCACTGGAGAGGGCGTAAAAATTCGGTGACACCGGAAGCGGAGTAGTTTGCTGGAGGAAAGTTGCACGTAGCACGGGGTAGTTTTCTCTGCTATCGAAGGGAGGGTTCTCGGTGGATCCCCTTAATGGGCTTTCGTTGATCGGATCCGAATGGAAACAGGGTGTCCGGGATGTCATACGTGGACCGTCAACG
The DNA here is from genome assembly GCA_916610135.2 of Macropis europaea. NCBI lineage: Eukaryota > Metazoa > Arthropoda > Insecta > Hymenoptera > Melittidae > Macropis > Macropis europaea. Next base: position 30,025,359 of record OU744344.1, read on the forward strand.
GTAAACTGAGAACGTGTTACAATCCCGTACGTGGATCCGCATTTACCCCCGGTGACATTTATTAAATTGCTGCACGCCATAACTCTCCGCCGGTCGTTCTCGTTCTCTGTGTACCGTCGACGACATCGAATTAACAGGAAGCCGGTATAATACTTGTATTCCATAAATTCCTCCGTCTCGTCGTAACTTGAATCATCCGTTCGACAGAAGGGTATCGCACACCGCGGTGCATTTCGGAGATTGACTTCTCGGCTCCATTGTCCGTCAATCCCGAAAGCAAACCCCAAGAGTTTATCTCCTGAAACATCACGGGTTTACTATATGTTCAGCAAAAATATTTGGATTATTTTTTTCTAGGGTATAAAAATACAATTTTGAGTGATATTGTATTATAAATTTTATATTAACCCTCATCACTCCCTGGTGTCAATTTGACACATGGTTCTCGCAAAAATGTGATAAATGTGAAAAAACAATATGTCTTGCACATCCCATAATTATTTCTAAACGATGTGAACAATCTTATACTTGAATGTATGTACTAAATGTACAGAAGTTTCATTTTTTTATTTTTAATACAAGAATATGAAAATTTAATTATTTATCTTTTCATTAAAGTGATTGTTTACCGCTGTGTCAATTTGACACCAAGGGACAAATTAAGTCGAGAAAATGAGGAACGAATGAGGGTTAATGATCAGGCTAGGGATACGTTAATTTATTTTAATGAGGATTAGGTTGGGGGTGTTCTGAGATTATTGCTGATGACCAAACTGGGGATATTATGATTTTTTTTTACTGTTAATATGGATGATGAGACTAGATATATTTTGACCTTTAAACTAAAGATTTAACTTGGTGTATTTTTACTTTTAAATTAATGAGGGACTAGGAATTCTGTGAGTTGTAGCCAGATGATTCAGCTGGAGATGTCGTTAGTTTTAAACTAAAGATTCAAGTAGAGATATTCTGACTTTTGAACTAATTGTCCAGCTAAATATATTTTGAGCCGGATGCTGAAGGTTTGGCTAATGATACTGTACGATTTGTACTGTAGATTTGGGTATGGATATTCTGAGTTTGATACTAACAATGTGGCTAGGTACGTTATGTGATACAAATTAGTTGAGCTGCTGAGTTATCCTTTGTTACTACGCTTCTTCATACTGCTCGTTCTTTCTCGAATCTTGAAAACTCATCTCAATTAAAATTAAGTTAGTAAAATCTAAATTACACCCAAAAGTCAGCGTTGAAAATAACACACCGATATCCTGAGAGGTCCAACGTCACTTCACCATACTCAATATTCAGTCAACGACGTCCGTGCATCCATAATTCAGGCTGCTTGAAGTTAAGCGGTAATTTCTGTCGCGTTTCCAGTAGTTTTTGTATAACAGTGTACGGTAACAGCTGTGGTCAGGTCGCGGATAGAATAGGGATTCGAAATTTATAGCAGAACAGTTGGGTTCGATGAAAGCCGGCGATGGTTCGTTGTGATTGGCAAGAAACAGCAACGTTGCGCTTTCTGCACGCGTGCAAAATTGCATAACATCGGTGCAACGTGCCCGACATAATCCAGTGATGTCGTCCGGTCCCTTGTTATGGGATCGTTACTTGGAGCATTACGTTGGCAAATCTGAAACATCGGATTCTCGCAATATCCGCGACACCGATGCGCCGGGACCCCATTTACTGAGAATTTCGAATCTTACGTCGAAATCTATGCTCACATTTCGATTTCAAATGTGCCTGGGAAATTTTTAATTCATTCAGAAATGTGATTTGACTCGATTTTTTTCTAAAATGGAAATCCTTTCATAGCGTTCATTTTTTATCTGAGCCCACAGTTGGACTCCAGGCGAGAAAAAGCTGGCCACACACAGAACATAGTACAAGTGAGACAGGAGACGATAAGTTTAAACATTATTAACCATTAGAATATCAAAATTTGTTCAATCAAACGTCTGCCGATTTGCATAAAATTTCTTGTACCTGTAATATAATAATAATATGGTCTAGCAACTGTACCACCAATAAATAAAATATTTTGTATCTCCACCAATTTCTATAAAAAAGAAAACAATTCTATAATATAATATGATGTATTAGATGAGAAATTTCTCACTTTGACTGTCGAAGTGTTAATTGTCACACGTTATTTTCTATTTGTTTACTTTCGCTGTATTCGATGAATTAGGTCTTAAACTAGCAATTAACTGAGCCAGTCTCCGTATTGAATCTTAACCATTTAAGTACCACAGCGCTCCCTGAAATCATATGTCAAAACTGCCACACAAGCCTGCATTCTCAGTGTAAATTCGTGTAGTGTTTTGAGGACGATTTCGAGTAGATGAAGAAATCGTTCCAATATTAACCCTTTGTACTCCGAGCATTTTTTAATACGATCGATCAGAAACTCCAACATACTTTTGTACTCTAAATTTTTGAAGACCATAACTTTTGATTTGAAAAGAAAAAATTATAAATGTTTACGAATTTGTTTACATAGTTTTAGGTATTAAGAAATATTTCATTTTCAGCATGATATACAAAAATTATTAGATAAACTTGGCAAACCAACGGAGTGCCTGAGAGGCATACTTGGAGTGGAACGCTTGCAATTGTCTCTGGCTGACAGGCACACTTGTAGTGTAAAGGGTTAAATCTTTCATCGATTCCCTATCAGTTAGAGCAAGCAGTGGATCGCGATTGTTCTCCGTGCTACACAAACGACTCATATTTACTATTCAGACTGCTCTCGCATTCATGCTATTGCAGTTAACCATGGTTTAATAAACACGTAGCAGCAAAGAAGCGGAGTGGCAGCGATGACAAAGGGTAAAGAGCTTGCAGATCGCGAGAATTATGCTGGTAATTATTGACATCCATAATCCGTTGTATCTAGGAGGGTCGTTTCCCAAGTTGCTCAGATAGGAGGCCGCAATCACGTTGGAGCTCGTGGTATCGCCGGGTCGTAATCGCTAATCGCCGTTATCACGATCAAACCGACCCCCGAGGAAGCCACGCGCGGTTATTGTCTCGCGAACGAGCGTCGCTTTAATTATAGTAAAACCGCATTTCACGAGCTCGCGACAAATCCTCGTCGATGTTCATTCCCTCACGGGGGTGGCCGGTCGATCGTCCTGGGACTTTTTAGGGTTAAATAGCTCAACTTCAGCCGGATCTGCTTAAACGCGGCGCAAAACGGCTCGCTGCTGAATTATCCGTCGCCCGGAATTCTCCGCGTGCACGTAATACCTGTACAAGTCATCTTCATTCTGTTTACTCGTATGAGTTTTGTTATTGATAATTATTTGTTTCATTTTGTTGTATTTTTTCTTAATTTAACCAGTCCTGTATATAGGATACACATAGTCCGTTGTACATGGAGAAGTGACCTTTACTGGTCTAGACACGACGTTTTCACAATAATCTTGGAGCAGCAATTTTTACAAATAGGTTTTCTATAAAGTTGACGTTATGAGATCGTTCGAAGGTTCTTTCTACGTGTTAATGTGAGCTTAATTAGAACGGCGATAGGTAGTAAAATTTTTATTACACGTCCCTGAATCGTCCTATCTGTTCAGACGGCAATTTGAAGCGCTTTCCATCAGAATTGAACGTACTTATTAAAAAAGTGGCACTTTCACTGAAAACATGGTTAGTTCTTAAATTGTGTTAGTGTGGTTGAGTTAAAATTAACATGTAATTGTTTAATGTTAACACGAGGCAAGATAAAAGGTACGCCTCTTTTACGTGTACCTGCGATGTCTGAGAAACGACAAGGTTATACTACTTCGATACTCCAGTTCGTTCCATATTAATTAGAATTTTATTTCACTGTATGAAACTAATTATTCGAGGTGTTCTCTAGAGTACTGGAAAGCAGGGAGACATGCTGTGCCATAGAAATTGCTTTGTTTGTGTTAGAAAAATGGCGGTCTCTTTCCACTAGTCGCTCAGTTAAAAAATTCTAACAATTTGCATCAGCAAAAATTATTCTAAATTTTTTTAAGATTAAAATAAGCCCGAAGTATAGGTGGTTCTTATTTAAGTTATGTCAAGAATCCTAATTGCTAATATAGATTTACATAATCGACATGTCCAAGAAATGGCAGGCTTCTACTACTTGGCAGCATTAACAATTTCGACAGTTGCAGTAATTCGTTTTATTAAAAATTATCCTGAGATCTTTCAGGGTCACCCAAACCCAAGTAATAATGAGATTTCCTGCACGTACCGCCAACAATTCCAATTAATGATGTACATTTAAATTTATCACTCTGTCTGAGCAGTGACTGGGTTGTACTACTTGCCGGCGGCAACAATTTCCTCTTGGCGTATTCAGGCGACGATTCTAGGCGTTTTCCATCGAAATCGGGGTGAGGTTAGGCGAAACACAACGAAGAAGTCAGGTTGTTCGTGTTCGGAAAGGGCGGTGTCTTTCGCGGAAGTTCGTAAAGTGCGCTAATTTCATTTCTTGCGGGACGTTACATTCATCGCCGATGCAAACGAGTTAGACAATCTCGGGGAATACGTTATTGCGCGTCGGATTGCAGTTCCTTAAGAGCTTTCAGTCGTATTTGCGGAATATCCGCGCCCGTGTTCCGCTAAAACTCCGCGAGCGTAATTGCGTTCCGCAAAGTTCCGTCTCCTCCGTTCGAAACTTCCTTCTAATAGACGATATCCTCCGTCGCCATTATTTTTCCCCGCGACACACAATCCTACCAAATTATTTCCAACGGTGAAATTTCGTCGACGAAACCTTTCAACCTTTGGCAAAAATATTTAACGAACTCGACGGGTGAAAATGATTGACGCATGGAACACGTTCGGCCAACTATAGCGAGGATTAATTTATTGACAGAGACGGTAAAAAAATAGGGAATTTACGTGGATCCTTTGATGCCGTAACACGATCGGTGAACCGTTGTTTAAACTTTGTTCGCGTTTTAAGCATTCCTGACTGGTTTGTTCGTATTTCGTGTGTCGACAGCTCGGTAAACAAACCTCCCTATCCTCGTGCTTTATTCATTTATCTCATCCGGTTGTAAACAGTGGACAGCTTTGGTTCTTTGATGCGATTGTCTGTAGTGTTTGTCAGATGGCGACTTCAGAAATTGTATCGACGATAGTCCAGGAACAGAAACACAAAAGTGTATACGCAATAATACAATAGAAAATAAAAGAGAAATTACTGTTGGGATTAATTCTCATATACTGCAATCCATGTTATTCTACTATATAACCTAACTTTGTGTAGATCAGAGGTATCAGTTACACAGTACGTGATTAATTAAAAATTAAATAATAATTACAAAGCGATGGACAGCACCTTTGAGTGATGGAAATGACTGCTAGAAGGGATAGAGTGTTTAAGTAGATAAGATAAAGATACATACTATGGATAAGCACACTGCTAAGCTTACAATGATTTAGGGGAAGGTGAATTTACGATTTGGCTTTTTGGAAACTGTCCTGGGATTCTTGAGTCTCAGCTTACGATAGAATGAGAGGGCAGCATTATTTAGGATTAGGCCAAGTTTCGTCTGGCTCCGCTGGGATTCCAGTTTATGATCTTGACTAGTGTAGTCGAGCGGTCTGCGCAGTGACGGGGTCATACTACTTCCCTCTACTGATTTCTGCTGCAAGAGCTGTTTTCACCGTTCTGTGCATTCAAAGCTATAAATTTCTAATGGTGCTCAACTCTTCAGGAACGAATCCATTCAGAATGGAATAACATTTCCTGTCGTAACTATTGCCTTATGTTATTATTACAATATTATTGCTGCTTAAATTTTGTAATGGTTATTTTTTTATTATATAAAGGGGTTCCTCTATTTTAATAAAACTCAAACCTAGTTCTCACGATACTAGCAACCCCATCGGCGATTCTCCAATTGTCTCGGCTCGACTTTAATTATAAAAACATTCGCAGTCGCGTCAGACGATTGCAGTCGATTCAAATTCCAGTCGATAGGTTGCTGTTTAGACATTCGCGCGGAAAGTTCGATAATTGCTTGAAGGAAGGCTTCACGATCGGCGAATAATGAGGCGAACGAAAGGCGAAATTCGATTAGAAACAGACCGAGTATCGTTTTGCATACGCCGGGGGAAGTCTCATTGGCATTCAGAATGGGACAATAGAAGCAGCGCAACTCTGCTCTTTGATGTTCATGCCTTTCCAGATAATCACCCTGTTCCTGTTTAAATCGACGCCGTTCGGATTGTTTATGACCAGCACGCACCTCGACGCTCGACTGCGTCGTGTCGTTTCGTTCGTCGTTTCCCCGGCCGAAAAAAAAACACGTACCGCCGTTTAATTAATAATCGATCGAATTAACTCGTCGCGGTAATTTCCAGAGAATCGTCGACGTGACCATACTACCGATTCGCTCGCATCCGCATGGTTAAACGCTCGAAATCGAAATGCCATTGAAACTCTTGGCATTCTACCTCTTTATCGTTTTGATTAATTATTGAGTCGTGAATGGACTGCGGATATGTATGCAATTTAACATGTCCAAATTCGCGAAAAAAGCACAATTTGTGGAGTAAGTGAAACAGAAAATGTACTTCGAAACATTTCAACCCCAAAATGCGGTTCTGCCATAATTCCAACTACATGGAAATAAAAAATACCGAAGTCTAAAAATGCATATTTGCATGAAAATCCTTAGTCCAGTCGTGAATAACTTCTGACACGCTACAGATTTCTTGTTCAGTTAGTAGGTATTAAAGAATTTCAATACTAAAAAACATCAAGAGAATTAAATTGACCTTCTCTCTGTTTATCTCTATTTTTACATATCCACGCGACATTTTACTCCAAATCAGCTGACTCTTCAGACCAGCCACCATACAAATTTCTCAATCGCCAATGGGGAGACTGATGTCATTTCAAACTTCCAAAAATCTGCACCAAACTATAATTTGCGAATTTCTATGAGAAACTCTTATATCTCGAAGCTGATAGACGAAATGGTGAACTTGCGTTGAAGATAAAGACGAAAGGCTAGATAAGCAGTCGCTTAGGTCTCTAAACGTGGCGAGGAAAGGAGGAAAGAAAGGGAAGCAGCAACGGCGCGAATATGTCACATCCATTATCCTCGGACGTATGACCGAAGAGCAGAACCTGGTAATCCAGGAAGTACGTTCACCGTTTATCACTGACTTTCACGATGCCGCCGCGTGTCTCCTCTGCTCGATACGAGCCGGATAAGTGGCCGAGAAGCAGAGACACAGAGAAAAGTGGAAGAGAAGAGAGAAAAAACAACGTCGGACGCATTTCGAAGGCGGAAAACGCAAATGTTTCCTGATGCCGGCGCGACAGGATGATGTATAATCTCGAGAGCAATATCCGAGAATTTCTCATACACGTCCACGCTCTCTCTCACAGTCTTTCTCTCTTTCTCTAAATAAATCTTATTTATTCCGCTTGATAAGTGACACCTCGATGAACAATGAACTTATATTTTTCTCGAACGATCTCCTTCCAGGATCCTGTCGATCAATCTCGAGATTCTGTTCGTGAAAATATTCGTTCCTATTATGTGCACCTCCTTCCACGGTTTTGGAATCTGGAGATTTGTTTAACGTCGATAACAAGTGATTAATTGTTGTAGCGTTCTTGAAAAATAATTTTTATGATTCTAAAATAGTGTGAGGGTGTTTGTTCGTTCTGAAAGTCGTACAAATTTTCTTATGAGTTCTTCGTTTTTTTTGTATGTTAGAAAGGACCTCGATCGGGTATTTTTCTGGGATTTTTTCGTTCAGATCCACTCTATTGCGACGGGAGCACGTCGTGCAACATCGGCAGGGAAAAGAAGGATCCTCTTGATGGAGTCCCTCGGTTTGAAGATTCAAAGCTACTCGCTCGTAGAGAAGGACTCCGCTTCATGACTCTTCCTAGAAGCCACGTTCGTTCACTCCTTTTCCGGGTTCTTGCGTGGATCCATTGTTTCCACAGGGGAAGGGAGCTCTTGAATCACGTATGAGTAGCCATGGAACTAGGGGAAATCTCTCAAAGAGTCTGCTCTATTTCGAGATTCGAATCTAAGCCTGTGTTCCAACTTCAGCTACTCGGTCTGCTACGTATCAAGAAACTACTGCTATTTTTTTTATCTGCAGATCGTCCTGCTTTCATGGAGTTTCTGTAAAAAATTAAATTAAATATACAGGGTGAAGTCAGATCTATATAAGACTGAAATTCAGGAGTCTTGTGTGCTTACAGCGTAATTAGTGATCAGACAAGCTTTAATAACTAGTCCATGCAATTCGGAAATAATACAATTGCAAATATCATAATTCCTGAGCGTTTTATTAATTTATTACAATATACAGGAAAATTCCTTTTTATGTACAATGATTGAAAAGTGTAGAGATACATGATACATGAAAAAGACTGTTTCAGTATAGACTAACAACTCATTTTAAACATATTAGAGTAATATTGAAACGCTAAATTAACACAGCTTGAGTGTTCATAAACTGACCTAGCGATCTATAAACACTGTCTTTGAAATGAACAGGAGAGCCAGAAAAAAGTCCAATTTAACGCTGAAACTATTGGCTAAATTACAAATTCTATACAATGGATTTGAATGCCCAAATCTGGAGGTGTAGATTGGTGAACGAAATAGTTGGGCATGTCTAAAATGACGCATAGGATCATGGAGGTTCAACAGATGAAGAAGGCTTAGACTGTAAGAGTAGTTATTAACGATTTTAAAAAGAAACAGCAAATCGTTGACGAATCTTCTGTCCTCCAGAGTATGAATATTAAATCGGCGTATGATTCGGGCATAGTTATGGTCTAAACGAAGTATGGGATGGCCAGATTTATAAGCCAACAATCTTAGAAATTGGTGTTGGACGTGTTCGAATAGGTATCTATGCTTGGAAGTGTGTGGAGACCAGATTGTCACGCATACTCAAGCTGCGGTAAGACCAAAGAGGAGTATAGATTTAGTAAAGTATAGGGGTTTTTAAACTGAGATTAGTTTCATATTATTTCAATAACCTCAAAGGCAGTACATTAATTATTGCAATCTTATTCCATCTTTCGTTCTACTAATTAATATAGTCTGAACTCAGATGAGGCCAACGGGACCTTTACTCTCCTCTTTGCAAGTCGTTTGAAATTGATTTAACGCGGAATTTGCGAGAGGCTGGCAAGTTTTGGCGTTGGCAGCAAATCCCCGACAGCTCAATCAGATTCCATTGCCTGATGTACGGTGAAAAGATCCGAACGATAGAAGTTTGAATCAACTCTCGGGTTCATTCTGTTTTTGGGATTGCAAAGTTTCTGTTGGGCCAACGGATAGGGAGGTCGAAGGCGTGCCTCTGGCTTAGATATCGATCTCGGAGCAAAGGAAACATTTTACTGTTATTGATGGCTGATGTTTTCGACTTCCAGACGCGGCCCGAGAGGGAGACCTCCCGGGGAATAGGGTGACCGGGAAAGGTACGGGAAATCCAAAGGAAAAGGGACAGCTTTATGAAGCTGTCTCTATTACATGCGCCACCGAAAACATTTGAAATCCAGCCCTTTAACGACACCCTATAAATTTCACGCGTGTAGGTCATTGAATCGAATGTGCCTTCGCGACGTGCGCGAGACTGGATGGTATCTGACGTTTCTTGGAATTTTCTTTCGGCTACTGACGATCGTACTTTTCGGTATTTTCTAGTTTTACTGATAGAACATAGCTTTAGTATTGCAATATTAATGGGCAGGTACCAGAAGTCAAATAAATTCATATAGCGTATTTTTTACATAGAAGTATAGCTCACAGTGAAGAAGTCCGTGTCTAGCCAGACACACTAATATGGCTTTATTATAGATACAAGTATTTTATTAATTGATGGTGTACTCTTTATTTTATATTATCGCTGAAACATTAACACTAAACCTACCGACAATTGATATATACCTATTTCTACCGAACCAGTCAAATAACTGATCTTTAAATAAAACTTATACATTTTGCAATTGATTGCAGGTAATAGTCAATTTAGTACGGGCAAAAATTGATTATATGTATATTACGGGAAAAGTCGTAAAGTCAAGTGACGAAAACGAGAACAAGGAATGCAACACTTTCAATTAAAAGTTTAAAAACGGTCATTTGACCGGCCGTGGTAGTTTCAGTGTTAATATTGTTTATCATTTAATGAGAACCGGAGTTTATCGCGTAGTTCACCGATGAGAACCGTCTAAATTTTTCGATCGCTCTGCACCGTAGTTTCGAAACGAAAAATTCCGTGCAACCACGTGGACGTTCGTGAACGGCGATACATTTCGTTCGTCTTATCCTCGATCTTATCCGTAATTAGATGTTACGTTAATTGCGGTCCATTTGTTTCTGGCCTGAGAGACACCTTAGTTCCGAGCTATCGCGCCTCCTTGTAATCCGATTTTAATCCGAATGCTAATTCAACCCGCGGCCATCCCGCTTGGAATTACCGTAACCTTCGCCCCGACTGCACTTTGCCTAAATTAAATTAGCAGGAAGGTGTTCAGCTTAGAATTTAGCTTTCTTCGCTGATACGCGACGATTTACTCGAAGAAGATTGTTCTCTGCCAGAGTCGATAAGAAAATCTGTGGTGATCATTTTCAAGCAAGCTTTGGGGGTATTGCAAGTTTTCGTCGTGCCTGAAGGCCACAACACCTATATTTAATATGTTTCTTCCTTGTTATTTATATCACAAGTAGAATTTTGTTTCCTGTAGAGTAGACAATCAAGGGCGAATTAAAAATATAGTTTATTGTTTCATGTCTAAATTTCTCTGCTAATGTAGAACCTGAATTGGTAGATCACAGATAAACATAATACTACCGTCGTCAATATTAAACTCACCATTCAAGCGGAATTGGTTAGTAACAATCAGACAACCGTACCAAGTATTATAACATTTCTTAAGTCGATTTCCTTGAACTGTAAAATTCGTAGAATATTCTAGCCTCCATGTATAAACAATTCTTTGCAAATTCACCGCGAAAAACAAATACCAAGAATAATTTCACCTTCAATGAAGTTAAAATATGCATCCACACCAACAGACGGGCAAATTTTCTGCACATGAAATATTTTTCAACAGAACGAGCCATATCTCGGTACGTCTAAACCCCACCGTGGCATTTCTTCCGTCAGGACGATTGATTAAGATCATTCGACAGGAATTCCCGCGCGTGCAGGAAAAGTCGCGTCGAAAAAAGACCGCGCAATCTCGTCGCGGCGGACGCGGAATTTCTCATCTGCGTTTCATGGTAAGCGGGCGGGCAATTTGGTCGGAATATTGGATGCAACACATGCAGGCGAGTCCGCGAGACCGTGCGGCTGATCGTAAAGGCAACAAAAAGAAGAGGAAACGTCTCATTGGCCGCGTGACGGTGCTAATATTTCGCGAATTCTCCTGCCTCGTTTCCGGCGAAAGCTTCGAACTTTCCCGCTAACGCGCTTAATGTTTAATGCATAAGACGGAATGCCTGTTCTCCGACTATTTTTTTCCCTCCTCTTGGCGCTCGTTTCGAAAACGTTTTTATATGGTATCGAGCGGGGAACACGTTGCACGCAACAAGTTGAGCTGATTTCAGGAGAGGCCAGCCGGTTAACGATGTTATCTATCACGCCACGTAACTTATTCAACGACGTAATTCTCAAAGGTGCCGGAATAATTACGACACAACAGGTGGCGGTTTTCTTTTTTCTTTCGCCACGTTTTCGCGGCGACGACGTAAGTATCTCGGCGCAATTTCCGACGATGTTGAATAATCGTCGAGGATTAAACGGCGAGGAGCTTTCGCGAACAAACCCGTGAATCTTTAACGCCGAAGACACGGACGAGAGTCGAGCCCAGCATGAAACTGACAATGTTCATCGAGAAGATTTCCAGGATTTCTTTCGACCGGACGTCAAGGTTGGAAAAATTCCGCTTCACGGTTTTTCCTCCGCCTTTGTCGCGGCTTGATGCGTGCACTCGCGTAATCCCTGCGAAACTTTTAATAACCGACGGAAATTACCGAGAGAAACTGTCTTCCGACTCGGGTGTACCGGTGGCTAAATCTACGGACGGGGAAAAGTAGATGCAAGCAAAAAATAAGTCGGTTTAAAATTTTCAGCGGCCGGGTGTGCGGTAATTCTTCAAGCGGTCTCGTAAAATACTAATGATTCTCGAGGCTACGCTGGCGAGAACGAAATGAAAGCAACGCGAGGCTCGAGAGGAGGAACGAAAATGAAAGAGTAGACTCGCCGTGGCTAAAAGTTTTTAAGTTTATTACTTTTGGCATCTGATTTGCATTTTGTCTCGTTTGGGGACAACTAGTAATGAGCATTAATCATTTGTATAAAAATCTTGGGAGGTTTTCCTTAAGAAAAGACTTATAACATGTCTTCAGTGTTTCTTCCTTTATGACTGGTATTAGGAAAAGGAAATTATAGCGCGTCTGACCATATGCGGAATATTCTACTGCGATCAACATCAAATTCTATTTAATTAAGTCACTTGATTTTCACAAAATTCAACGTGTATCAATAACATAGACATAAAATTGGGTGAGTGAATACTTTGATATGTTTCCCAGTTAAATTCATATTGAAAACATCTAAAAATATTGTGACTGGCTAAGTTACGGATTTTTCTACTTGTTAAAACTAAATCTACCGACGATTTATATATACCTGTTTCTACCGAACCAGTCAAATGACCGATCTTTAACCCTAGATAACTAAGCTATGTGTGAGTAACGTTATTACTAACCATTCGTGATAATAACGACGTTAATGAAAAACACTCATATAATTTAATTTTTTTTATTTGACAACAAAAATATTTTATCTTATAAAGAAACAGGGTAAATGAAATTAAATAGTTATATTTGGTATTGCATTTATTATTAAGTAATAAGCAAATAATAAGCATAATTAATTTATTTAGTAAGCGGATCATCCGATTTCATGAGATTCAAATGTTCTGATCGTCATTTTTACGAATCGTTAGTTATCCAGGGTTAAATAAGTTATATTTTTTTACAATTGAGTGCAGGTAATAGTCAATTTAGTACAGGCAAAAATTGATTATATGTATGTCATAGGAAAAGTCGTGAAGCCAAGTGATGAAAGCGATAACAATGAATGCAGAATTTTTTATCAAAAGTTGAAAAACTGTCATTTGAGCGACCGTGAGAGCTTTACTGTTAAGGAACCCGATCCTTACAAAATTCTGAGCTCAACTCGAATACTCCAGTATTCTACTTCTTACGATTTGTATCGAGAGTATTGATTTCTGCACTGTCTGACCAGACACTGAATTTTCTACTCAGACATTTCACGTGCTAAATCCCAGAACCTAACGGCGCATCGTAAGGGTTGCATCGTTGTTATCACAGTGTATCGTGGACGATTATGATGCAATTTAATAATGAACGAGCATTCTTTCGCGCTTGCCCGTTTCCCATTGTCTCGCTCGAACGTCAGAAAATAGGTTAATTAGGGCGAGTTGCCGCATACCGGCATACTTTAGTTGGAAATTTCTGCGTGCAACAGGTAGCCAGCTATGGAATTTGATACGGCTCGTCCGATAGGCTCGATATTTTGCGAATCGCGGCTACGAAACTATCGGATTCGGATTATTACGACGTTTGTGGCAAGAAGCACGCCGAACCACCGTCTCTACCCTGTGAAACGTTTTAGTCTATAAATACGTGTACTCCACTGACCATATCCAACAGAAAAAAAAACAGTAGAAGTTCACTGGCTAGGTAGATTAAGGTCATTTCAACGTCATTTATATGTGTTTAAGTAGAACATGATATATTTTTCTTGTAGTGTCTTATACAGAAACACTGGGAAAATAATTTCCCTAGAATTACAGTAGAACCTCGATTATCCGAACTCGAGTCATCCAAAAATTGGTCATCCTATACAGTAACGAGGTAAAATTATCACTAATGACAGCATATACTTAATTTCGTAGCATTATATATTTTACGTTATAAAATAAAATTATTATTATTCTACAAAATCTAGGCACATGGTGAGTCATTCTGTTATTAACTGCAGTTCGAATAATCTTGGTCCTGCTGTATGGATTGAAATGTTAAAATTTCGAAGCCGTCGGATCGATATTGTAGGAATTTTGAATAGGAAAAAGCACTCAGTCGCTTCCTTTTGCCGATCCTATAATATTCTTTTTTGTAAATTTCAGATTCAGGGAAAAAGAATACAGCCTAGTCAATGTCTGCAGACTTTACTAGTGTAGCGACACAGAAATCAGACGCTCCAAGGTTACTTCCCCCGCCTCATTTATATTGTTTTTATTTTATGTCCTAGCGAACGATGTCTATTATTTTTCACATTCTCTCGAATTTTGAAAATGATGAAAACTTAAAACTGGGGCTTGATGTTTGTAACATTTTAATATGATGAAGTAAATGATAAGTCTATAGTTTCCAAAGTTTGATGGGGATCTCATCGTTACATTATCACTGTATACAAAATATCTATATCCTGTAGACCGAGTGTCTTCGCCAGTTCCGTGGCCTCCTTTCGACCTCAGTCGCCCAAACTCGCAGAGGGGATCGTCAAAAAAAAATTACTTCGGACAGACGATTTAGCAAACGTCGAGATTTTCAGGGGCATTTAACGTCGCCGCCGGATTCGAAAGCAAATTCCCAGTTTCCAGCGTGCCCCTCGATGGCTTCGATTAAACTTAACGACGGAATTCGTGGAAGTTTCGAGCGTCGAAAAGTGCCAGTTCACTCGACTCGGAAAAGTGGACGGAAATAATAATTGAACAGTGGGGAAGTGTCTGCGGATTCCTGGGGTTCCTCGAAAAAACCCCTGGAACGCCGGGATCTCGTTGTAGCTTCTGCCGGTCGGATCGACGAAACAGGAATATCGATTTCCACGGTGAGAAAAAATGTACTTGGGCCGGAGAAAGGAAGACAGGATGGGACGAAGGATGCTGAAGTGTACCTCTGGGAAAAGTGGTCTGTCGTTTTGATACGTTCGATCACTTGAAACTCTCTGCCGAGCGTCTCGACGCCAGACGATCTCGCTGACGTGAAACCGGAAATGTCTGCTCCCAAAACACTCGACGGCTGTACACCTTGCTACCATTGTCTTCGATTACGACCCGTCGATCCCGTAAACGTTTTAGCACCCTGTCGATATTTTAATGCGAGTCAATCGTGTCACTCTCGAGCGTCCAGTTCGGTGAATCTCGAATCTCACGTCTTAGAAAGCAGAAATTCATGCTCTTCTATAAGCTAGCTTTTTGAATATCCTTCGCGTTTGGTCTATCTGTGCTTATTAAACTGAAAGAGGGCTTATACGAAGTATCGGGCAGAAGCAGGGGGTACGTGAAGTCGAGGGAATCTCGAAGACTTAGTAATCTATGAGACATTAATCAATCACTGAGTTTCATCACAGACGCCATGTTGACTTCGAAACTTGCTCGATTATGTTAGCAGGGGTTATCGATTTCTTCACGCGTCAACTTAGAAGCTACCAAAGGACCCATGAAAATAGTAGTATAAATATCGTGTATAATAGCAATATTATGTCTCCAACGAGGGGTTGAAAAGTTACTGTTGATTGACATGTTAAGAAAAATATGCAGTGACCTTACTCAGCTAATATTTCACTCAAAACGAAAGGATTAAGAATTCCTTACGAAAAAAACATGTAGAAGAATTTAATGCTTGTTAACATTTCCAACATGAACGAGATAGCAAACAACGAAATATCATCCTGGTAGGATGGAGTCTAAATGGACCACTGTACAATATATGTAATATGAAAAAAGGGTTTGGGGTTGTTGTGCGTTAGAAATGAGGTAACACGACCAGAAAGTTATGTGGCATGACTGTTAAACACGGCTACGAGATGCATTTCGGGATGGAAGAGCGACATAAATATCAGAGCTACGTGACATAACTTCTGCACACAATCACACGGCAGCCCATGTGCGCGTTAAAGTGTGTTCCAACGGCCCGTTCCATTTTCCCGAAATAATTTCGAATGACGCTCTCAAGCAGCTTATTTCGTTCGGTAAATCATTCGTCCTGGTCGAGAGGTACTTTTGTGTGAAGCAGTCACAGTTTCAGTTGATAGTTTGACGCAATGTGGAACAAAAGTGAGACACGTTTCGAGGCGGAAGTTTACGCTTTACGCTGGACAATGGAAAATTGTTTCGCTCGAATTAATAGTCCACTCGGATTCTAGGGCTGATGCACGGTGTGTCGTAAAATGCTGCTACAAAAGATTGTGCTGCACGCTTTCGGTTTACTTTTGTGCTTTTTCTTCGGGGCTTCGGAAAAATGTTCCTTTTGGGGTACATTGTGGACGCTTTGAACGAGCTACATTTAATTTGATTAAATAACTGGTGAGGCTTGTCAAATTGTGAAACAATTTACCATTGTTACAGATAAATATTTTTTCTTACGATATGTGAGTTAAATGTAGCAAAGTGTGTCTGACCAGGTATGGCTGTTTTTACTGGCGCAGGGTGATTTATAGAACAGGTCGAAGATTTAGAGGCGCATAGTACCTGCACAGAGGAATAAAAAGTATTTAATGAACATCCTACCGTAAGTGTAATGTACCCTTAAAGGCGGTGGGTATGTTCCTACGGTCCGTGCGGAAAACTCCTGTATGCGTTCAGACAGTGTACTCCTTAAGTAAGTTTAATGATTTTTCGCAGGTGAGGTACGGTCGTCGTACAAACTTCTGCACTGAAAAAGTTCTTCCAAAAGTTAGGGTTAATTTACTGGCCTATGTTAAATAAACATTTTTTGTTTCTTTTAACGAGTACTATGTGCCCTAAATTCATCAACGGTTTTTATAAATCAGCCTGTAGTTCGTAAATAATATATCTTCTTTTTATTTAATTCTAGTAGTAATTTAATGCTAGCAATTTTCGCAGTTTTTCACTGGGTCCACCAGACGTTATCACAAATTTTCTCTAATATTACCACTTTGAGTGCCACGCTGTATTAGCTGAAAATGGCAAACTTCCTCAATTTTTATACAAAATTAATGTAACCATTAACTCTACCTTTTTGAATCAATAATATCAGTAACATTCCTCATTTTTTTACTGTCTCTATTAGAGCAGATTAGGTATATTGTTAATATTTTACATGATCAAATAAGCAATGACTGAATCTGTCTGTCACGCAGATATGGGTGACGCGGCTCTCAAAGTGTTAGTAGTGTTCAAATAAATAATGAGTGCACCAACGTGTCGTTCGTATATGAACGTCTTGGCAGTGAATGAGTTAAATGACCTCACCATTTTGAAACGAAAGCCTCCTAAAAGTTCTAATATTTTTGTTCGTGACTGGAGGATGGAAGAGGCGATCGACTTCACTGGAAAACGCTTTTTCGGAGGAAAAAGCGCCGGTCCGCTTGGCAAACCACATCGGCCGCCCGTTTTATTGGCCCCGTTAACAACGTTGTTTCGCGCGGAAGCTCATGACTTGCCAACTTTCCACTTAAAGCTCATCCTTCGGCCGACGCGACCCAGAATCGAACCGGACGGAAACAAAAGGCGACCGGAGCATGTAAATCTTCCTACTCGCGCCCTGTAGCCTAGGATCTGATCTAATCGATGAGATCTGCCGTGCTATAGGGGCGAGTTCATTAAAGAAAGTGGTTAATCAAAATTTATAGTCGACCGGTTCCTCACGGCGGTATGTCGGTCATGGAATTTATATCGCTGGCAAACATTCTGCCCTCGAAATTGCTTAATTAGAGCGCGATTAATCATCTACGCGCGACATTAAGAGATTACCGTTGCTTTTGCTAACGTTTCAGAATGTCCGAGCTGAAAAGTTCCCTCGAACACGCACGCGTATCTCTTAATTGATTAACGGAAACTGATTCTTCTTATTGTTGCGTGATCAATCTTGGGCTCGTGATTTACTCACGTGCATCCAATTAGCAGAATATGTAATTCTGCAGGTACCTTCGGTACGCAGATTAATGTGCTCAATGGATCATCGCTTCGATCTAATGTAATTAGAGCTATCAGATACATATAGGTCATCCATATGAGGTTCATTTAAATGAGCATTGGATTGTACAAAATTAAGACAACAGGTAATATTGTTCGAGTTTCTTTTACTTTTGGCTTTTTTAGAGTACTGTTGATGGAATCATGATTACAATATATGTCAAATATGCCTGTAGAATTTGTGATGAGTTACATCGGAATTGAGGAACACTGTCAATGGTGGAAACTTTTTAGCAGTTTCGTGATGAATTTTACGATTTGTACTAGAAACAGTAAATTATAGTTTGTCCGTCTATGTATGACTGTTTTCACTGCTCCACAAAATCCATGATGTGAGTAGACTATACTCAAATGTACTGGGATGTAATTGGTAGTATCTTCGTTTCGGAATTTAGGGGCTGATTCCCTAAATATACAAAATGAAAGTATAAATATCTGACCATGTATTGAATTTTCTACTCAGGCAGTCATCGAATTCAGTTTAACCAAGTAACGTTACTTTTACCAAATTCTAGGCAAGTTTAACATTGCAACGATAACATACAGACGCAAGTATATTGACAAATACAATGATATACCGCCTGTTATGATTTATATTAAAAATAATAAATCACAAAATGTCTGAACAGGTACAGAGTTTTCTACTGTGACCGTAATGAAATTTAATTTAATTATATAACTTGATTCTCATAGAATTTTCTGTAAATTTATCGCTGCAACATGACATATAGACCAAGATACATGATTAAACATGTCAATCTTCTTTCCTTTGTAATTTATACAGGGTGCACCAGTGAAGTTGGAAATTTTCAAAAAGTAATTATTAAATGAATTTTTACTTTAACATAAATTTGTGTATACTTTTTTGTGATATATAATATGCTATTTTATTTTTTAAAAATAACATTTGACAGGTGGCACCATTTCGATTCACGCATTCATCCAGTCTTAATCGAAAATTTTAAGAGTGTACTTTCCAAATCATGTCATTTCATGTTGTTTGGCGGGCAAGATCACTCGATTTATCCGCATATGACTATTTTCTTTAGGGATATCTCAAAAGCAAGGCGTATACCGATCGTCCACACACCATCCTTGAACTTAAATTAAAAATCCAAGAAGAAGTCGCGAGGATTCCACCACCTATGTTAAGGCGAGTAATGGAAAATTTTCGATTAAGATTAGATGAATGGGTGGATCGAAATGGTGCTCACCTGTCAAGTGTTATTTTTAAAAAATAAGATGGCATATTATATATAACAAAAATATGTAAACAAATTTATGTTAAAATAAAAATTCATTTAATAATTGCATTTTGAAAATTTCCAACCTCATTGGTGCACCCTATATTAGAAATGATTATACTGTGTCCGACAGAATATGTCTGTTTTCACTGCGCCGCTCAGCATATTGAATTCATAATCATTTCGTAACTGTACAAAACGAATAATTAAATATTTTGGGTCTCCAGATGGTTCGTGCATAGGCACAGAAGTTCTCTCATGCTCGCCGGAGCACAAACCGTTGTTTCGCGTCTCTTTCAAGGGAGCTTTCTCGCGCTTTCGTGAAACAGAAAGTTCCAGAAGTCTGCGGTATGGCCGTTCGTTACGGGGAATTCGGAATCGCGCTCGTTCGGAAGTTTTTGTTTCGGAAATTCCCGTGAAACACGGGGCTCGAGGTAAATGAAATTCCGTAGCCGTCCTGGGGGGATGAGCGGGACCTTCGAGTTTCTTTCTGGCGGAGGAACAAAGGGCCCGGGTCGACCTCGAAATCGTACAACGGAAAATTCGAATGAGATTGAACACCGACTCGCGAAGGCACGCAAACATCTCCGACAGCCTGTTTGCACTCTGACCGTATTAGTTTCTGGTTTTCTTCGATATTTGCATTCCGGATATCCGTTCAAGTTGCGTGCTAATATACTGTACGATGATTTCTCCGGGGAGCGTCGACATGCTCTGAAACTAACGAATCTGTCGGCTGTTTCGTGGCCTCTGCCATCTAAAGTCTGACGGTTCTGCAGGAAGAAATTATTTTAATAATTCTATAATAGCTTCAGGAAATTTACAGCCGCTTTGTATCAGTTCATCGAATTGCAGAAACAGTGCTGAATATTTGTCCTCTTCGAGATACAGTCGATTGAAATTTCAGGTCACTTGTTAGTGAGGGAAAACAACAGGTGCTTCAAAAAATGGTCCACGTCTTTTCGAAGATCGTACGGCGAATGTTGTACTACATTATTGGATAATAATAAATATATGCGTAGTTACAGAGATCTATACAGGGTCTTTGAAGCAGAATTCAGAATTTCTACTGTGAATGTGGGGATTGTAATACATATTATTAAAGAGTTTCTCATAAAATTCCTACCAGTATCAATACGGAAACAATTGCAGAAAATGACAAATATACAGGGTGTTAGAAAAAGGTTTTAGGACTTTACCTTTGCTTGTTTTCGGTGCTCTTGCTGTAAACTCCAAAGAGTACCGAAGGTTTTCCACATATTAGGACTTTTCTCCTCCATTTCGCGTGTACTACCTACTCTTAAACTGATGCACCCATTTTTTGACATCCTGTAGAATCGAACAGATGAGGACATCCAAAAAATATCTGTCATGTAATATTTTGCATGCTCCACTGTGTGTATTTTTGCCTTGAGACGACACGTGTACGAAAGGAAAGCTGCAGTGCAGAAAAAGCTTTGGAAGCTGTGGCCGCCGTGTTGACTGACCCATCGAAATATCGAATTTCATTGTTCGTTCGACTCTGAGACTCCATGCGGAAATATCGTTATTCGACAGCAGTTTTTGAAGCGCTTCGATGGCTCTCGTACACGATTAGCCCATCTCTGTCGAAATTGTCGCTGCGACGGAGCACGGATTTTATTAGCAGAAAGTATCATCCGACAGCAATATAAACGGGTAGACGTGTATGCTCATGCACCATGCAAATCGTGTTCGCTGGCCTTAAAAACATCGCCACCGTTCTGCGCCCTCGCCAGTATCGGCACACTTCATTACACTATCGATTCTGGAACGATACGCCGTGCAACTTCATGGAAGCTCCCGATAAAAGTCGTGAACGATCCTCGATGCGTTCCATTCGAATTAATTCGACGAAACGTCGTGGGATAAACGTTCGCGCGGCACTCGAGGACCGTTCGATCGATTTCTGTAACACGATCAGCCTCGCGTGCAACAAACCGCCCCCGTCGTGGCGTAAAAATTGATTTAAAAAATGCCATCGGCCGTTCCACACCGGCGAATGTATTTTTTTCACGCAATTTCGTTCTCACGGGTTGCGGTAAATTACATCGGATGTAAAATCGTTCACGGCGTGTGACGCGGGCGTATCGAGCCCGTGCAACGAATATTCGAAGCGTTTGATTTGAAAGGAATTAAGTCGTATCGCCAACAACGGGACCGTAACTCGTTCGTCGTTCGATTTTACAAAATATTTGTTTTTTTTTGTGCATGTATAGCGGGTAAATCGCCCGTGAATTCACGCAAACGAGCCAGTTCCGAAATTGGGAATTGAACGAGACAGACATGTTAACAATTAATCGCGCGGCCGGTAGAAAAATTGGGGCACTCGTCCCACGATGGTTCTGGACTAAGTGTTATCCGATCGAACATAGTTCTTTTACCAGGAGGCCAGATTGTGGTCAGATCCTCAGGAACGATGTATCTTTTTTAAAAACAATACGACTTCGAGTCTCCTCCTATTTCTAAACTATTCTACGACGATTTTTTTTCAAACACACATTACCATCGTCACTTGATAGCTAGGTGACTTCGGGCCACAGGCCATCGGCTTGGAGATTAACCAGTAGTTTAGCCTCGAGTTTCTCGAGGGAAGTCTTGACTTTGTCCTAAATTGTAGGAAGGCAAAATAACGTCGGGTTATGTGCCTTCAAATCACTTCATCACTTCACTCTACATATAAAAGGAAGTTAAATGTTTCTCTTGTCTGTATGTCTGCGATTATTTCGTTAACGGATTGTCCGACTTTTATGCGATTTTTTCTATATTTTGAGCAATTCTTTGGAAAGATTTTAAAGTACTCAACTAGACAATATGTAATCAGCAATGAAACATCATGACACATTTAGACCTATCCTATATCTTGGTTAGTTAGCATTACCTAAAGAATATTTACGTAGGCGTCACTGTGTATCAGTCAAATACAACTCTCAAACTACATACTGTCTCAAATGTGTCTTTACGTATAATTTGGTCCGGACAGAGACAGGGTACATGAACTGGTCAGAACTAAAACGCATCGCCTCGATGAACTCGTTCAGATGAAAATCTATCCGTTACATCGGACGATCTAAGAGTCTCTGCTCCAGGTGATAAAGCTATTTGAGGCTGAAGTTATTCAGTCGCGTCGCAAGAACGACCGGATCAGATTGGATGAATTCTCGTTTTCTGTCGTGTTCGCGTTGGATGCAGTTACGTTTCTCATTCCGCGGGAATCGTTTTGATAACGAGACCGGGCGAACGTAATCAAAAGCCGGGAATGCGAGACATTTGCCCGGCTCTCTCGGTTTCATAAGAACCCGTGTAACGTCATATCCGTCGGGGGTTATGTCGGCCCGTCCCAGCCGGAGAATGCGGGAAATCGCTCCGATGAAAACACTCGTTGAATATTTTCTGGCCAGGACAAGCTTGATGCGCATACGAATGGAAAAATGCATAACCTGATTGCGGACCACGGGCAGGAATTTGTTTTATTTGAGAGATTGCTACGCCCAGATGGATCAGAATTCGCTGCCGCAGATTTTTCTACGGGAACCGGTGTGCAGGATGTTCCTGTTTCTTCTCCGTGGTCCCTGTGACCGAGATTCAGAGACGAATTCTTTGGTACAGAAGCTCATTTTCGTGAGAATAGAAGTTTACGGCTGCTACAGTTCAGTTAACATTTGTTCGATTAAGTATTTGCTATATTATGCGGCTGAGGTAGCAAGTAGTAGAAATCAATAATTTTTCCTACAGAGAAGATTCTAAAATTCTGAGGTCTGCTGAGTAAGATATAATGCAGTATGATTCACTTGTGCAGTTTGTTCGAAATCAGAATTGACACCTATTAGAATATTTTAAATAGAACTTTAAGTAGTGCAAGTCAATGATATACGCGCTAATTTCTCGACAGTCAAAGTTGCTCAACAGAGAGAACGAGCGTTACATATTCTCTAAATTAGCTAACAGTATTGCTAAAATTTTAGAGGATAACTTTTCTGATACAGTGCATCTGAGATAACAAGTAGTGTGAGTCAATAATTTTACCTGCAAATTTTCATAGCGTGTCAGTAAGGAATCTGGGATTTTGAGGGGTGTCGAATTAAATTTGAGTCACTACAATTCAGTTATAGAATTTATTTCCAGTTAAAATCGGAGCCTGTTATAACACTCCACGTGGAAGTTTAAGTAGTGCAAGTCAATAATTCCGTCTCGAGAAATTCCTGGGCAGTCAAGGTCTCCGGGCAGAATTTGAATTCCATCTTCTCGGAATTATCAAAGTACCGGAGGCACAAAAATACACGTTCCAGATCAAAATCATTGTCGTTCGAAATGTCAAGTAGAGGAACTTGATGCTATCTGCCCCATCAAACTTTCAAACAGAGAACTTCATTATTGCCTGGCAGCCGATGAAGTTGAAAGGAGCCGAAGACCGATAACGAAGGCGACTTCGAATTAAAACCTGATGTTCATTATCATTCCAGGCGAGAAGCTCGAAATAGTACGAGTCAATAATTTCTGCTGCTTTATGTTGTTTTCTAACACCGTAGCTTATTCGTTATACAGGCGGGTCAAGCTGCGCTCCTGGAACGGCATAAAGTCGGCATTTTCGTTCAAAATGAAGAAGCTAATGAAATACTCAGAGAGTTGGAAGATAAAGAGGATTGCCGTTTGAAATGCTAAGGGGTATAACTCAATGCTACTCGCCAGTTCAAAATTTCAACGGGAGAAACTCTAATGCTCCCTAAAATTTCATAGTACACTGTTAACGTTCAGTTGAAGTTTAGAACTCGGTACTGCAGTTTCTTACTGAGAAGTTTTAGTAGTACGAGTCAATAATTTCTACTACGTAAGAATTTCTGATGAGGAGACACGTATACAGCTTGATTTCTGTTTTTTTTTAAAGCAGAAAGTTTGAAAAACCTTCAGTGGAAATGGACAAAAGGATATTATAGATTTGTAATTCCTTGCCAGGGGGTTTAAGTAGTACAAATCAATAATTTCTGCTGTTCAATATTATCTGGTAGGGAGACATACCTAAAACTTCTTTTTCATTCTTCAAGAACGCAAAACCCGACGAACTTTCATTCTAAATAAACGCGAAAATATCAAACCACTTAGAATCTCAGAAACAATTCCACAACAGCTTCTGTTATTTCAAATGTGTATGGCCGTACCTCACTACAATTCAAACTTCCAAGGTAGCTCATTAGAATAAATTCTTCTCTAAAATTGTACCAAGCAACAGTACCATGCCTCATTTCCAGCTAAAAACTGAAGAGGCATTATTACTCGATGGTACGAGAGGCTGAAGCAGTGCGAGTCGATAACTCGGAGGGAAGCTTATCCTCGTCCGAATTTCATTGGGCGAAAACGGGGAGGTAGGAAGAGGAGCCGTTCGCCGCGGGTAAACAAGAAGCTAACGAACTACTTAGAGGCACAAAAGGGTCCTGAAGAGGGGCACGAGAAGGTCGGAGTGGGGTGTGGTCGAAAGAAAGCAGCTGCCAGAGAATTCTCCTGATTCCTCTCACGAACTGATTAGGGCTGGTCGGTCGAAAATAGCTTCAGACGTGGTTCGAGTAAATCTAATCGAGGCTGACTCTCTCGCAGAGCCTCCGAGGAAGCTAATCCGTGCTTTCGAATGGGAACAATGATCCTCACGCTCGGATCGGCGCTGTTAAAGATGAAATTTCAGGCACCATGAAACCGCATGCCGTGTGCAGATGAAACGGTCCGCACTTGCGTCGACGACATTCGTTAAGTCAATCGCAGCTGCCCTCTTATCTATTACAGATGTCACCAGCCGACTTTGGCTTCTGGGTCAATTGCACATTTGGGTCGAGTTAATCGGAAGTACGAGAGCCGATTCTAATCCCGTACGACGGTTATAAATTAATTAAATCCCTTCCTGTTAACGACCAGAGGTCCACCCATTAGCACGGTAAATAACCTGCGGGATTTTCCGGGACACGCGGAATTTTACGGCTCCGCTACGCTGTTCTTTATGCAGGGTGTTAGTGAACCGGTGTCGCGGAATTTCCAGGTGCGTTCTGCGTGTCCAATTGCAGCGTGAATTACACGGCAGCCAGCTTGTAAAATTACATAGAAAGCTGCAGAATATATAGCACACATGGCGAGGTGACTGAAGCTAATCCTTTGTAAAATTGTAAGGTCCCCAATGTTTCTCGTTGGAACCACGCGTTTATGTGACATTACACCTGGCATCCAGTACTTCAGCGGCCAAATAAATATGCAAAATTTCTGTCGAATGGGGAGAGAACAGGATCTAAAATGCATGTTCTCTAAAATAAAAATTTATTGTAAATTGTATTCGAAGCGATGACCATCGACTTCAATACGTAAAGTCTGATGTTCATAAATTCTTCCTGAGGTTTATAAATAAATTATCAAGGTTTCCTTTATATTTCAGTACGTATTAGAATATTTCATTGTAAAGTATGGTGTAACAGAGTCGATATAATAATTTAATCAGGATCTCTTCGAGGCCAGGAACCCTGGTCGAGCGGTCTCGAACGCGTGACCTAGCAGCTATGAATTTTTTATCAGGAGCAAGGCTTAACCTTGCAATGTCTGCTTTGCTTAGCCCGTGATAGACATATCGAGTTGCTGATTGGAATTTCAGAAAAGATTCACTAATAAATACTACTCTATTGCAAAGGATATGAATAAGTTCTAATTGCACAATTAGAACAATTAAACAAAATACAGTAGAACCTCGATTATCCGAACACCGGTCATCCGAAGATTAGTCATCCGATTTTAGTTATAAACTAAAATTTTTAATAGTGGCACTATGTACTTAATTGTATACTACTTCTTATATCGTGAAATAAAATGATCATTTTTATGCAAAATATAGTTACAACGTGAGTCATTCTATTAATTATTACAGTTCGGATAATCGAGGTCCTACTATAATATGTTTCTTTCACAATGAATTTTATCAGTTCACTTGACACTGCTAGAAATATTTTGAAGTTGTTGACCATGACAAACCCACTTCTACTCCATGATTGTTCGTCTGATTTGTCGAAATGCCAGAGAGGAGCGTTGACGGGGAACGAGAGCATGGCAGAAGCAAAGTGTTTCCTGTTTCAGAGGCAAAACGTCGTTTCCCTCGTCCCGAATGTCCTGTGAATTTCTGTTGCTCGGCTGGCGGAGGGAACATCGCGATGCGCGGTAGCTTCTTGTTCTTTTTCAGGTCGGGTTAATAGCGCCGTTTGTAACGGTCGGTAAAACGCCATTACCGGACCTGCGAGATACAAATTTCGTGCGGTTTCAGCAGTCGCGGAGAAATGAATGCAATTTTCTGCGAGCGACAAGCGCGACGCTCCAAGCGACTCGTTCCAGTTAAAACGCCGGTCAGCCGATCCTCTCGCCGTAATTAAGTTCCTTCCCCGATTAATTCGTCCGATTTCGCGACAACTTCGCCCCACGGCGCTTCCTCCCCGCCAATCCTCCTCGACGCTCACCACCCCGGAAAACTCGAACCGCGAAAAACGCATTTTCCACTCGATTTGAGCGCTCGAAATTTTCAGGCCGCTCTGTCACGATGTTCAGTCGAACGAAATGAAAATCCATCGTATCGCGTGGAAAGTTCAACAATATTTTATGTGACAACAGAGAGTCATCGACACGAAATATTTCTCCTCGTTCCGCTGCACGCAGAGTACACGAAGTATCGTTGACGCAATTTTCAGGGGAGAAAGTTCGCTGGTAAGCCGACAGACAACGGATAGCCTCAAGAAATCCTCATCACGTCCCGAAAGGTGCTTCAACGAAGTCTCCGAAATGATTGTTTTAACTTCTTCGGGATTTCGAGCAACTCTAACAGATTTACCCCCGACACCAAAGTTTTCTCCGCATTTTTCTTCGAGTGAATTGGAAAAACGGCATGATGGAATATGGACGAGCTCCGGTTAGGGAATCACGAGAAGTGCGCTGGACTGTCGTGAGGGTATTATGAAAGAAGGGAATGAAGGATGATTTACGATGTTCGGTGATATATGAAGACTGAGAGTTTCCCTGAGATTTTCCTTCTGATGTATTTATATTCGACGCGATTTACTCGGCATGCTAATGCTTTGCTTCGTGTATCGTTAAGTGGTGTGCACGGAAGCTCCAGCCCCATGGTTTAATAAACTTTTTGTGACGTGGGATTGCTCACGACGGGAGGTCATCTTGATGATTAATCAAAAGTTGATTATTTTTCCGAAATTGCATAAATATCGTATAGAAGTCATAGATCCTGTACATTTATATAATACAGTATATCATCAAGTTTCTTTGTTTTTTCATTTTACACAAAATGACAACACACCCGAGCAAATACAGTGGCTGTCAGCAGTACGATATGTCCACTTTACCCAAGTCTGCTAATATGGTTTACATTATGAAAGGGTTAATTCATAATTAATTTTGTACAGGAAGGTTTTAGTATTATAAATTCTTTGACTCTATAACATGGCATAGGATTAGATTGTTAATAACTGTACAGATTATTCATATAAGGTTTTTAACTAGATAGTTGTATTAAGTAGGTTTGGGTTAATTCCAATACTTATTGCATTCCATTATTTTATTTAAGATATATCAAGGCGGATTGGAGATGAGACTAAGAGTCAAGTTGTTAGTGTGTTACGTCACTGTGTTCCCCCTTGTTATACAGCCCACGCCTTCAGATGCAAGACAAACTTGTACTGTACGTTACTCATTCAATCAGACAGAGTAGGGCGAATTAGGCTCGCTCAGATTGAGGTTCTGAATCTGTGTGGCCATTCCATGTCTCTATTATACCTGTCTATCTCCACCAATATTCCCACCGACATTTATGCCACGCCTTCAGACTCAAGACTAACTCATCCCGCTGTACGTTACATAATAAATACTATAGAGTAGAAAGAGTTAGATGACTTATATTAAGGCTGTCAATATGTGCGATCATGCCATACATCGTCGCTGTAAGTGACCCTATAAAACAAGCAGAAAATCCTTGAACAGAATGGTTCGAACGGAAAAAAGGTAGGAGTGGCTGAACATAAGTAACGCTAAGCGTCGTTTGACCGTCGTATTGGCATAAGTTTCAGGTCGATATCAGAGCAATTTCTTGCGCCGCCAAGAAAACCACGGACAGCCGGCGTTCCGTGTCGGATGGAAAACACAAAGAGGATTGGGGGTTGGTAGAACTGCAACCCGCGTCCGTTCATTGATATTCAGCAGAACAGTCGGTAATCGTGGCGGCGTCGGCGTTGGCGAAGTTATTCGATTTAATAACAGGTGAATTTACGAGGACGATAAATGTTGCCGGTCCTGCGGAGCTCCTTCGACGACCTGCCATTCTGTTTCATCATTATCGTTGTTTTACGGCTGTTTAAATAAATATTAAATTACTTTTATTGGCGTGCAGCTCGTTACAAGCGTGGCCGCCTATCAAAAATATAAATCAGCGGTTTTATGCCAGTTTTACGCCTGGCCACGAGCACAGACTTTATGCCCGTGTTAACGCTTTTACGCGCCGGATTATGCGAACGTTTTATTCTCTTCGGGACTTTACAGTCGGAAACACGTTGTTCAGAGCAATTTGTCCAACCGTGTGTCCCTTCTGTTTTATATCCTGCTGATTTTTAGAGCATTCGATGGTACGCAGCTGAAGCATCGTCAATTGGTATTGTGATACTTTGCTTTCTAAGAGCTGAGTAATTTTCATTTTCAATTATTTTCAATATCTCACGATTCATGGACCATCGCAATCTGATCGAAACGATACTTACTTATCGACGACAAAATACTGTCAATTTATTATAAAATCCTCGAACGATTCTTTCTAGGTCATATTCCGCCTGCATTACAAGTCCTCGACGAAGCCTGAAACAGCCCATAAATATAAATGTTAAAGTAGTTGGAGGGCTCCGGGACATTGCCTATAAACCATCGCACGATTTCTCGAGCAGATAACTTGAAGAACGAACTTTTACCCTAACTACCAGAAAATATTCCATCAAGGCCTACGCGATATTTACGGCAGCTGTCGATTTGAAGGCAGACCCATGATCAAGTCGATTACATCGGAGTACTCTGAAATTCGAATCTCGATGTTGGTCTATAATTTACTCGAATTCACTTCAGAATTCTGAAGTAGACGAGATCAGGAAAGTATTCAGAAAGTAGTACGTTCACAGCTACGTAGATATAAGTAACATAGTATTATAAATATTGCTGCAAGGTGCTGTGCATTGTATAGGGAATAAATTCAAGGATAAAATGTTTAAGTGTGATCAAAATAGAACGAAACATATTTTAAATTACTAAATGAAATAATTCTGGACTTTCTCAAACACAATCGCAATTGCTATAATTTATTCGAAGAGTCTACGCAATAGTTTAACCCTTTGCAGTCGAAAGGTTCTGCTACAGTGTGAATTTTCAATTCGTTATAAAAATAAGAATAAAATGATGACATTGTTACAATGATACTATTGTAGGTATTATAATATAAACTATCTCAAAATTGACTGCTCCTATCATCACATGGTTGTTAACACGTTCCCTGCCACAGTAGAAAATTCCGTAGCTAGGCAGACACGCAAAAATGGCTATTTATTAATACACGTGGTTGTTTGTATAAATATTTATCTATTTGACATTACATTTTCTATTTCTACTATCATTATAACGTAAATGTTACTAAAAATTTCGTAAGGGTTGGTAATTATATAATGAAGTTAAAATTGATGCATGTACCAAAAACGGTACACGTGGCAGGGAACGTGTTAACTATCCCAGTACGCATTATAAACGTATTATTTTCCACTGAAAAAATCACGTAAGAGCAGTTCACTAATTTATTCGAAGAATACTTATACTCAACCTTGACTGAGAGCACCGTGAAATTACAATCTCGAAACGGTTTCTTTTCAGATTTCTCTTGACTATAGTGCACGGCGTCCAGCATGAAGTTATAACGCGTGGTGCCTGTGGTTGGAAAATTCATGAAGCGCAATGGACTGCACGCGATGCACCGCAACGCGTTTCTTCGCTGTTTTCCGACTTGTTTAGGGATACTTCGTGCAGGTTTTTATCAACGCGCAACGTGTCTAAGCGCAGCAATTTCATGGGGAAAATTCTGGCCCCGCTGGGGGATGACGAGCGTGAAATTCTCGTCTCGAACACGCAGGAGGATCGGGCAAAGTATTCCCCGGGACGGAATGAGCGTTTGTCGATCAGACCGATGAATTGCGGAAAATATGATTCGACGGAAGAAATGCGAGCTCGGCAAATAGACGCTTTACCGAACGATGGAGAAAAGAAATATTTTCACGATGATCTGGAAGGGAAATGAGCAGACTCTGCATTTGAAAGGGAAGATATTATTTATTGAAAGAAAAAATTTCATGCTTTTCATACACACATCTTCAAGTAAAAATGTTTCCGTACTCACACATACAATATGTTCATGAATTATTAATGCTTTGCTAAAGTTTCGAAAGATATTTAAGTAGAAGTTATAAAGAATGATAGACAGACACATAGAAGGATTAATTTAATATTGCTCCAGAAGTGGATTTTAATCAATAGTTTTGAGAATACAAGACGAATTTTGAGTTCTGTGATAGTTTGAAGACTTACTCTCAGTATTGCTCTCCGTGTATAATCGAAGTAGAATGATCTCACGGTATGTTCTGCCTGTCGTAAGAGGCGACAAAAAGAACGAAGATCAGGATATTCTAAGGACACATAGACTAGGTCACTTCTCTTACCTATCAATTGTAATTTCATCAAATAACTAATAGCTCCTCTGAAGTTTTCAGTAACGTAATTAATTTCACTTGTCAGACTCGTTGCGGGCTTTTCTACTGTGACACGGAACGTGTTCACACAATTTTTCATTCTACTCCCATTATCTCGCGTATTACTTTTAATATTCTAATTAGGAACTGTAACACAGCAGTCGTCAATAGAAGCACGAGCTTGAAACTTATATTCACGACGAAACGGAAGAGAGTAATGTGGCCAGCAGAAAATATTTCTCCAAACAATTTGTTCTCCCCCTGCGCAGGGCTGAGCGTTCGGCGAAGATCGTGGACGATAAATCAATCTGGACCGCGTAATTTCCACGAGGCGGATTTGCGTGTCGCGGAGTTTCGAAGTCGCCAGTCAAAAGTGAAAAGTTAAACCGTGCGAATCTAATTTAAGTTTCTCGCGTAATGGGGGTTATGCCGAGGGAAAATAGATGGCAGCCACTGCGACGCGATTTACTCGTCACTGAAACTTCCTCCCTAGAAAAACGGCTGTGAGAGAAACACGCGGGGAATTCTATAAAATTGTTCTCGGCGACTCCGTCAGGTGTAGCGCGGCGGGAAGCGTTCGCTCGTTTTCGAAAATTGAAAAATTGCTGCTACGAGAGGTTGCTCGACTCGTAGCGACTCGAGTACGTACACACGTGTCCGGGCGGGGTCATGTCGTAGTTTTGCAAACATTTCGGAAATTGTTTCCAGTAATCTGGTTGATAAGCGAAACTGCAGTTCCAGTTGCATCTGCAACCCGCCATCCAATTCGCGAGGGCACCCAGCCGCTCGCGAGCATCGAGTTTTCAATTTATCGAACAATCTGAAAACTGATTATACCCGGCGTTTCTGTCTGTTTCGACGAAATATAGTCGGGCGAACTCGTAATATGTGTCACCGCCAGGCGATGCCGTTGTATTAAGGAGAATGGACCTACGGCGGGAGGGCGATGTCTGACAAATACGGGACTTATACTACTCGATCCCTCGAAACTGATACAAATGGCCGTTTTTCTCTTGATGCTCTCAAGATATTTCGGCGAACTAGCGCTACGGCACCTGTCTAGCAAAAAAGAACATTAAAGAAGGTTGTTTAACCCCTTGCCGTACGATTTAATTTGGGACCGCACGTGCCATAATCAGGGAAAAGTCGCTTGCGCACTGGAACAAACAAACTTTGGGCTATACGCTCGATTTCCCTTTTTATTTATTTATTTATAATTCATTATAAATAATTAAAAGAGAGATAATAAAAAGATTTATTTTTTCTGAATATATCTTTTTACATAATCTTTTTAATATATTAAAGGAAACAATAATATAATAGAAAAGTAGGGCTTTTGAGAGTTTGTAGATATGTATTAATTCGCCCGGTGGACTGTAATAATTATTTTGCCTAAAAATAAATAACATATTGAAAAAATTGTATTTAATTTTATGTGAAAATGCTCACTTTAGATGGCGAATCAATAGAATAATACTCACGGTTCAAAAATTAATAGTTCTTCATAATATGGTACCTTTGAAAACAATGTGGTACATGCAAAGCTACTTCGTCTCACTTGATATTATAGGGCAAGGGGTTAATTAAGGAATGAATGGCGTGTGCATGAATTTCTGACGAACAGTTACACAATATCCACTAGACGGCTTGATTCTGGTTATACTCGCATTTAGTTACTTCGTGGCGATTGGGCTTTGTATTTGTATTTAGACAGACGGATAGAAGTAGTGTAATTTCAATCGGTGGACAGACTGCATTCTTTTTGCAACTGGGAAAACCGGGATGCCTAGAAGAATTCTAGCTGGTAGTCACACAAAGCTATTCTGTAAGTCGAGAGATTGTGGAATAAGTAATGTGTCACTACTCAGTTTACAGACTGTTTTCTCTGCAACTGTAGAGACAGAAAGATAAGCAGTGTAATGTCAGTCACTAGTCAGACATAATATTGGGTTGGCCAATCAGTCATCTCGTTTTTTTTAAAGGAAATTCAGACACAACATTTTTTATTTATAACTAAAACTATATCATTCAATGTATTGGCCGTTATTTTTTACTCTCTTCTGCCATATTTCAGGCAACTTCATAATACCATTCTCGAAAAATTTTCCACTTTCAGTCTCGAAAAATTCCTCCAAATACATTACAGACTTCTAAATTTTCTAATTTTTTTCCTTTAAGGGAATTTTGTAGGGGTCGGAATAAATGATAATCGGATGGTACAATGTCCGGCGAGTATGTCGGGTGAGGTAAGATATCCCACCCAAGCTCTAACCATTTTTTACGTGTTGTCAAAGAGACGTGAGGTCTATCGTTGCTTGGTGGAACACAATACCCTTCCTGTTAATCAATTCTTGGCGCTTCTGCTCGATCGCTGCTTTTAATTTGTCCAATTGTGAACAGTATTTTTCCGAATTAATTGTTTCATTACTCGGCAAAAGTTCATAATAAAGGATACCCTTTCAATCCCACCAGATGCATAGCATGACCTTTCCCGTATGTAGGCCAAGCTTGGGTGTCGTTAATGGTGCTGCATTTCTTTTGGTCCAAGATCTTTTGTGTTCCACATTGTTATAAATAATCCATTTTTCTTTATAAGACGCGTTGATATGTAAGCTTTTTGGTTATGTGTGCATTTGCTAGAAGCGACGTCAATGTCACCTACTGACAAACACAAGAAAATGTTTTGGCCAACCCAATAAATAGTGTGTAACCAGTTACTGGTCAGATGCAAGGAGGAATATAATGTCAGTCACTCTCATGTAGATCAAGTAGTATAAGGTCAGTCATTAGTCGCCGATGATAAGTAGTATGTGATCGTTCTAGCAACCCTGCTATATCTATAGAAAACATAAATTCCTTTACTTGAAGCAGACATGGCGTCCAGATGAATTGATCAGATAATAGTGATGATCTTCTTCATTCGAAGCTAAAATTTCTGACAGCGGTTACCGATGACTACCGGTTTCCTTGATTCTGGTTACATTCGGTTGTATAATTTTTCCCAGGGAGGCATTGTCCCGAAAATAATGTGGAATTAAACGACCGTTTAATCGTACCGCATAATACTCGCATAAATCAATTAATTTTCTACGGTCGGAGCGTGCCAATACATAAATTTTCATACAGATGATCGGTGACTGGCCCGCGCGCGTTGTTTTACTTTGCAAACGCCGCTAATTTCATCGACGATCGCAAATTCTCCGAATTTTCGACTGTCAACCGGCCGCGATGCTCGTCGTGTTTCATTAACGTCCCCGAAATTGAATATTGTCCTCCGCAAAATCGTTTCGCGTGTAACAAACCTGCTCGAACCTCGAATTCGATAACTCCGCGACAATTCCGGACGGCGGAACTCCGCTTTGGCGAGGCAGTTTCTCCGTCGAGTGTCGAAAAACGCATAATTGCGAGTATTCGCCCGGAAAACCGAGAGACGCGGCCCAGTTAACCGTTTAATGGGGGCGCGCGGCCAATTTGTAAAGAGCTGATTTCGCATGGCGTCGGGGAAACTCGAAACTACAGCCATTGAATCCGAAAGTTTTGCTTACCCAGGAAACGCCTTAGTTCGTTACTACGATTTCAACGGTAAACCCTGAAGCGAACCTGGGATTACGAGTTTCACGCTGTCTTCAGAGTACGTTCCGCCTCTATTTTTTCCTCGCCCTCCGCGATTTTACGCGAAATTCGCGTTTCTTAACTCAGTTCCTGCTAACCGACCGATTCTTCGCTTCGTCGTTATCGTCAAGCTTTTAATTGCTTCGACGGTATCTGTGAGACTGTGTGTCTTTCTGTGAATAGAGAATTTGGGACAAGAAAGTAGTATGAGTCAGTCATTAAACAGACTACTCTATCGTCGTGTTTCACATCGTAAACTGGGGTTTTAAATTTCAACATGTGACATAATGAGTATCATTTTTAATTAGATTACAGTACCTTTAGTTGTCAGAAGAATTATTGGAACATAAAATTGTCTGTCACCTAGAAACAAGATCACGTCGTACATATGATCATATGAATTGATTTGATTATTTTTAACCCTTTGTACTCGTATGTAAAAATCTTGCAAAACCTAAAGGTTATGTCCATTTCTCTCTGATATTTTGTAGAAAGCACAAGTCGAAAAAACTTGTTACGAGCTGACTGATACACTGGCTTCAAGCTATTCAGAGTGCAAAGGGTTACATGCTGAATTCACCTCTGATGAGTGATAACCTACAAATGCTTATATTTCGAAAACTGCATTAAGTGTTAGTAAGTGTCATCAACCAACCTCAACACTGACAGACAACAGAAATTTTTCCACACGTCTTAACGCCCTCACCCTTCAACTCGGAAAGAACAGTTCATCGAAGTACAGTCCAATTCACACAGTATAAATAATTACACATTAAAACAGGTCAGCCTGATCAGTCACGAGGGTGAAAGCTCGTGAAATTAACGAGGAACCTCGAGGGTTGCAGCATGAACGCGTAAAAAGCGGCGTTCCAGTTGCCACGGAGTTGCAGTGAAACGTCAAGGGATCTCGATTAAACCCAATGGAGGATTCTTCGTCGAGGGTCGAGCTTGAAAGTCCGTTTCAGCATCCCGCGAGAGGCTCCTGAAACGCTGAGAAGGTATACGATTTATTTTCACGGCCACTTTGAGCTCAGCGTCGAACGATCGAGCTTGCAATTCTTTCTCGAAAAATGAACTTCGATTTCATGCTTTATAGTTATATAGGAAATATTTAAATAGATTATAAAATTCGCGAAAATACTACTCTCATAATCTCATAGTATTCGCTATTTGACTCTGTCTACGACTCCAGTTTGAGACTGATCCTTCGCATCCAAAAACACTCGTTGCCTCTCGCATACCTCCAGTCTCTGTCACTGTCTCTGCTTCCAGTCATTCGGGTCTCTTAATTACCTAATCAGTAATCTTTGAACCTGTGTTGTTTGGTGATTTTTTCTTCTTTCTTGTTCTTCTTTCTATTTCAGTTTAAGTACATATCTGTCACTGTCTTATTCTACTTTCACTGCCTATCATCATTATTTTTTATTTTCTTTTTTCTTTCATTTTATTATTATATTAATTTATTTGTTTTTGTATGAGTTATGCAGCATTACTGCTATCTTGTTCTCTCTCTCTCTCTCTCTCTCTCTCTCTCTCTCTCTCTCTCTCCGCGTCATCCATTCCGTCGACACATGCATTCCCAGAAAGGCACTCGCAACCATCTCTGACGCTCTGTCTTAGACACTCGTCTCTCGCACCTTTCAAACTTCAAAATATTCACCAGCCATGCTTTACCAGTCATCACCTCACAAAATGTTCATACAAATAATCCCACAGTTTCCAGTAGAAATATTATTAGGCGTGCAGTGCATTGTTCTCGTCGGGCGAATAGATTCTGTTCATCGAAAATATTTACGAGCGGAAGACTGTTAACGCGATTCGATTCGAACGGCGGTGGTACGGCCACTTAAAAGTTTCAATGGCGCTAACTACCGACACTCTTGCTCCTCTCGCCTTATGGAAAAACTTCTCCGGGTTCGACGGTAAATTTCCACCGTTCCACGACGATCCTCTCGCTGCGAAACGCTGTAATTTCCATACATTCAGAGTTATCGACCACTTATCCGGCCAGCGACGACGTCATGCGTCGAGAATTGAAATATCTGATTCAATTTAGGGAGCCTGAGAGAAATCGACCGGGCAGCCGAAACGTCATCGACCATGCTGTCGTCTAACTCAGACTTGCCATCGTAATCGTGACGTCCACGGCCAAATCTGCCGTGAATGTTGCGCAAATTATGGCGAGAATTTGGAAATCGGGAGAATCCTTGTGTGTGGAGAACACTGAGCCTGGGTGGAACAACGAGGGCACGCATTAAAACTTTGTTTTTGGAAAATATATAAGCCTCACGTTGTTGTAACAACTTCCAGTGTGTAGCGTGGGATGTTATATATAAGATGACAGAGTTATGTTAACAGTGAGCAACGAGTTACGATAATACGAAATTCAAAACATTGACCTCACGATCCACCCCCTGTTTGGACCATCAGAGTACCTTCATAGTAGTTGAGATTTCAGCGAAATTATGGTAGCTTCGCCCTTCTAACGAATTCTATCATGTAAAACGGAAAATTCTACCGAAGATACGTGAGTTCTATTAAAAAGTAGTATGGTGTTACGTAAATAAAAAATTTTAAACATTGCCTTACGATCCAATCCCTGGCGGTATTGCGTGAACACCTTCATAAAAGTTGAGATTTTGAAAAAACTATGGGAGCCATGCCTTTTTAACAAACTCCGACGTGTACAGCATGAATTTCTACGCCAAGTAGGGCCATTTTCAAGTACCTTCTTCACAGAAATAAAGCAATTTCTATACCTCCATCATAGAGTCACTATCCCAGCTACAAGAAAGTGCTATTCTCGTAGTCCCTAATATCCCCCTGTCGTTTTAGCTATCTTCAAATTACAGTGCATAAAATTGCACATAAGACACATATATTTTGCAGTTACAACACATAATACCATTTGGAAGTCTCTACAAAATATAACCAGGAACCGATACCCCATAAAGCCTATTCTCTCTTCAAAATCGCATGGTTGCGCAAAGAATCGAACTGCATGGGGTAGTTCGAATGGTCCAGGTTGTGTAAAAATAATGCAGCATCGGCGTCCGTAAAGTTTCACGCAGATTCCGAGGCATTGGCAGGGCACAATGGAATATCTGCGGTTCGCGTGCGGTTGAATCGGGCCGGGCTGGCGTTCTGGTAATCCGAAATAAGAATTGTAAATGTATCGAGCAGCGATGAGGCCGCGGG
The DNA here is from genome assembly GCA_916610135.2 of Macropis europaea. Classification (NCBI taxonomy): domain Eukaryota; kingdom Metazoa; phylum Arthropoda; class Insecta; order Hymenoptera; family Melittidae; genus Macropis; species Macropis europaea. The sequence goes on from OU744344.1 coordinate 30,063,239, forward strand.
ATCGTATTGTATCGAAAATGTGTGCGGATGAAAGCCGATATTCGGCCCCAGCCCTTGGATACGTTGTCACAGGAAGCTCCGGATATTTCTGCTTCGCCGAGGTTTCGTCGGACAGTTTCCATTTGAAATTTAAGTGGAATCCACCGTCGGATCAGGAACACCGAAGTGGTTCAATTTAAATTTAAGTTCCGCTGGAATTCAGAATAAAAGCGCGGAAAGACTGTCGCTGATCCAGTCGTTCGAATAATATCGCGATGAACGCCGCTTCCGGTCATCCTGGTACCAACCGCCATAGCACTTTCGAGGGCAACAAAATCGGGGTATCCCTTCGAGGATTCTGCGAATCGATAACGACGTAACATCAAACAAGTTTTTTTTTTTAATAATTTGGTTTGACTCGAATGTTTGTTACGTTACGATTTTTTAACACGTTGAACGCCGTGGCGGTCGCCGATGACCGACCCCTTAAATTTCATTTAATTGAATAATTATTGATTGTCGCAAAATTCTGAGCAAACTTCATTCTGAAACGATACTGTAGGAACAGAAGAATATGAGTGAGTATTCAAATCTTTGTTTTCTTCACGATTTATATAAAAAATTGTAGATGATATCGTGTATGATTAGGTATGGCTGTTTTCACTCTAGCGTTCAATATGTTAAAGAATAGTTTGTCGGGATGTCATCTGAAGATCAGCCAATCATGTGTGGTTCTGTGTGCATTTTGTTCGGTTGTACCACTGTGGTTACGAAAATATATTCTTTTACTTAGCACGTTGACTATTGTATAGGTTCATGTGGGCGGTGCATGAACTATTGCCGAATTAAATAATTATTAATTCTCATAAAATTCCGACTGATATCGATGTCAAAATGATAGTAGATGGTTGAATATTTGTATTCTTAACAATTTGTTTTTAGAAAAACAGTTTGTAATGTGTCTGACTAGGTACGGTACACTTTTCAGCGTGGTAACCGTGTTAAAAGAATATTGAAGACCTTGAAATCTTGGAAAATATATCATAAAATAGTATCTCTGTAGTTTGTACTATAATTCTACAAATTTCTTCAGCTTTATCTATTTAGTTCCATAAACTATTATGTTTGAAATCATTGCGCAATGAAGGTACATTATTTTCACCCCGTTTAAAAAGCTCGTCTACCAAATGGTAATGAATAAAAAATTACGGTGATGCGTAAATTTATCTTCAATTGAGAATCGTCATGGTCTGTTGTACTCGTTTGAAAGGATTCATTGAACCGACTGAACGATTTCGAAGGGAAACGATTACGTCTGAAAATTTCTTGACCAGAAGAAATGGACCCGTCGTCAATCATGCTCGCGTTACGTGTGTCAATCTGTGCAAACTGACCTGCCAAGATTTTTTGGCACAGGTTTTCCGGCAGCAACAGGTAGAGGTAAATTTGGCGCTTTAAGTGAATCTCACTTTCTATTTTTTGGGCGTGTTGAATTTAATGTTTGCTTTCTATTCGATATCTACCAGTTTTTAAGAGAAATAATTTTTGATAAAAGTTGCTAGTATAGTCCAGTCTAACAGAAGCATCACGTATTAAAATTCACTCGACTAGAATGCTCTTTTAAAATAATTAAAAAACAATTATTATTACGTGTTACTACTCTGATATTTAGCAGTCCTTGAAAAATATCTGTTTGCGTGATTATGTTGTGGTAACAACTAAATTTTTAATATCGTTTCCAATCGCTACTTTCGGTCTGTTCATTTCCGTTAAATGATCTGGCGATTATGCGAATTCAATGGCTCACAAATCGTTGAACGTTGCAACGCAGGTTTTCAGCCCGAGCAATCTTTTGTTGGCGATTAATGCTTTCATAATACACGCGACGCTCGCGGTAATGAGCATTAATTAAGAGGAAAAAAATAGATGCACCGGTGAGAGAGTAAGAGAGTGCAAGCGCATGAGACGGGAGCGTATATGAGAGAAACGGGTGCAGCCTGCGCGCGTATTCGGAAGCCATTAATACGCGTTACACGCATTGGTAATTACGATAAACTTTTAATTAAGGCCGATTATTCTGACGAGCGAAATGGCCCGGCACGAAATTAATTCGAGTTTTCGTGGCCACGTGCGCATCGGAAAATTCGACGCCATGTGTCGTCGCGAGACCACCAACCCCGTTACGCTTCCGCCAACTTGATCGAATCATCTGACGCAACGATTCTTCATTAAATCATAACTTCAAGACTTGTTTTAATACGTGTTGTGAGTATAAAAAAATTATTTTCGTACTTTCAGAGTACAACACGAAAAAAATTAAATTTTCAATTTAAGAATTTCTAATTTAACATTTTCTATGTTTGGATTTGCAGCAGATAAATTTCCCTTAGTCTTAAACCACAGGTACAAACATGATATTTCAAAGCCAATTTTATTAGCTGCAGCCGCAAGTTCACTGTATTCAGCTTTCAGTTTTACAGAAATAAAAAAAAATACCGTCTGCAAGTGTTAACACGTTGACTGCCATGGGGTCACCGAGACCACCACCTGGTTTCTCAAAATCCGCAGGTCCATGGTGGTCACTGATGACCGATTATTATAAAATAGTAAAAATCCTACTGTAGCCCTCAGGGTAAAACCTACAAAATTCGCGTCGCACTCAACATGTGAAAAGACTTCTTTTTACTTAACTTTTTATTTAACGAAAATATCTCTTCGGTTTGTTCCGGGTATTTATATCAAACATTCGCTAGCCAAGAGGAACAGTTCATTAGGATCGAAATTTCCGGTTTGCTGCACTTCTCTCGGTGCACTTCAAAGGACGATTTCCATAAGATGCCCCCGTCAGAAGAGAACCTGACGGACAAAGAGGGGCGTGGGAGGCTTGGCTTTTCGGAATCGTAAATAATAAATTCATGAAAGTCCATGGAAAGGCTCCTTGTGACGGTTTCGCAAAGGAGCAGGAAAAATAGAGTCATAAAAGGACGACCCCGCCATCCGCAGAATTTCACCCCTGCATTTTTTCCGTTTCACTGAGGGACACTTTAACCCTTTGTGAAACGCTACAACCCCCCACGCCGCCTGATTTATTTTTATTGCTGTTGTCCGTCAACTGTGACTTCCCTTTCGCGTGTTGGCCGATGAATAAATGGTGAAACGTCACGGCGAAGGGGTTGAACGTTTAATGGGTCGGTTTACGTCGTAACACGAGCCACCTTTGATTGGTCACGATGAACACGCCTTTCTGTTTAAATATCAACTCGTCCGTTCGCTCCTGTTCACCGTACACGTTGCTGTCTTTTTTACTTCCCTCGCAGCAGCTCGCGGCGAACTTTTCTTCTGACGCGTTGCTACGCTGTTGCTTAAAATAGGTTTCGTCTCATTCCACATTGTCGTAGAGGCGCAAAGTATTGGATGCTCAAGGTCGCAGCTTAGATTGTAAATTATGTTGGATTGTATTGAATAGGCTAAGAAAATAGTCTGAAGGGTCATTCCTCAGTCGCTGAAGAGATATGTCCTGATTTTCCTGTATAAAATATATCCTACTCTATTGTGAATTCTCTCGCGTTTTCCTTGTTTTTATTAATAATAATTTCATTGAGCCTGTGCAATTCTACTTTTAATATCAATTTGAGAAACAAGCGATAACTTTTGTCCCAACCTAATATAATATCTTTAACGAACACTTGTTGTCTACATTTATTTATCTCAACTAACAATGTCCGAGTACATATGACAGCCTTCACTACAGCCTCTCATGCGCCAAGAAATAATTTACCGTTTTCTTAATGCATTCGCTACCAGCGCAAATTATGTGACTCCATTCGTATTGCCAGTTTTGTTTTAAGTGTTTGTATTTATCTAAGTGCTGTTATTTCTTTCTGAGTATATATATTTTGTCATATAATAATAATAATTCTAAATAAAAGCTGAATTTTTCTAATAAATTTTCCATACTGCCATATGTATGTCTGCAGGAAAAAAGGCTTGCTAATGTGAAACGCTTTCCATTAGAATAAATTTCAAATACAACGAGTATACTCGTGCCGACAATTCCGAACACCCTACCAACCACGAATATACGCAGTGAATGGGTTAAAGAAACAATCAATAATGTTTTTTCTCTCAAATTTCGTCCACAGATTTCTGCATTCTCGTTTCACAAAGTTGCAGGAGACGCGGTAAAAGGAAAGATTGGCAGGATGGCGCCCGATCGAACGCAAATGACGAGATAGTTCGCGGTTGCAGGACGTCAGCTTTGCATACGGACTCGAAGAATCACGATTTCTCTATCAGACAATCGGATTCGACTCGCTATCACAAAGAGTTCCATCGTTGTCGGGTTTCTGTTGCGAACGCACGTGTTTCCTTCCGTTTCGGGTCGATGCAGAAAGTCTGTCGCGAAGTTTCTCGATTTTTTGGGAACAATGGAACGAGGATTTGCGTCCCATGCATACGGAACGTCGGTGAATCCGTTCTTACAATGTAAGATACTCTCTTTTCGACTTCATTTTATCTTGGAGAATACTCAGAGCATGCTGATTTATCGATGGCACGAGTAAAACTACCATACTGCCTGTGGAAGTATTTCAATTCGGTTCTGACGTAGGGGGCATCGGTATAAAAGTTTTATCGAATACACTGCTCCGTTCGCTGTTGTCGTTGAACTGTTTGTATTATACTATACAGTTAGTATATTAATGAAGTAAGTACAGACTGAACTGAAGTATTTAAGTATTTAATTATTTTCATTAATTCTGTGAGGTTAACTGCTTTTGCAAAGCGAAGGAATTGAGACAGAGGTATAAGTAGTATAAGCCCGGCGTCGGCCTGACACAATGGCCGGAATATTTCAGGTTGAAAATAAGGATTATTACATGGCTAGATCTGTATCTAAATTGAAATATAAAGCTTCAGGTTTTATTCTGTCACTCCTTTAATATTAATGATGTGTTTTGTTTTTAAAATAACATGATAATTTATCGTTACTGTTAACACGTTCCTTGCCACGTGTACCGAAATACCGTTTTCGGTTCACGCACCAATTTTAATTTAATCAAATAACTACACACCCTCATGAAATTTGGAGTAACATTCATGTTAAAATGATAGTAGAAATAGAAAGTGTAATATCAAATACAGAAGAACCTCGATGATCCGAACTGTAATCAGTAACAAGGTGCCTCACATTGTACCTATGTTTCTCACAGAAATGATACTTTTGGTTTAGAATATAAAAATACACGGTGGTACAAAATAAAGTACACAATGTCACTAATGATAATTCCACCTTATAATTAATATAGAAGAAGAATTTTCAGGTGAGCCGCGTTTGAATAATCGAGATTCCACTATAGATAAATATTTGTACAAGCAACTACGTGTATTAATAAACGGTCATTTTCGTGCGTCTGTCTAGTTACGAAATTTTCTTCTATGGCAGGGAACGTGTTAACAAATTCTATATACTGTCGATGCAAATATTTCAGGTTGTTTTAGACCATAGGAAATGTTATAAAATTTTATATAGAATTTCCAAAGAAGTCAAGGTAGCCTTTAGATGTCTTCTGAAGCATTTACACTGCTCAAATCAATTAGAGTTTCCCGAAGAATTTTCAACAAATCAACAAATACCAAAAATGAACGAAATACTATACGTACGATATTGTAACGTCTACATTCATCTGTGTATGTATTTAATGTTTCACAGAGCCACATATAATTGAACATTGGAACCACCTAAGCAGTCAAAATTACTAGTTTGGAATTCTTCCTAAGAATTTCTCAATCTTACAGCATGCTTGTTTCTTAGATCTTCTCAAAGTAAAACATAAACATTGTTTTCTCAAATTACGTAACTCTTCAAGAACTCTTGGTAGTTTCAGCGTTAAACTACGTGATACTTCAATTCGTTCTAGTCATCCGACCGGTCGATCCGTCAAAGTTTCTTCCGCTCCAGCTGAAAATTCGTGAAATCACACAAAGCGGTGAAGATCCGGTCGACTTGTTTGGAAAGTGCCTGAAAAGCGAGGGTGGTCGGTGTTTTTCGCAGTCCGGGACTCGCAGTTCTATCGGCGGGATTGGAATCGCAGATGGTGCCCGGCCCCTTCGGTCCCAAAGTTCGAGCTCTCGAAACTTCCGATCGGTATCCCCGCGTAATGCATTTACGACAGTTAAGAAGTTCCGTATGCTGATTTATTTAAAATGTCGAACGGTTCGGTACACGCCGGGCGGAAGTTAGGCGACATAAAATAAACAGGAAATCACGGCCGTTCCAAGTTGCACCACGCCAAATGTTGCATCCTGCACGAGTTTCGCATTCGCTACTGTTGTCGTTTGTTTGAAACTTCTGCCCCTGCTGCAACTGGGAATCCATTCTTCGATTTCATTGCCGTTTAACTTTCCTGTGATCATTCCGTCGTCTCTTCATATATTTCTCAGATTATCGGTTTGTTCTGTGGATTTATGCAGCTTCGTATATTTATGTTAAAATGTATTTCGTGGGGTTCCATTTGGATGACCTCATATATATTTGATTGAACTCAGTACTGATGAATATTGTATATTTCGAAAGGGGACACGTAATGTGGAGTACAAATTATTTGTATTACTTGGAGTGTTCAGATGGGAGCGTTTGAGCAGAATAATTTATGTGTTCTTAAATAAATTTAGAGATTGTTCGTATGGTGAATACTAAAATACTACAGTAGATCTCACAATCAGACACAAAGGTGGTAGTAGTCAAGATATTTACAACAGACGACAGATATCCTGATCACTATTAAATACGACTGTAAAAAGCAGAATTAAAATTTATTTTACAGTATCATGTTGACTATCCAACTGGTAACTGATGATGCCACAAACACATTTTAATTAAATAACTACTATTTCTTATAGGACATCATGATAATTAAAAATTGATTCCTTCTTTATTGCTATTTATGACGCGTCTGATTAGTTATTGAACTTTCTACTGCACCAACGAACATTTAATAACATTTCAATATCTATAACCTTCAAAATCCACAAAAACGTCTGCACTTCTCCAAGATGTTCTCCAATTAGAACAAGTCCAAACTGTTCATTACAACGGAGAAAAAATCTCAAAATTAAACTCGAACTAAGCCTCGGTACACGAGAATCCTTAACTGCGCATGATATCGAAGGACAGCGATGTAGTTCGGGATACCAAAGCGAACAAGCCGACGAAATTTAACCAGGGAATATCGGAGCTTCGCAGGCTGGTGTCTTACAAGTGGAACGAGTCGATCGAACACGAGGAAAATTGCGTTCATTATACCGTGAACGGGATTAGCTGCGATAATTAGATTTCGAAACGAACGTATCCTAGAGGATTTGAAACTTCCCGCTAAAATAGTCCCCTTGATCTCGGTGTCTGTCTGCGTTTCCTCTTTGCGTGCGATAAAGCAGCAATCAGGCGAGTCGATCGTTACGAAAATCTCGTGGATGTTACAGTTTATTGGAGGAGAACTAGATTTTCCTGTCGGCGTGTTTTTCACCGCTGGATTCAAAACGAAACGCCGGCTAGAGGTAATTTCTCTTTATTGTTCAGAAGGATCGTTGCGACTGGGTTGCACTTCGGATAATAAGTCTCTTCCATTAACGGTGCAAAGTCAACGAACAATGAAACGCGTTGCGTGCGCTACAATTAAGATTCCCGTCTCGGAAAAATGCATGTTAATGTCCTCGTGGCTGGATTATCGGGTAGTCTCGAAATCGAAACCATTTTCTAGGAAAGTGCTGGCTGTTTGCTATCACGCACACATGTGCAGAGTGTTCTGATAATGAGGATGCTAGCTTGGTCTCTAAAGGTCGATAATCCTGAAGATTAGAAATTCTGGTGCATTTTCATTCAGACACGCTTTCTTGAAAAGTTAATTAGAGAACTCTGTGTGTTGTGTAATCTAAATATGGTATAGAGTATACCTGATGCCTTTTAGATTACTTAGACTATTGTTTTATAATTGGAAAAGAATTTAGATATAATTTTAAAGAATTATTAAAAATGAATACAAGAAGATGGAGAACTCTTTGTACAAGTTTGTTATAAATTTTAATTGGTAAATATTGTAGGTAAAGAATATACAATAAATTTCATTCCATCGTACCCTTCACACTCGTGATTCTATCATACGTATTTCTTCGAACCTGACATCGTATATAGTTCGTTGTTTTTGTTTATTGAAAAATCTTGAAATGATCTTGATCGTCAGATCTTAATTTCCCTCTCGAAGCAATTCTCATTTAGATGTCCTAGGATAGATAGGATTTAAAAATCCTATCAACAATTCCTATCAGAATGTTCCCTGAAAGAACGTCTCTCCAGCACACCAAACGAAAGACCATGCACGTGTTAAAAACTGTTAAAAATAGAAGCGAGGAGTCAGGGAAACTGGTGTTCACGCGATGAACATAATGCAGCAGAAACTGGAAAGTGGAACGGGAACAATATCATTTTCGAGCGGGAAGGAAGGTTTCATTAAACTTCGATAAAGTGAAATTAGACAGATAACGAGCTCTCGTTTCCCCCGTAACACTGATTGCACGTGTTGCGTAAGTTGGCCGTTAAGTTATCAGGATTGCGCTATCCAACAAGTGTTCTCATGCAGGTGGACCTAGAAATGGCCCACAGGGAGACGATCCGTGGGTCATCTGCAACGCTACCCGGGTCCCGTTGGTCTGCGCATGAAACGTTGTAATCGCATTTCGCCGATTACGAGAAACCTAATGGCGAAACTATCGTTCTGTCTTCGCGGTATCACAATGGTCCTTTGTGTCGGCTATCGTGACTATCCTATTGTTCCCTCGAATCGATCTTCTCGATTGCAACGAGACAAAAACCCAGACGTTCTCTCTAACTTTACCATAAATAGAGAATTCTCAAGGAAGGAAATTTGGTTTTGATATCGAGAATGCTGGAGTTGTTTCTTAAAATCGAAAGGCGGCTCGAGGGAGAATGAAAGAAAACACTTTGCTCTTTGCATGAATCGAAAAAGTAGAACACAGTTCTGCTCTTTTCTTGGATTCAGTACTCTCCACTTGCTCGCCGAATTCTCCTTCCCGCGAGGCCAGCTTTTCTCGTCTACCTTCGAAGTTCTCTTAACGCCCACGATGATCATTCATCGAACTCATGTTTCATTATCCTAAAAGCTCCGGCGTACACCTACGACTCCCTTGATGCACGAGAGAAGTAAGATCTCCCGGGAGCTGGAACAACATTTTAATCTCGTTCCCGTCTGACCAATTTCGTTTGCGTCCTCTCGGGTCCGTGATTCGTTGTGACAAACGGATATTGTCTTATCCGACGGTAATCGCGAGATCTGAGCATGACTGCACTGCTGTTGAACTGTACAGATCTTCTGAAATGTCTGAGACACAATATTTATGCTATAGATGGACCAGTAAAAAGCAGAACATCAGCCTTTGTGATGATTAAAGCAATCCACAGAATCAGAATTATTCTTTAAAATTTTACCACACATCACAGTAATCTACATTAGAGTGCCAAAAACATAACTATCAAAACCAAAATTAAAGATGCACGAACTGAATCTCGAAACTCTATCGGAGTACAGTAATAAAGGCAACAAACATAAATAAAAAAAAATGAATCTACAGAAAACTAACCGTTCTATTTTCACAACAACATACAACAGTAATTGTCACCGTGGGGTATCGAGTTTCCAGAGTACAACAATGAGCACAGAGCCTGCATCTACTTTTTAATTCACCCTCACAGGCCACAGCGAGACCCAGCAAACATAGATCTCTAGAATTTCTCTCTGTACTTTCTGTGCAATCTTCATTTGACACAGTTTGGAATTAATTAACACGTTTACTGCCGCAGTGAAAATAGTCGACCATAGTCGAACAAAATATAGATTGCTGTCCTTGATATAAATCACAAATATCCAATGGTGGGTACCTACATAATCGTTACACTACCACATTTGCTCAGAATATTCTCAAAGTCAACAGTCGTTTAATTAAATAAACTCCCAAGCGCCTCGGGGCAGTCAACGCGTAGACCAGATGCAACTATTTGTTCCAAATTTTCCTCAGACCCTGAAGTATCGTGGAATCATGGCGAAACGTCCTCAGGTCGGTTTAGATAAGTAGGTTCGATGTGTAGAGGGTCGATTACCCAGGATTATGGTCTCGAGACACGGTCCTGTCGACGTCGGACCCCTCGACGGGACCGCTTATCGTCGTCAAGATGTCCTTGCAGGAAATTATATCCCGTGAAATGTCAACGGGCACGCGTTACCGCATTGCCGATGTAATACGCTTCGGACGTGCCATTTCCCGGGGCTTATTGGCTGCTCGAGTCTTCCTTTCACCACGGTGATCTTTGATCAGAAGGATAAAAGGCTGTGCTGCGCGGGACAAGCCGGTGGAATTGTCAGCGTATGGCCGGTCGTTTCGAAAAAGAGAGAATCGTCCTCGGAGGGCGAGAAATTCTATTATGGGATCCAGCGGGAAATATGTGAGGAAGGCTACATTCGATTGCAATTTTTGGAGATTTTCTTGTTTGGGGGATTTGAATTAATCCCAGCTTGTAGAGGGGAGGATTTTAACCCTTAAATGGATTATTGGGGCCGTATCGGCCCTGTACAACTTCGAATTAGTAATTGTTTAATTTGTACCGAATAAAAAAAATATAACTCTGTTTTTCTTACGACATTAGAAGCATAATGAGATAATAGAGGATTAAATAAATCTTCAAATAATTATATCAACACATGTTAAACAATTATTAGTTTGATATTGCACAGGGAAGCTACGGCCCCAGTAATCCACTTAAGGATTAAGTGAGATTGCTGAGCTGTGTTGAAATGGAATTGTTGAAAATGGAAATGTAAAATTTGGATAATTGACTGACCCTCTGAGTTGGACTGCCTAGCGGACATCTACTGAAAGTAAAGTTTTTGGTGAAATTATAGTTGTCGTGTTGCTGCAATGAATTTTATGCGTAGAGTCGAGAACTTTACGTAAGACACGTGAGTTTTATTAAAAACGGATAGAGTGTTTCAAAAATACAAAATTCCAAATATTGCATCACAATATACTCCTTTCTTGGGCCTAGAGAGTGTCTTCATATAAATCGTCATTTTATTAAAACTATAGCAGCTACGTTATTCTAACAAAGTACACCTTATAAACTGCGAAATTCTTCGTCAGATACATGACTTTGAATAAAAGTAACTAATAGGAAACAAAAATACAGAATTTCATTCAAACTTCTCAACTCTACACCATAAAAAGTACACCAAAAACGATTACTTAAAACTTCCAACTTTTCGTCCGAAAGCCAGATTATATGTTGTATGAACGACAGTTAGAAATGAGGAGAAGTAGATGAGGTCGAAAGCTTAATCAAGGAACGCGTACGCGCGACGTGACTCGCGGATTATCGATACGTCGCTCTCATCGAAGACGCTTAGGAGCGATTAGCTCGGGGAAGAATTACGAGGACCGGGGCTGAAATTAATTGGACCAAGTAGCTTTCGGGTGGACGTAAATTTAATGAAGGTCCTACGTAAGGAGGTCGAAAAAAGAGCAGGAGGAAATAAAAGCGGGAGAACTCGATTCTCCCCGTTCCAGGAGAAAAGTTCGAAAGCGACGCGGCTTTAAATTCAAGATTTCTCTCAGCCTCGAAGTTATCTCTGAAAACCCGTTCGCTTGTACCCCTTCCGCTCGGTTGTAAGTACTTTTCTATGGAAGTTCTTTGACGACTTTTTAATCCGGCCGCGTACACCGGAAACAAAAGGGCGTATCATTTCGGGAGCGGCGATCGACGGGGCTGACAAGTTTTTTTCGTCTACAAGTACTTCCGACGGATAGATTGTTTCGCCGACAGATATTTTCTATCGACAGACGGCCCCGTCGAACGATTTCGCCTCGAACAGAGATCGTTCCGACGACAGCCGATGGATCGCCAAGACGTTCGATCTCATGAAATTTCACCAGCTCTGCCGAATTTTTTCTATAGTTCTATAAACAGGCAGAAATTTTACATGCCAGTTTGATGGTATAACTCAGAGATTTTTAACCGTTTTTTGTCTCACGGCACACATAAACTAATTACAGTGGAACCTCGATTCTCCGAATATCGGCCATCCAAAAATTCCTCTTCCAGGTTAATTACAAATTAAAATTATCGCCAATGACACCGTGTACTTAATTTTATTGCACTGTATACTTTCATGTTCTAAACCACAATTATGAATTTATGCGGAACATAGTTGTAATGTGAGTCATCTAGTTACCGATTACAGTTCCGTTGTTGCTCCAAAGTGGCAATGAAATAACTATTTTTCCCTGTATGCATTAAATGACATTTAATGATATACCAAGAGAATTTTGAGCAACTTCGTTTTTGAAAAATCTTTTTAAAACCTCATTTATTTATGATGCTTTGTAATAAAAAAAATAATACTCAAAATTATTTAGAACAATAGTAGTTCAATATTTTCTCTGATTTACATACATTTAATGAGATATCTGACGTTGGCGTTGTTTCAGTATGTCAACTAAATTGTAAGCTTTTTCGTCGTTGGTACACGATAGTTATTTCTAATCATTGCTACCACACTACACTAACTTGTATTAGACAATTTTGGTCACACCTGTGGACCTCTCGTAGCACACTGGTTGAAAATTGCTGGTATAACTGATTGAATTAAGGAAAACTCTACTGAGAATCGTACAGTAGCGTAGGGAAAATTTTTCGATTTCTATTTTAAATATATAAAATGAATTGATGTTGGTATAATTTGCAGTACGTACGTGTCAGGTCAGTTGTCAATTTTGGAAATGTGATGTGTCGCCTGAGTCGAAGCGGATGTTTATAAACATTATTTAGAACAATTGTACCCCCGATTCCCTGACTTCTATCAATGTCTATGAACCCCCTCAATGTCTTCCTCTTCGAGATACGATTATTTTCTTCATCTTTAGGATTAAAAAAAACGTAAGTTGATGGAATGTCAACCACTCATTTGAGAATTTTAATACATCTATTAATTTTTCTTTCAATTCCTTTGTAATGATCAGTCCTGTCAGCCTATAAAATTGGGATTTAGAATTTGCAAGCACCCTTTGCATTGTAGCGATAGATTTTCGTGTGGAGATTCACGGTGAAAAAGTCGTTTGTCCCGCGTGAAAAAGCAATCGTGCTTCGAAGCTTGCAAGATTAATGAATGAGCCGGATAAACGGTGCGAAAAAGCGAAGATGTGTTTGTACGTATAACATTCATTCTTTTTTCTCTTTCTCTCTCTTTCCCTCGCTCTCTCTTTTTTTTTCTCTTCTTCATCGACAGGGAATTAGATTATGAAGTAGATTGCTTCTCTAGAAACGGCGACAGAGCGGAACAAATGACTTCACGGTTTACGATACTTTGCGAGCTTCGTATTCTTCTGAATTTAATCCCCTGATTCTGCTCTCCCGCGTATTCCAACACGTTCTGTACTTTATATTCTGTTGCTCTTCTCATAGTTTACAATCCGAGCAATTTTCTAACACTTTTCTCTGATACAGAAATGTTTGAGAACATAAGTTACTCGTTGCTGCAGTATTATCCTCCAGGTTTCCAGTAATTTTGCCAATAATAGTCACGATGTTCTATATCTACTATAATGTATAATAATAAAATTTTCATTGACGATTTATTGTGCAAAATATTTAGATTGTTTACATTGTTTAACATCTTCAGAAGCAGCAAATCATTTGAGTCCTCTGTTCTCTAACTATTTTCACCAGTATACTTTAACTTACTGCGAGTTTTCTGCCTTTAAAGACACCCTATATGCAGGACTGTTTTTTGAAAGCAAGAGATGAAATATTTTCAAGCCGAGAGATCAAAGGACTCGAGCAATTCCATATCCATTTCATTTCGATTCAAGTTCGGTCAACAAACTCGATTTTCCTCTTCAGTAACCATCGATTGTTTCTGATCAATTAAAGTTCTTTTGCCGATGTTCCGCTTCCTCGGCCGTGCCGCAAAATTCATTGCCCCTGTAGCTTGATCTTCCAATATTTCTCAGCATAACAATTCCGTCCAGTCTTGATTTTGTTAACAGCGCAGTGGCTGCAAGATTTGCGCGATTCCCCAGCTGAAAAATGTCCGAAGTCTGAAAGTATTCCGTATGTAGGACGTTGTTTCTCCCATCGATGCACATGCATATTTCATTTTCAACGACAACTTAATTTCTCTTGTATTCTTACGGCTGCAGATGGCTGGACCTGTTTTCTAAGAAACGCTACCCCGGGGACGCGAACGACGTGTTCGTTGTTCTTGCTACTGTTAGAACGAGTGTCGTCGACCGTGCACAGGAAAAAATATGGCTATGCATTCCATTTTACTCAGCTGAGAAATGTCCTGTTACTCCTTTCTCCCGTAAATTCAGCGCACGCTCGTCAAACGACAAAATTCGTGCGTCACATTTTTGCAAAATTCCTAAGGGTTCCGTGGAAGCTGCAGAAATATCTAAAGGGTCGGGAAAGAGTAGAAAATGTTTACAACTTGCTCTCGTACAGGTTGTCACATTCTTTCTGGAGAAAAGAAATAATTAAAGAGAAGCTTTTGGATGTTTGCAACATATATTGTTCATTCTCATCTGTAGAATACGGATATAAACTTTGTGACGAGATCTTGTATGCTGCGCAATGTGTTTCAGTAGTATAGGTCAATACTTGATACGCCCGCAGTTTCAGTAGTATAGATCAATGCTCAACACGTTTAGGGTTCAGAATTATACTTCTGTATGCAAACTTTATACGAGAATATAACGATACATAATAATTTCACCGTATTAACATGACTTACCAGTCCATGCTCTAAGAATAAAAACAAAAAGAAATAATGCAAGAGTAGTATCAAAATTCACTGAAACTATACATATATCAGCCACTGGTACAATGAACGTCTTAATTTACGTCGATATCATTGATTGAGACAAATAAACGATATTATACTGTTCAAACGGATCCACTATAGACTTTCAACATTCTGACTGATACGCTATATTAACTGAAAATGATAAGCTTTCTAAATTTGTTCAAACAATAATGTAGTAACATTCATGATTCTTTCACTGGTTCTGTTAAACCTTCCTAAATATGTTTAGCAACACCGTACACGATAAAATAAATAATTGAATCTAAGTGTTACCTATCGTGACGCAGTCAAAGCATCAATCGCTACAGAAACGACATAAACCAGCCGCACGTATTTCATTTCCACGTCCAGAGAAATCCAGCGGTTTCGAGTCGCGCGAGCGGCTTAAAAAAGCGTGGCAGCAACCCTACGAAAACAGGGGGAGAAAAAGGAGAACTTTTCGTCGGCCTTGATATTTCGACCACGTTCCGCCACGTCGAGTTGAATAATAATTACCAAGGTTGACGGCCCGTTTCACCGATCGCACGGAAAACAGAGAGGAACAACCCCTCCTAGCCCCGTCCACCGGCAAAAAGAAATACGCTACAAGGCGGTTAGCGGTTTCGAGCTGGCAAACAAATGAGAAGGATTGTTGTAATTCCGTGCACGGGTTCGAGGGCAACTGGTAATTTCGTAATTTCCCAGAAAGCGGTTCGAAATTGCGGAGAACCGGTGCGCAACAATGCCGAAAATCCTGATCCATTTTCTGTTCGACCTGACAGACAATGGAACGCTCGAGAATTAATCCATAACATCGCCTTGCAGTTACAGTACAATACGTGAATCCTATTTCCTCGACTACATCGCCCCTTGCTTGCACCCTCGCTATTCTCTTCAACCCCTCCCGCGCCTTGGGTAAATCCATTTCAATTGTCGACGATCCCCTTTCATTAGCATCCGTAACGAAGTCGACGGAGTTTTTTCCCTGGTCGACGCGGAACGGCCCAGACCGACGATACAGGAAGAAGAATAGCGACGTTCGATGAGAAAAAAGACGACCATTAACCCTTTCAGTCTGCTACAATAGCCGTGTGTTGAGGTTCAAGCGACTGTGTGGATGCAGCGGGAATTTTTCGGACGTCGAGGGATAATTTATATGGGTTTCCAGGGTGTTGTAGAGGGAGGAACATTGCTGACGTCAGTGTGTTCCGGAGATCAGTGTCCATGTGTGGGTGAACAATTTTCATTCAGGCGTTTGGTGAATAAATAAATGACGAATGAGTCTCAAATTGAATTCCATTAAATAGCTATTAATTTCTGTGAAATTTTGAGCGTTGTTATATTCCAACAACAATATAAGGTAATTCTATTTCTTTATAATTTAGATATAAAAGAGAATATAACGGCGCGTCTGACTAGTCATGTCAGTTTTCACTGTGGCATTCAAATTGTTAACTGATATTATAATAGTCTGTATGTACTGAAGAACGTGTCTATCATCAAATAACCGTTGTGTAATGTTACAGTAGCCTAAAAAATGAAATTGCTCGTTGCAAGAATCTCTTATCATTTCCTTCTGTCGACTGAAGTATTCCAGGATTGATTTGCCTCTCGACGAGCAAACAACCTGTTCGTTCAAAATTTCCTCGGTTCATTCGTTTCGCGTCTCTGTAAAGAGGCTCCATTTCCAAAACCAAAAAGTATACTCCTTCTCATTGAAACGCTCGTTCGCATCCGGTCGAGTCGTTTGCTTCGATTTTACGTGACCGCAGGGCCTGTAGGGGCCACATTTCGCTGGATTTTCGGGAAAAGGGGAAGAAGGATAGAGGAAAGGGAGAAAGGAGTCGATGGAGAGGGGGCGAAAGAAGAAATGGTTTGATTGCCAAGGAAAAGCAGGGTTTCAAGGGATTATTCCCGAGATAATCAGCCAGCGTCCTGTCGATTCACGGAAAATAAATCAAAGGGGCTCTTCCCTTCCATGTGTGTATGTGTGTGTTCTGGCTATATCGGCTGACCTCAGAGAGAAATGAAATTTATTATTGCATCAGAGGTGGATATTTTGTGACCACGCGAAAGATCAATGGAACACGAATTTAATTACTTGTCCGGAGATGAACGAGATTACCGAATCTTGATTACTGTGCTCCTCCTTCCGGAAATAATTGTCCTTTTTCAGCTCTCTTCTTACTGCGGGACTTTCTTTGGAAACCTTACACTCTGAGAGACCCTGTCTGTAACCAGATTCCGCGGCAACCGGACCAAACGCGGTTTCTGATATTATGCAGACCTCAGGGTTGTTTGTATTGCAATTTGGTTAACGAGTACCGAGCTATGCTATCGTTCACGTTAACGAACAGAGTTTTGTAACGAATGGAAATGCGATTCAATTGCATGCATGCAAGAATGAATATTTTTTTTAATTATTCAAAATGACTACGTAAATGGAAACCCATTTTGGATCATGAAGCAAAGAGGATAATGTAAGGGCAGCCATTAGTGGTTGAATTTGAAGGGAATAATGCTGGTACAGAAATTATGAATAAATGATGACTAACAGGTTGATCGCTACGGTGGAAATTGCAGTACCACAGCTGCCTGATGCAGCACGTTATAATGCTCTTTCCTCCTATGTAAATTGTTAAAAATCCTATGTATTGTTTCGCGAACATGAACATTTACGTGCAATTTTGGAATCGCGGAACAATTGAGGGTTCTGTGGTTACATTTAAATTGATGTACTGGTCACCGATGACCTATTTATTATTATAATACATCTTTATTACACGATAACACAGTGCGTGTATAAAAGGGGAGTATATAACTAAACATTCTAAAACTCATAGTAATTAATAGAAGAGTAACTCTTTGTACTCCAAGCAATTAAGCTATACGTTGGTAGTCAACACTAAGAAGGTTTTTCTTAGATATCTGAGATACACAAAATGGCCACGAAAAAATCTTGGCAATTTGTTGGATTATACGACTGTTTCTCAAACTTCAAATTTTCAATTTTTCAAACTTTAAAGTTTATATACTACGAATTAGGATAAGAGTAGAATAAACATTGAAAAGTATAAACACCCGATGACATTGATTAACGAACGCATATAAACACTTTTATATATAAATGATAAAATGTGGGCAACAAACACTGTCCGTAGGAGTAGAACGCCTCTAAGTGCCCGGGCAGTACAGGTGGTCTTAAGAGTGCAAGGGGTTAATATTACCACTTTCATGCGACCTGAAGTCTAATTTATGCCACACACTTAACAGAAGTCCAGAAGTATAAATTCCAATTCCTACCGATTCTAATCAGCTCTAAAAAACTTTTTAGTAGATTTCGAGTGTCGAGTTTCAATCGAAGAACGTGACGACTTTGATGGATTGATTGCAAGGTGTCCGAAAATTCCAAAACGAGCTTTGGAAGTCGAATCGCACGATAGCCAGGCGACGCTGTGTGTTACGTGGACAAACCAAAAACAATGGAATAACAGACACTGTGTCGAGCCGATGTGCCGTCTGCTATCGTTTCATGTTTACCACGATCAGATAGAAAATTGCCTTTCACCTGGCCAAAATCTCTCTTCTCCACGAAATTGTCGCGACAGCCGCCACCGACGTCGTCGACGACATTGTCCCTGTGGCTTTCGAGTGACGCTTCTTTACGGTCGTCACTGTTCTATCGTGTTCCTGGTGACGTTGCTCGGAAAATTTCTGCGAATTTTCCCCGTTAATCTACTTAACTGGCTTACGAACTTATTACTATTATTAATTATTCATTAGTGGATTGATCGGAACGGCAGTATCAGGGACTGGCGCCTCGAAGTTAGTTTAATTAAACTACTGTTCCCACAAAATTTTGAGCAAATGGATTAGAAATATAATGTAGGGATACAGATATACGATTGGAGATGTAAATTATGTGTTCTGTTATTATTTGTATTAGTAGGCCCCGTTCCGCAGTAGGAAAGTCTACGACTAATCAGACGTGTGAAAATAAATTTTTATAAAGGCATAACATTAAGGTTGCAAACCGTAAATTATCTTCTGATATACTTTTTATTTTGTACTCTCATTGTGGCGTTCATTTTAACTGTACTATAAAGAATATTTGCATTTATGTAAAATAATTCAGTTTACTGCCTGTGGAACATACGACTCATGCAGCACGGAACGCGTTAAAAATAGCAAATTATTCAGTGTCTGGCTAGGTACGGGATATTCTACTCTGGTGGTCATCAAACGTAATATAATTGAAACGCTGAGGAACTTTATTAATTATCTATCACACGAACGCTGTGACTCATGCGACACAGTTTTTCTACACACATATAAAAACGCTGAAGAACATAATCATAACATAGACCACTTAAAGATAACAGTCGAATCGCATAACATTAATTATATCCATGTCAATTTTATTATCAATCAACCAGAAACCCTGTCGTAATTGCACTCTGCACAGTAACTCGTTCAATATCAACCCTCTATCATCCCTCTCGTAAATAACGCACTCTCTAGCGACGTCTTCTCCCTTCGCGGTCGAAACTCATCTTGCATATCGTTTCGTATAACAAATGCGTTACGACGAGGGTAGTTTGTTTTTCTCCCCGCGAACCGATCGTGTACCAGGACAAGCAGTTTCGCGAAAGAGATAAACTTGTCGGGAAGTTAGCGGTAGTTACAGCCGGAGGGTCTGGGGTACAGGTTTTTGCATAAGCCGCGGCAAGTTCACGAAGAGAACGCACCGTGCCGTGATTTATCTAACGTGCACCTTCTGGTAATTTACCGGTAGCTAGTCCGGCTGGCTGGGTAGTTGGCCGTATCAAAAAGTCTAATTCCGCGTCCATGAATACAGGATCCACGCGGGACGAACTTTGCAACGTAATAATTAAGGGGCCGGCGTGATTTATAAGAGCTTCGCTTTCTTCCCTCCGCAAGTTTCTTCGTCTTCCAGCTAACTTTCTGAAGACGTCACGGCGAACGCCGTTATTTCGCAATTTCACGCAGTTAAAACGCGGTGAACGTGCCTTTTTTCCTCTCGCCCCACGTGTCTTGCCTTCGGAGCCGTTGCTTTCCGCTGTTCCCCAGCCTCCCGGCCACGAACACCGAATCCGTGGAATTTTTAATACGTCCTTAGACCTTTAATCGCGGCTTCTCCGGCACGAAACCGGGGAATGGCCTGGATCCTGTCTAATGAAACCGGGTCCAAGCCCGCTCGACCTGGCACCGCTGAAAAAAAACGGTTGCTTTTTCCGCGAAGTTCGCGGCTCGCCAACGGATGGCTTAGCAAAAAAGCCCGTCTTTGCATTAGCCGTGACCACGATGGCGGTAACACACACCTGCATACACACGCACACGACGAAAGATGCGCCTGTTACGCTGCATTATGTAATTAAAAAGTAGGAATGGTCGATGCACGCCGTGAAACAAACTTCCGCTTCAGCTCTCGAAGACTGCCTCTCGTGTTCTCCTTTTTTCGCGAGGTATTTTCATGCGACGATGGACATTATTCCAGGACAGGTTTTCCGGCTGTCTGAATGAATCTTAATGACGTAATACATTTTCTTTAGAATTGATCGTGAGATCACTTTTCTGCAACGAGAAACACGTGGGTTTTATTGAGTTTTTAATACGTTTCTTGCGCCAGTAGAAAATTCCGTGGATGGTCAGACATTGTCAAATGAGTATTGGACGCAAACAGTTAATCCTCTATAACCGGATTTTTTTTGCGTATGACGAAAATGTTAGATCAGGTAAATGATAAAGATAAATCATAAAGTTCGTATCGTGGGATATAAACATAATAATAAATGAACAGACGCCTTGGTGACAGTACAGTCGTAGAATATATTTCTTCACCGTGATAAATAAACGAAATAGGACTTAAAAAATATATATGTATAGGTGTGTAACTTTCAAGTCACATGGCGTTATACAGGGTTAATTATTTTTTTCCGGCGTTGCTGTTATGGTGAATGGTGCACACAGATACTACGGGAAAATTGCAACAGTAATGTTTCTCAAAATTCACTTAGGTTTGCCAGTGATTTACCTGAATCGAATTGTTCTAGCTGAAAACAGAACGTACTTGCTACTTCATTTCAAACACGCACACCCAAAGTAAATTTAACTACATTCTATCCATCGATCGTATCCATGTCTCTACCACAAATTTTGGCCCATTGTGTACACGGACGGCCATAACATCGTCCCGGAAACGGAGAAGTTCTTTGCGTCCTGTGGCCAAGAATGAATAAGTCTCGGAGGATATCCCAGGAATACTTGTTTCGCCTCCGGTTCGTGGACGATAATTCAGAATTCACGAGCAGCTGCGCGTCCACCACGGGGTGATTCGATGATCCTGAGAAATTGAATCTCGATTAAGGCTTCGGGCTCTTGTAAGACACTGGTCCGGATCTAATAAAGAATTCCGCGTCTTATCTTCGTGACTCTTACCGGCCAAATATCTCACGTGACCGTACCGTCCCCCAGTGATTCCCTGGGAATATCTTCGCCACGCCGAGGCACGTCCCGTCTATGGAGTTTTTGCCCGGCTACGTGACCGAATTATGAAGCATCGCGCCCCGAAGCTTCTGCGGAAGGGAAAAAAGGAATATTTTATTTGCATGACGATTCGAAACTCTCCCGAACGGCTTAGTTTCGTGAATTATTCGCCTACGTCGTGACGATCGCCAGGGAAGGTATGTATTCTTTGTTAGAGTGGAATAGGTCAGTGCCTGTACGGACACGCAGGGACGTTTTCCAGTAAGACTCGTGAGTTAATTCTACACGATCAGGAGATATAATAGTAATTAGTTTGTCGAGTCTGTCGTGCGATCAGTTAAATATATACACCATCAGTAGTTTATGAATAAAATAATAAATAGACTCACGATGTTTACGGAATTTTTACTATTCAGTCTTTTCTCATGGTTCCATTTCTTCAAGTATTGCGAATTTGAGAATACTGAAGTTAAATACGAGGGCGAGTCAATAATTATCCGCAATGTTGTGGCATTTTTGTTTGTGTTGGCTGTACTGTCAAGTGATCGAGCATCAGTATTTGTGGTTTTCTTCCAATCGCGGATATGCAGGTTTGAACAGGCTAAATAAGTTCCATTCTGTTTACTATGACTCTAACAACGACCGCTACGCTTTACGTTTACACCAAAGAAGAGCAGCGTGCAGTTACCCGTTTCTTGTGGTTTGAAGGTGTATCAGGGACCGAAATCCAGCGAAGACTTTCAGCACAGTCTGGGAATAGTGTTATATTCCTACCCATAATATTCCAACCCTACAGAAACTCAAATTTGGCCCGGTCAGACTATCACCTCATTGGTCCACTCAAACAGCCCTTAAGGGGCTGTCGATTTTCCGCAGGCTAAGAACTAAATAAAGCGGATCATGCATGGCTCGCATCTCAGCAGAAAACACTTTTTTCTGAGGGCATAAAGAAGCTTGTGTAAAGGTGGACGAAGTGCGTTGAAAAGCAAGGGAATAATGTCGAAAAATGATGTTATTGTAATTACTTTACTGTAATTGTAATAAACTTTATAACTATATTGCGGATAATTATTGATTCACCCTCATATATACATACATATATCTGAAATAGTGAGAAGACAGGGTTTGTTTCAGGTCTGACTTGAACCTTCACCATTACGTAGACTACGAACAAATAAATTATACTAACCATCAAATACAGCTTAATAAACCTTCCAAATTTGAATGTAGCTACAAGACAGTTCTTCATCACGTAATTGAAGTGTTCGAAAACACGAAGTTCTGCATTCGCGACAAAGAGTTCACGAAGTTAACCTCCGCGATAGCTAATATCGTTCGCCTAACAAAGAACACTATACCCTGCGTGTAATCTGGCATCATTCGATTATCTCTCCTATTCAGCTTCACGATGCAAGCTCTCCCTTTCCCTTCGGCCGTCTCGATTCGACTTATTCGATATGGAAACGCGTCATCGTCTCAGAATCGAATGGGGACAGGAAATGCCAAGGGAAATCAAAACAAAGGAAATCACGGTGTCCTCGGAAAAATCTTTATTTTGCAAGATTCGATATTTACAGTCAACTTCAACGCGTGAAGTCCTCGAAGTCTCGAAATGAAAATGAGTATGAACAAAAAAGTATTCTAGTGGGCGAGGTTGAATGGCTTCTAAATTTCCGTCCAAAGCTCTTCATCTTCCGTGGCTTGTTTTCAGAGCAAACATCGGAAGGATAAGACGGTGAAGTTGCGGAGTACGTCGCTTCGGTACAGAGAGAATATTCTTATCCATTTATCTTCGCTGGTTGGATAGGGGGATCTTGTCCAAAGAATTTTTCTCGGAGGAACGAGACCGGGTTGACAAGTGCATGAAACTTCCGAAGAAAACAGCGGTTCGAACGTCGATTCCTTTGAGCGTCGCGACGCTCAGAGCAGCTGCGTCAACCATAAATCAAAACTGCCGGTTGGATCTCGCGAAACTTGCATGATAAAACCCCCAATCGAGAGTACACGGTGATATCTGCGTATATTAACCAGACACGAAGTAAAAATTCAAAGCTCCGCGTATTCTTGAAGTACTTCTAGATTTCTCATAGGTATGAGCTCCAGACAGACAATTATATATAAAAAATTGATGCAGAGTATTGGAATATATGAACACTATCCTGTAGATGATTCCGAGAGGGTAATCCTTTATTTTAAAAAATATTAGTCCAATGGAAAGTGATTCTGTCTGAACTTCTATCTTAAAAACAATTACAGAGTTAGTAGGAAAATACTGCAAATTTATTTCATTCGCAAACGGGGTAAGCTACAGGGCTCTCTGTTATTATAGACAACAAAGAATATTTACAATGCACCACAAGCAGAAATAGAAAAACTAATTAACTATTCAGGACAAAGCCACACTTTACAATTCTATCTTCTCAACAACCATACAGGATATCTCATATAACCCCAAAAAGTAAATAAAAAATATTGCACGAATATAGTATACACCGAGATGCAGAAAATGTTAAAGTAACTCGTTGCACGTCACTTGTTGCCTGCGGACGAAGTAGACGAGCTTTCAAAGCTGTAGATCGCGGTCGTGACAATCTGTATGGCTCTGAACCGCAGGGGTTAGCCTATTTTAGGCGTCGAGGTGGTTAAGACGGAATCATGGGGATTCAGGACGAGATTATGTCACGCGGGATGGGAGTACGCGTCAACAAGCAGTTTCGAAGGTATGGATCTCATTTGAGCCGGGGCCAGGGTGAAGGCGTATACTCCGTCGGGGTTGTACGACAGCAATTTTCGTTGCAACTTGCAGTGGAAGGCGATGCAACGGTGTACTTAGGCTGCTCTATTACCGACGTTAACGCCCTTATTGCATCGACGCGATAGCGCCGGGGTAATGGTAGACACTGTGTGTCGTTTAATTTATGCGCATAATCTTGATCGTTAAGTAAACAGAGCGCAGACTCGCGTTCGGTTTACTCTCTTTCTGAATTCTCGAAGGAGCCCCTGAGAACCGTGGGCCTGTCACCGCGGAATTTATTAATACTCCCTGCACGCTATGCTAATCTTTACAATAGTTGCACAGGAGCCCATCAGCGCTATTTTATAATCGAATCAGAATGTCGTGATGCCGTGGAGTTACTTTAAAAAGAGAAATTGTCAAATTTATCCACTTGGGGTTGATTTTTCGACTTGTGTCCAGTGAGCTTTTTTTTATTTAATTTAGCAATTTTTACTCAGTTTCCCTTATGCGAATATTTCTCTTTTCGACTGAGGAAGTAATATCGTGAATGGACAAGATTCAACAGAAATTGCTGTTATAAAACCTAACTCTAGGGTATAGTATTATAATAAACGGTGACTGAATATGGAGAAAGGTTTAGTATTCAATGGCACAGTGGGGTTCCTGAAATTCCTTGCGGTAGTGGAAGGGGTCGGTACTTGGTGAGACAACTAGCCAGTTGCAGTTTGTTCAATAATTTATCAGTTGATTGTATAACTTCAGAGAACCTAACAATTAGATCGCATTTAATATTAGGTGCATTAGTAAATCATAATGTGAATGAACTAATTCATACTCTAATATTGTTAACTGTTTAGACAACTCATTACACAAATTCAAATACTTTTTATTACCCATACTGCCAATACTGTCTTTACTATGTTCATATTTTATACTTTTCATTACTTTTTTTAATTACATTCGCCCTCTTGTTTTTCTTTGTCCTTGTACATGCCATGAATAAATATTACATATTATATCATAAAGAAATATTACATATTATATCATAAAGAAATATTACATATCACCAGTGTGAGTAGACAGGACAGTGTGATAAAAAACGAAATTAACGCCAGCTTTTGAATCTTTCACCGTGGGTACTAAATTTTGTATTCTACCCTTTCCGTGGATATCAATAAAATGTTTATTATCAAAACTATCGATCGAGCAGGGTTGCTGAAAATCGAGATAAGAGTGCCTGGCGTGCGCGGGAGGTGGGTTTGGGGGTTAAGTGCGAGTCATATATTATATTAACGTAATCAAACGGAGAGGTGGGCCACGGCTGATAGCCGAACGCAGTAAAAAGGAATTTATGGTAAGGATATTCTATCATAATGGTGATGCCCGAGGTGCAATTTCCTCCTGCATATCGGATGCATTATCCGCGGATATAATTTCTCCGGTTTTCCTTCGTATCTCCTTCTCTTCTTTCTTATCTTTGCCGAAGTCTCTTACACCCACGTCCGCACCAACTACACACACACACACGCACACATACCTGATGCTCCTTTTTAAACGCGACTGCAACGTTTTACCATTTGACAACATGTGAATGAAGTATGAACGTCTTTACTGCGGCAACTACGCAAGTGTTTGGTTGTAATACAAATACAAAGCAAACGAGATAAAGGCATGTACATATTCCAGCATAATCGTTTGCAAATAACAATAATACCAACTTTGTTGCACCGTAGTGTACACTACTAATGTATATTTTACAATCAATAAATAATGTATCACGAATTCTTTAGGAAACTCTTAAAAAATTTCGAATGTTCCGTTTATTTCCGTACGAAAATTACAAATAACCACGGAAGAGACAGTGCAGAGAGGCAGGACGGAAATAATTTATCTTGTCGGGTGGAAATAAAGGGAACCGGAGTCCGCGTGTCCAGCGACAAACGTTATTTAGCACTTAAAAAAAACACACTCGCGCACTCTATTCAGCGTGGCCGATTTAAGTGCTATTGTTTGTCGGAGAGAAGAGAGATTTTCATGTTTCTTTCTCCGTTGTTTTTTTTCATTCAAGGTAATAGTTCCTGCAGTCGCAGCGGAAACGGGATACGCGCGAGCCAAATCGATGCATTACAAATTCACGCGGCTCGATCGATCTACCGGTTTATCGAGCTCGTGAAAAATCTCCGCCCGATGTATCGAAGGATTAAGGCACGATAAATCAACCTGCTCGATTTGTTTCGTTACATCCGGCCTCGTGCATTTTTTTTCGAACCGGACGCAAGGAAACACCGGTTGCAGCAGAACAAGAGCGATCGTATAAATCATCGAGGAGCATAAAAATCGTTCGATAAAGGAAACGATTTCGAGCAAATTTTTCAGAAATTCTTCCCATTCGTTGGCACCGTTCCAGACCAGAGAAAATTCATTGTATCTCTGACCGACGCCATTGCAGCCCCTAACGAACGGTTGCCCTTTCGGATCGCGCGACACGTGTACACCGGGAAATTATTATTATCGCTGATCGATATTTTAGCCCGTCCCGTGTAAACAGGAAGTGGTAAAAGTTGGCGGAAATTGCGACTGCAGCTTATGGATTTCAGCGCGGCCCGAATACGTGCGAAGAATCGGATGAACGATTGCGTTTAGGGTCGGAAGAGTCGGCGAGAATGTAAGAAACGCGGGATATTGAACGATTAAATTACTCCAATAAATCGCGTTAGTTATTGCTGTCTGTAGCTTCGCGAAATTCTTTCAGTTTGGTTTGCAATTATTTTCTCAGGACGCGGCGAAATTGAACTCGAGTAATTTCATTTGCAGTGGATGAAATCGTGAGAAAATTATTAACGCGATTCGAATCTACTTGGAAACTCCGTTTCACAATTTATTTAACCGCATAGGTTTTACTGTAGTTGTATTTTATGTTAGAGCTGCGGTGAAAAATATATTTATCTCAGCACCGTACATTTCGTGCGGAAGGTTAGTACGCTTTCTAAGTAGGCATAAGAAATGAACGCATATAGAAGTTTTTCGCAGAGTCTACAGTAGTACATGCAACAGCACAAAACGCCCATAACATTTAAATAATTAATTTCAGGACCTATCTTGATCAGGCAGTATCTGTTCCCTCTTGCAGCTACTACAGTAGTGTGCAAAAGTTTCCGAACAGTACATTTTGTACCCTCACTTTTCCTTCCGATAAATAAATTGAGTTTTAACCTGAAATTATGTTGAAAAATAGGTCAAACAGAAGATAAAGATGAAATGTATGGTACTTCTTACCGTTGCTTAATGTATGCGTAAATATAAATTTATTATGAATTGTTTAGAACACGGTTAGAAATATGAAGTGCCCGGAAGCTTTTTTACGCCACTGTAAGTATATGCTCCTGCAGTTTGGTCCATTTTTTTAAAAACACCATCTGTGTTTGTCTTTCGCGTTTCGTGCAGCTAGATTCCACATTCTCAGGGCAGGAAAGGTGGAATGGACTTTAATTAAGGTTGATTTGTCTAGAAACGAAGGGAAAACGCGGAGACAGGGCGTTGGGTGTCGGCGTTATTAAATTTTAAGCCGCACGCGGCGCGTTCAAAGTGAATATTAATATTCACCGGGTGGTAAATCTTTGACAGAATTCTGATATCAGCGGTGCACGGGAATAACCCAAACTATCCCAATATCCTAATCCAAATATCCAGCTGGCTTGGCTGGTTGGAAGATCGAGCCCGAAGTATCTCTGTCCGTCTTCTATCTCACTCTCCCTGTGTATATACATACGTATGCATGCGCCTGTATATGTCTCTCTGATTCTACTGATACCGAAGTTACTCGCCTAACTAAGTTCTCGGTGAATGCGCTTAACAACCACCGGCTCTTGTCTCCGTGCTACGAGCGTCTGCCGTATGATTTAACGGCAAACTTCGCGGTCTTACGTGTAAACGCGGCCAAATTACCTGGATACGTATTGCAGCCAGTTATTCGGACTTATGCAGGCAGTTTTAAAGTTTGCTCGCCGGTAAATCCGTGCACGGGATACGCCTAAAGCCTAGGCCACGCGAGATGTATAGTGTGTGTTCAAGCCGAAGAGCAAAAGCTTGCGGTTTGACAGGAAATATGGGGCGAGTTTGAGAGTGTTGCGGGTGGATTTACCGGCGTGAAACAGTTTTTATAGCTAAGGGGAAGAGTGGATAGGTCCCCTGCTAAAGATTCATTAGGTAAAGTTTTCTTCTGCCGTGCACTGGATATCGTACTCGTGTGCAATATTTTGTGTAATTCAGAAACTATGGCCTGTACGATGTATCCTCGTAGAAGATTTTTGTACCTACTTTATCCAACTAACTTGGAAGTATTCCCACGTATCAATGCAAGACCCTCTATTCTTCTTTAAAATCGTATCAGCAATCAGAGCTGCCGCAGTTTCTTTCAGCGACACTGTGCGTTCAGTCGAAAGATCCCACGCGAGAAAAGAGTTTTCGTTTCTGCATGGAAACAGTGACGCTTATGGTAACACGAGTACGGTCTACTTTCAAAGTGAGAACTCCCTTTCTGCGTTCTGTTAACAAACGCGTCGTTCAGATACGGCGCAGCAGTTTCCACGGGAAGAGGAAAGCACAAAGACACCGCTCGGTGGAGAAAGGAACGCCGAAAATCCATTTCGAAGATGACGTCGCGTGTTCATTTGAAGAAAAAGCTCTTCCCGCCGGTCGCTATACGATAATGGCGTTTCAGGGCGGTCCTTTACACGGAAACGTTCTTTCCCAATGAAACACAGCGATCTTCCTCCCCTTTAATTTCCTTCCTTCGATCCATGAATATTCAACGCTCCTCCGGACGAACCAGAATTCACAAAAAGAGGAAACTGTCTCTCTTTTGCGTCATTTGAAAATTATTGTTCGATATAAGGACCGGACGAACGCGGTGCTTTCATATTGCGTTCCAGATGAAAAATACTCGGTTCGTTTCGCGTGCCACCCCCGAAATGAAACTAACGCGGCTCCGGGAGTGGCGGTTCGTTCGCTAAAAAGCGAAACACCGTGGCTGGATTGATATTTTATTCATAGGACGGCGTGTTTCCGATTTCTCGCGGGCTCTGATGCTCCGCTGGCGGATTTCTCCCTCAGGTGGAGGGCGAAACGGCAAATATTGCGACCTTCTGCAAAGTACGCCGACAATGGCGTTAGGCCGGCACCGGGAGGCCCGGGATTTACCGTCATAATTCAAACACGAAGAAGCCACCACCGCCCAGTAAGAGATTCCTTGACGGATCTTCAATCTGAACGCTGCTGTCTGATATATTCACGGTTTATGCCAGTGATTTACTTTTATCGACCTCATCGTTCGGGGCAGATTCTTTCGCCGCCGTTCTTCGGGATGTTATTTATACCGGGTGTGACGATAAACAGGGCAAAATGTGGCAATGATCTGATTCCTCAATCAAATGTAAATGGAAATTATAGAATAAGTTTTGGGCGAGGGTGGCGTAGGAGTTTAGGGAAGCCTCTTTTAAATTTCGTTAGCTTTTATTTCAAAATCTGTTTCTACCGACAGTCGAACTACCTCAGAGGTTGGCTATCTGTTCTTGAAATCGTTCAGTATGTTCTCGATTTTCTAAGAATGTTAAGAACGTGACCAGTCACGAAGGCTTAGATTATAACAAAAACGTGACCGTTTCCCTTGTTTCGAGACTAAGGGATTTCGACAGAGATTTGGAAAACTCGAGAAAGTGTAAGCAGAGCTCAGAGTAAGAAACTGGAAGAGAAGTTGAGGAAAACTCTAAGAGAATCTACTGTTGGCTGAGCACATCGATGGATGAACAAGTGATACACGTCACGAAGTATGGCAGCTAAGTAGAACAGAAAACTGTCTAAATGATCAGCCCGTTGCTGAATTCTTTATCGCCTGACTTATAACGGACTGTTCTACTTGCGTTTCTTTCGAACTCTCGAATTGAATGACTTTTTAAAAAATTTATGAAGGTATTTAACATTTCTGTTAGATTACATATTGGGATCTCATAGATTGCATAAACCTCTGCAGCTTTGTTATGAAATTTCTAAATTTAAAGACCTTTCACATTACGTAGAATCTTAAAAAAATAAAATTATCGAGTCATTTAAAGACTAGAAATAATAAACTAAATGCAGTGTAAAGATTGAAAGCATTTACTATAGAAAAGGATAATATTCTTTTTTAACACGATGAGTTTCGCAGTGGAAGATCCCGCAACTAATCAGACACGTGAAAATAGCTTTATATTAAAATATATCGTTGAATATATAAATATTTATTTATTACATAATACACTTCTTATCTCATACTACTTCAAATTGATACACGACAGAGATATTACATAAAATCGAAAAAGCTGTTCGTATTTAAATTCATCCCCCATACTTTGGACTACTTTGAACGTCCTGTGTAACGAACATAATCGAAGTTTAGTACAGTCTTCATGGCAGCGTCTCTTCGACATAATACCCCGCAATACCGCGGATAGTTTGGCCGGCTATATCGGGAGCTTCTTCTCTGGTGGAGTGCTTCTAATTAAGCAAAACGTCGGCTGCACGATAATGCAGATTAATGTAAGAACACACGACGTGTATCGAGCCAATGAAAGTAATCGCGTTAATAGCCGGAACGCTCGTTATCTAAAGGAGAATCGGTCATAAATGATGATAATGGTGAAAGTTTATTTTCCACGTTGTTGAACGTCGGAATAACAGATCCTCCTCAGTCAGGTGGGGCGAACTTTTAATTAAACCGATGGAAACTGCGAAATCGCCTGTGTTGTACGCTCAGCGCCTTGATCCAACTCGATTCCAGTCTTTTCTCGATTATCCTCCGTGAATCTGCGCGCGTGTATGCGCACGATAATTTAAACCGGCAATTGTTAACTGAGCATATGGAGTGAAGTTGCTGGAGAGTGCTTACAAAGAATTGAGGTGAACGTAACGGGCCGTGTAACCGGTTCCATTCGCCGGAACCAGTTCAGAACAGAAGGCTTCTTTTCGCCACTGTAATCTTGGAAAAATGACTCACGAGATTGTCCAGATGGCATGACGGCTCTCCTGGTCCCTTTTCCACTCCTCAGCTCGTGAAACAATAATTCTCCCTGCAATAAAGCGAACGAAGTTGGCCACCGCGCGAAATTCAGTCGACTTCATGTCACATTTTCACGCAATTCTCCCAGGTGCTTTCTATGTTTCTCTGCTTCACTATCGGGTTCTGTAATGGCTTCATACGTAGAGGATGAGTCGAGGGAAAGAGTCAAATATTAAGTTGGCACGGAAGTTTTATCGCTTCTCTTATTGTCCCATCATTCCAATTGTAACTTCAATAATCAAGATCGTGCGTGTCTCTTTTCGTTCTCCTTTTTAAATTTATTTAAAAAATTGAGGAGGCGATACCGTACTTAGCTGTGGAGGTTGTAAATGTGGGCGAACGTAGATTAGGTATAAACATGGTAAACGTAGTGATTATCAACGTATTTTTCTAGATTATCTATTGTAAAATATCGCTGATCTTTCTTATTCCATATAGAGTCATTTAAAAAAGCATTGATGAGCTTGAAACGACCTTGAAGGAGAAAGTCTTCGTACCAGCCAAGCTCAGAATCAGCAGACATATTTAGATGTCTTGTTTCTCGTGTCTGAGTCTGTCCACAACGCCAATCATTTTCCTAGAAATCACAGAAGCATCGGAGCTTTCAACTTGCAAGTGGCGAATAATCTCCGGGTTCTCACGCGAGAATTAGCCGAGTGATTCGCACGCAGATCATTCTGAACAATTCCGCCCACACCCCATATCGAATTGATTTCCGTCCGATAGTTTCTCGCCGGCGAACCACTCGGCGTAACTCGGTATTTCGAAATTAACTTAACTTCTGCCGGCTTAATTACGTTTCTTGGCCCGAGGAACTTTGTTAGCGTGTCGCTGGCCATATTGTTTAGCCATGCCTGCCGGTGCTGGCTTCCATTAGCCCCGTGTAACTAACTTCCCTCCTCTTCGAAGGACTTTCCGCTTACAGAAGCTTACGAGATCCGCGGATTACCGGAGCTTTCGAGCCTGCGTTCTGTGGAGGCCTTCGAACTCGCTTAGAAACGCCGTCCACCGATAACGATTCTAATTCGACGATGCAGCCCGGCCGCACGGGCCAATTTTCGAATCGTCATAATCGTGCAGTCATCGATTTTCGTTTAATCCTAATTGCTGGTCGAAATTGTTCGGTCTATCGAATGCCGGACCGTTGTAATCGTTTCCAAATGGCTCCTTTTTCAAGCTTCGACACTCCGCTGCTCCGACAGGGCCAGGAATAGGATTTTCGAGGGCAAATGTGTCACTGTGCTTGAGAAAATGCTTCGATCGCAACATCTTCAGAATTGGTACGAAACTGTATACTGAAGATACCATTAGGAAGGATAAATTGCCCTGAAGAGTCTAGTTTCGATATCCCTGCAGTAACATGTATTTAACGAAACATTTAAGAGTATGCGTTCGTAGAATATATTGGTATAGTTTCTCTGTATTTTTCTTTTCCTTTTATAAATTAACCCATTTCTTCCCAACGTTCTTTTTCAACGTAAATTCACTACGCGGAAAATGGCAGATTTGAGTAATATTCAAAAAATGATAAAACGAATAGCAAGAATGTAAATATAGTGATAAAAATATTGATGTATAGTATAATACATTCTCTAATAAGACTGTGAGAAGAATTTCTATTGGTGAAGAAACTTGATGGGAAACAAATATTTTCTTAAATGTTGCGTGTACGCAACGTTGGGAAGAAACGGGTTAATAGACTCAACCCTTGCCAATTACTATTGTCTGAAACAGTTATTATGATAATTTAATAAATATCAGCGTTCGTAGTGGACAACTTGAAGCTTCCGATAGATAGCCCTATTCACTTTGAAATCGAGTATCAACTCCGTTTCAATTGTCGCAATGAATCGATTGTTACGCAACGACGCCGATTTCCAAGGATTTGGCTCGTTAGATTCAGAGGGGCTCTCTCGCCAATGTCTCGAGGTATAAACTAATTAATTCTCGACCCGACTTGCCGCCTTATTCGATCAGCGACATCATCGAAACAATGGCGCAATTAAGCCTGGCTTCCGTTCGATTCGAGAGACACGAGATCTTGGGAAACTTTGCACGAGAAACAGCGCCGCGTGCTCGATGTAACGCGACAGCTTCCCAAAGAATATTTCTCGAAGAGACCTTATCTTGGGGAGGAACAAAAGAAATCCGGACCCGGTGGGATCGCGTCTGAAACGATCCTGAGATCCGAATCTCCGGGACCCCCTTTGCCGTAAAATCAGGAACGGGATAATGGACGAGGAACTAAGGAGGAAACTTTGAAAAGCTTCCTGACGTTCATCATAGAATTCGGACGCACGGAATGACGTACGAGCCCGGTCATTCCTCGGAATGAGCTTCAATTTAAATTACTTTTTTACCGTATCGATCAGAGCAGACAGTGATGGCGCGTAATAAACGTTCGAACGACGCTCGAGAGGTCTTCGATTTACAGGGGCCATTGGTTACGCGAAATGTTATCAATTAAGGAAACTGCAACGCGATTCGTTAATATAACAACGATTGTAATTGCAAATTAAATTGCGAGATCGAGAAGGAACGATTTGAAAACGCTTGAAAGATCGTGGTCATAAAAGATGTTTCTTAGAATGTTATTATTATATGGGCATCGTACACTTGTACTGGGGGTGACATGTGTTGTACTGTTTTAATCTTTTATCGTCTTTATTTTGCAAAATGGAAGTACACGTATAAACACGTGGCTGAATGTACGTAAATAAATGTTTATAGGACGTGGTGCAGCGAGTTTCATTTAAATCATTTTTATTATTATTCATAAAATACACAGACTGTTGTAAATGTAGTAGTTACAATACAAGTTTATTAAAATTAATCTTCACAGAACCCAAGAGATGACTGTAAAGTAATATGATTCCTGATTGTAGAGGACGATTCAGAAAAACTGTTACTAACTTTTAGGACTAATACCATTAACCAGTTATGTAAAAAAGTCTTAAGAAACCTATATCCTTAAATACTTGTAGACATATAAAAGATTTCTTGTATTAATACTCTAGTTTCATACAGATTTCAGACTGAAATCACAGAACCTATCTCTCTACAAAATTACATACACTCCCGTTCATATGTCATAGGACACTTACTAATTTTAGCTTTACATTTAAATTAAAATTATTAAACACCCACTATATTAAATCAAACTATTATTTATAAATTATTTACACTGAATACAATTTCTAAATGTTAAAATATATTGAAAATTATATATACATGTATCAAATTTAAAATTTGCTCACTAATGTATGCTCCCCGTTTCGAGATGATAACTTGAAATAGCCTTGACAGTCTTGCGGTCACTTTTTTTTAGTGTTTCTTCTTGGATTTCTGCCCAGAATCGCTGCAAATATGTCTACAGATCACAAAATCGGAACAAATGTCGCCAAATTTAAGGCACTGAAAAACTGGTCTTGAACCGTTGTATAATTATTTCAGGTCTTTTTTTATATTTAGATTTTATATTAGGTTTTTAAAAGATCCGTTCATATCGAAATAAGTAATCAAGTCTGCTACATTTTATCGTCCTTTTTAAGATTACTAAAATAAGTACAATTAATTGTGCAAAGAGTGAAATGCATTAAGGACGCTGTCAGAAAAACCTCACCTATATTTGTATCGGACTCTCAACAGAGTGGAACGTTGGTGTACAGTGAAACGTGTCGTCGTAAAAATTTATGCGGCACCCCGTAGAACTGGCCGTTGTATCCGCTACATTTTTTCCAATCATCCGCGACCGAATGGAAGCTATTTTTGTTTTCACGCGTAGAAATTAGTTGCAGCGTACTGTCGAAATCGATTTCGTTGACACGGTGGCGCGATAAAAAATTCATGGGGCAGTTTCGCAATTTCGCTTAAACGGTAAATCGCGGGACGTGTCAACTTTATTCACCGGACAATCGAATGTAGACGGTGTCGGGGAGTTTTCAGTTAATGAAACGTGTCCATCGAAAAATTAAATATAGCCAGCGACCTCGTCGAGCAATTTTATGACTGCCGTTCATCGCGAACCACGCCTATTTCATTTCTTTTTTTCACACTACAAGTCTCTCTCTCTCTCTCTCTCTCTCTTTCCTTTGCCAGCTTTTTTCAGCCCGTATTTATAACTCGCCTGTGCAACCGGCAGTCAGAGTTTCAATTTCAATAATTGCCGATCGATTACTCCAATTTTGTTGGTTTTGCGTGCCGCCGTGAAGGCAGTGCTTCGCCTGCATTTCCTCCGTCTCGTTTCCACGGAAATCTCATCAACGATCCACGGAAATACGAGCATTTCGAGGCTCTCGAAATTACGAAATAATTTCTGGAATTATTCGTTCGTACGTCCTAATAATTTTTACAGAATTCTGAGGTATCTAAATTTTAATGTCGACCGACGCTGCTGAATTAGTGGAAATTCCAGCGTTCCAGATGCTAATTAGCTTAACGACGATCTTCTAATTAGTTCGTAGCACCCGTTATGTTTCCGTCAAGCTGAAACGGAGCGGCGATGTTTCACAGTCAGAAGCAGTCGCGTTGTTTTTGCTGTTGAATAACGCGAACAGATAGCTAAAAATGCGAAAAGCTTCAGAGGTTAATAAAAACTACAACGATCTTCTAATTATTCCATAATGCCGCCTATATTTCACTCAGCCTTAACAAAGCGCAGCGATGCTTCTCAGCCACGAACGCGCCCGCTTTTTCCCGGACAAAAATGAGATATGCAAATTTGGAAAAACGCGGCTGGAGGACGTACGAAAATATAGACCTTCTGCTATATTTATTTACTTCGAATATAAATGGCTTACCAACTCACTTGCACAGATATGTTATATTCATCAGGGAAAAGAGAAGATAAGAATAATAAGCGGGGCAAAAATAACCATGCAGGTGGACGTATTCGAACTATGCTGTAGAGGCGCAACGTAGACATTTCAAGGCCACTTGTCACTTAATGACACTAATATTTATAGCATATATGCTATGCTTTCGTTCGCCAAGGCGCTAAATAAAGTACGCTTAATAAAACGGAGAGGGAGAAGGGACCTTGAAGCGTCTAATCTCACTGCAATACTGAGACTACTGAACCATATTTATCAAACCTGCAAACATATAGTACATGTTCCTACTCAATTTCCATTTGCACCGTAAATAAATAATTGTATATATCATGTAACAAGTATCTTAATAATAATAATTAATAATAACCAAAACTTACAATTACTAGAACAGCCAACGTATATACTGTAACGCATTCAAAAAGCTGTCACCCTAAACACAAGAACAATAGTCAGAAAATTCCTCCAATAGTGCTGCTAGTATGAGCTTGCCATGGCCCGTTCATATTAATTCAAACCAGAGAAAGATTCTCTGCGTAGGAAGAATGAATAACAATAATAATCATAATTTATCTGCAGAATTTTCAATTTTCATTTCAATCTCCGTCTGCACGAATGTCAAATTAATTTTTCTAACTTTCTGTTGCAGTCAGAGTCGATGACCGTTCCTCGAGTTCGAAGGGACGGCGGCAGGTCGAAGGGCAAGGATCCGATCGTGTCGAGGATCTCCGTGAAATGGAAGGGAGTGTGCTCGGTGGAAGGCAAGTAAGAATGTCAGCCGATGGCACACATATTAAAGTTTCAACGGACAGACATTAACTTCGTCTCGAGGAGGCAAGGTCGCTGGGAATAGAAGATTCATATCTGCGGATCTGCTGGTGACGGCGGACCATGGTACATTATTTAAGGAGATGATAACCAGCGGACATTGAAGACCCTGCCAGGACGCAGAATATATCTCGGACGTCATGGAGGAACACGTCAACCAGGCTGGAAACTCGTCCACGGATGGTTTCGTGTTCACCGATGCCTCGATCATCCTCAGGGCTCTCGTTCTCGGTCTCCTGATACTCGTCACCGTTGTCGGTAAGCTCTGTTATTCACTTCAGCTTCTCGTCGTGCTTTCATTAAATTCTAAAGGGAAATTTTCGTAAGTTTCGAGATAGCTATTCAAGAAAAATTTTATTTGACTGATCTCGTGCTAGGTGTCGCAAAATTTTATTTCAATCCCTTAAGCTCAGAAAATTTGATTTCAAGCATTAGCCCTCGCAACGTTTGATCTCGAGCCTCAGGCCTCACAAAATTTGATCGCGAACCTCAGCCCACACAAAATTTTATCTCGAACCTTAACCCTAAAAAATTTTATCTCGAGTATTAGCCTTCACAATATTTGATCACGAGCTTTAGTCCAAACCTATGAATTTCGAGATGTCTCTTAAAATTGGTTTCCGAGAGTGTGCGTTCCTTTGGATTTCGATTTTCCCCTCAAAATTGGTATTTATTACTTAGAATCAGAAGCTCGACACCGTTTATAAGTTCCCTTCTTCATCCCCTTTTTTCTTCACCTCTGCGAGATTCGAAGAGAAATTCGATAGCTTGTTAAAACTGTTCGAGGAAAGTTTTATTTGTTTCGATCCCTTGCTCCTTGACCAGCAGCTGAGCAGAAGTTTTATGAAAAAAGATATCAGAAGTAAAATGGGGGTTGGACGGAACGTATCGTGAAACATTAGAGGACATCAGGATCCAATATGTGGGGCGCCGTAATAAGAATAAGAAAGGCTACATAAAAAAGAAGTAGAAGTTGTGAAATAAATATCTTTCGTATGACACTTCGAACATATATGATTATCAGACTGCGGAGAAATTAGTAAAATAATAGCTACAACCTTCAAATCTTTACAACACGAAGCAATTATGCTTGAACATCCATAGTAGACGAATTATTAAATTATTCATGATATTTTCATACGTACAAAATTGCTACACACTTCCTTTTCTGTTGTTCTATTTTTAGAACAACCCTCTTCACGAAAGAACTCATCGACGATTCTATGTTTCGACGATCATCCAACAGACTCCCCTTATCGATTCAATCGTTTTCACCTCGGAGAAGAAAAAAAGCGATCGAAGTAATTGCGTTCGAGTGTATCTTGGCGAGATTCAAGATAGATCTTTCAGGGAGTTAGCATCCGGATTGATGTAAGAGGATGCTCGAGCGAGCATTCGATAGGAATCGAGATCCTCGAGGATCATTCGTTTTCGCGTTAGAGGATCTGGGGGTAGGGAAAATCGGTTTGGAAGGGCCGTGTGTCGTATCAATTAATCGCTCTCCTTCGGGTTATTATGGGTATAGCGGGCCGGTCCTCGTAGCCACGGTTGATGTAATGGTGTCGTTGTCGTTGTCACCGAGTAGTTTCGTGGACCAGCCACACCCGTACATGTACACAACTACAATGGGAGATTAATTTAAACCTGACACGTTTCCGCAGCGCGTAATATATTATCGGGAATGACGAGGGTAACCGCGTGACACATCCACGTATGCGCTTACGTGGACAAGATTGCGAAGGATCTCGAAAGTGCCGTTCGAGAATATGCCATTCGTCTATGAAATCACTAAGATCTGTTACGGAATACCAATTTCACTGATTAATCTTGATTTCAAATCACTTCAAAGACTCTGAATTTTTTAAATGCTCTTTTACAATATATTGGGTCGAGTCATAAATAACTTCCGACACGTGTCAGATTCGTTTCTTTCTAAAAATAGAAATAGTTTATCTGAGACAGTGATTGTTGCTTCGTGTTTGAAGGTAGGAGTCTTTGAAACATGCACATGCTGTAAAAGCAATAATAATAACCCTTCAATAAATTATCAATAAGTTCAAGAAGACAAATTGGAAGTTATTTGTGACTCAACCTAATATTACTGTATATAATTAGAAACTGGTTGAGTTCATGACTGTTCAGGTTTGGTTCATGTTAGTTCAGATCAAGTTCAGAACAGTTCCGATTAGGCTTAAAACAGTTTAGGTTCTGATCATAATAGTTCGGGCCTGACTCATAGCAGTTCAGGTTTGGCTCATAACAGTTCAGGTTAGACTAATAACAGTTTAGGTTTCGCTCGCAACAGTTCAGGTTAGATTAATAACAGTTCAGGTTTGATTATGTTCAGGATGGTTCGAATTAAATTAATATCCATTGAAGTTAGTCCACTAACAGTTCAAGGCAGATTAATAACCGTGCAAGTTAAGACAATATCCACAAATCTCCTGTATGTATGAAACAAATAATCTTCATAAAACGTCTCTTTTGTATGCCATTCAAAAGAGATAACTCTCTGTAAACAAAATGTCTAGATTCATAAAAAGTTTGCAAACAATGTCGTTGAGTAAACGATCTTTCTAAACGACGATTGTTAAATTTATGCCCGAATAGCTCCGTCATAATGACACAGACGCTGAGGGTGCTCGAATTTTACTGCAGATATGTTAATTACGTTAATTACACGCGATCGCGGACCGAAGGGCACTCTGTTCTCAAAAGGGGGGGGGGGGGGGGTCAGTAAAATTTAATGAGTTGGAGGAAGTAACGAGATTAGAAAGGTAACGACGACTATCTCTAGATCACATCCACCTTTACGACACACGAACAATCTATTCGATAAGCCAGATACGCGATGCAGATTGCTTAATTTCTGGTTGTTTCAAAGGAACATAGGGCTTCCTGAAGGGAACGGTGTTCCTTAATGCGATCGAGCTCCTAAGAATCATCCGACGAGATTGCACTCTCAAAAGATTGTTAATTATATTTTTTGCTGGTCCCTGCATCCAGCGTGCAACGCGTTACGTGCAACTTAATTCTTTTCGTGTAACAGAATCGTCGAAAGCAACAAAAAAATTAGTGGAAAATTCGCTTCTGAAAATGGCACGCGCGTGTGTCGAAATTCGGCGAAATTCGGAGTCGAATTGAATTTGAAAATTGGTCGAATTGTCTTTCCGAAATCCACTTCCGTTCCATTTCGGTATACAGTGAAACGCTTACGAGGCCTTTTTTCGCTGCACAGTCTCGCACGGCCTTCGATTTTAACCAATTTTATCCAATCTCTGGGGTGAAGCTGGACCTTCGAACTCGCACTCGGCCAATACATTGGAAACCTAATTAGAGAAGTAATATTGGTAGCACTTGCGACGCGGGCCGACGGCCACGTGGCGCTTAGCGTCGTGGAAAATATGAAAATCAAATGATTCGTCCCGTCGAGCACACTCAGTTTTCTCGATAATAAAGCACAATCCTTTGCAATCTCAACTGCAAAGTAGACTGATGTACACTGTTCAACATAATGAGAAGTTCACGCGCATAAACGAATTATTGTTTATTGAGTCGAATGTTATGCAGAGTAGATATCAAACGTAAGTATTAGAATATTATATTCCATTAATGATACAGTAGAACCTTGATTATCAGAACACTGGTCACTCCAAGATTAGTCATCATATTTCACCTACACACTAAAATTCTTTCAGTGGCCCTGTGTACTTAGTTTTGATTCATTATGTATCTTATTTTCCAAAATAAAATGATTATTTTTGTGCAAGATATAGGTACAACGTGAGTCATTTTATTACTTGTTACAGTTCGAATAATCGAGGTCCTACTGTAGTTGACAGATTTTTAATTACTGAAAATTCTGAGCCTCTAATTTCGGGCACTGTATTATCAGTTAATGGTAAGAAAAGATACGTAATTTCACAAATATATAATAATTTCATGGAACAATGCTTATGGCATACTACCATTGTGGCATTAATTTTATTAAAAATATAATAAGAGGCAGAAATTATGGATTTGATTAAATTTGTTGCGAGGGGCGTATGCGACCCATATGCACCGCGGAACGTGTTAATTTCATTGTTTGTAGTTCCGATGGCAGGTGTTATAAATAAAATATTGCAAATAGGTCGATGCAATGGTGCCAGCAGGCAGATTTTTAATTTCGCGTACAACACGCTGATCGAACGCGTCAACGGCCGATAATCAGCAGTTAATTAATTTATTTCGCGACCGAATTCAGCATGTCATTAGCGTATCGCTGGACGACCGACAATCGTCCAAACATCGAATTCCGGAAACGTAAATGAAATCCAACGTGAATCGATGCGTTTCGATGAATAAATCAGTCGACCTTATTTATTCAAAACGTTCTCTGTTGGTCAGCGTATCTGGGATTTCAAAGACCGCTCGTTTCGACTCAACGAATCAACAGAAGAATTTTCGATGAAGGAATGGAATTATTGTATCAATTTTAATAGCCTGTCTCGAGCAGGACGAAATTTTCCGGGACCTGTGATGTGACTTTATGTACGAGCGTTGCAAGCTTAATGGTTGAATGGACGAGATTCACTAAAATGTTGATTTTAACTCACGTATGCTTCAGAAATATTTTATACAATAATTCTGTGTTACTCTTTAGGGCAGCCTATGGCACAGGTTAATGTCATGAAATTATTAAATATAATTATGTTGTTGTATATAAGTAGACTGCGGATGTTTATGTAAATATACGTTTTCAAAGTTCAATATTTCCTATGTTAATGCAGTTGAATAAATGAAACTTTAACAAAGCTGCACTGCTGCTTAAAGCGTTTAAAATATATACTTTTTATTTTGTTGAGTTACTGAATGTACATCGTTGACCAATTTAGATATATTAAACGTCCGCCGTCTATATATAAGGCTGCTGCTGTGCTGAAGTCATTCTGTATCACATATTGGAGAATGGACGGTGAACCTAGCCTTCACGTATTCTTTAAGGACAACCACGTCAATTTTGTCTAAAGGTAGCACCTTTAAGGAACCTTGCTCATCACGAGA
Organism: Macropis europaea; assembly: GCA_916610135.2. Lineage (NCBI taxonomy): Eukaryota > Metazoa > Arthropoda > Insecta > Hymenoptera > Melittidae > Macropis > Macropis europaea. The sequence continues at coordinate 30,105,161 of OU744344.1, forward strand.
TCCACCGAATGAATTTTCTGTTTATTGAGTAGAAATTGTGAACTTTACAGAATTGAATTTAAAGGTTCCATTACATTAAGTCAAAGATCGATATATATCTCTATATTCCTCTAATGTTTCTAACCTCATATATTCATCTTGTTGAGAACGGAGTGGCTCAAGGAATCTCGGTGACCATAAGAACTACCGAATTAATTTCCAACATACTGGACAGAATCTGCAAATTTTACTGAATTGAATCGGTTCCATTACATCCAGTCAGAGATCGATATGTACCACTGTATTCCCCTAATCCTTCTGACTCCTCATATTCTAACCCCATATCTTCTTCCTGTTGAGAACGGGGAGGCTCAAGGAATCTCGCTGGTCACAAGTACCATCGAAAGAATTTTCTGTTTATTCAGTCTCCGTGATGGAAGTCGTTCGAATTGAATCGAGAGGTTCGATTTCGCCGAGTGAGGGGTCGATTCGCGCGAAATCAGGGTGTTCCTTTAATACGTGTAAGCCGATGGAAAGGCAGGACGTCTTTTTCGTGTGGGGCATAGGGATGGTTGGCGGCTCCTATATATCGACCAACTCCTTTCTATAGGTCCGCCGATGGTCGAGTAAAAAGAAGGTAGTTTAGTCGTCCTGGACTCTGAATGGCCTATTTAAGCTGTATAGGAAAGGATCGTAAAGCTTTATGCCACGCCGTACCGGCTCCGCGCCGCCATCGCTCTTCGTGTATTATCATTTCGCGTTGGAGAATCGTGGTCTTGCCGGTTATCGTGATAATTCCGAGCAGGCAGACGTCTGCCTTCAACGGGAATTTAACGAACCACGACTTTCTTCGTCCGCCGTTAATTTCCCGTTTAATTCGCCGCTAATGCACCGACGCCGTCCCGATACCGCCGGCCACGTCCGCAGCTTCTAAAATTCTGATTAAACGATAACATTGACGCGGACGTAAGCGGATCAGCCGGCGAACTGCTCGATTTCGCCTGGTATTAACTTCAATTTCAGACTTCAGGGACTCGCTGATCCCAACCATCTTCGTTAATTTTGTCGTCGTTACGGATCAAGCCTCGGGAATTTCGATGTTACACGAAACGCGACACGGAGGAGTGTTTCGAATTAGAAGTTAACTATTGTTTCGATAATCGAGACTCTATAGTAAGTATTACTAGAGGAAGAAAAATATATTAGAGATAATTGCTAGAAAGAGACATTACCCGGATGATGCTCATATAAATCTGTAGGGCTTTCTTATCTGATTCGACACGTTTGAATTACTGTATGTCAGAAAACAGTGTCACACAGAGACGTTGAGATAGAAATATGTAGCTACAGAATGTATAGTGTTTAGAGAGCATATTAAACTTTATTATCAAACTTCATTAGTACAGTGGAACCTCGATTATCCGAACACCGGTTATCCAAAAACTCCTTTTCCAGATTAATTACAAATTAAAATAATCACCAATGACACTGTGTACTTAACTTCATTCCACCGTGTACTTTTATGTTCTAAATCAAAATTATCATTTTTATTTGAAATATAGCTGTAATGCGAGTCATCCTCTTACCGATTACAGTTCGGATAATCGAGGTTCTATTGTACTTATAAAATTAAAATCCCTACGAATACTCTATACGTATTCATTTAAAATTTCATATAAATCATCCGGTGCCATCTGAATAATATCTTTCATAGAATGTTAAGAAAATCTCTTAAGATATCTCCAATATTAAGAAACTCAATTGCAAAATTGTAAATTCTACGTTCTGAAGAATCCAGCAACACAAAAATGTCTCCTGCCAATATGCCTCGAGTCGAGAACGATGTGAATGATGGACAACGCTTGCAAGAAGCCGAAGAGAATGTTAGAATATCGCTAGCGCCCGAGGGGACGGAAAACCACGAGAAAGAATAGTAAAGTTTCAGGCCGGAAATATGACTTGCGGTATAGTTCGGAGCAACAACGAAGTAGTTTAATTAAACCGGGGGAAACCGCCGACTTAGCCTGGAAATTCTTTAAGGTGGAAAAGTTACACGAAAGCAATGAGTCCCGCCGTCGAGGACGAAGAATTCGGTGTACTTGAGGAAGTATTCGCGGAGGATCCTTTTTCCGGGACGTTTATTTAAGATGGCGAGATTGCCGGGTAAGAACGACGGGGAATTCGGTCGGCCTGATCCCACTATCGTGTCGCAGAGGAAACTTTAAACGGTTCGGGAAATAAATATGGCACTGGGTTTCCGGTTCGCACGCGTACCGACTACTTGCCGCGCTGATTTTGACAAGTACGCGTGAGCAAGAAGGACCCAGCTGCGTGTCTTTAAAAGAGAATATCGTGAACCCATGGAATGAGAGAAAACTAATACGGTTTATTAAAATTTTTCTGAGCGTACAAGATTCTTTTATTGCCTTAGTAGAAGTTGCTGTTCCTAGTCAGACACGCGGTAAAATATTTTTTGATTGTATACTTGGTAGTGTCTAGTATTACATCAGCTCTGAAATTCGTGAAAATTGTACGAGAATTAGTAATTACTCGGTACTGTTTGATGTCTCTACAGTCAAAGTTTTGAAGATTTCGTAACGTAGAAATAGCAACTCGTTCGATTTTAATTATCGAGCTGTCTGTAATGAATAGGTAGAATTAAGTGGCATAGACGCAACATGGAAAACAGCAACTGTAGGTGGAAACTTTGCCCAGGAGTTTCATCGAGGACAATTGATACGATTCACGGTTAACGTTGTAATGGTTGCGTTCCAATCAAACCGAACTGCAAATGAAGTTGCAAGAACTTTCCATCCGCCGTGGCTAATTTGCAGTGTTTCGACTATCCACCCGGCGGTGCCGTAGTCCGTTGGAAACGTTGCAAAATGTCAGATATAATTAAACTTGTCCGGGAAAAGTCTCGATTACCGACCGCTGTAACTACGAGAGATGCTGTCAGGCTGTTTCTCGGCATGCATATTCATATGCACCGAAATTCTCACCCTTTCTCCGAGTTGTCTGACTGTAAATTCTATTATTAGTACGGTTCACTGGCTAACTAACCGCCCGTCGACTATCGCCCCGCCATTCGTACCTGTGTCGAAATTAGTGTAATTTTACGGCCACTTGACAACCAGCGAAACGACGACGTTTCAGTCGCAACAGATGCCACCAAAACTTTCATATTGCATGTTCATTCCGCTCCCGTTACGATCGTAAATTAACTGGCTGCTTAAATTTCAATTTATTTATATTATAGAGAATAATTAAAGAGCCAGTTATGGGATTGTTGCATCATTTGATGGGGCATTATATAATTTGTTCGCTTTACTCGCTGTACAAGGTGTTTCAGTAGTATAGGTCAGCGTTTAACTCGTCCTCTGTCCCTTGATCAACGTGTGATTGACAGCAATTTTGTTTATATGATAGCGAATAATTGGAGAGCCAATTATGGGATAGTTGCATCATTTGATGGGGCATTCAATAATTTGTACGCATTATACAGAATGTATCAGTAGTATAGGTCAACGTTGATCGTCGTCTGATTGAGAACACTTTTCACCAAGTTCTATTACACCGTCATCAGACTCAATAACAGTCGAATAATTCAATGGTTCGTTCTGAAAAATAAACATACGTTACGGAAGAATGTCTGCAGGGCTTCAGCGAGGACCTTTTTAGATTTGAATTCGAAGGGCGTGTTGTTACAGACAACTGTTCCGGACAGGCGAAGCATCGCATAGAATTTCGGGAGGCTGGAGCTTTCGCAGCGAGTTGTCCATGGAGGCCGGTTTAATCGGAAATCCAGTTAGTTACGCGCGGTCCTCGTAAATAATTCATAAGCTGATTATAAAGGATTCCCGAAGAGGAGGAAGCTCGACGATTTCGCTCCACTTTCGCGAAATTCCTCGTATTACTGGGCTCGAATTAATAATTCCTGACGAAGGACGGGCCCCTCCTTCGTGTCAGGGACGAGACACCCTCGTCGATCCTCGAGCCGAAGAATTTTTAAGTTACAACCCCTGGAAACCACCTCGAAGCTTAGCACCCTGTCAAGTTCACGAAGTTTCCTTTTTCCTCCGTTTCTTTGCAGAGACGTTCCTTTTGCCTGGCAGTTACAGCATCGCGATACGAGCATCCGCTTCGTCGGGCGACTGTTTGAAGGCGTTGGACTTCGTTTGATCGCAAATGAGAGACCAACGGACAGCGAGGACCGGGTTCGAAACGTTTCTAATTAGTCTTTCGATACAGACGTCGCTTTGAAGGCTTAGCAAACGTTTCGACCAACGTGTAATCAGCTTATTTGCACGCAAGGATTGCGAGATTGCGATCGAGACACAATTTGCAGCACGCTTTGTCCGGCGAACAGTTCGTTACATTCACGGGCCGCGCTCGTCCATCGTTCCTCGTTGCACACTAGTTAAACAGTATTTTCAGAAATTAATTCATAACGTCGAGCGTCGTTCAATGAACATTCACGCAGCAATAAACGTTTTAATTGCGAAACGAGTCAGCCGAACGGTGGATATTGAATTCACTCAAAGCAGCCTGTATAAATTTTCGCGTTACACAATGACGGCCGAGCGTGTAATTTATTTTCGTGCGTTCGATCGATCGGAAATGTCACTGAAACGCAGTCGATGTCGCTGGAAGAAATTCTGGATCATGGAGGCGCATGTACAATGACGGTGTCGATTTCGATACGTCGGCCTCGATTTTTAATTTATCGCAAGCTCCGCCTCGATGCTGACTGTCGCGATATACGCGATTACATCGGCCTCCACGTCCAGCCGCAAGTTAAATTGGTTTCTACATGGATTAAATCAATGTTACAATTAACGGATCACCGTCAACCGGTTACGCTAAATGGTTTTCTACTCCATTTAGGTGCCGCTACGAAGTTAATGACGCGACGCGGCAAACTGTACACGGCCTCGCTGAAAATTTCCCGGTGACCGCGATGTGTGCATCGTTAAAGTCATGTATGCACTGGAGTGATACATTTCAGGTTAATAAGAAACGTGTGAAACACGTATGCGATAAATGCATCGGCTAGATTCCATTCTACAGTGTAAATGAAACGAAAGCTGCAACTCTAGGTACGGTTAAGGTCGAAAGCTCGTTCTTTCAGGTGTTCTGGAACGTGATAGTCAAAGTTCAAGATAAAGTGAAGGTTATAAGGTCACCGTTTGAGGTCATCTACAGCACAATAGTTCAAGTTCAGAGACGTATCATAGTTAAATGATCAGTTATCGAGATTATACAACGTACAACTGAAATTCATGATCTGACCCAAGTTCAAATTCAAGTCCAAGCATCAACTCAAGTTTAAGCCGGGCTCAAGTTCAACTCCATGCTCAAATTGGGTTGGATTTTGCTCAAGCTTAAGCTTAATCCGAACTTGAGTTCAAGTTCAAGTCAATATTCCTTCCTTGAAGTCATTTAAAATACAAACGTTGAAACCCAAGGATATCGCACCTTCAGAATTGAGTTTTCCAGTGTCAGGGCGAATTAGAAAGCTCAGAGTCAGATTCACAGGAGTTGTAACCACTTCGTTTTGCCATTGTCTTGTGCACGGAATGTTGTGCAACACTTTACCGTATGCATATACATACAAGTTTACACAGAAATACGGAATGCGTCTACTGGATATGTAATATGTAGGTTGGTTTAGGGGTGAATGTTTCAGGGCTCTATGGAAGCACGAGTGGCACACATAAAGCAGTCAGAAGGAGAGGCTTCCCCTAAATTATTAAATTTCTCCCTGGAATTTCAATGCACGCGGAGCTTTCGGATTGACGCGTAATCGGGATACCGTACAGTGAACAAACAAAAATCTTCGCGCGAAATGGCGGTTCTTTAGTATCCTCTGAGAAGCTATTCACTGTTTTTCCGCCGTTTTATGGCGACTCCTCCGGTGTAGATTGCATGCGTGAAATAAAATTCAGCATGGATCAGCACGACGGGAAAATTATTCTCTCCGGACGATCGTAAAACACTGGGAGAAGGAATTGAGAAATCGTGTGGTCGGTGAAATGATCGAGGAACCTCGAGTACGTCGAAAAAGATGAAACCAGAAAAACTAGCAGGAAACGCAGTATAAGGGAGACAATGTAAATGACGATCGATGATTCATCGAGCGTGTTCATTCGATTACGTGTTCTGAACAAATTTCACAGTCATCAGCAGTTACAAAGTTTTCTCGAAATCTGGTCCACGAAACTTGTCGTTCGCAAGCGACAACTGTGTCAAAAATTTATTGATTCGTTGCGGTTCGTTCGAGTTATCTAGCCATCGGTGATCATGGGGCCAATTATACGAGCACGATACACGCGAAAATGTAGCGGGCTAGGTAGTTCAGTATTTATTGAAGCATAACGGGTAGGTTATGGATATCGGGTAACCGGTATACGTTCAAATTAGCAATTTAATAGGTAATTACGCGAATATAAAGATCGACAGGGTGATCGGGGCAGAACAAAGGGGAAAACGTTTTCAGTTTGTGAAGTATGGCCGTTGTGAAACGAATGCACGGCCTGTTGCCGTTTCGATCCTCTAATAATTCTTCTGGCTCCAATTGCACGTTGTCAAGATTAATCATACGCTGCTTGTAATACTCGGGTATCGATAAGAAGTCTGTCTGAATTTGTTCTTTTTGTAAATGATACGTTCAGCATTGATTTGGACTACTGAAACAGTGAATGCGAGAGGCATTGATCTGTACTACTGAAACAGTCGACGTGTTGGACATTGATCTATACTACTGTCACGGGGAACGTGTTAGACTTTGATTTACACTACTGAGTCGGTGAACGTGTGAAGCATTGATCTGTGCTACTGAAACAGTAAACGCGATAAGAATTGGTTTGTACTACTGAAAGAGTGTACGTCTTAAGCATTTGTCTATTCTACTGAAACAGTGAACGTATTAATCATTGATTTGTATTACTGAAACAGTCGAGGTGTTAGGTATTTGTCTATACTACTGCAACAGTATACGTATTAAGCTCTGATTTATAGTACTGAAACGGTGAACATGTTGGGCTTTGATCTGTACTACTGAAAGAGCAAACGCGATAAGAAGTGGTTTGTACTATTGAAACAGTATACATCTTATGCATTTGTCTATTCTACTGAAGTAGTGAACGCATTAATCATTGATTTGTACTACTGAAACAGTCGAGGTGTTAGGTATTGATCTGTATTACTGACACAATGAACGTATTAGGCATTGATCTATATTATCCTCACAGTGAACGCATTTGGCATTGATCTACACTACTGGCACAGTGAACGTGCTAGGTATTGATCTATACTACTGCATTTCCTGCTTTGAAAGTATCCCATACTCCATCAAATGATGCAGCAGTCCAATATTTGATCCCCTAATCATTCAACTGCTTATTAATCTTAATAACATCATTCACTGTGATGCAATTAACGTGTTCTATACTTCAGAAAATGATGCAACAATCTGAAGTCTGGTCTCCTAATTATGCCCTTTCTCCTGAGTCAATTCCATGAGACAGCGAAACCAATGACGCCCCACTGTGAAAGTAGACACTAGGCAGCGGCATGTTTTCACAGTGCCAGCGCAAACATGTTGATCGAATCGTTTGAATATTACATTCGACTAACCACGCTCGAAATGTTTTTGTTCCAGGGAACCTGTTCGTGATAGCAGCGATCCTGTTGGAGCGGAATTTGCAATCGGTGGCGAATTATTTAATCGTCAGCTTGGCGGTGGCGGATCTTATGGTCGCCTGTCTTGTCATGCCACTCGGTGCCGTTTACGAGGTACGTCACGCGTCAAGGTTTTATTAACTATTTTATTAAGCACCTTTGCCCGCGGTTGTACAATCCGTTTAATACCTCATATCGTTCCTAACGAACTGGCAGCCACAAAACATTTCTACCTGACTCGACCAATAATCTACATATGAATGCAACGAACAACAACATAAAAAACTAGCAAAATTGCGGCTGTTACATGTATAGAATATCCAGTTTCAATTACTTTCACAGAAATTTGTTTTATCGACCGGTTAAACCACGACCACTTTAATCGGTTTCTCGTTCACAGGGCTCGCGTCAAAACGGTTTTTTCAAAAATGTCCCGAAAATTCGATCAACCGTGCGAACCGACGCGACGCGTGATTAAACGAATTCATTTCGAGGGTTTGTATTCGGCCTACGTTGCTAAAGGGCGTGTCCCGGCGCACAGAGACGTTATGTTCATTAATGCTAACCAACATGATGGTCGGTTATAGGGTTTCTCGCCGCTAAGCTCTCATGAAACGCTGCAGAGTAAATCCGGCTATCGGTGATCGGTGTTCGATCGACGGTTTACCTATCTAAAACGCTCTAAACCGTGTCCAATATTCTTCACTTCAAAATTTTCCATAATGACACTCAGAATAAACGTCCGGCAACTCCCAGTACCTTCGACAGAGCCGTTGGATCAAACAAAAATTCACCAACGGTGACAGGAAGTCCGGAACGGTCCAAGCCGATAGATATTCAATTTTATTCATGTTACGATCGCTTCTGGAGCACAGCGGATCGTTCGCTTTAATGTATTCCGGTGGAGCCGCGAGATCTTTCGAGTACGGAGCTTCCTCGGGCGATGATGTATAATTAAATGGACTTTGGTTATGTAAGAAGCTCGTTACGAGGTGCTTCTTTGGGAATTAATTACCGTTTCGAAGTTGCTAAGGCGATTACTGCGATTACTTGCACCGATTTCGCATACTTCGTCCCGTCCGCTTCGTGTCTCTTCCTCGCTGTTCTCCTCGGAAAAGTGGTCTCGCCCTTGGACCCGTCTGTATTTTCAGCAGCGACGAAGATCTGTGACGTAAGTCGAGGATCATAATCTCGTGAACTCGCGTCCCTGTTGCCGGTGCACATCCACGGGAATAGAATAATACCTCGCTCTGATTCCAATGAATTCACGGCACATAAGAGCGGAGGCCGTGTTTTGTTTTCTTTTCGAAACTTCATCGTGCCCGAGGGCATCCCTATTCGAGGGCTCCACCACAGCAAAACGCCCTGCGCCTGTGTGAATGCGTCCGCGAGTTTGTGTGCAGCGACGTGTCCGAACGCGCAAGCCCGCCGGGGAGCTTTGCATTGTGGTTTCATTACATTTACTAAAAACAGACGGGAAATAGTCGGAACACAGGCGGTGGGCCGCGTGTGCAGGAATTTCGCGAAGAATTCAACGGCGTAAATAACGAGCTCAGGCAGCCTCGGTGAATATTCAAGCCTACGGTTATAATAACGCCAGAACGATTCCCGAGTCGGCGATTCCTCCTCGGATACCTGCCTTCCCGTTCGATTGAATTTTCCTACTTGCAGAAAGAACGATATTTCTCTCGTTTCTTCCATTTGTGTGTAAATAATGCCTTGCTGAGGAATTAGAATTTTTCTCGGGGGTTCAGAGGAGAATTGTCGTGAGTCGAACGTCATCTTGGATTTCTGTACTATACATTGTACTCTGAAGGAGGGAGAACTGTGATAACATTAATTACAGAAAAGCATCCAGCTTCTCTGAATATAAAACTGAACAGTAATGATAGCCATCTCTTTATAACGTCAGATCTTTCGTACGTGCAATATGGCTTTGAAATGCCTACTACGACTGTCTCCATTGTACTCAATACATTAAGCTCTAGTAAAATGAAATATTAATTATAGAAAAGCATCAAGCTTTGAAACATTTGGTACGAGAGGAGCCTAGGAAAGGGAACTTGCACGTGGTCCCTAGGATTAGGGAACGAAAGTGATAGTTGTTTGAGTTTCGAGATATCCTGTTGACATCCAGCCATCGATCATAAAACAATTCGAACGGACTGTCAGCTCTGCCATCGACCTCTTGCGTCTCCAAAACGGAGGCCTGATGGTTTGTTCGAATGTACGCAGGGGGGTATCTTTAAACCGTACGAAAATTGATGTGAAGTGGATGTATTTATCCTTCAAGTGTGGAAGACATATTAGAGGAATTCCGTGGCGTGTAATCCTGTGAAACGGAGCCACTCGATCTCAATCTTCGAGCAATTTCTCATTCCGTAATACGCGTGACTGATGTGCAGCCGTTTAGTTAGACAGCGCAACAAGCTTCTCATTATGTAAAGAAGCTGCCTCGGTTATTGTCTAGGAATTGTAGGCCTCCATTCAACGTCCTGAAATCATTTACATAGAACTTCTCGACAGTTAGCGACGTAGTATCGTTAAGATGCTCTTAAGCTCGATCGATGCTTACCGAAATTCCACGGCCTTCTTACCTTCGAGGGCTATGTTTAACACGTTTCATCCTTCAGCTGTAACTTCGTGACTCCAGTCTTCCCGACTACGCACTGTGCATACCTCTGCCAGTGGTTCTCAACGGATAACAGACTCCGAATCTACTTTGAACCGGCTGGTCATCAGAAACGAGCAGTGAATATTTCAGAGGCTTGGAAGTTGTTCTTATTATAAATGTCAGGTTTCGAGTAGCTTCAGTCAGATAGTTAGGGTCTTGAAGAGACTTTTGGAGCTCAAGGGTTCCCGAGGTGTCTCATTTTCGAGCTTTCAGCCTGTGGTTTCTTCAATAGTGTCCTTTGAAGCCTTTGTCTTTGTCGATGGCTTCCAGTTCTGGACAACTGAGTCTTGCCTTTGACCATATAATCTCAGTTGATCTCTTCAAGTTAAGTCTCTTTAAACGCCCTGCTTGCACCAACTGAGAGATCAAGTTTCTGAATAATTCGGAATGATCTACCAGGTACCAGGAATATTACACTAATTTCAATTGTCTGTTATGCATAGAATATAAAGATCCCAGGGTGTTTTTTGTTTTTATTCAATCTTGGAATGCTTGAGTTAGTTTGTATAGTGTACTTCTAGATTCAGAGGTTATTCAAAAGTCTGCGAACCACTTATCGCGCGTTTGTTTTACCAGAGACTACCATGTCTGTTCGATCGAAAGTTTTTCAAGAGAACATCGGAGAACCGCTGATTTACTCAGGTAAACGACGCTGAAGACGCGGTGTTGTGTAGGTGAACGAAGTGGTGGGTTTCGGGGCGTTGAACAGATGCAGGCATTAAATGTTTTTAGAGAGCTTTGACGACGAGGCTCGTTACAGCTCGGTGGAAGTTAGTCAAAGGTTAACTGCACAAGTACGCGGAACTGCTCTGTTCAAGATCTGGAAATGTCTGTGAACAATTTCCCGTTTCTCTGTGTGCCACCGAATTCCCTAATTAGAATAGAGCACTCTCTTTCCTTATGCTACTCGAAACTCCCTTATTTGATCCTCATTCTTTTGTTTTTCATTGTTTTTTCATTGTACTCGCCATTTCCTACTTAGAAACGGGCAAAACGTTCTCATACGAAACAACAAAATGTGTATGTTCAAGAACAGAGTTGTAGAGAGTATCAATTCTGTGATCAGGTGGAAAAACTATTGTTTTTTTATGAAGAGTAAGTACACACGAAATTTTGTGACAGTACGTCTCAGCATACAGACACTAATTAATTTTTCTCCTAATTAGAGTAAAGCACTCTCTTTCTATATATTGCCAGTAAATTTTAAAAAACTTCGATTCTAATTTTTACAATTATTCTTTAACATCCTGCACGAAGAACAACAACACAAGGCGTATCTTCAGATGGGAGAAGCCTGCAGATAGTTTCGAAGCATACTGTATCCTATTGTCAACAATAAAGACAATCTTTAGACAATAGTAAAGACAATCTTCCAGCACAATGAAAATCAACACATGGTCTCTAATTAGTGATTTCACTTACAATTAAGACTCTATCCTCCTCGAAACTTCTCCACTCAGTCCTCATTTTTTCTGTCCTAAATGAATTCTCCACTTTACCCGCCGTATCGCGCTCAGAGGCGGACAATAACCGCTTCCACGGGCTGTAAGAACAAAAGTGCGCGTCTTCAGTCGGAAGAGGGTTGCAGACAGTTTCAATTCCGTACTCACGTTCGCGTTTAAAACACATGGCGTGGAAAAGCAGTGTTTTCCTTTTCCGCTTTTCTTTTCTTTCACCTTTCTGTTCCGTTTGCTTCCGGCCCGTTCGAGTTCCCCGGCCGGTGCGGTAATGTAATTGGAAAGCTCGGCGAACCGACCACCGAAGCAGCGGTCGACCGGTCGTTTTTCCGTTGCAACAATGGCGACCAGCATCGGTTGCACGAGGAATTCGCGCGCGACCGAATTCCACGCGTGTTATGTCGCATACCTACCTACGTGTACGTCCATCGTTTTATTGTTATTCCGGTTTAAGGGACCGGTTCCGTTTGCATTTCAATGCAAAATACCCGTCGACTGTCCCTTCCTTCGGAATTTCGTATTAAAATCGCGGCGAAAGAGACCGGGACCGGAACGTTGCTTTGTATCATTCGAAGCGTCGCTGCTTTCGAATGAACGGCGTGATAAATTAAACGGGTTGGCGAGTATCGTCTTGTTATAGGTGTAAAATACTCCAACGACACGATGATTAGGATTTTAGACGGATGTATGATTTGGATGAGTATCGGTGCATGTGGTCAACATCCGTTGTTACAGGAGTTTAAAATGTGTTTGAGCTTTCATCCCTTCTGCTACATTTTAGAATTCAGAAGGACTTAATAATATCTTTCGATGTTTTATTTCTTCGTTGGAGTGGCTCAAGTTAGATTTAAGTTGACGCGTGAGGGGTTTATCAAATTCTTGTGGCGTAATAACTTTTAGAGTTATCTTGAAGTCCTCCTGTAAGTGTAGCTATGAACATTCTTTTGAAATTAAACTGCACAAGGTGTTCTAAAATTCATATATTTCATCCTGGATACTAGTCAAAATAAATTGTCCAGTTACAAAGGCAAATTTCCTTTCATTGTGAGAGGTGCTCACAGTTTCCTGATGATCTTATTATTATTAATATCAATATTAATATTATTTATTGTTAATTATTGATCTTTGGAAACACATATTTTTTTTTATTTAAAGAAGTATATATATTCCTCAGCACATTTTTATTTATTTCGAGAATTACCATACTGTCAGAAATATGACCATCAACTTTAAAATACTCTGTATATTTCTGTAACCACTGTCTGCGTATCAGGCATAAATAGATCTCTAAACGACCTTGAACAGTCTGTTCACCGAGAATACTTCCAATTTATTTGACAAAAGTATATAATTAAATTTTCCTGAGTTGATATGGCTGGAAAGACCACAACATAATATAATTAATCATCAAATAACGAAACCTCTCCAATACATTTTTTTCCTCCTCGAATAGTTACCCTATCTCCACAAACTTTTTCATGCTACCCTTTATATATTATAAAAAGACGCCTTGCATTCTCTGTGCGCTGAAAAAAAGTATCCGTAATGTTGAAACGTGGTCAGTGAAATTCTAAGGTATTTCTGCTTCGTGGATGGCTCGATCGACGTTCAAGGATTTCTTTGTCCGGGATCAGTGATCGGTCCGGTTGACCTGAAAGGGCTCAAAGGCCAGTTTGTCTTGTCTGAAAGGAAGAAAAATATGCTGACCGATTTGCAGCGATTCAATGAAAATCCCTCTGGCCAGGATAAGAATTCCACGATGTTTAAAAAAAGTCAACCGGATCAGTGAGCCGGAATCGATAGATTTTTCGACCATTCGTCGTCGATGTTTAAACAACGCCGCTGTCGATATCGATGATTGATTCTATGGGATGAATTTGACCGGCAGCATATCTTGCCACGATACGTTCAAAATCGATGGAGACAAATCGTCGACGAGATCTAAACCCCGTTTTGTAACTACTGAATGTTTCCCTATTTTTCTGTTCACCGTTCTCCATGTTGTTTTTCGGATACTTTGTCTCTCAGCACGTTCTTACTGAAAGCTCTTCCGCGCGTTGTTGTTCGATCGTTCACGTGTTTGTAATCGGATGTTTCTATGGCTGGACGGGCCGACGTCCCGTCTTTTTGCAAGCTCGCTAATTAATGATGTTCAGTTGACGGAACTTGTTAATTAAGGGCCTGTTAACAACTTCCCCGCGACAATGGACAATGTCCAACCGCATTTCGATGAAGAAAAACTTTTCAGAACACTGCAGCATCGTTTCTCGTATCTGCTAACTTAAAACAGCAACGGTCACATAAAAAGATATTGTCTCGAAGTCTTCACATGGGACACTGGAGAATTCAATGCGCACATTTATCGAATTCGATTTTAATAAAGGCTCGCAACGTAATCGGGAAACGTTCAAACTTTTCCTTCCGCTGCGTTCGACTACAGAAACGACCGCACACGGTCAGTTCATTTCCAAAAATAATTTCCCAGTCGGCAAACTTTTGTTCTTCGTTTTCCCGTATCGCACGATCGCTTTCGCGAAACTTCCAATGTCTTTTTTTCGCCTTTCCTCGCGTTCCATTTTCGAATTCCACCCGCTTCCGCGTTTTTCTTTTTCCCGGACAAATTCATTCAGCTTTTATCTCGTTTTCTTCCCCCGACGTTGTGTCTTTCGTTTTTTCTTCTTTACAGCTGCGTAGAGGAGGGGCGAAAGAAGAATTTATATTCTCTTCTTTTCGTCCACTTTATCTTCCTCACGGTTTCTTGAATTCTCTTTCTTTTGGTTCTTTCTGTCTCTTTTTAGAGCAACGGCTTCCGGTTGTTCACTATTTTTCACTCGCTGCTCAGAATCTTTGTCGAAGCCATGATCGGTCGTGTTAATGGGTTGCTCCGCGTCTGGTTTCGTTTTATTCCCGGTGCATCGACTTGCACCACTGATTTTATTCTCCGCCTTCGATTTTATCTGCATGCTCGTGTAATTTTTTCCCTCGTCCGTTTATCGTTCTATGCTTTTCAGCATGAGTTATTCATTGTTCCGGATATTTATAGGCGTGCTCGCGCGGCGTGCTTGCTCGCGGAAGCCTGTAACAATAGCGATGAAAGAAAAAACTACGCCGGCAGTAAAGAAACACGGCGAGGATTTACAGAATTTATCTCTCGAAGCATTGAAACAGTGATAATTGCGTGCATGAGAAAATTGTTGCAGGAATGCGTGCAAAAATTCGCGTTGAAATGGCGCGCGGCACTTAAAGCTCATCAGGAACGCCATGAGCGTGGAATAATTCAGCCGACGTTGAATAATTTTAGCCGAATGGTAGCATGGAATTTAGGGAATATCACGTCGAGATCATAATTTATTAAAATTCCTTTCAGTCTGGTTTCTAGTGACAATCATGATCGAGGTTTGCACAATTATTCCTACGAGTCTATTAACTCCTGATTTAATTAGATTCAGCTTCGTTATGAAATCAGATTCACCGGCGGGATTGCAAAACCGAATGATTGTGAACGCACTTTTTGTTCCTATCATGAAGCTGATCTTGTTACTGAAATGCATCGATATAGAATGCGGTATCGATGAATCGAAATACGTGAAAAGCGTTTTTCAGGGAACGGTGCAGTTCTACTGAAAAGCGGAACGATGCTGAAGAGAATACCGTAAATTGATCGGGGCAAAAACTGCGATACAATGCGTTCGTCAGAAGTATAGAAACGTTGCGGAGGAACAAGCGTGCGACAATTAGAACGGAGTTGTCGCGATCGCGGAAATTCAATCGAACGTCGAGGATAAGTCAATATTCGACCGCGAGTCCTCTATGAACATATTGCCCACAAACCAGTTGTATCTTTGTAGTAGTACTGAGTTGTTTGGGGTTGATCGAGCTCTAGATATCTAATATTCTTCAAACTATTTCAAATCTACTTCAAACAGCATCTTAAAGCCAAGTAAGTCGGGATGAGATCGGTTTGATTGAGTTAAATTGTGTTAAATTCCAGTAGGTTAGGTTGAATCAAATTGAGTTAAACTCACAAGGAATGTTACTGAGTTGACACACGCCGATTTTCCTGAAATTTTGATAAAATGTAGATCTCGAAAAAATATTAGACACGTATTTTTTTTATAGTACAATAATATTTTTTGCAAGGAGAAAACTAAAAATTTCAATTTGAATCCGTATTGTTGGTATTGATCCAAAGTTTATGTGTACAAATTTTCATAAAAATTCATGAACATTTTGCCAGAAAAATCTGCAAAAACATGTACATGTCTAATATATTTTTTGAACAAACTCATTTTTTGAAAACTGTTTATACAGTCAGATTCGGCATTAAAAAGTAGATAAACTCTACGCTTAAACTTTTTTTCTATCTTTAATCATTTTCGAGATATACAGTTAAATATGGCCGATATAAAAAAATACGCATCCAATATATTTTCGATATCTATATCATATCAAAATTTCATCAAAATCGGCATGTGTCAAATCCGTAACATTCCTTGTCAGTAATGTTGACAGTAAACGCTTAATTTATTCTTCATTTTTATGTTCTCATTTGTTCATTTCTTGCTTTTCCTTTAAAATTTCTGTATATTATTCGTAACTAATAACTAGTTCTTGAGACCATTACAGTAGCCGCTCGCACACAAGAAGCTACTTTTCCAGAGAGCATACGTACGTGTCTCACAGCTGAACGATCAAACACCTATTCAGAGTAAATAAAAACGTATATTACAAAAGAAACCAACCAACGCAAACAACAAAACGACTACAAAGGTCTGATTACACGTATCTGATGTTATGAATCTAATCTATACACTCCTGAACGTCTATCTTAAATCAACCAGCAAGTCAACCGTCAAAGCATTGGCTCGTCTCTAGAGGCAAGTTGCGTCCACGGCGAAGGCGGATATTAAAAGTAGCAGAAAGAAGAGAAGAAGAAACAAACGGAGCAGGAGCGAAGCAACATCGTCGTCTGTCTCAAAGTAAATGCGCTCATTTGAGAGGCCGTTGCTTGCAATATTACGGTTGCTTTTTACCGTGTCCCGAGGATATGGTATTCACGTTCGCGTCGGGGATGAAGAAAGTAACGCAGACGACGTTAACCCCCGTCGAATACACGGGGTCGTACGCCTTGAAGAAACCTTCTCGGTTGTCTCTGTGCTCCAAAGGGGAGTCGAGCGAGCTTATTTATTACAGCTCGACTCGTCTACAATTTTCCTCCGCTTTCGCATACTATTTCCTCTTCCATTTCGCCGCGCTGAGCCGCGTGTATCGGATGATCCATCGAAGCAGCCGCTGTATCTTTCTGCTACCCATCTTCTCAGGATATTAATACACTGATTGGTATTGCCGGGCTTCTTTTTCTCCTCGCAAGCCAACGGCAGCTGGAAACTTGGATTAACTTTATCTCGAGTCTTCGACGAAGCCCTCTCAACCGGCTTGAATACTCGAAATGACTTCCTTCGATCTGCAGATCGAGGAAATATAACGCGACCAACTAGCAGAACTGCTTACAGTGGCTTCTGGAAGGAAAGCAGAATGGCAATAATTGAATCTGTTGGAGAGAAACGTGCAATGAGTTTATTGTTAGGTGCGGAGTCTCTTGCACCACGTTTTTGGGTCGATGTTTGAAGAAATGACGGAGGGTTTAATGGAATATGTGGAACCTTCTTTAGGGATGATTTCAGCATTTGAAAATACAGTTGACAACTTGATTAACCGGCTTAATCGGGAAACAGACAGTCCGGATAAATCGAGGTCCAATGGATAATCGAGGTCCGAAGGGAAATAACTAAGAACGTATTTTCTGTACCAATATAAGCTCTCTGTTCTTAGAAAATGTATTTCCTTTTGTAATATAATCATAACCAAATGTATATCTGCTTAAATTTTATCTATTTTTTTAATTTTGCGCTTATAAGTGCTTCATTGCGTCAACTTTTCACCATCACTAAACTTTCTGTTAGGTTAGGTATAAACAGAAGAGAACCGTAAGATATGTAAAAGCGTTTGTTGTTAGTAAACAGAAGACCCCGGATAACCGAGACCTCGGTTGATCGAGACCACGGATAATCGCGATCCGGTTAATCGAGGTCCTACTGTAATTAAGAAGTGTAGCGAGTTTGTTTTAGAGAGGATTATATTTATTTATCTTCATAGGACACGCTGGAAATAGTCCTGTTGTTGATATTCTCATACCTCCATTTTAATTACTTTATTTTGTTTTACAACTTGTATGCAAATAGAAGGAGCTTCTTTTAACATAATTTTTGAAAACTGGCACAAAACTGGTACAAGGGTTGTTACAAGAGGATTAGGTTGAAAACGATACATCGTAGACAACAATTTATTTCACGATTTTGATCTACCGGAAAATATCGATACCAAAAACATGATAGTCCTATATAAACAAAAATGTGGAAGTAATAATGTATTACTTCAAATTAGATTTTTGAAAATTGTACAGGGTTCCAAATAGTGATAAATTGTTATGGGGATGCCAATCATCCTGTGTGACGTTTCGAAGATTTCCGAGCATGTGTTCTATTTCAGATTAGATTTTTGAAAACTGTACAGGATTCCAAATAGTGATAAATTGTTAAAGGGATGTCGATCATCCTGTACGACGTTTCCAAGATTCCCGAGCATGTGTTTTATTTCAGATCTCATTTTTAAAAATTGTACAGAGATCCAAATAGTAATAAATTGTTAAGGGGATGTCAATTATCCTGTGTGACGTTTCGAAGATTTCCGAGCATGTGTTCGATGGTTCGAGACGAAGTCAAAGGCCATAGTACGCGATACCGGGGAATGTTTGCTCACAGCATCTTCACCTTTCGGGACGGAGCCGTGCCATTTGTTTGCAGAAGGATTTAGCTCCTCGATGGGCGTGCCAGTGCACATATTGTGCCAACGTTCTCCGTGAAGAATGCTTCTGCGCATAAAACCAGCCTGCACGACTCGCTTTTTTCCCTTCTCCTATCGTTTTCGAAGCGGATCTCGTGGAAATTCGCGGCTCTCGCGTTTCACGCTGTCTCGACGTTCCTTCGGAGATCGTCGTTCCAGAGGGGATTTTCGTGCCTCGGAATCGAAGATTCGAATCAGGAATGAAGTCTCTTGACAGGAATTTTGAAAGGAAAGTGGGACTTTTAATGCGAGCTCCTTTGAATTTTCTACGCGTCAGACTTTGATTATGAGTTGATCTGAATATTCTGTTACTGTGACTCAGGCATAAAGCTCTGTTCAATGAAACACCTGTTCAAAGTTTTTTATTTTGAATAGAATCCACATTGTAACGGTAGACAAAAATGGGAACCATACAGTCGAATAATTAAATATCTGCAACAACAATGAAGTATATACATTTAAATGATCCAGGTTTAGATTATCTGACTATTTACGGAATATTTCACTATGGTACGATACTTGATAACCTGACTGTAATTCAATCAACAATTCACTTTATGTTAATTAACGCTGTTAAATTAGTAATACTGTAAATGAATAAAGAAACGTAATTACAGTACGTATATATGCCTGACCCAGTGCGGCGTTATTGCACTGAAAACAGAACGACGCGAAGTAGAACTTAAATTACCCGTATTGGAATATCATTAAAATCTCATATCGCAGAAAATAATATACCAAAGCTAGAATCTATATTTATGAACTTTTCCCTAAAATTATTCTCCAAACGAGCATACTTACGTGTAAATATTTAAAGGTAAACCCTTTCATTACATCCGAGTCTACATATAACTGTGCTCCAAAATGGTTCACCAAGCGCACATTTACGTTAAATATTTGAAGATCAAGCTTTTCGTTATACTCGAAAAGTTCGTCATTCCCGACGATTCCGCAGTTTTCGATTTTTCACTGGAACCTTTCGAGCTTCACGACCGGGCGAAATTGTTACGACTCGGATCGTAAATAAGAGAGAACCGTAGGAAGAAGAAAGCGTTCGGAAACCTTTCGCCATCGTAATGATTTCCCCGAGACAAAGGTCAACGTTGTCCGTGGGAGCTTGTGATACGTTTATAAATCGAAGATTCGGCTCGATTTTCCATTTACCGTGGCCTGGAGTCTGTAATATTTGTTCGTCGGTTAGGAACAGCGAACCAGCCATGTTACGTACAGTTCGATGTCGTTCGTTAAACCGACTCGAAGTCGATCGAAACGCGAATATTTCGGAAGTTCGAGTCCGACGAAACAGCGGCTGTTAAAATCATCGAACGAACGAACGTTCGAGCAACGTTCGCCGGCAAAAGCGGCGTCGTAAAAGTTTCATCGTTCGAAAAAACGCGATTCGTCGTCTGGATGGAGCCCTTCCACGCGACAGGACCTTTCAATTTCAACTGCATCCCTGGAAGGCTTCCATCGGGTTTCACGGATAAGCGTCCGATCCTTTGAAAGCTCTTTACACACTGCCTTCGCCGTGGACCGTTTACCTTTCTTGCCACGAACCCGTCGCACTCGCCAGAACCGACTTCATTTTCTGTGATTTATAACTGCCTGACTTTTCACAAAGTTTCGGCTTCTGGGAGACTCGATTATCAATGCAATCGATAGACTTGACCCATACGATTGGGTGAATAGTTATTTTTTGGAATCTATTTTTTAATGTGTTGATTAATGGTGAAAAATATTATTTATTTAATATTAATTATTGTAGGAGAGTGTGTTTGATTGATATTATTAGTTTAGTGATCTCAGTATATAAAATAGAAATAAAAAAATATATTTATGTAAAATGATTGTAAATATGACGTACTGAGAGCTCAGAACGATTGTACAAAACAGATGCTATACGGGGTGAAGTTATATTAGTATACAGATGTATGTGTACATGAATGAAACTTTTCAATAACACACGTGTTATTTTGCGGCAGCATTGCAAAGTTAACATCTCTCCAAATTTTATACAAATTACGTTGAATTAAATTGGAATCGTGCAGATGAAATTTCCAATCCCCGCACAAAATTTCTGTACAAATTATTTGTATCCCAGAATTTTTTTGAAAAACACTTACAGACGCATTGAGTTTTATCCTGAGAGTAGTGAAAAATATAGTCCCATAAAATGGAATTTTAAAGAAGTTTTTGTTCATACAGCACAAATTTTAAAAAAAGAAAGGAACGGGGGGTGAGGTACGTTATGCGCGTTTTTGCAACGAAACTGGTCAGGCTGAAAATAATGTTCATTTCATTATTTCCGCGAATTCCTTGCAACGTATATTTCAGTTCGCGAACTGTTTTTTCCGAAACGAGAGTAATTATTTTTCGTGAAACAAGTTCGCCGGGAGGTTCTAATTAAATGAAACATGCAGAGAGTTTTATACACGAAAATACCCTTCAATCGTGATAATAGGTACACGCGAAATTTCGACACGTTGTGCAGACTTTTCCTCGGCAGAACAACTGCGGATGATTCAGCAACCCGTAACACTTAAAAAAGAAAGCTTATAAAATTAGTATTTGTACCAGACATCAATTTGAAAAGGTGGCTATCGAAGTCAACAATTACACACATGATCGTCGAATTTTTCTAATAATATTAGCTCACTAAAACATAATTTCATAACCCAGAGAAGTCACTGAATCCTGCAATTATTAAATATAGTAGGACCTCAATTATCCGAAATGTAATTACTAACAAAATGACTTACATTTTAACAATATTTCACATACAACAATTTCAATTTTACAGTATCAGTAACGATCATATTAACATGTAATTAACATAAGATGGCCAATATTAGAATGATCGGAGTTTGGATAATCGAGGTTCTACTGTATAAAAGAAAAAATTGAGAAATAAAATACATGAGCTGGTATGTTGGGAGTAGGGTTTTGTGCGTTGTTCTCGCGTTAGTATGTGTCACGGGAAGAGAAATTCTGAGAGCTCCAAGTCTGAATAACGCCATCAGACTCGGATAATCGCGAATGGAGGGGCCCGATCTCGATTCCTCGAGCGAAACGGATTTTGGATCGAGATGAAACTCTGACATGGTTCGTCGAGCAACTGGCGAGACCGTCAAGGTGTCGGGAACTTTCAACTTGTCGCTCCTCGGAGCCGTTCCATCGTTTCTCCGGGATAAGTTTTCCATTCTTTGAAAGCCCTCGACAAATACTCCGAGGCTCGACGCGTCCCTTAGCCGCAGTCACGAGATTCCTCCGATAGATATCTTCTTTCCGTCCCCTTTTACAATGAAACCTTAGACAACACCGTTCGATACCGACCGCCATTTCACGTTACAGATTTTATTTTACCGCAGCTTTCCCTCGTCCTTACGACAGCTTCGTTTCTTCGATTGATATTAACGGACGAGTTTGAGCAATTTGTAGAAAATTGGTAGGTGAGATTGGATCGATTTATGCGGAAATATTTCTGTACCTTGAGAGAAAAGGGGCCAATATCTGTCATATCAGTATCTGTATTTATTTATGAATTATCCAGTTATTCAGATGCTACAAATAATTCGATTAGTACAGACTCATGTTCGTGAGACTTGCATTGAGAAATGTTTTGTGCCATACAGATTTTTAAACTTATAAGAAGACATTTGATCAATCGTGTGTATCACTTCATGTATGATAAATGATTGATTTCACTACTTTTAGTTCCTTTCGTTTAATCTCCAACGTTGAGTTACTCGTTTATTAACACAGCTTATTTATTATATGCTTCTCCACAATAATTCACTACCATAAACGACGTACGATAAATAATTTACGGTTAAAAGTGATTATTTGTATGTGTGTGTGATAAATGATTGATTTAACTACTTATACATTCCTTTCGTTTTACCTCTATCGATAAGATATTCATCCACTAACCCAACCTGATTATTTAATATCTTTTTAAGACAGTCACTCTCACACAGGAGGTACAATAAATAATTTGAGACTGATAAGTAAATATACATACGTCTGTACGATCAATGATTGATTTAACTACTTGCAGTTTTCCCTCGTTTGACCTCCGACGTTAAGATATTCACCAACTAACCCCACCTAACCCGGCCTCATTATTCAGTACTTCTTTACGACAGTTGCCTCACATACACGACACGCAATAAATAATTTGAGACTGAAAAGTAAAAACTCATACGTCTTTACAATAAATGATTGATTCAACTACTTGCAGTTTCCCCTCGTTTGATCTCGACGTTAAGTTATTCTCCAACTAACTCGACCCAATCCAGCCTCATTATTTAGTACTTCTTTACGACAATTGATTCACACATACGACGCGCAATAAATAATTGAGTGCGAAACGCGATTATTTGTACATCCGAACGACAAACGATTGATTTAACTACTCGCAGTTCCCCATCTTTCGACTCGCAACATTTACTCGTAAGCTTCCCTCTTTCCTCCCCAATTTTCTGCTCCTTTCCGTGTGTACACCGCGAGTTTTCCTCTGCGTACACACGCAGGGAGGATGACGATGTTATTCGGAAGTTTCAGGGGCGAGCATCCCGTACGAAATTTCACGGAAACTTTCGAGAACGATTTCCGCGTGCAGCCCGTTGAACGTTGCCTCTCGTATTCACGACGATTCCGGTCGATCCTGGCGACGTATGATTTATGGTTTCCGAAAGTTGTACTTTACCCTCATTGAAAAGTTCACGCGTTGTTCTTCGTCCGGGATGCCACTTGGCGTTTACGCGGTGAATTACGAAAAGAGACTTCAGGACTTTTCCCGGCTGGCCATCGATTTTCACGGTATTACCATCCCGGGACAAATGATCCTTGAACGTGCTCCTTTCATGATTTTCCGCTGACAGGATTTTCCAGCTTCCGCTGTGTCTTTTGAATATTCCGCGCGACCGATGAAGTCAGTAAGAAGTTTATTCGAAACAGATCCTTTCGAATGGCATGAAATCCATGAAGCTATAAATCATGTTATTCTTATTCTCTGAATCTGACGAGCCATACTGTGTACTGTAAACAATACACAAGAAAAATTGAATAGCTTTCAGAATTGTGAGAAGCATGCTAAGAATGTATTTTCACCGATCTGCACATGATCTTTCATTTCCCGTCTCTATTATTCAGTAATTAATATTTAACCTCCATCTGTAATTTTTTACTGAATTGTTTAATTTCAAAACGCCTCGTACAATAATTTAAAAATATTAACACGAGTCTGTAGCTGAGAAAAATGAAAAAGCAGGTGTGAAATAAAGTGTACACTGGACAGTCCAAGTACACGTGCAATTTCTTCTTTTAACATTCTCGAATCGCAATATCGAACTAAAGCGCCTCTCGAGGATATACAAGATCTCCCGAGACGAATCTTCGGTTTTGTATTATTAATGCGGGCGTGCGCGGCTAAAAATAGAACGGTGTCGCTGAAAAAGCGGACACGTGACTTATCGTTTTCCACGTTTCCTATCCTGTTACGCGGAGTAAGCAGGAAGCTCCTCTTACGAATAGTCCGGGAATCCCGATTTCTTTTTCGCCGCGACGGACAAGATACGGCAGCCGGGTTTTTTGCTTATTTTTCAGCCGGAAATGCTTTATCTACCGGTCCTGACATTCCTATTTGCGATGCATCTTTTTCTGCCATCGCGGACACGGGTTATTGAAAGGTTCCTTCTACCCTTTGACACCCTTCCCTCCATTTCGACACCCTCCCGTCCGATTTGTCTCTAACTCGAGAAAAACGTGTCCGCGACACCGTTTTCCGTTTCTACCTGGAAAATTGCTTCGTTCGACGCTCGTACGTCTCGATGAACGCGATCGAACTCGAAATAAAAGTCGTTCTCGTGACGATTCCCCTCGAACGTGCCCCAAGCTCCACCGTGTTGCTGAAATTTGGAAACTGACTGTGATCCAAGCTTGGTAGCCATCTTCTGAGTCACGGAATTCGCAAGACAAATTTTTCTGAAGCAATTCATTCGATCTTGACGAAAATGGAAATGTACATAATCCAAGGAAGTCTTCATGATTCATCACGGGAAATAATTTTGGTGCAGGTACTCTGATCGCCGAATTGTGTCGTAACAGGAAGCGTCGTTCATTTCAGTAAAAAGTCGTTCGACTATAAGGGTGTCTCGAATTTTAAGATGTTAGTCATGTGCGTAGACACTGTGTGTTTATGTGTGTGTGTTCACGACGTGATCTTCCGTTGCCTGCCAGCCAGCCCGGAAGTATCAGATTATTGATCGCAGTTCTTACGAGGCGTTATAAGCCAGAAATGTGCTTTACAGCATTCCCGGCTGAATGCACGCACGTACAAGAGCCTCTGGAAAAGTCTGAAAGGGCAAACGAACGTTGCGATAAAATAAAGCTTAAGTAGTATTTACCGTGCACCCCTGACCATCCCTCCCTGTTTATCGAACCTCTGATACTTTGTACTTTAGCGCGAGGCTAATGGGATCCTAAAGCTTTACGATTGCCCGGAAAATTATTTGCTTGTCGAATGGCTGACAATTTAAGTGCCCTCTAAGACAGAATGCACTTTACATGTAAAGAAGAATCGATACGACCAATCGAGATCCAGTGAAATTGCTCCAGGAGAAGTGTCCGCCATTGAAGTAGTATATGGGGCGACCATGAAACATATGAATCTTTCTTGTTAATAAAATTGAGTCTTGAGGTAGCGCATTTTACTCGGAATTTCGCGCACTTTACCGTAGTTATTTGGAAATTCGCATAGCTTCTATAGGAGCGACAAGAATCGAACTTATCTGCGAGCACCTGTGAGAAGTAGGCTGACCCCGGAGAGGGTTCACCATTGTTCGATTATTTTGGATAAATGCATCCCTTCCCCAAAATCAAGTAGTACGTTTTACTCGTCATATCATGCACTTTAAGACGGTTTTTTGGAAATTCGTATAGCTGCTATAGGAACGACAAAAATCGAACTTATCTGCGAACACCTCCGAGAGCAAGCCGTAGGCTGACCCCGCAAACAGTTCACCAATGTTTGATTATTTTGGACACACGCATCCCTTTCCCAGATTCAGGTAGTGCGTTTTACTCGCCATTTCATGTGCCTTATAACGATTTTTTGTAAATTCGCGTAGCTGCTATAAGAACGACAAAAATTAAACTTATTTGCCAGCACCTCTGACAGTGAGTCACAGACTCCCTTCCGAATGGGTCCATTAAAGTTTGATTATTTTGGACACGGGTGTCGCTTCCGCAAAATATATTAGTGCATTTTACTCGGAATTTCACCCACTTTAACGTTTTTTTTTTAAAATTCATGTAGCGTCTATGGTGACAACAAAAATGCAACTTATGTGGGGGCACCTTCGACAGCGGGCTACAGGCTCCGTCTCAAGTGTGTCCATGAAACTTTGATTATTCTGGACACAGGTGGCAGAGGCAATCGTCACGTTTCCAGAAACTGAGTTTATATAACTTCGAAGGTTTTCAATTGAACGCGTCGAAATGGAAATTCGAGTGTTCACGGGGGAGCACGGATTCCCACGACGGACAGAAATCCTTTCTTCGGCGTATTGGATGGTGCAACAATTTCCACGGCGTTCAAAAACAGCGTCGAAGGTTTTGTTAAGTGCGTCCTAAATGCGGCCGCTTTCAGGTACTTCCGGTTTTCTTCCCTCGAAAGAGTCGTCCGCCGCGTGTCCGTAAAAAGCTGCAGTTTCTTTCTATAGCATTCTATCTCGGGGGATGCTTGTCTACCGTTCGTTATTGTTCGCCTCGCTCTACTTTCGCCCTCCCCCGAATACACTCCTCTTCCATTGCCGCCGGTGGATCACGTTTTTCTCGATCGGTTTTCTTCTTCACGGCCCGTTTGCCCACCGCCTCGAAACAATATCGAGGAATAAGGAGCTGTCGCGATCGAACCGTCGGAATCGTCCATCCAGAAATTACAATTACTTTTAATGCCCCGAAGCCTCCCCAAGAACCGAGGGCGAACGTTTTCGTAAATAGAGGACCGGCGAAATCGATACGATACGTTTCGCGAGAACGCGATCGAGCGAAACGACAGAGTTTCTCCAATAAAATCGTAATAATTCTCAAATATTTTCGCACTCGATATATTTTTCCACCGGTCTCGCTGCCTGCACGGGGATTTTTCGATGAAATTTTTTCGCGTGCTAGCAGTTCATATAAAAAATCATGCATACATGAATTGCAAACATTTCAGTAGAATGTCATAATTGAAATTAATTGTAAATTAAGTACATCGTGTACACGATTTTGAAGAGTTCTACACGTTGGAATGAATCACGTGTACGGGGGAGTATTACATTTTGATACATTTTCGAATCGTCTGTGCGTCATTCTCGAGCGTGCATAATACAAAAAGACTTGAAAAGTCTCCCATGATCATCATCGATAATGCATCCCCTGAGAAATTGAACTTCCCCGCTCGAATTCGATTTCGTCCGTTCAATTTGGAATCAAAAACATTATAACCTTCATTCAATCTATGAAATGTGAACATGAAAATAATTTTCATTCGCGTTCAATTTTTTCAGGGATTCTCGAAAGGAGTTTTGTCCACGGAGCAGCGAATTATCCGCTCGAAAGGAAAATGCAAGGGGGGTGAAGGGGGTAGCAAAGACAAAAGTCGATTGGCTTTCGAAGGCGGATTCCAATACCATGAATGGACTTTTAAGCAGGCGTGCGTCGCCCTACCCGTATTCCTCTTTCATTCTCCTTTCTTATCAGCATCACTCTCTTTCACCCCCTTGTCAGGGGATCCTCCTGTTCGACCTCGTTCTTATTTCGCACGAATTTTTTCATCAGACCGCAACAGAACCTCGTTTATCCTTTAATTAATCATCATAGCATCCAGATTTCACAGTACGTATTTTTCCAATAATCACAACGATAGCGCGCGAGGCATTGAACTTTAAAATAATTGTTTCCCCTTACAATCAAGGGAAGGAAGTTGAAAATTGACTTCGAAATTTGCTGCTCTTCTAAGGGCTGCAATTATCGAGGGTGAAAGACGTCGACAAAGGGCTGAAGCTATTGAATTTTTTAGATTTTCGTTTTAGGGGGTTGGTTTTTTTGGGGCGTCGCTTAGAAAAATGTTCTCACATGAATTGTATCCTCTGTGAAGTGCCATTAATTTCCCAGGCTGGGCTGGTTCCCTAGGCAACTTTCGCTTCTGGTCGTCTCATTTAGTCAACGGCACTTGATTCAACGAGGCTGGCCTGATTCCGTTTATCCCAGATAAACCGAGGCCCGAATGTAAGTGGAATTCGAGCTAGCCAAAGGCCATTTCGCGTAATACTTGAAGAGCTTCTTTTCGTGGCCGGTCCCATTAAATATTGGCTCGTCAATTGGTGACATATAGGGTGACTCGCGAAGAAGATTCAAAACTGTCTAGGACAATGCGTAGATCAGCTAGACTTTTTTATATTACTAAGGCTACTCGTTTTCCTTTTTCTTGGAGATTTAGATCTGCGTGCAGCAGGAATGTAGAGAAGTTTGTGTAGAGTAACGTAACCTCGAGAAGACTTTAGAAACTTAGGATTATTATTAACACAAAATAATTATTGATTGTCGCAAAATTCTGAGCAAACTGCACACTGAAACAATAATGTAGGAGCAGAAAAACACAACTGAGTACTCAAATCCTCTTTTTTTTACGATTCATATAAAAAATAGTAAATTATATTGTGTCTGATTAGGTATGGCCAGTTTCACTCTGACGGTCAACGTGTTAAAAAACAGACAGAAAGAATATAGTTGCTAAAACAGGACGTAGCTAGTATGCGGGGCGGTGAAACCAGAAAAGGAGGAAGAAGATTAAACGAATCAATCACTAAATTGTCTAACACGTTCCGTGCCACAATGAAAAAGTTAGTCACTAGTTAGGCACACTGAAATATCATTCGCTGAGAGTATCATTCAGAATACATATATATTCCCATTTGATAGTAAAATTCTTATTCTATACTATAAGAGATCATCAGGTTCCTCCTTAACACTTTGACGGCCGCAAATACATACACGTGACTTCATTCATTCGAATGACACTTATGTAAAACGAATAACCTGGCGTACCTATTATTGGTAAAAAGTAAATAACCAAGAATTCATAAAATTGGAATGACAAAGCAATTGACATAAAAAGGAATAACGTAGAACATGATAGTAATCAACTAGAGTCTTGCAAAAATAGCCAACGACAACTAATTTTAGCTAGATACTTCCGGCCATCAAAGTGTTAACATAAGCAAGAGTAGATTTGCCATCAGTCACGCAATTTAACGATACAATCAAAAAGAATCGAGTGATCTTGAAAATGACAAAGTTAATTGCGTCTCGAGCGGAGAATCGACTGGGGGAATCCAATCTTTGGGTAGTTTCAGCTCGATTTGCCTTCCGGATGGGTTTAATTGATAACGCTTGCAAAGTAATATCCTAGGAATTGCCTCTGACTGACGAGAAGTTCCCGAAGAGGTATTTACTTAACGAGAGATCGAGCCAAGGGGGAAGTTCGACGGTTGGCAGTTCTGTAAAGCCGACGGCGTTCCATCTGTGGCCGTTTTGAGCACTTCATTTCGAAGGGGAACGTTATGAGAGTTTCGGCACTTGTTGCACGGTATCGGCAGGCATTAATTTCCGTGGACTTTCGATTGGTATCCACCTGCAGCGAGTTACTGCGCTCAAGGCTCGTCGCTATGAAGAATCCGATTAATAAACCACGCCGTTTTAATTCGATTTGCAGTCGTATGCGTTCGTTTGAAAAGCGACGTGCTTTTGCATGATCCAAGACTTGTCGAGAAAATTGACAGACGGGAGTCTGACTCGTCATAGTAATCTAATATCAAAGTATAGAATGACAAACTGCACTTTTCATAACGTTTGAGGTTTCATTTACCAAATTTTGTAATACAGAGTTGCCTGGCAGCCTGAAATAGCATTCAGGACGGAGAACTTTCAGCCTGCCGGGCCAGGCCAAGTTGTCATCACCTTCTCGAGCACAATATTTACAGAAAGTGGTGACAACGTCCTAGCCCGGCAGGCTGAATATTCTCGGTACCAAATGCTATTTCAGACTGCCGGGCAACTGTGTAATTATAAGTAAAGTCAATTTTTGTTGCGATACGTAAGTGCAAGCAGTATTTTCACTGTATTTTTTTATGGAATATAGCACCGTACGTATTGGATCAACACATGACTGACATAGTGAAAACAGTCATCGCTAGTCAGACGCTACATAATTTTCTCTTTTCTATATAAATCGTAAAGGATTAAAATGTTTAAGTATTTTGAACTGTACATACATACTTATACTTCTGTTGCAATATTAAATTTGCTCAGAATATAGTAACAATCAATACTTATTAAATTAAATAAAATTGGTGGCGCCAATCATCGGTGTTCACCGTGACAGTCATCGTGGTAATAGCTCGCTTCGGGGATGTTTTTCTAAGGATCACACAAATAATTTGAGACCAATTTATATTTGATAAAAAACAAGTTTATTAATATATCTCTTCAACAAAGAGTGCTTCCCGATTAAATTAACTGACTGAGTCCTATTTCCTCTACTGCATCCTGATGGCGGTTCACTAGGAGTGGGTTTGTGAGTCCAATGATACACAGAGCCTTGACAATGTTCGTTACATCCAGGGCCAGATTTACCCTGACAAAATCACTATATCTACGTTCTGAGTGAAATCTAAAATTAAACTCAAAAATCAGTCGATGCAATCTTGACCGTGCCATAAACCCTCTGCTCTCGTCATCAGAAATTACAGACTGCTCTCCTTTCACGGTTTCCCAAGCATCGTCTCCGATCTCTCTCTAAAACATTTCGAGATGGCCGCTCGTTACGCGTGTAACACGAGTTTCCATAGCTCGAAAAGCCACGGAGAGATCCGGCAAACGATACGTAAACGAGATGCCTCGTTCCGGCCGGAACGAGGTCGCGCGAATTAGGGAATTCGCGGTCGTCGAAAATTCGAAAGTTCGTGTGGCGTGACCGGCCTGCTGGAATTCTGATACCGTTCATCGATCCCGATCTCCTTACGAGCATGTTGCACACTGACACGAGCAGATGATTTACGAGGCCTGCCCGTTCTGGCAGCCCAGCAGCCGGAGATCCTATTGTACGGGAACAAACGCTTTCCAGCCTGTCTGCCGCTCGCTCGGTGCGGCCAGTCTCTTGATACCAGGTATTCAGATAGCGTCTGTTCAGCACACTGATGCACAGCCACGGTGTTGCGATTACCTTCACGGATCGCGATCTCCTTGCTTCATCGTGTAATGGATCTCCTGGAAAAAGGAGCCCTATCCTTAGACCCTCCGTCGACCACCCCTGGGAATCGAATCCCGTTTTGTTCAGGCGGAGAAGAAGGTTCTTCAGCGGCAACAGTTCTTTCGACGCTCGAAACGTCCTTTCTTCCTCGTCGTAAATTTGCAATGGCCAATCGATCAGGTTTCTGTACACATTCGCTGCGGCGTCTTCACTGCACGAGCAGCGGGATCAGTTACCGTGTCTTCAGGAGTATCAAAGTACTCTATGTTTGATGAAGCTCCGGCAATAACAATATCGAGGAATCTGTTGCAGTGTAAGCAACATGGATGGTCGTAAATTGAAAGATTGAGGAATAGCTTGATGGTTAGAAGATAGTTTCTTGGGTATCTCGGGGGATTCAGCCTGTGTGTGATAAATTTGTCATGCTATGTATTTGTACTGCTGTAATCGTTCAATTTAGTTACGAGAAAATGGTAAATGTGGTTGAATACATCAGTGGATTTTTAACGTCAGTTTTTTAACACGTTGAATGCCGTGGGGGTCACCGGTGACCGGCGCCACAAATTTTATTTAATTAAATAGCTATTGATTTCTGCAATATTCTGGACAAATTTAACATTATAATGCTAATACAGGTACGCATGTGCAATACTGAATACTTCAACATTTTTTTCATTCACGATTTATGTAGAGAATAGAAATTTATATTGTGTCTGACTAGTGGCGGCTGTATTCACTGTGGCAGTCAACGCGTTAATAGGATTGGTTCACTGTCTAGCAAGCAACTCTTCACCGTTTCGCTACTAAAAACGACTATAGTCATTTGCCGCGAAACGATCTCTGGATATTAACACTTGGATGGCCGCTGACACTACATTGGCGTCATTCGTGTGTCTACTGTTAATGGCCGCTGCCGTCACATTGGCGTCACCCAGTGTGAGGCGATTATTGAAGAACCAAAAATTGTAGAGTTCTAAAATTTAGTAACTCGTGTCATCGCATGGGCAGCAGCCCTTGTCGATTGTTTGCATCGGAAATGCACAAAGGGGGACAAGACCGTTATAGGAAAAATCATTTTTTGTCAATTATTGGAAAAAGGGCCGGCTACTGGTGAAAGTTACTCGTGCTACTACCCGGTCTGTATAGTGTTCACCCTCTACTGCAGAGAATGGAGTCTCAGAGTCCGCTGATTCTATCTTTCTTGTTCTCTTCCGTTCTATTTATAGCTCAGCATTTGTATGTCGTATTCAGTTTTCCTGTTTTGTATATGATAATATATACCATAGAACATTATATTTTGTTCTATATACTTACTAATAAACTTCTTATAATAAACGTAGAACTATAATGCTGATCAACATATAATCCCTTCAATGAAAAGGCTACAAGTTTCATTAGTGTAAGTTAAAATTAAATTAATACAACAGATCACTCTATTCTGTTATGTTTATTAGGAAAATATATAATAAAGGTAAATCAGTAAGACGAATTGTCAGAAATGTTCTATATTTATGTATAAATTAACTGGAAGTTCAGGAGTCTCGTTGACTCAACCTCGGGCTTTACGCCCAAGTACGGTTTCTCTACAGCAGGGGGTTAAGAACGACCATAGTAAGAACGACATTAAATATAGGTACCAGTGTCGACAACTGTCCTTCAGAGAAGAAAAATCGTAAAATCACCAAATTTTGTTGTCAGACGTCACAACTTTTTAAATTAAGTTTCTCTAAAAATAAACCACTTAAAAAGGGTTGAAAAGATAATGAAACGACTGATCATTTCAAATATTTTCGAATCCAGAACACAAGCCTTTCGCAACGTCGCATGATCTCGGATTCCACGAAGCTACTAGAACAAACAAAAAGATTGTTCCTTGCATTCTGCAGCTTAGCATTGCGTAATGGTGGTTAAACGATTGTAAATGCATTTCGGAGTAATTTCAGGTTGTGGAAGGTCGATGGATCGAACGTACATGAGCGTATCGTGGCCTGGTTTCGTTACGTAACTGCAGATGGAACGAAAAAAAAAGTGCCAGACCAAGAAAACCGTGTTGCGCAACTTCGACAGAGGCAGAAGAAGCTTTATTTAGGAACACGCGCGGTAAGCGTCGCCGACCGCTCTTCAGGGACTCGAAAAATGGGACAACCTTTTAAATCAATTGTCGCTCGGCTGGTGTACCGCTCGGTACCTCTCGTGATTTCAAATTTGTACGTGAACAGCCTTGATGGAGGCCCTGTACACGGTCTATCCGGTTCCCTTTCAAAGCCGGACGCCGGTCGCCACTTTTATTATTTATTACGAATGAATTATTTATCGTCGGCCATATTGCGCGACCCCGCGGACCTTCTTGCCGCGTCCGCCATAAATTTCGCGCTGCACAAATTTACTGCCGCCGCCAAAATTCGCTTCCTCGAAGGACTCTGGCTCTAGAGACTCCTCCGACTAAACATCTGAACATTTTTCATTGGTCGATGGAAGATGTTCTTAGAAGTTATAGTACTCAAGAGGTTTACAAGATGACTGATGGACTGTTGAGATTTAGACCACAGTAATAAAGGAATTATTTTGATTAAATCTCACGTGTTGCCGGATAGGGTTCGTAAACAGTTTATTATTAAATATGACCTCACGATGAAACTTACAGGAAAACTCACAATCTCACAATATTCGCTGTCTAATACACTCGTTAAGTAACTCTCTCTAGAAAACTCTCATAAGGACTCACAATTGTCTGGCTAAGCTCACAGTTATCTCACAATTGACTCTCTATACTCACAGTTGACTGGCAAAACTCACTGACCCACAGTACTGTTTACCAACCCTACCGGCAACACGAGGGATTTAGTTAAAATAATTCCTACTGTAATAGAAATTGGAAAATTTACTTGTGTGTGGAATAATTATTGTAAACTGTGGTCATCAGTAGGGTTGATGTCTGATGTTTGATATTATGAAAATTCAGGATTATTCAGGAGGAAATACTTTACTAGTAGATTGTACAGATTTTATGTGCAAAGTGTTCTATAAACGTAAGTCCTGTTTTCTATTGCCATCCAGATATGAACAATTTAATATCGAAATAGCCTCAACGGCCTTAAAATTT
Organism: Macropis europaea; assembly: GCA_916610135.2. Taxonomy (NCBI): domain Eukaryota; kingdom Metazoa; phylum Arthropoda; class Insecta; order Hymenoptera; family Melittidae; genus Macropis; species Macropis europaea. Next base: position 30,139,258 of record OU744344.1, read on the forward strand.
CCATATTAAGGTTACAGTCTACATTGAGTTGAATCTTCTTAAAATTGATGAATCATTACAGGGTGATCATTGTTGCTTCTGCAACATGTCTACGCTTTAGGGAATCTTACCCTCCAATAAGAAGTAGAAATCAGTAGCTCAGACAAACTATATAAATTTTTAGAAAACGAAGTTTGTTATGTGTCAACTCAACCTAATGTTTCTGCTATCAGGTAGAATAATTTCTATACGTTCACTTACCATCCAGTTCGATATCACAAGAATAGTAACAAGTCCACTTTCTACAATACTTCTTCGGATTCTCAACAAAACCCAGTGTTGAGCACTTTTCTGAAACGTCATCAATTTAACGCAAGCATTTCTACGGATGATTAGGTGCTCGAAATCCCGAAAATCGGAGACGTTCAGGGGCAAAAGCGGTTGGTTTCTCGATAACGAGGACCCCGAAGATTCCACCCCGTAGTTGGCCTAGTTGCCTGTCGACGATCGCTCATTTCCTCGGCGTTTCCATCGTAACACGTGGTCAGGCCTCGAAGACACGGATGTCGGAATGCGAGGGCTGAAACTTATGAGATATTCGACGCGCTGGGGAACAAAGAACAGGCTAATAAAGTGAGATGAAAACGGAGAGGGACGGACGTTTCGCTAAAAAGCGTCCAACTTTATGGAGGTTCGTCGGTGAGAAAAAAAAGCTCTCCCTTCGTCAGAGCACGGAAATCTCCACCATCTTCTTTTTTCGTTGTAACACATGTACGCCGTTAACTAACGAGCTGCAAGTAGGTTATCGATTCGTCGAAAAGTTTGACGAGCAAAGAAACTGCGGTGTTCTCTGAAACGACGCGTAACTTTTTACGGTGGAGAGGAATCGTTGAATCGGTTGGCTCGTCGAGTGTCTCGGATGTTAGTATTGTCTGTTAAGAAACATTTTTTACTTTGTAGAAAATTGATTCGTCTTATGGTGTAGTTTTCAACTGCTAACATTGTCACCACTGTCATAACTTTTATGAATTATAGCCAAGTTTAGTTCTAAATAATTCTGCACATAGTCGTCTAAAACGCACGCACGCTTCTTAACGTCTCTAAAGGATAAATATCGAAAAGTTTCGAACGCTGTCGAAGGTTCTGAGCCACCAATGGCTATTACAAATTCTTCTTTTTTGAAAGAAATCATTTTGCTCTGCCACTCATCTTCTTAACGTCTCCAAAGGATGTATACCGACCAGTCTCGAACAAAGGTACAGAACCGCCAGTGGCTGTTACAAATTCTTCTTTTCGAAAAGAAATAACCTCGTCAGACTGGTGATCTGTGTTCTCCTTCTGGTTGCCGAGGTTCAAACGTTCAGAACGAGAATGAAGCTGTCAGAGGAATCAAGGGATCAGAGAGAGAGAGAGAGAGTCCAGTGCATTCAGAATCATCTTAGAATGAGAGGAACAGAAACAGAGAGAGGAGAGCCAAAAGCGAAGTCTAATTACAGCGGTTCCCTATACTGGAAAATATAGTAATGAAAACATAGTAACGAAGAGTCTGAGGGCGAAATTGTAATATCCGGTTGCAGGACGGGAAACTATAGTAATAACAGACGGCATAATGAAAATTACCGTAGCAGTGGACTCGACAGCGGAAATTCTACGGGTAATACCGGCAAGCTCGAAGTAGAGTAGGTAGTTCCCGCCTTCAAACGGGGACCCCGTCGACATGAAAATCCTCGCCAGTTGCTCTGTGACAAGCGCAGACTGCGCCGGCACACTCATTTCCAATTTGCCACACGTGCAAACACAGAGATTCCCGGTGTAAATAACACGAGTCGTTACACGCGCGGAAACTTTTCGCGCGCTCCTCCGCCATTGTCGCTCCTTTGTCACGCGCTTTTATAAACCGTTCTTTATTTTCAAATGACTGATCTGAATTGCAAACGGACGATCAAACGAAAATTTCAAAGAAATTCTGATGAAAGTACTCCGCGCCGGCGCGAACTCGTATTTACGGAAATGAAGCGGGTCGCAGAACCGTTCGGAGCTCGAGATTTAATTGCACCGCGTGTACACAGTCTGGCGAACTCAAATGAAAGACAAAGCTTAGGTTTTATTGGTTTGTGGAGAATTTTCGAGAGAATGGATTGGAACATCAGGTTAAACAAAAAATGAATCGTCCTGATACAGAACAGTATTTTATAGTCTTACAATTCTATATTGTCTCTTTGCAATTAACACGCTGAACGCCGTGGCTTAATTTAATTATATAATTATTGATTGTCACATAATTCTAAGCAAACTTCATACTGATACAATAACGTAGAAACAGAAGAACACGACTGAGTACTCAAATCTTTTTGTTTTCTTTACGATATATATTAAAAATTAGGTACGGCCGTTTTCACTGTGGCGCTCAACGTGTTAAATCATGTACAAGATTACTGCAGTTGATTCTCAGGCTAATGTTTTCTTCAGAGTAAAATACGAGAAGGAATCCTTCATAAATAGCGGAACATATTAAAATTTATAATTGGTAGCCAAATACTATCATAAAAGAGCTACAAATGCTAGATCCCAGTCCTAATATCCACATAATCCCACACTGTCTATTCCTCTTTTCAACACTCCGATGGACTGCAATTTAAGTAGACACTTACAAAACACAAGAACCTACGAATGAACAAATACTTTTGGAGTATGCAGTACACTTCGAGACTGCGTGCTCCCAGCAGATGGTGTCTTGGTCGTCGAAGACACCCCGAGGATCCAAGCAGCCATCGATCCTCGCGACGGTACAGTCGGTGCTCGCACGCTAACTCGAATCATTCTGTTGATTACAGATAAACTCTGGATGGTCACTGGGTCCCGAGCTCTGCGACATGTGGACCAGCAGCGACGTTCTCTGCTGCACTGCCTCGATATTGCATCTGGTGGCTATCGCGGTCGACAGATATTGGGCAGTCACCGATCTCAATTATATACAGGTTAATTAACACCGTCCACGCGGTGACAAGCAAGAAACGGCACACTGAGAACCGATCGGAACGAGTGACGAACCTGCGTCACGATCGCGTGACACGGTCCCGTTCCGCGTGGAACGACGTCGCATCGAAGGAGATCAGGACACGGTCGTGTATTGATCCTAGAATGCAATTCGATAATCGAGCCACGGTGTCCTGCTCCCTTTGTGCGACCGGGGATCATTAAAGTAGAGGATGCAATTAGCGCGGCCATTGCGTGCACCGGCGTACAATTGTTTCGTCTTTTCTTTCCGATGGATTGCTCGCTGAAGTCCTCTGGGAAGATTTGTCTTACTTTTTTGTACTTCTATAAAATACTGGCGGATCTTAGTTCTTTTTCAAAATTAGATAGTTGATCCCTTGAGAGGACTACAGGAAAGAAAGTGTACGTTATTACTGTGTTGGGTCTACTGGAGAGTTTTGTCCTGTTGAAGTCCGTTCTGTCAAAGCGGATGGAACTTGCTGGCTGTACTTGCAGATAAATTTCAAGAGATAGTATTAGATCCGAAGTTACATGCTGTGCGACTCGATCATTCAAGTCTTCAATAACAAATACACTGCTCTTCGTTGTTTTTGAGCAATATTATCTTTGGACCGCTTGGTCAGGTTTATAGGTACCAGCGAATGAGAATAACTTTTCTTGTACAATGTCTGGTTAATAATTTAATTGTTGAAGAGACCATTTGTTATAATACAACTTCTGATAGAATTAGTGACTACTTGAAAGTACCTTCTTATGTGATTTGCATATGCAGAAAAAGAACAGAAGTTTCCAATGGACCCAACAGTTTAGCCTCACCCTTCACGGACGACCATTTTCTAGTATACCGGATCTCAGTAGCAGAATTTGAATATCTCTGTCAGGATTACCGGAGGACGTCGAAATTTCCTGTACAATTGGTATCCGGTGATCGAGCCATCATACGAATGACAGTCACCGGTTAATCGAATCTAAATCCTGCGATATCCCGCTACCGGTGCCCGCATGTTCGAGATAGTTCCGAGATTCGGGACTCAGGATTACGACGATATCCTTGTAGTTTGGGAAGCTGGCCGTCTCCGACGAATGATGTATATTGGCACGAACGTTCTAGAGCAAATTGGCAATTGCATAAATTGCCATTGGCTCTAGCCGATCGCATCCCGTCGATGAAATAATTTCACCGTCGCTATTGGACAATAACGCGTAATACGTACAGCAATCTGTACGATTTTCAATAAGTCGTTCGGCGCGAATTTCAAGCATTCGAATAATTAAATAGCTTCGATATGCAGACGTTCGGGGAGGCGGGTTTGAATATTATCGCGGTCAGAGGTATATAAAAATATCTGACGGCAAAAAAGGGTCCCCTGGCGGAGGCACAGGATAATTCTGGAGCGTGATAGCCGCTGAAGGAATTTCTTTACTTCCAGGCGAGGAATCCGAAGAGGATCGGTATCCTGATCGTCGCCGTGTGGGTGGTGTCATTAGGAATCTCGTTGGCGCCGCAACTTGGCTGGAAAGATCCTGATTATTTGGATCGTATAGCCAATGGAACGTGTCTGGTGTCTCAGGACACTGCATACCAGGTGACTGCTTCATGATAAATCAGAGTCGCCCTCTAATTACACCGCTGACGTGCAGACTCGTTCAACAGTGACAAACGACATCAAATTCAACCAAACCCCTTAACATGAATTTTCTCAAACTTTACACAGGGACAGGACTGCGCGAAAATTTATATAAATGAAAGTAGACATATAAGGTGTCGAAAAAGTTTAAGCCCAGTTAAGAAAATCTAAGTGTCATGTTAACACTTTGACAGCCGAAGATGTTTTGGAAAAATCAATTGCCACTGTTCATTTCTGCAAGGCTGTAGTGAAGTAACAAAACTTCCTACATTCTTCCACCTGTAGCGATTACTTTACAATTTCTATTTTGTGAGTATTAAGTCACTCATTTTTTATCAGTGATAGGTACGCTCATTTATTTGTTTTACATGCGGGTTATTAAAACGAATGGAGTCACGTATGTATGACAGCGGCCATCGAAGTGTTAACACAGACAGGATGTTCAAAAGTGTTCAAATCCATCTGATAGCGTGTTCAGAGAGTCGAGTAAATGAAGAAACTATCTCCAAAAGTGCTTTATCAAAGACTGCTACTCCAACGCTTTCGAACATCCTGTACCGTTCAATGAACCCAGAGTTAAAGACCTCCACTTAAAAAGGAACCTCCACGCGTTTTTAGCCGGGCCTTTGAATGGACGGTTTAAAGACGGAAGCTTCTTAAAATAATTTGCAGATTTTCGCCACTTGCGCGACGTTCTACGTGCCGTTGCTGGTTATACTATTTCTGTACTGGAGGATATTTCAAGCGGCCCGAAAGCGAATCAGAAAGCGGCCGGGTACCATCGTGCAGCCACCCCGTGAGAGAAGAGGCATCCTCAGACTCGTCACAAGAAGGTTCTCGTGGTTCTTCATGGCACCCTGAATAGATACACGTTATGAGAACTCGTTAACACCGCCTCGAGCTTTCCTCGTCCGTTCATACACTACGCGAGCGTCATTTTCTCACGACGCGAATTAATAGCATCCCCGTGTCGGTCGGACTCTCATCGTCTTATTCACCGTCTTATTTTTCTGGGACACTCAGGTGAAAAGAAAGTTTATTTTTCAAGCCATGACAAGGTGAAGAGACCGTGTAACGTGTCAACAGGCGCATGAATTACATTCATTTTCGTACGGTGTTATCGTGGACTCTGAATGGATGACTGCAGAATCTGAGAACTTGAAAGAACTGCCTTCTGAAAGGTCAGCTTTTAAATGAGTGGGTTTGAGGACTTGGTACATCTAATGCTTCTGGATCACTGAAATGCTAAACGAATTTTTTCATTCGATTCCTCGATACTGGTAATAACGTTGTGACATACAATGGATTCAATGTGATTTATGAATTTGAATAGAAATTGTCTTATACTATTTTTTTGATGTAATTTTTTATGTACACAGAACCACTGCCTTCTCGATTGCTCCAGTTATGGAACAGTCTGTACAGTTGTATTTTTCTGTACAGGGTGTCTGGGTTAAATTGTCCTGACCCACGTACGAATCAAGGAACACTCAATGTCTTAACCTCTGAAAATATATACTTATTACTAGATGGATTACTAGATGGATGTTTCTACAAATTTTCATTTGTAGAATTCAATACTTTTACTATTAATGTAGTTGATGGAACGAAACATTAGCCAAACTGTATTATGTCCTTTAAATGTTCAAAAAATAAGCTTTCTATTTTTCTAACGTTATTTTCTTTACATTACATTGCTTAGTGTTTCGATATGTTAAATTGCAGAAACATCAGCCGACTACTTATTACACACGAATTCTCAGTTTCTGACGTCGGTAGCACCCGTGACAACATTTGATTTCTAAACAAATTAAAATGTACTTTGGTGTAGAGCCCTGAAGAGGTTGCTTCCTTATGTCATCATTGTATTATCGTAATTTGCATTCCTCATCCTCCAATCACTCTGAGCAACCTGTCAATTCATGACTAGAAAATATCATCGATTTCGACCTTGAAGTCCAGTCTGACGAATTGTCTGCGTGTTCCAGGCCGAGGGAGGAGTCGACGGCGTTCACCATAACGAGATCGACGCCGGACCACTCGTCGATCTCACCAGAGAAATCGTCATCGTACAACGGTGCGAACACGACGCAGTCGACGACGGTGACACCATCGACGGTGTCGACGACGACGACCACGACAACCACGACCACCGTGACGAATCCAACGAGCAGCCACTCGACCTCGTCCAGCAAAAGGACACGCGAAACGATAGAGTCGAAACGGGAGAGAAAGGCCGCGAAGACTTTGGCCATAATAACCGGCGCATTCGTCGCCTGTTGGCTGCCATTTTTCTTGGTCGCGTTGCTCCGTGCGACCTGTGAGGTCTGCGAGCCACCTGAACTCATAGCGAGCGTCTTCCTGTGGCTTGGCTACTTCAATAGCACCCTGAACCCCGTCATATACACGATTTTCTCGCCGGAGTTCAGGCAAGCCTTCAAGAGGATGCTCTGCGGTGGTTCCAGGATAATTCGCTGACAGTGGATTTAAATTCCATTTCCTTTTTTTTGTTTTTGTCGTTTTCAGAGAGCGAGAGTGCGCGAGAGAGTGTGCGTGGTCGTGTGCATCCCGTGTACATAAAATACAGTTCTTTCCTTCTCCCTCTCGGATAGCGTTCGACTACAACTATCACGTACTTAGGCATGCCTTAGAGAGAGTAGAGTATTTCCTTGAAACTTTTCACCGGAAGCAACAAGGTTTGTCGTGCAGGTGCCTGAAACCTGCTATTGTTCATAATTATTCGATGGAAGCTATACAGGATGATTCATACATGTACAGTGATGATTCAGGTTTTATTGGATAAGTAGAGGTTGTTAGGTTGAGTTAGGATAGGTGGGAAAAACATATACACTGTCAGACACCTAGAATAGCCACTCGAATAACTCTATCGATTTTAAAGATAGAAGAATGTTACATAAAGTTACTTGATTTCAAAGTTTAAGTTCGAAAAGTCAAGGACATTTCAGAGTCATCAAGTTTTTTAGTGTTTAATGTGTTGCAATGACTTCAACACTATTTAATTTCACTATTGAAGTAGAAGTAACAGAACTTTTTCATGGTAGATCTTGTTTGACCACAAATGACCTTCTTGATGACATTGAAACGTCCTTGATCACCCAACATACGATCAAAGCAAACATATTGAGGTCGCCTTGAAATCAAGCTAACTTTAATCCTGATGCATTTTTTCTACGTCTAGAAATAACCGACTCGTTCAGGTGGTCTTTTTTTTAAATGTCTCATCCTGTATTATATGTTATGTTACTACTCGTATTGACTTCAACTGGATCGTAATTATAGAATCAAAAATTTGCTGTCGTTAGAATAATTATGAACAATAGTGTTCCACTGAAGTCACCAGCAAGGTATAGCCTATCTGTGGTTGACTTCCGGTTCAGTCGGCACGGATTTCCGAGGCTATGACCAGGTTGATGACTCGAAATTGTTTCCAAACGACTGTTCCTAAGATATAGCTATCCTACGAAAAAATTCTCTTTGACATAGTTGAATTCTCTGATACGTCTATAATAATTCTTGCGCGGCTACGATTAGACGCGAGTTGGGAGGAAAGATGGCGACTTCAAGCGGATGAATCTATACAGGATGTTATCAAATTTACAACTGTATTCTACACCTGAAAGGTAATAAAAATGTTCTAGAACACGTGGATCTGCAAAACCGATTGCTATTAAGATACAGTCAATTCAAATTATAGGTTCTAAAATAACAATAGAAAGCAGAAGTGTAAGGAATTGGTTGGATTAGGTACATAACATTAATGTAGTTTATTTTTCCTAGTATAGATTCAGAGTTGATGCTGTAAAGATTTATCACTGTTATTATCATTATTTTATAGAGTATTAATTTGTCTATGCCCAATAATTAAGACCATTTGAACATTGACTATAAAGTACTGTTTCCACTGAAGACGACTATGTTAAAAAACAATCAGTCTGCGAATCCATGCGTACCAGGATCTCCTTTTAGTTCTGTCATGTAGAATGCACCGGTAAATTTTGTAATACTCCTCTAAACACACATTCCTCAGTAAAAAGTACATTCTAATTCAAAATATTTTTTTCTAAAAAAAAATGAGCAATAAGATCTGATACTTTCTGTTGCCCAAAACTAATGATTTAACCTGAATTTCCACCCCGTGTACGCACGAAAAAGTTCGACCATTTTTCATACTTCCCTTGCAATCGTAATTCTTTCGCTGGAGTCGCTATTTTTCGCGAAGCACATATACGCAGAACAATCGTGTACAGGTGTATAAAGCATCCCCCATTGCTGCTCACGAAAAATCACTGCGATCGTCATTTAAACGACATAACGATTAATAAGAATAGCATACACACTTAGTCGTCGATTTCTTCTCGTGAAAATAATAAAAAAACAGTATCGTAGTTCCCGCCGATGATCCATCGATCTCTCCGCGAATCGACAGACACGTTTTCTCCCTTCTGTAAATACACTATGATATTTCTATACGGCGTGTATCCACGGAACGATGGCGACTGTTCGTTTCGAGAAGCAGGATAACCATCTCTGATACCGCCTCAGTCACTTATAGTTCGCATCGTTGTTCTCGAACATTCGTGCGTTTTTACTTTCGAAGGTTTATCGACGATTATCGACGAACTCGTGAATCATGCGATGATTGTATCAACGAATGATTGTCCAACAAGCCTTATCGAATGCTACACTCTATCAAATAGTTACACACGCAGACAGAGAGACGCGTGGGTGGAGTTTCGAGATCTTCTGACGAAAGAAGACGAAAGAAACGGTGAAACACGAAGATTAACAAATATGAAAAATGTATCGTCAAGCGATTTAAGGTAGTTTAAGGGCCCTTTCTCGATCGAACGAACACGATGAACGAATACAGAGAGAGATCGAGGCGTTCGTTTCGAGTGTGACGCGCGATTACCAGGTGAACAAGTGAATGGAAGATCGAGTGAAACGGATGAGGGAGAAAAGTACGTTTACAACGATGCTTCGTATGTATATTTCTTTGCAATCACTCGTGTAAATAAATGCAACAGTTTGAAAAAAAAACGGCTGAGTTACGTCGGCTGTCACGTCAACTTCATGTCGCCTCGTCCGTTCTCCAATGAATTTCCTCTTTCTATCTTTTTTATTTTTTACGTTTGTTCGTCAGTCGTTACTGTTCCAACGAAATCATCAGTGTCACATGTCACGAGTTACGAGGTTTTCTGTTACACTGACGAACAGTTAACACGCTAGGAAATACTACACTTCGCCTGTACGCGGGTAGAGTGAGAAATTTGCAATAAACTCGATGAAAAAGATTAATATTATAAATAAATTTCGCTGGCCGAAATAATACTATAAATCTAGTCGAAAATATCGAACAACAATTGGATAACATATTAGTGTTCACGGTTAATATTAATTTAATCGATAGCGACATAATTACTCGATTATTAGTTACTGTTAAATGATGAAATATTGCAACGTTTGGATCCGCACGGTTTCGAGTTGAACAGCGAACGCTGAATTCCATTAATCGTTGATTCGGAAATGCTGATTTGATTAATCCTAATCGAGACCTGATCAAATTCGCGATTGCAACTCGGTTCTAAGAATCAGCAGTACAATTAATTCCAGCTCCCTGAATATTTTCAGAGATATGAATTTTGGTTCTTACTACGAGCACCTGGTGGATGCATACTTGCAGAATTGGTTTACGAAACGGTAACAAATATCTTGCGAACCATTGGTCTCGATCATGCGAATAACAGCGATATCGTGAACCTCTCCGTTGATATGCAATTATTATTATTAATTTCATCGGGTAAGAGCTCCGGCGAAACGCTCAGCATCATGCAGACCGCGATGAAGCAACGTTTACGACGAAAATGTGGTTTGGTATTTTTCTGTACTACTACAATACTACTTTTATGAGTACCAGCAGAATTATTTTAAATTTCTAATTTAATTTTACGGTAAATTTTCTTGCATAGAAATGTTCATTTGCAATTGAAGGGTAAGGGGAAACAACAGGATATGTCCATTTTTATTCTGCATTGTTCAACTTGAAAGAAAAATTAAAATAATATTGTTACGAACACCGTGAAGCCAACCGTGATCGACCCGAAGGGAGCGTTCGATCTGTCGTTAAAGGACGATCGCCGTTATTGATAAAACAGATCAATGAGAGAGTCTGATTGACAGTCAAGGAGACAAGACGTGATATTATAGACTCTGCCATTCCTTGTTTATATCCTCATAATAAAGTTATAAGTGTGAACATGTCGTGCGATGATAATCCCCGGCGCAGCAATATAAAACAACTATATTTTCGCTCATTTTTTTCTGTCGCCTGATTAAAGTATAACTTCATGTCATGAACAATACAGTTACATTCAGTTTCTTTACTGTTGCACTAAAATATTAAAAATTGATTTTCTCAATGAAGCTGTTTTATGACATTCCTTGTTTTTTCCCTTACCCTTTAATTGTGCTTCGTGTTGGGATGGTCACTACCCCTCATTTGCCTGACAGATGAATGCAGTGAATTCGGTAAAACACAAATTTTTATTTTTTTATGACATTTGAGTTCTTTAATATTTGTATAAAATGGCTAGGGTGATAGTGAATAATATGAATGGTTCGGTGGATCCTTGTGTGGATTTCTATGAATATGCATACGGCAATTGGCCGAAAGTGCATCCAATTCCAGCTGGAAAGGACTCGCGGACGGTGTTAATGGCCGCTGAGGAAGAAAATAAAGGAAAAGTCGAGGATAAGTTCCATGGCGTCGTTTGCAAACTGAGAACTTTCCTTCCGAAGTAACGGAAGGACTTTCCGCAGATCTGTTAAAGCTAGAGCCCCGTGGCGATGAAATTCCTTCGGTTAAATTGCTGAAGAAATGGTACAGGGCTTGCCTCGACACAGCTACCAATTTGAATTCAACATTTTCTCCGGGAAATATCACTAAATATCGTGCGGTGTAAACTATACCTTAATTAAGAGAAATTCAGAGGAAATTGCACCTGCACTTGAATTTTCTCGGAATTAGCAGGGAAAGGTTGAAACTACGCATCAAAATTTTGTTAAGATTTTTTAATATCGTTGAAACGTTAATGGAACGTCTCTCCTACAACACATACAATTTTATATACTCGAGTCATTATTGACTGAAGCATAAATTTGAAAATTGTTTTACTCCCTCACCTTTCAAAACGAGACTGAAGAGTTACATGAATTGCAATTTGTGTTACTTTATTTTTAGAGGCTAGAAACTGACTGCCAGAGTGCTTCCAATTACTTAATATATTTTAAATGCAAATGAAAAAAACATGTTCATATCCAGGGTGTTTCCGATCTGGTGATACAACCGGAAAGGAGGTGAATCTACATGAAAAAATTAGTCGAAAATGCAGAGTGACATTTTTTCGTACGAGACTTCATTTCCGAATAAATTGATGTTGAAGATTCCTCGAGTTCGCATGCACTTACACACGATCACACTTATGCCTACTGTCTGTAGTACCTACCGCGAGGATCATGTCGGTGTTCTCTCGATAGACAGAGTGACAAAGTCTGGTATACTGACTCGGAAACGATAACAAGCCATGAGGTTGGTGATGTTCACGAATACAAACGCAACAAAAACTAGTCTACAGAATAGTCACGTGAACGCGTACTGGACGAATCTTCAACATCGATTTATTTGGAAATAAAGCCTCGTACGAAAAAACGTTACTCTGCATTTTCGACTTATTTTTTCATGTAGATTCACCTCCTTTCCGGTTGTACCACCAAATCGGAAACACCCTGGATATCAACATTTTTTTTTCATTTGCATTTAAAATATATTAAGTAATTGGAAGCACTCTGGCAGTCAGTTTCTAGCCTCTAAAAATAAAGTAACACAAATTGCAATTCATGTAGCTCTTCAGTCTCGTTTTGAAAGTTGAGGGAGTAAAACAATTTTCAAATTTATGCTTCAGTCAATAATGACTCGAGTATTTAAAATTGTATGTGTCGTGAGAAAAAATGATCAGGATTAATCTTTGAGAAGACGTAAGAAGACGACAACGAGAAAGAACGTAACGATACGTCACCGAACACATGTTAATATTAAAGATTTTTATATACTCTGTACAAATGTATGATTTATATCGACAACAACAGCACAAAGAATGGCTACTGTCACTGTAGCAATTATATGTTAAAATACAAAACTGAAACTAGTAGTGAAATATAATTGTAATAATAACTGTTAATTAAACAAGTATTAAATGAGTTATATCCAATAGTTTATAGGGATGAATAAAAATACTAAGATAATAATTCAAGTTGCCAATGTAGTGAATAGCAGGCAATGATGAACAGAAAAAGAGAAACGACGGAAAATGTAATATTTGTACGGGTGCAGTAAAATTACGATATCTCGCGTGGAATCTGCCACGGTGGATTCACAGACGAGCATAGAGAAAGTAGAATGTTCGCGTATAGAATACGGATGCGGTCTAATTTGGATTATGGCGAGTACGAACACAGTGCAGGATGCGCCGGCACGTGGCGGCGATTTAATTTGGATTAGTCGTACGAATTAGCCCGACCCGAGCACGATTATTTTCGAATTATTCGCAGGTCTCACGGTTGCATCGAAAAGGCGAAAATGAATGAGATGATCATGTACCGGTGCGTCGAATAATTTTTCTTCGAGAACACTGAATATGGTACGATTTCCATTATTTCGTGTAAACAGAATTTGCAAGTACCGTCACTTGTTCAAGTATTTGGAAAACACTGCAATAAATTCTGGTGTTGGTACATTTATGCCTTGTGCCACCATTCGTTATTCTTAATTATAGTCAATTTTCTAGTAGTTTAGTACATGGTCGATATAATCCTATATCGTGTAGGTGTTCCTAAACTGATGGTTCAAACTTTAGGAGAATATAGAACTTTCTCAAAACTGAATCTTAAATTATGTTAATTGTTACTTTGCACATGGACGAAACCACGTTGTCGTTGTTAGTGCAATAAAGCATCTAAGATATATGTACACCGTCTACTCTACATTTTCTGCAGTCAATAATAGACATTTGATAACATCGACAAACTACAGAATAGACCTATCATCTTATGGGACTTCGTGTCACATGTTCTGAAATACCGACTTCTCGAAAAACCACAGGTTTTCTTGCGTCCTCTGCGTCTAGGGGTGGTGATTTTGGAAATCAAATACGTTCCAACCACCAAAAACGGTAACATCACTAAACTCGTACTCGTCTCCTAAACAAGGCAAAGGATTTAACCATAAATTATAATAAAATATATTCTAAAACTGAAATTCATCTTATTACGTTGGTAACTTTAATGAAGATGAAGTAGTTGGGGAACTCTTTGGCATTCATCGACCCAATAATTTTTCTTTTAAGAATTATTAAACTTGTAATGAGTTAGTTTACAGTTGTTTTCCTTCTTCTACCTTATGCACGTATAGTGTAACAAAAATTATAACGAAAGAGGTTAAATGTTAAATATATATGTAATTACTTCTTGAATGCATAAGTAGTAAAGTCAGAACGATAGAGGCACGATAGCACTGTTTTCATTATTCCAAGACGTAAGAAAGAAATTACGTTAATTTTTAAAGCACGAGTGAACAAAACTTATGGCCGTATGTAAATCGTGAGTTTGATAAAATTAGGGGAGTCAGGCGGAAGGAAAGCATATGTAAGATAAACGTGAAATACAAAATGTATATTCACGCCAAATTTAAATTCAAGAAATCGGTATTTATTCTCTTGCAACGTTCACTGCATTTAGGAGGCTTTTCCTGATGAAAAAACCTCTTGCTAAGGAGTTCTGGCACATACACGCTTGGCCCCTTCCTAATTTATGGCAGGGTCCCCATCAAAAGGCACGCGACGTTCTGGCCCTGCGTCACCTCAAGATGTGAGGTATACCTTGTTGAAGCTGGTGATATTCCGCGTCAGATAGGTACCCTGGTACCTGTTTCTCTCCACTTCCAGAATCAAAAAACAGAGAGTTGTTGTGGCGATTCCGAAACCTGCCCGGTTAGCTGTCGCGCTTAGTTTTCATCAATTTCTGGCGTTCCTGTTGCAGCTACGAAGATTTGAGGTAAACCATATTGAAGCTGGTGAAATTCCGCGACATTTAGGTACCCTGGTACCCGTCTCTGTCCCCCTCCAGAGACATGCCACGAACTTTTCTGACAAGTGACCAGATTATGGCCCCCTCGAAATCATTCTCTTCTTATCTGAACCATTTTTTGATACAACATATGGTGTACGAGTAATTTGCATTTATATGTTAAAACCGGTCATCCTGTATGTATGTGTTTAAATAATAATTTTGTAGTCGCCGCCGTGATGTTAACATCAGTACTGGCATGTTGTAGTACCGTTTGGGAACAAAACCAAAGAGAGTGTGCAATAAAATATGTAACATTTATTCATGTTTATATTACTGTTTTAAATCAAATAAATTTTTATTAAGCTTGATTTTACTTTAATTAACATTTATCTATTCTAAAAACAAAATCTGTACATGGACGTTGTTCAGACGTCTTTCGGACATTGTCAGGACGTTTTTCGGACATCTTTAAGACATCTAGAAAACGTCTATAAAACATATTTGAAACATTTGTAAGACGTCTTTAAAACATCTATAAGACATCTGTAAGACGTCTTTAAGACATCCTGTTTTGTTACATAAGACGTTCGGAAGACGTATTAAGGACGTTTGTAGGATATTACCGACGCGTCGCGACGTCTGTAAGATGTCCTCAATGTCCGGGACAGACGTCTTTAGGATATCCATAAGACGTCTTTGTGGTATCTGGCTATGTATATTGTTAATTTAATTATAAGTACTATATCAAGTCGAATATAAGACGTTATTATTATTATTTTCATATGGTAAACCAGAACCCACTCTAACTAATTATTTTAGCCTAAGAAATAATATTTTTCATCGGTTAGCTGGACGAACCCAATATTTATTTATTTATGTGTCTGGAGAACATAGTTATACTGTGTGAAAATTTCTTTGAAAATGGTTCTACATCAGATTCCTCAAATCAGAAAGAAAACCAAAATTTAAAAAAATGTGTTGGTTTGTTTAAAAATTTTCTGTTATTATCTTTCAGACTTCTTAACACATTGTATGCGAGCTTTCTTGCCTGCTTCAACCTACGTGGTGCGGGCTATTTTTCACGATTTGACTGTGTCGAAAAAGGATTTCAAAAAGTCACTCTAATTACTAATATACCTTCATTATATTTTCATTTGATCTTTTTTAGTTCCTCACCATGAACCGTTCCCTCGATGACATCTTACCATCAAAATACATTATTTTATAAAATACTATTTTATGCAGGTTAAAATAAAAAATACTAAATTATTAGCGATTTGAAAGACAACGACCTTATACAAAACAATATACTTAAAACTCTAATAATATTCCATACTGTGAAACCGCTCAAAATATTTTCCTGCATGAAGTGGTATACAACAAAACTTGCAAATGTAGCAGGTTACGCTCCACTTCTTATGACCCGCACACACTCGACATTGTCGTTGTGGTTTTTTTTTTCTTCCCCGCTGCTACAATTTTTTCTAATTTATGCTTCGTCACATCCATGGATACGGCTTCAATTTTTAAACGTTTAGTTCGCTGGCAAACAGAGATACGCATCCGCATTTCAATCAACAATTGTTAAAAACGTATTAGTACGTGTCCCGCAGACTGCCGACAATATACGAAAAACGTACTAGGGCGTATCCCGCATACAATGTGTTAAATAAAGACAAAGTTATACAGTAAACAGAAACGTACATTTATTTACTTCAAAATATTTTCTTTATTATACTTTTGTTACATATGTATATTGTTGGTTAACGAGTTATTATTTTATGCATTAATTGCTATTACTAAAATTTCAATATTTTAAATTGAAAAAAAGAATTTTTTCTACATAAATTTCAGACACGCCCAATGTTTACCGAATAAGCTACGCGCCCAGTGATATCTGCTTTGTTATATCTAGGAATAATGAAAACAGTGCATTTAATCTCTATCATTTTCATGTTTCTATTTCTGTATTCAAGAAGTAGTTATATACGTATCTAACTTCTTTTGTTATAATTTCTTGTATACTTCGTTATAATTTCTTTCTACAGGTGCTTAAGTTAGAAAAAGGAAAGAAATATAAATGAACTCATTACAAGTTCAATAATTCTTAAAAGGTTAATTATTAGATGTTTTATAGTAATGTAGGGTTAAATCTCTTTCTATGTTTATGAGCCGAGTACGAATTTACTGCCGTTACCGTCTTTGGCGGTTGAATTGTATTTGATTCCCAAAATCACCGCTCCTAAACGCAGAGGGCAAAAGGAAAACAGTAGTTTTTCGAGAAGTCAGTGTTTCAGACCATATAACACGAAGTCCCATAAGATGATAGATCTATTCTGTACTTTGTCGATGTTGATACTAACTACTGGAATTTTCTCAAATTTTTTGTATGTATTTCAATGCAATAAATAAATAATTCGAATACAAATGGGCCAGTGTACAATTTACGCTGTCACTCATACAGAATCTCAAAGTTAAAGAAGTTAAATTTTGTTAGTTTTTAATCAATTTAGTATACAGGTTCTTATCAGTGAGTGTCTGATCGATTCGATATTTCTCCAGTTACCAGCAGCCAGTGCAAATCGATATTACCCCAGTATGGTACAAAAGCACGACAGTTTCTATTTGCAATTTACTCGGTTAATACATGAAACTTTTAGGATAAAAAATTGCGGGAATTATTACAAAAACTGGCAAAAGCTTCTTCGGTGCTAATCCAGTGACATCAAACGAAGAGAAGAGAATGAGAACGTTTGGTCTGCAAGCTCGTGTCCGACAGAACAGGGATGATATCCAAGGTACCGTTCTCCTCGATGCTCGGTTTCCTGAAGAAAAGCTCCCTCAACAGGGTTCCCTCTGTGGAGGGTTGCTCCAAGTCGTCTTTGCTTTTGATTCGTAAATTCTGTCGGCGACACGAGATGGAATCCCTGTCGAATTCCCCCTGACTGCTCCCCGAATCGGGTCTAAAAGGAGAAGGATAAAAAATGTCATCATAAACTCTTCTTTCGATTCTGGAATTATTGTTAATCTATTTCTTGTTCAATATATGCACGAGAAGACGCAATTCGGAATTTTATCATAAAAAAATATGTCTTGAGCAATAAAATATAGTCATTTTGTAATAAATTGGGTCTATTACAGGATAGCGAAGAAAAGAAATGTTGGCTGTTCAAGGTCGTTCAGGAGTTTCCTTTAGTACACTTTTTAGAATCTTGTGACCTCATAAAAATCATTTACAATTGTTGCATGAATACTCTGCCAAACAATAGAATACTCCGGAAGCAAAATGTGTAAAATATTTTAAACGATGCAAATTTTTGCCATCGGCACGACAACGCACAAAGCACCGGTTCCCATTAGATCACCGAACTTAAACTGCACTGGACACGTTCAGAACTCAAATAGCTGACGCATTAAAAGCTTCCGTGTGCTGTTGGCAATTCCAATAGTTCAGAACTCATCTACAACTATCGTTCGCTCGTAGATCTTAACTAATGAACCCAATAGTCTATAGGAGTGACCTGACAGTTAATATTTCACACTCAGAATATACTACCGCCGAAAGATCAGTTAGAACCTGGTACAATCAACTCCAGACCCGGGTAAAATTTAGAAAGTGAATAACACCTCAACACCTAAAATTTGATTTCCAAGCTATGCTACTACCCAAACTTCAATAACAAATTTCTACAATTAACTTCAAACCCGGTACAAAAGCTGTGAGCTAATTGGAAGTTATCTTGACAGACAATGTTTCACGTTTAACTTACATATAATACAAGTTAAATTACGATTAAAACCTTCTCGACTCAACTCTAAACCCCACTTTAAAATTAGAAACTAAATTTCAAGCGACTTAAACGGTCAATATCTCACACTCAGATTATGCTACAAGCAAATCCTCAATCAGATCCTTCTACGACCACCTGAAAATTCCTTCACGAGTTAATTTGCTCGCGCTAGGTGCAGAAGACAAGATAATCTTCTGCATCATCAAGGAGAAAACGTAACATCATTTCTCCTGTACAGAGCGGTTTGAAAAATGTAGAACCTCGAGCACGCTGGTCGTGCCACGTTAATAACGTTTTCTTACATCGTTATCCCCGGCTCTTCGGTTTGACAAGCTCGGTGAGCCTTCGCGACATCCCTGAAGCGTTCCTTCGAGCGCTCGAGTCTCTCCACTTCAAGCGTCTCCTTTGTTCTTTGGAACGTACTCTTCAGGGACTCGACTTCCGTCTGCTTCTCCAGTAAAGCGTTCTGCAGCCGCGACTTTTCTCGCACCAGCTCCCTCACCGTCTCCGTCAGCTCGACGAATTGTTTCTCCTGCGCCGCGATCTGCCGGGTCAGCAGCTCCAGAATTCGGGAAATTCGAGTCTTCAGCTCGTGAGTCTCCGATTGCGCCCGTCTCAACTGATGACAACTCGATTTCAGATAGAATTTTAACCATTTTTACTGTTAAATGCATCAATGGAGGACCCTTGAACGCCCAGTCACAAACTTTTTTATTTTTTCTGTTTTAATTTGGAGTGACACATGAAATTGATTAATTGAGTACGGTGTCTCAACGTTGATTTATGAAACATTCTTCAGGGTATTTTTATTTGAAACGAAGTTGCTATATCTGCCACGACCCGCGTTTCAATGAGCTCCAAAATTTGTAGTCTGTTGCAATATAAAAGTAAATACGAGAATGTTTGGTAAACTTGGTGAGCCGGACTAGGTGTGCTCTGTTTAATGGAAATATTTACGTATATTTGTACTTTGCTTATTCGCGAGTCCAGTTATAAAAATAAATCTCGGAAGAATTGAAGGAAATTTTTCAGTTAATTCTTTCGCTTGTTATTCAGAGGAGAATTGCAGTGATAACGTTACTTGGAATTCTAATTGCTTTTTATCAGATTCTCGACGGTCCAGCGAGTTTTGATACTGGTTCTTCATAGCTTCTTTCTCCGATTCGCTCACCACGAGCTCCGACCTCACGTCTCGCATCTCCTTCGTGCATCTGCATGAGAATTTAATCACGCTGTTTCAGAACGAACATTCCCTCGAATCACGAATGTGATTGTATTAAACATTCGAGAAAACCACAGTCACGAAAATGAAACTGGATTTATTTTCTCCGGGCCCACGAGAAAAATTTGCAGAATTTCCTGCTTCGGTCAGAGTTGAGCTTCCACCACGCGATGAGAAGCTTAACACGAAGGGTGGAACGGTCTTTTTCAGGTACTGGGTGAATTATAAAATTGTAAAGTACTTTTCGGGGACTGTAAAAAGAGAGGAAAAAATAATCGTATGCACGGTCATATACGCTACTATCTTAATCGAAATCGAGCTTCTGGCTCACACCCTGATATGCAGATCGGCGAATAATAATCTCGACTAATCCGTTGCAGAAGAGTGGCCGATAGAATCATTCCCGAGGGTAATTCCAGCTCGACCGTACGCGAAACGAAAATTACTCTCGAACTTCTAATAGCTTAACTGGTTTCGATTGACGAAATTATGCAACTTGACCTTACGAATTCTCCTTGCGTTTCTGGTAGAATCGTGCAGATCATCGTTACTATGAAACATCCATCTTACACAGTATGATCAGTAGAAGTAATAAAAATGCAGAAAGAAAGCACGTGGTCACACAAAATTGCAAGTAGCGTATTGTACAACCGAAGCTTAGGTACAGTGTCCAGTTAACCCATTGCCCCAAATGACAGTTATGGCAGTCTCGTAACTTTTGCTAAAAAAACAACAACGAACTTACCAGGCGACAAATGACGGCTATAACGATCATTTTTTTTTTATAAACTAATAGAAATCGTATTACTTCACCCTTATAAGCATTGTCTGTTTATCTAATTTCTTGTAGCAACAAAGAAACATTTTAAAAAAAATATGTTTCTAAGGCCGATCTAGAAAAAAAGTGTGCGTCTATGGGTTAACTGTGTTAATATTTTAACAATAGGCCATATCATGTCTCTAAACAAAGTATTGAATTATAGTAAACCCCAGAAAATTCCTGAAAATGTATAATATTTTATTTTGATATGGTATCAGTGGAATGAACCAACAATGGTCAGACGAAAAATAACAAAGTTTACTGTTATAGGTTATTCTGAAGTTTATCAATGAAATAACGTGGTGCATTATCTGTTCGTCAGTAAAACTCTTTTTATCTGTCAAAAGGCTTTAAGGCAGCATCGACAAAACCTCTCCCCTATCGTGGAAGCTGAGTCGAATGAAAAAGAAATTATCCGAGTTTCTATGCCAGAGGGGAAAGAACTGAAGCAAAGTTTCAATGAAAACGTCCCAGTATATTAATGACATTATTGTATTTTCTTCAATAAAGGACCTATTTAAATATTTCAAAGACCTTTCCCCGATGCTTGAAATTGAAAATGACAAAAGCGCTTGTAATAGAATGAGAAGAAATTTTCCGAGTTCTTTAAAGGAAAACGTCCTTCTACATACGGCATTTGTGTTTTTGTACTTTCCATAACCATGAATCTAAGTAATTAGACGTCGTCCTGCAGGCTTTCACCTGAATTGCAAAGAGTTCTAAATAACGTACAGTATAATTGAAATTCCTTCTTACAGTGTGAAGGCTGAATTAAAACGAAAGAAACATTATTAGGTGTGCGCAAAAGATCTACCAGTTTTCCATCATGCGAATTCCAAGTAAAAGATTTAAGTGATACGTGCAATAATAGATAGCCAACATGCTTCGTGGAGAGGGGTATAAAATGGCACCAAGTATGTAGGTGCTGGTCATTCCAAAACAATTTGAAGGAAAAATTGAAGTCTGTGAGTCTAGCACTGGTTAAACGTGAAAACGTCATCTTTCATCATGATAACATTCACCTCGCATATTTCCCAGACCTTGCACCAACAGCCACAACATTTTTCGATCTCTACAGAGCAATTTCGCTGGAAAACCCGTCGATAAAGTTAAAGATATCAGAACTGTACTACAAGAATCTTCTAACTCGAAAGCGAAAGAGTTCCATAACAGGGGAATTCAACTACAGTCAGGAAGATGGCAAGAAGTCATAGATAATAATAGTAACTATATAAAACAGTAAAAATGTTATTTAATGAATGAATTAGTTTTTCTTTTCTGTTAACAGGATGAGTAGAACTTTTTCACACACCTAATAGAATCTCGCTGTGGAGGAACAGATGCCAATGGAGGTTAAAACGGAAACGTCTTAATTAATTACGATGTCGTGATACAAAGTGCAAGAGAAGGGAATTTACTTAATAAATCTAAATATAAAAATAAAAATATAAATATAAACATAAAACAGTAAAGGTGTCATTTATTTAATAAATTAGTTTTCTCCTCTGCTAAAAGGATGAGTAGAACTTTTTCACACACCTAATAGAATCTCGCTGTGGAGGAACAGATGCGAATGGAGCTTGAAACGGAAACGTCTTCATTAATTGCGATGTTGTGATACAAAGTGCAAGGGAAGGGAATTTACTTAATCAACTGCTTCACCAGCTGGGCTATCCTTCTCCTGTCGGAAGGACAAAGATCCTGAATGTGAGGAAACGAGCCGGTAGCCTCTTCTGCGGTTTCGCCACTGCATTTCGAGCAGAATTCCTCGTCGGCCTTCACCTCCAAGCTCTCTGTCGAGATCGTTTGTCTGCTCGAAGATTAAACGGTCACAACACTTTCCTTTATTAACAGACACTATACTGTGCAACTGTGTATAGTTGTCTAGCGCTGCCGCGTTGCATGCTCAGGAATGCAGCGTGTCTGTCTAACAGATTTCTCGAGACAGCGATTCGTGAGATCGCAAACGACATGGCTGACGCATAAGGGAATTCCCTCGTGGCATATAAATTCCTTTCTGGTTTCTAGGTACGTAGTAGGAATTATACTAAGCAACCAGAGGGTTAGAAATTTGTTTTTAAATTGTGGATGTTCGTCTGATTTAAATTATTGTCCGTAGCTCTTTAGATTGGGTTTGATTGTCTAAACAAGATGGGCGACGATTGGGGGAGCTCCCTCGTGACGTATAATTTCGTTTTCGATTGCTAGGCACGTGCTAGGACTTACACTGAGTAATCAAAGTGTCAGACACGGGTTATTCGATTATAGATGCTCGTGTGACTTTAATTATTGCCCGAGTCTATTTAAATTGAATCAGAGTGTCTGTACGAAATGGTTGATTCTGCAGGGAATTCCCTTCCGTCTTGTTTTCGTACGATACGAATTATTTTTTAAGCAGTAAAGAATTTAACATTCATGCATAGGATCTTTTGCAAGTTTTTCATGGATTTATACAGTTATTAATGAACTTTCTACTCATTTAATATTGTTCTATACTAAATTATATAACAGTTAAGACAGAAAGTAGTTAAACAGCGATTTAGCGACTACGTTTTCCAATGGGGTTGAACAAAATTTAAAAAAATCCATGAAAAGCAACAAAACTGTTAGACAGACTATTAATTATAACCCTGATCATTGAAAAGGAATATTTCAATTCAACCAAGTATCTTTTAATAATTCTTAATATGAAGACGCGAAGGACATGGAGCCAGCGTAGCGGCATATCATCCTGATTGATCGCTTTCCATCGAGCCATTGCAGCGGTGGATCGCAGTGAAACGGTGAAGTAAATTTCAAAGCGATCTGCCTTTTCATCAATCGCAACCAATAATCCGATCACGTCCGTAACGTCGAATGGGAATGTAACCTAGTCACGGCGCGACAGGACGTTGAAACCAATTCGCTATAACCACGGACCTTCGTTGTCCCGATGCATCTGTTGATTCTCTTGATAAATCCTCAGGGTCCTTTGATGGAGCCTGGCGAGTCTGCGCACACAGAGACCCCCGCACACACACACAATTGAACAGAAAAATCTGTGGGTTTTTTTCAACGAAACCCGACGAAGTACAGCTGGGATAAAACAAAGAAAGAAAAAAAAAGTAAATCGAAGGTGACATCTACCTCCTGCTCCATCTGATATAGGAGTTCATGAGCGAGCCGTCGTCATAGTCGTTGGAATACATGCCGGACTCGTTCCCAAGATGGTCGTATGATAGAAAGCGGTTACGACACAGAAGGTCGAAAGTCGAAAGGACTTTCGAGGTCGATTTGCGTCGACGAATCCCTCGCGGAGCGATTCTCCGCTGTCCCGAGAGCCCTCGATGCTCAGAGTCCTGAAGTTAGATTTATATCGCGTTCTAAAGGACACTTTACACGGATCGAAGCGTTCGCTGCGGAGAGCGAACGATGAGATATTGAATTCCCCGCGAAGAGACGCCGGAGACAATAATAAAAGAGAAAAGAGATGGTTCGCGTTTCAGGGTGATAAAATGAATTACCGGAGACTGCGGCGGCCTCTATTGCGGTCGTTAACCCCTTGCGCTACAATGACGAGCTAGACTCATGCAATAAAAATAGACGTCATGCAATTAAAAATGGTGTTTTATTGCAAAATTTTTCATAATTAAATCAAAGCGCAAGGGGTTAAGGTGCGATCGAATAAAGGAGCGAAGTGGTGGCTTGTCAGCTGAGTTTTATTCATAAAATCACTGTGCTCGGAACGTACAGTTTGCAGTCTTTGTGCCCACGAACCACATCCAGACATTCTTTCGTCGATGTTCACGCAGTGGGTGCAAAAGGTACACTTCAATGAAACTAAACTTGTGGAATGAACTCTGCAGCCTTCTCAGGAACGAATTTATTAAAATTATACGAAATTCAAGAAAATAATCTACACGTGCGCGTCGTATCCGTGTCAGTAATATTTGAATAAAAAAAAATATCGTGCACATATTTTCTCAATATCCTTGACAAGGTTAATACCAATTTCCCTGTTTCACTGTGAACCTGGGGTTTCAAAATCGCAATAAATGATCCACTGTCCAGTTTACACCCACTGTAACAGGATTTAAATGGTCAGTCACGCTCGTGCAATTGAAAGAGACAATGGGAATCGTACGGTGCTCAACCACGTACAATAGGACAGGCATTGACAACCACATGTGTCCGTTCAGTCAATAATTTTCAAACGGATTTCACGTTTTTCGTTGCACTCTTCGAATGGAGTCCTTCCTCGCGGTAGTGCGGTTGGAAAAATCGATGATCGACTCAGTCCTTGGATCTGAGGGAGCACTCGCGACTGATCGGTTCCGTGGTCGAGTTCTGGTGACTTTCGTCGATGCCGTTCGGACACGCGGTCAGACTGATGGTCGTTTCCTGTTCCTTGATCGGCATACTGGTCCTGACGTCGTTCCCAAGCATGGACAAGTGCACGGTGTCGCGATGTCCACGACGAGAGTCGCCCAGGTACCTCCTGGAGCTGATCAGAGAGAAACTTTGTCCCCGTCCGCGGGAGCTCATGTCCGATGACCGACAGTGTCGTCTGCGGATCCTCCTCGGCACGCAGCACAGCAAGTACCTGCGCCAAGTTTCGCCTACTTTAACAACTGGAATCTCACTTAGTGTCCTTAGTGAGATTAATTAGATGGAGTGGGGCATTAGTGGACGCAAGAACGAGAACCTGGGGTCGATAGGTGCCCGTGTACGAAATTGAGAAAGTTTCGGACACGTTGAAGAAGCTATGACATTCTTCGTGAGAGATCGCGTTCAGAGCGTCTGCTTTAACCCTTTGAGTGCGGAATAGTATGGAGTTAAGTTTTCTGTGACCGGAATATTTGTTGCTATACTGAGCATCGTATCGTGTTTTTGGACTTTCAGAAAAAATTCAAGGAGAAGTGCTGTGGAAAATAAATTGTGTCGCGAGTATTCTAGTAAATAACACCTATCACAGTCAAAGGGTTGATTGCAGAAATTTTTATAGACTAATAAATCGATCTATGGTCAGATTCATGAAACATATACCCTTTAATATACACTTCATTACGTTTATTGTTAAACAAGCATCAAGACATTTTTTATATCTTTCCTGGTTATTAACACACGGACTTGTAACAAGTTGTACGATTGACCCTGTAGAATTTTCAATAGTACTTGAAGAGACTTTAGTGTAAATATTTTAAAAAATCTAGATCTTCCTATATGCTTTCTCTATTGGAATATCTTTAAACAATTTAATAAGACTTCTTCTAATAAAAATTCAATCCATCTCGAAGTCAAAAAACCGATTGCAAATTAACTTAGTGGTACGTGACGTTGGATACAGTCAGTATCGATTCTCCATTAATCGACGAATTTTGCACCATTTCCGGCAGAATTTATGGAAATAGGTCGAACCTCGATTACACGGCAGGTGTCAAATTTCTGCCAACTTCCCCTTAACACACGATACTTTTTCATTTTTATGGTAATTGGAACGACGGAACTGAACATTTTACGTCAGAGTATTCTATAAAATTTACCCCTTTGGATTGAAATTAAATAACAGTTTATAGAGTATCACTTTCGAGTTCAGTTTATGTCCAAAGGTACTTTTATTCGTCCGAAAAAGCTTCTATTATAGTTTACCATTGAATTACCTGGCAGGGTTTTTTCTACAAGTAATATTGACGAAGTTCAGCTGTCTAGGGCTCCCATTTAACTTTGTTTCAGTGGAATTCACTTTCAGTGACGTTTATTCGTTATAAAGGACCTTTTTGTTCTCTAAGGCCCCATCAATAATTAATTTTCAGGGCCAGAAGGTTATGTTGGGCTATCACTTGACTTTCAATTTCAGTATAATGCATTTTAACTGGCGACTAAACTAAGATCTGAAACTAAAGCTCTGTTTACTTATCAGAAAGAGTTTCTTTGTTCTCTAAAATCCCTCCAATAATTAATTATCGCCCTACAATTTTGTTGTTCCACAGAAATGATTTCTTTGTTCCCTATATTCTATCAGTAATTAAATTCCACTTTAATTGCCTGTCGAAGTATTTTCTAAAGGCCCTACTGTCGCAGTAAAAATCCATAGAGTTAGATCAGACTGTCTCGCGACTCTCCAGTTCAGTGAACTTCTTTTTAACTACCAGTTAAGCTGAAACCTGCGTTTAAGTCTCTTTTTATTCATCAAGGTGGAAGTCTTTGCCCCTTGTAATCCTGTAAATACTTAATTATCGCCTTGATTACCTGTCAAAGTATTTTCTAAAGGTGCCACTGACGCAGTAAAGCGCGATAGGATTGATGCAGCTGTTGGCGAAGGCTAAACAGAAGCCGAGGATTCGGAAATAATGCCAAAACGGGTTGTAGTCCTTCTCGGCGGTGGGATGAATGTAAAACCATAGCATGAACACGTGCTGAGGAAAGAAACACACCGCAAACACGATCACGAACGCCATCACCATCTTGGCCACCTTCTTGCGCGCTTTCACCTGCTTCACCTGCAATCAAACGTGTCCCAAATTGCAACGAGACCCTATCATCCCTGTGCCTCACCCTCCGTACACTCCTCTGTGTTTAAATTACGATTCTGCCCAAGCGACTTTGAACCCAAAACGTCACTTCCAAGATATTTCTCTGGAAGTTCTTGAAGTCTGCTCGGAATCGACTTACTCTTTTCTAATAAATCACAAACGTGTTCTTCGTACAAAATCCTCGAGACCTCCGGAGGAATCAATATGCTCCCCCTGGTCTACTTCATCGAGTTTAATCGTATTACTCGTTACTCATGCCTGATGAACAACCTCCGACGAAGTTTTCTCATTTTTTGCTGCCGCTTAAATTTTCTTCTCGCCTCCAATCGCTTTCGAGATTTATTTAGTAACGAATAACCTCTTGCTGTATCAACTATGTATACACCGCCGAACAAGACCGGAAGTCTTGAAACATTTTCTATTCCTGTTAACCTATTCACGCACCAATCTGTTTTACAAAGGGCGGTTTCCTTGCAACCAACCTTTTTATTCTTGATTTTCATTCTACAGAAAATAGCATTGACATATCGTGAACAACATAGACCTTCTATAGAAAAAAGTTAACTATAGTGGGCATACTTCGCCAATCTGAATTAACTCGGGAAACAAAAGAGCATGGGATATAACAAAGTTTCAGTCTATATTTGTCACCGTATCATAAATTCTAAAGCAGGGGACAAGACAAAGAAGGGGAAACGCGTACGTAACTGTCTAGCGGATAAATTCGGTTGAAATCTAAGCGAAAATGCAAAATTGAAGCTCGCACGAGTTTACTCGGGTGTGCGAAAAATGTTCAATTTCTTGAAAACGAGTTAACTCGGGTGAGTGCACTAAGGGGTTAAAGAAATTCAGGAG
Source organism: Macropis europaea (assembly GCA_916610135.2). NCBI lineage: Eukaryota > Metazoa > Arthropoda > Insecta > Hymenoptera > Melittidae > Macropis > Macropis europaea. The sequence goes on from OU744344.1 coordinate 30,167,205, forward strand.
GGTAGTAAAATAAAAACCATGGACTGACCCTCTAATTTCTCGATTTGAATCCAATTTAGGAAATGTTGAATGAACTGGACAGAAAAATACGAGAAGCTGGTAGAAAGTCAAAGTTTGACTTGTTGAACTACTTGCAGTTGGAATGGGAGAAAATATTAGCTGATACTACTGAGAACTGCAAAGAAAAAGCGAAGGGATAGTATTAATAAAAAGATTCAGCCTAAAATCAGAGGATATTCCTAAATCTCAAGAGAGAAAAGTAATGAACACAATCGTAAAACCAAATTCTATCAAGTGCTATAAAACCGAGGAATTCTCAAATATCAACTAATATTGCACATTGGATATTTCTTTTAACATTTCGAGGACGTTTAAGTAGTGAGCAATAATCAAACTAATCAATCCAAGCAGAATTGTCGTAACAAAAAATTTCACCTGTCTACTCACCTGACCCTGCATCTCACCAGGTATGTTTCTGGTGCTCCTCATCAGGTGCCTGGCCATCAGGATGTAGAAAACCGCAATTATACTGAGTGGCACAGCATAATAGATGACGAAACGACAGATTAGGATGGTCCTGGGGTAGTTCGGACCAAATTCTTCCGGGAACGGATAGCAGGCCTTAAAAAGAAACACACGGCTGAATAAAAAGTTTACAGTTTGATCCGCAGCATCGGTTGAATCTATACACTATCACGGAACATTGATGCTTCTTTTTTATTGTAATGGCGAGTGGGATCGTAAAAATTCCAAGCAGTAAAACCGATTACTTTACAGTTAGTCGTTTCGAACTCACGCCGAAGCTCACGTTGCTATTCACCCTGAAAACTTTGACGTAGGAGAAAGAAGCTGGAATGGAGCATATAATGGCTAATAGCCAAATCATCGCGGTGACCACCACGGTGAACCTCGTTGCTCGTCTTCCGGTACCTTCAACAATAAACCGAATAGTACAGACATCACGTTTTAGCTTGGATTCCACGTGACACGTATCCTCGGCCATGCTCCACTGTTTCGTTTACAACGTACTCTATAACAGTCCTCAAATCTCGAAACATCTCTCGTAAAACGATTGCCCTCTTTACAAGGATTCTTTTACGAGGGTAAATTCTGTTTTTCCCTGGTAATTCTCTTTTACGATTGCTTACGAGTGCAGTGAAAATCGTTTATTACAGGTGACAGGTGTTGATCACTGTTTTATTAAGTGACGCAGTGAGAGCTGACGTAAATTTTCAATCTGTCTTTCGAAGACATAATTTCCTCATTGAGTATTGGAAAATCGTATGTATAAACTCCCAATATAATTACAATGATTCTGAAATTCTTTTTAATCTCTTCACTGGTAAGATATTGACGTTTGTACATAAATGAAAAAAATTATACAAATTTCTAATCAATAATTCAAAGCTGAATAGTTTTCACATTGAGCATAAAATATAACCAGGATGAAAGTGTTCAGAGATTCGACTCATGCAACTTCTAACATAGTTATAACAGTGGCTAGAATTTTATCTAATTTATCCGTCAGCGGTTAAAAAAGCAGGTGTTATCCAGGGTCGTAAGCATGTAGTTTTTTTCTGTTAGCGGGGTCGAGGGAAAAAGTTCGTAACACGGCGGAGACAGTGGAATGGGAAATCGAAGATTATACCCGTGGCGTGGAGCTTTCTCATCGGGTCGACGATAGCGAAAAATCTGTCCGCGGAGAGTGCTGTTAGAGTGAACACCGAGACCCCGATCGAGATATCCTTGGCGCACTCGGACACCTTGCATAGCACCAGACCGAACGGCCACGAATCCAATATGTAGATGGTGATGGTAAATGGCACGCATGTTACTATCACCTGCAACGTAACATTTAATAGACGCGTCAGAATAAACGAAAAACCTTTTCAGTGGCTGCGCTTCGTTACAGAGCTTTTTCACGGATCGCTACAAAGCATTCGGCGACCGACAGCGTTATTTTTACGCTTTGAATGCGGTGCACGATTTTCTGCAAATTTCACAGCGTTCCTGGAACGTGAAACTGATTGAAGAGAAAATTAATACGCTCGTGGATACGTCAAAAGAATTTTCAGAACAGACGAGGGATAGCAATAATGTTGGGAACCTACCCTGGGCTAATGATAAGAGGGTAATAATAAAGGAAGTTTATTGAAACAAAAGTAAGTAAGGGACAAAAGGAAAGTAAAATTCAGCCAGAAATCTATAGTATGTAATAACACTCCATATATCAGTGATAACTGAACTGCGGGTCTTTATGCAGTTTAATATATCCAAGTTCGCAAAGAACGCGTATTTTATAGAGTATGGGAAACGAAAAATGTACTTTCAAACGTTTCAACCTCAAAATGCAGTTTTTCCATAGTTGCGTTTCATCAGCTACAGGGAAATCAAAAATATTGAAGTCTAGAAATGTATATTTGCATAAAAATCCGCAGTCTAGTGATAACCGTGTTAAAATATCAAGTATCTAAAAACCCAAACAATGTGGAGTTCCCGTAGCCCGTACTCTAAAAAGGTCTACAAGATTCATAGCGCCGGTGTATACAGAATCCGCTATAAATTCTGTCGCATGAATCTACGAGAAGCACACAGGGCTCGCATAGCAGGCGAAACCGGAAGATCGTTCCAGCGGAAGAACGGCCCCAGAATTCCTTCGAGCGATCCGATCAGCGTGAAACGAATCGAGAAACAGTGTTCCGTTCCGTTCGGACAGCCAAAAAGTTTGATGCCCGAGGGACAGACAGGATTTTCACGTTGTGTAAGAATGAACACGTGCCAAGAGATCTCCGAGCGCCAATGAAAACACATAAATGTTGGGAACGTTCCTCATCTTGCTGTGCCGCAGTATGGTGAGAGCTAGCACGCCGTTTCCGGTTAGACCGATCAGCAGTATCAATAAATAGACGATGGGCAATATGTAGGTCTCTGGCCGGTCCTCGTAGGGCGTGTAGGGTTCCTCTTTGTCGTCGTTGTCCTTCAGCGACGTCTGATCGATCACGCCGTAGACGCTGGTGTAATGCGTCGTCGAGGCCACGCCGGAAGTCACTTTCAGAATGGCCGAGGAGGACGGTGTGGCCCATGAGACCGGAAACGGGCTGACGGTCGTCGAAGACTCGAACATGATTTCGTGTTCACCCTGATCCCTTCCTTAGTGCATCTGTACTTCGTTGGGCTTCACATCTTGATGGTTGGTCCGCTGGCCACTTCCGCTTCACCAGCTCCCTCTTGTTTGACTTCGTGCTAGGTCTGGAATTCAGAATGAAACCGATATTAAAGCTTGAGGCGTGGTGCTTTTGTGTTAAGATATGTTCCATTGGAGTGGGTTTTAAGGTTAGGAGCATGGACAAATTTATACAGAAGCTTGCATTGTTTTCAGGAGTATTTTTTTGGTTTGTAAATATTATATGGTGGGTATGTTCCGTCAGAGCTTTGAGGCTAGGAATAAGAGAAACCTTTGTATCAAAACTTGTTGAGGTTCACTATTCATAGGGATATTTATGTAACTTGTAAAGTGGAAAAATTCATATTACAGCCTGTGGAGAATTGTCGCGTGATAGACAAGCTCCATTGGATCAGATATCAAAGTTAAAAATAAAAAAATGACTTCCATCACAGTGCTGATAGTTTGAATTATAGCGCAATATTCCTTGATTGATGTTCCTTCAGATCGTAGCTGTCACGTGATAGGCATTACACTGATATTGATCTGTATTTCATGAAGAAAGAAACTCTTATCCAACTTCGGCATTAATCCAAATAAATTTATACATTCGAGAATACTGATGGACTCTCTGGACGCGGACGCAGAGTAACTTCTTCCCGATTTTCCCCAGGATATCCCGCTGGGAAAGCGTTTAAAACAGTTCTCCGCGGTCATCCTTTTTCTCAGCATGAGCTAGCGAGAGGCTAAAGGTGAACGCTGTAAAGTGGATAAAAAAAGCTCCGTCGCAACGGGTCATTATTTCCCGTAAAGGTAACCGAAACGAGTCTCGCGTGGTGCTTTTAGGTGAAAAAAGGGTGTAGGTCGAAAGTATTGTGCCGGGAGACACTTAACTCGCATGGAAGAAGCGCGTGAGCTTGAAACAGCTCCAGTGAACCGTCGGTTCCACGAAATTACAAGCATCTAAGCGAGTGGTTCACGGCTGGGAGAGCTGGGGAGGGCACGATTGTAAAAGAAATACGACGAAAAAGCTCGCGGCTAACGAGGTCACGTAGTTCCTGCGCGTAGCTTTCGCGGCGAGAAAACGCACCCGTGTTGTAAATTTATCGATGACGCTTTTCACGGCCTAAGCAACGGAACTCTCGTTAACTTCTCCGCCAGAGGACCGTCTCCCCTTTCCTCATTATAGGATCTCCCATTATTGGATCCTCCCACACCTCGCGCCCCTCGTTTTCCAAAATACGAAAAATACCTCGAGGATGCAATTTCCTTCGAAGTCGTTTCTCGTCGCGAGAATAAGCGCACCCGTCGAATCCTGGCGAATTATCCTCCAGTCTGCCTCTATTCCACCCCATTTCGTAAGAACTTTCACTAATGCGGATTGTTTAGTCCGCTGCTCGAAGTATTGCACCGAGAACCGTACTAGGTGACCAGGCAAACTGGTTTCGATTTATTGAGCTCGAAAAAATTAATCTGATTGAAGAAAGCTTGATTGCTTCTGGGATGCTGAAAGGAAAAATGAAAGCAGGCTTATGTGACTTCAATCAGATTAACTTGCAAAATATCATTGCATCCAAACATCAGTCTGACCTACCTAACTGATGGGTAGACTAATCTAAAGCTGAAGGAGGATTGAATTTCTGGGATCTGTAGTCTGAGCGAAATCTAGAACACCTGAACATTTCTCTGATCGAATTAAACCACAGACTATAATCAGGTATGTCTAATATATATAGTCCAGCTGCTTCTGGAGCTCAATCGACTGATAGCTACAATGTGGTCTGACTACTAGATATCTCATTTCACTGCGCAATTACGGCTGGTGCAAACTGCCTCAGCAGTCTTCTTGTCTCAGCAAATCCTGAATTTTCAAGACGTAATTACTTCTGAAGATGAATCTGATATGATTAAAAAGTATAGATGGCTGACAGGAGTCTCATTTTTATAGGACAATATCCTTTGAATTCTGTTCTTATATACAAGTCACAGCATAATGGCGTGAAGTGTCTCGACGAAGCTAACCTTTAGAAAGTTTTTCGCAGCACTTGGTCTGGCATCGTACAGAATACCGTCGAATATGATACTGAAACTTGCTTAAAGTAGGATCACCGGGGGATCAACAGTATTAAGTCGGGGTTAAGTGAAATTGCGAGACCAGATGGCGCCTTCGGTTTAGTGTTAAGGCTGTAATTTAGAAAATTGCGGTTGTAGCATGAAAGGACAAAAATATTCCAGGAACCCAGAGGACCTGAGAAACATGTACTTATCTTTACGAGTAAATCGTCGATCGATTCAGTGCATCCAGCAAAGAAATGCAAATCACCAAAAACGCAACGATAAAAGCAGTGGCTATTTTCCGAAGAGTAATGCATGATTTCCTCATTTGCAGGCGAACGACAGAGAGAAAAAAAGAGACTGCCCGAGCGTTTCTGCAGGGCAGGGCTCTTTTGTGAGCTGCATAATAGCGAAACCGTACTTCCCGGTAACACTCGCGAGAGACAATGGCGTCTCGTGTTTACAGGACACGTAGAATCCGTAGCTCAGGAGTTTCAAGCGAATTTACGTCGAGTGAACGAGAGGAGCGTGCACTCAGGAAACTTACAGCAGCTACCAAAGACAATTGATATTGCGCTTGAAACCGGCCAACGCTATTTCCCAAGGAAAAACTAGGTCCGTTCGGGAAACTTTGGAACGCGGATCGGCGTTAGCTCGCGATACACAATTAAATTTCCTCGGGTAAGGTTCCCTCAGGTGATGGGATCGCCCGGAAGTCTATTCGATGGTAAATCATCGGACTCGAACTCCCGACGTTCCATTTAACGGTGCTCAAGGGTTGGTAAACGAACTAGCCTACTTTTCAGACCTACGGATAGCTTCAACATTGGTGTCCCTCGAAGCTGACGCGTAATTTTATCAGAGAAAAGGAAAACTGTGAAATTTGGTGCATCTGAGATTCGGTAGAACTGACATCAGAGATTCTAAAGTAGTCTGGCTACTTCTGAGCTGCCTGGGAATATCAAAATTAGCTAAATATACGTTTGTAAATCACCTTGACCTGGATATTCCCGCGAATGCGTTTTAGGAGTGTGTTAGCCTAAGCGAAAGAAGGAGCCTGTTAATAACAGGGTCGGCGACTATAAATTTCTTGATGGCTCTGTTTCAATCAGGAATCAGCTCGACACGATTAGAACGTTATAGTTGTGTTACACCTGACGATGAGCCGTTCAATGACCACGCTGGAGAAGGCATATAGCTCGTAAATCGAAGCTGACGACATTTAGGAGCATTAAATAAGGATAAGTGTGATGGCCGGGTAGATAGGATTAGACTGAATATATACACCGTTATCAAAAGCTCGTGCACAATACGGACATTGACGTTTTTCGAACATTATTAATTTATTTCTTTAATAGCTTAAAGATTATGAAATATTACAAAATGAAGACCCTTCTAGTGAAAAAAGTGATGACCATTTTTCAGTACAAAATGACGATCATATTAGTCTATGAAATAATAACAATTTTAGTGCATACAATGATGATCTACCACAGTAGTACACTACTTCAGAGTCCCGAGTATCATACTTTCCCGATACACGACATTTAATAGGAACCCTTCCACCGTGACATACGAATGTCACCTCTAAATTAAAATAATTGTTCACACATAAATCTACAGCACCAATTATGATCAGCGGAAAAGCGATAAAGCAAATTTATTGATACTGCGGATAACACTATATTCAATCATTATGCGAGATCGATCGACAATTGCAAACAATACTCCAGATTCAACGTTTATTCTGGAACTGATTGCACAGTGAACGAATGTCCAATTTTCTTCTAATCCCACGACGAATCGCATATGGTAATTTTAACAGACCCTGTCATTTTGTCCCGTTAGGGTAATTATAAGTTTGGTACAGTTTTGTACGGGTGAGAATGCATTGAAATGGGATGGTGTGAATCGGTGGCGTGAAAAAATAGTTATCTTCTCGCTGACTAAACACCAAGAGGGAAATGTTCGACCGTAGAAAGCACACGCAGCGTCATTAGCGTCATTAAGCTTCGAGTATCGATCGGTGCAGGCGGTCGATCACGTGGCGCGGTTCCCGGAGGTATAAAAGTTTCGCTTAATCGGCAAGCTCGCTTTTGCTCCACCTAGGAACTGAAAATTATTCAACTGAATTTCAGTTCCGGTGGATCTTTCGCTTTAATTTGCCCACAGCAAACTTCAACTTCCGGCCCGCGACTCGATAAACTGCGCTTTAAACTGCACCAGCTTGTTTTGCGTGAAGGCACTCCAACCAGTAACGTTTTCCTTCTTCCCGGTTAATCATCCTCCGCGCAGTTTTATTTTCCTTTCGTACGCGCTTGACGAGGAACAATTTCATTACACATCACGAAACGTCTTTTTCTCATTGCGACGAAAAATTCTTGTAAAATATAATTCTTGAAACTCGCTTAAAATACTTGTGGCGTACTGTTATTAACAAACTTATTTTGACAGGCTTCAGCATTATAATAAACTATATTGTTTGTATAATTGAAAGTTAAAGAGGAAAAACAGGGAATGTCCATTTTTATTCTAGAGTGTTCAACTTGAAAAAAAATTAAAATAATGTAAAACAATTATTTCTATACTTATTTTTCTGCTGCTGCTTCATTAGCGTATAACCTCACGTTATAAGCAACACAGTTCAGTTACTTGAACCTTGTGTCTTTACTGGTGGACTAAAGCATCAAAAATTGATTTTCTTAACAAATCTGTTTTGCAACATTCCGTGTTTGTTCCCCTTACCCATCAATTATACCTATTTTAGCCAACCTCTTACTAGAAGCCAAACACAGAGAAAGATCTTCTGTTTCATGGTACGAACACTTGCAGTACATTGTTCGAAACCATCGTTGTAACGTTACACCGTGTACACGAGGTTGTGTAACGAGACTGTGATCGATAGTGCACTCCAGGGTTCAATTAATTATCCGGTGCGAAAATTGAGATCACACCGTTCGCATTATTTCATTCGCGCGACGTTCCCTTCGTGAGATGGAAAGATGAGCAGCATTTTCCTGACGTCATTGATATGTTGTATTATAGCGTGACACATGCACCCTGCGCACCGTTTCCCGGGTAGAACATTATTTTTCGTGGAAACCGCGCATTATTCCGATACATAACCTCCCCGCGACACGCGATATCTGTTTACCGAAAGACTTCTGATATTTCATATCTGCTTTGTATTCCTGTCTCGCATTGAACGATCGGTGCAGAGATATTTCAGAGACTTTTTTTAAATCTTTAGAGGGGGTAGTCGGTGATGTTTCGTATACCGTGCGACTGTGGATTAACCGTTTTGTTTATTTATTGCGTGCACGTACAAGGGACATGCCTGAAAACAATTTTTTACTTTTGAAAAATGTTGATGAATCAATCGTATTGTAAATAAATTTACAAAATACATATGTATATTAACGATGCTATGATTAAAGACTTGCCACAGTCAACTGGTAAGCCAGAAATTGAAGAATTGGGCGGAGGTCCGGCACCTCGACTCCCTGACCGACTCGAGACTGGTCCTATGATTGTTTCAATTTATTTTCTGGAGGTGCTCAAAGTCGAATACCCATGTATCTACCTTACGCAGAACTTCCTGCGTTTTAAGATGGCTTAGGTAAAAATTTGTCACAATCAACTGGGAATCCAGGAATGTTGTATGTCCTCCCACGTGAGTCGAACCATCCCACGTTCGAGGCATGGAACTACTATAATATAATAGATTGCCTTAGTGACGAGTTCATAATCTCCGCGCTATCAAATATCACTAATGAAGAAATCTGTAACATTTAGAATTATAGCATTTTCACTCAGTGTTCACGGTGTAACATATGGATCTTCTATAGTCCATAACACCTTAGTGAGCAGTGAATTATTTAAGAATCTGATTCATTAACTATTTAGAGCTGCAAACGAGAATGGTTGGAATGAGTTTCGCTGTTTTAATGAACAAAATATTAACACCTTACGCAATAGTAAATTCTGCAAGCGTCTGAGCTATTAACTATGCAGAGGTGCGTAAGCGTATGGTTGGAATGAGTGTTCCTGTTTCAAGGAATAGAATATAAGCATCGTCAAAGAACCATACCACGTTACAATATATAAAATACAAACACCATTGGAACACTTCTGTTTAAAGTAAATACAACGGAGGCGCCGTTACAAAAAACTAAATTATGAGCAGTTCTTTTTATAGACACCACAATTTTTTTTAATAGAAAAAATAAAGCTGTCACTGCGACTGTAAAAGATTTACAACGAACACACGTGTTGTCGAGATAAAGTATCCTGCTCCTGGACGCGTTTTGACATTTCAAGGACCAGAATAAAAAAAGTAAAGAACGCAACCGTGGAAAGAAGTGCACCGGAGGAGGCTGCATCCGCAACGGAAATAAATTGTATGCATTTGCGTGTTGCACATGGGCTGTGCTCGGGCCGCGTAAACATTTTTATGGTTCCTGAGGATTTTCCACTTCGGAAAAGAATCGTGAGATCGCGTGGGAACCGCTAATTGGGACGCCGCGAAAATAATCAAATGTTAGACACATGGCCCGCCCTGCAACAGCCGTTTAGTATCGCTCGCGCTCGCTGAATTACGTAAATAATTGGATGGTTTCAGCTGCGTCGAGAGATCACTGCAAATCGATACGTAAAACGTTTCAACGTCGAACGTCGAGATCGATCCTCGCAGCAGCCGAAGATTTATCTGCGAAATTGATAAATACGATAGAACTTTGATTGCTGGTTTATTTACTCGGTGTAAAAGGGTCTGTAACGCTTATAAGTAACAGGTAAATTAAACGTAACGCGTGTACAAAGATTTTCCCGGCGATCGGGTACAAAAATAGAGTAGCAGTACAGAAGTAATATAGACATTTACGCTGTGCTTAATAATTCTGAAGGACATTCTTTTGCATGAATGGGATGATTCTGAGATTTTTAAAACTGTACTCTTCTGTCGCCTGAATTGCTCAAACAATCCAGGTTCCACTGCATTCTGCAGTCACCAAATGGACTCAAAATTTTTATTTTCCAAGTAATTAGGGTTATAGGAGATCGAGGGTCAATATCGAGGGCTAGCAGCGGGGGAAATTAACCCTGTAGGTGGAACACGGTCGACTTCACCTCACGGACGTTCGCGTTAACCTGGCTGGCAATTAACTGCAAGTTGTCCAATGAGAAATTGACGCCGAAGGGAGTGCGGAGCATTCAGTGGAAACGTCCCGTTCGGGATCGTGCAATGCGCGTGGAAAAAGAGTCCCACAGGAACGATGCACCCCGGGGATGGAACAGGCTATTTACGGGGAGACTAGGCTGTTTCAGAGTCGCAATAAAAGGTGAAAGAAGGCGCAGTTAGTTCTGCAAACGTTTGTAATTGTGCTCCCTACGGCTTACCGGGTTCTTTGCTCGAAGGCTTTGTCAACACTTTGGCCACCGGTCTGACCAATATCGGCTTCCACTACTTAAACGACACGCCACTTCGACCCGTCGTATCGGAAACTCGCCTGAGTTTCATTGAATATTAACCATTCGCCCACCTGCACATTCTACTGATACTTTACTGACGATTGTTCTGCTGAAATTTAATTTGATTCTTATTTTAAGTAAAACCTGAAAGACTCCACGACCAGCTGTTTCAATGATTTTCTTTTATTCTCCAGAAATTACTGCAAGCCCTGTGACTATTAACTGCGGTGTGTTAAAAAATGAATTATCGTTCTTCAGACACTAGCTACAGCAGCTGCAGTGTCCCATATGAATCGTTCAGATATTAAAGCATCTTAAATATACTCATTTGCATTTTTAATGAAACCACAGTTTTCGGTAAGCTTTATATTAACCACCGCTCCCGAAAGGCTCGGCCTCAATCAGAGTAATTCCACCCACGCCAACGCAGTGAGCTTTCGCAAAACTTCTTCAATGCGTTTCAGGAGTTTCATCCTACCACGTTTACCATCGTTAAAAACGTTCACGTTTTTTGAAAGGGTGCCGCGCGACGCCGATTCAGTTTCTCGAAATGCTCAAGAATTTATTCAGGGGGCTCTCGTAAACATCGAAACGAAGAGCTGAGGATTGCTCGAATCGTTCTAGAAGGTGGAAAATTTCATCGCGCGGTAGACTTGACGGAATTTCCGCAGGCTGTGACGTAATTGGGTCGCGGAATTTTGTGTTCGAAGGGCCGCGGTTGTTGCCAGAATTCCCTTTCGCTCTTTTTTTCTATACACACCGATTATGCGTTTGATTAACGCGTTCGCAAAATGGCTCGTGCAAGCTCGGCGAGATTTTTCTCGCCGAATTTTCGATTCGAGCCTGATCAGCGCTGTCATCGACGAGTGACAGTTCTCGCGAGGATTAATCGCTAAACGTTCAATCGACGAATTAATTAAATTCACAACGTTCCCACGGGGGACGTTTTCATTTATTTATTTTCTATTGAACGAGAAGGAGGCTCGATGTCACTCGAGGCGGAAAATGTGATGTCCGAGTGACCGAAGGAGCATCCAAATGTTTTGATAATTTCACCCGGTTGCGAATTATCGAGAGCAACCGAGTCTTCGTTTCACGGTTTGTCGAGCACCGGACGGCTACAATTAATTTAAAACGATCTCCGGAGGTGAATAAAATGGTCAGGAATCTTCGATTAGATTTTAAATTTGCCGATTCGACGTGACTGGGTCGAACGGAAACACGACGTGACGTTTTAATGGCCTTGAATTGTCTGTAATTATCGCGTCTTGCGTTTATTGTTAAGCGTATACCGCGTGCACATGCGGTTACTTAATTAATACGTCATGAGTTTAATAAATGAGTGGGAGAAGAATACTCGAATGCTTCGCCACGTGCTTAATTAAATTTTCTAGAATATTCCGCCGGGAGTGGAGACGCATAAGAAGGCTTCGAAGGAGAGAATCAATGGTCCGGAATGTTTTCATAATTGCTCTTGTTTATTTAGCGAACCGAAGAATGATGTCTTTAAAATCTTCGTATTTTTTATTCGAATGTCACCAAGCTGTTGGTTATTTAATAAATACATGTAGAAACGAACACGAGAATGAAGGAATGTGTCAGGTTCAGGGGATAATTAGTCTTTTCGTTAATACTTCTTTTTCACAGCTTTTCCTGGGTCACAGTCTACTGTTCCTGGAGGGAATTCCTCTTACCTACAGATGTGTGGAAAGCGATTATAGTCTGATTAGTTGTGGTTATTTTTGTAAAAGGGGTGGATTATATGTTAACACTATTAATAGGTTTCTACTTTCAGCATTTCTCGACTAGAAATCGATTTTTTGGAAATTCTGTCTTTCATCGTCGACTTCGACGGTCATTCGCTTCTGTTCTCACCAAAATCGTTTGGCAATTATTTCAAGAGTGATAACAATGACTCTAAAGTGGCACAGTCCGTAAAAAAAACCGTGTCTTTATTTCAAAATTGTGTGAAGTCATCATCATCGGTATGAATCAGTAAATAATCTCTTCAAATTGATGTAGTCTTATTGTTTCAATTATTTATTTATACTTCTAAACATAGTGACCCTCCGTTAAACGTGTTGGCATCGTGAAAGATTCAATGAAATTTAATTTTTTTAATTTAATTTATTACAGTATACGGGAAAATCCCTTTTTTTGTACAATAATTGAAAAGTGTAGGTACAGGTAGTATACATAATACATGAAAAAATCTGTTACAGTGTAGACTAACAACTCATTTTAAACATACTAGAGTAATAATGAAACGCTAAATTAACACAGTTTGAGTGTTCTTAAACTGACCTAGCGATCTATAAACACTGTTTTGGAACTATCAGGACAGCCGGTAAAATGGTCCAATTTAATGCTGAAACTGTTGTCTAAATTACAAATTCTATACAGTGGACCAGAATGCCCAAATCTCGTAGTGTAGATGGCTGAACGAAAATGAATAGAAATTCGTGTAAATAAATTAACTTTTAATTGAATCGAAACGATACGCGAGGATGGAACGATCGAATCGATAAAAAAATTTGCAAGAAAATCGAGGGCGATTGGCATTGGCCGCTTCAGCCCTCTGGATGATCCTCGCAGGCGGCTCAAATAAAAATCACGTAATCGAAATGGCCGCGTGAAAATGAAAAGCTGAAAAAGGGGCAGAGGTGTCTCACATAAAAGCCCGCAGCCACGCGATTCCTGTATGAGATTTACCCTACAGGGACGTCATTTTATTCGCGAGCTTTCCTCGTACCCCCTGGGGGACTACAGTGAAAAATCAACGACGCCGACGGGGGTGGATGAAACGATTTTTCGTTATCCGCATCGACGTTTGGAAGGGTGACTATAATTCAGCACGACAAACATCTCGATTGATTTGTTATAGACGTATCGGATAATTGAATTTCAGTTATTTTTAACATTTTTCGTATTTCGAAGCATCTTCTGTTTCTTGGTATTTCCTTCACTCGTTGGATTAACAATTAGCCTGTTCATATTTATGGAAAAATTAATTTCTGTGGTTTACTATTTTTATATTTTTGTAAAGTAAATAAATGGGAACTGGAGAATAATTTATCACATTATTTGGAGCTTTTAAAATGTGACAGTTTTGTAATACACAAACATCCGCAAACAACTATAATACGAACACTAAAAGTAGACACTAAAATGATATTCATGCAGAGCTCTGCTTCGAGAGTTCTATCACTTTGAAAATTAGGATTAAAGAGGAAAATAATTAACATTTTATGCTAGAACGCTTAATAAAGCAAACTTAACGAAATGAAGAAGAGGATATTACCTTGAGATACCCAGTTTCTGCGTTCATGCAGTACTAATAAACAAGATTTAATTATTCAATCAGTTACATCGACCGTATTTCCTCTACGATTTTCTTTTTCGTGTTCAAAATAAAGTTACTGACAGTCAGCTTGGGACGTGTTTTCCCTCCGATCGAATAATCCATCGCTGGCTGTATCCCACAATTCAATTCTTCGAGCGAAGTTCCGAAAGGGATCCTCCATCTTGAATATGAATAGGGTATTCCACTCAATTTCGAGGAAGTTCGACGCATCGCGAGCTTCACGGCGAAATCCAAGCTGTTCGGTATTTAAATTTCAAGAGCTGTCCGAAAGTCGGGCATTCATGCGTCGGTATGCAACGAAGCGCTTCATCCACTTTTTTTTATCCCGAAAGCTTGTACAATCCTTGAGATCACCGAATTTCCGGGTATTTCGTGTACATATTGAACTGGCTTCATTATGAACAGGAACACGAAGTCGTAGGTGGAGACCGTTCTCTGAATTTCCTTATCGAACCTGCCAGAAATTCAGTCGACGAATTTTCAGACGAGATTAATTAATGTTTCGCCCCCGTTATTGCTGCTGTTTAATTACCCGCACAGAATTCCATTACACTGTTCGCTCGTTTATATCAACGTGATCAGCCTTCATAAATATCGACGTTCTAGTACACAGTGTCCCATAAACGGCCGTTGGAATAATAGCAGGGGTCGAAACACTAGCTGTACAGATGCACAGCCCTCTTTCTATCGGCAGTCGCGGGGGTAGACGGTCAAGAGCAGCCACTTTCTCCACTTTACGATCCTCCCACTCGACTTTTATGCTCGCACCCTCCTGGAAAATGGCCACGAGGATCCCGGAGGGCTTCGCCTTGATATTCTTGCAGGGATGATTCGCGGAGGTTGCTCAGGAATCTATGCGAAACCGAACACCTCCCGCGGCTCCTTGCGACGAGACAATGTTCGATCGATCGTACGAAGAAATCGATATTGTTGTTGATATTGGGACTATCATTTAGGTGGTCGAATCTAAAAGTACTCTATAGTTCGTATTTCTTTTCTTTAAACAATCTTACTTCTCACAGTTGGTTGGAATTCTTTTTTGGATAAGGAAGCCAACGTTTTTTCAGTCTTGTCCGTGTCTAAGGACAATAATTAATTAAATTTACTTATTCAGAGCTTGTACTCCGGTTGTAAATTTAAAAAATTAAAGTTCGTGTTCTCTCTAATTGGCTAATTACAGCGGACACGACGTATAGCACCTAGAATCTTAGAATCTCTAAATTTATAAATTTCCCTCGCTGATACCTTTCATTTTCCTTTTAAATACAAGAGGATTTTAGAATTCTTCAGTCACGGGTGAAGGCGATTGATTATAACGAAGAACTCTATTAATTGTTGAATCGATACCTATTTGTGTTTTTACTATAATTAGCAATGTTTTGCTATACTCAAAACTTCAAAGTTAGACTCTGTGACTCTGTTTCAGAGTTCGAAAAAAGTAAAAATCTTATTGTCCCTGATCAGCTAACTCGAGCAGACACGTTACAGAAGTAACTTTCCTCAGTAAAATCTTTTATTTCCTTTTTAAATACAGCAGACGATTTATCATAAGAAAAAAATCTCTATCCTTAATTAATATCAACTTCTGTCTTCGTAATAATTAATGGCGTCTATGTAATTCGAAGACTTAAAACTTAGACTCCAAGGATCTAAAACTTTGTCAAGCTCTCGGAGCAAACTGTTTCCTTTCGTTAGACGCGGTAGCTGTAATTGTACAGCGAAGAGGATTGTTCCTAACGAGTGACTAGTTCGCTGACTGACAGCAGACATATTTCTCAAGCACACGTGTACACGAATATTCTCGAGGTGTTTGTTCAGACGCACCGAACCACGAAACTTCCGCGAGCCATGTGCCGTTTATTTCGCTTTGGCTTTCTACGATTGTTCCTGCGTTCTAAACGAGACTGAATTCAAGATAATAAAAAGATTTGATAGAAAGATATCATCCACTCAAATGAAATAAAATGAATTACTACTATACGAAGACTATCAATTATCATCTAATATTTAATATTTGAACTATAATATTTTTCATTTTTACGCTATACCTACAGCTGTCGAGTAGATAAACAACACGTTCTTACGATTAATATAATTCGAAGTTCCTCCAGACATTGCTGTCTCAAGATAAACTTCTTATCAAAACCTTTCGTGAACCTTCATGAATTTCAGAAGGCTCCTCTCTCCTTCGGCTAAGAAGGTTCTTTAAAATGGAACGCCTAAACGAAACAGCAATTCCATGAGAGTCGGGAGGATTTCTCGAAATCTACGAGAGAAAATACGAAAAGAAGGGACCCCGTGAAAATAATTCACAATTTATCGCGAAGGGACGAAGCGATATTTTATAGGTGTAATTTTTCTTGCAAAACAGTCATGTTTGCGTCACGTGGACCTGAAAGGATTTATGGACGCCTGTTCTTCTCCTGTCGCTCGTCGAAATGAAGTTCGAAGGGAGGAAGTAGACAGAAAGAATACCAGCCATTATTCCACCCCTCAAAAGCTGTGCATCACGAAGCTTCGACAATACCTGTCACTAGTCGAATTTTCGATCTCATCGACGAGACACAGGATGGCGATCTGCTTTTTCATCCTCCACGCAATTCACTATTCTCCAAAAAACTATCTAATTTTACTGTTTCTATCTGGATCAGATTGAACTCTCCAGGCTGCTTCCTTTAATTACGAAATGACTGCTGCAATCAGACTACCTCAATCCGAGAACCTCGCTTTCGTGGAAATTCGACAGTTAAATACGATATTAAAACGTTTGTTTTAAGAACAGGGTCTTGGAGATGAGATCTTTTGGGTAAGAGCTCAAAACACCCCAGGCATCGAAGGTTAGGGTACCGACATAAATAACAGTAAACGACAAATGGATGTCGATGGCCGCAGCCGAAGAAGTATGGATTCCTGTTTATCCTTGGATCAGCCGAGGGACAGTGAAAATTGAGCTTGACACATTGGTGTTTGGGAGAACATTCTTTTAGGCGACGTAGGGTCCTTGTTTGTGGAACTGTGCTGCAGAAATTGTTTTCTTAATTGGTTCCTTAGAGATGGAGAAGAATTGCTGAGGGATTAAATGCTTAATTGTAACTGCAGTTACATTTTGTTGAAGGAGTTCTGAATTCAACATTTTCTGATCATGAGAGTGACTGATTATTTCAAGTAAGGTTACAATATCTGTAACACATTATGTTTTAAATACGCCTCGAAGACTTGTAGTTAGATGGTTGCATTAAACTTATGAACGATAAGTCATTGTGGAAACATTTTGTCAATCTACCGAGTTAGTATGAAGCCTGGTAGCTAGTGCTACACAAGATGCTGTGGTTTGAACACTACTATGTTATACAAATGGAAATTGAGACACTCTGACACAGTTACAATCTTCTATGAAATTTAAGGAGATCTTCCTACAGGTTCTAATGATTACTTAGCACTGAAAACTTTTAGACGCTTGTAACACATTGTAATTTTTTTGTAACAACATTCATTAAAAATGAAAGAATTCGGAAACTCGGTCAGTTTCAGCACAACCTGACTGTCAGAGATTTAATTAATGAAATTACGGGATCCAACAGCGAAAGGTCGATGGCAAATAGGTATCGACGAAACGGCGTAAAAACTTTTTCAGATTTCCTTCGACCACTTGATACAGGCATTCGTGTTTCGCGCCGTAAATTGTCGGCGTTCGCAGCTAGCTGCTAATTAATTGAATCGATATCGGCGCGCGATAACTAATCACGTTAAGCAACTCGCAGATTCCTCGACCGTTGCAATTCTCGGCAATCGATTCGTTTCTCCGTCGAAATCACCACGACGCGTACTATCGATCCTTTAGTTCCGACGGAACAACGAACAGATGCGAGTCTTTGCTCTGCGGTCGAGCGGAAAATCTGTACACGTGAGAACCACCTATTCGAGAGTTCAAAGAACAGATTCCACCGGGGAGTTCCTGTGACTGACAGCCGTGATAAGCGGTTATCAGGGCGAAAAGGAGACCTGCTAGCTTGCTTGCTTGCGTGTATCGATGCGATTTGCAAGAGAACAGGAAACGAACTGCTGAATCTTACGATGTTACCGATAGCCTGATAGTTCCGACAGATTTTAACTGGGTCGTTTATATCCAACCTATTTTTTTTACTGTTCTAGACTTTCCAAAAATTTGGGAAAAGTCGAATTGTTTCGAATAAATATTTATCTCATATAATTGTATGAATAAATTCTTTTCAGTTGAACATTTTATTTGGATACTAATTATTCCTTATTCGTAACGAACTATTCACTCTATTTGTTCGAATAATTCATCAATACTTATTCAAATATGATTGCAAAATTATTTGAATAATTTATTCGAATAATAATACGAATAATTATTGATTGCTTCCGTTTCCATTTCTTCTGCGGTTGATATTGTATCTATGTTTATTTCTTGACTATGTTCTTCTGTCTCATAACAAAAAAAAAAGAAACCAATAAATTTTTATCCAAACAAGTTCTTATTCGAATAAATTCTGATTCGGATAAATTCTTATTCGTTAGTGACGCATACAATTTTATTCGTAACTCTTGTCCATTATCTCTTATCCGAATAAAATTTTTCTCAACACTGCTACTACATTATACAATCGTTTAATACGTCAAATGTTTACAACTTTTTCAATAAAAATAAAAATTCCAAACCAGATTGCCCACGGAGGGTTAATTTGGGAATTTTCAGAATGGGCAATCCTTTTAAGAAATTAGTTTCGATATTATTTGGAATATATGGAGTCAATGCAATATATGTACATGCAAATTCAGCTTACTACCAATTTCAAACATACAATATTCATGTGCTGTTTGAAAGGTGATATATTCTACAAGTGTCAGAGATTCTTCAGATATTCTTTTTGATTTGACGATGGGACACAACAAAGAGCATGTCATACTGTTTTATTTCAGGAACGACCAGAACGCTAAGGAGAATGTAAGAAGAATATGCGACGAGCAAGGAGAGGGTACTATTCGTGCGTGTTCTGCGCAATCTGCCCTGATTCACCCTCTTATATCCTCTGATTACCATTATTAAATATATGATTTTATGCTCCATACGTGATCGGACTTTCATTGGTGCATAATCAATGTCTTAAGTTGTACGAAACGACTTTCGCCGATCGTCAGATTTTACTTCTGACTTGTATATCTTTCTTTCCTGACGCTCTAAAAAAATAATCGACACTGTTCGATCAACTATAATCTAAAACAAAAGCAAAAGAAATATAGGTATGTAGAACTCTGTACCTAACTATTATAGTAATAAGTTTATAACTTAGAGAAGCCTTTAAGTAGGCCATTCAATTTACAGTATTATTATTTTTCTGATAGTTTATTGTGCTCTTTGTTGCTCTATTTTTAGCGTTTGTCTGATCACTAAAGCTAAGCTATTATAAATATAGTCAACGCTAAGATGGTGGACCATCTTCGATGCTGGGTTAGATTCAAAGAATAAGAAAATAGAAACGTTCAGTTACTATGCTGTAACTTCTTGTTATAAATTCTTCCATGTTACTTAATTCGCACATCAACAAGGTAATTAAAGAGGACAGAAAAACCTTGGCTGACGGTGCTTTCTGAAGTCGTTCCTAGTCGATATTATATTACGAAGACAGGAGTCTCGTTACATGCATTATTATCGTCATCATTAATCTTCCTCCGTGCCCTTTTAGCCGTTTTCTGTGATATCTAACGGCTGGTTATGTCACCGATCCGACCACGTCGGAAGACGATGAAAAATGAGTTGAAAGAAAGTTCGATCCTTTCCAATTATCGTTGTTCACGCTGTTTATTTATTGATTATTTATAATTGTTAGGTCAGACAGGAGCATCAAACGAATACTTTCTTTTAATTTAATAATAAAATATATCCTTATACGCAAACGAGTTAAATATTATCAAAAACACCCTGCTTGTATTTCTGTTCTAACTTTCCCCCAAAATCATTCACCAACATATGCTTAACACGTCCCCTACCACGTGTATCGTTTTCGGTACACGCATCAATTTTAATTTGATCACATAACTACTAACCCTTATGAAATTTTTAGTAACGTTCACGTTAAAGTAAAAACAGAAATAGAATGTGTAATATCAAATAGATAAGTATTTGTACAATCAACCACGTGTATTAATAGATAGCCACTTTCGCGTGTCTGTCTAATTACGGATATTTCTACTGTGGCGGGGAACGTGTTAAATAACACCTTTTGTTTATTTCTACACGCAAAATACCTTAGCACAGGTTGACCTAGAATATCTACGTCACCCTTTATAAAATAAAAGAAACTTCACCACCTGTACGAACCAAACGGTACCGAAGACAAAACGGCTGAAACAGTGTCTGAAAAATAAAATACCTATACAAGCTCAGTACTATTCATTGAATCTTTTTTTTCACAGAAAACTCTCCCCTTTTTACAAGTCATCCATTCGACAGAGAATTATGAAAACAGGAAAGTAGCTTTATTGCAAAAATTCTCTTTCACCCTTACAGAGTGCTTGCTTTTAACAGAACACCACTCGACAGCTCAAAGAGTATGTAGAAGACTGATCCTTTCAGGGATGCTCTTGTCAATCATAATTTCTGTAAGCACGAACTTTCTCATCACATATTTCTTTTTAAAAATATGATTCTTCTTACGAGAGAAAAATATACTGCTCTTGGCGAGTCTCGACTAAAATTTCCATGGTAAATCAAGCGGTGTCACGGTGACACACAATTCATACACTTTTCCCGAGTTCGTGCCGGGAACAGTGTCGCGAGGTATTCGTAACTTTTCGATCATGCAGGCCTTGGAAAGAAAAACGCTTTCCCTATACCGCCGCGTATTTACATACTTTCTCTGCCAATTTCCCGAGGCCGTTTATGAAACCCGTTTTCCCATGGAGAAACCTTTTCATCCGGCGCTCGATTCTCGTTCCACGTTTCGTGGTCGGAATTTTCGACAAGTTCCACGGGGTATCTTCGACGAAACTTCTGAATTCGCTTCTGGCGACATTAACGATTTTCATTCACGATCGCGCAGAAAGGGACGGCTTTTTCGTCGAAAGAAGAGACGAGCTCGTCCACTCCAATTTCCGCGTTGAAAACGGAAATTATCGATTTGGAAAATCCTGTAAGTCACTCGAAGATCCTTGAACTTTCCGCGAACTTGGACGGCGAAGTCCGGTAACGGTTCGCTTCTCATGAACCGTGTACTCAGACTCGTACCTTTGAATGTGGGTACTCGAGTGAAAATGTTTGCGATTAATCGATATCTGCGAGACGATTCCCTGCTGAGTTAGAGTACCATTCAGGAACACCCATATAACCATGGAAGGGAAATGTATTTATTTAACGGAGTAGCTTTCAGTAATATCAAGGTTGGAAATTACAAAATTTGTTTGTAAGGGATTTGTATACGAAATATTAATAAATAATTGACGAGAATATGTTTAAGTATTAAGTATGTAAAGGATGCTGTAAGTAAGGAGAAATTAAACTAAAATATACAGTAAAATTAATCTTAAGAAGATTAAAAAATGATCGACTTTGAAATCTCTAAAAGAAATAATACTTGAGAAGAAATTAATTTCCATCATCGTATTTGTTTTTACAAACCGAGCAAATTTTCTTTCAAATATTTTTCTCTGTATTTAAGAACAACAGGAATATTTAAATGTTCTCTCTTAATTGCCTCACCCTGTACAGGGGGTTAAAAAAATATTTAGCATTTGCTCATCAAACTGTATTTACTCTCCAACATTTTTCAAAGCACTATCTCAACAAAAAATTGTTGATTTATCATTTGAATCGGCAAGTAAGAATTCCGAAAGAGCCAGTAACAGTTTCTGGAATCACGAATCCTGCCGATCAAACGCGAATAAAGTTGAAACGGTTCGATAAAAATTCCCGGAATCACGAGAAGTGGCTATCGGAGCGGTCTTATTTTATCGCGAGTAAAGTAAGCGATTGAGGTTGAAAAAGGGCAAACCTCCGGATTACGCCGGGGAAGTCATTTTATTTGATCATTAGGGATCTCATGTGACGTAAACGGATTGGAAACGATCACCCTATTTCCGAACGAGACGATTTTAAAGAGAGTTCCAGCTCGATCCAGTAACCGTGACCGTAGCCGATTATAGCGCCTGTTCAAAAATTCGGTGACGAGAGTCGCAGAAGGCATTGTCCATCAGGATGAAGGGAAAGGAAAAATTGAGGTTCGTTGCGGCGATGTAGTTTCAGGGACGTCACGTACCAGTAAATTACACGTCCTGCAACGTGAAAAATGAATACGGAAAAAGTATTCCTACCTCGGGTGTACATTTGTCGCGCTCCATGTAAATAAAACGAAATAGTAATTTATAGATTGTTTGAAAAACGGAGTTATAAAGTTCCTGGTGTCGTTGTGAGCGAGTAAAAAATAGTCTTAATAGGTATACACCTTTGGAGTATTATTAATGGAGAAAACAATTTTATATGAATAAATGCATGGGATTCGCCTGGGACATATTGGAGTGAATAGTGAGTCGTACGATTCAAATTTGAGTATTTTCTACAAGAGTACAGGTATGTTCAAAATGAGGGGTGCAGTTTACTTAGAAAATCAGACACTTTAAGGTGGTGCACTACAAAGTGGAGTATTGACTCAAGAAACTTGTGAAAATTATAGATTTGCCCCTATTTTTTGCAGCATCTCAATCAATCAGCATCAAAAGATTCATAGAAGATTTCTACTTAAAAAAAGAAAACAGCCACAGAAAAACTCAGTAATTTTTGTGCAGAACTTCACACCCTTTAAGACGACGTACCACAAAAGTTCGTAACATTTCAGGAAGCGCTACAAAATACAGACCCATATCGATATCTGCGACACCCACTTACTGGCTAATCTATGAGCATGTTAATTAAAGTTTAATTACTTTACAGAAAAATGTCTCTATACCTGAAACAAGGAGTGTTTCTCACGTCCAATTTCATGTTTTTTAAGATGGTGCACTTAGAATTGGTGTAACTTTGTAGGCAACACAGAAAATTGCAAATACGTGTGAACATCTCCATTTTTTATTCGCCAATTCACTGGCGATATGATCGATTAGAATTTGATTATTTATTATAAAAATATCGCCTCAAGGGAATTAAAATATGTATCCTATGCATAATTTCATGTTCTTTAAAGTTCTATAAATGGAATTGCAACAGCATCCCTAGAAACATGTAATACTGACTCTCAATTACATGTCATTCAGAATCGCACAAAAGTCTGAACAATTTTTCATTCCATCAGCTCCATGAACCCCAAAAATTCCCCCGTTCTCGAATCCCAGAAACTCCGGACAATTCTTTAAATGTCGGAGCCGAGTTTCGATTATTCATCACGCTTCAAAACTCTTACCATCGAAATCAAATTTTCTCGGTCCAATTACAAACGAACGTGAAACTACGGGCGAAGGAGCAGCTTCACGAGAATTTGACACGCTTCGAAATACAAGACCGTTTCGAGAATGTACATGGGTCGAAATTTCGGGAATTCAAACAGCAACCCGGCGCAGCATCCTCGCGAAAACTATGGTCGAAACTATCCAGTCATGAATCATTTATAATGTGCCTGGTGGGGACGCGAAACATCCAGCACACGACCTGCGTTGTTTCGTTCGACTGAATAACAAGCGTTGGAAATCAATTAGAAGCGGCGCATTGTAAGCGCGGCGCAATTAAGGCGAAACATTAAAACGAAATCACGAGGAACGTGGTTCGCGTTTGTTTCTGTTTGTTAATGGGGAATTCTTACGCTTTCGAGGGTGGTTTCACTCAGGTACAGGAAAGTTAGGTTTCAGAGGGCCACCACGAACGACTCGACTGTTTAGAGTCGTACGACTCGTAAAATGTACTCTGCTCGGAGTTGCAGAGTCTGTGTGAACAATTCATACAAACGACAGCTAACTTTGGAGGATAAACAACTCGTACATGCAGTTGATTTTTTCCTGAACGTGTTTATTTATTAACACTACCATGGGGGTCACCGGTGACCGGCTCCATAAAATTTTATTCCATTAAATAACTAGTACTTCTTACACAATTTTCAATAAACTTATTATTATAATAATAATATAAAGTAAGTACTATACATTCAAATAAAATATTTTTTTCCTTCGCGATTTATACTTAAAACAGTAGACTGAAGTATGTCTGACTGGGTATGGCAGTTTCCACTGTGGCCTTTAACGTGTTAATACAGTACCATGGGTATCACGTAGTTTAATTTAATTGAAGAATTACAGATTTTTGCGAAATTCTGAGCGAATGTAATATTGCAGCAGAAATGTATGAACATAGGAATCTGATTGAAGACTTGAAAAAGCTCTGTTTTTGTGATTTATTGTAAAAGAGCAAATTATAGGTGTCTGACTGGATATGAATGGTTTCACTGCGTCGCCTGACGTGGTAAAGGGTAACTAAATCATTTAGTATATCATAATGTTAGTAAAGGAAGTGCTAGAGATCTTCAAATTTCCTAACATTTGACAATAGGAAATGAAGACACATACATAGAATTCAAATTTTCTTGAATCTTCTAACTTCGAGAATTCAGTACGGTTTATACAAACCACAGCTAACTCTAATGATGGTAAATGAAAATGGTAATACGTGGAATCTAATTTTTACACAATTTCTCGCTTCCAAGCAGGTTACGCAAATTTTCAACCCCATTCTCAAAGTTCCCAACATATTCAGCCCGTGGTTCGCTTTATCGTAAAAGTAAAGTTAGGAAAATTCGCTCGCGTGATCGACAGTCCATTAGACAAGCAACAGCCGCGAGAAATTTATTTAAAAATATGTTGAAACAGCAAGAAGCGTCTATGGAGATCAGCGAGGAAACAATTCTGCTGAGAAGCTCGAAAGAAATTTCACGTTTAACGACACCCTTTCAGGGTGTTCTTTTACAGGGAAGGGTGTTGGGCTGTAATTTGTGGACCGCCTTAAAATCTGCCCTCGTAAAACCAAGGCTGCGATACGGTGAGACGCGCGAAATCGAATCGAAGGTGAGTGGAATCGAAACGATTCATCACCGGTGCAACAGTTTGCTTTCTTAACACCGTAAAGCTTCCAGCTTTTCTCGCCTGCAATGGTGTCAATGCGGAAAATTTCCCGTGTAAAACGACTTCGACAAAAGTTGGATAAAAAGAATAATGTAATTAAAGCGTACGGAGCAATTACGAGAAATTAAGGTGGGTGTAAATTTGCGTTCACCTGTATTTGCCAGGCTCGAATTTTTTACCATCTTTTTTTCTCCACCGCGACGGTTTCTTGAACGATCCGTGGAGATCCCTTGGAAAATGGAACAAAGTACGTTCCCGCCTGGGTCGAAGTTATTAAACCGCGTTCACACTCTATTTAACAACGCAAATTGCTTAACTTCCAGCGAAAATTTGTTCCGGATTCTTCGAACATTCGCGTCTGCTCACACTTTGTCATCCAGATTCATTCTCTGTTCTGTGTGCAGCATTCCTGCTTATCTTGGTGTCAAATCCAATCCGAAAAAATTGATTGGGAACGCAATAAACCCTGATTTTATTAAGAGCGAATATAATAGTTAACGTGTAATGAATTGAGATAAAATCAGAAGCATAGATAATGTAAATATAATGACAAACGATGTGGCGTGGTTTCCTTGTTCGATGATTATAAACAATTCGAAGATTTAAGACTATCGTCCCACTCTTTTATATTTATTTATTTCTTTGCTTATGTATGGGACAAGCTCTTTAGTACAACAGTTTCACATTAACATAACTCGAACATAAGCATCATATGTACAGGGGTTGGACAAAATAATGGAAACATTGCTTATAAGTCGTGTATTGTATAGTTGAAATTCTTAGCCGTGAAGTTGTACACATTGTGATCGTATTTGAAGAATGGTATGTTATCCCATTAAATATTATTCAGGATTTGTATGATTCCAATGGTGGCCCTACACGATACTAATAAAGAATTTTCTTAATGTACGAGGTGTTTCCATTACTTTTTCCAACCCCTGTATATACTTATTAGACTAAATTGTGCTATGGTCGTTCAATAAAAGCCGAAATAAACGTGCGTTCAAACGACAATAACGTTGTCGAAAAAGGGTTAACAGAGTCTGGTGTACTATTAGCCAAGCTACAGATTCTTGTTATATGATCCAGGTGCAAAAGATTAGTTCGAAATAAAACTGTTTGAAAAAGGGAAGTATTACGTAGAGGCCGAGAAATCACATTTAGACTTACCAGTTCTAGGATAATCGAACATTTAATGATGCCATTCAAAATTTTATAAAGAAAAATTAGCTCCGCAATTTGCCTACGAGTTTCTAGCGTTTGTAAGTTGAGGTGCGCTGACATGGGATCGTGACCAAGGAGGAAAGAAGCAAATCTGACAAAATTTATGCTGGATTCTTTCTAAGGATGTAATGTATTTGGTGGTATATGAAGACCATATATCGTATATAGCGTCACCCATCCTGTGTATACGAAAATAAAATAATCATACTAATAATTTACTTTAGATATTCGTGTTGCCAAAAAAATGCTAGAGACGTTAGTAACTATAATGAAAAAAGAATAGTAAATCATAGGACACAAATAAAACAGCAGTAATACGAAGAAAGTAATTTACAATAATAATCAAATGGAAAAGAAACCCACAGTCAGATGTTTCCAAGAAGTAGAAATTTTGTTCGCTGAAATATAAACCTAGAAAAAAATGAACGAAGGATTCTTATGGCCCTTCGAATGAAGATCATTATTCCGTCGAATTCCATCATTCGACCGTAGTAATATCGGAGCAGATTCTCTCGCGAGAATTACGGTTCCCGATAACGCGTTTCCATCGCATCGTTCCGGAATGCTTTCGCAAACAACGGCTAATAAACTGGAACCAGCTCGCGGGATTGAAGATAAAGGCCCTGGCCTTTCGTACGGTTTATTTCTTACTTGAAACATGCCCTGCTCGTCTTTTTATTACCTGTGTAAACGGGCATGCGACTATACCCCGTGATATCGCGCTGGATATAGTCGTCGCCATGGTAAACTGCCGGGACGTGAAACTATTAAGCGAAAAAGTTCGTAAACGGACCTATACATGCAGAAAAAGCACTGTACACATCAGTGATCCTGAAATGGTATTGAACTATCACGATGGCAGCGTCAAGGTCCGGAAGAGCTCTACTATTTATGGCTAATAACTACTTGCTGGCCGTATGCAATTATTTTTATTGCAATTTTATGATTACCTGGTGCGACAATTTTATTAAATTCAATGGTGATACAATTTTTCGTTCACATATGTTATCGTTCATAATTATTTAAGGCTATAATAATTTCTAAACTTGAGTCTCGATAAATATTCTATTTGTTAATAATAGTATAGTAGAGTCTTATCTTCTTCCCATTTTTAAAATGGTCTTTAATTTTTTTCTTTGCATTCATGCGTTGAGTTTCACCCTGCTGAAGTAGAAGAAGAAGTTACAGGACAGACATACGACCTGGAAGGGCCTAATTTTTAAATCTGTAGTATGAACACGTTCAATGTAGTCTGATCACATACAGTTCAATACACTTTTTAACACAAATCTGCAATGATTACTTCTTGACTTTCTTCAGTCCTTGGCCCATGTTCATGTGTCTGACTCTGAATTATAATATTAACGCGTTGACTGCCATGGGGGTCATCCGTGGCCGACTCTTCAAATTTTGTTTCATTAAATAACTAATAATTCTCATAAAATTTTGGGATAACATTAATATTGTAATAATAGTATTAGGTGATAGCTATGCGTTCAAAGAGTAAAATATTATTTTCTTTCAGGATTTATTTTTAAAATAGGACATAATATCATGTCTGACTAAGCATGGTAGTTTTCACTGCGGAATTCAACGTGTTAAATTATATCATTACTATATCCCTGAAATAATGATATTAAGCAACACAACAAAATTTTCTGTACCTCGTTCAATTCTGAAGACTATGAATTTCGAATATTCGCCACACTAACGCTCACTTAAC
Source organism: Macropis europaea (assembly GCA_916610135.2). Taxonomy (NCBI): domain Eukaryota; kingdom Metazoa; phylum Arthropoda; class Insecta; order Hymenoptera; family Melittidae; genus Macropis; species Macropis europaea. The sequence goes on from OU744344.1 coordinate 30,195,321, forward strand.
TTCGCCTACGCATCGAGTGCTTCTCCATATACCCGTGCATTACACTTTCATTAAACCTTAACAGTATTGCAAAATGAAAACACCACGTGAAACAGTTGAAACGGTCTAGATTTCCCTTGTATTTTCCGAACGGTAGAAAAATCGATCTCGCGCAAGCTGACGTTCTTGTAACCTTGCAGCCTTTACTAATTACTGCAGCACGTGAAGTAGAATGATTCTCGTTGAGTCATTATTGTTTTTAACCCGCGTGACGATCAATATTTGAATGGTAGCTAGATTAGCTGGCATTTTTTACGCGTCTTGGCTTTGCCTTATCGTTCCGCGCACGCTGTGCAACGAATTTCTCTTGTCAGGGGAAATTCGTTTGCGTGGGGGACAGCTGTCGTTGTCTGTCGACGAGGAATCGATGGAAATCCATTACAAACCTTCTGAAAAATTCACCGTGTCGCTGGACGCGAGATTCATCGGTAAAAATCGCCGAACCTCCGGTTCGTTCGGCTCCCGAAGACTTCCGGTGACTCCGCGAAAACTGTGTTACGGTAGCTCCGGACGGAAGCGCGGACCGTTTGATTCGATTTTTGTTCAGGAAACTAGCCACAGAGACTGGAAGACTTGGAAACTTTATTTTTAGCGCGGGTCGGTCAATCCGAAACTGGAAAGCAAAGATCGCCTAGTGTGAAGTCAAACGGATCTGCTGGCCGCTCGTTAAACGTGCGATGAACTTTCGTGTAAACACGTGAGGCCTACGTTCATCCATGGTTACGTTAAAAAAATTTATTTCTCTTGTGACCGGATTGAGATAAAACGCTGTGGCCGGTGATATTATGATTTTTATTGCGCCAGCGTGAAGGCTATGACGATTCGACGATTGTAACGATGAATAGACACGTATTTTTAAGAAATTCATTTTTTTTAGTAGACTAGTTCTGATAATTTTACTTGAAATCTGCGCGGGGTGTCTTCTAATTAAAAGGTCAAACTGCACTGATACACTGAGTAAAAATGAGTGGAAAATATGTTGGATAAACATGTGCTCATGAATGTTCTTTAAGCGTCAATTTCTGCGTAATATTAGTTTAATTTAATTTCGCAGGACCATCTAAGTTTGCCTTTTATCGTTGAAAATTATTCGTGGAGAATTCATTACTCCTTTGACTGCTGCATGCCAGCATGGTGACTTCACGCTTTGCTGGGAACAGCTTGTTAACTAAAAATTTTTCTAATTTTTATTATACCGTACAAAGAATATTTTCATGGTGTGGACAAGACATTTTTCATTAATTTTAGTAAAAGGGTTTGCCTTGATATTATACATTGTTGTCCATGACAGAGCAGTCTAAGTAGAGCTCTACGTTTAGGTCAGCCAAAGGATCAATCATTTACAGCTACTATTTCATTTTAAAAGTGAATTTATACACTATGAATCTCACTGTTCTTTAAATACTCAGACACAACAACCAAAACATACGAGACTGAAGAATGAAACAAAATATGATTTAGCTGACGATGCTCGGCAATTGGATTCCGAGAACGGAGGTCCTCCAAAAATAATTAGAGAGCCGTAGAGAAAAAATCTGGAATGTGAGAGACATAGCGCTCTATGTTTGCTTCAGCTTTGTGAAATGTTTTCGGCGTTAACGAGAAGAACAGACTTTCCGGGTTAATTGTTCTAACCAAAATTTATACCACCGGCCCGCGCGGTTCTCGTTACACCCACTCGCCCGCGCCTTCTTTGAATGTTTAAAATTAAATTTTTCCATTCCGACCGCTAACTAGGGCAGCAGAAATTTTTGTTGCTCCTCCACGGCATCGACGGAGGTCATAGGTGTTGTTTAGAATTGAATTTGAACGCGAACGAGGCTACAGCTCGGTGAAACTTAGACGTCCGCATCGGCCGAACGACTATGCAGCTCGGAACGTATTTGCATATGATTTGAATGTAATGAACGACGTAGGATGTACTGGAGTGGACAAAGGGATCACAGGTTGTGTTAAATCACAGTCATAATTTCGCGTGCTATTAAAAGTAATCGCAGCTAACCGTTCGAAGATTCGTTCGGCAGATCGCTGCGGGCTCAGCTACAAGAATGCGAGCTTAAAGAAAAGCTATTATTAAAATTGCAGCAGCCATTCATGAGACAAAAATTAATATTTACTTAATGAAGGGAGCCTGCACCAACCGAGAGGGAAATATCGAGTTTTTAAAATTGAAATGATTTGAGTTAAATTGAATATTTATTAGCTCTGTGCTGGTGGATTGGAGAGATAAAATACGGAATTCGATAGAAATGCGCTTGCTTTGACAGAGCAGATATTAAAATATTAATCTTGTGAAATTTGAAAAAAATTTGACGTGTTGCAGTATTCGTTTAATACAGAGAAAAAATTCTGTGACGTAATAGAATGTTTTTAAAATGTTTAAATAGAGAGAACTTGAATTTTTTGTAAGCGTGAAGGTGGAAAATCTTATGCACACATATGAGATCAGTGTATCCTCTGCGATTCTTTAACGATAACATTTCCAAACGATCCTGCCCTAGCAATGCTGAATTATTCAGTGTATTCAAATGATACGATAATAATTGCAGAAATTTACTTTTTCGAACTGATCGATACGAGTAGTACGAACTACGAATAATCCTGCAAGATTCTCGATATGATAAAACAATGGAATCATAAAGAAAAGTTTCCAAGTACGCATCTGTGCTCTCGAAACAAGTATCTGTGTCCTTTAACCACATTAAATCTTGGAATTTCGATCGACAAACCCTCAGAGTCCCCAAAAGCTCGCTCGACGCGCGGGAAACAGCGATCACTCGATGTTCACCTCACACAGAATATTTTCACTCGCAATGCTACAGAAAAATTTGCAAAATAATTGAATTGATGCAACGGTGTTCGGATCGAACGTACACAAATCGAAAATTTCTCCATTGCTTTAATCCCATTGACTGGAAGCTAATTTGCCATCCGTCAACGATGAGACGGCCAAATGCGAACGCACCGATTTTCAGTTGAGGATTTTTCGATTTGTCCAGCGAGGTTCGCACGTTCGGTCCACCGTAGTCGGAGAGGCGACGAAAAAAAATATTTGGGAGAAATCGGAGAATTGAAGGGAAAAGACTTTACTCACGGTTAATCGACGACGTGATGGAAAAAAAGGGAGGCAAAAGTGAGCAAAGATATCAAGAGAGAGAGAGAGGTTGGTTGGAGACAACCGCGTCTGCTCGTCACCGCGATACTACTGCCGAAGGTTGCTCTGCCCACGCGAGAATGAGCGACCCACGAAGCCACCCCCACCTACCCCCGGTCCAACTGAAATATACAGACAACCACCGCTGATCCCTTTCATTTCGATCGCGATCAGCTGGAAATTCAAGCGAAATTTGACGCCGGACCATTTGAAAATCTTCGCGATTACTTGCCGGCTTCGTTGCTGTTTGATACATGTATGTATGTATGTAGCAACACAGAATGCTCCGTTTCAGTCTATGCAGTTATGTATTCTAAAGTAACTTTCTGGGGTTAAAGGGGTATCGGATGACCATATAAACCGCTGCAAAGAATCGGGATGACGTATTAACACTCTGACACAAAAATTCAATCATTATTTATTTGTTCATGTATAGTATTAATGAATATATTTAATAAGGTGAAATAGTAGCAGTAAAACAATTATGAAAATTATTGAGATTATTGATTAAAAAGAAGTACAATTTATAGTTGTATTAATTTTGTATACAAATTTTGAAAGTTTGTCATTTTCAGCTGGTGCTGCGTGGCACTCAAAGTATTAATTGCCATGCAGCTCTGAAAAGCATCAAACACAGCAAAAGCTTCACATGTTATACGACAAACGTTCAGTAAAAGTATTGTATACTGTCACTCCTAATTAGGCAGGTAGGCAGATGGTTAAACATTATCCAAAAATCAGAACCTCCATTTCTTTTTATCAGTATAGAGTAATAGATATAAAGAATAAAGTTGAATAAAGACGAGAAAGGTGAAAAATAAAAACATGTGTAGAGGATGTTGGAAAAGTTGTTTTATAAAATTCACTGGAGTATTCTACGCTACAGATCTAGGAGGTCTAAAGGTTCTCCATTCGGGCATTCGGTGAGGAGAATGTCCAACAGCGTTCAAACAGCATAGTTATTAAGCACGTTTAGCACCCTTCCGCACTTAACGTATAATTAACCAATAAACTTCTGTAATGACGTAATTATTTCTGTGAAACCCTATGTTACGTGCGAAAGCTCATCATTATTGTGTTCCTCTGCAACTCCTTTACATCTCCAAAATTTACTTTTCTCCGTCTGACGAAGATTGTAAGGTACATGCATTTATAGTTTAAAATGAACCACCCCGTATATCGATCTCGTCTAAGTTTACCGACACAACTTATAAATCTTCGTTGCCCAGGAAGCTAAGAAACATGTAACAAGAACGAAAAGAATAAATGCATCAGAAAAAAGAATGTAGTACCACGGAAACGGCTGTTACATATGATTTGAGGGAGATCGTAGTAGTACGTTAGCGGCTGCGAGGTTTGCATGATAAAAGGACGTAGCGATATGTCACCCGTCACGAAAGTATGAAAAAAACAAAAGCAATTGTACTGAATTGAAGCTGGACGAAATAAGTTTGATTGCAAACACAGAAGCAATTCTACCGAATAGACTGCAATTTATTTGAGATAATTTTAAATTTTTCATGAGTAGAGAAGTGGAAAATGTATATCGATTTTCTGGGTAATGTCGCTATAATAACAATTTATATGGACATATTCTAGGAATTCTTTCAAAGTATTCATTAGTAATTAATCTTTACGACAGAATAATGAATTAAAAATTCTTATAAAATTCTGAGCAGTGTTAATATTTTTATTTACAGAACAAATCAACAACTACGCGATAAAGTACATTTTTCTTCCATGATTTATATTTAATGACTCTGGATACCGCGTCTGACTAGGTGCGGTAGTTTCTACTGCGGCAATCACGGTGTTAACTATACAATATTGATTCTTCACCTGCTGCCTAGACTTTACTAAATTATATTAACATTAAACCAGATTTTATATTCGAAATAGCCCATAGAATTTAATAAGGCACATTTTCGATGCCGCGAGCATGGGCATGCATATTGAATACAATCAAGTATAATTCACAGACAAATAATCGCGACAAAATTAATACCGTATCCATAAGGAATGACGTCTCTGCATACATGTAGAATAAATTGGACGCAATCCAAGTTTAAACATATTTCATTCTCCCAGTGGAAAGTACGTGTCGTTAGTGAATCCTAACAGGACTATAACTTCTCTCGAAAAATAATTTCACCGAGTTCGGAATTAATTCGCTCATCGTCCGTGTTTTAACCGTATCGCGATTTGCTTTGTTCAAGGTGGGAACAATCTGTACGGAACAGGCTCATAAAGCTTTTAATCCTGCCCGAGTAACCTAATGAACCATTATGACACGCATTGCTTTTGTCGCGGGTTTCTTCGAAACAACGGCGTGCATTGTTAATATTTATCGTGAGCAGCGTTTCATGCATTTCGGTTTATGCTCAGTCGGGTTGGTAACATCGATCCCTCGACCTCCATATTTTATGATCATAAATAAAACGCGGTAACAATAACGATATACGACAAATTAAAATTGCTAAACTTCTGCGCGAAGATTTCCGTGGATTAGCATCTTTTATCGCTCGCCAATTTTTCACAGTGCTTCTACTCTAAATCGTCGTGAGAATTCATTTCATCATCCGCTTATATGAACGCGGAGAATCTCGCGATTACTTGCGGCAGATATTTGTCGAGATAAGATCACTCGAATGTGGTCGCTATCAATTGTTTATCAGTGCTTCCGAATAAATTGTCGCGCGAACCGCCGTTCAATAATTCACTTATACAGAGGCAGAGAGTTTGCAATTTTTCCTGAATTAATAAAAAAACGGCAGAAACCGTCGAGGTGAAATTGCCGCACTGTGTGCGCTGTCAATTGTTTATCAAAGATTCCATACAAATCTTCGATAGCCGAGTTCGGGGAAACCGTAGAATTTTATGCAATTGGCAAATTAATTATTAAAAAAAAAGCGTCGGACAAAATTTGAGGTTAAGAGTTCGAATGAATATTAATATTTAAAAGCACTATTTGTTAAAATTTCCTAGAAGACAGGTGGAAACAATTTTTGCGGATTATATGTTCAACATATTCATCGAAATTTCATTCATATCGAATTTCCAGGTATAATAGCGTAGTTCTGCTTCGAGACACCCGGTACGTGCTGTAGTGCAGGTATTCTTCCAGCATCCTCGAACTGTAGGGAGTTTAAAGGGAAATAAGGAACTCGATGAGGATCTATTTGGTCCGCGTGCACCCACATGCATTCAGGATGCATGTCAATGCCATGTGCACGTGCATATCAACTCTACGACCATATATTCCATACAGAATCATAATTAAAACGATTTAAATCGTCTCGATTGAACACGACCGCATGACTTCATTCGCCTCTCTGAAACTCATTCTCGCCGTGCGAATTAATTAAAAGATCCTTATAGTCGTTAGCACTCAACCTGCCGAAGGGATGATCTAAATCTGGAAGCAGTTCTCCCGGATTCATCTCTTGGCCCTTTAGTAGAGTTCAGATCATCTGAATTGTTATAAGACAAAGCAGGTGGCGCAGGAGATTTATAAAAATATCCCTCGATGAAGTGTACATTTTTGGAATAAAATGGACCAGGTGGTACAGAGTATTCAGAAAGATTAAATAAAAAACATCTGACAAGTATGTTTCGAAAACAGATAATATTTAACCCTTTGAATGTTATGGACACATATGTGTTCTAAAATATCCGTTCACCGTGTGCTACGAGTCACCGCACTGGTCCAGGCACAGCCGTTCATTGTGTGTTATAAACCTATGTCTTCGGATAAATTAACATCTCAGTTTATATTATTAAAATGTATATGTTTCGTTACATATTTCGCAGCTTTGGAAAGTTAAAACAATTGAATAATCAGTATTAACCGTATCATTATAACGAAATATTCTGTATGACACGTGGTCTACCGTGGAAAACTTTAGCACATAGTGCACGCTTTTCCTCGAAGATTTCAGCACTCAAAGGGTTAACTTTACGATCTACATTTACTCTAAATCCTGAATACATTTTTTAACACTTTGCAAAATAATTAAATAAATAAAAATTATCGACTGCTATCCCATCTTTTGTAAAACGGTATTATTCTTTTCCTATTACATTTCCGCTCATAAATGATTCTGATTGTAATAGTTGCGAGCGTTCCAGACATGGAAGGAGCGAGCAGGATCTCGATGCTCGAGAAATCTCGAATTAGCGAGCAGATCACGAGTTGGAGTGACGCAACGGAATAAATAAAATATTCTTGTCGGTAGACTCTGTACCAAATGGAAAATATCGTATCGGTGATATCGATACCGGATGCTAAGTCGGTCGATTGCGTAATCGTGTAGAGCTTCCGGGAGGGCGATTCAACAGAAGTTAAGCGTCTTCCGAAATATGAATCTGAAAATCTCTTTTCCTCTCTCCGTGGCTCTTGTGTGGCCTTGAGTCTCGCCAAATATTTGCCGCAAACACCTCGCGCTGATTTCATCATTTCAGCCAACCGCCTAACTCTAGCTTATAAAGAAGCCACCAGAAGCAACCTCTCGGCCGATTTTCGAAATTTCCCTCTCCGTCGCCGCGTTCTTCCAGATTTCCAGCAACCGAGTTCGGCTCAAAGCGAAAGACGTTTCTGAGAGACGTTTCATGTTGAATGAATACATTGAGAGACTTTTGAGTCTGACCAGCTATATGACCTCATTAGCTCCAGAGACAACACCACAGATTCACGGGCTCGTTTGAGACGAACAAACCTGTTTATCTCGACGCAAACATTATCCGATTATAGATACGGTTTAATCTCCCGTTCAGCCACGATAGCAATTTATCCACTGCCGAAACTGAAGCGTTTGAATTTCACAGCGAAAACGTCGCAAATGAATCGGTACCAGCGACAAATTGGCCGCGCTAATTAGTTACTGAATAACTTCGATGAAATATGGAGTCACGGGAAGCTCATAGATGTCGATAGCGAAAAGCTCACGAAATCCACACACCTCCCGGTGAAAGGAGATGGCGTTGGAGGCTCGGTCTTTCGACAAAACGTGGACAAACTAGGAGTCTGCGAGGAATTACCGTTTCCTGTTTCCCGTCGAAAAACAGGCGACTGTTCTTATCATTCTGCGATAACAGAGCGCTTCAGGGTGCCCGAATCGATAGAAATTTCCCGCGTTAAGTGTAATGACACGGATGGTCGACGGATGGCGCCACTGTTGAGTGATGGAGACTGTAACTTCGCCAAACGTTCACCTGGCGACTTTGAAGCATCTTCGAGAACTAGCCATTGCACCTGCGTTAATTTCCTTTGAATATTACGTGTTTGAGAAGGGAACAAAGAAAATGATCACAGGTGTTTGCTGGTGTCTGAGGTCTTAAATGTATCAAATGCAATTCTCGCAGTGTAAAGTCGTATTTCCATGCATGCAAATTGCTAGGTAATTGGATGCAAAGAGATTCACGAGAAGGAATCATTTCCGTTGATTACCGCGGCACATGAAGCGTACTGTTGATCTTTGATTCCATCGTGGTCATGTTGTTTAGTGGACCAGAAACATTTGTCTTGCAATCGAAAGACCTGATCTCGTGAATATTTTTAAATTCATTGAAGATATTAAGTTTATCAATGTTTTACACGATGAATTTCATCGTTTAGGAGCAGCGAACTTTATTATTATAAGATCGTTATGGTAATGAACGACTACCATTTTCGATATTTCTTGCACAGTTATTCGGCCAATATATCTGGCACACGTTTCCACGCAATCGCCACTGTAATAAAGGTGATATTTATACGTTTTAATACTGCTGTTAATCCGCGATAGTAATTTTTCGGTAAACCCGAAAAGGGGAACGTTTTCGCGAAACGTTTGCATCGAATTTCACAGGAAACACGTCAACCCGTAGAAAATGTATCAACGAAAAAAATTCATCCCGTCTTTGATCCTTTCTACGTAGCATTTTTACACAATTAACTGCTTTACGTTCACGTCACCGTCAAATTCTCTTTGCAAAAAGGTATTTACACGGAGAAATCAGCTCTGAAGCTCGGTACTGAGCTTTTTAAACACGCAGAGTATGATGCTTAACGAATTGTTTAACGTGTTCGATTTCGCTGAAAAATCGTTTAAAATTCATTTCAATTAGCCTCGATAACACAATACACCGTGGAGCAATTGACAAAACGATACGATTATTTTATACTAGGAGCGAAATCGTTAAACAGTGACATTGGAAAGGGGGGAAAATACACTTTCCAGAGAGAACTGCGTTTGTTGAACGATAAATTGACGGAGTGGGATCGGATGTGACGACAAGTTGATGTAACCCGTTGTATATCGATTTTTCAATTAAACAAACTATATATTAATTATGAGTGTATAGACTTCGATTCTGCGTGAAGGTAACAAAATCGATTGATATTCCAGCGATGCACTCGCGGAAGCTAGCCAACTTAAATGCACTTGATTGCATCGATTGTAACGCTTAACTGGCATTGCAATCGACTCGATGGCGACGCATAAAACTTCATCGCGATATTGGAACTCGTATGAAATATGTATTTTGCAACACCATTGCATGATTTTCCTCTTCGATTTTGATCCCTTTCTACACCGTCCTGTAGACTTGTTTCTCTGCTGATAAAGGGTAGCAAAAAAAATAATTATTGGAGAGGAGAACCGAATACTTTTTTATTGATTTCGTAGTAACTAAAATCAGGAATATGTTTGTGTGCAGACGTGATCATTGAACATGTTGACATTTCCATTGTGTTAAGGATTTAAATAAGACTTCTTTAAAGCCAATTCTGTTGTCTAGGGCTGTTATTGTTATATGCTTGATGAATGTAGAAGCTGTTTTAATAGCCTCGTCTCGCGCCCTCATTCTTACTTTTTTCCTGATGAAAGTAGGTCATCCGTCTACAAACAGGACAACAAATTTGTACCTAAAATAAACAGACAAATGAAACAGCTAACAAAATCACATTTTCTCTTATATTTTCTTAAACTGTTTTCTTTAATTCAATTAAATATTTTTCGCAGATCCAGCTGACTCGCCGTTGAACATGAAAGAGCCCGGTAGGAAAGAAAAGAAGAATAAAATTCAATCTATTGCTTCGTAAACGAAACGGAGGACGTAACACCGAAACGATTTTTGCGAGGGAACATCGGGAACCAACACATCGCGCTCGAAATTACATAATTCACTGAGCTTTATCGGGACATAAAAAACCTATATAAATCTGGCTCGATTTTCGTTCCTTTGACACTGTCGGGGCTGCTTGATCTCATTATCGCTAATTTCCATATTTCGAGTTTCCCTTTCTCGCGGCCGGGTCCCTTTCAGAGCGCGTCGAAAATCATGTTAACGCGTTAAAACGTGCCAGGAGCGAAAATTGACGTCGATAAATATCGCGACACGTGTACCGACGACCCCGAAACGCTTCGACCCTCCTCTTCGAAGAACAAATCTCGTAATTCGAACGCCTCCGTGATTCCACCTCCTGGATTTCTCCACGTTCACGTGGAAGCTAGTCTCCCGTTGAAAGCGATAAAACTAATCGACTCGATGAGCTACACTTTCGAAACTGCCATGAAAGTTGCCCGCGACTGCGACGGTGTAAATTAATCGCGCGAATTTCGCATGGCCGCGTCGACCGTCCCGACACCAGCTGCCGAATATCTCGTTTTTCGGGTCGAATGAAACCTGTACTCCACGCAGCCCAGTAAACCCATTAATTACACAAGGGAACACCGCGGAGACACAAAAACCGAGTAGCAATTTATTCAGGAAATAAGTGGAATGTATTAATTAATGAAACGGTTTAACACGTTCGCTACCATGTGTCACATATGTGTGACGCGCTGAGTCTCAAGAAAGACCGAAGTCGTGTGTATGTGACAGAGACAGATTTCTTGATACCTTCAGAAAGAGCTGTTACATGTACGTGAATGTAAGGAGTGATATGGAATTATTAAAAATATAGAGCAGTCTATGATGAACGATTTTTTAACAGAATGGAGGTAGTCGTTGTGTTAAATGTGTACTAAAAAATAAGCTTGTGTATTGAATTTTTTGTTCCGAAATTCATCATGATCAATGCTAAATAATGAGACCCGGAAACGGTTGGTAGAATTCGAGGAGTTACTATATGAATGCCGCACAGTAGAAACAGTCGTGCATAGTCAGACAAATTCTGTTGTTCTATGTTAAGTATATAAAACGAGAATGAAAACAATATTGAACCATTTGATTAGGTTGCTGGTACTATACATCATTGGTATACTATTAATACCTCTCAAAATTCCACAAGAATAAATAGTAATTTAACTCAATTAAGTTGGAGTTTGAAAAGAAGTCATAAGTTCGCGATTAAATGCTGAAATTCAGATTTCGTAAAAAATAGGTCACCAACAGCGTGTATATTGTACTTGTTCATGATAGCACCATAAATGTAATAAAAAAAGTATGAAATAAAATCCGTCCAGTTTTAAATGCATACCATTTTTTATGCATATGTAATTTACTGCGAAATATGCGTCATTTATTCTGATACACATTTCTCGTCTGATTCATTTTTGCACTCTGTAGTATGTTCGCAATACGGTGCAGTACCAAACATAATTATGAATTTTTTTTTTGGCCGAGTGGGAGCATATTTTATGCGACAAAAAATTCGTATTAAAGTGGTGAAACGTTCTGGCCGAAACAGAGGGTGTCCGACATACCTATTGCACGTATTATTATACTTTTCTCTCGTTTCTCGTCCCTATTGGTCGTCCACTGCGGACTCTGTTTTCTTTGGGGTATTTTTCCGGCCACGGGAGCCAGGGAAAGCCGTGTAATCGTCTATTCCACCGGAATTTCCATGAATCTCCTGATCGAATTAGGGTGTTCTTGTTTGCCGTGCACTCGACCGGCCGAAAAGCGAGCTGCCATAACAATTCGCAAATAAACGCGAATCCGGACAACACTCCGCCCTGTTAACGTAGAAATCGGCGGAGAAGCTCAGCCGTGGACGAGACAGTAATTGTTACAACAAGTGTTCGAGATAGAACGATCCTGAAGAACATTTCAATGGCCTGGACAGCTCATTTCAGGAATATTCTGAGGAACGCTCATATGACAGTAATAACTAGACTGCGAATGTTTGAGCGAATATATATTTCTTCTGTTAATGTAATTAACCCTAGATAACTAAGCTATCTGTGAGTAACGTTATTACTAAGCATTCGTCAAAAAGACAACGTCAATTAAAAACACGAACATAATTGAATTTGTATTTAACAACAAAAATATTTTGTCCTATAAAGAAACAGGATAAACGAAAGTAAAAAATTATATTTAGTATTGAATTTATTAATAAGTAAATAAGCATAATTAGTTTATTTGCTAAGCGGATTATCCGATATCAGTAGATTCAAATGTTCCGATCGTCATTTTTACAAAAGGTTAGTTATCCAGGGTTAATGAAATCAAAGATTGACCAAACTCCATTTTGTCCTTTAAACACTTGCGTTATTGAAAGTGCATTTTTTACCTGCTTTGATATATTAAATTGTATAAACATTCACAGTCTAATAATAACGTAACATGTGTATGATTAAATAATTAAACATTCTTATCCAGAATTATTTATATAAAAAAATAATTCTGCGTGAAATAAAATATAATAGTGGTTAGAGCGAACAAGATTTGCAGCTTCCTGAAAAGGATGAAGAAAAATGGAGTGCGGCAAGAAAAGGGGATCGGAGGATTCAATCTTCAATAGATAAATGTTTTCGACTGTCTTCTTACCTGTGTTTTTTTCATTAGAAGAATAGCCTTTCAGGACGCGTCACCTGTAATTAAAAGTCCAATGTGATCGATCGATCGAGCGTCTGCAGTTGAGTTCACACAGCGACGTCCATTATTGAAAGACGATGTATAATATAATTGTGGCGAAATTGATGCACGCTATACGGAACGAAATTAGCCTTCCATATTTTTTCGGTAATGCAAGGATTACGCGGACGGTGCATTTTTTCGCTGATGCAACAATTAAGCGGAGAGTGATCAAATTTCGGAGAGTCTAAAATGTACGAGTAACGCAAAAAATTTCACTCAGTCGGTCCACGATCCAGATAAAAGGAAAAATTGAAGGAAAGTGAAAAAAGGTACAAGCTATAGTTACACGTACGTGACTTCCATGAACTGGCAAGTACACAAAGAACCGAGTGTATTAAAATTCTGGTCACTCTGAAGTGTGTGCTGAATTAACACGATTCTGTCTCCATGGTTAATAGTAAATCATTCACAAGAACCGGATAAGAATAAAAAGGAATAAGCAGTTCGCGAGAAACATGGAAAGAAGTGGTATAATTTTTCGAACGCGTCTTCCATGACTTCAAAATTGATTTAAAAGGTCGAGGGTGCCAGAATGTCAGAAATTGTGAAACACATCATGAACCAACACGATTCAGTTTTTCAAAAAATAGTCAGAAGCACGCTGCATGTATTTCATCCCTGATTTCCATTGTTTCTAAACTGTTTCAAGTACAGAGGCCACGTAAAATTCCAAAGAATCGCAAAAACTGTACAGAATCAACACAATGGCACCTCGTCGGTAAAAAATAAACGGCGAAAAGTGAAAAGAAACGCGGTATAGTTTCCTCGTACGCGACTTCCACAGCTACAAAAACTACTGAAAAGTTCGACAGTGCTAAAATTCAAAAAATTCGGAAACTAACAGGGTTCGTTGCCAAAACGTGAACAGAATCGCGTCATGGTTCTCTCGTACACAACTTCAACGATTCAAACTGTCGACAGTGACAAAATTTCCGAAATTCTGCAACATATAACCAACACGATTCATTCTAAAAAGAAAAACTAACCAGAATCACGTTGCATATAATTCATTCCTGACTTCCACGATTTCTAAAATATTCCAAGTATAGCGGCCATGTAAAGCTCCAGAGAGTCGCGAGGAGCGTGCTGAATTAACACAATGGTACCTCGTTGGTAAAAGGTAAACTGTTCGCGAGAGCACACGAGCCGAAGAAAATGGAACTGCCGATCGGCGAAAAGTGAAAAGAAACGCGTTACCGTTTTTTCTCTGTACGCGACTTCCATGGGGCCGACGAGAAGACTGAGAAGCTTGAAATTCTGTAGTTGTATTCGGTGGAACAGACCGTTCGGCGTGTCACTTACCGAGGGAATTCTAATTGAATTCCAAGTAGATTCGCAAACGTAACAACCAGCGCGGACGCGATCCGTACAGTTTCATGGCACCGGGCGTTTCTAGAAATTTCACCTCCACGATTAATCCCCCGCTGACCATCGACAAAAGAACAACCCTGTATACAATGCGAAACAAATAACTCTTGCTTGTCGGCCGAACGGCTTTTCCATTGATTCCATTCGACTGCGATGAAACATAACGAACGCGTGTTCTGTGAAATCTGCCGTGCTTCTACTCTTCCGACTGAATGCCATTTTTTCATTCAGTCAAAAATTTGGACCTACGCGGTCCTGTGATTTTTAAATATTTTTAGAATCCATTTTTTGTTGAATTCTGGAGGTAGGATGTTCGAACTGACTAGAACGTAAATCGAGTGTAGTTCGGTGTTAGTATTATTGTTTCTGTGATGATGGTGTATGTTATTCGTCAGTCCTTCGTCAGTATGATTTGAATGGAATGCTCCTTTTTCTCACTTTAATTGTTGAAAAGTGAGTATACTAATGAGAGAGAAGGGTGAACAGGGTATAGTGTATTAGAGAGAAGTCATGATCAGTCTAATTTGGACGTGTATACAATATCTTAAATATTCTTCGTATCACTATTTTATAATGATCAATTGCCTGTGAGGAAATTAGAGATGCAGAGAATTGTACAGATTATAAATCAATGGGATTTACATTGAACTTACAGAATGCTAATCTTAAAAAGTGGTCTCGTTATCTGCTCTTCTTCCTGATGTACGACTGTTAATTTTCACTAGTGTGAAAGACACATAACATGTTGAACGCCGTGGCGGTCACCGTTGACAGACACCTCAAATTTAATTTAATTAAATAATTATTGATTGTCGCAAAATTCTGAGCAAACTTCATACTGAAACAATAATGTAGGGCCAGAAGAACACGACTGAGTACTCAAATATTTTTTTTCTTTACGATTTATATAAGAAATAGTACATTATATCGTGTCTGATTAGGCATGGCCGCTTTCACTGTGGCGTTGAACGTGTTAATAAAATATCAAGTCATCTTGCTATACATTCTACAATTTTTAATAAAAATGAAAATGCAGTAGCAAGCGTCTATAACCAAGAATTCTATAAATCATATACAACTTTGATATCTTTGATATGCAATATTATGATAATATCAGAGTAAGTCACAGGGATCATATTCTCGGAATCTTTGGCAGCTATCGAATTAATCCTTAATTACTGACACCCACTTTTTGGACACCAATACGGACACGAAGTCAATCATACTTCTATTAAAGTACATTGTTGTTCAATATTTATAAAATGGATATGACAGTAATTTTTATATAGAAATGACATGTACTACAAATTTTCATTAGAAAATATTTTACCGTTACGAAAAGAAGACTAAAAATTACAGAGAAATGAAACGTGTATCACACTGACCGATCGTGTGTCTGTTAGACTCCGCGTCAGTAGTTAAGGGTTAATGAAAAACGAACGAAAGAATTGAGCAAGTGGTGTAAGAACACCGCTGCAAATACTCATCAACACCTGGATAATTAAAAACAACTATACTGCATCCATTGAAACTACCTTTGAAAACGAGCTTATTTTTAGGATAACCTGACAACAGGTCGTCAGATTTTACGAAATTTGAAAGAATGAAGGATTATTTTGATTTGTCGGAAGGAAAAAAGGGGTGGAGGAAAGAGGAGGATCCCCGAAAGCGGGTGTCAGACGTTCATAGGAGAAAGAGGCGATCAGAAAACGTTGCAACGTGGTTTGCGACTGCGTGAGAGGGGCATGGATCCTCCGCGGATCCAAGTTTCGCTTCAGTTTACGGCGCGCTCTCGATTTCGCCGAATTCCCATCTCGTCGACGAACCATTCATCCATCGTTCCACCTTCTCCATGCACCTCATCAAAACTCTGTGACAGCGAATGTTCATCCGGTGAAATTCATGGCCGACAAGCCGGCGGTCTCTGTAGCGGAAACCGCCCGAATTTCAGCAACTTTACACAGAAAATCGTATCACGGATGTTTGAAAATTAATTTAAGCATCCCGAATTTGCCACGTGAACCGGCTTTTGATCCTTCTACAAAAGAGTTTCTTGCCCGATCTCGAAATCGTGAAGCCAAGGTCATTTCTTTGACACCGCGGAATTGAACTTCGAGGCTCGATTTTCATCGCGTAACTTTTTCTGTCTGTTTTCTCACTGAACGATCGAATACTCTTCAACGCGGTGAACCGGAAAAGCAACTGAATAAGGAGTAGCCATGCACGGATGAATGAGGCGGGAATGTGCGTGCGAAAGGTGGAACGAAGACCGGCTGAAGCGAGAAGAGCACGAGACTGAAGATCGATCGGGAAAATAGCAACGAGAAAGGTAAATTTATCAAGTTTCCGTGGAATCGAGTTATCGATAAGGAGAACCAATTAGACCGATGTAATTGTACATTCTGATCGAATCTTAAGGCACTATCGGGCGACAAAAGTTTCAGTAATAGTCAGCGTTTTTTAGAATTCCGCTTACAGCAGAATTCGACGGTCAATTTTCTCGAAATCGAGCTTGAACCTTCGGAAGTGACTCGCGTCTTCGTCAGACTTTTGCGAGCCTCAGCGACTTCGGTGAATAAAACTTACCCGGCTGTTTTCCGTTTCATTTCATTGAACGACTGCCAGACTTTTTGCAAGAAACGTACGTTTCTGTAAACATCCCGTGATCATAGTTAGATCATAAATTTCTTGAAATCGGGTTACAGTATTCCCAAGCGACTCCAGTTTCCGCGGACAGTTCAGTAATACATTACAATTTCTTTGTTCAGTCGTATATTCAGATTTATAAAATATGGAAATGAATATTTATAGGTAGTTCCATTATTTGCCAGAATTAGTATTCTAAAATATGTATGTGGTCGAAGAAATATAGGAAGCAATAAATTACGATATAGAAGTAGGGTAGTATTGCCCTGTAAACAGGAAGTTCAGGAGCAAGCTTGGAATCGGTATAAAGATCGTGAGCATCGAAATTTCAGTTGTAAAAGAATGGTACTAAAAATGACAAGAAATTAACAAAAATTGATTCATTGCATCATTTATAATAATTATACTGCAGCTGCTGATAAACAGAATTCGAACAAAAATTTGTTTACCCTTTAACTATATTTCTACTATGGTGATTTGGAAAACATCTGAAACTATAGATCCACACGCTAAATGGTCATAGCTGTAACATACAAAAAAAAAGAAAATATTTTTATTGTATTTCTTATTTCACATACTGAACATGTTTTATACTATTTAGACACTGCTAAACCTTAATAAGGTATAAAAATACCGACAAAATTTTCCAATTTTTATATAAATCGTTTAAATTAATTAATAGTCTCATAAGTGCCCTATAAGTACCCCATGACTCTCAATTGTTATAATATAACTGACAGAAACTAATCATAAAAAACAATAAGCACATCTAATAACAATAATGATCCTAAAAGAAATTCTTTTCTACGGTTGGTGTAACATGCACGTACATGTTACTAAAAAGCATTATCGCGCTCCGGATTAAATTGATTCATATATCACGCAAGTTGACCCGATGTGAAATGCAAACAACTTCTGCGGAACCATCGTGGGCCATTTGTTGCGGAGATCCTCTGACGCTCGGTTGTTTCAACTGGAAACGTGCAACGAAGCGATTTTCTCGCGTGCACAATGAGTTTTCATGAAACCGGGCTGCGATAGAGGGGGAAAAAAAGCGAGTCTGCGGCGCGTATGTAAAAATAGAGTGCAACGAATGTGAGAAGCAGCGAATAATTGATAGGCAAACATTTCTTGTCGATGGAGAGTGGCGTGGCGCGATATTACGAGTGCTTTTCTAATTTTAAACCTTTTAAAGATTTCGGTCGAGCCGCACGTGATTCGCGATAGCGTTTTAATGCTCGTCTTAAACGAGCGTCCTGCAGGTCCGGCAGGCGCGCCTGTTTTTCCCGCGCGAAACGTCAGTCGGCAAACAACGATTTATAAACGGACGTGAATTATTGCGTTGCTCGATGCAAATGGAGGATCACGTATTTAACCTCTTCAAAGATGCTGACACGTACCTGTGCGTTTGTATTATTATTTGTGTTTTACGCGGCGTCAGCTGCTCGGGTGCACAGGTTACTGGAATGGAAAATGATAAGAACTGACCAGCAATTTTTTTTTCTTTACTAATTTTTAGACTAACGTGAAGTTGTTTACGGAATGTCAAATTTAGGGATATGTACGAAAATGGATAATTTTGGGGGTTTCTTCGTATAGGAGAAATGGCTTCATCAGTTGTTGGTTTGCAATAGATCTTCCACCCCCTTGGTCGTTCTAGGGTTACGGTCTATTAGCAAAAGAAGCTTACGCGCGCTTTTTAATTTCAGTGTTGTTTCCAGAGATGTAATTTTATTTTGTCCAGAAGTTCCTGAATTTTTACAATTTTTTGTTTCTCGTTTAACTGTTTGACTGCTACCCCGTGTTAATTGAAAATGGCAAATTATATAAAGTTTGGTATAAAATGGACGTAACTTCTAATTATATCGCTTTCAATGAATAATATTAGTAACGTTCAAAACTTTTTACTTTGTATGTCACTTAGATTTAAGTGTAATTTTTGTATTCGAAATTAACTCAACCATCCCTGAAGGGGTTAAATCATTCACGGTGGAATAAGGTGTCAAGTTTTATAGAACATCAAAGAAACATCAAATAAAAGTGTTATAGTTTTATATACACAGTCATTCCTTCACTTTTGATATTGGTTATATCATTCGAAGCTACTGAGAATCTTGCGGATCCAATTTTTGATTTATGGGACGTCGTCTTCTCACCGTTGAAAATCTCGAGGGAACCGCTTGAATTTCCATGCAACGCGGTCGGTTTTCACCGAGAAACCGGAAAATATAATCGCGGAATTTCACGTGATTCTTGGCGCTGTCGACGACGTTTCGCAAATTACGCTTCAATTGTTTATTTGTTTAATTCCTAATGCGTTCGTTTTAATATGTAAAAATGAAATTAAATGTTCGTTTACGTGAGGGGTGGCTTGGAAGTTTTATAACATTGAGATAGCTTGGCAATTGACATCAAGCACAACCGAGTAATAAAATATTCAGTTTAATGTATGCATATGTTCAATATACTCATTAATTCTTTTCGAAAGTCTCAGGGCTGAAAGATTGGAGAATGAGAAGAAACTAAAGGAAACGTAAGAGATGTCACACCTATATTAATGAAGATTCGAACATTAATTGAAGCAAAGCCCCCGTTAAATCTCTTCACTGCAGTACAGGTGTCCCTCGAGAGACACGGTACATTAATTGCAGGAAGTTGCGAGTTGCACGAAACTCAACCCCTAAAATATGATGTTATTTGTAACGATTATTGACACATTACCTACACAATCAATTTTGAAACAAAAATACGACGTTTTTATTGACTGTATCGCTAGAGTCACTGTTGTCACTTTTTAAAATTGCTGAACTGTCTCCATTAAGATTCATCGATTTCTGAGCGCTGATAGCGAAAAACCTAAGAAAATAAAGAATTTCGTCATACGTGGTTTTTTAAGTTCTCTACCACTTTCAACCCTTGAGAATATACCCCAGAAAGGATGTTTTGAAATTCGAAACATTGGCGTCGCTATGTGTTGAACTGAACGTCAGACTTTCGTTACTTAAAATGTTAATAAATTCACGTAACCACATGTCCAATTTAACATAGATCTGGAGTCTTTGCGCGATATGAATAGCACAGAACGCAAACTCCAAAATTCTATGAATTTTAAGTCTCGAGTTTTCTGTAACACAGAGTAAATTATACGTGTTGTTCGAGGGTTAGCTGCATTCGCTTAAGGAAAATCAAGGGTTGCTCTTTCTTCGCGGGTGTCTGCGGTAATTGGAGGGTGAACGCGTTTCTAACGCGGAGGAAGAAACACGGATAGAGGACGAAGAAGTGGATCAAGGGAAAAGTTTCAAGTTTGTTCGAGCGGATGCTCGTCGTCAAGGTGAGCCACGACTCGACGGCTAAGAATTTCCAGTTTACGAGGTAAATATGCAGAGATCCGCCCGCCCCCGTAAAGTGAGAAACACTCTGGCTGATTTTAATTCGCCAGCAGGCCAGCCACTCTAATAAAAACACTCCGCGACTTCGAAAAGCCGGCGAAGCCAGCTAAAAAAGACGCGAAACTTTCAGCTTCTCGGATAATCCATTCCTAGCCGCTGGATCGATACCCGTTCCTCTCCCTCGCTATTTTTTTACGGCGATAATCAAGATGCCTTAAGCGATTATTAATCGAACATGAAATTTTTTCCACGAATTTGTTGAAAATTAATCTGTTGCATATTTCTATTCGACGTATTTACATTGTATATTTTTATGTGTATTATATAACCTGAACTGTGTTTATTTATAACTGTATTAACAACCGTTTATCATATATCAAAGTCGAAACGAAGATTTAGAAAGATTAAACGTGCTCTTCGTTTGAATAATTGCATCGTTGGCCTACGACGGGGAAAGTGGAAAATTTTGTAAAATAACATAAGTAATTATCTTATAAATGTTGTTAAGGAAATGCAAGAAATGAACTGGTTAACTCTTGAGGAAAATCGAGAAAAGTAGAAATCATTCATCGGTGATAAATACAATAATTACTTTACAATTTCCTCGGGAGCTTTTCGCGAAGGTTTGATTAGTTTTCACGGAATTGCCAGACTCATCGCCGGGAAAATTATACGGACTCGAAAGGGGAGAAGCTGACGAGGTAAGACTGAAAATTATCAAGAGAAGGGAAAAAAGAAACTCGGTTCTTTCTCCGGCAACAGAGTATATCGATCCGATCCACCATCAAAGGCACTCGTTTCGCAATCAATTTGCCCTCGAAAAGTGTCGGTTCTTTTAGCTTCGTGGAACTTTATAAATTGAGGAAAGTAAAGAAATGCGGGCGAAGAGTAGAGCACTCTATTCTACTGAAATGAAAATGGAAACAAAAACCAATGGCCCGCCACAGAAATCCTGCGAGAAAAATGAAATACAATTCTCCGTTCTAAGAATAATACTTTACTTACATACGCGGGACTTTAAAAAAAAGAAGTTAGAACACAGGGTAAGTAGTACTCAACGAATTGAATAAAACAAGTATAATAATCATACGTCGAGAACTGAATGTTCGAATTGTAATTAATACTCTGAACAATTATTTTCACTATCAAATCGTTCAGAGTTCGAATAATATTGACCTTTCGATCTTATTGTTAGTATTACATTGGGAATTAAAAGAATCACCCATAATAAATTTTACTTGTAACGCTACAATGTTGCTAATAACTCAGCTTAAATTAGCCTGAAAATCTAGAGTGGATCCAACGCAGGAATTAATCCATGCGGTAAAGTAATTTGCACAGTTGTACGTTCTGCTAATTGGATACGTATGCACGAATCGCGAGACTAACTTATTACCTTTAAATAACGAACAATTCGAATCTCCGGAGAGAAATCTGACATTTAACGAACGATAAGAGCCGAAGACAATTTTAACAAAATAACGTCATTAACTCTGACTCGCTGACGTGTCAGAGCGCCGCGTAGGCTCTGATAAAAAATTCAAACAAAATCTAGGATAGCCGGGACCATTCGATATAATCTCGAGGGTATCGGGTTCGTATTTTAAATTCGATTGGAGAAAAATAGAAGTAGGCGTGCGACGGAGACGAGTTAACAATCTATTCCTGCTGACGTTTAATTAATCGAACGTTTCGCTTAAGTCGTTGACTTAATGGCGTTTACTGAAAATTCAACGGATGGACGGGCGTTCGAGAAAGAATCGTAAGAGTCGCGAGACTCACCGGGTTCGAATAGAAAATCTTGAAATCGTTTCGCCCCGGCGCGATTATTAAACGAGGTCCGATTCCAATCGAAATGAATCGAATTTAATTAAAACAGATCGTTTTCATTGCAGCCTGCAGACGACGTTGCATTTAATCCGGTCGAGTTACCTTCAATCGACTATTTCGCAGCTTTTAATATCGAATCGTACGACACTCGGAACGTCTTCATACACTAAAGACTCCCCTTTCATCCGATAATACGTCCACTGGTCATATCCCCATGATTCTTCCTCCGATAGTCAGATATCAATAGAGCCGTCGATTCTTTTGTTTGAGTAGAAAGAAACGTAAAGGCGGGCATACAATGTTTCGTAATTCGTTCCAAAGCATCAGCAAATTTATTTACACGGATTCTGTGCGCTATCGGATCATCATTGCTTGATACTAAATAATTATTTACCTGCTGGTCGTAAGAATTAATGTACCTTCAGTTCGCTACAGTTTGTTTTCTAAATGTAAATATATAAATATATTGAGCAGGTTGCCCACAAGTTCCCGCTTTTATACGCTCTGCAGGCATGTAATTAAAATTTGTGTAGCAAATAACGTTGGTGAGTTTATTTACCGATTCTACTGTTTTGTGTGCCTTGCAGTGGTAATATAAATATGTCGCCGCAGTGAACTGCAATACCCATTAGATGTTTGAAACGCGTGTACACAATTTCAATGTCAGTTTCCTGATTTCGAAATAATTTTAAAAGGCAAACTGTACGTGTCGGTGAACATGAGATTTCTTTTTTTGTCATTCCCTCACGAAGGTAGCGAAAAATAACGAAAAGCCATTGAAGTATCCTAGGAAGGGACTACGAATCAGTGAAAGATTTTTATCAAATTTTATTCAGTGAATTATCATTAAGATATTAATCTTATTTTCCAATTTTATATAACATGTGTCTCAAAGATTAAAATCGGTGACTTGAAAGATCCGTAATCTTCGTGGAAGACAAGGGTTGGGTTAATCGCATTTATCGAATCCCCAGCAGCAACGTTCGACTCGGTTCTATTCCAACAACAAGTGTCTAATGAAAGAGCAACGTTGTTTGCTCGTTTCGAAGATCGAGAGGCGTCGAGAGGAAGAAGTTCGAAACAGTAGATTTCCTGGTCGATTATCCCGATGCAGATACACGTGATCTAGCAGGGAATCCCGAAGGAACTCAATTTACTCCCTCATTTCGTTTCTCTGGAAGCTGCTGCGCCGTTACGCTTTCACGAGCAAACCTTCCTTCGAAATTGGAAGGTGAACGCTGATAAATAGCGAGCAACCGATAAAAATAACCTGGAGCAGACCCGTGGATCGGCGCGAGACCTTTCCGAGCACGATAACGAAAAATTATCAAAGTGGAACGTCCCGTTCGAAGATCGACGAAGACGAATGAGCCATGGATAGGGTCATCTCTGTGAGCGATCGCCCCTTTATTGAAAGCTGGATCAACGCGAATCACAGTGGAACCGCCTGTCACTGGCCAGACACGTGAAAGTGTTAACGCTCGTCCAGGTTAACAGGGAAGTTTCTAGAATCGTAAAAAGTAGCTGTTTACACGGTGGACGACATAGTGAAAACGGCCATACCTAATCAGACACGACATAATTTACTATTTTTTGTATAAATCGTAAAGGAAAAAAAGATTTGAATACTCAGTCGTGTTCTTCTGTTCTACATTATTGTTTCAGTATGAAGTCTGCTCAGAATTCTGTGACAATCAATAATTATTTAATTAAATTAAATTTGGGGTGTCGGTCATCGGTGACCGTCTCGGCGTTCAACGTGTTAATCCTTGACACTCGTTATTATATACAATTCAGTTAACGTTCGAGAATGTTGTTGTAGAAAATAGCTTGGACAGTCCTAGGACGAACGAATGAAATTTTGAGTACCCGAAACTGAACTCAGGTCAAATTTCTTCCACATAACTATACAACAGAAATTTTCAATGCTCTAAATATTTTTATATGAGCTACTTGTATTTTCTTTCAAACCTGCTCTGCCGTGGAAGTCTGGAATTTTTGAAGCATTAAATATTTTTATACGAGCTGTTCGTACCTTTTGCAGGCCTGTTGTGCTCAGGAAGCCCGGATTGTTAAATGCTTCAAATATTTTTATACAAATTATTTGTATTTTTTTTTCAATTCTACTCTGCTGTGGAAGTTTTAATTCCGTAAAGTGAAATCGCAGCCCACCACAATAATAATAACAAAGACATATCAACAAGTTAGCTGCCAGTTAGTCGGAAGCTCCGACAGCGACCTTCGTTTCGGGCCAATTTCCATCCCGGCAGCGTCGTCACATGATATTCCCGGTAATTAACTATAGCGTCTGGTTACTTGCACCATCTGCAGCTTCCGGTACACGCGATTCCATTCCGACGAGCACTATACGCGACCGATTTCCGCGAGAAACTTCTTCGGGCTAGCCTGGAGTACTTCCTCGCAGGCTTTCAACGCCATAATCGCGAAAGTGTTTCTTCTTGGCGCCTGACTTCCACTGCTGCACGATACTTATCGAACTCGAGGTTGTCCTAGCGATCGTTTTTTCAAACATCTGCACTGGAGCGTTTAGTCGATATCGAATCGACATCCGTGTTTCAAATGAAATTTTAACGTAGAAGATTTCTTGGGGTTATTGATAACTCAGGGTTGATTTACTTTAAAATAGTTTTTAATGAAATCTTGTGGGTATAATCATCTTTGAGTACAGCTGTAAATACAAATGTCTTCGTTATCAGGACTCTGTCATAAACAGTTACATCCTGCTGAAGTATCAGGAGACATTTTCATGAAGACATTTATATTCAAGAGATTTAAACAGTACGAACTATAAAAACCGGGGCATAAAACCTTGAGAATTTTGTTATCGAAGTGTCTTCGAGAGAAATGAAGAATTCTGTAAATCAGGGCACATCATAGTCCATGAAATGAGTTCATTTAGCTTGTGCCCTACTTTCAGTTCATTTCACATCAGTGTGTTAACATTTATTATTTCGCATAATAATCTGGGAGAGTCTGGTATCATAAGCATAAAATAGTTGCACAAACAAAATGCTAAAAGCCATATAGTTTATAGACAATTTTCTCGATAATTTCTACGCAAACTGCTCACAGAGGCAGTAAAGTCTCAAAAAATTAACGTCTCGGTCCAGCAGCTTGAGAGCAAATTCGTGTTTCCTAGTAGTTACTCTATGAACATCGAATCTAGGTTCTTCAAGGTCACTGTAAGCTCTATTCAATCACTTTGAAACATAACACAAGCAACAATCTTATTCCAATAAAATTTGAATGAAAGTAAAAGATAATAAACATGGTACAATTATCAAAATTCAGAAGAACAGGCGACCTTGAAGTAAACCCAATTTCTATCCTTCTACAGTAGCAGCAATTATTAGATTGTACATAAGTGTCTTAAATAAAATTCTATAAACTACAAGACTACTTTGGAAAAAGAAGAACACGTTACAGCGCATGCAGAGAAAGCACAAGAGTCCTGTTATAGTTCTCGAGGAGAAAGGGCGTTTCATGAATGGAAGCTCGGGCGTTCCCTGTGTACAGAGGTCTTCTCGTTCGAGATAAGACTTTTTGGCGGGATTATTCGTCGTAGTCAATGCCAATTTAGTTCCTCATCGTCAGTAATCCGTTACCCGGAAAAGACTGATCCGTGAACGGGCGAACGAAAATGGAAACAAAACGACGACACGGATTTTCCCGGGGAGCAGGAGTCGCGCTTCCCCAGGGATCCCTGCCGAAGGCAATTAAGGCGGATTAATTATCTCGTCGTACAAAATGTTTGTTTATCACCGTGAAGACGATCACGTTAATTGACGGCCACTGAGATGATCGTAGCTGAGTACAGCGAACAACGTTTCCTCAGTCATTTTTCATTAATCTTCGGGGAATCCTTTAATATCCGGTAACCCGAGGATGTTCCACGTAACTGGGTCAAGCAGTATCTTTAAAACGGTAGCTGATCGAAATTTTGATGTTAGCTTTATACAATTGTGTGCATCGATACAGTTGAAAAGTGGAATTATACTATTTTTCGCTAGTAGATACAGTTTTTCTGCCTTTACAAAAAGGCGTTAACAGTATTGTGCTTGAAAATTGTCAGTTTTCAGTTAAGAAAAATGGAGAGTGTATACGCAAGGCAGTACGTCTAACAATAAGTGTACTGGTACGTTAGAATAATTGATAAATGCAAACTACCAATCTTCGAGCATTACATTGCTAATATCTTTTTGCAGAAAGAAAAACTCCATCGATTAGTCCACATAAAAGTATGTGGCTCCGTTTAAAAAAAGTAGTCGCATGTTTCAACTGCATCGGGGTACAAAATTCTATAAAAGTATGCAGCGTCTATCACTCACGACATTTTTTTTCTATTATATCTCTAATTGTATTAAAGACGCAGCTTGTCCCAGTTACACGGGATACCCTGTATAATCTGTCGTCAATTTCCTAGCTGTAGCCGATTTATTATCACGAATTTCCACTGAAGCTCGCCAATTTCCGACCGCGACTACTATTAATCGAATTGATCGTGATTCGACAGTTCGATCGTAAATCCATGAAAGACCAAATGAAAATTAAGCCTGCGGCGACTAGACATCTCGACCAGTCTGTTTTTTTTACAAAATAACTTAATACAGCTGCAACACTAGAATAAACTGTACTGATATTCTATGGATACAAAGATTAAACATTTCAAGGTTATTTCCCTCTCTTAGTCTTGTCAGAGCCCAAGGGTTAATACAGTAGAAGTCGATTATCCGAACTGCAATTGGTAACAAGATTAATCATATTTTGGTTTAGAATATAAAAATACACGGCGGAATAAGATTAAATACACAACGTTAGTGATGATAATTTTAATTTGTAATATACATGGAAGGGGAATTTTCAGATGACCAGTGTACCGGTAATCGAGGTTCTACTGTATTTAATTCTGATACAGACAAAAACTTAATCGAAAGCAGAAAAATAAATAGTACAATTTTCCCTTCTTTCCTCCAGCTCATAAATTTTCCTCTCCAAGAGGATTCTTCTCCAGTCAAATTTGCGAGATTCGGTGACGTCGGGCGCTCATAAGAGTCGCGAATATCCTGATAGTGTCCCAGAGCTGGAATATTTCTGAATTTCATCCTTTTCGACGCATTCCCCGCCCCTCTATTTCCGGAGTATATTAAAATTGCGTTACCTACGTGAAGTTTTCCTCGAACTGCGAACATCGTCGTTAGTCGAATTACCGAAGGAAACGCTGTCGATACATGAGGACGTTTCTCTCGAAGCGCCAAATTGCGAAATATCGAAAGTGCACGCGCTCCAGCCGATGGCGTTTCAAGGATGGAGCGTCTTAATTAGACCTTGCGAAGCGTCGCTTCATTATAGTACATCCGACACCCACTGTCGCAGACGAACCAGACTGCATTACGCGTTTCAGACATTCTAAATAGTTTCATAGATTCACCGGGTGCTTCGTAATTAACGTTCCGACCTAAAGCGGTGATTCTATGCTCAACAACGGGCAAAGGAGTTCAGTTTCAGGAAGATCTGACTGTTCTTTGACGGCGGAATTAGAATCGAAACCTATCGAATTCTTCTGCTAATTTCTTTTGAATGTTTGTCCGTTTGTGTGTTTGCTATTTCTTACTGTTCCGCTCATTTGAATAATTTTTAGTTGGTGTCGAGAGCAGGGCTGCTCAACTCGTTCCTCGTCGCGAAGTTACCATGGGAATTAAATTCACCGGAACGTTGGTGACGTTCCATTGAGATCGATGGGCAGGTAAAAATTTTACCAAGCGAAAAATTGTCCAACGAAGGAGATTTCATTTTTCAGGCCGTTCGATCATGGAGTCGCGCCATAGCGCTCTAACATTGGGCCATCAGCGTAATTAAATGGGAAAATAACGGAGAGTACGAGGCGCGACGGGTTCGAAAGTTTCTGCTTTGCTTGGTCGTTAACAGATTTAGCGGGTATCAGGTAACGGTTGCCCCGATGTAAAACAGCGAGTGATAAGTGTTACCGACACCGGTTCCCGTGAACTTAAAGCAACTCGGCAAACTTGGCCGACATGTTGGCCAACCGACCCGTGCCCAACTGTCATGGCCGTTGAATACCTATTGCCTTTCGATACAGAGTGTCGTCGTTTCAGTTGGATTATTCCCTTCGACCGAATCCTCTTTCCAGTTACACCTGCTATTACGTCTGAATCTAACTCGATCAGTTCAATGAACTAATGTCAATCGATAAGATCCTTCCTATGGTTACCCTGAAGGTTCCACCCTTAGAGGATCCGATCATGCAAATTGCTACCGGCAAAACTTGCACCTTGAAGGCGACAATCTCTTCTCTGATCTCAGTTTAGGTAATACATTTCCTAGAATTTTCGGTGGACCAAATGGAATCAAGTGTTAATGGGAAGGTTGGGTTTCGAATCCCTCCTGTTCTCTACAGTGCTTCTCATGCCCTTAAAATTATTTGTGCAATTATGAATTGTTATTTTAGTGAGTAGTCTGGGGACCTTTATACGATTTAACATACTCAAATAGTCTGGTAATGAGTTTGAACATTGACCTCGTTTGTCTGACACGTTTCTCAACGAAATGTTGAAGCTACTGCTCGACAAATTGATCATGGAGTTTGCGTGCGTGGCGTAGATCAAGATAAAATATTGTTGAGGGCATAGAAGGAGCCCTGAACATTAACAATGGACTGCTAAGAAATTCTTGTTGCTATAATTTTCTACTTAAAATAAACAGAAAGTTCTAGTGAACGAGGATAAACGAAGAACGAATTTTTTAATAAGCCCTGCCTTCAGGGACCAAGGTTAAACTGTCGAGCAGTACATATAAGGAGACTGGAAAGCATTGTAATGATTCCTGAAATCCTATATATATATATATATACATCCTGTATCCAGTTAATTTGGTGCCATGTTGAAGCGGCAACATCAAAGGGGCATGTTGCATATGGCTGATGATTACCGAAATTGATAGCGTAATCGGACACAGCAATCAATTGGTAATAGATAGTATCGATAAAACGCCACGCCTCCTTGAATGATTCTCCTCCGCGCATACGATCTGTCTAATTAGTTTCTGAAACCTCTCCGCAATCGATTGCGTCAACATTGATATAGACACGTTGACTAACACAGTGAACTGCGCAGCCAATCTAATATAGCAGTAACATCCCATTTTCCACATAGGTGAATCTTTTTACAAATTCACGTAGAATTTTAGGAGCACATGAAGCCTCAGCTTCATTCAGTTAACTTCAATCTGACGTTTCAGTCACCCCACCGTGATCAGCGAGTAAACTTCAGCTTCATTTCTTTTGTCCGCGTTAAAATTCTTACATGAAATATTATTTGGCGGAACTCCAATTCAATAACTTAAT
The DNA here is from genome assembly GCA_916610135.2 of Macropis europaea. Classification (NCBI taxonomy): domain Eukaryota; kingdom Metazoa; phylum Arthropoda; class Insecta; order Hymenoptera; family Melittidae; genus Macropis; species Macropis europaea. The sequence goes on from OU744344.1 coordinate 30,224,974, forward strand.
GGAGTCGCCGTATTCTCCGGAGCACGGTTATCTCTTCAACCACATTTCACGATTGGACAAAATATGACGGAGGAGGCAACATTCTAAAAACGAAACGAGCGTTCCCAGTGTGATCTAAAATTTACTAAAATTCCGAGTCGATCAATGGAAACTGAGTTCCATACACGTGGACGTAGCCGTGTTTTCAGGCATACAGCCGTCTCTTTGACAACGTTTCACGATGAATCGATTTTTTGAGCACGTCTTAAATGCATTACCAGCAGGCTCGTCCTTTTTAATCATCGCGTGCTTGTTTCTGAATCCATTTATAGCATCCCCCGACGACTGGACGGATTAAAGCCCTTTGTCGTTCGCTAATAACGCTGTAATTTCGTTGGCTAGGACAGGGTATAGCCGGTATTCAAGCGATGCCACTTCGCGGATGAATCGACGCGATTCAATGGCTCGACGAGGCAAAGTCGACCGTCGTCCGGCTTGTTATTGAAATAACAGCGAGCTCCGAAGACGCTGGACGTCGTACGAATCGCCAGGAAATGTTCTGTGCATCTCTTCATTTTCCATTCTGGCTGCTGACGGCCATTCGGAATGCTCTACGACGTCGTAGAGATGAAGGAACGAAACGATTACGGAGACGCGACGCGAGAAAACGGCCGTGCATTATTTATTAAGCTGCATCCTCTCTCCGTCGGTGCATAGGAGAATGGGATTTACTGGGTGGAAACGGTGGCATGAAATCAACGTCAAGATGATCAGAAAAAATGGTCGCGTAGAAACGTACCATTTTCCACAGCGAAAACAGCTTCCCCTAGGAAATGCGCTTCTTTCTCTTTACCTCGATGGCGCCTGACTGTTTACAGGTCCCGCGGTTCGACTTGAACAGTTCTTTCTACTCTGCTGCAGCGTTGATTACCTCGTCGTTCTTTGCGTTACGAAACGTGGCCACGGGAAAAGTTAACGAATCACAGAAAATTATTTTTTTTGTTCAATCGGGCGCTGTTTCATTTTATTAGAACTGCATTGTAACTTATAAATAGTTTTTTTCTGGGTTTGCTATCACGTTCAGCGCTTCATCATCTTTAACGAACTAAAAAATGCCCACAGATAGAGTTAACCCTCTATAATGCCATGTGACTTAGAAGTTACATACCTATATATCTATATTTTTTAAGTCTTATTTCGTCTATTTAGCACTTTGTACAATAATACTTTACGATTATAGTGCCACCAAGGAGTCTGTTCATTTATCATTATGTTTATATTCCGCGATACGAACTTTATCATTTATCTTTATCATTTACCTTATGTATCACTTTTTTAATACACAAAAAAATTCCGGTTATAAAGGGTTAAGGAGTTGCGAAAAATTATTCTTCTCAATCAAATGATGCTGCTTTCATTATCACTCATTAATGATACGTCTAAAGCGTCAGTATTTTATGTAACATAAAATATATTCAGAAAAAAAGTTAGCAAGTGACAAGAAATTATTTTCGAGATCGTCAACTCAAATTTTTTCTTACTCCAAAGATCAAATTTTATTATCATAGCATTACGACATTGAAAAAGACAAGTTTTTGAGAAAGAATTCAAGTATAACCTTCAAATAACCTTGAACAACTTTTCCAGCTGGCATTGAAAATTAATTATTCAGTATACAACCCACACTTATCTTCTCTTGAAGATATGTCGATCGCCTAGAAATCTCAAGACACCAAACCATACAGAAGATTGCTGATCTACCCGAACCTTTTTTCCTTATAATTCCAGCGGTCGAATAAAACTGCGACTACTCGTTAGACAGCTGAAATCAGCGCAAAGGATTAGATGACTCCATCGGTTCCAGATCAAATAAAATACTTTTGGGGGGCCGGTGGGCGGAATTTCACGGGTCGAGCAGCGTTTTTTCTCTAAACATCTGTAAATTAGGAAATTCATAGCCGCAGGCGAACTGGATGAGAACGTTTGATTCGAAATTGATATGGAAATCGAGGTTTCAGCAAAATCCGCGGCCAGAGTATCCCGGTGGCTGCTGCAAAGCAAGTTAGCTGACGCGTTCGCTGGCTGATTGACAAATTCTCTGATCGCTCCGCCGAAGAATTTCATCTTACTTCGATCATCAGGAAGGTGGAAGCCCGGGCTATTACTATTTCCCCAGTGTCGATCATGAAAACGCTTCTCCATATTACGATCGATGCACGATTAATTTCCACTCCGACAGCAGCTCTAGAAAATATAAGTAACCTTTTAACCGGAGATGACGAGTTAACTGGTCATTGAAAAATGCTTCTGCAGCGCACATGACGAGTTAACCCGTCTTGAAACTTTAGAGATTACGCACACGTACTAAAAGTCAATATATCTTTCATTTTTTATTATCACTGTAGTGGTACGATGTTTTAGCACTTTTTTTTATGGACGAAACAAAAAATTAATTAATTAATTTGTTAGTTTGTAATTTGTTTCCGCACTCTACTTCTTCTTGCACACAAAGAATATTTTTCACTGAAATTATTCGTTTATTCATCGAAGCGCAACTGTTTATGAGTTTCTGATGGTTATAATTGTACCAGACATAAGTTATGACATGTCGCATTTACTACGGGAATGACGAGTTAACTCGTCTTTATAAGTTTGCCACGACGTGTACAGAGTGCGCTTTTGGAAAATGAGCTGCCCGGTGAACAGGTTAATCTGAATGTGTCTTGAAAGCATCTTTTGATACGACAGACCAGCAACTCCAACATAACTAATTAGTATGCGACAACTAGGATGGTTGCGAGCTACTACAAGCAAATGTTAATTTCCAATGATTCATATTCCACGAAACCGTCATTGACATAAGATATTTACACTTCACTTACAATTAATTAAGAAAGTATTAAGAAATATTTCATTTTTGACTATACAAAAATTAGTAGATGAAATTGATAATCCAACGGAGTGCCTGAGAGGCATTCTTGGAGTGCAAAGGGTTAAATAATGAGACTTCCTATTAAGTGTCTTCGATCATTAACTGCGTGGTCAGTTGACGTGCAGACATTCAGAAAAATTGTCCATACTTTCTTTATAATAAGTTGATAAAAATTTAATTACAGGCTTGACAATATGTCGGTATTAATAGTTTTGTAAAAGTGAACGATCAGGTTGCCGTAGCACATGAATTTCAGTTCCAATGGAAAATTAGAACAATTTATGTCAAGGGTAGATACAAAAAGGCAGACTATTTGTTGACAAAGGAAGTAATAGAATCTTTTAATACTCTGTACTAAATACTTTCTGAAAATCATTTTAGAACATGGAATGTAAGTGCAATTAAAATATTAAAAAGTTCACCTATGCATTATTACGATAATAATGTGGAAGCCATTAGGAGGATGCTGAGCATTAATAATCTGGGGCATAAGACTAGATCCTATCTTCTTACTCAAAGTATTAAGTTATTAAATTACGAACTCTCAGCTTCTTCTAAACGCAGCTCAATCTTCTAGACTAAAATTCTTCAGGATTAAATGTAGCTGTTAATGTAAACTAACAAAACTAATTATTCTTCAGACAAAAATATTGTTTAAGATAGAAATTAAAACTTAATAATACAGTCTATTGAATTAATACTCAACTGACAGTTCATTTAATTGACATTCAACGTACTGCACCTCACAGAGTTAATATCACTCTAATTACACTACATAAATTAGTATGCGTCAACATTATTTAATTTCCATCTTTATCCCGAGGGCCCTTCCAAGAATTCCCTCTGAAAATCTCATAAAGCCTCCGCGCTTTCCTCTACCTTTTCTGTGCAGCTTTCTTCAAATTTTATCCGCGTGTTGACTGAACCCCGGGCTACCTTTTGTTCATTCCCCGCCAACCGACTAATCTTTCCGCAATAAATCTCGTTCAGCCTTCCGTGGAAACTTTGGGCTTATTAAAACGTAACATAACAGAAATGCTTGTTCCTTCGACTGCGCTCTTTTTGTTTCCGTTTGACAGCTTTCATTCCCGCGCGCTATTGGCGGATGGGGGTGGAACGCAGAAAGGACGAGTTCGATTCGAAACTTGGAATTCGCGGCCAATTGGAAAAGTTGCGTTTTCCCTGTCAAAGGCTCGATGAAATTTCTCATTAACGGACAAACCATCCGCAAGTAACGCAACGCTTCCTCACGCGGATAACTTTTCGCCTTCCCGCCAGCCACCATTCCAAGTGGAACGTTGTTGCCCGGGGATGAATGAGTTTAGGCGCGAGAACTATCGTCGCGGAAGTTTGTTGAATTTCACCGCGAAGCCCTGAGAAACCGCCACGAAATTGGGTCGCTAAACGGCTCCGAAAGCTCGTGTCTCTTCCATTTTATCGATATTCAAGGATTTCAAAATTTCAATGTTTTATGAGAGAAATTTCCATTCGAATTAAAGGTTCCGCGTGATTCTGCCCGAGATTGCAAGCTGACATTCGCTGGTGCTCCAGGGAATCGTCTGTCAATATTAAATGATTGTGGAATTTTTTAAGCTTCACGATAATGGTAGGTGTCGCTAAATTTTGTTGGAAATTGGAATTTGAAATTCATAGATACTCAAGAAAATTGTTAGTAAAAATTACATTATTCAAAAACTTGTGTAGAATCACGACGATAGTTCTGTGGGAAGACTAGCCTTTCAGTTTATCAATATTTTGAGGCTTCAAAAATTTAGTATTTTTCGATAAAACTTTCCATTCGAATTAAAGATTCCACGTGGTTCCCCTGAAAATTGCAAGCTGAGTTTCATTGGTACTCAAGAAAATTGTTAGTGAAAATGAAATGACCCTGAAACTTGTACAGGATCACGTTAGATGGCTCGAAATTTTCTTCCATGGAAAGTCCTCCTTCCGGTTAATCGATCTTTAGGTGCTCCAAAATTTCAGCATTTCCAGAGGAAAATTTTCAGCCGAATTGAGGATTCCATGTGGTTCAGTTAGAAATAGTTGCACGTTGAACTTCGCTTATACTCAAGAGAATCGTTAGGCGAGAATTAAATGGTTCAGAAACTCGTAAGGGATCATGATAATGGTATTCGGGAATTTTGGTCCGCGGAAGTACTGCGGAATGCTTGTATCGATGTTCACTTTTAGTAGCCGTCAATTTTCTTTGGTATAATATATATTTAATGTATTATATAGTGTATGATATTTCGAGTGTGATTTATGGAGGTAGGTCTCGCTATGAATGATGCACAACTTCTAGGAAGGTAATCAGTTTTGTTCATGAAAGCCGCGAGTTTTATTCATAGGCTGTCGTTTGTCACGCGGAATATTAAGCGACCTCTCGAAGTCGATCGACAACGGGAGAGCCTCACTCGTTCATCGCGTAATTAACGTCATATAATCAAGGGCGCCCTCAGTTTCCTGTGAAGATGATGAATGATCGCAGGATGCAATGCATCTATTTTAAATGAAACTTGACGTCCAACGCACTAGAAGTAATTAGAATGGCGTGCCAACGTCAGCTGAGTCAAAAATGGCAGTTTTATGAGGCCTGGTCTAAAATCGTCGAACTGGAAACTTCGTTATCAAGTTATATAAGTTGATTTATTTTTGACAAACAAGTTCCTAAGAACTTCGAAATGGTCGTATATTATGTAGAATCTTATCTTCTATGCATTACATAAGGTTAAAATGACGTAGCCACGTCAAGTGAGTCAAAAATGGACCATTTATAGGACCTGGTCTAAAATCGTCGAATCGGTTTCGTTTGGTACCACAGTGTATGAGTTGAGATATTTTTGACAGAGAAGCTCGCACGAACTTTGAAATAGTTCTGTATTACGTAGAACTTCACGCTGTACACGTTGCATAAGGGTAAAACAACTCTACGTCGTCAGCATCGTAAAAAATTCAATTTAAATGCGGTTGGATCAAAAAGTCAACCACTTTTAAGACTCCAACATGAGGTCATACAAATCACAAATTTTTTACGCAGAAGCGACTACGTGCGTCAAAAGAACGTATCTTCCGTAGAAATTCATTCTCTACATACTTCATAAGCTTATAATACCGCAACTCCACTTTCCTGACGCTAGAAATCAAAATCATACTATATTATTCTATTACCACACTGCACAGTGGTCTGGAAAGCGGTAATTCGTGGCCAAAATCCAATTTCTCAACTTTCATTAACAAACATTTTTTTTGCTATGAACTGACAACCGTCCAAAGCTTCAGAATCCATACATATTTCTCCTTTCAGATGATTCTGTGATTAGATATAGGGTTGCGAAGACAAAATCATGAAATTTTAAGTGGAATTAATTGTTTTAATTACTCTCTATACAACATCAAAATACAGGTTTTGATTATACTGTTATATAGGTAAGTAAGTATATTTCAGTTATTTATATGCATCGTAAGAATTTTTTAATCCATATATAAAGAGTGCAAAGTTTATAACAATTTAAACTTTGAGAAAGCTTATACAAAAATGATTAAAAGTGATAGACGTCGGACATTTTTTAAATGAAAGCTTACACGATCGTTAACAAGAGCATGTAAATTTCAAGTGCAGTCTCCTGCAGTTTCTAACTCTGTTCGGATATTAACAAATAGAGACTCGAGGTATTTTGGCGTCCTCGACGCGTGTAGCTGCATAGCCGCTTGAAGAGCGATTTGGAAGAAGCGAACCGGGCCAAATGTTGCATGAACCTTATCCAATGTTAGTATTAATTCTCATAAACAGTAGCTATTGGTTCTCTAATTGAATCAGTCTTTTACCGAATGTGCACAGCTAACCATCTCTTGCATTTAAAGATTTTATTTAATTCTATGTATTGAGGTGTGAATTCTATGTATTAAAATTTAGTTATATGTATATATTATAGTTATATTTTACATATATTATCATTTTATTCATAGCTTTCATAGTTTGATGTATAATAGTATTCATAGTTAGTTATATGTAGTTGACATTATAGTGTGCGCAGTAAATTTTTTTATAATTGTTTCAAACATTTTATATAATAATATCGGAAACGTTTTCAGGTATGTTTCATTTCTTTATTGCTTCAAACGGTCTCCTTCGCACAAACAGTTAAAAATTGTTGTTTTTGTAGACCAGTATTCCTTAAAAAATGAAGATCACTTCCGCGCATGGTACACTGAAAGTAATTTAAACAAAAAGACAGTTGCTGTTTCTGCCTTTATTTTCGATAAAATGGAAAAAGCTGATAGTAATTAATTAATTTTTATTAAAAATAAATGAATACTGATGTTTTGAATTTTGGCCATGACATTTCTTTCTTTTGTGCACAAAAATTATATTTTTTTTTAAATAATTTACTGGAAATAGTCGTACTACACCATAAAAAAATTTGTATTGAAAAAAATCGATATAAGGATGATTTGAATTTTGGCCACGAAACGCCGTTTTCCAGACCACTGTGCACTGGAGAGGAATGGAAGATCAGAGAGTTTCTGTATACTTCTCGAGGCAAAATCTCACGCGCCAATTCCTACGCACGACATACTCACAGCGGTCAGAATAATCCACCATCAACCCTTTGATTGCGAACAGCCCTTTAGGCGCCCAACGCTGACAAGTGATCAGTAGATGCGAACAGCGCCTTTAGGCGCTCTTCATTTGCTATAAACGAATGTCACAATTTGCTGTCGCCTCTGCACCGCGCACAGGTACTGCCTTGCTTCCGAGTGCTCTGCAGTCAAAGGGTTAAGCACAAAGTACACCGCTTTTGAAGTTGTTGCAACGAGATTCATATCCACCGCAAGTGAGGTTGACACCATAATAATTGTCTGTTTCTTTGTACGTAACCCCTAGCATCGATTGCTAAGATCATTTACCCGGCGGACCTACAGTAGACACCATATTGTAAACAACGTCACAGATGCATTAAAGACGGTCACCAATCCTAGCGCTGATCCCTGGATTTCGTAGCTTAAAACTTCGCTGATTGGACGAGAGCCAGTTTTTCGTTTTCTCTTAAATTTGTTTAGTGCTAAGATCAATACAATTCAACAGAAGATTGCTCAACAATTTGCTTTTTCTTTTTAAAATCATCAATAACTACTCCAACAATCCAAGTCTTCTTCATCTGTTGAACTTCAATGCCCCTATGCATCATTTTAAACATGCCCAACTATTTCGTTCACCCATTTATACCTCCAGATTTGAGCATTCAAATCCACTGTATAAAATTTGTAATTTGGCCAACAGTTTCAGCGTTAAATTGGATTTCTTTTCCGGCTCTCCTGATAGTTTCAAAAACAGTGTTTATAGATCGCTGGGTCAGTTTATGAACAGTCAAATTGCGTTAATTTAGCGTTCCACTATTAGTCTAATATGTTTAAAATGGGTTGTTAGTCTATACTGTAACAGACTCTTTCATATATTATGTATACTACCTGTCTCTACACTTTTCAATCATTCTACATAAAAAGGGGTTTTTCCGTATACCGTAATAAATTAAATTAAATTAAATAAAATTCTATAATACATTTTTGCGCAACAAACACCACAATAAACTACTAGAACAAAAAGATAGTACCGCGAACTTAATGGCTTACTTAAAGGTTTCTCTAAGTTATATACTTATCACTAGTTAGGAACAGAATTTTGACTACATACATCTCTTCTGTTTTCATTTTAGATAACAGTTGATTGAATAGTCTCGAGTATTTTTTATGACGTCAGGAGAGAAATAAGTAAAAACCTTTCGACTCAGCGACTGCCGTTGACCCATAAGACCCGATGCAGACGAGCAACTTTTGTCGTTGTGTTTTCGCATCGGTGATGCTGAGCGTTTCCGCCGATGAACGATGCGATATCGTTGCGGTTTCGCACCGGTACACAGTGGAACGAATGGGCATTCTAGGTGGAAAAAAATCATGTCAACAAACAGATATATCCCCCACTTCTGCTTCTTTCGAGATGTTTACTCATGCTAATGACAATAATAAGAGTTGATTTAGTAATCGCATAGACATAGAAGTCAGTGCATAGAAACTCCGAACCGCAACAAAGCGAAATTATACATTTATTTCTGTTATAAACAAAATTACAGTATAGCAATTCGTATTTTTGTGTGAACTTCTATTTACCGGGGGGAATATTAGCACAACTAAGTGTTTAGGTACCAATATATAAATTTTGTGAGTGATGGTTTTTATAATAGTTTTTGGATGGTTTTATAAATGCCACGTAGCCCACTTTAAAATTAGATAACTAAAAAGTTACTGAGAGTACCGCCTTGAAACTTTGGTGGTCCTGAGCTGAAACTATTTAGAATAAATATTAGCAAAAACTAGCTGCTAATATCTGCTACCCTGCTTGACGTGTTTTATTTTTGGGTTCAACTTATTCAGGATCAAAAAAAAAATTTCGACTTGTGAAATGCAAGTGACGATTTTAAAAATGTGGAATCACTTTACAACTTTATTATTGAGAAATTTAATGTTGAATATATTACAGATAGTTGGATAAGTAGAATGAAATGTAGCTTAAGGAGCTTACTTACAAAATTCAAAAGCAAATGGCAAGATAGCAGAAGAAACAAAGAATATTTTTTAAAAAAACATCACAACTGGCTTAGTAATGATTTACTTTTGCAGATACGCTGCCATATTGACATGCCAGGTAAGTACATCTGCTACAAGAGGCAGGCTAACTAAAAATTTCGATGAGTGTAGTAATAAGGCCAAAGAATATAAAATCAATTAATTAATGATTTATTGGACAATAGAAGTTGCTCCGAATTGGTGTTTGCAGCAGAGGTAGGATTCAGGAAAGCTGGGAAATGTGATGCAGCTAACCTCGATAAATACGTTTCTTCGAAGCCAAAAAGAAATAAAAAACCAATCCATAAGTAACGAAAATTCTCCATCGTCTGAATTCTCTGATAGCGACGTTAGTGAGGAATCTGATACATGTATGTTCTGATTTTTGAACACTTTGAAAACTTTTCTACATCGAATTTTTACTTACTGTGTATAAATTATATGTATGTGTGTATAAATTAAATACTATACATGTATAAATTGAATGTAAAATCCTTTTTCAATGTAGTTCATGTCGTTTTTTACCGTGTAACCACTATAGTAACATATAAAATTGTTTCAACGGTCCTATCTTTGTAAAGACCTTGTTTCAAGTCTTAAAATGATATTTGAATTTATTATGAACAGCATAAAACGGTCTATGATTTTGTTCCACCCAGAATGTCGATTCGTTCGACTGTGCGATGACCTTGCGTTCATGAACGTAAGCTGCTCACAGTAGGTTGGAAAGCAGTAATTCGTGGCCAAAATCAAATTTCTAAACTTTCATTTAAAAACATTTTTTTTTCTTCTATAAACTGACAACCCTCCAAAGCTTCAAAATCCACACATATTTCTCAAAATCATGAAATTTTAAGTAAAAGTAGTTGTTATAATTATTCATTATACAACATCAAAATACAGGTTTTGTATCATACTGTTTATAGGTAAGCAAGTTTACTTAAATTATTTATATGTGTTTCCAGACCACTGTGCACAGTATTGAATCTGCCACCTTGAATTTTGAATTTTTGGTGTCAGATTCCTTATCAGCGACCTCAAAAACCCTTGAGTACCAACTTTCAGAAAGTTTCGATGAAATTTTGAAATTTGGCCACTTTTTCGAGGTTCGCACAGCGTCTCCGTTGCGAAATCCCAACGATAAAAGTCGCTGGTCTGTAACGGGCCTAAAACGTTTATAAAAGCGTTAAATTCTCGATGTATTTCGCCTATTTTATATGATCCTCCAAGCGTTCCTTAAAATTTTAACAGACATTCTTCATCTTTCAGCCTGACTACCCCCGACGTTCCTGTATCACGTTCAAAAAGAATTGTTCGGAAAGACACGTAGGAACGCGAGGTACGTCGTTTTACGGGGTGGTGGGTTGTTTCGCGGCTGGTAGAACGAAATTTGAATACGTATGAATATGCGGGTCCGCATTAAAATTGTTCCCTACACGCCGCCATCGTCGTGCCGTTCATTTTTCGGCCACACTTCATCCGAACTGATTTCGGTCGGTTCACCGGCCGTATTTCCACGCGATCTATGTAAATGACAGACGTATTTTTCGCAACGTCCGCGGCGGCACGGCCGCAACCACGATCTCTCTGGATGCGATATATCACGTCATTACGATTGTTAAAAGTTACGTTTAATTGCCGCCTCGCTATTTGCGGCCCGTGACACCTGTTACCGCGTCCTCGGATATTTTCCGCTGGTCGAACCACCCCGCGCGTTCGCCTCGCGTAATCATATCATGCAGAATAGTTCGACTGAGTTTTGCCAACGTATTGGAGGATAACGGAGGTCTCCGAAACGGTAGAAAAATACTAGCGAAAATGTGAAAGATCTGTTGGTCTTCTGTGGAAAATCTCGCAAATGTTCGCTTATGGAGATAGAATGCGTTGAAATATGAAACTGGTCGGGGATAGCTGCAGAACTATTTTTTAGTGACACTATTTTTATTTGAAATTTGATTCTACGTAGAATGTTTCCTGTCGGCAACTTTTTTCTCGTGATCTTGTTGTTTCGCCCAATGTTTATGGTTGAAAATTGGGGTCTGATTTACATTTATTGTTTTGTGACTTTCTAAAATTAGTTTTGACACTCTAAACAATGGTACTGATGACAGAATTTATTCCATCGCTTCCATTCATTTTTATATGACGTTTCACCCCCTTCTCGATTGCACCATGAATTTAACCTAACGCTGTATACAATGACTGTAATAATCAAGTTAATATTTCTAAATGCAGTATCTTAAGACTGAAACGACGAGGCACAAACTTTTTCTTCGTAAGCACAATGCTTATTCATGAATGTAAAAATTATTTACATAATTTCGGGTTATCCTGCGTCACAGGAGGGTTATCTTCCATCCATTTGCTTTGAGCAGCCAAGCAGCAATAGAGTATGGTTGACGATCGATGGTTTAAAACGTCGAGAAGTCTTCTCTAAAGGAGAAGGGACAGATTCTTGACTGATCGCTCTATTTTCCTCTCAGCCTGGAAAATTTCAATTGAATTTCAGTCAGAGGGAGAATCGAGTTCACGGGGAACGTTGCATTATCTGGTATCTCGACTTCTATTTTATTGTAAAACCGCTGGAAGCAACAGGAGAGCTGAAGGTGTCGATGATAATGGCGAAACGTTACAGAAATCGTTCCTGAAGAGTCACATTCATTCCAACGGGAAATTTTTTTTATTTCATACACCTTTCTACATTCTGTATATACAAAACCTTCGAACATAAGAAAAATACGAGCTAGAAATTTTTGCTACGTCGCTTTCTCCGAATGTCACGTTTCGCCCACACTAACTACATTACATTGGACACTTACATGGACACGTAATGCATATATCGTTCAGCATGAGTGTAATAGGTGTCAAATAATATGTTAGTCCGTGCACGTACTTGATTTCGAATGCATTTCATCGAAGTTCGAGTATAAATCTAACCTGGCTGTTGGGACATCATATTAAAGTCTCGTAAACCTGAACGAAATACCATACGAGAATACAGAAGGCGACGTACTGCGCGCAATATATTAGAAACGTGCATGAAAATCGCTTATGTCTGAGACGCAATAAAGTTGCAACAAGTGTCGCGCGAGCAGAAGCCAAACACAGCAATTTTTGTTCAGTATTTAATATCTTACTGAATAATTAGTTACCAAGAAATCTGAATCTCCATTGAAATTTCGTTCTATACAAATTTATGAAACAATTTATACTTGTAATTGTCTCTTAAGTTTGGTGCAACTGCTCAGTGACAGAGTTGGGCATTATTCAAATTGTTTCGAATAAGTATTTATCTCAAATAATTATCCAAATAAATTCTTTTTAGTCGAACATTTTATCTGGATAATAATTACTCGTTACTCGTAACAAATTATTCTCTCTATTTATTCGAACAATTCATCATTATTTATTCGAATAACGATTGTAAAATTATTGAAATAATTTATTCGAATAACGATTGATTAAGTTCTTATTCGTATAAATTCTTATTCGAATAAATTCTTATTCGGATACATTCTTATTCGAATAAATTCTCATACGGATAAATTCGTATTCGAATAAATTCTCATTCGGATAAATTCTTATTCGAATAAATTTTTATTGGAGTAAATTCTTATTCGTTAGTGACGAATCAAATTTTATTTGTTACTCTTATCCAGTATATATTATCCGGATAAAATTTTACCCAACACTGCTCAGTGATAACTAGGCTGTGGATCTTTATGCAATTGAAAATATCGAAATTCATAAAAAATGCACATTTTATAAAGTGAAACGAAAAATATACTTTTAAACATTCAAATTGTAAAATGCAATTCTGCCATAGTCGCTTTTCATCAATCACATGGAAATCAAAAATATTGAAATCTAAAAATACACATTTGCATAAAAATCCGCAGTCTAGTGATGACAAATCCTTGGACGTGATTTGTGTAATAGTTACCTCAGCTATGATGTCTGTCATTTAATTTCTTAGCCTATGAATATGCTACCCAGGATGGAATCATTTTATTATCGTTTTGTTTCTGACACTTTTTAGTACATGTCTCGAAGCGAAGTACCTTCGATTCGACTTCTGGGTGAAGTGGGCCAATAAGTTTACAGTCGAAGGACTCGTTATGGGAAGCCATAAAGTTTCGAGCGATACGAGCACAGGGTCGTGAAAGCTTCACGCACGTCCATCGTCTATGGTGTTGTCGACTGCACGTATAAAACAGTGCTTCCACGGGAGAAATTCCTTTGAAAAGCAGGGTGCTAAAACTGCAACGAAATTCCTTCGACTCTCGCATCAGCCATATTTTATCTTTAAGAAGATCTACGCGTCGCTGCACCGCAAACGATATTATAAATATCTGATGGTAATGAAACTCGAGAGCCAGTAGCTTTCGCGTAATTTCAAATTGAAATTTAAGTGGCCGATGGTGCGACGATGCCTTCGAGGGAGAATTTCGAGGATCAAATTCTTTCGACCCTCATACAAGCAGTGTTTTACTTTTTAGAAGACGTGTGACGTTATTCCATCGAGAATGTTATCAAAAGTCTCACGCTAATGGAAGATAAATGTCACTTTGTTCGAAAGGATGTTCAGGTGTTTGCGATGTACAGAGATCAGAAAAATTGAAAAATTGATAGAATCGCATACTGGTTGCAAATACTGAATTATTACTAGATTGCGGATGTTTATACAATTTAATATATCCAAATTGGTACATGATGGACCATGTACTTAGCAAACTAAAACTTACATATTTTGGACATTTGAAGAAGCAAATACAGTCTTGCTGAAGCTTCATTTATTTAACTTAAAAATGTATATTTGCATAAGCATCCGCAGTCTAATTATTACAAATTCTAGAAGGTGTATCGATCAGTTTTGCAGCGGACGAGGTGTCTGCGAAAACATATGGCCAGTTGGTGAATTTATGTGACAGAGTGTAATCTGTAGAATCTAGTAAAGTAGAAGCTGCATCGATGGGAAATGCGTTTTCCAGTAAGAAAATGTTTCGAGGAAAGTGCATGAATATTCTCAACACAGTTTCAAGCTGTCGGTTTCTGCAGTGCCGTTTCAATTCACGGCGAAAGGTCATGTAGTATCGCGGACGCGGATCGACATGATTAATTTTTATTGTACCCTGAGTCGCTGTCGATGTGCTCGATATCGATACGCAGGTTTCACCGAACAAAAGAAGCCATCTATAGAGGCGTATAGTGAAGAGTGACGCTATACGCTGAAAAATTGTCCATTTCTCTAGAATCGAATTTTTTTCAAATCTCCCAACAAAACTCACACCCCTCTCTGTGGGTGTCAATTCTACGACTGAATGACAATATAAAACTTTGATATATTGTGAGAAGCTTGAACTCGATTTTTGGTTGGACAGAGGTCAATGTAAAAGGTAGAAAGTATTTTAATAGCTACGGTTCCTTTCGTTCTAGGCAGCCGATTTCGCGATTTGCAATTCTAAAATTCAATCGTGCACAGTGATCACACTGCACATACTCGTGCCTTATCTTTGGAATCGCACGCACGCCAATTTTGCCAGCCAACCCTCCGCGAGATTTATGACTCGGTTCTTCGGCAGCGTTTCGGTGACGATCCGCAGGCGCCGGGATAATTCGTGTTGTTTCTACAGACTAAACTTCTGAAATCGCAAATTTTTACAGAGTTAAGTTCTACAGAGAACTTTGATAATACGAAAATTTGGCCAGCTTTATCAGTAAAAAACGAAAAGTATCGTCAGTGGCTGTGTGGACCAAATTTTAAAATTGCTCTGAAAAATTGTATTACACTTAGAAAAATTAATGATTAGGACCCATAGGTTGCTAAGCACTGTTTTAGAATATCCACGATTCTGTATAACGTAAAAACAAAGTCAACTAGTAGATATATTTATATGAACATTTTTCATTATTTTTTAATGCTTCAATCGTCTCTGAAGTGGTTCCTACATATTACGGAACACCCTCTACATTCATTCGAAAGTTGAACTACGTTTACTATTCGCTTGCTGTTTTATTTAACCGCAATCCTTCGTTAATAATAAACTAAGAGACGTCTGAACAGAATTTGAATGAACTCAATAAAATTAATTTTTTAACAGTAACATTTGTTTCCCTCAAATTCTGAATTTTCTCTTAATTCGAAGTTTACGTCGACGATGCGTTTATCATAGTTCAGTTTCCTCACGTTCCTTTTAAATAATGCAGGGACTACTGTACCATCAAAGAGTATTTCCGGAGTTTCGACGCGAGTTCGCGAAAATGTGGCTGAAAAAGAGGAAAATGCATCGCGCACGTGATGCACGCGTCCTGTTTCTACCGGAAACAGGGCTTAAAAATGGGATCGTGGGTGCAAAGGTCGCGAATGATATTAAAAAGGTGAATATTCAGAGGAGTGCCAGAAACGAGGTGTGGGTGGCGAAGGATTGAACCAACCAGAGAGCGGCTGGATCTGTCGTGGAAGATTTGCCTGGAATCTGTGCATCGTTTGCGACGAGTACGCCAACGAACTATGAAAAACAGGCGTGACGAGCGTTGCACGGACATATAAAAGAGATATAATTTTATCCGCGTCGAAGAAGTCCGAAGTGTCAAAAGTTTCTCGAAACCAGAGAAACATCGGAATTGCTTTCAAAATGTTCACCGAAATTCATCGGATAACCTGACAGTTTCATAAACATGTATATCACTATTATGGTAATTTCGTTGCGGCGAAATTTCTGTCTGCAACAGCCTGGTCCAGTTCTCATCCGTGCTTATCTGTTTTTTCGTGAATTATAATTTTCTGAACGCACCCGTTTCGTTTATTTATTGAAATTTCTGTATTTTGCTTCCTATGATATGGTACAATCTACGATATTATAGGATTAATGTTTCTATTAATTTAATAATATCGCGTATCAATGATCTAGAACTTGCAAAGTGTCATTTGAAGAGGGGCCATATTTTTTAACATTTCTCTTTGATGACTTCGATGATATTCATGTATGTATGTAATCACTCTTTTCAATTTTAAATTATAAAGTAAGAAAGAGTTATTCTTTTAATTAATTCCATTCATAATATATATTTAAAGCTAATATTATAGAGATGTACTATTATTATTATCGCTTAGGAAAGTGATTCCTAGAATACTTCTTCTGTATTAAAATAATTGTCATACATACTCACGTTCTACTCGATTGATAAACAAACTAAATACGTATATAACATTCAAACAAAGAAGTAAATCATATCACAAATTCCCTGAAAACGAAACGTAGTCTTTCGAAAGAAAGTCGTCCTACCGCTTCTCGCATGAATTTTAAAGGGTCACTAAATGAATTTCCCGCCTGTGAGAGTATTCAAGTCTCCTAACAAGGTATTCCAGGTGTTAACCGAAAGAAATATGGTCGCTGGTGCCGTTGCGACCACCGTTTTTCTTTTCGTCCGCTCGCCACCGTCTCCCTATTTTACAGCATAAATTGGATTCTCGCGACACTGTCGCGAATGATATTAAAACGTCGAGACAGGCTTCACAAGATGTAATTTCACGGCGTGCGTCAATGACTAGGAAAATCGTTTTCCCGTAGCTTTCCTACGGGAGAGGATGAGACAGGAAAAAAGAGTTTTGCCTCCAGCGCCGATGTTTTGAAACGTCGCGAGTTAGACGGCGGCGTCGAAATTACATCGAGCTCCCCGGCTGAAATTGTTTCAGAACTGTTTTCGGCGAATTTACACGGAAAATAAGGACGATCCGTCCGGTTTACGAGCGACACGCTGCTCCACCGTGTCATTTCATCGAGGGAATTCGCGTAAACACGCGAAAACCGGCATGTTTTTGTTCCCGTCGCCGGACAATATACGCGAAACCGCCGCAATTGATACAATATTTTCACGAGCCGGTAAAACTCGTTCATTAATGTCACTTCAATCCTATTCCCATGCCGCCGAGGCGCTGGCAAATGATCTGAATAGTAGCTCGAGTGATCGAGTATTATCGGGAAAGTTTTGAATAATTTTCCGGCCGCCTCGTGAAGTAAAAGTTGTCGAAAGGACAGCGTTTGAAGAAAATTACCCTGCTCGGCTATTCGAGAGGAAAACTCTCGTATGTCCAAGCAGTTAAATCGCCGGAATAACGTTCCTCGTTTCAGGCGAAGTTACAGCCAATATCGACCAGAAAATTTCTTTCCCCGAACTTTCGGTCATAGCCGAGAATCTTTAAATACACGAATTTATGATCTAGCCGTTTCAATGTCTCGTTTTATCGCCCGCTCGTTCGTGTGTCTTGCGCTGGAAGAACAAATAAATTCGGTAGCAACGTTTCTGCGCATCGTGGCAATTTTGTATACCGGGTGTCTCGAAAGCGTGTGTAACACTGTCGGTTGCTCTACGATACTGTTGTTCGAAATATTCATGGAACTTGACGATTTAAGTTGGAATATGATTGCAGCGAAATTGGAAGCTCCAGACGCTATACAGCTTGTCTATAATTGTATAAACACACTTGAATGATGGAGGATTCTATGACTAAAAATTATTTAAATATTCTCAATTTAGATTAGAGCACGAGTGGTGGAGAATTAGCAGTTCTAGAGAATATACAGGGCCTTCGAATGTTTTATAAGTATTCTTGGGTAATTGATAATTCTGTAAGTTAGAATTATACAATATTTGTCAGTCTGAATTAGATTATAATTGTGAAGCAAAATCAGAAACTCCAAAGACTCTACAGGGTGTCCCAAAACTTTAAAAATACATATTGATATCTAACTATTCTTCAGCTTAGAATTATTCAAAATTTCGCGATCCAGACTAAACTAATTGTAAGACTGATCTTAAAAACTAGGGAACACCCCACAGGATATCCGAAATTTTTTAGGCACGCTCAGTTGTTTAATACGTTGAACACCACAGTGAATACAGCCATACCTAATCAGACACGATATAATTTACTATTTTTTATGTAACCCTCTATAACCGGAATTATTTTGCGTATGATGAAAATGATACATAATAATAAGTGAACAGACTCCTTGGTGACAGTATAGTCGTAGAATATACATACATAATTGTAAACCGTGATAAATAAACGAAATAAGACTTAAAAAATATAGATATATGGGTACGTAACTTCCAAGTCACATGGCGTTATACAGGGATCAATCGTGAACAACAAAAAGACTTGAGTACTCAATCGTGTTCTTCTGTTCCTACATTATTGATTCAGCATGAAGTTTGCACAGAATTATGTGACAATCAATAACTATTTAATTAAATTAAATTTGAGATGTCGGTCACCGGTGACCGCCGCGGTGTCCAGCATGTTAACTTTCTGTAAAATCTAAAGGTAGTCCCCTTTTATTTTGAAACATCCTGTACGCTAGTTGAATATAAAGTTTATAGTGAATGTTATCAAAATTGTAGCAGAATATTCAAGAAGGGATGACTGTTTTTTTACAGATGTCAGTGATACTGAACTCGACGTTCACAAGTTTGGAAGGGAACGACGAAGACGACAGTTATGTCCCGTACTACCAACGACCGGAAACGTACATAGTACCGGTCGTATTCTTATTAATCCTGGTGGTGGGTGTAACCGGAAACGGAATTCTCGTGCTCACCCTGCTGCGACATGCCAACATGAGAAACGTCCCGAATACTTACGTGCTCTCGCTGGCTCTGGGCGATCTTTTGGTAAGAAACAAATGTACCCCTGTCACCCTTACACGCTGCCCACCCACGAAATATTCGAGCACTAGAATAGTTTATTGCTGATTGAATTTTCGAAAAACAGATCCGAGACCGTGCATCCTTTGGTACTATAATTTAGTAGATTTTATGCGCTGAAGAAGATTATATAGGGGCTTAACTGATAAACAGGTCTCTCATAGATTCGATTATACAATTCAAAAAATTTATAATATGAATATGGGAATAGACACGCAATTTAAGAAAAAAATTTTACAGTGTCCGGATTTTCAGAGTTTCTCATATACCTATTATTTTTTTAATAAGACCATAGTGCAATCTGGGAGCTTAATGTTCTGTTTAAAGGGCTTCAAGAAATGTTGCCCAGTTTTTAATAAATTTATTATTTTTATTAATAGACGTGTAGTATAATCTAGAGGCTTGTTACAAAATTTACGGACACATTCTAAATTGCAAAACTAAGAATAATTTCCGAAACA
Organism: Macropis europaea; assembly: GCA_916610135.2. Lineage (NCBI taxonomy): Eukaryota > Metazoa > Arthropoda > Insecta > Hymenoptera > Melittidae > Macropis > Macropis europaea. The sequence goes on from OU744344.1 coordinate 30,244,678, forward strand.
CCTAGATTCAAGAACCACTTGTACTCCAAATACAATCAGTTTAACGTATTCCATCACAGTGAAAAATTCCGTACGTGTCCAGACACATTAAAATGAAGTTTTATCAATATACAACGTTAATTATTTTATGGTAAAAATTTTATTTTCAGCATATTGATATTCTGCTCAACCAGTGGGCTTAATGTGTACCGAAGCATGCAATCTATAATAAGTATTGTATTAAATTATTTCTGTTTTTATATTCGTATTTGTATATCTTGCGCACGTCCCATCAAACAAATGAATAAAAATCACTGTCAGATTCATTTTATTCAGAATATATAAAATCTACTTCAACCAAAAGCGACTTCGCCTGAAAAGTAAACAATTTGTGGTCTCACGTTTATTATACTTTTTTCTTCATTTCACACGTAAAATGCGGCTGACAATTCCATGAAGCCTCTTCAGACGGCTGTATGGTACGAATTAAAATAGAATAACATGCAACTAAATACATGAATTGTTCTTGAATATTCCAAAAAACTAAAAAGACATGTGGACAGTTTGATCATAAAAATCCCACGCGGTTTTCGCAGTTATGGGAGATTCGAACTCTCGGCCAATGCTCGACGATTTTGCATGGTGGCCCATAAAAGCGAAGGGAGTAACGAGGTAACCTGCATTTTTATTCTGACGAGAAATCGTCTCTTTACGAGAAGCTTTTCTTCGTCTTGATTTGACCTGTTGGAAAATTCACCGGATTCGTATTCGTGTTTACGCGAACGGTTCGATACATCGAAACGACGCATAAATCCGCAGCATCGCCATGGCTCTTGTACATCGAAAAGAGGCTTGACGACGTTTCACTGATTGTGAGTATAATTTTTAACGCACACGACACATTTCTTCCGTGAACTCTGGCACAGGCCTGATCGGTACGAGATTTATGTTCGAGTGAAAAACTTCTGAAGATTAATTAATCTTCCCGTCGACTTTCACCAGAGTATATAAATCGTCGCGCAAATGATCGTGTTTTTCACACTGTATCGACTGGAACCGGATTAATTGCCATTTTCATTTCTCCAGAGTGGCCGATGAGATCGAACAGAATTTTGCCCGCTAATGCTATTCGAAATATTGAAACGGTGACAAACCAGGCGAATTTTCATTAAACAATAACGCACACTAATTTATCAATTTTTCCGCAAAATTAATCCCATGGTCTCGATGATTGATCTTCTCCACAGAGTTGCGGCTTATGGATTGAACAATTACTGAAATTCGAGCTGATAGAATACTAATTGGAAACACTGAAAGGTACACTTTGGAGAGTGCACTTTTACGGATTTACTGTGGTTCGTGTTTCTGCTCGAATATTTCCATTCGTGATTGCACCTATTTTAACGTGTTTCGATTGGCTCAGCAAACAATGGAACGTCAATAAACGTTCTGTTACAGATTCCACGGCACATCATTCACTAAAGCCTACAATCGCTCTAGAGATCATTCGATGTATTGTTTCATTGTTACGTCTTTTAGTTTGTTCTTGAACAGATTTTCTATTTTTCTCAGAGTTGTACTAAAAGTACTGATACACACACCCCATGCAACGAATTTGAGTAAGTAAGTTAACTTTTCAACCCACATTACGTTTTAATCAAATTAATGTCACAATGACGACTTTACCGCGTCTGGCCAGACACGGGATTTTTCACTGCGAGACGAAACGCCATAATGGAGCGTCTAGAGCAGAGGTTCTCAAACTTATTTGGTCGCGGAACTCTTACACAATTTTCCAAAAATCGAGGAACCAATACCAATATTTTACGGACAACCCCTGCTACCATAATTTCAATAAAACATTAAATGAAACAAAAATTGCTTTAGGAAGAGAATTTATTTATGCAAAGAAGACCATATGAAAGGTAAGGGGAAAGAACAGGATATGTCCATTTTAATTCTGCACTATTCAACTTGAAAAAAAATGAAAATAATGTAAAACAATTATGTTTTTTGCTCATTTTTTTCTGTCGCCTAATTAGAATATAACTTCATGTCATGAACAATACAGTTACATGCATTGGACCTTGTTTCTTTACTGATGCACTAAAGTATTAAACATTGATTTTCTCAATGAAGCTGTTTTGTGACATTCCTTGTTTTTTCCCTTACCCTTCACATAGTAAATGGAACATTAAAATAGAAAACCACTCTATTTTTAATTCTTATACATTTGTGATTGTCGTGAAAAAAGTTGATAAGAAAATGGAGATTAATGCAAAGATTGTTGCTGCTACTTGGACCGCTGAAAATTGTATCAAAACATTCCTTACCTCGCGGAATCCGCTTTGGGAAACACTGATCTGGAGGGATGAATATTTCGATAAGTTTGTGGCATTTCAGGTGATCGTGACTTGCGTGCCGTTCACGTCGACCCTGTACACGATCGAGTCATGGCCGTGGGGTCTGGCAGTTTGCAAATTATCAGAGTGCGCCAAGGATATTTCGATCGGCGTCTCAGTTTTCACTCTGACCGCGTTATCGGCCGAGAGGTAAGTTATCAAACCTAGTTATGACCGAGGAAATTGTTGTTCCAGGGCTTCGAACGGCCAGCCTAACTTTCACGAACTTGCTCCCCATTAATGGACCAATCAACCGGATGTTCGATCGCCTAATCAGTAATCCAGACGAAATCTTCAACTCTAAGTCCCTGACAGATGCTCGAACGCTCATCCACGATTTCAGATAAAAAGACAGCTTCCTCAGCAGTTTCTGTATTGAAAGAAGATGCCTTTATAAAATTTTAAAATTCTCTTATGTGAACATACGGAGTATTCCATTTTCGTAAACTCACAGTTCAATAAAAATGTGTTTTGTAAATTTGTAATGCTCGCGAAGATATTCCAGCGTATCGAGACACTATGCATAGTTTTAGATTGTTCCGTTCGATGTATAATTACGAAGAAGAATGGATATTTGGTTGTTGTATCGTAGGTACTGTGCAATAGTGAATCCGATTCGCCGCCATGTAGCCGGGCTGAGCGCGAAACCATTAACAATACTAACAGCCACCCTTATTTGGGTGCTAGCGATTGTTCTGGCGATGCCAGCTGCTCTTTTCTCTCACGTGCCGACTGTACCGTTGAAGGGCAACCACAGTATCCTGATTTGCAGCCCCTTCCCCGAAGAATTCGGTGAGTACAGCCGCCTGAATTATTCCATCAACTTTCTGCTCCGTTTTGGTTCGTTTACTCGCGTTGCGTTAATTATTCACCCGCAAAGTTGCAATTTCCCCCTCGACTCGGTATTTGTTGTTAGTACTAGACGACCACAATGTTCAATTTACAGACTTTCTGTTACTACTATATTAGGGTAAATGTATCAGTTGTTGACACCATAAGACTCATTTCCCATAGTAATTATTATCACAGTTTTTTTATTTTTATTAAGCAATTTTGTAGGTGGATGACTTGATTCGTCAACTGTTTTTAAATGAATCGAACTCATTAGTATTGACAAATAGTCCTATAATAAAGTTTTATTAAAAAAAAAATTAAACCCTCGAAATGCGATAAAGTTACACGTGTAACGCATACAGAGCATTTTAAAAAACTATAACATACAAAAATTTTGTTTAATACACGAAATATATGTATACAAATATATACAATAAAAAAGATTTTGAATTACATTATGAATTGACAATATGTTTATTAGTCTACATTAAGGGACTCAGAAAATCGGTATTTTGTGCCTATTAAACCACCAAATATGACAGGATTTGAAATTATTTTGGATATATTGACGTTGAACGAAAATGAAAAAAATCAAATCTATTTGCACTCTGTGGAAAATAGTGAATTTAATGCACACATTTATTAAAGTCTGTTACTTTATTATCAATTATTCCGGCAGTTGACATGGGTGTTAATTATTAGTGCAGGTTAATATTTATGGACACAGTGCTTGACATTCTCCAAACATTATGTATTTCATAGTTTATATCTACCTTTAACATGTATAGTGGATTGAGAATGTGCATGTTTACATTTAATAGCCCGAAAAGAAGTTATTTTTCTTTTACATGACTAACCTCCTTAACAAATCTGTGAAGGAAAAGAACCATCCAATAGCACGGAGAGTACAAACAAAAGCAACTGGTCTGGCATTTACACCCACGATGCATTGCAATGAACGTAGTTATAAATTTTCACAGTAGAGTGAATAACTTTCCAAACAGTGCACTATTAAAAAACATTTTTTTAGTAGAAAGCTTATTTTTTGTGACTGAGAATAAAAGTGTCAACTATTGGTACACTGTCAATTACTAGTACATTTACCCTATGTCCTAAATTTTTTATTGTTTATATTTTAATAAATCGATGAAATTTGCCTGGTATATCTAGAGCACTTAAAGGGTCTACAGGAAATTTTAGAAGTTGGTCACCGATCCTACACGCAATTTCCCCTGATTAAAAGAAAACATGAATAAATCGTGAAGTAGTTCTTCGATGGCCCTTTATTTTAATTTTTATCTCACTTGTGAATACGAAGTCTGATTTGCCATAGGTGAGAGTTATCAGAGAGGAATGGTGATGTTCAAGTTTCTGGCATATTACGCTATACCTCTGTGCGTGATAGCAGGGTTCTATCTTGGAATGGCACGACACCTTGAACTCTCCACGAGAAACATGCCCGGAGAATTGTCCACAGGGAGTCATCGTCTGGAACAAATTAGAGCTCGTAAAAAGGTGTGTAATAGTAAATCGATACTTTGATAATATGAAAGTACCGCCCTCAGATGTACGATTGAGAAAGAAGTAATTTTTTCAGAACAGTGTATACAATGTCCGTACGTCACGTGCGAAAGATCGTCAAGCTCCTTGAATGAGTATATTATTTGAACGCCTTCGGGCGTTTTCCGCACGGACCGTAAAAACATATAAAACATCTTTAAGTATGCTATAACAGTTAACGGGTTCGTTTTAGGACTTACGTCGATTAGATATTTTTTGTTCCTCGTTGGAAGTATTAGGTGCTCCCGATGTATCGAACCCTTTTTTTAACACCCTCTGTAATATTCTTTTGTTGCATGCCAGCAAACATTTTAATGTCTCGTCTTCAAAATTCGAGAAGAAGTTATTAAAGAATCACCCTTAATGATTCTCAAATCAGAATTTAAAGCAGCTATGGACATTTATTGGTATTTTAAAATATTCTTTAAACCATGATGGTAAAAGTTTAATTTCTCTTTTGCGCCATCTCGGAAGCGTACGAACATTTCAACGTATTTCTGCACCATGTGAAATGTATTTCGAGAGATTAAAACATAGTTTAGGAATTTTGCAGAGATTATGGAACCGTATAAAATAACGTGCACATTACTAAAAATTTCTTGCTTAATACCCGTGACTTACTTCAGAGTGAACAAAACGATAGTTCCATCAATTTTACTCCGAGAACAATGAACATTGTAAATTATTATATCATTATCGCGTAGACATTACAATTTGAAAGGCTTCGATCGTTTCGAATCAGTTCGATACCTCTGTCGAACCCCTTAAACACTGTTACACTTACTTCATCCACTATATGGCAATCGTAGAAAATTCTAATAGATCAAAAATTAAAAAAAAAAATAAAATATTCTACTCGAATTCAGCAACTTAAAAAAAAAATTTCGATTCCATACTCTTCTGCTCGTAAGAATCTCTTCACTTCTGATAAATTGCATTTTTCAGCAGATTTCAGTAACTATGAATTGACCAACAAAAATAGCACTAGACTCTCGCGTTTCCACGACGGTCATAGCCGTGAAAAATCGGCCTTCCACGGAAAAACTATAATGGAATATTCCAGAAGCGTGCGGCTTTGTTCGGCGTTATGTCGCGGCATTATTGCACATGTATCTGAAAAGTGACTCCCCAAATAACTGGATGCTCGGTTTGCTTTCGCTTATCCGATACGGAACGGCACCGGAGCGTGACAAGACAGATACAACACTTTCCTCGCTTCTTGCGTTATGCTTCTTCAAGGTTCCCTCCTGTTCGATGAAACCATTCAACCGTACGCTAATTCGTCACGGATAACGCGAAACCATTCGTCAGATAGCTCTGTTTCTCTCTCTGTTACACTTCATTAGTATCAGGTGTACTATTGCTGCAATTTCGACGAATAATATATAATCGATCAGCCTATAAATACGACGATGACAAATCGTTACTGGATAATGGAAGGGGGAATTACGCGAGCCCGCGATTCAATTTAACCGCTATCTATGGCTAATCCGTGAGAAGACAAACTGCACGAGAACTATCGCGCCGTATCCTCGTGGATTAGCCACACCTATCTCTTCCCAATTTCTTGAAGCCGCTTTAGAAGATTGTGGCAGTTATGGAAGCTGGCGAAATGAGGCCCGTTAAATTAGGTGAACTGTCAAACTGTGGCACGGTACGATCCTCGGTATTGTTAGAGTGAGAAACGCTTAGAATTGTCCACGGTAACTCATTGTCAGTTGGGAGTTCAAGGTGGACTGTAACGATCGTTAACTCTTGCACAGATTACTCTTAAATTATTAGCGAAAACGATATTATTTCTAAAAAAAAATACATGTACACACCGCGTCCATGAGCAACCGGATACTTGCTTATTTTGAGCAAAATGATTATTAACGTGAAATTAATTGAATACTTTCTAGGAGCTAGAATAATAAATAACTTGTATTACACAATTTAACCAACTTTAATATAAATATACATCTGGAAACAATATGGAAAAATGTGAATAATAAGAGTATCGAGGAAAATCATTTGTCTAAATATGTATATCTGTCTGAAAATAAATGATGTTTAAGTAAATAAGTTTAAGTACTGTAAATATGTATGTGCTTTCCTAATCATGAACTTTTTAGACGTTCATATAAGTGGGCCAACGCTCGGTGGTAGTTCACATAATAGGAGCTCAACTTGAGTTCATTTAATCAAACACTACTAAAATTTCGTTTATATAAACGTAGTTCCACTGTACTTAAGAGTATATAAATCTCAATTAAAAAAGAAGAAATTCTAAAATGCCAATCATAGATTTGAAGGGTACAGAAACATATTAAATACTGAAAGATAATTTAAGAGCTACATGCGACGACTATCCTTTTCTGAAGTAATTACGGAATCATCGATATCACGATCGAACGTCAGAATTGCTCGAAACGGTGCGAGCGATACGGTCAATTAGCCGGTTAATCGATACCCCGTGGCTAACGCGCACCGTTCGCTATGATCGACAGGTTGGAAAGATGGTGATCGCCTTCGTGATCATCTTCGTCATCTGCTTCCTGCCGTACCACACGTTCATGCTGTGGTTTCACTTTTGCCCGTCGTCGAAGCAGGACTACGATGATTTTTGGCACGCGTTCAGGATCCTGGGCTTCTGCCTCAGCTTCGTCAACAGCTGCGTCAATCCCATCGCGCTGTACTTCGTCAGCGGGACCTTTCGCAAAAGGTGAGTACCAGAAACTCCGAAATTCGCAAAACCTTTTAGAAACTAACAAAACAAAAGTCGTGACGTGTCCTGGAAATTGCGACCTTTGAGTTGATAATAAAACTTTGCTATTTATCATTGTACTGAGGGTATATTTGTGGATTTAGTATACTATATTGTAAATTTATTTGCAGAATTTTTTGTCGTTGGATCTACAGGCTGTATCACTGGACAGTGTCATCTAAAGTAACTCCTGACATGTTGATGTTAAAAATTTTCAAACATTAGATAGTTCTTTATCTTGTTAACCGGGTCAATTTTCCATTAGGAGTGCCTATTGTTTGTTGGAAAAGACGAATAAACATGAAATCAATTTTTTTGTTCATCACAAAGCCGTTTTCAAATGATACGCTAAATCGTTTCCTTCGATCAACAGGTTTAAATATTTGTCAGCAAATGCTGTGTGAACAATTAACAGGCGCCTTGCTTATGGCGGAGCATTTTGTCAAGACGAATTAACTCGTCTTTTCTAGTTAACAGGTTAACAATTTTCTGTTATCATCAACGAGTCAGAAGTTATTATAGATTGCAGTTTCTAGTGGCTTACCCTCTGCATGATACGGATAAAATCGAATGGTCAACTTCGTACTGATCCCTCGTAGCAAACTTTCCTCTAACTTGGATCATTTTCAAACATTTACCTCTGCAACCAGGAATTTCAAAATAAAGATTCTATGTTCTGTCTGCTCTTCGCGCGAAAACTTGCACTCCCGGTGTAATTAATTTAAACAAAACGAGGTTACATGTTGCAGATTCAACGAGTACCTGTGCTGTCAGCTGTCCAGGACGACCATAGGGGTCTGCCGGGCAGACACGATCGAAAGTTCCGAAAGAAACGGTAACAGAGGGCAAAGTTACTCGCGCAGAAGGCGCATAGGAGCCCAGGGCACTCTGTACGAGACAAGTTTCGGTTCCACTTTTCGAAGACACACACAAGAACTAAATTCGACCGCCGTCTATGAACTAGGAAGCGAGAACACCAGCAGACCTACTTGAAACGTAGGATCTAAGTAATTTTTAAGGATCACCCAGTTAAAACCGCCGAAACTGAGGCTCGTGGACCATGCTAATAAAACCGACGGATTCACGATGAACACTTAAACGATCGCACGGACACGTTGTCCACGTTGAACACTCTCGTGAGCCACGAAACGATTCACTATTGCAAACCTCGATTTTCTCTGTAGCGATTTCTTCGCGATTTACACAGGGACGTACACGATTTTTTATTTAATCGATCGAAGTGACGTTCCTGCGCGAAGCTTTGTCTTAAAACCGTAGCTTAAGAGTTTTCAAAGTTCGTATGAACGTTCGTCATCGTTGAGACCAACGGAACTATGTTGCAGTCGAATCCCTCGCGTTGCGTCACGTACGAAAGAGCTAAAAGGAAATTGAAATGGAAACGTCGAGAAACCGCGGAAAAACCAACGAAATGGAAAACAATGGAGACGGTCAATTTTCCATTTGCATTTCCAGGGAACACTCGAACATTCGGATAAGTAATTCGAGCACGTAACGCGGACAATGGAGGCCATGTTGCCCAGGTTAGACCGGCTGAACGAGACACCTGGCTGGCCTGCGTTCCAGCCATTTTAATTAATCCGATTTTCGAATTGACTAATTGTCGAGTGCCATTTGCCAGCGAGAAGCTATTTTTAGTCTGCATTCAAGAATATCTGCGCAATTCGTCGATCTATCAGGAGATATCCTGAGAATGGACCGGCATCCATTAACGCACTACGCGCCGCTGATGCGCTGTAGCGGAAGCGTTGGATTTAGGCCGTTCAAGGTCACTTCTGAATGTTCTGTTCTGTCAAGTTTGGATCGTCGGATGATGTCGAACTCTGTATGCTTGCGTCGAGAGAAGAGTACACGGTGAGACAAGAAACTAATGAGACTGGTAAGAATGACAAATTGTTTATTTATTTATTTTGAAATAATCCCTGATGCGTGGTAAAATTAAAAGATTCCTCTGATTTGATACCTTTAGGTTTTTTGAATATTGAGTATACATTACAGCCACTGAGCTTTCAGTTTCTCGATGAGAAAAATTAGGACTATAAGAGAATGAAGAACTTTATTTTTATATGTTTACTGGTAAATTAATTGGACTTTATCCTCTAATGCCCAAAGGCATGACAGTCTCATTACCTTCTTCCAGCATTGTGAACTTTCCGCAAGTATCGTCAGCATCAAAGCATCCCCAATTAGACACTTCACGAGAACTGTACCAAACAGAGTAGATTTACTTCTCACAACAAAAATGAAGTACTAATTTACGACAGCATACAGTCCACTTGACATGAATCTTACAGTTAGATAAAATCGACTAAGTTTTGTGAGCCTGTATCGAATCCCCCAGCTTCCTTCGATAACCGCACCATCAGTCTTCATCAGCAAGGAAGTCAGTCTCGATTAATCGTATCGCGATAAAGTATGCACTTAAGGCCAACATCTATAGGAGTTGAAGCTTCAAGTTGATTATACTCGAAACTAAAAGTGATTCAATATTTTCCAGTCATATTCATTCAACATGAAACAAATATGACATCTATCAATTGTAACAAGATTCTACAGTAGAACCTCGATTACCTGAACACCGATGATCCCAAAATTGATTACATTTTGAAATAAAATGATCATTCTTACATGAGACACAGTCATAATGTGAGCCTACTACTAATTACATAATCGAGGTCCTACTGTATCCTTTTTATTATTCCAGGAGAAGTGTTGTTTATTTATGTCGCGCTAGAGGTATCGCCTGAGAATTTATCTCACATTGCGACTTTTACTTATTTTTCACCTTGTTTGCTGTTTCATTGACAAAGATGTACGCGTACATGTTATTGAGAATCTAGAGAAACACCTTTTAAAGAATTCATTCATTAGAAGTAATTCTCAATAAACGTTAGAGAAATTCTCACAAAGTCACCTCTTCCGGGTTAAATATTTATTCACCGATACGTTCGGTATAGCTTTCCTCGTCAACATTCGAAAAAACAGAAACTACGCGAGCATCCCTGAAGAAATTAAAGACAGAAGAGATTTATAAAATGCGGCGGAGAGTGAATTATCGGATCGCGTCGCGAGATTTAATTGGAGGGACGAATGGAAGGTGGTGCATTAATTGTGTTCCGTCTGACGACCTTGCCTCTGCGCCTGTAATCGGAAATTCCTGTTTGACGTACACCCGCCGGTAACAGGATTTAGTATCGCACGTCCATTGGCCGTCGCGTTTCTGAGCGTTATAGACACGTTTCGCGTACAGATAACGCTGGACGTCTTCTCGATACCCCTATTATAGCTGTAATTAGGTCACGAAGCGCGGAAGCGTTTTCCACCGAATCGATACGAACACGGAATATGTATTATTAATACAAAGGCGTCGTTACTTTGCGTCCCACCTGGATTGAATAAAATTTCTTTCACCCTGAACCGAGGCACCCCCTTATTCCCACGGAAGGATGCAAGTTGTCCGCGGCTATGATTCACGAGCACGGTTTGTATAACGCGTCCCGGCTGGTTTCTTAAGCTGGAGAACGGTAAATTGTCAAGTGGTTTGAAAATAATGCCGGAAATTGCGATGCTACGCGGAGACTCGAATATTTGTCTGAAAAGATGCGTTGGAGGTCCATGCAGATGAGTAGAGTTCTTTTTGAAAAAGAAGAAGCTACGAAGTGCAAAATGGGCGTTGCTTATGTTGAATTTCGTATTCTACACGATATGTGAAGAAGATATAGCATAACGCTATCAGAAATTCTAACAGTTTGAGTTTTATGGAACTCAGTGCAGAGTTGCAGAAATAGCGACTTGAGGGTAATTGGGGAAGAACTGGATTATTTTTTATAGAAACGTAGTTAGGTTCTCCAAAATGGGCCTAACTTACTCAGAATTTCAAGCTCTAAATGATGGGGGTGGTTAAAATTATGTAAAGGTGCCATAAGTATGGATGCAAAGTACCTATCTTACACAGAATTTAACGTTCTCCACGCTGAAATAACTGAACACAGCGTGTAATAAACAGTAACGTCAAAAATGAATATCATATACCCTAACCCAACCTATAGTTCAAGTTGTCTCATCGACTAACCGGGTGCTTCAAAATCGATTAACTTTCCGTATCTTTTTCCCAGACAACCCTACTAAATATCCGATATGCGTACCCTCTCTCCTTGTACTCTCCACACCATGCATACCCCCACATCTGATAACGAACACCTTTCTCCCTGCGCAACGTAACGAATCCTCTTCTATCTCCTCCAATTTCAGCTTCATCCACTTCTATCCTCCATCGTTCATTCCACCTGCAAAAAATTACCAAGACGACCCGCTCGCTAGACCTAAGACGGGAAATCAATGACCTAATAGAAGGTAGCGAAAGAATGGGAATCCGCCTGATCGTATTCATCAGGCTTCGAGGGACGGAGAAAATCAAGGAAAATCGCCTCGGGCTGGACTCATCAAGCTTATCTACACGATCTTTCATCCGGCGGATAACAAATACCCTTCCGGCGAGTATCGAGCAGCTAGTAACGTATTCCATCGGTGTGTTTCGATGAAGGGTCGCGTGGCAGCCGTTTTCATCGTTCACGGGGCACGCGCCGCGCAAACATGGGGTTCCAAGCACAATGTTCCCCTGCAGATGCATGGGAGGCCGGTGCAAGGGGCCCCATTCTCTATGGGAGGGGGTGAAGCCATGGCAAACCGTCACCCTCGCCACTGCACAGAGGGTAGCCCCGATTTGGCTAGTCGATGTCGATCGACGCTTGTCAACGGTCGTTTTCTCACAATTTCTCTCTGAAGCAGAGAGAATTTTTGAATGAAAACAGCTTCTGCAGAGAAACAAAAGGAATATTAATAGGAATAAATTGCATCCTTAGAAAAAGGTCCAAGAAGAAAAAGACTGTGATTCATTCAGTGTTCCTATGGTGTACAGTTTCTTACGTGGAATTGTGTTCTGGGAAATTTTGGGGAATTTTGAGAAGACTCCGACGCTGTGAGAGTGATTACAAGATGAAACGATACTCGTCGGTAAGATATTTTACACTGTTCGATACTGAAGTCATGAACGTGCTTTTATTTGAGTGATTCTAAATGACGAGAGTCCACACACCATTTTCGATTTCAATGAAATTTTGAGAGCGTGGTATGTTTAGCTAGTATGAAACTGTCTGGTCTTCTTGAGTTATTGATTGAGTGTTCCTCTGCGTAAAAATTTTTCGAGAACATTCCCTGTACTGTTCTTTAATTACTCTGAACGAATCAGGATGGAACACCAAGTAGAATTCGAATTATAAAGTTTTGTCTGTAACAACTTCCTACATACGGCTCTTTAAATCAAACTGGACCCCAAAGTTTGGATATCCGTAACTCAATAAGCAAAGCTAATGTCGAGGAACACAAGAACTCATTTGCAGAGTTTGTAAACGAACTGCGATCACTTAACGAAGCACCGATAATTCAATTTTCGTTTTAATTAGGCACCTTGTTTGGCTGATGAAACGGGTGACAGTAAAAAATTCAAGACAATGGAGGTAATCAATTACATAAATCACAGTCTAATTACATTTGAACATATTTAACAATCGCATATAATTCTTTGCAGGAGCCAAACGCAAGAGAGTACTTGCAATTAGCGTTAGCCAGAGTTCTAGAGCTGCAACGGGAGATCAAAGAAGGAACGTACACGACAGATCACACCAGCGACCTCGGTACTATTAATTTCTGTCATAAATCTCCTAATTTAATCCGCTCTTTAGTCTTCTCCGCTTTATCACATTTTTTCAAGCTTCTTTCCGAACTTCCCGTACAATCCTTATAACTTCCTCGCGAACAAAGTATTCTCTGAGATCCTCGAACTGGAGACACGTAAGAAACTCGGAGAAATTCCTGCCGAAGTTCCAAAGCAGCCCAAATTGCTTCTACCGTTAATTTGAAGTCTCTCCTCTTTTTTGGCGACCAATTAATCGGAAAGTTAGGGGTATTACTAAGCAGAAAACTGTTGCCAGGCGAGTCGAGCAGCGAGGAGGATCTGACGAAGGAAGTTCTTCGCAAAGTGTTCGAGAATCTGCCGGGGACATCCGACGCTGTTGGCACGATCATCGACAGGGCGTCGAAGCCGAGGAATTCGCAATTGGAAGCAATTCACGGTAAAAAGATCCAGCTGTTGGGCTACGACACCTGCCGCAAGGCCGCCGTGGAATTCATGAAGAACACCGTCCGCGAAACCAGAAGGGACCACACTTCCAAAACGCTTCAGGCTAATTACCCTGGCTTCCGTTTAGCCACTTACTCGAGGAATGACCCGAGAACAGCTCACCGCAGAACCGGGTTGCTGAAGAGTTCTCACAGGAACGACCAGGAAATTCGGGACAGAATGCTGAGGAGCTTGGACCTCCACTTAGCTAACAAACAAAGAGATTACACGACTAAATTGATGAGATCCGCGCCGTAGTTCCTGAAGATGCCGCAAAAGTTTCTAACTGCGGGTTAATTTAATCGACTTACAGTGATTTACGATATTGATTAAATTATTATAATAGGATAGTTTAACTTTATTCTACTTGGCATTTCTTCAGGGTATTGTTAATGGAAGTTAGGTTACTATGATAAATTACATTTTGAAGTACACCTGCAGAACTTGCAGCCAGTTGAGCTTGAGTTGAAACAATCGTGGGAACATATAATCAGTCTCGATGAATCACTGACTTTATTTCGTACTTAATTAGGCTACCTGAAGAATCTAGTCTTACAAACTGCTCTAGTCATGCACTCGAGTCACGACGTTTTGTCGCGAATTATTTTTTTACGCTACACGACTTAATACAGGGTGTTCCTAAAATATTCAAAATATATACAAAGCTTGACTAAGCGGTTTAGGAACATGTTGTATGTATGTGATTGAATGAGGATCTTCGATTTTGATATTTTGTAAAAAAAAAACGTTTATTCATAATGTACAATTAAAAAAGAAGAGAAGAAAAACAAAGACATTTAAAAGTATCTAGGACACAACTTGAACGTTTAAAAGACGTCCGCAAACATCCGCATCTCGTCTCTCGGCTGGTAGAAAAAATATCTGGAAAATTCGCCAACGGATCGGCACGCTCGACTAGATTTCTTGACATTTCATGAAAATCGGAGAAACAATGGTTCGAGCACAGACACGTCCGATTCACGATTTTCCTATCAAAAATAAATTTTCCTCTCTCGCGTTGTTTTCCGGTGAAACGGACTCCACTCACGTACCCACGTATTCGTTTCCCGATCGCATTCTGTACCCGTGGATCCACGAGAAATCCATCCACAAGGATCCTCGGTGTTCTCCACGTTATACCTAACGATTTATTATGCGCGTTTATGCGGTCTACGTGTTACACGCGGCCATAGCTAATCGAAACGCAACAGGAGATCGACGGAAGAACGCGTCTCTCGTATTCAAATATTTTCGACTTTCCATCCCTCGGGCCAATTTTTCTCTTTCATTTTAAATTCACCGAGAAGACGTGTCTCCGTTCAGGAAGTTGCTTCGAAAATGTACAATTCCAAAAATACCGTCGATCCCGCGCGTGAAAATGCACGTATCATCCAACGATATACCGAGTGACTCGCCATAACCCAACAAATTGAATGGTTGCTTTATTTTTGATGTTGCAGAAGAATTTTACAAGAAACGTTGAATAAATAAAATGAATCTCTTGTCGATCTGATATTTTTTAAGACTACACGGTCATCTTTCTTTTATATTCAAGCTGAAGGTCAACTGAAGGCCACAAACCTCCATAAAAAATATCGTGCTGCCTTTGATTGATAAATCAGAGTGATCGTGAAGACTTAAAAAATATTGGACCTCTAAACAAGTGAGTTCAATTATTCAATGTGTTTGTATTATCAAATTGAAGCAACCGTTTAGGGTGTCAAGCTGTAGCGAGTCGCTCTGTACGAAGATCGATGCCCTACTCTAAAAATATATAACTCCTTAATTCCTTGATAACATTAACATCGTCAATTTAATGGTAAGTTTCATAGAAGTCTATACGTTAACTTGAATGATCCATTAGTCGTCTCTGGTCAAAACTAAACCTCCTAATCAGCGTTCTCCGCTCCTCTGAGTCTTACGGGTAGATTACATTAGGAACTAATTAAAACGTAAGTTTAATCGCTAAAGCTAGCCATCTATTTTATCAAAATCTCGTCTGTTCGTTCTCCGGACGTCGTGAAATTAAAATAACGATACGAGAGACGTGCTTCAACCTCCCTAACCAGTACAAAGCTTCCACCGCTCGTTACATTTATACGTACGATTATTCTGACACTATTTTTATATATATATATACTAAACATCGATTAACCTGTTACAACCTAACGTAATAACTAGAAAAAAAAAAGAAAAAGAACATGTAAACGTAACATATAGAGGGCTCTAGCAGCAGGATACAATGTTTACTGCCGACGGGGAGAGAGTGTAGCGGCTAAGAGCCTCGGCAGAACGAAAAATCTCGACAACAATCGATCAGAACAGAACGATCAAGAACTCGACCCTATCTATTGTCCTGAATATCTACACTGCTACGTTATATAGAATTTTAATTGACACGAATATTATCATCCGTCGTGCGTACTCCTTATCAGTAAACGTTCCTTAACTACCAACTAAAGTAACATCAAGTCTGAAAATTCCTTGCCGCCTCAGCGAATCCGAGGGCGTTACTGTTCGAGTCCAAAGAAAGATCGAATCTTCGACGTGATCGAGAATCGTCGAGGGATTTCTCAGTGCTGCTGCACGAGGGTCGGTCCGCTACCAGGGTTCCTCCAAGGGTCAGGTATGTCGAAATGCGCTGGGACCGTGATCAGGGCGTCGTCCGACGTCCTATCCGCGCTGCAGTTCTTCGGCTTCACGCGTGTCGTGTTTACGCACTCGATGGGGAGCTTGAAGAACTCCAGCTTGTAGTTGTAGCCCTGACTGGTGGCCCGAATGATCGTGTGCAGAGGGACCTCCATGTACGGCAGCTCTTCAGGCTTCTTGTCCATGAAGAAGCCGATGATGCAGCGCAGGACAGCTTGGTGAGACACCACCAGGATGTTGTTGGATCGTTGCAACTCGGCTATCACTGGCTCGGCGCGTTGCATCGCGTCGATGTAACTCTCGCCCCAAGGGTAGCGGTAGCGCAGCTTGTCCTGGTCTCGCCAGGCGAACTCCTGCGGGGAAATATCGTGGTCAAGCAGACTCTAAAATGCTCGAAGAGCTTTGAAATAGCAACTAAAGAGTTGCTGGGTTGACTTCAGTTTCTATAGGGTTGCAAAAGTGATTTTAACCCTTTGAACTCCTTTGTCGAGTGTGACTCGACATCGATTTTATTCACAGGTACACCTTTCGTCGAGTGACACCCGACATTTTTAATGTGCCAATTTAAATATGTATTATATTTCGCAATATTTTTTTGCCTAGATAAGCAATATTACATGTATATGATCATTTCTTGTAACAAAAAAAGTCCTTGAAGTGTTCCTGTCAACCAACCGTCTTTTGAAGTACATTTCAAATAAAACGCTTAAAATAATAGGCAGTTATTGAAAAGAAAATTAAAAAAAAATTAAGCTTAAAATAATAGGCAGTTATTGAAAAGAAAATTAAAGAAGAATTAAGCTTAAAATAATAGGCAGTTATTGAAAGGGAAATTAAACAAAAATTAGGAGTTCAAAGAGTTAAGGAAAGAATCAAACAAACAGAAATTCTAAGACCGTGACAGTTCTCTTACACGGCGACTGATCTGATTTCAAATCACCTGGGGATAGTGCTCCTGCATTTCTTCGTACGTCAGACCTTCGCAAACTCCAGCATAGAGTTCGTTCAGCTCCGCGACGTGTTCCTGAGGAGCTTCGACCCCTCGAGCCGTGGCTATGGTCCTTCGTAGGCGACTGGTCAGGACACGCAGATCAGGAATATGCATTGCATTGAATTTGGTAGCCAACGCCTGAGCGTATCTTTCGCCTCTTGCGCTTAGCACCGCGTCGCCGCCAACTTTGCCCAGAACGTTGTACTCGCTTTCACCGTGCTAGAAACGAGAAAACGCAGTTTTCACCGTCCACCGTGACAATATCAGCTGATAGCTGCGTGAATCGTTCGTGAGAATTCATGTAAATATTAGATAAGGTGCATGTGACATGGACTGACTGATAACTAGATAGAAAACTACTGAATTAATTTAGAATTCTAATAGATTAGATAAATAATTCTTTGGAAATGAAGTGTCTGTCTAGACGATTCCTTGATAGACTCTGCACATACGTTCTAATTTTGTTTTAAGAGTTCAGAGCTCGAAGGATTAAGCCATTCAGCAATAGGTGCGTGTGAGTTTTGAGATAGGATTTACGAGGTGATATGACTACTCTAAAGTGTTTCGTAATATTGAAATAATTAATCAAACGATATCAAATGTATCTAAAATTGTAGTGTGTTTGATTCAGTTTGTATTCTACTGCCAGCGGTCTAGAGAACTGAGAGGATTAAACAGTCAAACTGCTTATGTTGTCACGTTAATCTGAGAGTACATGTATTCAAATCCTTCAGATTGACACACAACATTGAAATAATGTAACAAACAGCATCAAACACATATCAAACACAATGCATTTGATTCTAGTTTGTACTCTACTACAGAAAATCTTCAAAACTAAAAAATAAAATAATCAGAACCTTTCCATTCTGTCTAAGAATGTTAGCCCTAGGAAGGAGGACTTGATTAAGGATTAACCCTAGTGCGTTCTTCCGTTCAACTATACACTCAAGATCTTCGGGTGAAACATGCCCCGAATGTATGGAACTCAAATATTCAACTCTATAGTATAATGAGAGGACAAAGAAACATGTAAATAACCAGTCGCATGTATTATATCATCATTGTGAAAGTTTTTTAAATAAATGATGTCGCGATGGGTAAAAAAAGACCTGAAGGCCGCACAAGGATTAATCTGAGAAATATTACAGTCTCGGAACAATAGTTTGACAAGATTACCAACCCGTGAGAAGTAGAGCGTATGAGGCTTGACAGTGACGCTCCCAAGATATCCTAGGATACTGTTCTCGACGTGACCAGAGACTTTGTACGTCTGGATGTCCATGGTGGAGGTGTCGATGCGTATTCTAGGATAGTTCTTCTCGTCCATGGGCTCGTACGATCGGACATAGTGAGCTATCTTCAGCCTGAGATCCTCCTCGGCTAGTACTGCGTCCATACCAATGTAATCGGTGCTGTACCGCAATATCTCCTTGTAATTTTGCTCCAGAACGACCGGATCGTCGCAGACGCACTCGATGAAAAGGACGCGATAACCGAGCTGCCCGGCAAAATAGTCGAAGACCTCGGCGCGCTGCGCTCGTGTCACCAGCGTGGCGTCCAGGATCTTCAAACAGGAAAATTCTTAAAACTAAAACTAATTGCGGGGTTTCGCTGCGGTTCGCGCGTTTCACCTTCCCTTCAATGTTACTCTAGTTTTCTGTTCTATTCTTTCGATCTCATTCTGTGACTATCGGCTAGAAATCTACCGTCTCTAAGTGGTCTACGAATATCGAATTGTTAGTCGTCTAAGCGCTGTCTATGGCCAACGTAGATTAACCCTTTAGCTACTGCACATTTCCCCTGGAGACTTTGCAGTCATTTTTATAAGATTCCAACAAAAATGTACGATCCTATAATCTAATATCTTTGTTCTCAAGTATTGAGATTCAAGAAAGCATTTTATGGTACTCCGTCTGTTGAAGGAAATTTAAAGGCGTGGCTGGATACTAATTTGACCCTAGTGTTTCATACATTATTCAGAATTACATGACCAGTCCTCAAGGCATTTATAATGGCCATTAGCATATAAGAAGCTACTTTCTTTAGGGCGTACACGTGTTTCGCAGCTAAAGAGTCAACCATGGCGTATCATACTTTAGGGACTTGTCGCTTTATTTTGTTATTATCAATTACATTCTCGGTTGTTTGGGTTACATTGTTCTTTCAGAACGATTCGAGCACAATAAAACTTCCACAGTGGCAGAAAAGTGGACGTGAGGATAAAAATTCATGCAATTAACCAATGAGATTGTTGTTTTCATGTTACATGTTATCCCTTCTACTAAGAAAATGCAAGAATGGAGGTTCTACTGTATCCACTCGAACTCTGGTGCACAGTCTACGTGAGTCTGCTCCTCCTCATCAGTAAATTAGGCAATCTTAACGATCTGTGTCCCGTATTTTCAGAATTTATGTCTCCAGGAGGAACAGTGTCACGCAGAGAGCGTGTTCTAATATTTCTAACGACGCTGAGACCCGTTTCGGAGTAACGGTACGGAGTTTCATGGTTTCTAACGCAAAACGTAACGCGAGGCGCAGGCGTGGGAAAAAAAATGGCCAGGCAAAACTCGTTACACGAGATCCGATACGACCGTGGAGAAAGGCAGATTGCGAGACCGGCTTGACCGGCCTGTTAATCGTGTCTCCGCGATCGATCTCGGCTTGTTTTGATTGTAACACTGACGACGTTCACAGTCGCCATTGTTCGATCGAGCAACACTGTGGTTGAGGCAACGTTTCGATTCAGGAAACAAGTTCATCTTCGGACCGAGCAGTTTCCTGTTCTCAAGTGTTTCCAAGTTTTCGAATAATCCGCTGCGGTTTTCGACGGGTTAGGGTAGTTTTTAGTTTGCTGATGCTTACAGCTACGGAATTCCCGGCTGCGAGCCAGGCAGCGCAATCGTGCATCGCATCCCTTTGGGCCAGAGCTCTCAGGGCTGCGTTTGCTGTGTGGTCTGGACGAAACAGCTCGTGAGACACCGCCTCCCCATACGGTTCCAGTCTTTTTCTCCGATACTCGCTCATTCTCATCACTGGAACATCAATTCAACACTCAGTTAATTCTAACTTCTCGGGAAGATCATCTTTTATAGGAAAATTATAGATCATCGATATACAGTTTGAATTTACAGCTTGACAACTTAAACTTGGTCCTGAGGATGGTGACGAGAATGTAAAATTGTCTACGATGAGCATTCTCTTCCGTACGGAATGTTAACCCTTTGAACTCCTAATTTTCTTTAATTTTCTTTTCAATAACTCCCTATCATTTTAAGTGTTTTATTTTAAATGTACTTCATAAGACAGTTTGTTGATAGGAACCAAGTAGGGGCAAACAATCATGTACCTGAACACTCCAAGGACTTTTTTTGTTACAAAGAAGGGTCTTATACATGTAACATTGCTTATCTAGGTCAAAAAAAGTATTGCGATATATAGTACATATTTAAACTGGCAATTTAAAAATGTCGAATGTGATTCGATATTGGAGTACCTGTGAATAAAATCAATGTCGAGTCTCACTCGACAAAGGAGTTCAAAGGGATAAGTAATACCAGTTTGGATTTATCATATGAAAGACGTATTCTTCCATCCCTCGTTACTGAATGTTTTTCGTTGAGATTAATGATAAGTATTAATCTATCCTGTGTAGATTATCCAGCCCCTCAAATTTTTTAACTTCAAATGGAAGAATACTAGAGACAAGAACGTGTCAATAATTCTTTGTCAGCGTGCAAGAGCTTCCTGTACGCCCACAAATACGAGACCTTTGTCTACTCTACGCCCCCCGACTCGAAGTCTAACTGATCAAACTGTAAGCGACGGTCGACAACTTTCTCAGTCCCTGGTTCAGCTATTCTTGATCTGGAATTTTTCTAAACAACTAATTACAGTCTGAGGCTTAACGGAGTGGGAAATTCATTACGTAAGAGGCTAGACTTTCCTTGAGAAAACTAGGAAAATCCGTAGAAAGAAAACTCGTCACCGTGGAACGTCTAGTGAGCATGTTTACGAAACAATAAATCAAACCAGGAATTAATCTTCTCAAGGCAAGTCGTAAGTAATAAACGGCTACGTAACCGTGCGGCACCGAGAAGTTTGACGATTACGCTCGAGGAAAAAATGCTTTAGAAGAAAAAACAAATTGTAATTGATGGACATTGGCCACGCACGTAATAGTCACGATACGAATAATTTATCACGGAAACGTTCGCAATGAAACCGTGAAAAACGTGTAATTGCGATGGTCGTAGGAGTCCTGTTGAATAATCTGCGTTTAATGTTTCTCCGTCTAACAAGTAACAAATAAACAAACAGTCCCCACCTTTGGTGGAATCGCCGTTCCAGTTAAGTCTGCGCGAAAGACATTGTGCGACTTGGCTTTTTCCACGACCTGGCAGGCCGCACATCGCAATCACGACCCCTGCGAATTTCCGCGGGGATTTCGTTATTCCTGTTGTCCTTATCGCGAGTTTCTCCTTGCCAGGTTCTGAAAAAAAGACAGCAAACAACGGTCAGTCGGAGTTCCGTTGTGCATACAAACGCTGATTCATATTCGGACCTCGCCCGATTGCAGGGAACACCGAACAAAAGGTTACACGTAGCAGTATTTAGTAATCCCTACTGTTTTACTTCCGTAGCCATTGTTACGGTGTCCAGACTTTTCCGTATGACTAACATTGAATTAATTTTGAGGTATGTACAAGGAATTGAGCCGTTTAATACAAAAGTGGTGTGAGTCAAAAAAGTTGATTACTGGATAGTGAGGGATGAAGTAAAAGTTCTGAAAAAGGCAATACTATCAAGGAATGCTACATCTCTTTTATGTAAGCCACTGTAAAGTTATACCTTATGACAATAATGCCGTTTTCCCTCGAAAATCGAGATACATAAAAGATATGGTTAGACCAAATAGGCGAAAAATTGACTTACACCACTTTTGCATTAAACGGCTCAATTGTACTACAGAGGTAAGTTATAGCCAGCGATTCTATTCAGTTATACCTCTTTTTAGGGATTTTGCCATTTTCAGCAAGTTTCAGTGGTTTCTATTACATGAATAATGCTTTGTTACGTTAATTAATGTACTGATTGGAGATATTATGGCTGTAGGTGAAAAAAACCTATTGTATTGAAAATAAAATAACCTTCTTGTTATAATTAGTTACATTTGAGTTTCTAAGTTTACTAGGTGTACTTCAGGTGTACAGAATTGAAATACTTCCAGTGTGCAAAGATTTCAACATACTCGATATTTATTCGGTAGTATATCATCTAACTATAGGATCCTATAATTATATTGAGCTGCGTGCTAAAAATTGCAAATCGAACTATAGCATAGACGTGAGAGCCAGAAGTACTACATTGTATGATTTTGTAAGGTGCAAAATTTATATAGAGTCTTCAATAAGTGTCATCATTCCGTTTCCATGATCAATGCTGAAAATAACCGCTTCATTTTTCTAAGTCTATCTTACTATAGTACAAAAGCGCCGTAGGTTCAGAGACTGTTTCAAATTACATTCTTCTAAGAGAAGACTGATTTATTTCACCAAATCGAATGTACTAATGCAATTTAAAATCAAGTAAAGTGTTTCTCTGCACGAGCAGCCTGTCTGATATACACCAACGTCCGCTTTAGAGAATGCACTGAACTGACGACACCTTTGGCTACCGGCCAGACGAAGTTTCATTATAGCACAGCACCGTGCATTCGTGTGTGTGACCTTATGACAGAAAAAATATTCCATCGAACAACGCAAAGAAATTATTCCAAACTTTCTAATACACGCATATTCCATTGCACTCCTTCCAAATAATTGCAAGTAAAAATTCATTAGGAACGATCAGAATTCGAGGTCACGATTATCGTGACTCTTCTTCTGTATTTCAATTAGAATTTAAATGATTGATATTAATTAAGTAGTCTCTGAGATAAATTCGAAATGCAGCCAGAATCAGCGCGAAAATTAAAATCGTTTCACGATCGATCGATCGGGGAATTCTCCTTACCAATCACACACATGGCGAGCAAAACGTGTCACCGTTTTTACTCCGTTCGTAGTGACCTCGGATCGATATGATCGAATGCTTTGCAACAGTGATACGGCCAGCGTGCGAATTGCTCGCGCGAATTTCTAACGAACACTGAGGCCTTCGTATGATCGTCGGTGAATTTTATATTTGGCGCACCCAGCGCGGGCAGCAGCTCTTGGCTGCGCTTCTTTCGCGGTATTGACCCGAAAAACGCAATGATTCTCGTTTATCACCGCTCCCGCGCCAGCTTGTTATTGTTCAAATTGTGCAGACACGTCCCGACGAGAATACGCCGCGACCAGTTCGGAAATTTCGGTTACTCCTGCGACCGTATATTATAAAATCCGAGATCGAGTCATGGGATTCGCATTTCGAGACTGTTCTCGATCACACACACTCGCCGATTTTGGAAGATTATTTTAAAAACTGGAGATTAATATTAACCCTTTGAACTCCTAATTTTTTTTAATTTTCTTTTCAATAACTCTCTATTGTTTTAAGTGTTTTATTCGAAATGTACTTCAAAAGACAATTGGTTGATAGGAACCAATTTAACAATTCTTTTTATTAATTATATTGACAATAGCATCGGAACTTTGCTAAGATCTAATATTTGTGGTAAAAAATAATATTGCGAAATATAATACATATTTAAACTGGCAATTTAAAAATGTCGAGTGTAACTCGATATAGGAGTACCTGTGAATAAAATGAATGTCGAGTCACACTCGACAAAGGAGTTCAAAGGGTTAAAATTCGAACCTGGGCTTCAAACATACAAGCAAAGTAAAATTTTCAGAGTGACTCTAGAATTTCTGTTGTTCCAGGGACTGTGTATTTATTTATTAAAAAATTGTAAAAATATAAGAAACATCAGATATGAATCGAAAGGAGAGTCGAATGCAAGAACATGCACAATATAGTATAAAGTAAAAAGTAAATTGAGTTATCAAGTGTTAAGGATCCAAATTCTATTCTCGAAGTTCGAGTCGAATTTCCTGACTATTTTCGCCGCCCGATTGTCGACGATTTTACACGACTGCTCTAAAAACAGCAGAGCGATCTTGAAATTGGCTCGAATCGGTGTTTACAAGATAAAGCAAACTTACAAATCATCCGAACGAAAAAGAGCTATCGTGTTCTCCGAGAAATCGTCAGAATGTCACAGTCCAATCGAGCATTATCATTCGGAGCGTTCACAGACACAACAATCGTACCATTGAACGATAAAACAGAGTTTCGGCAAGCTCACGATTTTTTATGTAGATCCATCCGTCGCCAATAATTTCATCATTGACGATATCAGAGGTTTTTTAGCTCCGCTATCATTATTATGTTTCGCCGCCTTTTTCACAGAATTAATTACAAGCTGCACCCCTTGATCTCGAAATCATGGAGCCTCGAATTGCGCGAAATTTTCATAATTACACGTGGCCGTCGTTGCGAATCGTTTTACAAAGCAAAACGTGGCGGAAACGGAAGTTACGATCGGATGATCCAGCGAAAAACAATGTCTTGCAGATCGAGAAGCTTCGATTCGAGTATCGTCTCGGATATCGTTGAGTCAGTTGGCTCCGATATCGATCGATCGTGTCATGGTGGTATACGTGATCGAGAACTCCATGAAATGAGTGTGAAATGTGGTTCATTGATTTGGTGCGTTGACCTGAGTCGCGTCGTCGCTCGATTTATTATTCGAGCGTTGAATTGAAATGGCCACGTGCGTGTGAACGTCTCCACACGTGCATGAAATCGTCACGTTGCATGTGTCATCGCAACAGCTGCACACGTGCAGGGTGCCTTCGTGAAAAAATTAAAAAAGGGACTAATTAAAAAGAGCGGAATAATTTATTTTCATACAGAGATCCGTCTCCGAGAAAATGAAGCTGAAAAAATTTGTGAAGTATGCATGACTCGATGTGCTAGAATTTAGTTCGTTTTTTAGTATTCCTTTTATAAATAATGATTGAAAAATTTGCAGGATAAAAAATACAACAAAAATTTTATACGTGGCTACATTCTAAACAAAGTAATCCCACCGTACTGTGAACCCTGCCAACAACAGTTAACCATCAAACACATTTTATTGGACTGCAACAACACAGAAGACACCAGACACCAGCTCGAAATACTTAACAGTATAAAAGAAATATTTAAAACAGAAGGAAACCGCAAGAAAACCGTCGTACTTATCCGTAGAATAAACTTGTATCATGGAGTATAAAATAACCACCAACTATGGTCGATAATAACCAGGATGTTGGTGCGACCTTAAATTAAAAAAAACAATTTTATATAGCAACAAGAGTAACAAGTGAAGACTGCGAGCAATTTTTTTTAGTCTCATTACTTTAAAACTTCTGTGAACAATATCATTTACCAAATCGCACCTTAATAAAGCGTCCACGTACTTGCTGAAAATTTTCCCGAAAACGAAAGCTTGTACAAAAAGAATTATTCCATCATATTTACATATTTTTGTATCAAGAGCAATATGTTTGTCAGTTGCACCGAGAATAGACATCAGTACGTGTGCATCATGAAATGTGTACGTATTGTATGGAATAAATGCATAACACCCTACTCAAGATAATTAGAGAAAGTCTGAATTAAATATCTGCATACCATACGTAACAGACGCTCGTTATAAATATTAATCACAAGCAGCAATATATATGCATTATTCTGTTCATTTCTGAAAGTGGATAGACTGTTTTACATCAATCCATAATTTGATCCCCTTTGAACAATTTAATCACACAAAAAATGCGTTAAAGACTAAACACTCGACAGCGTACAAATGGATATCGACGATGACGAATTCGTAACGTGAAATAATATTATTGGCACGATAAATAATCGTTGTTTTCCAGCGTGACGCGAGGGATTATGAAAGACGATTTCCGTGAAAGCATCGTGCGATAAAATTAGCCGTTCCAAAGACGTCGATAGACATGAAAAACAAATCGTTGTTGCAATTTTTACGCGGGAGAACTTGAAGGTTCGCGTGGCGGATTGTGAATTCGTGATTCCACGGGTTCTGAAGCATTCCTGACACCCTTCCACAGAAAGGGTGGAAACAAGGTCGTCCGGCGAAATCGATAATCGTACACCCTCGCGGAAATCTCGTGCGCTGCATCATGTCGAACAACGCAATCATTCAACGCGATTTTCTAAAGTTTTCACCCTCCTGGGAAAACCCTGATTTTCAGTACAGGGGGTGGTAAAGTGATTTCTGTCTCGTTGACGTTGGAAAGTGTTTAAAGAACTTCATATGACAATGATATATTAATTTTTTGAAACCCTTGAAGATTTGAAGGTGACCTTGAACATTACAAATTGTATTATGCATTAATGTAGTAGTAATTAAGAAAAAGAACAAATTAGAACTATGGAATGTATGTTTTTAAATAGTTATGCACGTTTTTGAAGAAACTATTGTATTTCTGGGACCTTAATGTTTGTTTACTTGACCGAATGTGATATGATATGTAAACATTGTTGTTTACAATGTTATTATTATTATTGACGGATTTTATCAAATTGAGTATAATTTGAGATTACACCGCTTTTGAGTCGATGTTATTTTTAATTGCCATTGAGTTTCTTTTACTGGCTTTGCCAATCTTCATTCAAAATATTTACTACTCCCACGCGTGATCACATGAACACTATGATTCATATAATATACTACAAGCTACGCCTGTGTACCTGACCTACCAAACTGTTAAAACGAAACCATAGTAACTTAGTTTCTAATACAGCGTTCTTCTAACAATAAACTACTAACAATAAGTAACAATAATAACCACAATTTCATGTTTATAATCATGCTATCACAAACTACACAAAATTCCATACTTTCCATTCGTTTATTCCCTCAGAAACCACATCCTCGCCGATAGTAACGCTATAAATAACCATCCGGCGATGTCATAAAAGAACCATTAATCCCGTTTACCGAAAAGATCTGTTTCGAGCGTAATCGCCGGCGATTCCTGAAATATTTTAATCTCCGTGACAAGTTTAAGCCCCCGAGGATAAGACGATGCCCCTAAGAGCTGTCGAGCGAGATAAACGCCGGTGATATGGAATTGGAACAACCGTAAGCGTCAGATAAGTATAAGTTTCTATCGACAACGCGTTACGAGTTACGAGAGACAGTATTACGGCTGTGCCATTTCACCGCGATATTTATATAGCTGCTTGGCCGCAAGGACGTTATAAATAATTGGCGTGCGTTGAAAGCAACGCACCTGCAACGCGCGTTGCAATTCGCGGGCACACCCTTCGATATCGCCAGCCTGCCGATTTTCTGTTTGTTAGCTTGCTACGACCACCACGTGGCTCGCTCGTTTCACAACAGACTCCAATAATAACCCCATGGAAAGTATCCTTGAGGAATTTTTCTCAAGTTTTCCGCCGCACCATGGACGTTCCTTTCACATTTCATCGGCAGGCAAGCGTTTCGCGAATTCCTGCTCTCGTCGAACGAAGACGGCGATCATCGAATTATTTCACGCAGACGAGCCTGATTAGATTACAAAATTAATAGCGCGCTCCGCGAACGCGCCGGAGATACGACTTTTAACCTGACGTAACATTTATACGCTCTTGAGGAATATTCTACACGTGCCGATATTCGAGAGATTCGACATTTTCGGATCGTCTGATGTGTCTATCGACGATAACGCGGTCGCAACCTGCTTCCAGATATCGTTCGTTCACGTATCTGTAAATATTGAATGTCTTTCGAGACCTTGATGTAGCCTACTCTCCGCTCTCGATAGACGACACGGTCTCCTCGAGGCCCGTCAATAAATTAAAATTCTCTGTGAAGACGATGTTACGATATGATGATGCACGAGAGAATGACAAACACAGAGACTGTTTGGAGTATAACGGTATACACTGGCAAAGTAATGAAAGAGGACATAGAACAGGTGCATTCGACTGATGGATAATAATAAGGGTAGTAATACGTTTTTATTGCACCCTCCTAATGTATCGGATTGATAGGAAAGTACTGTTATGTTATTCTGTCGAAAACTATCAATTATTGTTTATTATTTTATGGACTGTAGATTAAAAAATTCGACGAAACCTTCCGATCAATCTAATGCATAGAATGAGACAGAAAACTAAAATATTAAGCCAGAGAATATCATCACAAAAGCTAAGGTTTGTCTGTTTTCTGTTATCAACCCTAAGTAATCCTGTATTATCTATTCTCGCATTATCTATTCAACTAAAAGTAACATTAGTCAGTATTTTTGAGGATATCTAAGAAAACCAGTCGAAAGCTAGCATGATAATTTAAGTTTGTATCCATATTGCATAAAAGTTTGAAGAACATAATATTCTCGTTAAACGTGGGGTAGCAGTCCACGCAAGAACGTCGATTTTTCCTTCGAAGGTCTCTAAACGTTAATAAATCGCTTTCTGTCACATAATTTTTGTTCTCCGATATCTACGCTGGGGTTGGTCATAGTAATCATGTTTTTCTCATTGATGTCGACGTCGATGAAGAAGCCGACACGCCCCTCTGAAAGGCGCACTACCATTGGTTGGGACGATACATAAAGGAGGCACGATACCGTTTATCAACGAATGTTAATATTTATCGAGACGTCGGATATTCAGACTCATTAAGTTACCTCTTGATAAATTTAACTGTCAGATAAGACAGTGACAAGTGCAAACCAGCTGCACGAACTTTTTCCAAACTTCCAGAGGTCTTTGATCGAATTTTTTTCGGTCGGGTTAAAACGCTCATCGGAGGCTAGATAAAGCTGACCCAAGGATGATCGTCGAATTTTTAATTCGGGGCACGGGCTTCGAGAGACACGCGTTGGCGACAAGATTCTATTTACATCCTCGTATTTATAGACAACAGGATTTCCCGCTGAGCTCTAGAGCAACCACCGTCCGTCTTCAGCGATATTTCAGCAAGCTGTCGTCCTTTAACTTGGGAAAACGAGTCGAATTTTATCCAATCATTTTTAACTACAATCAGGAGACATTTTCAGACAAAAAGAATCTATACATTGCCTAATGGAGTGGACTAGCAAATTAAAAAGACTCACCATCCATTACTTACTTCTCTGAACGAAGTTCTACAGAAAACTAACAATAGAGCCTGTTTCTTGGACACTGCTATATTTAAACTGCAATAACTTGCGAAGAAACAAATGTAGACAATAGAAACTGAACATGTTATAATGAGAATGAGTTGCAACACTGTTTGCACCTTGCATTAGCCGCCTATTTGCTAGTCACTTCATAAATGTTACTCGTTACGAGAGAAACTGCATTGTTTTCGAAATGACGATAAGAATCGGACAAGGAAGAGGTGCTCCGAATTTCGTGTTTATTTCAGGCAGACTTGTTTATCGTACTTCGATGCATCGAAGTGACGAGAGTGTTGCATAACGCGGTATAGTGATGCCTTCCTCTTCAAACGATAAGACAACGATGTTTTCAGGGACAACCGATCGCGTTTCGCAACGTGACAATTGAAGATCAATAACAACAACAAACTCGTCATGGGGTTGGCTGATTGCACGGGTAAACAGACCGTCACAGAAGAAGTTTGAGGCTTTGCAGTCTATATAGGTTTGCTAACAAAGAGCAAGGGCCCTTAACGATCGTAAAACTACCCCTCTAACGCACTTTCACCCCTCCATTAGGTTCAACGATTGTTGAAATACATCATCAAAAAGTACTCCCTCTTGAAAGATAGTTCAATCTCAGTTTAGGTAGACTGGCTGCTTATCGTAATTATTATGCTCTACTATCTCACCTGGGATTAATGACCCCAGAATATAACGGTGTTATGATAGATCTAATGTTTGTGTACGAAGTATTAGATCTAATCAAAGATCTTGAAGACATTTAAACTTCATGTATCTCCTAAATAGCTTAGTATCATTACGTTGGCAAATTATGGCGAAAATATTATGTTTGTAATAGCATCGGTATGGCAGTTTCTGCCCCATGCATTTGTTATCACCTCTGTCTCATTCTCCTGTAGAAAACAATGCTGGGGGTAAATAAATCCCATGACAAACAGTTTACCTTGGCGCTGTTCCTCGGCACAGGGTGCCATGGTGTCAGCGTTTTTCTCCTGATCCTTCGACGTGCTGGCTGTCTGCGACAGGATCGTCTGGCTGTTGCCTTCCTGAAGAATACCGGCCTGCAGGGCGAGTTTCCTCACGGTGAGACAGTAACCCAGAATCGGCGCCGCCAGCAGGTTAAAACAGGGCATAACCAACAGGGTTGACCGGAAGAGGAGGCAGATCCTCGGTTTTTCGGGTAAAACAAGCGGGCGACCGGATGGACGAAAATCAACGAGACGAAGGACGAAAAGGGAGCTTGTTCTGCTCCTATTTCAACGATCCAGCGAGCAAGAGCCCTCTATTTGTACGAAATACTTGGAAAATCCTAAGTCTAGTTCAGCTTTCGTCTCTTCGGCTAAAGTTCTTCCGAAAAGTGATCGCTGCTTGTGTGCCGTATGATGGACAACAGGTCCTCCCTCATTCCAATTTGCTTGATCCTCACCTCCGGAGCCAGTTTGCGAGCTTCTTTGTCTTTGTTTGAAGAAAAGCCCAGTTCCTTGTTTGTTCTACCTTGCCTGGACACCCCCTCTTCCGCTCTATCTCGTCTTCGAATTGATGTTATCGTTGCAGTTACTGTTAATATTGTTTCTACGGTCCCCTAGGCCGTGCGCACGCGCTGCCGCAAGTATCTTCTGGTAGTTTACATAGTCACGGTGCTGCCCCACCGACCTCTACAGTGCCGGTTTCGTCGTTTCGTCCCCTATTCCGTCGTTTCCTTGCACCTCAGCCTGTCTTTCTTCTTCCACAGAACTGGTACGGCCTCTCCGACTTGATCTTCACTTGGACACTTTGATCAATGAGCCCACGGGGTCGGTTCTGGGTGAACCGGTTCAGGGGATCAGTTCAGTACACAAATACCTTTCGAATTTCAATGCTGAGGTAAGCGTTGTGGACTGTAGATGATCTTCCCTGATGTCTGAGTGGATTCTGTTTGATGCGCTCGAGTTTGATAGCGTGATGTAGAGATCAGACGTAAAAGGTGTCTTCAGCTACGTGAAAACAAGTGTTCACTGCTCGAAGCGGTTCCAGCGACTGTTGTTCCTTTATCCGCAGCAGCTTTTAGCAACATCGACCCGGACTTGGTGGGCGCCCTCTGTTGGAGCCAGCCAATCAACGACTTCCTGGCCCCACCAACAGCCTACAGCAATCTCCTTAGAAACACGTCGGACGGTCTCGCGTTTGCCGACAAAACGATATCCGTCTGGTCAACCTGCTTGCCAAAACCGTTCTTCAGGGAATTTTTTGGGGAGTTGGCGCGAAATCCGAGTTGAACTTGCTGACACCACCGACAGCACCCTAACTCCAAAATGATATACCATGAAACTTGTTCGAATTCGATCATAAATATAGCGTTTGCTCAATGGCCTTGTTTCGATAAGAGTCCTCATGATTATTATCTATTAAACATTTTTTAAAAGCCCGATGGACAGTAATCATTTAAACGTGTAATTCACTAATTTTTTGGAGCAGTATATTTTTTCTACCAGGGAGAGCATGTAGGTGTCCAATTAAGTACAACGTTCCCTCAAGTTCCCCGGCAACGTTAATAACGTTAATAAATCGTGAAGCAAATCCACGTAATTTATAATTAAACGATTTAATGAACGCTCCCCCTCGTTTTCGGCTCATAATTCAATGTCGCGTTTTATTGCGCGGCGACGATATCATTCAAATGGAAAACATTCGCAAACAGATGACGATTGTTTACCGGGAACAGAGAAACGATCATAGCTTTGTCTATTTCGCAGGAATTACGCGATATTTGTCCCGATCGCTATCTCTCGCCCGTGAATCGACCCATTCTTTTCTCTTGGCCTGAGCAAAGTCCACGTTTGCCGCTTCTTCTTCTTCTTCTTCTTCAGTTTCTTCGTCAGCTTAACACGACTAGACGCGTGTGCTCGGCGTCGTTAAGTTATGTCAGCAAATGGGACTTCATTAACATCTTGACCTGTCGAATTGCATCACTGATCAAGGCTCTTGAAAAGCGTTCACGCATTCTTCTACAATTTGCTCGTATTATCTGCGAACGTTAAGCTCTGGATGCGTCATCCGAACAATGCCACTTTTACAATGACAAAATTGTACGGTAATTATGTAACCTGTTATGTAACTTTCTAACACAACCGGAAAATAAATATATGATTTTCCTAGACTTCTTTCCATTGCATTTGAGAAAACGGTACGGTCAACATTCATGGGAAATTCCTTTACTCGAGTATTGACGTTTCGAAGAGGACGCTGACTCACGACTACGAATTTGGAGCTTCGACGAACTGGTCTGTTGGCTTCGCCACGGTTTTCCTATAAATACTGATAAATATTAGGAACGCTGTTGCACGACAGTGTTTGTTTTTGTTGTTGATTGATATCCTTCTTTTCATTCATCGACCGTAAATAAACGTGATCGTCGGAACAGACTATTAAACAACAAGTGATGTAAGATCAATATTTAAAAAAATGGGATTATTGCACGTACAGAATGTATTAACCCCTTGAGATACAATTTAATTGGGGTTATTTTTGCATATGGATACGAATTAATTTTCTTATTCCTGACGATATAAACGGAGCTTGAGAAGAAAACAAGTCTCAGTTCTTAAACTAAATATTTTAATAAAATGGAAAGTATGATTCTGTACATATCTCTAGTTTATTACAAAGTATTATAGAGGATTTAAATTGATTAGCTAATTTAGTTAAAATCAATTTTTCATTTTCTAATTTAGTACCAGTATAAATTATTGCAAGAACCTCTTTCAAATTTTCAAAATAGTTAATAAGAGGGGTAAGTCCAGGGTTTCAAAAACGCTTGTTTATTTCGAATTTTTGTATAATGATCAAAAATAAAAATAAAAATATTCCTTGACCTTTGGTAGAAGATTCCTCAACCTTTCACGGAACGAAGAATGATGACTTACTCTAATTGTCAACCAGTGGACAGAATCAATAGATGAGTCACTGACAAAGAAAGCTTTTGAATTATCGATTACAATTGAAAACTCTACTTTCTATACACGTGACGGACTAACTCGTGATTCTCGACCTGCAACCGGCTTAACCGTTCTCCAATTATTCCACTCCAAATCGCTATCGCGTTTTTATCTAAATTTGCAAGGCTATTATGCAATTTTGATTGCATGCAAACTTGCAGTTAGCGGCTGAACGGAAGATTTCTTCACCCACGTAAAACGATACCACAGTGCTTGGATCCATAGTCGATAGATAAGAGAAGACGAATTTCCTCTGTACATGATAAACGTATGCTACTCGATTGCGTGATCAAACGATGATAGAGGTCGTGAACGATGATGAACGGGGGTAAACCTGAAATGTACTCAGCGAACTATAACCGAGTCGACTGCGAGTTAACGTAACTCAATTGAGTAGAGAGCGTCGAATCATCTAGAAACATCGTAATCACGTATCGCCAGGGTCCTCGTTCCAAAAGCGTTTCTGCCAAGAAGCTGCACCTTGTCGTTCAATTGCTATAAATAGAATAATGCACCTAACTATCCATTCGGTGCACGTATTAACAGTCCACTTGCAGAACTAACTCATTCTTTCATCTATAAACGCCTATTAAACTCCAGATCCAT
The DNA here is from genome assembly GCA_916610135.2 of Macropis europaea. Lineage (NCBI taxonomy): Eukaryota > Metazoa > Arthropoda > Insecta > Hymenoptera > Melittidae > Macropis > Macropis europaea. The sequence continues at coordinate 30,278,788 of OU744344.1, forward strand.
GATGTTTCCAGAAACATTCGATAAAAAGTGCCTGCTACTTTAAATATCGAATGTTTCGAGCAATAAAATTGCCTAAAAAGACTGTCTGTGAACGTAGAAGCACAGAACACGTGTTAAGTACGGCAGCGCAGACTTTGCACGTTTGAATTTCCCGCGCGAAGCGGGCTATTTGGTCTCAGGTTTACAGCGCGTTCCTGCAGGTAGCGTGACAGTTTTGATCAACACATCGTTGCCAAAGAGGAGATATCTATTCTTTGCCGTTACTCAGAATACTTGTCAACCCCTCTACTGCCTCGCGAGAGACGCTACAAAGTAAGCGTTGTAAACAAGACAGCACTCCCATCTACGATGCAAGGTTATGTGGCGAGAACCACGGCGTCGCTGAGCGCCATCTATACTAGGACACCGGAACTACCTAGCGACATCGCAACTGGCGCCATCTCTGACAAAAGTGAGGAACTATGTGGCGACTTTTCAACTGGCGCCATCTAGCGAGAAGGACCGGATTATTTACGAAAAAATCGGACAGGGTCGCTCCGAACGTCATCACAGACGAGATATATAAATAGACCAATCACCACAGACGAGATATATAAGTAGACCAATCACCTTATGGACTTTCGTGGCCCAACGTGACTGCCATACCGACTTAGAAATTCGACACTGAGTTTAGCGTCCTCTACTCATCAACGACGGCCACTTGATAAAGTATTTCATAAAGAAGTGTTAGTAAGACAAGGAGTACTCATGTGTAAATGCGTGTGGCGTAGAGAGTGGGGACATTTGATAGGCAATTGTCGACTCGATGCAGCGACGATTTCTGTCGCGCGAGTTTTCTCGGGTGTTTCATTAGTATGAATGTGTAAATATTGAATACAGACGCACAAATGTAAAGAAACAGACGAGCGAGCAAACCTGCGACGACGCCTCGCAGGCTCGCGGCGGACAAAAATTGATTATGTATTAAATTGAGTGCAGCCAGAAAGGGTATAACCGGATAAGGGGATCAAATGTGCCCTTAAACTAAATTTGATTTGCGATGGACCAGTTTACCAAAAGAAACTATTTTACACAAATTTGCAAGCCTCTATCTCGACCGGGAGGTAGTAACAAGGAAAATTCGGAATATCCGGTTTTGCACTATTTTCCCTATTTAGTCGCATGCGAAAATTCTGAAAAAAATGTAGCATATTCCGGATATGGTGGCATATATTAGGGAATTTTTTCCGATTTTTTCGTTGTAGATTCTAGTTGTCAAAAATTAAAAACATTAAAAAAATGCAAAAAATACTGATTTCTTATTGAAGTTTCAAAGACAGCACATTTATATTTTTTTGGTAAGGACGTCTTATCATAGCTATGATCCTCAAATTTTTTCAGATTTTTCGGTAAGGTGCGCCGTAGTTAAAAAAATTAAAAACCGATTTTTTCCAGGTATTTCGCACGAAAAAGTACCTTCTTCTTTGAATTTTTATACAGTCGGACCTCGGTAACTCGAACCTCAAGGGAAGAGCTAAAAACTTCGAGTTATAGAGGTTTCGACTTATCGAAATTTTTGAGTAAAAGAGATTTAACAAACGAAAATTCGATATACAGAAGCTTTGTACGAAGGCTAATAATTTTCCAATTGTAACGGCTTAAAGAAAGAAAAATTCAATTTTTGAACGTGAATTATTTATTATATAAATAAATAAACGTAGTCATAAAACGAATACTGGGTTATTATACTTGTTACATATTAAAAAAGTCTGTAATTTTGCTTTGTGTTAATGTATTAATACATTGTTGATCGATAGCATTTTTAAGTGTGATCAAGGCAGAGAATACGTTTTCCTCGATATTATTGCATCTTTCTATAAAAGTTCGTAGAACGTTCACTGCTATTCTGGCCTGATTTGCTGATACCGGTGGTTCGATTACAACGGGCTCCTCGTCATCCAGGTCCTCATCGTCTATTGCAACTTGGGTGGTAAATTCTATAATTTCCGAATCAGTTAATGATCCGTTAACAAAAACTTCGTCGTCACAGTGTACAAAATCTTCAAACGTTATATTTTCGATGTTGTAATGTAACAAAACTTGATTCCATTCGGCTTCTATATTACGACTTGCAACAGGCCCCGATTGTTCTTCAAAATTTTCTTCTATTTGCCAAGAAAACCCACAAGTTTTAAAACAGTTGACTATTGTCTGGTGTGTTACATTTCCCCATGACTTATCTGCTATTCTCATTGCTTGTAAAATTGTGATGGAGGTGCTTTTCCCTTCTTTTATATCTGGTAAGATTTTTTTTACAACTTCTTTTCTATATAAAGTTTTAAAATTTTTTATAAATCCTTGGTCTAGAGGTTGTAATTTCGAAGTAGTGTTCGGTGGTAAAAATTGTACTTTGACTGATTGAAGCGACGGGATATTGTTGTGTGCCGTACAATTTTCTATGAATAAACTAATTTTTCGCTTTTCTTTTTTCATTTTTATATGCAGCTGAATTAACCAGTCCGCAAACAATTCGGCGGTCATCCATGCTTTTTCATTGCTCGCATAATCTAAAGGCAATGATTTACAGCCTGCAAAGCATCGCGGTTTTTTCGATTTTCCTATAATTAAAGGTTTAAGTTTCTCTGTTCCTGACATATTGGCCGCTAATAAAATTGTTACTCTTTCCTTGCTATGTTTGCCTCCGTGACATTTTTCATTTTTGAATGTCATTGTTCTGTCGGGAAGACATTTATAGAATACCGCAGTCTCATCTGCATTAAACACGTTTTGCGGTTCGTAATCCTTTAACAAAGCTTGCAAGTTTACTTTCCATTCGTGACAAACTTCATCTTTGACGCTAGCGCTTTCACCGCACAACTTTCGGAAAACAATATTATGCCTCTTTTTAAATTTCTCTAGCCACCCATTGCTAGCCCTAAAGTTGCTATGGTCCAGTGATTTGGCAAAAAACTCAGCTTTTTCTTACATAATTAGTCTTCCTATGCTAACATTTGCGTCTCTGCCCTGTTTAAACCATTTTATTAAACATTCCTCGATATCAGGAAATCATGCAGTTCTTCTCCTTTTACGATGCAAATTGTCACACGAAATTGTACTTTTCTGCATAATTTCATCTGCATTTTTCAAAATCGTCGAAAGAGTGCTCGTAGGAGTCCCGAATTCCGTAGCGATATTCTTTTTCAGTTTTGATCCACTTCTCACTGCTTCAATTACATTCACCTTTTCAGAAAGTGTTAGTGTGTTAAGCTTCCTCTTAGAACTCATTTTATTCAACGTAAACACAAAAGTTAAAGACACGGGAGATGATGACAATTGTGCGTTCGACTGACAAAAAACGATTAGCATACATGGATACGCACGTGGTCGAAGGGCGAAGAAGTAGGGATACGGCTTCTGTCATCTTATGTTATTTGAGACAATCCTAACGGATGAAAGAAAGGAGACAATATCGAATGATTTGTTTCTGACATCTTGTGACACATAGCTATAAACTTCGAGTTGCAGAGGCAGCGGCGATAGAAATTCGACTTATAGAGGTAAACTTCGATTTGTAGAGGTCTGGCTATTCTAACTTCGAGTTACAGAGGTAAAATAATGCATCTGGGCATGTGGCAAATAATTCGAGTTAAAGTAAGGTTTATTTCGACTTATAGAGGTTTTCGCAGCGGAGCGGAAGGGAATGAACAAAATTGTAGTCTTACAGAGGGTTTCGAGTTATAGAGGTTCGAGTTATCGAGGTTCGACTGTACTTTCTTTATTCTGTGGGTATATTATGCGATATTAAACATTGCTATCTTCAGAAAAACAGTATATAACTTATTGTTAAAGAAATAAAATTGACTCGATCCATTGAAACTGTGCCGCGTGCGTTGTTTTCTAAACTATTTAATACAATTTCAAAAGTGCGTTTAGTGCAGCGGATGTGTGTCCGCCAGTGAAAGTGGTGACGAACTTTTTGACACAGGTTCGATTCCCGCCCGGACTTATTTCTTTTTAGTACATTAATTATTTCTTTTTAATACATCAATTATGTTTTTTTGCATTTCTAACTACATAAAATGAAAATAATATTTATATAAAAACATTTTAAATATATGTTAAGCATACTTTATACTAAAATATTCGCAAAAATAATTTTGAAGCACTCTTCGTTGAATCATTTCTCTAGTCATATATCCTCTTAATTACGGTTAGGAGTATACATTATTTTTTTGTAACATAAAAAAATAAAAATATATATGTTTGGGCGGGGATCCAACCTGCGTCAAAAAAGTTTGTAACGACTCCACAGTCAGACACACACCAGCTACCCTAACAACGCTCTTGACTGTGCGGTAAATAGTATACCAATATATTGGGTAATGTTAACAAGATTGGCCACGTGAAGGCATAAAAGAAGGACTTAACAATCCCGGAATATACTCAATGTTTCTACAGTTATAATCCATACGCTAATTGTATAAATAAGAACATTGGTTTACTAAAGAGCAAACACCCAACAGCATCCTTATATTATCCCACAAACCCCATGCAAAAATTCTAACCTTGCATGCATTCAAAATAAATACACGTATTCATATGCAATTATATTTACATAAAGATATGTATGTATACATACATACATACAGTCTCAACTTTAACCTTTTTAAAGTTTAGTAGTTACGTCTGACGATGAGATTCAACTATTATGATCTGTTTAAGAAAATATAAAAGGTAAAAGTAAAATGAAAAGTAAAATAAAAGTCAATTTGGAAAACCCTGAAAAGGTTAAAATTTAAAAGAAACGCAAGTATGTACAAATATATTAGAAGTATAGCCTAGCACGCACCTACAAACATTTTCTTAGAAATTGTTTATGCGTTTATGATACGTACAAACATACAAAAACGTGCACAGTATGTTGAGTATTCAGAAATGTACGAAATGTAAAAACGAAGAATTTGATAAAAATATGATTTTGCATAAATATCAGCAGTCTAAAACTCTTCATGCGATAGAATAGCCTATTTCGCTATCGCACGCATAAAAAAGTACACATATGTATGTATAGATTGTCAGTGATTTCACATATTATATTATTTTAAAGCGTGTGTCGTTCGTGTGACCTGCCAAGGAATTTATAATTTTTACCACAGTAAGCGCAACAATCTGTTTCTGCATTCTGTTGGTAACGTTGTGAGTGACACGGAAATGGTAATGGGGCACTAGTGCCCCAGGAATTCGGGCCGAAAAAATACATTGCATGATTGGTCTATTTATATATCTCGTCTGTGACGTCATCTCGATGTTTAGTTCCTCACGTTGATACAAGGCCGCGCTGGTGACTACTTATTAGTCAATATGGCGGTTAACAAAGTGCTATCAGCACTATCTTCTGGCATGTCGTAAAACTATATGACGACGTAGCGCTCGGAGCGCACCAGGCGGGTCTTCCTGTAAATAATCAAGTCCTGTTCGTTAAATGGCGTGACAAGAAAACTCACTATATAGTCGTGGGCTTTCTTGAGAGATGGCGCTAGTTGCCATGTCGTTTGATAGTTCCAGACATCTATCGAAGATGGCGCCACATGTAATGTCGGTAATTAATTCCGGGCTCCTATCAGAGATGGCGCTATTTACGTTTAAAAACGCTGCGGCCCGCGTCACAGAATCTCGCATTTTAGATGGGAATGCCGTCCTTCCTAGCGTTTCTTGGGTGGCAGAAGTGGGGTTAACAAGGACAGTGTTCTCTAATGAAGAGCTGTGAAGTTGTGCGCTAAGTTTCGAGCTTTCCTCGTGGCGCTGTATTCCACGGTAAATAACACCGTGTCAGTTCCATCGATAACATGGCGTTTACGCTGTGGACTCTTCTCGAGGCTACCCTGTTGTGTTTGAACGCTGTCTGCGTTTTAAACGAGGAAAGGTTCCTTGCCAAAGGTACTACACTTCTTCCTTTTCCCTGTATGTATGTTCCATCATCCTTTCATGAAAGTTTGTAGGTTATGTTACCTTCTTCATTCATGTAATGCGGCGTTTGTGAAGACTTTATGAACATGTGTTGATGTACACCATAATGATATCGATGAATTGTTATAGTTGGCTGGGCATCTTGGCAAAGCGTTCAGGGATTTGGTGAACCTCCCACTGTGAAAACACAGTTGCTGAACCTGATCAAGTCCATAAGAACAGTGGCACGAGGTACCTGCTAAATACTTTACAAAGAATTGTATAAATTTGTTCAGAGATTTTATAAGGTGTGTTGTCTGTTTCAGTTCCACTGATATTCCTGAACATAGTAATGATACTGATTAAACTGGTGCTTGGGTGACAGAGAGGATTGAGGGTGTAAATAAAAGTACAATGTGCTGTGAGAAGCCAAACCTCTCCATGATGTACATAAGTGAATCAATTAAATTCATTTATTTTTACCTTTGAATTGAAAGAGGAGTGTTTCCCTTACAGTGATAGCTTCAAGAGAGACATTTCTTTAATATTTTTGTACTGCATGTCATATAAATTTTTATAGAGAATGTTTTGTCACGATCACACGGTTTCTACCATGTTACATATATCTTCTTTATAAATCAGTTTTATTAATATATGAGCAATAACATTAGCCTTAACTAGAACATAGTGGAATGATTAATAATTAATCAAGAGATTTCTATAGAAAGGATTTCTATAGAAAGAATTGAGAGAATTTGTTTCACTCCGGTTTTATGAAACTTTTCTTTGTGTTTGCTTATGGCAGACTTTTATTTACCTGTTGTAAACAGGTTTTCACACCTGCGACCAGTATTCCTTGACTTGCAAGACAAATCGTGTCGGTCGTCGATCTCCATAATATTGATTTGCACTGAAAAAAAAGTTCGTCGCGTGTCGTTTATTTAAACTATCATTTTGTACCCAGCTTTTTCTCAATACATAGATCCTGCTTTCTATTCTCCGATGATTAGAATTGCTTTTAAGCTACTATGTAATTGCATTCGACTAACTTTGATGTATATCTCGATTATCAGAGAAACTTAATTGTGAAACCGCAAAATGTCGATTTTACATCTTGTAATTTTGTCTAGTTTCATTTATAAGGTGCAATTAATATTTAGTCCTTGGTCGGGTAGATATTTTACTGAGGTAGTGGGCACAGGGTACTTTGTTTTTAAAGTTTCGACCACATTTTGTCAGGTAATTTAAGTCGTAAATGGGACGGTCAGGTGTATCCATAAATTTCGTTCGATACGGTGTAGGTTCAGGTAGCTGGACACAGCACTTCTTCCTTTTTACGATGTAACAGCTTGCACGGGAGGCCAATCATTTTACCGTAACTTTCTCCCCTTCTCGCTTTCTCAGGGTAGAAGTTCATGAATGAACGAGTCGGGAATTAAGCTGCGTTTACATTGTCCACGATGTTCCCTACAGAAGACGTCTGAGATGTTCACGGACATACTTTTCAGACTTTGACACAGCATCAAATTATACTAATTAAATTTTCAGACTTTTTCTTAGCGATTCTATTGGACCTCGTCAGAACACTGAATTGTACAAAATAGACTTTTAGGATTTTCAAAAACTTTGGACAATCTGTAATCAAAGAAACATTTAGGATTTAATAGTGTAACATTTTCATTTCATGTATACTGCGTTTATACAGTGTTAAAAAATGTCTAATGAACTTCGATCGAAGAGAATAAATTCTCCATTAATTATGTGTTGAAAATCTTGTTCAATATTAAGTTTTCGACCTACTTTTACTAGACATTTTTTATTCAACTCGTTTAGCGGTATCTATCCTTTGTGTCCTGAATTCATTATTTCATATTGAAATAAACGATAAATTATTGAAGTACATGATCCTCCAATTTTTTTCACCAGGTTAAAGCGTCCCCAAGCTTTATTCAGCGTCCTCTTATTTTTGAATGCGATCTGAACGCGATTCGAGCTCTCCTGTATTCGTTTCGAGTTGAAGATAGAATTGAACATGAGTCGACCGTTTCGAGACGGATTCAATTACAGTGTCCTCTTTAATTTATATTCTCGATCAGTCTGCGGCGTCAGTTGGACAGAAATTGAAGGCTGGAGTCTGGTCGAACGGAAACGTGGAGCAATATTACAACGTCCCGATCATTTCTGCTCGATCTCGTTCGCCGCGAACGTTGTAAACGGCTCGATTTGCGCAACCGGTCATGCTCGTTCGATTTACACAATTTCTGGCCACGCACGGCCCTCTTAAAATTGCACCTGCTCTTTTTCTTCTTCTTCATCCTCGATTGTGACCTGCATTCCACGCACACGTTCGCGCAATATTTATGAGGGTTACGCAAGCGGTCGCAACATCCCTTCGGTGTCTCGTTCACTGTTGCGATTTCGATTCGATCTCGTTAACCCTCTGAACTCCTTTGTCGAGTGTGACTCGACATCGATTTTGTTCACAACTACTCCTATGTCGAGTCACCATCGACATTTTTAAATTGTCGGTATAAATACGTATTATATTTTGCAATATTTTGTTTACCTAGCTAAGCAACGTTACACGTATATGATCCTTTTTTGTAACAAAAAAAATTCTTGAAGTGTTCAGGTACATGGATGTTTGTACCTAACTGGTTCCTATCAGCCAACTGTCTTAAAGTACATTTCAAATAAAACACTTAAAATAATAGGGAGTTACTGAAAAGAAAATTAAAAAAAAAATTAGGAGTTCAGAGGGTAAAATCTTAACTACTATAGACGTTGAAACTTATGCAACTACTATAGGAGGTCTCACAGACCGCTAATGTTTATTGCGTTATTGCGTACATACAAGTACCGAATAAAGATCAAATCCAACTGTTCTTGCTTTGTACATTAATAATAAAGAGACCCAAGCCTGATTGAACGATAGAATGTAATTGAAAGGTTCACGGCGTGAGAAGATGACAAGTCATGCAGGAAGGGAAATAGGGATGAATGAAAATTTGCAGCGGTCTCGCAGACGTTCTATAGTAGTTAAGGGTTAAAGTCCATCCGATCGAGGATGCAGTCTTTTCGTAGAACAGAAGATCGTTGCGCAACAACGACGTCTCGTTGAACAGCTCTTGTGAACACTGTACCAGAAATCATTAGACTCGTTAAAGATATAATTTCGTGGAAAAAAACATCGGTAGCAGTTTCCTTCGTGCGGCCGGTCGTTTTTCGTCTTCCTTTTTTCGAAAAGCCGTGAAAGGTCGACGACGAGGTATCGGTCGACTTATCTCGAACGGTTGCAACACCGTCTCGTAATTACGGCGGAAGATTCTGTTTGTAATTGGTCGCGCGTAATTGTTGCCTCGTAATTATGGGCGAAGATTCGTTGAAAACGCGTTAACGAAGCGACGAGAGGCTAAAAAGCTCCCGAAAGCGGAAACCGGATTAGCGAAAGTACGGAGGACGAACTATTGTGAGCCGGCGTGTTTTACGAGCTCGACAAAATCCACTTCCCATAATTGGCCGACCCAAGCACATTGTGCGTCATCGTGCTCGCGTTTTTCTCTATTCACACGGTTCGCTTCGCTCCTGATGAATCCTCTGATTATTGCCTGGTCTTTGAGAAAAAAATGAGGAGCATGGGTTTTCTAATTTTTAATGAAAAGCTGTACCATACATCTCTTTTGTGATCCTAAAGTTAGTCTCTTTGTGTACTGTCTCCTTAGGGTCTCCCCAAAAGCCTTGAAATAAAAAAGTATTGAACCCAGCTGGTACACTTAATTATTAATTAAGTGCATGTCAGGGTAAATTTCAGACAAGCTACCGTAATGTAAATTTTATTATCGGTATGTACCAAAGGAATGTCTTCTGTAAATAATAAATAAATGAATGAGTCTGAAGGGGAAAAAATGTCTATATCGAAGGATCATCGTAGAATGGAATTCTACAGCGCAGTGAATTTCATTCCCGTGAAACTGGAGCACAGATCCCATTGCGTGCACGGTTTTTCCTCTTTCGCACGGCTTCTTGAGCGGCGGCCACGTTTATGGATTATGTACGGCTCTTACAAAATTCCACGGAGAGTCTCACAGTTCCTCCTCGTCTCTCCTTTCCCCTTTCTCGACCTCGCCATCTTTGCTGGCGAAGAGTCATGCCACTTTCCCCGCTGCTGGACGTTGTACATACGTAAGTCTCTTAGAACAGGCGGATCGTTGATATTCCTATTCCAGCGAGCACCACTTTCCCGGAATCGATTATTCGATTTACAAATGAAAGGGAAACTGAGATGCTCCAGGAAGTGCCTGCGCCTACACAGTGTTGCCTTTACCATTCGTCGAATTTTATTTTCTATTTTTAAGTTTGCAAAATGATAATTCAGAGACGCTCGACTGCAATTTGATGTTTGCGCTGCGTGTGAAACGTGTGTTTTCAGAAGCTTCAGAGGACGAAGCAAATTGTTATTTATACTTCATTCGTGTGTCTGTACAAAGATATGAAAATTGTCTACACGCGACGATGCCATTTTTTAAAACTTCATTACACTGTTTAATTGTCTGTTCCACATTCGTGCTTGACGCTTCGCGTTTAAAGCATCGAAGATTGAATTAGTCGCGCAACACCGATTAAGTGCAACGAAATGAGGGAACACAGGAAAACCTGCGACATAATGATTTCATTTAGCGCCAGACGATTTATTCTTCATAATGGCGTGACTTAATTGCATCAGCCTCGCATTGTGCCCGACGTTACACGATTACTTCATTCTGTGTAACGCTCGGGTTACTCAATCGCTAATTGTTTGTCGAAACGCAAAATTATAATTTTCAGCGTTTCCTCGAACAACCTATCGATTTCGTTCTGTCGATCTGAGGTGAAGTCAGGGATCCATCGTTTCGTAACTGATTACAGTCGTCGATTTTTCCAACGATCAAAATAATCTTGGTGAATCGGTTACGTGCCCACGGAAAACTTAAACGCGCGTTTTTCTCTCGGATCGATTATTTTCAGAGGCAAACCAGGAAATTTGCCTGGAGCTACGTATTTTTCTCGCCTCTTCATCATCCTCGTCGTCGAGACGATTGCACGAAGTAAAAGTCTGTTTACACGGAAGAATCCGCGAATATTCGAGCGAACAGAAACGGCGATCCGAAGGCACTTTCGAATCATGACCGATGGTCAGGCATCTCCTGGTCTCCTTTTGCAAGCATCTGCTAAACGCTCGTGAGAATTTACGTCATGCCGGGGCCGGAGGGTCTTCGTGTCGTTGCAGTGAAAGGAGAAAGGCGTCTGTTCGTCGACGAGAACGAAGCAGAATGTCCGAAAAAAAAGAGAAAAAAAATCGAGCGTCTTCCATGGATGAGACAGCAAAAAAACGCGAGACGCTCTCGAGTGTCGCTCCGGGCGACCGTAGGGGGTCACGGGACCCCGCTGGAATTGAGACCTCGAAGCTCTAGATTCAGGAAGAGACTCGATCGACCGAGGAAAAGAGAAATTAAGGACAGGAGGAAGGAATCGGGAAGCGTCGAGGCTCCCCTCGACTCGTCCACGTATTCAACAGCCTGCGTTTTCAACGGTGGCGACGTTTTTTTTTATTTTTTTCTACAAAAAAGCCTTTATACAAGTATAAAAAATGCGTGGTTAAAGAGTAGCGTTTGAAACATATAAAAAAATAGGGTGTATCTGTGTGTATGTGTGTATTCGCGTCAGCGACCGCTTCGTTCATCGAGTTGCTCGTTCGTTTTCGTTGTGTCTCCTCTAGTTGGCCGGACCGGATGTTCCTGTCGGCTCCTCCTCGTTCGAGTCGCGCAGCGGACGCTGTGTAAAGCGTGTAAGTTGTATTTACAAGGCGCGTTACAGCGCCGATCACGGCTTCGACTTTAGCTCCGGCTCAGGCTCCACGGCCGTTTTCATCATTTTTCGTTTGAGTCTTGTGTGTGAATCCTTGGGAATCTCCGTGAGGTCCTTACGCGTGGACGCTTAAGTGGCTATCACTGGTTCGATCCGTCGCGGATGCGACCGCGATGACGAATTGATTTTGGTACGACAGAATTCGACACCTCGTCGATCGCGAATCGTTAAGCTCCGTTCGTTCGATTGAGATTAGTGCGTTTCAAGGTCGATCCCGAGCCCTGACACGTTGAAGCGACGACCATTTTTTCCTCAACGAGAGAGCGACTCGGGATCCGCTGTCCTGGGTACGTACGTGCGTGATTCCTTGAGGGTCGTGGCCCGTTGAAACGACGACGATTTGATTTCAACGAAACAGGAGCCTGGGAATCCTTCTCCGATCTTGTCTGCGTACGTACACCGTTGCTCGTTCTTGAAAACCCTGACTCGAACCCGACGACCTTCCTAGGGACCATGGATCGTTGATCCAGCCCCGAAAATTCGATCCGATGGTTCTTCTTAACGATCCGTTCTTGCACGACGATCTTCCGAGCGACTCGAAGATTATTCCACTTGGACAGCTTCATAGTCCTCAATCTCCTGGTTCGTGATCGACCTTAACCGTGTTCCAGCTCGGAAGATAGTCGTGTTGATCGACCGGTGTCTCCACTCGCTCGCTCTTTCTCTGCCTCTCTCTCTCCCATCATTCAAAACTTCGATGACCGTTTAGTACGGGGCACCGTAGCTGCCGCTTGGTCTGCTTGGTGCACCATAGCTGCCGCTGGGTCCGCTGGGATAACCACCAGGACCTTGGCTAATTTGGTTGAACTGAGCCACCTGGATGGCTTGCCTGATTCCTTCGAGATCGATGCCTACTACGCGAGTCTGGTAGCTCGGTACACCGTATGAGGAGCTTGGTACACCGTACTGAGAGGACGGGGCACCGTAGCTGGAGCTGGGAGCGTAGCCACCACCTCCGAATCCTCCAGATTGCTGTGCTTGCGATTCTTCTTTCAGAAGGATCTGACGGATTTGTTCGAGGAGAGCTCCATCAACTGAAGCACCCTCGCTGGTTTGGTAACCTGTAGATACTTGGGTGTATCCACCGCCGCCACCACCACCACCTAAGGAGTAGCCACCGCCGCCACCCAAGGAGTAGCCACCACCTCCTCCGGTTGGCCTACTGTAGCTGTAGCCGGACGATACTGGTGGCTCGGCCAGGGCGAACCCTGCCAGCCCGACTATCATACACTGAAACACAAAAGTTTATGGTTGTAGAAACATAGTGGTATTCATTTCCACATGACAGAGATTTAAACTGACTCTATGTTGCAGATTCTGGAACTACCAAATTATACTACTTGCAAGAACACTGGAACTATTTAAATCCAAGTTGAATGATTTCGGGGAAGACTATGTAGTAGGTCCTTATTAAGATGTTAAGTTTTGATGTCTCAGATGTCTAGAAGACCAGTACAATATATAAACTGTCACGATTAGAGACAATATAGTGGCTAGACTTTGCAAGACATAGGGATGTCTGAAAGATTTCTAGGCCCACTTCGTCCTTTGTATAAAACAATTGCCTATTAGAGACAATTTGCTCTATTCATAGGTATCAATTGTACTGTGAACTTGGGGGAAAATAACAATAAATCCAGAAATCTTTTACACATTCTCGTGGTGCTGTGGGACGATCGACAAGTGTCAAATACAACCATACACTTTGTAATACATTGACAGATGAAGTTTGTCACAGCTGAGAGGAAGAAATGAGATATGAAGTAAAAGGAAAGTTTCAGTAATCCAGTGATCTTCAAACTTCTGCTTCAATGACGTGTTGTATCATTTTGACGGTCCTTTCTAGATTCTACCATGAATTTCGACTCAGCTTGTGTAGTATTTAATAGAAAGTAATGCTTCTATCGGTCCACCACTATTGAAAAACATTAAAAAACCCCCAGAACAGAAAGGGAAAGCTGCGTTGCAAGATATCGTTAACGGGAAACTCGAATTATAAGAGTAAAACCAAAGTCTAGCCACGAACAGAACGTAATCCCAACGGAGAACCTGAGTGCTTCCGGTTAGAAAATCGTTAGAGACACTTGCTTTACGGACAATCGAGGACACCGGCCACTGAAACATCCCACTTGAAGAAAATTCTACGCACTTCAGCATCCTTCATCTCCCTTGCACACGCACAGACACACAGGCACACTCACACGCTATCTCTAAAATTTCATTCAACGATCAGGCTAATCTGTATGATGCTGATTCAGCGTGCTTACCGCGATCAGTTGATTCATGTCGGCTTCTGCGATGCCGCTCAGTTCTGTGACTCCGAGGAAGGTAGAACAGGGTCCTTTATACCCCCACGAGAAGCAGGGGGATACTTGGGGCCCCCACGAAGAAGAGACGGGGCCTCTCGAGTGAGAGTAATTCAGCTGTGAGACGATTCTCTCCTCCTCCCCTCTCCCCGACTCTCCTCTGTCCTTTCGATCGCTGTCTCTTCTCTCTCTTTCTCCAACGCTTGCTACACCTGATCATCCTGTTCTTCCTCGTGGACGATCCTCCACCACTCTATCGAATCACCGAATTCGAACGATGGTCCAGTTGCGAAACGACGGTCCCTCTCTCGGACCCAACTCTGCGTCCTAGACCTAGACTCCTGCGCGCTTTGTTAGTCCAGTCCTCTGATGATTTCGGTAATCGTCTGTGACCCGAGGCTCATCGTAAGCTGGCCCCGAGCTCCTTCAAACTTTCTTGCGATACGTGGCGCAATGGGCCCAGAAAAAATTTGATGTACACTCTGCACTTGAAAGACCAGTTTTATTTCTTTCTTCCAGTAATGAAGAATGTGCTAATTATGTTTGCTCCGAGGTCCGTCGTAAGCTGGCCCCGAGCTACATCAAACTTTCTTGTGATACGTGGTGTAACTGGCCCAGAAAAAATTCGATTTACACTTCAAGCTTGGAAGAAAATTTTTGTTCCCTTTCTTTAATGATTAAGAATATGGTAATTGCCTTTGATTCGGGGCCCATCACAAATTGGTTCAAGGAGACTCAAACTTTCTTATTATACCGCTGTGGCGCAATAGGGCCCAGAAAGGAGACTTCATTCTTTTTAGAGGTTAAGAAAATTGTAATCGTGTTTGGTCAAGGGCCCACTGAAAACTGGTTCCATGGAATTCTATACTATTTTAAAACATTACAGTGGCATAATAGGGCTCAGAAAATTTCGATGCGCATTTTGAGCTTAGGTGAATTCATCCTCGTTTCTGTTTGTTTGCGATTAAGAAGTAGACTGGCCCCAGAGGAGCATGAAGCTTTTAGCATTTTAATTTCGTCCACGATTGCTGGGTCCTAGAATTCTAAATCTTTTTAAAAATGTCTGCAATTAAAATTCTGAGCAGGCCCCGTGCGAAAGGCACGTCGAACGATCCATCTAACATTACAAGTAGAATACGGGGACAGTGTATATTTTTTCCTTTGTTTCAAGACATTTTCAAATGTTTAACCTATTTCGTCGCGATTTATGGTCATCGAATCGCTTGCGGGAAACAAAGAATTCCAGTTGAGTTTTGCCGAAAGAACGGTACTTCTACATCTGATTGACCATTAACATTCTAATTCATGAATAAAAAAATATCGACGATGAACTGAAATTTTTTTTCATACGATCTATAATATTGATACTTCTGTTACTATCAATCGATTTTACACGGCGCGTAGAAATCAGTCGGAAATTAATTTCCGCATATTCCAGTCGAACCCGTTCCGTTTTTAGCGTACAGGAAGTCGATATACTTTTTACCTTGAATCTGTTAATGCATCTGTTGCCATACTTTTCAAACGCAAGGTTTCACGATTGAAATGCAAACAACTGTGTGGAAGCATCAGTTAACGATGATTCCTTAAATGTCTCTCGGAAGAATATCCGCAATGATATCGGAGATTGCTTCGAATTTCTTAAGCATTACGCACTCTTATCGCTTTTCCTTCCGGTAACGATACGTTTAAGCCTGTGTGAACCATTTCCGCCGTATTATTTATCCACGCCGTTAAAAGGGAAGCAAAGGGATGAAAATAAAATTCAAAATGGTTTTTCATACGATTGATTCGTATCCTCGAATGCGAACGCTGCAGCCTGAATTTTTGCTCTGTTTACTCATTTCTGCAAGAATTGTACATTCAGGATGACGTTCGAGGTCTTATGCAAGTTCTGTACAAGTTCTGCATGGAATATGTAAAGGATTAAGAAGAAGAAGAATATGAAACTGCACTGAATTCGATGTAAAAAACAGAATAATAATACTTCTTTAGTAACCCTAGTGCGGTCTTTGGGTCTTTTTCAACTCATCACGTCTTCATTCATTTAAAAAACCTTCGCAATGATGACATTTTTATACATGCGACTGTTTATTTCTATGTTTCTTGGTCCTCTCATTATATTATAAAGTTGAATTGATATGAGCTCCATACATTTGGGGCATTTCTGACCCAAAGATCTTGAATGTATAGTCTTACGAAAGGATGCAGTAGAGTTAAGACAGCGAAGGAAAAGATGAAGAAAATAAAAAAGAGTAGTACCTAACCGGTGTAACAACAAAGTAATAAGGAAGGATATTTAATGAAAGAAAGACAGAGATGGGTCTAGCAAAAAGAAAATAAGAACACGTTATAAATTAATAATGGATAGACTACGGATGTTTATGCAATTAAATATACTCAAATGTCTGAAAAACGCACACTTAAGACCGTCAAAATGTGAAAAGAACATTTTTTTAAACGTTTACCGAACAAAATACAGTTTTGTCAAAGATTCACTTCTGTATGAGCAATAACATAAAAAATATTGAATTTTAAAAATGTATATTTGCCTAAACATCCGCAGTCTAATAATGGAAGTTGGCAAATCATTGTACTGAAAAAGTATAATCGTACTACATATTGCGCTGAATCCTCTTCAATACAAACTTCGTAGAATAAAAGACCACTATCTACATTCTGACGAAGAAACCTAATTTACCATGATTCAAAACATCTTATGCAAATTATACATAAGTACTCTCCTAAATATACCGCTAAAAACAATTGCAGTATCAGAAGTATCAGACATGCTGAAAGAACTCATCATTTTAAATAACAAAAAATAAATATGAGATCCCCTAATTCCGTACAACGGTGTATGCAATAAATCATGGAAGGGTCATGAAACCTCACGGGATTCGATGTAATCAAACCACTCTTCAGAGTAAACACAGAATAGACATCTGGTCAGTGATTTCTACCAAGAATCTTAATTTACCGTGACGACGAGCATCTCAACGCAGGTTCCATGAAACTTTACGCGCCTCTTCATGTCCATTTTATGTAATCCTGTTATATAACGATTCTAAACAAAAAAACTGTCGCATAACTGCAGCCGCGGAGCGTGTCCGAGGGCCACCCGTTAGGTGTTGAATCCCCGATCTCCAGAGGGAGAGTATCAGGAAGAAAAGTGCGAGGTTGTCTCATCGTCGTGTTTCGAGCGTAATCAACCGAGTACGGTCATCCTGCTCGTACTCAGACATTCTCGAAGCTACACGGACGAACATGTACACGCGATGGCGGAGAAATATCGGAGGATACCGGACGCTGTCCAGCTCTGGTGATGGTACCACGAAACGAGAGGGAAAACGCTTTCTTCGATGTGGAATTCAATTATCCGGCTCGTGAACTCTCGACCCACTTCTCCTCAGACCAATGTTTCTGTCATCCTTCGCCTCTTTCCTTTTCCTCCGCGTTTCCGGCCGAATTCGACCGTTCGCCAGTTCTGGAGAACGCTCCACGCTACACATTTGCTCCTGCTGCTCCGTGTCGTTTCTTTTGTCCATGAGAGAACCTCGAAGCGCTTTGATTCGATGGTCCAGGAAACGTCGAGATCAATGGAGGAAGTAGGAAATATTTAAATCGTGTTCTTTGCATCCTTTTGAACTCTAAAGGGAACGCGATTTTTTGTATTGATTCGGTTGGTGTTCGTCTTCGGTCTTCGATTTTATACAGGACTTTATGGTCAGTGGTGTGAAGTTTCTTCGTCTTAGGAAACTAGTGGTCATGTTTTAGTCGAGTCGTTGTACACGCTTGCTATTTTTGTACAAGATTTATCCTTGTACGCTTTAACGTCTCTTCACCGAGCGAAAGCGATTTTTTTTCTGTCTGCTGAGACCCGACGACGTTTTCATAAAACGGGAGGGATATCTTTGTTGGAAATTTGAAGAGAATCGTTTGTTGGCCTGCAGAGATAACGCATTGACCGTCTCCTTGCAAATTTTAATTCGGTTTGCTTTTCTTGGACTCACTTTAATTTATTTCAGTGATTAAATATAAAAATGTTGCTGTATGTACGTGAGATTTTCTGTAAAAATTATTCTGAATTACACGTAGATCAAGGGTTAGTGAAAGGCAAAAGATATAGAGGTGACAAATCGCATACCATTCTTTGTCACTATTTTTGAAGGTGTCCCCAATACAGACACTCTTTCAAATTTCGAATTTTATTTCGAACGGTGTATGCAGAAATGTTGCAAGAATCTTCATCGAATTCCCCAAACTGTATATTCTCCACAGATTTATGTAAATCATCGGATTAAATTGTCAAACAGACATTCCTCGACGGATACAGCATTCTTCAGCCAGAAAAAAAAAGATATCGACCTACTTTCCGTAAAAGGAACGAAATGCTCAGCGTGTTGTGTATCAAGTATCCGAAACCTAGAAGATCGAGCAAATTGAAGATGAACGCTGCCGATCGGTTTGAAAATTGTCGATTTCCTCGACGATTCCACAGAGATTCGTTCAGGATCGTCAATCTCGATAACTCGTAACATTCTCGAGTCACGTCCCTGTGTGTACTGCATCCGAGTTTCTCGGATATTAATGTTGCAGGGTCGAGGAAAGATGGAGGGGAATCCGTGGGCCTGGGGCCCGACTTTCGCCTGAGCTTCTCCCGAACGATCTTCTTTCTCTTCGATGCTGTTTACTTCGTCTCGTTTTTGTTGCATCTTCGGTAGCCACTCTTCTAGCCGATTACAGAAGCCTCAAGTGGCTTAAAAACCACTTACCATTGGCAGAGTCGTTACTTGTTTATTAATATAAATAAGACATACCACTTTGTACATAGATGCAACGCATTTACAGTGTACATGTATTTAATTATGAATTAAAATTGAGATTTGTATTGTACTTTGGAAATTGGAGTGATGGCCTGGGTCCAAGAGAGTAGAACATTGATTATGCAAAGAACGGTTATCCAAAAGTTGCTCATCTAATATCAGTTACGAGCAAAAATTATCATCAGTGACACTGTGTACTTAATGTTATGCCGCTCGTATTTAATATTCTAAAATAAAATTACCATTTTTACACGAAACATAGTTGAAATCTGAGTAATCTTGTTGTTAATTTCAGTTCGAGTAATCGAGGTTCTATTGTAATAGAATTTGAACGTTTGACTTCAGAATGTACTGAAATTTTATATTCGAACTTTCTTCGTGGATGCAGGATAAATACATCACTCGTCCAATTAGCGATTCTACACCGCACTTTGATCGTTCGTTTGTTCAAATAGTTAGCATCGATCCGTCCGTTGGTTCGATTGCAACTTTCTCGAATTTTTTGAAGAAACTTACATACGAGATCCCGTGCGTCCCGTATGCAAGTAAGAAACCACTGATTATCTACATGTGCGAAAAGAATAGAGAACCTGAGGATCTGCTAGGTCGAAAGTGATCCTACGGAGCAATCGTGTGGTCGATGTTCCTCGGACAGTCATCAGCGTGTCTTCATTAACCACAGCGAGGATTTATGTCACAAGGAAGTGATCTAACTCGCGTAGGATGTGCAGGGAGATCCGCGAAAAAAAAAAGAGAAACAGGAGACCAACGCGCAACGAAATCCCGTGTAATCCCGCGAGGTGAAAGGCTGAATTCGAAGTGAAAGGTGAAAGGAAAAATATTTTCGTACGGGGCACGAGAAAATTTGGTTGGCTAGGTAAAACGTATCATCGCTAGTCCTGGCTCCTTGAGGAGAGTCAGCGTGATCGACGTCCGTAATTGTTGGCCACCTCGCGTGTTTGCATGGCAGAAGCTCATAAACAATATGGGCGATATCGGTGGGACGGTTCACACATTAGCATGCTAATGAGAATGTTTGAGCGACGTAAATGTTTGCCGTACACTGGACGAATAGTATTTCCTAAGCGGCAGCCGCTGTTGCGCGAATTTATGGCGATAGACAATTAATTTCGTGAATGTCGATGGGATTTTAAGGATTGTAGAGGGTTTGATGAACGATTTTCGTAAATCAGATTCAGGTTTTATTACAATCTTTGAGATTTGTGAGACGTTTTAGGTGACCATAGGGCGATGCTTGAAATCTTTATCAAAATTGCTCATGATGTTAAGTTAACTGAAGAATACTGTTCTTATTAGTTCTTTTAGAGGTATAGATTAGCTTCCTGATTGATGGAAGACGGTCACAGAAACCATGGACAATATGTAGCAGGTTAATAAATAAATTAGTTTTTCTATCAAGTATATTCTTTTACTATAAATTTTAGATCCAACTAGGAGTCAAAATCTGTGAAAAATAGTGACGATCAATATTTTCGATTTGTTAACCCTTCTGATTACTATAGTTCACTGTAATGACTTCCCTTTAAGCGATCGTTACGAACAAAATACCACTATAGTGGCTCATCTGCCCCACAGATTGTTTCGAGGGATTGTAGATAGCCCGTGCTAAACAGTAATGTGTTTAATATTTGTATTATCGCCTATAGAATATTTAAATGATGTATAGAAGGACTGCTTCATTACTTTTTATTGCATTCTGTGGCAGAGCTGAGTGCACAGGAGCAGAGCTCTGACCTCTAGAGCAGTCTTAGGCCACAGGGATAACGTTTTTAAGAATGGACTGAAAATCTGAATGAGCGTGTTCCTTCTGGGTGAAAGTAACTTGAAAAGGACCAGTTTGCTTCGTACCAAGAACAAACTTCTCTGGTCACTTCTGTGAAGGGGCTGCGGTGTCGCCTAAATTATTTAAAGTCCCTCGATCGCAGGGGAAAACAAAGTCGCAGAGCATCTGCAGGGACGAAGATTCCAAAATCGACGAGAAGCAGAGACTTCGAGGGAATGAATGTGTAGAAAAAGAAGGTCTGTGGCAACAGACGTTCGCCATAGCGGAATACTCGTTAGCGATGCGCAAGTACCTGATGCAGCTAGTAGTATTACGCAAAATTGCTTACGGGAAACGGAGCAAGCCTGCGTTTAGCTGTACTATTGCACAAGAAAGGATGCTTCCTTTCTAGACAGTCAACACCAGATACTCATAACACGAGCCGTATAATTTCAGCTGAGGAACAAAGGAACCCAGAGCTTGCTCAGACCAAGAGAACGAATTCAATTAGACCCGCTGCTAGCGAGTCAAACCTGAAATGAATTCGGCTCAGACCCGATTCAGGCTTGACTCAGAGCCAATCGAAATTTTATTCAACCGTAATTAGCACCTGCCAGCTCCAATTAGTAGTATTCAGTAGCACTGTACTGACAACACTGACAGCATTGGCAAGTTCTGCTACTTGTGCTGTGCCTCAGAGTCCCTCAACAGCTTCCCTACTATTTTTTAAGTATTATTTGTCATAACATGTCTCGGGTGAATCAAGTAAGTTACAGAAAGGTGCACTGTCAGTAGGTGCAAAAATTAAATTAGTTAAATAGGATGAGATAAAAGTTCAAGGTAGGAGCTAGTAATTGGGTTAACCCTTTGAACTCCTAATTTTTTCTTTAATTTTCTTTTCAATAACCCTCTATTATTTTAAGTGTTTTATTTGAAATATACTTCAAAAGACAGTTGGTTGATAGGAATCAATTAGGTACAAGCAATCATGCACCTGAAAACTTCAAGGACTTTTTTTGTTACAAAAAAGGGTCATATACAGGTAATATTGCTAATCTAGGTAAAAAAAAATATTGCGAAATATAATACATATTTAAACTGGTAATTTAAAAATGTCGAGTGTGACTCGAAACAGGAGTACCTGTGAATAAAATCGATGTCGAGTCACACTGGACATTGAAGTTCAACGGGTTAAAGGATGAGTACACTCTGATCAGCGATTGATTAAAGAATTATTAACGAGGAAGATCTATCTGAAACCTAATTGGGATGTAACCCAGACCTGGACCTAGCCCAGTATAATCGAACGATGAAAGTCGATAAAGGAGTCGACGAATGTAAATGCACGCCGAACACGGTGAAACACGTAAAATGATCTCATCGCTGAGAAATTGGTACAAGCAGGCAGTATCAGTGTGAGAGAGCAGAAGGCAGCAACAACGTTAATGAGAGGTCTCGTTGACGTATCTCGGCTATTACATCGTGCGATGTTTATCGAAATAATAAGGACGAAACGTTTCTTGTCCCTGTGTTGCGAATCACGGAAGGCCAATGCACGACACACATTTTTCCTGCAAATGAAATCAAACACACCTGCTTTTTCCGACCCTCGGTTCCGCCGGAGTTTCCCAATAGGAAAAACGTAACACCGGATTGCGTCAAGTTAACAGAGGACTCGTTTGCATACAATTATCATCAGAAATTAGTCTGGTAATTGCACTCTTCCACTCTGAAATTCATTCAAATCTCCTTTCTACTGCGTTTCAATGCCACGAGGTCTATAATTCTGTTCAAAGTGAATCTATAACAATTGCTGGTTTTTTCTAAGCGTAGTATAGACATCTGTGGTAATTTACTTTTTGTCTCTGCTCTGAAATTTGTATCAAAATAGCATTTCTATTCTCTTTTCAACGTCGGGGGGCTTACAATTCTGTTTAAAATAATTTACAAAATTTACTATTTTCCATCAATTCTACAATTACTATCAGAAATTCCTAAAACTCTCTTTTATTATTTCTTCGGTGTGATATGGTTTAAAATGTCACTTAACACTTTAATGGCCGCTGTCACGTATGCGCGAGATCATCTATTTGATCATCACAGGTATAACAAATAAACGAGTGTACAGTGACTCACGAAATTGTTCAAATATTTTCATAATTACTCTTTTTCCTTAATTCCAGTGCAGCCAACCAATTACAAATTTTTTAAGTGAATTTGAAATTTTATTTCTTAGAGAGACCACATCCTTGCTTCGGATATCAATGCCCTCAAAAGGAGTAAAATAGAAGAATATTCAAATGACATATTCATACGATCAATTTCCTGAGTCACTGTACATATTCTTCACCGACAAACAAAAATAAGTACGGAAATATTTGTAAAGTGAAAATGCTTGAAATATTGAAACAATCGATAGTTCAGAAGTTTTTGTTATTCAGGAGATCTTGAAAACTTAGTAGAGAGGTGTTAAAATTTGTAACAAAATCTAGCGGCCGTCAATGCGTTAATATCTCCTGTAGTTCTACAAAATTTACAGTTCTTTTCACGCCACAGAACCATCGATCGTTCAATCACAATTAAATGACTACAAATGGCTTTCTCCGGTCGTCGAAGTGGATGTCGCGCGGAGTTGTCAGCAATTTGTACCGAATCTCGAACATCGGATCCGTTCACTCGGGACTCGTGAGCAAGAAGCACTAATACTACGGTGACACGTATTCATTTGTGTTCACCGGTGAACGTCGGTAATGTTATGGCCAGACGGCCTAGAAGAGCGTCATGAACATCTTCCCATGTACGTAATTATCACTGTGCTACGTGAAAACTGGAGAAACGCTTCCGGTTGGTTTACACCGGAAGACTCGGCTCCAGCCTGTTTATTTTTTTAAACACTCTTCCCCACAGAAAAAATTAAACAACAATTCCCTATGAATTCGTCGACGACTTTCATTCATCCATCCGTGAATTTGCTGATCGAATTTCTAGATGTTCCCGTCATTGTGCAACAGCGTACAAATTTCTTCTCTTTTCTTTTC
This sequence comes from Macropis europaea, assembly GCA_916610135.2. Lineage (NCBI taxonomy): Eukaryota > Metazoa > Arthropoda > Insecta > Hymenoptera > Melittidae > Macropis > Macropis europaea. Next base: position 30,302,570 of record OU744344.1, read on the forward strand.
AATTGATTCGAAATAAATCGTATCGCAATAATTATTTAGGCTACAATTTCACTTCCTTCAAGGATCTTCCTCATTTTACTAGCAACCGGTGATACTTAAAAAATGTCCGTGTTGCATAACCGTGGATTTATTGAATTTCTGTGAGACGCGTTGGAGTACTCTCCGCATTTTCAGGTCGCTGAAGATTAAAGTTCAAGAAGCATACGGGGAATTTACAAAATGTCAAAGAAAGTATTTCTGTTTGACCAGAGGCTTATCGATTCCTTTATCGATGGATTATTACAGTGAAGAATTATTAATTAATTAGTAACGTAACTCGCAATAAAATTTCTCCTGTTAATACTACTGCGCAGGTGCTTCGAAAAATTATCACAAAGATTTCCTGCACATCGTGCCATACTTTTATGGTATCTTATTTTGTATTCAGACGCAGCTGCGCGGTTCACGAAAATAAAAGTGTAAATTTCTAGGCGCCAGAGGTGTCTGCTATAATTTATTCAAGAATTTCATCGCGGAGGCGTGGACATTTAAATAGTCGCTGGATTTCGCGACTTTTTTCGTCTGCGAATCCTCAGGAGCGTCATCGATTGTTTCGATAAGGAAGCGACCCGGTGTTTTCGTAAAACACGTGCAAAGTGTTTAGCCGGAGTTCGTTATTTCGCTCCTTTCGCTTCTTTCTAATCAGCTTGGCACCGTTTTAATCTCGCCACTTTCCTTTCCGGCTCAAAATGCTTATTTGGCACGGCGTAACGTCCATTAAAATGCTTTCTTTTGCCATCTCTTTGCTTTTACCACTCCTCGCGTAATGTCCATCGTCATTGTTCGCTCTTCTGCTTCTTCTCTTCTTTTTTTTTACGTAAACGCGGTTGCACAACGTTAATTATTACCAAACTTCTCTGGGCGAATAATTATTAATTAGAAGTGATCTCGTAACGGAAGAAAGTACTCGTGTTTGTATTCAAATCAATGTAACGAAAGCATGGAAAATCCGAAGCTCTTCGGATCGTTAAAACCTTTTTATTCGTTAAAAAGAATAATAAAAGGATATTATTCCTCAAAAAGTCTATACAAGCAGTTTATGTAAGTAAACAGATAGATAAAATTAAAGAAATATGTAGTTATAGTGCAAAGGTGAGGTACAGTAAATTACAGCTTTAAACCTAATCTAAGAAAGTACATATAAACGAGTATCCTGATGAAGAAAAAAAGAAACATTAAAATGTGGAATTATGGTGGACTGGAGCTGTTCATAATTTTTTGGACGAATCACTGAAACCTTTTGTACCGTCTGAATTCGTCAAATAACTTTTATTTCAACATTTTTGCGAAGTACAATGATGAAGAAATTAAGAAACCTCCAAATTTCGAATACACGATGAGCAGAGAATCTACATAATTGTTTAGACAAGTCTTTGAAAGCATTTAAATATTCTTATAACACTCACTATATTTTACCTCAACATTTTTTATATCCTGAAGTAGTACCATGATGGAGGAAAGAACAAACACAGAAATCTCAAATTGTAGTGGACTGAGGCTCGTCGTGTCTTTTCAGGAAAATGATTGACACAATTTCAACCTTCTGGATTAATAACAATATATTTGAGTATCCCGAAGAACCACCCTGAAGGGAATAAAGAAGGTCTAAATCTAGACTTATGTTGAACTACAGCTCTTCATATCTTTCCAGAGAAATCGTTAACACAATCTCAATCTTCTGAATTAATTGCAACATTTTCTAGCATCCGGAAGAGAAGAAAGGAGGTCAACATCTCAATTTCTAATAACCAGAAGCTCTTCACAATTTCTTAGAAGAATCACTCAAATCCTCTGGACCTCCTGAATAAATTTAATCGCGACATTTTGGAACGTGCTGAAGTATTTCAAGGTAGAGAAGGAAGGCACGTCGAAATCACGAATGGTGGAGGGAAAAATGCGTTTCGACTATAAATGCAATTACACGGTCGCTTCTGCTCGCTCTTTATCGGATCACTTTCTTCGGCGAAGCATCGAGGAAGAATCGACCTTTGCAGAGGTCGCCTAGACCACGCTCGAGTTTCACCGGCACGCTCATCTCTTCTTCTGGCGGTTCACCGTTACTTAATGCTCGTTTATGCCGTTGCACTTCCTTCTTCCTACGACCAACCGACACACCGTGCACCCTGAGAAACCGACGCTCGACCTTACCGGTTCCGTGTGAACCATCGAAAATTCTCTGATTCACGGAAATACGTGACCTAATCAATGGCTATTCTATTCGGTGATTCAAACGCCTGCCAAGAGCATCTGTAATTGGCACCCATTCGGAAATTTTCTTAGTGTGAATTCCCTAAACGATCTTTTAACATCGGTATTTCAGTCTTCAGATTTGGGTATTCAGTCTGTTTGTAGATTCAGTGGTACCAGTTCATTGTCTTGGTAACATATGCAATTTTTATTTATTGTGAATTTTCTGGTAGTACCTGATTTTTTAATATCTGTGTTTCAGTCTTCAGATTTGGATATTTAATCTGTTTGTAGATTCAGTGGTACCAGTTTATTGTCTTGGTAGCAACTGCAATTTTTATTTCTTGTGAATTTTCTGGTAGTACCTGATTTTTTAATATCTGTGCTTCAGTCTTCAGATTTGGATATTTGGTGTGTTTGTAGATTCAGTAGTACCAGTTTATAGTCTTGGTAACATCTGCAAATTTTTCATTTTTCAAATTTTACTAATTGTGGACTTCCTGGTAGCAACTGAGTTTTTAATGTCTGTACTGAATTCTTCAAGTTTAACTATTTGCTCTGTGTGTTCATTTACAGATACCAATTGTCTTCATAGTCTGCAATTAATTCTATAAATTCGAAAATATTGCCAATGCTGTATATTCACTTGCTCCCCTACTTACAATTAATTCCTCAAGATCCAGTATCTTCTCTACAGTTTCCTCATTGGTACCACCTGACCAAATTAGCAACAACGTACATTAAAGTATCAGTTACCCAACAGACACAGTACTTGACTAAATTAACTCCTCAGATCGTAAGATCGTAAAGAAAGAATCATCGTGTCAGTCGAAGAAATTCAATTGGACGAGGAAGCGTTAAATCAGTATGTCTCATAAAGTTTTTCTCGAATTCCTGACATAAGTTCTGTCCAGCGTTTCATTGAGTACTAAGCGTTAGGCTCGAACAAAAAGCTCGTTAATATTCATCGAACGTGTACCGCTATTCAATGGCGATTCACCGGGAAATCTGACATGTGCGTTACATGATTTACCGTTTCGCTGTTACTCCCCGCAGCTTCTCACGCTCGCGGATTCCGCAGTCGATTTTTGGACGCTCTTAACCACTCGATAAGTCGAATCGCCGAGAACGATCGCGCGGCTGGTTTACAATCAAAGCATCTTCAAGCAGCTATCAACAATTGCGTAACATCACGAGATCCCCTCGTGTGTTCGCATCTCTTAAAAGCGGATTGACGTTTATTAACCCTCTTAGCAACCCAGAGCCGATGTATCGGCTCCGCGATTTCCTCGAGAAATACCTTGAACCGATATTTTGACTTCTCATTTTTCCAAAATCTTTTTTCGCAATTCATTACAAGTTTTAATCTGAATTTAAAACTGCATACATTTCACAATAAAATACAAAAAATGCGTGGTTATCTTTATTTTTAAGAAAAATATGTTAATTTTAATAAATGTCTTCAAAAATGCAAATTTTTCAAGCTATTTCTGGGTGGTACACGAAAATTTGTAAGGTACTAAAAGGATTAAAAAAATTTACATTTTTCATCGAGAATCATTGATCGATGATTTATACGCTCGACGCACTGTACATGTACCGACTCTATTGTATTGTAAGTTCATTATAGGCAATGATAATAGGAAGTGGAGAGAGATAATAAATATTACTAGTTGTTAACATAGACAAGTTGAAGCCTAATAAAAGATAAATGACTATTGAGACTTGTTACCGTTCTCATGATGTAAAACTCTATTAAGATTATTTTTAAATAATGGTGTCTGTTTAGAGAAGAAATCAACTCTTTATAAATATAAATTAATTAAGTGAACATGTGTGACGTAATTTGATTGGTTCACTAATGGTTGAGAAATTGATCCAGAGAAGCTGAGGCAGTTAATTTTTTTTATTAATAAACAACGAACCGCTCTATGATCTTCCACAAAGTCCAGCAAAACCTGCACGAACGCTACAACACAGTTTAACACTTTGACTGCCATGTCACCCACATATGAGTGACACTTAAATACAATTGTTATTTATCTGAACAGCAATACCATTAGTAAAATATTTAAGAAGATCCAACAGAACCAGCAGGAACTATAAATAATTATTAACATTGTTAATTAAATACAGCATGATTTCAAATTACTTTCATGTTGAATCGAAGTGTAGAAAGTCGAGTCGTTCTAAGCCTACACAGTATGGCAGTCAGTGTATTAACAGGATAAGAAGACAAACGATCGCAGACGAAGTATAGCAGCAGGAAGAAAAATTTGTTGAAACACAGTCGATTCTTTCACAACTAATAATGATGGAAAATCATTTATGAAACTTCCTCGAAGACAGGACATTAGAAACGAAAGGGTCGATAATTACCGGCGATTATGCAGCTAGATTGTCCGTGATCGATCACCGTATCACGAAGCCATCGTAGATTGCGCACTGATAGCAGGCTACCGCCTATGAAAGAAGCAATGATGACCTGGGTCGCTCTCACGCGTTTGTCTCAGTTGTTCACTTCCGCCAGTGAAAGGTGCATGTACACTCACCTCACGGTAAAATGCACTTACGTGCATCTACGTGCATCCCAGCGAGCGCATCGTGCCAAAGCAACGGCGATGTTGCCTGGAAAGGCAGTCTTAGATCGACGCATCAGTCTGATTGAAATTCTAACGGGTGTCCCGCGACGAACCCTCGAATTTCACCGTCAACGCATGATCCAACCATGATTCATCGAAGCTTCATGCATTTAATTCGATATCATTGCAATTGCAAAATAATAAGAACTTCAGATTTCGGTTCTGAATCACAAAAAAAGCAGATTTTTTGGAGTTTCTATAGTAGCTCAACCATTCTAACGAACTTCAGCTTGCAGAGGGGGAAATTCTATATAAAATAGGTCCCTTGTATTTAAAATAGGAACACGTTCAAATAAAGCAAAGTTTTCTTTTTCGTTTCTTGACAATAAGGGTCGGATGGTGTACCAAGAGCTTACATAAAAGATGAATTTTAGAAACTACTGTAAGGGAAACAGGTACCAACAATCTTCATGAAATTCTGCGCAAGATAGATATATTACATTTAACCCTAGAGCGTTCTTCCGTTCGACTATATACTTAAAGTTTTTGGGCAAAAATGACCTGAATGTATGGAACTCATACTTTCAGCTTTACAATACAACTTGAGGATCGATGATACATATGATCATCAGGTCGTATCTATCATAATGGCCGCAATTATAGAAAAACAACATATTTTGCCTAAATTGTTTATTCATAACAGGTTTTACATACTTGGTAACAGTAGTGTTTGCATATGAATTTCTCCCATTCGAATCCCACCATACAATAATTCATTTTTTTTTTGACATTAACCCTTTGCGGACGACAGACGCATATATGCGTCCAAAAAGATCGTTCACCGTGTGCTACGGGTCACCGCACTGGCCTAGGCACACGCGTTTACTGTACGCTTTCAACCTATGTATTTAGACGAATTTATCATCTTTGCTTATTTCATTAAAATATATATGTCTCGTTACATATTTTTCAATTTTAAAGGACTAAAACAACTGAGCAATCGACATCAAATATATAATTATAATTAATTATTAAAGTGAACACGTGTTCTACCATGGAAAATTTCAGCACATGGTGCACGATTTTTCCTGTACCCCTTCCGTCCTCAAAGGGTTAATAAAACTATTGTGGTTATTTTATGCTATTTATATCTCTTCTTTCGATTATACTATCACCCAATTGTTTGTAAGATTTGACCATGATTGATTTTTGTTATTTGATTGTGTTTCGTTTACATTGAGTCAAAAAATACCCAAAGGTCTTACGTGAAACAATTTTTCTTATCAGCACGCCATATAAACCAAGACAATAAACTTTTAATATAATGTCAAGGGAATAGAAACAAGCATATTGATAGTAATTTCATTGAATTTCTTCGATAACGACAAAAGTTCAAGAAAAAATAATAAGAAAATAGAGAAACTTGTTTCAGAGTCCAGCAACTCGACTGATTGGACAGGATAGTCGGACCATACACAAAACACGAATGTTTGAAAGGTCTATAAGAGCTACATCATTCGAAGAAATTGCAGCGTATAGAACATGAAATTCTACGTAGGAAATCGCTTACAATTTACACAAACATTCTATTGTCTCGATTTTCGGCAGAAAAGGAAAAACGTTCGCGAATTGATAGTCAAAGGAAGCGTTGTCTCGCGACTCTTGTCTCCTTATCGTGTGCGGAAAAGTTCACCGGGAAGTTAACTCACGACTTCGCGATAACTTATACTTGACATTTTTAACACGCATGTTACGCAACGCAGATTTTTTATATCTTGACCCTGATAGCACTCACTTCAACGGCATCTCGATAAAAATGTATCGTCGCTTATGACATTTCTCAGGATCGCAATCGACGATACCTGTGTTACGCGTTATCTAAAAATTGGCAAAAATTCCATTATCTCGTTTAGCAAATATTTCCGAGCCTCCAGAACAACTTGTAAAGCTGCAGACACTTAATTATGGCGCCCTGTCATTTTCTTAAAATGCATCAACTAGTTTGGGGACTTCCCCAAGTCTTTTTAGGTCTCTCTAAATTCTAAAATCTGAAATCTCTCCATTTGGAATTTTTCTTTTGTTTTAGTGGGTCGTTGCTCGACAAAGTCGGCCGTTTGATCTCGCTCAGAATGAAAATCATTCTCGAAACGGACCGTGACACCTTTCCCTGTCGAACGAAATCGGGAAGAAATCCACGCATTCCCCTCACGATCGATTTTGTAACGGTCGGAATTTCTAAACCATTTCATTTCGAGCGATCCGGCGTGCCAAGTGAGTCGACGTGATGAAGATCGCAAACTTGCATCATTATTGGCCTGAATCCAATTGATTTTGTATTCATATTTCTAAAACATCCCGCCCGGTATCTTGGGCAACTCTGTTTATCGCCGCGGCGGACACCATACCGCATTCATATTCAAACACGCTCGTTGAATATTCAACAGTCTATTATAAGTCGTATACTCTGTGAAAATTTTAAATCACCTACACCTTGGTATTTTTCCTCTTGGCTCTATCGAATGATATTAATTAAAAACAATAATAATCTCTGCTTACAAACACCTCTGTCAGCGATACCTTCTAACACCGTGTTGTTTATAGTTTCTTACATAATGTTTCTGCGACGTGTTTTTGAAAGTTAGCCTTATCAGATCGCTCCGGCACGATCCACTGATAAAACTATTCCGGCCTGCGGTAATCATCTGTTCCACTCAGCAATTCGCGTGATAAGAAATAAAATGATCAACGGTATCTGATACACCGCGAACGCGTAGATGAAATTACCGCGGCAGATACAACATTAATAGCGGCGATTAAAAAATTATTATTAGTTCGACTGAATGGTCGCGCGACAGGGAGCACGGAAAACACCGAGTCACTGTGAAGGAGCGTTTATTCCATCTGCACATATGCTGATGCACATAAAAATAGATTCATCCGTATAATTGTATTGTTTTATTAACATCATGCTCGTGAGCGAACGTTAGACCGCGACAATGATTCATTATTGATGGTAACGAAATTCGAACTAGAACAATAGTGATCAAGTAGAGATTTGAAACTGACCGGAAATTAAGCAGCGATTCCGAGTATAATGGTTCCAGTAGACGTACTCACGCAAATACTTTTCGAAAAAGATTTTTTCAAGGCATTTTGTATGTCGGGCGTTTGCACAAAGTGATAAGGAAAATTGTAAGAAATGAGTTTCGATGATAACGATTTACCAGGAAAGTCAGAATGTTTCAACTGAATGAACATTGTATCGAACATAAAATTAATAACTTTTCTCAAGTATTTACGAACGTTTGTTTACTGGATCCATTTTTTTAAATTTGTGTGTTGTAATGGTTGGCTTGTGTTCTTTCGTTTGGGGACACCCTGTAGATATGTCCATTACATGAACTTTAAACTATAACCATCAATCCGAGCCTCATTAGTCTCGTGATACCAATTCCCAGGTAATGGTACATTATTAACGACAAACAGTGTATTCCTTACGAAACCATCACCAAAAATCACAGTACTCTCGACGATAGCGATAGTCTTCTTGATTAACCTCTTCAGGAATACCAACGCGTACGTGTACCTTTAGCTTTCCTCATTCAAATATTGTAGGCGATCGTACACGCAACATTACGCTGAATGAATAGTTACTACAGAATTTTCCATGGAAACGATTAAATCACTCGCTGTAGCCGTAACAAATTCATCCCTGAAGAGGTTGAAGAATGAACAAATCTTCTTAGACCCCTGTCAGCACGTGATTAGCGCCTGGCGCAGTTTCCAATATTGGGCAGAGGCTTGTTCTTGCACTGCTTCTGCCAGCCGGGCCAAGCTTTGAATCCTTCTTGATTATAGATTGTCTTGGCGCAGGCTATGTCATCCTGAATATCATCGTTGGCGAAATCTTCGCAGCGTTTATTGCAGACACCTCCACTGTGCCCTCTGGAGCACCATTTCAAGCTGCTGATCTGGAAGACACCAAAGTTGTAGCTGGAGGCCGTTTTTGGGCCTGTGACCAGCTGAGTGTTCAGCCCGCTCTCGCTCTGCATCAGGCAGACCCAGTTGCTGATGAGACTTCTTGGAATTTTCGCTTTCTGCAGTTCTTGCACTGCCTGACACTGAGTCAGGACTTTTCCTTCGATCAGACTCGCCGACAGAATCGTCAGGAACCCTATCGTGAGACTTAACTTCATCTTCGCCTTCTTCAGGGTTCTCCGTTGGGGTTCACGAGGTCGCTCGAGTCGATTGTTTTGAACACCCTCGATGGTAAAATGGTCGATGCAGTCTACGCGACGTGTATTCACGCTTAAGTATGACAAGCGACTTGCCTGAACGATTCTACCGTCTGTGGCAGGCGGTAGCGAATGATATGTGACGACCTTGAGCTTGAGCGATAAATTATTATTTCCTAAACGCCGCACGACCGGGAAGAAACGTGGCGTTTCAGGCCTCTCCGTTCTTCTTCCCGATTGCTAGTCTCTTCTGCTTGTTCATTTTTGTTTTGTAATTGTTTACGGAATTTTTATTATTCTTCAGAGTGATAGCATGCATTCTCGACAATGCATCAAGTGAAACTTTATTGAAGTAAACGATTTTCGAGGAGCTTTTGGTAAATTATAATACATTAAGTGTTGATTCAATGAAAATGTTATAATATCCATTAGACAGAGTTCTTTTTATTATTGGTGTTTCTGCGAGGTTATTTGTAATTCTGAGTCTCTAATTGGTTTTCATACATCATGAAATTACTTATAATGTCTGAGTGTAGTCTTGGTGTTTTAAACTTCTCTTTCAACATAAGAACAAAGACATCAGTATACAGTAGGAGTAAAATGAGTCAGTATTGGGTGAAGCTACGAAAGAAAGCAGAGAATATTGCGAATAGTACTACAATACAGTGTGTCTAAAAAGTTCGAGGACAGGAAACTTGATTTAAAAAAATTCATAGCTTTTGATCCTATCGTTAATAGAATTTGCGTTGAAAAATAGTACAAAATCAGAGCTATCATATGATATACAGTTTTTATATTTTGTCATTCTTTTACGTAATTCATAGCCAATTTACGAGCTGAACAGACAGTGTGTGTGGAGGAGTTTAAATAGGTGAAAAAAATTTGTCTGATGAATATAAATTTTATATTTATTTAGTCTCGATCTTTTTGGACACCCTGTGTACGATTAAGTATTCAGTGGCCGAAGATTGCTACTTTGTTTGAAAGTTGACAAGGTACCAGGAAACGCAATACGGAATTCACAATTACTCTAACTCGTATTCTCTCGTGCTTGAACGTCGATTACAATTCGAGAGTACCTACATCTTGTGGATGGACTTTCAGGGATACTCCAAAAAGGGACGACGGGTCAGCGATGGGAAAGATTCACAGGATATCGGTTAATTGCAGTGTTCACCTAATTGGTGAGTTTCGACACAGTCCTTAAGGAGACCTTGAACGAAACCTTATAAAGCCGAAGGCACTTTCTAACTGCGAAAAATGTCGGCTGAGTCATGAAAATTTACTTCGAACGACGAAATCGAATTTTTGAACATGTTTATTGTCGTGGGAGCCATTGACAATTAAGTCCATTGCATTCAGCGATCGACAGTATTTTTTAAAATCAAATTTTGTGGAGCGGCTCCGTACGAAATACAAGCATCGAACATTTTGAAAGTTGTACACACTATAGCCGACGAAATTGAATAAAAATATGGTAGTTAGTGTCATATAGAATTTTTTATAAAACAGGTAGAAAAATTAAGGAGCGTGTAGTACTTGCAAAAAGGAACAAAAAGTATCTAATCGGTATAGGTCCTAAAATCGATCATTTAGATGTTATGGACACTTAAGACACTGCACATATTTCTACGGTCCGTGCGGAGAACGCCCATGGGCGTTCAGATAGTACAGTTATCAAGCATCTTTACTGACCTTCCGCAAGTGACGTATGGTTCTCGTATAAACGTCCGCACTGAAAAAGTTCCTGTAGTATAAGTGAACTATACAGTATTACTATAGTGTATTTGTACTATGATATATTTTTCAACGTCCTAATTTATTAATTAATAGTGGGAGCTGTAGGTGAAGATTGACGCAAGACGATTATTTAATAGAGAAATTTTATTTAGAGTTCGATGAAATGTCGAAGCATCTCGGCGAATTGCATAAACGATTATGCAAGTCGTGGGACTTCCACAACGGATTTTCACGATCGGTACAAATACGATAGTGCAGGCAGTACGTAAAATTGACAATTAAAAATCTATACAAGGCACGATAATATCACATGTACTTACACGATTCATTCGATACAATTACGCTACATTCTTACGAGTATTGGCAACTTAAGTTCACCCGTTCGCGGGTTCATTCGTAATGGAACTATTACCTAAATTTCTTTAGATACTACGATCAGTTTATAAAAAATAATAGTGTACACTAGCTGTAATCGGAAGCGATACAACACATTCGTAACGCAAGTAATGCCGAAATCGATATGCAATGTGTTAACAATCAAAGATATTAAAAAAAAATCTCGAGGAATTTCTCTTTGTTAACACCTTACGTATCGACACAGAAAATTAAGAATATTCTATTTAACATATTCTTACGAAGTTAAATCAATGGAAACTAAATATTTCCATTGATCGAGTGATTCCATATTTCATTAAAATCGACTCAATTAAATACGTTCGTTCTATTAAGTTAAATCTCAATTCGTCGTTCTGTTTTATCGATACTGGTCAGTGCAAATTAATCATCTACGACTTTGGTGATTTCTCGTCGATTCTCCATTTTCAGCAGTCTGACGACATTGACACCGATATTGAACAATCCATAATTACACCATCACTTATTTACAATTTAATCTAACTACGTTCTGGCACCAGAGTGTTGCAGGTGTCCTGCCTTAACAACCGAGTCATCCAAATCATAATCATGATAGAAAAAAAACATATCAAGCTGCAGAATTGGTTAAATTCGATCTCCTGGCTTTAGCGAACCTCAGGATATCCTCATTTTTATAGATCATTTTCGCTAACGTCTCTATTCCCGCGTAAGTGTCAGCCTTGGTGCCCATACACATGGACAATTGAGTATCAGATAGATTCTTGCTGCACTCTACGTCATGATAAACGTGCACCAAGTTCTTGTCAGCTGCTCTGAAGATCTTCAGGTTGGACCTGACCACTTTCTCATAAAAGTCTACGTCCTCTTTGCCCCAGCCTTGAATCGACAGATCGAAACCACCCACTGTTTTATAGTCCTGTTTGTACAGAGAGACTATACCGAATCCAAACTGTCTCCAGTAGCCGGACATTTCGTTTATGATGAACCTGTCCTGCTGCTCCGAGTCTCCGTAGACAGTTTTAGGGTCGTACTGACTGAACACCACGGGAAAGTATATCTGTCTGCCTAAAAGAGTATTTGCACGAATTCTATACAGCGCAGAGTTCGTGAACACTATGTCTACGTCGATGAAGAACATCAGGTCCTCGTTCTTCAGCTTCGAGACACCTAAATACAAGGCTTTCGCTCTGGAAAATGTGCCTGTGGCAGGGATGATGTCGATACTAGCGCTACGATACTTGTATTTTAATTGATCGATCAGATCCACCGTTCGATTGAAGGAATTCTCTGTTTTATGTTGATAGAGAACGATCAACAAGGATGTCCTCTCACCGCTGGTTAGGCAGATCTCTTCGTAGCTTTGTAGGAACCTTTGGAAAACTTCGTATCTCCCTGACAAGGGGAGGATGAAATGAACCACCTTGCTGCTGATTGGGTCTTCCTCTTCTGAGTTAAAATTCAGATTCAGGAAGCCTCCGCGGAATATGTTCTGCAAGGATTTATGGTCTCTGTCTCTCCTTAGTTCGTCCACTTCTTCGCCATTCACTGTTTCTCGTATTTCTAGTCCTGCAAGGACAAGATTCGTAAAGACATAAAAACTGGGCTTTTAGGGTGTTAGAGTCAGAAATTCAGAGGACTTTGCCGGCGTTATTTTTAACGTGGTTAAATAACCTAGAAATGACTTCGAAGAATACGGTTTCGTTCACAAACTAGAATTCTCTTCTAAAATTTAATTTTTGAGAAATATTTGTAAAATAGATTTTTAATTTTTAACATACTCTCTTTGAATTTCTGTACTTTTTCATAGCTTGGGAGGTTTTTTGCTTGACGTATTGTTTCTTAATATAAATACAGTACAGTCTCGATTATCCGGAGTGCTTTGTTTAAGTTTAACGTAAACAGTTCAAAGGTGTGATTACAGAAAGTTAAAGCACTTAATTAAACTTTTGTTCATGTCCTAAATCAACTTAAATACATGTAAAGTGTTACAGTACCAAAATAACGGTTCTATTCCATGATTTATCTACTCTGACTCTTGGTCCACATTATCTCGGATAATCGAGACTGTACTATAATTCGGCAATGTATGAAATTTCTCTCTTTTGACACAATTATCTCTGAAGTATAGTACGTCGTTTCTAGGAACAGGGGAAGTCTCTTGGTTGGAGGACAGAAGGTACCAGTGAAGTGCTGATGAAGATAAACGTGTCTCCTAACGGGCAGGGTGACCTTTCTGCCTCTGTACTTCCGGTACACGAGAAGAAGATCCAGTATCGTGTCAGCGCCGTAAGAATCCACTCTTCTGTAGCCGTAGAGGGTCGACCTTTCCTCGACGACACGACCTCGTTGTCGCGAGCAGGCGTTTATGGACGCCATAACTTCCCTGGTAATATCTTCGAGGCCCTCTTTTATGTCGCTGTGAATCCTCCTTCTGGGATTCGAGTCGCTCAGGCTGTACTCCGATCTTGAAAGGAAGTCCCAAGGTATCACCTCGTCGCTGGTGGTCGGCTTGAACGACAGAAGTCCCGCTGGAACACCTGCGGCATTCATAGAAACGGACGAACGTAAGAATTCTTCGGTCATCACGGCGCAGGATCTCTCGACCCGTTCGAATGTTTAAACATTTCGAGCGCGATCACGTAACATGGCGGATGTGCGATCATTTCGCGGATTAGGCGTGAACCTGACGCGAGCACGGAGATGGAAATGAGTGGAATTACGATCGAAGTGTCGATCAGTTTGATAGGCTTAAACGAATCGTGTTATTCCGCTGAATACAGCGTGCCCGTGCAATGCGAATTAGTCGTAACGAGTGGATCCATTAACGCCCAGGAGAATTATTCTTGAAATTGACCATCCAATTAGCACGATCCGAGAATTTTTTTGCAAGGTCGAGAGTAAACGTTCTTGGATTAATAAGGATGCAGGATACATTATATCTGGAGGGTTCAAAATGTGGAGTATCTTTGAGAATTTTTTCTGCAAGACTGTGAGTATTATTTACATGCGATTTTTTTATTTAATTCTGCATGTTAAGGAGATTATATTGTAAAATATACAAAGAATATTAAGTCTTCAAAATTTGAAATAAGTTGGCTTACAAATTTTTAAATATCTTGACAAAATAAATAAGTAAGCCAATTTAACTCAGCTTGTTGTCCCGCTCCTAACCGCATGACAATATTTTGATTAAATTATTGTAACTTCGTTAGTATTGAGAACAGTAGTGTATAACTTTGAGAAAATATTCTCAAAAAATCATGCTTTCCTTCAGTGTTAATAATCGATTTTTTTATCCGTCTAGATGCATGTAAATTCTAAAAAGAAGAGCTTTACCTAATATTTCCGTGTCGCCAGGATAGTCGTTCGAATAAGGATCAACAGGAAACAGAGGAACTCCCTCAGCTATTTCGTAATTTCTCAGATTTTCAACGCTTATTCCCAACTGTTTCGCCATGGTGTAAATGTCTCTGTGAAGATTAAGCCTCTCTTGCTGCAAGTCTTGTATGAGTAATCCCTGTAACCGGAAATAACATTTTTCTATGATCCAAAAAAAAATAGACGGACGAGTAATATCACGTGCGTAAGAATACGAACCCTCATATAATTGTGTAACCTGTACATGTGTGGCGGGCTTTTAACAGGATGCAAGGTAATAGCACGGTGAACTTCTTTTTTCTTCAGGTTTCCGGTGAACGCCTGAGCTCCGCTGCTGTTGTGATACAGAATGGACTGCATCTGTAACAGTGAAAGCATCCATTCTAGAGCCGACTATAATTAAAATTATACGCACAGGAGTGGATGACGACTGTTTTGAAAAATTCTCGGAATTTTAACACATCATCCGCGAATTAATCAGGTCAACTTTTATTGAAAAAAGCTATGCATTCTCGATGATTATGATATCTACAATTTTTAGAATGATTATTCGTTGTCTTGTATCTCTGCTTCCACTGGTTTGATAACTCAATTCAAAATACAAATATTCCATAACAATCCGTTAAATCATCATTATTCAATTGAAATTGAAACGACGCTCGAGGTGATATTTTCGCGACATCGAATTCCCGATTATCAGATTAGCGAATCCCGCGCAAGCCATGACAAATGTCAATTAACGCAAACAGAGCCGGAGTTAAGGTTAAAGTATGAACTTCCTGCCGGTGTACGACCGATAATAATTATTATCAACAGCTCGAACCATCGTCTTGCAGCGAAACTCTGGAACGAGCGTTGATCAAGCTGTGAGACTGGGTGTGGTGGTCTCTTATTACACAGAATTATTCTAGTATTACATCTCTCTGGTTAGCTTGCTCATGCCCGACCGTTCGCCACAATGTTCCTTTTTGTCGCTTATACATTTTCTGATCTACAGAAATAATTCTTACAAATCAAAGAGAACACAACAAACTGTATACCTATCCCATTCTAACGAAGGATAAAAGACCAAAGGACTCAGATGGAATTGTAGTTTTGTAGGAAACTGTACACGGTAGAAGGAAGCACGCATTAGCTAGTGACTTAATACGAACATCGTAAATCAATTTTCAAAGCGAGTCATCCCAATCAATCAATCACTTATCAAACCGAACGTGCGAAAAGGCCGGTTATTGCACGTCGTAGCAGCGATTAAGTGTTTCGACCTTACGACGAGCGCCAAGACGCGAACGTGCGGTCCCGGCTATAGTTCAGCAGCGTACGATTTGTTCGAATCTAACGACTAACATCCTCATCCGTGCATTTTACCTTTCGACCGAGTTGCTTCAATGAAATCGACGCGTGACACGTCTGAATCAACTTACATCAATATTTCCTGGTCCTCCATGTTGGACCCTTGACAACGGTACCCTCCTGTTCCATAGACACGGCACACCGAAATGATTCTACGTTTTCCTTGATCGATGATTTAGGATCGAGCGACGACGGAGGTTTTTCAGGCTGTTTTATTAGGATTTCCTCGATCCAGAAATAAAAATGTTTCATTGGATCACGTTTCGGTGGGTGTTGCAAAACGTACGTACGCGCTTATGGCCGTGGAACGACGAGCGTGCGGTTCGATTAAATTACTCCTGTGACGGTGCACCGATGGAGATTCAAGCATTTCGTGCTGCAAATTGTTACTTAAGCGGTACGACCTAACGGCGAGTGTCAAGATGGAGGAGAATGCCTCGATCTGGCCACTGGGTTAGCAGGGTACTATTCGCTTGTACTTAACGACTAACATCCTCATCTGTGCATTGTACCTTCCGAGTTAACCCAATGATAGCGTACCCTGTATACGATGCAGATACGTGGCTTATCTATATTTAAACCGATAATACCATACCGTCAACGTTATTCTAACAATAATCTAATTCTCCGCTAGACCATTCGGTCTAGGATTTACAAACCGAGGGTGAACCATTCGGATGAATACTTCCTTCTGAAGAAATTGTAAGAGTAACCACAGCCATTAGAGAAGAGTCGAAATACACGGTCGTTCACATCAATTGAGCTATTTACGTTTTAAAATATACTGGGTGAGACACTTAACTGGGACCATTTCTATATCTTCAAAAATTAGATAAGAAAAATACGCACAGTTCGAAATGGACCATAAATACACCTCTGTAGAGTGTTAAAAAATTGAGAGGGTATTGGATAGATAGTATTTGACAATCTGAATGAAAAATGTCTAATAAACATAGGTCAAAAAGTCAATAATATATAACTTCATCGGTTCTACTTCAAATGATGGAATTTCTATTTCAAGAGGAGTATTACTCCGTCAAAGTTCAAATGACGACAAAAAGAAGAAAATGGAGTTTCATCGAAGTATATTAATGTTCGAATGAATCTTGTGTCTCTCTCGGTCAACAAATTACACGTACGGTTCGCGTCTGTTTATGAGAGGAGGACCGAGAATAGCTGTAGCGCTATGTGAACAGCTAGCAAGAGGTATAAAACCTCCGGATAGCATTCACAGAGGGGAACAAAAGACAGTATAGGTTTTATGACAGTCACTATCGACTATCTAATTTCTCTGGCGATAAACACGTTTGAAGCTCGAGCGTCAGCGGCAAACAAAAACGGCGATAGTCTGAAGCCTTTCACAATATAATTCTCTGAAGCTTCCAACAAAAGCAACTGGAGGAAAAACAGGTTGATCAAAGAAATTACCTCGTAGCTCCATGTGCAAGGTATGCCAGCATACTTCTGCACGCACCTGCCCAATTCGACGTCCTCATGAGTGGTGTACAAATGTCGTAAACAGTACTTGATATGCGGCACGATTCTCCTCAAGGTCTCCCTGGACATAATAACACCCGGTCCACCCATGCAAAAATTCTCGTCGTACTCCAGGGACAGCAGACCGAATTCCTCCGAGTTCCCTCTGCCAGCCTGGCCGATGTACATGGCTCTTCTAGAATCCACGGATCTCAACAGCTTCTCTAGACGGTCCGTTCTGACGTACACGTCGTCGTCAGCCCTGAGGAACCACTCGAAACGATCGCCGTAATTGTTCCACATGTACTGCAGCATCATAAACGACTTCTTCTGCGGTGGATAGGTGTCATCGACGCGCGGCAGCGGTACCAACGGCAGATCGGGACAGTTTTCAGGAACAGTGGAACCCTCTGATGAAAAGAACGCGATTTTGCCGGGAAGTTCTTTGCCCCAGGTTTCGTAGACGGCTTTGGCTCGAGTGTCCAGGTATTTGTTAGCCGTCATAACACCCACGAAGACCAAGCTCGATGAGGAACTGTTTATCTGATCGTCATCGGCCAGTTTGGGAACGTTTCGAGCAAACGATTTCGATTGGCGTGGTCCAGGCATAGATGATGCGTAGACATTGAAATGTTGAGAGGGTGTCGACGAGAAGATTCGGTAGCTTTGGATGAAGAAACCCAGGAGAAAGCCCATCATCAGGCCCAGAACGGCGCTGGACAAGCTACGTCGTTTACGCATCACTGGGTGATACGTCACCTCTTCCATTGATACTCTTCCGGGGTCCCTGGACCTCCGGTTAGCTTCATCGTCATCTTTCTATCCCTCGACGCCACCTTCTTTAATGATTTTAACGTGTTACTGTGAGGAGTTGAATCTTCGGGCAATCCCATCTCTTAGGCCTCAGTTCTTGTCACACCTGTTCGACAGACGTTGGGAATTTTGTTAAGGGCAATGTTATCTGAGCGTAGGGCTAAGTTAAAATTCTTGGAGTAATCCCGTTTTTGGTGGTATTTCCTCATCAGACCTGTTCAAGACACGTTGCCGTGAACATAAAATCGTGCTCATGCAATAATGAAGTCTGCAAAACAATATTGAAATTTAGAAGAATGTCTCCCGGCAGAAGGAATTTGCATTCGAGAGGTTTTCTAAAACACTCTTTTCATATTCACTGGACTTTGGCTCGCGTGTTTGCCATTTAAAGAACAAACTTTGACCGTGTGTTTTTCGCCGGTCTCGGTAGGCTCACAAAAGCAGCCGTTGTTTGGCCAGCCATTTACTTTTATGCCACGGTCGAGGAAACCAATAAACGTGAATAGAACGACGTGGTTTATCCTTATTAATGATAACACACGTTTGAATATGATGTAACATTAGGCGCCTTCTTTGACTACTCACATCGAGTTCTCTCCGAAATTTCGACCACATTTTTATGTGCTCCTTGGTCACCCCAGAGATTCCCGAGAACGTGGTCAATCGAGGCTCCATGATCTGAAAGAAGCATAGACAGTTTGATAAGAGATATAAAATTGATACGATCGGAGTGTATAAGAGCTTCGAGGATCGAGGTCGCACACGTGCTAAACGATAGATCGAACGTCATCGGTTAACGGTTGTCGATTTTTTTTTAATCTCCCCTCGAATTAGCCAGCATTTCGTAACAATCGATAGATTGATGTAGAGTAATTTGTATTCATACGACGGTTCAACGCATACGAGACAGCACGTCAGACGATTGTCCTCGATCAAAATTCGTGTTAACGAATTGAATCACATCAGTTCGATTGGAAGTATTAAAAGACTAGCACGTATGAATCTTTAAAATCATTGTGAGAGGATTTATTATCTGTTTCTTATGATACTCTCCTACGTTATGCGAATTGTAAGTGTATTGACACAGCAAATTGTTATGAGGACAAAACATTTTTCTTCTGCATATTCTATTCCCTTCAGATTTTATGTTTCTGATAGATAAACTCATTACAAAATTTTAAAAAGATTAGGTACGTTATTAAAAAAATGGAGATATATTTTAATATTTACTATTGTACGTATTAGATATGGTGTATGCTAATTATTACTTCTTTGTATATGATGGGGTTGCAATGAGTATATTTAAACTTTTTTAACAGTATACTGACAGAAATCTATAAGAAAAAGAACTACAAAAATTGATGTCTGTATTACTTACAAAATTTAAAAAAAAGTCATGAATTTTAAAATAAAATTAATATTCTACAGATCCCTCTATTTCTTCTTGCAGAAAATCAAGAAACAAGAACGTAGACCGTTGGAAATAATTCCTTGTAGATTAACCTCGCGGTTCTGTTATTTTTATACCAAATATAGTGGAATGCGTATCCTGCTGCTAAACAAATTCACCGGTTACGAAGTCTCCTGGAATTCTCAGCACACGTTTATACGTTTCACAAGGAATACCGTTCAGATATTTTCCTCTTCCCGTATCAGACCTTGAAAATATGTTCTCTAAGTGGTTGATAGAAATCAGCCGAACATATCGTGATACTGATCTCCCTTAACTTCACGTTAGAAACGAAGATTTCGTTCGAATGGTCTGGTCAGTCGAAATTTCCTAAACCAGAGTAGACAAAGGATTGTCCCTTGGCGAAACCGGTTCCAGGCAATCTGATATACATATCCGAATGCGGGCAATTATTGAATTTCCAGACGTGTCATTCTCGTTTTCCTCTCAACGACGAGAGAACAAAATAATAACCACAGTGGTTCGATTAAAAACGGCGGAAGGTCGACAGGATTCGAAGGATCAAGCAGAAGAATTGAGCCAACTAGAAAGAAAGATACTTTCTCATTAACTGTAAATTAATTAGAAACAGGAGGCTGATTGCTATCGTTAATTGTCTCTAAGTTATTCTTCACGCGCCCCTTCCGTTCTCACAATCTCGAAGAAGAAACAGGGATCCCGTTAAAGCTCTCCGTAAAACGCAAATTTTCTTGATTCTTCGTCGCTGAAAGCGTTAATCCAAATAGAAGTAACCGTCATACGCGAATTCGATGTTCGGCAGCTTAATCTTATCGGTTCTGGGACGATTACTTTGGAGTATAATTCGTTCTCACGATAATCGAGCTGCGAGGCAAATTTAACCCTAATTACGTAATTTTTGTATTTTTGGTAATTGGAAAAGAGAAATAAAAAATTGCGGTTTATTAAAAATTGCTGCGGAATGAATGAAGGCGGTCCAAAAATAATTATTAGGACATATACACAACTTTGATGCTATAGTAAAACTTTCATTATTTTTATAAGAAATTTTCGTTGCATTTATCTCTTATTTGTTTTTCTCTTGCAGTCATATAATCACTATAGACATGACCTTGAGAGGTTAAGTTTTTTTTAACTCCTTAACTGATGTTAATATTTCGAAATTGTTTTGAGCCACGCGCGGATCATTGGTGAACGTGTTAATGGTTTTTTCGATGTCTACTTGAAGAAAGGGAGAAGGCAGCGTTCTTTGGAAGAAGATACAGCGTTATACCGTTAGAAACTTCCAAGAATCGATAGTAGCATGACCATGACGGTGTTGACAATCATGATTACACGGTTGAATCCACGAATCCTCGAAACACCGGTGTTCGTCCCGTTAAAGGATACGATTCGTAGTGACGTGCACGAAGGAGACCGTACTAGAGGCGGGAGAACCGGTTTATGCCGAAAGTCAGCTCCAGATCTCATGCTAGTTCCTACGGCAAGAGTCTCTAGCTCACTACGTCGAAGAAGACTAAGAAGTGTCCACGTTCACCTGAACAACAAAGCCCCGAGTCTTGAAAAAAACGACCTACAGTTTCTGAACGGTTCAGCTGGATCGAAAGATCATGAAAGATTCAACCATTCGGAATAGATTCAGCGGGTGAGCGAGAAGGCATCTTCAAGTATTGATGCCCTTAAAATAGATCTGACGAACTTGAAGGAGGTCTGTCTTGTAGGCTTGCGGTCCGATTTAAGAATCTTAGGCGCTAATTGAAATGACATCTGCACAGAGACCAGGTTAGCATACATTCCGCGGTGAGTCAGGCTAGAAACACTTGTGGTCTCTTTGCCTGTCGACACGCATTAGGCTTCCAAGCGATATTTTCGAAAGGCTGACCTGACCCGGCCATTAGAAGCTGTTACGCCGAACGAGGTCTCCGCTAATTGTTCCCACAGACATCGAGACGCGGTTAGACCGGAGTCACAGTAGCCTAGACACGCTAGAATCATTCAGGTTCGTGACTTGAATCCTGCCCGTTCGACCAACCGGTAGAGTCATCGACTTTTCGAGTTAATAGACTGCAGGCTTACGGTTCATGGAACGATTCCCATTCACGGCTGAGCAGGCTCATCAGCTCGATGAACTCTCCGGGCATCCTCCGGGTACCCCGACTTTTCGAATGAACACGCAGTCGCTCGCGTGAGCCACGTGAAACACTTTGTATTCACTGGTTGCACTGTTGTCTCGATAACTGAAGATTCACCGTTTAATCAGCGATCTCTAACGCAAGGATCATCGGTGGAATTTGCTTTTTTATATCATTCAGGATGACTCAATCAGCACGTGGGTCCCCGCGAGAAAAAAGCCACGGCGCATCCGCCAGAACATGACAGAAACCGTGAAAACGTGGAAGCTGAAGAGACACGGCGAGAAAGGGAGAGAGAAACGTGGAAGCCGCAGACGTGTTGCAAGCAGGATGTCGAGACGACGACTGAACGAGACGAGCCGACTAGCAGTCGAGCAGCTAGCAGTCAACCAGGCCTCGCCAGCCTATACTAAAGCTTTTCGACGCACGCAGCGAAACTTTTTTCGTTCGTAGGAAATGTTCAGCCGATACGCAGGCTTCACGACACGCTCCTGACCTCGGCAACCTTCGACAACCTCCGATTCGACCCTTTCTGCCTCCTTCGACCGACTCGAATTCCCACGAATTTTCAGATGCACGTGCGCGCATCGGGAGCCAAACGAAAATTATGTAACAGCGCACGGTATGCCCTAACAGCGTTCGAAACAATTTTATTAGTCTAAGAAACACTGAACTAATCTTAAAGATTCATAGAATCTTTGTCGTACCTTGCATAATGAATGGGAGAAGTAGAAATATTATTTAATATGGCGTGGTGAGCTCAGTCATTGAATTTATG
This sequence comes from Macropis europaea, assembly GCA_916610135.2. Classification (NCBI taxonomy): domain Eukaryota; kingdom Metazoa; phylum Arthropoda; class Insecta; order Hymenoptera; family Melittidae; genus Macropis; species Macropis europaea. The sequence continues at coordinate 30,325,087 of OU744344.1, forward strand.
GGCAACACTGGTCTAAAATCAAAGGCAGAAGCTTGTAATGAGTTAGAAGATGCTTGGATGAATATTATTCATTCGAATAACGTACAGAGATTAAGTGAAAAAATATCAAATTATCATTTGATATGAAATTCTTCAGATGAATCTTTGGCTGTCGAGAAGCAAAAGAATACTACATGTTTAGCAACAAGAATGTGTCAGTAATTCATTGCCATCGTACTCAGATCTCAAGATAGAGTTATCAGATAATAACAAGGAATGCTACTTAAGCAAGCAAATAAGAAATTTAGCAAAATTATGAAGAAGTCATGATCGTTCAATTTTTAGAGACAAAACTAATACCAAAGAATATACGTTTCGAATATTTGTTGTAATTTAAAAAAAGACATGTATAGGTACGTGTACGTATAAAATTGTGTTTAATTATTGTTCTTATAAATCTTCAGTATTTATTGTTCTGCTGCTTCCTTCTTCCCAGTTGGTCTTTTTCTGCTTCATCCCTCAGGTGGCTGCCATTTGACTATTTGTTTGGGTAATCTCCACACCGTGCATATGTTCGTAGAACATCAGCTTCCTGTGTTCAATGTCACCTAGTTCCTCGAAAATCGTCCATATGTTCTATTCTCTTTTCCAATTTTATCCTGAAATTCTGAAAAATCTTCGTCTATTAATCATCCGTCCACGTCTACGGTTAGACCTGGAAAGACGAGTATTACAGAGGACGTACAGGGAATCGTCACACGAAATGAGCTGTAAAATTATTCGTTTCGCCCCTTTTTGCGATTCGATTGCTCCGTGGCTTCTATTTTGAATCGTTACGCACGATCGATATGGAGTCGATCATCTTTTCGGAGCGAGGCGGTTGAACGTACACCGCCTCTAAATTTAGTCGTGACCCTCTGAAAATATTCTTATCTGTACACCTTGAAGAAACACGCTTCGGAAACAGGCGAATTTCCTTGGAATCTCAATGGGCTGAAATTCAAATAACACTCTTCGTGAATCAAACATTCATGCGCGATAAGCGAACATGAACTCCCACAAACGAGTTATCTCTGTTAATCATAGATAAGCCGGGGGTACGTGTATCTTTGTAGCGTTTGATATCGCCGATCTAACCGATCTTTGTGGACGCAGTCGTTTCGAAGCCGATGCAAACACAGCTGAACGTGATTTCGTTTCATGGAACGGAGACACGCGTGTTCAATCCAGCGACAAAGTGAACCAGGATGCGTGTATGCACGTCTACGCGATATAGCGAATTGTGTAACGAGGCAAACATGCAATAAACACCTACACAATCGTACGGCCGCGTTATAGTAAGAACAGTCGAAGCTGACACACTATAGCCTGCCGCGTCTCTAAAGCAGGAACTTCCGTCGAAATAGAAGTGAATTGAACTACCTTTACGCTTCGTGAATTTCATATTATCTCCCATTCGACACGCTCGATCCTTATTCGAGCGGAATGACCGGATTAAGACGTAGGTGTGTTTTAAAACCATCGGAATGACAATCTGAACACTTCGAGGACTGTACCTTCTTGCCACCCACGAGGAACAACTGATGGCAGAAAAGGCATAGACACTGTTGATGCTAATCTTGATAGATCAGAATTAGTCTAAAGGCATCGGTACAGTTTAGGTGACTTTTCTGAGAGAACATTTGAGCGTAACGGTACGTTCAAAGGCGGTGAAATTAATTTGCCTCGATGGATGAATCATCCAAAAGGAGGAAAGTCTGCTCGAGGCGAGGCAAGTTAAATTATTTTATTTTTAGACGCTCGTGGATATCCTTTGGCCGGAAAGACGAAGAAGAAAGACGAACCGATTCCGTGGATTCTGTACACATGGTCTGTCTTCGGCTTTGGGACATTTTTGTTACGATTTCTCGTTAACGTGCACGTTTTATGGGGACCCGGGAAGTTGGTGATCTCTGACAGCATGTGGGAGATCGAGGGGATGCAGGCAAATTGTCGGCTCGCATAAAAAAGAAACGAGGAACAGCCCCTCTTTGTTTGTCTAATCAGCATTCAAAACTTTCTGTATTTTTTACGTCTTTGCTCTTACATAGCAACAATTTTTTTTTTTAAGATATGGAACTTCAGTCATGAAAATTTCTCGAAAAATAGCACAGAACTATTTTCGACCAATGACCTATTCGACAGGTTTCTAATTATCACCGTTTTATCTGATAAGGGAGTTGATCTCTGTCTGCATCCAGAAGACTATACAGAGAAATTAGATAACATTTATTTTAAACGATCATTAAAATGTTAATTTAGTTTATTATTTATTAGAGTAGCTTAAATACGACGTGTACATCACATTTCCCGTGCAATTAGTGTTGTTCACGTTTGCTGTTTACCTTTCAATTTAAGCAAAACGTCCTTAATTAAGGTTTATAGTAATATGCTAGAAAATTACGTGGATTTAATGGTTGTATAGTTCTGCATGAGTGCTCTATAAAATTATGACCGACGGAGAGACCAATACATTGCACAATATAATTCTTATGCATTATGCAATGGCTAGAAGATTGCGTTCCACGTAAGAAGGATGTGATTACTTCTTTCTTTTCAATTAACATAAAAAGTTATTATGAACATACAGTATTCTGTCATGTAAAAATATTTTTTTCTTAAAATACAAATATTCTCCAAACAACGTAAACTGTAACTTTCAACGCAGCCTAAGGACGGGTTTTCGACTCGTGACCGATTCAAGTCTTCCCGCCGGTTTTACAACAAAATGGCGGGAAGCAGCTATGTGACGACAGATCGTTGAACCCAGATGCACTACTGCATTCAACTAATGTATTAATTTTCAAGTAGTCTGCATTTATTCTTCACTGATATTCTGAAAAAATTAATCCTGGACATTCTGTTGATTGGTCCTTTTGTAAACTAAACTCACCGGTAACACGCAATACTTTTCTCAGGAGCGTGTAAATTTGAAACTTACGACGAACGTGTCGCTAGGAATTTCATATTCTTCGATTTTTAAAACACTGCAAACTCTTTTATACTTTTCATTACATGTAAAAAATATAAAACGGGCTATCTGAGATACATAAAATTAATGTTTATAAAAAATGCACAAGTGGAAAAAAGTGTTTGCAGTTATAACAACTATGGGGGTGTTCGAGTACCGAATATTTTCCTAGCAACAATATTACACGATTACACTATAAACAACAAAAAATAATACATTGAAACAAAGAAATTGGGGACATATAGTTGTATAATTATATGTAATAATGAAAGTTAGCTAATGGGGTTGAAAACTTAATATATGGGGGTTGAACTCGTGTTATTCACCAGAATATGAATATACATACTTAATAAAAAAAGACCGTACACATATTTTGATCAAATTTAAGAAGAAGCTTAAAAATATAACAAAACAGAAGCATAATTTCCTTTAAGTAAATAGAAAAACCGGTTCGCCTTCATGCGGATAAAGACGCTGCTCATGTCCTCGACTATAAGAGACCAAGAAAATCAGGTTTTCATATAAAAAAAAAACAATATATTAATTAATGTAATGTTAGTATAAAATATTTATTGCATTATTTATCAATCCTTGGGTGCATCACAGTCTATTTTGTACACAAGATTACCAAAAAGTAACACAGCATACCAAATAAAAACGAATAATTCTGCCAAGCAAACAGTATATAAAATCCTAATGTTCATCACTCTCATACAGATAAGAGTCCTTAATACAAAGAATTTCTTCATAGAGACACTCTACAATAACTTAAACATATTCAGGTGTTTAAAATAAAAATGAAACTAAAAAATAATTGTAGCATATGGAAGAGGGCGCTGCGACAGCGTAGGCACGTACCTGGCGCGGCACGGTACGGTTGCTGATTTGACCAGCGCGCCAGAGCGGAAGTGACGCTGGTCGCTTCGTTACGTTTACATTCTGTTCTCGACGTCGCGTTCATTGTGGGGAGCCATTACCCTCGTCCGCGCTAAGCATCGTGCCATATTCCCGTTCGCGCCCTAATACTAACAACATTCTCGTAGTTTTAAGTGAAATATTATGAGAGCGAAGATCGAAATGGACGACGACGAAAAGGGGTGAGTGTGAATTCCGTATCAGTGATGATATTTACGTGAGAATTACCGATGGACGCGTACCACGGTCGGCCGTCGGGTTTATTGCGTGGGATCTCCATTTGCGTTGATTGCAGTCCACTCGGATCGTCGAGTTCTCAGGGCAACACATTCGCGAAATTTCCTCGATAATCACTTATCCTCCGCCTCGTGGAACGTCATCGTGTCTCGTGCACGATTTTTCAACCGTACTACACAGTAAACTGTTTTTTCACCGCGACCCCAACAGCCAGTATGTACTTTTACGCGAGCAATTATTCACCGATGCCGGTTCTGCACACTGTTCCCCCTCGTGTCTCCGCAACGCTTCCCAGTTGCTCTGAATCGCTCGTTTTTCATTATTTCCTCGTCGCATCTGTTCATTAGTGGCAGAAACGATCAGTTATGGTCCTGTTAGGAATTTTTTTTGGAATTCTCACGAAAGGGTTGGAGAAGATCCTGCTGCGACTACGATGTATGATTTCTGGTATTTAGGTACGGTTTCAGAGCGGAAGGTGATGCGTTGGGTCATGAGAGATTTTCAGGCAGTTTTTTCCGGCGTGAAAGTATGCTAACGCTTCGTTACATCCTTCAGATCCAGATTCTCTATTTTTATGCTCTATATCCTTAAAGATCAGAGCATTTCGATGCCCGCTACGCTCCACCGATTATGAATATCGATACACCGAACGATGGATTATTTTTGTGTAAATTTGCATTGTTTTGGAAATATCAATCGCGCTTCGTTAATTCGATGTCACTACAATCATTGTTTTCATTGTTGATCAATTAGTTTCAATGCATTTTGTTTTTCAGTAATTGTCACTTCAGCTAACCTGAATTTATCAATTTTTATTTGTTAATTAATTCTGTAGAGTTATGCAAATATTTTTATGTTTATATTGATTGTAGTTTACACCTTCGTGATGTTTCTTAACCATGATCAAGAATAATTATGTAATCATACATTGTCCACCTGTTTTGAGCATAAGTTTCTTGTTATTTATGATTGTAGAAAGTTGTTTGTTGGTGGTTTGTCCTGGGAGACTACACAAGAGAACCTTCAGCGTTACTTCGGCCGTTATGGTGAAGTAATCGATTGCGTTGTTATGAAAAACAGTGAATCGGGTCGAAGCCGTGGATTTGGATTTGTAACGTTCAGCGATCCGGCCAACGTTCCTTTAGTTCTTCAAAGCGGACCGCATCAGCTTGATGGGCGCACAGTGAGTACTCCTTTCTTTGAAATCTAAAGAAATTTTACTCCTGTTATGTTTATTTGTGTTTTTGTGTTTGATTAACAGATTGACCCAAAACCATGTAACCCACGCACTCAACAAAAACCAAAACGCAGCGGAGGCTTCCCAAAAGTTTTCCTTGGGGGCTTACCAAGTAACGTGACGGAGACCGACCTGAGGTCCTTCTTTACTCGCTATGGCAAAGTTATGGAAGTTGTCATAATGTATGACCAAGAGAAGAAGAAATCAAGGGGTGAGTACATTATCTCAGCAATTATTATTATTTCTACACATCCGCATTGTGTGGAGTAGTTTCCACAGCAATTATTCTAATACTTGGAAAAGTATATTATGTACATACAATGGTGTTCCATAGTTCTGTTTCCTAATTGTTATGGAAGCTATAAAAAACAATGCTTCATACATATTTAATATAGACTACTTCTATTAACTTGTTTATCCCTTGAACAGAATTATAGTCAGAATTCTTGAAATTAACTATTCTTTGTATCATGCTTTTGACATGTGGTATGAAATATTTACACACAGTATTTAAACATTGTGAAAGTATAATATACAACGAATCAACAATTCTGACTTGAATGCAGCACACCCATTACTTAAAGTACAATAGCAAAAAGTTTTCTTCATATTGTTAATGTAATCCTTAAATATAAACATTAGAATTAGCAATAAATTAGTTAAACATTAAATATGTTTTCTATGCTTAAGTCGGGTCAATAATAAATGGTCATTGAACTTCCTCCACTTGATTACCCTTTTTTTTTTAAAATGACCCTGCTCTTGCTTCCTTTTAATAATTATAATTAATGCATCCTGATTCACGGTCTTCTCAATTAATATGTTTGTTTTGGACATACAAAATACTTTAAGGTTCCTCTCCAGCAAATTGAAACTCATGCACCTTTATACAATAGTTATTTATATAGTGTTTCTGTCCTACTTTGCTACTCTTAATAATTCGCCTTGTCTTACCTTAAAGAATGTTAAGATACTTTATGTTACATTAAATTTATATAAAATACTTATATTTAATACATATTGTGATTTTGGCTAAGTTTTATTAAGAATAGCTTAAGAACAGCTTTGTCGGACTATGCTATTAAGTACATAAGTTAAAGTGTACATAACATAAGTCGAAGTTAAGCTACTAGTAAGACTATGTTGTAAATCTTATTTTTTATTACATATTACCCAGCTATTATCTTTATTCACAGAGTGATAAACTCATTTAATTATACTTATCCATTTATGTGTATAATCAACTTAAATATTAGTCTACACTTTATAATATTGTCTTTACATAAACTAGGATATTATTAATTTCAGTGGCTTTTTATTATTTCAAGAATCTTGCTTAAATATTCTCGAACTTTTTGTTATTAAATTTGTAGTTCTATACATCCCTGTTTTATGGTGACTTTCTTCTTTAAATATTTATTCATTTTTGGTGGCTGCATTCAAGAAGTTAATGTCTAAATCAATTTTATATTTAAATGCGTTTTTTACTTCTAGCAATATGCATATTATGTGTAGTGTATGTTCAAAAGATATGCATTGTAAAATATTTATTTAACAAGTGCCTTAATATGGTTGATCTAAATTCATTGTAGTGTCTATTTAAACAATTAATTCTGAAAATACATCCTAATTATACACAGCAATTCGGTTTCCTCATACTTTATCATCCTTGAGTTTGAATTTAAATAAAATCAGTGTAGTTTAAAAGCTTCTTTAAATCAGCCATCATAAATCTTTTAGATTAAGTATTTAAAGCTTCATAGGATGGATAATAATAAATTAATTTTCGTACAATAAGTACTGTGTTAAAAAGTTTAAATCGTTAAAGTTTACCTTCACGGAATGATGAATTAGAATTATCATTATTGCAACATAAGTTATTAGATGTAATGATGATCAGTTTGTACAAATAAAAATATATAAATACAAAAACGAATTGTAATGTTGAATGGTAATTCGGAAATCGGGTTACATATATATGAAAAAGAAAAGAAAAAAGAAAATATATTTATCGTATAAATGTGTGGGGCAATTTTTGATATACTGTCACGTTTGGACGGCAGGATTTGGCTTTCTCAGCTTCGAGGATGAAGACGCTGTGGACCGATGCGTTGCGGAGCATTTCGTCAACTTGAACGGAAAACAGGTATAGCATACCTACACACTAGTTTTACATATACATTTCTAGATTACTGTAATGTAAAATAATAATAAGTACAAATTGTTATTATAATTTACTATTATACATACACGCACGCACGCACACACACACACACACACACACACACACACACACACCACGTACCTTTATACGTTAATTAATGTTAGCCATAGTACTTATTTTATTTTACACAATTTTTTAATGCTGTGTTACCTTTAACTACCGTATGTTTAGTTACTATTAAATAAGTATCAATTAAAAACAGTCGCTTAGATTATCATTATAATCATGCGTTTGTACTAGATCTCAAAAACATAGAATATACTTAGAATTTATGTAAGACTTGGCGAGTTTTAACGACTGATATGATTATACGTTTACGAAATAATAGGAAATCTCGTTAGGTATCAATAAGGATTATTTTAATTCTATCAAAATTCAAGTTGTATGGAATAATTCTAGTTTAGTCGCTAAAATTGCTATGTGGAAATGACACTTCATGTAAGCTGGCCGTTTTTTCTGTTTCAGGTTGAAATTAAACGTGCAGAACCACGAGATTCTTCTAGCAAAATGAATGATAGTCATCAGGGTCAATGGGGACCGCCGCAACAGGGTGGACCTCCAATGGGCATGGCTGGGAATATGGGACCTATGGGTGGCCCTAATGGACAGATGGGAGGACCTATGATGGGTGGACCAATGGGACCACCAGGAAACATGATGCAGCAGTATCAGGGATGGGGTACCAGTCCTCAAACTGGCGGATACGCTGGCTATACTACTCAATATAATTCTCAGGGTTGGGGTGCACCTCCTGGACCACCTCAGCAACAGCAAATTCCACCACCGCCGCATCATCAATGGGGTAGCAGTTACAACGTCCAACCTGCGGCAGCTACTCAAGGTTACGGAAGTTATGGTGAGTTTCAGAGACATCCTTACAATTTCATTTGTGATTCTTCATAAAACTAGTAAAGATAAACACAATTTTCAAGCAATCGAACATTCAGCGGCTTTGAAGCCTGGACTTGACTGATTTTACGTTTCAAGTACAGGGTGTCCCATTTAAATACATCGACGGTGAATATCGTCGAAATTATGAATTATATCGGATAGTATTTTATACTCAAGTTGAATTGGACATTCTGTATAATTTCATACATAATGGAATTGTACAATGTAACTGCAAATTAATTGTAAATGGTGTTCATATTCACGCTCGCGTTGTTTGTAATTGACAGCGTAATAGAAGTATGTTAATTCGTCAATGTGAACTCCATTTACGCATTCTTTTTTTTTAAGGATAACACACGATAAGGTCATAGTTATAAAGGTTAACAATAACTTTGATCCTGTCCTCTCCCCCTCCATCCTCCTTGGAGATGTTAGGAGAAGAAAGAGAAAGATAAGAACATGAGAAAACAAATGCCCGTTAATGTACGATTGTTTATCATTCTTTTTGTTTTCGATGCCCCCTGGAGGTTATTATGGAAAGAGAATACAATAGGACATCACAAATATCGAATGAGTATCAAAATAAATTATGTCAGTCCAGACACGCTCGATATATATTCTTTTAAATCTCTCATGTTTTCTTTTGTTACTCTAAATTGCGTTTTTATTCGACGAGCCAGTAATCGTGTTCCGATATAATTATTCCGTGTCATTATTTACAAGTTGTCATAATTGGAATTTCATTATAAGTTCAGAATAATTATTTATAATTTTAATGGAACGCAGCTCGAATTGTATTATCGATTTTGTATATAATGTTTGCAAATTTCTTCTCTGGTCTGGATTGATGTAATGCATTATTTCGATAATGAACATTTCCGACACATTGGACCTCATAATCTTATCTATAGAGTTTATGCTTGATTTTCTGAAATTTTCTGAGTTCTCTTTATGCGCCAATGTACAATATCATCTGAAATTTCCACAAAGTATCTTTTAATTTTTGAACCTCTTCAGTTTAAAGAAGTTTCATGAAAGCGGTGAAGTCTGTGTTAACACACGCAAGAAATAAGTTAACACATTTACAGGGTGATTTTGCATTGTAAATGCTTTTTCATCAATGTTACGATTCCGTGTGCTGCAAATCGAGAGAATCAAGCATGAACGAATAGCGTTAAAACGCGTAGAAACATTTCATAAGGAAAAAGTGAACCATTTAAGTGCCAAGACTGCAACGAGCGGGCTTTATGCATTCGTCACTTCTACATATTCTCACATCAATCACAATGATAACGTTCCAATTGATTGTTTGCATCCACTACCACGTGAAAACAAGCTTCAATATATGTTCACTTCTTTTCAGAATAGAAAGTTCCCAGGTAAGTTGCTCCGTCACGTTGGAATCTCCTGCTTAAAAATTCTTAGCGCCTTTTGGCTATCAAATTTCAGATATCCAGCAGGAAATTATTGAATGTGAACTCTTTTAAAATAAGTAAAATCCGCTCATCGGTGCTTGGCGCTGAAGTGGTTGACCAAGTGAATGAAAGTATAGCATGAATTAACCCATTTGCATCAAAAGTAGTGGAGAATGAGCTGTGTCACCGAAAGTCAAGGCTGAAGTTTGCGACGTTATTCATCGCTGTTCAGTTGCAGATTTCCTGTTTGATACATTTATGTTTAAGTCTGAACTAGTTTATTTCAGTATTTACATGCATTAACCACAATTAGATCTACAATTCATCAATAACTGATGGGGCAATTACAAAGACAGAACTTCGAGAAAATAATACAGGCAGTATCAAATAGTTAATATGAAATATTCAAAGGTCTGAAGCAATAGTGGTCATTATTGTAGAGACACCCAAGTTAGGCCACTCAGGGTCATTCTCGCCCACGTTATACAACTTCTATTTTTACTTCAAGACCGTGAAAGCGACTATATGAATAAAAGAGAAAGACAAATAGCGTACAGTGTGATCTGACAGAAGTTGAAGATTGCGTTAAAAATTAGAACTCGTTTTACAGATGAGAATAGGACGTTTACCGGCCTACTCTAAACACCCTACAGCAGTCAATTTATCCCAATAACACCTATCACTTAGAAAAACTTCAATCCTTCAGGTACTCTATAGTTTAGAGTCTTTAATAAAACTTACAAACTGTCACACTATCATCACAGACATGAAGATACAGAGACACAGACATATATTTCAAGATTTAGACTAGTAAAGAAAATTATTCGGTGACAGGGGCCCATTTTTAATGAGCATATCAATGGATCTGAATACAATTGCAGTAGATTTCTATTATAGTAGATGAGTGATGCAAATGGGTTAAAGAAGCAGTAAGAAGACGGTACTATGAGATAAGAGATAAGACGGTGGTCGGTGACACGTGTTTTGTGTGGTTGATGATCGCAGGTGGGCCGGCGGCGGCCGCTTCAGGGGGCTATGGGCCCACGGCGGGTACTGGCGGGGCTGCGGGGGGCGGGCCCGGGGGTTCTTGGAACTCCTGGAACATAGCACAGAATGGGCCCCCTCCTGGGACCCAGCCCCCACCCCAGCCCCCTCAGCCTAACTCCTCGCAGCCCAACTCCAACTCGAACCCCTCTGGCCCGCAGGGTGAGTCTTCAAGCTCAGTCAAACAAACTCTCTCCTCTTTCCACCCTTTCGCATCACGCAGCTCCATTTTCACCTAATCGAGCCTGACTTCAATTATTTTGTTCACTCATTTCTGTATTAATTTACTTTACTATTGTTCAACTAATCCCTACGAACCTCACTGTTTCACAGGCTGTGTTTTGTAACGCGAACGATTTCTTCCCATTTGATTTTTCGTTTGGCTTGTTAGCAGCTAGATTGTTCGTGTATTATCCTTTTGATTTGATCAGTTTTTTTTTGTCCTTTCGCGTAGTGAGCCACCGTGTGCGTCACATGATCACGATCGGTTGTAGTGTAATGAAACCGAGAACACAGTGTTGAACGTAATTAATTTGTCGAATATCGTGTTAAGTTTTTGGATCGTTTCTTGGGAATGTTTTGATACGATTTCGGCTGGATACTAAATGTACTAATGTAACTGGCTTTCGGATTCTTTGCGAGCTTATGCACAGGGGTTGGAAGAATAATGTGAAAGAATTAATTATATTATACATGGAACGAGATTTTTTTTAATTTAACACAATTTATCCTGTCTGGTGACCGTTCCAAATCCTTCAATTGGCCCTATAAATCCTGATATTCCTATTTTTCAAGCTTGACTATCTCTGAGCTATATTTTAAAAGCATGTATATTCCTGATAAACAAATGAAGTCAAGCTGGAACAGGAAAAGGATAATGTCTAGGTATAGTGCAAGAGTATTTATAGTAGAGCTACGCTTATAATAATTGTTCATGCTTATGATTGTTAGCTAGACTCAATGGATGTCGTAGTGATGTGATCATTTCGCATTTTATCATTCATCACTTCACTTCTGATTTTCTGTGTTTTTATTCGAGCAAGTTTTTAGTCATTTTCTCTGTCCTATGTGAACCAAGACAAGTATTTCCTTTCTACTTTGGTTTGTTGTTTAAATAGTACCTCCCGGATACAATAGTTGGCCAGTACCCCTTTAACGAGCCACTTTATGATACTTCTAATCAATTGTTGTCACGGCACTATTCTAATAGAGTAGGTATTTCACTTTCAATTTGAGACTTCAGTGTAAAGAAGTAACATACAGATACTACATACTTTTTTATTCTAAAAACGATTGATTGTCAGTAGTATAGGGTAGTGCAAATCCTAGTCTCGCTCCTTTCATTCCCTTTATTGTCTTTCCAGCAGAGTTTGTGGCGAATTTATGTCTTTTAATATCTTAAGTTTTTAAAAGGGGAAATAAGTTTGAATCGTTCAAGTTTGCTTTTGAGAAATAGTAGACATCAATTCGTCCATCACGAACTGAGATCAGTATGATGATGATTTCTCATGGAAAAATATCTGAATACGTTACAATTTTCTATAGCGTGGTATGCGCTTTAAATCGAATTAAATTCAAGGTGTACTGATCTCGGTTGTTGTATATAATTACGCCATTTTTAATACACAAGCTAACGTGATTAAGTGAACAGAAAATAGTCGAGGTTACATTTTAGATACTTTTTTGTCTGCAAATGTTACAATGGGTAATACAATACTCATTCAGTATTATTAAATTATCAGTGGTTCTTGTTTCTTTAGTAAACTGAACATTTGATCGGACTAGTTTGTACAGGATGTTAAAGTAAAGATTCAGGATTTATTTTATGATGAACACATTAAGTAATAACAGCAACAAATAGACACAGTAGGACGCACTATTTATACAGGATGTTCAAAGAAAAGTATTCAGAGCTTAGAGTGAATACTGCTCATCAAATTGAATAAAAAATGTCTAATAAAACGTTCGCAACTCAATATTAATTTACCAACCTACATTCACTAGACATTTTCTATTCAGTTCGTCGACTGCTATCTACCACAATTTTCCTCGTTGTAAGACCCAGCTTAATCCTTTTATACACCACAGAAATTCTGAAACTGTTATCAACATTCTGTACAATCAGTCCTCTTACTCGACTGAAAGAGTATCATAAATGTATCCGTTCGAGTACAGTAGTTGGCGGTTTGTTGGATAAAAGATGATAGCGGATGGTTGCAAAGGGGTTCGATAACGTGACGTCGAAACTGAAATGTTCCAGGTGACATGTATTCGCGACAGACCACCGGGTCAGGTGCGCCTGGGTCCAGTAGCAGTTCAGCTAAGACTCCGGATTATACTGGCTACTCCGCATATGGTAATTACGCTGACACCAGTTATCCTCAGCGTTCATATCAGGGAGGAGAAAGCAACCAAGGTGGGTATGCCGCCAGCGCCCCTAAACCCCAGCAAGGCTTTGATTTCAAAGAGTGGCCCACCTCATGACCATTTTAATTGACCCGTGATGGAGAGATGCGCTGAATGGCTTGGCCTTGCTCGTGGGTTATTTCTTATCACACATACACACATATATAATCACATAAAATACCGCAAACTTCTGTGTATTGATCGTGAATCTGCGCTCGAACAATTGGGACATTCTTTCAGTAATTCTCTTATCGTTCTGTTCTCTTCGAAAATGCGGGGGTAAAAAAACACAAAAAAAAAAAACAAAAAAATGGGAAAAAGCTATGCTGAGTGATTTGGTGTCGGTGCTCGATTTTATGCAGAATTTTCACTTGGATCTGGTTGTTGTTACGGTGATTGGACATTTTTTTCCTAATTTTCTTTTTTTTTACGTGCATACGTTCGGGAGGTTCATGGATTCTCGTAAAGAATGTCTCGATCGAGCCCAGCGTGCGTCGTTCGCGAGCGGTCGTATCTCACGGATAGAACGAATCGACGCTTCACGGACATATCTTTTTTCTTCTTGCAAATCCATCGATCGACGAGACTTGGGAGTTTTGTGAAACGGAAGCGCGAAGGAAAAGAGGGTGTTAGGTTGCTCGAATGATTTGATTTCTTTGATCGCTCGCGAGAACGGCCCGTGATTCTCATTTCTGTCGGGTTTTGATGAATATACATATAAATATATATACATAGATATATACAAAGAAAAAAAATCAGACGAAATGCATGGATATCAAGAATATTTACAATGAAAAAAGGGATTGAACACACCCATGGTGCAAGCGAATTTTTGTAAAACACGGCACTGGGGATTACAGAGGGCACGAAAGCGGAAACGTAGAAGTATTAATAAGAAGTAACAAAAGAAACTACTAGATCGAGTGGAATTTATTCTAAGCGAAAGATAATTTAAACAAAAAAGTCGGTATACAGCGAGTGTAAAGAAAGATAAATGTTCACGGAAATGCTGATGAATATTTAATTACTCGAAGCAGCATTTGATAAAAGAAAAGGGAAAAAGGAACGAACGCAGGGGGTGAATGAGCGCGAAATAAAAAAGAAACGAAAATTGAGAATTTCACTTCTCAGCGTACGGCACAAATTTTTTCCCCGATTCACGACTCGTTCACCTCTTTTAACTTTTAGCGAACGCCTCGGTAATATTCTGAACATAAGAGATATAATTAAAAGTATAAAAAAACGAAGGAAATATTCTATTTACGGTCTCTCCGGTGATGAAAGGTCAGCGAACGGATCGACTTTTTGCACACTCAGAGACACCCGTCCCTCCACGATCTCGTATTTATTATTATTATCGATTAATTAATTAATTAAAATAGTTGTTAACGCTGGAAATAACCGACGAAAACAAAACGACAAAGCATGAGAACGTAATTAAACTCGAAGTAAATTTAAGTAAGGTGTTCAACAAGAAAACACACAGGCTGACTTATACCTAAACTACAGATAGAAAGGGAGAGAGAGAGAGAGAGGGAGAGAGAGAAAGAGTGAGAGAGGGAGAGATAGTGTAAAGTAAATGATTTTGAATACGATTGTATGTATATATAATGTAACTATTTGACAGCAGGGTGCAGTTTCCTTAAGCATCTATTATTATAATTCGTTCTTTTTTTTTAATTATTTTCACGTCATGTCGTTAGTAATAATATTTAGAGACCGTATTGTCTATTCCTTTCGTTTTTTTCTTCGAACTCTCTTTCGCTGTTCGACCTTCTCACCGATTCAAATTTCGTGGTCTGGTCCTTTTCCGTTTCCAATCGTTTCTATACGTAGATATGCACAGTTTTTTTGTCCATTCTTTGTTTTTCTGCTTCCGTGAGAGTTCTTTTTTTTGTTTATTTTAATTTTGGAAGGAAGAGGACGAGAAGGGAAACGAAATGAATTTAAGAAGATGATGGAGCAGAAGAAGACAAAGTAAAAAAACGAACGAAATAAGTAATGAAATTGTATCATAAGAACTTTTCACGACCGTCAGACGGGTTTCTGTACGGGGCATGTATTTGCATCAATATATGGAAGCTAGTTTATTTTTTACCTCGGATTTATCATAGTTAATTATTAGGCACGCGCGTTTAAGGCTAACCGATTATTGTTACTATTAATTATATTACTTCTACGAATAATTATTACCTACTATTATAATAACACTTACTATATTACCATTATACGAAAAAAAACTATATTTACAGCTATTTACTGTTGCGACTGCTCCTACTGCAACCGCTGAAACGATTGCACTTACTATATATACATATATATATATATATACACATATATATAAATATAGAATTACACGAAACACTATTAATTATTACCGTCTACGTAATGTATAATTAATGAAATATTGTACGATGATGATGATGCTTAATAAGTGTTTAAATTTTTAGATGATTAGAGAGAACAAGCGAAAAGAAACGATGAGATCATTATGGAATCTGATGATGATATATACGATATATATGATATGATATGCTGGAGGGAGGGGTAAAATTATTATTAATTAATTAATTAATTAATTATATCTTCGTGTGATGGTTACTCGACGGGGGGCGTCGATCTGAAAAGTCTACCTGATTAAATATATTATATATATATGACTTAATTGTATTTACTCTGTAGGATTTACCATAGTATCTAAACGAAAGGCATATTTCGGAAGAATGCTCTCAAAATGCTCATGTTTATTAATACTGAGCGGGTCGCGTTGTGTCTTAATTTTTGTCAATAAGGTGATGATGATAATGATGATGAATAATTAAAATAATAAATCGCCAAGTATTACAAAGCGCGCTGTTAAACGTAACGTGTAATTTTTCAATTTTTGTACGAGGTCACAAGATAATTGTAATTAGTAGGTTACGAGCTACACGGATCAGTAATTCTTTCTTTTTTCTTTTTTGATAAGCTTCCTCGTTGTTATTGATCTCAATACGATTAGCCTCCCCCTCCTCATAGTATCTAAATAACGTTAATTGTTTTCCTTTTTTCTTTTGTCAACAATTTGCATTGTCCGAAACTTGAACTCTCGATGCACCGGAACGATCTTCTCTCTTTTTTTTCTTTTGTTTTCATCTCATTGATAAATCGAGCTTCGCCGATCAATTCTGTACTTATCAAGTGTTTTCTACTTTGAAAGAAGAATGTAGAGAAACGTTTTATGATCGTTTGACAAATTTCCTTGTTGAAGCTCTTGTTGAACAATATATCACGTAGTTAACTATAGAACACACGAATGGTTACGGAAAAGTCGACGGGATCGAGGATGTGGCATCAACAAAACGCGACTTGTGGAAACTTCTGGGATCAACGCAATAATAACACAATTAAACCGACTAAACGAAAAAAGTGAAGATAACCTAAAGACAAGAAAAGACGAGAAGGGAGCTCAATCAAACAAACGAACCGTTTTTACACTAATTTTTATGATAATTACACGACACATGTGGCACGTACTCTCGACAACAGTACACACACACAGACACGCACGCACACGTACATTTAATACGCGCATAAACTAATTAAAGAAAACGAAAAGGATAAGCCACAGGTTATTATCGAACATCCGAGTAAATAGTAAATTTAATAAGAAGCTGAACGTAGATGAAACGAAAGAAAGAAACAAATAGCGTGGATTTTGTGGTTGTTTCTAAATAATACGTTATTTAACACATACTTGGGAGAGAATGAGAATGGGAGAGAGAGAAAGAGAACGAAAGAAAGGGCGCGCGCGAAAGGGAAGGAGAGAGAGAGAGCGCGGCAAATTTACATTATATAGAGAAGAGAAAAAGAGTTTTTATCTCTACGGCTGTTTTTCAGAACTTATTTTATAAAGTAATATAAATAAAGGAACGTAAAAAAAATAAGAACAAGAACCACTAGTAATATCGATTATGATTATAATTATTAACTAACTGTATTGTATTCCTTACTATTATCGATTTTTAAATAAACCTCACGGCGTAAATTAAAAACGGGTTTTTAAGTGTACATGCAAAGCGTTGGGAGAAAACGATTATTATGTCGATACTATCCTTGTTTTTTTCTCAATTCTTTTTATTATACTGTACATACACACGTGATAATTAAGGATAATTAAACGTTCAAAAAAGTAACCGTTCGTTGGAATAGAAAAGCGGGTTTAATTAATTTGTAAAATTAATCGATTAACGAGTCTCACGGGGACAACATGTATGAACACTGAACGAAAAGTAATAACATTTAACAAAGGTGAAATGAAAAAGAAATATAGTTGCCTTGCCGCACTTGTACATACATAGATTTTAGGGTTACGGTGGAAGTAATTGATGTATCGATATAATAACGAGCGGTAGCAATGGATTTGAAAAATAAAGTACATACCACGCACACACACACACACACACACACACACACACACACACACACACACACACACACACACACAAAACGATGACAGGAAAAAGAAACTAGCGGGACTATTCGAATAATTGACGGTTAATAATTAAATAACAGATAATATATTTATATTATTAACGCAATATTATTAGTATTTTTCAATACAAAGATAACGTGTCTAATTAACGTAATTAACGTAGCAAATAGGGAATGATACTTTGATTCTAGCCGTTGTTACTACCTGTCGTGTTTCGCGATGTTTGCGATTTCGCGATTTGCTCTCAGGGTTGTTACTGTCTTTATTTTTCCTCTTTTCATTTTTTTATCCTGTTCCTTTTTCTCTCTTTTTTTTGTTTAAATAAGTTCTCCCTGTCTTAAGATCGCTCATTCGAGAGTTGTGTTTTATTTATACCGTTTTGTTTTAAGTCGACTATCGCACACCAGAAGACAAACTTGGCTCAGTATTTCGCTATTAATTTTTCCCTTTCTGGTCTTCATGTAATATTTATTGTTCACGCGTGGGACTGACTTCTTATTAATCATATATTAAGTATCGAAAATCGCGGACAGCTTTTTAGATGTATTCGTTACTTTTAAGACGCCGCAACGGGGAGTGTGTAAACAAATAGAAAAGTATTGCATTCGCTTTTACACTTTTACAGATCTTTCGTTTTTTTTTAAATATAGCATATACATACCTCCTTTCCCGTGATTTTCCTATTTCTTCGTGCATTTCGCGATTTCCGTTCAAATCGTCGCTTCTTTTTAGTAAGTTTCGTCCTTTCTTTTTTAATGAATTTCCCTCGAACACGTGATCTAACGTAATCGCCTTAGTTAATTTCGTTTTAACTTAAAATTAAGTAGCGCACGCGTCGAATCCTTCTCTTTTCTGTTCAATCGAGACGAAGTGAAAGGAATAATAATAATAATATTAATAATAATAATAAAAGAAAACGATAAATATATTGTAATTCCGAGGGGCGTTGCATGTCTGTTTTAATAAACGTTTAACGCATACTCGACGTCCCGCTCACTGAAGACTGGTCATATAATTAAATAATTATACTTAAATACTTACTATTCGTAATCGTGTAATCTTATAACGCGAAACAGTTCTTTTTTTTTAACGATGAGTTTTTAATCGTAACTTTAATGGATATTGTTATTAGTTCGTACTGACGCGTATTGGCCATTGCATTTTTACACGTAAAAAACACAGACATACACATACACACGCTCTGGGACGTAAACGCATTTTTGTCATCCTCTTATCGTGTTCGAAATTTCCTTTGTTTCACAAACTACTTTTCAGTCACTGTTGCAAGCACAAATTCATATCGATGATAAGTATGATAAAAATACCACTGCCTGAGCCTATTCTTTGCCTATCTCGTTTCGTTCTTTTCGGTTCTCACCGTTTCCAAAATGGTAATCAAACTCCGGACACTTCGATGCATCACCCAGTGAGATGAAAGACAGATAGAAGGTGATCGTGATCGGTATAGTATTCAGGTGGTGCGATTTTCGAATCACACACGGCGCGAGGCACGAGAACATGAAAAAAGATACTTGAAAATGTGTGTTACACATGTACATGCGTATACAGACACATACATTCACACTCACAGACACTCACATACTGAGATTCTAAATTACGTTTACATAGATGCAGCTAAGGGATTAAATTCTAATTAAAATGGATAATAGGACAAAGCGGAGTATGTACAGTAGCGAAGGGAAACGTTCTACCACAAGAGACACATCAATTCTAAATGTACATTTATGTTAAGTGCCCTGCTAAACGTGGGAGAAACTGATATTGTGTAAAGAATATTACGACACGTGTATACACACCCATCGACACACACGTTCACACCGTACATTGAAATCGATTTAAAAAAAATGATTGGGATGTCCGAAGGTTCTTGACACGAAACGGAGCAAGATAACTGAAACTCGAACCAGACAGAGAGGGAGAGAGAGAAAGTATAAGAGAGAAAACGATTTTACGCTGTTTGTTTTTTAGTGAATGGAATTCCTACAGTTAAACGAACGAGAATCGATCGCGATCCAGTTTATCATATTCTTTAGTGCGAAGTATAGAAGGTTCTAAACGTAGAGGGCGAACGAAAATGAAGAAGAAGAAAAAAATAACAGTCGACTATGAAGGACGATCGTAATGATAATAAATGAAATTGTTAACTGTAATAACATGACCTGTATACTTGTAAACTTTTAGCATTATATATTGGTAAGATCGTGTGCCCCCCAACGAGCCGGACTCATTAGAAATATTTAAATAGCGGAACGATAAATAATAGGAGACGACAAAGAAACATGGAAAATGATAAATAATTTGTTAGTAAGATTATAAAACGACGTGTCGATCGTGTCGGTTGTTTGTTGTTCTTGTTGTTGTTGGCTCGAGGACAAACTGAACAACGGCCGTCACCGACGCGATCATCGCGGCTACGTAAAGAAACAAAAAGTGAAAGAAAGAAAAGAAATAAAAGAAAAAAGTATCCCGATTGTTCGTCGCGTTTTACCTCAGAAATAAGGATACGTTTAAGGATCTTTACGCTCGCACGCTTTCTGTCCATCTAATCCCCAGTGCCCCAATTAAGTAGAGCAAACTATGTCTGTACCGACAGGGGTGTTTGACTTCGAGGGAAAGAAAATAAAGAAAAATAGAAAAAAAAAGTTATATCAAACACGTTTGAGTTCACGGAAACAAATTTTCGAGACTCTTCGAGACTTGAAATGAAGTCGAACACTCCGCAGTAGCAGTAAAAGAAAAACCAGGCCAAAGCGCATTGTCTCTGACCTAATTATGGTCGCTTAAGGAACAGTCGAACTATAAAGCTATAGAGTCGAATGAATAAAGAAAAAAAAATACAGGCTAGAATATATGGTGAGGGAGTAAGGAGAATGATATAATAGACGGAATCATGGATATTCAGAACGAATCACACAATACACGTTTTACGAGAGCGAGCGAGAGCAAGAGAGAGAGAGAGAGAGAGAGAGAGAGAGAGTGACAGAGAGAAAGAGAAAGAGTGAAAGAAGAATTTTTTTGTCGCGATGAACACATTATAATATGCGCGTTAATGGATAGTAACGATTATTAATGAACGATGATGATTATTATTATTAATTAATTAATTATTATTATTATTATTATTAGTATTTACCTACTACACACCCGTACATTCACACACGAAGAGAGAGAGAGAGAGAGAGAAGTGACGTCGAGAGAACACACGTTTACATGCTATTCTATCCTGTATCTATATTATTCATTGCAACATATATGTATGTACACGCACTCGTATGTCTGCTCGTGTAAATGTATACCTTCAACAAAAGAAACAAAGAACAATTGAATGATACGCAGAAAGGAAATATATCGATCTTTAGGGGTGTCATTTTTTTTCTGTCATAAAAGTATGTACATTTTCGTATGTACGAACATATGTATACCACATCTATACACGATCTGATACACACATACACACAATGTCTTTTGTTTTATTTGTTCGTCTCGTGACGGAGACTATAGCAGGGTCTAACAAAGGGGTGGAAATATTCCGGTAAAATATTGTTGAGTCGCGACAAAATTCGAGAGGAATATCGGGAGAATAGAGGAAGGAATCATGGCGAGGAAGAGAGTGAGAGAACGTGTACGATTGTGAAAGGGTTGATCGATTAGGGAGACGGGAGTAGCATGAGCCCATTGTTCGAGTAATTTACACGATTTACCCATAGTTTAGCTTTTAGTTGATTCGAAACTATTTCTTGGAGACTGAACGTAGTCTAACATCCCTAAACGATATCTCACGTGCTACACTAATTAACGGTTATCGATTTCGATCATATTCATATAATCATTTTATGGAAGTATATATGTGTATGTATACATGCGCAGGAAGTTAGCAGTTTCTCCAAATTCAGCTAAACACATGTATGTACACGCAGGTGGCTATTTTCAACAGTTGCTATTATCGTCACTGTTCTTTACATCATACTACTATTCTTTTCTTCTTTTTTTTTGTTCGATTTACGATTGTAAACTGTATTATGACCTGCTACTGTTCCACCATTGTTTTCGTAGCTGTTTTTCCAATTTTTACTGACCTGATTGCGGTAGTCACTATATTCGCGAAACACACAACCTACGCGTAAATATATATATAAATATAATAGTTCATAGGTCGTCACATTTGCAGAAAATTCGTTCGATCGTCGCGTTCGTCGAGTATAACGTACCATTTACTTTCCTCGTACAAACGTGATAAGTTGAGGGATAAGAATAGACGTAAATCATGTTAATAAGTCGAGTTGTTAGCAGACGATTGAATAGAATCGACGAACTCCTTTGTTTGAGCCGGAGAGAAAGAGGGAGACGAGAAGACAGGAAAATTTGGTATCGAGAGGATTCTAACGGTTTTTAGGAAGAGCTGCTAGCAGTTTCTTTGATCTACTATACTTTTTGGATACGATTTTACTCACACAGGCATCTCTTAGGATACTCTTAGTGTTAACAAACGACAAAAAGAAAAGAAGAACGTGAAGAAAGGAAACGACAAGGTTTTTTAATCGTTCGTGTAAGCATTTCTCAAATACATATGTACGTAATAATATACCTCATCATAATTAAACGAAACGTTTAAACAACCGTTCTCGACGAGGCGACGATGCTGCTTCTTCTTTGTTCTTGGAGTTCCTAAAAAAAAAGTAATAAAAAACGATCGTCAGTCCTTTTCGTGTGATAAGTCCTTCGCTGGTTAGCCGATATCGATCGTACAGTATCGTCCAGCGACGATTCTACTTTTTACGCGTTACAGTACATACATACACACACACACGTATTCCTCTGAAGAAAATAAATCGATTTTATCACTGTAAGGGATTAGAAACGCGTCGTTACGGTCGCCACGCTATTATAGTTAAGCACAAATACCAGCACGCGATTCGCATCCGACGTCGAACAGCCTTCTCTACACTCCTGCGATCGTGAGTTACTCGATAGAAATCAAAAGGACTTAAGAACGATAGCCTCTAGTTCATTCAAGCGCGATTCGCGTCGTCTGGAACGTCATTCTCAAGTGAAATTTTATTATTTATCATTTTACGGTCTGATTTAAATCTCTTATCACAGATTGGTACATGCGTTCGTGTTAAACAATTATTTTAAGGGATTGCCTGTAGATAATGTTGACAATAATTCATTAACACGTTGACTGTCATGGCAGCATAATTAAATTGAACAATTTTTTATGTCATCAGGAACAGTGACACTCAGGAATTTATGAAATTATTCGTACAGAAGAGGGAAAGAATTATGTGTGAATATATTTCTGTCGTATTGAATAAATATACCTGAAAAAGAATTCAACCATTTTGTCTCTAATTTTGATAAACCTTGTGAAAATCTGAGAAATATGAGCTAACGATACAAAGTCTCAAATATACGATCGAACAGTCCTTAATATTTTCTTCCTTCTTGACCAAGTCTAATTAGCTATGACACACAACGTGTTAATTGTTCATATAATAATATTCTTACGTGACGGTGACATTCCAGATAACGTGAACGAGACCTTAGCAAATCGTCGATCGATCATTCAACGCTTAACGTCCATTTCTCAGATGCATGTTTCCCTTTTTCCTTTTTTTATATTGTTTATATCGATCAGAAAGAGCCGACAAACGAGGTCCGAGACGCCGAGCGTCGCGTGTCGTCTGAGAGACCGATGTTAGGTGTTCATGGATCGACGCGAGTTCAGACTGGACCCTAAATTAAGTATTCCTCGTTTCGAGCAAGCTTCTCCGAGAAATTGTTTAAAAAATTACGAGAATCCTGCGACGGTAGCTCACGTTTTTAGAGCGTTCTCTTAAGTAAGTCTCTAAGCGATTCGGGACCCGAAAGAAACGTTTTTCAATTAAGTACACTAGTTAATTAATGATAATAATTCATAGAGATATATCTCTGAAGGCAGAAGTACAACGTTGAGGATTCGCCGGACGGGGTTTGAAGGGTTCAGAGTTGCGAGAGGGGTAGGTTTCGGATAAGAAAGAACCATAAACGAGCCTTAAATCGATGATACTTTTACTGTTTATATAGAATCTACTGATTAATGTTAGAGACGGTACGTCCAGAGATCAGAGAGATACAAAACTTGTTAGATCGTTATTACGGATATTAATTAATTAAGGGATTAAACGTAATGGTTAATTGCCGAATTAAATGAGCGACCGCGGTCTTTCAGGTCGGCGGATTATTCAACCGAATGAGTCGTAATAAGTTCACCCCTGCATTTAAAAGAAAACGCGACCGATCGATCGATCGATCG
Source organism: Macropis europaea (assembly GCA_916610135.2). Taxonomy (NCBI): domain Eukaryota; kingdom Metazoa; phylum Arthropoda; class Insecta; order Hymenoptera; family Melittidae; genus Macropis; species Macropis europaea. Next base: position 30,349,235 of record OU744344.1, read on the forward strand.
ATGCTTCGAGGCAAATGTGACGATACGCGAACCACGTTTTTTTTTTGTTCTTTTCTCATTTTTCGTTTTCAACGTAGAGTATAGACTTTTTCGATGGTCGAGAAACGAGAGTACAAGCTGGGATCGCTTGACTCCATTAGAAAATCACTTTATTCTAATTCTTAGAGAGATATATACAATACCTCCTGTACACCGATTTAATTAACAAAATATTATTAGCGATCGGCATACGAACGAAACACGAGACTCGGGTTTAATAATAATAATGAATTCTAGGTATTTAACGAGTCCTGTACGCGCATGCACTAATCTTAATCCATAGATAACTGTTTGTAATTTTAATCGAGTAATATTTAATGTTTCGATGTGCATCTTATCATCGTATTACGTGTGTACGTAGAAAACAGAAGGAGAATCGTGAGAAGGACATAAGAGACATGAGATCGAACAGGGTCGGCTGGTGGTTGGAACGAATTTTCGAGAACCCATTTGTAGTCCGTGTTTAAGTTCTATTCGCTAAGGTATCCCCCATTAAAATTAGTTAACGACTGAATTAAGGGTGAACAAAGGCTGAGAAAAGAATTTTCATTGTTGCTCATTCCAAGATCCCTTGAAACGGTCCTAATAAGACTGACGCTCTCGGATTAAAAACCAAAAACCGAAAAAAATATAGAAAAAAAAAGAACAAATTGTACAGATCGCAAGAGAGATAGATAGAGAGAGAGAGAGAGAGAGAGAGAGAGAGAGAGAGAGAGAGAGAGAGAGAGAGAGAGAGAGAGAGAGAGAGAGAGAGAGTGAGAGAAAGAGAGAATCGTTTGTACAGTAAGTTGTTCAACGACAAAACCCTGCGTGTTGGTAAATCCTAATAATTTCGCGTTAAAGAAGAATAAAGAAAACGGTACTCTTAGCTTATATTTAATTAACGATATACTTTTTCGCTGAGTAAAATACGTCCAACGACCACTGCCCTTTGTAAGGAAAATCGAACACACACACACATACAGACACACGGATAAGAAGAACCTTAATCGACGAAACGACGAAGAAAAAGTAAGGAGGAACGATGAATCGGTGTACCTCTAATGGCGTCTGAGAAGAAGAGAAATGAAAAAGAAAGAAAGAAAAGAGAAACTCGCCTCTGCTTTTTCTCCTGCGAATCACAGACGATTTGGAAATATTGCCGTTGTCACTTCAGGCTTAGAATTATTAAACGATGCGGTGACGATGTATCCTCATGGGTACTAGGATAAGGGAACTTAATTAAATGATAAATCGACGTGTCAAAGTAACTGCTATCGAACTATTTACTCTCTGTAATTATGACTGTAGCGAATTACCGCCTGTAAAAAAAATACGGAACGAACGGAAAACTCTTTTTAACTGTTGTTGTTGCTATTATTTTCTATTGTAACTAATGGATGAATTAATTGTCACGGAATGATTTCGCTGATTTTCTCGAAACGAGGGGATGTCGTCAGAGAAAATCCACGGCTTCGCGAAGCCGATGAGCGCGTTATCAGCGTAGCTCTAAGTTTCTCGATAAGGCGAACGCCTGGCGTTCAAATCGAATCATCCGTTGACACTGAGCCAGCTGGAGAAAATGTCAGAAGCGTGTGTCTGCGAGAAAGGGAGAAAAAGGTTTCAGATGGAAGACAAAATTGGTGTACTTTGACAAATTTATGAACGAAGGAACGAACGTACCGTGCGAGTGTGCGATGAGAAACAAGCGGACAAACATTGAAAATAAAACGGGCTGCTGCTGATGTAAAAAAAATAGGGAAGACGGACGGGTAGATAGGTAAATAATAAGCGATTTAACCAGAGAATTATTACGTTAATTTCGCGGTCACTCGCGAATGTCGCTCCTCGGGTTATAACTAATTAGAGAAACGCCGTTTTTAAGGTTATATCGACTAACTCACGTTTATTGTATTGAATAAATGACGAAAATAGTTTAAAGGCTATCCTAACGTTTAACGGTCTAGTTTAATCTCGATAATTAACGGATTAAAAGAAGAAACAAAGGGAAACTCGTTACCTCCGCCTAAGGAATAGTTTGTACAGAAAAAAACAAAATCGTAGCTGATTAAGAACGAACTCGAGGCGAACAAAGCAAACAGAATAAATAAGCTAAGTACTACGAAGTAGATTTTCGGGGGTCGGGGGAGGATAATTAAATACTCGAAAGTATACCAAAAGTGCTGTAAAAAAAACTGAGACAACAGAACGGAAATCACTTTTGTTCGAATGATAAGAAATCATAATTAAGGGAAATTTTTGTTCGATTGGAATTCGGTTTTTTTCTTTCTATGTTTCTTTTAGAATTATTTAACGTTTCGATGAAACGATTTGGAAAACGTGTCTTAAAATCACGTGATCACGCGTTGATTCTAGTATTCGTAAACAGAGGAATTAAATAAACAGAGAGACAGGGAGAAAGGGTTTCGTGAGAGAGAGAGAGAGAGAGAGAGAGAGAGAGAGAGAGAGAGATGGGGGGGGGGGGGGGGGGGGGGGGGGGGCTTTGGAAAACCCGGATCGTAGGTAAAATCGATATAATTATTGATTAAGGGATAAGTTGTGTACAAATGTATTATAAATTGATACGATTATCTCAGAGGTACCTTTTTACACGAAAAAATCGATGAAACTGTCAGCTTCAGAGCACACGAAACACATATACACACAGCGACACGATATTTAAGTAGAATTTCACAACCCGAATTTTTCTGTGAGCGACGACGAGGGGGAGGGGACACAGGTTTTCGGGCCTTTTTTGGGTGCACGAAGAGAGGCAGCCGAAAGCGCGTAGGGATCACTAATTAAGCTATCGATTATTATCTCTAATTAATTAAATTCAATTAATTAACAAAGCGTAAAGTCAGTCGACGTTAAGACCGTGTTGCGTAGACGATGTAATTTAAACATAGAGCGCGAGACGAAGATATTTTCTAACGAAACAAACAAATGCCAATCATTGTGTTCTCGTGAGAATCATAATTATTCCATAACTCTTAAGTGAAACGAAACGCCGCGTTTATCTAACTCGTTGATTAGTCGTTGTAATTTTAATTCTTTTGTTAAGAAGAGCAAAGCTGAAGATAATATAGAGCGTTGGAGGGAGTGTGAACGAGACAGTGCGAAAGTTGAAAGTTGTTGAAGCGTGATAGTAACATGAATGAATCCGCGAATCGATCGCGAAAATGATTGTCGTGTCACCAGTGAGCGTTTGTTTGAATACAAAAAAAAATTTGCAGAGTGAAACAAAGAGCGGATGAGAGAGAATAAATGAATAAAGAAGAAAATTGTCGACAGACTGAACAGCTGACGAAACAAACGATTCTAGTAATACAAAAGAACATATAGTTTGTACGTGACGTACAAGCGGCGCGATTCGCGCCCTCCAGGTTTAAGGTTTGCCAAATCTCTTCGATAAGGTTAAAAAAACGATAACACACGCGAGACAAAGTTAACGAAAAAAACGTTTATTAAGCTGCATTACGTGTATAGTGCGTAGAGAAGTACTTGCATTAAAAAGAATCATAGCTAAACCGTTAGTGCTTATCGCGACGATGTGATGTGAAAGTGCAGGCGCAATATTTCCAAATCGATACTCCCCCAGACCATCTCGAATTTTCATTGAAAAATCCCTTTGAAACTGCAATCGAGAATTTCGAGAAGGGCCGAAGTGACACCGGAATTTTCTAATTTTTCCTTTCCAATTAAACAATTTCGAAACGGCCCAGATAGCGGTGAATTCGTTGGACATTCGATTTGATGCGATGCACGGTGAGCGAGGGAAGGGAGAAAGGGACAGAGACTACCTCGAAGAATTCGAGAATAGCGGTAATAGTGAGCTAGCGATCGTTATCTAATTTTAGCGATATTAGTTAAACTGATAATAAAAGAGTGACTGGTGGAGAGGATCGATCGAAGAACGAGATCGTTCGAGTGAATGTCGTCGCGTGTTGATTCATTAATTGATCGATGCGGATCTGTAGATTAATTGTTGACGATTTACTGTCGAGAAGTAGAAACACAGAGAGCTCATAAAATAAATACAGGAAAACAGAGAGTCCCTTGCCACTGGTGTGAGTTGCCGTAGTCGTAAAGAAAAAGGGAGAAAAAAAAAGATAAGCCAACATGAATCCGCCGTTTGTCAGGAAGAATTGGGGTGGAATCAGAGGACGGATAAAGCGAGGAGACAAATAGGGTAGAAAGATAAATCATGGACAGGGTGGGTGGGTATAACGAGTCACAGTACATCGGTATATAGAGACAAAAAGGAATTGTCCTGACTATGAGGTTTTTTAATATTTTGTTCAGGGGTAGGTACACGTAGCGAGGTCGAGAAAAAAGGGGGTTGCATTAGGAAAACGATGAATCGAGATTGTTGGATCGAGTGTCAGGAAGGTCGTATTTGGGGAGGGCAGAGTTGTGTTCGTGAATTGCTAATTTTTTTTTCTTTTGCTTTTACATTTTTCACGGAATACACATCTTCAAAATCTCCACTCCTATACCCGCTCCCCTCACTCCCAACGACACATAAACAAGCAGTACTATTACTGCTACTGTACTACTACTACAGCTACAACTACTATTACTACTACTACTACTACTATATTACTACTATTATTAATTACGATTATTATTAATTGTCATTATTATTATTACTATTATTATTATTCATCAAATACACACACATATATATATAAATATATATATTAATATACTTAACGGTGTTTCTAGTGGATTAATTGATTAATTGATACTTAAGATATTATATATATATATATATATTAATAATATTAATAATAACGATTATAATGATGATGATATATATATATATATAAAAATGATGATAAGTTGATATGCTGATAATTATTATGATGATATAATGATAATATAGAAAAAAAGAGTGGATCATTATTCGTAAAGTACATAATATGGTATAGATTATGAGGATGAATTAAATAGAAAATGATATTGATGAAACCTGAAAACGACTCGCTTATCTTATCTAATCGAATCCAAACAATCTTCTCCCTTCGTTTTCATTAGAATTAATTCTCGTTTTAAGTAGCTAGTAATTAGACTCTTAGCAAGACTTAAAACACTGCACAGTCGATGTTCCTTCAAATTTTCACGGAATTCGCCGAGTAATCTCAAAACGAGTGAGAATTTATGCAAACCGACATAGAGTACTCTAGGGCGTAGAAACATAATGTTTGTGTGGAAAAAAATCTCTGCGAATGAATCAAAGAGAGGTACGAATGAAGGCGAGCTTGCGAGTGTGCGTGAAGAGATAGCCCTTTTTTTCACGTTGTTTCAAAATTTGTTACTAGCCACACCCTTCGATTGTTCGCCTAAATTCTATCATTATAGAGTAGACAGCCTTGTACTTTCTTTTCGCCGCTTCTGTTTTGCAATTGACTGAATACCATCGATTGAATCGAAGACAGAATTTTGTTGAACATTCTCGTAGGTTACTCGGTTTTTTAAATCTCGAGACGATTTTTATTTTTGGAAATTCCAGTTAACGATTTTCGTTCAATCATTTTCTGGAACAGCTTTTTTTTCCAAGTCAAACGTTATCACGCGCACGCGAATTTTTTTCGAATAACTACAACGAGTAGGATGCAGTTACAGAGGTGGTCCACTATTTTAAAAAATTCTCTTCTTTCTGTTGAACCGTTTTTTTTTTTTGCGTCGTTTACGGCGGAGACAAGCTTTTTCAGTGGTGCAGTGTTTTATGCGTTCACCGTGTTCCCTCGAGACTGTACCCGGAAAAACTGTTTCAAAATTTCCGTCTCGTTGCACGGACGTCATGTCAATTTCAACGGTGGAAAAAGAATATTAAAAAATCCTTAGATTCGAGGGAACTCGGTGAAATTTGGTACTCAATGGCGAAATCATGCTGAACGATCAATCTTCAGAACAGAGGAATTTCGCCACGAGTATTCATATTAAATTTAAGCCGGACATTTCGGAGTAACAAAATCACCCGATCATTTATCCTTGTTTTGATGCCACGCTGTCGGTGAGGGGCGTGTTAGGGATTCTCCTTGTCACCTAATTTCCTCCTTTGTGTCCCGCAGATACCGTCCCGATCCCAAAGTTCAAAAACACCGAAACCGGGAGTCCAAGTTTCATTCCCAACGGAGACGCAGCACCGGGTCCTCAACGATTTTCCTTGACCCAGCACACGAATTATCATCCTTACAGGCGCTAGAGAATACCCCAAGGACTATCAACCACCCAGACCCGTCACCCTAGGTTCCCATAAATCGCGAGAATAGAGAAGAGAGAGGTTGGCCGTCCGGTGACTCATGAAGATAGAGAGAAACAGGTGAAAAAAGGGATGAGAATCGATTTCGGTGGTGTAGATTCGATGATTTTCGAAAGCCATCCTCTTGCTTGACTATTCGAAGCCCAGCAGAGTCCAATTTTGACGCTATATTACGATAATTAATTTTATAGAGGCCCCTTTTGTGCTCGTTTCGATAATAGACCGTAAGATTATCGATTAAGGATTATATAAGTTACGTGCAAGTGTAAGCAAGCGTCCTTTTAAAAAATTAAGGTTACAATTAAGGCCGCCCACTTAGCTGTTACGAATCCATTAAGCTACCATTAAATTTTTAGTATGAGACCCTTTTGCAACGTTAGCTTCGTAGCGACCGAGGGCTACTATTTTTTTTAATTTTTACATGTAGAATTACTACGGAAATCATGGCGAAATCAGTAGAATTATTTAAGAAGAATACTTCAACGTAATCATTTAAGAACGTAGTGAAATTTGGGGTGGTTCTTTAATCGTGGTAGTGCAACGTTTTTTGGAATTTAGATCTGCATCGAGTTCCAGTCGGTTCGATTAATATAGAAATTCGTAGGATCGCTGAAACATTCTAGAGACCTCTTGAAGACACGACGGAAAGCTTCCTTCGAATCTCGAAGTGGATCGGTCGAGGCATATAGACGCTAAGGTTTTATATTAATTATTAAGGCCGTTGTGTATGAAATAAATTTTGTACCGAACATTGTAAGCGCGAGGCGGAGAGAGAAACATTGCACTAGTTTAATCCTTGCTTCTTTCATTCGTACACTTAAGGTCACCGGTGTTTTATCGATAAGCACTACGATTAAGTTAATCAAGGACGTAATATAAGCTTTTGCTGCTTGCACGTTACGATACATTTTGATATATTTATTTCTCGCTGCACAGTCTGTTCGTTTTTTATACGTATAGTTATCATATAGACGTTTAGATTAATTCTAGAGTATATCGACGATCGTAATATACATTTTTTTCGTAGCTTTTACATATGTATTTTCGGCACGAATCGACGCTTTTACAATCCAGTCGCTCCTTTTTCCATGCTCGATAGAAATCGTATCTCGTTCAGTCGAATTCAATCAGCCTCGTTATCAGATCCTTCCCATTAACACGATTTCCTCTTCGATTCCTAACTTCGTTTCATCCCGATCATCAGCTTCCTCCTGATATTATTTCATTCTGCGGTCGACACGATCGTTCGGCTGCTCGGTAATCGAAGAGGTTGAACGGAGGCGACTGCTATAGCAAAGACACTAAGATTAGCCTGTTCAGGGCCACTCCCCACACTCGCCATTTGTAATTTCTTTAATCATTCACTTCTATGCACTTTTTCACTTTCATTTTTCATATTTCCTTCGACTATCTTACACTTTATTTGTATATTTCTAATTATTTGTTATTAGATGATTTTAGAATTTTGTTATTATTAATCTGGGACTAGTGGAACTTCGTTTAAACATTTTTCATATTTTAGACATTTTTACGCTAATCCTCTGTAAATTACTTTTTTTTACTCTTTAACTTATGCTTATATTCTGTAATTATTATACACGCTGTCACCATAACATAGGGTCTTAAATAATCGCTTCAGTTTCAATAGTTTCAATAATTTTCAGTGAGCTTCGTATTTTTCTACGGTTTTAAGGCCACCTTGATTTTGTTTAATGAAACGTAGTATTCTCATTGTCTCGTAGCCGATGCAAAAACCAGTTGAATAATCTTGAACCGAATATTCCATTATTAAAAAATCAAGTTGACCTGGACATCCTAAAAAAACATTATGGTGACACATTCTGTACATAGTCACACTGGTTTCTATAGATTTGCACACAGTAACCGCGCGTTTTCAGTCGCTCTAGAAAGCCACCTCACGATCGATCTCTTCGGTGATCGTAGCCGCGAGAGTAAAAATTCGAGCAGCCGGTGCAGAATTTTTTCGCGTATCTTTTTTTTTTAGCACAGTCTCCCTGACTGCGTCCTCGGGCCTCCTGGCACACAGTACTATGTTCTTTTATGCGATTCTAACAGGCACCGAATACGGATCCTCGAGACTAGCGAGCGTTCCTGCTGCCCCAGGAACCAACGACAGCTACAGTGGCGGTGGGCCCCAAAGGGGTTACACGGGCTCCTCGTCCAGCTCCAACAATTACCATCCCTACCGTCGCTAGAAAGGACTTGTCAGAAATCGTGTCCTCGTCGTAGTATTCGAGGTTTCGCTACTTCCCTTCTCATATTTTTTCTTTTTTTTTTTCGTTTTTTTAAATTAAAAGAATCGACACCGCGCATTTTACACCGACGCATACCCAAGTGAGCGTGCGTATGTGCGTGTGTGAGTACACGCGTGAATCGATGCGAGGATTTCTCCACGGTTCTCATAAACGAGCACCATCCATCGATCGCACGCGAGCTTCTCCTTTTCTGGTCCACGTTGAAGTGTGTGCCAGAGGAGACGGACGCGCCGTGTTCGAGGAAGATATTTCGGATCAGAACGTTCCTGGAAGAACAATCGATACGTCCGAGACGTCGTAACGTCACCACAAGAAGAAATTGACAAAGGACCAATTTTTTTCCACGTGACCAGCGAACGCCTACTCGAGGAAGATCTCTCGAACGACACGAATGCGTTCGCGAACGTTCTCGCCCGTTCACTATCGACGTCACCTTCAAATCAACCTTCACTCCCTGTGGGATTTTTTTACAGACGACGTATCGATCGACCTGCCCGTTCCACGTTTCCATTCGCGATCAGGTCGATCGACAATCCGCTCATCGTTTTAGAAACGATATCAGGGGTGAAATTGTTTCAGAGATAATGGCGTCTACATATTAAGCGACCACTATATTAATCAGTAAGAGGATAAGCGTTAACGATGGCTAGCGTTTAAGTCACTCGTTCGTCCAAGAAAATAAAAACAGCGCCCGGTACTGTAAGCTTAGATTTAAGGGTTTTACGATATAACGTAACGATCGATTAAGTCTTCGACCAGTGATACACAGGAGGGATTAAGTACTTGATTGAACTCTTCGCTTGTTTGTTTCATTTCTACCTAGTTTCGCACTAAAGAGCAACCATCATAGCCCCTTCATGTTCTAAATCACATTACTCGACAACGATCATTGTAGCCGCGATCATTTTTCTTCTCTTCTATTTTTCTCTCCTGTTGCGAAAAATCGTCAATGACGAACGGGGTGCCCTGCTCTGAATTCTTTTTTTTTTGTTCGTTTAAACGCGTATAGTAGCATTCGCGACCGACTTTGCTTGCAGAACGAAAAAGAACCTAATCCTTTGTTTTTTTCAATTTCTGCCGTAGGAAGTTTAATTCCTAGACGTCCTGTTCATTTTTCTGACTGGATGACGCGAGGCTTGTGGACTTGAGGTAAAAAGATCAGAAAAACAGGAAAGACGCGCGATTAGAGCCGTGGTCGCCGCGATTAATTAAGGGATTTTTTTCATTATTTATAATCAATTAATCACACAGCTGTGCCCCCTTGTTCCTCTGTTCAAACCCTATCCGCTGTGTCCCTTTCTGCTCTTTTTTTTTTTTGCGTTGCACCTGTATTATGTTTCGTGTCGTTGTTCATTTGTGTAATTGCGTTTTGTTCAGACCTTCTTCGCTGTTCTGAATTAAAAAAAATCGACGAGAAATCCAGTGATCTTTCGATTCGAGATCGATACGATATACGCTGTCTCACCTGACTCTGTCGCTTAGAATAGTTTTTCTAATTTCAATGCTTCGAAGTATGTTTTTCAACGAACATACAGGGCGTTGTAGAAACAAGAATGTAAGCTTATAGTACTCACAGAGAGGTATATAAGAAGCTTAATTAATGTAGGTTAAAAAAACAGATCCTTTAAACTTTTCTACGTGAACATTTATTTCGTAATCTTATGTCACGTGCGGAGGGTTCAAGATTTCGTTTATTTGCCATAGATGTGGAACCCTCATGAGCGTTTTCCACACGATCGATTGTAATTGAACACTTATAAACGATCGTCAAAAGATGTATTTTCAGACTTACATTGATTGAACTTTATTTAGACCCCCTTGTAAATACTATAAGCTTCCTAAGTCTTATAATAAAAATACAGTCATCCAGGTATTCGTACACAGTATATATATCTTTTATGAGTGTCTGATAGAGATTTTTGAGACATCTTGACTCTGAAAAATATTTTTCGAAATATTCGAAATGGAATTTCCATTTTGGTCGACAAAGTCAAGTTGATAGTCTACGGTATCGATGTGAAGAAAAGTATAAAAAGATAATTCGCGGCTCGGGAACGAGAAACACGGCACGTGAAGGGGACGGAAAAATCGAGATAGAAGACGATCATGGCATTTCTGCGGCAGCTTCGTTCACGTATCACGAGGACTTTGATCGATGATCGAACGTACAGTGAGAAGATATCTATGAACGTGAGCGTATGCAACGAGAAATTCTTTAAAAAATCAGAGGATAGACGCACGGCTGCATAATTGCGCCTTTGGACGTATTTTTTCGTTCAGAATGTTAATTGAAAGAGAATATATATATCGTGTCGAGTATGCGAATATGTTCAGCTCGAATCGCCATTTTGAAGATCCAGCAACATTCGAAGAAAAGGCTGACGGACTGATGATAGTGAAGCCTCGTTGTAATGATGATAATAATTATTTCGTCGGTTAGTGATTATTGTGTAATTGTTAAGGTTTATGAGTCTGGCGCGAATTACTATACCCCCCGTTTAATCGATAGAATAATAAGATTTGTCGCCGTTGACGGCACTCGGGCCCCGTTTCTACCATCGCCGCTGCTCACAACTATTATCGATTAGTATGATACACGATAAGAATAATGATAATGCCGTTCACAATATTTTGTTATAATGCGAGGGTAGAAGCAGCAAGAAATGCATTCTTTTATAGTATAGAAGCAAATGAATATTCCGTATGGATTAATAAACATTCACATTTTAATAGAAAACCGCGTTTCGGATTCTTCGTCCCTGTTTCAGCCCTGTTCATCCCTGTCCATCCCTTCGATACCTCTTCCACCCTTCGAGATCGTGATCTACGGATCCTATGAGAGGTAAGGTTGTATACATTTATTGTATATATTTTTCTAACATTTTTTCCTTCACATTGTTTCATATTTTAATATGGAGTCTTGTGAAGTTTGAAATTCTTTCTTAATATTTTGGGGATTTCTGGAAGGAGAGCTTCTCGATAATTTGTTTTCGTTCCTTGTGTAATCGAATTATCATTGACAAAACCAAAGAAATAGATGCACGTTTTACTTTATTTATTAGTACATGTTTCTCGGATATGTAGATTGTCTTTTTCGAACTGTACAATCGTTAAAAGCTTCGAGACACATATTTCCTCTTAATATAATTGATCTACTTAATGTTGTATCACATCGAAAGCCCTGCAGAACTTCACCCGCACGTCAAGGTACGTATACCGTAATTCGTTTTATGCAATTTTGTCGACTAACAAAATTCAAGTGTTCCAGGAATCGTCGAATTAAATACACCTAAACGTAGTACTAAAAATGAAATGACGTAGGACGGTTCATTTTTTTCGCGAAAATCGAACAACCGAAGTGAAGAACGTCGCAAGAAAAGTGATAACGTTTTATGCCAATTTCGAGACGCGTCAGAAGGATGGCACTTCTTAAAAATATGTACAAACCTACGCAAAACGTTTTCGACCCTAAAATTTGTACGTTCGCGTGATTTGTCGCTAACTCTACGATTCAGAAGTTTCGATCGAATCCTCGCGAGACATCGAAATGCTTTCGTTGACTTGTATTGATTGTTTCGTTGATTCATCTCGTATGTTTATAGTGATTCCGCTGTGAAACACGAACATTGAAACATCATACTGTAGAAAAGATCGGAGTCTATACAGATATATCGCAACGTGAGCCTCGATCGATTAAAATTCTCAAATTTCTTTGAGTCGTCTTAAAAAATAATACAACAATGTGTCTAAGTGATGGAACATTTATGACAGCGCTGCTTGTTCGACTTCTTGCCCTCCTTCTCCTGATCCATGTGCTTGCGAACAGACTCTATAACCATTCGTTCAGAAATCATTTTTCTTGTTACTTCATTAGAAAATTTCTGAAAAATTCGTGCGACTTACCAGCAACCGTTTTTTTGTCCACGGCAGACAGAGCATCGCACAGTTCTTTCGCTATGGGAATCTCTGGGTTCAGTCCTGATGCCCAGATCATCAGCATCCGGAAGCCGTGCTCCTTGTAGCTCGAAGGACCTATCACAGGAGCTTTATCGTCCTTTTGATAAGGCTGCCCTCGGTTTACGGAGGGAACATCGAAGTACAATTACTCAAAAACATTGTAACACCTGTACCATCGAATCACTGAACTAGAATTAAGTATTCAAGGACCTCTAGTACGCGTTACAAGCTGTTGAAACATAATCTATGTCACCAAATAATTCGTGAGCAATTTTATAAGTCAAGGGGTTGAAAGTCCATAATTTTGTACTTCGATGAGTTTTCATTACTATTTCTGCTTTGTTCTATACTAGTCTTTTATGTGGAGTGTCATCGAACAGAAGGAAGTTCACTGCGACACAGTTTTTCCTGTTTCATACTGTAGAGCAAGTAAAAAATAGTAAAATCGAGATGAAAGTATAGAATTATGATTCTGAATGGTCCAACATGGATGTCGCTATAGCATAGACACCGAAAGTAGGTCCTTGAAGGTTTCACAGACACATTAAAAAATAAAATATGTGCAAAATTCTGCTGCGAAGATCTTATCATTTTGAAAATTAGAATGAAAGTGAAAAATAATTAACACAGTGTTATAAAAGGTTTAGTACAGAATGTGACCTTGAGGTGCCCAGTCTCTGCATCCCTACGATAGTACAGACAATTCGCAGTGTCCTCTCGTTTGAGGAAACTCCGTGAATTTCACACGAGCAGAAAGCTCACTTTACCTACCGGTGTACTGATGTTCGATGGCTCGAATTTGATCATGTGTGAAAGCCCAGTGCAGAGCCAACTTCTTCCAATCTTCAGGGCCCAGTTGTTTGTACGCCAACTTCCAGAGAACCGAACGAATGTGTTCCGGAAGTCCGCTATTGTTGCTCGAGATGCTGCCACCCCTCGAGCCCTCCCGCCATCTTCTTCTGGCCGGTGTCAGATCCCGAATTTCCTTCTCCGACGTGGATTCCTCCTGAAAGGAACACATTATTCCCTGGCACAAAGAGGACACTTTGTGTGCTCGAGCTTTTGTCTCGAACTTCCGTTGAATTCCGCCTCCCCTATTTCACGTTTTCGTCGCATGAGTCCTTTCGCGATGGATCAATCGAGGGAAATGATGTGATTGTGATTTTTTGGAAACTACTGCCAACGGCTTTACCACGCAGAAAGCACCGATCTCGTCAGATCACCAGAGTTAAATTACGTTGGGCTCGGAAGGAGCTCTTTTTGAAAGCTTCCGTGCAGTGTTGACGGTCGTTGGGGATTGGGAGAATCTTAAATTCATTTTTTAGAATTTTTCTTTAGCCCTGTTATTGTTATTGAAAATATCTTTATTTATGTGCTTTGAGTAGTGTTAGTACATAGTTAGAAATGTAGTAGAACTTGTACACTCCCGTCCATAAGTCATGGGACACTTACTAATTTGAGCTTTGCTTTTAAATTAAAATGATTAAAGACCGATTATATTAAATTAAACGATTATTTACAGATTATTTACACCGAATACAATTTCTAAATGTTAAAAGATATTGAAAATGATATGTATTAAGTTTACAATTTGCTCACTAATGTGTGCTTCCTATTTCGAGATGGTAACTCGAAATAGCCTTTGTAGCCTTGCGGTCATCTTTTTGGCGTTTCTTCATGGATTTCTGTCCAGAATCGTAGCTAATGTGTCTATAGATTACAAAATCGAAACAAATGTCGCCTCAATTTAACGCATTGAAAAACTGGTCTTGAACCGTACTATGATTATTTCAGTTTCTTTTTATATTACTTATAACAGAATACTAATCATATCATTAAAAATATGTTGTGTAAACATAAATGTTTTTAAAAGAACCGTTCATATCGAAATAAGTAACCAAGTCTACTATATCGTAATCCAGGTTTATCAAAAAATGGTAAGGTATCCCATAACTTATGGACGGGGGTGTATATAAGGACAATAATAAATAGATAGAGATAGAATAGTATAAGAGGTTGCCGATGTCTAAAGATAGAGAAGAAAGAAAACAGTCGAAAGTTAATGAAGCTCGATCAACCACTAAACTTCGAGGGATGAACGCAACGATTTCGTCAGCCCCGATCGTAAACGTGAATGATTCTCGCGTTCCATTTTCATAAGGGAGTGTAATTATTTTATGGCGCAGTTACTCGACCATAAATCGTGATTTTCAGCTACGTACCGGTGTAGGGTAGTCCAGTCTGGCGGTCTTAATGATCATGTCGACGATGGCTGTGAAACTACCCCTGGCCGCGATGTAAAGTGGCGTTCTGCCGCTCTGTGAACACATTCGTACGTCACCACTGCTTTAACTTCATTATAGCAAGTTTGAAGTCGACTGAAACGAGGCTGACGTTTCCCGCAAATTTCGACCGGCTACGATTCCGTCGAAACAACCAGGCACAAAGTTTGCCCAGGAGTCCTTGTTGACCGTGTCAGCTCGTTGCACTCGTGTTAAGCCGGGGTTAACATATTCGGGACAAAGGGACGCCTACTATGATTGCGTTCAATCGAGACACCTTTGCTCGACACTGTCGAACCTCGTCAAGTAGCTCTATACTTTTTAGATTCCTCGAATATTATTGCACTGTTTGACACATTAACTTGTACATCTATTTTTAAGAGCAGAGAAATTTTTGTCATTTGTTGATAATGACTATTATGTTGTATTCGGCCTCGATAACACATCGATGATAGCACAATTGTACACAGTGATAAATAAATGAAAGCAGGTTTGAAAGATATTGATACATGGGTATGTAACTTTAAAAGTTTAGTGACTCATGCAATTAATATTAATTTAAAGAAATTGAAATTTTAATAACCTCTATATGGAATAAAATATTTTAAAAGTTGACTCAATTTATTCAGAGAAATTCGAAAAGAATTACTACTTCAATTTGATTAAGAGTGAGTCTTTATTAATATTTGAATGCTTTTGAGTCTATGGTCAATTGTGTATTGAAGTTTTTTTACAAATTTTACGAATATTGTATTAACAGTATTACATAGTTTCTTAAGTATCAAATACACGTAGTGATCTGAATAAAAATTTGAAGCGAGTTAAAAGATTATTGATACATGAAAGAATGGAATTGTTTTGCAAATTGTAAGTATAGCTTTGGAATAATTTTCTTGATTTCGTGGGATTCCAGTGATTTGTTTGCGCAAACAGGGGGAAAGGAAAGAGAAGGTGTACAATCAGTGTTCACCTGTTCCCTTTGCTCGATATTCGCACCTGCTGCAAGCAACAGCTCGCAAATGTCCGTGTGGCCCATCTCAGCGGCGATGTGAATCGGCGATTGTAGTCTCTGTACCAATAAATCGTACCGATAATCACTATAAAGCATTCCGAATCACAGAGCAGTAGTATATTTCACGCACCGAGTTCAAGCAGTTCAGATCGACGCCTTTGTTGATCAAAATTTCGACGGTTTCTACATTGTTGTTTTGACAGGCCAAGTGTAGAGGCGTGTTCCCGTACTACAATCAATTCGTCGAGCTCTGGATAGTTATTCGATTCTAATTAACGGTGTTCAAACAAAAGCGTACCTTGCACTGTTTGTTGAGCGCTGCGCCATGTTGGATCATGGAGTCTAATATCCCTTTGCAGCCTTGACCCGCTGCCACGTGAAGTGGAGTGAAACCCATCTGAGAACAAATTTTTATAATTTTCTCTACAATACAATTTCCGCTTGTCCTGACAGGACACTAGGATTTCAAAACGGCTCGAGAATATCTATAAATATTTCTTTTGATGGAGGCAAGTGGCTTTGCTTCATTCAGGAGTTTCAGTGCTTGACTGAATAGACTTTTAGAGTTTGAATTGAATAGTATACTTGGTCAGTCAATTCGGTGTTGGCGCCAGCTCTTAACAGTAATTGAGCAATTGCCGTGTGCCTCGTCCTGGTGGCGACGTGAAGGGGTGTGTTCCCTTCGCTGTCCTGGGCATCAACGTTTGCTCCTAGTCCTATTAGGACCTCCACAGCCTCCAGGTGTTCCTCTGAACAGGCACAGTGTACCGGTGTCTGTCCATTCTAAAGATGAACAAAGAAAACTTCATCAATTAACCCCTTGATTTGAAATTCATCCAAAGTAGTCTTCTGCGTTCGAATCATTAATAAAACGGTCACGTAAAAAGTGTCCAGTATAATGAATTGTCATACACTTGGAAACTTCTGTCAGGTCTATAAACCTGTGATCGAACGAGGTTTGGATAATTTTTGTATTTGAATCGGAGAGTTGAATAACAGTACAAGGCCAAAAACCACATTTTGAGATATTTGATAAAATAGCGTCAGTTTTCGTGTATCATCAAAGTCACTAATTTTATAGTTCTATTCCAGTTTAAACACGATTATGCTAACCCAGATGAACGTTCATATATGTTTAACTATGGTTAAACTTTGTTAATTAATTTTCCATAATTAGAATAAAACCATTGGACTTGTACCGTTTTTCAACTCAAGCCACATTTTAGTTAGGAAATTTAAACAATAACACTGTAGTAAAACAAAACATTTATTAACTTGCTTCAAACATAACAGAAACAGTAATTATTTAATGAAACGTGGTTGTTAAACAGCTTGTTGAAACAGTACAAATCCATGGCAGATACTGTTTTTACACTGATTAAATTGAAAGATTACTGAAACACGAATTTTTTCTTACTTTTCGCTACTTTTTTTGCACTGTTCTTGGTCCCAATATGTAGTTCTATGCACTTTATATTTACTTATCAGATTGTTTGAAAATGGCTAATATTGGATTTGTACTGTTCTTCAACTCATCGATTGAATTAAATTCAATGCTTTTCGTTTGCGAAATACGGAAAATAGCAAGGTATTAGAGGAAAATGAATAGCGTCGCAGATTGTGCTGGCAAAACAGAAAGTTATTTATTGTAAATCGACGGGACCAGGGCGAGTACGCGGAAAGTTTCAGGAAAACGGCGGAAGTACCGTCGAGTTCCATAAAATTCCCTTGAAAGGACTGCAGTTAGATTGATACAGCTGCTCGCGCACTGTTCCTTCGGGGATTTCACTTGTCTTCGCGATAAAAAGGCAATATAGTTAATACCGGAGACCCAGTTTCTAAATCGAGAGTATGGGGTGGACCAGTTCCCGCATAAATTCAAGTTTCCACCCTCCGTGACACGCTCGCCGATATTTGCATTGGTGAATCAATTTCCAGGAGATGAGTATCGCGACAAATATACTGCCCTCCTGTATCGCAGGTGTAATTGTGCTTTCGGGGTCGTCGCGAACTCCAAGTGCGATTGGTGTCAATTAAAATAATTACACGGTTCATGAAAAAAGAAGTTCAAGAGATATTATACTTGCAATCCTTGATTAATTTCAACTTTTGTGAATATTACTGAATAACTTTATATTGAATTTCGTAATTTAGCCCTTCAGATAGCTATGAATAATTTATAGGATTTGTTTGATATGAAATGAAGTGAACTGTTTTTTATATAATATCATTTCTTTCTGTCTTTAAACGTAATACAGATCTTCAGGTGTTTTGTTTCTTTTACGTCACACTGTACATGCTTTAAAATAATTACACGTTCCATGAAACAGGAAATTCGAGAGACATAACACTTTAAACCTTCAATTTATTCTAAATTTTATGAATATTACTGAATTTTGTATTGGAAATAATTTTGTATTGGTTGACAACTAAATTCGTGTCCCTTGAAAGTTTTTGTACAAAATGCACTCATTAATATTCTTGGAATAACTTTGCTTTCAAGCCATTTATATTTCAATCTTGAATGTTCTTTGTCATAGTTCTGGTCATGTTTAGACTGGGTGAAGGGAATTTTGAGACGCAGAAATTCGACAGATCGTTACTGAATCATCCCGAATACTTTCGGTTCGGTCCAGCGACGGAGTGTCCTAACGAACGTCGGTTTCGAATTTCGGCAACGGATACGGTGGCTATCGAGTTGCATCGCGTTGCAGTTTCGCAGCGAGCGTTGCAATCAACCGTTCCGACCCTGAACAATCGTGTTACAGGTGCACGTAAATGCGTGGAGGACTTCGAGCGATGCATTCATGCTCTGTCCATCCAGCACGGAAGCCTCGAGCCGCGTCTACGTCACCGAGATGTTGATCCCAGATCAGGGATGAATGCTTCTGGCAACGCGGAGAAGGTTCTTCATGAATAAAGGGAAGCTGTCGTGACTTGTGCAGGCGGGAAGAATGGCCGAATGAAAGGGAGCACCAGAGTACGTGCATGCAATTTGGATAAATTTATTCGAGAGAACTTTCTCGCTGGGAAATTGTAAATCTTCCGAAATATTCGCCGAGGTATTATCGTGCCGCTCCCATTGCGGAGCCAAGCTTAATATTCGTAATGAATATTTTTAAGGGCGGGAATATGTATGGTCCAGATGGAATTTTTTTTCTGAACCATTTAGGGAATGACGTGAGCTCGTTTGGAACTTCCACGATTTCCTCAGCTGCATTTTCTTGGGTTTGTGCTATTTAAGTCCTGTACTTTCTCGCTTAATACGTTGAACGCTGTGTCGGCCACCGGTGACCGACACCTCAAATATAATTTAATTAGCACGTCAAGCGTCAGAGTGAAAACAGCCATACCAAATCAGACACGATATAAGTTACTATTCTATATGTAAATCGTAAAGACAAAAAAGATTTGAGTACAGTAATTGTGTTCGTCTGTTCTTACACTATTGTTTCAGTGTGAAATTTGCTCAAAATTTTGCGACAATTAGTAATTATTTCATTAAATTAAATTTGAGGCGTCACGGCGTTCAACGTGTTAAATAATTGTTGATTGTAGCAAAATTCTGACTGAACTTTATACTGAAACAATAATGTAGGAACACAAGAACACGATTGAGTACACAAATACTGTTTTTCTTAACGATTTATATAAAAAGTAGTAAATTATATCGTGTCTGATTAGGTATGGTTGTTTTCACTGTTGCGCTCAACGTGTTAAGGAGTTTGTGTGCAGGAAAATCGTACAGAATTGAAAGCTATAATTGTAGAGCCTCTAAAAGAATTCCTTATAAACTCAACACAGACACACCGGCCGATTTTTACACAATCAACAATGAAAGGGTTAATTCGACAGCATCTGTATTAATCCTTTGCCTCACGATTTTTCTAACGATTCCTGAAAAACGTCTATCAACACACACAATTCTCTTTTAACAGTCCTTCGAAAGTCAGAGGTCCATAGAGTAAACTTTTAAAAAATGAGTACTTCAATTGGTACTCGTATTTGTAATATATGGATCGTATTTTGTGCCATGAATGCGACTCGTCGTTGCAAGGCAAGGATTGATGAATTTCGATGGGGTCTGTGGAGAAAAATTGTCTTACTTTGTCGGTGGCGTTCAGCTCGATCCTCGGTATATTGGAGAGGGCGGTTATCACAGTCGGATGACCAGCACTGGCCGCATGATGAAGTGCAGTTGCACCGGTGCAATCAGTTGCTTCCCCGTTCAACGATTCCACGGCCTCTGCAAGGTATTCGACGACGCCAACATTCCCGCCTCGGGCGGAACACATTAAAAGCGTGTATTGTTTCTGCGGTCAAACGAATGCACATTACGAAATATCGCGTTCCAAATAAATATGATACTAATCGGTGCAGCACAAACGCGCTCCGACGTTACAGACCGAGCTCTCCAACCTAGCGTTACTAATTTCATTACACCAACTACGTTCGAAATTGTTTTCTGCAGTGATAGGTGTGCTGGAAATTCAAAGGGTGCGCTCGAAAAAGAGTAATATTCTAGTTTGTTTGTAATTGCGATCCACTGGCTTTGTGAATAATTTAAAATCTCCTTTTCAAGTAGAATGTCAAGTAGAATCTCCCCAGAGATTTAAGTAGAGAGAGAGAGAGAGAGAGAGAGAGCAATATTTCAGATTTGTCATTGCGATGCACTGACTTTATGAACAATTTTGAATTTTCTTTTTAAGTAGAATGTCCTCGCTTTGATTAGACAATTATCGGCGTTTTGTAATGAAGCAAAAGTTTATGTTCTCCAATTTTGTTTGTTATAAATTAATCTACACATCTCTTGAAAGCGGATCTGATTCTGCAAATGCTCTCCTGAAGTAGAATGTTCTGGTTTTTCGTCAGGCAACCCTTGACGTATTGTAATTGAAAGATCTATGAGTTCTCCAAGTGTGTCTGTTGTAAAACTATTTAAACTGCCCTGACTAATGGCCCAGTATTTCACGAATTTCCCACCCAAGTAGAACAGTCCCTCTTTAGTCAGACGGTGGATGTTCTGTAATTCTGATTGGTAATGAAAAATTCTCGTTGAATAACAGTGTAGCAAAATTACGTTCAAAACTTCTTTTCATGAAAATTCAAACTCTGAAAAAATAATAGCCTTTCCACGTAGCGCCTATATTCTTTGTTTCACGAACGTGCAATTCCATTTCGCTGGTACCGGCCAAGCGACGATCGTTTTCGTGCTCGTCGAAGGAATCGAGTTCTCGAAAAACGGATTCCGTAACAGCATTCTTCCAAGAGATGACGGGGGGAAGCGGCAACTTAGTCGATTTATGACATCCGTGAAAAAAGCATTTCGCCCGGATGAGAGCACGTTTGGGGTGGCCGGCACTCGCTGGAAGGAATTGCAGTGAAAATCGTGACTCGATTCCATGATTTTCTCATCGAGATACGATATTTGCTGCGGGCCGACCCCTTTCCACCTTGCCCAGCCTCGAACTCGGGCAAATATCTCGCGAGGATCGAGGAAGGGCTCTGGTTAATTTCATTCGAAGTTTCCATTCTGCGCTCCAAGTTTTCTCCGTAGGCTGATATCGCGTTACGTGGAACAGAACGGCGCGGGGTGCGGGGGGTTATGAATATTTATTGACGTAGTTATGAGAATACCTTGTTGACTGCTGACACATTTGCTCCGGCGTTGATTAACATTTTCACGGCGTCTCTGTGCCCGTACCAGGCCGCCATGTGCAACGGCCGCATACCGAACTTGAAACACGAAAAGCTGAATTTAATTGCGTTTCCCGCGTTGCATCGGTCTTCTAATAACTCCCGCGTTAATTAGCGCGAGCTCGACCCGTTTTAAAATTGAAAACGGAAACGAATCGTTTCTGGTTACGTAATTCTCCAAATTGAAACAATATTGGAGGATTGATTAATAAAAATCGAGAGAGACTCGTTTCGAGCTGTTAAATACATGAATTTATAGGACATTCGAGTAATATACTTCGTTTGAGATAAATAAATGGTGTCATTGGGATCGAATAAAAGTTTTCTCATTATATCGTGATACTAGATATTCCATGAAACTGATGATGCTTTATCGTACCCAAATTAATGGCTCGAAGCTTATCATTAATGAACGTGTACGATTCAATTATCCTTGCCGGAAAATCCTTGCTCTTTGTAATCGGCAATTATCGATTTTATCGTGTAATAAATCAGAGATACCCCCGAGATGATAATAAACGTTACAATAGACGGGCCGCAGGAATTCATTTTAATCTGCTCCTTCAATGACAATTTATACAAATGATTTTTAGTCGAAATTATAATCGATCGAATTACCTTGTCTCTCGCCTCGATGTCGCATTTCGCTTGTATCAACAGTTCGATGATTTCCGTGTTCCCTCTGGACGCTGCCCAATGAATCGGCGCTCTGCCGTACTATAAACAATCGTTTTTCGTTGCATTACGGATGATCCGCGTGTCACGTGAATTATTAAACGGCCCTGTGTATTTCTGGCCGCGTGAAATTGATATCAGATCATGGGGACGACCTACATTTTCAGTTTTTCGTGAACGATCTCTGGCGAGTGCGACGCTCGCTTAGAATTGCGTCTGAATAAATTTAATAGGCTCGGCAAGAACACGAAACCAGTTCGTTAGCAAGCTTTTCGGACGAATAACGTGTCTTAAGTTTCCCTTGGGAAAGAATCGCGACGCTGGCATATGAGACGCCGCGCGAAATGCTCGTTTAATGAAACTTTCAGGGATTCTTGATTTCGAGAATGTCAGGCAGCACGTGTTTCCTTTAGACGCAAAGGCTTGACTTTAAGCAAGTGAAATAAAATGAGCAGAATTTAAAATTTAAAATGTTTTAATAATTTGTGAAGTTATTAAATCGTTTAAATTATTTAAAGTTAGAAATACTAGATACGCGAGACAACAAATATTAATAAATTAACGTCAGAACTTATAGATAGTTTAGCAATTTTATTTCAAGTAGAATTACTCAGTTTGGGCCAGACACACGTCGAACGTCTACAGTTTAAGAATATGTACTTATTCTTTCACTTTGTTTCTTCTACAGGCCGTGTAAGATTTTGTTGATGTCGCCTATCATTTAACAGGTTCTTGAGTTAACTCGTATTGGACAGTCAACATGTTAATTAAATAATTATTGACTTTGACAATATTCTCAGGGAATGTTACATTGCAAGGTTAACATAGAAAGGCATGTTTACGATTGCGTAGTTAAACATTTTCTTTCTCTGTGATTTACAATCAAAACAGCAATTTATGTCGTGTCTGATTAGGAATGGCTGTTTCCACTTGGGCAGCCAATGTATTAATAACATCCTTCTCAAGTAGAATGATCGATATTTGGGTCAGACAAAGGTTGAAAGTCTAGGGTCTAAGAGAACGAACTTACTTTTTAATTTTAGTCTTCTACCAACACAGTCACAGTTTGTTGTAATTGCTCATTTAATGTTTTTCCTTGTTAAGTAGAATTGCCCCGTTTATGGCCGGGCATCGCTCGGCACGTTGTCATAAATAAATCTACGTGTTCTCCGATTATGTCTGTTGCTAAATCATTTAAGCGGCCCTCTCTAATGGCCTAGCGTTTCACGTATTCTGCCCTTAAGTAGAATGCGCCATATGCGGCCAGACAACGAATATTCAGCGGCGCGGTAATCCCGTCGCGTTATCTCGCCCTCCGGACTGCGTAATGCGTTTTGCATGACGAAGTGGCGGAAAGGGAAAGATTCTATTTTCAACAAACTTAGCTCCCTATAACTAACTGCAAGAAATTCGATAATAACTCGCGGAGTTTCATCGAGATTGCGCTGAGCGTCACCGTGTTCCCGCGATTATTTCCAACGAAGTGTTTCATAGTGCACGCGCAGAGTGATTATTACGCGGAAAGATCGCTGTAGATGGTTCTTAAGACTTACGTTGTTCCTGGAATCGACGTCGACCGTCTCTTTCAGCACCTTCCGAACCGTGTCCGCCTCGTTTTTTATCACAGCCTCGTGCAGCAACAGATCGTTCTTAAGTACTGGCAAACACGAAAGCTTTCATGTAACGTTATCGAGATAATTCATAATTTTCTTTGCGAACTCTTCGAGGCTCATGCTTTGAAGTTTTGATGACTCGAAGCTTGCAAACGAGAAGCGGTAGGGAACGATTAAATTTAATTGGCCTAATACGCGAAATTAAATTCATAGTTACATAATTGTAGGAATATTTGTCAGCTCGCAGGTAAACGTTTCAGAGCTAACGAACACAGCTTCGCCTGCGGATGTTTTTACTTTGAAAAACTGTGCTAAATGGCGCAAACTGTTTTTGTAACTCGTATCGATCTCTGGAAGTATGAAAAGGCAGCCATGCAAATTAAATGGAGGTGCATAGAAAAATTAATGAACTGTGCGTTGCAGAATTCACTCTGTATTTTTAATTGCAGGCTTTATTGGCAATTTGATAAAATAATACCGAAATGTATGACAAATGCATGAACGTGCATGTCAATTTGAAAATTCTCTGAAAATACAACCATTTCATGAAAACATCCATGTATTTTCATTGGTGCTTTTTATATTTCCATTATAACATGACAGATCTCTTTTCCATGTCGGCTACGTTCGCATAACTTTTCGTTCTGCACTCCCGTGTTCCTTTGCCAGGAACTCTGAACTTCGAAAAAGGATTCCTCTCGACGTCGAAAGGGTCAGAAATGCAAAATTGAGGCACGTCGGACTCCTCTTTAAAAGCTTAATGCTACGGAAGTTGAGACGAAAATTCTTCCATTTAGTACTGGAAGAGTGGCTTTTCTACTCACTCCTAGCAGTCTTTTGATTTAGCGCCTCCCCCTCGATGGCCTCGTTGATGTTCAGGGGCGAGGGTGTCTTCGATATTTCCTCTTTGTCCACCATCTTTTTCTCTCTCACGTTCGTCTCGTCCTCATGTTTAGGCGGCCCGTATAATTATTAGACCTGAAAATCGGAGCATCGATTTATGTAGCTTGCGATAAATCCACTTTGATATTGATCTAAGAATAATCTAAATTTCTTCAAAATTTATCGAAACTTCCGTAATAAATTATTGTCTCCCCTAAAACTCCGTCATTCCATGTTAACATCGTTCTGAGCTCCATACAGCTCGCAATAGATTATAATAAAACAAGACAAATTAAAAGAGCAGTGTACGCTGTGCTCACGTCGCTTAAATTCGCTGAATTTTAATATCCGGATCATTATGACATGAATTAATAAAATTTCACGAAACCGCCATATAGATTTCATGATCCAATTATAATCGGAATTCCCCCGAGCGTTGTTTAACGTTTGTTATTCATCGATTCGGTTCCGCAGCACGTTGAACATCTCCCGCGGGCACTTTTTTACATATTTCACGTCGTTTCGATAACTCGATGCGTCCCGTTCGAACGTCGAATTCCTCTAATTCCTCGCGTAATCCGCATTTCAGCCGAAAATCATCCGGTCCAGAGAGAGAGAGAGAGAGAGAGAAGTGTTTTTGTCCGACTCGAACACAGAGCATGGCCGCAAGTTGTCTTCCGTCGTACAATTGAAATAATTATACGCATTGCTGCGGTTTCATGGCGGTCTGCACGTTGCTGGGCGTTGCGCTAGTTCGCATGGGTGAGTTCGCGAATTAATTCTGCGAATTAACAACGTCGCTGCAGCACAGATCGAGGGCTCAATTTGTCAATCACGACAACGAGACTGCACTGCAACATTGTCAAAGAGATGTAAATGGCTGACAGTTGAATTGATTGTCATTTGACACGTCTCTGAAGGCCTGAACTTTCATTTATTTTACTTATATAACAAAAAATGTTGAGCAAAATTGATATTGTAATAATAATGTAAGGTAATGTTGAGCAGCTTTTCTGTTTTATTAAATTGCAGTAGAACTTTGATTATTCGAACACCGGTCATCTGAAAATTTCTCTTCCATGTGAATTACGAAGTAAAATTATCATTAGTGACACTATGCACTTCATTTTATTTCACCGTGTATTTTCATATTCTAAACCAAAAGTATCATTTCTGTGAGAAACATAGGTACAATGTGATTAATCTTGTTACCAATTGCAGTTCGGATAACCGAGGTTCTACTGTTATTCGTTCTTATATGATTCTTCCTGACGTGATAAGTATTTTACTAATTCTGCAGATGGTCTTGAATCTTAGACCTTAATGTCAGGACTCAAATTCTCCAAAGTGAACCACTTTGGTTTTCTATTTTTGCAACTTCTCAATTTTTTTGCAGCTATTACACGAAATTTACAATTTCTTTCAACAAAATATTCGATCAATTAGAATTTTTATAACAGTACAAATCTCCAGAAAATCTTTTCGAATGCAATTACAGTAGGACGTCGATTATTCGAATTGTAATTAATAACAGAATGATTCACACTGTAACTAGATTTCGCATAAACATGATAAATTTATTTTAGAATTTTAAGTATATAATAGTACATAGTTAAGTGCATATTGTGGGATTCAAAAGTATGACACAAAGTGTGAGTCGTGAGTTAAAATAATAAAACTAATATATATATTAAAATAATAAAAGACAGCACAATATATAACTCCTTACAAACAGACTCCACGCAACTTCTCCACGCAATACTCTCCACGCAATACTCTCCACACAATACTCTCCACGCAATGCTCTCCACGCAACAACTCAAACGGTTCTCCTCTGCACTCTGACCCGGAGGTCCCAAAAATCTATACACACACACACACACATTCCACACGCATTTCCACACCAGATTCATACAGAGGAGATGCATTCCCAGAAAGTCACACGATCCGTTCGATACTTGACTTCTGAGAACGCACGCACCTCTCACACCACGCATCCCATCAATCCTTCCACACTTTTCATTCATGCACCTAAACAGTTCGCCTAACTAAACTGTCCTCGAGACTAAACAAGAAACTAGCAGGCGCTGAATTTCTCCTCGCCTAAACGTTAGCACAAATACACATAAAAGCATCCACCAACTCCACACTCGTCCATCCTGACGGGATATATGACCTCATATGTCTTCCTCGCTATCTTCACCTGAAGAAACATCACTAATGTTCGAGATCCACGGTTTAAGGTGGTCAGCGGACGTGAACATCTGTTGTGGTCCCTCAGCATCGCCCACTTTTCGCACCACGAATCGGTCATTTCGCAATACTTTTACTATCTGATACGGGCCCAGGTATTTCGATGCAAATTTCATTCCAGGCACTGTCTGCGTTCTCTTGACAGCCACCAGATCGTCTTCACGACAACGAAATCGTTCTCTCCGTCTCTTATTAAAATTTCTCACGCTTTTTTGTGGCACCTGCAATACAACACCTCGTGCCCGCTTCCGCAAATCGTCACAATTTTCACGAAACTCAGCTGTCCTCTCACAAGTCTCAATTTTACCCGCAGGAACATGTCCATTTCTGCGCACACACTTCACCACTTGCGATTGTATCACCTTCGATTCTATAAGTTTCACATCATCACGCGACGCTTTACAAATTCTTCCGTTCACAGTTTGTTTACTCTGATCCATAATTATTCTCGACGAAAAAGGTTTCCGACATAACGCGTTTACATGCATCATGCTTTTTTCTGGTTTACAATCAATAATTAATTTTTGTTTGGCATCTCTATTTTCAACACACATAACATCTAAAAAGCTTATCTCAGTGACTCCACGTATACAATCAATTTTCTGGATATTCTGCACGTTATTTGTTATAAAATGTCGCGGTTTCTGTATTGAAATTTTTCCCTCGTTAATACTAATATTTATGGTATTCAAAAAATTTGTCCCTATTAAAAATCCGTGTGGCATCAACGTGTCTGATACCACGCAAATCTTAATCGGATAATTGTCGCCGTCTATCTCTATTTCTGTTACAAATTCACCTATTGTTATATTTTCACTCGAACCAACTCCACGAAATTTAATCTCACGACGCAATAATTTTGGTGATCCTATTTTAATGTACTGATCCGCACGCATCAACGAAATATCGCTACCTGTATCAATCAATGCCTCTATTCTTTCATTCTCTATTCTTACGTCTTTACAATACTTTCCTTCTCGAGTAGACCGAAAAACATTACACGTATCTTTCTCTATATCTGTTTTTTTCGGGCAATTCGACGCAATGTGACCAAAATCCTTACATTCAAAGCATCTCATACCTTTGTTCCTCATAGGACACGTACCACTCAAGTGATCTTTAGCACCACAGAAAAAACATCTCTTAACGTCCCTAGATTCCTCTTTCACAAACCGCTGCACTCTGGTTTCCATCCTTGGCCGCTGTTCGCCGCTTGACCGGTAGCTGCTGCTCGGCTGCTGCCCGCTGCTCGACCGGTAGCTGCTCGGCTGCTGCCCGCTGCTTGACCGCTGTCCAGTGCCTGGCTGCTGCAGTATTCTTCCCCGCAATGTTATTTTCTCGAAAGATCTCAAGAGCGAATCTTTGGTTTTGTGCCCCTGCACATTCGCCTGGTCTCGTAATAACTGATCCGGAATTCCCGCAATAATGTAGTCGATCATTTCGTCGTCGTCCATATCAAAACGATTCGCCAGAATAACCTTCTCATGAAAGTAATCACTAAATGCTTCATCCCGTTTCCAACAACGCTCCTCAAATCGCTTTCGCAACACCATTTTGCTCGTTCTCAGATAAAACATCCGCTTCAATTCGTCCAACAAATCGTCAACCGGTATATACAAATATTCCTTCCTCGTGTGAAACCATTCCAGAGCTTTTCCCTTCAGACGCTGCACCATAATCGCTTTCGTCAAATCCTCCGATAGACGATGCGTTGTCCTTAAATATCGCACCTTGCTTGCCCACACCTTGAATGTTTCACTGCTTCCATCGTAATATCCCAGTAGATCTGCAATTGCTGACATCTTCAGTTGCGGTGTCGATGAATTTTCACGCACAGGTCTTGTTTCAACTATTTCCTCAGAACGATTAACACCTGTATTCTGCATTTTTAAAAACTCAATTTCACGACGGGCTAGTTCCAACTCTTTTGCTGCCAAAGCTGCTTCTCTGCGAGACATATTCACTTCTCGCTGCATCGCCAAAACGTCATTCGTGGACATACTCGATACATTCGCCTCGTGCACAATTTCTTCTGCGCGAAGCATGGTATCACTCGCTTCCGTATATTTCATCCACTCGCCAGTTGGATCAGCTTCCATTAATCGGTTGATTAACTCTGCCTTCACTCCAGAGGTGTTCAAACCCAAACGACGCAATTTCTCCTTCAATTCCACCACCGAAAAGTCATTCGCAGATCTCTCCGTGGAACTCATTTTACTATTTCTTATAACACTCCACAAAATATAACAACACAATTCAACTCTGCTCCACTCAGTTCAACACAATAGTTATTTCAGCTACACGCCTCAACACGTCACACTTAAATCCCAATCCGTAACTGTTTCAACTCTTTGTCCAACACAAAACAGTCAATGTTATCACACACAAATGGCTTGTTCAACTTCAATCCCGGCTAAGCCTTCAATTGTGGGATTCAACTTCAATCCCGGCTGAGTCTCAATTGTGGGATTCAACTTCAATCCCGGACGAGCCTCCAATTGTGGGATTCAACTTCAATCCCGGAGGGGCCCCCAATTGTGGGATTCAAAAATATGACACAAAGTGTGAGTCGTGAGTTAAAATAATAAAACTAATATATATATTAAAATAATAAAAGACAGCACAATATATAACTCCTTACAAACAGACTCCACGCAACTTCTCCACGCAATACTCTCCACGCAATACTCTCCACACAATACTCTCCACGCAATGCTCTCCACGCAACAACTCAAACGGTTCTCCTCTGCACTCTGACCCGGAGGTCCCAAAAATCTATACACACACACACACACACACATTCCACACGCATTTCCACACCAGATTCATACAGAGGAGATGCATTCCCAGAAAGTCACACGATCCGTTCGATACTTGACTTCTGAGAACGCACGCACCTCTCACACCACGCATCCCATCAATCCTTCCACACTTTTCATTCATGCACCTAAACAGTTCGCCTAACTAAACTGTCCTCGAGACTAAACAAGAAACTAGCAGGCGCTGAATTTCTCCTCGCCTAAACGTTAGCACAAATACACATAAAAGCATCCACCAACTCCACAATATTGTTATTAGTGATAATTTTAGCTCGTTAGTGGCATAAGATGACCAATTTTTGAGTGATCTGAGTTCGGATAATCGGGATTCCATTGTATAAATTTTATCATCAATATTAGCCATAATTTCTGCCAGAAAGGATCCCCGAAATTTTGTTTACTTGTTAACAAATTTTTCAGAGACCCGAGTGTCCCTCAGTCGAATCTTCCGTGGTACAGAAGCTCTGTCGAGAGATTTGCATTCCATTTAATCGCGGAGCAATTAGAATATCGAGCCACGGATCGCAATACGTCTCAGGGACGATAAAGTTTGTTCTGGCGTGTTCTATTCATCACGTAATAACGGTATTACCTAGCAGGTAGCCGAAATCGAAGCTTACGATCCTCGAAGCGCTAACGTAATCCACGAAGTTGGAGAAGTTGCATGGAAACGTACGGGCGAATATAAATTCACGTCCATCGAAGCTGTTGCTGTTTCCACGTGAAAAGCTAACATTCCCATTCCGTACGGATCGGAGATATTTAAATAACTTTTTTCGATATTTCTCATTCTATCGACGAACTCGCTATCTCTCTGGAAATATTACACCTGCAGAGTATAATACACGCCGTGTATGTGTGTTTCTGCAACGTGAACGCCGAGAGGCAGAAGTATCGTCGGCAAAAGGATCGAGTCCTTTGAAAAGTACAAACACGAAACATTCCTCCCAGCTGAACGTTCCCTTTGTTCGTGGTCTCCTCTCAAAAGAAGCATATCGGATTATTTTCAGAGACACGAGTGCGGGAACAAAAGGACAACGTGTTTCGAACTTCTATAAATTCTTTCTTTCGTCCGCTCATTTTCTTGTCAGAATATTTTTCCGCCGCTTCGTGACAGACACAGGCTATCTGAAAGCAATTGTACGGTTGCTTTATGCACTCAGATAGAGCAGAATAAATTTGCTGTCACGATCGCTGGCCAATTTCCTTGAAAATATTGTAATATTTTTCAGAAGATTGCATTCATTTTTTACATTTAGAGGATTATGTAAAGTTATCCAGAAACTGATCCTCCGATTCTTTGAAGCTGCGTTTAATGCAGTAAGTTTTTCATAATCTCCCTGTTCCGTGTTTAAAAGTTTGGTTTTAATAATTGTATTAAAATTTTGTGAGAAAGTTAGCTAGCGATCGTAGCACTCAATTTATTTTGTGTTCTCCGTGTGTTTAGATAAAGTTTATCCTCTGACTTGTTAGAATAACGTATTAAAACAATTTGCAGATTCATAATCGTTAAAAAAGTACATACAACATCAGGCCAGTATGCAATACTCTAATTGAACTGTATTCGAAGAAAATTGTAAGCAACAATGGCAGAATAATTTATTAATGCAAACGCAAAGTGCGAAGGAGCGTCCGCGCATATTTCCTCGTTGCTAACAAATAATTTACAAGTTAAATCGGTGGAGTACTTCTCACGGTGGAGTTGAATAAACAGAAGATGCAACGAAGGGACTGTTTAGGAAGTAACTAACATCTGCGGCTGACGAGGCAAAAAAAAGTAACGAAACGGATCGTAGAGTCGGCGGAGTTACCGTTGGAAAATGTTTAACAAGTATAATCCGGCGTGGAGGGGAAAAAACATCCCGTCAACCATTTCCGAGCGAATTTGCCGTTGGAAAAGTTTTAACAAGGCCCCTCCACGTTTCTCCTTACTGCTTTCAATATTTTTACCATCCCCGACGACCGTCTGCAATTTCAGTCTATCGTGCAATTGATAATAAAAAATTCGTGATTAAATGGAGCAAGAATCTTCAGGAGAATCGGCCGATTTGTCAGAGTTTAAAGGGACCCCTCATTATCGTTTTCACGAACGTTTTTCCGCTGGATCAGATGGAAATCATCTGAAGGTTTTCTCCTCTCGTCTACTAAATTTAAAAGTAATTGTCCAGAGAGCAGAATAAATTCTTGTTCGATAGTTCGAGAGATTAGAATCCACTCGTTAGGGACACTTAACGATTCTCTCGGACGTGTAACTTTAATAATGGCTCACTTTGCTGTTGTCGACGTGAAATAGTGTCTCGTCGAACTATTACGGGCAAACTTCCTGCCAAATGAATGTCCGTTACGGTGTCGGTTTCGGTGAAACTATAACTGTATCGGGGGGTGGAAAGTTCCGAGGTAATCATCGATTCGAGCATTAGAGTCGTGAGTCATTCAGCAGAATGAATTAATACAATTTTTCTCGAATTGTCTTGCATTTGTTGGAACAGCTTCCATGAGCTGAAGTTAGATTGACTTGATCTAATTCTACTGTGTATCGAAATATAAATTGTAATACTTTTGTTTGGGACAATAGTGGTACTATTTTCAACAGGAAAATTGTTGAAGCGAATTGAGAGTCGTACAAAATTTCTGGGTGCATATAAATAAATATAAAATGAACAGGAAATTCTAAGTAATTTCTAGTTAAAGTTCAGGTATTACAGAAAATGACGGAGGAATATAGCAATATATAAAACAGATCTGGTTCAATAAAGATAGAAAATTCATTTCATATGCAAGCGATTAAAAATCGCACTTATGACTTAACGTTTTCATAAACATCTGATATTATTTTTAGTGGACAACAGTTCTTTTCTTTTAGAAACGATTCAGTTGATCATGGTCTGCAGACTGAAGCTCAGAATAATCCTATCACGCTCCTATTATATCGTCAAATATTTCTTCCTGTATATTTCATTAACGAAATCAAGCTTGCCACCTTGGTCGGTCATTAACAAGGTAAAGCTAGATCGATGGACTCGGGGAAATTGGAAAACCAAAGAGAATGATGGTCATTCTTTTCATGAGAGATCGTGTTACAGGTGTAATTAGGGGGTGATTGAGGTGTCGGTTCGATCGGACAATTATTCTTATACGCGGAACGTCAAAGAGGAACGAACGGAGCAGGAATCTTCGATTGACCTACAAAATAACTAAAACGGGACATTCGGAACGGTTCGTTTCGTGTATCGATGGGCCAATCCGTTGGAATGCTGCATTTCTGTACTTCCGCTCTTGACTTGCTCTGTCGAATACGAGAATTCGATGGAGCTTCTGCTGACTCAATCGTGATATCACGTTGTGCAATGTTTTTGGATTATTTTCTTCTGTATACAGAAACAAAAAAGTAAAAATTTAATTTTGTTCGAAGCAAGGAGCTGTTGTGTCTGCTCAATTGTATTTTATTCTACTACTCAGGGACACTACAAATAATATCTGCGAGTGATCAGTTGCATCTTCTTGTACTTACTAACTAACAATAGAAATGTTTGTAACATGGTTTTTGATAAGTTTGTCCGATTATATTTTTTTCCTTCTGGTATATTAATACCAGGAATAATTAATGGAAATAATTATTGAAGCGTTTGGCCAGCTATATCTCATTCTACTTTGTATTTCCGCTTAATAATCCTCGAATATGGTTTTTGGCATGTGTGACCGATCATGGCTTATTCTAATTCGTGATTACCCTTAATAACACCTGAACATTATTTTCGATATATTATTAACTCGATGGCACTGTAAACAGTTGTCTGACCAATCATATGTTGTTCTACTTTTAGTACTATGGATGCATGTTTCCTGTTATGTCTGATCGGCCACGTCTTACTCTACTTGGTAATTGGAGCTAGAAATAATGCCTCTAACTGGTTCATGACGTGTGTGATCGGTTACAGTTTACTCTACTTTTTAACTGACTCTAGAAATAACATACTATATGCCTCCCTAGCCACCTGAGCAATCACGTCTTATTCTACTTCCGCAGTGATGTCAGAGCAATTTGGCCTGCGTTTCTGTGGATGGTTCATGCTGTATCTTGCAGCTAATGTCTTATTCTACTACTTCATTCACACTACTATCAGCACAATTTTATTATTTATTATCTGTCTATTTTTGTACTTATTTGGACAGTTATTAATAAAACATTCGACACGTGAATTTCATTTGCCATCGTCAACTTATTATTTTCACTCAACAATTTATTTTTTCTTGTTTCTTTGCACAAACACTTGAACAAATTTTTTTTACAAGGAATCTTACCATACGCGTACAGGTCGGCTATCGATTTCTATTTCCCTAGTTTCCGTAAATTCAAGCTCTCGTTGCGTATTTAACCGAGGATGATAACAAATATTTGTTCAATGATCGATTAGATATACGAACGATCGCGAACGTACGGGGCTGGAAAGAATCGAGTACTCAAATTGGCTTGCATAAATTTGTACGGAAAGATCCTGCTTGTAATTTCTCCTCTTGTGCGTGTCCATTACGCCTGCGCAAATTAACGTTCAGAAAGAAATATTAGGTCAGGCGCAAAGAGCAAATGCAATTACAGAGAATTCCTTTTCCGTCGACGGTTAGAAGAAAAACCATGATTTACGCACTTAAAAACCTTTGACCGTGCCTTTGTACACTCACCGCCGAGTGCATTTTATATAAGCGCGGCGATATTTCCGTGTTCGTTGCGGTTCAATTTAAACAAACAACTTTTCTGGAGGTTTTAACAATCTCTCATTGTCCTGAAATCTAAGGCTTCTAGAATTTTATAAACTCAAGAGCGCTTTCTTCAAAACAAAAGGGGCGGGCCCTCGAAAAGACGTCTTTAGGAGCTTTTTCCTCTTCAGAAATTCTAACAAAAGTATGCACGTTTTCGTTTACTTCAAATTTAAATATTATCAGCAAAAATGTAGCCAATCGTTTCTTTTAATGTCCACGTGTGTATCTGTATTAGTAGCCTCAGGGATTTCTAATTCTTGCACGATTCATTTCCTTTAGCACGTTGAGTGCCACAGTGAAACCAGACACCACTGGTCAGACACGTTGCAACTTTTTCTTTTCTATAGGAATTTTAAGGGAACAAAATGTATTCAATATTGTACACGCGTTCCTGTATGTATTAGTGCAATGCTCAATTTGCACAGAATATGTTAAACATCAGTAGTTATTTAATTGAATGAAATTAGAAGCCCCATGGCAGTTAACATGTTAATGGCCGCATACTATTTCTCTTACAGACTTGAAACACTTTCCTTTTAATTGTTTTCCTGTAATAACTTTGAATTTATATTCAATAAATATAATTTTAGTCCAACTTTATTAAATTCGATCTCAAAGAGTTTAATTTGTGTAACAAATGTTGTCGAGGTGTGAGAAAGGAGAACATTAGTGTTCCTTTGGTGGGTCCAGCAGTTTGCCATTGATCGAAAGGATGAACGGACTTGTGTATATAAAAGGTCGACCATTTAGCGCGGTTTGCACGTGGAGAACCGCAGTAATTAGCGGTCGGCTGTTTGCCT
Source organism: Macropis europaea (assembly GCA_916610135.2). NCBI lineage: Eukaryota > Metazoa > Arthropoda > Insecta > Hymenoptera > Melittidae > Macropis > Macropis europaea. Next base: position 30,384,545 of record OU744344.1, read on the forward strand.
TCGTTTCTGTCGCCGGGTGCACTCTTTCTCTGACGTGAAGAAAAACTGGAGAACGCCGGCAGACGGAAGACAAAGGGACGTTCGTCGACGCGACGCGTTCGTTAAAGTGACGTGTCATGCGTTCGCGGTTGTTTTCCTGCTAAAAATAAAACCGTCGGAACGTTGCACCGTGTCAATGGTAATTTCCTCTCTCCGATCAGCCGACAACCTGTATCCGCAGGAATAACAAGCGTTATGCCTTAGAGCCTCTAGTGAACGACGTCCAAGAGCTATTTTGATGTTCATTGAACACCCTAAAGCCTTGAAAACGCATTGTTCAACTGGTGGATCAACGTTTTATTTTCTATAATTATTGGGAGGAACAGGAATATTTTATATTCTTCCACTGGAGAATGTATATGATTTTTAGAATTATGGTGAGACTGAGAATGTTTATTCAAAAACGTATTCTTATTTTTTGTCAATTTTGGGATTTAATACAGATAAACAAGTTTCGCGACATGATTATGATTTGTACAATTTTTTTTATAATTATTAAGGGTTTAAGTGCTCACAGATAATGTGAATATTGAAGTTAATTAATCTCAAGAGCTTTCCAGACAAATAAATACATAATCCCTCTACCCTGAGGGTTAATGAGAATTCGGAGATTCATAGGGTTAAATTAAATTTAGGCTCGAGGAAATGACTGTAAGAGATGGTACACAGTTCTCAAAGCATTTTCGTTTCTGTTACGGCTGATTCGACCTGGTACAAGCTTTCATGGCCGACTAAAAATAAGCACAATGCAACGACGCCGCAGGATGCAGGCCATTCTTCCCACTCTCCCCCGCGTTCGTTTCTCTAATCGCGTTACTCTTTTTTTATATGCTCCTCGATTCTGTCTCCGGCTCTCAACGAAGCAGGAATTTTCAATTTAGTCGGCGGAACAATTTTTCTCCCCCGAGGAATTTTCCTTTGTGCCACCTGTGCGAGACTTGTTTCTCGTAAGAGTGCGCTGGACTCGGTTTTGGATTTTTCTCGATTCGTAGCGGTAGGTGCTCGCCGTGCAATCGATAAAATCGATTTTCGAGGAGCGTGGAAATTGGAAACGTGTGGAGAACCTTTGTTGAAGTTACAGCCAGACCCTTTGAGTTGAGAATAAACTTCACCGTGCGACAGGTCACTGTATTTTTATATTTTGAAGGTACAATGGCTGGTCGTGCAGCAAACTTTTCTTCACAGATTTTCGTGCACGTTTCGGGTGGAGAATGTTTCGATTGTAGCAGGGAAGATACTCTTCTTCGAAGCAATATTTTTCGAGTGCTGGACCATGGAAAGAGGACCAACGATTTGTCTGGCGACGAGCATTCAGCTTTTCAAAGCGGTCCAACTGTACAGCTAATTGGTCGCAATAATATTTTGTGCACGTCCACAGTATGAAATATTCTTCTGTAGCATGTGTTCGCGTCCTTCGAAGCTGTATTTTTTAAGCAACGTTGTTTTCAAACAACTCGGTGCAATGATGCTGGAAAATGTAAAGAAAACACGCGATTTATCGTGTAATTAGTTTTTTTAATGGATTTTTCTCTCATGAATTTTCAATTGAGGGTTGATTTCAGTTTCCTCTTGGGAGATGAGGTATTATGACCGACGATAGTCGCGATCTATGGAGAAAACTGACAATTTCCGTGCACGATTAATTACGACCTTACAAAATGGCCCCCTTATCGCACCAAGTAGTTGCTCGATAGAGAGTTACCACGGTTTTGCCAATAATTCAAGCAGGACTTCGTATCGAAGGACGTGGACGTATTCAGGCTGCTCTGATATCGACACAGTCATATATCGCGGATACAAAAATGTCTCTCGCTTCGATTATCGATTGAAAGTTCCAATAACAGACGCGTGATCCGCTTGCACGCTCCAACCGTTTCGGTTCTCCTCTTTTTTTCTATTTCTGGAGAAATATTTTTCGCTAGAATATTCTGCACCGTGTTATAATTGAAATAGGCGTGGAATGGCCTGGGATGTGATCGGGCAGAAAATAATGACAGCATTTTCAATTAGATGTGTGCGTCTATATACCCCGACTTTTCGTAAATTATTCTGAAAATTATTATGAGGAGTGGAATTGGATTTTTAGATATGTTTTAGGAGATTTTTTGGAGATCTATAAATAAATTATCATTGTGTCGTGTGCACGATTTTATCCAAAAGGAAGAAATGGTAACATTTACTGATTAGCGACATGTTATTTTTTTTATGGAAGTCGTGCAGTATATTACATCGTAAATGTACTTCACTCTTAGAATTGTCCATTTGCACTCCCATTTTATGAGACACACATTACTTTGATATTTCAAAAATATTCCTTCTCATTTTACTGTCTTCCTGAAATACTCTTTCGTTTAAAATACTTTCTTTTTTGCTTAATATTCTCTTCTTTAAAAATTGAGTATTCATGTACTTGTGAGCTAAAAAGTTTCTATTAACGTGCTGTCAATATTCTTGAATATTCCTTATTCAAACTGCCTCGCGCAATATGAATTAATTATCAGCGAAATAAGAAGTAACTATATCTAGAGAGTGTTTCGGAAAATATGATACAAGCTCTTATAATACTTATCAAAATAAGAAAATAAGTCTTCCTAACGTATGTTCGAAAAACAATACTTATTGAAATGTACACGGTTTCATGTGGTATCTACGTCTACTATCGTTTACACTCAGTAAGCATTAATTTTAAAAACTACATTTATGAACTTTATTATTTATTTAAGTACTTAACTCTTTTAGTACCTTACAAGTTTTCACGTACCGCCCAGAAATACGTTGGAAAATATGTATTTTTGAAGATATTTATTAAAATTAACATATTTTTCTTCAAAAATAAAAATAACCACGCTTTCTTTTGTATTTTATTGTAAAATGTATGTTGTTTTTCATAAGCAAAAGAAAAAATTATTTTCCATAAATTGAAGCTTCTTATCAATGTTGAAAAAAAAATTTGAAGAAAAAACGAAAAGCCGACATGTCGGCTCAAGGTATTTCTCGTGAGAACCGTACTAAGAGGGTTAATACCTCAAAACTTTATATCCAATTTCCTGAAACATCCTGTACATTTACCATACCCCTCAAAAGTCCACGAAATCAGCACTTACCGTTACCGAAATTGACTTTACGAGCCATTAAATGGCCCATGCAACGGAATCATGGACATTAATCGTGACGTTAATGTCGAATTGAATTATTCCACTCGTTTTCACGACGATGTTTTCAGGCATTAAAATCACTTCTTCGCGCGGAATAAGTGTTTTAACTACGAGCTTAATTAATGATGCGGGAAATAAATGAACCGGTTCGATGAGGACGGCCGCTATTAACCCAGATCGAGGAATTCTGAATACGGGGGCGGGTTTTGAATGGCCGTTGACGCTGTATCGTGGATTAAACCGCCAAACAAATCGCTCGGAGGACACTCTTTCATTCTTCTAGTCGCGTTGTCGGAACACCTGCCACCCTGCTCGTTAGAATAACCAACAAAAAATATCGTCGCAGTCATTTGTTACTGCCAGCCTGTCAGAAACTCTGGGGACGATTCAACCTCCGCTCTCCAGCGATTGAAGTTTCAATCGACGATCGCGCCTTCGATACTGAAAAAGAGTCGATAAAAGCCTCGACCTTCGTGCGACTGTAACTCGTTGGATTGTTTGGAAAAATGTACCACTCGATAGAACGCGAGCAGAGAATTTTGTAATTATTTTGCTTATATTTCTTTATATTATTTTGCTATATTTTATAAAAATTCAAATGTTTTATATGGTCTAATGATTTTTGTTTTATATTAGAAAGTAAGCATCCTTCAAATGTAGACATACTGCAGATGTTGTTGACGATGATGCAAATGGGAAGTGATTGACGTTTTAATTCAATAGTGTTCTAGTGAGCATTAATCATTTTCAAGTATATTAAAGTATAACAATTGTATTGGCTCCGGAAGCAACGTTTAGCCAGAAAATTGATCTTTTACTTCTTCGGGGATAATACCAATTCATGGTGCTTCGAAATTCAAAGTTTGTTCAGAGAAATGTAACAAAATATCATGGTAGGTAAATATTCTCTATGAACTTTCCCAACAGGACAAAGTGACGTTATAATGGTAGTATCAAATAGATGAATATTCGTGTACACAAGCATATGTATTAATAGGATACTATTTCCACGTGCCTGACTAGTTACAGAATTTTTCACTGTGTCAGTCATGAATTTTCTAATCGTCCAAATATTCTATTTCAAAAAAATACGAGACAACAGAAAACATCTTGTATGCCGATTTAGAGCAGTACAGTGACATCGTATGGTTTATAGTGCGTTATTTCATGAAAGCTACAGAGGTTTCTAAGATGAGGAGGAATAATGCGAAATTCGAGTGGTATACCCTCGTTGTTCCATGCGCTGGAAATTGTCTACGGCATATGTCGAGGATATTTCATGGTAAACGATTCTCAGAGACGGTATACTATGGTAGTAGACTCAAAATGATGTGCTCCATACTGCCTCCTGCGACATTGTTCTCTTCTTCCTGCTGTTTTCCAATCTAAAGTGGATACTCGCAGTCGTTACCGGTAACGAGAAAATCATCTTATGGCTGCTTGCTCGCCTGTCTGTTCTTTCTTTAGACATGTCAGCGGAGACTTCAGAATTTTTGCATAAGTCTAGAAGACAAATGGTAGCTTCCCTAGTCGCCAGAAAATGTATGGAGAATTTTAAAATGCATTTTCAAGGGTACGTGTAATTTGAAAATTTGTTAAGTACCCTTTTGATTAATTTATTGCAGGGAATAATCTTCTCGAGGGTGTAAAAGGTATTTTGAGTTTTTCTGTACATTTTAAGACCTCAAATTTAGCCGAGGCGCGTAAAAATCACAACTACTCTAACTTACCTCAAACTTTTTAACAGTGTCCTTCGTATTTTGAGCCGTTCTGTATATTGTCAGACTTCAAAGTTAGTAACGCCTTATAAAAAGTACAACTACCCTAACTTAATTCAACCTTCTTGAGTGTGTACCACGTGTTTTGCGGCTTCCTGTACATTTTAAGACCTGAAACTTAGCACAGATACGCAAAAATCGCAAAGGGGATGCTCTAAAATATCCAATGAACGGGTTGAACTCTTTTGAATCTTAATTGCACTCTGTACGTTTCCTTTGTTTTTCGTACTCCCGCCCTCTTGGATATGTTTGAACCTCCTCTGACAAAAGAAACTGCAATTTACGAATCCACGGATTAATGGACGTGTAATTAAAAATCCTCGGTCGACAAAGAGTAGGCTGGGTCTCGCGATGGAAACAATGTCGCGAAACGTTATAGTGTATATATCATTAGTCGCATGGGTTCAACGGGAATGAGTTACACCGGGGAAAAATAAGGGGTCGCGGCTGGTCACGCAATAATTACCGCGAGATTTAATGATTTTTTCCTGGACATAATCGACCTGTCCAGAGTTCTCCGGCCACACCAGACCTTACGCTGTTTAAAATATCAGGGAAGAACTTCTGGCGCCATTCTACCCTTTCCTTCTTACACAGATGCGAAACTACGTCGCAAGAAATCTTTATTAATTTTTCAGAATAAGTCGGACGTTTTAAGAATCTTGGAAATAGTTCTAATTGACATGAGAAGATAAATTTATACGAAGAGTTTCAAAGCTGTAAAATGTTTTAAAAATTATTCTTTGGGTGAATTAATCTACTTGCAGGCTGAATCATAAATTGAAATTTAAAAAAGAAGTGTGAAACCCTTATTGAGCTCAAGCAAAGGTAGTAGGACGATTTTTCAAGCGAAAATCTGTTGAACTTCAACTTTCCACAGATTATTTAAAAAAATATGTATGATTTCATTTCTGAAAAAATGGTATCGTTTTATACATCTCATAATACCGTTGAAGTTTCATTAAAACTATTTTCCTGTGTCTTTTATAATTTCAGATTTCTGTGCCAAGGTATAGACTCGCCTCTTGCACATTAAGGGTTGGTTTCACCCCCGTCAAACAAGATCGAGCTCAAATACAACACATCGCTGTTTGTGTTTCAAACATCCACACACGCTCACAAAGTTCCATCGAAACTAATAATTTTGGATCAACGAGGTTTCCTTTTACAAAAATAAATGTATACCGAGATGTTGAAAGCTATAAAATGTTTATAAATTAATTCATTGAGTATACTCCACTTCCAAGCTACTCTACAAGTCTAAGTTGGTATACAAAGTTGCGCAACCAATATTAAACTCAAGCACACGATTTTGAAGTAACAGTAAGTAATTTTACAAAACAACCCCCGTTCGCGGACAATATTAGTACAGAAAACGCCAGAGGGTAATTCAATTACGAAGCTTTCGACGGAAAACGAGAATCAACACGGTTGACTTAGTATGAATGCTGGTGGTAGCGGTATCACGAGGAAATTCGAACGTGGAAAAAGAAACTCCCGCCCGGGGAAAGCAGGTAGTAAGTAAAAGGGGTGCTAATTAAGTGAATTCTCGTAGAGCTCTTCATGCAAATGTGCCTTTAACGAAACACTCTGGCATCGTCACGCCCTTTATCACTGTCTAATTGCCGTAGAAAGCTACCCCTCATTGCAATTAACCCCTCACCACTAACAACGTTCGCTTAACGAGTCACAATTTATAAATAAAATGAATGACAGCGACATTACTCACGTGTCTTTTTTCCGTTGTCGGCTAAGGGTTGCTTTTCGACAATGCGTTCGGTTGATCTCGAAGAGGGTTAAGTCAGATACAGGGATGGAAACATCGATGTTTGGTTTTTTGAATAAGATTCACGAGGTTTACGGCACGGAGGGCGGCATGCTACTGGCCGAATCATCCCCATTCCACCCCCTCACTCACCCCCATTATTAGGTCGACGGCAGCGCAGCTAGGTGGTGGATTCAATGACTATGATTGGCGTTCGCGGCGGGCCAAATTCGTCGACAATTTGATCCTGGGGATCGATGAACGATATCCTGGATTTTGGAAAAAAGAATTGGCGAAACGTTTTATTTCTATTGGGGGAAAATGTTGTTCGAATTGTGCATTGAAACGTGAGATATGTTCGTTAAAATTGCGCTAGAAAATTTGTGAAAACTTACGGCTCTTCGATTTTATTTTTCGTCTCTTCTTTTATTTATTTGGATGCAGTATTGTTACGTGCAAAAATAAATTCAAACGCGTAATTGTTTTAAATTGTATTAGGCTGTGTGATTGTGTTCTGAAAAATTTCTTTGGATGAAACAAATCATTATCGAGATTCAATTTAATAATCTTTGGACAATATAAAAATAATAGGCTATAAAAATGAATTTGTGCATAAACATCTAGTATATAGAGCGCCAGTGAAAACAGCCACACCTAGACAGACATATTATAACATGCCGTTGTAGTATAAATCATTAGTGTATAGAGAGCATTAGTGAAAACAGTCATGTCCAGGCAGACATGTTATAATACGCCGTTTGTGGTATAAATCATGATGAATGAAATTTGTTCAGCATTTATTCTTATAATTTGTACTTTACACTATTATCGAATCATCAATATGTTACCAAATTTCACAAGAATTCGTAGTTGTCTAATTAAACCAAATTAGCTTCGTAACGCCTTAAACAATGACCCGTCTCTATACAAAATTACAAATCTAATTAGTTGAAGGTGGAACTAAATTGATAGCGAGGGCGTCGAAAGCAAAATCGTATATTAAGTGTGCCGAAATTAAATTCCTGTACTGTGCTCGTCGAAGATCCTACTAAATTGCTGGCAGGAAATAAAGATTTAATTAAAAGTAAAATTCAAGGAATGAAATGAAAGGCCATCACTATGTTACATAAATTGTTATACAATTTATATATTTATATCTAACATTTTTTATCGTTTCATCTCTGTCGCCCACGCGCTGAACGTGACGCAGTTCTAATTTTGCATTCATTTTTCAGAGCGAGCGGGCACTAGACATTTGCGCCTCCACTGAAATAATTTTATGTGGGCGAATCACGGTCCTTTGTTTAGCGATTTTTCCGACCGAATTCGAAGAACAAGGGAGTTTTAATTTATAATTCATTCAGGACTCCGTGAATATAGAAAGGCTACTTTAAAGCGAGCGCGCGGTTTCTCGGATGAAACTTCGACGTGATGCTTTCACGGCAATTTAGGCATCGTAATCATTTATACATCGATCCACACCGTGCTTCCCGAAATTTCGAAAAACCCAAATACCGCGAACATTTTCCCCCTAAGGGAATCAATACCGTTCGAGGGAGCGGAAGCTTGTATAGGCGCAATTTCGTGTAAAAACATGACTGTAAAATATTGCTTCAAATTTCCACAGGGTGCATGATTGATGCATTTCCAAGAAATCGTTGCAATCGTTCGATAACGATGATATCATTTTTCAGGGAATGTCTGTCAGCGTTGACAGGAAAAGCTTCACGTCCATGCAATTAGCAGGTGTTAAACTGATTAAAGGGTGTCGATCGATAAGACAGACGGCCTTTAATAATCGCGAACGTATCTTGTGTCGCTACGATATTAATTCTCCGTTTTAATCGAACTGCCCAACGTAACGCAATTTTAATCGAGAAATTTCGAATTGTTTTATTCTTCTGTTTTAGTAACGTGATGCAATGCGTGCTTGCATAGCGCGGTGCACCGATCCATTGAAATTCAATTTCTTCATGCGAAATGCAAACTCTGTGCCGCCTTTCGGGAGAAATTGGAAATGTAAATCCCGTAAATATTACCAGCGACCACTGATTCTTTGATCTCGAGCGGGATTTTCGATTGGAAAACAAAATGTGGAAGCTCGAAGGAATTTCTACGGTCCTCGAGAGAATTGGGATCGATTTTTCTGACGTATTTCACATTCAGGAATGACCGAGTAGCTCGAAGTTTCCTTGGATTCGTTAGCTGAAAATTTTAATTAGAATCTCGGACCTTTGGTGAGCTTGAATTGACCCTGTAGTTTGGACTTCGGGCCTTCAGTAATCTTGAAATGATTTTAAAACCAGAACTTTGAATCTTTGGGTTTTCAGAGGGGATCAGGTGATCTTGAAGCTTAAATTGTGGATCTTCGGAACACATATAACTTGAGCTTACTGTCTTGATTCAATAATTGAATTATCCTACTATTCATCAAGCTAATTTTCAATTTCAATTGTGTTCGAATCGGATTTTCAAATTTTATTTTTACATATCAGTTTAATTGATACCTGAAGATTAATATGTATGCTCCTGCTTAACCATCGCATGTAAACTTGAAGCTCAGATTTTTATTTCAGTGCAGTATCACTGGGGATAGCGTGTACAACAGGGTGAAAACAATTAATTGAATATCCCAGTGAAACTAGCAATACCTAATCAGACATGTTACAACACCCTTTTTCAATCTTAATCACGAAGTAAGAAACGATTTGTCTGTTGTATCCTGTAGTTGTTACTTTGTATTATCATTATTAGATTGTGGATATTCATGCAATTTAGCATATGCAACCAAAGAAAACTCATTTCATATAATATACCAAAATGGAATATGAATTCTTTCAGATGAGGATAAAAGAAATCGTCCACAACCCCCTTCTATTTTGTCTGTATTAATTCCTTAATCTACGATGTCACTTAGGTGCTAAGGGCTAGCCACAGGAAGAATATTTGTCGACAATTGCAATTTGTTTTAGATAAACCTTTGAAAGTCAAGGATGTTGTTATAGGTAATTTTTAAGAATACATTCGAGTGAAACTCATATTTGTAACATATGTACCATGATCAGCATCTCGAGTGTGCCTCGTTATTATAAGTCAGGGGGTTAAAACACAAAAATGTGTATCAGCAGGAATATATACTTACATAAACATCCGTGGTCCAATTCTGTACCTTGGTAGAAAAATGTCCAATTTGCCATTTTTTTTAAAAGATGCCCGCTGGATGTTTTTATTGTAAATCACACCATGTATATATTGGCCTCTTGAGAACTTTGCTTTGTAATAGTGGCCCTTTTCTATGGCAATGTTCATGATTTTTATGAGAATGGTACATGAAACTGAAATGCAATAATTTTGGACATTGGTCCTTTTTCTACTAGAATTATTACAACATTGATCCTGCTCGTAATTGTATAAGGATTGCTCATTATTTAATTCAATCAAATTTAAGAGTCAAATCACTCACGTCGTCCACAGTAGTCAACGTGTCGCTAACAAACAATGACAAGGAATCGTTTGCATCGTTGCCAGAAGTGTCAGAACGTCCTAAAAGAGTAGACAGCAAGGATTCTGAACGATCCACGTTAATAGCCTTCCTCGTATTTCACAGCGAGCATAAAGTATTACCACGAAATATTCTCAGGCTCCGTGTGAAGTTGCATTTTTCCGTTGCATCGCGGTGCATCGAGTGATTTATCGCGATGACGCGTGTCCTAATAACTGCCGGAGAATCCCGCGACCGGATTATTGCTGAAGAATTTCAGAAATTCCACGATTCCCATCGACGAGCCGCAATCTTCGATCTCGTTTGCCTGGACTCTCGGAAAAACAGCGGATTGCGTTCGAATCAGAATAATTCTCTCACTTGAGACATTATGTTCCTCTCCGGAGCTGCGAGTTATCGAATTTCATAATCACGCCAGGATGCACGACATAATGGACCATCGTTTCGCGACGCGATTCGTGAATATTGGTAATTATGTAGCTGGACCAGTTGAGAAATGAATTTTCATTATACAGTGAATCTTCCCACATTGACCCTGTTGGTACTACGCTCACACTGACCATATTGCTATTCCTACGCCTATGGCACAGTCAGTCAAGCGTGTGATTCGTGCAATGCGATGCGCGGCAGCGGTTCTTTTGACGACAGTTTACAGTTTGGCAGTTCATAATACAATAACATAACTTTTTTAATTTTACCTTTTTTTTATCTGAAAATTTGTTTAACATATTGGTGAGATTTTTCCGATTAAAATGATGTCAAACATGATATAATTTGGACCACATTTACTTATTTCATACTTAATGTATAACACATTTTGCGCCATTATCGCCTTGATTACACTAAAAAATGGGTTGTTAGTCACGTTTGAAATAATATTAGTATAATATTTCTAATACACTATGAATTACAGAACTGTAAAGTAGAAAAATATTTTACATTAAATAATCTTTACAATGAGGTGATACGTATATAAATATGTAATAGACTTCACACACAAAAAGTTTGGAATCATTTAACGTGGCTGAAAAATTTGTCGAGTTTCAAACCTACCCAACCATAACTTTGTTCATATGTATTTATAATATATTGAAATTCTGTATTTTATCGAAAAGAGTACGAAATCTTCAGTGATCGTTTTATGACTTTTTAAAAAGTCATTTTGTCAAAAATAATAGAAAAGTTGTGGAAAATGAAAAAAAAAGTTGAACAAATTTTTAAAACTTTTCCGAAAATTTTGCTGAGTTGAAAAATCTAATTGTAGTCTGTAGTCTTAAACAGGCTGTACCTCCACATTCGTCAAACGTAGGCTGTTCTACCATGTCCGGAAAATGTAGGCTGCTTCGCTCACACTGACCGTAAAATGTAGGCATGATTCTCACAATGACCATCAAACGTAGGCTGTTCCTTCACATTATCGAGGCACAGCTTACATTCGACGGACAATGTGTAGAGATATTTCATGTATTTTGCTAGCAATCCGTTTTTGTATTTCATTCGAAGCGATAATGAAATGAGTTACTCGATAAGTATTAATAAGTAAATGTGATCCAAATCATATCATGTTTGGTCTCATTTTGATCAGAACAATCTCATCAATATGTTATAAACTTTTTCATACAGAAAAAGTTAAGAATAAAAAAGTTTAAATGTTGTCTTTATTACAATATTTGGTACGCGAGTATTTAAATCTCTCGGTTGCCTCGACTCTCATTCCATCCTTCTCTTTTATTCGCTGTCTTTTTCTTTGTTCGACGAACTTCAAAAGGGCGCTGTGAGGCTGGAAATGTAGTCTCGGTGTGTCCAAACTGACCCTTTCCGATTCCGAGCTGAGGGTCAATGTGGGAGGATTTACTGTAATTCCTTTTCGTGTTAACAGTCAGGAAAGAACACGCGTTTTGTGAGATCGCATTTTAAGAAAGCTTAATCGCACTTCCCAAGACGAGGACGAATACTCGAACTCGGTTCAGGTCTATTTAAAATGTGTTCCACAACGTTCGCTTTAAATACCGTTTTACTTGCCTCCCTCCGCTGGGCGGCGTTGCAAAAATAATAATGTTCTACGAGGAATCGCTGATAACCTACTTCTTCTGAATCGACGAGCACAGCATGGAATTATTTTCGTCTTTCTCTTTGTCAATCGCAACTTTCACGAGATAGAACTGAGACCTCTGTGAATAAGAATTTAATTTGAAAAAATCCCTCTTTTAATATGCGTACCTAAATATGTTTAATAACACATGTTCTTTGTAAATTATTCTACTTCTATTTTTAAATGGTTGAGCAGCCACTGAATTTTTTACTGTGTTAATAAAAACACTTGAAAAATTAATCCGCCTTAACAAAACTGACACATTAAGTGGAACAGTGAAAACAGCCATGCCTAGTCAGACGCGCCACCTTATCCTTCCTTCAGCCTAAATGAACGCTGGGAAAGGATGTTCAAACCTTCTACCATACACTCATGCTTCTGTATAATGTTTGCACTCTTAAGGTTCCGTTGAATTTATTAACACAGTAGGACCTCGACTATCCGACCTACAATTGGTAACAGGATGACTCGCATTGTAACTATGTTTCGCATAGGAATGATAATTCTATTTTAGAATGTAAAAAATCGACCACTGTAGAATTCGGGACACAGTGTCACTAATCATTACTTCAGCTTGTAGCAGACATAGGATGGCCAAGTTTCAAATATCAGATGTTTGGATAAACGAGATTCTACTGTACTTTAACAGGCATAGTAAAAATTTCCGTACCTAGTCTACACGATCGTATACATATCATTTCGATATTGATATGAGTCACAATTTTACGAGAAATAATAATAATTCAATTCGGCAAGCTGTGCAGCAAGCACTTTGTTAAAAATCAATAATTATTTAATCAAATGAAATGTGAGGCAACAATTATTGAGGCATTATTAATATGCTGCAGCAACTAACAAACAGAAAACTCGAGCACTTCTTTACGAACAGTATCTTTGGCAAGGAGTCTGATACTTTGGGGACGTTGGTTCGCCGTAAGCAGCACCTGGTCGAAATTTAGGTTTGTTTACAACACGAGGCAACATCGTAAGCCAGGACAAAGGCAACGACTGCTCGTCTGAGAACAAGAGAAACTCCTGTAACTAAATGTTGTTCCAGCTGCACGACGGAACGACTGGCCAGAAAATGCGACCCGAGCGTGTTACGTTCGAACTTTGTTACGCCGTTCGGCGAGCAACGGTCGTAGAAATTGTGAAAATTAACGCCCTCGTCGCTTTCCCTCCGTTGCGTGATTTAACCGACCCTCTCCTGAAACTCTCGAAAAAGCGGCGCACGCTGGAAGAGTTACGGTTTCTCCGCTGGCTGATTATTATTTATTTACGACAGCTGAGTGTAGCTTTTAGGGGCTCCTCAAAAACTACCGAACGTTGAAACGTATAACGGAGCTTACGGTGTGTCTGAAGTTGCATAAACTAGGTCGACGGCGATAGAAAATGATTTCTTTCATTTAAAAACATTTCGATTAACGCAGGAAATTTAATTTAACACTTTGACTGCCATACATGGGTGACACGTAAATTCAGTCGTTGTTTAAATGAATACGAATATTGTTAGTAAAATTTTTGAGATTTAACAGAGCCAGCAGGAATTATAAATAATTAATAATATTATTAATCCTTACTCCGTAAACATACTTTTGGTACCTTTAAGGGGGTTCACCACCATGTTGGTTTCAAAAAATCTAAAAAATTCGTTTGGCTTTATTTTTGTTTCATATGCATAGAGTACTGTGTTAGAAGGATTTTATGAAATTCGAATAATAGACAAAGTTACAACACTGAGCATGACTACGCTTCAGGTCAGGTTAAATGGATACGTAAAATTTTAAACGCGTTTTTTTCGAAACTATGTTTTTTAACCTGGCACACGGTAGCTCTCCGAAACTATTCACCTGTTTAACTTTAAATTCTGACACATTATTCCTTATAAAACTATCTACAATGTAGGGTACGATTTTTTTGATATTTTGATTTATTGAATTTTTATAAAAATTCAAAGTTAATTATTTTTAGGGAAAAATGAAACTTTTTCGTTAAACAACTGCTATTTCCTTAATTTTTAAAATTATGAAAAAATCTTACGCTACACCGAGAAAAATCTATTCTTGTGTAAGTTAATATAAGAATTTTTTATTTTTTACATTCCAGTCACTTTTGGTGTTGGGTGCCAGCTAACGAAGTCTTGCTAGACATGATGGTAAGCAATATTGTATAACTCCGCCATTTTGTAATTTTTAAAAAATAAAATATATATGAAAGTAATGTTAAGATGTTATTTAACATCCCCTAAAAAGATTCCACTATTTTACTTAATAATTACCCAAGAAAAAGAACTTTAAATTTACCAATTTTTTATGCTTAAATGGTGGTGTACCCCCTTAATGGGTAAAAGACTTTAAAAAAATCTAAAAGAATCCATATTTTATAGCTTCTTTAAACATTCTAAGTATAGATTATAATAATAGATTTGAAGAATAATATGTTTAAATATATTATTGTTGCAAATGTACAGCGTAAAGCACGAAACGTGATCAGCTTAAAGACAGGTGTAAACAAATTATAGGTTTATCTATAAAAATTGAAGGTGACCTTGAAAACTCCGAAAAAAAAGAGTTGACAGAGAATTTCCTACAATCATCTTAGAGCTTTGTTTGGACCATGTTATATCAAACAAAAAAATTGTCGATCAGCTCATTAACAACACAATAATCTAAGCTGATCACGTTTTGTGGTTCACCCTGTATAAAGCCACGTAACCCAACCTTTGTAATTAGCCCGAATAAAATTGATCCACATTTACGGAGTAAGGGTTAATTGAAGAGAGTATAATTTCAGGTTACCTTCATGTTCGGTGCCACGAATAAAGATATTGTTAAAAATGAAAAGTTGAAACGCTCTGATACATGCTGTTCTAATTTTTAATCATTTCTATATTGTTAGTATTTATGTACAGAAGGTGGGATTAAATTTTCTTTCGCGCAGTTTGTCGTCCGGATCCGTGAATTCATAATCGTAAGAGTTCCTCGAGCCAGGACTTTTCATAAACGTCGTTTGTTTCTGGAAGTCGTGGGTCAAGAGTCTCGGGCTTCTTGGATATGACGTTTCTTCGACTGCTTTCACGGAGAAGTTGATTCTGCAACAAAAGGTATTAAAGCATAGTTTCTGGATTCAAAGGAGGGATAAGCTTCGTCCTGCAGATTTTTGCCTGTTAGATCGTTGACTTACGAAGAAATAAAATCAGCTTCTCAGGTTAATAAGCTTGTAACTAAATCTAACAGCTGTAGGTTCAATTCTGTACTTTGGTAGAAAAAGGGTGAATGCCCAGTTTACAATTTTTTGGGAAAAGGCACACGCTGGCCCGTTTTATTTTAATTCACACAACATATTGGAGTCTTCAGAATGTATCTAACTTTGCTTGCAACAGTGGAAGGACGTTGGCCCTTTTTCTACCGAGGTACAGAACTAAATTCTTATTTTAATCGATTCAATAATTCTTGTATCGATCTGGTCAGCGTCTGTTTCGATGATTGAAGCCAGTATTCAATTTGAACCGCCTTTGTACAGTTAACGGTGACTGAAGCTATATCGCGATCGATCCAACAAATTTTCCACGGACTCGCTGGACCGGCAAAAAAGGACGTCACTTACAGTTTTTCGAATTCGATTGTACTCTCGATCGTATATTCTCGGCCCGTTTTTTCGATACTCCGGTATGTCCCTGGTCCCGTGTAGAATCAGCGAGCACGATTCTATTGTTCCATTATTCCCTCTCGGGCCAATCTGTTGAAGTGTAAACGAACGCAATCAAACACACACGCACGCACGCACGCGACACACGTGTGTAAAACGCAACACTTGACAAGTTCGAGCGATATTGATCAAATGAAACGGTTAAAATTAGAGTAGGAAACACCGACGGGTGAGGACTAGTAGGTGTCCCCGAATTAATCACCTGATCGACAATGTCCAAAACCCAGCTGCCACGTGGATTTTCACCCCAAGACGCCACCGACATAAATTTCCACCTCGTGAATCCGGAAGCTGAGTCATCCAATTTTCTTGGTTTCAGTAACTGTACCCTTGTCCCTTGAAAAAATATTGCCAACCGTTATCCTTGGAAAAAATACACATTTTCTGTTATTTGTATTATTATAAATTGTAAAGTGATTTAAAAGACAATATTTCTCGAGAAAAAACTGCATCGAAACTTTATGAGACACAGATAAAACAATAACTGCAAATGCGAGGGAAAGTTTCTTTTTCTTCATCATACACATGACTGAATCTTTTACTTCATTTTTTTTCAAGATTTTCGTTTGCACGTGCGTTCTCTATTATAATTAAAAAGAACTTTGAGGTAATACAAAACCACATTAAATGAAAAGGTGCTGGAAATTAAATAAATTCCGCAGTCGGAATTTTCTGTCTTTGAGCGTGTGCGCAGGGTATTTTTCTGAGAAGAATCGACGAATACAAGATCGCTGTTTCCGGTTCACCGAAATTACCTTTCATTCACGACTGTCGACGGTTTTTTTCCGAATATTCGCGGACGCATCCGGGCTCGAAACGCCGGCTGTTAATGTAACGAGGATCGGCGAACGTGCGCGGAATTAAACGCGGCTTTCACAATGGCCGCAGCGATCCACGGATTTCGTAACTAGCGCGATTCAGACTGACACAGAGGAATCACTGTCTGCCTCCTCTACTCCCGTCCTCGAGAGGCCGGCCAGGGAAAATCGACTAATCGATATACAAGTGGAAGCAGAGAGTGCAGTTCAGAGCACCTGTGCACCACACAGAAAGAAGAAAGTTGCATTTCCTTTGGAAGTGCACTCTCGCAGATCCTGTTCTGTGCTTCTGGATCCATGGCCACGCTGAGGTTTCGCGATCGATTCTTCTGGGTGAAAACATTTCAGGAAGAAATGTTACCAAGTCGTAACTTGACAGGGAAACAGACTTCTTACGCTTAAAATACTCCTGAAATTATGCCTAAAGACACCACTTGTTCAAAGGGTTACGTTATTTTGCCTGCAAATAATAATAATTTTTATCCTTCCAGATGTCGTTACGCAATTTTGCGGTATACCATCTTAAAATGCGTGAAATTACGCTTAAAATACACTACTTGTTTAGGGGGTTATGTTATTTTGTCTACAAATAATTAAACTTTAATCGATCAACTCGTGGATCAGCCAAAAAGAAGGTGTCAGTGCTACCGGCACAATTCTTTAATTTTCACTGTTCCTGATGTCGTTACGCAATTTTGCAGTATACCATTTTAATGTGCGTGAAATTATACTTAAGATACTCTCATTATTCAAGCTGTATCCATATTTTCCATAAAAATAATTGAACCTCTGTAAACCAATATACGAGACTCCCAGTAAAATTGTCACCGGGACGTTTTACGCAGCATCAGTATGAAAGGAACAAATTTTTCACGAAACTCCCGTGGCGATGCTTTGAAGTCTCGGGACCATAAATCTGGAAACTTGACTGTTCTGCCACTTGAAAATGCTTGACGACACGAAATCGATTCGAAGAGGTGACGTGTAGAGCCGAGTTGCGTCCGTGTACACCGTAAAAATGTTATCCGAGCATTTCACCTTCAGCCTGCCGCTCGCAGGCATAAAATCCGTTCCAAGCTGCGATAAATACGTGACACCATGAAACAGATATTTCAAGCTGCAGTCAAATGCATCCTGTGAGTGCATACGAGCAGTTTCTGAGCTACTTTCGTGAGATACCGTTTAAACGGACTCCGACAACTAATTTCTCACGTAGGACACTCGAACATTATATTTATTATTATTACTATCCTGAATCCTCTGCTAGTCGAATAATTAATTCCAGGTGCGAACAGTTTGGCTCAAAAGATAAACACGCATAAATTATTATATAAAAGTATACAAAATTTATTATTGCAAAAGTTCGTTGCGTTTATGGCGCTCGACGGCGTTGCATTGCGAATTCGACTTGCTACCAATTTCAAAAATATTTTATTACTATCACACAAACTTTCTGTCAGCACTACTGTCTGTGAATATACAGAACCCTCTCAGAATTTTCTCATTTCATATCTGACGATTACGAATGATCGCTGATAAATTTTATCATATTCCCTTCGAGATTACCCGAAATACAGCACTCTATACAGCAATACTAATGAACTGTGAGTATGTTATACATCTTCTTCGTATATTTTCATCCGCGGAATGCTCAGAGGCTAAAAGGTGCTTGAAAGTGTTCGCGAACGAAAAGTGCATACCTGAGGGCGCAGTGAGATGCATCTGAAGAGCCCCGCGAAGACTGTACTCTAGGCTGACCTCGATCTCCACGTGTTCCAAAAACGTTATCTCCTTCCCCGCCGATCGACACTCGTCCACATTGAACCGCAGCTCCTTCGTGTTTCCGTAAGCCAGCCTCTCGTCGATTCTAAATCAAACACTCGGTTTCACACTCGTGTATCACCGTGAACCCCGAGTCGCTTCCGCATGCACTCGAGTCTGTCGATATCGACGCTCGAAACTTCCTGGAATATCGACTGTCAACTTTCGATTCCTGCGAGAATCGACCGTCGATTATAGCGCTTCCATATACTCCGCTCCGAGTACTTAGATGCAAATACTTTGGTGATTTATTGCAACGCGGAGGTTGAAATACGGTGACAGCTCTAAATACCGTGCAAGGCGAGTCACCCAATGGAGACAGTATCGCTTAAATGAAGGCAGACATTGATAAGGGGCTTTTTGGTGCTTTTGTAGTTTCAAGGAGCACTTAAATATATTTTTTTAAGCTTCTCAGATCTCAAGGATATCTAAGTGTCTTAAATGAAACACTACGACTTTTTCCTCGTAGTTATATAGGACGTTCAATAATGAGTATTGGATGACTTTGAGGCGATCTTCTTCGGTAAAATTGATCAATCCCATTCATATTTAATTTGCAGCAGGAATAAGAGCAGTACATTCTGTATAATAATAGCAAGTCTTCATTGCACGATCCTGAAGAACATATGTATGAAAAATAAAACAAAAGTGCGAGAATAGTGCAAATGAGAAAATTAGTACAAAAAGCGAGGTCCAGCTGTGTTATAAATCTTGAACAGCAGATTCTTGAAAATTATTCAGGAATCTGATTCCCTAATCGATTTTAAACTTGAAATTTCGAACGACAAACATTCCTCGATTTCTTCTATATCGTGATTAACACGTTGAACGCCGTGGTAGTCAGCGGTGACCGACACCTCAAATTTAATTTAATTAAACAATTATTCATTGTCGCAAAATTCTGAGTAATCTTCATACCGAAACAATAATGTAGAAACAGGAGAACACGACTGAATATTCAAATCTTTTCTTTCTTTACGATTTATATAAAAAATAGTAAATTATATCGTGTCTGATTAGGTATGGCCGTTTTCACTGTGGCGTTCAGCGTGTTAGATCTGTCGAATTAATTAACAGAACCCGAAACCCTGGAGCTAGAATCCGGTTATTCTGAATTCTGACAACCAACCAAATTTTTGAGTTTTACAACGAATTCGTCAAAAATTGATTTCCGATTCCAGAGCGTTGTAGAATCGTGACGCGGAGTTACCGCGAAATTTACGGGAGAATTTTAACGGCGGAACGCGTTTACACCGACCGACAAAAAAGCTCCAGCAGCGGGGGAAGTAACAGTTTTTCGTCTGCAGCCATTTTTGCGAGCGACGTACGAAAAATGGTCGAGATGTTCCAGTTTTTCGACTGGCTTCGTCGTAGCGCAGTAACGAATCGGTGTAGGGCCCTCGTGCAGAGCCGTGTTGAATTTAACGATGTGAAGTCGCTGCGCTTTCCTGCACTCTTCCAACAGCCGGGGACAAGCTGAAGGACAGGCTCGAGGCTTTGATTGCAAAGAAACTGAAAGCGTTCGACGTCACGAGAACTTCTTTTCCCTTCGTCAAAGAAACGCGGCCGAATTCTCAAGAACACGGTCGTTTAATTTTCCTGAATCTTTTATGGGTCGCACGGGGATTTACGAAACGATTCGATCAGCAATGTTCTGAATTATCGTATAGAACGCACAGACTGAGCTTCTCAAGGTCGTACCCCCTCCTAATTGAATTGACACGTTGAGTGCCGAAGTGAAAACTGCCATACCTGAGCAGATTCCTCATACTGTGTTTTTAGCTACTCAACCGCATCATTTGTATTTTATATTACTATTTCGATGTTAATGCAATTCAGACTTTCAGAAGAAATAATAAGGTACATTGTAAGGAACCAGCAGCGCATAATTATGAACCTAACGTGCTGTAAAGTGTTTATAAGAAATGCATATGTGAAAATCAGACAGTAATTACAACTTATGTATCTACAATTGGGTTCAAACGGAAATCATTTTTAATGATTTAAAATGGGGTTAAAAGTCAAAATGAAATTAGCATTTGAGTCTTTCCGAAGGAAGAAGCAAAACAGAGTGGGAATGTTTGAAAGCTCTTTCGAATGCAAGCCGTGTTCAATGCACCGCACGAAATCACGTTCGAACGTGGTAATCCAAATGGACCGTGAGAGGTAAATTCTACGTGTGCACGGTACCTGCATGTACCGTGAGTTTCAGACAGCGAACTGTGTCGATATTATCGATTAACTGGCCACCGTTTATATCGCGTTCCGGCAGCCCGATAAATTTCTACCTCGGACTGAAATTCTCGCGGCAAACGGAAGAACGTGCTACCGCTCTCTGAACATGGCGAACAAGTCAACGAATGTTCTTCTGCGTGGCAACGAAGAAAGTTTCCTTCCAGAATAAAAAATCTTTGGAAACTAGTGGGCGTAATTATTTGGACGATGCAAGGAAATTTCGTTGGACTTGAACTTCCCTTTTCTTAGGGCAGAGATCTGACACCTGTACTGAGTTTGGCTAATCAAGATTGCAATGATTTGGTTGTCTTTTGAATGGAGTAATTCATGTTCAATAAGAATTAGTGTATGTAGCTTATTGTAACTACGTCTGGATTGGTCCTGTTGGCCATAAGCCTGGATAAAGGAGGCTGGTTTGGTTTAGTGTTAACCATCCTGTTCAGTGAAAAAGGCTCAGTTAGGAAACCGTGAAAAGGTTAAAATTCACCAAAGTTTGTAGAGTCATTGGTGAAGATGATGATGCATATAATTTAATTTGGGAATCGGTAAGACGTTCAGTCCACGTGGCGTCAAAGCGCGCCAAATATGTACCTGTATTGTGCGAGTACGTTTATTTTTGTTAATAACATATACGAATCTGAGAGCAAGCATATAATAAATGTGAACGTCTATTTTCATTTGTATGGTTTAAGTAGATATTCCTAATAAATAAAATATATTTTCATTTCGTTGAATCGCCTACTTGAACGCGTTGAACGCCGTGGCGGTGACCGGCATCTCAAATTTAATTTAATTAAATAATTATTGCTTGTAGCAAAATTCTGAGCAAACTTCATACTGAAACGATAATATAGGAACAGAAAGATACGACTGAGTACTCAAATCTTTTCTTTCTTTAAGATTTATGTAAAACAGTAAATTATGTCGTGTATGATTAGGTATGGCTGCTTTCACTGTGGCGGACAACGTGTTAACAGCTTGTTAACTCTAGGATAGACCTTTAATTGATCTGCCCTGCATTGACACAGACGTTGTTTAATATTCTCTCAGAAGTGATTTTGTCCATCTGTTTATTTTTAAAATCGTTAAAAAAATTTTCTATGGGCGTTTGATGGAAAATATCAGGAATTTGACTCACATTTTAGCGACGTCCACTCTGCAGGCGGTCTTCTCGGGCACGGTTGTCCAATTTGAGCTGGCGGTGACCAGAGCGTACGCGTTCATAAGTCCAAAGCCGAAACGTGAGTTGAACCAAAATCCAGCGGAGTTTCGAAACCATCCGGGGTTCTCTCTGAAAGTTGATGCAATTACAGGGCTTGCCCGTTGAACGGAAGAATGGCCGACGTAAAACGAAACGATTTTCACCGAAGTGCAGGGTAATCCTTTTTTACGCGATACGAAGCCTGTACGGTGCTAGCAGAACAACCAGTTAATTTAACTTTTCATTTCAAAATATTGCCAGTCCAAGATGTTTCCGGTTCAGCGAAAATAGTCGAGGAATTTTGTGTTGTTGTATCGCAGGATTTTCATCAATGTATTTCTCTCGAAGTTTTAGGTAGATCAGCAGAATTTCTAAGCGGAGACGTTCGAGATAATTGGAATAGCACTGACAAATTACTTTGAAAGACGGTTCTGTCGTGCTACGATTCCATTGGAGCGTTATCGATGCAGGATAAAGCATTGTTCGCGTTTGAGAGCTCGATACAATCGTGCCAATCAGGTCAACGAATTCGAGATGTCGCGCGACACGTGACGCCGTGAATGAACCTGGAAATTCTTAATAAATCCAATTGCCAGTCACCCTTAACCCGACTGTAGCAGACTGGAATTAAGAACAGGAGCACTGCGCTGTATCTTACGACTTCTTGGAAACATTTCAATTTAATATTTTCTGTTAACCCTCATCCGTCTCCCAAATATCCAACTTAATATGTCCCTTGGTATTAAATTGACACAGTGGCAAAATATCAACATGATGAAAAGATAGATAGTTATATTTGCAAATTTTTTTTATTAAAAATACTAAAATGAAATTTCTATACATTTAGGCATAATATTGTCCAGATTGTCTGTATCGTTCACGAATAATAAAGCGATGTGCAATGCATACTGCTTTTTTACATTCATCGTATTTTAGTGAAAAAAATGTATCAAATTGACACAAGGAACGGGTAAGCGTTAAAACAGAATTATAAGAATACATTTTGACGTATAGAACAGTGTCTTCAAGTACGTTATTATTTTTTTAAAAGCAAAGAATTCATTGATATTTCTAGTTTAATCCCTTTTAATATACAGCCACTTCTGATGTGACGCCATACTTGATTGTAAATAAATACAAATTAACTGGGAAGCATTACTTTATCCTCAGCTTACATACAATCGTTAAAGAATTAAAAATGCCTGTGAACAATATACGAAAAATATTATCAAGCAAAGAGTTAATTATCTAAGCAATTTTCATGCACGATGTTAACAAATTTGCTAATTTATATTCAGTCAACATTCACTCCTTCCCCTGATAGGTACTATCATTTAAAAATAATTCTCGCACAATTTTGTGCAATAAGAACAGAAGTGCGTCCTAGAAATTATTTCCAGTTTGTCAGACTTCACCAGGTGTATGTTAACATACAATAATCTGTGATTGACTCTTCTGTGTAAATATTGAAAGAAACGGGTGAGTTGTATGAACGTTAGCAACGATGCAGGTCTGCAATATCTCACATGAAACAAAGAGACTCGGTAAAGTGCAATCAGAGAGGTAAGGAAAAGAAAGAAAAGGAGTTGTGTCTGAACCGCGTGACCCTGACTGTCGATCAAGGCGACCTGCGATATTATTTTTCCCAGAGAAAGCAACGATCCCCGTTTCCTGTTCACTTCACCTCAATTACTGTTTCCCGTTGAAAACGCCACGACCTACATTTCCCGCAGCCACACTGCGAATAAGAATGACGGGAAGCTTTAATCCCCGGCTCGCCTCGTACCGAGCACCTACGAATCTAAGAATTTCGAAGCCTTTGTAATCAATCTGGCAAACATACGATCGTTCAACTTGCCCTGGACCATTTTAACGAGCACCGTTCTCCGTATAGAGATTTTTAAAATTCCTTAATTTCATCTAGGCATCTATGAATTTCCAAACTTTCAAATCCTATTGTATTTGGTGGTTTAATAGGCACAAAATACCGATTTTCTGAGTCCCTTAACCCTTAGACCACCGACGCCCAATACAGTGGACATGACTTTGGGATTCCCTCAAATTTCAAATGCCAAACTTTGACGCGTATTTCCAACGGGAATGCGTTTAAAATTATATTGTGTCATAATATGCCATGATTCAGCAGAATATGTAATATTTAAAGCAGTCGAAACCACAAAACCAAAATCCAACATCTAAAAAAAGTTTTGAATCACGGGTCGCGGGTTTAGGAGCGGTAGTGAAAGGGTTAATATACACTAATAAAAGTATTGTCAATTCATAATGTAATTCAAAACCTTTTTCATTCTATACAGGATGTCCCATAGATTTGGAGAACCGCTTCGGCAGAGGATTCTGCAGATGAAAACAATAAAAAAAGTTCATATAAACATATGCCCTATTTGACCTTGTTTTCGAGTTATAGAGAGTTTCTTCTTTAACACACTGTATCTGCTTACCTTCACAAAAGGTGTTCAAAATGATCTCCTTGCATCTGAACGCAAGCCTGCAGACGTCTTACCATTGACTGTCTTACCCTCCACATTTTTCCAGGCATTGTTCGGATTTTCTGAGAGCTTTGTTCAATTGTCTCGCGAAATATTTCTCGCGAAGTGTTTACAGAATTAGAATACAGGGTTCAATGTTGGATATTGAGTTCTGTTTGTAAATACCATCAGGACTGTTAAAACGCGTTCGATAATCAATGGTAAGACGTATTCACCCCTGTATTGAATCTAGAAGTGGTCAGTTCGAGCAATTTCTCTGAAAGTAGATAAGCAGCTACTATAACACAAAACAAGCTATAACTCGAAAATAAGGTCAAATAGGGCATATGTTTATATATTTTTATTGTTTTCATTTTTCGAATCCACCGCCGAAGCGGTTCCTCGAAGCTACGGGACACCCTGTATATCTATATGTACATATTTTTTGTATTAAACAACATTTTTGTTTGTTATAGTTTTTTAAAATGCTCTGTATGTGTTACCTATGTAATTTTATCGCATTACATTTCGTTCTATTTCTTGAATCTTGTATTTTTGTTTACAACTAAACATTGTATTTTCTTTTGTCTGGTGTCAATTACTGGTTCATGAACCTGTCAACTACTCGTGCAGTTTGGAGAGTTCAATTTTCTTTTAATAAAACTTTACTATAGGATTATTTGTCAATACTAATGAATTCAATTCACTTAAAGACAGGTGACGAATCAAGTTATGCACCTATAAAATTGCTTACTAAAAATGAAACTCTGTAATAATAATTAGAATGGGAAATGAGTCTTATAGTGTCAACTACTGGTATATTTACCCTAGTTGTAAAGATTCAAAGGTGATCTCTGGCAGGAGATTGGCATGCATTTTATTTGATTGTATTAATTATATTTAACAAGAAGTATTGAAAATACTAACATAGTACAGAAACTAGCAAGTGGAT
Source organism: Macropis europaea (assembly GCA_916610135.2). Classification (NCBI taxonomy): domain Eukaryota; kingdom Metazoa; phylum Arthropoda; class Insecta; order Hymenoptera; family Melittidae; genus Macropis; species Macropis europaea. The sequence continues at coordinate 30,410,097 of OU744344.1, forward strand.
ATTAATCTTTGAGTCTTTCAATTTCTGAAAGGTGGTATTATTTTAATAAAACAATTTGTACGTACCTACCATTGTATCAAATTTAGAATTTAGAACAATTATTGTACCACACAAATGTAGAGTTTAGAACGATTATTGTACCAGACAAATTTAGAATTTAGAACAATTATTGCACCACACAAATTTAGCATTTAAAACAATTATTGTATTAATTGAATATTAAAATCATCGTCTCACCTGAGAGGACTATACTCCGAGGTCCAAACAATAAGATGCTGCACGTCCCTCCACGTCAGATCCTTGCTTTAAAAACAACAAACAGCTTATCATGAACGTTATCTTCAATCCAGGAACATATTTATTTAGTTTCATGTTGCAACTCTCGAAATGTTTAACAATCATCCTCAAAATACTGTTAAACAATAGGCGGGAGAGCCAAGAGCCCCCAATGGTCTTCCTAATGAGTTAGAGCAAGTTTAATGACGTAACTTCGAGTTTCTCAATTCCGCATGCGGTGCGAGGAAAAACAACCCGTTCGAAATTCCCCGGGGAGCAGGAAGAAGAAACGATAAGTTTTTAATCGTGTCTTATGGTAATGGCCGCCCGGTACCGGAGACGGATTTATCTTTAAAGCGGTTCGTACGTCGGAGAGCCTCGCGCTTTCGGTAACAGCGTTTTCATGAATGAAAAGGGGATTACTGGAACTCGCGGCGAAACAAGCATCCAGCGCGAAGAAATTTCATCTGATATCTTCTGCTTCCCTGGAAAATTCCATTTCTACAGGATTTCTCTTTGGAAGCAGATGACTGAACAATGAGGATTGATCTAGGTAAACTTGCAGAACGAAGACCACGCTGAGGAGCCTGATGATCTCTATCAGGTCATCCCACAAGTAATGTCGTTCTCTATCTTACAAAATATATGTTGAATGAATATAAATATATTACCCCATTTTGTTTCATGAAAATTGTAGTGCGCGTGTGGTGGAATGTTAGTGACCTAATTTGTTTAGAATTTTTCAGAATTTTCTTAAAATAGTAGGAATTTGTTGAAGATTGAATCAAAAAGCTGTTGTAGTAGTTGAACAAGGACACTAAAATTAATATTGAGTGTCCTGAAAATTAAAAATAAGTGCAATCGTTAATTTGTTTACGCTTGATAAAGTTATATTTAAAAACGACATCACTTATGCTCTGATGTTTCGTGTTGGATAAATCGTAGTATTTTGTGAAGATTTTGGGAGAATATCGAAGAAATCGATCTTGTACTTGACTTGCAGGGCTAGGGCCAGAATTCCAGCGGCTAATGGAGCGGAAGCGGAAGTGCCTGTGTGCCTCGTCGTGCAGGTGTTCCTTAGGTCTGTTGTCGCCTACGAACACGGAAACCGAGTCCATTAAATTACGGCTGCCTTCTATTTATTCTGCAATCTGGAGGGCCTTAAGATATGCGTAAAGGGGAATACTTCAACCGAACGACCTTAACTCCACCTACATCGTACTCTGTAGCGTTAATAACGATAAAAGTGCGTAATTTACATGAGATTAACACGTGAAAGAAATTGGAACAAATTTAAACTCAAACACTGTTTATACACATCAGTTGATATTTTTGATTGGATGATCGTTGCTGGGGTTCTGCACTAGAATAATGCTTTTTTAATTTAGGTGCCAAGCACGCTGACTACAATAAGGGCATCGATGACTGCCATATCAAATTGAATTTAACTAAGTAGCTATGAATTTTTATATAATTCTTTTCTACATTATTATTATTATAGAATCTGTATCTTTTACAGTGGTAGTTAAGTTTTTAAAGTGGTTTTCTTAATCATGACGTAAATAATTATGAGATTTTGTAAAGGGTAATTTCAATATGAAACTAAAACATAGGGAAAATTTCATCCCCATTTTTTAGCAGTTTATTTTCCTGAGGGGTAGGTTTTCTTTTAGAATAATTTGTCGAGTGTTCTCAACACGAATAGTAAATCATAGATTAAATAACAACCACAAGAATTACCATAATCTTAGACTAAAATACGGAAAATTTGATGTATCTAAAAATATTGTCTGAAGAATCCATGTCACTCCACTTACTATCATCTGATCGTGATAAGCTCCACTACTATAAGTTGTAGCCAGAGTCGCGGGACAACTTTCACCATACCATGGAAATCTTCCGGTTTGACTGGCCGAGCTGATAGCAATGGTATAAATGCTTCCAACATAACCATCGCATCCACAGTCGTCAGACTTCGATCCTCCATTTCCGGAAGCCCACACGTAGATGCTTCCTTTGCCGTTTCTTCCCTGAACAAACGATAGACATCTATGATACAGTATCCTGCGTAAATATTAGTTCTAAACAACGGAAAGAGATCGATAGGCACCCACGATATAAATATGCATTGACCTTTGTTCCTCGAGCGAGATTTATTCTTCATACATACTTAATCTTTCACGGAAAGTTTCGAGACTTCTGGTGAGTTTCCTTGGATCACTCCGTACCGCTCTTCTCTCGTATAAAATTATGAAACAGGTAATCTACAGTTCGAAAAAGTTCACGAGCAGAAGGAACCTCGAAAGCTGGACAGTGTCCCGTTGAACGTTGGATAAAATTAAATTTTGTTAGTTTGAAAAATGAGAATGCTTTGAGATTAAAATTTTTGATGATTCAGGGCCTAAAATATTATTTTTATAATTCTGAACTGTGTCAGAAATAATTTCTGATGCTGTCTTCAATTTTGTTCTGCTTCTTTCTTGACACGATTACATTTTTAAAATCTAAAATTATGTTCAAGTCAATTCTGAAGATCCACTTACCATCACTTTAGAAATTCAAATGTCCTAAAATATTTAGAACACACAGTATCAGAATCCTTTGAGACCTGCTTGAATTTCTAGACATCAAAACACTATGTAAATTACCTGCAGGCGTCAGACTGTTCCAGCCGACTCAAAGGTTTCCAACTCGTCGTTAATTCTTTTTAAAGTCAGCCATTCGTGCTGATGAAAAGCAACACTTTTAAATATCCAATTTTGGAGAAGCTAGTACCTAGTATCTGATACTGACCGTGGTGACTCCTCGTTCGAGCGCTTCCCTGGCTAGTCTTCCCGGCGCTTCTAAACTTTTCCCATCGTCGGCTGGTCCCCAGGAGGCGGTGTATATATCCACCATTTCCGGTTTGTATCCCAGGGCTTCCCCCTCGACACGATCGTTCACCAGACCATCGAGGAGTTTGATACCTCCGACGGAGGCCTCGAACGCGACCCCCACGCCGCACTTCCGGTTGTTTGCTTCCATTGCTATTTCACCAGCGCACCTCGTGCCGTGTCCGTTTATTCCTGAGGAACAGAAATCGATGTTGAAGAGAACTGAAACAATTTCTGTTGTTTTTTCTCAGAATCTTTGTTTTGGTAGTAATACTATATTTGAGAGTTAGATGTCCTGTTGCTCCAAGGAATTAGCAATTGTTAATGCTTCTAACATACAGAATTGTATCGTTTCTGTTTATTTCTTCAAAGGAAAGATATGCCAGAGAAATCAATTTTCTCTGCTCAGAAGATTCGCTGCAGCTACGAAATCATTGTTGTTGGAGCGAAACTTTCGGCTGAGTTTTAAACTAATTTCAGATACCGTGGAGTCTTACGGTTTTAAGTGTATTACCAGGCGAAAGTGTTGTAGTTTCACTTCCCGCGGTTTATTGAAGTTCCCTCGAGTTCCTGTATTATGAAGCACCGTGAAGCTTCCTGTTGTATCGCTCGAAGTGAGCCTAACCTCGATGTTCCAAATGGTATAATTTCAGTGATGTTAAAAATTCAAGTCATCACATAATTTTTGCATTATTTTTAATGTACTCTTACAAACTATTAAATAATGAATTTGATCGATTCACCTGATAATTCGTATCGTGGTAGGGGGTCGCCATCGCCCTCGTTCACATCATAACTAATATAAGGGTCCTAAATTAAGAATTGAAAGAAATATTAATTGTAAACTATATCAAGGGTTCATTTATAATAAGGTTCTCAATATTAATTTATATAATCACACTATGACGAAGTGTGTTTCTTTTAAGTACTTTTAGGTTTCTTTCAATAATTATTAAAGCAGATGGATCAATTTCAATTTATATTTCTCTAGATGAAAGATCATGGTATAGAAAGGGTTGAATATTTTCAATGTATTCGAACTTTTAATTCAACCGGTATTTATCGTCATCTATGAGGTGCAAGGGGTAGTTTTGAGGAGAATTTGCCATGACTCACGTAGTTGTTGCGCAGATCGTCGTGGGTATATTCCAAACCATCGTCCAAGACAGCGATTCTCACGCCACGACCAGTTACCCCCAGTCGATAGAGGGGTAGAACGTTCAGATCGAGCTTCGGTAGAGCCTTGTCCGACCGTGTATCTTGCTGCAGTTGATAACAGAATCTTATCAGTAGATAACACACCCTCTTGCTCGCGTTTTACCATCATACAAAATATTGATTCACTCCCGTATTGATTCTGCCCTCTGTCTCTACACAATTTCGATTTCAAATTTTATAGAATCCATTTTTGAATTTTTGGTGCTGAATTTTATTACCAGGTACCATTCTTGATCCCATAATTCGTCGTTGAACATCAGTCTGGAGTCTTCATCGTTGTACGACAGAAATTCTTGCACCTCTTCGTCGGTTTCCACGCCGTTCGAACGATACTGAACCAATTCGAGCCTCTTCTCTCTTATCAAGGGTTTCTCTGAATCCAGAGTAGCTAATGGCAGGTAATCGCGTTTGTGACGCTCGATCGCCTTTTGCTGATCCGCCCAAATGATCTTTTGGAAAGAGAAACCGTAAGAACGAGCTGAAGTTTTGGTGAAGCATCTAGTGTAGTTGGAACGCTGTCACTAGGCTCTTCAAGGACGTCCTTGTAGCCTTAGCTGCACTTTGACTATATTATTACTACTTCAACCATTTTAACACATTCAGTGAAACCCGCCATACTTAGTCAGGCACATTGCAATTTACTATTTTGAATGTAAAACATGAAGAAAATAAATGTGTAATTACTCGATTGTATAATTTGTACTTTATAGTATTATTAGAGTGTTAATGGTTCTCTAAATTTTATTGGAAATGACAGATGTTTAATTAAATTTGATCAGTATTTCTTTCATTCTGATGAATGTTTTGTGCTATGTGTTTGGGGGAGAAGTGACCTTGAAACGTCTACCTTGAATATCTCCGTAATCAGCTAGTCGTAAAAATTACCTTGACACTCGAATTGAGTGCCTTTGTTAAACGAAGTCCACCCCTTTTCTTATGACTAGGTTTGTCATTTTTGAGCCACACGTACGTATCCTTAAACCCCAGTACCTAAAAAAAAGTGTTACGTGAAAAGTCAGTTTATTCAAAATTTTAACATAGATGATATTTAGCGTCTCTTTTTTTGAGTTACGATAATTGGAAGTATGTATATTTGACGAAAGCCAGTCCTGCAGTCTGCAGTTTGTAAACAATTTCTCTACAACAATGCGCACAATAGAGTACGTGTAAATATTGTTTGATAGAAATTTAAATTAAAATGCTTTCAATATTCTCGATTGCATTATTGCTTCCACTACAGTTTGCACTGCATGTACAAAATTGCGTTACACACAAAATACACTGCTCGAAACAGTTAGGCATTCCGATTTTCGAGTATTCACGAACAATATACTGAATATCAGAAATGAAAAGCATATTTTATTTATTTATTTTATTTATTTGTAAATTGTACGGGTATAAACCCAATGTGTACACATCAGTAAGAACTATAATAAAAATAAAAGAAATGAAGACAGTCACACAATGTAGTATTAAACAAAAAGGCAATTGTAAAGAAATTATAATAAAACATTATCTAAGCAGTGCGCAGTGCTAAGTGTAAAGATTTTTTAAAGCTAGGAATAGAGCCACTGAAAAAATCAACCTTATCCGTAACTGTGTTGGCAGATTTTAATATACGAATAATTGGATCACTAGAACCATATTTAGTTTTTATGGTAGCATAATGAAATACATGACTTCTTCTAAGATACCTTGTGGGAGCATAAAAGTGAATAAGTTCTAATAATTGAGGACAGGAGATTTGAGCATGTATAATTTTGAATAAAAAAGATAGATCAGTGACAATCCTGCGATCATACAAAGAAGTCATATTAAGTATCTTTAGTAATGGGTCATAATCATGATCATTGCGCAACATGGGTCTGTTTAATCTAAAAGCAATATGCCTGATGAATTTATGCTGCACTCTCCCTAACATTAGGTTATATTTTGAGAATTCCGGAGACCAGATGACTGAAGCATACTCTAATTGAGGTCGGACCAATTGAATATACAGTAGCCTAATGGTGTCCATGTTTTTAAAATCAGTGGTGAAACGCTTAATAAAACCTAATGATTTGAGAGCAGTGCTCACAATGTTGTTGCAGTGCTTTGAGAAATTTAGTGTTGGTGTAATACAGACACCAAGGTCGTTAATTTCACTAACCTCCAATAATTCGAGACTATTAAGACTATAATCCGCGATTATAGGATGAATGCTACGGGATGACCTCATTACATAACATTTAGTAATATTTAGTTTCATTTTATTTGTTCTGCACCAATCACAAAACCTTGTGAGATCAGACTGAAGTTTATATGTATCACAAATATCTGAAACTCTTCTAAAAATCTTGAGGTCATCGGCGTACAAAAGAAACCTGCTGTGGGCAAAAACATCTTGTAAATCATTAATAAAAATATTAAATAATAATGGACCCAGATGTGAACCTTGAGGAACTCCTGAGGTGGCTTTTATAGGAGAAGATAGGGAGTTTTTCACTTTGACAAATTGCAAGCGGTCCATGAGGTAAGATTTAACCCATGCCAGCAAGTTTCCATTACATCCTATAGCCGAAAGTTTTGATACTAGAATTGAGTGATCAACCGAGTCGAAGGCTTTTTTAAAATCAGTGAAAACAGTATCAACTTGTAAATTACTTTCCAAGCTGGTAGAAATGTAGTTGCAAAAAACAGTAAGATTAGTGACTGTAGAACGACCTTGTATAAAACCATGTTGTTCATCGCAGATGATATGCGAAAAAATTTGACTAAGTTTCTCAGTGACAATATTTTCAAATACCTTAGGTATTACACTAATGATAGAAACAGGTCTGTAGTTTCCGACATCTGAAACATTTCCTGACTTAAAAACGGGTGTTACCAGAGAGGTTTTCCAGCACGTTGGAAAAATTCCAGTACTTAGAGATTTATTAAAGATAATCCAAAGAGGCCGAGGTAGAATAAAACTACAAGATTTGAAAAACTTAGGGGGTATGCCATCATATCCCGGACCTTTATTAATATCAAGAGAATTTAGTTTTGTGAATATTTCACTAATATTAATGAAAATATCAGATACATGGGTAACAGATTGCGTTTCAATTATGAAAGATGTAGCGGAGTCGGAGACGTAGACATTGCCATAAAATGAAGCAAAGATATTAGCGATAGATTCATTATTTGTGGCAGTTTCAGTTCCATTCGACATTACGTTAGATATGTTATTTGAACGACGATGAGAATTAACAAAATTCCAGAAAGACTTAATATTGTATTGTATAGAGTATTCGGTAGCATGAATGTATGCAGAGTAACATTGAGTAGTTAATTTCTTACACATAGAACGTAGATTCGAAAAGCATAAATAGTCAGCAAAAGAACAGGTCTTTTTAAAATTCAGATGAGCACGCTTTTTCTCTTTTACTAATTTGATCAGTTGTGGAGAAAACCATTTAGGGTACTTAGAGTTATTATAAGTACATTTAGGAACAAACGTATCAATAGCAACAAACAAGTACTCATACAAGATGTTAACTGCATCATCAACACTTAAGTCAGTTAGAATATTATTCCAATGTATACTGCTCAGATAGTCACAAATTCCTTGAAAGTTACCTCGATTGAAATTATAGTACCTATAAGAGTCACATGGTTTATAATTGAAAACAGACAATTCAATCGAAGTATTCAGCGGAGGGTGAAATTTATCCTGTGGTAGAAGTGTATCTAGAGCTCGAGTAACATAAGTCTTCTGGATGCTGGAGAAACAGAGATCCAACATACTTCCATGTTCATTGAAAAATTCATTTTTTTGTAATAAACTATGATAATTCATAGTTTGTAATAAGCATTCAACAGATAAAAGTTCATTTGATGATGCATTTGAACGCATAACGTATGATAAGTAGGACTGATTGACAATAAAGTCGGTATGAGGTAAGTTGTAATCACCAAACACAAGAATGTGACTATTTTGATAAGCATCAACAATTTCCGAGATCGAACTGCAATGCTCTTCATATAATGCTGCAGGCGATGAAGGTGGTAAATATACTGCACCAAGTATTATCGGATGAATACCATTGTGTATAATAACAAATGTTTGTTCAACTTTAGTGCTTTTTATATTAACTTCTTCACAACTTAGTGAGTTTGGAATAGCTATAAGAACACCACCACCCCTGCTAAATCCACTTGTGAGATCCGATCTATCACATCGAAAGATTTTGTAGCCATCAAATCCGAGTTCAGCAGTAGGTATTGTTTTATCAAGCCAAGTTTCAACTAAAACAAATATGTCATAGATATTTCATAAAGAAGGTATAGCCTGCCGTAAATTGTCCAATTTGGTTCGAAGACCTCGTACATTCTGGTAATAAATGTTTAGTTTATTCATTCGTTTTTTGATGCCGTACGCCTGGTAACAATTTTTGGTATTCCATTGAAATATCTAATAGTTTTTTCATTATCGTTGGTATTCCGTAGTTCAGCTTTGAGTTTATTTAAATATGACCGTTGGTTAGGTGTTAAATCCTGAGAAATCCTGACAGGACCGCTGTACTTCTTCTTATTTTTTAGTATTGATTTCGGTATATCAGGAGACGAAAAGGATACACAAATGGGACGAGGATTACTAGCACTTTTCTTTCCTATTCTCTTAATATGGAAATTACCAAAATTACCAGTAGGATTGATTTGCTCCAGAATATTGTTAACTGTAGATGTGGTATTCTCATTATCCGACTCCGTCTCTTGAAGATTAAATAATACAATATTATGAGATCTTCTCGTTCTCTCATTTATTTCTTCTATGATTGCTTCTGCATGGCTGTCCTTGATAGATTCCAATTTTGAAACTCTATTATTTATGTCAACCAGTGTATTGTTTAGTATTTCAAGGTTTGATTGAAAAATATTTAATTCTCTTTCCAATTTTGAAAACTTGGATTCAATGAAATCTTTGATTTTCTCAAACAGATCAACATCACTTTTATGGCTTTGTAGAGGAGATGATGAAGTAGCAGTGGTTGCCTTTTCACCACACATAAGAAGTTTTCCAATATCCCATGGATGAGCACAGCGCTGTAGACATGAATTCCCAGGATGAGATGATATGCCACAATTATTGCAAGTAACTGGTTTTGAGACTGAGGAATTTCATCCTTTGCAGATGGTTTTCTTCGACGACATAGTTTAGTCTATTTGATACAGAGACACGGAGCACAGAGTATAACAGCTAAGTTGATTGTCACTGAGAATCAGGTTAGTGTATGTGAAAATAAATGTAAGCACATACAGCTTAAGGTTCAGAAACGTAAACACAGCACAGTAACCGACAATATACAGCAAATCTATGGCAGACAACGGATCAGACACAAAAATCCCAAAAAAACCAGCAAGAAAGTAAAAAATTAAGAATTAAATGCACACACTATCTGTAGGCACCACTAAATAATAGATATGTATTAAAAATCTAATAGAAATATAAGTTATTTCCCAACTGTGTGGCTTAATAATCAAGAGCGATCTATAACGCGTCCGTACTTGTTGACTGTCTATACTATACATATTGTGCATTTTATTTTATAATGTTCTCCCTTATCGTAGTTTGGGATTTAATGACAATCCCGGATGAGCCCCCAATTGTGGGAGTTCAAAATAATAAATCAAATGTGACGTGCGGTTATATAAAATAAAGTGTGTATATTAAAATAATAAAAAGAGATCACAGGAAAGTACAACACGAATAACAAAATAACTCCTCGCATTCTAACTCCACGCAATACTCGAGAAAAATCTCCACGCAACGATAGGGTAAGTGCCCCTAATATCGCCTAGCACGTAGTATCGCCCACGCGTAATATTTTGAAAAAAAAAAGATACCCATTACTTGAGAACGATTTGAAGTTTGGTAGGCGATATTAGGTACACTTACCCTACTCTCTACGCAACCACTCAACAAGATCTGCTGTCGCACCCTAACCCGGAGGTCACAAAAATCTACACACACACACACACACACACACACACACACACACACACACACACACACACACACACACACACACACACTTCTCACACATTTCCACACCAAATTCATACAGAGGAGATGCATTCCCAGAAACTAAAACGCGATCCGTTCGACACTTGACTCTGAAAACGCACGCACCTCTCACGCCATGCATCCTATCAGTCCTTTCATACTTTTCATCTCTGCGTCTAAACAGTTCGGATATCTAGACGGCCCTCGAGATGAAACTACAAATTATGAGGCGCCGAGCATCTCGTCGCCTTACTACTGATATATACATTATAAAAGTATCCACTAACACACCAGTAGAATTATGTAAAATTTCATGCATCGTATGGTGTTTAATATTTATCCAAGTATGTCATCCCCTAAATATTTTCAGTGTAAGGCATTAAACAAAATTATATTTTAAATCGTGTAAAAATGACAAGTTGACGTTACTGAAAGTTAAGAATAATTCAAGCTATTCTTTATCTACTATAAGCCAATTTACTTTAATTAATAAAAAGGAAACAAGTAACATTTTGAATGCTTCGACAAATTATACACATAGACTCTTCACCTCGAAGTTTCTGAAACATTCAATATAAAACAAACAAATAACAATTCTACAACAGGGGTAAATTCCACAAATCAACCCTCCACAATTTAATTACCACAAGTATAGCATCAGAAAAAAAGTACACACACCTTTGAACGTTTCTTTAAACAATATCCCCATATCTTTCGTCCTGAAATCGATAAAAACAATCTAAACAAAACAAACAATAATCATTCGTCAGGGAGAGTAAATTCGCTGAATTAACCCTCTATAATTTATTTACCACGAATTCAGCAACGGAACGGAACGAACCCCAATCGACTTCTAAATCGTTCGAGAGCACGGTGAATAGTTCCCGAGAAAATCGTAGTCGAAGTGAGATAATTTTACCCTCGATCGACGAGGGGTTACTCTGTCCCGTCGGATCGAGCACCCTTCACGTTAGAACTACGGGGGTGAGTCAGGCCGCGTCGCGACGTTTCAGCCCTTCGAACGACCGAAAGGGACGCTTCGATCAGGATACCACGAACAGACAGTTGGTGTTTCAACGACGAAACCCGGAGAAAGAGACGGATGATCTTTTAGGGGGGGCCATCGAACGTCTAAAACGGAGTATCGTAACGTTATTATTATCCGGCGCCACGTGGCGTTTTTCTATGGTTTCCGCGTGTGTCGTTGCTCGTCCATGGGAGGGGACGGACCACCTGGTCTCGTGAACTCACTCATGCAACTATAGAACCCACGATATTTCCGTAACGACCAGCACGTGTCTTTTATTTCCATCTACCTCCTGACACACGGATTTTCTGCTCTGCTCCTGATACTTTTATCGATCCACGCCGCACGATTGATGATTGTGGTGGTGTCCAAGTGCTTCCGTAGGATTTCATGATCCATGGGGGACTAGGGCACTACAGGTGCAGAGTTTATGGGTAGGAACGACCGTGAAATTCACTCGAGTGATAATAATAATAGAAAACTTGCAGTTAGTCGAGCTACCAATGCAAAAAGCAGTCATACTAAACACAACAACAATAGTTAGAGAATTTCTGCTCTAGTCATACTAATATGAACTTATTGTTAGCATAGCCAGTTCATACTGGTTCAAACCAGAGCGGAATCCTCTGCGTAAAAAACTCCATGATGATGATGATACGTCTATTATCTATTGATTCTCCTGAAATACATATTATACGTTTTTGGAAATTGTTAAATAATTTTCGCGTGGCTGAAATATTTCAGTGCAAAACATGATACTCATGAATCGTGTGTATCGCTGGCCAAACAAATTGAAAGAATTCGTTTAACTAAAACGACCGTCTGCAGCGAATATCGTGTACGTTTTTAACGACGCGAGCTTCAATTATAAATATTACGCTCGTGGGTTACGAGCATTGCATAAAATCGGATACGGCTTTCCTGGCAACGGGGTCGATGTAATACTACGTCTATGCAGTAAAATATGGGGGTACATGAACTGTAATACTCTAGAAAAATCAAATTGTGAGACACTAAAAATAAGGTTGCAAATTGCAGTAATGTGGCGGTGTTTATGTCTGCAGTAGGCTGACTTTGGAGTGTAAGAATAAAGGTAGCATTACTTAAAAACAGAAGGAATATGAATTTCAAAATGAGCCTGTCTTACGTAGAATTTTATACTTTGTATGTAGAAATTGTACAGAATGGCATAGAAGGTTAAAAAATTGAAGTTCTGTCAGGCCAGGTGTCAGACCTTCAGAGTTCTTGCTCATCTAAGTTGTACTGTTTTCAATACAGATGTAATGTACAATTTAGGATAGTTCTTATATTATGTAGAATTTAACACTCCACACGATATTTATAATTAAAATAGCGTAAAAGCATCAGGAACGTTAACAATTGCAATTTTATGGGGTCATGTCAGGGTTACTTGGAAAACCCTGACGACTAGCTCATTGTCAGACCAGTTTAGTTCAAGGTACCTCATCTACTACCTTACTTATTGACTCAGAGAATTGAACAATATCCAAGTTCTTTCAGGACAAAATAATTCCACTCTCATTACAAGTTTTCTGTAACAATTCTCTAAATCCTCAATCAGTATTCCATCTATCTGGATCGCAACATTTATTAGTTCCTCGATTCTACACAATCAGACTGTTTCACCTACAGGGATGGTGAACTGCATGAAAGTCTACTCCGGTAAGAATATTTCCCAGCTGTGAAGGCAGCTTTGGACTATTCCAGAAGACGAGCGAACTGAGTTGAGGGCGTAACAAGAGAAACGTTTCCGAGAGAAGAACGGTGCCGGCATGGGGAGTCCATGGGGAAGGTGTGGCTGTCTAACGAACACGTGGGAAGCTGGCGGGGCTGGGTAGGACGTAGACGTTAGGGTTTTCATTGGAATCTGACGACGCCTGCGGGAGCTTACTGCCGCGGGATTACCACAGACAGTTGGAAATCCGATCAAAACAAATGGACTGCGAAAATACTCGTCGCGTCTCTGTCTCCGCTCTGGCTGTCTCTTTCTCCATCGAACCGGTCGTTTGCCTGAGGACTGTTACAAACCGACCTGGATGGCCTCAGACTTCCCCGCAGAGGAGACGATCGCCGGCAATTCGGCTTTCTGATAAGACGAATCGCTGATCGCGAAGTAATGAGCAGCCCTGATTTCTCGTTTTCACGTACCAAACCTCCCTCCCTCTCTCTCTCTCGCCTCCATCTTTTTCGAGGCTTTAGACGGACGGCGCTGAGACTCGAGGGTGGTAGTTTTGGACAGCGCGGATTCGTCGATTGCCACCGGGGCGAAGGGAACCGGGCCATTATCACGTAACAGACGGATTCGAGGTTCGAGTGCTCCCACGTGGAATTTCAGACGAGCCCCGAACGTGCCTCCTGCGAAAATCTCCGTGATTTCAGGCGGTACCTTAAAAATTCGAGCTAAATAAATGGATGGAAAGTAACCATTTAAAATTGATACATAATTAATTGTCACTCTGTTGCAATATAATTAAGACGCTTGATGTTCGTGAATGGGTTTAACACGTTCGTTACCAGCGTCACATTTGCGTGTCGCATCGATTCTGTTTTGAGAGTTCGACGTCACACATGTGTGACAGAGATAATTAATAAAAATAAAGTGTGGTCTGTCGTGGACGTTTTTCACGAATCGACCATGGTAGCGAGCCTGTTAATGAGAGTTTTGACATTTTATTGACATATTATAGTATGTCTGGCCAGGTATGGAAGTTTCCATTGTGGTAGTCAACGTGTTAATCAGGTTATCGCTCCTAGTGTCAAAGAGTTTTAGGTAGGTAGCAAAGATATAAAGCGAGCTTTTGCGCAATTTGCAGTCGAAGAGGGGACTGTTCGTTATAATTTAGAGGTAGGTGGGTGCGAGTTTGATAAAATTGGAGGGAAACATTTGACGAAGACATGCAGTGGAAAGGAGTGGGATATTCTCAGTTTTTTCTCAGAAGCAGGGGAGGATCAGAATAGTGAAATTAGCAGGCCATTGACCTGGATATAGGAAAAGTAGAAGAACGAAATACGTAGCATAAGGATAGACATAGAAATCCTCTAGAGTAGTTCAACGACCTTGACTCTAAAGGGGCGCATGTGTAAGAGCAAGTATCTATAATATCTGTCAGTAGGAGCAGCAGTAATGAGTACTTTATAAGAAGAAAGATGAAAACAGAGGATCCAAAATTTCTTGTATTAATACTTGCAAATAAAATCCTAGTTACCTGAAAGAGAGATCTGTTGAAGCAGACGAGATTCAACGTAATTTCCTACAATATCTATACTAAAAAAATTCTACGATTTCAAGCAATGAAAAGAAACAAAAAAATAACTCCTCCAGAAACTATTCTACAGCATCCAATTAATCTGCTGCATCAAACTTCAGTGAACACCCCGTAGTATAATCGTCGAAGTATCATCCTGTACTTGTTCAACAGAATTTTTCACGCGGTGTCGTCCCGTGAAACAATATCGAGGCAATAAATCTCCTTACGTGTCGTCGAAATAATTTGCAGTGGCCGTCGCGAGAACAACCGACCGAGTCACGGATGCGAAATTGCGCTTTTGACTTCCGTTCGCCGGAAATCGCGATAACATCGACGCCGTGAAAATCGTGTCGGCTGCTTACCGGGATCACGTGCGATCGTTCGCACGCGCGATCGATTCGTTCGATTTCCCGGAAATACACGCAAAAAAAAGGGGGAAAAGTGGATGGAACAGAGACAAAAAACAGCAAGCTGGTGAAACG
The DNA here is from genome assembly GCA_916610135.2 of Macropis europaea. Classification (NCBI taxonomy): domain Eukaryota; kingdom Metazoa; phylum Arthropoda; class Insecta; order Hymenoptera; family Melittidae; genus Macropis; species Macropis europaea. The sequence continues at coordinate 30,425,270 of OU744344.1, forward strand.
AAAGGAAACGAAAAAAGCGGGACGACCGAGGAGAGGGGAGGAATAAATTCGAAACAAAAAAAAGCGTGTAGCCCGGGCGGAGGATATTCAGTCGTTTATCGTTCGGTTCGACGGCGCGTCGATCGAATTCATTCCCTCTGGCTGAATACATTGCAAATATAATGGATACCGGATTATAGGGATTTTTTGCGCTCGGCAGATGCGGGATTATTGTTTCATAACGGGCTTCACGGATCTCCACGGCCGTTGTTTTCCGCACTGATGTGATTCGATGGAAATTGGGGTCACTCTCGAAGCCTATCGACATAGTGATCGCCGATCGGCGGTTCTAGTGACAATTAAATCGATGGCGAATTTCTCTCATTGAATTTCGCCGTGTCGCGTGAAACTTCTGCGCGAGGACGCTTTGAATCGTCTTCGAGCCTGTTTAATTAACGGCGAAATTGATCAAACACTGTATAAATCGAAATTAATTGAACAAGTATCTCGTTTGCTCAAGCAGGTGACAGCTATGTGCTTATTTTTGACGATAAATCAATTCAATCGCATATTCGTGTTCTTATAATCAATACATGTCTGGAATAATGTTTTCAATATTTCATCTTGGTAAAACGCATACTTACAGTTCCTAATTTTGCTTGATTCACGTGAAGCGGTGGTGCTGCGCAGGGATTTCAGAAAAGAAAGGAAGGAGGAAAGAGGATAGAGCGTTTCGTCCGGGGCCTGCTAGTGGACTCGTCAGTAAGGCTACCTAGCAGGCCCGTGCCTTAGACGCGGGATAGTGAGGGTCAGGTCGTAGGTGTATATATAGAGAGCGCAGGATGGTCGTGGACTTGCGGGAAAGTCTGTGCGCCGCTGAACCCTCTGCTGGCGAGGTCGGGAAGTGCCGCTATACACGTATACGTATCAAAAAGTGTCGAAGTAGTCAGAAACTTTTCTGCAACAGTAGAATATTTCTATTTGAAGTCCAAATAATTTTCAAGTCAACAATTTTTGGGCGCAACTCTTTAACCGTTTGAACTCCTTTGTCAAGTGTGACTCGATATCGATTTTATTCACAGGTAGTCCTACGCCTATGCTTTCGAAAATACATTTTCTTTTACCTAGATAAGCAGTATTACATGTATATGACCCTGTTTTGTAACAAAAAAGTCTTTGAAGTGTTCAAGTACATGATTGTTTGTACCAAATTGGTTCCTATGAACCAACTGTCTTTTGAAGCATATTTCAAATAAAACACTTAAAATAATATGGAGTTATTGAAAACAAAATTGAAAAAAATTAGGAGTTTAAAAGGTTAATAGTTCTGTGTAAATTGTGAGAAATTGCGCGTATAGTATCCAACACGCTAGCCTCTAGCCACTAAGGTCTTTTGTAGACCCACACCAGTCAGATAGAAAAGTTTCTAGCATGCACAACGCGTGTCTATTTCTTTGAATTTTTGCCTGATTCCAAGAATTCCACTAGCCGCACAGACAGGGCTGGGTGTCATTAGGTTCCTCCTAGGCATGATCGCCGGGGTATCGTGTAACACGTAGTTCCCCGTTGAAAACGCTTGAAACGGCGTGCGTGTTGCTCGAGATTACGCGCCGCCTGCCACTCGCGGACTGCAAATTCAATTATACACATTGAATTCTCGCCAAGGGTCGGAAGTTTCGTTCGCGAAGTTCGCGTGCGGAACAGCCGGATGTCTGTTCGCACAGCCATGCCGATATGTAACTGTAAACATCTAAGGTGATAATGATACGTTCCACCGGAGCTGTTTATGCGCGGGGCCAAGAAAACAATCTTCCCGATGGATCCGCGCGAGAAATAACATCGGAGCGCATCGAGGAACCTCGTAAAAATCGGAATCGAGTACGCGATGATCCCGAGAGAAGGAATCTTGGATTAGCCTGCACATGAAACGCGAAGCCTCTGTTTCGATCGGGACGTGAAACGGTATCTGAGGTTATAAATTTTTTTATTTGGTTCCTGTTATTAGAAAATTCGTGGCTTCCACTTTCGTGTTTTAGAGCGTTTTAGTAAATTGAGTGGCAGGGAATTGTTTGGCGAGATTCATTTGACGCGTGTGTGGAACATTTACACACGCATCAGTAACTGATGATTTAAAATATTCAACTCGTTAGCACAGTAAAATCTTGATTATCCAAATTTTGGTCATCCCAGAATTGCTCAGCCTCTATCAGCTACGAGCTAAAATTATCATTAGCAACATTGTGTATTTAATTTTATGCCACTATATATTTTACATTCTAAAGTAAAATTGTCATTTTTATGCGACATTTAGTTACCATGCGTATCATACTGTTAATAATTACAGGCCCGATAATCGAGGTCCGATTGTACTACACACTCGTATATTTTAAAATCTGTTTCTATTTCGTTCACACAGTTCTGACACCGTTAAGGATTTATTAAAGTTCTGATACGATGAAATTTCTGTAGCGTTTGTTCGGGAAAGAGTAAACACTCACACACTTTTTTATAGAAAAACTAAAAATAAAGATATATTCAGGTATAACAGAAAAGTATACAGAAAAATACAGAAGTGTACGGAGGGTGTTCACTTTTTCACTTCTCGTGCTGAATTACCACGTAGAGCGAACTGAAAATCGAATAAATGCATTTTGTTTAGAAAAATCAAGCAGTCTTTCAATTGGTTGTGGTGAGATGGCAGACTGATGATTTTTAAAACAAAATGCGCAAGATCAACGGAAATTAAGCTACTCCGTGAGCAATGTCAGCACTAAGATGGGTGACCGTCTTCAGTGTTTCCATGTTTCTATTGACACACAGTCGTTCGAAATCTACCTAAAATTATAGGACCCTCGCCTAAGTGACCATAATTAAAGATGGGATCCAAGTATATTACAAGTAGGTTCGAATCTGACTGGATATTTTCGAACAGTTCATTGGTACTGTGAAAAAGAGAAGCAATACTTTTGAGTAGACTCGAACCTAGTCGAGATAGGTTCGAACTTTTTACAAGTACATTGAGAAATGTAAGCGGTACTTTGAAGTGCAATCGAACCTTGACCAAGTAGATTCGAACCTTATATGAGTATTTTAACCAGAAGTTTTCTATTCTGTAGAATCATTTCATTTGTTTTCGGTGAGAATTATAGGACATGATGAACCTACGATAGTTTTCCGCTTACAATATTTAATTCGAACGAAATCGCAGTGCATGTAGATTGTATTGTACGTGTGCACATAATATCAGCAGTTTCTTGTTTTTCTGGGTTTGAATTAGGGCTGTTAACACGTTGAACGCCACAGTGAAAACGGCCATACCCAATCAGACACTATATAATTGATTTCTTTTTATATAAATCGTAAAGAAAAAACAGATTTGAGTACTCAGTCGTGTTCTTCTCTTCCTATATTATTGTTGCAGTATGAAGTTTGATCAGAATTTTGCGATAATCAGTAATTAGTCAGTTAAATTAAATTTGAGGTGTCGGTCACCGGTGACCACCGTGGCGTTTTACGTGTTAATTTATGAGATATCCGGGTAGACGGGTAATTTTTGTCTAGCCGGGTATCTCACGAGTACCCCAGTACCCGGGTATGTCAAATACCCAGTTCAAATTAATAGTCCTAGTTTGAATACTAATTTTACAAGATTTGAGTCTTTCGAACGACAAAGTACATTCAAGTACATTCTCGAACCCTATAGGTACTCGTCGTAGGGATTGAAACCAACGTGTATAATCCAAGTACTTTTCAAATACATCAAATAAAACATCACTTCTTACGAGTAGTATCCGAATCCCATGGAGTGAAACGTTTGTATTATAATTGACTTGATTCGTGAGTACATATTGAACTTGATCTCATCCCTATGGTCCATAACTATGTCACACATAAAGAAGAAGATGAAAATGCATAGATACTTAAGTTGTCAGCGTGATTATGTGAAGACGCTGAATGAGTGATACGGTAGCGAACTTCACGCACGACGAATAGTTTGTTTGCGGGGTAGACGATCACGTGAGCCTGCCAGAATGCGGGTAAAATTGAATTATTACAGGCAATCTTCGGAACTATGCGATGTGAAGGAGCGACGTCAAAGTGAAAGTTTTAATTGAAATCAACGCCGTAACCAGCGTCACGTGAATTTGGTCAAAGAGAGGCAGCGACTAGTTTCATACACTCGATCTCACTTAACTCTTGAACCTATTAGTACCGTATCGATTATGTTATGTAGCGAAATTATGCGGCCGACACGCGGCGCTACCCGTAACCGGGCGCGTAAACTACTACCTAATTTCGCAGCAATATCGTACCCGGAAATTCGTGCTTACCCGTTAATAACGTCGTCACGCATCAATCTTTCAGTACCGGAAACATTGACACCGGTACGCACTCCGACGACTGTATCCGCTTTTGCAAAACTTCTGAACAAATTATTGTTTCATGAGAATAAAATACAGTGGCAGAATTACGAAGAAATTTTAGTCGATGACACCGGATTTCATATATTCTGAGTGATTAAATTAATTATATAATAGTAACAGAAAATGGTAGTTGAATTTTGAAGTTCCAATTTGATGGATCTCTAGAAATATTGTTGACTGGAAAGTATTTGATGGATCTGTAGAAATATTGTCAACTGGAAAGTATTTGATGGATCTCTAGAAATATTGTCGACTGGAAAGTATTTGATGGATCTCTAGAAATATTGTAGACTGGAAAGTATCACTACACCAACACGTTCCCTGCCGCAGTAGAAAATTTCGTGACCAGACAGACACGCGAAAATGGATATTTATTAATATACGTGGTTGATTATACAAATATTTATCTATTTGATATTACATTTTCTATTTCCACTATTAGTTTAACGTGAATGTTACTCAAAATTTCATAAGGGTTGCTAATTATGCGGTCATATTAAAATTCATGCGTGTACCAAAAACGGTACACGTTGCAGGGAACGTGCTAACTCCTTCAGGGATTACAGCTTACTATTATTATAGAAAAATATGATTTAATTTCTTCCAATTATATTTATTCAATCTGAATTCATATAAATTCAGAAATTTTTCGTAAAATCATTGTTTACACACGTGGCTATTAGACAAAATAATCTTCATTACATGTGTATCTATAGCAACAATATATAAATTTACAAAAATAGAATGCACACATACAATACTGTGAATATGTTACATGATGAACCACAGATCACGTTCTGTGTAGTTTAAATTCTACGTACGAGTTCTGATTTTTTTGTAACAATTCTAGTTTCGACGAAAGTCTGCAGAAACGGCAGGCGATACGATATTTGTCAGTGTATCTGTCGAAGGAGGGCAAGAAATATCGAGGTCGAAGTTTGCTCGAGAGATCAAATATCGAGGTCCGGTCTACTCCGGGGCCGAGATTAAAGCTCTCCGAACGAAGGTGGAGGGCTAACGAAGGCGAACAGTAGGCAGCAGGTCTCTGTGACATCTGTCAACCCCCGTAACGGGCAAGTTCATTATGGCGTTCAGCAGGGCGCCACGTCATTTATTTCAATTACTGCCAAACGGCGAAGCTGAATCGGCAGACCTTTCGCATCGGCCTCGATAATTTACCAACGTACGTCATTAATGCCCGTTGTCGAACCGAACCAGTGTCCCGATACCTTGAAGAATTTCCGCCGATTCTCGTTTTCCTCGTCCTCAGGCAGCCTTAATAAATCACTTTTTATTATAGAGGTATTTTATCAAGATTAACGTCATCCAGATGGTTATCTTCTTGGTCGTAGCTATTCTGGCTGTTACGGAGAACCTATTAGCTCATAATTAAGATTTCATTTTCTGAGAACAGTGGTGAACCATGTTCCTTCGCTGCATTTATTATTATTATTGAATGTGAAGGGTATTTCATATTTATATTTCGATGCACCTTCGAAACTAATAGAGGATGCTTTTTTTCATACTTTACTGATATAACAATGATAATTATTTGAACAAATTTTCTTCTTTAAAAAATTCATGTTGATAACAGGTGATACTCTGAATGGTTCTGTTTCAGGTGTTCTGTTATTTCTTTTATTTCCATATTCAAGTCTTATCGAAAGAACGCGCGTAAGAGGATCGAGAGATCGTTTTCGCGCGATCTGCCTCTATATTAAGAACGCGATCGTATTGTCCGTGTTGTGAATAAAAGATGAGCAGACGTTCAGAACGCGAGCTATGAATATGGATGGTGCAATTTGATGAAATTTGTTTATCGTTGAACCGCCATTCTGCGACAAGCGTCGCGTTCACCGACACGTGACACCTCTCTACGTATGTGAAACCATAACCAATTACCTCTCAAATAAAATTTATTTTCCATTTTAACTTTTACATTTGTAATGATTAGACTGCGAATGTTTATGCAAATATACATTTTTAGACATCCACATTTCCTATGTTAATGCGGTTAAATAAATAAAACTACGACAAGACTGCATTTGCTCCTTGAAATGTCCAAAATAGATAATTTATGTTTTGCTAAATTATTAAACTTCATCGTTCACCAATTTGGATATACTAAATTGCATAAACATCCGCAGTCTAGTAATGATACATTGAAGTACCTTATATTAAGGACGCCATCAAGGAAAAGAGCATCAAGCGTCACGACAAATTGATAAGCCATACCAAAAATCTATTACACCATCTAATGGAACCATAAAATAATAGAAGGCTTAAAAGAAACTGGCCAGCAGACAAGTGAGAAGGCTAAAGAGACTTGTCCTTGGAGGAGGTCTCATTATGTCCTTAAAGGGTCATGCGGTGATTACATCAGCCCATAGAATATCGTGTACTCTGATTGCTAATACAGTAGAACCTCGATTATTCGAACACCGGTCATCCGAAAATCGGTCATCCTATATCAATTACTAGGTAAAATTATCATTAATGACATTATATCCTGAATTTTATAACTTTATATATTTAATATTTTAAAATAAGATTATCATATTTATGCGAAACGCAGTAACAATTTGAGTCGTCCTATCACTAGATACAGTTCGGTTAATCGAGGTCCAACTGTATATGTAAAAAAAACAATTGTATTTTAGGAGCTTCTCGAAGTTCGATGGGATTCTTCGGAGGATTTAATCCCGAGGATGTTCCCGGTTGTTCGATTTCCTATCGTTCGAATAAAGAAAACTGCGTGGCCCGACATTCGGGAAATTAATGTTGGGAAATTCATTCGAACAGTTTCGTAACAGCTTCTCGATAACTGGATTTCAATTTACCCGCGGGGCAGGCTTGATTGAGCAATCTTGTGCCTTTATAATATAGGACCCTCCCTGTAAGATACATGATAAACCGAAGTAACGCGGACGTTCAGAAGTTTCAGCGCGGGTAATCAGCCTCGCTTGCCAGATTCTCCTCGGCTTAAGTAAAAGACAGGTTAAGTTGAACGCGTGAGTCTCGTGAAAAGAACTTCAGAATCATTTCTGATGCAAGACAACCTCGAGCCAAACGTCTAATTACTCTCGAGATAAAAATTAGCACATTAATATACATTATTTTTTTTCGGTGTAAGAATGTTTGTTTAAAAAATAATTTAACTTTAAACCTTCGAACTCCTATGTCGAGTGCAACCCAATACCGATTTTATTCACAGGTACAGCTGGGACTATTTTTACACGATTCACTTTTACACGGTATATTTCGAGCGACGAAAGTGATTTTTTCCCAGTAATAAGAAAACGTATTCGTTGTAATATAATAGAGAGTGACGATGAATAAAACGTCGATTTCTGAAAAAAATATTTTTTTTTATTTTCCAACACTACCTTTTCTTTCATCTGTTTATTGAATAAAATGTCGTTATCGAATGCAGTTCTATATTTTAAATTGCTTTTCCCACTCTTTGCTTTAGTTTAACACAAATTTTATATTTTGTTGCAAATCAATTGTTTCACGATTTTTTTTACACGGTACGCATCCACCGAGTAAAAAGAGTCCCATGTGTACTCCTATGTCGAGTCACGCTCGACATTTTCAAATTGCCAGTTTAAATATGTATTATATTTCGCAATATTTTTTTACCTGGACAAGCAATATTGCATGTATATGACCGCTTTTTGTAACACAAGAAGTCCTTGAAGTGTTCAGGTACATAATTGTTTGTTTACATTTCAAATAAAACACTTAAAATACTAGGGAGTTATTGAAAAGAAAATTAAAAAACAATTAGGAGTTTAAACGGTTAATAAACGTACCCGTGTATCATCTAATTAGGGTATTGGTACAGATTTTCATTTTTTTGCGTTTATTGCAATTCTACGTCACTCTGATGTACATCATCTTGAGGAACATGAAATTCCGCGGAAGATAAGAACACTGCTTCGACGGGAGCTTCGTTTCCGTCAGAAATAATGAAACTGCGATACACGAGTTGGCAGAGAAGCTAAGAAGCCATTCAGAAAAATGCTTCAGGATTGAATTATCTTCCGAACGTGTCCCCGTTTCAATTCGTGAGATGTATTAGCTGTAATTTACGAGTCGCAGGCGGAGAAAAATGGCAGTGGCTCGGCTTTATGTTCTGTTGCCAAATCGACGCTACGTAAACGCCTTTTTACGAAGCGTTGTACAAGGAAACCATCCACGCAAAACGCTCACAATTCATAGCAAACCTTCCCAATTTCTATATAGGTCTTCTGAAGCTCCAAACATCCACCTTTACTTTTTATAAAGCGTGACATTAATCTCTGTATGCCATTTTGTTCCAGACAATTTACATTATTTATCACTAAACGAATTACAGTTAACTCTTTGAGTGCCTCAGTGCGTTGACAAATGTAAAATAGCCATCAGTAGGTGCCATTTCTTTTTGAGAGTACTCTGAAAGTCGAGAGGACTGTATCTCAAATTTTCTTTAATATGTGGAAAATAATTTTCGTTAGTAGTGTGACTTACAGGCAAGGGTTTAACGATCTTTATGTACTGTGGCTATATAGTTAATTTTTTGGAGTCATGTAAGACAATAGGTTCCTAAATACTAATTAACAGTAATGAAGGCAATCAAAACAAATAGAACCACCTCCCTTTTCACACATTGAGGTCTTTAGACTCTTGTACTTAACTCCTACTACAATAAACAGACATAGACTGTGATCCGTACGTTACAACCCCTTAGCCCAGTGAAATAAATTCTTAAAGACTCGCTACAGCTCCTCTGTCTTTCAAATTATTAAAAAAGCAAATTCTAGATATTCCCAGAAGTTCTTCAAACATAACCATATAATAGGATCTTGAATACTAAATCGGCGACCACGCAGTCGTCAGAAAAATCTACTCAACCACCGCAGGCATATTATCGATGTCTGTCGATCGCTCTAAGAGCACAGCTTCCCAAATCGCGCTCGACAGCAACGGAAATCGGCGGGAAGAAGGAAAATCGTTAGCCGGAGGGGTTTTTCCAGGTTTTTGCCGTTCAAGAGCGACCAGCACGTGAGCTTAATTATACGAAATAATTACACGACGCGAGTGGGAAATATACGAGCATGCGAGGGGCCCCGGTGAGCGCGGATTGTGGTCGGCCGCGAGGCTGCCTGTGCAGCTGCAACTGCGGCTGCAGCTGCAGGGAAATGCAGTTTCGCGGGTGCACTGCTCTCTCGAGGGTGACGAAGATGGGGGCGGTTGAAAAAGGAGAGCCACTCTGTTAGCGTAATTATACCGCGCTGCCCACTCGTATTATGCTGGCTGATGTTCAGAAAACACGCGTCACTTCTCCACGCACCCTAACGATTATCCTAACTACACCCCCAACCCGGCCGCCGTCTTTCTGGATTTCTTGTGACGAAAGAGTCTGTCAGGATCTCGACGTCGTGTCAGGTTATTCCATGAGTAGCACAACGAGCGTTAAACGAACAATTTGTTCATATTAACGTGTGTGCATCTCTTTAAATTTTTCTGGAACTGAAAGCTGCAACGTTAAACTGAGTCAGACCGACTGTGTGTAACGAGGATAGCTTCCGAAGTGTTCGTCTCAGCGTTTAATTAGCACTTGCATGTTGATAGATCATGTTATTAGAAATCTCTCTACATATGGTTCTAGGTGTAGATGGCTAACAATATAAAAGATGTTTAATGAAAAAGGAAACTCTGCGTAGCAATCTGGCACCCGGCTGACTATCCCACACTCTTGTAGACTGTTGGAACGGTAATATTAAATATCTTTCAAACTATCCATCTACGATCAAAATCGTATACAGAGAGATTCTATCAATCAACATGCAAGGACTCATTAAAATCTTAGACGACCATTTCGAAAGCTCTCTACGTAAGGTTCAAAATAAATTTACATCTCCTCATCATTCTCATCCCTATTTAATTCCAACTAATGATTCCAGGAATTTCACTTTCATTATCCGGACAATCAATAAAACTTCCCCCTAATTAACACTTGGGATAATCGAGATCCATCTACATCAGGAGTCTGACAATTTCTCAGCGGATCCGAAGGATCTCGGGATAAAGGGGTTCGCTCGGAGGATTTAAATAACGCAATTAAGAAGACCGCGGCTCTCTCGGTCGGCAATTAAAGTCTGTTCGGGGAGTTTCCAGGACATTTCGCTGGATGTTCGCAGCGATACGTCGCGGGCGGCACGGCGGAGGGGTGGAGGCGATCGTCGAAAGCATCCCCGTCGACGAAGGGTGAAAGGAAGAATGGCGTGGCCACAAGGCAACGGCGGTTAGAAAAGATACGAGGATATCTTTTGGTGGACGGTTTCTCTCGCGCGACTTGATCTGAAGGCGGAGCTCGTTTTGCAAAGTGCACGGAGGAGCCAAGAAGAGATCTGGCCGATGTCTAGTCGGAACGAAGGGATGTAACGGCGGAACGAGCGATCAAATGGTTCGTGAGGCTTGCTTACAGAGATAATCTCTTTGCAACGATCCGGTGGAAGCGATTTGGCCACGCTTTTTCGACGCTTCCCGGCTACATTCACGTCTCGACGGATTCCCCTGAACGCCTGAAATACGTTCACGCTCGCGCGGATCCGCCGAACGCGTCGGAAAAATCTGCCAGCCACCCCGTTCAAAGGCGCTGTCACGACTTTCCTACCACCCGTTTGCCCGGGAGAAAACCGAGAACAGGCTTTGAGTAACGAGCCTGTTTCTCTAGCACGGTGTATAATTTTGTATGGTGGTGTATGGGGTGAGATGCTCGAAATGGGATACTTCAACAGTTCTATCAGAGTTAGAAGGAAAGCATTGAATGGAGGTTGTTTAGCTTCAGTGGCTGTTTTTCGATGAGATTGTTTTGGTTGCAAATTGGAAAGTGGTGAGCCTGTCAAAGTGGGGAATTCTGTTATTTTTAAAAAAATTAATCTCACAACAGTTGTTTCGATGTAAGTGAACTATACTTGATTCTAATTTCCATTTTGTGCGATTTAAATCATTATGAAATGATCTTAATTACTACTAGGATTTTTCTGTACGCAGCACCAGCAATGTGACAGAATGTTTTCCCTGAAAATATTTGCGGAACTTCCACAATTTTTCAGACGACTTGCAACCTTGTAGAAAGTATTGATTATTATTTTATCATGTAGCTTAATACGTCCGGCCGGCCATTCGTGACTCCATCGTAATCCTCGCGATTGTTTTTCCACGGAATCGTTCGATTGGACGTTGTATCGCCGTATGAACAAGAATACACGGTTGTCCATGGTAACGAAAATTGTTCGAAAACGTTCAGAATGATTCTGAGTGCTTAAAATCGACCGGCTACGTTGCCGGCCGTGTTTAACGAACACTCGAGATTAGAGTGACTCGTCGAGGATTATCTGCTACGGTAATATTCTATCATGCATTCCATATGGTGCGACGAAGGCGACTTGTTACATCAACTGGCAACGTTTCTCAAAATGTTCTTTTTATGAGACACTATAAATTATTTTATAGACAATTTTTGAAAAACGGAGTATGGCAAAATTAATTTATTTTTACGGTAGAATATAAAAAACAAATCTGCGATTTCTCAGTTTTCAAACTTTATAATTTTTGACACTGTTATACACTTTTTCTCTCTCTGCTTATCATCAATTAAATTTGCTTAAAAATATTTAGGGTCTAAAGACACTGGAGAGAAGACAGTATTGTAAATTTGACATAGGATTTTTGGATGTTGTGTTTCACTGGCACTAATTCCTTGGCAGCCTGTCTCCAGGGAGTGTTCTCATTTATGTAGAAGGCTTTTCAACTCTGAGACTCTGCAATTCTCAAATTTGATCAATTGTAGGAATTCAATTTCGTCGATGGGTCGGCGTAGAAATAATTTCGATTCCGCCGTCATAAATTTCCCTTTCCCTTCTCTCTCTCTCTCTCTCTCTCTCTCTCTCTCTCTCTCTCTCTCTCTCTCTCTCTCTCTCTCTCTCTCTCTCTCTCTCTCTCTCTCTCTCTATCACACCGAAAGGAAGTTCGTTCGGCTGTACTTCTCGGTCTGAGATAAACACGAAAGTTAAGTTCCAATGGCGGGATGCTCTGGCCGAAGTTAAACTAGAATTGGGCGTCGCACAAGGGGCTAACAATAACTTATTAAGCAGTTGTTCAAGTTTTAATTGCATCTCGCAGTGCTCGCATTCGCAACGTTCTACATTACGTTGACAAACTTATTCGCCTGATTACAGGTGAATATTAGATGGAACAACCCCACCACCTTTTCCCGTCTCTTCAAAATTAAAATCTCCATTCTCACATGTCCACGCACACTGACCACATAATTTCAATTAAATATTCTAACTCATTTTTCTCTGAATTTTAAAGCAACTACACAGGATTTAGGAAGCGATTCAGGCAACGAGGAAAATCCCGAATATCCGGGAGATTGCTTCCTTGCAAACATTAGTCAGACGTGAATAGTCTGACACACAATGACTTTCTCGATTCAATTCTCTCCAACTGCAAACAGGTGAGCGCTTACCGGTCCAAGATGCTTGTACCCAGACTGCAACGCCAACAGTGCTGCGACTTGAGGACCTCCTTCGATCCTGACCACCCACTCTTCTTCATGATCACTCCGTTGTCCCATAACGTTCGTCGCGAACCCTTCCACCATAAAACTGCACGCGACGAGCCAAAAACAGACACTGCAGACAACATTTGATCCGTCAGTTCACTCATCATTTAATCCAACAAATGTTCAGACTATTGAAATCACGCCTTGAAGAGATTATTCGAGAAGATTGTCACGTACCTAGCCATATCAAGGATTCTGTAGTCAACCGAGGAACAAGCTGTTCGTCTGTGGGATGCAATTAATACTTTGAGCACTTTCTTTTTCTTGTTCTTCAGGAAAAATGTTATAGAACGGGCTTGTTCGTTTCTTCTGCGGCTCGCGTACCATCTACGCGACTGGAAGAACAATCGCTGAATGAAGTTCCCTCGGAGGCTATTGGATTCCGAGTGACAAGTGATCGGACAACGTGTGTGACAATTAGCTTGGATACACCTTTTTCTCCCCGTGGAGGGGTCACCAGGTCCCCACCACGTCTCCTGTTGCTCGGGGGCGGGTCTGTCGGTGATAATGCAAGCTAGTCAAGGATGAAGATTGATGCACCGATCGTTGTTTAGCTAGTAACGCTCGATACTTCGGATATATTTACCTCCTTAATGTCCGGAATGAATCTTTCATTCCGGTATTTATATTTGAACTTACACAATTTTCGAGAGAAAATACATTTTTTGAATAAAATACATCATGCCTGGAACTCGTGGATGATCTTGTGCCGGACTGTATTAAATTTCAATGTTTATTTCAGCAAATTTGGACACTGGGGTCCATACATTCAGTCTAATGTAAGTAGTTGTAATACCTAATCCTTTTAGAATTTTATTAAATTTCAACTTTTAATTCATAGAATACTGGTATTAGTGTCCATGGGATCAGTTACAATGTCTGTCAATTACTAGACCCAACCTAACGTAGATATAGTACTGTGCAAAAGTCTCAGGCCATCTACATTATATTACAACTTTGCATTTTTGCCGAGAAAGAAAGTACACAAAAGATCTAGCATATATATTTTATCTTGCCAATATTATTACACAGTATACTGTTAGAAATTATATAAAGATATTATAAATTCAAAGAAAAATTTAATATTTTGTGTGGCCTCCTTTTGCCTTTTTGTAATAATTTTGTTCGAAATTTTTCGCCATTCTATTCGCAATACCTGAAGTTCATCTGCATTTTTTGGTTCACTTTTTCTTCGAGCTCTGTCCAAATAATCCCAAACGTGTTCAATAATATTTATATCGGTACTTTGAGATGGCGAATTCACAATTTTTAAAGGCTTATTGTACTCTAAATCTTTTAAAATTTTTTACAATTCTGGCAGTATATTTGGGGTCATTGTCATGTTGGAAGATAAATTTGATACCAATTAGTCGTTATCCAGACGGCACTGCATGCTTTTGCATAATCTCAGGGAAAACATTAAGATAGGTTTATTTAAGTGAAACGTAAGCCTGACATGGTGGCAAAGACTTTTGCACAGTACTGTACGTGGGAGCATGTGTCTGACCATGTGTCCAATTCTACTATATTTCAATATTCACTTCACAGCGTACAGGTACATATTGGTATCCATGAATTGAGCTACGTGGTCGCGTGGTCCATCAGCCAGGCTACCTAACCTAATTACAAATTTTATTTCACAAAGTATGCATATCTGTTGATGTCTAAACATTGAGTCTAGCTATTAATTCAATAACAAGTTGCTTGCACAACGATTCTCAAAATATTAGGTGTACTGAACAGTTCTGTCCGTTTTTTAAGTAAAAGAAAATAATATACGAACTCAAGCTGTCGGATGTGATCTGAAATAGTTTGTCGGACTACATGAATCCTTTCCGCTATCACTGATGTTGATAAACATAGGTCTTCCTCCAAAATGTTGGGAAGAATATCACCATCGATCACCGAAGGTCCTCCAGAGCGTTGTTCGTCTTCAAGATTAAAGTCTCCATTTTTAAATTTCTCGAACCATCTTCTGCATGGCCTTTATTTTGACAAATTCTTCCATGATTTTGCAGAGTTTGTTCCTTCTTGATATTCGTAAAGTATACAGTGCTGTAAATGAACTTATCAACAGACATCTGTTCTTTACTATTTCTCAGTGAAGACTGATGATAAAACAGTGCATTTCGGTGCCTTTCATAGGTCATCGAGGACAAGAGTTACAGGTAAAACGAATGAGCCATAACCTGGATTACAACAAATTTTCCACTTGCTTAAAATACACTTCCGTCCATAAGTCACCGGACACTTACAATTAATAAAATTAGGAGGTGAACGATTTTACAGTATGAAATGTCCTACATTATGAAATAAAGTTAGCACCTATTAATTTTTTATAATGGAAAGAATATCTAATTCGAATCATATGTTAAAAATCTTACCAAAGGTAAGTAATTAATATTACATAACTACTTGATCTAATAGCTGCATTCTTTCGATCAAAGGTTTTAATATTTCGGAATTAATTTCTTTCCAACCTTTTTCTTAGTTCTTCCATAAGTCTTTCTTTAACTTTGGACAAAACTTCCAAAACAAACGGAAAGTGTGTAGAGGTTATCTTCTGACAGAGTTAGAGATACATTAGAAACACACTTAGACGCACAGTCTTGTTTTTTCAAATATTTATTTAAATTATACGTGTATATTATTAATATCATATTCAGGTATTATATTAACGTAAAATAGATAAAAATCGAACAACATGAAACAATAAAATTAAGTCAATAATATTCATTTGCTGAAAACGAGCAAGTGTTCGATGACTTATGGACGGGGCTGTAAACGTGCGCGAAATGGTCAGAACTTTTCTGCAGACTTAATAGAAAAACGTTCTCTATTAAAATTCGCTTGAAACGTTCTTAATGCCCGCAAGAGGAATTCTAAGCACCGTAAACATATTACCGTGAAAAATGCAGTAGTGGAGCGTAATAATGGCGTCCGAGCGTAGCGGAACGAGTTTGCAGCTTTCAATAACGGGAAAATTCATCGAGGGGGAGTTTAATCGATACACTCGACGAATTCCAAATGCAGCCCGTTAAACCGATTATCCCGAAGGATTCGACCGGGTTTCTGCGTATTGTACGAAGCCGAGCCATCTCACCGCTCCAAGCATCTCCAGGACCGTGCAATTTCGCGTTAACATTAAATCCATATGCTGCTCTACACTCGCACCTAACACAGTGTGTTGTTGAATTATTGTTTCATACTTCACAGACGGATAGAACTCATTAATATTGATAGAAAAGGACTTCAAATTGAGCTGCAGCGATAGCTTGTATATTAACTGATATTCAGGACGATTTATCGATTCAACAGCTACGTGCCTCCACGGCGAATCGGGCAAAATTAAATAAATTATCAATAAATTATCCAACCAGATTCTCGAAAAGCATACAGTTTCCGAAATCAATTAATATAATTGATTCGAATGAATTTCGATTTATTATACATGCTTCGATTAAGACTGACAAATTGGAAACAATTCCTACCGTGATTCCCAAGTTTATTTCATAGTTAATTTACACTGAATAACCCACCTTTCAATATGAAAATAATCGAGAACATCGCTTCCTGGTTGCAATTACACCGAACGATTAATTAACTTCTAATCGACGCACGTAATTAATTTTGACATTAATTTTCTATCGTTAAGTACATTAAATTTCTGCCGACTCTGCGTCAGGTGAAATGAGGTTTGAATGCTCGGGGATTCCTAAAGGGATCGGAAGAAATCGAGGAACGCTTATGTAAAATGTTTATCGATATCATTCGGGTTAAGTAGAATGGAATTCATTGTTGGGGGGGTTGCCACGACATTCGGCAAGATAGAGGAATTATTCCGAGCGATTTCACGTGGGATTGACCCGGTGCTGGTGTAATTGAGATGCGAAATAATACCGGGAACCGGATGCTTTGTGTTATATTCCAGGCTGAATTCCTCGCAAGCGTAATCTGAACGCCGTGCACGGCGAACGCAGTCAATATTAATCGCAACCTATCTGGAGCATCGACGGCCACCCTTCTGAACACTGCGCAGACGTACGCGAAAATATGCAATTACATTCCTCTTATAGCATTAGAAACATTAGACCCCATTAACCCTTTGATCTCCTTTGTCGAGTGTGACTCGTCATCGATTTTATTTAAAGGTACTACTATGTCGTCCCACATTCGTCATTTTTAAATTGACAGTTTAAACATGTATTATATTTTGCAATATTTTTTTTAACACAAATATTAGACCTTAGCAAAGTTTCAATGCTATTTTCAATACACGTAGTAAAAAAAATTGTTTAATTTGGTTTCTATCAATCAACTGTTTTTTGAAATATATTTCAAGTAAAACACTTAAAATAATAGGGAGTTATTGAAAAGAAACTTAAAAAAAATTAGGAGTTCAAAGGGTTAACAGTGCTCTGAAGCCTGTAAACTCATGAAAAATTATAACTAACGCAATTGCACTGCTCAGACTCTTGTCAGTGTCCGGTAATTATTACCGTTTGAGTTCTTAATAATAGATTCTGTAAGAAGTCAAAGTATTAGCAGGACAGATGGATGATTTTTCAGAAAATATCGAGAATCGATCAAAATCACTTCTCTCTGTTGATTTTGTTAAATACTATATTTTTCGCTTTTATTTCAAGTTTCAAAATGGGTCTTTATGTTTGCTATATTTTTATATGAATAAGCAAAGGAGAAGTGACCTCGAAGCGCCGCTGCTATAGTTACGGAATTGTCTACGGTGGAGTGCACAAAATAAAATACTTCTGTACAGTAAGAAAGTTAATTATTCTTTTCTATATGCAGGGTCTTCAAGAATTAATTCAGTAGTTAACAATAATAAAATAAAAATGTTTAATAGCATGGTCTCGTGTCGAACATTACAAGCTCTTTTAGGGGAGATATTCAGTTATTATAATTTATCATACAATCAGCGTTTGGTCTATATACCGGGTGTGCGATTTGAAAACGTACAACGTTAATTATTATTAGACTGCGGAAGTTTATGCAAGTATGATATGCAGCGAACATGCAAAGTATATGCAAGATGTATGTTGTTAGATTCCGATGTTTAGTATTTTAAATAAAAAAAACAATAATTTTATTCTACTAAACTTTTGTACACGAAATCTTACAAGTTTGTAAAAGCACTTAGACTATAGTTTCTAGAAACTATTTGGATGTAGCAATTCTTCTGTGTGTCTGTCTGAGTATCTTATACGTAAGTGAATATTAATGTTAGCGTATTCTTAACGAAGGTTCGGAGGTTTGATTTAGGAGGTAGTGGGAGAAGGAAAAGGTCCAATAGGCATTCTTGGATATTACTAGGAGTTGATGAGTAAGATGTTTAAGCGTATTACTCGGGGTTGATGAGTAAGAGGTTCAAGCGTATGATTCGGGGTTGATGAGTAATTGTGTACGGCAGATAGAAGGAAATTCTGGGGTGACTTATCTTAAACTAAATGATAAATATGAAAATATGTCCTAGCTTAGAGCGGTATCCAACAATGTTAAGTATGTGCAAGATAAATACAGTAAACACGCACTTCCGTAGACATTAGAAAATTCGTATAATTTTGTGTAATCACTACATTTATCAGTATATTTACATTATATGGGCATTATACAAACTATTGTAAGAAATACTTATATTATTCATATTGTAGGGCTTGGTTATAAGCAAATGAGGACCGATGCGTGCGACGGATTTATCGAACTGTTCTTAGGCCCTAAAGAGTGTATGCGTGTTATCTGTGTGAATGTGTGTGTGTCAAGAATTAGTTTCGGATGTCGAGTGGATGGCAGAGCGAGAGTTTTACGCGAGACATTGTGAGAGGAAGACCTATTGAGAGAGCGTGCAGAGTGTAAAGAGCGAATTGACATTTTTATTAAATATTACTGTTTTCCTAAAACGAAATATCTCTATTCACTGAAAATCACCTACAATATCAAGATATTGTACTATTAAAATATTACACTTTTTAAAATATGAAACTACGAAACTTTTTAACATATGAAATTATCAAACTATTAAACGTTTTAACATATTAAACTATTAAATTACTATTACTATTAAACTATTATACTATATCTAATCAGGTTGCGGATATAATTCTTATTACAATAAACAACAGTTTTCTCCAATTTTCAATTGAAAATTGGTAACGTTTATCTTGATAAAAAGGAGTTTATACGCCGTAAATGACTTTCAACACCATATCGCTCATTTGCTGTAACGACACAACTAAAAATTTGCCATTTTTGAGTTCTTGATTTAGAAATAACTGTTTTTGTTTGTAGTTTATACTGGTGGAACGATATAACTGATCGTCTAAAACTCACCACGAGAGGACGGTTGTCGAGGACAGATGTTCTTATAAAATTGCAGTGATTCGAAACATTCAAAATTGTTTTCCCTAAGATCCTTCTTTTTGGGTTGTGTCGTTGTTGCAGCAAACGAACGGTATGATATTACGCGATGGTAACTGCCGATCACACAGCAGGTACACCGATTTCTGATGTCCAGGCGATGGCCAGTCGGCACAACAAAGCCACATTCTGGTAATTTTAGTCTACAATGGCAAGCATGAGCAAGTTCTAACAATTGCTCGAGCTAATTTATAAACAAATTCTGTATATGTAAGAACTTTTCTGAATATGCAAAATACATGCAGAATATGCAAAATAAAAAATATATTTTTAGGATCCTCTAATGATGAAACATATTCTGTTAAAGTCCTACTTGTTTAATCCATTCCTGTAAAGTATTCGTTTGCATAAACTTCCGCAGTCTTATTATTATTGTTACGTTTGTATAGCTATACAGTAGACCACAGATTGATTCAAAATGCTAAATCTCACGAGTAACAGTATATAACTTTTAAACTTATCAATCTTTTTCCAAAGAATTTCTGTAAAAAGTACACCAGGAAAAATTAGTTCTTGTAAAAAAATCATACGAGCGCGGCTACCCGTATGAATAAACAAGTATTTCGCTCGGAGTTTTCACTGAGCATTCAGACGAGTGCAGTGAGCGTTACGTTCGTAATAAAATGCATCATAAAAATCAGAGTATAATTGATGTACGAGCAGCGGAAGGCAGGTAAAGTGGATTTTACAGTTTTCCGTGTGAAACGACTTCACTTTGTCGGCCTCCGGAGGGTAGTACTTATAAATAAATTCAACCTCTTTTACTGCCTGTCTCCGGGTAGATATACACGCGAAGACACCGGGTGGCCGATAAAAGCAGAAACAGAGAGGAGCTGCATCGTAAAGTTCGGCAGGGAGGGGAAGGTATATCTGCTCGATAAAAGGGACTCGTTTCGCTTCCGATCACGTCAATTTCAGGAAGAATCCGTGCCGGTTCTATTTACAAGGATTTCCCCTCGAAGCTGAACGAAATCGCGTGGCAACTGACGCTGTTCATCTATATCCAACGACGTATAGAGACATTAGTCCGAACTGCTTCTCGATACATCCCTTTATGCAATATTTATATTGTGAGGAAGATTATTCATGGCTCGTAAATCCTTGAAGATTGTAAACTCGAGGTTTTACATCCTTTCGTAAAATTACTGTGCTTTTCGCTTTCGTTGTTGTGCTTGATTCTGTTGGGGCTTTCGTTTAGAGATTGCTGCATTAGGCATCATTGATGCAACATGAAATTGTTTAGGTAATAGGGATGGAGAAATTAAATATAAAAATTTATCAGTGAAAATGTTATCATGCTTCTATCCTTATTATTCTTTCTCGTTGGTGTTTCTCCCTATAAATTATTTTCCCCGTTTACGGCTATTATAATAAATTTTATTTCATTTTATGTTTTATTATTTGTTATGTAAAACTTTTCCCTGTTGTGTAAAATTGAAAAATAAAATATTTCTGTTGTTTCATCCGGTTTAGCACGTTGGAAGTCCCATTAACACGTTCCGCACCGCAGTGGAAAATTCCACACCTAGCCAGACACGCGAGAATAAGTATTTATAAATACATATTGTGAAAGTTTTATAAATACCGAACATGAAAGTGCATACTAAATCTGTTAATAACCAAATACTTTTTTCTGTCCTCTCACCATTCCACCACGATATTTTAAATTCCTCCAGACACGAAATTAAGAAGTTTGGAAGTCGGTGAAGAGGGTGTTCGTCAACAGGGTGAATTTGGTCGATGATTAATTGCTCGCCGCTCATCAGTTCAGCCGGTTTCCGGTGAATTTAAGAAGCAAACGAGCAGAACTTTCGTTTCACCGGAGAACTCGAACGGTCTGCTCTCGATCATTTTTCAACCCGGACCTATATCGAGGGGGTTCAAGTCAATTCCTCGAAAGTTCCGCCGCAATCGGGTGGTTGGCGTGAACGTGACGCACGACCGTGAGAGTGAAACGGGATGGTGGAATAGAAGTACACAAAATACCGAGTCCCTTAATGGAATACAAACTTTCGTCTAACTATTGCAACGAAATTATCTGAAAACTGTCAGACAGGACAACGAACGGGAGCGTGTGTTAACACGAAAGTAATGCACGTTTCGGTGCATTACGCGTTTTACCGGCGCCCATAAACGATTGCCTCGCCAGGAAATTGTTGAAACTCGTCGGGCACAATGGAAAATCCCGTGGAAATGGACGCGATCGGCGGAAAGCTTCTGCGAACCGGTGGAAAGCCGCAACGACTGCCGAGTTATCGAATATATCGCTCGACGTTCTCCATTCATCCGTACGCTGCTCTGCTCGATTATTTTAGTCGGGAAAATTAATACAATTATCGATACTTTATGCGGTTCAGTTTCCTTCGTATTAACAGACATAATAGAAATATATTATTCGGTATAATTAAAGGCTCAGGATTTTCGATAATTCTGAACAATCTATCGAATGTCGATCACGAGAACGAAACGTCGAGTGCCTGATATTATAACATTTACTCTGTAATCTGAACAATATTTCGAACTTTCACACTGAAAAATATATAATTTAATTATGTGATTCTTTAAACATGTTGTATTTATTATTCAACAATATTAAGTACATACAAGGTCACACGCTTGTTTAGAACCACTTGAATAATTTCACAAATTTTAATTTTAGAAAAAATCGATTTAGTCGAATATTGTACACTTTCAAGAGAACAGTATAACAAATAGTCAAATCTGGTGTGTCACTTGTAATTTCACACACTTCAAGTACATTTCCAATGTTCCAAGTGCATCAGAATGACAACTCTGCTCCATTGCACTTTATTTCGATCTCTATCGACTTAATAGCCAGCTTACACATAATTCATCTAACACATTCACTGCCAGCGCAAATTATGTGATTTTATTCGTATTGCAGTTCTGTTTTAAGTATTTGTGTTTATCTAAGTTCCGTTATTTCTTTGTGAGTATATACATTTGGTCATATATAATTGTTTGCATGTATGAAGGTTGAAATTTCCTAATAAATTTTGTCTGTAGTATTATTTTCAAGCTTTCCACACTGCTATATGTATGTCTTCAGCCAAATAAGGCTGGCCAATGTGAAACGCTTTCCATTAGAATACATTTAAAATCAACGAGTATACTCGTGGTTGGTAGTGAATGAGCTAATTATTTTAAACATAGTAGACGTTACATGGTCATCAGAAGAAAAATCGAAACGTCCGAGCTTCAAGGTTTCGGCTGAATCGGCGGAGGCAGAGAAGAGATCAAAATCATGTGATTCGAGGGCCAAGGGGGCTGGTCGACACAAGCACGGGGGCGCGAGGTATAATTTATGCGATCATAGATGTAATCGCATTTGAATATTCACAACTATGCGCGTCGCCGGAGCTGGTAACTTTATAATTACCAAGTAAATTACCTTTCTGTCCCTTCTTCCTCCTTCCAGGCTTTTCCACCCCTTTCGCCGCCACGTACGCGAACGACCCCCACTCCCCGGCCCCGTCCTCCGCCACCCCCCGTAGAAGCGGCGGGGCGGGGAATTTATTGAAAATTAAGTCCGATTTTATCGCGCGGAAACTTTCCAATTTTCTACGGTTACTTTCGCGTTCTATTTCGACGGACGGCGAAGAATTTGCGACGGGACGCTTAATAAACGTCACAGCCTGATTATGCCCGCTTGTTCTTCCTCCGCATCGACCCTGAAATCCTTCAGTGACGACACAGTCCTGCACGGCTGATTAGAATTTGTAACGAACTGTTTCGATTTTTTATTTTAATTTAGGAGAATGTGTGAGTGAAACTATGCACATTGCTTTTAGACCTCTATACAGGGTGTCCCGTACGGCGTGGGAGTCACTTTAGGGATGGCTTCAGCACATCAAAAGAATAAAAAAAGTTCATATATACATACAGCCCCGTCCATGAGTCATGTGGCACCTTGCCATGTCTGAATATACCTGGATTACGATGTAGTAGAATTGCTTACTTATTTCGATATGAACGGTTCTTTTAAAAACATTTATGTTTACACAACGTATTTTTAATAATATGGTTAGTATTCTGGTATAATTAATATACAAAAAAACCTGAGATAATTGTAGTACGATTTAAAAACAGTTTTTCAATGTGTTAAACTTGGGTGACATTTGTTTCGATTTTCTGATCTGTAGACACATTTGCAGCGATTATGGACAGAAATCCAAGAAGAAACACCAAATAAAGTGATTGCAAAACCGCCAAGCTTAGTTCGAGTTATCATCTCGATACGAGGAGCATACATTAGTGAGCAAATGTTAAACTTAATACATATAACTTTCAATATATTTTATCATTTAGAAATTGTATTCAGTGTAAATAATCTGTAAATAATTGTTTGATTCAATATAGTGGGTGTTTAATAATTTTAATTTAAACATAAAGTTGAAATTAGTAAGCGTCCCATGACTTATATACGGCAGTGTATGTCCTATTTGACTTTGTTTTCGAATTATGACGACATCTTCGGTTATTTGATTTTTAATAAACAAAAATAATGTTGACAAACTTTTTTTAAGATATTTTTATAAACATATAATAAATCAAAAAACTAATAATTAATAAGAATAACCAAGGCGTTTAGCAACAACATACTCAAACATTTTCGAAGTGGTTTCCTTTAGCTTTGTTACAGAGACGCAAACGCTTTACGAAATTTTCGGTCACGGCACGCAACTCTTCCACGGTTGTTTTGTTCCATTCGGACAACAAGGATTGCTTCAGCAACTCCAAACTCTTAGCACACGCTCTGGCCTCCAATATTGACCATCTGGAATGATCCATCAGAATTTTTTAATAATTAAACTACCTCCGTCTGTCGGCAGAATTATTGCGACACAAAATTCGCTATAATTCGAAAACAAAGTCAAGTAGGACATATGTTTATACGAACTGTTTTTATTCTTTTGTTGTACTGAAGCCATCCTTAAAGTGATTCCTACACGTTGCGGGACAGCCTGGATAGTGATTGGTGAGTATAATCTCTAGAAAATGTATTGGAATATACATGGAATGTTCCTTGCATTTTTAATACTTGGCAGTTTGTTAAGAATCGTCCATAAGCAGTTTTAGGTCCACTGAGCAGTAAAGTTGGTGAAAGAAAGGTGAAGTGAAGAAGTATTCCTTTACATTTGGCTACTTACTGTTTTCAGACTTTTTCTATGGAAATTTAATATTGTGGGATTCAAAAGTATGACACAAAGTGTGAGTCGTGAGTTAAAATAATAAAACTAATATATATATATATATTAAAATAATAAAAGACAGCACAATATATAACTCCTTACAAACAGACTCCACGCAAAACTCTCCACGCAATACTCTCCACGCAATACTCTCCACACAATACTCTCCACGCAACAACTCAAACGGTTCTCTTCTGCCCTCTGACCCGGAGGTCCCAAAAATCTATATACACACACACACACACACACACATTCCACACGCATTTCCACACCAGATTCATACAGAGGAGATGCATTCCCAGAAAGTCACACGATCCGTTCGATACTTGACTTCTGAGAACGCACGCACCTCTCACACCACGCATCTCATCAATCCTTCCACACTTTTCATTCATGCACCTAAACAGTTCGCCTAACTAAACTGTCCTCGAGACTAAACAAGAAACTAGCAGGCGCTGAATTTCTCCTCGCCTAAACGCTAGCACAAATACACACGAAAGCATCCACCAACTCCACAATATTTTGGACTGTTTTGACTAATTAGTTGTTCTTTGAAAATTAATTGTAAAGCGCTACGAAAATCGTAGGCGCCATAAACTGGGTTTAAATCGCTGTACATGGTTGTATCTTGACCATGAGCGATCGTTAAGGAACTCAGAAGAATTTTTCCTAGAAAGTTTTAGTGTCTCGGTGAACATCATTGGTTCTACAGACGGATATGGATTTATGTGTTTGCCACAAGTGTATAAACGCGAGTAGGTGTACACACGTGCAACATAAGCAACTCCTTGACACGTGCGATCACGTCGACCGAGTGTGGTTTATGGCCGCTTGATCTGCTCGCATTCGGGATCAACATTTCGTACATGACTGTTTGCAATCGATGCCATATCCTCACACTCGTAACGTGCAATCATTCTCGTGAAACCACATTTTTTATATCAAGCTTAAACTAAATGAAACAAGAAAAAAATCATCGCAGTCATTCAATATTGTTCGACTTATTATTGAGAATTTTATCGACTATGCCTCTGCCAGTACTTCGAGAAAGTCTCAAAGTTTTCTGCGGAATTTATATTGTTATAATAATGTTAACATCTTCCGTGCCACAGGAAAAAATTCCGTAACTAGACAGACACGCGAGAATGACTATTTATTAATACACGTGGTTGGTAGTACATACAAATATTTACCTATTTTATATTACACTTTCTATTTCTACTATCACTTTAATGTAAATATTACTCACAATTTCATAAGGGTTGATAGATATGTAATGAAGTTAAAATTGATGCGTGTGCCGAAAACGATACACGTGGCGAGTAATGTGTTAAATAATATCTACACGATTAAATATTTCAGTTATGGTGTGTCTGACCAGGTATGGTACTGTTCAGTGTATCGTTCATCCTGCTAACAATTGCCACAGCATGATGGAAATTATTAAAAGCGACGAACAGTGTTCTGCAAATTATCTTCGAAAGATAATCGTGCGGCACGAAACGTACTCGAAACAAAGTTTCTTTTCAACGCGCGATAAGCCGCGGCGCGAACAATTAAACAATTCTTAATTATTCGATGAAGATAACACGGTCACCGCCTGTGTTGTTCCCTCTTATCTGTTCAGCCTCGGTAACGCACGACGCTCATTTTTAATGGTTAACGAGATCCTCGTTGGCGTTGAAAAAACCGTGGAAAGAGAAAAACAGGTAAAGGAGGACACGAAATATTGTTTCGTGGACAGCCGGCTGTTGTTTCGCCCCTGCGATGGTAAAAAGCACGATAAGACCGGGGAAACTCTCTTATCTAGCTCGATACTTCTCGCTTGTAATGCCGAGTGTTCGCCATATTTAAACAATCCTCGCCCATGGAAATTCTTTCGTTTCGGAAAGAAAAGTAAACGCTGAGAAAAATTACAACAGACTTGTGCAACGAGTGCATTAAAAAACTAATTACTTAATTCGTATAAAATTGTTGTAGCCCCACAGAGATACAAGATGTTCTATTCCGAATTCTAAAATAATTCTGCTTCTTACGATGAATATTATTACAGTATATGGTTGTCAGAAATATTCATTTGAACCACAACAGGGCAGAATACTTCTTTCAAAATAGAATAAAAATGTTCACTGTGGATATCTATACAAATATACATCTTTAGACTTCAATATTTTGTATATTAATGCAGTTATAGAAATGAATGCTTGACAAATTGTATTCTGTTCTGTAAATGTTTAAAAAATATATGTAGTATGGAATTTAACATTATATGCACAACTAAAATAACAGTCAACAGGGTATGAATAGCCCCTCATTAAAAAAAAGTAGTCGACCAAAGGAGAGTATCGAAGCAATGATTTCAGTGTTGCCACACGGAGATTCGCTAACGCAATAAAAATGACGATGGATGGTCAGACCGCGATCCTTTGCTCGTAAACGAGAGCCGAGATGATTGATCTGAGGGGCGAGGGGAGGAAAGGTCGAAGGGGATGAAGTTCCAGGGAAAGGTCGACGTTGGCCCATAAAATGCACCCTCGAGCTACATTCATGGGGACGGGAGGAGAGAGCGTTTCGGTTTCCCTACGGGCTATTTAGCGCATCTGCTTCCAAGCTCGCCGCGGAGAAAAGCTCTTGCGGCGGGTTGGATCGCGAGCCTAGCAACCTGATGAAAAGCGAACCGGTTACGAGACCGAAAAACCTCTCCAACCGTCTACGATTGTTTGAATTTCAAAGTGTTCTTCATTAACCCTTCGCTTTATGAATTTTCTACTGATTGCGTGCAACCAAGTTTACGATTCCAGTCCTGGAGTGCTGAGATGAGCGATATGCGTCTGTCAGCACGCAGAATTTGCTGTTAACAGTCCTCTGAAGGTAGAAATGTTGTAATGTGAAGTTTTGTAGAGTTGGTACGCAAGTTGGACTCATGTTTGCAATGTACGGATCATGTTCGGTGTCGTGAATGCGTTTTCTTGGTGCAGCATAAAGGGTTGATGTGGTCAGGATAAAAAATTGGGAAAGTCGTTCCTTGACGGTTCTCGGTGCCGAGCTGTTGTCAGAAGGCACACAGAAAGACGATTAGGATTTAGTTTAATTTCTTTTGAATTATAGAAACCATTGATGAAGATAGAACACTTCTGACTAGAATAGAAAGGATCGTACAATTGTTTAATTCAAAAAGTTTGTACATTTATTTCAGGCACCGAGTGGTTTGATTATCTTAAGTAGTATAGTCTTGAGTATTACTGTTTCGATAATGTCTTGAAAATTGACATACAATTAATTTTTTTACATTAAAAAAAGTGTGGAACAAATAAAGAACAATTTTTTAATGTTTATGGTAATAATGCCATCAACAAACGTACTATTCAAAGGTGGATTAGAAAGTTTAATGATGGAGATTACAACTTGGAAGGCCAAAAACGAATTGGCAGGCCGATAATTAGGGTGGATGAAATAGCGAACTTAATTGAATACAAGCGAAAAATTGTACACTGAAGGAATATTTAAGTTACCCAAGAGAGATCAGGAAGACAATGAACAAAATGGTACATATATAATTGATTAGGTAAGTTAAATATAAAATTAGTAGTATTATATTTAATATTCTTCTAAAGAATCCCGTCGGGACTTATTACACAACCTAATATTAACTGGAGGTTCTGTCTGACCATCGGCCGTCCCGTTCTACTCGCCACCGCCTCCCAGTCTCTTAAAACCAATTCAGACTATTTTTTCGTGCATTAATAGACACTGCTGTACATCATTAATTATCACCAAAGCATTATATCCGAAGTATGTTTTATTTAAATTGCAAGAAAAATTATAGCGCTCCCAATTTCCGAGACGAATATCTAACTGATACAGAGGTCCAAATTGCAGTCTTTCGCGAAGCTCGTTTTACGAGAATCGCTTTTCACTCTTACCGGAAGGTACTCGGGATCTAATCCATTGTACGAAGAAGACTATCACACTTTTATGGATGCTGTTCGAGAATTATTGTCTTCTCTGTTACTACCGCTGATACTCCGCGAGCGTCGAGTCGATGAGATTATCAGACACCAGAGAAACTTTCAAATATCCCACCACTCCATTTCCTTACATTACGACGAAGAACGTGTACAGTTCATGGGGACGCCGTGAAAAAAAAATTCGAAACACAGGCGAAAGGATATTCACGCTTAATTCCCCGTCAAATATTTAATTCGCTGGCCGGAGGCAGAGCTTCGCAGGCGCGGAGGCGAGACACGCTGGAAAAAGAATGAAAACCGGCGAACACGAACACATCGGTGGGCGTGATTTCGCGAGAAAGAGTTAATTAATGCCCGCAACGCTGCAACTGCGCCGCAATAAATTACCAAGCGACTCTGAAATAAAAATCGAACGATTTCTCTGCTATCACGCACTCTGAAGCTCCTTCTCTAAATTTTTTTCGTTGTCGATCATCTTTAACACTTTCACGCGCGAGTGAACCACGGGTGTGTCTCATTAACTTTGTCGCAGACATACGGTTAAATAAACAGTAAACAAATACAAAATAATAGTCTGAAATCTATCGCAGACAAGAATGTAATGAGGGAGCATTTCATTACATTATAATAGTATCAGAAGAAATAAATCATACATAGTATCAAACGTGTTAACATCGTTCGACAGAGACGATACAAATTTTCAATCTACGGAGAAGTCGAGAGATTAAGAAATTAGCGTGAGTGGAGAAGCAGAGAGGAACAAGGCACGCTATACAAATAGCTGGCTCTCTTATCGTCCGCTGACCGTAATCTTCCGTGAGATAAACCGACACCGCAATGCTTTCTACGCAAGAACACACATACAGACTCAGGTGGGACGGTATTAGTGTTACGAGGCCACGGGACAATGGTCCCAGCGATAAATTAACAAATGAATTAAAAGCGCCGGGATAGAAGCCGAACAATTGCGGTTTCGGTTGCATTCGTTGCTCCGACGCCACACCTGCACTTGTTTCTTCTTTTATCAATTATCTACGAACGAGGTCCGACCTCGTGAGGATAGGTGAACCGACGAGGAATAACTGGGGCGAATCGATTAATCTTTCTGTCGATGAAGAGGCTTTTTGAATTAAGTGCTCCGAATTTTTATTCGTGACGAAAAAATGTAGGTTGTGTCTGATAATTTACAGATTTATTCCATACTACAAAATTAATATAAGAGTTCTAGTAGACGTGGATTCACAGATGATTTATTTTGGAGATGCAGTCAGTTCTACGGTGGATGTACAGGATGGTAAAAAAGAGTGGATGACTTCTGGAACATACAATAGCTTCAAAAAGAAATAAAGAATGTACGATCAACATAGGTCCTAAAATTTAACCCTTTAACAGATTGGCTACCACGTGTCTCATACGTATAACGAATTGGTTCTCATGAGAGATCGACATCACACACGTGTGACTATAACGAATTACCAATTTCTTTAAAATAACCTGTGATACGGACATAACAGTGAGATCAGTGTCCCATATGCTTGACACATTATTTGAAATACTAAGTTGAGCCCACTAATACATTTTACACACAGAAGAGGGAGAGCAGAAGAAAACTGAATGTGTAAGTGATTTAAAAAACAAGGCCTATAATATGAGGGTACATTTACATGATAGGAAGTGTCAGTACTAATGATTTTCAAATTGATCTGGATCAGCGTCCTAATTATGGGAAGCTCCAGAGAGAGAGGAATGTATATAACACTAAAAGCCAAACTTACATTCAACCCTTTGCACTCCAAGTATGCCTATCAGGCACTCCGTTGATTTGTCAATTTTATGTACTAATTTTTGTATATCATGCCAAAATTAAATATTTCTTAATACGTAAAACTAAGTAAAACGTAAATATCTTATCTCGATGAAGTTTTCTTCGAATATAAATCATTGAAAATTAATATTTGCTTGCAGTAGCTGGCAGCCATATTGGTTGCATCATCACATTAGTTATATTGGAGTTCCTGACCTATCGTATCAAAAGATGCTTGGAGTGCAAAGGGTTAAATTAAAATTACTACTGACAATCTTGTCTTCCTTCTGCCATCAATAATCTTCTACTGTCTATAAAAATTAAAACATCAGCTTCTATAATACAACACAGGTACTCAATCGTTCAGAAATCGTTCGATTTCCAAACGCAGTGACGACTGATTTCGTAAACGCTTGGCATATCCGGTCGATGATCAGGAACGCGTGTACTCGTTCTGGGGCATTCGAAACCGGCCTGGTCGGATGTATCTTCGGATTTCCCAATGAATTCCGGGCGGTCCTTTGTAAATGAGAGGCGCAAGGTATTAGCGGTACGCCGATTTCCTACGTATTACATTTCAAAATCCCCGGGCATTAGGGAGGTGGTCGGACAAGAGGCTATTTGCAAGAGTCCGACTGTTGAACTGACCGGAAAGGGTTGGCAGGCTTTCAGCTCGAAAACGATGGAATCGTGAGCAGCACTCCGGCTAACTAAGCGAGAAGAGCAACCGGGCATTTACTTTCGAACACGAATTCTCCAGGGTGTCGGGGATATGTCCGAGAAGGAAATAGAAGCAGATTGCTCGTCCGCCGAGTCCCCTCATAAATGTACCACGATGGAAACCAAGATTATTGGGCCAGCTCTTATGCAAAGTCCTCCGTTGCTCTCCAGGTCCTCCTGAGCAATGTATTGCTCGTTGTCTCGTCAATTATTATTGTACCCACGATCCTCGTGAGTTCATCGGACTACAATAATTGGATTTCTTGTAAGTTTTTTACTGTGTATCGTATTATGTTGATTCAAGGTATTTTTTGGGCTAATTCTGTGTTACTTTCTTTGTTTTATTTGGGTTGATGATTTATACTGATATAGGCAAATTGTTATGTATTGCTGTATCGTTGTACGTATGTCTGTATATTGCAATAGTATAATTCAGATCACTCGAGGTTTTGTGTTATAATTATTGCAAACATTATGTGGGTTAATGAGCGAGTTTGAGTTGGTACAAGGGGTTGTAAACAGGCTGTATGGCTCTATATTCCAAAACGGTTCATCAATGCGTTGATATTACAATTGTAATATATGTAGAATGACATGTGTATTCTCAGGTTATGATAATGTGTATCACGAACGGTGTATTTTAATGTGTCATGCCGTCTATACAAATTTAGTATGTGATTGCTTAAACAGAAAGAATACATGTAGATTTTGCTAAAAATTCCAATAGGGACGCTGAGAATGACATACTATTTTCAGTGAATTTTGAGTAGCGAAGGGGTTGATTTCTCGACTTTGAGGATCCAGTTTGATCCAACCTGTCCTTTGGTGGTGGCCTTTCGAATTCCATGTCTGTGAAATCACCACCAGTTAACGTAGATCCCTGCCTGATCTCACGGTAATAGAACCGGAAGGAACTACCCTCGTTCCTTCAGCTACTGGATTACGTTCGCGGCTAGAGATCACATGCTTCGATACCAAACGATCTTATCGATCCATAATTTCTCCATGACTCGCGAATGAGATACAGTTTCGTCGAGGGTGTCACGCACGATTTCCCTGTCAAATCATCGCCAGTGAAAATTTTCTGGAAAATCGATGATCGTCGGCTCGTTCCTTTTTTTTGTCGCCCACGACACAATGTGAGGGGCATGGTGGAAAATCGCACGGAAGGAATATCTATGGGGCTCGTAGTTCGACAACGAAATATGCGGTGTCTAGGTTTTTCGAAGGGTAGAACGGTGGAGTGGCTGCAGTATATAATGCGGAGTGAAAAGGATCATTTCGTACCATCTGTGCGGAAGAAAATCGCGAATTCTATGCTTCTGGGATCTTTATATCTCCTTCAAGCGTCGGCTGCAGGGCACCCGGATACTCCACTCTCGAAAACAAACGATATATCCGGTTCCACCGTTTTCTACTATTATTTTTTAAGTCCATTCCGAGAGCGCAAGGGTTACGGAGGAAATGCCGGTTCTCGTCTAGTCCTGCTCTGTCACAGAGAAATATTATGGCTGATCCTTCGAACAGAAAAGGGGACAACCTTAATTAAATGTTGGAATCGAATTAATAGTCGTCGGTTTTTCTTTAGTCCTCCGTTAGATCTTGTGTGAGACTGTACGTCTGTGAATTTTGTTAGGACATTAGAAACGATATTCAGAGTAAGGATGATGTCAGTTTGTATCAGTCTTGTTTCTGTGTGATGTCTAATGACAATGTGAGGGTGACATTATTACATGCAAAGTATATTTTTGGAGATTTAACGAGTTAATAGTGTCTTAAAATATAATTAGGTCAACTTCTACGACCCCGTTTTATCACGTTGTTTGTATAAGTGAAACGAAACATACCGAGTATCGGTATCACAACATAATTCGCTATTTCAATATTAATCTCAAGGAGGAAATTTCTGAAGAATATGCAGCAGTATATACTTGTTTTTGCAGTATTATTGTAGTGTTAAATTTACTCGAACTTTCATAAAAACAAATGATCATCCAATTAAATTCCACTGTAAGTTGCTGATAACTTTCGCGGCAGTCAACTTATTAATTCTGACGTTCTATCCATCATTCTCATCTTAGCAACTTTATCCTGTAGGAATAAATGAATAAGAAAAGCGATGGTCTAAAAATTCGTCATGAATAATTGAATGACCGCAACAGGATGAAGCTGGACAGATCAATCAAACCGTCGAACTTTCTTCAGAATCAATAACTATTCAGTTGGATTAAATTTTACTACGAGTCACCATATTAATCCTGAAATATCTCCTTTCATTCACATCTTATCAACTTCATTACGTATGCGCAAATACAAAAATCCAAGTCATAAAAAATCATACTCGTGCCGATTGAATAATCGCAACTGCAGAGAAAGTTTGACAGATCAATCGAGTATGGTTTTACGCAATCCTCTAAGTCCATACATATTCCCGGTACGCGGCTGCACACCTGCAACAAGATTTACATTAACCTGGCTCTCGTTAGAACGCCGCCTTATTTACGTGAATATTCATCAGCAAGGTTGAAACATATTCGCCGGGATCGGGCCGCGTGTATGCACGTGCACAGCATATCCGGTCGGTGCAGTTGCGTTGCATCCCTCTGGAACCGCGATAGGGTTGCGTCTTCGAGAATGACAGAGAGAACAGACGGGCGTTGTCTCTCTTTTTCCGTTCTGGTTGTTCAAAGGCCGAGAGAGAGGGAGAGAGAACGTAAACAGGGGCACACGAATGGCTGCGAACTCAAAAATGGAACAACAGCCGCATCCGGCGGCTATTATTTGCCACGGAGGTGAGTCCTGCGGCCTCGTCGACCGTTGTAGACCCTCTCTCTATTTTATACCGCCTTCCATTTTCCATTCTACAACCCTCATTTCCATTTTGTTGCCGTCACAATTTAAATCTCCGCCGCCCCGATGACACTCGGGAAACGTACGTCCACCGTTCTCCTCTACCTCTCCCTCCCGCTTCTTCTTTAATCCTTTTTTCTCCTCTCCTTCTCGTTCGTTTACCTACTTTGCCTCTGTTCTCCATTCCTGCCCTCTCTCTCTGCCTTCCCCTTATATCAAGTTTTTTTTTCTTCTTACTTCTGCTCCCCTTACCTTGTTCCTTTTCGTTTTTGAAGCTTCTTCTCTGGTTTGTATTATTAGCGTTGTTGTCATTTTAATCGGTATATTTTAGTTACGTTTTTGTTGTATGTTCGCACTGCTCATTAGCTTATGTTCCCTTAGCGTAATCAGCATGATTGCTGTTGCACGTTGTCAGCAGTGTTTTGGTTAATTTGTAATGCCGGCGTCCCTGTTCAGGCTCTTTGATGTTAGCTCGGCCGGTAAATGGGAACACGGAGCGGATACATAAATAAACAGAACCATAGCTGTGAAAAGATAAACGTCCAAATGTTTACAAGAGGTGGAAGTACAAATAGCGGAAGTCTTAAAGGAATAAATGCTTTTCAAACAATATTATCAAATGATTTGTCTGGCAAAAGTATTGAAAAGAAGAATGGTCCTTTACAATACAGTGTCCGAATACGACTGGTGCAATCTGCTTAGCCTACTTTTTCGATTTCTGTTCTTTGCTTCACCTGACCCCGCGTTCCATTGTCTCCCTCTCTGAAACCGACACCTGTCCGACAATTCTGTTTCTTGTCTCTGGAAGGGGAGAGAGTCGGGTATCGGGGTACCTATCTGACGCAGAATTTCTCGAGTTTTAAGACGGTATACGTCAAATTTTCGTATCTGTAACAGAAACGCCAGAAATTGAAGAAAACTGAGTGGTATGACTAACAAGTGTAAGGGAGAAATAATTGGGTGGACAAAACAGGGAATCGAACCCAGGACCTTCCGCCTTACAGGCGGGTACTACCCCACTAAGCTATCCAACCCACTACCAATTCAATCTACCGAGACTCAACACACTAAATGGCTGCCGCTTACAGACAAGTGTCGAATTCGGAAATGTACCTGGTTAAGGTACCCCCTCAGTTTTCTTCAATTTCTGGCGTTCCTGTTGGAAATACGGCGATGTGAGGTACACCATCCTAAAGCTCGTGAAATTGTGCGCCAGAAAGATACCGTGGCACCCGTCTCTCTCCGCTTTCAGAGACAAGAAACAGAATTGTCGGACAAATGTCGATTTCGAAAATGTACCTGGTTCAGGTACCCCCTCAGTTTTCTTCAATTTCTGGTATCCCTGTCGCAGATACGAAGATTTGAGGTATACCATCTTAAAGCTCGTGAAATTCTGCGTCAGATAGGTACCTTGGTACCAATATCTGTCCCGTTCCAGAGACAAGGAACGAGTTGTTGGACAAGTGTCGATTTCGGAAATGTACCCGGTCATTTTCAGAGCCAATTAATTTAATGAGTCGCCTATATTTGTACATATAAATTCTGTTTCCTGTTAGCCTTAACATGTTCATTTTCATTTCACTCGAAGCTAAATTTTTCAGCTCTCTGCGATCTTCGTTTGGCGAACACGAGCGCTCACAGTGTTCGCGAGCCGTCGTAATTTAATCAGCCGGCGTCGGCTTAATGAGAAAATGAAATACCGGTAATGGCGTGGAATTAAAGCGGCCTCGAACAAACTGTATCGAATCCCGTGGAGGGCCCACAGTTAATTGTGAACGGATGTCGATCGAATATCATATTCTCCGGAAGTGATTCGTTACGGGACGTCGGCGTCGTGACGATTAAAGGGATCCGTCGTAAAATCGCTCCAACGAATAATTCTTCGCACGTGATCCTCTTGCTCGCTGATGCTCGTTCCCGGCGAAACACGCTTTAAAAATGCATTTTAATTTCGTAAAGTTTCAGCGTCATTTGCCCGGCTACGAGTAAATTGAAAAAGGAACCAACGGAACGCTTCTTTGTCCGCGCTAATTACACCGCGTGCCGAGAGATATTTTATACAGAACAAAATGAAACCATTTGCTGAATGATAAATATCTGGTGCATCTAGTTGAAATTTTCATTTTCACAGGAAGTGCTACATACCCAAAAATTCGTGTCTACATTTCGAAATCGATCGATTACTCTGGAAAGTAATGAACAGAGTCGTAAAAGCTAATAACACAGATGCGCAGTGTATTATATTCTTTAATATACTTCCTTCTATAGATTCCGACAAGCTTCAAATACTTTTAGAATCGTTCAGGACGCTTAGAAAGGTCCTATGATTTAATAACTATTTGGACTACAAATCACACGTGACTCACCTTTAAAATTTGATTCAATTAAATAATTATTAACCTTTGTTGAATTTCGAGGATAATGCATAGAACAACATGAAATAATGAAATATCTTTATAAGTTGAAATTACCAATAAATCAGTGCACTGAAATTTATCACATTAGCACGTTACATATCACAGTAGAAAATCTCGTAACTGTGCAGACACGCGAAAATACCATTACACAAATATACAATACACTTCTTATTTTATATTGCCACTGTACTGTAAATATTACACAAAATATCGTAGGGTCAACGTGCCAAGGGGAAAGTGTGAAGCTCAATGAAGACATCCGCGTCTAATAAAAAACCATGTTGGCGTGTCTGACTATATACTGGATTTTCTACTGTGACACGAATCGGGTTAAAAATTACCGAATAATTAACCGTGCTGTTACCGGACTGTAGAGTCAATCAAGAAGACAATGGCGTTCCTTTGATGTCCTCACGAAACCACGAATTAGCGGTGTAATGATCGAATCGGGGTAGATTCGACCGTGGCACTGCTAATGAGATTTATTAGAATGGCTTAGGCAAGAAGCGGGAGGAGAAAGGACGGTCCTTATCGTCCGGCCGTGGGTGAAATACTTATTCGATGGAAGTACCTTATCCGAAAGGTTATCGTGGACGACCCTGTGGGACTTAAACAAAGTTGGCCGTGGAACGGGATCGAAGGAAGGTGGACAGAGTGCTCCTTATTGAATCATGGATCTAACGACGAGACCAGACACTAGATCCCAGAACGGATATCGGGTTACTCGTTAGTCGAGCAACGTTCCGCCAAGATTTATACGATTAGGCGGAATCCCTTGAAGAGTAATCCAACGCAGCGCTTCTTTTTTCATCCCGAAAGAATGAAGGCAAAAAGAATCGTTTGCTAATGAGAGGATCGAATTCACGGTGTTTCACGAATGCTTGTTAATATTTTCGGGAGCGGATCTACGTACTGCGTGACTGAAAAATGTTATATGAATACTACCTGTACGCAGTACGTTTTTAAATTCTAAAAAAATTAACCTCACGTGCTATCGTGGGTATAATTTCCCTCTAGTATATTCTTTGCTATTGTAAACGTCAGTGGGACAATAGAATACAATTATTATTTAATGGTAGATGGAAACGTTTGAAATACCAAGCAGTTTTGCAATGGTTTTATTAATTATAAATGCATCATCTATCACTCTGCATGCATATTTAGTCTTGTAAATTTACGCGGCGCCATAAGTGGACAACTACAATATTTCCTGCTGGTTGAAATGTTTAATAAAATTGTTCGTCAAATTAGTGAACGATAATGTTTATCAGACAGGCGCATTCTTCAACGGGGTAAACGGGGGACACCGTTTCACGCTCAATAATTCTTATTGCTTCACGGCTCGAGAGAATCGAATGAGGTTGCCGCCTCATTGGTCCGGCCGATGACATTCCCTTTATATCCAACCTTTTGTTGCAAACTTTCGTAAGCAAATCGATTCGAGAAAGACTCCCTTCCAGGGAACCTCTAACCGCCCGAACGCCATGGTCGGACGAAAATTCGATCTTCGCGCGATGAACTTATCTCTGTATAGGGTGATCCAAAATTTACTGCTCAATCTATGCCACTGGGCAATCCTATTGCAAGAACAAACCTCCTTGCGAGCATCGTTTCATTTCGAAGCGTGCGAATGGTCTCAGTCAATACGAAGTCGGCCGCGGCAAGAAATTATGGTTAAGAACGCATTCAGAGGTGAAGGGGCGACGCTTAAACGTGACGCGAGGGCGGTGCATTTAGAAGACGAGGCGGGTGCATCGAAATGGCACAGGGAACATTTAGCCAGGGCGTACGGTACACATTCAGACGTTAAACAGAACACATTCGAACGTCGCGTGGAGAATACATTCACGGGACACTGAGATACGTCGGAATACCGCAGAGAGGGTATTCAGAAATGGCGGAGAGATATCGTGGAACATCAAACAGGTCGCGGGGCATCGTGCACGTACGTCTCGAAACTTGTTACTCGTGAACTTTCATGCGAGGACCACGTGAGGGTTGAAAAAAGTTCGCAGAGCGCACTCTTCGATATTAATTTATCAGAAAGGGCAAAGTAAAGAGGAACAACATACTCGGTGCTTCTACACGCTGACGACACGCTAAATAACGTTTCCAACGTTTGCGTTATCTCTTCACAATAAAGTTACGCTGAAATACCCTCTTCTCGTCCGCCGTGAAGCAATATTCGTCGTGTTTACGTGTGCCAGTAAGGCTTCTCCGCGTGAAGCATATTTCCGAGCGAGGCGAAATAAAAAGAGGACGTCGAGCCGTCGGTTCCGCTTTAAAAGTGATTCGGGAAATCACTTTTAAAGGAAAGAAATGAAAATCGTAACGGCTCTGAGTCTCTCTTTAACCTCTCGGATTTCTGTACGGTTACCGTGTCCGACTGCCGCCCCATTTTTGCAATCAGATACTATTGCAGACGTTTCGAAACCGGGACAATAACGTCATTCTCATTTACTTCGGCCCGCCTTTTCCACCCTGACTCTGCTCGTGGAAGGGATCGAAGCAATGAATGAGGCTGTAATGTTAGACACAGTGGATTAGCTCGTTACATAGTTGGATGTTCTTAACGCAGGGACTAAGTCAGTGCATAGTCAGACGCATTGTATTAGGTCGTTCGATAAGCAGTATCGTTTTTTAGCTTGTTCATATTTAACCCTAGAGTGGGCGCGTAGTTTATTTGGTAAACATTGGGCACGTTGGTCTGGGAAACTGACTAAAGTTTAAGTGGAAAAAATTCTTTTTTCAGTTTCAAATATTGAAATTTTTGTAATAGCAATTAATGTATAGAATAATAACTCGTTTACCAGAGGAATATATATGTAATAAAAGTATAATAAAACAAAATATTCTGAAGCAAATAAATGTACATTTCGTTTTAATTTATAATTTCGTCCTTATGAAGTCTGAAATGTAACAAATGAAAAATTTTTAAACAAATCAACATACACTTCTTTCAATTTTGGTTTTCTTTCTAAGAGGAGGAATCTGATGTAGAACCATTTTCAAAGCAAGTTTCACATATTGAATATATGCACATAAATAAATAAATAAATATTTGGTTCGTCCAGCCAGTCGATGAAAAATATTATTTCTTAGGCTAACTTAATCAGCTAGAATGAGGATAAACACAGAAAATTCAGCAATAACTAAAATATTTAACATTAGTGACCGTGTCGGCTGTGTGAACATACGCGCCCACTCTAGGGTTAATATATTCTGACCGGTTTGTACCATGTGCATAATTGATAATTTTTGTTTTATTTATTAATATAAGATAAGGGAGGTGATTATATTATTCGTTAACAACAAATCCTTTAGGTAAGTTTCGTTATTTAAAATCTACTTACAAATACGACATTACTTGTCGAGCTCCTAATAATTTGGTGGTTTTAACACGTTGTCTGTCACATTGAAAACAGCTACCGCTGGTCAGACATAATATAAATGTCTCTATTGTATATGAATCGTAAAGAAAAAATTTTTTAAGTATTGAGTATTGTAAATATAAAATGTAGTAAAAATCAATACTTATTTAAGTAATTAAAATTTGAGGCGCCGGTCACCGGCGACCACCATGGCAGTCAATGTTTTAATATGTATCCGTGTCAACAAACTGTATTACATGTTCTTCGTTTATTTCTGTCAGAAGATTCATCCCCCTTTCGATTTCACCTCAAATTTCGACCCGTCCTGAACATATGAAGAGAAACAGACCCGAAAGGGTTTCTGTAATTCGATCAAGGGTGAAGGAAAAAGTAGCGAAGAATATCGAAACGTGGATGGTGGAACAAAGTTGCGAGAACGTAGGAGACTATACTGAGTCGAGTAAAGTGGAAAAAGGGGTTGGAAGGGTTCGCGAGAGACAGAGAAGTATTCTCCCTCTCGGTTCTTTTCGCGCTGCAACGTAAAGCCTGGCACGAGGAATCGTTAGAGAAGAAGGATGGAGGCTCATAAAAATGTAATTAACTTCATATAAGATGAAAGGGAAGATGAAGTTGGACGGCCGGGGCTCGTTGGTGCCGGTACGGCCCTGGATGCCGGGCAGAACGAAGATGGTGGAAGAAATTAAGACAGCCTTTCCTACCCGACGTTACTTACTGGCCCTCAGTTTCTACGGATTTCCTCTTCATTTCGCCAAGGAATTATTATGTCGGTTGCACGCGCGTGATGAGGCAACTTCTCGACTTCCGCGAGACATTCCCGCCTTGCTAATCAAACTTCCGGTAATGAGAAAAGTAGAATATTTAATTAATATTTCTCCGCTGGCTGATGAGACGTGCCTCCTTATCGTGTCGCCCGGTTCTCCTAGTCTCCTCATATTTCTTTTTTGGAACGTTCTTCAGGGTGTTAGGGGGTATGGAATACAAATAATCTGAGGGAGATCAGGTTCATAGGGTCAAAAGGACGGTCGTCGCAAAGCTGAAATATTCTAGTACAAAAGTAGCAATGGTAGTAGGGTCGTCCGAAAATATTTTTTGGACATTTCCACGAAAGTTAAAGTGGCCGTTTATGAAGACAGAAAATCATAGGAGGTTATGAAAGTTAAACTAAGCTTAAAATGGTACGTCCAAAGTATCTGTGTACCAAAATGCAAACCCCTGGTAGTAGTATAAAGATATTTATTCAAGTCATTCAAAACAAACATCTTTCTATATTGCGTTCCAATGAAAACCATTGTAAGTCCACCTGAAATGTAGCATTGCAGTTGTCAAAAATATAGACGGAGAAGCCTGAAGAAGCAAGTTCTCCAGAGTCCAATGAGAAATCTCGTCAGTGTCTCGTATCTCCCGAAAGTAATACCCTGGAAGTATACCCTTGTCTCGAGCGGAAACCATGCCATTCTCCTAAAGACAATCGGCCACCCGGAGGGGTCCATGTACCGAAATTTCGATCAACAACTAGAAGCAGCAACAGGAATAGTTAGAAGCAATTAGACGGGGAAGAACCGTTCCGTACCGGTTGGATCATTGGAATAGACATCGCGGTGCCGGATAATCGCATCCAGCCCGGTACAATCACAGAGTAACATTTAGCGAGGTTCTGGGAGTGTGCCCACCAATCAGCATACTCCATTAAGGTCGATCGAATATCGATCGGTAAACCTTGGCTAAGTGAAACGTGTCTGCATTTCAAGGAAGCCGGGACCTACGGCAACGGCGACGGTGTCTGGGTTAGGTCAAGTGTTGGCCGGTTGTCCTACGGACAAGTTCGTTCCTCGTGATGTTATCGTCGGCTACGTGACGAAGATCGAATCACCTTGCGCTTCAGGCTACGGGATCTTGTATACGTGGACGTTTGATCGACTCGTTCCAACCCCACGGGTCACGAACACCCGAGTTCCCCTTGGACGTCTGCTACGCAGAAATTATCGACACGCTGAACCAGCACGTGCGTCCATGTGTCCAGTGTAACCGAGCCCACATTGCCGAAATTGCTCCACCGTCCTTCGAAATGTTAGCTATTAAGGGTTGATGATCGTTCCCGGGACCTACGGCATGCGACCACCTGGGATCGTCTTCAAGGTTAAGGTTTTTGGACACGCTGTTCCACGCGCTAATCGATGGCTCCATCCAGTTTTTGTTTAAAGATGCTCTGGGACCATCCGATAGGTAAAAGAATTCTTGAGACAGTTTTGTTGCATGTGAAAAGAATTGAATATTCGATATGATGGTATAGAAATATTATGAAGCTTTGGTGTCCCTGGAAATATAGAAAATATAAAAGTACCATTTTTACTGTAGCGTCTTTATAACGTTCCTGATATCGACTTTATAAAAAACAGAGATGTTAAGATATATACCCTTTGAGACACCCCTTATGGACGTCATAAAACTTTTTCTTCCCTGGAGAACCATTTTTTCTCCTAATAAACAGAGGATCGCGTAGCTCGTTCAGCTCGATTATGTTCTCCGTTAGCAGAGCGATTTACATTTCTGTTTATCTAGATCGACTCGCTCCAGAAGGTCCGGCAAGGTGACCACGCTACGTTTTTACAGCTTATTCTCTTCTGTCGAATTCTTCGAGGTCACCCTGAATTTTTTGCTCGGAACCCTATAAATTTTTTCTCCACGAGGTTCAACTGGTATTCAGATAAATTCAGTGATCACAAGAAAACGCCCTTTTCTTTGCCTGCGGTGATTAAATGGGACGAAGCAGTCGATGTACACGAAGTAGAATCGTCCTAGAATATAGCCTAATTTAAGTTGGAAAAAGTAAGACTGAAATTTTTTAGAAATTCCGACGCGTATGCAGACATCGATACAATACCGATTCTTTGATTTTAAATACCACAGAGCCTAGTATATACATCCAGGTGTCAGAAAGAGGACCCGGTCACCCGAAACTCACATCCAAACCCTCTCATTTCTTCAGGAACCAAGCAAAACCCTTTAATCTCATCTTCCGGGCTGTATCGATGCGCGAACATTCGTCGAATCTCAGTTTTCAATGGCCACAAAGGAACGCACCTCATTACTGGTTGCTCAGAGACTATCGAGCTTTCTTGTGACGCGTCGCGGGGCCGAACAGAAAAAAAATGGGGGCGAAACAAAACAAAAAGGGGTTGAAAACTGGCGGAGAGGGTGAATCGGTACTCTGTATAGCGGCGGTGGAGGGGTGGCCGTTTGTTTCGCGCCGGAACAAAAGAATCTCGGATGACAAATGCCAAGCTTGCACACGGTCAACCGGATCCGCGAGCAAAGAGCCGCTGGGTGGTTGACGAAGGGTGAAGAGCCGCAAGGTAGGAAGATTGGACGTAGAAGGGACGAGGAAGTGACAAAGAACTGGCCATGAAAAATAATAGCCAAACCGAGGCTTGTGTTATCCTGACCACCGCGAATGGCAGCTTTTTGCAGTAACCGCGTCCACCAACGAAGCTTGCATGCACGCTGGCTGGCATCTATCGGTAATGAAGTTGCCGACAATGATTTCCTGCTGCAGACGGGTGACGTTGATAAGTGTTCGCGAAAGGCAATTATTTTCGTCCTCCGTTGGACTCTGAACGTACAAAGGATTGCTAAAGTTGCCATACTTTTTGCAAAAGAATTTTTGAGGTATTTATCATGGGCTTGTTTTATTTTAGATTCTTTTGTTTGTGCCCCAGAGAAGAGTAAAATCGGGTTACGATGGTAGGAGCTGCAAAAATTGCACTTTTAGGAAGCCTGGTGGCAGAGTACCTGATCCAGAGACTATGCGAGCAATATACGTAAGTTGCATTATTTTTTAAATTTGACTTATTAGGAACTTCAAGGGACCCTATCTTGTGCAGCATATGAAGCTCTTAGAGATAGTATTATTAAGAATAACATGTCGACATCTGAACATGTCTGAAGGTACCCAATCTGGTCACTTGGGAGTTAGTGTATATAAGTAATTACCATTATTTTAATGTGCACTGCTACGAATTTCAAAAGGACTACATATCTTATGCAGAATTTGATACCCTTTAAGGTGGTGTGCCGAAAAATGGCGTACCAGCATCGGGAGCTTCACGAATCCCACTTTTCGGCGGACATGTCTGAAACTGGTCCCACCTTCCCCACGATTGATCTCGTGAAAGTGATCAAAGCATGCCAGTACGTTGCACTTTTAAAATTAGCAACGAGATAGTTTGCATCCATTATTCAGAAAGACCATAATACAGTTTCAGACATACTTTTCGCTAAAGAAATATCCCTGACTTTCAAAGTGAGATTCATGATAGAGCTACAGACAAAATGCGGATCATGGTAGACCCCTGTCGCAAATGAGTCACGCGGGTTCGACAGACAACGGCGATCCCTGAAAACGAACCTAATTTCTCAGGCTATGTGTCGACTTTCACGGTGGCAGCATGGCCGCGTGCAATTTAAACTCCCGGAATTGAAGTGTCGCGGATTAATCGAGACTTCGATGGCCGGAGTTTGAGAACGGGATTCGCGGGGTCGAGTGTTCGTTTTATCATTGTTGTTAGTGAACTTTCGAAACACGGTTCGCTCGTCATTAACTCGACAGAGCGGTGAAGTGGCGCTGATAAGTCTCCTACTAAAGTTGATTACTTCTACGCGCTGTTGTTGTTGTTCTGTCCTCTCTTTCTCTCCCTTTCTCTCCGTCTTTCACTCGATGGATTTTCAACGTCCACTATTACAATGGACCGTAATCTGCTCTTGACAGCTATTGTACAGAGAGAATCCACGGTATAAAAGAATCTTGATAACGCTCTGTGAGCTCTTGATAAACCACATCGATGCGCATCCATGTTTATACAATTTAGGGACCATGTTTCGAACACGAAGTCCTCGATGTACATTACCTTCATTAGCTTAATTGTCCTTTTGTACTTCGAAAGTTTCGGTAGAACAGGGATTCAACTCTGCATTTCAATCTGTTTCAATAATCAATGCATACCCATTTTGCTGTACAGACCACTCTCTGCATATTA
The DNA here is from genome assembly GCA_916610135.2 of Macropis europaea. Lineage (NCBI taxonomy): Eukaryota > Metazoa > Arthropoda > Insecta > Hymenoptera > Melittidae > Macropis > Macropis europaea. The sequence goes on from OU744344.1 coordinate 30,470,119, forward strand.
TGAATCTTTTGCTGTAACTGTACAGGATTACACAAAAATGATATAGGGTCTTTCAGAGGTCATGAACAGTATAGAAAGTATATACAACATTTTCTCTTATCTACAAAATACATTATTCCACAAAATTAAAGGATCACTCAATTTTGACCGAAAAATTGTCGATTTTCGAACTGCTGTAACTTCGTGAAAAAAAAAACGTACAACAATCTACCTGGGCTCATTTCGAATGACACACACACTACGCGCGAGGAACAAGCCTGACCGTGCAATCTCCTCCTGGTATACCTTGGCTTATTCCAATGCCGGCGGCACATTTTTCATTTAAATCGCGATAAAACGACGACAACAAATCGTACATCAACTTTTTAGAGGTCGTTGTAAAGGGGGGACTTCCTGTTACAAAGTCATTTTAAAACGAATCTTGAAAAACTTTTTAAACTCTATAGAGACGTTTGAATTTGTAACATTTTTTTAAAAAAAGAGCTTCAGTTTGCCAGTCCGTTTCATAATATAAAAGGACCTGTGTTAAAATCCAGTTCAGGAATGAGAAAGTAGAGGATCCACCTTTTAAAATGAGCCCAGATAGACTGTTGTACGATTTTTTTTCACGAAGTTACAGCAGTTCGATAGTCGACAATTTTTCGGTCAAAATTTCGTGATCCCTTAATTTTGTGGAGTAGTGTAATTGCAACTGCTCAGAATTTCCACTGTCGAAAGGAAGAAATCTCCAATTCAAACATGAAAGATCGATCTCGTCAAGATCGAAGAACCCGAGAAATTGCGTCGCAGTGAAACCGATCGAACGTTAGTCTGGCGGTGTGCCGATCAACGGGCATAATCGCAAGCTCGCGGTGCTTGCAACGCGTCAGAAAGTTTGGGAAACGCTGATCTGGAAACGGTGGGACCAGCTAGCAGCATCTGGCGCGTTGGTGGTTTTCCGTTTCGCCGTGATTCCGGCCACTTCTTCTGTTCGAAAGTCCGAGGGGCCGACGCGGCACTTGTCCGGTAAATTCCCTCAAAAAAGTTTCTCGGAGAAATATGATTCGGTTCACGTTCCAACCGCCCCCGCCCCTGTCCCTCCTGCACCCCGTTCGACCAGCGCCGCTCCTCTGATCGGCGGCGTGGTCACCCTCCGAGGAATTCTTCCGGCCTCGTACGTTCCGTCGATACTTCATTACGATCGTACCCCGGACATAATATCTGAAACGTGTTCCATCGGGAAACGAAAGATGTTTCTTTTACGAACTTTCGCACCCGCCGACGCCGTGCTCCTGAGAGGTTTGCAACCCTTCGTCCGCACGTGAGAAACTGAATACAACGCTTGCTTGTGGTGGATGGTAAACAATTTTTTATCGAGCGTTCGCACGGTGCAGGGAACCAGAGGTTCTTGGATTGTCCAGGGAGGAATTATTAATTTCGTACTTGAATTCGGAATTATTTGGGGGTGTGTTAGATGTAAAACTATGTTATTTTGTTTGGGAGCTCGGCTTCTGATTCTGGATGAATTCTAGGATAATTAAATGAGATTGGGTAATTTTCTGGGCATGGACGAAATTATATTTATTTATTTACTGAGGAACTAAGGGATTGTTATCGTCGAAATTAGTTCAAAAAACATTTTAAATAATTTATAATTAACTTTGTAGTTATTGTATAGATAGAATGATGTGGGTACTGTCAAAGCTGTTTCACATTCGGAGAGGAAAGTTGATAGTATATTATTTTAAATTTCTGACATTCCTGAAGAGCATTATTTCAAAAACGTTGTCTTTATTTTGCGTACATTTTCAAATGTACATCTTTCACATAAATGTATGAACATATACAGTCTACTCATCTTTATTTCACTTCAGCTACCCTTACAGTCCCTATTTATCATCCCAAAATGTACCAACATGCAGAACCACGGCATCACAATTGAAGGGTAAGGGAAAAGAACAGGGTATGCCCATTTTTATTCTGCAGTGTTCAACTTGAAATAAAAATTAAAATAATGTAAACCCATCATATTTTCGCTCATGTTTGTTCTATCTCCTAATTAGAGTATAACTTCCTGGTACGAACAATACAGTTACATTTATTGGATCTTGTTTCTTTACTGATGCACTAGAGTATTCAAAATTGATTTTCTCAATGAAGCTCTTCATTCCAGTCTGATGATAAATATTGGATTTTTCAGTTCATAATGTCTTTCTTAACGTTCTTGAAAAGAGAGCGTTACTCTAAACTTTTGTAATAGATTTCAATCTGTCAGTCGCTCTTTCCACAGCTTTTCAGACTGCTTCTAGAGAAAATAATGAACAGAAAGAATCGATTCACGAATTCAAAACATTCAAAGGTATTTAACAATCTAATTCAGAATGTTATCAGAATCAGGTACCATTGATTTCACCCAACTCAGGTGCCGATAGACGTATGTAGCAATAAGTTAGGTAGCCTAGAATGGTTGACCCATTCTCTTATCCGACAATATTTATCATCACGCAATGACATTCCTTGTTTTCTTCCCTTATCCTTCAATTATTCCTGGCCACAATTATTCTTCTCTTCAATCCCAGACCATTTCCTTCTTAAACCTTGACAACCATCACGAACAGCCGACACAGTGAATCGATGGCAGGTCCAACACGACCGTGGCGTACGATCCGTCAACGATAAAGCGTCAAGGGTAGCCGGTTCGTTCAATTAACACGCTTCATCCCCTTTAAAGCATCGCAGGCTTATCAGTGAGCGCAGTGCATGGCTGGGGAGATGTTCGCTGGTAAAGAATCGCTGTCCGGCATCTCATCCGCATGCACGCGAAAGTGACGGTGAAAAGGCGCGAACTTTTCGCGTTCTTATCAGCGTGTGGCCGAGCTGCTGCATAACGGATGCACTCCGCGGGAGCAACCGCGGGGGTGGTGTGTGCAGTTCGATGTACGTGCACAGAGGGTGGAGTCTCGTGCTACGTCTCCCGGGTGTATGATAACGACGCCGTATTAACTGAATTAGCAACGATATAAAGGCCACTTGCGGTTTAATCTCGACCGCAAGTAAAATGAAGCTGATGGCTGCTCTTGCGGGAGCCGCACCGACGGCGGCTAATTTTTCATCGATCCCGCCCGCGGAATTCAATATCCCATTGGATATTAAAGAATAATATTTGATGCCGCCTGTAATTTCCACGGGCTTTAACGTCGACGGATACGGTCGGCCGGACGGGAAATATTATTATTTTCTGATTGAAAAAATAACTGTTTCGTCCGTGATTCGACGCCGCTCCATTCAATCCAGATCCCCGGAACGTTGAACTCAGCATTGCTGACTGCGTGAAAAGAATTTTTGCAGCGTTTTAATATTACAGGCCATGGCAGCTCCATATGAATGAATTTTACCCTGGTTTGAGAATTTATTGCGAACAAGGATGCACAACTGTTGTGGCAAATAGAACTGACGTTGTGATGAACATTTTCTGCGTCGATGATGAACCTTTAATACGTTTGTAAATTTTTAATTAGTTTAATCAGTGTTTTGAAGTTGTTGAGTATCCATCATGCACCAATTTGGACGTACACTACCGACCAAATGTTTAGAATCACTTGCTGATTTCTGCAAAACTCGAATGTCCTGGTAAATTGTGTACTGACCCGTCGTTAATATACCAGATGTTAACAAGAATATATTTTATTCCAAGAGATTCTATCATTTTCTTACTTCGAAATTACTGTTACTTAACCCGTAAACCCTATATTAAGCAAAGCTTGTCCTAAATTTTCCTACTGCCTGAAAAGACATTCCGGTTTCTGAGAACAACTCATTGCCAGGATGCTCAGAATATGCCACGCCATCATTAAAAGTAACGACAACTTTTTCGACAAAACGGCACTTTAAAAAACCACTCTTTGCAAAAAATAGTACAAAATGTAAAATATGTTGCTTGTTCGTTTTTAGACAAGCAAAACATCCTCAGTTACTTTAAAGGCGTCCATTTTTTCTTAACACGTTCAATGCCGCGGAGGTCCCCAGTGGTCGGCACTTTAAATTCAATTTAATTAAATAACTATTTATTATTACACAATTCTGAGCAATTTTTACGCGGTAACATTAATGGAGGAACATAAAAATACAACCGAAGACCCGAATATTTTTTCCAGTAGGATTTACATTAAAAATAGTGTATTACATTGTGTCTGGTCAGGTATGGCTGTTTTCACTGTGATATTCAACGTGTTAGCAAGGTTTCTCTTAATTCACAGAGTCATTCCAAACTTTTGGCTGGTAGTGTATATATGCCTTGGTATGAAAAGGGCCAATGTCCAGTTTGCAATAATTTTGGATATTGACCGTTTCTCTACCAAGATACAGATATTAGATTGTATAAACATCCGCACTCTACTCATCACATGTTCGAATTAGCTCAAACTGCCTTCGAACCCATCACGGCTCTCCACCATAAACCGAATTCACATAATGCATTTATGCAAGAATATTTAAATTCCTCCATTGAACCGTTCTACTACCTTGGCAGCCTAAACGCATGAAATCTTTAAATGAGGGGCTGACGTAGCGACGGACGACACAATGGAACAGGAGAAGTTCGAAATATCACGGCGGGTGATGAATCGGGAGACGCATCGATTCGATCGGCGAAAAGTAATTATTCGCGATCGTATTCGGGCGCATTGTATCGGGCCCGGCCCCGATTGCAGCCTCCCAATGAATGCAAGACTCGCGTGGGGGTGGCGGGGCGCATTCGCCACGGCCGCTCACGGCTGATAAATTGCTGAAAACGATTTGATTAACTTCTCGGCCATACGTCAGCGTTGTCGATCGTGGTTACGCGGTTCACACGTGTCCTTACCTGCCTGCATGCGTGTACCGCCATGAATATCGCGGAAAGATTTACTGACTCTGTGCACGCATGTATAATCGAACTTTCGTTGCAACCGAACCGCCCCGTTCTACCGGGTGATTTGATAAAAAATTTTCCAAGTGGTCAGGGCCGTTCATTTCTCAGTAAAAGAAACAAAAATGGAAGAGTGAATTCATTCTATCGTTTAAAAGTTTAATTGTTTATTGGTATAGTTTGCACGATGCGTCCTGCGCGGAAAGTCAGTGAACGAATTCGATCGGAGGGTTGGCTGGACGCCCGTGGGCGTTCTCCGCTTGCATCGTAGCAGTATACATTAATCACCCTGTATGTATGGTGATATTCTTCAAGATACACTTCACGAACCTCTTATCAATTGAAAAAGAATAACGAACTGCAATTATAAATATCGAGATCGGGCGAGAAACTTTTAATTACAATATTTAAAGACGCAGGTCGTCGATGCGATCGTTTAATAACTGGCATCGAGTTTCTCGGGAAAGTTGAAGTCGAGTAGTAATTATTTCGTATGGAAACTGCCGTGTTACTTGATTCTCGAACCGCCGAGTACTTCAGAGTTCAATTTCCATGCAAGAGATCCAATCAAAGTAACCGTGAAAGCTTCAAGATTGCGTGGAGGCGCGTAAGGTGCGTGCAACGTCTTCGGGATGGGAAACCTGTGCTCCAGTTTCAACGCAGTGTACATAATATTGAAACCATCCGCGGGACATGCTGTACTAACGAAATTACCTCTTCTAGCGACGGGTTGGAACTGATTCCGATGCTAGAACATTATTGAGACTCATCCGCTAGGACGGCAGAGGTAAATTTCTATTTTCTGCGCCTTAACATAATGTCTCGAGGCTACTGTTAATTAGTTAGGACACTACTTAACACTTAACCCTATTTAATTTCATTAAATGACCCGTAGTAAAGAACATTGAACAAAATTGAGAGGACTGAGAGAGGGAGGGACAAGGAAAGGCAGGCCGAGGGGACGAGAGGGGTACTGGTAGCAGTGGATAGCACAGAAACGAGAGAAGAGAGGATGCATCGACATTACGAATTCCGCGTGTTCTACCCGTCGCCTATATTCCGGCTGCGTTCCATTTATGAATACATAACGAAGTCCCGAGGAAAACTGAGTTGGACGAGAAACCAGCGCTCCAGCCGAGTTACCCGGACCCGTTGCCGCTGGAGGCCTTGTAAATAAACGTGTTAGTGGCCCACTGTCAACCACTTCTTCCCTTCTTCACTCTCTATTCTACGATATTACCAAGCTTTGTTCTCTTGGAAACACGGTGAATCTGCCTCATTAACACGATCACCAGAAGAACGGTATGCTGTCCATTCCGGAAAAAGAAGGGTAGCCTTTGCCTCGTCGAACCGTTGAGATTGACAAATTTGTCTGGGTACATTTGCCACTGTTGCATTTTACTATGAGGCGTTCCAACTATGCACGTATGTGTTCCAAACTATTTTCAGGCGCAATTAACGAATCAGTGGTCGCGATAATTTTCGGGATATAGGATTTCGTGTTAGATTGTTGGCAACGACAAATTAGTTTTAAGTTGGCACACGAGTAAGTTGTATCATTGCTTCTTTGTTTTTCTCCACAACCGTTTTTGCTTATTCTCTTCATGTGATCTCTAATATTTCGAAATAAAGGCTTACGCCCATCTTAGTACATAGGGCAACGGACTGCCTGCAACGACGAGACGGAATTTCCCGTGTTCTACAAGGCGACCATCGTTCGCTCATGCGATACTTCAGATTTATGACGCGTTGGCTGGTACTGACGCACGCAGGGAAAAAACAATAGAGGCACAGGTGACCACGGAAGCCCATGGTCCCGCACCCCTAGCTCCCTCGTTCATGCCTTTAGCTGATGTCTTTAAAAGATAACACCAACAACGAACGCATCACAAATCTGCCGACAAATTGACGCAACAACACTCAAGGAGCAATTTGGTGATTACGCGATTTTTCTTTTTTGAAATTGTTTATAATCTGCGCTGATACGTATAGGTAATTTTGATGAGGACGTCTATAGTTGTTCTTAGAATTAGTATCGAATGAGTGTTTTACGGCAGATAAATATAGTCGCTTGTAGCAGCGATGGGGCTAAACAGTGTTACATAATTACGAGAGGCGGCTCGTGCATAGGCACTGCGGAACTGCAGCACCCCCAATTTTTCTCGATATATAAATATAGTTATTAATTTATTTATATTTGCTTGCAATATTTAATTTTATCATCAACAATCCTATACAATTCTCTTATTTTGTATAACAAATAACTGAATTTACAGTGTGTATGTATATTTCGACAGTTGCAGAACCCCCACGATTTCGAGCCACGAGCCGCCACTTCTAAGTACGTTATTATATCTACAGTAGTTGAACAAACTAGTGGAAACATTGCTTACGATCCAGACCAATTCTCATCCTCAAAGGTCGCCTGACTGCTAATATGAAGACATTTTGGGCAATCAAGTTCACCCAGTGGTGCAAACATTATTTCCTGAAGGTAATGGAATTTTTCAGGATGACCTATCCATACAGCTAGAACTGTCCAATCTTCATTGTAGGAGCGTGAATACGAAGTTAAACACGTACCGTGGGCAGCACAGTTACCAGATCTCAACATTATCGAACCGCTGTGGTCTGTTTTGGAAAAAAAACTTAGGGCCAGATATCTTCCACCAGCTTCTCTAAAAGAACTTGAAGAGTTTTTGTATGAAGACTGGTATAATATCCCATTAAACATTATTCAGGGTTTGTATGATTCCATTTCCAGGAGAATTCAGGCTGTGTTAGACGCCAATGGTGGTTCTACACGATATTAACGCTCGGACGGCTGGCCACGAAAGCCTGTGGCCGGGTCGTTTGTGACCTGTACGTATTTTAAACGAACAATAAGTCTTTATGTGAGCATTCTATTCAACCGTATATTTCCTTATTTGCAACAAATGTTATTGTCAAGGATAGATGGACAGAGAACTGTATTTATAAATTTTGTAAAAATAAATATCATTTATCTATCATTATTATTATTGCTACATCATATGCAAATAATTGTAGTTTCTCTTACTGCATGTGTATTACAAACATATTTTTCACAAATGTAGATTTGAATTACACGGCATAAACAATAGAAATTATATAAAACTGCCGTCAGACACGTCTTCTCTCATCGAACTATCACGAAATAATGTGAGACTCACTGTAAACATCCGACGCTCGGGTCTCAAAATACCCGGCTAACGCCAGGCGAGGGTTAATAAAGAATTTCCTTAATGCATGAGGTGTTTTCATTATTTTGTCCAACCCCTGTATCTTAATTTGAGGTACACTAAATCCTGAAGATTGTACGAATTATCCAGCCACAGATGATGAGAGCGGCTGAAATTACAAGAGAACCGCGCAGGATCGATTTGACTGAATATCGGCGGGGGCGGGGGTGGCTAATTGAAATTCCTCGACAAAATTCTCGAATGCAGCGACCACATCACAGGACAAACGCAATTTTGTCCTGTCGCTAACCGAAAGGAACCCGTCGAATTCCGATATCCGTATCATCCATGTTTTCGGACTGCGCTATTACCAGCGTTCGATATTAAAAACAACTTTAATCACCGCGGCCAACGATCGCTGGGATTTTAAAGGATTTTCCGGTCGTGATTGTCGATCGATACCACCGAACGAGATCCACTGGCTTTCCTATCGATTTTCTCGTGAAGCAGCGAACTTTATTAGCCCCTACGTGGTACTTTCAGAAGAAGCTTTAAAACAACATCGTCGGGTACTTTCGCGGCGACGAAAGCCTTTTAACTATTTATCCCAGGCTTTTTACTTGTCTTCGGTCTTCTGCTTGCTTCGCGGCTTCACGGGGTCGTAATGACACATTTTTTCCCCTTGTCAGGGTGGTTGTTATCCGAGGGACGATTTTTCTGCGACTTTGAAATTCAATTTTTTATGCACCGGAACTTTCAGTTTTTATTTTGCTTCTGTTGGATGTATATTTTAATATTCTGTGTTCTGACGTGCAAGGATATAATCTGGAATATAGATTGACATGATGCATAGATCATGGTGCGTCTTCCATTGTTGGTTTGCAAAAACAGTTGAGAATAACTTAGATCGAAAAAATTTATTACTAAATTATATATGTCTGAGGTTCACGAAGGAAAGGTTCTTGAATAAATAATAGTGATCTTAACGATGAGTTAAGCACAAGATCGCCTAAAACCGTGCAATTATTTTCAATTCTATTACACATGCAATATGCTTAACAGCAGTGCTTATCTTTGCGACTCGCCATTTACATAAATACACACTCATTGTGTCTGATGTTTACTTACATTTTATACCGCCACAATTGCCATCGCGCTGTTATTATTATTATTATGTGTCGGCTATAATACTTGAGTTACTTAAATATATTTATCTATGTGCATACATAAAAGTCATCCACCCATTAACATGAATTTCGTTGCAGAGTAATGTATTCACAGACGAATGTTTTAACTGCATTTTTACGAGTTCAATTTTTCTCTCACAATCAGAAGATCCCGTACTTTAAGACGAAGAACGAGAGGAAAAAAGGACGGGGAAGTGCGTGCACAAGGGAAAAAAGGTAAGGGTAAGAAGAGGGCTGGGGCGTGGAGGTCGAATACGAGCGGAAAGTGATATAAAATATATTCGTATTTTTTCAAGGGATTCGCGGGTTCTACGGTCGGCCGGAATCCTGGATTTGGCTTTGATGAGTTTTCCCATTCCGCCTGCTTCTCCCTTTTAGCCTCCCCGTCCTTCTCTTCTCGAAAAAAACCCATAGTTCAATCGTGGCCATTGAATACCAATGTAAACGTTCTCACGGATTTTTTACTTCTGCGTTTTGCGATTTTTCCGCCGACCCTCGGGAGACATTTCCACGGGTTTCTCCGTTCCGTGAGGATCAGACTCGGCTCAGGATATCTTCGAGAAACCCCGAAAAAATTGAGAAATTTGTTTCGCGTGTTTTCTGCTCAATGGACCGCCGAGGTTCTACACGAAGGGATGTCCCGCGGTCGCGTATTTTAAGAAACCTGTCCGATCCGTGAATTGGCGGCTTAACTTTCTGAAATTTCATTGGACGAAATGTTTGGGGATGTAGCCCTTGAAAATGGAAGATTTTTTAGCGGTGCTTTGTGAAACGCGTTCAGTATCTGGGGGTAAGTCTGATTTAAAGCTGATTTAACTCTGATCCAGACTGGACCTGAACTGTAACTAATTCTTACTCAAACCTAGAGATAATTCTAGACATTCGTACGTCTTCGGTATAGTGTTTCCAAGGTCTGACGTACCTCGACGTTCTTCTCGGGGAACTGCAAATAATCGCGGGCGACACGGAAGCTACGACGTCTGATTGCACCGAAGAAGCGGGCGAAGATAACAGGCAGAGTCCATGAAGGCGTCAGCGATGGATGTAAGATGTAACTCAACGGAATCGATGACGAAAACACCCGTAACATCGATAGGAAATCACAGGAGCGAATCGAGAAGGCGGGGGAGTTGTAGAACGTAGTTGGAAAAGGTAGAAAATGTAGCTAGACATACGAAGTAGTTCGATGTAAACGTCAGCCGTATTTCTCCAGCAGTAGAAGGATCGATGATCAAGGGATTTATACGCTGACCGATATACATACGCTTCCTGATAGAAGTACGTGTGCACATGTGCAAAGTAGATGCAACATCCCTGGAGATAGTGGAATTATAGTGCAACGACGACCCACATGGACGGGATCATGTCGGTCGGATGAGCGCAAAGTGATTTTAGAGCAAATATGGGTGCACCTCGGATGAAATCGGACTCGTTACACATTTTTGGCGCCGTTGCAAGAGGATTTTGAAGAACTTGAAAAACTCTAACAAGTATATGTCTTGTATTGGAGATTTATTAAAATAAGAAAAGTATTATTGAGTGTTGTGTCCTGATGTTGAGACTATAATGGGGTCACCTAGGGGTAAGACTATATGCTGTAAGATTTTTTTAAACTAGAGTCCATATAGACAGTAACACGTTGGCAGATATAGTGAAAACTGTCATCGCTAGTCAGACATGATATCAGTTAATGTTTAAGTACAGTAGGACCTCGACTATCCGAACTGTAATAAGATGACTCATATTCTAACTACATATATTTCGTATACAAATTTTAAGTTTATGTTCAAATGTAAAATACATTGTAGTATGATGCTAAGTACACAGTATCTCTAATGATAATCTTAACTTGTAATTAGCATAAGAGGATCAATTTCAAGATTATTGGTGTCTTCAGTATTGTACATGCGTACCTATGTTAGTGTTGCATTATTAAATTTGCTCAGAATATAGTAACAGTTGATAGTTATCTAATCAAGTAAAATTTCAGACATCGCATTATAATGGATTTTTCTTGTAAATTTTATACTGTCTCCTTGTTTCTCTCTGTATCTTCATGTTTATTTAACTCCTTTATGTTTATTATAGACTACACGTTGAAAAATCTTGCTGGTTCAACGATAACGTGGTTAACGACTACAAAATGGACCAATAAAAAATCTGCGGAACTGGAAAGTCTAATTGCAGCAGCGAACGTTAACGTTAGTAACGAGTTTGGTGTACCGTACTATCCTTCACTGTCACCGTTATCAGTATTATTACGCAGCCATTATCATAGCGAGTAATAATGGCAGTATTATTCTTCTCGTTACGAGTCAGGCACTCTGTTCCCGAATTATTATGAAAACAGAGTGAAACGAGTGTCATTGCCTCATGATGAGCTTTAGAACATTTTAAATCTCATCCAACATTATTCCATTTCCCGAAAACGTCCAAGGATCAGTGTTTCCTATGTTTCCAAATCTCTCTCAAGTTTTACATCAATAGAATGCTCAATGAATTTCCTTTGAATCTCAAAATTGCACAAATGGTCCCGAAACAAATAATGTTAAATCGTTAGCAAACAACTTCTGAAAAGTCTGTTTCCCTGAAAACGGAATCTCGTTTCATATCATCATCTAAAATCGATAGCTTTGCAATCGCATCGGCCACCACGAAATACTGTGTATTTCACCGACCGGTCTGACTCGGTACGTAGCTATACTACTGTCTCCGTTTCTGGACGCCTTCTATCGAAGTCGGGGCGGTCGATCGCGTCAATTTAAAATTCTAATGCAGCGGAACAACTTTGTTCGCTGTTCGGGAATAGATACGCGGCAGCAAGCAGAAAATGGGTTACCGTTACCCCTCTTCTTATTTCGTTCCTGCCCTTTGTCCTCTCCTTTCGCCTTTCTTTTTTCTTTAAGCACGCGAGATCCCTCCGTCCTCTTTCGTCCCGATGAAATTCAACTGGCTGGAGGCGAGGCTAAACTGACTCTCGCAGAATCGGAGCCGAAGTCAAAGGGTTATGCAACGGGACCAACCTCTCCTTTAAATATCATGCAAACTCGATTCCTCTCCGTTCTAGAGATCCTTCGCAGCTCCTCGGCATTTCGCGCTTTGTCTTCGCGTTTTCAGCTTCAGACTTCTTTTCCACGAGGATAAACTCGTTTCCTTCAGAGACTGACACCTACGGGGCCCATCGAATTTTTCTATCCACCGATGACAGGGTGTGAGAGAAATTTCCACCTTGCTCGACGAAACTCTTCGATTCTATGCTCCATTCTCAGTTTTCGTTCGACGATTGCTCTTGGAAACCTTTTCGGTATCGTGGAGGGCGTTGATACTTTGTTTTTAGTTTACCATTGGTAGAACAAAAATTCGGGTTCGATGACAGTAATGAGCTCTGTGTGGGAGCGGGACAGCATACGCCTACAGTAATCCCTGCTTGTTGTAAGAGGCGACTGAAAGGGAAACTTGCTCTGTGATAATAGTAATATTAGAATTATCTACGTACAGAAATATATACAGTAAATTCAATTGTGGTGAATGGTTCAGAAAATATTGCTGCTATTTATTTTCAAATTACTTTGGAACCGATACTTCAGTTCTCATGCCTATGGTGCGTCTGACCTGCCATCGATTCATTCTACTAGCACTCTTATTAGCGACTAGTCTCCCTTTTATAATTTAGAGACATATTTTGTTTCAAGAGAATATATATTTATTAATCTTAATTTTATACCTTAGAATGTACATTCAGAGTGAACTACATAAACAAATATCCCCCCTATTACAGTCATTATACGTACGTCAACATTTTTGGTTTATCTTGAGCAAGAAGAATACGCGAATCTTTTTGCAAGTTTCCAATGTCTTGGAATAAGTTATTTTACTTCTTTCGAGGGACGTCTGCACCCAAAGAAAGTGATTACAGCGAGTTTTGTATGGATCACAAGAAATTTGCGATGGCTCTAATTTTACGTTTTCGAAAATCTTTTTCAGTGGTTTTCGTGGATCGCGGTTCTTATCAGACGACACACGTATTTTGGGAAGGGAAACAAGGATCCCGGCGTATAACCTTTCGCGACCCACATTTCAAATCGACTAAACGAAATAGGTCGCTCTGTATGCAACGAGAAGATTCAGAAATCCTTTCTCTTTTCCGCGCTGATCCTCGCGACAGAGGAACAAGCTCGAATCTACCGGCTCCCTTCAGCTCCGACGTCAATCTCTTCGCTATACTTGGTATTTTCCACGGGAGGATCCTACCCACCGATACGATCACGAAGTTGCGTCGCTTAGGTTCGCGCAGCTGCCAGTTCGAATGCATTTTCCTTCTCCCGGAGATTTCGTGAAACATGCTACACCTTGGCGGAAGATCATTTAGGTAATCTGACATTCCGTGTTGCTCTCCGTATTCCGAGTATTAGACAAAATATTCCTGATTATACTTCACTATCCTCCTTCGTGAATGCAAAAGTTGTAATTATTTAATCGTACCCGTGCTGTTTTATATTGTTTCTCTTATCTTATTTATTTCGAATATGCGAATTATTATATGAAAATTACAAAGTTGGACTATGCTGAGTCTAGATTATATTAATTATTTGGTCGAAAGATGGAATAAGATTGCAGTAATTAATGTACTGCTTTTGAGGTTATTGGAATAATATAAAACTACTCTCAGTTTAAAAACCCTTATACTTTACTAAATCTATACTTCTCTTTGGTCTTACCGCACCTTGAGTGTCGACGCAACATGACTTTTTTTTCTGGCTCTCTTGATAGTTTTAGAAACAGTGTTTATATATCGCTAAGTCAGTTTATGAACATTCAAACTGCGTTAATTTAACGTTTCACTGTTACTCTAGTATGCTTAAAATCAGTTGTTAGTCTATACTATAACAGTTTTTTCTTATATTATGTATACTACCTGTCTTTACATTTTTCAGTCATTGTACATAAAAAGGGATTTTCCCATATACTATAATAAATTAAATTAAATTAAATTAATGAACTCGAGGTACATAAATGGTTAATGAATGTCAATGTGTATAAAATTTGTGAGCTACTCACAGTCGTCAACATGTCAATTTGTTATTTTACAAACTCGAAACTCGTTCACCACGGAAATCCTGAATCAAAATTCGTCGAAAACAATTCCATTTTAACGATCGTTCGATCAGCGCATCCGTCGATAGAGAATTTCGATTTTCGAGGGTGGAGCGCGGAGGGGCAGCGCGAGCTAGAAACTCCGGGAGCGCCGGGCAAACAAAAAAATGTTTACGGCCCGATTGATCGGCGTAAAAACTCGAACGGTGTAGTTCGATGATTTACAGAGCGACTCGATGTCCCGGAGTTTATTTTCCCGGGAAAACTGAAAGCGACACATCGTCGAGCTGTTTACCCGATCGGCGTGCCGGTCTCCGAGACGCTTAACTAATCCGACTTGTTTCTATTTCCCCTGGTTTCTCTTCGAGCTCCGTGCCTCCTTTCGCGACGCTAATAGCCGAAACTGTAACAGCTTCGCTGATGCGAATTCTCCGTGCCGAATTACCGCGATTCTACAGACAGCGGAATCTCGAGAACTCCCCTGGCGCTGATTACCTTCACCTGCCTTCTAATTCTTGGTCAATGTTTTCTGACTAATTCCTCAGAGGTGACGGATGTGCCTCAGATAAACAAGCCTTGATAACAATTAGTCAGAATTAGTAAAGATTAATATCTATTATAATTATTAGACTGCGGATCTTTATGCAATTTAAAATAACCCAGTTCGTCAGAATGCACATTTTGTAGAGCAAGCGAAACAAAGAATTTACGTTTAAACATTTCAGCCCCAAAATGAAGTTCTGGCATAGGTGCGTTTCATCTGCTACATGAAAATAAATGGTATTGTGGTGCAGAAATGTACATTTGCATAAAAATCCGCAGTCTAATTATCATTATTAAGAGGAATGTTAGGAAATTGACTGTATTTAGGTGCTTGGGGCAGTGATTGACTGATGATTTTCGATCAGAACCGATCGATGGCACCAGAGACTGATTAATATATTAAGTGCTGCAAGAGCCGTCTACGTAATTACACGAACAAATAGCTGAAAACGTCTTCTTTTATGTAATTAGTAATACTAGTAAATACTTTTCAATTCAATAATTCCAAATGTTCATAAAATTCTGATTGAACAGTTGAGTAGTTAAATATGATAACTGTTCGGTGCTGTAATTACAAACTTTTATTCTGTGGACTGTGTATTTAAAAGGGCGCTCTATAACGTGCCTGACTAGGTATAGTAATTTCCACTGTGACAATCAACACGTTAAAGATAGGAACGTCTACTGCGTCTGACCAGATATGGCTGGTTTCACTAAAGCCCTTTGAATCTCAAGAGCTACAAACATAATTATATGATGGAACAGCCAAAGAATTCTCTATCTTCATGATTTATATTAAACATAGCAAAATGACTCTGCCTGGATAGGTATGGCTGTTTTCACCGAATCTCTGGACACATCAAATATATCTGAGCTTTCAAATGAAACCATGAAGAACATCGATGTACAGACCACAGGCATAGCTCGGTAAGTGAACTTGCAGCACTGTGAAGGGTCAAAGGTGCAAGATAAAAGGGCGAGAGTGCATTTGTCGAAAAAGTATATCCCGCCACCAGGAATTTCATCAGCGAAAATTGAACGTTCACGATGAAAGTTCCTAGCATACTTTCATCGATATTAATTTACTTTACTATCCGGCTGTCTTTGGACGCTTACGCCGCTGTTATTTCTGGAGAAATGAGCGATAGAACAACGAGAAAGCGAAGCTGGAACGTCTTCCGTTCGCTGTACCTGGCAACAGCGAAGAATCCGCTACTTGCAGCCGATAATAGTGAGAGCTTTCGGATAAATACGATTCATTCCCGGGCTGTTTACCCCAGGTGGATCGAGGCGTTTCTCAGATGCGAACGTGTTTACAGTCGGATGATGCGCCGTCACTCGGCTATTTTATATTAAATTCTTTTCATCTTCCGAACCTCGGCGTTCCATTATTCTCGAAAACAAACAGCCGCCTCCCCTCGCGGCCACTTCTTTCAGCGATTCAATTTCCAGCTTAGATCTTCATTTATCTTTCCCGCTGTCACATCCTCCGTAATCCGCCTCCTTTCGTTTCCAATATTTGCTCGCCTTTAGAACGTAATTTCCGAACGCGATCTGCTTCCTCTCGCGCCGAGCAGCTAAATCTTCCGTGGCCGCGATAAATCGCGCTCGTCGCTCTCCATCGAATAAAAAAAAAATATCCGAAGCGAAATCACGGATTCGCGTGTGAATTCAACATAGTAGGGTTTAAAATAGTCGCATCAGTATCGTTATCTTAGGAAAAGAGGCTGTTATGAAGTTCGAAATAGGTCAGTCTTTCATCCTCTACTGTTCGAGGGTACAATCGCGTTACAACATCAAGAACTCCAAGAATCCTACTTTCATCAAACTCTGCATGAGCTTTCAGATGTCAGGTAAGCACACTTGCACTATTTTTCAACCGCACAGTGTTAGGCTCTGTTTTAACATTCTGAACGTGGAACAGAATCGGCGGACCCGTGATTTACCAAAACGTGTTTCAAATTGGGTTCCTTGAAACCCTGCGCCACGTCTGACGATGAACGACGATACTTCGCTACGTGTCTGCGGAAAGTAACATAATGCAGGTAGCATGTGCAGCGCGGATTTCGGTGTGAAATCACCTTAATGTGGTTCGTGAGCTCGAGATGCGCGGCTGTCGATGGAGCGTCTTTTGAAATCGTGCACGTGCTCGGGACCAAGCACCGGGAATAATCTGAAGACAGAACGTAACACGCAAACTTCCTTCTTTTGTCAGGCACGCCGTAGTCGACGAGCTCGACTCTTGTTCTCCGTGCACGTGGAACCGTTATGACACGTTGCATAACTGAGGAGGGGAAGGGTTGCATCGCGAAACTTCCTGCTCGGTGCTGCAAGACTTCGTGCTGGGATACAAAGTCGCAGGTAGGGAGCATTTCACTTTGTAAGGCGATGTACTCTAAGATTTTTGGAGCGGTATTACTTGATATGGTCTTGGGAAGAAAATTATGTTACATCACGATTTTATATTGAGAGATAGGCATTCTCAGCTGTGTTTTTAATTAAGGTGTTGTAATGATTGTATTTGAGTCTCATTGCCAGCGGTGCCTTAGAAGTAGGACATTAGTGTTAGCAAATTTTTAAAATTTTTGTGGATTATGCTTAATAGCTGCCTAGAAGCTCCCACTTTCTGATACGGAAATATTTTAATTTTTATTTTAGTAAAATAATTTATCAATATCGCAGTATTTTAAGTAATATTAATGCTAAAATTATGGTATAGATTAGGGAGTGTGTCACCGAACAATTTAATATTTCTATCTTCGACGATGTATATTTATGGAAATGTATGATCTGGCTGGTGACTGGATTTTCTATTGCGGTACTGAATGTTTTAACGCGTTTAGCGCCATAGTGAAAGCTGACGTACCTAGTCAGACACGTAGGAATTATTTTAATTAAAAACTGTTTACCAACTCTACTGGAAACGCGAGGGATTTAATCAAAATAATTCCTACGAATTGGAGGCTCGTCCGGGATGAATAGTAAGAAGTCCGGAAAAAAGGGTTGCAGTGAGGTAAACTTTACTGTGAGTTAGTGAGATCTGTGAGACAATTGTGTGTCTTTGTGAGACAATTGTGAATTTATTACGAGAGATTGCGTGATTTATCCAGAGAGTATTATGGATTTAGGCTTATTTTGTGAGCTATACCATTGAAATTATATTAAATAAAAACTGTTTACCAACCTTACCGGTTACACGAGGCATTTAATCAAAATAATTCCTACAGACATATTATAAATTGCTGTTCGTAATATTAATCGCGAAGGAAAAGGTACTTAACTGTTCTGCATATTATAGTTTCTCACAACTCTATATAATTAAGAATTATATTCAAGTTATATAAATTTCTCACGGCGGACACCGATGACCCCACGGTATTCAGAGTGCGAATATAAAGTAAAATGTAAGCCAAGATTGTTGTGTGTCACAACGTTTCTACAACTAAATGTGTCCTTCTGACCATGTGACTGCATCTTCTACCATGTACAAAACTCTGACGTTCATAAAACATAGTAATTAACGGGCTTATGTATTCTTAACCACACACGGGAACCCCAAACAACATTCCTTCTAAACCCAACCTAATTTTTCCCCTCTGCCATTATTCTAACCCATATAACGTTTCCTCCAAGCAATCAGGCCATGGTTAACCGTTTGTAAAAATGTCCCCTGTAAGCAGCGGACACGAATGCCGCTGAACGGATTAGGTTACTGTTTTTCGTTGATAAATAAGTCGCATCAAAACAACTGGATATTCAAAGCGCGGCAGGTCACCGAGACACCCGACTAATTGGCCACAATTAGAGTACTTAAGCTCTGAACTCGCGAGTCGACCCCTTTCATCCCCGTGAGCACCGCGTTCGACAAAAACACTGTGTCGGGACGTCAAAGGGCTGGACGTTCGAGGGTGGACCGGCCCGACCGAGGGTGGCACAGAGGCCACTGGGAAATAGCGTGGAAGACACTGAGGGTGGCTTAAGTGAAAAGGACAGGTAAAGAGGGTGCACTGCAAGAAGATCAACGGAAATGTACAGCGTGTTTCTTAAGGGGTGATACAAAATTTACAGATGTGTTATACATGTAACTCAAAATGCAGAAAAAGTCCTAGAACACCTGAGTCCACGAACTCATTGCTCTGGGGACATAATTAGTATAACACGATTTCTACTGCAGTGAAAAATTCCGTGTCTAGTCAGACGTGAGTAAAAAAATTCACGGGGTGCAGGGCAGATAGTACTCATTGAGTATTACAAGAGCTAGTACAATAGGATGTTACTAAAATTTTTAAACTGTACATTTATGAAACTTCATCTTCTAGGTACAAAGTATATCACTGCATGAACCACTTAGAATATTAACAAAATTCTTTTTTTCAACTTAACTAATAATTCAGCTGGTACAGTAAAGCTACCTATATAAATTCAGCCTCTCTCACGTTCTTTGCCTTTTGTTTCCCTTCGGCTCCCGTTTCGCCGTGGAACGAGTGGCGTTAATTCGTTTTAAGTACGCTCGGCGAAAGTTTCGGGTATCGATGGGTGACCGTCGAAGAAGGGAAAAGAGGGTGGAACGGGGGTGTAGCCATTTGATTCCTTCGACGGCCATTACGAGACTTAGCGAGCAACCAGTTCTTTGGTAACACGTTCACCCGGTTTTATTGGTCGTTTTCTCGTTAATATGTTAATCGATATGCAAATCACCGTCTCGACGTCGGGCTATCGACTCGCCGCGTTTGTACACTGCTGCAACGAAGAAAATTCATTGTTACCTTTTTGCCTGCTTCGCCCTTCTTCCTCGTGGAAAGAACACCGTAATGGTATTGTATCATTAACATTTGTCGACGATCGTTGCAAACGATCCTCCCAGATCGAATCGACGTTTAATTTCGAACGTTCGCATTCGTTTTTCTCGCTAGTTTTCAGTATTTTGGTGTTTCCATCGGGTCGTTTGAAAATTACGTAACGTTTACGATTGTTAGGTTGCAATCTGTGTTTGGTGAGCCTGAGAGGAAGACGTTCCATGCTGAACGTCGATAAAGTTATGTTTATATCGCCGAATTGTCCTCCTGATTCTGAAGTTTGTTTTCAATTTGGTATTGTAATATTGACAGTAAAATTATTTTCGAGTCGAAGTAACTTGATTTCGTCTCAAGCAATTCCTGACAGAGCTAAATTTACGCAATTGCGTCTACCTTTTCACGATAACACTCGTAGAAAACATCGTCGGGGTTAATCATGTGATACTTTCTCCCGGCGACCTTGGCGTGAACGATAACGCCGCATTGACGTCACCTTCGTTAGGAATGAACACGTCGTTGCACACGGTTCGTTGTAATTGCTGAGTGGATAATCTTCGGAGAAAAAGTTCGTCGTTTCTTCCATCTAGCCCCGGGGAAACTGAACGCGCGATACTTACGAAACTGGGTCGAGAAACTCCCAATTACGCTTGTCCTCGTGTTTATAATTATTCGATGGCGAATTTTCCGTTGGAATTAGGTACCTAGAGATGAAAATCTTCGCCGTTTTCTAACCTGTACGCACAAACCGAATTTTCTGTGATAAAAATTAACACCTAGCGGACTGTGCATATTTAGGCGAAGTGAAAAATTCAGATACGCGAAAAATAAAAATTTCATCAAATAAATGAATAACAGTTCAACAGTGTACGCTGTATGGCCAATGACATTTTATTCAAAGTTCCAGTTCCTCAGCATTATTAAAATAAAAGTGATTAAAGTCTAACTACAAATATCCACAGTTTACTTCTAACGAATTTCAAGCTCCTCTGTATTTTGTTTTAGAAATTCGGGAATTGTTTTAAATTTAGAGCTGTCGGAAACATGAGTTAAAATTCTGTGAAACGTGACATGAAGGTTCGTGCTATTAAATGCAGCCGATTGTTGCGAAAGTATCGCGGAAATTTCATTTGTCGGAATGTTCGTCGCGTAGATGGTTTGCTTCTTTGACTAACAGCGTGTGCAATTATATAACTTGAAGGTCTCTAGGATCTCTCTCTCTCTCTCTCTCTCTCTCTCTCTCTCTCACTCACTCACTCTCTTGCCTCTAATATTTTACTCATTTTAGTCGGAAAATCTTGCGAGCTTGCGCCGTCCGTGTACAGCAGTAATTATTCATAGCAATTACGCTGTTTCCCGACTGGCACAAAGGCGACGCCTTTTTACGGGTGTTTCTCCTGCGGCCCGGGGATATTGTTAAAAATAATATCGTCGGTCTTGCGGCAACTGCTATAGACAGTGGAATTTCGGATTTTACACGAGAATTTCAGAATCCTCCAAGAAATTTCAACGATCCGCGAGATTTCAAAAAAATACAGTGAGAAATCTCGTAGTTAGTCAGGCACGCGAGAACTGCATTTTATGGATCTACGACCACTTTATTGCCAGAGAGGCGTAAATCAGTTTTCTGCTTTTTTGAAATGTTCAAGATTCTGCATTCTAGAGTTTCTAAAATTATTATCCTTTATTATTATTTGTTCTCTCGAGCATTTATCATGATTGAATTGAAATGACTTTGAATGGCCAGTACTATGTGCCCTGAAAATAACAGCACAGTCCCTCGAAATTTTCTGCAAAATCGGCAAACAATCACTGAGTATGAATTTCAGCTATTCGGTAATCGGTAATGTGTTGATGTTTCAAAATTGGAATCCGTCAGGGCTTGCTCGAAAATGAAAATTCTATTTCAATTTTAAGTATCAACGTTCCAGCGTTCGCTGAAATTTCGCGAATCGTTTCCACGGAAGTACAAAGTTCGAGCACGCAATTTCCCTCCGTCGAGTATCCCTTTTATCGCGATGTATCGAGTTTTGATACGCCGCTGGAGCCCTGCTAAGCAAGTTAAAGAGCGAGAACGTGGCGCGAATCGAGAGGAACTCGCCACAAAAGCTGGTCGTTTCCTATTTCATTTACAGTCCATCGAACTTTCGCGAAAAAATTACGCGAGAGCCGCTGGAAGATCAGAATTGTTGAAATAAGGCTGTTCGAGGGATGTTTTTGCAGCAGGGGTGGTTTGTACAATTTTATTTAATAGATTTTTAGAAACATTCAACAATTCCTTTGAATTTAGGAGGAAGATGAAACCAATTCAGGAAGAGGAAATTGCGTTCGTAGGTCAATAGGATTTATATTTATTTAACAATCGAGAAGCTCCTCATTCAAGCTCATTTCATTATTTGTTTCTCCCTGTTCTTCGCTGCAATTCGATTTCAATCCGTTCCGTATCTTTCCATTCCCGATCCATTATTCTCTGAAACACTCCCAATTGTGTTGGTAGGTGCCAAACGCACCTTCAATTGTGAAGAACTACTTTACACAGGGTGCGAAGGGAAGATCTTGTCGAAGTTTACGGGTATGTACACATCGCACAGTGTTATGTGTTTTTCTGTGAGTGAAGGAAGGTTAAAGATTAAGAAATCAAGGTAGGCCAACTGCATTATCTACAAATTTTTATCTACTTAATCTTGAAATATTCGTCAGAATAATTAATCTTGCTTGTTAAAATGAATAATTAACCCTTTGAGGCATGATTTATTCGTTGACTGCATGTTGTTACAAATAAAACGCCTGTCAAAGCGTATAATTCCCTTCTAAGTGTTCTCTGAGTCTCAAAGGAGCTGTCACAGAATATTCTTAGGAATTAATAACTGAATGTATCTTCCGTTTGCAACAGGGCGGTCATAATCTGCAACACTAGTGCTATTACAGCAAGTCTTGCACATGAACCTCCAAAATGTCGATGACACTTCGCTCTATCTTCGTTGTTTCAACCCAGACAATCAAGAAACTAAAATGACTTTGAGAAGTCTTTCTATAGGCTTACACTAATTAACCCTTTGCAGACTGATTTGCACAACAGATGGTTAATATCTAAAACAGACTTCGCGTGCATAGAGCAGACTTCATTTAACGTTTCAAATGTCTGAAATTTCTTTTCTCACCAAGCTACGAGGAAAAATGACTCCGTTTCTCAACAGGCGGGCAATATCGAGGAGAATCGAGACTCAGCATCCATTCGATCGACTCCGTCACGGTTATTCGCGAGTTCTTTATAAATACACCCGCAAAAGAGACACGAGAACGTGTAATGTAATGCACATGAACTGTAGGAGCCTCCTCTCTCCGTCTCTCTCTCTCTCTCTCTCTCTCTCTCTCTCTCTCTCTCTCTCTCTCTCTCTCTCTCTCTCTCTCTCTCTCGTTCTCGCAGCAAGACGTCGTTGGTGGTTCCCTTTGAAAATATAAAGAACGGCAATATCCAGGGCTATATAAGCGACCCGGTAACCCGGAGGATGGGGTTGGTGTGCCTGGAAAATAAGGGCAAATGAAGTGTCGCACCAGGCATAAACATCTATCACGTTCGCAATGTACATCAGATAGTCATGAAAGGCGGAACGCCGTGGTGAACGTTTTTATGTGCCCCCCCCCCCCCCCCCCCCCCCCCCCCCCCTCACAAGCTTTTTCTCCCCGTGACGTCACTCTCCAGTATTCGCATACACCGCTTTATACAGATAGATTGGTCGTTTATTACGTCGCCGTGGCGTTAAATCTCGCGAGGGTTACGCGGAAGTGTATGACAAGGTGATTAACGATCTAATTAGACGGAATAGAAGCGGGAAACGAAAGATTAGGGTGATTAATTCCGACGGTTCCTTCAGGCAGAAGTGACAGAGCGTCGCGGATGTATTTGAACCTGTACAAATTATTCATTAAATTTGCTGTTCATCATTCATACAGGCCGCTCCAAAATTCATGCTACAAATGAAACGTAGGCTAGTCTGTATTTAAAGATGTATCAAAGTTCTTAAACAAAAAAACGACTTTGAAAATTCATACATCCACTTTTAAGTGGATTTCAAAACATCGATTTATTAACAGCAACGCGTAAGCACTGAACACGGTCACCACCTCGGAGCTCCAACGCCCAAGGTAACTTAACTTTTTGTCAGCCGACACCTTTGATATCGAAAGATTTCTTTACTGAATGTAATCCCTGATCAACTACACGACACGTGCTCTCATTATTTCGGATAATCGAGCGTCACAGCCTCGTGGAAATCGCTCGCCAAAGAAGCCAGCAATTAGGCTACATGCATTTTAAAGTAGCGAACTCGTTGATCGAACAGTTTCACCCGGTGGTGCGTTAAATGCACGGCAAACACGATTCCAAGGGGATTACTATGTAATCGTCGTCGCCGTGAAATCCCTCTTGTATTTATTCAAACCCGCGCGCGTGTAGTCGATTTTCCTCGGCCGACGAGACGAGTCGCGTGTTCAATTTATCGTCGAACGCGTTTCGAGTCGTCACGAGCTAATGCGCTTTTTGAGCCGGCAACTTTCAAACATTTTACTCTGTAATTTGTTTATTCGAGGCGTTTCGTCGAAGCGGTGGTAAGTTCGGGGAAGAACGAGCAATTACGGGCGATCCGTGTCAACGAAATGGAAACAGGAAGAAACCGACAGAAACGATCGTACAGCCTGATTCCGGACGATCGATACGATTATGTGGAAAGTTCGAGAACGTATGGAAAAACTTTCCACGCGGAATTTGTTCGTTCCTGAGCATGAGAGTAGTTGGGAGGTATTAACGTCAAATTTCGTTTTTCTGAATGGAATCTATGGCCCCGGAAGATTGTTTAGAGACTTTTCCGCTTGTGTTGGGTGGATTGTTCGAATGATTTAGATAACTGTGAAGGATGGAGGAAATTGTAAGTAGAGTGGGCCAGAGAATTGATCAGATATTTTTATAATTGTTTTTCTTGCTTAATTTCAGGATAATCGAGTAACTGAAGTTAGAGGTACAATAGAACCTCGATTATCCGAACACCTAACAGCTGAAAATTGATCATCCTTGTCTCCTACAAGCTGAAGTAATCACTAGTGACACTGTGTACCTAATTTCACAGTAGCATATATTTTATATTCTAAAATAAAAGTATCATTTTTTATGCGAAATATAGTTACAATGTTATCGAATCTGTTACTCGTTACGGTTCGATTCATTCGAGTTTATCCGAACAGCATTGGCTTGAAGTAAAGTTAAACAAAAGAAAGCTGGAATACTATATTCACTGTACTTTCCAGACAAGAGTAGAGCAAATTTGTAGAAAAAATAATACAGTTAGAGGACTCTGCTCCAGCACTGTAATTGCTTTTCTGAGTTTAACCGCCATAAGTGTGTTGCATTCTCTAAATATCGTACTATGCAATTATATTAACAATGAAATGAAGTACTAATACACGTAAGAATAGTACAATAATATATGTCCATCACAAGAATGTATAAAAACCGTAGTTCAAATTTCTACTTTATATACACTTCAAATAGGTCGTTCTGCAAGAGGAAATGACCTTGAATAACTTAACCTCGATTTCCGTTCACCATTTAACTTTACAGCGTTAAAAAATATTTGTAGTACCTATCTAATTTCCGAGAGAATTTGCATGACTACTTTTCAGTAAATCGCCTCATAAACTTCTTGTAACAGGTTAACAGATTATTTAGCAATGTTTGTCGCAAATCGTGCACACCAGTTACGGTCGAATTCATGCAAATCTCCAGATTGGATTGATCAGAGAATCGATGCACGCAGTCTCAAGGAAACCATGGTAAATCGATTTAATCTGTTCAGGGAGCATTAATACGATCGGTCGTTATATTTCCGGCGCACCCTCTTTGAATTTATGACGCGACCACGTAGCACGATAGGGGCGTAGGTGGTGAATCTAAATAACGCTCATTGATATTCGTTGATTTTTTATTTATCGTACGGGTCGATATCGGGCGGCGGCCGAGTTTACATTAAAACTTAACGAAATTTTCGAGGAAAACCAGTCGGTTTCCGTTTGAACGGCAGATTTATGACGTTATGCAGATTCGAGGCTATAGTTTAAAGCTTAAAATTTACATACAGACGTAATTTTCAGCAGCACGTTCCCGTTCAACGAGGGATATATATTATTCCTCCGGTCTCGTTAAGGGCGTCGCGAAAACGTTAGCGATTTACCTCTGTTTGCGACAAAGTCGTCGTCAAATTGTACGTTTCGCAGATTTCGATATTCTAAATAATAATTAGATCGTTTCATGTACCACGCGGATTTTTCGGTACACCTTCGAAGTTCAAATAACCCAATCTGAATTTCTAATCGTTCTTTAACAGCTTGCAAAATGTGTATACTCAGCTCTTAACACATTACAGTCCAGAGACATAAAAATATGGTTTTTGTTAACTGCTCGTGTAATGCCAGAGACATATAAACAGTGAAGACACTGTGCATTAAATGCCGACGGCCTATAAATATGTGTTACTATATATATGCTGAATAAATAAATGTGTATGCTAAAGGTTAAACAATTGCTCTATAAAAAGTCTTCTCCTCAAATTTCATAAAAGAATATTAGATATTTTAAAAGTTGTAACCATTTTTGTAAAGCGATGCAATATAGTCGAAAACCTTAAAGTATGCCAGCTACACGAATCAGTCTTCGCGCAATTAGCCGGGACCGTATTGTGTTAAGGTCTCAAGAACCCAAAGTAATCTGTCTATAATTCGTAAAACCACTTTCAACCTACCTCAGCCCTGAATTAAACATATATACATATATTATTCTCCCCCTATCCGTTTTACTTCTACCACTGTTTCTCTCTCAACACCTTGCGGAGCACGTAAAATTCTCCAATTATCGTAGTACCTAATACGCAAGAATCATTATTAACGAAACAATGCGAATAATTTCATTTCGCGTGTAATGCAGGTAGAGTACCGTAAGGTCAGTCGGGTGGTTGCGTTTCCACGGGGTTGAAAATTAAAATACCGAATTTACGCAATTGTTTCCGCAAGCCGTATAATTTTCGAGGAAAACCGCGTATTACCCTATTATTCTGGAAAATTATCTCTCTCAGTCTCTTGCTCGCCCCGTGTCCCCGTTAGTACACTGTTTACGCCGGTTATTCGCCACGAGGGTAGTAGACGAGGGTTGAACCGGTGCGCATAAATAAATGAGTTGACGTTCGCTAGATGAGAGTCGGGGTAACAATGCGACGTATCCGGAATACGTGATAACGTTTCCGGGACAAGTCGAAGATTAACGCGAAAGTCTCACCCCCTCCGTCGCTACCCCTGAGCCTCTCCCGCGCCCCGTGAGCCTCGGTTACGAATATCGCGCCGCGATAAGCTCTTTTCCAATTTATTCGCCGTTCGAACGCGAAGCCAAAGACTAATGTCGATGCTGGCGTTAATCCAAATCGAACGTACCCCGACCTGCTGTCGGTTCCTATTACCCGGCAAACTCCATGAAACTTCGCCTAACAGAGAAACTTCCGCGAAATAAGAGCACTCTGATAACGTGTCGGCGTACCCCTCTTTCGATTTTTTCCTCGTCGCACCAGGATGACATCGTTCCATTGTCATTCCCGAATGAATCTGATCGTGTGATGAATTGGTGGTGAAAATATTTGCTTCGAGCAGTAAGGATTGTACAGAGTGAAGGTCTGAGATGAAATAATCTGTTTTTGAGCGATGTTAACATGGTAATTGTGATATACAGAGTAGCAACTATACAATGAAATTGAACTACACAATGAGACATGTTTCATTTGTGATTTAACGCGTTTAAACGTGTCACAGTGTAAACAGACATACATAGTCAGACACAATGTAATTTGCTATTTTTAATGTAAATCTTAAAAGGAATAATATTTAAGTATTCTTCTGTTCCTGTATTATTGTTACAATGTAATGTTTGCTCAGACTTGTGTAATAATCAACAGGAATTAAATTGTATTAAATTTTAGGTGTCGATCACCGATGATCGTCACGACATTCAGCGTCTATTGTAGCGTGTCTGGCCAGGCGTGGTATCTTCTACTTCATCCGTGAACGTGTCAGATCGTGGTAGATTTGAAGACCTCGCGATCGCTGCTAATTGGCGCGAAAAAATTTGATTTATTGTTAACATTATTCGGTCCTGAAAATTTAGATAGTCTTACCTGCCTTTGATAATCCTGTTAAGCGTGAAAGGCCTTAAAAAATCTTGAATTATTATTTTGTAAAATGTATAGCGTACGAAAATATTTAATGCTAGTTCCATGAGCTGATAGAGACATGTGTGGAGGATAACAATGTTTCACCATATTTTCTGTCTGTTAATTCTTTGTCTATTGTTTATTGTACTCGTAGTGGACAGGAAAGACGCTGAATAACAATTTCGACTGATCTGTTATCGATATGCCTGCAAGGTCGCAGGAGAAAAGATAGATTGTGGGTACGGCGTGGAAATTATACGCATCACGGGCAAGGAAGAGGGGTCGTAATCGCAAATGGGTTTAATGGCTTAGCGTTTGCCAGGCATGTGACCGTGGTTTGTCCGCGACAGAACAATCTGAAAACAATTTGCCAGACCCATACGTATGCGCATCCTCGAAAACTATTTACCCACGTACAGAGATACATGTTAGATATGAGCAGGGGTAGTAATAGGCGCGACGACGAATCCGTGTCGGCCGTTTGCTCAGACTGCGCCCACGAAGTCGATATTAATTATTCCGTGGCAGCGAGTACAATTTATGGGAGTTGTTATTTGTTTACTTCGAAACGGAACAGCGACGTTACGAATTTTCCAGGAATTTCGTTCCGATCGATCGTACATCGCTCGCAGTCATTCTGTTTCGATAATGGTCGCCTACGAATTATCAGCAGTTTCCTCTTATTAATCGACGAGCAATGCGAAATTCGCGGCGCGTGTCACGCGTATAATTGCTCCAAATGATCGAATGAATATTTGGAATTCGAACGGGACTCTTGGAAAAATTAATATCGTTCAATTTGCTCGTGCACGGTTTCAGTTGACGTCTTCAATTCGTGTCAATTAGAAATTCGATTCGAATGGTATTTGCGTATGAAATACTTATGTCACTCCTGTTACTTCATTATGGACGTACTGCTCTTTTGAACCAAATAGAAGTACGGTTGAAATAATTAACACTTAGATGTGTCAAAGATTAAAGTGCACTTATTTCTATCGAAGCGATCAAAATGACACGTTTTAGAAAACATATGTAATTCAAGGAAGCAATGTATATTTAGTTATATTCAGTGTAAATTACAAGTAATATAATCGTTGTCAAAAATAAATCGTTCATAGTAAAATTGCAAACCAGTTATTTTGACTGCCTTGGTGGTTCTAGTGTTAACAGGGCTAGGACTAAGTTCGACTATACTCGACGAAAGGTTTCATTTCAGTACCCTGAAAACAGTTTTAAAAAATAACAAAGAATGACTTCATTAATTTTATTAAATATACAAATATATTAACACTCAATTAGAACACTCTGTATTTTATTATTATTCGCGAAATTTTTTATTCATTACACCGCACAAAGGGTTAATAAAAGCTCATCGAAACTCGTTCACGCGTCATCCTTTCTATTTTATTTGTACAACATAATGTTAATGAAAATACTTACGTAAATGTATAATGGAGGCTCTTCATGAAAAGCCGAGGGAACACGAGAGCAAGATTACGGGCCCGTTTAGATATCGATTACGGTTCTAGCACCGTCTAGCTGAGCGATTTGTATATATAGGGATAATCGATTAGTCTGTTTACTGTGCGTGACCCTCGACTGGATTATGCCTGCAATCGATTAACCGGAGAATCGATCGACCGCATTCGGTTAACAGACACTGATACATCCTACTACAATTAACCGCTTAGTGGTGTACTCAAATTACCTAATACTCTTCGTCACGTCGCTATTGACTTTGAATCGTGGTCAGAGCGGCGTAGCCATAACGAACCAACTTCGGCAACGTTTCCCTTTGCGAACCTATCCCTACGCATCGACTGTACATCGATTGGTCTGACTGCAAACGGAATATTCCATACGAATAATGAATCTTCATCTGAAATGACCGATGATCTATGAACTTTCCCTTCGTGAGCACTGTACGTGTCCCAAAACGTAAAACTTGTCTGTCGACATAATTCTCAAGTAGGAATATTATTTTTAAGAAGATACGTTTTTTTTGTTTCTTTTATTGAATCCAACGATTCAGTAATAAATATAAATTCACCTGAATTGGTTCACTGACAATGAGAATTTACTTAAGGGTTGCGCCAACAAACTGACTGCAGACAGATGGGTGATTATTTTGAGAGATTGCTGTTGGCAATCCTTAGTGGCAATCCTTAGCCATCTAAAACTGTAGAGCCCTGGTTAATGACAATCTCTCGGTTCTCAAGTCTTCAAAAAATTGATTTCGCTACCTTCCACGAGTAGAACGCGATCATCGACGATACGCAGTAAGAGATTCGTGAAAGCTCGGTGGATTTCCGAGACGCGAGGCGCGTGTCTCGAAGCGACAAATCAGACTTCCTGGTCCAAAGTGAACAGGCAGACGTCGTTGCTAGACGAGTGTCTCGCGGTGAAACGGGAAGCAGAAACGACGCGTGCAAAACGGGGAGAAACGCCTGCAATGACAGCGCATCCCATTTGGCGAACGAAAAATCCAGCCGGAACGACAGAATCCGAGGCGGAAGTTCGAACAACGGGGGTAAGACACCCTTAGACAAATTCCTCGAGAGCTTTCGGCAGCGCGGAGAGCCTCTCGATCGCAGACGCAGCGAGATCGTTGGGCCTGTTTACTCGACGTTCGTTGCTTGAACTTTAAAGTTCGTAGGTGAGGCCGACCGTAAATCAAGCGTTTCAAACTGGCCACCTGTGGCGTCGCGGCGCCGCTGGCGTCGTTCTACCGTCGTCTTCTTTCCCTCCGTCGTTTCGACAATACTTTCGAATGAAATTCGAGCTATTATTGCTTGGGGATGGGCAGTCTGTGGGGATTTTATTTCCGAAACAGGGTGATTAGATTGTGGGGCTTGTACAAGTCATACGAGTCATAGTTTGCTGTTATTAGATCAGATTAGGTTATGTTGGATTCGAATTAATTTAACAATTGTTAAGTTGGGTTTGGTCTGACTCCTAAGAAGTTAGGTTGGGCTAGAATTGGTTTCTCAGAGGTTGGGCTGTGTTAGGACTTGTTCTTTAGCGATTAGGTTGGGTTTGGACCAATTTCTCATGGGTTGGTTGGGTTCGAGTTCGATCGTCAAAGGTTGGACTGCGTTAGCGTTGTTTCCTCGGCAATTTCGTGAGAATTGACTCGTTAAGTATTACATAGACACAGAGACCTTACTGTGTAATCTTAGCTTAAGAGAGTTAAACGCAGTTGCCTTATCGTAGGAACGCTATAAATATTTAACAACCAAACACTCTGACTAACTACTACCGGTTTGGGTTACATCATGGTGGATAATTGAAGTTCCACACGTTGACTCGCCTAAGATTGTTTTACGCTCAGTATTTTGTGAAAATTAAGGGAACAGGTATCGGGTGAACGAAAAAATGAGCAAGCAGGTTATAAGATGGGGTGGTTGATTCATGGCGTCTGAGAAAGCGTCGGGGACAGGATGGTTACGAGGTTCCTCGAGCTGACGTGGTTCCAGCTGCTTCTGGAAACGAGCGTAGCCACGATTAAGGGATTCCACCGGTGTCCGTCGCTTCGAATGACGACCTCCAGCGATCCAGAAAATAAACCTTCAGCTTCTACGTACACCTACAGAGGTTATGAACCTTCACCGCTTGCTATGGAACGGATCGAAGGCTACTCTATGTCGATTTCTGGACGCCGTAAGGGAATCATCCTGGGACCTCGTGTGCTACACCTTCAACGGCGACCCTACACAGTCTTCGAGATCATCCGGGAGCGAGTTTTCAGCTTCTAAGGTCGATAGGACGACTTTGTCGATAGCGGTCCGCCGTTTTGGCTTGTAGAAGAACGCCATGATTGGACATCCTGGCTATCATTTGGCGAAAATTCTTTCTTGTTTATTTACTCAGACGGGATCAAGCTCTGTATTATTAATGATAGAAACTAATTTGTTTACAGAAAATATTCAGCAACTTGTACTTCTACTAAATTTCGGAAATCTTCCAAAAGACTCAAGAACTTTCAGAAAAGTAATTTAAGTCCATCAAATGGCAAAGATGAACAGAAGGATAGTTTCTGGGTTTTTCTCTACTTTCAGATACTTTATACTTGCATTCAACCCTCCCTATTATTATTTTTCTCTTCAAGATCTCTAGACTATTCGATTAGTCTTCAAGTCTTTATGTAGACACTCTAGTTAGCAAGTGCAATTAGCTGTCGAAACTTCCTGACATCCCCTATTAAAATTCTCAGACCCCTCAGAAGTCTGTGGAGCAGGTTCAGCGATCAGAGATCAGGCCGTGGGGTGGTTCCGATCGCCGAAGCGCTCGAACAATTAAAGTAATCCCGCGGAAATAATGCTCGCGAGTGGAGCAGAAGCTGTCAAGGGACCAGGGGTTTAAGCTTCGACGGCGGCGTATCTCTTTAAGCCGAGATAAGCGTTCGGAGAAAGGAAGCCTCGGTGGTTTTCGTCGTTTATCATCGAGCCGTGTCTATTTCGGGAACAATCCGACCGGTTTTAGTGGCTACAAAAATCAGGACACGCCGCGAAAATGGGGCAGAGTGGGCAAGAATGCCGACCCGGGAGACGGAGAAGCCGTCTGAGACAACAATTTCGGGGTTCTAGAAGAATACGAGGCGGAGAAACGTCCTATTAAACGTTCAACGAAACTTACAATAGCACCTGTAACCGGAACGATAAGTCAACTTTATCTCCTCCGTTCGCATGATTGTCTCCCACCGTCTCGAGGAGGCGCTTTCGAGGGGCTGCATTCATCATCCTGTTTTAGCAGACCCCGAATACACCCGCAAACCTTCGTCGTACTAATTCATTTACGAGCTTTCGTCGCAGGCCTCCTGTTTATTGTTTGTCACTTTACTTCCTAATGAATATTTTTCCCGAGGAAATGCTCCAACCGGTGTTCTTCACCTTGTTTTATATAGTCACAATCTTGATGAGGATTATGGTTTACATTACAGTCATGAGCTTCTCACACAGCTTCTTTGACTCTCACAGAATTGTCGAAATAAAATTGTAAATGCTGACAGATGTGTTGCAACCCTTGAGCAACTGAACAGTGAAATTCAGACTAGATGGTTATTGGAAAAATCGTAAAACGATGGGTTGAAACAAATTTTATTTGGAACACTGTGCAAAATTCTAGAGAATTATCAGAAAATTGACAGGCATATCCTGCTTCTCTAATTTAAGAAATAGATCCTAATTGGACATGAGTAACGAATTTTTATTTTCCATGAAAACCAACTTCAAATTTCTACGTACGGAAACATTGACATAAGCAATGCAGAGTACTCAAAAATATATGTATCCAATACTTAGTGGATAGATAATGTTCAACAGACTGAATGACTATTATCTAACAATTTTTATACTTCCTTCTCCCATTTATCATGTGGAATATGTTAGCAAATTTAGCGATATTCTTTTCAGGATTGCTCAATACAGTCATCGAAGAGACGAGAATATTTGACACTCGACAGATTGTCGAAAGTGTCCATTATTCGAATAATTTCCAACGCGAGTTTCTCCTGCCCCGGACGGGACACGAAGAAAAGGTGAAATTAGCCGTGGAAGGAGGAA
This sequence comes from Macropis europaea, assembly GCA_916610135.2. NCBI lineage: Eukaryota > Metazoa > Arthropoda > Insecta > Hymenoptera > Melittidae > Macropis > Macropis europaea. The sequence continues at coordinate 30,503,625 of OU744344.1, forward strand.
AGAGCATCGCAAAGTGCCGAGAGAATTGTGTTTCTACGATCGCAGTAACTCCGACCTCATTGTTCCGCCACCCTCAAGCGGTTCGCTCCCTTCTTCTCTCGCTCTCTTTTTTTTTAAACTAATTGATACCCCTTTTGTCGAGCAAAGACAACGACGACGACGACAACGGGACAGTACGCTTTGGCTGCTCAGAAAGGAACCGTAATTAGGGGCTATTTATCGTTGGCCTTGAGGAAATTTCTTCCGTATCCCCTGCAACATCTATCTTACTTTCCACCCCTTCTTCCTTGCTTCACCCTCTGCTTTTCAGCCCTCTTTACCGGCGGCCAACCTCTCGCGCGAGATTTACCAGTATTAACGTCCAATGGAAGACCGTGGCGTTTTAAGGCAAATTGCGGAGAGATATCGTTTAAAAGGACCCGTTGCACGGCTCTTAAGCGTATTTATGACCTTTCAGCCGCTAATTAAACCACCAGTGCCGGATACAAGCGAGGAGGAACGGGATATCCGTGGCCACAGATCGGCCCGCGTGTTCGGCTCGGATTAGGGAAACATTGCTGGACCGTTCGCGTATGGCTGCGGTGATTTCAATGCCCCTATGAAAAGCAGATCGTCAGTTATGAATAATGTATCGGGAGAAAATCGCTTTGTTCGATCTTTTTGTTTCAGGTTTATTCTCTCGCTGAATACACTCAGATTATCTTATGCATTGATAGATTTTCAGATAGAGAATGTTTTCATTAAAAATTAATTGCTGTTCGTTTACGAAAATATATTTTCGTCGGCTTAGTGAGCTACGGTTTATGAACTGAACATGCTGTTAGTTTTTTACAGGTACAAATTTAATTTGGTGTAAGAAGAAATATGAATATTGTCTTCAGGTAGTTTTATTTATAAACTTTGAATTTTATAGTAAGTCCACCGAGGTATAATGTATGAGTCCGTAATTTTGAGAGTGATATGAACCACTTTTCTGATGTCTTGGGATATTTCAGATTTTGCATTTTAATGTACCTAAAAATATTATTGATTACTATAGAGAAATTTATTTTATATTTGTTGCCTCAAACACTAGTAGAGACACAGACGAACATATCCAAGACATCATGTAGTCAGTAAAAATGAGTACTACATAAAATCGTGTAAGGCACAGACAGGCATTGCTGCACCATGGAACCACGTAGAAAGTACTCTAACACATTCTGCATGCACTATATTTATCAATTTAACGTTTTTACTGAAAATGTGCCATGCAACCAACGTTTACAGCGAGTTTTGAATGAATTTGGATCGATACTTAATGCGGCAGCGTTTCTTTGTCTCGCGTATGAGCTTTTTGCCCGGCGACCATTATCGGTATAATGAAATTCAGAAAGGAGTGCATTTTTAGTTGGATAAGCAAGCTTATGTTGCAGCGGAAAGATTATGCAAAGTATTAGACTGCCGGATGAATCTTATTAAAAGCGGACCGTCACAAGCAGACGAGTGTTTTCAACCCCTTAGAAGCATCACGATGGCGGAAGGGGTAGGTAGTTAAGGGGGCAACCTTCAAGGTGGCGGCGGACACTAATATAATTGTCCCTCCGATCACGTGATCTCGTACCGGCTAATGACGTCATTACGTCACGCTAATAGCCATCCTCTAACAGGGTGTCGGGACTGAAACTCGAGTTTCGTTGCCTATCACGAATTTATAGTTACTTCCACTGTCCGTCTAACTATTGTTCCCACCTTCTTTCGCTCACTGCTTGAATACATACTTCTTCATTGAAAGTTGTATACAGTTTGGCATAACATTATTGAAAGCTAAACATATGGTTTTACAAATCCAAACTTTATCTACTACAGAGTTAAACTGCGATTAATCTGGTTTGAGCTTAGGTGTAACTTGTCTCAAAGCCAGGGATAGACCAGACCTACCTTCCTTCAAAGCCAGGCGTCATATAGAATTATTTTAATACCTTCTGAAACTAAATCAACCACTTCAAAGTTAGTGATAAAGTAGATTTGAACTACCTACGAATTAGAGATAACCTAGATCTGATTCATTTCAAAGATACTTATAGGCTAGGTCTAACATACTTGTTAGAAGCTGTTCACGATTTATATCGAACCTGGAATTAGACCCATTCGAGATCTGACGGAACGATTTCGAAATCCAAGGCCCGCACAGGCCAATTTTAAAATCTGTTACACGGTTAGACCAGACGCAGACCTAGCTCCCACGTAACAGAATTTCATGCCAGCCCTGGCCTACACCTAACCGAGGCGGATGAAATAGAATTAAGCGAACTAGGTTCTAAGTGACTTATAAAATTACCGTGGAACGGAGCTTGGAAGTAATACAAGACACATCGAAAGCGAACCGCCTGCATCGTTATCGCCGGTGCACCCTAATCGCATCGTCGACGATATTTAGTCTACGTGCACACGACACTCTCTCCTGTACATTTCTGCCTACGTGCTCACATATTCTCTCTCTCCCTCTCTCTGTGCACGCGTGCGTGTATGTGTAGAACGCTCGGTATTACGGAAGTTCTCTTTGCACGCCTGTATACAACCCTGTTGCACAAAGATGCAGAGAATGCAGCGGAGCAGGGGGTGGCTGCATACAGGTACGCAAATGTTTGGCGTGACTCTCGGGCGCAGTTCGTTACTCCCGTGCCTCGAGTGTACTTCGGGGGAAAATCGTAATTATAATCAAGTTTCAGCCGCCTCCTCCTCGTCTGCTTGATTTTACGCGTCGCAAAGCCTCGAGGATACTTTCACCTTACCTCCGTGTCGGCCATTGTCCTAGAACACGCGGAACGGGCATGTAATTCCTGCAGCCGACGATCATCATCCACCCTTTGACGATTTGTCTCCGCGAGTGCTTCGTTATGAATTCCGTAAAGCTTCCTGGGTACGCGTTAAAACGCGCCGCGAGGTAACGGTGTTCAAAGCGGTGCTTGAAAGCTCTGATCAATGAACTATGAATTCTGTAATTGCCTTCTTGTTCGTTCTGACGAATCTAAACAGCCAGAATACCGTAGAATAAGTCTATGCAAAATTTATTTACTCGCAACGTGTACGTAATCACCCTAATTTCTCTCGAGCGCTTCACTGCACACTTTGTCTAGTTACCTGAAGTCGGACGGGGGTGCCTGAAATTTGTGTGGATCTTCCAGGTGTTTTCCAGGCCTCTTCCGGTGGGATTCGAGGAGAAGGAACAGAAGGATACGGATGACAGAGGGAACGCAAATAGTACATCATTATTGACGAGCGTAAGATTTACGGCCGATCGGTTGCCGAAAGCTGCCGATGCAAGGCTCGTTGAACACGAAGAGAAAGGCGGTCTTCATTGTTACCCCGTGTCTCTCGTTTTCCGTTTCTTCTTCGCCTGCTTTCATCCCTCCTGTCTTAACAATCCTCCTGTTGGTAACTTTCAGCCAGCCGGAGGATGGTCCGTGGTCATTACCTGCCCGTAACGAGTGTCGTAAAAGGGTACGTGTACTCGTGCACAGTTGAAGAAATATACTTTCCGCAGACATGGGATGCTTCAACGCGAATTCCTGTTCCTTGAGGCCGGATCATCCGTGGATTTGATTAAACTCGTCCTTGCAGGTTCTTCAACCGTGAAACTAACAATGCGGACGAGTTCATTGATGTCTGTTTACGTTTCTCCTTTACTTTTCTTTTTAAGAATTTTTTTATTGAATGATTCGACGATGAGAATTTTTGGCTACTTCCGGATTACTCTGGAAAAAATTAGTACTCTTAGAATAGTTCTTTTTATATTAACCCTGCTGTTGTCCTTGTATCTATATGACTCGAAATGAAGATTACATTTTCATAGGTACTACGTTTTTACATATTTCTTTTTAATATTTAATGTATTTAAATTCTGCGTTTACTTCTTTAGTATTTCAGGTATATATTAGTATTTTTAGGAATAAATTATTTCAAAATTCATTTAAATATGTTGAATATTAAAAAGAAATATTTAAGAACATAGTATGTATGGAAACATAGCCTTTATTTCGGGGCATATAGGGCCGAGGAGAACAGCTGGGTTAAGAGTACGTCTATATTGCAACAATTTTAAATAGGGGTTATGATTCAAAAGGGAAGAGATTCATGAGTGAAGAAGATAAAATTATTGCAGGAGGCAACATACAGCAGTATACTGTTGTAAATTTGACATATTGTAAGCTAAATTTGCATCTTGTCCTAATAAATGTCTACCTGATATATCTCCTCTAATTTGAATAATAGGAAGAAGTATTTCTTACTGAAATTCTACGGCTTCAAGGGGGAGATCATGCGGTGTCTATTTTTGTTTGTTTGGAGAGGTTTCTAAGAAGTTTCATGATCACCATCGTGTCTTAAAATATAATGTCTATTTTCTTATAGTCCGCTGTTCAAATGATTTAGGTGTTCAGGTAAAGTTGCGAATTTTCAGCGACGAAACAGCCATAAGATTGTCATTTCCTGATGACGCTGACAGTCGAAACTGCCTTCTGGAATCGAGATCCTCTCAACACACGAGCCGGAAAGCCACGATGCCGGAATTATTGTAGCGACTGATTAAACCCCGGGAGATCTTCTCCAGCAGCAATTCCCATCGATCTTTTTATTCGTTTTCCCCACTTTGACGTCGCGATCATGGTCTCTTCGCCGATAAGGGGACGTAAATAGAACGTGGGCGAGGGACAGGGGGCGTGAGGAAGGTGGAAAATGTATTCCCAGGCTTTTCTTCCTGTTCGTCCCTTTTTCTTGGCTCGACTCCTTGTCTATTGGTTCTCCGAATCGCGGAAACTCAGTTATCTGCTCTGATTCTCTTAAATCGATCCGGCAGGAAGTCGATACTTTGCGGTGACTCTTCCTTGTAACCTGCATAACGAGCCGGTGAAATAATCTGATCGTTCGAACCAGGGAAACCGATGAACTTTTCCACCCTTTTCGCTCACGGGTAAATGCCCAGGCTGAACTTCGGGTAATTAAACAATTTTCTGTCGATAGTCTTTTTGATTTTGAAAAAAGGATTGAAAGCTGGGCGATATACAGGGTGGGCCAATACTGATGGTACAACAGAAGTATTTTACGTTACCCAGGAAAATATCCTGAGACTATAACTAATACGTTGACTGTCATAGAAGTCACTGGTGACTATGGTTTCAATTTGTATTTGAAGGGTAAGGGAAAAGAACAAGGAATGTCACAAAGCAGCTTCATTGAAAATCAATTTTTAATACTTTAGTGCCTCAGTAAAGAAACAAGGTCCAATGAATGTAACTGTATTGTTCATGACATGAAGTTATAGTCACTTAGGCGACTATACTCACTTGAATTTGATAGGACGGTGAACACATCAGATTGATAATGCTTTTCATTCATTTTAAAACACTGCATGTCTTATCGATACAAAAATTTCATTCAATCCATACCATTACGTTAACAACTACTATTTTGGTTCAACAAACATTTGATGACACGTCAACGTAACCTGCCTAAAAATTATCCTTCAACTTTTTCTAAGAAGTCAGTCGTTCTGGGACACAGCGAAAATTTTGACGCAGCCTGTATTTTGTATCCTTCCCCATTTTCTTTCCACCAGAGAGAAGCGTAAGAAAAATGATTGCCATCCGTTCCCGCTTTTTCCGCCGTCCGTACGGTTGATACGCGCTGATTAGTTTCCTTAACTGCGAAGCCATTTTATCGTGGAACCTTCGACTTCGCGAAGGCGATCCGGGACGAGACCGAGGGACGATCCGTACGGTGACTTTTACACCTGAACGGTATCCTTTAATTGAGTCCGGCCGCGTTTCTGTTAATTGAACACGCTCGAATCGTTACTTCACGCTTCTCTTAGCAGCATCGCCCTGCCAGTTTCTGCGACGAAACTTCCGGTATCGTTTGCAGAAACGTACCCGTCTGTAACGAGCGCGAACCGACGTTCCGGGGACACGAGAACTGTTAGGAACGTCCCTTCGAATAATTTTTTTCGATTTTCATTAAGTTCATTCCGAAGATTTTGTGAGTCTTCTCCGTGTACCAGAATTTTAATAGTGGTTGCAAGTTAGTAGGTTTCCTGCGTCCAGTATCAGCCATGAAAATTTATATTCTCAAATTGTCGATTTATTTTCATGTTCCAGAGTACAACAAAAAATCCCGTACCAAGTCATATGTTCTAAAATGGGTATTTTTAAACGGTTATTTTCAAGGACGGAAATGTAAAATTTTTTGGACGTTTTACATAATACATTATAAAAATCTGAAGTAGTAACAAATTAGGTGCAGATACATGTGAGAAAAGGAGTACATTACACCTTTTCCACTAGTCTCTGAATTTAATAGAAATATAAACAATGTTAGTCGCGTCTGATCACAGGCTGTCCGGTATCACTTGTGCTGGGCCACGTGCTGCCTGTTATCACTTGTCTCTGGAGATATACTACCGGTTATGATTAGTATCTGGCGACGCACTCTCAGATAACCTACTTGTTTCTGCTCATGCACTCCCTGTTACCAGTTTCATCTGACCATGCATTGTCCATTGCTACTTGCATTCAAAATCCCTCAATTTTACACTCTCGCGCCAGTATATTTTCCTCTTCACAGAATCATCATTAACGAAACAATTTCAAACGAATCAGTCACCCAGGCCACTAAAAACCCTTTGAGCCATTGAAGACGATTAAAAGAAGTCCATGTCCCGAAACGAAATGAATTCCCGAACGATCCTCCCGGTATCTGATCCACGTGACGTTACTCGGTTGATCGGGAGCTCCTTATCGGTTGCTCGAAGGAGAATGATAAAAATATCTACGTGCCTGGAAAACGTGCACCGATGCGGAATTCACGGACAGGCGGGGCAGAGACGGAGCACCTTATATAGCACAGCCTAATTGCGTCGCAGAGTGTAAGGTAATGGCGTTAGCGCACGACCCTTTGAACTCGAAATTCAATTATTTTATAGCGTATCCCCGGAGCTCGCCCCGCTACCGCCACTTAAGGCGAACGTACACGCTCGTGCACGTGCACACGGACAAAGGCTGGCGAGCTAAGTGTCCAAGTTCTTCAGAAGCATAACTCCTTATTAGCGTTTCGAAGTTACGGATAATTCGAGTCGCAATTTATATCCTGTAAACGGGCCTGTAGCTATTGTGGCCCGTCTGTCTTAATGTCCTCCAGCGACGGCTAAACTTAATGCATGTCACGCTACTAATATCCTTGAAGAGGGAGCCACTGATCCTCATTGTCTAGGGTGCCTTGGAGACTCGAGCTTTGATAACGGTATAGGGAAAAAGCTTTGCGGCTTTTTGGCCTATGTGAATTTGCATTATGCCGTGGAATCTTTGGGATGTTAATACATAGTCTGAAGTTTCAGATGTATTTGACCAGTGACCGACTATTCTACTTTTTCGAGTTTATAGTCAAATCTTTTACTCACTTTTTCTCTAACTGTTCTTGGTCACTTCTATATGCGACTGGAGTTGGTGATTCACAGCAGACATATTTGTGTCTCTAAATTTTTGTATGAATTGTGTAATTATTGTTGTACGTTTATATAATGTACCGACAGTTTTGCACGTTCCATATAAATATTGAATAAAATATAATATTCTTCTAAGAATTCAGACGATTGTTAGAAGGTATTCTCACTCGCAGCTGGCCAGTGGCTGTTCAATCTGCTTACTTACTTCCATAATATTCTTTTCGTTATATACGTTTTTCTGCTGACTCGCAAGGTTATCGACGTGCCCAATCACAAAGAAATTCACATTCGGAGGGCATGTATTCTAATTTTCTATGCAGAAAGCGATCGAAGGGAGAAGGAAACGAACTTCCAGCAACCGTCGACTAGTTTTCGCGATTTCTGGCTAACCAGCAACGAGCTTGTGAAAGCTTCGAACGAACGCGTAATCCGGTGTCTGGTGTACGGGGTTCGGGATCGGTGAGCAATGATTGCGGCAGCCCAAGCGCGATGCTTTGCAAAGTTTCAACAACGATCTCACGAAGTCGAAGTCGCGGGCAAAGTTTCGTGCTTCCAAAGGGGGTAAGGTCGAAGGGTGGCTCAAGGGAAGAATGAGCCGGGCGCAAGTTCTCAGATAGAGCGAGTTTCCAACGGGGAAAGCCAGGAAAGAGGTTGGTTGCTTTGACGGGGCGGGTGTAGAAGAAGGACAGTCAGCAACGATGTCGTTTCGCTACAAAATCACCGAATCCGCTGTACGAAAGTTTTGTCGAAGGTTATGCCGCCGAAGTATTGCTCGTTAGATTTCCATTGAGGCGGCAGTTATCGAACCGTTCCACCCTCCGCCGTTTCTCGACCACTTCCCTAATCCGTGTGTCCACCCGGCCGCCATTTCGTGATTTATCTGGCCTTGGATGGTCGCGCTGAGCTGACCGGGTGCTTCGGATGATCGTTCAATCCGGGATTGTTTCATTATTGGGACATCTGCAACAAATGGCCTGCGCGCCGTAAATACAATTTTGTGGCACATAGATTTTTACACAGTGATTTTCCATCTTACGATCCTCAAAACAAGAATTCTATTCCACCGAAATGTTGTCAATTAAATTAAATTTCGAAGGAACTCAATTTTCGTTGAGGGTTGTATTTTCTCTGGCCTGTACGTCAGGATAATTAATTAGAAGAGAACTGGATAGCCAACCTGTTAGTGCTGTATTGAAGTCCCTCATGAAAACGATCTTAACGAAAAATTGTATTGTCGCATGCCACAGGTCGTAAACTTAAATATTTTACCTTCATCCCTGAACGATTAGTTATCAGAGTCTCTCTATCGTCCACGTGGAACGTGTTAATTATAATTGCCACACGAAAATTCAGGAGAACGTGGCGTTCACGGTCCGATCTGAAAATCGTTTACAACGTTGTTCGCTAGCAGGAGGTTCCATGTGGTCTATAACAGGCAGAAATTTCTAATTGGTAGACACGGCGTAAGATCGGGCAACAAGCACAGGGGTTCATTAAGAGTATAACGTTACGCCGGTAACTTTCAACAAATAATTCACCATTTGCGGGGCGGGCATCCGCGGGAATGTCTGCAGCTTTCGCGGAGAATATTTCATTATTGCTTTGTACGCAGAACGGTCGAAGGCACGTCTAGTCGATTCGCATCGATAGATCCAACATTACGGCTGGAATGCGCCCGGCGGACGACGTTGCAATAAGAGCATCGGAATTTCAATATGAACGTAATAAATCGGCGACCTCGCTTGCTTATTTAAATACTTTAACCTTGTACTTTGCTGCCAGCTATGGATTATAGAAATTCCGATTGAAATTCCACTTTCCGCCTGTTCGTCTCGCCACATACATTTGCTCGAATCAAATTTAAGATCGCCATTTACAAACAAAGTTCTTTCAATTAGCCAATTTAATGGCGTGGTGAAAAGAAGCTGGTGAAACACACGTACGAGTAACCAATAATTTTTAGAAAATCAAGTAAGTGTATCGCTTGTAGCAAATACTGCTGGACACTGTGCGTAACGTTGTCTAAGTAGTATAGTCAGCCGTCGATCAGACGCGTGTCGAACCAACTGATTTTTCCTATCAAATAATTCTGTGCTTTTCTAGAAAGAATGGTGAACAACCCTGAAGTGAAATCGGAGATCAGGTTGTACTGAAAAGCTCGAAACCGCGGTCGCAGGATATTACAAGTAGTACGTTACCATGACGAATGTAGGATTACAGTTTCGCGTCACGTAACCGTGATGCGTGCACCCTTTATCCCGGCGTTCTTTATCATACGTATAATACGGATCCTTTAAGGCGAATCGTGACACACGTAATAATTCTGGATGTAAAAGAGGAAGGCAGCGGATCGTAAAGAAGTCATGGAACGAAGATAATGCCCGCGGAAATAATTATGTCGCGACGAACGTTTCTAGAGGAGTCCGTGCACGTCGTGGCATTATATTAACGCCAGAACGGAATGTTCTCTCGCGCGGCGTTCCTTCACGAGAGATATTTTTTCGACGGGACGATATTTTTTTTTCGAAAAGACGGAATCGTCCCGATGTCAGCTCGTCCTTATTCCGTGCACGCGTGCTACGTAAATCTATCGACGGATCCGACCTCGTCGCTCCGAAGACTCGAAGATGAAACGTGTCTGACCAGTGACAGACTATTCTTCTTGCACGCGTAGCGTTCAGAAGTTTATACTAAAAACATTAATTTATATATACATACGTTTCTGCGACCTCATGATAATCACATGATAAACTTGTGGTTTTAATTTGGAACATAGTGTTATTTTTACACAGTCAGAAGATGTACAGACAATTTTTCATATATGAAACATATTAGAAATTATTTAATTGGCGGTTTCATTCTATTTTTGTGAGACTCATATCAATTGTAGGTGCTTAATTATACATTGTAATTAAATATGAAATTTTCAGGAACTGTTTCATTGATCAATGAATTAAATTCAAACATAACCAGGTGATTAATGTGGTTGTGATTGAAATCAATTCATACGAAAAGCTCAACTGCCCAGTGCAATTAAAAATTGAATCTTTGAAAATCATTTTACTGAGGAATGAATTAAATCTGATTCAATTATTGTCAGCTGCTTATTTGTCCGTTATAATTCCAAGTTGAATTTTTATGTGGTAATCCATGACATAAACACCTTACTGAACTGTTCTTGACCGTAATATTTCTTTCGAAACGACGAAAATTTCAAATCGTAGAGGCACGAAAACAATCTCGCCGGGTGCTCGATGGAAAGCTACTTTCGTTTCGCCAGACCGGAAACGTTTCGCTGTGAATCTCCCTTATCTAATGGCACGTCAAAAACGGACAGACGCGATTATGTTGGACGGCGGGGCTCTAGTGAAAGATTGGTATTGTAATTGAATCGCGCGAACCGCGCATGCGAAGAATGTCTACGGATTTATGAGATTCCGCAAGCCAGAAAGCTCCGCGGAATTTCCGCGATAAAACAACCTCGAACGGTAACAGGTGTTAACCCGTTTGAAAACGTAAAACGGTCGGATAGATCATTCCGAACCGGTGGAAAACGACGTCCGAAAGAATAATGGAACGGTTTGGAAAATCTTTACGACCTTCCGGCTATGAGGGAATAATCGTTTGCGTGTCTCCATGCGAGAAACAGCAATCGTCGTTTCTGAATCATTACTTCCAGCCTAATTGACGCCAGAAAAATACTAGATCCAGCAGAAGTTGATACCTTGATAACAGGATCAGAAATTGTACGTTGATTCTCCATTGAAATTACTGTGTAACATGGATTCAACAAAAAGATGTTTCATTCTTCGATTGAGAGATAGTTATGCTATACTCATTGTTTTTAATGTACAAATATTACTCGCACAGGAAGGACTCGTTCATCGAAGGCACAGTTATTAAGCCTAAGACAATACACTGTTCTGGTATTGTTAACACGTTGACTGCCAGAGTGAAAACTCCCTATACTTGGTCAGACACACTATAGTATACCATTTCAAACACAAATCACGAAGAAAAAATATGTGGCTATACAATTACATCTTCTGTTGTTTTTACAATATTAATTCTATTCACAATTTTAATAAAATCAGTAATTACAGTAGGACCTCGATTATCCGAACTGTCAGTAGCAACAGAATAACTCACATTGTAACTATGTTTTGCATAAAAATAATAATTTTTATTTTAGAATATAGACTATTTGGTAATGTATAATTAAATATGTAGTATCCCTAGTGATAATTCTAACTTGTAACTGGCATAGGATGATAAATGTTCCGATAATCGTGGTTCTACTGTATTTCATTAAATAGAATTCCATGCGTTGGTCACCTGAAATCCACGGCAGTGATCGTATTAAAATTATTTACAGTTTTATACAAATTATTTCGATAATTTAGGCGGTGGTAATTCTGAACGTGCAAGAACTAATTGTATTGTCTTCCTTAAAGTGAGATGAAAGATTCAGTGAGCACGAATGGAGAACATTGAGCAATGGCTGTCGCGTTGATATTAATCATTCGATGAAATTTAGCTGATTCCCAATTGGAACAGCGCGTGAAACGGTGGACAGCGTTAGAGCAACTGGATCGGAACGATTCAAAGCCACGAGTTGAAACATCGACTAGCGCTTCGGGCTTGCGACACAATCGACACGAAGTGTAACCAGTGTAACCCTCGCTGAAGGCTATCGATACATCGACTGCAACGCACGCTAAAGGCATCGGACGTCTGTTGCATTAAATTCTGTCCAAATTTTGAAACGTGTCATTTGACAAAGGTACATACTAATAACCCGTTTGGGCCAAACAGCTGCTTAAACAGTACAATATTAAATTAGAAATGCAGGATCAGAACAGTTTATTTATATTTACACAATGATACATAGATTGCTTGCAATGAAACATATTACTAATGTCCTTTTGTTTAATAATCCTATTAAACGGTAAAAGCACACTGCCTAATATAATAGAAACACACAATAAAATAATTTATTGTTCATTACTGTCTCAAGTACTATAACACTTTCATTTACAATAAATACCTGCATAATACTTCATACATTCTAGACATTTAATAGACTGTCTAGATAGAAGTATGCAAAATCTTGACTCTAGAATAATCTCGATCAACATGAATATTCATTCTGTTCGTGGTCAAATAAATAACAACAAAGTTATTTAAAACAGTTTAACACTAAACCTACCGACAATTTATATGTACCTATTTCTACCGAACCGGTCAAATGACCGGTTTGTAAATGAAAGTTGCACTTTTTCCCATTAAATGCAGGTAATAGTCAATTTAGTACAAGTCAAATTGATTATAAAGTAGGATCTCGATTATCCGAACGACAATTTCCAACAGGATGACTCACATTGTAACTATGTTTCGCATAAAAATGATAATTTTACTTTAGAATGTTAAAAATCGACTACTGTGGAATTAGGTACACAGCGCCACTAATGATTACTTCAGCTTGTAGCAGACATAGGATGACCAATTTTCAGATGTGGGATAATTGAAGTTCTACTGTATGTATATTATAGGAAAAGTCGTGAAGTCAAGTGACAAAAGTTTAAAAACCGTTATTTTCCGGCCGTGGGAGCTTTCGTGTTAAGGGTGAAAGTCCAGGGGTGTAGTACTGCAGGGAGGCTAAAATTGTGAATTTTTAAAATTCTTCAATCAATAGGGTGTAGTATAGTTTCTCAATGTAGACTAGCTTGTTGCAGGAGGAGAAGGTGTATATGTTATCGCATGTATCCTGAATCGATGAACGGTGAACCGTTCGCGCCATTCTAATTAGCAATTGCAAGTGCAAGGGTCGGTCAGGCTCGCCCTTGGGAATTGTTGGTCGTGCGAAATGCATCCTATGCGTTCCCATTGGCGCCCCGTGACGAAATTTCTCCGTTATACGATCTCTCTCCTTCTCTCTCCCGCTCTCTTCCTCTCTCTGTTGCCCCAACGAAATCCATGGGACAAGTCCCCGGATCGAGATGAACCGATTCCGTTCACGTCGCGACAGTGATTGACACTTTACGAGGCACGCGGAACGAGTATCGTAGAACGTCGATCGATCGAACGACCAGAGAATGCTCGCTCGATTAATATGAACGAAATCGAAATTCGTCTCGCGACAACGAAACGAATTCGATATTTCGAGACACTCGAGCAACGTGAAAATTTCACCCCAATCCTTGTATCGTGGATATCTTTCTAATTCTCATTTTCAGCTGACCTAATTCACTGCTTTTTAGCGGTTTTATGAAACTATCGGTTACGATTTAAAGGAAAGAATTGTTAATACAGCGCCATAATAAATTTACAATTTTTCTACTGTAAATCAGAGTTAGTAATACGGTTCTTTTCGGCACGCACAACTTTGCAAGCCTTTTCAATAGGGTTTTGGTGACGGTGAATCATAAAATGAGTCGAATTGAACTTTTAGGCTGATTCTTGAACAGACACGATTGAATTTTGTTTAACAGTAACCCGTAAAACGTCTACATCGAACTTCTCACGCAGCCTGGCATGAAGTTCATCTTTAAGACTATACTCCCTAATTGGAAAATCTTTGACACTGGATTACACTAATAATTTATCCATACACCTCAGACGTGTTTTTCAGTGCTACAGTTGCATTATTTCCATTATTAAACTCATATAACGTAACATGCAGAATATGGTCTTTCCTATAATAACTGCAATATTCGATCTACACTTGTGTACTTTTGAAACAACATTGTCAGAAGCATCCTGTTTGTAGTAGTATGTGTACCAAACAGATACGTGACGATCGTGATGAGTACCATTGATTTAAACTTAGATCTCAGAAAAACCGCATTACTTCTGGTATGATCCAATATGTAAAGAAAACTACAAACTCTGTACTACAACGATTTAGTATGTATTTCTATGTACCCGTGAACGTGTTGAATAGATGAAAGCAAGAAAAGCGGCAGATCGATCGTTGTTGCATACCGATCCGACGCACCGACCGGGTCGTCCAGGATAGGAGACAGCTGTAGACGCGGTTCCTGGAATAGTTACCACGTATGCAACATGCCTGCATATTCACTGAGAGCCCATAAGGGAATTCCTGTCACTCGACCGAAGAAATTCCAGGGTGGATCGATTATTGAACCCGTCTGAAACGAGATTCACCGGAGAAAACGCGGCGCACGGACCGGATGAAACAGACAAAACGCTTCGGGCAACGTTTGTACGCATGGAATGTAGGATACCCGGAGATCCATGTTGCGAGCGTTACATAATCGGCTGAATCTTGATTACAGTCTCCGGTCCTACGTGTGATCCGGCGTCTTCAGTCATCTTAATTAGCAACTGCGCCCACGGGAGTTGTAGCGGCATTGGTACACTCAACGACGATCGTCTTGGAAATTCTCACATTGTACAACTTCGTCTGCAGCGCGGGATTCGCGAATTGCTTACCAAGGTACACACTACGTGATGTTCTGAGTGAACTCTGTACACTGTCTGACCCGATGCGTAGATTGCTGAAGAAACGGATAAGGTACAGTCGATTTTGGGTATGCCTCTGTAGACTGGGGAACTAGTACAGTAGAGCCTCCTGTATCCGAACTAATACGGAGACAAATGTGGCCGGATAACAGAATTTTCGGATAATACAACAATCACTTCTTTTTATATTAAACTTCATTTATTCAAATAGACATCAACAAAATTGACAGTTTGTTTCAATATTTAAGGATCCCACATTTTTTTGGCTGCTACATCACATAACTTTTCACGAAAGGGGTGGTTGGATAACAGAACATTAGGATATTAGAACATTCGGATATTAGGATATTCGGATACTGGGGGACTGGATACGGGAGGCTCTACTGTACTTGTAAGAGTATGAGAGTGAATGGAAATGGACATTGGGACGGACTGGGTTTACGACAGGACAATTAGTCGTGAACCGAGGTTCAGTCCTAAATATTTGGCACCCACGTGTCACGTGAGGGTCAGCCAACCGGGGTCATGTAAGACCCGACCGCGCGCACCCCTGCGCTTGCGTGGCATCAGCCAGGCCTATCGAAGCCGGTGATGCCAAGGGAGTTGTAGCGGGGAAAATTGAGAAAAGAACGAAAGGAAGGAGGAAGGAGGATATTTCGTTCTCGAGGAGTTCGTCCGGGGCCTGCTAGTGGACTCGTCAGTAAGGCTACCAGCAGGCCTGTGCCTTAGACGCGGAATACTTGAGGGTTAGGTCGAAGGTATATACATAGGAATCATAGGACAGTCGAGGACTTGCGGGGAAGTCGTGCGCTGTAGATCCCTCTGCTGGCCAAATCGGGCAGTACCGCCGGAGAGTTCTCCACGGAAAGAAGGGGCGCGTTTTAGTGAATAGGATGTCCCACGTAACTGGGCCACGCTGTATCTTCCAAACGGTTAGAGATGGATAAAAATGCTATAAGTAAAAATTAGATGGTATCCAATGATGCATAATCTGAAAATAATTTTATACATTTTTATGCATTGGTGCACCTGGAACATACGATTGTATATTTTTTTTAAACAGAATCCCATAGTTTTGACTGAACCATTCGATGCAGCTGTCTAATCTCTACAAAAAAATACTAAGGTATTTATGCCATAAACCTGATAGTTCAAAAGTTATTACAGTTAAAAACTAGCTAAACTATTGTCCTGCTTATCAGCACATTTTCGCTGAGATATTCTCGTGTACTATTACGCATTATAAACTACGCATTATAAACTACGCATTACAACGTCTGTAAACATGAATCCATTGCTGATATCAACCAGTGTATAACCGAATTTCGAGATATCGATAATCGAATTTCGATAGTTGTGTTTCGAGATATCGATAGTCGAATTTCGACATATCGATAGTCGAATTTCGAAATATCGATAATCGAATTTCGAGATATCGATAGTTATGTTTCGACATATCGATAGTTGTGTTTCAAGATATCGACAGTCGAACTTCGAGATGTCGATAGTCGAATTTTGAAATATCGATAATCAAATTTCGAGATATCGATAGTTGTGTTTCGAGATATCGATAATCCAATTTCGAGATATCGATAGTCGTATTTCGAGATATCAATAATCGAATTTCGTGATATCGATAATTGTGTTTCGAGATATGGATAGTCGAATTTCGAGACATCGATAATCGAAAATTCGATTATACATTGCTTGATATTAGCGGTGGATTCATGTTTACAAACATTGTAATGCGTAGTTTATAATACGTAATAGTACACGAAAATATCTCAGCGAAAATGTGCTGATAAGCAGAAATGTAATTCAACTAAATTTTAACTGTTAGAACTTTTGAACTAACAGGTTTGGGGAATAAGTACCTTAGTACTTTTTGGTAATGATTTAAAAGCTGCATCGAATTGTCCAGTCAAAACTACAGGATTCTGTTTAAAAAAAATATGCAATTGCATTTTCCAGGTGCACTAATACATAAAAATGCATAGAATTATTTCTAGACTATGCATCATTAGATACCAACTAATTTTGACTTACAGCATTTTTATCCATCTTTAACCGTTTGGAAGATACAACTTGGCCCATTTGCGTGGGACATCCTGTATAAGTTTGTAAGAAAGAGCGTGCTGGATATTATTACGAGAATAATGCTAATATAAGATTATTAGTCGGCCAAAGTAGAACCTGACAAATAGTTCTATAGAAGTCTTGCGGTTAATTAAGGAGCCCCCCGTACGATATCAGAAGTGAGATCAAGGATTCAGGAGCCCCCTTACATACTGGAATGTAATTAGAATTTTCGGAGTTGATGTTACAGGTACATTGTTTTAACCTTTTCTTACGTGTAGAGCATGGAATTGTACGCGAGATAAGTGTTTTGCATTTCCCTTCGGCTTTGGAATAGGTAGCGATACGAATTCTTGTCACGAACTCAAGGAGAAAAATGTCCTGTCGAATGTCTCGGTCATTGTAATTAGCGAGCGCAGTCGGTGGAGGAAGCAACTGCAGCTGCGCCACAGGGAATTGTTACTCCGTTAGATACATACAGGCACCTGCATCGGTCTTCCTTAGTTACATCCGACTGTTGTTATACAATCAAGCAAGTTTCGCTGACGCATCGGTGAAAACTTGTGAACAGGTCCGAAACAGGCTTCCGTACAAATTCTTACCGCCAATGAATCTTCAGAGAAAAATGATCGTTATCAGGTTTATTCATACTGTGACCAACCTTTAATATTCAATATACAATATCGAACTGGAGAACGATATGCAGTGTCTCAAAAAACAATTCTCCGTACGTCAGACATGGAAGATCGAAGCAGGGAAAATATAACACAGTCTAATGAATCCAAATAAGAAAAATGTGTCATCAGGTTCGTTCAAACTGTGGACAATCTTCAACATGTTATGTTCATCGACCAGTTTAGCCAGACATGATTAAAACAGATAATTTAGTAATATCGAAACCAATTAATTTCATCATCTCTACTATCCATGGGTTTCTATAAACTGTCTTCCATTTGCTAGAGTTTCTCCATACTCTCAAAAAAAATAAAGCAAATTAGTTAACACTAAACCTGTCGACAATTTATATATACCTATTTCTACCGGGCCGGTCAAATGACCAGTCTTTAAATAAAAGTTATATTTTTTGCAGTTGAGTCCAGATAACAGTCAATTTAGTACTGCAAAAAATTGATTATATGTGTATAATCAATTATACACATCAATGTCGCGAAGTCAAGTGACGAAAGCGGTAACAATGAATGCAGTATTTTTAATCAAAAGTTTAATCAGTAGCTTTAGAGTTAAAAATATTCGACAAAAGAATCTGACAACATTACCCTATCAACCTGATCCAATATTTACCCGACAATCTATATGCAACATCTCCAAGATAACTCCACGTACATCAAGATCTGAAGAGATTCAAAGAAAGAAAATTCCAGAAACTCGAAGAAAGGATGTGGTGTTCAAGGGGGGGATGGCAGGAAAATATCGAAAGACAGATCGCGGAAACAGGAGGGGTGGAAAGGGGGAGGATGGCATGTGATTCTGTGAGGTTGGGTTCCGCCTTTAGCGTGTTGCGCGTCAGCGTTACACCCCTACCGAACTCTGCTCGCGATTTACTGCTAAATAATATCTAAACAGGCCGGCGTTCGGCATCCAGCGTTTTCCGGTCCGCGCTGTCAGTCGCGATTTCCGCTACAACAGCCTCGAAATGCAGATCGACGATCGCGACGCGGCTTGAGCGCTCGTTTAATCGGGCCGCGTTAAATATTTGCGTTGATTAACAATCACGGAGCCGTGCAGGGTACACAGGACCGGTGTGCCGTGGCTTTCTGTTTTCCCAAGCCCTTTGCCCTAATCGTTATCGCGGCGTAATGTCCGTAGGCCCGCGAGTGCACGCGCGAAACTCCGGCTAATGGCCAATCAGCCGGCTCGATTCCATGAAATTCGAAGTTAGACGAGGTGTCGAGGTTCAACTGCTAATCGCGAGCGCATTAATTGCGTCGATAATTAGGGATCATATCGATCCCATCATCCCCATTTCTCCGCACACCTTTGACGGTCAGCGCTCGTGCGAAGAATCGAATGGCGATGGTTAATTCACGATCTGCCTATGGTTCGTCCCTGCATGAATTAATGTGGGAGATTTGAGTCGCTGCGTGGCTAGGTCGGGTTAGTTTATAGTAGTTTCGTGCGTGTTCTGATACGTGTTTTTGTAAGTGACACATTGTCTGAGTGAAAAGTGTCATGCTTTAGTTACTCGACCTTGCATGTATTGTTTTAATAAGAACGTAACAAACGTATGGTATATACAGTAAACAGAGCTGAAAAAGGAGAATATCCTCTAACAATAACCAACGAAGAATCAACATTATCAATTTTGTATACGTCAAAAATGTTACTGAAGGATCAAATTAATTTTCCCTTTGCAGTGCCTTCGTTCAAAATGTAACGGGGTTGCGAAAGCTCTGTAATTCCGGTTTTTCGTTTCATTTGCAAGTGGTGTGTAACCCTGAAACAAAACACACGTCGGCCGGGAGAATTTGCCGCGCGAGGTGACGTTGCGGCGCTGAAAAAGTGGATGCTAAACGGATCGCGCGGTGTCAAAGCGTTTTTCTTGAAAATTACTGCGGAAATTTGTCCCGGCGCCGTCGATAAGCGTTTCTCTCGCGAGCATGGATAAGAAAACTACCCCCGAGGCCATGCGTGAATTCGTCCGTTTATTAAAACGAAAAAAGGGTCAGTATAATTTTCTGCGTCTTCATCCATGGATTATTAAGTTTTTGCAGTGGCCAGCTGTACATTAAAACGTCCTTTAGCTTTCAGGGTAAATGAAAAATAATTGGACGACTGCTTGGTCTTTATTAAAATTGCTATTTAGCAGAAGTGCTAAATTAGTAGATGGTTTACTCATCTGCCTTATGAAGGCTATAGATCAGCCTGAAATGTAACGTTAACAAATTTAGTACAATTAAAATGTACAAACTACGTCGAGTTTGTAGTACTGACAATGTATAGTCCATTTTTTAAAATTTTCTGTTTCGGCGTACTTCTACAGCTCACATAAATTATGTACTAGGTCTGCCGAAAAGTTCTGTCCGTTTAGCGCACATATATTTTGTTAATAAATTAATAATTTAATTTAGTAATAAGCCATCAACATCAGAGATAGCGAGAAAGCTTAATTTAGCCCGAAAAACAGTTTCAGATCACATCCGACAGCTTGGGTTCGTATATTATGTTCTTTTACTTAAAAAACGGACAGAACTTTTCGGCATACCTAATACAACTAATTGTAAATTTAGCAACTGATGACTGTCAATTAAATAAATTTATGAGGTGTATGCACACTTTTCCGACTAGTTGTGGAGATGATTTAGCAGAGTAAACAGCGAGGTTAGGTGCACCCGTTATAGGTCGAACGACTGGTTTTGAGGAAATTACCATCGAATTTCGGTTTCGCCGATTCTGTTCAATATGTTAATAAAGTTGCTCGAGGAAATTTAGCGAAGTTAGGGGCGAAACAGACTCTGTGTGTCCAGACGGAAGTTAACAGGGAGACGCAGGCGGGTACGATGTAGGAAATCCGCCTAATCTTGTGCCTTTTGGCATGGAGGGCATCATCAGCCGGTTGGTAACGTAGAGTTTCGTCGTTAACCAGGTAATATCGTTAACCTATCAGTGTGCAGTTGTGCCTGCGTCGCTCTAATGCGTAACTACGATATTCCCCAATGACCCTGGCCATTTACCACCGACCCGCCGTCCCCCTTGCCGTCACTTCGCAAACCCTCAGCCACCCCTGGGACGAGGACGGATAATCGTGCCATCGTTTCTAATGCGCCGCGGCTTTACCGTCCAGACGAGCGTCTGGAAAAATCGCTCCTTCAACTCCTATTCGCTTTCCTGATCCTCCTAAATTTCCAAAATGCCGCAACACTCCCGTAACACCGCCTGCAAACTTCATTCAGTCTACAAAATTCAGACGCACGTGTTTTCTGGTGGGAGATGTTCTCTTTTCAATGGTCTCAGAATTTTGAAGGGTTTAATTATAAACCCTTTTCTTAGTATTAACTAACAAAATGGCCCTAAAGAAATTTGTCTTGTGATTGGAAACTTAGGAAGTAACATAATTTCTAAGAACTGACCCTGAATTGTCAGCATCGTTGCAGTCTCGGTTTATTTGTTTATGTTTGAGTAATACAAACTAATTAATTTAGAGCAACATAAGAAATTGAGGCTCTAGAAATCGATTTATTGTCGAGAAATTCGTCAAGTTTCTGCAGACTACGTGCTGCTCTAAAGTCTTACCCTCTACAGCCATTGGCGCCACCCACTCTACAGCATTGGTAGCCACCACTCCTAGGTCCAGACTTCATGAACCATCTCCTTGACCTAGGTCCAGGTTCTATTATTATTTATGGTAGTGGATAGAAATTGCAAATTCAATGCAAGACATAAATTGTAAAATAAGAATCCCACCAAGAGTTTGATCATGATCGCTAATTCGCCCAGATGAATGATGCCTCCCTAAATCAATTTTGTATTTAAGAAGGTGCAATCGACAGAAATACCTGGACAGAGATATTCTGCGACACAATTAGAAACACACACACGAGTCATCATACAACCAGCAACAATGAGTATTAAATAAACTCGTATGAAACACACAGCAGGCCAACACGTATGGTGTAATATTCAAAATAATCGCGAGAAGTGCACCAAGTCTATCATTCACCCTAAAAAAATTCGGGTACTTCCTTTTACTGAATTTCATCGACTGCAAATATTACAAGTCTGTGGTGCAAACCGCGAACGAGGAAAAATATTGTTTACGGCGTATGTAATGCAGCAGAGTGCTCGCAACAAACTTCGCCTCGTCAAATATTGCCCTCCGATTCATATCAACTCCGAGCAAGCAGCACATAGTTCTCGGTGAACGGGACAATGGAATATGTCAAGGGTTCGTTTGTCCGTCAGAGCAAATAATCTTCCCTTCTCGTCGCCATTTTCTCGTCCGCGGTCATTCCGTGCAGATTTCCTCTTCCTTTTCGTCTTTGACCGCACTCCACTCCAGTTTCATCCTCCTTCCGGTCGTTTCACTTACGACCACGCTTTATCCTCCGCCTCCGAATGTCGCTGCGTTTCAATAGAGACACGTGGCTCATCAACCAGTCCTTTATACAGGTTTTTTCATATTTCTTTGTGATACGAAGGATCATATGTTACTATAAAGCATCATTATATCCTTTGTTGCTTTTTGTTATTCTAGAGACAGCAGTTAGAGTCTCGAGATTTGGATATAGGGATCTATTAAAGATTGCTCTATGATGGTTTATACTTCATTGGGAAAGGTCTTGTATGAGAGCTCTACTGACAGTGAATGTTAGGTAGTCGATCCACTATAGTATTTCACTGATGATAGAAGCTCTGATGTCTTTAACTACTTTTTTATTATAAGTGTAGCTATTTACAGTCATTTATACAAATTCCTGAAGTTTTTTCGAGTCCTCAACACGTTTAAAAAATTTCATCATGTCGATGAACATACGGCGCCATCGCGAATAAAAAAGCAGTTCAAGATGAAACCTTCGAGTGATCCCCCTGCAACTAGAATTTACAACCGCACCAGGAATAACAGTTAAGGTTCTTTTCCTGAAAACGGAAGTATCGAGGACGTACTTCCGGTATTCGTCTTCCAGTTTTCCTTGAACTCTCGCGATCCTAACCAAGGATCGTCTCCATAGCACGTAATTACCTGAACGTTGTACACTTCACAGCGTTAAGAGATATAACGTGGATCTGTTTCGTCATAGCTCCCGGCCATTTGTAACTATTATCGCGCGTTAATGCATAAATGCTGGAATTTAGGATAATGCTCAAGGGGTTGGGCGTAATTATTCATTACCTCGTAGCAAGTATTCGATAGAACGTGAAATATGAACAATTACGCGAAATTATCGTCGTCCGGCGATAAGGGCGTCTTTGGTTTCCGGTGGAGAGGGTGATGTATAGATTAGGTTTGCAAGGAAACTCTCCTAAGACTCTGAAGCAGCTTCGAATAATGATAACATTCTATAGGGACTGAAATATGTGCATACGAATGGAAGAAGGCAAATAAAATAATAATAATAATAATAATAATAATAGCAAAACCATTGATAACTATAAAAATTGAAATTTATTTTAATTATTGTTTGTATATCCTAACTAGCAGGAGACAGGGAGCAAAACGTGTGAAAACGTATTACAGGTCCTTTAACACGTTGACTGCCGCGCGCGTTTATAGTGAAATCTCCTTCAGGCCGCGCGTACCGCTGTACGAAGCGTATTCTGCTGGGTATTCCCACCGATATTTTAAGAATGCGAATCGCTGGTTGTCGCAAGAATAATCTCTCGCTCCGTTTGTTTCCATGGTATCATGCTCGTTCATTTATTTTTGTTACTTCGCATTTCTTTCTCATCTCGCCATTGTACAGGATTAGTTTGACTCTTTGCCGAGTAACGAGCGGTATAACTTAAAATCTCTACCCTAATTCGTTGAAATGTCGAAAAGAAAAATGGAAAACTTATTTGTTAGAGAGTCAAATAGCAGTGAACAAGAAAGCTTTTACGAGGCTTACACAAATTCAAAAAATTTAATAAACCATTTTCGTATTACTTTTATAACAACAGTTTATATTAATGAATATTCTATTATTAATTTAAGTTTATATTAATAAATATAGTTTATATTAATTAATATTCAATAGTTTTGATACTTCCTTTGCGAAATATCTTTTCAAACACATACGAATATCCTTCGCAAGTAGTCAAATAAGCGTCACCCCAATACGGGTGACGCGGCCCGATCAGAAACTTTACTGTCACCCGAATATGGGTGACGTGGCAGTCAACGTGTTAAAAGTAAAAGGTGATATTTCTAGTGGAGATGTGACCTTGGACTGCCTAGTACAGTTGTCTCTGCTCTAAAAGTCCTTCTCTTTCGCACTATTAGAAACTTTTATAGGATTTGAGCAACGGATCAATGGCAGGCTATAAACTATGCTAAAATTTTCACGTGTCTAACCACTGAAGCCGTTCAGACTGACGATGGTCTATTGATCCATTGGATCTTCCTTGACCGTAACATTTTCTGCGGAAATCTGTGAAGGTTTCAGCTCGAGTTAATTCGCTGATCCTCTTCAACAATTTCCCAGGTGAAATAGTTTCAGCGGACCTTTATCCCCGCTTAACTTTGATCGCAACTGGATAGCCTTTTGTCTCTGGTAGTTAATCGGTATCGATGATCGGTAGCCAAGCCATAAACAGCGGACGTTCTTGTTTCAAAGTGATCAAACTTGCAACCTGCCGTGGTATTACGTTGCACGTGTTGCCAGTCACGGAAGAATAATCGATAAACTTCGATACATAATATTGGCTGCCCGTTTGACAGGTGGCGCGCTCGCTTTTTCGTCGACTAGCCACCGGAGTAGCTTAAAGCTCGTTTTATTGCAAGCTTCACGATACTCGAACCGAAAAATCTTCAACCTCCTCTTCGTCTGTGATTCGTAGAAAATCTTTCCAAATAGACTCGGTGATTTGTAATTCCTAATCTCTGGAGTACCTTAAGTCTAACTTTACTGCATGTTCGACTCGAAGTAAAATAATTATGCAGCCCTCCCTCTGAATATAATTTAAAAACAATTTTATTAAAACAAAAATTCATTCTTCATTCATTCCTTTCAATGATAGATAATCCAGGATGTGACCTGAAGAGCCTCGTCTCCACGTTGCAACACAAAACTCAAGTTCTACTGCAGTTGCATCAGCAGACTAACATCCTTGACGACCATAAATCCTTGCAGTTTGTTTTTTCACGAGCGTTGAATATTTCAGCTCGACGATATTCATTTTCCACGAAGCTGGCCGCCAAAGCTGCGCAGCAGCCGAGCTGAGCATCCGCGAACGGTGTAAAGTTGAAAACGAAGGCGTGAGACGTTTCGAGGGTAAAATTTAAGGGTGGAGAGACGTTGAAGGGCGTTGAGTGGTTCGAGTACATTCGCACGGTCGCATCCTGCATTTTGGTGCAATACGGTGCTTAATATTGGGCAGTTTAAAGGCAGCTTGCGGTGCAGGAACATTGGCACTGTCGGTCGTTCTCTTTAACGGTTATTGGCTCGCAGTAATTCTCTAATCTCTGCTGTCAGCGGCCTCTGTGTTTCCGTTTCAATATGGCCGTGCCACGGATTACGATCGCAGGTACAGTGTCGCAGGCAGCTGCCACTGGGAACTTCATTACTTCGGGGCTTATCGAATCATCAACCGGAAAATCAGCGGGGAATAGCCGCAATCGGTGACCTAAGAACGCCGCTCCCTTTGATCCCAACCTGTTTCGATTTTATGCCCGACCTTTATGCTTCGATCGACTCGAATCGAGCCACTGATTTGTAAATTTGTTCCAGTGGGTCGCTCTTAATCTCTTCAGGGACGGCTTCGTTAAAGCTGCAGGAAAACTGATTATCATCAAGAAAGCTGAGAGATTTACAATTCTCTCAGAGAAATAATGTGCACGTGGTTGAGCATTAGGCAACATAATGTTCGATATACACCCCCGTCCATAAGTCACCGGACATGTGTTCATTCTCAGCAAAATGATTATTGGAAAGCGAACACAATTTTCTGACCTGATTTAATTATTCTATGTTGTTATATAATCTATTTTACTTTACTGCAATACCTAAATATGATATGAATAATATGCTCTCGTGATTTAAATAAATACTTAAAAAACAAGACTGTTCGCTAATTATGTTTCCAACTCGGTCAGACGATAGTCTGTACACACTTTGGAATTTTTGTTCAAAGTCAAAAAAATCTTATGGAAGCAATTAGCGGAAAGGTTGGAAAGAAATTATAAAAGGAATATATAAAATTAATTACTTATTTTTGATAAGATCTTTAATATATAATTTGAATTACATACTCCCTACATTATAAACAATTAATAAGTGCTAACTTTGTTTCATTATGTAGATGATTTCATACTGTAAAATCGCTACCTCCTAATTTTACTAACAAAGTAAGTTGTAAGTGTCCGGTGATTTATGGACGGGAGTCTATGTGTGACAACAATGTGTGAACTTTTGAAAAATTAAACGAACGTGTATATTTGTATTTATGAAGAGGTTTAGTGTACCTACATATACGCAAATAAAAATATAAAGGCAAGGAGGAACATAATAAAAAGAAGAAGAAAAGCAGACGGAGAGATTGATGATGCTTAACCCAAGTTAAAAAGAAATATTTCTTGAGTGAAAATGCGGAGGAAATTTTGAAACTGCCTTCCCAATAAATTTAGTTGCAGCAGGAAGTGCATTCTCGGTGTAACGGTGACCCAGATCGAGCCTGACTTCCGTGATATTCTCTATATTTCCGAATATAATACTTAATCCTCCTCTAACTATTCCTTAAGCCGGTCTTAGGTGGCTAGTTCCAAAGGAGCCGTGAACTGCGCGAACGCTGATCATTGTTCTCCGGCATTAGTTTGCATCCCGTTTTCAATGTATGTACTTACCTCGGGTCGATTAATTGAATATCGAAGGATCAGCTTCCTGCCAGCAGCCTTGGACCCTCTTAAATATTCATCTCTTTAAGGATTTACCGAAGTATCGATCACATTTAAGAGTCTTCAACTTTCGCACCGAAAGTTGCTGCAAACGCTGCGAAAATTTCACTCAGTGAATAAACATTAAAACTGTACCCTCTGAAGGAACGCTGTACTTTATAATACAGTAGCTAATAATAAATAATCGACTGAAATATTTGGAGAATTTGTCCAGACCGGAGTGGATTATCGTGAATTAGAAAATGCAGCGGAGCAACGTTTTACGCTTCGTTTATTTCGAAAACATCGAAACATGGTAAGCAACCGACATTACGAAATCATGCCAGCTTCATCTTCGAAAGCAAAGCCCCGAAGCGTCCCTCGGTGCACTTTATACAGCGATCCGGGAAGTTTCGATCTCGGTACGGAAATTTGGAACTCCGTCTTACTAGCACCACTCACCACTACTACCGAGTCACCCAGTTTTAACGCGTCTCCGTCGAAGTGGAACGGGACCGTGTCGGATCGGACGCAAAAATTTCGACGCGCACTCGCGGAAATATTCCGCGGCACGAAATCTGCCATAAATATCGATTACCTATTTACCGGGGGCGATGATGACGAATGATTCGAGCCGGGTCGCGATAAAATATTTTTATATCGGGGGCATTAAGGCTTGAAGGAAATCAAAAGCGATGGAAAGCCACTCGTGCTGTATACGGGTTCACGTGTTACAAACGACTGTCATAACATGACGACACGAAGCTTTTAACGGTGGCTTCGGTTTCATTCATGCTATCGTACCCGCCATATACACGGTACCAAAAAAAAAGGTAAAAACGTTTTAGTGGAAGTTCGTAAAATTTTTCTTCAAAAAGTCAATTTGAATTCGTTGATTAAATACAGACAACTGATTGTACATGAAATAATTTGTGACTGATGGATGGAGTCATTTAATTTTGCCCAACCCGACACCATAAAATAAAAAAGTTTGTTGCATGTTCGAACACGGCTATGACGTCCATTCTGAAAATTAATTATGTCAATAAAAGGCTTGAGGGTTTGATAAAAGATTTAAGATTTGGAACAAACATCGCCATATTTTATCTGTTTATGCTGCGTGTTTTTAAATAATGAGGGGATTGATTTCCATAAAGAATGATTTTAAAAAGATGGTCAAAATCACTGGAGCTTTTGCTTAGAATTATTGCTGCTCTAAAGTTCCACGATAGTGTCATATAATTTTGTGCCACCTGGTACATAGGAGGAAGGCATAGAAGTTGAGGTAGTGGGCCAAGGATATCTGTCACATTTACGCAATATATCAACGTGCTTTTCACGCTCCGCACACTTCAGCGGCGGCACATATTTTCTTTACATCCTTCTGCCTTTCCAGAAAGCCACTTTCATACGGAACCGGCTTGTACGTCGAAGCTCTTGTCAAATAAACGTTGCAGAAGCAGAACGATATTAAGTTCACCGTGGAATCGATGTCAACCGAAACCAATACTCGTTGAAATCTTATTTCGCCTACCGTATGATTCGTTAAGCCGTGAAATTCGAGCTCGAAGATAACGCCGGACGTTTGTGTCGCGTTTCGAAATTTTCGAAAGCAGGGGGCTTTGTTCGAGAGAAGCCCTCGAACAACTGGAATTCATTAAGTGCATCAAGTAATTACAAAATACATCAGAGAAATTTTTTACTATGCAATTTATAATTGATACGTTCACTCAGTATAGTCTGATTCTATCAAATCGATCACTCGGTTAAATACAACGATAAAGAGTATTCTAACCCTCCTTAAAAAGTCGCCTAATAAAGCTGTCACCTGAGAAGATGATTCTAAATGGATCGACAGGTGTATGATCTCGCAAACAACATCCAATCAACCCCCTGATCCCCTGAGGAAGGTCGCAAAGACCTAATCTCCGATTTTTACACCCGATGGAGGTGACGAAAAAAAAGTCGAAGAAAAGATGTTAGGATTCAACGGGGCCGTTTATATGGCAAACTCATTTCGGATCCGCGATCCTACGCCGAGGATTATGGGGGGCGAGCGTATAGTATCAGGATCTTCGGAATTTATCATGAGACTTCTTCGCGGCACGGTGTGAGCGTATCTCTCGAGCAGACGGGATAGGATGCACCTTAGTCGAACGAATTTATCACCCCACGGGATCCGTGAAACGAGAGTCTCCGTAATCCTCGTTAAAGAGGAAGAGGTACAGCCCTCTTCTCGCGGAAGAACCAAGAAATAAGGGGTGGATGCTGAGGAGCAAGGGGGTAGCGTCGAGAAAGGTGTAGGTGAGGCTCGTAAGGTAGCAACAGAAGAATACGTCGATGTTTAACGTCGATAACACTAGATTCTGCCTAAATTTATCCCCGCCATCCGTTTGCTCTTTGAACACCGTGTCGCAGTGAAAATTCCGTCATTGGTCAGACGCGTGAAAACAGCTTTCTGTGAATTTATTGGGGTGATTGGAAAATACTGTCGGTGCTTTCTGTTGAGAATTATCTATTTTCTGCTAAGAAATAAATTTACCACTTGAGATTTAGTAGTATGTTTCCATGGGCAGTCAGGCATCATCGTACACCTTGTGTAGTGAACCCAGGATTCGTTTCTATATATTATTATACAATATAATTCTCAATAGAAGTTATAGAACAAAGTAGATGTAATTTCTGGTTTAAAATAATAGCTTTAACCTTGGAATTTAAAACAAAAGAAACAGCTTGTACCTGTTTTTATATTTCTTATCATGTGCATTAGTTATTAACTCATTGTAAAACATGGAGCAGTGGAGACGATATAGTAATAATAATAATATTTCTCAGAGGTCGAAACGGTAGGAGGCGTGAGTCAAGTGTTAGCTAGGATAGAAGAGTCCCAGCAATTTTTATCGTAACGCTGAACCGTTGCCAATTCCGGTGCAAGACATTCAAATCTCGCCACGTCCGTGTTTCACCATTTTGGTCGCATCCAAATGTATTGGAATTCACTTTGAAGCGGCTATATACTCGGGGTTAGGCCGTTCCAGAGGTCCGTCAGGCTGTTGGAGGAAGATGGCCGATTCTGCGAGTCGAAAACCTAGTGTTGGACGGAGAGAAAGGGAGAAAGAGAGAAGGGGAGTACGGGCGCTTTACGATGATGGGGGTTTCGCTCGTAAAAGCCAATGTACCGCCACCCCCTCTTATCCTCCACCCCTTCTCCACCATCGCTTTCTCCTCTCTACTCTTTCTCTCGTGCACCACACGAGTTAGATATCCTTTCATGTACCGCAGAAATCCTGAAGAACCGCTTAATTATCGGGTGGAACTTTTAGGGGCTCGTTTCACAAGGATGGTCGTAATTCATGGTGGAACCGAACAGGGGATGGTTCTTCACGTAAACATGAATCGATGATGTGAAACGACAGTTTTTCTAGGATGCTTTGTTCAGAAGAAAATTGAGGGTAATTTGCTTAACTCGTCCGTCCATTGTTAACTGTTTCTACTTGCGCTGAATTTACTGAATATTACTGTCGGCATTCATACGTTTTCATAGCGATTGATGAATTTGAAAAATTAAGCAATGAGTGACCCTCAGTATGCACCAATAACTTGTCAACATTTTTAGCAATGTTGAACATATGAAAAAGAAAGCAACATATAAATATATGTTCTCTTACTCGACTCCACGTGAATCTTCGAAATCAGTTTTCTTAGAAAGGAAGCTTCCAACCAGAAAATCGTATTCTATATTTATTATTCGCTTTTACATAAATAATTATTCTGCTTTCATTTATATTGTTCATTGCACCCTTTTCTACAAACTTTGAGATCGTTTTCTAAAATCACAGGCTCAGCTAACTCTGCATATTAAGTGTCTTGCAATTATTTTTGAAAAGCAATGATTCTTCTCGTGATCGCTCTGGTTTACACTTTTCTTTTGGCAGTGCACGGTGTTCAGCGATGGTCGATTCGAGATTCGAGGGCGAGAAGCTATTTGTAATCTGGCGCCTCGGCGGTTCTTATCGAACGGGAGGAAGGGTCGTTCGGTCTTGCGGGAGCTGCGGCTGAATTCTTTTATCTTCCTTGATTTTCCGCTTGGAAATGAAGCGATTTAATAGGGTGCAATGAGACGAACCGACCTCCCTGGCACGGTTGTAAAGGGAGCCCATTCGTTTCGACGCTTTCGATTCGCCTAAACGAGAGCTTCCCCGCTCCAGTATCGAAACTTACGGTCGGAGAAACGAACGAAACGGATGAAAACAATTGATTGCGCGATGATCGTTACCAGGCCTCGTAGTGGCCGAGCAATCGGCATTCACTTGGCATGAAACGCAACCAATTAGGAGATCTACCACTCAGAACCTAATTAGTCGAAAGCTGCGCTGCTATACAAAACATAATCTTCGTCAAGTAGTACTTAGACGAACTCCAATTAATTATTTCTATTTCAGTTTTCACCAATCAGGACTGGTCAGTTAAATTGTTCATTGCAATGCAAACATTTTCAACATGAAGCTGCTCGAACTTGAATAATTCAAAAATACATTGGAAATGAGCATCATTATCTTGTACAACACACAGTAAATTTTTAATCTTTGCAGAAATTAAACTCCAAAGGATTCAGGTCAGGGAGCCACTTAATGGTCTGCACTTCGACAATCTTCGTGTATAATCTTCCTCAGCCGACGCGACCTACGTTCGCGTAACATTTTTCACAAATTTTACTACGTCGATTCTGCTAACACGGTACAGACATTTATAAAAACGAAACGTAATTCGCAGAGGGCCGTCGAATCTCTGCGAGAAATTGTCGTCAAAATTCAACAGTAAAAGCGACGAGCGTGAAATAAATTTGTTCAGACAGGTTCGCTATGAAATGGCGATCAAACGAGGTGTTTTGAAAAGATCTCGCATCGGTTCAGCAGGATTGCACGCAGGTTTCAGGATCGGTGCTCTCTTCATTACACGCGCTCGTCGAGGGCCAAGGGGCGAGGGGATGGAAAGTGCTCAAACAACAATCAAGCCACGAGAGTATGGCGTTCGGTACATATTGTGGAACATCACCACTCTGGACTCGGTTGCACCCTTCATCCCCATCCCCTCGAAACCGTCGACCATTTAACCCCTTTAACTCTGGCCGTGCCTATCCTGACACTTCGACCCGTGACCATTGTCGTTGTGCAGAGGGCCCACGGTTATATTGCTATTTGTACAGTGGCAACTATCAATTTGCCGCCATCTATTACGGCGTTAGAGATGGGGATTCGCCGATTTACGGACGCCACGTCCACGCATGCTTCACGCGTGAATCGCCTGATTTCAGGTGCTTCTCGTCCGAGCCGTCGCTGGTGCAACGTGCACGCTGGAAAATTCGAACATGGACAGAGAACCGTTGTGTAATTATTACTTAAGGTCCCTATCGCGTTGACTATCACTTTTCTATATGAATCGCAGGGAAAAAAGTGTTTGAGTATTTAATATTGCACGTGTGTACCTGCATCAGCGTTGCAATGTTATATTTGCTCAGAATATAGTAATTAAGTTAAATTGATCGCCATGGCACACAGCGTGCTGATAGTCTCATACCTATCTTGCTTTGTCAGGAATTTGCAAGGGACTTGTAGACTCTAGCTCACTATGTGCTATGTATTCATGACACGAAAGACATAATTGGTTCGACACGTGAAATATAATTTATTGAAACGAAAGTTCGATTGCTCTGTCGAGATCAGTAGTTTCTCTGATGTTGAGGAGGAAGTAGAAGCCTGACATGTTAGGTTTGACCTACTCTGTGTAAGCGATACAGCCGAATATATTATACATAACCTTATGGGACAGTTTAGAACATTACGGAGCACTTTAAGGTCTTCGTGTGTTTTAAATAAACGATAGAGTTTCTAATTGTCAGGGAGTAAGTAGAACCAGCATAATCTAGCCAGACATAATTCGCATGGTCCACTATGTATAAATTACAAGACCAACCGAACTATACCAAACAGTATGAGAGGGTTTGACACTTATACAGATATTGTATGGTCTCTCCTTGCTAGATGTAAATACATATGACTATATTTTACAGTCTTACAACATTGAACAACTTAACAATCGACACAGTAAATTGATATGGTCCATATAAAAGTGATGAATCAACGCATACACCCTAGTCGGCTTTACTACAATAAATCTAAAAGAATTAAAGCTTACGTTTTCAATAGATAACGTAGCTTTCAAACTCCCTGCTATTTATACATAAAAAATTCAAACAATCGTGAGACATCGAACTCGCCAGGTGCAAACGGTGGACTAAGTACGGTTCGAACTTCCTGCCTTTAAAATCGTCATCGGTGGAGCCATGTCCGTCCTGCGAGAGGCGTGATGCATCTCGTATAGGTGGTCCCATGCAAGTCCATAAATTCAAATTCGCGATATTTCATAACGCTGCTGACAAGCTACTAAACTTCAGCTGGAAGAAAACTTGTACGTCACGTTCAACGTCGGCTTCCACCGGGTTGCATCGTAAATTCTATCGGCGACCGAATAAGAAGCCCCGATATCACCTTTCCCGTATCGAGGGCCCCACTTCCGGTTCTCCACTTATCCGTGCGGTTCCATGTATCCGCCGTATGTAACCCACGCGCACCCTACATACATACGTTAGAATGTCCTCGGCGTATGTACAATGCACGTATACATCTACATATATCGTCGTGTTACGACAATTAGGTAACGGAATGCAGATTGCGGTCCGTTGCCTGGCCGTAGTTACCATACGAAGGGGATGGTACCATGGGGGTTGAAGGGGCACGGCGCCGGTAGCACCGTTCAGCCGTTCCACCACCCTGACAATCCCACGGGATGCAAACCAATTGAAACAGTCATTTCGTAAGGGGCTGCTAAACTGGTAACACTTCGTAACGCGAGTGCTATTACCGGTCCCTGTGCCACGGTTCGTATAATTTAACACTTCACGCACGAGGTACGAGCTTTCTCAGACACTTCGCCCACTGTACAGGTCGGAATTCGACTTGAAACGATGCAAGGCAAGGATGTACACGTCTAGGAAGTGGTTGTTTGCTTTCAGTATCAACGCAGAGACATTCGACTTTTGACTTATTGTTAGGGTATTGTAACTATTCGCTCGCTTCTGACTCACTCGCTCGATTATCAGCTGATTTTGTCATTGTAACCCGTTATAAATAATGTAAGGTAAGATAGATTTTGGCATCTTTGCATCCACGCAGTGTGGCCACGAGACTCACAAGCTTCGCATACACTTAAAATCAATATTCCATCCCGAATGCGTGACTTATGGGTTTCTGAGAGCCCTGGTTGCTTTTGTGCGGTGGTTATTTTCAGAGATTGCGATGGTATAGGGTAGCGTCTGGAAGAATGAAGGATATATTTGCTTTCTGAAAAAAAGTATTGGGATGGCTTCATGTTTTCTTGAAGGTCAGTTTCTTTCAGTATTTGAAGATCAGTAGTGTATTTAGTCATCGTGAAAGGTGCAACATATCAGGTTAGATCGATTTTCGAACAAACTTCAGGAGGAGCCTATAAGGGCGTGTGCATACAGGATGTTTCCGATCTGGTGGTACAACCGAAAAGGAGGTGAATCTACATGAAAAAATAAGTCAAAAATGCAGAGTGTCATTTTTTCGTACGAGACTTCATTTCCGAATAAATTGATGTTGAAGATACCTGGAGTTCGGATACACTTGCACACAATCACACTTGTGTCTACTGTCTGTAGTACCTACCACGAAGATCATGTCGGTGCACTGTTGATTGACAGAGTGACAAAGTCTGATAATCTGAGTCGAAAATGATAACAAGCCATGACGTTGGCGATGGGCATGAATACAAACGCAACAAAAACTAGTCTACAGAATAGTCAAGTGAACGCGTACTGGACGAATCTTCAACATCGATTTATTTGGAAATAAAGCCTTGTACGAAAAAACGTTACTCTGCATTTTCGACTTATTTTTTCATGTAGAGTCACCCCCTTTCCGGTTGTACCACCAGATCGGACACACCCTGTATAATTTTCATCGTTGTTAACATGTTATGCTATCTAATTTATTGCTTATAACTTTCTTATAAATCTTTATAGGCCTATTATCTCCTAATTCTGCACTATCCAGTATCTTTACTTCTTCTAATGTCTATAATCCTCAACATGAATAAGTAAATACAACAATAATCCTCACAAATAATCTTACAAATAATTTCGAGCTTACAAGCAGGATAAACAGGCAAACTTCAGCACGCTGTTAATTTATAATGTAACCTTAATCTCGACGTCCATCGATTTTCGTCAATCCAGGGTACTGCCCCAGATGTAGGGCAATTTGACACTGATTTTGAAGTTTCAATTATCAGAAAGTTGTACGGGATGGACACAGAAGCAAACAATCGTCCAAAGGCGGGGTTCATCCTGTTGCATGATTTCCAGCGAAGAAAAGAATCGCGTGTCGATGAAGCGGCCGGCGTAGGCGTGGCTCGTTTGTGCACCTGCAGCACCGTTCAGGAACGGCATAAACCCCAGGAAATTGCGCCCCCGGGGCATAGTCTTCGGGAAGTCGATCAGCCTACAGACGATTGCGTCCTCCGGATTTCCCAGATCGTGCAAACCTGGCTGAGTTCATTTGTTAACATCCAACAGATTCTCAGACGATATTAATTTTCCCGACGGAACGACACGATGGGAAAAAACAGAAATGCGCTTCGATCAGATTCCATGTAAATTAAAAGAACCCACTTAAACTAACGAGGCATTAACATACTCTTGTCTCTATAATACATACGAGGAATACTGACTATTCAAGGCCACTGAAAAATCTTGTTCTTACATCATTCGATTACTCGAATTTAATTGTAATATTATTGAATTTCTTCAAACTTTTTACAGATCTCATGACATTACCAAGCAGACAAAAGATTTGCGATGACTGAAGATATATTAGTTGTCGAGTAGATTATAGTAAAAAAGATCTTCTTGGAGTCGACAATATGGTAACATAGAATACAAGATTAAGTTGTCAGACTGTACCCTTTTTGGTAATTGATCCAGACATGACAGAATGATGTTCACAGGGAAATTCGAAGGATGAGAGTATGCGTGATCGGGGACGCGATACGACTGGGAAGAAATCAGGTGTCGAGGGATCGAGGATTTTCGAGACAGCAGTTTACGTCACTGCGATCCAGACCCATTTCAGACTTTCCCGTTGGCCGGCATCAGATAAGCCAATCGGGAAACAAAGTTTTCGCCGGTATCGTACGCCTCCTCTTCGCCCGTTTTTCTACCAGCAGCCGGCTCTCGTTATATCGTTCGACTGATCTCGAAACGACCTCACCCTATCTGTGCTGCTCCTAATAACTTCCGGTTTCTTTAATTGAATTTGATCGACTGGCACGCCCCGAACGTCTTAAACCTTCTATTTGTTAGCTACTTTCGCTTAGTCTCCGGCTGCAACGCTGCCTTTCGATCATTTGCTGTTTTCAGGGAGGAACATTTGGGTCGCATCGTTTCCATCTGTTTTTACCTCTTCTATCCTAAGCAGAATTTCATGCGCTTTAAGATGGAATAGATCAAAATTTTCCAGCAACTGAAGAATTTGGAGGAGGCCTGGCACCCCGACTTCTTGACCGGCTCGCGACTTGTCCGACAATTGTTGGAATTTTTTTTCGGACAGTGCACATAATTGAATACCAATATGCTTATCTTGCGCAGAAATCTACGCGCTTTAAGATGCTATAGATTACAATTTGCCAGAGTGATCAGGGAAGCCAGGAATTGGAAAATTTGGAGGAGATCCGGCAATCCGCCTCCCTGACCGGATCACGATTGGTTCAAGAATTCATTTAATTTAATTTAATTTAAGAGATTTAATTTTTTCTTTGCACTTGACCAACTGGTGGTGCTTTCATTAGAGCCAGGATGACGAATGTTTATAGGATACCAATTAACGATAGAGAATATGTTGGAGAACAAATGTTAAAATCCTGAAGCTTTTAGCTCAAGTAATATCTAGCAATCTGTCGTCGAAATAATTTTGAAATTTTTTAAATTAAACAAGCAGATATATTTTTAAGTCTCTTGCATTCGAAGTGTAAACATGACATCAACTCGAGACAGTGGAATTTATCAATTAGATCACAAAAAATTGCATTAAACTCCAATCATTCGAGGCGACGTTTGAAACGTTATCAATGTGTAAGTCAAGGGAAGATAAGATAAAAACCACCCGAAGAAACTCCTATGAATACAAGCCTAAGTCGACGATTTATCACCGGCTGCTTGTCTCCCGCCTTTCATTCCGTAAAATACCCTGTAGAACTATTGACCTCTCTGAATCTCCTCGTGAGGATCGTACGTCGTTTCGGTTCACTGGATCCCAGAGAAAATGGTTTTCGAACAAGAATTCAGCGATTCTCCGGGATATTTCGAGGTTCGATGACCGTCACGAACGTTGACTCGTTCAGAAACCGGAAATCGACGTTTCTGCGAACGTTCTGAGGACAAAAGATCCTCCGTGGGAGAACTGAAGGATTAATGACTCGGTCTGTTCGTCACGTGTCACGGTATCACGTGACTAACGACGCGACAAAGAAGAAAAGCGGAAACGGCAGGATGAAGGGAGTTCAGACAACTTCTAGCACGATTATTTTGAAGAAACCGTCGGTGGATGTCCGAAAGATTGGGACGTGGAGCAAGACAAATCGAAAGCAACCCGGAATTCCCTATTGACTTACACCCTCGTCAGATTTACAGCACCGCTTGTCCGCAGACAACCTCTAGACGATGAAGTACGGACACTCAGGGGGATCGATGTTGACTCAGACGAAAGTTCTTCTCGATTTTTAACTAAGATCAACGGAAGATTCATCTGCTTCCTATTATTCTACTTAAGATGTCGGTCGGAGAGTTTTGCTTGCGTTTTCTGTTGAGCGGAATTCGAGAAAGCTCTAATTTCTCTTCGGTCGAAGTTTAAATTATTAGTTGTGTACTTTGGTCATGGTTCTCGATAAGCATTTGTGACTTGAGGATGTCTATTTCGGCCTTATAACTGGAAATGATTTTTTTATGAAAGCTGACCATTTGGGCAGTTATATTGAGGGACTAATTAAACACGTTTAGATTATGTTTTGGTTGAATCTACGTAAAACCATTCTCATCACTAAGTAGTTTATTAATTTTTACAAAACTTTTGAAGATCATTGCATTAATGACGTAGAACGCAAGGCATACAATAGGATAGTTACCAATCTTTTTGTTTTAGGGTTTATATTACAAGCTACGAATTATGGTAGGTCTTACTATGCATGGCAGTTTTCACTTATACCACTGTTATAGAAAGGAGGATAATGAACAGACAATCTTCCAAAGAATATTCTGAGCCAAATCTTGTTGGAGAGTAGTATCGTTAGTGTCAGTGCTAATGTATTATAGATCCAGACATAACTAGCCAGACGCATATCCTTTGATTTACTGTGTATAAGTGAGGCGACAAAAGACGCTGCGCTGGAACCTTTAGATACTTTTAAGCTTCAGGAAATGCTTACTGATTTCTATGTATCTAAACAGTATTATTTTTATTCCCAGCTTTGGAGTAGAATCAGACATTCTGACCAGACAAGCGTCTTCCGTCCTATTCTGTATAATTAGCAGGGCGAATTAAATCACACAGAACGCTGGAGGATACACCGAAATATTAACATACGCTTCGTGGTCGTCATATGTTGTAACATATATGCTCCCATGCCGGCGATACAGAAACTTCTTGCCAACATTTCTGAAAATAAATCGTGCCTTGGGCATTGAGATGCAGCGACCAGGAGAACTTTTTTCCGAAGGAAAAGTGCGAGTTCACGGTGAGCACGTATGGAAGAAACTTTCCTCGAACAGATATAAAACTCACCACGCCCTTGAGTCTTTCACCGAGGGATAAATATGAAGGAAAGTAACTTTCGACATCGGAAAAAGTGATCGCGTCCACGGAGTGTCGGAGTGTAACGAAACGGTTGACACCTGAAACCCTTCATTAAGTGTCCACCGAACGACGTCGAGGGGGTTGAAAAACTTCTTTGCCCCTGGAAACTCTCCCTCGGATGAGCCTAAGGTCCTCCACGAAGGGGATGAACACGGTTAACGTAGGTTACTCATGGTTATGTAATCTCCGGCGTAAATCCGGACACGTTAGACGGAGCAGTAACTTCCGGTTTCGGTGTGGCATAAGCCACAAAGCAATTTGTGCCGGTGTACCATGCATAAGTGATCCAACGATCAGAGAAGTACACAAACTTGTCACTTATTGCGTGACTATGTCGGCCATGGCCGTCCGTTACGATTTCTCCTCGCACGTTCTTCCTCCTTTTCTCTCTGTCTCTCCCTTCAGGGTGGAAGCTCGTACGGTACAGTTACACAGGCTACCCCTAAATCCTTCCGAGTGAACGGTGCCACCGTGAAGAACATACAGAAGCAACTTCTCTCCCTTACCATTCGTCCAACATGCCTGTTAAAGGGGGTGAAAGCAGTATCTATCTACCACGGGCTCCCGCTGCAGCTTTCCAGATTTATTTATCGGGCTGCGAGGACCCTTGTCCTCTTCGACTATTCCTTATGGACCCAGCAGCACTCCTTTCCCCAGTTTTCCTCCAACGACACCGCCAACGATCTAAGTGATAAACCTCAGACTCCACCGAATCCACGTAATAGTTTGCGAAAAATAAATGAACGCCCTCGTTTGCCACCTAATGTACTCTGCCCCTGATGGAATATTTCCTGGGTGCCGTAGGAAGCCTGGAACGTTCGTTTCTCTTGGAAATTCTGGTCTTTGTGGTGCAACTACTCCACTTTGTGTTGACTCTCCTCGCCATCATCGTGGAAGATTTTGACGCTAATCTTGCATGATACGTGTTTGCCATTTCAAATTTTTTAATTAATATTGATATTTGTGGATTATATATAGTAGTGTCAATAATCATATTCAAATTAATTCGTCGTGTAGATACAATCTTGTACCATCTAACCTGACTGCCACTGTATTAACAAATCATTTAATAGTTATAATTCACCAACCACTTTAAGCAGTATATTTCCTGTGAATCAGAAACCTGAACCTATCTCACGGTTGAAAATCAATTGTCGTCGGGGATCAGGAAACGCTTTTTAATAAAGTCACCGTCGGAGTTTCCATGAAGCTGGAAGCCCGGTAACGATTATAAATTACAATCGGCGCTTATCCGGACGTCCGAGAAGACGAGAAGAACGAGACCGAAGACGAAGAAGGATATTTTTCCTTTTGCTTCTCCCGGTCTCTCGGTAGGAAAGATCGTGGGAGTACAATACGTATGAGGGCCGGTATAATACATCGAATCGGGACGAAATGCCTTTTCACAAGTTCTTTTGAGCTTTCAAAGCTCGGAACAATATCTGACTTGAGATTGGGGTCGCGGCAAGTCCCTCGGGTAAGAAGTGTTATCTACGTTTCCCCAAGCCCGAAACGAGACCCCACGTCGACCACCATTCAACCCCTTTTGCCGACCAAGCACCTACCCCTCCATTTTAATCACTACTTCTGATAGCCTGGTCGATTGGATCAGGGACCCTTTCGTACACCCGGTGTGCCTCTTCGATTTTCAAACCTTAAGACGTTCCCTTCCACTTCAACCGTTCCAGACACTTGAGAATACTTCGCCTTATTGGGAACCATTTAACCATTTCGCGTTGTTACTTCAAAAATATACATTTTTAGACTTCAATATCTTCGTTTTCCATGTAGCTGCTAAATGTTCAAAAGTATATTTCTTATTTCACTTACTCTATAAAATGTGCAGACTTCACAGACTTGGATATGATAAATTGCATAAAGATCCGCCGTCTACTAATCACAATAAATATTTCTGTCTAATCGCTATTAAAATTGTAGAAACACGAGCAACATTATATCTGTTTTAATGTGTCAAGCTGGCGCTACAACAGTTGAGGCAAAAAATGTTCGTTCTCTTGTCCAATGCAGAAAATATTTAGGTGTATATTTATTTAACATAAAGAACTGAATATCGTGAGTGCTAAAATATTTCTTCCAAACCCATTCATTTTGAGATTTCTGAATCATCTTCTTGGATCGTAATTGGGAAACAGATAAATTTACTCACGTCTGACATGGTGAGCTTCACATGTATTTGAGCAATTTGTTATTCAATCCATGCATGCTATATGAATAGATACTTAACAAATACTG
Source organism: Macropis europaea (assembly GCA_916610135.2). Classification (NCBI taxonomy): domain Eukaryota; kingdom Metazoa; phylum Arthropoda; class Insecta; order Hymenoptera; family Melittidae; genus Macropis; species Macropis europaea. The sequence goes on from OU744344.1 coordinate 30,544,429, forward strand.
CTCTCTATACGCTCGTAATTGCAATGTTGTTGCGAGACAGGAAGGGTAGGCGTTTCGTGCGAAAGCTAATTAAAGTTCTACGCCCTGGACAATAGGTATATTATGCATTTGCACGGCTGTTATATTTCTCTTTGGGGAGTGTTCAGCGAGTAACAACATTGTATCCCGTTGAAGCAAGACCGGAAGCTTTCTTAGCTTGAAGGGCGGCGAGCTTATTGCTGCGTCTAACAGAAACTTAGAACAATGGCTCAAGACACGGATTCGTTAAGCTATTATTCGTTCGACCGTTTAAAGAACTGTATGGAAAAATTTTCCGTGAACTAATAATGAGAGAAGTCTGACGAGCTGAGTACTTCAACCAGAGTCATTAAATATTTTTTACTGAATTTCGTCAGTAGCTGATGCTTTGTCTTACAGGTTCGAAATAACTTTTCAAGACCCTGTATACATGAAAGTACTTTCACATTTTGAAAAGAAAGTCTTTGAAACAGCTGAAACTTTCTAGAATTGAAATGTGAAAAAACAATTTTCATTGACAATTTTTATGAATCTCGTGATGCCCTGTCCTAGAGACTCGGAATAATTTTCCAAATCTCTGTGTACGTGGTATTGCATATAGATTTGTAGAAACATTCTAAACGTGAAACATTAACAAGTTGAACACCACAGAGAATCGGCCATACCTAATCAGACACGATATAATTTACTATTTTTTGTATAAATCATAAAGAAAAAAAGATTTGAGTACTCAGTTTTGTTGTTCTGTTCCCAAGTTATTATTTCCGTATGAAATTTGCTCAGAATTTTGTGACAATCAATAATTATTTAATTAAATTAAATGCGAGGCATCGGTACCTGGTGACCTGTGACTGCCACGGCGTTCAACGTGTTAATAAACAATTTTCAATAAGAAGTTCTTTTTGCATTTCAGAAGTTGCACATTGCTCTGTCTCATCGGCTCGAAATAATTTTTGAACGCCTTGTATGCTCGAAATTGCGTCCAAGTTTCAAAAAGGCGCGTTAAAATTCGAAGACTATTGAGCAATTGAAAGTTTCCAGGGTTGAAACGTTAATAAGCAACGATTCGTCACCAGGTTCGGTATAGGCATATCCAGTTGAAACGGTACAGGTTGGAAGCTGTGAAAAGACGCTAAAGAGCGTATCCCCGGGTCGCCATTAAACCCTCGATCGTTCGAGTGCTAATTATTCGCCCGAGTCTAATGATGCCAATTAAAATTTCCGACGGCGCGCTCGATCCGCCGGGAATTTCATCTTGCCGGTTTTCTTCGTCCCTCAACTTGGACCTCTCCACCGCGATAGCTTTCGATCGAGTATTTGTTTCATCGACCTCTTAATTATACTTATAGATTTTTTCCCCTCTTCGAGCATAATGCGTCGTTCAAGCGTCAATAATTGCAGAAAGAAAATAATTGTACAGCTTTCAACGCTCAATCCGTGTTTCTGAAGGACTATCCGATATTCTCTCTTTAGGTTTCCTTTGTCACGTTCTACCGAGCGTAAGAAAAACTCATTGTACACAATTTATTGTTATTATTCATATAGACGAGGACCTTTTAGTATACGTACGAAGAAGGCTGAAAAAGTTTCCAATACACAGGGTGTCCTATCAGAAACCAAACAATTATCCCGTTTTCTTTTCATTTAATTTTCTAAGACAGTATGAAATATTTTTTTTCTGACGAATTACGTATTCCTTTTTTTGGATATTGTAGCCTAAATTAATGTGCATACACCTTCATATCACCTTCATATGTGTCTGTAACCACTTAACAGATCTTTCGGATAAAATAGATAATTAAATATTCAGTTTCTAATGGAGTATTCTGCATATTACAAGCACAACAGTTACTAAATGAAAAAACGGATGAATGTTAATTCAAGAAATGTTTAGAAGCATTTCAAATTGCCGACAGTAAGTCAATATTACAGAGCAAAGGATTAGTTTCTCTAATGACTCTATTAATAGAACCAGTCTTATACTCTCTATTATATTTAATCATGCAATTTAGGCGTTCCGACAAAGCTTTTCCGCGTCATCGACGGTGTTCAGCCGAATTCTCTAACCTAATCTCGCGTGGCGGGGTGTTCGTAAAGGGCCTGGAGGCTTTTGGGGCGCGGGTTCCTTGTTATTGTTATTGAAATGTGTAAATAGGTGGTTCAGAGGGTGTCGGTGTTGGTGATACACGTACGCTCAGTTAGCAGAGAGGGTTGGAACGCTGAATATATCGTTGTACAGCATCCGGTACCGGCGGGAATAGTTGTCTAGGGCTCGGTAAAGGGTACAAGGAGGTGGAAGGGACGGATTTGGTGATGTAGCAGGCTGAGATGTAGCCGCAAGCTATGCATGGAATGTTCGTGCACGAGTCGGTAGATTGGGGGTGCGAAAAGGGGGCGGCTTGATCCCGGACAGTGCCATCTTAATTAATTTCCTCTCAATCCAGATTCGCGCCGTCGAAGGATCCTTTCACGGTTTGCTCCACGATAGGGCCTCATTATTGTTACAAATCCTTCACCGTATATACTACACTCGAACTGCAATCTTGACCGATAACTTCAAAAATCTTTCAAAAAGATGGGTACTTTTACATATCATGACTAAATTGCTCTGGTGTTCTAATTGTAAGTCAGTTCAAGATATTCATTTTACAGCCCCTGGCCATCGAATTAGTGCCACTTATAATTTTCAACATTTTTTCTGCTTTTAATCAAACTGGAAGGCCTGATCAAACTTTAATAACAGATTCTATCACCCCTCTACAACGCCATGTAACTTGGAAGTTATTTACCTGTATATTTATATATCTATGTTTTTTAAATCTTATTTCGTTTATTTATCACTGTATTCAATTACATTCTACGACTATAGTGTTACCAAGGAGTTCGTTCCGTTATTATTATGTTTATATCCTATGATACACACTTTATTATTTATTTTTATTATTCACCTGTTCTACCAGTTTCGTCATATATAAAAAAATTCCGGTTATAGAGGGTTAACTATTAAGATGTTACACACATACATGTTAATATTTTGTGTTTCCCCCCTTGCCTTTATTACAGCTCGTATTCTTTCTGGCACGCTCCGAATACACTGCCTTATCATTTGCTTTATGTTTTCATTATTTTGCCAATATCTACAGTTTTCGTTTTCAAATCCTATGACGTGGTGACCGGTGATGAGTAGACGAGTGATTAGAGTAGGCTCCAGGAATTTTCGATAGCATTCAAGTAGGGTGAATTGCCTGGCCATGATAGTACGGGGATGTTTTTCGATAAAAGAAACTCTGTGACATGGTGCTCCGCCCATCACTTTTACAGTGGTAATAAATCAATTGCAACATATACATTGGGCGTCTAGATATTTAGTTGTAATTTAGGCAGCCAAGAACAATCTGCCATTGATGACATAGCATAATAGTTAGAAAAGTGAAATTTTGCATTTGGTCCTAATTCGATGGCCAGGGGCTGTATAGGGTGTCCCGTTGCATGTGGGAAGTACAACAGGGGTGGATTCCGCATACTAAACTAAGAAAAAAAAGGTCATATAAAAATATCCCCGATATGACCTTGTTTTCGAGTTATAGCTGATTTTGTGTTGTAATAGCTGCTTATGTACCTTCAGAGAAATTCCTCGAAGCGACCACCTCCAGTTTCAATACTGACGTGAATACGTCTTACCGTCGATTGTCGAACGCGTTCGAACAAACCGGGTGTTGTACGGATTTATAAGCAGCCTTGATCGACACGTTGACGAAGTGTCCAAATTTACGATTATCCGTAATTCACAATAAGTAATATCTTCCTTCACTGAAGGTAGTCTGTATACTAACTTCTCCATTCATAACACAAGACCTGATACTGTTTACAAAATTCGTCGGATCTCATGACCCTCAAATCTTGCAGAAAAACAGTGAGGAAATATCCAATTACATTGTATGTATCCTGTACGCGGGAAAGATTGTTGCAACCGAAAAGAAGCTGTAACTCAAAAAGAAGATCATATTAGGCACATGTTTATATGAACTCTTTTTCTTATTTTAGTGTGCGGAGTCTACCTCTGCTGTACTTTCCACATGTAACGGAACACCGTGGATATTAATATTTATCAACAGAATGAGCTTTATTTCATGAGTCATTTATAACTTTCCAAAAATGCGTATATAACATGTTTGTGGTATCTTATTAAAGTACAGTGAAACCTCGATTATCCGAACTATAATTGATAAAAGGATGACTCACGCTGTAACTGTGTTTTGCATAAAAATTGTACATAGTGGTATGGAATTAGATACATAGTGTCACTAATGATAATGGTAGCTCCTGAATCATATATGAAGACTAATTTTTGGATAACCAGTGTTCGGATAATCGAGGTTCTACTGTAATACATACTATAATAAGGTCCTTGTAGAAGCAGATATTTCATGTATACTTGCAACTTTGAGGATATCTTACTGTCATGTTCACAATTCGTTTGATTGTGACTGATAGTACATTAATCATTCACATTAATTGTGAACATTAAATAGTAATACTGTTAATACATTCAGATTGAAGGCAAAGTATTATTTTCGTTGTTAGTGAAAATTTTGTGGTGGATGAATGTAAATTTTTAAGTCAGTAAAATATCATAAGTGATCGCCTTAGAATCCACAATTTAAGGAAGCATGTTTTAAATGTATTCGACTAGATACAAGTTGTTCGATGCTGGTACTCCAAAATTACAAACGACAGACTTCGGAATTTCAGTTATCCAGTGCTCTTTAAATTAACCATCGAAATTCGATCGAAAATAAAAGACAGCAAGTAACTGTATCATTCGAGGACAATTCGAGGAGAGAGCGTTCAGCTTAATAAGATACGTTTCTAAACGGGCCACCTTGTACAAATCCGATTGGATCGAAACGGCCCGAACGGGCGACTAGTCAGCCAATTGTCCTTCTTGAGTGGGGCACCTGATAGCCAGTCCTCGTCCGAACGAGTACAGTCCAGACGGTCGTGTTATATTTTCCTCGAAGACTGCCTGACCCTGACAATAAGAATTAATCGACGTCTCCGCGCTTTCAGCTCTTTTTTTCGTGAAAGACCAGACGAGCCCAGGTACGTACAAATAATTTCTCGACGTTCCCTTTACGGCTCCCCATAAAATTCGCCGTAACCCTCAGCTACGTTACAATCTGCTGATCCGTTGCTATGATCTTCGCTCACGACACCCGAAATCCACATTTCGTATTCGATAAAAATCCAATTCGAACGCGTTGAACGTTGCGGAACTTTCCCCCGACGAATGGGGGCAATCGTTTTTTTTTAAAGCAGTAGAATAATCCGATGGACGGACTTTCAGTCAGTTTGTTCGAGAACACGAAGTCGTATACTCGTCAGGGTGCAGCTGCGCCTGTCTCGCGTGCAGCTCGCATCGATATCTGATATCGCGTTTTAATTAACTTAGTTTCGCGCGGCGATCGCAACCCGCTGATACGGGACAATTTTTCGCGTTGCGGGAACAATGTGCATTTTCCAGTTTTTCATTGGGGAAAAAACGGGATGAGTTAACGCGGAAACGAATTTGGAAACGAGATTTCGATGAATTCGACGAACGAATTTTCATACGTTGTTAGTCGCGTCCGACGTCCGCGCGGGTTACACGATTTTTCGTGGTTGATTGTTTGAAAATTCATTATGCGCGTAACGCGATACGATATTGTTGTACCGGACGTTTGATGTTAGCACGAGAGCCGGCGATTCTCATATATTCCCGAGATAGAGGCTATCGAGTTAACCATCCTCGCCCTCGGGATCAAGCGGCGGCACGTTAGGAAGTTATAAGTCTTTAAAGTTTAATTTTAAGTTCAACTCTCCGGCGGAAAGTTAGTTTAGTTTCAGCTTACTTATACTTTTGCGGTCAAGTCCTGAAACCTTAAGAACCTCGAAGATTTTACAATAAACTCCGAATGGTTTATATGGCGGCGCGGCCGGGAACTATGGAGAACCCGTATACATACATATGTATGCGCTTTCCTACGGATTTTAGAGCTTCTATTTATGCCGTATGGCTGCAGTTAAATCTTTCCTTTATTCGTTTTGAATACCAGTATTACAATGAACTGTACAAGACAGGTGTTTTGTATTATATTCCATTTCAAACGAAAATTAGTTTATCCTCAATTAGTATGTTATATTTGTCTTGATACACGTGAGATATTAAATTTGATTAACCGTCGGTCAGTGTCTGTTGATTCTTAAGTAGCTTTTACATTAGTTCAGTGGACAATAGGTTCATTTTGTTATAATTAACATTCAAGGTTATTAGAATTTGTTAGAAACAGTTTCGAATTACAGTAGAACCTCGATTATCCGAAAATTGTTCATCTTATGTCAGTTATAGAATAAAATTATAGTTAGTGATATTGTATATTTAATTTTATACTGTTATACATTATACATTCTAAAATAAAATTATCATTTTTATGAGAAATATAGTTACAATGTGCGTCATCCTGCTGTTCATTGCAGTTCGGATAATCGAGATCCTACTATAATTAGAAGTCTTGTAGTAATATAGATTGCTATCAATTTTATTTGTTGTATCGTCGTCTAGTGTTTGTAGTCCTGCGCAATCGATACGAAGAGCCACGAAGAGATAGTCATGGCAAAAGTATGCATTTGGGAGAACAGAATATACCTGTGAAAATGTGAAATGCGAAGAATAGAGTATAATACACGAATTTTCAAAGTACCTTCCATAGACCATTAAGCATCCATAAGAGAGTTCCATGAAGGTCCGCAAAAAATCGACGCGGACAATTTTCTTCTGTCGTGATCCTATTGAAACGACGTCCTCTTTATAGAATAACAGAGGCAATCGTATCAGAATATTCAAAATGATACACAAAATCTCCTATTAATAGATCCCTCCTATAACTTGAAATCAACATAGTTTATTATAATATACGTTCCATTATTTTACCTACCATCAACACGATGAATATGGCAATTAACGTATTAACAAATTTAATTATTCTTCTAACCCCTGTTATCCACAATAATAAACTCTTGAAACTTTGTAGCGATTCTCTGGTATTTGAAATAATTATGTTGGGCAAATTATGTGGTTCACCCTCTTTGATCTATGCAAGCTGCATTTTGAGGTGCAGGATGAAATGGCCAAATGTCTTAAAATGTATGCAAATTGTGTTGCGGGGTGGTTTTAACTACTTCTCCATCATTGTTCCCATCTGAACGATTCCGAAGAACATTTTAGCGCGATTAATTGGGTGATCTGAGGATTTAAGTCATCGATAAATGATAGATTACGTTCTGGATTAATTTCAAGCGATACGTAATAAGAAAGTAAAATTCCAAAGTGTAAAAAAACGTATAAAAATCAGAAAAATCGTGTTACAGGGTGACTTTGATTGCTTCCAGATTATTGCTTCCATTCAAATAAAACGAATTCACCGTGTTCCCTGCAGCGATGAAAGTTTCAATCAAAAGAACATTTTAAGACAATTAATTGAACCACTTCACAAGCATTCAAGTCACTTATAAATACCACATTATGTTTGCATTAATTCAAGTTACCAATAACAAAAGGATAAAACTCCGAGGTGTATCAAAGAGTATTAAAATCATGACAGGGGATGACTCTACAAATTTTCACAATATCCTAGACAATAATAAAAATTTTAACACAATGAATAGAACCACATAAACGTTCAGGCCATTTGTAAACAATACTTTACACCTTGAATATGACTTATAAATTTCAAAATAGCCATAATAGAAGGGTGAACCACCCACATTCACGAAATTCTGAAATTCCAAAACAACTAGCTCAGGGTGACTTTACCCGGTTGCACGTCAGTGTATTCACCCCGAAGAGGATCGGGGGGTGTGACGATGGGTAAGATGAGGCGAGGGGCGGTGATTCCAGCTCGGGCCGAGTCGTCGCGACGCTAGCGCCGCGCCGGAGGCTCCAGTTCGAGGCCAGCATCACTCGTGGTGGTTTCGCGCGCGCACCCCCGCCAACCTGCGACTGCTTTTCGACCGAACGTAACATCTCACCCTTGTAATTCCGTCTCTATTTCCACCTGACTCCCTGACAACCCCCAAAACCGCCCCGAAACCCTTTAACAACATCGACATTAATAAAAAATTCCCTGTGAGATGATCAGAGTACGAGACGGACGTTCGAGCGTGTAGAATCCACGGGTCATGTGAGAAAAAATGGAAAATTCGACGGCACACGGTTCACTGAGGAACGTACCTGTAGGAGGAAGTTCGAAGATCCACGCGTTCCTCAGGAGCTCGTTGAAGCGTGTCGAAGAGGAGCCACGAGCCGTCGAGCGTAAAATGCTGCTAGCCTTCGCTCTGTAAACAGGATTTCCGTGTTTGTTTACGAGTGTTCTCCGTGTGCTTCTCTGTTTACCAGTGTGTCCCGTTTAGCCAGACGTTAAACAGAATCTTAGACAGAAAGAGAAAAGAAAACAGAGAAGGTTCCCTCAAGAATTTCCACCTGAACGTGTTTTTCAGGAGCTAGTGATCGATGGTAGCGTGCTGGTGCCAGTTCCCTCTCGATCGTCGTACCGATTGAACGTCTCGCGAGTTCTCCAGCGGTGCAAAGTTTCGTATAATCCCTTCTCAGCTCGCGATACATCGTCGCGAGGGTCGACAATGCCGGTGCAGGGTGGGTGGCGAGATCGATCGGTTATCTGCGATCGAGGATAAACGCTCGAAAACGACACGGACAGAGCGAGAGAAGAAACGCACACGGAGAGAGAAAGAGGGACGGAATTAAAGCGAACGGTTACTGGGGCGCGAATGATTTGTAGGTCGGATATTTCGAAAATTGCCAACCTCCCGGAGAGAATGTTACAGTGATCTCGAATCGATCAAGAATCTCTCCCTTTGAAGCTTCCACGGTTCAACGTGATCGCAGCGAGTGTCGTCGGAGAGACATCGATGGTGCGACATCCGTAGGCTTTCGAATTCCTTGAAATTGCGTGTGCGTGTGCGTGTGGTGAATGATCCGAGGATCTCTCGTGACAGAACCGTTTCAGATCGGGCTGTGAAAGTGCGTACGGATCGGGGGATAGTTCGACAAGTGTTCAGGCTGTGCGAAGAGGCCAAGGAACGCGGTGCAGAGGAATTCGACGTTTCCACGTTGCTCGTACGCTTGATTTCGTGCTATTGTCTAGCCACGGTCCGGTGTTTCGCGACAAAGCCCAGAAACGCCCGTGCACGACGGACAAAGGAAATACGATCTACTTCGAGGTGAGTTTCAAACCGCTTTGCGCCGCTTTTTTCGGAGGAGCCCGACTTTTCTTTTTGGCCCGTGAAAGGAGTTTTCTTTGACGCGATTCTTCGTTAAGTTGATAAAGAATGGTGGTTTTCGGTGCTCCACTGACGATTTCAGGAGAGAATGGAGTGTTAGAGATCCTCCGGATCACTGTTAGGGTTTTCTTCGTTCATTTAACGAATAGATTAGAAATAAGTACAGTGGATTTTTTTTACGTAGTGACACTTTGAAGCTTCGATTTTATGTTGATCTTGAGAAAATTGAGTATTGTAGGTTCTCCAGCTATTTATTAGGGTATTATTTTTGTGTGTTGTAGCGATTCATGGATTTATTAAAAATATGAACAGTAGATTGTTGCTGAAGCTTCGATTCGATATAGATCTTGAGGAACAGCAGGTACCAAACCTTCTGAAGATAGTTTATTAGAGCTTTCTTTTTATTTATTCTTAGAATTATCCTTCTACAAGTTTCATGCATTCATTAAGGACGAAGACGCGTTTAATTCTTGTAAAATAATAAAATTTTGTAATTTTGCCTACATGCAGGTTTTTAACGAATTGTTTAGAGAGTCTTGGGTAGATTTCTAGAAGGTTTTACAGAGTGTGCCAAAGTTAAACAATCAAAAGTATGATAATGTATTCTACAAACACATCTGAGAAAAAGTGTTATTTTATATACAACGATTGAATTCAGGTGTGTTCAGTAACAACAGCCTCTAATTAATAACCCCAAAAGGAATACAAGCTCATTCACTTAAAACAAGCTATAGTAGTTCTCCTTTTTTAAACAAGATAAATCATGAAAATGTAAAATGTGTACCTTCTTCAAAATACTGAGTTTTAGGTTGCTGAGAAATGACAAAGATTTCAGTCCTCTTCAAGGACAAGTTTACTGATGTTATCAAAGAATGTCTGTTTTTTTTATATTAAACTATATTTGCTCACTATAAGCTAACAGCTACTAATAGAATAATTTTCACTCCAACTTGCCATCCAACAAAATGTTCTTTATGCCTTTACATACATATGTCGGTATCCCTGACGAGAGTAAAACGTTTGCAGACGCCGACTTCGCAACAAAAAATTCTCTGCCGTTCGCTTTTCATTTTTTAAACTGCACTATCGATCGTGTAAACAAAAATCGAGCAGTTAATCTTCCAAAGCTATCTTTTCTCCTGCAGAGTCTACCGATATTCAGGAAAGAGGAGAGTGACGGGGGTGATATTAGTTTTCTTGGACAATGGCCGTTCAATTTATTCGCAGCGCGGCGTCGTCGTCGTCTGAACTCTGATACTTTAATTACTTTTCCTTGCGACCGGCTCGGTGATTTATAAGTTCTAATCCCGTCCGGCGAGTTAGAATGAAAAGATATCGGATATCGTCCGGCGAAAGTTCCCGGTGCCGTGTTTATCCAGGATTTACCGCGTGCCAGCAGTATACGTTCGAAACTCGACTGTTGCAACGAGTTTATTCTTCGAATGAAATATTCGACAAACATTTATTCGGCGCGCGCTCGCCGTTCGCGTCATCTGCATAATTTATCGACACGATAAGTTTGTGCGCAGGAATGCAGATGCAAGTCGCCATATTTTATTAACGCTCCGCAGCGAGTCCATCCGGCCTTGTAAACAGCCCTTAATTCCCCTCAGACTCGATCAAACATTATTTACCTCCAACTCGCGGAAACTGAAAATCCCTTCTTCGCGAACACGCTTCTTTATTATTCGGAGAACTGAAAAAAAAGAACTACTCGTTCCAATCTTTGTAACTGCTTTTGGCTCTCGACGGATTCCCGTTTCCGCGCTTCGCCCATAAAGTCGCGAGTCCTCGAGAAACTCGATCCGCCTCGAACTCGATGAACTTGTCGCGAAAGCTTGTCGACTCTCGACGGTTTGAACCTTTTAATCCACCTTCTCATTATCTCGAAAAGTTTCGCCGGAATTTCACTGGGACGGCCGCGATCGATTCGAGAGCGCGCGCCGCGTAGAAATCGGAGAATTTTTCAAAAGCCTTTGCCAAACCGTGAAGCTCGAGCGCATTTCAAAGCGAGGATCGACGCTTAGTAAATAGGATTTCAGTTTGAATTTATTTAATAATCCTCTCGTAAACACAACTACTCGCTCGCGTCATGCTGCCGAACGATTTTCGATGCGGAGCTTTAATTACACCGACGACTACGGAATTAATTCTCCTGACCGTCAATGAGTACCCGGAAATAATCCCTTTTTACGTGGAATTATCCGTATTACACTCGACTCCGGCTCGAGACTGACGCTCGTTTCAAGGAGCGCCTCGTTGCTCGGTGGGAACAATTGAAGAACCGACTGTGGAAAATGTGTCAGAGTTCGCCAGACCGGCGAATATAGATTTCTACGTAGAAAATTCAATTGAAATTCTCTCGATGCTTCTTGACAAATATACAGCAACGAAATTGATCGTATGAATATATTATTTTAAACAATCTTCTATTTGACACCTTTTCAGAGTATTGCTATCTGAAGCGAAGATATGGCATCTCTGATAAATAACATTTGACATGTGCTTGAAAAATTTGCAGTTGGTTGGCTCTACCAGAGTCACTCTATTTATTGAACTAGCACATCGGTAAAACAATAAAATGTCATTAGTAGATTAATTAAAAAACAGCTAATACCACAAGAAGTTTGATTGTATAAAATGAAAAAAAAGCAAACGTTAACAAAAGGGAGGTGTTTTGATACTCCCTGTTGTACCCGTCTGTTTTACAAAAGCACGTCAACCGTGACACGTGTCATGTATTGTTTAAAACGAGACACAGGCAACATTGTTCAAATTTTTGCTTTGTTTTGTCGGTTGGATCGAATGCTAACAAGTACCTTCAAAACTTCAATTGCTGTTCGTGAAAACATATACAAGTAGACGCTATCCCCCTCTGGTCAGACCCGTCGCACCGAAACAACTGCGCCTTATTTAATGAAATTTCTGGATCTTGTCAGAGAAATCTTATTGTAGTATTTGTATTCATGAATTATCCTAATTTGACCCCGAATTTTATTTATTTATATAGGAAAAAAATAAAAAATTAGTTACCTTTAGAAGAATAATGGTACACTCGCGAAATAAGTATACATACTGAATAAATAATACATTGAAATAGGTGTTGAATAGAATAGTCAAACAATATACCCCCAAAGACAAAATTTCACCTGTTAACTGTGTATGACAAGTATACTAATCATGTAGAAATGGCATTTTTTGGTGTTATGACGAGTATTCTTGTTACGCGAAAAAAGTAATTACCATGTGCTATTTAAATTAAAATTCTAGTGACAACTAAAACATGTTCGTAAATTTCAGACATTTTAGAATATTATGAGACAGGAACGAAATAAGAAAAAAAAACTAAAAATTTTGTCCATGTACTTGATTTTCCTTATATTTTTTAAATAATGAACGTTTAAGTTTTTGTCGATAATATCAATGAATTTGAGCAATAAATTATTCATTTTTCAAAAAATCAACTGCTATTTCGTTATAATTTAATTCAATTTTACAGCAGCTGTATATACTCTGTGTTTGGCGAGTATACTCGTCATCCCTTCATTTTTGCGACACAACATAGGTACACACTTTTAAGATACGACTACACAGCTAACAGGTTAAATGAATTCCAGTTTTGCGACCTTGTCAATTTTTTAATGTATTGAGTAACAAATTCGTTAATCGTCGCAATTGTTACATACATGGCTAACTGCCATAAAAATTAGGCATTGGAAGACTGGGAAAAAGTGTTATAGACCGATGAATCGAAGTTCAAAGTGTTTGGGTCCAATCGATGTGTTTTAATTCGCCGAAAAGTTATTGAAAAGTTAACTGACAACCGTGTGGTGCTCACTGTTAAACATGGAGATCGTTCTGTGATGGTATGGGAGTGTTTTGGGAATAACATGGCGGGAAATTGATTGAAAATAAACGATATTTTAAGAAAAGAAGCATATTTGAAGTTCCTGTTTGAGAATGCGATTTCATCCGGACCCCGAATAATTGGAAATAATTTTACATTCATGCACGATAATGACCCGAAACACACTGCAAAAATATGTAGAGATTATTTACAGAAACTGCAAGAGAATACTAATTTAAAAATAATGGAATGGCGATCGCAGTCTCCTGATCTGAATCCCGTAGAAAAACATTGGGATCACTTGAACAGACAAGTCCGAAAACGGTGTCCAGTCAGAAAAACATTTGTGAAAAATTTTACTATCCGAATGGAACCTTATTGATAGAGAAATAATGAAAAAATGAATGGCCAGGATGCCATGACTTATAAACGTGATCATAAAAGCGGGCGGTGGATATGTAGATGAGAAGAAGATATAATAACTTTTTATTATTATTGGTGAAATATTTAATGAATTATTATTAAAATATGTTCTCTAATACTATACAAACTAGAATACACAAAATTTAATCACATTTATCAAAGATTTCATAACTTTTTTTAGGTAGTTATAAGAATTAAGAAAGTGTCCACATACTATTGAGCGGCAGTGTACTCCCAAACTTCTGATCCCTTTCTCACAATCAGACTGCCTATACACTTAAAAATTTGTACTACAAGCGAAGTTCTACAGAACTGTAACATTATATCGACCGAAGCAGAACTTCTTCTCGACCAAATTTACTGCGAATCATCGATTTCGGTTTGCTCGACGAATCACGATGGGAGTAGGAATTTCGTGGCATCCTGTACATCATAGCATGCGCAGCATAATTCTCGGTTTCTTCGGACAAACGGGACCAGTGTTTTATCGTCCGAACGAGCCGGGTGAAATAGCACGGGCGAGAAGTATCGAAGATTCGATTCGAGCAGAAAGAACGAGGCCAGACGACGACGGTCGAGGACGGAAACTCGAGTATAATGGGCGAATCTTGCGCAAAACTGAAATGATTGATGGAACGGAGACGGAAGGGCAGGGGAGAGAGGGGAGGGGTGGGCAGCGGGGTAGAAACGGCTCGAGGAACAAAAGGGCGAGAGGAAGTAGTTATGCTTATGTACAGAGTAGGTCGACACCTAGGATGCCTCGAAAGCAGTTAACTCGAATGCTTCCGATAATAGTGATAGTGCCGGGGAGTCATCAACCGGCTGCCTCCGGTTAATGAGTTTTCCAGCCTTTCCTGCTGACAGACATTTGTCATCGCTCGACTTGGACCGAGCAATTTTCTTCCCATCGTTCGAGAACGGCTCTCACGATCCTATCGGTAAATAAGTGGACGAGAAATATCGATGCGCATGCTCAGTCGACCGAGTTACAATACACGGGCGAATAGTGAGGAGCAAGTCGAATAATGAGGTGATAAACTGGATCGTTAGGAAATTATGAATAGATCTTCCATGCTCTGACTGTCCCTTTTTACGATTACTGAGTGATAATTGTAGGTAATTAATGAAACATGACTGCACGTCTAACAGATTATTTTGTGTGTACTCAACTACATGGTGGACATCTAGTATCTTTGCTTAAGCTTCCATAACTCCTCTAAAATTGTGATAAATAATATACAATTTTGAAGGAACACTTGTTGTCTATCTAAATCTATGAACGAATTTAATTTATTCGAACTAATTGTTTAATTATCGTTATGTTAAGAGACAATATGACATGAAGAAAGATGGTGGACCTCTCCAAATAGTTCTCAATGTGCACAATAATTCCATGGATATATTGATTTATGTTTGAAACATATCGCTCATTTGCAGCAGCAACGGCATATCTCAAAAGTTGCTATTTTTGAGCTATTGGTATAGAAACAACTGTTTTTGTTTATACTTTATTCTGGTAGAACTATGTAACTAAGCTTCTAACACTCACCATGAGAAGATAGTTCTTGAAGACAGATGTTCTCATAGAATCGCAGTGATTCGAAATATTCAAACTCGATTTCCCTAAAATTGATCTTTTTGTCTTATGTCATTGTTGCAGCAAATAAGCGATATGTTTCGCCAGATATACCACATTATAATATACTATTTAAAGAAAATTTCATTATCCTTCAAGTACTTGTGCTATTTCCTATAATTATTGCAACACTATTGTCTCACAGAATTTTATGACAATCTGCAGTATTTCATTGAATGAAATCTAAGGTGACCGCAAGGTCAGTCGACGTGTTAATTTAAATTTGCTTAATGCCCAGTGCACGGAGAATTTCGAAAATTCAGAGGTCCCAGGGTGTGTTGTCAAAAGTTTCCCGGGAATTCCCGAAACTTTCCCCGGTTCTCGAAAACAGGTCTTAAAAAGTTTCTCCGTTTCCGAGGGAGCGGGATCTTGATATATTCCCGCGTGAAATTCGAACGCTGTATTGTCGGCGCTCGTCCAACTTCGCAATTATTCTATTTCGGTTAGGCGAAATCAGATAAACTTGTATCTTGCTCGGAGATCTGGGTGAACGAACGATATCAGCGCGGAATAATTTTCCCACGTAATAAATTTACGATATCTCGGCTATTTGTATCAATAACCATGCATCATAATGTATCATCGTTGAATCGCTATGCTACAGTTATACGATCGCAACTTCACTGATAAGGCTTCGGGTTCATTTGAATAACGCGTCTTCGATCTGCGCTTCATAGCCCTAGAATCGTCTTCAAAGCATATAAAATTAGTTCAAATTATACTGTGCAAGCAGAGCTTTGATTCAAATTAAATTATACAATTCAAGTACTCCTACAATTGAAACGAATTCTACTGTGACAGATATGCCAACCTGCAATCCAGTTGAATATAAAATTTTTTAGTTGAAGATACCTCTAACAGTTTCGAAGACACGGGGGTTGATGCAAATAGAACACCCTCATTTTCAAAACACTGAAACAATTAAGCAGCCGTCATCACGCACATTACTGCAATGGAACATTCAATTTATTTCCCGTTTTATCTCCAAAAATTCTTCCACACACCGTGAACGAATTTTCTAAAAATGTCTGTGCACAAAGGGTCAACTAAATCCCGTACTATTTCCTGGTCAAACCAACCGACTAACGCTTCCAGTTTGTAACACCATTCTTTTAACAACATCGTTTCAAAGGAAAATTGTGTTTTCAATCAAACAATTCGATTTCACGGGAATGTCTGAATAACGGGAGAGCAGGCGATGAAAAAGCGCACGGATCAGGATGGAAAACCGTGAAGCGGAAACGTCACCGGAATATGTAATCCGGCTTCCGTTCGATATGCAGAATACCCGGTCGGGTCAAACTAATCACTCATCGGTTCACGGGGCCATAAACGATTCTATGGGTTTCGTGGCGAAGGCCGATTAGTAGATTTGCCATGCAGCCGGGTTCGCGAATACCCCATTAGAGGCGCGTGCACACGGACAATGGCTGACCGTATGCAAAGACGGTCCCCCGAATTCTACGTAAGTGAACGGCGGGCTGATCAATGGGAATCCTATATTTCGAGGGAAACACTATGTCATCCTGTGGAACTCTGCGCGTGACGCGGTCCTTTCCACTTTGAAGTGGATTAATGCTTGACACGACCGATGTTATTGCGCGAGCAGACGCGTTACAACGTGTTCTATCAGCAAAATGTACGCGTCAAGATTTATTAGTGAGGTTACATCACTTTTACACGAGTGATTAAGAGGACTCGTTCACCTGGATACCAGAGACAAGATTGATTTTGTGTCGTATTTTTGGAAATATGAAGCCTGGGGAGCGCTTTACCGTGGTTTCATGCTGTGATTGTCAATAGTAACGATGGTACAGTAATTTAAAAAGAATTGTGGGGTGGTGAAGAGGATAGTAAGTGAGTTAGGATGGATAAGATTTTAACAATGAGTATGAAATTTCTCTCAAAAATAGGGAGAATTCAATTCTTATGCTATGTACTGCGTGCCTGGTTAACTGTAATGTTATTGATATTTGAAGGGTAAAGGGGAAAAAACAAGGAATGTCATAAAACAGTTTCATTGATCATTCAATTTTTAGTACTTTAGTGCATCAGTAAAGGAACAAGGTCCAATGAATGTAACTGTATTGTTCATGACATAAAGTTATACTCTAATTAGGTGACAGAAAAGAAATGATCGAAAATGTAACGGTTTTACATTATTTTAATTTTTCTTTCAAGTTGAACACTGCAGAATAAAAATGGGCATATCCTCTTCTTTCCCCTTACCCTTTATTTGATTTAGCTCACGAAGTTCCTATTGCTGCCTGTTACGTCCCGCACACCGCAATTCACTGTTGAATTTCGCGGGGTCGTAAATTCAGCTTACGCTCGATCGCGACGATGATGTTGGGACGTGGCTGATATAAAATTAATTATAATCAGCCTAGATCAGGATAAAAATAGGTTGGCGCTCGTTGTAATGTACTGTATTCAAAACTTGACAAGAAATGTAATGATGATGCAATGTAGAAATGTTTGTGTACGGTCGCTGCTTGGTTGAAATTCTCTGGTCTGCTAAAGCTGCGGGTCTTTATACTAGTTTTTGGTAGCTTGGTGCGACCAATCAGCGTGCAGTGCATCGCCGATCGCCCATGTCGCACTCGTGTACCTGAGGATGTGGTAGCCGGACGGAAAAACCCAAAGGGTCGCGCCGGTAGGTCTATGGCGCCTAATATAAATTTAACGAAATTCGGTCTTTGGGACCGAACACTGCCAAAATTCACTGTTTGTCGATACAGCTTTTTTTAGTGATAGCTCGTATAGTACGGTACCGCATACTGAGGAACATTATACCAAAAAATATTTATACAGGATAATTACTACTTAGGTCAGTATTGAGTGTAAACGTATTATATTATTTATGATATCGTAACATGTTCACTGTCACAGTGAAAACGGCCGTATCTAGGCGGACACGCCAGAACATCGCGCTTTAAATATGAATAGCGATTTTTTATCATTGAGTTTCTATTTTATATTATTGTTAGAATATTTTCCTGTTCAAAATTTAATATGAATTGAAAGTGATTTAACTAAATTAGATTAGAGATCACATGTCAATTCATCGATCGATTCAAAAACATGAAACGCGTGACACACGTATAAAACAAAAAGTAATTTTTATCATACTCATAAATGAAAAATTCTCTACTAAAAAATACAGTTTGATGCATAAACATCCTGTTCTGCGGTGTTTCTGTTTTTTAAAACATTTTCACTGGAGTTCGGGTTATTTTCAAGCGGGAAGCGCACGATACTTGGCGCAATAACGCATAGCGTTGGAATCTCATTTAAACGGTTGCAAAATATTTATTAACGCGCTTTATTCGACGGTGTAGTATAAAAATGAGCGTAATGGTTATCGCGGCTGATATACGGGCCGAGAATGTAATAAACCAGAAATATTTGACAGCGTTACGAGGTCACGAGAGAGGCATGGAAAACGTGTTACATTGCTTTATACCGCGTGAACGTGAACGTTATGCCACGTAAGAAATCGTGACTGTAATGTTTCGACGTTACAACGCGCGGTGAAACATGTAATATCATCTTATTCACGAAAACTTCAGCCGGTGATATTCCGTCGAATCCTTTCCTACCCGCCTGAAATTCCGTAGGCCCATTTTTCCGCGTGAACTGTAAATACATCAACGTGACCCGCATCCGTGCTTGCGATGGAAGCGCTGCTGGAACCCATAAATTGGGTCAGCCATTCGAATTCACGCGAATTTCGATCCTGACAAAGAAATGATTTTGCTCCAGAAGCTGTTTCGATCGAACTACAATTTGTGAGTCATGGTAAAAATATTTTTGAAATTAAAGTTGCGACGAATATTTTTGTACGTACACGCCTATTTGCACAATTATGTTCGAAGTAGCTGGGACACCATGTGACAAGTCACTCGGAAGACATAGTCAGCGTTTTTAAAATTAATGCGAAATTGCTGACTCACCGTTTCATCATTAAACAACCGCAACGCGAACGCTTTACTTAGGCGACATTGTTGCACGATACGATCATAGTAGACGCGTTGCGCTGATCGAATATTTAGGAGGTTGGGTACTGCATTTGCAAATTTGCGGTTGTTCTGTACATTTTGCTCATACCTAGAGTTTTTCGCGGTGGCTAGGTTGTGAAAACAGATTATTGGTAGATGTTATTGTAAAATTCGATACAACACATCAGTCGATTTTATGTAATTCTATGTATAAAAATTCCTTGGCTGTACTCGTCAAAAACTACGTGTTCATAACATTTCATTGTAATCGAGAGTGAATGTGTGGATTCCAATTTCAGCGTGGAATCGTTCCACTTATTTGATAAACAATAATCATATTTTCAACACTCTGTATGACACAGTGAAAACAGTCATTCATAGTCAGGCTTAACTCAGAACGTAAACCACAGAATTCTCAAGAATTTCGGATCAAAATAAGTCCTCAAAAAACTCTTCGTTGCATCAACCTTTTTTGTAACATCTACAGTCGATTTTCCGTAGGTTAGTAAAAGTGTTCGATAGAACCGCAGTTGATTTTCCATAACTTGGTGAAACTGTCCGTAACACCCACAGTCAATTTTCCATAACTTGGTGAAATGTTCCATAACATTCGCAGTCATTTTCCATAACTTGTTGAAATTTTCCGTAACATCTGTCGTCGATTCTCCATAACTTGGTGAAATTTTCCGTAGCATCGACAATCGATTTTCCATAACTTGGTGAAATTGTCCGTAAGATCCACAGTCAATTCTCCATAACTTAGTGAAACTTTCTATAACAGTGACAGTCGAGTTTCCAGAAGTTAGTGAAATTTCCCGTAACATTCAGTCGATTTTCCATAACTTGGTGAAATTGTCCGTAACATCCACAGTCAATTTTCCATAACTTGGTGAAACGTTCCATAACAGTGACAGTCGAGTTTCCATAAGTTAGTGTAATGTTCCGTAACATCCACAGTTAATTTTCCATAATTTGGTGAAATGTTCCGTAACATCGACAGTCAATTTTCCATAACTTGGTGAAATTTTCCATAACATCTTCAGTCGATTCTCCATAACTTGGTGAAATTTTCCGTAACATCGACAGTCGATTTTCCATAATTTGGTGAAATTTTCCGTAACACTGACAGTCGAATTTCCATAAGTTGCTGAAATTTCTCATAACATCTTCGGACGATTCTCCACAACTTGGAGAAAGTTTACGAACTAAATTGCGCGGTCAGGCTCGAAGGAATTCGGTGGGCGAACAACCGAGATTAAATCGACACAGCAACGATGCAAACGCAGGTGTGTTGTTGATTTTCAGGTCTTCCGTGTTTACGAGAATGCGTATCCACGCACGCGGTTATGCGACCCGAAACACTGGCCCCAGGCCATTTACATTGTCAACGGAGAACGAGAAAGCAAACGAAGTGGGCGATATGATTGCGTCGTGGTGGAACGATACGGCGACCCCGAGCTGACAGGACAAAGGCCAGGATTACCTTTATGTTTCTGGTTAATACGTTCTTTGCTGCAACCGTCAAATCCGAGGGTTGACCTTATCAACCCTGAGGAATCATCAACCCCTAAAATTAACTCGAACAACCAAACGATCGATAGATCCTTTTCTTTCGAGGTCGTGCTGATTCGACGTTTTGAAGTGATCCATGCGCCCTGGATTGATCATTCGTGACAACTTGACTGAGTATAGAGTCTGCCAGAATGTTTCCAACCGAATTTTATATTACATATATTAAATGCTGAATAGCAGAATAGAATACTGATCTTGAATTCTGAATAGTTCCAATAAACGTGGATTTATGGTAGCTTGTATAAAGACGACAGCTTTTTAAAGAAATCCCTGTCGTGAAACATATAGAATTCATGTGTCGTCTCACTAATTTTCTTAATCAAAAATTGAAACCAGTTCCTTCAATGTCACTGCTTCTTATTAACTTTGACAGGTCGTTATTATGTACTTCTACGTTTCAGCATACGATCGTACTCGAATTTCAGAATGTACTCACACATTCTCTGCCCTGTACATATCAATTTTTGGATGATATTAAACGCAATATAGTTTCATTTTGCATGCGCTCGTAAAAGTGAAAAGGATGATGTTGATTTCGGGTCGTTGTGACCCGCCGACTATTAACGTTATTACGGCGGGAATTCAATTCCGGTCGAATAAACGATCGTTTATGCGATCTCTAAACAGATGAAACTGGCTCGCGGGGGGCAAACTTCGCGTCCGTAAATTACCCAGCCAGATTCAGCATAAATCCATCTCGATAATAGCGACGATTGTAGCCATTAAAAGCGGCAATGTGCATTAAGTTCGCCGGGGTAACAGAGGCGGCTGATTTCCAGCCAGGATTCACGCCGTTTCAACGTAGAAACATCGCGGAATTGCCGGAAAAACGTTTCCATCGATTCTCATGCGATGTATCAAACTTTTTTCCTCTGAAAACCGGGCCATGTACTCTCTAAAAATTTCAGTTTCTGCCCCTTTTATTAATTATCCCGAGAAATTTTCTTCTGGTTTCATATGAAGGGTTCGGGGAAAAAAACAAAAAATTGAGAAAATCAATTCTTAATTCTTTAGTCCACCAGTAAAGAGACAAGATTCAGGTAATTGAACTGTATTACTTATAACATGAGGTTATACTCAAATTAAGCAGCAGGAGAAAAATAAGTATAGAAATAATTGTTTCACATTACTTTAATATTTTTCAAGTTGAACACTGTAGAATAAAAATGGACGTTCCTTGTTTTTGCTCCTTGCCCTTCATTTATTCTCCCGAGTAATTTGCTCCTAGTTTCAATGAATCAGGTATTCTACCATTTCTAAGAAATTTTTAAATTTGTACAATAACTTACGCGTCAAGTTTTATTTTTTGATTCTTTTATTTATTGCCTCAAGCAATTTACTCCCAGTGTCGATGAAATAGATGTGTCATATAATTTCTGGAAATATTCATTGTTCCTGCAATAACTTGAGTCTCGAATTTCGGTTTTTGATCCTTTTACGTATTGTCTGAAGGAGCTTGCACCTAGTTTCACCGTCACGGCCATCACATCATTTCCAGGAGGTGTCTGCTGAATAATCCGCAGAAGTAACACAGCAATTTCCCGGTCCAGGAGCTGTCTGTGTAAACGAAACCTCGATTCTCCGTTTCTTCCTTGCTACTTGAAATCCGTGACGCCGGTTACGGTTCCCCGAGTCCGCCTGAATATTTTAGAAAAATGCATGCTTCAAAGCATCCTGTCGTCCTGCATTTCACCTGCTATTTCCGAATAAAACGTGAACCGCGTCGCGATGCTCGCTTGTTTCGCATTGTATGCGTTATGCTCGTTCGAGCTGAGTACTTTTTCAATGGAATAGATTTTTACGCGAACCGCCAGACAAAGGTATCGGGAACAGGGGGATGTAAAATGGCTGAACCGAGAAACATACAGGTTCGTTTGAATGCATGAGTGTTCATTGATACTCGGTTTAGTGAGCCGATCGAGAGACTCTGAGCCCCGTTTCCGGTTCATGAAATCGATTATACGTCTTGACGACGATCACTCGGCTGACACTAATATTCTGAACAATAAAATATTTTTTTTTTCAAAACATGAGCAACGTTGACTAATTTATAATAAGGTATTTGATTCTGTTCATAAAAACACTGGTGAATTTCATATTTCCGATGCGTCTCCACTCAGGAAACATTTACTAACATAACATTCTGTTCCTTCGAAATCGTATAATTTTTTTCAATGACACCAACAGCTTCGAAAATATTGTCACAGAAATGTTGAAATAGGACATCCTCCATGTAAGAAAAGTAATAATAGAGTGGTCCAAGCACATTTTTTGCCGAATCGAACGTTGATGGAAGAAGGTATGTATCTTGAATCACGTCTCGATTCGATGGTTTTGAATCATCGATCAGTTTCATTAATCACGACAACTCGGTTTATCTCGAGACTCGAACGAGCGTGAAACGCAACGCTTTCTTGGGACTAAAAGCTCGTGAATGACAAGAGATTTATTCTCAGCGGTTCCCCTCCAACGATACGACACACAACTTAATCGTAAATTGTTCCCTACCGCAGGAGTCTTTCGACACCAGTCGGACAGGACATTTATCCTCCGACTTCTCTATAGTCTCATGATTTATGATCTCGAATCGTTTTCATCGAGTCACTTGATTTTCGATAGCAGGTTGTCACAGAGGCTTCTCGAATCCACGTAAGATTTTCAGGCGTTCAGACTCAGGTCTGAAATTCTGCGATTCCTTATTCATTTCGATGAGTGCATAGTGCCTACCAAAAGTTTCTAGCCACCCTATAATCATATCATGTCTATACGGTAGTAGTGTTTAAAGAAATAAACGATACATCCACGATTTCAAGAAGTGACAGGGCTGAATCTTTTGCAATAAACGAGCCACGATCTTTCACCACCAGCCTTAAATATTTCTCACATTTTTTATTGCTATGCCATTGTTCATAACACCATCTTAACACGTTCACTACCACAGTGAAAACTGTCATATCTGGTCAGACACGCTATAATATGTCAATAAAATGTCAAAACTCTCATTAAAACGTTCGCTACCATGGTTCATTCGAGAAAAACGTCCACCACAGCTCACGCTTTATTTTTATCAGTTATCTCTGTCACGCATGTGTGACGTCGAGCTCTCAAAACAAAATCGACGCGTCACACATACGTGACGCTGAGGGCGAACGCGTTAAAGACCCTGCAATCCTGCGTAACCTCAGAGTGAAGTAATTCTGCATAAAAGAAGCGGTGGGCATAAATCTTCGGCAATAATCGAGTCCAGATCATTCACTACTAATTTTCAATTTTTCTCACATTTTCGTCCCGCCGCCATGTTCCATTGTACCATCTAAAAGAACACAAAGTTCTACATAATTAGACACAGTAGCTCGTTCAACATTTGTCCGGGTGCTACGTGTTTACTCCCGGACAAAAGAAGAATTTTCAAACAGGAGCACTGAGAATGTTGGATAAAATTCATTTGCAAAATTTTATTGCCCCCCGGTCCGCTAGCAGCTCTGTTTCTCCACGCGTTCGGACGTTTATTAAATCCCGTTTCTTTGTCTCCGCCGCCTTTATTCCCGGAACAATGGCGCACACCTGGTCGATCCTGGAACACGTGAAAAATTTCGTCAGCTGGACCGCGTGTGAAGAACTTTTACTCATTCGAGCTCAGTGCAAATCACCCCCTCCACGCGGGCCCTTCATGAAATTAAACCGGGCCGAAAGAATCCTTCGATGGACGCCAGCGAGAGAAAGAGGCGGTGAATCTCGGGGGATGGCGAACGCTTGCGTTTGCTGAATTCGACCGCGAAAGCTGAAAGCCGATCGGACATTTTCCTCCTTCGAGGAAAATAAAGCGCTGCCAAACGTTTATTAAATGAGAGTTTGATACGATCGCCCCTCTGCGTCGCTCCGATAAGCAGCTGCGAGCTTGATTTATCGGAAATTAATATTCTGCGCGACCAAAGTCTCGAAAACACCATGCCATGTCCTTCTCAAAGACTTTCATAGCTCCAAGGAGTACCAGAGAACGATTTTCTTGGAAAGTAACAGGATTAGAGATACGTGTGTTAATTGAGACAACTGAGAGATATTCTTTCGATCAATTTCTGTATTGCACTTGGAGGAGTATTCTTCTGAGCATGTCGTAAGCCATTCCAGAACTTCACTTTTGATTCTACTATAGGCTTGATCGGTCTAATATAATAGGATTATAAATCAACTAATGAGGCCATGTTGTGTTAAAGAATTGTTCATTTTGAATTTCGGTGAATCTTTTGAATAATTACAGTGACTCACGAAATTGATCAAATGAATATGTTAATTGAAAATTGTTTCATTTCATACTTTTTCAGGATGTCGATATTTGAAGGCAGGTTAGAATATCTTAAACACGCCTTTAGAACTTGTAGTTAGTCGGTTATACTTGAATGAAGGAAAAACAGTAATTATGAGAATATTTGATTAACTTTGTGAGTCAGTATAATTTACTACAGCGCAAGTCTCTGGTTGATTAAACATATTTAGAATATTTTCATCGGTTCAGTCACGTCAGAAGTCTCAAACAATTTGCGCCAAGGTTTCATCCCTCATCAAACTCAACACATTCACAGACATTAACCCTTTGCACTCCAAGTATGCCTCTCAGGCACTCCGTTGGTTTATCAATTTTATCTACTAATTTCTAAATACCATATAAAAAATGAAATATTTTTTAACACGTACAACTAAGTAAAGCGTAAATAAAAATAAAAATCAAAGTAAATAAATTCGTAAACATTTATAATTTTTTCTTTTCAAATGAAAACCTATGGGTTTCAAAAATTTACGCCAGAAAAGTGTGCTGGAGTTGCTGGTCGATCGTATCAAAAAATGCTTGGAGTGTAAAGGGTTAAATTCAAAATTGAAAAATTAGAATTGACTTCAATGGTATGATTAATTCTATAATTTTGCCCGAAATTGGTAAGATCGAGAGATCGTTAACGAGTCCGTCCAAGACGTAAGAAGCTGCACGAGCGAGATTGGCTAAAGTGGATTAATGCTGGCGCAGAATTGAGCAACGAGAACGATGCTCGTTGCTGAAACTAGCCGTGGACTCGAGGGACGGAAAGGGTTTCCGAGCTACGGAGATAGAGTCCCGTGTTCTAAGAAGCTGTCCCCGAACGAATTCGGGAAATGAACAGGGGTTAGCTGAAATGATCTTGACTTATGGTTTCGGGGAACTCTGGAGGGATATCGTGGTTATCGTGGCAGCGTGCTTCCAGACGTTGCACGTCCGAATGTCTTCTACTTTAAGGACTCTCATGATTTATCGAAGCGAAGAAATAGGATTTATAATTTTTAGAGCTCAGAAGGTTGATGAAGAGGGTGCAGACGATGTAGGAAAATGACAGAAGTAATTTTGAATCCTTTCGCTACGGTAGCCTTCAGCCGACGATATGTTATGAACTACGCATTTTACCAGTATGAAGAACAAAGTGAAATTTACACAAAAAATTTAACTTGGAAGTCATAAAGCCCAATAAGCGATTTTTCCTCTTTTAGCTAATATAATTGGTACGAGTAGAAAAAGCGTTAAATTGCAGAGTGTGCTGAGTACCCACAAGCTGCAGTACTGAATTTTTTATCTTGCAGAATGCATGGCTCTGCAATTGTGTATTTTACTGATTAATAATTTTCTCTTGGATCTAAATATTCGTAAATATACAGTGGCGGACGGAAATATTCGTACAGTGAGGAAATTATAAAAGAGATAATTGTAACTTGTTAAAATTAGTTAGTAAATTGAGGAATGTAAACTTTATTTTTTTTATATATGTTTATGTTGAATATTACTTGAAATGTTGTACAAAATTCATTGAAATAAAGTTGTTCATTTACAAGTTACAATTATCTCTTTTATAATATCCTCACTGTAGGAATACTTTCGTCCCCGCTGTATGTATTTCTATCTTTACGTGTTCCTATGTTATAATGTGGATGTAGATCGAAACACGAGTCTTTGTCTAGAATGTAATATTTTCTAAAACTACATGTGGTTTGTTACAGGAGGTCCATGGAATAGCAACGCAACGATGATCACTATGAAGTTTTTTCGCGTCGTGTTGGCGCTCTTAGGAGGCACGCATGTCCTTTGCGCTCAACCATCGGCTACGCCTACAGTGAAAAGTGCTGGTAAGCGATCAATTATTCAATGTTCCCACAAAAAGCTCTCTAAGATCCAGAATAACTAAATATATCGTAAATAAATAAAAACTTCCCTTAACGAGACAAAAATTCATCGCATAAAAGTCGGATATTTAATTCGCATGTTCGTTCTAAAAATTAATCTCCAATCACAGCGTCGCGATATTCGCCTCTAAATAACAGAAAATCCTGTGTAAACAGTTTACAAAGCAACGGTAGGCCGAAGATTTATGAAAATCCATAATTAACGACGCTTCGTCTCTTGCACGGCGCAGCTCGTTCGAATAATCAAATCGACTTATAACGAGATCATCGCGATGTTCGCGGGGAAATAACCGAGGATCGGGCTGAGAGGAGCTTGCAAGCTGCTTCGAGCGAAGGATTCATCGAAATCCATATTTTATGGTGGCTTACTCGTGACACAGTGTTCCCGTAGGCTCCAACGGCCGCCATTAGAACCGCGCTGGCTTTCTATGTAATTAACGACTATCCATCCTCTCGTAATTATGAAGCCGTGAGAGAAGGGAGGAGCGGTAATGAAATCTGTATGTGTAGAACGAGGATGGGTCCGTCAAGAAGACCGACGAGTGACGTGTTCGCATTGTAACGACGTAATTATGCGACTCTCTGTTTGACATCTGTCAGACGGCTCGACGGTTTTGCACAACGAACCGACACGCTGCCGTTCAACTCGTTTTCTCTTTGCTCGCCTCTTTCTTTCCTATCCTTTTGCTGCATAATATTTGCCCTTTGACGAGCCTCTGATTGTGATTCATTTTTCTTTCACACGGGATTGCTTGGAAAATTTGTTTTTTAATGGTTCAGCAAGAGAAGAGGTGATGGCCCTGTAAGAAGTTTGAAAGCTTATTTTACGAATTTTTCAAAGGTGTCCATGTCGAGGGATATTGACCTGATGTCTTTGATACTCGATGGTTAAAATTATTTGAATGGGTGTCTAGAAGAAAACGTAAAAGCAATTCATTGCTCACTGTAGCAATTAAAGAAGCAGCTGGTATAACATACACCCTTCTTCCAATTTGAAAAATAAATAATAATCGAACAATGAGAAAGCAATTTATTAACTGCAAACCCAAAATTGCGTATAAAAATCATTGTTTTTGACACTAGCATGTAGGAATTCCACAGAAAACCACTTTCGAAAAATTTGTTACATACGCCCTTCTTCTAGACACCCATTCATTTAATATAGTATACATTATCTATACGGATTGCATCGATATATTACAAGTAATAAAGAATAGGGTTTAAGGGTCCATGAAATCTGAAATTGTGGGTATAACATAAAACAAGAATTGGGTCAATGGACGCATATGATCCTTCCAGTGTAAAGGCCATATTTTTTGGAAAGCTCGCAATAACTCTGGAAGATTTTCACCCTTTCCATTGTAAATGTGTTTATTCTCTCTTGCTTTAGTAATTCGTCCAATTTCTGAATTTTAAGGAGGATCTAATTAATTTTTTAATTCCTGAGTGAGTTTCAAGGCTGAATGGCTTCGATAGGAGGCGCACGATCGATAGACCGCTGGTTTCAGCCAGTTTCCATTGAATATGCTTTAATTCCCGCAATTTCGTGCGTAATCGAGCGAATCAGCTCGACGTGGAATTTTATTTTGCGAACGATGAGCCTCGTGCTCTATCGCCGTCGGTTTCATCATGATCAATCTCCGTTACCATTCTCTAATTTCATTTAACATATCTTCCACGAAATAAATTCCATTTTGTTTTATGCAGAGTGTTAAAAAAAGGGTGCGACACTCAAAGGGTTTACAGTAGCCATCGTGAGGAGTAAAAAATGTTTAATCAACATAGGTCGTAAAAGCAATCCTTTCGGTGTAAAATCAACTTTTATTATTTATTAGCATTCGATATCATGAGTGAGACACTTCGTAACACAAGGAATGTAGAGTGGCCCCTTCGATCACCTAACTTGAATTCTCTGTTTTTTTCTTTTTGTGGGACACTTCATGACTTTGGTCTACTCATCGCTGATAAATAATGTGCTCGACTTACGACAACGAATAGAAAATGCGTGTCGTACAATACGTGGCACGGAAGGGACATTTGAAAATGTACGTCGATCTATGATCCGCAGATGTGAGGTTTGTGTAGCATGAAAGGAAGACATATCGAGCATCTACAATTATGAAGATTTGTACTACAATTGCGTCTATGAAGTGTGTAAACTCAACGTGTTGCGAATAGACTCAGTTCAGATGTCGAACGCTAATAAATAATAAAAGTTGATTTTACGCCGAAGGCATTGCTTTTAGGACCTATATTGATTAGACATTTCTTACTCCTCTCGGTGAATACTATATGCTCCTTAAGTATCGTACCCTTTTTTTCAACATCCTGTATATTGTAATAATTGTATTTTTGAAGCTCCTAAACTGGTCCGTGACGTAATCGGTATACACAAAAGCTCGATCGAAGGTGTCATAACTCTGGTCCTTAAGATTTCGTAAAGAAACGATATTGGCCCGTAAAGCAGCGGTAATATATCGAGTAATATTCGAGGAGAAACGGGCGCGAAACAAGACGCGAAATGAGAATAAACGCGATAAATTCCTCCCGTATATTCGTCATGCGCGCTAAACGGACGGAATTTCGTGTCTTTCCGTTTTATTGAAAACCGATACATCGATGCGTGGACCAGCACGGACGAAAACCTTGTACCTGCATCGAATTTCTCTTAGCTTCCCGTGTCATCCGGTTCCCCGAGTGCCACTCGTTCGTTCATTACGCTCAAAGAGTCCCGAGGAAGAAACGGCCAATATCGCGAGCCTTCGTTGCTCTCACGATTTTCCTTCGACGGACCAGCATTCTTTCGAGAGCTCCTTAAACACTAACCCGTATACCTTCTTCAGGGATAAAGAATGAACCTATTCTTTCGCTAATTGCTCGGAAACGCGATCAAGGTCTGACGAATGTTCAGGGTAAATTGTTTAATCGAACGATCTGGAGTTAGCGGAAATTAACCGTGGGTACAAATACTGGCGAGGAGTGTGAGGAACAGTAAAAGAAGTTTTAGAGAATTTAAGAATTGTGTCTACTACGATTTTATGTCACAGAAGAATATCGATGCATTCAAATATTATATCAAATTTTATATACGGTAATACGAATAGATAAAGTTGAAAAGGAAAACTTGGGGCATTTTAGGGCTGACATTATGAAGGTTTTATGCTACAAAGGGATAACGATGTTTTAAAATATTATATCATTATTAATACACAATAATACGGAAAATAAACATGTAAACCTAATGGTGTAGATCCACGATGAGATATTTTATGAAATTTTCCTCTCATGCGACAAAAATCTCAGCAACAACTGCATGTAAATATGTATCTGTATGTATAAAGATTTGTCTCATGAGGGGAACATCTGATTAAGTAACTCATCGTAGATTTGCACCTTTAATATTTTGAGTGCCAGGTCATTGATATTTGCGTGACACATAGATTCAACCCTTATTTATTCGATCATGTATAGTACTAATAAATATATTTAATAAGATCTAATAGAAACAGTAAAAATATATTGAAAATTACTGATATTATTCATTACAAAAGGTAGAATTTATGGTTATATTTACTTCGTATAAAAATTTCTTAAGTTTGTAATTCCCAGCTAACGTAGCATGGCTCACAAAGCGTTAAGAGTAGATGGTACTCAGTGTATAGTTAATTAACATTTTTATAAGAAGATAAAAACCTGAACTCTGAATAAACTGGAAATTTATACAAACTATGAACAGTATTTTGACCTAATTTCCGTCGACAGCAGTACTATTGAATTATCAATCAAGTTAATGAATCTTCATTATAAAATAACGAATAGAAAGCGACAGCGTGAACGGTCCCAGAAGAAGTAAAACATGAATCTGGAAATGTTACATAATGCTTGCGCAGATATTCCGCTTCCATTAGGATCTTCCGGCTGCGTCCTTAATCTTCGATCGGTCGATTTATCAGACGGGTCAACGACACCGTAGCTCAAACGTTTTTCCAAGCTTCTGCAGCGATCGTTCGTTCGGCAGCCTTGTTCTCGTGGAGATTATACGCGATGGCGTGTATAATGGTGTACGTCGTGACCTGGATATCATCCGGTGCAAGGTGCATGGCCCCGTCCACCAATCTCGGGACACGGTAAAAACTAAGATTACTATGCAATGCAATCAGCGGCGTACCAGGGTTCTTTCGGATTAAAACACAAGTCCGCGGGATTGCCGGACGAAACTATTGTTTCGCCGAGTGTGGCGAGATTGCGAGACCGTTGCAAAAAGTTACAGGGAGCACATCGTCCCCCCTGTCATCGTTTCGCGTTCTCTGTGAGGTCGTAAGAAAATTCGCGAACTGGCTTGTTGCTGCAACGTCGTTACCTGGACTTTGATTGCTCGCACTTATGCGAGAAACGCGTTCCCAACTCCATCGAGCATTTGCATACTCCGGCTCAACGACGACCCCTTCAAAACCTTCTCCAACGTTCAAACACTATCGCTGACACTTGTTGAGACGTTAATCACACACTGTTGAGACTTCACAGTCGTGCGAATTTCTTCTGAGTCGTTGCGTGTGGATAGTGTTGGAATTGATACCGCATCGATACTATCGATACTAGTCTACGAATTTCGATCTGGTATCGAGTAGTATCAAACACGTAGGTATCAGAAAGAATCAATACCACTTCGACACTTATACGAAAGTATCGATATCTGTTTGATACTTCTACGAAACTGTCGGTATTGATTTGATACCTTTTTTTCGAGACTGATGTTTATATGCACAGAGCGTAATTTGAGCCACTCCGCATCTTTATAGAGTGCTTTGAAGATGCCGACTTTTGAACAGCCAGACGATATCGATTCATTTGTTCATGGTATCGATACCTACTTGGTCGCCATATGATTGGTATTGATAGGTATCGTTCCAAGAGGAATCGGTATTGATAATTGATACCCAGTATCCGAGATTTCGATACCTATCGATACTTTCCACTGAGTACTGAGGTATCGAATTGTTTAAGAGTCATCAGTGTGTATCGTATCAATTCCATCACTACGTGTGGACTCGATGAACGATGCCGCGTCTGATCACGGACTGGTCGATTTTACTTGCGGCGTTATTCTTGAATAATATCGAACAGATGACTTTTCAGAAGAAAGAGGGAGGTTTGAAGTGTTTTCAGTGGCTCTTAGAACACCTTCAGAGATTCCACCGATTATTTAAGTAGACTGTGAATTTACGAGGTGTGTAATGATTTAGGTGTAATCACGGTTGTAGTCGTGTTTGCATATGTTTTAATTAGTACGTGCGTAAACCTCAAGTTTATAGAGTCATTCGTTAGCTAGATATTGTGAAAACAACAAAGATTTGCGTGTGAATTGTGGCATAAAAATGAGTGATCGAAACTTAGAACAGCGTATTAACATTATATTTTGTTTAATTAAAATTCGATTACCCAATTAGATCCTGCCTATTCGCCCAACTTAGCTTCCTGTGATTTCTGGCTTTTCCTAAAATTAAAGAATGCACTACAACGACGAAGATTTTCTGATATGACTGATATTCAGCATAAAGTGATAAAGAAACTTAAAAAGTTGAACGCCACAGTTCATACCTAATCACATACGATCTGCTTTACTATTTCTTATGTAAATCGTAAAGAAAAAAAAGATTTCAGTACTCTGTCGCGTTCTTCTGTCCATACATTACTGTTTTAGTATGAAGTTTGCTCAGAAGTTTGCTACAATCAATAATTAAATTAAATTTGCGATGTCGGTCGCCGGTGACCGCCACGCGTTCAACGTAGTAACAGTATTCCAGGAAATGAGTTTCAGGGCTGTTTCCAGACATGGGAATACCGTCTAACGCACTGTACAGATGCACAAGGGGACTACTTCGAAGGCGACAGTAGTCATTAATGTATAGTTCCGAATTACATTGTCATACCTCGTATAACAAGAAGTCTGACGTTGAAAGAATTTAGTCTACTTACAGGGTTTTTCACTGTAGGTCACTAATGGCTGTAGTAATTCTTATGTTCAGTAGTAGTATTTGAAGAAAGATCCTCGAGGCTTTCATAGTCCGGGTTACTGTGATGATAGTTGCAGGTGTAAACCGTGTCCTTGCGGAGTTATGTTCAGACGTTTCACGAGCATTGCAGCTATCAGTAAACAGAGGCGCGTCGATAATTATCTAGCGAAACGTCAGAACATAACTCTACAACGACACGTCGTACACGAGAATACCTCTGACAATCAATCATCGTATTCAAAGTGTTCGAGGCCTTAAAAAACCTCCAGAAGTTCTGCTGACTTGCTGCTCGCAGACTGTGTCTGAGCACGTACGCGCTCAACCTACTTCCTGTGGAGCACATTTTCGAAAAGCAGAGTCCACTAACGATAAATCAGACGGTCGCACAGTTTCTCGGTGCAATATACAACGTGAAAATCGAAACGGCTGCGACGAAGTCGTTACCAACGATTGGCGGAGACGCGTTTCCGCGGAAATTCTATTCCGCGTCTCTTCGGTTATAAATTTTATCGCGGCGCACCGCGGCCGCGGATCGAATTAATGGTTATTTTATTCATACGGAGCCGGTCCGCTTTCCTTTTGTTCCGTCCGTGTTTCGCGCTGCGATTGTCCGCGACAGAAATTCGTGATTAATCGCCTGCCGGTTCTTATCTAACGCAGGGGGATGGTCCGATCCGAAACGATGCCCGAAAAACCAACGTGATTTCTTTCGTTCAATTTTCACCCCCTCGAGCTCGTTCATTATACGTCGTAAATAACATTTTTCCGCCGCTGGATAAGAAGTATATTAGTACGAACCCCAGGAAAAAGTATCATAGAGAATAACGGTGGATTCCGAATAACCCGGAGATTCTAATTAATGAAGCGAAGATTCATTGTCACTCGGAGCGGCGCGAAAGCTTTTTCCTCCTGCGTTGTACGGGGAAATGAACGCTTGGATTAATGTGCAGGGAGAAAAGAAGTGCATCGTGTCGATGAGCAGGAAAATTGTCTTAATGTGCATGGTGTTTCACGATGTTTCAGTATAATATGAAGGGTGCACAGAAATGGCACACAATAGACATTCAGGAAAAGTATTACAGATAGATGCACAAAATTGTTTTAACTTTTTCACAGAAACAACAGTAAATGTTAATCGTCTATAACGCAATGTGACTTGAAAGTTACTTACCTATATTTTTTAAGTCTTATTTCATTTGTTTACGACTATGTACAAGTACATTCTATGACTACATTGTCACCAAGCAATCTGTTCGTTTATTGTTACGTTTATATCCCGCGATCAATCCTTGTCATTTACCTGACGTATCATTTTCGTCATGTGCAAAAAGAATTCCGGTTACAGAGGGTTAAGGATCATCTCGTCTTTACACCATCATTTTATACTCCTCTCAATGCCTTATTACCTTCATGTCTTCTTACTATTATATTCATGTACCAACAATATTCTGTAAAGACATTATTATTGTTTAAATATGTTTTACTGTAGCATCTCCACCAAAGTCTGTCTTCAAAGAAATATCTGAGAAGTACTGAATTCATAAAACATTATGAAAGCACATACAAGTACTTTCTTCGTTCATGTAATAAATAGTAAAATAATATCTCCATTTCTAATGAAAATGATTGCACCACGAAAACGTCTGTAACCCTGGAAGGACGTCGCACATGCACACGAATGCTCTTCATTGTTTTCCCGTATTGAATTCGCCCATATATCACGAAGCATCCCCTAGACTATCCAAATTACTATAATACAATTAGAATTATCCCCTTGCAGGGTTGCAGCGCGAACGTCCTCCCGCTCGGTATAAATTAGATCGCGCTGTATCTTGGTGACATGGTAAACGCAGGGGCAATTAGCAGACAGGAAGTTTGATGGTTGAGAATGTGAGAAAAGGGCGAAATCGACTGAATAGCCGGATCGAGAGATGGCCAGAGGCAGGGTGTAGGCTAATGCATAAACAATGTGCCGTTTATCCGCATTGGGGATGCAACCCCAATGAATAATAAACTACCCTACAGACACGCGGATAGATGGACCGTGTCTGCCGCGTGGTGGGAGGATTATCGACGAAAAAGTATCGTGGCTCGCGCACGATCGACCCCTCTGGGGTGTGAATATTATTGCTTTCAAGATTTCACCCTCCCTACGTTCCGTTTAGGGTATGAAATCAATTCACTGGGCTTCTCGATGTATCCGGGGGTGCAGAAAAATAACTGTCTAATCGTTAAGTAAATTAAAAGTACCTATTGTTGATTTGGGGTTAGTTTGGTTGAGATTTGGCAGCCATAGGAGCTCAGATAGTGACAATTCAAATCGGCCAAGGGCGGTAGGAGGACCTCAATGCAATTAAAAGGACGCTGAGCTTGGTTAGATCATCAAACAGTAACAACTGTGGTGTCTGGACATTGTTACACTGAAACTGAAACTGAAATCAAGTAGCTTGGTTGGAGAGGTACTACTGGACACGATATTCTAAATAAATTAGAATCTGCAGCGTGGTAAAAATTCCAAAGGACAATACTGTAATTTTCTAACGATCAACAAAACTAAAACCGGATTTCGAACTTAATTAACCCTCTGCACTCCAAGTACACCTCTCAGGCACTCCGATGGTTCGTCAATTTTATCTACTACTTTTATGTATACATACTATGTCAAAAATGAAATATTTCTTAACACGTAAAACTAAAAGTAAAACGTAAATATCTTATCTCGATGAAGTTCTCTTGGAATATGGATAATTGAAAATTATTCGCTTGCAGTAGCTCGCAACCATATTGGTTGCATAATCACATTAGTTATGCTAGAGTTGTTTGGAGTGCAAAGAGTTAATCGATGCGCCTTGAAATTTCACAATTCTCAACTCCTCTGTTCGATACAATTTCCAACAGGACAACGTGATGATCACCGGTGCCTTATAATTTACACCTTTTTGCATTCGGGGGCGTATCCAACTTAACCGCAACTGCGCTGATGGAGTGCATATTCCGCGCATCCGTTGCACGACAGTTAGCGGCAGAACGCTAAACAAGGTAGCGTTGATATTAAGCGTGCGTCGTTCAGCGAATTGAAATTGTTTTGCGGAATCCCGGAGATATCCTGGCGAGCCGACGCGGCCGCGGCGACGTCGATGAATTTTTTCGTTGCACGCCAACGGAATATGTTAATAGCGGCGAAACGGGCGGAAATTGGAGGCCGAGTGGAAATTTAAACGACGCCGCAGGGCCAGTCGCTTTAATTGCAACGCGTTTCGACTTATTCCAGTAATTCTCCGCTTATGCAATTAAAAGCGCGCCCGCGCGACCACGATTCAACGAGATAATGAATTTTATAAAACTTTTTGCGGATATCGCTTTGTCCCGATTCAGCCAGCCGAAGGATTCCCGCGAAAGTAATCCACCACCGCCGCCGAGTAAATTGTTTTCTTCGAACGAGAAAAAACTGTTCCGTCTCCGTTGTCATAACCGCAACGACGCCGAGGAAACCGCCATTGAAGAGTATAGAATACAAACCGTTTCAACGCGGAGAGATTTCTCTGGTAATGGTTCTCGTTCATGGCCGAGTAAACCGAGGAACTTTATCTTTCCGTCGAGACCGTTTAATTATAATCGCCAACGGAAGTTTCAGTTAACGAGTCCCGTTCAGAAGATTCAGTGGCCCCTTTGTCACCTGACGAAGTACGACAATTTTGTAGACTGTAGAATTGTTATGATGTAAGAAGTTGTTGCACGGTTCTATCGTTCTTAATTCTTGATTAGCCAATTTAAATGTCAATGTTAATGTCTATCTACATACGGAATAATACTCATTGCCAGAACACATTGTCAATCACCCTTGACTGCCCTAAATACGCCATCACACTCACCACTGAGGCGGATCATCGAAAAAATTCTGCACACTCGATCTGAAACTGGAAACACGGGGTACGCGGAACGGAATAAGGAAAGGACTTAACGGGTTCAAAGTGAATTAATAGATAAGACGAGAAAGTGGGATAAAACGCACGAGAAGAATAAGAATGCGATGGAGGCGGGTCCGGTGGAAAAAGGGAATAGAAAGAAGAGATAAAGACAGAGGAGGCGCCCGAGAGAGAAGTGGTAGAAAGGGTTTTCTTTAACCCGATAAAACGTGATCCTCTCTTTATCAAGTTAACCTAATCCACTTATTTTCAACCGGCAACGAGGTGGGCCGGATGAAGAACGGTGCTGGAATAGCGAGCGTGGGACGAGATTATGCAGGTGTTAAAGCCCGTGGCAGAAAATACTGCCTTTTAAATTAATTTCGGGGAACGTTCCGTCGTAGTACAGAGAAACGACGAGCTGTTTGTCCCTTCGTCGTGTAATGCTTCCAACCCTCTCCAACCCCGCACCTGCTTCTCCTCGCCACCCTCCCCGAACTCCACCCACAGATTCGTCTATATCGCATCCGTGCCGGGTTGGACCGGTTCCAATTGCGAATTGAACCGTTCGTAACTGTTGAACGTGAATTATGGCGTTTATTTATTCTGTCCTGTCCCCCTCTCGTTCCGGCGACCCCCTTTTGGCCACCTCCGATCGAAACCATCCATCCTGACTACGCCCCCGAAATCAGTGCCTCGCGAACGATCGCACGATATCGCGTAACTATCCCGATTTCCCCTGATTATAATCGAATCGGTCATCGGAGGATCGTTTCGCGTCGCGATCGTTACACCGGCACGGATTGAAAGTGATAGAAATAAATAATTATTTTTCAACCGCGCCACAATGGCCCGAAACCCAATTATTCCGCTGCCTTCGAGGATTAACGTGTTGACGCCGCAGTGGAATATGTCATACCTGATCGGACAGATTATCATAGTCTGTTTTAAATATGAGTCACGGAGGAAATGAATATTTCAATACTCGATCGTATAGATGTTGGTTTATGTTATTGTTACGATGTGACTGAACCTGACAATTTTATTTATTTATTTGTTCAAGTTGGTAGGAGTAGTACATTGTGTTACACAGCTGCTTAATAATATGGTAATTTTAGCATGGATCCTAATATGTTTTAGGACTTCTAAGAAGTAAGGAGATACCATGGTGGTGGTATTTTACGTGATAAACAATTTCTGGGTTAACGCTGTTATCCAGAAGTTACAAAATAACTGAACATTTAAATTATCAAAATTTGTGTGCCCTCGATCTTTGATCCTCAAGCGACTTAGCAGGAAATTTGAAAATTTCAGCTCACAGAGCACTCGACATTGAACAGAGTCTACTGAAATGTGTCGCCATGGTGCTCTTCAGCGTCTCCGCTAATCAATTTTCAATCCCAGTGTCTACAGGCGTGTAACGTGCAAGAAGGACGCCCAACCTATCGGACACGTATAGAAATAGTTGGGCGTGGGACAGCAGGTGACATAGTATGCGTGAACATGTACGATCTTCATTACTATGCCGCCACCATTATTCCGTATCAGAGCATCGCCAGTCTGTGGCACAAAGTTTTAGACGTTGTCTGAGTAGTTTATGAATACCGCGACGTTGGGATGATTGTGGCCGTGGAGGATGACTGGGGGTCGAGATGCTGGTGAAAACGCAGGGGTGGTACCTAGCGAGCGTTTATCAACCCTCTGTCCGTGACAACACCGTGCAGACATGGCGACACACTGTGTACGAGGGGTGTAAATGTAAAACTACACCGGCTTGGTATCTGACAACTTTCATTTCTGGATGCAGTGTACTCGTGGCTACTTTCTACCTTTTCATTCGAAATACTTGTTCCACAGAACGCTCAAGTACATTAGAAACTTAGTTAAGCTGAGACACCTAACTGTTTCCTTTATTCTTATTCAAGACACAATTATCATTATTTTATAATGGAGATGTTTCACTCTCATATTAATTAAAAACTACTTTTAACCCTAGGTAACATAAGTTAATAAAACAGTCACCTGGATAAATGACCATAGCAGTCGATATTACGCTACGGACTAAAGAACAAGAAGAAACTCCTTATCTAACCAGGTCACGATGAGGTTAGCAGCAGTAGGAGGTGTCCATAGCCTCATCTGCTATCGTACCGTTTTACGATCATCCGATACGACAATTCTTATTGACTCGAAGTCCTTGAGAGACTTCATCTCAATATTAATAAAAACACTCTCGCCTGTGTCATAAACTCTGTATTACGTTTTCATCTGAATAATTTGATAAATCGTTGAGGATTACTTTTGTCTACTTGAGTCGAGACAGCGTTTGATCTATAGCTAACGTCCTGTCATTCCGGAGACACCCTGTGCACAACATGGCCTCTGACTCCGTAGATGGTCGTGCAGTCACCGTGTGGCGTTATAACTGAAATGTGGAGACCCCTTTGACTGGTACTGGGATAGCAGATATTACTTTTATACACGTGATACCGCATCAGTTCCTCGAGACAAAGGCGAGGGAATATATGAGGCTTGGCTGCATCAGTTGTTAGACGAGTTCCGACGTGCGTTTCAATTTCGTCGGAATGGCAGTCATTTTCTACTTCCTCCACCCTCCGCGCGTCTCTTCTCCCCCACGCGCTCTGATATATATTTTCTTTTTTTATTAATTCCCCCGAGTCACTCGCGGGCTTTCGACCGCGAAAGGGTTAAACGATGAACTACGCCGGAATAAAGTTTCAGCCGAGGATCCTTAGAGACGAGGAAAGTTTCCGGTGCTTTCGATCGGTGTTCTCGAGCCTCCAAATGAATTCATAGAGTCTGGAGATAATGCGAACAGTCTCCGGCGAAACTGGAAAATTTTCTACGCTAGAGTTTTTGAACTTTTTGCGTGTTGATTATTTATTCGTTGCTTCTTGATATCTGTACGAGGGAGCACTGGTTTGAGAATGTTATTAATTTATGTTGGAGTGGCTAATAAAATTTTCTCCGAGAGCTTACGCGGTTTATGAGGTTCAATTAAGAAATTTTTAATTATTCTACTGTATTATTTTTCATTTATTTATTCGTTACTTCTCGGTGTTTGTACGAGGGAACACTGTGTAGTGGAGGTTATTAATTCACGTTCTAGTGGTTAATAATATTTCCTTGCGAGATTTTTGCGGTTTGCGAGACGCGAATTTTCGTAGCTGATATTAATAATTATTCCGCAGTTTTATTTTTATATTCGTTGCTTCTTGGCGATCGCGCGGGGAACACTGATTTGTGGAGGTCATTAATTCATGTTGAGGTGGTTAATAAAATTTCCTTACAGGGTTCTCGCGGTTTACGAGGCGTAACCGCGATGAGCGACATGACTGATCGCGGCAGACGGTGTCATTTTATCTCGGGCATAGCACGCCGGAAGACTTTGACTAATGATATCGCGGCAACGACTTATTTGTTATCGAAATTGCCTATTACTTACCGTATTGGACAATATGTCTGCCGTCTCGTCGCTATCTACGGAAGCACGAACTTCTCCCAAGGCTTCCTATCGATTATTGCCAACGATATTTGTCCCTGCGGGACTGATTCGACCGGCTATACAAACGACAAGAATTTAGTGCAATAGGAAATTTCCTCTTCACGTACAAGTGCAACGATATTACATTCGGACGTTAAAAATAACTGCATCGTTGCGTGAAAAAAAAGAGCACCAAATTTCTATCTTCACTTTTTCTTGATGTAGATATGTATGTATATAAAAATTTTGAAATGTTTAACGATTATTCTGTGATTTCCTAAGCGGCTCAAAATAATTGGAAAATTCTTTAAATAATTAATTAAGCTCCGAATATTATATGCAGTAAACATGAACAAAATTTTAATGTATCATATGTATAATATTTTTTGTACATTACTAATATTTGACATTCGTCCAAAAAAGTCTGAGCTTCTGACAGCTTTGATTAGTAGATCTGATAATTGCACGAATTTTATGCAATATTTAAAGTACCATAAATTTGACATTAATGTACCAGTGGCACGTTACAATTTTAATCCGATTCAACGTGCTTTTAACCACATATAACGAAGAGCTTTTCCAGTTTCCGTACGGAAGAATGTAGGGTAGACTTCTTTCGTTCGTCAGCCACGCAAATTTTATGGGATACCCGTGGTATCTTGTAAAGAGATAACAGGAACCATTCCGACGATGTCGCTGAAAATTCTGCTGCATTCTTTTTTTTTCGAAACTTCGCAACTTCTTAGATAAGGCGAGGCATGCTCGTCGCATAATTTTTCGAGGTACGCAGGAGAAGCCCGAGAAAATGGGGACAAAAGAAGCGGAACACGGCGAAGTAGCAGGACAGTGTATCTTGCGAGGAATGCAATAAAATTCTAGTCGATAAAAAATACTCGGTATTCTTCTAACTCGATCTCGAACCGTCTTTTTCACCCGCCTGGAATTTTCGCCCCCTGAACCGTTCCGGGGCAGTTCCGCGATAACAAATATTTGAGATACCGCGATATTTCAAAAATTCCGTGTTCACTGTGACAGTGCGGTGAAATTGCAGGTAAACAAGGCTGGTTTCGGTGAGTCGTGTTTGTTCCATATATTTCTACGTTTTAACGTCTTTATCTAGGTTGCGTCCATATCGTAATGAATTATCGATTGAGCACACGCATTCCGGAGGAACGATAAGAGATATTTGCGTAGCCTGAACGTTCGAGTGTCGTTCGAAATCAATCTATCAGAATCGATATCGAGAAGATGAATACTCCAGCGATCTTGATCACTTGATTGTTAACGGTTCGATTTTAGCAGAGACGCTCGAATTACATCGCCCGTGCTCAATTGTTGGTCTGAAGTAGAACTCCTTCATTTTTCATTTCATGCATCCCAAAATAAATGTTTGAATTAAAGGGAAAGCTGAATGTAGTGGCTCTGGAACAAAATTAACAACGAGGTTAAAAGTTACAAGTTACTCTACACATTAACTTTACGATCTTGATCAACCCATTGTATATATCACTACGATAGCCATAGAGACATACAGTAGAACCTCGTTTATCCGAACTGTAATTGGTAACAAGATTAATTACATTTTAGCTATGTCGCATAAAAATGATGCTTCTGGTTTACAATATAAAAATACATGGTAGAATAAAATTAAGTACATAGTATCACTAATGATAATTTTAGTTTGTAATTTATATGGAAGATGAATTTACAGATGACCAGTGTTTGGATAATCGAGGTTCTACTGTAATTCATGTACGGATATTTGAACTGGCTGATTTTATACTCAAAACCAGTACCATTACGCAGTTCTTCTTAAACAATATAATCTAGAATTTAAAGGCGTGGTAGAGCCTCAGGCAGAATTTCGATGATAACGCGCAAAGATGTAATAACTCGTCACGAAAATGGGATTGTCATCTACCATCTCCTTCTTTTCCATTTCACGAAGAAATGAATTGTGCGATGGAGGATGCGAGTCGTGGAAGATCGAATTAATAGGGGCTTATTTGAGAATATCGTAGATAGGATTCGCGGTGATTAATTCGATCGTTTGTTCGCGCCACGTACAGGCGGACAGCCGCACACAAATGCGTGTCGCGATCGTTCGCATAAATATGCGCATGGACAAACACCGGTTCGCTTATAATTGAAAGGCGAAACGCGTGTCCCGGGCTTCGAAGATATTAATTAGCTTTCAGAGTTAATCGCGTCCTCTGTGATGACCGTCGGTGTCCGTAGAATCTATACGTTTTCACACGGGTTCCGTATAATTTCACCGTCCGAACTCGATCAACCAGAGGTCGATGAACTTTCCCACACAACAGGAATCCAGAACGATATCGTGCTCGATTATCTCGCGATAGTTCTGCGAAAATAAGGGATTCCAGCGCTGGAGCTCTCGTTGTTGAAGCTTCTCGATCAGCTGTCTATAGATAATGGGGTCATTGTTGTTATAGTTGTTAGATAAATTGATAACCGTCGGTTGGGTTCATGTCAGTTCTTCTAGTAGGGTCAGATCATTTTCAGTACCCTTCGCAAGAAAAATGGCATGTAAACAGATTTTTGTCAATAGAGTTAGGTTCAACACTCTTTAACTGGTCAGCGCAATTTCAGTATAATTTTGAAACGAACTTTTGTACGTTAAATGAGACTTCATTCTTTTCAGATGGTGCACTCAATTTCAATATAATTGTTAAATTGACACGTGTAAATAAACATTTATCGGTTGGCTGAGGTTCAATACTTTTTACAATTAGATGAGTAGCTCAATCTCAGTACAATTTTCAAATAAAGCGAAGTGCAAAGTCAGGTTTCATTGGATTAATTAAGTTGAGTGAGGTTCAATCCAACTGAATCGAACTGATCATGTCCATTATCTTTTATTCCGTCATCACGTTCAAATTAGACCCCTGTTTGTTCTTTAACACACTCAACGTGACCTGTTCCGTCTTCCCGTCGCAATTCTATTCGGAATTTTGCAAGGTTGTAAGTCTTGCTTACGCAATCGCGGCAACGTCGAGACGGTGATATTCGTTCCAAATTAATGGACGCGAACTGGTGAGGAGATTGAGTGTCTGTGCTTGTTTAACAATATATAATCTGAATCAACAGCAAAATAACAACGACATAAATATGATCAGTTAAGTATACACTAATTGTAAGTCGTGGTTGAGATGCGTGGTTTTGAATGTTTTTCATTTTTCGGAGGATGTCTATTTATTTCAATTCGCCGGGAGGTGTGTCTGGGAGGTGTGTTTTACTGTAATTTTCTGATTGGGTAAAAAGGTTCATTGACTTGTAGGCGGGGCGGATTTTTGCGTGAAAAGGATGGGGGTGTACCTGAATGTTGTCTCGGGGTCCGGAAGTTTTGGGCTGTCTGTGGTTTGTTTTCGTCTTGCACGGAGGTAATAAAGCCATAAAGCCTGTGTATCTGTTGACCATATTTCCTGAGGAGATTAGTGTACCTTCTTGAATTGCTTGCCAATTAACTTTAAATTTTCTACTACATCCGCTGGCTTTATGGGTTTATTGTCGCTACGTGACGTTTTGAGAATTTTTAGGTTTATC
Organism: Macropis europaea; assembly: GCA_916610135.2. NCBI lineage: Eukaryota > Metazoa > Arthropoda > Insecta > Hymenoptera > Melittidae > Macropis > Macropis europaea. Next base: position 30,588,451 of record OU744344.1, read on the forward strand.
GTAAATAGTATGTTGGGTGATTCCCTTAAATTGGTTTTCGGTGACACACATGGCCAGAGACGATAGTTGAAAGGCGACGGTTGAAAGACCAAGACTCAATGTTCCTGGGCTAGCAAATTTATTAACCATAAATGGTTCTCTGATGGAATCTAGTCCTCAAAGAAGTCCTGAGACCCCCTCAAATTTGTATGGTCCAAGGATGTCTCACATAATCTCTGATAACATTAACTAAAATTGGACTTTGTGAGAGTATTATAAAGTCTCTCATAACCTCGATGGATGCTATCTCATTACTAAATAACAAAGATCATTTGTTTAACCATCTATTCGATTTATTTTATGAGTTCAGTTTTCTTTTGGGTAAAAACCTTGTTACCATTGAATAGTCTGCAATAACACATACAAGAATACCAATTACGAAAATTAAATGAAAATTGTACATGTAAGGGATGATGTGACCTTGTATAACCTAAATTGAATGTCCCTGCGATGACACGCACTCCGTGTCTCTTGATCGTACAAAAAGCTCCTGAACAATCACTAGAATCTGCAACACAAACTGAAGCAGATCCATTAGTGTAAACAGTGGTTCAAACAATCCATTCTCCATATGGAATGAAATCAAGCACATTTTATAACGATCGGTAATCGTTATCGCGGAAGATCCGCATTACAGCTCGATTCAGAATCAATGAATCGTTTACACTCTCGTACACAGTGAATCTGAAACAAACGATTCGTCTGCAATCCACAATTGACCGTGATTCGATGGAATGATCGTTTGAATCAAGCTCGTTACCAGACGGCGCATTAAGTGTGCTGTGTATATCCGTTCGGGTAAAATCAATCTATGAAATTCATCGGGAACCTCGATTTCAAATAACTCGTGTGTACATACACCGATCGCTCGATACTCCTCGTCCTGTTTAATTGCTTGTTAATTTCCAACGACATTCATCGTGTCGTGATACGCTCGATTCCCTCGCGCTCTCTGATTTTTCCCAGGGAAATTTCGGCATTATAAAGTAATTATTGTTAATATTCGATTTGCCGTCAGCCAATTACGCTCCTCGAATATTCATTTCGCCGAGCATTCATCGGCTCGATCGAGTTCGTCGAGCGGAAACTCTTCCCGCGGTACGTTCGTGCGAGCAATCTTCAGCCGGATCGTAGTTTATTTTTTCGAAAATCGTTTCACGAAAATCAACGGATCGGGCGGTGCGCCGTGGCAGGTTTTACGGATAATTTCGATCACCGTTCGTTTCACGGACCGTTCGAAGAATTATTCGCCGTAAACGCGAATGTTTGCGATCAAACGAATTCGAGCAGAAATTACGAGCCCCCCCGCGAAAGTGTACCGCGTTTTTTCCATTTTCTTTCTGTTTTTTTTTGCCGTTTGCGTTCCTCGTCCACGGATTTCCTGTCAACGCGCGCGCGTGTGCGGCTGTGGTGGTGCAATTAATCCATAAAATAGGTATGCGCTGCGCGACGCATGTTCAACAGCAGTTTCATCGTGCCGGCTCTCTTTGTTTTCCCCGAAAACGGCCGCGCGGTGTGTACAGAGGAAACGTGACACGGGCATTCATTCAAAACACCGTGTACACGTCTGCCCGGAAAGTACCATTCGCTCTTAAATCTCTCCTGAGAAGATTTACGCGACAATGACCGTTTCGATGACTGCTGCCACGGGAACAACGGATGAAAGCACATTAATGTTGATCAAAGTCGCGCGGAAGCTCGAAATTTCTGCTAATATTTGTGACTAAATTCGTTATTATTACATTTATTATTTTTATTATTTACAGGTAGGTTAATACATTGTTAATCGCTAATATATCTATGTGGTCACGTGCGCTTATCTCTAACATCAGGAATGTGAACTGCTGCAAATGGTACATTAAAAAATAGTTTCATGTATTATGTTCGGAAAACTGAAGATTAGTGCTCGTAAACAAGTTTTTACTTTTGACATGTTTACAAAAACTATCGATATTGCTTTATCGATCGAGCGACGGTGCCATTTCAAACAATATCTTCTTAATACTGGGGTATAATACTTCTCGCCCGAATAGTTTGAACACCATAAGGATCATACCTATCACTACCTACTGCTCAATTTGTACTATCGATTTAAAAAACGACTCCTTCGTCGCGTTTGTATTATACACGCAGCCGTGTCTACAGGGATGACACGAACAATTATGTTACAACAAAGAGGAACAAAAAGGCAACATGGCGTCCCATGCGTATGGCTGCCAGACTTTGTGACAAACTTTGGTTCCGTATCTTCTTTTCGTTCATATTGAACGTTGCATTACTCGTACCGCTGTGTGACTGTTTCATGAGGATCATGGGAGGTGCTAACACCGACACCAATTAAAATTCAATTCGATGCTACGATCCACTTTCGTGGACCGAACGACGCCATTTGCATCGATCCTGTTTCACTGAAACACACCTGAACAACGATCACCAGTTCACGGATCTAGCAAGCCCATCTCCAGGTACTTGGGCATTCTCTTGCCCAGTATCTTGCGATAAGTGGGACTCTTGAATCCTGGATTGTCGTAGTCGCCACCGTTGGCCATTATTTCATCTATGTCCATCGCATCGCTCTTGTCGACTAGGACTATGGGTAAAACGGTCATGGAGGAGATCATGCCGTAGATCGCCCGTTCTTTCATGCTCCTTTTAATGTCCTCCATGGTCGGCGGAGCTGTTTTGCAGCCCAGCCTCTTCATGGTGCTCGACAGCGTTCTTAAGTACTCTTCCAATACGGTGTCCGTGCTGTGATCGGACACCTCGACGGACGGGCTGGTGCTGAGGAAGTAGAGCAGATCGATCGCCGGGGAAGTATAGAGGCACAGCTGGAAGTCCACCTGGAACCGTGAATTCGAGCTCTCGATCGGTCTGAAGCCCCGCGAATTGAATTGGAAATGAAACGCGAATACGACGAAGAAGCGAGATTCGTGTTTAGGAAGTCGTCACCTCGTCGAGGGCCCGTGTGAAATCGTTCTCCGCTGGTGTATGCACCAAACACGTACGTAAACGCGATCGAATCCGATTTATTGCATTATTCATAATGCGACGCGGATCGAACGAGCCGAAAACACGACTCTTCGTCGCGTGTCTGTTCGTCGGGACAAGTAAATCATCTTGGTGTTAATGAATGATGAAGTTTCTTCGTATGTTGAATATAGAGAAATATGTGTGATGCCATAGGGAGTAAAGTGAATGAGTGTAAGAGTCAATAGTTAAGACTCGGGAGATCTATTTTGAAGGCACTGAACGGCAGTTATTGGTCTTGTTGGAAGTTTGGGATAGCAGTCCCTGAAGTAGATTCTTAAGTGGGAATATAATATTAAATTTTAGGTGGCTATGTGCGTTACAGTTTGGTGTAGTTTGATACAGTCTGATTATAGTTTCGTTACAGCTTGATGTAGCTTTGCTACAGCTTGGTATAGTTTGGTCACAGTTTAGTCTAGTCTATACATAATGTAGTGTGGTTGGTCGTAATTGGGCATAGTTCGTTCTAGTTTGGTCTAGTTTGATGTGTCTTGATCTATTGAAATTCTCGCTTCTGCCATTCGTACCAACACTTCTTTTACTCACGAAAATGTTCTCCACGGGCTTTCCGTTGTCATCGTAACGGAACAACATGTTGTTCACCCAACAATCGCCATGATTGATCACGTTGAACTCGTCATCGTTGCGCTTCAACACGTCAATACCTTTCGAGAACAAATCCACAGCCAGGGCTCGAACCTTGTCCGCGTAACTGTGGATTCGATGAAGCAAATTCCGACTGCTATCTAACATTCTGTCTTATGCTGAAATAACTGTATTTAGTTAGGTAGACTCACGTTTTTCCCAGTTCTGGCCAAGTTTCTATTTCATTTGCCAAGGAATTGAATGCGCCGGTGAAGAACATGCGCATGTCATCTGGGTGTTCCAGATGGAACATGCCTTTCCTGTAGACTGACTTGTGCTTTGGTTCCTAGAGCAATGCAACATCGGTAATAAATTGCTTAGTAGCTGAAGCAAGGCCACAGGCTATTTTAATGAACTCAAGAACATGACATTGTAAGGTATTAGCGTCCATGCGGAAGTTTGAAGTATTGAACGAAAGAAAATATTCGTGAGTTCAGACTGAGTTTTGGAAAGATTCAGAATTCTTAATCGAGTTGGTACCTTTTCGCAAAGAGCAACAGAAGCAGCATGAAATTTGGCCAATCCTCGAATGGCCACCAAGCAGTGAGCTAGGTCAAGACCAGCTTGACGATCGGCCATCCTGAATCCAAGGGGTGCAAGATCCTCCATTACCAGACCAAGAGGTCGTTCCATCCGTACGTGCAAACATCGCGCGCCAAGTCGGAAATCAGGACTCAACATGTCATTCATCTTCTTCAGGGCATCCGTCATCATGGCGATCTCCGTGTCGAAGATTCCGATATTTTGAATCTAAAAAAAATGTTTAGAAGGTTGATCATAATTTCTATTGTGTTCGTACGTGAAACTTTTCGTCTCCTCATTTTGGAACTTGAACTGACTTCTATCGAACTTGATCCTGAATTGAACGAGCTAGAACTTGAGTCGATACAAACTGCAGTTGAACTTAAATTGGCTTTCAATGAACTTCAATTGACATTAGCATCGCTTGAACTGAGTTTGAATGAACCTGAATTGGCACAAATTAGACTGGACTTGAACTTCAACCGATTCCGTGTGAACTTTAATCCGGACAGGCTTGACTTGATCTTGAGCTGACACAGACTGTACTGGACTTAAACTTGAATCGACTCTGTGTGGATTTAAAATCTCGCAAGCTCGACTTCAGCTTGAATTGACTCTAACTGGCCGCGAACTGACTTTATATCAGTTAATCAAGTACCATACTTAATCGAATCTATTAAGTCTGACGTGCCACTGTAATAGAAGTCAATTGTTTTTTTTTTAGGCGACAATACCATGTCTTGTCGGGCGCCCTCGTTCAGGGGCTCGAGCTTGAAGATGAGCGTCTTCTTCTCGTTCACTGTCTGATCGCCCTTTTGACGTGTGAATTCGATGGCCACCCTGATCATGTCGCTGGTATAGTTGTCACCTTTACTGGTGGCCGGTTTCGCGAATATATCGATCACCTGGATCGTGCTGTCGCCCTCTGACAGCCGTAGTAACCTCTTGGTGAAGTCGGCGTTCAGCCATGACGGTGTCCCTTGGGCCATTTCTGAAATTGGAATCGGAATTGGAGAATTTTCCCCGACAAATCATTGTTCTTCTCCCGCGTGTCAGCGGACGCGGAAACGATTCTTTACGGTAACTTATTGTTCGACCGCGAGATTTATCACGATTCCTTTCTTCTCTTCGGCGGTTTCTTCCTTTCTTTCTCTTTCTCTTCCACCTCCGCGTTCTTTCCTCGATATTCACGGAGGGAACGTTTCTCGCGTTCGAGATCGCTGTTTCAATTAGAAACATAATGGAACAGAGATCCCTTCCTCTCTCTTTCTCTCTTCTTCTTTTCGAGATCCCTTCGAACACGGTATTTTACGAAAATTTACAGTCTCCATGGAACAGATCGAACAAAGAACGTGTACTTTATCTCGCATGACCGATTCCAATTAACCTGATGCAATTTATTTTATTAATTCTAATATTTATTTATTGAATTTAATCGTTTGCTCGTAAAGAAAACAGTACTGTGCGGAGCTGGAAATATGATTAGCGGGACGTCACAGGGGCAAGAGGGGTACTTCACTCGCTCCGCCTTTGTTACACGGTGTTATATGATCCAATTAGTAGATGTGACCTTCCAACCAATAAAGGAAATGCGTATGTTCCGTTTTTATGATTGTGTTCGACTAGGCCTGCTGTAACCAATCAGACCCGCATTCCTTCCGCTCGTCCTCTTTCCAGCTCCGCACAGTACAAAGGAAAACAGAAAATATCTGTTGGCAATTACTGTTGTATTATTACTCTGTATTCGTATGTGATTCGTTTTTATTTGCGTTCTAGCAACGATAGCCTCGGCTAACCAGTTCAGCGGTTTCAGATATGATTGTTACGTTGAAAATGCACGCGCGTTGCTTGCAATAGTTGGAAGATACTCGATTATCAAGCTTCCCTTATCTGTCGTTGACAACTCCAGGAAGGAGCAATAAATTGAGAGCGTTGAAAGGCAGAATATTTACTATGCTCGAAAATGGCGGAAAATTCGAGTTTCATTTCCTCGAATCGCTGTTTATTAGTATCTTTTTTTTTAATAGAAAAAATCATGTTGGTAGTTGACGAAAATACCGAGTAATGCGACAACGATAGCCGTGTGGCCAATTCTAAAATATTTTGGAACGACCCATGGAAACAGGAATCAGTGAATTAGACCGGGTCAAGATTAATGACCTCGGTTATTTCACTCCGCTCAGATGGATCGTGATGCATGGTCATTTTATGCGGATGTGTATCATAGCACGCAATTAGAACAGAAAACGGGTTATCTCTGTCTCAACGATCGCATTGTTTACGCTTAGAGTAACAGTTTTCATCAGCAGCGGACAAAAGAGTATTTATTCAGAAACAGAATGATTCGCAACGTTAGACTCGATTTCTTCGTGCAGTGCTCGTTCACATACTCAAGGATTTTTCCTTGATATCGCTGTGGAATTCAGCGAGGCTGAAGTCATTCGTGAAATTGTTCTCGTATCTTGCGTGACGCAAGTCACAGGCTATTTTCCTCGTGAAAGCGGTGCAATTATCGTGGACGACGAAAGTGTGCAGCAAGAAAACCGTGACGTAAGAAGTTTCAATGCTTACAGGAAATTGTATGATTGAGGATTTTTTAAATAAATATTCAGTTCGGTTATCAGTGAAAATACCGCGGTTTTGAGGTATTTACCGCCTGTGGCCTCTAATTTAATTTAATTTAATTAAATAAGTATTAACTCTGAAAATATTGACAGTTGTTTCAACATTGAAACAGTTATGTATAATCGCAATTGTATGATTGAATCTGTACATGTTTTCTTTCTTTACGATTAATATTGAAGAGAACGTATTATAATCTATCTGACCAGACATTACTGCTTTCACCGGAGCGTTGAACGTGTTAATTATCCTCGCCTGGAGTGAAATGTGGTTTCTCCGAACTGTTCGATATTCTATCTCATTGAATATTTGCTTTTCTTCTACAATGTTTCATTTGATTGTGAATTCACTCGTAGTTCAGTCCTTTTCGTTATTAACAAGATTTTCACACGAATGTTCGGTAATATATCTGTAAATACTGCTTCACTATTTTCGTACTCAATTTTCCAGAATATACACCCGTCGAAAAAACTACAGGTTCCTTTATTAACTTATGCTTCTGACTAAAACTGGGAATACACGAATAGTATAGTCTGTATGAAATCTTACTGTGCCATGAGCTCTTTATGAAATAATTCTGCTGATCCTATTTATAATTTACTATCACGCGTTTACGTAAAAGAGTTACAGGACACAATTTCCATCATTAACTCGAACATAAAAAAACCTGACTGTCGTCTCGATTTTTTGCTGTACAAACACTTTTGTCCTCCACTGCACATGCTGTCGTGGTAATTCGTTAAAGTCCTTTCACTGGTACCTCGAAGACCGTGAAACCGAACGAAACACACAGATTTCTGAACGTTTAAACTGACCTGGGAATTCAGAGTGATTCAGAAAGCAAACAGTCACTTCACACAGCCTCCGTCGATGTCTGATACGGAGTGAGGCACACGGGATCGAACTGTCGCGTTTTATACGGACCTCCACGCATTATTTATACTCCGACAAGAAGCCCCCGCACCGTCGAACTAATCTATAGTTAACACTCGCTGATAACAATCAACGAGAATGCAACGTTTACCTATTATCTTTATTCCTCTTTTCCACGTTATCTTCTCAATTTGCTCTGAATCGCTCTGGCAATTTAGGGCCATTTATCTTTGACTCTACCCTAAAGGTAAAGTTTATGCCTCTAAACCAGAAACTCCGGCGGTGTTAAAGGATGACATAAGCCATGAAATCGCCATGATATCGCGAGATAGTCTTCAAGCGGCCATGAAAGATGTGCTAAAAAGAGCCTCTGTGAGTAACATACCGGAAGTTACTTACCAGATGTAATTTTTAAACATTAATGTAAGAAAAATATAAGAGTAAACCTTTTTTCTGTAGTAACTAAATGCAATTTTATTCATAATTGATGAAGTTACGAGAAAAATAAATCAGAAACTGTCTTTTGTACCACCCTGTATTGGGTAGTTTCTGGGCTTTTGAACTCATTCAAGGTCGAAATTTCTTTTTCATATTATTTTGCCAATTCGTTCTGAACTGCTAGGGTTGCTCTATTCGGTACTTTCGGAGCTACGAACTCGTTCATGGTGGAAATTTCGGCACCGCTCGGTACAGTTATACGACAGATTGAGTAATTATACAGCCAACCATGATTGAGTCGGAAATTCGTGTTGTTGCATTCACTTATTGAAATAATTTAGTCAACCTTTTCGCTTGGAATCGGTAAAATTTGGATGGACAGTGAATTTTTCGAGAATACCATGAATTGAAATACAATTTTACAGAATGTGAATAACAAATATTTCGATTATGGGAACTATGTTATCTTTTCGTGATAAATAACGTTCGTTGTACAATATCCTTCTGACAGAGAATGATTATTTGAACTATATCGAATTTTTTTTAGTAGTTAGGGTAAATGTACCAGTCGTTGATACTATAAGACCCATTTCCCATTGTAATTATTATCAAAGAGTTTTATTTTTAGTAAGCAATTTTGTTCGTGAATAAGTTGATTCGTCAGCTGCTTTTTAATGAAGTGAATTCATTAGTAGTGACATAAAATCCTACAATACAGTTTTATTAAAAGACATTGAACCCTCCAAACTGCACGAGTAGTTGACACATCAAATTTCTAATAGCACTAGTAATTGACAGGTTTATGAACCAGTAAGTGACACCAGACAAAATAAAGTACAATGTTTATTTGAAAACAAAAATACAAGATTCAAGAAATAGAACGAAACGAAATGCACTAAAATTACATAATTAATACATACAGAGCATTTGAAACACCTATGACATGCAAACATGTTGTTTAATAAAAAAAATTTATGCATATAGATATATAGAATAAAAAAGGTTGTGAATTACATTATGAATTGACAATACTTTTATTAGTCTACATTAAGGGACTCAGAAAATCGGTATTTTGTGCATATTAAACCACCAAATATAACAGGATTTGAAAGTTTGGAAACTATTTTGGATATATTGAGGAAAAAAGCAAATCTATTTGCACTCTGTGGAAAATAGTGAACTGAATGTACACATTTATTAAAGCCTATTAATTTATTATCAATTGTTCCTGGGTCAACTACTAGTGCAAGTCAATGTTTATCTACCCAGTGCTTGACATTCGCCAAACATTATGTAATTCATAATTTATAATAGTCAAATATTAAAGAATATCTGTCTTCAATATGTATAGTGTATTGAGAATGTACATGTTTGCATTTAATAGCTAGAAAAGGAGATGTTTTTTTGACTTGACTAACCTCCTTAACAAATCTGTGAAGGAAAAGAACCATCGAACAGCACGCAGAGTACAAACAAAAGCAATTGTTCTGGCATTTACACCCACGATGCATTGCAATGAAAGTAGTTATCAAATTTCACACTGGAGTGAATAGCCTTTCAAACAGTGCACTATTAAAAATATTTTTTTTATCAAAAAGCTTATGTTTCATGACTGAAAAGAGAAGTATCAACTACTGGTACATTGTCAACTGCTGGTACATTTACCCTACTATTTTACAATTTTCTATAGGCTACATAGAATTTATGAGACTAACTTTACCGTTAAATCAAGGGTAATTCCATTTGACTCATTTCAGAGGAAATTTGTCAAAGGATTTGTAACTGATTGCACCATATCGCTCGGTAGTTTTCTCCAGCACTAGTGTAGAGGCTTGTGTGGCTGTTACGAACGCAGGCACACGTGAGACATAACATCAGAATGTAGAAGATAGCGATGAATTCGGAGACAGTAGAGATTTAACGAGTCTTTATTTACATCCATAATTCAAACAGCGCGCTATTCAAAAACATTTTTTTTAGTATAAAGCTTATTTTTCGTGACTGAAAATAAAAGTGTCAACTATTGGTACACTGTCAAATACTGGTACATTTACCCTACGAGTTTGTAAGTTGAAAATTGAAGTTTCTGGTCCTGACTGAGCAGATAAATTAAAAAACTTGCACCTAATAAGCAAGCTGTATTTTCAATCAGAAATATATTTCGTTGTAATTATAATTCTTGGAATAATCAGACTGTTCTGAAGGTCTTCGGGCCTTTCTCTCTCCCTTCACAAGTTCATGATGTCACTTCTCCGAACAGAGACTGATGAGTCCTAACTGAAATTTGCCACGTTATTTTCGCTTTCTTTAGTCTCACGGTTTCGATAGCGACAAATGAAAAAGATAGAGCGAATTGTTGATTAGATACAGCAGACATAGAGCTAGACGATAATAAAGTTTCTAGATTAACCTTGGATCATACAAACAGTCGGTAAAAACGGATCTATAACCTCGATAAGAAGCGCCATAAACCAGCGATTAGTGAAATAGGCGTATCGTGGATATCGAAATTGAAAGGATGTCTGAGCGTCTCGTCAGGCTCACGTGTCACGCCTGCGCAGCGGATTTTTCATTTCCAAATAATTTATATGCACCGATATCGGAGATCTTCCGATAGCTCAGCCGTGATTTACATGCAGTTTGTTGTGAAACGAGTGGCGTGAAATGACATTGAAATTCAGCGCGCAGAATTTCAATGCGTCTGTGGCAACTTGCATATTGCGATGCACGCGTCGTGTCTGCTCGTTGAATTCGAGAAATCGGACGTTCGAGCCGCGAGGGAATTAATCGAACGACAAAGAATTTTTTCACATGGTCGTACGACTTGTCAACCGGAAGATCGAGTTCGATTCTTCGGTCGTCTCCAGTGCGTGTGTCCAAGTTGTTAATTAACTCTCTCAGATCGTCGTAGAACGTAGTATCATTTTGCTGACGTTAATCATCGACACGCCGATGACCTAACTGACAATGAGATCTACATGTTAGTGTTCCTCAGAACCGCTCACGCGAACTTGAAGCGTGTTTTACATAACGCTGCACTGTGCCACCAAACATTCTCCGGGGCCAGGAGGCTCGAAGGAAGTCAATGGAAGTCATTATGAAATCAGCAGAAGTATCATGGCACGCGTGCAAGTCACCGTCGACTGTCTTTATTACCGTTGGAGCTGGTGTCGCGGTTTCGTAACCATAATTGCCTTTAAGGATGATTTTACTCAGTGCAATCGTCAACTGGAGATCGGCATATGTGCACCGATGAAGTATAAAATAATACGCCACGGCAGGATTTGATCCTCAGCCGAATTTAAAAAAAGCCTCCATTAATATCCAAGGGCACTTGAACTGCACTTTACCAGAACTTAATCCACACTCAGACTGAAATCAATAAAAACTTCAGTGCACTGAAACTAAACTTAATAAAGATTCCGAATTCTAAGTGAACTTGAACTGAACTTTAATTGAGCTGAATCTGAATTTTAAACGACCTTGAATCGAACTTGGTACATACTTGGAGTAAACTTGAGCCGGCTTTAAATTGAATACAAGATAGGCCTGACCTAGTATCTAACTTGGACTGATCTCAACGTGGACTTGAACTGAACACAGAGTGAACTTGAATTAAACCTAACCAAATTTCTGTGTACTTGCATAGTGACTGTCTATATACGTAATTATGTAGTTCAGTAGAACAAGGACAATCTTATATAAGTAAGTCAGACTAATAACGAATTTCAACTTTGCAGTAGGAAATATCATTTGATTAACACACTCATACATATCAGGTTGAATGGTTAAGCCATTAACAGGCCATGGACCTAATAATTAATCCTATTGAAGTGCTTTGGTTTTACACCGAACAGATAATATTCTAACAACGCGACACTGCTTATCTTACAAGTATCTTCTACCTGACGTTTCATATTGTTGTGCAACCCTTATCATTGCGAAACAAATATTAGAATCGTATCTAGAAATTTAGACGTGTAATTTCGAATTAAAAGTCACAAGTCATAAATAATATTCTGTCAACCCATTCTGTTCTTATAAAATTGCAGCTGTTGTACTGTCCCGGGTCTGTTTCCTATAAAAAGTACGACTAGAAAAAGGCGTGAAATCGAAGGTCGATGTCTTTTACGGAAGCCTGATAGACATTCTGTTTTTTGTATCAGCTCGTTAATCAATTATCTCGCGATACGTGCAGCCTCAGCTGTCTGGATATTCATGAAGCTGCATTTTCAACTTGCGGAATGACGTGTAAATATTGACAATATATCTTTACGTAACTCCAAACGACTACTATACTATTCCAGAGGTAAACAGATTAGATCCCACAAGTGTAACAAGGCTACTTGTCGCTTTGAGATCACAGGAAAATATAAAATCGTAGACATACAAGGAAAAGAGACTTTTAACTCCACCCACTGAGGATGGACATACGAGTGCAAAGGATTAATTCTGTCAAGTTCACTTTGATTTGTGTCCCAACATACAGCGTCTATTGCTTTCATTACGTAACACGTTGAACACCGCGTCGGTCACCGGGTACCGATACCTCAAATTTAGTTTAATTAAATAATTATTGATTGTCGCAAAATTCTTAGCAAATTTTATACTGAAACAATAATGTAGGAATAAAAGAACACGATTGAGTATTGAAATCTTTTTTTTTCTTTACAATTCATATAAAAAATAGTAAATTATATCGCGTCTGATTAGATATGGCTGGTTTCACTGTGCCGTTCAACGTGTTAAGAACCGCAAAAATGACCACAAGTAAAGTATTATAGTTTCACATATTTGTAGCAAACGAGGCGTTAAATCAGAAATAGCTACAAATTTTATAATTAACCTTATCTCGAGAGATTGCACGCAGAAAAATTCTGGTTAATGATTAGACAGAAGAGCAGACGCATATCGGTATTCTTTAAGTGGAAACGTTTCGCAACTGCTCAGACAGACATGCAGCGCGTCATTCCCCTAACATGATGTAAGAAAAGGGACGAATACTTATTTACATATCTCAGCGCGTACGTCCATCGGTACTAATAGAAATCAGACCTTGACAAATTTTCATAAATTATTTATTCCTCTGATCGAATTTCCCTTCGACCGTAATTCTCGTAAATTATACAGCTGTCGTGGAACTGAATCGGTAGAGAGCAAATCGCATTGCCAGCATCAATATTGAGGAACTCTAATGAAAGTAGAAACAGCCATTAATGGACGGACGCGTTGGCCAAGTTGCATCGAACCGCATGCGCGCTGCGATTTTCAAAATCGATTCACCGGCGAACGAGGCTCTCTACGAGAAAAACTTCTTTCATATTTTCGGTTAATTTCAACGTGAACAATTATTCACTTCCGTTCGAGTCGCGTAATTCAGCGTCATACCGGAGAAAAGATCATGCGAACAGGGAAGGTTGCGCGATGTGAATTCATCGGTTGAAGATACGAAGAAAGTCATTACGGCATAAGGTGCAAGATATTCCGCGCACGTTAAGAACGTATTCGCGACACGCGTGGCCGCATGTTATTCTTGCCGGTTTTAACCGTTTCGAAGGAAATACTGATAAGAGCTAATACTAAATGCGTCCGATTGGCCCCGATCGTTAGCGGACGCGTGACCAAAATTATATAGGTGCACGGAATTCCGGAAGCTCGCCATGTACCGCTTACAATCCGGCCGATTTATTTACACCAGCCGATTAAACGTCCACCAGTTTTCAATTGCATTAACAGATGATCGTCGAAAAATTGTAATGAGTCGAATATTTACGATCCTTCTCCTGCGAATCATTGAATTGTCGCTCCAAAAGCATGATTTTCCAAGAATTATTTTACTTAGCATTTACCAGTTGCCTCAGCAACGGATGAGAAGATAATAGTACAGGACGCTTCAAAATACAGGACGCTTCAAAATACAGGGCGCACGTTCCACAGATTTTAGGTTACGATTTTTATTTCTTGTAGCTTGATATTTCAGCCCGTGAAATCTTCAGACACGTTTACGATACACCCCGTATACATTTCGAGGAACATTTACACTGTATATTCTTCTTATAAATTAAAACCAAAGATTTTTCGGGGTATACTGACAGAACGTTATCTTTTCATTTTCAGTCAGTGATACATGTTATACGAGGACCTGCATGCAGATCTCCTAATAGAATGGGTGCATCAATATGCACGAAGATATATGATATCTCATAAATGTAGACTGCAAAACCATCCAAACCAATTGGCAAGTGTTTTTATCAACAACCCTTCAAAAGGACAAAGCCTTCAGAACTATACATACAGTAAAAAAAAAATTAAACCCATTATACCTCTAAAGGATTGCTAATGGGCGGTACCTTCTCGCACATCCTAATACCACAGATCTAATTCTCTAAATGACCTAACTAGGTCAGTGGCAAATTCAAGTAACAAGCTATTATAAACGAAAAAATTTTCAGTCACAGATTAAACGTCGTTTGTCATTATTTGCCTATCTTTCGGTATACTCTTCTTAGAAATCGCTAACAAACAGACCATTATCTCAGGAACACTTGTTTTTCGGTTGTTTACATATTTTTGCGTCCAGACGCGAACGGTTGTAAATTTCGAGCGAACCACGGTTACTCAACGATTAAAATCGCGCGCGCCTCGATATATCAGTAAATTTGACATCAGGCTTCTATCTGGGCACAATTTTATCGTGTTTTCTTCTGCGCTTGCCCATGAATTTCCCGAATGTCCGGATACTATCGTTTAGGCCGGTTCGAGACGAATTCGGAGCACGTTCGAAGATCGCAACGTCATCGAATGTCTATGTCAATGATTGCGTAACGAAGAACGGACGTTCGCTGTGAGATGAAGCGCATGACAAACGCTCGCCCTTGAGCTTGCTCCGCGCACAGTCAATAGAACTCTTTTCATCTATCCAATGTCGGTGATTTATTAAAACGTGAAACTGAAATTGGTCCAATCTTCGTTCGGACGAAGGTTAAATTATTTAGGCTAACGTTATCGCGCAAGCAACAGCTCCATTCAGAGATCATTTCTTAATAGAAACCTTCCGACCGGTTCTTCAACGTTTGACCACGTACGGAATAAAAAATATAAAATCGAGGCTCTTCAGTGGCGAGAAAAACTTATCACCCTTAACTTATGTTAAGGACAAATCGTGGAGGTCTTCCGGGAATCTTAAAACACTTGAAGTTGAGAAGTATTTCTGATGGAGTAAGAGCTTTTAGATTGCGTACAGTAATCTGTATCTGTTAAAAATTTGATATTTTCTAAGCGTATCGAGTGGATAAAAACGAGAGGAGAGGGTTTTAAGACTTTTTCAAGATCGGCAATTGGTGCATTTAAAAATTATTCTAAGAAATACAGAATGGAGCACCAAACGTTATTAATGCCACAAAGATTTTAACACTCCATTAAAATAAAATGTTGGAGGATTTCTTGAATCATACCAAATTTTCTCAGCGTAAAAACAGGAGAGGCAATTTGTAAGATTTACCGAAACCGAGCAGCTGCTCCATCAAGAGGATATTTCAATCGGTAAAGAAAAAGAGTACCAAACGTTAGATTCCTCAGTGTAAAGGAAATACATCAATAAACTCTAACAAAGTATTGATGACCTTGACATATCAAAAATCATCGCGACAAAACATTTATTGGACGATTCGGACATTATAAGGCAGATTTATATCTTTGTTTATTAAGACTTTAAATCGCAGCTGCGCGCGTCATTGAAATGTCAACGTGACAGTGCACAGTGTTAAGCATCCTCAAAGAAAAAGATTAAAACTGACGCGGGGATAATTAATCGGCGGGGATATCACTAATTCCGTCGATTCAATCAACGATCGGACGTTTTATGGCGTGGCGACGGTCCAAATTGTTGTATTAGCGAGAGAAATATCGCAATTTACACGGGACACGGTTTTGATCGTCGCCAGCACCGTTGAATTATCGAGCCATCGATGCGATGAAAAATTAGATCGCCGTTGCGCGCACGGTGAATTTACAATCGCTTCGGTTTTATCGATATCGCCGTATGGCCGTCGGATGATACTTTAAACTCGCCGGAATATATGGTGCAATTTTCAAAACGCACCGACCTGCGCGCCGGACTTTATACGGACGGCTGTAGAAGAAAATCGATTTTTCAAAACGATCGCCCGGTGAACCCCTTTGCACTGGAAATAACATCAGATAGTTTTATGACACTTCACGAGGCGCTAGGCAAATATGACGATCGCGCATATACTAATAAAGCATAAATTCTGATTGATCACACAGATTGAAGTGCAGCAGATATTATATTTGAGTGCTTTATTGATTTCAAAACATCAAGGGTAGACACAGTGATATACATAGTTAGGAATTGTCTTGAATAGATCATTTTTCGGAGTTAGAGGTCATGTAATTTTGTATGAATTGATAAATATAGACTTTTTTATTCTTTTTGTGATACATAGAAGTTGGAGTACAGCGAGGTACAATTTATTGAGCAGCTATGTGTTGAAGAACGTGCGCATATTTGTTCAGCAAATATTTGCTAGTAATCCACCGAACTCTTACTAAATTTTTCTGTCATCATAAAGTGCCATATGGCAATTACGTTTTACAAACACACACCTGCTACTGTTTAATATTTGTTCTACACCGAATTTTTCAGTTCATTAACTTTCAGCAGCTTTCCTTCCTAATTTCTCATTCCATTAAGTAGAGTCTGACGCAAACTTTGAAAATGTAAACAAGTTACCAGTCTTCACGAACACACCAACTCATTAAACAACATAAATAATTATTTTACGGTAACCAAATTTAATATTTAGAACAGCTGTGGACCCTAAATTATACAATTCATACACTGGCCTATTCGGTGTCTTGACAAATCGTATTCATTGAACCTGTAATAAATTTTTCAAACAGTCCAACAGAAAATTTCAACGCTTCACGACACAATTTCGATCAAATAGATTCTTTCGAATCTATTAGAGAGAATAAAAAAAAGCTATTCTCTGAACAATCGTTTTCAGGCTATCTACAGGTACTGGTATCGCCTGTATCCGCGTTACGAGAGACATGCGAGCTTATGTTTTCATCCCAGTAAAAGTCGCATGAATTCTTGTTGCCCCGGGCGTAACGTCGCGGTATTTGTAACTGTTCTTGTAACAGCGCGCGAATAAACTTTTACTGTTATCATCGGGATCCTAAGAAGCTTCCACCTCGTTCGATTCGCACGTTCGAATATCAATACGAGTTCCGGCAAGTATTTGCAAAATGCCAACGATTTCGAAGCACTCTGGCTGAATGCAGTCGTTACGTTTCCACTCTTCGTGACTCCGAGTTTATCCTCGACCGCCCTTCTAACCTTATTCGCCCGTTGCAGCGTCCCTTTGTAGCTGGAGGACATTTTCTGGCTATCCGCTGCTCGGTCTACGGACATTTGCGAGGTAAAATACGCGAGGACCACCGAACTGAGGGCTTGAGAGTTTAGGCGTATCTCACTATTTTGTAACAATATTTAACAAATTATTTATGCGAGTGACTTGGTATTTTAGGATTTTGTTTAGGTGAAACAGAGGTTTATTTTCAATTCGTTCTCTAATTAAACTGAAAATAATTGAGTGGTTTAAATTATGTGAAATTTAGAGTTTGTATGTTAATTTCCAGTTACCCTTACGTGGGCAACCAGGTACCCAATTCTATATTTCCTTTACAATTTCTTATGTTCTTATTAAAATATTGTAAAACTGCTCTGGATCCCCAAACTTTGATCGTTTTTACGTCGATTTGTGTTCAGAATAAAAATCTATGCAAAAAATTTTAAATATTAAAGCTTCAAATTTATTTATACGCTTGTTGGATATCCGGGGTATCCGGGTATCTATACAGTGTGATCCGAAATTCATGGTACAGATGGGATCAGGGAGATTCTATGGCTCGAAATAAGACGAAAATCAAGAATAACGAAATTGCGTGGGAGAACGCGTGCACTTCACTAATAACCGATATTACGGACATCATTACAGGCCGCTGCAGTGACCGTTACGAACGCATTAACCTTTTAACTGGGTCATTATTAGTCCATCACAGAGACATTTTGAAATGACACGTTAAAGCGTCTTCTTCCATCAGCTGGTTTAAATATTTGTTAGCATATAATGTGAGAAGAGTTAACAGGTGTCTTGCTTATGGCGGAGCAATTTTCACAGAACCAGTTAACTCGTCTTCCCCAATTAAAAGGTTAAGAAGTAAGTATTGATAATAAGCAGTGCCTGACACCGTATCTTGAGCAAAAACGGACACACCAGCGGTCTGTAGTGAAATCCGTAATATAGGTTATCAGGTAAGTGCACGCGTACTCGACTGATTTTCAAATACATTTTGCTCGAAAACAAAGCCTCTCACGCAATTTCGTTATTCTTGACTTTCGTCTTATTTCGAGCCATAGAATCTCCCTGACCCAATTTGTACCATGAATTTCGGACCACCCTGTGTAAGACGGGTTGTAATTGGATGAATTCTGAACGGAAGTTATACAAAGAAATTACACGGAATACAAGATTCTTAATTAATACTGTTCATTTATTAACATAAATAATATAAATTGCAGTTATTAACTACCAAGAGGACAATTTTCACACGTCGTGATAATTGTTTTTAGGTATTGTATGTAAGCTTGATATTTATCTTGAAAATTCTTCTACTGATAGTTCTTACATTTTTACATACAATTATACACCATTAGAAATTGAAAATCGTATTCCATGGAGACACTATGCGTCCCAGAATAAAACTCTACAGAAAATTTGACCAAAATGCACGTCGTATTCGTTCAAAGAACTAATTCAAACTGATGCAGTTCCTCGTTTCGTTCTCTAGTTTGTTCTGTTTGTGCTGATACTTGCTCATAACATAAATTTATTGTTTATAATATAATATATTATATATACAAGATCAGGTTCGATTCGTCACTGAACCAGAAACTCATCTTCGTCGAGAGTCAAGAACTGCGCGCATACATGCGAATGACACGGACGATTGACTTTAGCATCGAATGATATTGCAGTTTTGAGTAATTTTTTCGCTCAAATCGTTTAAAGTAGCCCTTGGTATATTATAGTATGGGAAAACTAAGAGTTTCGGGAAAGTATATAAGTAAAATTATCGCCGTGTGTCTGATCTGTCGGAATAGGACGTTTGGGGTACCCTGGTACCCCGATTGCTCAGCATCCGTGAATATTTTACTTGCTCATGTAAGGGTTTATGTTGAATTGTTGTTCCTTTCTTATGTCTATTTATGTATTTGGTGTACTGAATGTACTGAACCTCGTGTATTAACCATTTTTACTATTACTATTTCGTACAGTACAGTAAATATAATATGCAATATTAATATCGAAATTGTTTGGTAAAGAACGACCTCAGAATGTGAAAGCGACTGTGGTGATTAAATTTTCAGAGGCCTCATGAAACAGTGTGAATGGATCTTTGTAATTAGTAGCACGGTAAAAAATTACGGAGAGCCCGTATTTTTACAGCTGTGAAAACTGCTATCAAAAAGGTGAAAATATCATCAAAAATTTTAAACAGCAAGGGTTGATTCGTGAGTGTTGAAAATTCGAACGGAGGGGTACGTTTCACGGGGTTTCGCGTAAATGAACACCGCTGGTTCTTGCGCGGTAAAAAGTTATTTTATTCATAATAGGTTTCGTGCGAACGTACTGCTCAGCGGAGACGTACTAAAACAAATTTTATTTCATAAACGAAACTGTGTTTCCGCGCGTTTGCGAGTGCGTAATAGCCGTATGATAAACTGGATGAAAACATTCTGAAACGTTGGCAAATAGGAAATTATGTACTCCGTAAACAGTGATTTCCAGTATCGAAAAATGATTCATACGTTATTGCCGTGTTATCGTGCTCAATGCAGAGCTGAAATTTAATATTAGTCTACCGAATGACGGCTGTATTTTTTATTCACTTCTCATTTCGCTGCATATTGCGCGTTCGGCAAATATTTATGGACATTTTTTCGACCTCATAAAATATTTGTCATCATCCGAACATGAAACACAAAATTTTATTTTAAAATCAGAGCCATTTTTTGGCTTTCTTCTCATCGATTCCCTAGACGTCTACTTTTAGAAACCGAAAGATTTTCTCAAACTTGAGATCAGAGGCACAACTTCAGCTTTCGTATTTTATGAAACAAATCAATCGACCATCAAGATATCTCGAATATCCCCTAGAAAATTAAATGAATATTTTAGTTTTATTCTGCTTCATGCAGTTCGAGCAAAGTCATGTTGGAAAAAAGTGTATAAAGAAGCTTTCACTGTAGTAGCTGCATTTTGCTTCAGTTAATCCAATCAGCCCAGAAAAACTTCCGGCGAAGGAACGAGGGAGTATGTTTTCGAAGCTACTCAATTTCAACGCGGAGGATCGCAATTTCCTTTATCAGCCTTATCAGACGGCGCATCCTCGTCGGATAATCGGCGTCCAGGCGATGCGTTTCATAGCACGCGTTCGAGATATCGTATCGATGGAACGTTAGAAAAGTGCATACACACGGAAGCATGAGGTAATAAGAGCGTGATTGCTATTAATTGTTATCATGGAACTGGTTTATAGAGACGGTGATATCGCATGACCGGTTTTCTGGCCAAGGTTATCGAATTTTATTGTGCATGGCATATTACGTTCGATAACAGAGAGAATAAACTTCCACAAAGACCGTTTCAATTTAATGCTGATTTCCAAAGAAATTTTTCACAGCGACATCCTGTCATCTGGAAATGATTTAATTAGTGTAATCGGTACAAGCAGAACGGTATTATTTCTTCGAGTATCGTAACTTTAAATGAAAGATAAGGGACATGGCTAACTTTAATTTATTGTTAATTAGAAATATTAAGAATCTTTGTACTGATTGTGGGTAGACCACGCAGAAGATTTGACTGTTTTAAATAATAGTCAGCCACCATTATACTTCGAATAAAATTATTGGTGCAATGGCAGTATAAAACGAAAATTACACTGTGAAATAATGAAGCATTCGTGCCGTTAATGATACATATTTGCAAGTATTAGAGGCACAAAGTATTAGCCATTTACGGTGACTTCGATCCTAAATTACAGAACTCATAAATGCAAATACTAAATTTACGTAATCAAATTACAGTGAAAATTACAGGGAAAACTTTTCAATGTTCTTGAATAACATACATTAATTATCCTGCTATAGCAGTTTAATCTTTCACTGTAGAACAGCCTAAAAATATATTTCAGTCATTCACAAGCTGAAATCATCACTGTTCCACAAGGAGGAATTAAAATTCTCCTAAGACTATCTTGGAAATATTTTTTGAAGTGAACCCTAATTGGATATTTTTTAGTGCCATTTCCTAAAGCTTTGAATTGCATAAAATTAGGTTACCGAATCTTTGAAGAATCTTTTTTCTTTATTCCAATTGATTGGCGTTTCTCACGCACTGCGAGCAGTCTGGAAATGTCCGAATCCCAAAGCGGCTGATTGCCGCGTTCGGAAATTTTCTGCTCCGCGAGTAATTACGAAGGCGAAAAATCGCTTCTTATCGGCGAAACGGTACTCCGTTCCCTCATTGACAGTAATTCCTGGTCGCTTATCGATAATGGAACGCGAGTTGTAAAGCGAACTCGGTCCATTACAGGATTTTCACCCTTAATTGCTCATTCCTAACGCGCTCCCAGTTTTTTCCACGACTTTCCCGCGCTTTAATGCATCGCGCTCTCCTTCGATGGAAATTCACGGGGATCATTACGTAAAAATAGCCCCCGCGTTCATCGAGGTCAAGTAAACTTTCGCAGTCTTATCCGTCACGTTTTCCCTATTCATACACCGCGGCTCTGTCAACGATTTCATTAATTATTACAATTGAATTCAACGAGCACCAGGGAGTTGTGCCGTTCAGTGGAACGACAGACGACAGAGGCGACCACGATTCACGGAATTTACTTTGTACACGGATTTATTAGGGGAAATCTAAATAAAGGATCGATCTCTGTCGCGTTGCAAATCGAACCACGCTTTGAATTCGATGCCGGAAATGGCGGTACCTTTGAATGCACCACGACCTCGGTTTGGAGACTTCCGCTTTGTTTCTGTGTTCCTGCGGACGATGAAAGCACAGAATTAATAGAAATACGGAATCCGAGGTCACGTAGACAAAGATGGATGACGTATAAATTTTGTAGCTGCAAACATTCCAATTTGTTTACTCCGTAAATTGTTGAAATGTATTTGACAATTAACGGGAGATATTTACAGTAAATGTTCGTCATTGGATCCAAAAAAGTAGAATGACAGTTCGGTTGAAATTTTTCGAAAGAAAAAACGGAAATCGGACAACGTGGAAAGTTATTAGTTTTCATTTCAAAAAATTGCCGAAAAAGGTGTCTTCCCTTAACAAGCTGTCCGATAACAATGAATAAAAGTTCGCTGCAGCGTGTAGTCTCGAATCCAATTATCGAGCATTCTGCAACGCGCGCCGTTTCAACAAAAAAAAAATGGGAACAAAAGAAAATGAATTTTGGCCGAACTTAAAACGCTTCGACGCGGAAAGTTCGCTCGTTTTCGACATCTGCGGCGATTTCGAGATTCGGTGACGCGGCCCCGAAGCCCGCTGGGATTCAAAATCACCCCCATGAACGGTATACCCGAAGTTACTGCTCAAAATAAGCTTTAAGATTAGGTTTTACAACAGAAACGCCTACTGGACTGTTTACAATTTTTTTATTACCATTTCATTCGCAATAGCGTGTTATGTATTCCTTAAAAGTTTGGAAATTATAGACGAAAATCTTTCATAAATACACCACGATTCTGACGGTCCAAATTTGTATGAATAACGTGCCAACAAAGAATTCTTCGATATTTATTTACAGAACACATTCTTCTTATTTCTAATCATAGTATACGCTGCCAGACTACGTCCATAGAATTATGAAACAGCCTCTGTAAGTGTTGGATTCAAGTCTGAGGAATTATGCAATGTTCAAGCATCATACTCACGTCATAGACGGAAAAATAAGAGTGACTTTGAAACGTTGCAGATAGAAGCGGAAAAAATATGCGTGACAGCGTTGGAGCCTGCCGGAAAAGATTATAACGTTGCGCAATGTCAATTCATCGTTACGTTGTTTCGACGAAGTTATCATGTTGAAAATGCAATCGCCTCGTCATGCACCGGCTGTGAAAATCCTCTCAATTATGCCTCCAGAAGGAGTTAGAACCTTACGAGCAGATTTCGCGGCGCATCAATGCGTTCGTATCGTCGAGCTCATTCGTTATGACGGACAGAGGAGTAAACCGACGAGGAAGCTAATAATCGCCTGGGGATTATTCTCCGCATCGCACCTGGCCATAATGTTTCAGTATAATAATCGGAATCACGATCTGACGATAGTAAACGCGTCTGAATTGTTATGGAGAACGTGATCGGCAGACTGTGAACATTCGTGCAAATATGATCCGCACGAGCATGCAAACTAAATGTTTGAAGGCGTACAAAATTGAAAGCGCAATTTTAGAATGTCATTAATGACTGAATAATTTTTCGTCTGAATTTTGCAGTATATACAGGAATGTACAGGATGTCTTCCTGTTGCAAAATTAGTAGAAGAATTCCATAGGTGGAAATGAATAAACAACAGTTTTAATAGACAAGGGACATAAAGTTGTTTCTTGTTAAGAAATATACAATTGAAATTCAATATGAAATATGTCGAAAATGTAGAATAAAATTTGTTGATGCGATTACATTAAAAGATACTCGGAACGATGGTTGACTATCTCAGTGACGGCCACATGAGCTCTGGCCTCCCTTCACTCTACGTCCATTCCCATCGTTTCAGTTGCTACTTATATAAGGGGAAGGGACCTGGAGTGGGGGAAGCTGGGAGCTCTCGTAGCCCATTACTGGTCCATGTCAATGCCCTTTAATTAAATACTTTCACAACGTGTGATCAAAGACTGTGGAAATATTTCCAAGCGGTCCAGCTATACTTAACATCTTGTAAAATCTAATGCACGATAGTCTCGTCAAGTATGATACCCCCTAAAAAAAATAATTTCCCATCAGTAATAATTCTATTTTACCAGTTGGTGTGTAGCAGGGACGCAGGTCTCGCTGTACGATGAAAACTGAACTTCTGTAGAGAAAGTTACGAAGTAAAGTAAGTTGAAAGTGCACCGCGTTGTGTAGAAAGTTCAGAGGTTGCAGGGTTGAAAATTCTTAGAGCACGGAGAAAGAAGAAAGCCGGGGGAGATCCTCCCGCGGATAGATACGGCCTGACATCTAAATATTAATGGAAGATTCCAGGTTTAAGGATGAAAAATGTTGTTGGGACGAGCGTGTTTCAGTACGGTGATCCCGAGCCGGCTGGGAAGAAGCTTAAACGCTTACGTCATGATTCCAGAAATCCTATCTCGATCCTCTTCGACCCGTCGCTTTTCTGCGTTTAACTCGTTCACCGGAAACGAGAACGCCTCCTTTCTATCGTCAACAACAAGTTCTGCGAACCGTTCATCCGATTTCCTTATCGAACCGTGCGCCCTGCGACTATCAGATTCAACAAGTTCGAATTTATTCAGCCGGCCGGTGCTCAACAAGTCGAAATTTATTCGACCGAAAGCACAAATTCTTCTTCCGCTTCTTCGTGGAACTACGTCGAATTTTTCTCTGTCTTCGGTCTTCCGGATATTGGCGGAGCTTCAACGTTCATAGCTTCACGATTAGAATATAATTTGTGAGAAATGATTCTTGGTTTTCGGAGAAACGTAGATCAAGAGATATACATTAGCCAAGAACAGAATGTGATAAATGTTATAGTGCAAAGAGATACAGGTATTATGTGTATGTTATGTTGTGTCAGATTATTGCACAATTTTTTGTTATTCGTTCTGTACTCTCTTACAATGTCTAAATTCTACAATCTTGAGTGTTATCTGACCCTTTATGCAAATCAGATGCATTTGACATACAGTACTCCGTTCCTATCGATGTCTGGCCATGATTGTCCGAATTTGTTTAATCTCGAAACGGCGCTAACAATACAGCAATCCATTGATTCAGAGTTCTAACATGCAGTTTATTTATAATATTACAAAAAAGAGGATATTATCAATCTTTAAGAGACCTTGATAGCAATGACTCGTTTTTTTTGAGAGAGAAATGAAGTTTCAGCACCCTAATGCTCGGATTGCCATAAACCTCTATTACCAATTTTCCTAGACGTTTACTATGTACCATATTCCTGAAGAAAAAATGACGAATAACTTACGTCAGGGTTACTTAAAAAACGCTGGCCATTTAGCTGCTTGTCTAACCAAGATACGCTCATCAGAATTGGCAGGAATCAGCAGTGTTAAACCCAAGTGTTCTGTGTCTGTATCATTGCACTTCAACACCTTTGTTCTTAAATATTTTTTAGGCATAACAGCATTATAAATGTTACTAAATGGGAGACTAAACTTTGAAGAGATAGGTGTAGAATAGAAGCCTTCACGAGAATCGTGTTGGATCGGTTTTGCTTCGGTACGTCAGGGTGCAGCGGTCCAGGTTAAATGAGTTCTGCAGTTAACAGGGAATATCATAAATCCGGAGCCTCTAGCGATGCATTAACTCACGCTTCACCAAGTAGGATAGGATATAATCAGGCCAAGTCGGGCTGAAGATGACGCTCGAAATACCCTGTCCCTCCTCCGTTTCCTCCTCCCGGAGTCCATCGCCGAAATTCGTGAGATTATCCGAAGATACCTGTGATTAATACCCGGCCCGAGGCTGGCATCCGGTTTTCGTTCGAGCCTTGTTATCGATTTGAGTCGACGCTGGAAAATCCAACGTCCTAGCGCGAACGTGATCGTTGGACATTAATTTGCGCCTGGCTTACGGGCTTCGTTATGATTAATCCACGCTACGCCCAGGAACAATACCGCCTCTAAACCGACCACTCTAACGCCGCCGGCCAAATAATGAACCCGAAACAATGCAATTTCTATTCACCGGTCTCCGCCGGTCTGTGACACTGCGTAAATATTTGGACCACCGAAATTGCGATAACTACTCGTTCACGTTCCATTGGCCGTACCTCGGGTCCACAATGCTCATTTCCTTGGGCCAGCGATCGTTCAAAGGAATTTTATTAAGTCAAAGCTAGGTTAACTCGATGTTTGAACAGTTTCGAGTAGTGCAGAGGTACGCTTTGGGATCGCAAAGCAACATTCATGAGGCAGTTTCGTTCTGAATATGACTTTTTAGGTTGTGTGTGGAGTTAAATTTAGGGTCTTTAGAGTCATTCGGGTCTCTGGAAAGGTGGAACTTGTATTTGAAGAGAATTTAGTAACTCATTGATTGCCAGAGTACATTTACAATATAAATCATTATGAGAAGATATATTTGGTGATATCGCTGCAATGTTAATGTGTCTGAGACTCTGTCCAAATTAGCAGTTGCTTGATTAAATTAACACTAGATCTATCGACGATTAACGTGCACCTATTTCATCGAAGCGATTAAAATGACATGTTTTAGAAAAAATGCGCAATTCAAGGAAACAATGTCTATTTATATGTTTCTTTACCTTTTTTCAGTGACAATTCGAAGTAAACATAATAGCAGTAAAAAATAAATCGAACATAGTAAAGTTGCAAACCAGTCATTTTGACTGTCTTGGTAGTTCTAGTGTTACATTTCAAGCACCATTCTCCAACGATCAATAGAAAAGCTAACTTATCAAGGATGAAACAACTGCTACTGCGAACTATAAAGATTCACAAATTCCTCTTTCAAAGTCAAATTAAATTTCAATGGATAATAACCATGTACAGTATACCTATACACCTACAGATCGACTAAGATTTTCTTTAAGCAGACCTTCTTCGAAGCACCCTTAAATCCTGATCACCTAGTAGATCGTAGAATGCATTCTTAAACGTTCACACTGAAATTGTTTGTGGAAGTTTGATCGGTGCATCAGTGCCGATGAATATTATTTGGAGCAACTTGGAGTCGTTTCATCGCATCATTAAGGCGGCCAACTCGCCGACGGGATTAAGCTCGACGCCATTGTTATTTCGTCGCCGATCCACCGATATCCCTCGAGCAGCTTAAGCAGAGCTTTAATCTGTTCCGCGTCGCGAAACTTCCGGGCCGGCGGATTTTCACGACTCGAACGATTATATAAACGGGAAAGGCCCCAGGCGAACGCGTGTTTAGAATATTAATTAGCACGGTTTAGAGAAATCGCGGGTACGTGGTGCAGGAGTACCAGCAGCCCCGCAAAATCCTCTTCGTAATAACCGTGAATGTTTTCGAATCAAAGCACTCGTTGTTTGCGAGTTGCTTCCTCTAGCACGCATTACAAACTTCTGTATAATGTAATATAATTTTTGTTTGTTTAGTTGATCAACGTGTTGAGCTTCACCGGTTCGTGTGAAGTGATGCAATAAATATTTACGAGTTAAACAATTATCAATTCTTGTATAATTTCGTTTGAGGGCAATGGTAAAATACAACCTGTGATGCCTAACACACATGGGTCGCCCGTGACCAATCGTCAAACTCAATTTAATTAATTAACTACTTCGTGCTACAAGATGTTGAGTGCTATTATTGCTGTAATAATAATCTAGAAGAGGAAGTGTGTTAAGAAACAATTGTCTGCTTGTATCTTCAAGAATATGTACTCAGAAAAGGCTGATCTCTGTGTCTGACTACTAACTGGATTTTTCACTGTAGTTTGCAACCTGTTAATAGTACTTTGCAATGTCAACAAGTTGTCCTATGCAGTTTGTATGTGTTATTAACATGTTTACTGTCACAGTGGAAACTCCCATACATGGTCAGACACACTATAATATACCAATAAAATGTCAAAACTCTTATTAACACGTTCGCTACGATGGTCGATTCGTGAAAAACGTCCACCATAGACCACGCTTTATTTTTATCAATTATCTCTGTCACACATGTGTGCCGTAGAGCTCTCAAAACAGAATCGACACGTCACACATATGCGACGCTGGTAGCGAACGTGTTAACACGCCGAATGGTACAGTGAAAACAGCCACACATAGTCAGATACAATGCATTACCCTGTTTTACAGACAAACAACGAAGGAAGAATATATTTAACTGTTTAATTGTAGTGTCGTAATATAATCATATCTGAATTTGATAAGACTTAGTAATTGTTTGATTGATTTACGTTTTAGATCACCGGTGACCCCCACGGCAGTCATCACGTTAATCCAGCCCGGCAAACTTGTTTCAAAGTCGTTGAGTCGCGAGTAAACAGTTCGATTAGTTCCTTAAGTTCTCGAAGGAGAGGCTGTTAGTGAATTCAGTCGCGACCCGCGAGTCGCATAATTAGCCTGATTAATTCAAATCTAAAGGGGAGGCGAGGAGACTTGAAAACCCTTTCAGTCCGACCGACCCGATTCTCATAGGCTGAGGTTTTATGTAAATAGACGTGTGTAAAGGGTAATGGCTCTTCCAAGTATTCCATTAACCGTATTCACCGGGTTGAATAAATTTAATCTCTAAACAATTAGCCCGGTTAATATTCATGACGAATAATTAATGCTATATCCCAACAATGGCCTACTGATGTATAAACACTTCAATTAAATATGTATATTATTATAATTAATCAATGTACACTATTTGCAAATTAACATTACGGTATTAACAGTCACATGTACGCACTATTACGCACACATACACCCTGAAATAAATTACGGAAGTCTCCACGTGTACGTCACACATCGAACTAACGTTGTGTGGGTGGCTGAGATTGAGGTTGAGAGCTGAAAGTTTCTTACGTTTTTGAAAAATATTGTGTAACGTATCAATCAAGATGAATTATGAGGAACTCACTCTAGTGAATCAGTCAAAATAACGGCATCTCTTCTTTCTATTGACCCAGGCTTCACATTTCAAACATGTCACTCTCCACAAAACTGCTGGATTTTATACACTTTTTGGATGTTAATACATTGACTGCCACGCAAATTTTGTACGTTCTACCCTGAGGACCACAGTAGATATTTTCATTAGTATAAGTCGGTCATCGGTGATCCCCATGGCTCTACTGAGAAAACAGATAGCGGTCACGGGAGACCACCATGGCAGTCAACGTGTTAAGCGAAAGTGAACATAATCAGTTACTATTCAGGGCTGCTTGGAAACACTCTGAGAGCTAAGCTCCTTGTCTAGCCAACCACGATGACCTAGATCGACAAGAATCGAACATGCTACCGTTGCTAGCACCCTTTTACTAGCTTATGGTACGTCAATCGCCATTAACTTAGTGAAACTAACTAAATCCAAACATTCACGATGTCTATAAAACAATTTCACCCTCATCAAGAATATTTCATAATAATTTGCTAAACCCTCGAAGATTGTTTCCTCTACTTGAATCGCCACAGGTCTCTTCAAACAAAAATCTGTAAATAGAAAAATGATAAAAAACTAAAGATCCGATGTTTTGGAAATTCGGGTAAGAATCGAGGGAAATTTGTGTGAGACGTGTGGTGTGCACGTATATTGATACGGTGGTTCCAGGAGACGCGTTTAGATTCGTGGAAACATGGTGAACGAGGGCGAACGGACAGGGAAGTTGCAGCGTTGCGCTTGCTCCCTTGATCTAATCAAACTTTCCTCGTGGAGGTGTCGCGTAAACACGCCTCGAAAACGTTATCAAAAAGAAAACGTTCTCTCGTTTCGCGTTGTTTGACCTAGTCTACCGCCTGATCGACGAGCAAAAGAACCGTATCGAACGAGCTGCGCCACATTTTACAGCCACACTCCCGACCAGGAAAAAAGGGTTAACCTGCACGAACGATCTTTTATCGTTGCTTTATATCCCCGTAAGAAGTCTACGGAAAAGTTCTGTTTCTCTATTGAGTAATTAAGTTCATTTATTGTTAGTTTAGAACAGGTCTGAGCGTTATCGAAATAAATTTCTATGCAAATAATTATTCAAGTAAGATTTTTATTTTATTTGTTATTTGTTCTATTACTTTATCTTAGTTGATATTATATCAGTAATAATGTACTTGACAAATGAATTATTTTAATATTTGTTATTTTATTTGAAATTTAGATATTTGTTATTTTATTTAACTAGGAAAATAAATATGATTTTCTATCGTCCGTGGAACTTCTATTCCAAAACCACAGAATTTCGACATAGCGTATCATCGGCAGAGTTTATTTTTACAGCAATGTTCATATTTGAGTTAACTGTTAATTGTTATTTTGTAATATTATTCGAAATAACCAAAAATTTGTAAAATAAATCATTTGGAAATAATTTATGTTTCAAATGAGATTTTGAAATTTATTTGCATACATCTTCATTTTCAAATAAACCTATTTGTTATTTTATTTGGAGTAATTATTTGTTCTTTTTAGTTGTTATTATCATTTCAAATAAAAAGTGCACAACCCTGGTTTAGAATGCAATTTACCTTAAAGAATTTTACATCTTTGGTCAGCAAAATAAGTGAAACACAAATTTAGGCCCTACCCCAGACTTAAGTAGTGTTGTTAAACACTCAGGTACATTCTCTTTCAATATCACAATTTTTCAATTTTCTCTCTTTCGAACATAGTAACTACTTTCTGTGTTTCTTCTACTTCTATGATCTTTTTCTGAGGACTTCGTGCAGGCCTGGTCAATATCATCCCTCACATTTGGTAACAAGACCTGTAAGAATCTCTGTACATCTCTCTTTATTTTACTGTTCAGTGTACACATTTCTTTCCCTTTTTAATTTCATCCCTTTCAAAAAAGCGTTGCAAAACCCCCAAACAGTATTAACCCACAGTAGTAACCCACAGTGAGATGGATTTGAGCAGAATTGTTTCAAGCGCAAAATGGCAAAGTAACTATCCATACAGTGAGTGTAATGATCAGAAAGGTTCATCAAAATGTGGAGTTCAAGTATGACTATGTACGTTGAAATCTCACGGAATACTCCAGGTGGACACTGACCAGGAGTTTCTAACAGACTGATAAAAACGGTATACTGTTTGTGGGTTTTGCAACGCTTTTTCGAAGGAGACGAAGTTAAACAGGGAAAGAGTCTGCTTGAGCTATAGGGGTATAGTATTCCAAGAAGTGTCTCTTGGCCTATTATAGAGGACGCTGCCTTTTTATTGCGGTGTGTTTCAACGTCCTATGGCAGGCAAGAGCTCTCCGTTTACGAGTCAAATCCACGGCATCGATTCTTGTTCCATGGGAACGACGACGAATATCCACTTCGGATGCGACGGTAAACGCGTTCGAATCGTATTCCGGATTCAGCGAGGACTCAGGGCAGCCTGTTCGCGATATATTTCGATCACGTGCGCCCGGGAACACACGGTTTATGCGCTCGACCGCCGATAAAGAAAATATCCTCCAGCCATTCCTTGTAAATATTTTCTCCGGCTATCCGCGAGATTACCCCGCCGGAACGACGCGCCCTCTTGGCCAGCCTGCATACGCTTCTTCTTCTACTTCCTCTTCGTGATTCACCGATGGGATTTTGTTACCCCTAAAAATCCGACGTACACGCGCGCCAACGCCACTGGATTGTAAAGTCGATGCAATATACCGAGCTTTCTGCGAACTCTGCGTATTGTTTCTCTTGGTCCTCGAGATTGAAACGGTCGAGGACATACCGGAGTTATGGGAACATTGGAGGCAGCTCTCAAGGATAATTATAGTTTTATTAGGACGATGTTCGAGTGGAATGAAATCATGCTGTGCTTTTGAGGTATTTAATTAGTCGTTGCCGGCGATGAACAAGAAATATGCAAGGTATTGTTGTTGGAATCTCTAGACAGCGATGAATTAAATTTAATATAATTAAATAAATTATAATTTTTAGAAAACTCAACTCTGTAGTTGTTAGAATAATAGAAGAGGGACAGTGCAATCTTTTCATTAAAAACTGAACGAATTTTGTAATTAACTTTCATAATCTCACGTCATCTCATTTCCTTAGCCAAACTGAAGCTTGCGAGCGAATCATTTCTCGAAGATCACAGTCCAATAATTCGATATTCCTGAAATCTTAATCATCTTCAGAACAGTTAAATCAAACTACGGCGGAGATTTCGAGAGGACGATTTCGAGTGAGATATATCGGAGAGCGATCGAAGGAGGAAACGGAAGATAGACTTTATTGGTTAAGACAAGGGTTTCCGTGAGACGCTTGCCAAATTTTAAATCAGTCCGCTGGTCCTCGTAGAATCAATAGGGGAAGATTTTTACGGGCAGAAGCAAGAGTCTGGAATAGTTAAAGCGCAGACGAGTCGAATGTGCCAAGGAAGGCAGCAGACCATGAAGAGATCCTCTAAGTTTGGCCATTTTTGTCGAAGCATGCTCTGAGACACGTCTCTCTCCACTCGCTGCTCTATTTCTTTCCGGAATCTCCGCTCGCCCCTTTCTTGCTCGAAGAACTTCGCGAATGTATTTCATATTCTCCTTTATTAAGATAAATCACCGCGATTTTTTAGCCAGCCGGCGAATTCCTCGATCCTCTCATATTCTCCTGAATGTATGACAGCAATATCTTGATATCCACGACAAATGGACACCTTAACGAAAGCACCGAATGACAGGATAGAATATACTCCAGCCATCGGGGACTGTCACTGATAAATATAAACGATGAACGAGATAAAAACAGAAAGGCCAGACGAACAGAACAACGGACTACAAAAAACCCTAATTCATGGTACACAATTTTACAAATTTTATTACATAATTTTAAAGCTCAGTACTCAAGTCCTAGAATGCCCAGATGAAAGAGGAGAGTCTATCAACACATACAATTCACTTTTAAAAATCAAATATGCTCTATTACGAAATTTTACAGTATTAGTACACATTTAGGACTCGTATTTCTATCATATCAATCGTATTCCACATCACGAGTGTGACTCATTGTAAAGCAAATCTTTAACGAAAGCCAGGAGTTACAAGGAAAGAACATAATGAAGATCGAAGAAACTCTGACGGGTGGCATGAAATTTTTCGAAAATTATCGTCGACCGATTTTCAGCGAGGAGAGTAACGGTTCGCGTGGAAAATTCATCGATGGCTCGCGAGGCACGGCGAAGAAAATGCCGTGCACCTCGGTGGGGAATCTCGAGCGTTTCCGAGGGAAATTCGCCGAGGGAAAGCGGCTGCCAAACGAGATAACCGGGACGAGGCATGGATTACCGCATGCGAGGTTAAGCCTTTAGGCAAGACGGAATAGCTGCGCATTTTTACGCCAAGCGACGACGAAGGCGCGACGCCCCTCTTTGAGAAACGGCCGAAAAGAAAATGAGTAAATATAGACGCGAGACCGGCAGCCTGGTTTCGCTTCGCGGCTGGCTGAAGCGTAAGCGTCTTTAGAAAATACAACCACCCTCCTTCAACCCCCTTCTCTGCTTCTTCTTCTTCCCCTATATACGAAGAAGAAGAAGAAGAAGAGGTGGAGGACGATTCCTCTTCGCGACTCCGGAGCCTTTTCAACTCGTCTGCTTCTTATTCCACGTCCGACCGCTGAAAAGAGACCGCATCGTTCAGCCTTCTGGCTGGAAATCTCGTTGGCACGAGAACCGGAAGCGAGGCGACGGGGTCATTCGATGCCCTCGGATAAATAGCCACGCTTTAAAAACCGGAAGACCACGCGAGCTTCCATCCTTGGTCACGCGGTCAAAGAACCACACCGAGTCTGCGTGCCCGTTGCTTCTAACGAAGATTCATCAATGCTGGTTGTCGTGTTTTTCTTCGTCTGCAAACTATAAATCTTTCAAGGGACATGGTATTTTGAACGCTGCGGTACAGTGTAACTTCGATAATCCGAACGCGACACATCCGAAAATTCTTCTTCTATATTAATTATAAGGTGGAATTTTTATTAGTGACATTGTGTTCTTTATTTTATGCTATCGTGAATTTTTATATTCTAAACAAAAAGCATCATTTTTGTGGGAAACATAAGTACAATGTGGAGCATCTTGTTACTGATTACAGTTCGGATAATCGAGGCTCTACTGTAGTATAATTGTTATTGATAGTCCCATATTTTTTATTAAGTAATTGTTGCTATTTTAGGAAGCTAAGCCTGTGTGGATGTAACCAATCACAGAACACGGGTATTTGTGAGGGCCTGAGTTCGTCATAGGACTCTACTTTTCTGATGTAAAAAAAATAAAAATAATAATAATAACGCGCGTCACTAGGGATAGTTAATCAAAGCAGAAAGAGCACCTATTTATCATAAATTCGATAGAATTTAATGTTCTGCTGAGTAGATCACTGTAGGTCCTGCCATGTAGAATTGTTAAATGTTATAAAAAATCGCCTAAATAAACTATCTCCGGTATAGTGTACCGTAATAACAACTGACAATATCACAGCAGTCTGACTACCGTGAAATAATATTCGAAACACCAATGTATGGTATGTCTGACTGTGGACGTCTGTCTCTACTTGCGTCGCTGAACGCGTCGGTCGTCCAAATAACCTAAGGCCTCAGTCCAAGAAAACCTACATCACACAAGCATTACGATAACACGTTTTCGCGTTACACACGCGGAATCACTGAATAGAAAGCTTTCTTCCATAATCACGACAATTCAGCGATAAGCCACGGACGTACGAGATATGAATCCACGTTTCGGCGGAGAAACGAGGCCCGAAATAAGGGCGAGGAAAATCGAGGCGGAGCCGAGAACACCTCATTTCCCCGGGAGGGGTAACCTGGTCAAAGCAGTATTTCTCATTCAGAGCGCAGGAGGAACGACATTATGCGGTGGATAGGAAAAAATTATGCGGCTAATCAAGAATCGCGAGTGTCGTTCCACGGTCGATGTATCACCGAGGATCCACGAGGAAGAAATGGCCCGAGGCGAGGTCAAGGGGTGGTTTTAGAAGGCAAAAGAGGGCAGAGAGAGCGTAGCACACATCCGACTTTATGAGCCGCCATCGCTCATAGAATCTTCGCCGCAATCTTTCGCGGGAAATCCTTGGAGAGAGGCTTGCGGAGCCCGGAGAGAAAAATGTCCGAGGGCTCGGAGAATCGATGAGTTTGCATTAAACATCTCCGCCAGGGGGATACTCGATGGTAGCCCTGCTTTCCCTAGGATCCACCAAACCCCCAAAGGTCGATCCCGTGAACGCTGGAACGAGTTTCGAATCGAAAGAAGTGAAACGACTCGCCGCTATCGTAGGCCAGTCACGTGCCATTCGCGTTCTTAGGAAAATGTTTCGCTGCCGCTGAAAGGCTGAACCTCTTCGAGAACAGGAACCTGTTCGAATTTGTTCCAGCTCCTGTATCATATGTAGACTGTGGCAGTATATGGAAATATCCAGCTATGAAGGTTAATATATTTGTATTTTAATCCCCTTAAGGGCACTGTCACGTATTCGTACTTTTTCTTTTTATTCGGTTATTATTGATAGTGATATATCGCTTTACACTTTGGATGCCGCGTCACCCATATCTGGGTGACAGACAGATTCAGTCATTATTTATTTGATCATGTAAAATATTAAAAATATACCTAATCAGTTCTAATAGTAGCAGAAAAAAGAGTGATGAATGTTACTGACATTGTTGATTAAAGAAGGTAGAATTCATGGTTATATTCATTTTGCATAATTATAATAAGGTATGGAAGTTTGCCAAAGTGTTAATAAACATACTCTAGGTACAAAGGGTGACTCTTCTAGCTTAGTTTCTGTGAAGGATAGACAAACTTTCGCAATATGCTTTCGTCTCAAATATAAACTACCAACTTTTCTTTCTATTTTATATGAAACTGATAAACACAATTCTCTGTAAGTCACAGTATAAATTCCAATTTATTTGAAACTTTCTAGGAATTAGATGTTTAATACAAATATGAAGTTCAACGTTCCTAAATCACTTTAACATCCTCAAGCAGCTTATTTAGTTTGAGATAGGATACTTCAGAGTTTTGGAGTTCGGCACGAACATGTCGTCCAATAATGCTACTTTCAACCAATAACATCGACGAAGAATTAAATTTCTCTCCGATCCATCGAAGAGCAGAAATCCAGAGAAAATACAGATCGATGTACTCGTCGGAAGAGAACTGTTTCATAACTTTGTTCCAGCGATCGTCAAGCTTGCTCGTCGGAAAATTGATTTCGAACGAAAAAAGAGGATCCACTGTAGCGTAACTCACGGTTTTCGTTTTCCCTGGTAATCGATTACACTCTGCCATAAGAACGAGCGAATCGCACAAAATCTATCGAATCCGTCGAGTAAAAATCGACCAATCGAGCAAAGTGTAGGTTGCTTCATGCTCTCAAAAGTAATGAAAACATTCGAGATTTGAGAAGGTGGCTCGTGTATATTCCAGAGAGTAAATTCGGCTACGAAAACTACATAAAATAGAAGTGAATGTTCTCTCTATTTTCGTGATTCGTATGAGTTAGTATCCGCCAGTCGATCCCATGAATGTCTGATTTTCTAGCATTTTCGGTGAGTCGTAGATCAATTAATAGAAACCGAGTATGCTCTCATATAATACACAGCGCATCGCATAAAATCTATCGAATCGGTCAAGTAAAAATCGACCGAGTGATCAAGCAAAGTGCAGGCTGCTTTGTGTCGACCTCAGGAGAAACGAAAACGTTCGATGCTTCAGAACATACTGCTATATATCTTCGAAAGTAAATTCAGATACGAAATCTGTACAGGGAGTTAACAAAAAAAGTTCAAGACTGTAAGAACAGAAATGGAGGAAAGAAGTCCTAACAAACATGGGTCGAAAAATTAATATTGTTGCAGTCCCAAACAATTCTTTGTTTTGGTGAGCAAAGTGCAGGGTGCTCTGTATCCTTCTCAGAAGAAACGAAAACGTTCGATGCTTCAGAACATTGCTCCTATATATTTTCGAGAGGAAATTCGGCTACGACATCTGTACAGAATGGAAATAAATGTACGGAGGAACGTTCCGTGTGCGTGCGTGTGTCCCAACACATCGCCAGATTCGCATAACAGTCGGTGTCCGCCAGCCGGTCCCATGAATGTCTGTGTTTCCGCAGGATTTTCTATGGGTCGTAGCTCAGTCACGTAGAAGCGTAATGTGTATCGTTTACGTGTCCCGCGGTATTTGTTCTTCTATTTCTCGAACCGCCTCTGCTGTGTACCTTTGGGCTATTATCCGAATGCATAGGTGTGGACCGCTGCATACTGCACGATACCCGCGGGAATACGTTCATTTCTGGCTGTTAGAATACCACACCCGGTCAGACACGCGAGAACCATGCTTTCTAATCGCGTCGATCTTCGAATTAAATGTCCACGATGCTCCGTGAGATCTTTATTATGTTCAACGGACAATTGAATTTGTCATTTTGATGCAGAGAATAGCTTTGGTAGATTTCAATTGAAATCCGTTAAATATCTCTGACTTCTCCTAGACAATAAGCTTAACTGGAAAAAACATATGCAAGATAAAACTAAACATACAAAGGCATTTAGGAAATCCATGTACCGGCTCACAGCAAGAAATTCTAAATTAAACATGTGCAACAAGTTATTAATTTACTAAACAATCATAAAACCAACAAATCTGGGGCATGGCTGCTAAGTCAAATATAAAGACAATGGAAACTCTTGAATCAATTATATTAACACGTTCGCTACTAGCGTTACATGTATGTGATGCGTCGATTTTGTTTTGAGAGCTCAACATCACACATGTGTGACAGAGATAATTAATAAAAATAAAGCATGGTCTCTGGTGGACGTTTCTCTTGAATCGGCCATGGTAGCGAACGTGTTAATGAGAGTTTTGACATTTTATTGACATATTATAGCGCGTCTGACCAGGCATGGGAGTTTCCACTGTGGTAGTCAACGTATTAACCCTTTGCGGACGAAGCCGTCCGACGGGCGAGCGTCGCTGTGGACGACAGGTATTGGACCGCGCGGTAAAGAAAATCTTCACGTTTAACGTTTGCGTTATAAAAACTAAAGCTTTATTCAAATAACTTTTACATAAAATCCAACAAAATCATAAACAAACAAATTTAGTCGTGTTTACATATGAGACGTTTTATATTCGTGCATTGTATGGTATCGTTCGAAACAGTCACCTATGTGCAAGCTTCAAAGTATAACTCATCAGTACTGTCACTATCGAACGTATCGTCTCTGGATCTTTTAGCCATCGTGTGTAGGGTGTTATAAGATATAAAATATATGAAAACTCTGCTGGTTTCTCTTGTAGTGAGAATGAAAGACTGACTCGACAAACTGAAATTCGTTCTGACCCTACCATGGTCTCGCATCGTAAGTTTACATTATACGGAAGATAAGACTTCGTCGTTAAAAGTCTCTAGTTTCATTGAGAGGTAACTTGACTTCTTAGGCTAGTATACCCATGCGTATCTTATCGTTAAGGACGACAGACGTACGCCAGCCGCAGCGCGAGAATTGGGCGGCTATTTGCCGACACGCGTCCGCAAAGGGTTAAGGTCTATACTAAATGCACCATGCTTCATCAGAATCGATGACACAAGAAGAACGTTAGAAATCCCCACTGTGGAAAACGATATTATACGATTCTCCAAAGCACACCAAAACAGAATAACCAGTTACGTAAGTCCACTTGCCAAAAATAGTTACTCAAATCTTCCTAGAAGACTTAAAAGAAAATATCCTATTTCTTTGCTCACTCCCAATCATTAACATATCACGAATTCATACATCCATTTATTATTCTTATTGTAAACAAAAGATACAACGAATGTAAATATATGTAGAAACAAACAGAAACATTTAATAAAGGAACATTATAAAATAGAAATTTCAATTGAATGGTCCTAAAAAGAATGGCGCTGGACATATTTTTAATTTTCAATCGATAAATGTTACGGCGATTGTTTTAATTACGTGTCTGGTTGAAAGTTGGAACTTGTATTTATTCGTGTAATCGATTTTGTGTCGACAGCTGTGAAGAATTCTGAGGAATTTGGGAATTTCGGGTAACTTTCTTACGATGCTCTGGACTTTTCTAAATTGCTGGAAATACTCGAAGCAAAAGTAATTTTTTTTACTTATTATCTGTCCTTAAAGGAATATTCTTTTACACAAACAATAACCTTTATTTAAAGGAATATCCTTATTTCCAACTTACATTTCGCTCTTGCATTTTTATCTCACTTCTGGTTAATTCTAATTGCATGAACATAAGAGCTCCACTTTAAATTCCATTTCAAGCTTACAGGCTTAGGTTTCACGACACCTATGCAGCTAGGCCACGTCTGTGCACCACTGATTATGAGCATCTATACAATATACTGGGTGACTCTAAAATAAATGGTTCCAGTTTAAATGATTTAAGTCAATGAAAATATGAATAAATTACTTCTTCGTAACACTGACAAGTTTAGAGTTGCAAGTATCGTAATCATTCACCTTCTGCGTTAGAATTAAATAACAAGAATACTGCTGATCGAATGAGTCGACTGAAGGGTACGGGGAAAGGACAGGGTATGTCCATTTTTATTCTGCAGTGTTCAACTTGAAAGAAAAATTAAAATAACGTAAACCAATTATATTTTCGCTCATCTTTTTTCTGTCGCCTAAATAGAATACAACTTCATGTCATGAACAATACAGTTACATTCATTGGACCTTGTTTCATTCTGATGCACTAAAGAATTAAAAATTGATGTTCTCAATGAAGTTGTTTTGTGACATTCCTTGTCTTTTCCCCTTGCCTTTCAACTTATTTTAGGCAAGATCAATGAGGATGCCGTGGAGATAATTCCAAAATCAAATCGTTCGACAAACATTACACACCCAAGAATTATCCATCTGCTTCAGACTCACCCTGTACAATTGCACTCACAACGAACTGTCGTGCAACAAGGTCAACGCACATATCGCACGTTTCACAATCTAGCGGACGAAACGATTTTCGGGGTTCGAACAAGCCGTCGGGAATTTCATTCGTTTCCGTACGCCGGCTACGTGTCCTGCGGGCCGAAAAGTAAGTGAAAAGTAAAACGAGAGAACCGACGCGCGGCGGTGTGGAAAAAGAAAAACGAGGACATGCAAGGCTCGCCGTGGGCAATAATAATATCGGAGAGGTCGAAGCTTACACCGCGGCCGAGGTTCTCCCGATAGTTCGAACTTTCCGCCGAAGTTGCGAAGCTTTAAAGCGAAGGCTTTAACGGAGCTTCGCGCCTCCGGTGCGGCGGAACTCCTCCCGCGAGAAGTCGTGCGGCCGAAGGAAAGAACGGAAAAAGACGAGACAGGAACGAGAAGAATGCCCGGCTAGAGAATTCTCCACTCGAGAATATACCGACCTGACCGGTGGAAGTTCATTTTCAGTGGTCCACAGTGTCCACGTTCTCGCGAAACTTTTATTGTCCCTGTTCCCTGCGCCGTGAGCTTTCGTCTTCCACCCTCGTCGCATCAATCCTCGTTGTTTTCGTATATATATATATATAAAATTTATGTTGCAATTCTGTACAAGGCCTTGCTAAAGAAGTATTTAAGACACATAAGCTCGTGAGTGTTAACCCTCTATAACGCCATCTGACTTAGAAGTTACATGTCTACATATCTACATATCTGTATCTTTTAAGTTTTGTTTCATTCATTTATCACTGCGCACAGTAATATTCTATCACTATACTGCCACCAACTATATTAAGTAGTCTATTCGTTTATTATTATGTTTATATCCTGCGATACGAACTTGATCATTTATCTTTATTACATACCTGTTGTATCATTCTCGTCATACGCAGAGAAATTCGGGTTACAGAGGGTTACATTGTATATGTAAGTAGACAAAATCGTATAGAATGTTGTTTATAATTTAAAGAATATGGAGCTTTCGACCTGTACATGTTTTTTAGGCATTTTTTATTTAGGTACGTGAGTAACCGCCTCCCTGTAAATCATCAAGGATTCTTTTATTCTTACAATGTTCTGTGTACTTTATTGCACCATAAATTGAACATAGACAGCAATGGTAGCCTGTGAGCCAAAATCAAAAGTGCGAAGAGGAAATAATTGAATGGCGGGAATTAGAAAAATGATAACTTAGAACGTAACCATTTCGTAGACTAACGTTACACTTAGGCCGCAGTTAAAAATTATATTAATAGAGCCAGAAGAAACAATTTATTGCTGCTGTTCAATGCTTGAAATGTAGATGTACACATGTTGAAAAAGGATACAAATTCTAAAGTTCCCTAACGATTTCCTGAATCACCTGTCATACCATCAAGAAAGGGTTGGAAATCACATGTCAAGAAAATAACTAAACAACAAACTTCCACGATGAAATACTAGATAATTCAACTGAAAAGTTTGAAGCGATTCAGAAGTGATTCCAGTGTTAAGTTCGAAAACACAGCATAAACGACAGCGTCAAAGCGGAAGAATCGCATAGTTTAGCATAGTCGAAGTGCGATTCATTGTGTGAGCCTCTAAACAGGCTTTGTTCGCCATGGCGAACTTCTCGAGCGCCATTGCGATATTCATGCACGTTCACTCGGTCCCTCAATAAGCCAGCCCGCTACGAACGTATTTAATAATTCATTTGGATTAATGCGAATTGCGCTTGAATACATAAAGATTCGGTCGCGTGCAGGGATTCATATTTGATTGCCAATTTAATTGGGCTTGCCCTCGCTACTCTCAAAATATATCAACGTTCTCTCTCTCTCTCTCTTTCTCTCTGTGCTAGGTGTTGAATAAATTATGCTTGTAGAATCTTCGTTCTTCAATTTTTCATACGCCTCCGTACGTCCCTCCTTCGGTGCAATGAAATTTTTACGCTTTCTGAATCAATTGTTCCTTTACAGCTTTTCCGCAGGATAAAAGTAGCCGAAGAATCGAAAGGTTTCTGACGACTTTGAAGTCCTGAATATTTTGTTAATTTATTAGGAACAATAATTTATTACGTACTGGCAAAACGTCCCTTAGAATTACAGGATAGATATTTTAAAATAATTAGGAAAGCTTCATCATAGTACTATAAACGTTTATAGAGTCTCAGGAGAATGTGGCATTCATGGTCAGACACGGCAGCCATCCAATATTTACTTCAAACGAAACAGTTCCTTTCTAGTACATTTCTGCAAAACTGTAGTGATCATTAATTCACGCAGATTGACAGTGAAGTTACGCAGTTGCAAAGTAATTCTCATCAATAAAAAAAATATAGTAAGAATTCTTACGAAAGTAAGGTACATGTATTCAACAGAACACGACAGAAAATGTATATCGAGAGCTTTATTTGAAATAGAGTTTCCTAGAAGACGAAGAAACTTTTGTTGGAGTATCCTAACATGTTTACCAATCAGTCGTATCGCGAATTATGCCGCGAATTATTTCGCATACGCGTGCTTTTACTAGTCGAACAGTTCGATCATGGGAAATTTGACAAGTTACGAAGTACGTGGGCGAGGATTTCGATCACGTCGAGACGTAATGGTCAGTAAATAACAAACGACTCGGTCTGGAGGAGCAGTCGTCATCCATCGTCGAAGTAATGGCCGAGGATGCTTGGAAGTTTTGTAAGCGGGCCAAACGAAGGCTCTCGACGTTTCCTTATTCTCATTCAAGTGGTACGAACAGAAACTTTCGCCGCCGATTCCGTCTGAACCTTCTGTTCTAATTTCCCCGATGATAAATCGGTAATAAGCTTCCCTCGATAGCTCGAAACTTTTCCTCTGCCCCGACTTCCGAACTTCACTGCATAAACACGAACGTTTTGCTAAATGTCGATTTTATTGAATATTTCATGTCAAGCTAATTACATTCCCGAAGATATATTGCACGCAATTAAGTCTTGAAAAATTATACGCTCAACTATAGAAAAATATGTACAGTAGTACCTCGATTATCCGAACTGTAATCAGTAACAAGATTACCTCACATTGTACCTATGTTTCTCACAAAAATGATGCCTTTGGTTTAGAATATAAAAATATACGACGGTACAAAATAAAGTACACAATGTCCCTAATAATAATTCCACCTTATAATTAACATGGAAAAAGAATTTTCGGATGAGCCGCATTCGAATAATCGTGGTTCCACTGTATTTTGACAAATTGTGTTAGATCGATACAGTTCAAAGTTATTATAAGAACTTCGTGAATAATGAATATTTCTGAAGCAACTGTTTCATACGAAAATTAAAAAATGTCTGGACATTATTATGCAAAGATTGGTAGCTTTCAGACCTATTTGTACACAGATGACAGTTTATTGGATGTTTCCGTTAATTTAACTCAGACTTAACTCGAGTCTTAGAGCGTATAATGAAACGACTACAACTCGATCGCAACTGGAGACCTATTATTCCGGAATCCAGTAGCAAGACAACTGCATTACTTAGTTCGCGACGATAAGAGTCCCGGAGCATTTCCGTTGCAAATAGCATCGATTATTCTGTCGAGGATATCCCGGAAAATCCTGTTTCCTGTAACGTGATTAAATAAACGCTGAATTTGCATGAAACTCGAGTGCGTCCACGGGGAACAGAGCCGACGAACGCGTAAAATCGTGTTCCACGAAGACGGGCCATCTTCCCACGAAGAATGACGTTTCGCCGCGGTTACAATATGGCGCCGCGTTGCCTGCACGATGACTCGTTTTCTCGCCATACAATAAGTTTTGCAATCCCGTCGGCTACGTAACTTTCTGAGTGGCAATTTCCTCGAGACCGATTCACGCTAACTCCTGAAACGTTAACCTGAACGCCCTATTGCCTGGCAACGTTCTCGTCATCAGCGTGGATCACGCGACACCTTGAAAATTTCGTGAACACGTTCAGGTGAAAAATTGGGATCCCAAAAATGTTAAATCATGGATCTATTTACGTTGTCAGAAACTGAAGCCAGAAATTGAGCTCTGTAATTTTTTATTTATTATTCCTCGTTACATT
Source organism: Macropis europaea (assembly GCA_916610135.2). Lineage (NCBI taxonomy): Eukaryota > Metazoa > Arthropoda > Insecta > Hymenoptera > Melittidae > Macropis > Macropis europaea. The sequence goes on from OU744344.1 coordinate 30,632,601, forward strand.
GCAGTATTATATAGCGGGTGATTCACTGGAAAAATGTCATCTAAGCAGAATTCAGTTTGGGTGGTATTACAGAGAAATAACTACATTGGCTGTATTGAGTTCTCAGGGCTCTATATAAGAAAGAAATTTAATTCTTCGTGCAATTGATATTTTTGAAGATTACAAGGTGATTTTGAAATTTTTAACTTCATCTTTTTCTGACACCAACTAATAAGAATTTTGTATAGACATGTTTGTACTAAGAACTTACCTTGTTGATTTATACATGCTAGGTTTCATAAAAGTGAATTAATGTACCTCGCCTATGCACTCCCTCGATTCAACTTCATCTTAGCATATTCTACGTTTCCTCTTGCTACGCTAATAAAATTCTAGCCGACTGAAGTAGAATACAGACATAATAACAGTAATTCCTCTAATAAATATTCATTAATTCCCTCTAGATCTGCCAAAGTACTGAATTACACGAAACGCATTAAGTATATTAGTATCACTGGTTTTGACTTCATGGTCCAGAGATGAATGATCAGACGCCCGGTGCTTTTATATTCAGCGTCATTCGATCGTGTGAGTCGGGTATATTAGACCGGTGGATCCCTTTTCATCCCGTTTACGGTTCATAACAGGACCGGGTTGCTCTGTATTGGAATCCTTAAGGACGTACTTATGCGAACGTTTCGAACATCCTCAGGAGAGCCGGATGTCCGTGAATTTAACCGCTGACTTCGCTCGAGATACGACGCTCCCTCCATGCGCACTAATGGGCTTCGAAAAGTTTCATCTGTGCTCAAGGATATCGCATGCATTAGCGGCGTACCTTGTATCGTAAACTCGCTTACTCTTACCGGGCAACTTTCATCGATGATACGAGCTGAATACCTATGGAACATCCCCAGACACGTAATTATCCGTAAATCGCCCTTCAGAGATTTTTTTTCGGGCCTCTGGAAGAAGTATTTTCCAGCGGTGTTGCAACGTGGATGGTGCGGTCGTTAGGCAACATCAAATTAGAAATTCGAAAGTTTACCAGAGCAAACGATGTAATTGCTTCGCGAGCTATTTCGGAAAGAAACGTGACCTGGTACAGGGAACAATTAACACGAAGTTCCCGGGTAATCTGCTCGAGTAAAGACAATTATTGTGATTAATGCGCTTTCGAGCTTTCTGGTTCCTTCTGATTCTTGCTTTCTCTCTGTGCCCGAGCAAGGAACTATCGCTAAGCGAATTTTCGATTCCAGCGAATCTTCATTGTGATTTAATCTTCTCTTAGTGCTTTCTGCGGATTCTGCGCCGGATAGAATGATCATTTTCTAAAACATTAGCAAGGCGACACGATTGAATGTCGTAGGGGAATATAAAAATTCGAGAATTGGAGAAGAATTATTGAAGCAATTCTCATCAATAGACTGCGGATGCTTATGCAATTTAACATATTCATATTCCTGAAACATGTACATTCAATTATATAAAAAAACTAAAAAGTTCATTTTTTAAGCATACGAAGTACAAAATATAGTTATGTCAAAATTTAATTTTTTCAACTATATCAACATATAAATTGTTGCACTCAGAAAATGTATATTTGCATAAACATCCGCAGTCTACTCATCAAATTTATAGTACAACAAAAGTGGAATTTTCTATGTCATTTGATATTTTAATGAACAACAATTTATTTAGGTATGTAAACTACTAATTTGTTTGGGCAATATTTAGCAGCTATTGCATTATTTGGAACTATGTCACTGTAGAGTACTTATGTTAGGGAATCCATATAAGTAGAAATGACCGATTATGGCCAGACAAACCCCACGTGCCAGGAACAAATCCTCAACATTAATTTCCTTAGAAACCAAGGTACCTACAAATAAGTTTCAGGATACATTTTCGACCTGTAATTTCATGAAGAGACATCCATTTCTGTTGCTACGCTACCAAATTCTAATCTACTCTAAAAACTAATTTTGACTCGTCTGTCAATATAATCGTCCAATCATCCATTGTACAATCAATCGAATCTTCACTATAGTTTGCACAAATACATCTGTGCAGCACTGTACAAAGTTCGCAGAAATATTTAAGAACACTCACAAAGAAGTCAGCGATGTCTTATTCCTTTTTCTTTTTAAATTACTGAAAGCTCTATGGTAACGCTAGAGCATCGTTCCACATCTTCACGCAAATATCTGTTCCCTAACGAGCTTCCATGCAGTTAGCGCAGCTTTTTCGTTCTTCCTGGGTGCACGGTTATGCGAGAACGTTGATGAAATTGGCGAACGAAACGGTCGCGAGCACCGATGGTCCCGTGTTGGCGCGCGAATCTGTTTACCGATTCTATTTACGATGTTGGGCAACCGTGTAAACCATCCTGCTAATAGAATATGCCCATATTCTGGCCCCGCAGGAAGCATAAGGGCTCAGACCCGTAACGAGTAACCTCGGCTTCCCGTTATCGCGATTTTCCCCTCTGCACGCCGTGCAATCCAACTTTCCACGACATCCCTCGCAGCCAGCACGAGAATTCCACCCCTGAAACTGCCGCATTACTTAGCGATCTCTCAGCGTCAACTGCCCCCATATATGAAGATGTCATTTCTAAAATATGTCTCGAATAAAATAAAGGCTGTGATCACACAAGGACTCTCACAAAATATATCATGGTGCCCTGATCACTGTTTATACAAATATTGGACACTGGAAGATTTAATCCAGGGGTGACTATGTTTTTAAAAAGTTTCTGAGACTCTCAGGTTTAGAAATATCCCGAAAACTGAGTGGAAGAATCAGAGATCTGTTTATTTATATAGTCCGTGAATTACTTTTCCACCTCATGTGGCTGGAGATTTGGTTTAATTTTCTTTTTTAAAAGGTAGACTGAAGAGTGTATAGTCAGGCAATTTTTGGACGGCACTGTACGTACTATATAACAACTGTGTGGTCCACAGTAACTAGCTTGAGAAAGATAGTCACGGGTACTTTACATGAACTACTGACCATAACAGCCATAAAAATTAATCTTCACTGCGCGAACCTAAAGTACATATTAAAAATAAAGAAGAGGGGAATAAAACAGAGTGGTCAAATGAAATAGTTTAAGAGGGGAGCTACAGGAGCGCGCTGGCACGAACCTAACCTAAAAACGAACCAAAGTTGCTCCGTGATTGCAGAGGGTGTCCGGAGGGTAGCTGGCGAATCACAGTAAGTAGGGACAGTTTTAATTAGAATCACATTTGATAGTAAAATACACGCGGCGCAATCGAGTTACTCACGACACGGTGCTGTTGAATATTTTAATTGAGTAATTAGAATCCCCTGTTTCCCTCTCTCCTCCTCGTTTCCGTTCGCCGTCACGGCACACGGCAGCCATTCCAAAGGGCAAAGTGAATTTTCCACCTTTAATACCGGCGCTGGTGATTAGAAAAAGGGGAAACGACCCCCTGACGGACGCCGCCAGCCCTTCTCGAGTTAATGAAACTCTGTTTGATATTTAATGAACGCACACTTTTTTCATTTTAATCTAACGGCGATCGCTGAATAATTCCTCGCATTGGGGAATTCGTGTTCGAAGGAGAGGAGGAAATTAATTCGAACGATCGTTGCGAAACGTTATCGATAAAGTGCGGGGGATGAAATTCTGTATGGAGAGGAGGAGAAAGAAGCAGAGATCGTATAAATAGCGAGATTCGAGCATGTATGGCCGAGGTGGATCGTGTCGGTCGAATGGAATGGTTGAAAGGAGCAGATCCTTCGGTGGTGCTCGCACTGAATTCAATGCCGAAATCGACGATACGGATCCACTTCGAAAGAATCGGCCGGGTCATAGTTTCAAGCCAACTACCGCGTCGAATGGAAACTATTGGGAACTGCTTTCGGAAAACTGTCATGAAACAGGAACAAGGCTGCGAGACGTTTTGTACGGGTGCTTAGGAACGGTGTCCGTGAAAATCACGAGCTGCTAGAGTTCACAGCGTGTACCTAAAAGAAAGTCTGTTGAAAAAATTTCCCCCTTCTAGTGGTCGCTTAGCATAGAGTATGAACGAAATTGTTAGTTCATTTTTGGTATTTTTTTTCTTATATGAATAAGTAGGAAACCAGCACACCGAGCGCACTTACAATTAGTTGAATCTGTGGAATCTCAGTGTTAAAGAATCATTGAATTTTATATGTATGTATATTCTTTTGGATAGTGGAGAGATTTACACCTTGTCGTGGAACTTCTCATTTGTGTAAGTGAACTAGGTTAAAGTATGTAAATTAAATTTGCGAAACATACGGGTGTAATATCTCAGCATACGCGGGAATACATTAGCGTATGCAAGAGGTACGCCAAATACGCAGGGGAGTTATTTAAAGTATGTTATAATAATGTAATCCCAGAGACGATATGAATTATACAGTGTACATAACATGGAAAGTTTATTTCTATAGCCCTGTACCAAGATATTAATTTTCTGTTTTAGATACAATTTTCGAGGTGCATTGCAAATACTGTATCGATCTACTTGTGGTCAGACTATTGCGCTGTGTCGGAATATCTACTCATACACAACATGTTGAACGCCGCAGTGAAAACGGCCATACCTAATCAGACGTGATATAATTTACTATTTTTTATATAAATAGTAAAGAAAGAAAAGATTTGAGTACTCAGCCGAGTTCTTCTAAACCTATGTTCTTGTTTCAGTATGAAGATGCTCAGAATTTTTCAACAATCGGTGATTATTTAATTTAATTAAATTTGAGGTGACCGTCACCGGTGACGGCGTTCGACGTGTTAATTTTAATTCTGTCTATGATACTGAGACTCTCATAATAATAACTTTAGAGCCTCTGAACTTTGATCTAGCAACTGTATCGTGATATGTACATGGTAGACCAATTCACTATGATCGAGTATCCTCTGAATGTATTTAGAAACTGACTATAATTGCTTAGTCTTATTTCTGTTATCCTGAAATTTTTGTAATAATTCGTCTACAGCTTTCTAACTTTACTAAAGCTGCTTCTGTACATAATTAAAACAACTTCCATATTTATACGACCCTGTATATTCTCTTGCAAATGCATCTGCTTCGGACTGTCCTTAATCTTCTTACTGTCTGACCATCGTTAATTTTATTTGCCTCTGTTACTCTGAAACCTTTCTAATAATCACTGTACAACTGCTTATCCTTCCTGAATTAATTATTTTAAATAATTCATTCATATTTACGCGACCCGTACATTATCTGCTAACTACGTCTGAGCACAAACGTCGTCCATCTACTTATTGTCCTACAATAATTCATATAATTATATCCACTACCCTGAAACATTTCGAGCAACTATTCTGAAACCTCCGAACCATACCGTATCAATTATGCCACGGTTGTATACATTGATTTCATTCCGATACGCGGAAATAGTTTCCATAGTTCATGTCAAGAATCCTCGAGCGCTACGTAACAATTCCTATCGCAATGGAACAAAGGGTGTACGAAGTTAGGATTCAAGCACACCGTTCGAGGGTTCAATTACGATTGCTTATCTCCGCGATGCATACCGTTCAAACGATATGCCAAGCGTGAATCAGAGAACCGTAGAGAGCCGAGGGTCTGCGTTGCGTGTCAGCGGGGAATACGTTTGTCGGTATTCCGCCATAATTTCGCTGCCCCTTTTTTCTTTCTTCGCGACGCGGCGCACGGACCCTTTCGCCGGTTCCTTTGATCCAGCCCTTTCATTTACGGAACGATTCTAACGTCACGGTGAACGATAGCGTCTTGAAAAAATATATCCCGGCGTAGGTACTGCACGTAACGTACATACGCGGTGAAAACAGAACTTTAGAGAACCGCAGCGGATAGCTGGTCCGTTTGCTCAAACTAATCATTGTTTATCGCGCACCGTCCCGCCACGGTGCTCATTGAATTCGCGGAAAAATTCCCCGGATTTTCCTCGACCGCGCAGCTTTTTAAATCGATGCCTCGCCGGTGCCTCTGTCTAGCGATAGATAGTCGCGCGAGCATAAATTCCGGTTTGAATATATTTGAATAAATACGCGGGGAGGAGAGCGCAGTGTACACGGTGTTCCTATATCATCTGAAATGTTTCCTCCGGTTTTCAATATTTCATAATATAGTTTTCACGGGCCCGTGAATGTTCAGGAAGATCGTGGTGCGATGGAAACATTTTCTCATTGCTTAAATGCTTTCGATCTTAATTGTGTTGTGTGTTTTCCTCAGTGTCTGATAGAGCCCCTAAAGATGATTTTAATGTCTGCAATTCAGACACATCAAAGAAGGACACGTATAGAAAATTGTGGACATGATATTGCTCGATGACCTCCAATCGTCTGCTAGGAATTTGTGTGGTTTTTAGTGATGTCAACGAGTTCGAGTGCTTTTGTGTAACCTTGAGTGACTGTGGGTATATATAATTTGATACACGTTTACTAAATTTGTTCAAGGTTGTCTCGATATTGAATAGAGCAGAGTATAAAAAGTACAGAATACATAACGATGAAAAACTGAAATTTCTCTTTTCGTTATCGACACCCTTTGCACAGAGAGATTCTCCTTCGGGGGACGTTTTCGAAGGATGTTTCTATTTTTTGGATGCTCACGCGAGGACCATTATATCGTTCTCGAATTTAACGAACTATAGCCGCGACAGATCCGCAAAGGCAGAGCTTAAATGAATTCCGCGGACGCTTCGTTATCGGCTGCCAATCCCTTTGGCCGCTTCTCCTTCGTATCGATATCGTCTCGATGCATACATACATCGGGGATTCTCTGAATTTCCCGTGTACCTCGTAACAATTTCAATTTCTGCCCCGTCGAAATCCCATTCACCCCGAAATACAATGGGAAATTTTATCGAACGACGCCCCCGTGCAACAGTTTTTCCGCCATTCCCACCCACTCTCGCGGGATTATGTTAATGGCGGACTCTCTCATCTCCGCGATCGACGAAATCCCGTTTAATGGCGAATCGAGTGATTCATATAAATCTGCTCCAGCCAATCGAACAAAACGTTAACGTAACAGCGAGATCGTTCCCGGCCCCCGAAACACACTTTCTCCCCCTCGACGGGAATTCTCCTGTTAAATCAGCCGGATGGTTAGTGGCTCGCCGTGCCTTCGAAACGACCGAATTTTCTAACTAGTTTCCGCCACGGATTCAGCTTCAATGTTTATTCGAAGATCGACCCACTCGTTCGAAAAACTTCCGGATTCCGAGTCTGTTTTCGTGGATACGTACACAAGCCACGTCACGGTCCGGTTATTTCGACCAACGTGAAAGGCTGATTTATTCTGGAATTACAGCTTCCCGTCGTAATGAAACGACGGTGGAACGAACGTCATGAGCCTGGATAAAATATGTTAATCGGGGAATACCGGTTGACAGTGTGTCAAAACTGATTTCCAATGGTCGAACTTCGGAATGCTGGTCTCTGTCGGATTATTTGGGAAAACTGGTGAAATATGGGGATCGAAGTAAAGCAAGGCTTTGAGTCAAATATTCTCTTCGACAGCTGATAAATTTGTAGTAATTAATCTATTCTATTGAATGTAAAATCTGAAGAAATATACTTTTGTAACTGTAGCTATTAAAATGAGGAAATTTCACCAAAAGTATCAATACAGTATGACCTCGATTATTTGAACTGTAATTAGTAACAGAATAATTCACACTGTAATTACGTTTCGCACAAAAATACTAATTTTATTTTAGAGTGTAAAATACATCATGGTACGGATTTAAGAACACAGTATCATTAATGAAAGTTTTAGCTTGTAACTGACATATAATGATCTACTTTCTGATGACCAGTGCAAGGATAATCGAAGTTCTACTGTAGTTTATGTTATGTTGCGTTGCATTGCGTTAGATTAAGTAAATAGGAGAATGAAATTAATTATCTGAAGGAATTCTGATTAATGCTGAATGTCCATCTTCAATTCTGTTTCAGAGTTAGTTAAACAAATAAACTAAAACCAATTATTTTCCATAATTTAGTGTAAAGTAACAATTCTCTAATTTTATGCAAACTCTATAACTCAGAATGAACACTCAAGTGAGTCTTACTTTATAGCTCCTCTATTCCGATGGAGCCCCTAAAATTATGGTCATATTTTTTTTTAAACTTCCTATAATTTCTTAAATAAAACTTTTACGAAGGAACCGTGGAAATTTACGACATGATAAAAGAGTTCGAAGTGTCTTCGAAAAAATTGCGTTTTCTTTTTATCGTCATCGAACATCGATCGATGGGACTAATCGAATGGTATCAAATCGAACGTGAACGAAACCGTAGGGGAAATCAGTGGGGAACAGCGCTGCGGGCGAGGCATTCTCCGAATTATTAAGTTCGCCAACTATTTGCATTAACGTCGGGATCAAAGAAGATGGCGGCTCCGCTAAAGTGGTATTTCGTTGAACGTGAGCCTGTGATTTTAGCGATGATCATACACGCACACATAAGAACGTGACGCGTTACTACTGCCGGAAGTTCTCCCTTAATCAAGTCCTTATTAGAATTACCCGGTGTCTAGAATATTCGCGAAGCAACTTCCAGTCCACTCGTGCAACTTTTGATGTTTCAAAGCAGCCTAACCTCGTTTGAAGCGTAAAGCTCGAAGAGTTTCCATATTCATCCAACTTTACTTTGACTCTGAAAGGCACTGCTCTGTTGCCTTGTTAAATAAGAATAGATCTTGCCCTTGCTGCTCTATCCTGGCCCCTTCTCCTACCAGCGTCTTTATTTGCGAATCTTTATCGAACCCTCAAACACTAAACTCACAAGGCATGATTCCCAACCGTCACACGCCGATTTTGATGAAATTTTAGTACGATACAGAACTCGGAAAAATATTTGACACATATTTTTTTATATCGGCAACCATCCATGTTGAAGCGGTGAAAACAGCCCTCAAAGTGGGGGCTGAAAACCATATTTTATTAAATGTCGTGGAAACTGTTGGACGTAGGACAAACATTTTTTTTGTAAATTGTGTATCTTTCAATTACGAATTGAGCTACGTGAACGATTTTGCAAAAAGTTAATTTGTTTAAACAATATTTAAAAAATTAGAACAATTTTGCAATTTTTTCTAGGCAAATGTTAATATATTTTCATCAAGATTTATATACATAAACTATAGACCAAGACCAGAAATATGGATGAATTGGATTTTTTAATTTCATCTTTGTAATAATTATTATTACATGCGCAAGATACTCCTATTACCGTACATGACGATTGTCCGTGGACCGATATGGCCGAAAAGGTTACAAGTTTTCCTGATATTCTGAGGAATTCCATCATACTATGTGTTATTTCTGTGTTTTGAAGGAAGAAATCACCGAAGAATGTAAAAAGGTTTCCTGCGATGTGCCCGGCACAGGTGTACGGCAGGCTTGAGGAGAGCAGACCGCGCTCTTGCGACTCATGCTCATAAAATGACAGTAATTAATTCTAAGGATATAAACGGGAAAAAATCGTTAATCACTTTTTTACAAAAGTGGTAGCTCTGAAAAGTGCTGTTGTTTTTACGCTGTCTACTCTTCGACCACGAGACCTAGCATTATTTTACTTCCTTAATTTTCTTAACTATGAAGATAAACATAAAAAATGTTATTATATTTATATACATATATAAGTGTTGTAAAAACGAAGTACAGCTTGAGGTGATAACGGATTTTTTTCCGTTTATATTCTTAGTTAATTTTTATGTTTATCTTCATAGTTAAGAAAATTAAGGAAGTAAAATAATGCTAGGTCTCGCGGTCGAAGAGTAGACAGCGTAAAAACAACAGCACTTTTCAGAGCTACCACTTCTGTAAAAAAGTGATTAACGATTTTTTCCCGTTTATATTCTTAGAATTAATTACTGTCATTTTATGAGCATGAGTCGCACAAGCGCGGCCTGCTCTCCTCAAGCCTGCCGTACACTCTGTGCCGGTCACATCGCAGGAAACCTTTTTACATTCTTCGGTGATTTCTTCATTCTAAACACAGCAATAACACATAGGATGATGGAATTTCCCAAAATATCAGGAAAACTTGTAACCTTTTCGGCCATATCGGTCCACGGACAACCGTCATGTACGAAAATTGGAGTATCTTGCGCATGTAATAATAATTATCATAAAGATGAAATTAAAAAATCCAATTTATCCATATTTCTGGTCTTGGTCTATAGTTTATGTATATAAATTTTGATGAAAATATATTAACATTTGCCTAGAAAAAATTGCAAAATTGTTCTAATTTTTTAAATATTGTTTAAACAAATTAACTTTTTGCAAAATCGTTCACGGAGCTCAATTCGTAATTGAAAGATACACAATTTACAAAAGAAATGTTTGTCCTACGTCCAACAGTTTCCAAGACATTTAATAAAATATGGTTTTCAGCCCCCATTTTGAGGGCCGTTTTCACCCCTTTAGAATGGATGGCTACCGATATAAAAATTGGTATCAAATATTTTATCGAGCTCTATATCGTACTAAAATTTCATCTAAATCGGAGTGTTGCGGTTGGCAATCATTCCTTGTCAGTGTGACTTCATAGGGAAATATTTTTTATTCATAAATGGTTTTTATAATTTTTTGGTGGGTAATTATCTGGTAGCTGAAAGTTGCTGTTTCGTTATGAAAGTTTAGATTTGTTTATTGAAGAAAGATGTATATTCTCTGCAATTAGATTGTTTGTTATATAGAAAACATTGGGAATAGTCATGGATAATGATTGGTATATTATTATTATTATTAATATTGTCATTGCAAAATCTACAAAGCATATGCAGTTTTACTGGTAACTCCTATTTACTTGGAGAACCGAATATTTATCAAATTTCAAAAATTTTTAATCACACAGATTATTCACTCTCAATTAAAATATATGTGTACGGAACAGCAGTGTTTCGACTACCTGCACTACAGTTTAAAAGAAATTATCGTTTGGCGATGTTCTCTCAACCCATTCCACGTCGAAGAGTATACTGAATTGAAATATTCACTTGACAGCTACTTTCTGTTCGGACAGTTTCTTAACAGCCGTTTTTCCTTTTGTTTCAGGTGGATCGAGCCTGGCCAGCGTGGTGACCGGAAGTAAATCAACGAAACCATTGAACAAACCATCCTTCGACGAGATTTCACCGCGTAACGTCACCGCCATAGTCGGCCAAACGGCAGAACTTCGTTGTTTCGTGAAGCATCCAGGAGACAGAGTGGTGAGTATTCTTCGACGTGAATTCTCATTAATGTTTCTGCATACAAAATTCTGCATACTCTGCTGAAAATATTAGCCAGCTGTTAATAAACGCAGAGAATACACGATGCGTGTGTTCGATGACGGTAGAAACAGGCTACGCGGGACACGCGTCATTATGAATTATCCCGCGTGTTATTTTCTCGTGTTACTGTGACACTGCATCAATCGCGTTTAACTAATCCCACAAAATTACGTGTTTCGCGAATGACGGTGCACTTCATGTGTGTGTACGTGTGTATCGAGTTCCCCTATAATTCCCGCTTGTCGTGTCGACCAATAATATCCGCGAGCGAAATGCTACTTCCGTGGAACGTCAAATCATCCGTGTAATTAATGAACGAAATTAGAAATCCGGATTACGTAACAGCGACGAAATGAAACGGGAGTGGGAAAAATAATTGGAATCTTTGAAACACTCGTGTATAGTAGGTACAGCCGAACGTGGCAGTTCAAGGTCACATGCTCTGTACTTAACTAGAGTTTTAATTCTTGTGGATTGTCCTATTTTTTTTCTGTTATTTATATGTTTCATTTATGAAGCTTGAAGTAATGGACATAATAAATTATGGCGTAGAAGAGGAAATGGCCTTGAACGACCTATTCTAGGTGTCATTAAAGTAATTATAATTAATAATGAACCACTAGAGGAGACTCAATGTTAACCTCTTCAAGAATACTGGCACACACATGCACATTTACGAATAAATAATTAATAATAGAAATATTGGAGTTTACAGTTTTTTAATAGCTGTGGATTCATATTGAATACACTTGGAAAAATAAATGACACTTATCCAAAATTTAATAAATTCATCCCTGAAGACATCCAACGACATGAGGTTAATAAACGAAATGCTTGCTTGAAATTTACATAAAAAAACCTAATAGTTATCAACGAAGGAATCACGTAACTTTCCCCTCTGTAAATACTTCATAATAGCATCGAAGTTCTTTGTTTCCTAAGCATCGAGAATCTGGAAAGCTCAACTATATCGAGAAAAACGAAGCTGAACATTTTTCATTCTGGTTTTGTTTAACGAATAACCCGGTGATTGGCAGTTTGACGCTTTTGTTTCTCTTCGAATGTTCAACAAAGGTTTACATATGCATGAAAGGAAACAAAATGTCTGCGGGATTACGTGATTTCAACGAACTCGATTTTCGACGGACCGGCGACGCAAAGGGGCGCAGAACTTACGTGGCCGCGTAATAGCATCGTATGAATTGTATCGATATGCATAATCGCTGGTTTTCGACGAACTCACGCACCGCAAAGCGTGTAATGTTTACTTATGGCCGCGTACATGCGCATATTGTCGCGACATTTTCCGCGTTACGCTCCCGGATTTCTGCCGGCGTGAAATATTAATCGAATGTTGATTGTAGGTAATGAAAAGAACAGAGGTGTTCGCATTCGATCGCCAGCAACACGTTCTCGCTTCGGGGAAAGTGTAAATCGTTTTCTCGTTTCGATTGTACACTTTTGTATGGTAAAGCGAATCGAATAAAAGTCAGCTGATAAATAAAACGGAGCAACTGATAGCCAGAGCCAGTTAAATGGATATTACTGTTTGCCATTCTGATAGTAATATTTTACGATCAGTTACTGAAAATTTTCGTCTGGAATTTTTCAATATTTGTCCAGATCTTTATTCGCACAGAGCCACAATATAATTTATTTTCATACGTAGTTCTACTGTCGAAATGGCCACGTTATTCAGTGACCTTGAGAAGCCTGAATCTCTAGTCTTCGCTATAATCAAAGCCACGTGCTCCACATCCACCGTGGCAACTTAAGTGATTACCTAGTTTCGCTTACAAATCTCGAACGAGGTCTTCCCCCTGATTCTTGTCACCCTCGACTTAATCTTTCTAATCGCGGTAGGCCGTAAACCACAGCTGCCACAATTTTATGCACCCAGTGTTATCAGCCTCCCCTGGATATCGCGTGTCCAAGTCTAGTCTACTTTAACGCGTCACTGAGTTTCCATCGACTAGAAAGACTCGTTAAATCTCTACTGTCTCCGAATTCACCGCTATCTTCTACATTCTGATGTTATGTCTCACGTGTGCCTGCGTTCGTAACAGCCACACAAGCCTCTACACTAGTGCTGGAGAAAACTACCGAGCGATATGGTGCAATCAGTTACAAATCCTTTGACAAATTTCCTCTGAAATGAGTCAAATGGAATTACCCTTGATTTAAGGGTAAAGTTAGTCTCATAAATTCTATGTAGCCTATAGAAAATTGTAAAATAGTAGGGTAAATGTACCAGCAGTTGACAATGTACCAGTAGTTGATACTTCTCTTTTCAGTCATGAAACATAAGCTTTTTGATAAAAAAAATATTTTTAATAGTGCACTGTTTGAAAGGCTATTCACTCCAGTGTGAAATTTGATAACTACTTTCATTGCAATGCATCGTGGGTGTAAATGCCAGAACAATTGCTTTTGTTTGTACTCTGCGTGCTGTTCGATGGTTCTTTTCCTTCACAGATTTGTTAAGGAGGTTAGTCAAGTCAAAGAAAAATATCTCTCTTTCTAGTTATTAAATGCAAACATGCACATTCTCAATCCACTATACATAGTAAAGGAAGACATTCTTTAATATTTGACTATTATAAACTATGAATTACATAACTTTTGGGGTATGTCAAGCACTGGGTACATAAATATTGACTTGCACTAGTAGTTGACACTCGTGTCAACTGATAAAAAAGTAATAGGCTTTAATAAATGTGTTCGTTAAATTTACTATTTTCCATAGAGTGCAAACAGATTGGATTTTTTATTTTTGTTTCAGTAACTAATAGTTGACATAAGAGTTTCAACTACTGGTACACTGTTTAACCAGTAGTTGGCATAAAGTGTCAAGTATTACAATCGAAATGTAATCTCCTTCCTAGTATGGTTGTAATCTATCTATATTTCGTTAACCCAGGACCGGTCGCGGGTTGAATTGGTAAATGGGTACATGTTGGTTAATATAATAACAGTTAGTTTTATAAACATTTGCACTACTGCATCAACTATTCAAACACAGCTTCATATCATATTTCATTCTTTCGACCTTACGTACACACGCAATTCAGAAATAAGTAGATCAGCACAGTCTGTGATCAGACGGCACAAACTGTGAGATTAATTTTTCAAAGCTATATTTCTCGTCAACGAAGCTTCATGTGTCAAAAGTGTATTCCACATTTTCGATGCATCGTTGCACAAAGAAGCACTCTGTGGTCGTAGTTTTCGCGTGTCAAGTACGTGTCTATAGTATCAGATGTGTCTTCGTCGGCCTCGCACGAGCTCCGTTTAATTGGCAGACAGGAGAGTCTCGGAAGAAGCAAGTGCAGGTTAAAATAGGATTGCCAGGGGTGACTGCACCCTGGCAAATGAACCGATCAAGCATACTCGGCCAAGTGGTTACAGAGGGCAGACCGTACTGCCAATACTCGTTCCTTCGTGTGTACGTACACACGGAGAAGACGGGGACACACAAACGCAACGCGAATATGCGCGCGCATAGCGATGCGAATGAATCGAGTGTGGACAGCTGGCAAAGATCAAAGGATAAATGTTGAATGCTGGACGGTAAATTGAATGAACCCACAAGCTGTCCAGAACTCGTCCGTTGCTATTCCATTTGCGAGTGTTTCAGCCGCTATTGAAATCCCTGCGTCGACTCAAAGGCGATCTCGAATCGTCGAGATTTTATTAAAGGGAATGACCAACGATTGTTGCAATAGATATTCTGTCGATGTTAGGGTCACTGCGATGTCCGATGTTTCCGTCTGTGGCACAAATTGCAATTTTTAGGCGCCTCGAAGATTCTAGGCCTCCCAAAATTTCGCTCGCGTCAGAATTTCATGAACTCTAATATTTCACGTGTCTCAAAATTCTCTGTGCTTCAAGTCTTCATGTATCTCAAGATTTCACGTGCTTCAGTATTTCAGGTCCTCTAAAATTTCTCAGCTTCAAAAATTTCACGCGTCTCAAACTTTCATTTCCTCAAAAATCTCAAGTAGCCCAAAATTTCACGTCTTCTAAATTTTCACGCGATCCAAAATTCCTCCCGAGCTTATGTTCGATGCGAAGATATATCTTCTGCTTTGAAACTACTTTCCAGACCCCCTCCACTGACATCCACAATACGTTGTGTGAATTCTCCCTGTTTCGGTATTCGGTAGAGCGTCGGTAACGTTGCAAAACAGCAGAGAAGAATCCATTCGTCTCTTATTAGACGGATGCATTAGCCTGAATAATGCAGCAGGTTTGATACGGTGAAATACGGACGACTTAAAATTCTACCGGAAACTGTTGCTCTTCCATTGGATCACCGTTCTTCCCGGAGAAAAATCGTTGCCGGTTGTATCTCGTTTGCACGAGCAACGGTCGAGACTCGATTGTATAGCGGAAGTGATCTGTTTAATCGAGCCCTTCCCATCGCATGTACCTGCGGAAATAGTTCGAATGGCTTAGGCTTAATCGTGTAACCTGTACACACGAGGATCGCTGATACCCAGACGCTGAAGGAATTCGAAATGTGTCCGACAAGCATTACCATTTAATTATTCCAACGGATTGCTTTGCTTCTTCGGGGGTAACGTGAATCGATTTGTCGCCGTAAATTCGTATAGACATTCTTTTTTAGGTGTGGATGTTCAGGTTGAAAGATACCTCAAGGTCATACATTTGTAGATAAATAAATTTCTTCAGCAGCCAGGAGACTGTACGCAAAAGTACTGTATCCTATTTAAACAAAACTGGATCATTCTGAGATGTTAAATATTATCAATTTTTGCATCATTAGTTTCAGACCATCCTGCATATGTCTTCTGAATTCTCTAGTTATCGAAATTGACGGAAAAGAACCTATTACAATGTTTTATATAATTAAATAACCCACGAACTGTAAATTAATTCAGGTGATGTAACATAACGCATCCCAATTAGAATCTATAATTACACCTGTTTAGCGTCACAGCGTCGACGGTCATGTTCGCGACGATGGAATGATGCTAACTTTGTACTGGGTTGTAAGTCCAGTGAAGCCTTTCGAATTTGCGATAGAGTGGACTATATATATTAATATATCTACACGACGTGTCGAGAAAGAATTTATTACTGGTAACAGAATTCCAAGTACCAGTGTATCGTTATGTAGTGCGAGAGTGTATTGAGAATGTTCCAACGTGTAATAGCAATGAACGAAATGCCCCTTATGGCTTCAGGTATGCTAAATTTATACGGATTTCGGTTGCTAGTATGTGACCAATCAGCGCTCGAGAAATTGTGCAGCGTCGAAGCGCTGCCTTGTGGGTTTTTCCCACCTTGGCCCTTCGACCTGGCTCGGACGCTGCAGGTCGGAGCATACGCTGGTATGCTCACAAAATCGCACACTGTGTTACAAAATAAACATTGGGATATTATACAGTAGAGACGCAATAACACCTAACTAAAACATACACACGAATGTCTTCTAAAAACTTATCATCAACTCGATTTTATTTTCACGAACGACTGAACTCAACCAAAAGTCCCTAGTTCCCATTAAAGAGAAATTGAAAAGACCGTACGAACAGCGACTCGACGGATCGATGGTGAATAAAAAGCATGGCGTCGATGCTCGAAGCGGACCAGGGTGCACGATAACACCCGTGTTCCGCCTCTCGGTAACTCCGATAATTGATTTAGCTGCGGATCGTGATACATATAACTGCTTTTGTATGGGAGGGATCCGTTTAAACTTAGTTTAATTAAACCGTGGATTTATTGGGCGCCGGTTGATACGTACACACGAAGACACGGCGAACGTTCTCCCGAGCCAGCGACAAGAGGGTGTACCTGCCCCGAAGAGGGCCGCGGGTCGGGGTCGGTTGCTCTGTATCGAGCGTTCAGCGTGTTCGAGCGTGTGTGCGCGATACAGGTGTGCACCTGTGTGCAACAGCGTATATACGCGATCCAGACGGGATAGAATCTTCGAAATGGCCCCCGGAGAGATATTGCCGGGCATTAATTGGGATAATGGCGGTGGCTGATCTAAGAAGCGTACGTCCACGAAGAATGAAAGCTCAGGGGTGGTGTGACGAGGACGAAACGTGGCACAGCGAAGGAATTGGCAGCGATACATATTCAGTCAGGTGAATCGTAGTTTAATGAAGGACAGACAGGTCTTGCCAGTTTGCTGGAAATGGTAAATTGGTGTAGACGAGGGCGCAGTTAATTGAGATCAAGGAGTTGCCGGGAAATTGGGTTCAAGCACGACGACCCGTTGTTTTGCGTCGACTCTGCTTCATTGCTTTCCAACGTGACTCGATTGGCTCTCGAATTTCTTTAAATGTTTCGTTCGAATTTGTGACTGTACAGAGTGCAGACTTCAAGAATGCAGTAGAAGCGTTTTGAAAATTTTATAAATATGTAGGTTGAGTCAACTGTGGAGCTTGTAGAATAATAGCTTCACTATTGTTGATACGAGAACAAATACTTTGGAATTTTATTATTGAACTATATAACAAAAATTCATAAGTATCAAATTAGACGACCTCTACTGTGCAGACACCGATAGAATAAGCACATTCAGTAATTTATCCAGTAGAATCACGACGGAATTGTAGAAATCCTGGATTAAGTAGAATCAGGCACATCTGTGATCAGACTGGCATAAGTAAACCTTACAACTGTTTTTCTCGAAGCATCGTAACAAGAAAATGTATTCCACAATTTTTCTTTGGACTTCCACACAGAATCCTATGCCTTTCGTTTGAATTTCGAATTTTGAGTCTGCACTCGTTACCACCCTGTGTAAAGCCTGTCGGAGATAATGTCTAGGAGAAACTGAAAGACGCGCACGGTGGCGCGTGCCTTTAAATATTTGCGTACTCGAGCCCTCGAAATTTCGTCCAGGCTTATCTAATTACCGACAACTAATTATACGAAACAGCATATATAGTGTTGGATCGATCGCAGAAGTTCCAGTTACCCTGGGCGAGCGTAATGCGCTCTGTTCTGGAGACGAAGCGTTCCATACAGATATCTTATTAGCACGATGGTTACGTTCATTAAAGTTCGACGAACAATTAATCGCGCGCTGTCTCGCGCACAACGCGAATTTCCTCTATCCAATTGAAACGACTAACTACAACTATTAATAACTTAATCGCACGAATAAGCTCCTTTGTCTCTGCGATCGCCTTGCGGCGCTTTCTCTCGCGTCACCGTGAAATATTATTTCCCCAGGATAAGACGCGATTATCATTTATTAATAAAGCAGGCGTTGCTCCAAACTGTTCTACGATATATTGTCACACCATTTATTGTTTAACAGCTCTCCGATCCTTTAACACGGGAGAGGTGACCTTGTGAGAATTTCTCTCACGCTTGTTGATAATGCTACGTATCTTTATTACTTGTAGTAAATCAATTCCCTAAAAAGTGTTTCTGCAGGTTCTCAATAACATGTACGCATACATGGTTGTCAATGAAACAGCAGATAAGGTGAAAAATAAACAAAAGTCGCAATGTGAGAGAAATTCTCACGGGATACCTCTAACGCGACATAAATAAACGACATTTCTGCCGGGTTAATCCTAATTCCAATGAATACGCTAAGAATTTTGCAACAATTTTCTTAATTTCTTGCAATTTAATCCCCGTGAAATGAAGTCGTTCGCGCGCGACTCACGTCGATTTCTTTAGCCGAGCGGTCTTTTACCGATCTCCTGGGTATTTTCACTTAGCGCGCGTAATTAAATGAAAAAGCGAAAAAAGAAGTCGACCGGAAGAAAGGGCGGAGAAAAAGCCACGAATATGCTGGTCGTACGCGAACCCGAGCACCGGCGGACTTTTTTAGTTTCCACGGGCCACCTGCAACCTGTGTGTGCTCGAAAGTAACCGCTAATGAACAAAGAAAATGCAAGTCAGCTCGATGGAGAGACGCGGAGAGTTCCGAGGGTTCTTTCAACAGATGTTATCTTTAGACGGGCCGCTTGTCGCGATCCTGTGGACCATGGCAAAAAGAGGAACGGTTCGTTCCGCTTTCGTAATTACCCTCGAACGGTGTCGCCTAGCTTCACCATTAATCAGGAATTAATAATCGACAGTCTCGAGGAGATTGATCTATCGTTGTCGACAAATTTCCTTGAAACTCCAGCGACAGCGCTAAAGTTTTTGGTGTACTCGAGACACGATGTTGAACACCATAACTGTACCGTTCAATATTTTTCTTCATTTAATTAACACGTTGACTGCCATGGGGGGCACCCGTGACCGGCAGATTAAATTCTTTTTAATTAATAATTATTCATTTTGTTAGTATTCTGGGCGAATTTTACATTGCAACACTAATATAGAGAGACATGTACACGATTGAATGCTTCAACATCGTTTTCCTCTGTGATTTATAATAAGGAGAGCCATTTATATTGTGTCTAATTAGAGACGGATATTTCTACTGTGGCAGTCAACCTATTAACGGGTGAATTATTACCTCGAATACTGGCAATTGTCAGTTGTGAATACTCGAATTTCTCTAAATAGATCGAATTAAAAATTCGAAGAGGTTAACACGTCGACTGCTACAATAAAAACTCCCATACCTGTTCAGGCATACTATAATATCCATTGTAAACACAAATCACAAAGAAAAAAATATGTAATTATTCAATTGCACAGACTCTACCTTGTATTCTTATTACAATACTAATTCTATTCAATGTTTTAATGCAATTAGTAACTGTTTAATTAAATAAAATTCACAAATACACATATTTTGCCAACTATGTTCAATTGATAGAACCCCGAAGAAATTGAATGAAATGCAGTTTGAGGTAATTTGAAACCAGCCAAACAGGGGAACGTATCCCTTGATTATGTCTAGTCCACGAACTCTGTCCTCCTCTCTCCCTTTCCAAGGGACTTTTAATCACGACGAGTTCGGGGAATTGTTTTCAGCCAGACGTTGGAAAATAAGCTGCTCGAAGGAAACTCGTTTGGAGATCTAGTCCGATTTAATCTCGTAATCGACGCGTCGCCGACCACAACACACAACACACACACGCACACACACACACCTACACACAGAGGGGGGGGGGGGGGGGGGGGGGGGAGAGAGAAAGAGAGGACGCAGGGTCCGTGGAAGTCGAATTGAAACAATTTCGGCAGGAAAAACGTAGAAATGCAATCGTCAGCGTGGACACGGGACACTTCCGTTCCTAATCCTCGGGCGGGACGAGTGTTTGTGAAGCCGTGGAGCATCCTCGAGGATTTCTGGCCGGTCCCCTGGTCTTTCGATTACCAGCCGGTCGAGTTTGCACAGCGGACGAAGGTTCCTTGTCCATTACTGAAGGATGCACCCGCCGCGCACCCGTTTGATTTCCAATACCTTATGTTTGCGGATTCGAGCAAATCATGCCCGGCTCGTCCGCTGTCCTATCGTTACCTATCCCCCGCTGCGACCAATACGAAGAACCCGCTGGAAGGCGATAACACGACAGAGGATGACGAGGCGCAATCGAGAAGGAGCTTTTATCTTCTGGCCGAGGGATTCAAGGAGCATCCGTCCGGACGAAACGATTGCTCTCAATTAGCTTTATCTGTATTTACGATGGGACCGGGTGAAACGGACACGAGCTGTTTGATTCCTTCTGATCGTTTCCGCTATCGTTGCTCCCGGCATAGAGAGCTTCTTTTAATTATGGTCGACCGGGGAGCAGGCGTATGCTCCAGAGAGCACGGTCTAAATTGATACGAGGGGTGACAGATATCGAAGTGTAGTTCATCCGAGGGTGGAAAATCTTTGGATATAATTATGTCAGGAGCGCACTTTGAGGCTCGAGTGGATGTCACTGTAGTTTCACGATGAAATGTTCATACGTTTGAACATTTCTGCTATCAAATGCAGTGGTCGAAGGAATTTGAGTATTATGTATTTAAATTTAATAATTTATATGTTGGCGTTTTATTGTACCAACGTTCCTTTGTTGTACTTTTTAGTCGAATTAAAACCTGCCCGATTTCTAATGTATTATTTATTCTTTTGCAACATTCATGTTATGTTTCAACAGTTTATTTAATTAATGTAATCTTTAAAAATAACGATCATATTTCTGAAGTATACTTGGAGAAACTTTAAATGAATGCTTTGAAACGTCGAGCTGAAGTGTTATAGCTTTGAACATGCTTCAGCAGAAACTAAAGTTTCTGAGCTTTGATTTTGTTCTTGGGCTTATTGTTTCTGCTTAACTTCGATCCGATTCAAATATACTTCGTTTGGTGTTTCTTCTCGATCGATGTTGCATTCGACTAGCTGTTCTTCGAGGTAAACAGACATTTCGATGTCTTCTACCCTAATACGTGCTTTAGTCAAGAATAAATTATTAAAAAATGTACGCAGAACATCAACACAGTCCAAAGGAATTTCCTTTCAATTTTCATTCGAGTTCAATTAAAATTCCCGCACGGTTTCGGAGGTCGTATCAGTTCCATTCGGAACGAAGTCGGAACTGGGGTTCACGGTTATCCCGGATTAAGCAGTCTTTCAACTGAAACCGGTAAACTGGTGGCATAGAGACAAAGAGAGAGAGAGTTTCCTTGGAAATGCTTCTCGCCGCAACAAAATTCATTTCCCTCGATCGTTTGGCTCACGACTGCGGCAAACGTCAGACGCGAAAGCAATTACGAAACGACCGGTCTCCGTGATTATAACCCCTAATGAAAAACACAGGCTGATCCGAACGAATCCCCAACGAACCTCCTCATCGAACATCCTACTCGTTCTTTGATTAGCTTCGTTTACGAGAAACAGTCGTGACAGAGCGTGCCGGAGCGACGCGTGACAGAAATAGCCGGGGGGTGGACAATACGATCGGTCGAATTCCCAGCCCACCGAATTGGCTTTATCGCAAGCTCGAACCGTCTGAATTCGACGTGGTCGCTGCGGTCACGCGGTGAACACGAGGACGAACGAGCCTCGCGGTTCGAGATTGACCTCGAACGATAAGAAAGCACCGTTGCTTCATTGAAATCTGACGTGTGACAAATTGCTGCTTCAACGGCGCGTCTAGAACCGCGGTAATTTCCACGGCACGAGGAAAAGGAAAGTTGCAAAACCGTTTAGGTGACGATGTCGCGCTCGATTCAGCTTCATAATATGTGTAGTGTAGTGCATATACAATGTAAT
Organism: Macropis europaea; assembly: GCA_916610135.2. NCBI lineage: Eukaryota > Metazoa > Arthropoda > Insecta > Hymenoptera > Melittidae > Macropis > Macropis europaea. The sequence goes on from OU744344.1 coordinate 30,655,035, forward strand.
GTAATGTATTTGTAAGACCAAAGAGGATTTAAGTTAGGAAATATTACCCCCACAATTTGCCCTACTACAATATTTACTTCTAACAGATAAAAGTGTTCACAGTGCTCGTAATTCTACGTGCGACAGCTGTTCACGTAAAATTTCGAGGTAAAAAGAAGTGTTTATATCTCGAAAAGGAAGTGTTTCCAAATCTATGTTTATATGATATTTTTTCATCCTTCGGGAGAGTAGAATACAATACCAAAGATTGGCCATCTATTTCTGAAGCATCCCGCAGATAGTATTGGAAAACTAGGCGTTTCAAGGTCGATATTCGTTCAGCTGAATGCGTTGAAACTCTTTCCGCCACTTTAGGGATTGAAATAATATTATTGTCCGGTTTTTCACGCTAACCACTGAAGCAGAACGTACGTTACACCTCAAGCAATCATGAATCGGAAATACTGTAAGATCAGAGCATCCCCACCCTTGCGAAAATTCGTTCTGAGCCAGTTAATGCGGAATGTTTACACAGTACGCGTCGAGCTTTCGTGGAGAATGCACGGAGTCATGCTTGAATACACAGACAGTGGCATGCTTATCAGAGAACTGTTGACTACAGTTGAATATACACTACAAGTAAGTGAATCACAGTGGTCTAATGCAATTTCGTACTGTCTAATATATTCAAAGTGTAATTGAATTTTAAAATAGTTAAATATGACGTCGTTAGGTGTTCGGTGATGTTTGAAATAATTGTGTCGAAGATAGAGAAGATCATAAGTTGTATACAATAATACATCAGGGTATATTAGGGTTTGACTGGATGTTACTACTCATTGTCAGTCTAATAGCTTAATTATTTATTTATTTAGGAAACAGATATCTGGAAACCTACTGTATTCACTAAAGCACTAGGGCATGTTACGTTTAATTTATTGTAGCATGTAAAGTGCACTGCAAACCTGAATATTGTCAGCGGAAATGGAACTGCAGGAAAATCGATTCTATCGCGAAGCCAATTTACAAGGTTACATATCATACTGACAAGTGGATTCCTGTACCCATACCAACATATCAAACAGAACATTGTAATTAAACGAATATGAATTACTTAAATTGGCAATTGATCTGGCATGAAGGGATTAAATTTTGAACAGTAATCATAATAACCTTCTAATTTTGATAAGTCCTCCTCATTGACATATTATATAGCAATTATTATCTTTACACAATTTTACCACGAAGCACAGAGTCTGGATTTTACAAGACATCGTCGAGTTTCACTCCTCGTCATTCCAGAAGCGAGTTGACATCCGGGGTAGGGGGTTCGTTAAAGCGTAAAAAAAGAAAGAACGAAAAGTATTATCCCGCGTTGTAACGAATAGCGGGAAGATTGACTTTAAATGCGAAAGTTCTTTAGACAGTTGGTACGCGAACGACAATACGCTTCGTTAACTCGAGTAATCGCGGACCGAGACTTCTCAAGTTATCAAACGTTTTTAAGGGCCGTTCGCTGTAAACGAACGGAGTCATTTTCACCGGCGAAATTATTTTCCTTCAGGATTTTATTGGCGACCAGCACCTGGAAACTCGTTCAACTTTAACCGTTTCTCCGCTTCCGTATTTTCTTCGAAACAAACGGGTCTCTCGTTACTTAATTAACCCGAACGATATTCCTAAGCAATCCTGTAATCATCCGCTTGGTTCTGCGACAGGCATTTCGTTCTACAGAAAATCAGAAGCTCTTCTCGACCTTCCGTTCTCGATATTTGTTGTATCGAAAAGAGTATTCCATTTTGTGCAATGGTATAGTTTTGCAGTGGACTAATATTCCTTACATTTTCAGACTTACTTCGCTGAAATAATTTCATTCTATTACCGAAATGTGTACTGTTAATTTATGGTACACTAGCCAGTTGGCCTCGCCAGAGACACATTTTATGAAAACTTTCTAACAGCTACAGAGACTTTGCATTAATGTAATAAAAACAATTAGATTGTTGTATAATATTTGTGTCCTTGTGTATTAACATTCTTAACTACTTGGCAGAATAATCTGTGATTACATTTTACCATGACGTCCATAAGCCGATCATTAATAAACAAACAAGTAGATTATCGACCTCCTAAAATAATCAGGAATAGTTCGAGCAAACTTGCTATTAAGGGATGAATATTGACGTTAACGACCTTCTGAACCGAGCAACTACTTCTTGTCACATTTTCAAGCCGCTGGAAACACCCTGTATAAGGGTCTATTTAACACAGCATAATTAACGAATGTGCAGAGGCGTCCTTTTCATCGGCGAAGCTAATTAACCATTCCACCAGCTCCATGTATTTTTCGCGCGACCAAATATTTGTAAATTCCCAAGCGAGGCAAGTTTTTCAATTAAAATCGAAGCGAATCGATGAGCGCGAGCGGGAGGGAAGGAGGGAGGCCGGGATTATCGAGACGGAATTCATTGTCCGCGGCGAAAGTTTGCGCGCGCGCGCACGCGAAAAAAAATAATTCATCGAAACGACCACGATCAAACTTTCGTAATTTCCTTGGTGCCGGTGACTCGACAAGGTTACGAGACCATTACGAAGGGAAAATTACGGAAGCTCGACTGCAACCAACTTCTGAATTTTCTAACGAACTCCCTGCGATGTCTCACGAACGCCTTGTACACGTAGATGTTATTTTTTTAATAATATTCTCTCTTAAATTATGCCTGCATGCGGCCGATAAAAACTCGAAGCCATTTTTATCATCGCTTCTCTGCATTCTTCATCGCCTCGCATTTTCTCACAGACTTTCCCGCGCGCTTTTTTTTCTCTCCGCCCTTGTGTCGCAGCTTTTTTTTTCCTCTTCGATATCGGGCCGACTGCAGCTCGTTCCACTCGACTTAATAGATTACACTGCGACAGATCGACCCTTTCAGCCGCGATAACAACGCCATCCTGCGAAACGGCCAACCGAATCTCGAAATATCCTGCCCTTTGAGATTCCTGCGCTCGAGGAACTGAAGGAGGTCTGCAGTATTTTCCTTCGATTTTTATTTCGAGACGTAATTTGATGTCAATTGGAGTGAGGGTGTACGAGAGACAATCTTCACCCTCATAGGTGGCAAATATTAAATCTTTAACACATTGACTGCCGTGTAACCTATATATGGGTGACAGTTAAATTCAATCACAATTTATTTTATTCTATACAGTGTTAGTAAATATATTTAATAAGATCCAATAGAACCAGTAAAAAAATGATGAAAAACTAATATTATTGATTAAGAAGGATAGAATTTGCGGATACATTCACTTTGTATAAAAATTAGAGAGTTTGTCAGTTTTAGCTAACACGGTGTTGCAGTCAAAGTGTCAAAAGAGGCTCATATAGACCTTAACAAATGGTAATGAAAGGGTGTTTTACTGATGAATACGACAAATAGTATAGTCAAGTTTCAAGAATTTCTATTAGTTTTACAAGAAAGGTCCTGTGACTTTATCTCGTAAGAACTGAACTCCTTTCCTATCGAACAGTTCCGTCTTTCTTTGATCGTTGCATTCCATTTATTAAATTATAAACAATACTTGATCTAGTCAAGCGTCTGATTGTTTGTCAGAAGCTCACCATAAATAAGTAAACGCTTTGAACTTCCTCATCAACCTGGTATTAACCCTTTGAATTCCTAATTTGCTTTTAATTTTCTTTTCAATACCTCCCTATTATTTTAAGTGTGTTATTTGAAACATACTTCAAAAGACAGTTGGTTAATAGGAATAAATTTAAACAATTTTTTTTACTAATTATATTGAAAATAGCATTGGAACTTTGCCAATTGTAAAATCTGATATTTGTGGTAAAAAAATATTGCAAAATATAATACACATTTAAACTGGCAATTTGAAAATGTCGAGTGACACTCGACAAAGGAATTCACAGGGTTAACCCCTAAAAAAAATCAGAGGAGGTGTTCTGGGTTTACAGTTCCTCTCTCATCGAGTTTCCATTAAGAAATGTTTTCGGTATCTCGCAGGCCGCGGATTCCGTACAATGGCCGCGTCATTAGGCTACCATCGGGCAACAAAAGGATCCACGGATAACGGATACTATTAGTCGTCGTTCGCGTTGATAACCGCCTTTTCTTACCCGAGTCAGCCGGTTGTGTTGCGTTTTGCACGAGCACGCTTGACAACAATGCGCCGAGTATTTTCTGCTTCCTGCCGTTTAGCGGCCCATCCACCATAACTATAGCACATTAGCAGGCTGAAGAGGCGGCCGACGCGATAGCGGAGCGAGGCAGGTAATGAGAAAACTCGGGACGCGAGGATCTGCAGGCGTAAATTTTATTTTTCCGGGGGAAATGTTTCGCGAAGAAGTCCCGTCGAACGGGATGAACTGCGAGTCTTCTCGAGAATTTTCCGCCGGCTGTTAGTTTCTTTTTTTCGGACGTTCTTTACGAGCCCCCGAGTAGAACAGTCGACCATATTATCCGGTGTTTACTGCGTTCACGAATTGTCCTATCCGTGAAAAAGTCGGAAGAATGAACCGCGTGTGTGTTTCTTTTAGCGACGTCGTGTGTGTGGGAGGCACAGAAGTTCTGTGACATTTTGACAAATATGTTTCTGCGGAGTGGATTGTTTTATATGAAAATGCACTGCTTCAAAGAATTACAGGGTTATGTGTATTGTTTGTGAACCATTACAGGTTTATGTGTCTTAATAATTAGGAGATTCTGTTGAAAATTATTATTGAATAAAATGTTGTGTATAGAATGTAATCTACAGCTAATATAATCGTAACACTTTCGCTATATATGTCGATTAATTATTATTATTATTAATTAACAAGGAATCACTTAAACATTTGTTCCACCCATTTTAGACTGTGTACTTAACTACACAGTTGCTCAGAAAAATGAAGTAATGTATTATTATTGGACGTCATGTTAAATCAGTTAGAAAATTGTTAGAGTAACACAGAGGAATCTCTGGAGATGACCCTGGTTGATCCTCCACAAACTAAAATTGTTTAACATGTTTAAATCATTGTACTGTCGTCATGAGTTGCTTATAGGACTGCCAGGTAACTATACGGAAGCCTATACGATTATAAACAATAATCTGTAAATTTATGGTAGTATATGATGAACTCTCTTCGGTTTTTATGTGAACATCTTTCAGAAGAAAGAGATAAAGTGTGATTAGAGACAATGGGGTAACAAAGCGTCAGTTTTACACCAGGCGTGAGTGTTCAAGTGTTTACACTGTTACAAGCAGGGGTTGAGGGGATTACTTGGTACAGTTTATTCTGCGAAATGAAGAGCCGGTATTAATTTCTTGTCTTCAGTTTGTTTTTCACGGGGAATAATACTTTCTGTGCCGGTTATTTACGAGCAACACGGCACTCTACAGATTTGCCAGATTAAGGCCGGGTCTCCATCGCTATAAATTAAAACCTTAAGCTTCGCCTCTTCTCTCTTCTCTCCTTTTTCCTAGCAGAGACTCTGTCGAGGACTCGTGTAAGTATCTCTCGCTCTCTCGCCCTATCTCCCCCCTAATTCTAAGTGTCTCTCTCTGTTTCTCCTGTCTCTCTCTGTTTCCCCTGTCTCTCCCAAGCTCTAAGCATCTCTCCCTCACTCTACGTATCTCTAACTCTGCGAGTCTCTCCTTACCTGTACATATCTCTCCCTGGTTTTCTTCGACTTCTTCCTAGTTCTACCTGTCTCTCCCTAGTTCTACGCGTCTCTCCCTATCTCTCCCTAACTCTACATGTCTCTCATCGTCTCTCCTTCAACATCCGTACTTTACTTCTAATACATTATACAAAATTATACTATTTCCAGCTTAGGCTCGTACATCTGCCACATGTCCAACATTGCATTGTCTTGTATAAAACAATGATTCCAAACAATTTCCCCATCGTTGTGTCTTGCTGTATCTTGTATATCCTCAACAATAAAACTCATTGTCAGATGGGAAACGTCTCATGATTCTGTAACATGTGACATCCATACAGGGTGTTCCAAGTGAACCAGTCTCTCCTCCGAGCTGGGCCGATCAATGACATCCAGAGTCCTTTTCTTTGGGATCGTATTTCTCGTCGGTTTTTCAATCATGATTCGTCTGTGATTAATGTCGAAGTATTCTTTCCGGTTTAGCAAGAATACGAGGTCTATTCATTCATTACACCAGCTCCGCGTTATTTATGATCACCGAGCCACTTAATACCATTTCTCCGGAAGTAGCTTTCCTTCTGCACGTTACATAAGGAAGATTTATATTGTCGTGTCCCAGTTTTCTTCAACTTCTATCGTTCGACGGTATTCTCCGCGCTGAATCACTAATTTACTATCAATTTCGAGTTATGTATCGTGAGTTCGCGCCTTGGCGACCGGGTTGGAGGGAAGTCGAAATAAATCAGGGACCAGACGCGAACGAGAAGGTTTTTTGGATTTGGAATATTCATGGGATACGAGCCAGCGATAATTTTCCCTGAAAAGTTGGACTGATTAATACGTTGACTACCACACTGATTGTGAGAAATACTATATATGCAATGCAGCGTATTGTCCTCGACAAAGTATATAAAATTCCAAGTCTTCTATTATTCACTGCACACTGTCCCTTTTTCTTGTTATTTAAATTTTAGTTCCACATTCACTACATTACATCTTACAAGGGGTGCTTCAGGACTGGCCCTCGCCGATTATTATGAAATATGGTGGGGTGGTAGATGTGTGTCTACAATAAGCGTAACTATAATTTTAGCCGTATATGGCTAGCCAGTTTTGAGAAAAGTACGTGTAAAGTTTGGAAAAATCACATATTCCCATATATTTGCGTATTGGAACACTACATTCAACAAGCGCCGTGGCGTAGCGGCAAGTTTACGGGACTTCTAATTTTTTGTCCCAGGTTCAAATCCCGTCGCAGATATTTTTTTTTTTTTTAAGAAATATTGCATCCTACGTTACAATATGGAAATGTAGATTATTCTATGCAATTTTTCTTGAAATATTTATTTACTCATTATTAACAATACAGGTTTATGCTGAAAGTAAAAATATGTATGTATAGTTTGAAGTATATGTGTAAGCAATACAGTTTTATTCTCTATCTGTACATACTGTTGAATGGAACTTATCACAAAAATAATTAAAACAAATTTAAACTACACCACGAATATCTCGCAAAAGAAGGTTGCATGCACGAACAATTATAATTATGTGCATCTGCGGGGAAATTAATGTCACTCACATTATAAAACGTCAGGTAGAAAAATAAGGTATTGACTGTAATTGTTTTCTAAAAACAAAACCCGTAACGGTGTCAAAAATTCGTACCGATCGTTGTAATATTAATTTTCAGGCTGCAAATATTTTTATTTATGAAACACGTTTATTAGAACTTTTACTAAAGAATACATTTTATTCATTACATTGCGTGAAAATAAAAGTGGATAAAGTTAACTAACGATAGAGAGTTTCTTTATAATGTAAATGAAATCGATTTCCCCGCAGATATACGTACATATTTTGACTTTTAGCATAAAACTGTTTTGTTAATAATGAGTAAATAAATATTTCAAGAAAAATTGCATAGAATAATCTACATTTCCATATTGTAACGTAGGATGCAATATTTCTTAATAAAAAAAAAAAATATCCGCGACGGGATTTGAACCTGGGACAAACAATTAGAAGTCTCGTAAACTTGCCGCTACACCACGGCGATTGTTGAATGTAGTCTTCCAATACGTAAATATATGAAAATATGTGATTTTTCCAAACTTTACACGTACATTTCTCAAAACTGGCTGGCCATATACAGCTAAAATTATAGTTACGCTTATTGTAGACATACACCTACCACCCCACCAAATTTCATAAAAATCGGCGAGGGCCAGTCCTGAAGCACCCCTTGTTAAATTCACTATACTACTACTACTTTCTTAAACAGTTTATTATTACGAAAAAAATTTCCCACTGTAAGACTGCTGTTGCTACACCTTCAAATATAGCAATATAAACAAATCCTACGTAACAATTCCACAATAAATGTACGTTTATTAACTTTACAAACCTAAAACACAATTATTTAAAATCACCTTACGCTTTTATGAAGAGCCAGGCTCTTTTGAGTTGTACCACCAGTCAATCATCCTGTATAGAATAATGTAAAAAATCCGCCTCCTGCTAACAAGCTTTGATTACACGTTAATACGTTTTGTTTTACGGAACATTCTGCAAAAGATGCTGTCAGTTACAATAGAAACATCGTCTAAAGCACTGAAAGTGCACGAAATGTAGTTGAAACGATCGAATCAGGCGAATCATCCGTGTAAAGAATTCTCGATCTTTTTTCTGTCGACTGGTCGGGTTCGCGATGAACTCGTTCCACCGACCTCTCGGCTCCACGTTCTGGTTAGAAACAGCGTTCCAGAGCTTCCAGTCCACTTCCGTTTTCCCTTCGATTATAAACTTCCCGCTCCGGTTGTTTCTCCATTGCTCCCTGGACTCTCCACGGTTGTCTTTTCCAATCTCTTGTCGCTGCATCGACGGCAAAAAGGAAGAGATAAGACCCCGCGGACGGGGTTGAAATCGAAAATAGGGCGGGGTGGCGACACGGAGAGAGGGAGAGAGAGACAGAGGGAGAAAAAAGAAGAAGAAGAAGCGAGGGCTGAAGAGAAAAAGGAACCCATGAGCGACGCAATCTCGCACACCGTGGAAACGATACCGACTCCCGGAAATCTCCTTCGGGAATCTTCGCCGCGGGACACCTGCGCTCCAAGATCTTTTCTACAGATCCACTGGAGACTGTGAATGTCTCCGTGTATATGTGTGCGAATGAACGTGCGTGAACGGAGAACCCTGAAGAAAAAGATATTTCGAATGTTTCGAACGATAGCTCACAGGTTTCATCGATCTCTCGATCGTTTCGACGATTTTCGAACACCCGACCGATCCACCGGCTTCTATACAAGCCGAATGGAATGTGTGAACGTCCTGATGGATCTTCCCGGCATTTTTGCACGATTCCAGATGCATTATTGAGCGTACATTTGTTACGAAGGTCGACGAAATTCGATTCCCGGCTCGACCACCCGCCGGAAACGATATCGCCGAGAAATCGATGGAAAACGGGCGTAGATTGAATTGTATCTTCCACGACCAGCTGCAAGGTGCTCCCTGTGGTAGTTTCGTGACGATGTACCACGACAGGTACGGGTAATTTGAACATTTTTATATCATCGAAAGCATCGAATATTCTGAACGTATTTAAAAATGTTAGTCGTTGATATATTCGTCTCGATAATTACAGGCACAGAATTTTTCATAATTTTGGGATAATTTATCGAGCAGCTGGGATGTGGGAAATATTGTGTTATTAATGTCGTAATATTTTCGTTCTGCCTTTATTTAGTATTATAATTGACGCTGTTACAATATTCGACAAATTAATGCAGAATTAATGAATAATGATTTGAATATACGATCGTGTAAATATGCAAATGCATACGAATGCATCATTTATAATCATCTTTCTCTGGTTTCCTCTAAATCTGACCCAAGTCTATTATTTTCAAACATAATATCGCAGTTCTCCAAACCGTTCCGCATGAATAAATATTAATTATTCGCGTCTCTAACACTAAATAAAACGTTCTCCACCATCGAATGAGGGAACGTTTAAAAACTTCGACGAGAAATAATTTAAAGAATTTCCATTTACGTATCATCACGCGCAGCTGGTCGTTCATTAACGCAGAACGATTTGTTGGGGCTTTCGTGGAATTTCCACGAGGCGTTTCTGCAACGTCGACGAGAAAAACCGGGGAAGGGTTTACGTTGAAGCGTGCCGCTGTTGGGACGAGGGGTGGCCATTTTGACGGCTTCGTCTATGCGATTTTAATAAAGGGGGAAGTAATTCGGAAGTTTAACAGGATAGGATAACCGGGAGGCAGCGAAACTTTCGATAGTCGGCGGATAACGATCTCGTTGAAACGTGGCGTGCTGGGAGCAGGGCTTTGAGTCAAGGGTTAAGGAGGCGTGAACTTACGACAATCGGATGCCAGGGGGCAAACATATGGCGCTATCGGAAAACTTCCGGTCATCAAGTATTCCTTCCTCGCGGCAAAAAGCGAACCAGCGCGATTTATGGCCGGTCGACGATTTCTTTCTTCGCTTTTCACCGCCGCGCCGCGTCCACGCGGCAGGAAAGTCGTCCGGATAATTTCAAATTCCTCCTGACAGCACTTTACGGAGAGTGTTTTCCGGAAGAAAAAAGAACAGTTGCTTTGAATCCCAAAACGGACGCAATTTTTAATGAAAACATTCTGGTATGTTGGGAAATGTTTCACAGAGTGACCCTTGTTGTTTCTGCAAGTTCTGCTTTTGGAGTTTTCTAGTTTCTGACACGTGAACTGCCTTTGAATTGATGCACATTTATTATTATAGTGATATTTCAGAATTAGAGAGCGATTCTTGGCGCAGATCCCTGTAAAATTTATTTAGAATATTGTAGGGACCCAGAGATTAGGCACTCAAGATCATTTTCCCCTCTCAATATTGTTGTATCAAGTGTACCGTCATATGTGTTCCGTTGTGGTGTAACGAGGTAAACAGGAAGTGACTATCTTCGGTTTTTGTACTACAGTACAGACAGACAAAACTTATTGTACCAGTCTAGGATCCTAATTAGAGAAAGCACGCAATTTCCAGGCTACAGATTCGCATAAAATAATCACATACAATAGAACCTCGATTAACTGAACGCCGATCATCCGGAAATCTGTATATCCTACGTCAGCTATAAGCTGGCAATATAATTAATGACACTGTGCACTTAATTTTGCACTACTCTGTACTTTATATTCTAAAATAAAAGTATCATTTTTATGCGATTGGTTGCAGTGTGAGTCCTACTGTTACGAATCATGGTTCGGATAATCGAGGTCCTACTGTATGTTGGATCTCCAGATGTTCCGCAATAAAATTATTCTTGCCTGTATTCGTGTCCAAAGAAACTGACTGTGGTAAAATACAATAATCATAAGCTCCCTTGACGCGTCAACTTTCTGTCGTCGGAAGCGAAGCAACAAACACCAAAGTGTCGCCGCTTAACAGGCGCCGACGCTGTCGTTCATAACATCAGATGACGTAATTTTCAATGACGGTAGAAAGTGCAGAGGGAAACGCCACTTTTTGACAGTCGACAAAAGGTGCAATCCGTTGCAGTTAGTCTGTCAGCTGCAACGTCCATTCCCGTGTCGAATTCACGCTGAATATCGACGAATCGGTGAAGCTCGACGGAGATTGTTTATGCAATTATTAACGGTGACGGGACGAGATTGACGGTAAAATCGATCGAACGAACAGGTTAACACCAGTTCGTTGACGCATGTAAACGTCCGCTGGTCAGACCGAAAGAGAAATGGACGCGTAGAGAGTCTGGTGGTTCTGAGTAAATCAGAAAGTGATCGAAAGACTGAATTCTAAAATAGACAACTGATTGCAACAGATGGAAATGCAGTTGAAGCTCGATTATCCTAACTATAATTAACAACAGAATGATTCATACTTTTACGACCCTACCTCTACATCAGGGGTAAATTGCAGAAGACCACCCTCAGTTACACTCAAGGTCTATTTGAACATAAGCAGACCACGAAGTGGTTTTCAGTGCATCAGGCCCTTTTACCCGTCTCATTTTCCGCTTTCCTCCACATGACAAATTTGTTGCTCTTCACTACGACTCCACTTGAACTTGCTCTTTAAGTTTCAATTTTTGAATTGCATCTGCCTCCAGAAGAATGTCCACCAACCGTTTCATACATCCCGGCCAAATGACTCGGTCAATCAGATTTTATGAAAAGGGAGTACTAGTGTTCATATTAAACAGTCAAACAGTACTCATTCAGCAGTCACAGAGTTCAGATCATTCATTCAGTACGTAGCACATCATACAGACACAATATCATTTATACAGTCCACTTATTAATAATAAAACATGTGCTAGCAAGGACAAAAAATCATTCAGTAATCAATCACCACTTGCGATTTTAAAGTAAGGTGCTACATGCATTGTAACTAACAATAAGTTCTACATAAAAATGGTAACTTGACATTAGAATATAAAATATATAATAACTGCGTTAATTTAGCGTTTCACTATTACTCTAGTATGTTTAAAACGAGTTGTTAGTTTGTACTGTAACAGTTTTTTTCATATATTATGTATACTACCTGTCCCTACACCTTTCAATCATTGTACATAAGCAGGGATTTTCCCGTATACTGTACTAAATTAAATTAAATAATAGTACAAAATTAAGTAGATTTTATTAGTGTGGGATTCAAAAATATGACACAAACTGTGAGACGTGAGTTGAATAAATAAAACTATAAATATATATTAAAAGAATAAAAAACCGCACAATATATAACTCATCACAAACAGACTCCACGCAAAACTGTCCACGCAATACTCTCCACGCAATAATCTCCACGCAACTCCTCAAACGGTTCTCCTCGCACTCTGACCCGGAGGTCCCAGAAATCTATACACACACACACACACATATTCCACACGCATTTCCACACCAGATTCATACAGAGGAGCTGCATTCCCAGAAAGTCACACGATCCGTTCGACATTTGACTTCTGAGAACGCACGCACCTCTCACGCCACGCATCCCATCAATCCTTCCACACTTTTCATTCATACGCCTAAATAGTTCGCCTGCCTATCTAGACTATCCTCAAGCCTAAACAAGAAACTAGCAAGCGCCGAATTTCTCCTCGCCTAAACGCTAGCATAAATATATACAAAAGTATCCACCAACTCCACATTAGTGATAAGTTGAGCTCGTTACAGACATTGGAGAATTTTTGGATGACTCGTGTTCAGATGATCGGAGTTCCATTGCACTAGTGTTCTACTGTAGGGTAGTTTAATGCAAGCTAACCACAGAGTAGGTGAATCTACGTCAAGTTCAGAAACTCTCCAGAGAACCGTGTGAGTCGCTCGTGTTTACGTGCGTGCACAGATCGAGCGGGTTAATAGACATAATGAAATTCTGATGCATGGAAGAAGTGGTGTAAAATATTCGCCAGCGGAATATAGCGAGAGCCCGTTTCCCCAGGCAACGTAACTCACGTGCCCATTATTACTCGTTTCCGCGCACCTCGTTCTCATTAATTTCTCTTTAATCCAACCGTCCCACTAAAACGCAAAACCCACATTGTTCGCATAATCCACCGACGCGAGATATTACGTTAGGGGTAGCCCGTGAAATCTCCGCACGCGACTTCCGGAAATTACGTACATTTCGATCTCTGCCACCAGACCTCGTAAAGATACCGTCGAACACGAAAGAACTATTGCAGTATTATACAATGTTATAACACCTTCACTGAGTATCTGTTATGAGCACAGAGTTTTCAAACTCTGCGAAACTTTATTAAACCACATACAGCAGGATCTCCATTATCCAATTTTTAATTAGTGGTAGGTTAACTGATATTGCAACTGTGTTCAGCATAAAAATGTTTATTTCAATTTAGAATTTAGGATGTATAATAGTACAAAAGTACGTGCACAGAGTAACTAACAATAATTTTATCTTGCAACTCATGCAGTATGACTATTTATCGAATGACCGATCATCGTCTAATTACTCACAATCAGAACAACGTATCTCTCCATCAGGTCGTAAATATTGTCACATTTTTTAATAAAATGTAAGTTGCTTATTATTAAAACTAATTTGTCCATTAATTCGCTGCATGTAGCCCATATTTGCTAAGACATTAATCATTTTCGACGGAAAGACTCGACAGTACTTTCCAATCAACCTAATATTTCACGCATGAACGACCGGCTGGTGGGCAGCGAAGCCGGCAAGAGCACCGACATCGAGAAGAAGTTGCTCGACCAAGCGAGTCTTCGCCATAATCTCGACCAGCGTACCTACTTTCGGATACTTTGCCTCAATATTGCTCGGAGAGGACTCGATCGAGGTTATTCGTAGCCGGAAACTGCATTCCGGGCACGAGACTTCCTCAAAAGCCGGCGAACTCTGCGGGCTACGATAAAAGACAAAAAGAGAGCATCAGGAATAAAGTTGAGCGTGCATAATTCGGTCGCGGCGGGGGTGCAACCATGAGGTTTTCCCTCGGATGGCGGAGGAGGGTTCGAAGGTCGAACCGCAGGCAGTTTCGACGAGCAATAAAAGTGCATTATTTCAATAACCGAACCGATTCTTCCAAGCCAGCGGCCCCCGACGACAGGAAACAACATCCCCTGGCATCCGGCCAAACGGTAAAGAAATGCCGAAATCCCGTCTTCCCAATAATCGGATGTGTTCCTGCAGTGTTTCTGGCACAATGCAGTTATCCACTTCAATGAATTTATCCCCCTTCGACGACTTCCTCGTCCCTGAGTTGTTTCAACCCTCTCCCACCCTCTCGATCATAGCCCCTGCCTTCTGATTCTGCGTTCATCTTCCGCTCGCGGTTGTCCTCTCGACGATTTTTAATAGTAGTAAATTATGTAGAGCAGTCCCTAGAGAATTATGAGAAGTATAGAATGGCCCTCGATTGTTCAAGTTGAAGTCAATTGAGAGTGCATAGAATGCACTGGACCAAGAGTGCAATAAATTTGGGCACAATCGAAGTCTGACTCATGGAACGTCTTATAATAGGAAAGGGAGAGAATGTAAGTTGAGACTATTTAGAAATTCACACCTAGAGTGTCGAAAATAATTAACAAAAGGCAGAATTTGTTTTAAATTAATAGTCATGATGAGTAGACTCCGGATTTTTATGTAAACATTTTTAGACTTCAATATTTTCGATTTTCATGTAGCTGCTGAATAGACTGTTGATGTTTATGCAAATATACCTTTTTAGACGTCCATATTTCCTCTGTTTATCTACTGAAATGCAGTATTTGCTCCATTGAAACATGTAATATTTACAGTGACTCATGAAATTCCTCAAATATTTTAATGTTATTTTTTGGAGATACCATATCCTTGCTTCGAACAACACTGTCTTAAAAAAGTGTTGAATAAAAGAATATTAAAATAACATAATCATGTGATCAGTTTCGTGAGCCACTGTATTTTGTTAAATTATTAAATTTGGATATATTAAATTCCATAAACATCCGCAGTCTATTAATGAAACGCAACTATAACAGAACTGCATTTTGCGATTGAAATGTTTAAATGTATATTTTCATTTCACTTACTCTATAAAACGTGCATTCTCCACGAACATGGACGTGTAGAATCGCATGAAAATCCGCAGCAATGTGGAACGTATGTTGTCTTTACGAAATGAAATATGAGTCGAATTGTTTCAAGTATGATGAACATTTTAACGAACGGCAGGGTGATTCTGCTTCATCGAGGTTAAAGGAAATAAAATTTGCGAAGGCACGGTGGAACTTGATTTCACACGGCGGTGCTTCCCACGCATATTCGGTTATCGATAGCAGCAAGTATCGATGCATCTACTCGCCCAGTCTTTCCCCCAGAAAACTTTAACCTCTTTCGCGCTCGGTATCAAAGTGGTTTAGTATCGATCTTGTGGTTCGTGACTGGCCTGCGAAGAATTCTCAACCGCTCCGTGGTCTTGAATCCTTCGAGAGCTCGGAACGTTAGCCCCGAAGCCTTCGAAAAATCCGATCTAAACGGTGTCCAAGAAGTGGATTCGCTTGGAAATATACCAGTTCGTCCATGCAGACTTGCTCCAAGCATTGGGAAGTTTACACTGAATTGTCTGGAAGTTTTACAAGTTACAACAGTGTCGAAATTCTCGTCATGTTCGATGAGCATGGAAGCGTGTGTGGTCTAACTCTTTCTTTCTTTCAAATATTTTATTGTGATCTATTGATGGACTCCTATAGAGTTTTCTCTATTGAGCACTACTCTTTTTCTTGCAACTACTGTTTAGAGTAGAATCATTTGAATATAAGTAAATTTGAACGATTTGTAAATGAATTCTGTCAGCATGGACTGTGATGGTGTTGCTTTCTGTTCCACTGCTGGTTGATCTAACTCGAACTACCCTGATAGATATTCCTAGTGGGTCATCCTCTTAAAACCTCTTTTTAATCCTACTCGAACTACCCTTGGTGAATCCTTTTTGTGTGTTTTACTTTCTGGATTATTTCTTTATGCATAACAAGAATAAGGTAGGATGAACCTTTTCTCTCGAAATTGAATCCTTGAACAGTCTGACGTATCTGAGCGACACTTACCTCGATGTGTGCTTATAGGTTATGTTTAGAAACGTTATGCGTTACACAGGGTGTAAAATTGAAGCATGTAAGACATGGATGTCAAACCTTTTGGCGTACCTGGGCCGCATTGAGTGAGGAGAAATTAATATACTTACATGATACAGTTAATGGATATAAGTAACAGAACTTCCTTTATTTTTTACATTCTCCATTATTATTATTTTTTTTGTATAATGTTACAAGTTTGTGATCTTGTGGGGCTGCATTACTAACTGTCCAAGGCCGCATGCAGCCCGCGTGCCGCGGCTTGGAAACGCCTGATGTAAGGCCTTCAATATCACTCCCTGAGTATTCTTATTTTTAATTATAGAGCACGCCACACAAGGAATACTTACTACAGTAACAAATGAAAAAATTCAGATAAACATATCTTGGCTCAATTCATGTCTCTTCTAACAAACTGTTAAAGGATTCAAAAATCTATCTTATTAAACCCATTCTTCGCGTTCTAACGCCGTTCAGAAGAACGTTCCAGCGGGAAAACAATGTTCACAGCGAGAATTCGGGAGTTGGTGATTAACATAATGAAACAGGGGTCGTAAAAAGTCGGGCGAGCGATTCAACGGAGCGCGAAATGTTTCGTTTCGAGCGATTTCTATTGGCGCGACGGAACAAAGAGAAACAAAGAAACGATAGCGCCGCACGCGGCCGACGCGTATGAATCTTTCTGAACTGCGGCGATTTTTCAGGGGTATCGTCAGGGATCGTCACTCTTTCTCTTTCTCTTTCTCTCTTTCCTCTCTGTCTTCCTTTTTTTTTCGCTGCACGTTTCGTTGAAGCGGCGCGAAACGTCACGGACGAATACTCCGCATCCGTCGGCACCGAATCGCCGGCTTATTCACGCTGCAACGATGAAAGAGGAAAAGTGCTTCGTGCTGGCAATAAATAATAACGAGATCCACCCCAGCTCGATGTGCCTCGACCAACGTTATTACTCCGTTTCTCTCTTTCTCACCAGCCACCTTCTTTTTTCTGCTCTTTGTCCCTCGATTTCTCTCGATTGTTCTTTTTTTCTCTTCTTCGTTCGGCCACTTGCGCGCGTCGACTCTCCTCCACGCGAAATGACTGACTGTCGACCGAACGAGATAACGGGCCTCAATTCTGGAGCGAAGATATTTCTGAGAATGGCTACCGATTGGCGAAAATATTTAATTTTTTGACTGACAGGAGTAGGAAGAGATTTAAATGAAAAACAAAATGATAATGTGGAATAAGGTTTTAATGTATGAGCCTCAGTTTTTCAGAAAATTCAATTCATATGTTCGATGAGTAGATCTCTGTCTGTCGTGGGGAAAATTGGGGTGTACGTACCCCTGACCTGACACGCTGTATGCTTGGAAATCGAATTCGAGTTAGTTTAGAACAATGTACGAATAATATTGTAATGTAAATAGTTAATTCGTGCACGAATTTTTAGAATAATTATATCTAAATCTTAAGGGTTGCGGAAGATAATTTAATACACAATAATAGAAACTAAGGACCTTAAAATGTGGTTACCGTGCAGGGAAGTGGTGACTATACACCCTTGATGTGATACTATATATGTTTGAAAATGTAATTTGAATTGGCTTAGAACAAGGTACGAAAAATATTGCAGTGTGAGTAGTTAACACGTTCACTGCCACGTGTACTGTTTTCGATACACGCATCAATTTTAATTTGATCACATAACTACCAACCCTTGTGCAATTTTGAGTAACATTCACGATAAGATGATAGTAGAAATAGAAAGTGTAATATCAAATAGATAAATACTTGTACAATCAACCACGTGTATTAATAAATAGCCATTTTCGTATGTCTGTCCAGTGACGGATTTTTCTACTGTAGCAGGGAACGTGTTAAATAATGCAGAAATTATATCTGACTCTTAAGGGTTGCAGAAAGTAATTTAATACACAATAATAGAAATTCAGTAGCCCTGAAATGTTGTCAATGCGCAGGAAAGTGATGGCTATGCACCCTTGATATAATACTGTACATGCTTGAAAATGCAATCCGAATTGACTTAGAACAAGTTACAAAAAATATTACAGCGTAAACAGTTAAGTAATGTACAAATTGTATCTAACTCTTAAGGATTGCAGAAAGTAATTTAATACAGTCTAAAGAATGTCAGAGGCACCAAGACGTGTCCACGGGAAACTATAAAATTTCAAAGAAAAAGGTGGCAACGTCGCGAACAGTTTCGCGGAAACTCGTGACATCGGAGAGGAATTTCGATTGGTCGCGGTGAAAATGTTGGGTAAAGTTGCGGGAGGAAGTGGAATTGCGCGAAGGGAAGTCTGTGTCGTGATTTGGTGGCGGGCATCGCATCCGCGTCGAACTTTTGCCACGGCGATGGTAACTTTTTCCCCCGGAAAATAATTCCGAACTCGTTGGGCTCGAAGATTCGAGTCTGTTCATTCGACGTCGATGGAGGAATAGCGATTCGTGCCGGCAATAAATAATAACTCTTGAACGACTTTCTATTTTGTACCCCAGCCACCCCCTTTCGTTCGATCCCTCAGCGCGAAGTCGATATGGAACTTTAAATACTGTACATATAAGATCCTCGCTCTTTGCGAAAGTATACAAATTCAATAGGTAAAACTGTAGATTGTGAACATTGTTATTTAATAAATTATTGTGTAGCTTAATACTGAAACTCTCCAAGGATATTTAGGATCGATTTTCAAAGATGGAACCCTTTAAGATTTGATCTGAATTTGAACCACGATAGATTTAATATGTAAATGAGAAGATTGTTGAAACAGTTATTTAACAAACTGCAGTGTAGTAGAATATAGAAATACTCGAAAAATATTTAAAACCGATATATTAGGAGACGCAACCCCCCACGAAGGAATATTATTTTATATTTTAGATTTGATCAGTATTATCACGAGTTGTTCTAATAACAAACAACGAATCACAAGTTTTCTTCATGCAGTCTTTAGACAACTTCGCGCTCTCGTGCTTCATAGAGGAGCGTCTTCAGCTTCTCCATTCTTCGTAGAATGCTATGTCGTTCGTCTACCTCCATCCGTATTCTACTCTTCCAACGTATTCCACTGTAACGGATAACTCTTTATTACCAATGGGAATTCCAAGTTTCACGTTGCTGCCCCCTGGAGCCAGTGTCTGGCGATATTACGTATGCTAATGTCGAAACCTGCAAATCCACGCCACTTTCTCACCGATCCTCTGACTTCTCCTACCCTCTCCCTCTTCATCCTTTCTTCTACGTGTTCTGGGTTCTCTTCTTTCGCTAGGTAGGCGTAGAAAATCTGTATATTTTATCGTCGAATATCTTAGCACGTTTAAACAGATCTTTCAGTATTGCTTAGTGATATTATAATTTTTTATACACCCCAGTTTTTTGTAATTTTCAGAATCACTATTTTAATATATATGTAATTATATAACTTGTTCTACTTATCCTGTTGCTTTGAATATTGTTTTCATGTTTATGTTCCGTCGGGTGAAGAAAGTTTTCTAACTTCTCTCAGTGTCCTCTAATTGGTAGATAAAGAATTTTATAAAGTTGTACATAATAAAAATTGAAAGCGGAAGCCATGTATACAATAAGAAGGAAAATAATCAGCATGACCAAATTGTATTGAATGTACGGGATCCTACAGTTGAATAAATATTTTTATAATTAGATGTTTAAAAGCGTAGAAAGTTTATTACGAGTTAATAGGGAAAACTGTGATTCACCTTATGTAAGAGAATTGAAACAATGAATATGGAATTGTTAAACCGAACACGATCAAAATATGTCGGCATGGAATTCATTTCGCTCGGTACGCCGCTGTGTAACTGTCCACGAACACAGGCGGTCGCATAATCGATGCGGATTTAAATCTGCCTCGCATTTTCGAAAGGGTTGCGGCGAACAGAACTGCCCTCGTCGAATTGAATCCGGGAGCCCCGAATATCTCGGACGTCCACCCTCCAGTCACCCGGTTCGTTCCCTCTTTTAATTCCACCCTTTGATCCGACGTCATGCGAATGGCCGTGTAACCCTGCTACTAGAATGATCTACAGGGTGACTCTAAACGGACCACATGAATACGAAATTTTTTCAAAACTGAGGCGCCCTGTTAAAATTCAAATTTAATTCCTTCAGGTTTACCGGCATATTATATGTGTTTAATTTTTTTTTTAATAACCACACAGAATCGTTTAATTCCCTTTGCCTTATTTAATCCTTCACTCAAATATGAATTCTTAAAAATGTTGTATTATAACACCCTTGACTTTCAGGGGATCATCTAATGCAAACTGTACATGCAGCTAAATATTCTTAGAGCACTTGAATAATAAACTTTAGCGCAGATAGTTATTAAAAAAGTCGCAAGGGCATAATGGGTACAATTTTATTTTATTTTCTCATCAGCTTTAATAAATTCATCTCTGAGGAGCACAAACGCATAAAATTCATTGTAAATATTTCCTAAACAGAGATTCAAATTCATCAAATATTTAAAACTCAGGCGGCAAACGGAGAAGCTGTATAATATTAACATAACAAACTGAAAACAATGAAGCATTCACGGAAAATATTAATATTTTTCTCAAATGTTTATAAATATACAAAAAGTGAAATATCCCCCAAACGCGGATTAAAATTCGTCATCGAGTATTTACGACTCTGCCATCAAACGGAGAAGCGGCATAATATTGACATAAAGTTCCGACGCGGAGTTGCCGGGAAATGGCGGCGGCGGGCTCGATCGTTTCACAATTAGAAGAATTATTAACATTCGTGCGCGTTTAGAGAAGTTTCCGGTAATTTGACCGTGCCCGGACGATAAATTATAATAAACCGAGGGAAAACGTAATCAGCTCAACAAGTTCGAAATGTCAAACACGTAGCCGGCCTCGCAGTTAATAACGCTAATTTAACGGGGCTCGGGCACGAGTTCGCCGGGGCGGCGCGACTTTGCAACGCCATTTAAAGCTCCGAAGTAAAATTCGCCGGTGAAAACAGTTTCCCTGCTATTTTCCGGCGACGATCACCTGTCATCCGATTTCTACGACGACGGCGGCAGTTACGTTCCGTGCGATTGCCGACGAAATGGATTAAACGCATCCAATTGCTCACGGAAATCGTAATGGCCCACCTCGAGGCTATCCTTTTTCCTTCGACGATGTGTGCGTGTTTCTATGAAAATGATTGCTACGTGCGTTCCAGTGTTTGCAGCATTTCTTGCCAACTTTTCTCCAGAAAATTTGTCAATTAATTAATACTTGACATTTTTAGGACTCAAAGACTTCCCGAGGGTTTGTTGTTCTTTTAAAATAGGGAGAATTCACTTTTACGTTAATTAAAGTATATCTATAATAATTTGGGATAAATAGTAATACATTTTGTTATATTGAATGTTGAATTGTATCAGGCAGAGAAGCATGGGGTTTATAATAATTAGAAATGATGGACTTGAAAATATACCAACAAAAGTTACATGTGTGAGTCTGGTTTCCATACACAGAAACGTAATTATAAAATTAAAGAAAAACAGCAAATTTGTAGGTCTCAGTGAAATTATTTATCAGAAGAATAAAGGCGCCAATTTTATTAAAAATTGTCGGGTAAGTGTTAAAGTAAGAACCTCCAAAATGTGTCTGGAACCCTGAACACTAGACTTTAAATCTGCTGCCAGCAGCAAAAATTTGATCATTAATTCCAGAGTGTGTCAAACAATGTTTAAAGAATTCTTTAACGCAACAGAACAACTAGTTTGAACCTTGTAACGTGTTCAGAGAATGAAAAGATCTCCATATAAAATTATGAATGAAAATGAGTGACGAAAGTTGATCTTTATGTGATTTAATAAAGATGAGCTTCCATTAGAAGATTCGAAACGGCTGGGTGCGGTAATATGAGAAGAAGTCTGACACTCGGTAACGAATGAAAATTGATCCGGTGAAATTTAATTAACGCCCATCAGTTAGAACGGTAAATTCTTCGATTACAAAAGTGAGGTATCCGAATGAAAAAAGAAAGGAAGGAAACGTGACATCGACGCACGAGATGGCGCAGAAGGTATCAAAGGAACGAATACGAAAAGAGTGAAAGAGGAGGCTGGAATGAATACGAAGCACTGGAACATCGACTATTAATTAAGCGACACGATTCTGTCGCGGAAAATGAATCTTGATTGAAGCACCGCGTCTTCCCTTTTTCATCCCCCTCTTTCTTCCCTCTTTCATATCGAAATCACGTTAAAAAAGCTCGGTGACTTACTGCAGAATTTAATGGAAAATTCTGTTACAAAGTTCAGATTATTTCATTGTTGAATCCGAGACCGGTTTAAGCTGAACTGAATTACAATCTCTTGAACGAAGACAAAAATAAAGGAGAACAGTACTGGAGCTCTCAAACAATGAATTATCTGTTCGAAATAACTGAAACAATAATCATTTAAATATTATATTTATTCCAATACAAAGAATCAGAGAAAATACAGTTATAAAACTTTACATATTTCATTAAAACTGAAGTATTATTAGTCTCTAATTAATTTTTACTATAACATCGACTATTCTGTATATTTAATCAAATTTTCAACGTGTCTGTTATTGGATTGTACTCATTTTCCCTGTAGATGAAATTCGATTCGGGTCTCAAGGGTCTAATCGCTCGGAAAGAAGAAGGTTCGCATTGTTCAGAGATACGACGTACACGTGTTCCTGAAGTTATTGCAAAGCAATTTACTCGAGCAGCATGTTTTATTAACTGTTTTGCGGGAGTTGGTAACAGCGTCGCTCGGCCAAAGGGTAAACGTGTTACAAGACAACCCTGAAAGCATGAACGGAGAATTTATACGGACCTGTTTCCTCGGTTAAGGTCTCTATATTAAAGCTGGAAAGTTTCGGAGAATTTCCGGATTATTTCATTGAGCGTTCAGTAATGGAAAGGCAGTCGTTCGTGAGTCACGGGATATTACGATCGTTCGTGTTACGCTCTCGTGAGAAACGATATCACCTTACATTCTACTTTTTTTCAACCCCTTCTGCTCCAGCTACAGGAGTTAATCGTTATATTGTTACTTTGCTGTATGTTATTAAATTGTTCTAGCCGTTTCTCCGCCC
Source organism: Macropis europaea (assembly GCA_916610135.2). NCBI lineage: Eukaryota > Metazoa > Arthropoda > Insecta > Hymenoptera > Melittidae > Macropis > Macropis europaea. The sequence continues at coordinate 30,678,403 of OU744344.1, forward strand.
TCCGCCGCGTGGGTGCTAAATTAATTACATTCCTGGTGGAATATTTCTCTGCCAGTGAAATATCCTTTTTGTATTACCCGATGTATGGGTGCAGGTGAAAAACTGCACATTTATTGAAACGCAGCTTTATACCTTCGGTACTCTGGCCGACGCACTTTTTCACGTGTTCCAAAAAATATTGATAACGTTATGTCTGAGAATTGTTAATTTAGAGGGTATTTTAACTATTTTGTCTGGTAATTTCTGGGACACAGCATTTTAATATTTTTTTGCAGGGATTGAAAAATTGCACTCGAAAAAGTCGAGCTTTATTTAAGAACAGAAGATTGAATTCTGCTTTATGAATCTTTTCTATCTTCATATTAAATACATATTTTCTCCCATCTTTACATTTAATTAGTTGGAGGTTAAAATATTCTTAAAGAGATTGTTAATCTTATATTGCTGTTTTAAAATAAATTATTTAAGTAATCGCTATACAAACATATCTGTAAATAAACAAAAAGGTTTAAACCGTACCATCGGTTCTCGAAAGCGAAGGAAATCAAAGAACATTCACGAGCAACCCCTAAATATCATATACTCCTATAGACGCCGCCTTACGAATATCTATAGGTGGTTTCAAGAAATTTTTCCTCGTCCACTCTCACTCTGGCGTTCGAAGCATTTCCTGAATAGCGAAATATTCACGGGGGCTTTCGGTTCGATGAGCAGAAATCGACAGGAATCCCCTTAGGATGAAAACGAGGCGGGAAAAGAGCTTTTTGCGTCGACGATACAGCCATAAGACAATAAACACCGTTGAACTGCCTGCAAGGTTCCATCAAATCTCATAAATAAAATTCTCATAATCTCTGAGGCAGGGTAACATGGTTCGTGGTGTTTCTTAATTGTTCTTCTCGTGTTCTGGAGCCATCGTGTGTAGTTTTACGTGCCATACGTTTCGGTGGGAGCTTAAGGACATCGACGTAGATCGTACTCGAGCTTGCAGCTATTCTCCGCGCAGCACATGCGATACTTCACGAAAAGGAACACCCGGTATTTCGATAACGACGCAAGGACGCGCGAGCTTCTTCGAGTCCCCGGGACTTTTCCTCGAAGCTCATTCGCCGAGAGCTTTGCGCGACAATCTGACACGAATTGTTTTCGATCCTCCTTGTACCTCTTCACGGATATCGTTATCGTTTTCGCGCAGAATTCCGCTGCGCTATCTCGCAGCACGGAGCTTATGACTTTCGTTGTAGCTCGCAGTGAAAGATAACGTTCGCTATCGCGATGCTGCGATACCGGAAATTCGCTCGGTGGATCGTGCTTTCTCGATTCGTGCAAGTTTTACGACAGGTGAGCTTCGATTCTGGCCGATCGACGGGGAGTATTTTTTATTTTATATTTTATGCGAGCGTGAGCTTCGTCAGTGTGCGAAGAGCTGGGAATTTGTATGATAGGATTTTTGGGTACACGTATTTCGATCGTGTGAGGTTCTTGCGTGTATTGAGTATGTGTAAGTTTTTGTAGATAAGTTTTATTAGAGTGCTTCGCGAAGGAGTAGGCAATAAAACATCGAAAAGGGGTCAAAGTCTTTATGTGCAGGATTGTGGAGATGTATTTTGAGGGAAAGTTGCATCGTCACCTTGTCAGATCCTAAATCCAACGAGGTTGAAGAGTATCGGTTTGGATTCATGAGATATTTAACTCAGTTAGGTTTATTAAAGTTGCTGCACCTCGTTTCTGACAGTTATTATAACTTTTTCGTTCATTAACCTGTTCATTTTTCTTGGTTTTACTTTAGTTTTAATTACGATAAAGACATATTATTCTATTTTGACTGGAATTGTTTGTATGTATTCAGTATGACGTCGGTCAGCTACAACGTAAATTTTGTGTAGTGGCTTCCAAACGGATTATTCCTGGTATTATTTGAAAATTTGGGAAAAATTTCGAGGGTAAACTGAATTTTTCAGTGTGACAGGGCAGCAACGCATTTTACGGGTAATGTAACCAATTTTTTCGACAAAAGAAACAAAATCGTTTGATCGATCCGCGCGGTAGATTTACCATGTTCATTCAATTTCACTATATTGCTGTTCCCATTTTTATTCGTCCAAATTCGTTTTTATACGTCTGCACGCAGTACACAATAAAAAATTTTATATTTAAATAAAATAGAAGACCTTCATTGTAGAATACGTAATTATACGAATAATTAGACCTGCATTGAAAAGTCTCTCTAACAGGATATTTTTATAAAAATCTACTGCGAATTTTCTACCGCGATGCGGAACATATTAAATAACATTTCAAATATTCTAAAATCTCGGCATTATTATACTATTCAATTTAAAATATTTATTTTTTTTCTGTGCTGGCGTAGTTGGTTTAAAATTATCCAGAGAACAATCCCTAATTGTTCCGAGCAGAATGCAATCCAGGTTGTTCGATCGTAAAACGGTCGGACGTTCGAAAAGGCAATATTTTAACGCACAGGAACGTTTGGCAGGGAGTAATATCAGGCAAATAGGTTGGTAATATGCGACGAGCTGCTCGCGGATGGCCTTCGAATATTGGCCTACTAAACAAACGCCGTTGGCGACGATTTCAGGTGAAACGCCTGCGGCTGTTCTATTGATGACCTACGCGCACCGAACGCATGATTGCTTCGTTTTCGAACGTGTCGACGGCCGACCGAATTCACTGCCAATCCCATTCGATAACTCACGAAAAAAGACCTGCAACAAAAATTTCGAAGATAAAACAAACTTGTTATTTGACCGTAATATCACACTGTGGCATACAAAACATTAGAACAGTTTTCGACTGCTCGAGATTATTAGAATATCGGGCACTGTAAGTATTTATTGTTCATTAAGGAGTCAAGTAGTATGAAAGCTTCAGATATTATGCAGTCTAAGCATCGAATGAAAATGTTACAGTATCTGTACACTTCTGTTATTAACACTAGAACTACCAATGCAGTTAAAATGACTGGCTTGCAATTTTACTGTGTACGATTTATTTTTGATAACATATTTTTTCTAAAACGTGTCACTTTGATCGTTCGATGAACTTAGTGCATGTTAATCGTCGGTGAATCTAGTGTTAACTGTTTGGTCCAAAATTATTATTTTATTTATATGTAGGGGAGATCGGGGTAAGATGGTGATACTAAGCGAAAATAAGTGTAACATTTTTATTTCTTATACCAGAGAAATAATATTTTACCAGAACAATCTTACATATTTTAGTAACAAAAATATATACTGCATTTTACTGCAGTATAAAACAATTAAAAATGACTCATTAAAATGAGTTGAAACTAAGAGGTGGTAAAGAAGATTTACATGGAATGTGCAACAGAATTTAATATTGCATGTATAATTATGTATTTATTTTTTGGTCAGATTTCCTATGTGTTTACGTACGTTTCCATTTAACGGAGTTTCGCAGCCTCGTGGAAGCTTTTCAAGTTCGAAAGGCTTCGTTCCGCATCGTTTCGGCGGGTCGACGCGATCGCATTCACGCTAGAAGATTCACGATTATGCAAATTGCGCGGGAATCAGAGTCCCCGTAAGAAAAGCGGGGGTTCCTCCTCCAGGACACTTAATATTAAGCGGAAAATGAGCTTAATGAGAGCTTGTCGCGGGTAAAAAACTTACGGAGGGAGAAGCTGGCTCGAGGGCGAAAATGTTCGCGAAAGAGAGGCAGATTCTTCTTTTTTTCTCACTCTCCGTCTCTCCCCTTTTCTCCCTTAGCTTCCTTCTTCACCCCCGTGGGACATTCTCGACCACTTGGCAGCCGTTCAGGAAAAAAGTTTGGTCGAAAGCTCGTTACTTAGCTTGCGGACAGAGCTTTAGACGCCGTTTAGTGAGTAACCCGCGACACTCTCCCTTCGTGCACTTATTCTTCGACTTTCCTCTCCTCTCACCCCTTTTTTCGAGGGTAAATGGGCACCCCTAACGAATGGCGGTTCGTTAAAAGAAATCGCTGCGATTTTGTATTCTCGAAGAAGCTTCGCCGCGACGAAGAAGCTCAGCCTCGCGAAACTCAAAATTGCTCGCTGAAAAATCCCTAAAAATTCTGAACTGAGACGAGAATATCGTCTTTGGACTCTTGCGCTTGTGCGACCTGGTCGATTTAATTATAAATCATTTTCATTTGGAAATATCAACATGATCAGGACTATGTATAACAATTTGTATATATCAACCTCAAAAGCTTCGACATGTGCAATCGTCAAAGACAGTAAAATTTTGTCTTTAGTTGATATACACCTACCAATCTTTAACTCTTTGACATACAAATAAAATGAGGCTCGATGTGTTCAAAACATATTAATTAATATTTCTCAACTTAAGAATTATGTAAGCTTTACAATGGCATAATAAACAAATGACGTATCCCAGACGTCTTTATATGTCAAGGGGTTAAGCTACCCTCTCCAACTCCTTTATTTGTGGCATCTCCAATAAAACATTCAACACATAAATATTACCCGATTGAAAAAAAGAAAGTCTTCCAACGATGTACCCAAAAATTGCCAGTGCATTCAAACATTCCCAAGAGCGTTATCAACGAGCAACGTTTATGGACACCCAATATTCGAATGGAGACCGTATATTCTCCGCAAGATATTCGGCACTGCGTTCACGGGGGTAGTAAAATGCAATTCGAACGAGCGTGTCTCGAAGCGGATAATGGAAATTTATTAACCGCGTATTTTTCCATGGTGAGCCCCACTGGCACCGAGAGGGGTTGGAGAAGGTGTGTGGGGGTTGAAAATAGCGCGAGAAAGTCCAGACGCGAAGATTGACCGGCAACAATAAGGGTAAAATGGACACGTAGATACAATTTGCGAAACTATGCGGCATCCTCCTGGGCTTGCAGCTGCGTACTTGTGTGCATATACATATATATTATATATATACGATGTATATATCGTTTAAATTGTAGCAGAGGAGAGATACAAGGCCGTACAACGACACGTGCGCATTCAGTGACGTTGAAGTGCGTTATATTCGAGGTTGAATTGGAGTAGGTTGACGTGGGGACGAAACTCGTTCCTTGTATCTTCGCGAGCTGATGAATGTGTCTCGTTAGTCGTCAACTCGGCTTCGTAATATCACCGAAATTCGGCCATTACCTCGTCGGAATCGTCGTACGCGACGTCGTCGACGTAATTCTCTCCGCACTGCAGACGGTTTTATCGTCTCCTTTTTATTATTATACCTCGTCATGCCTATTCGTCGGCTGTTCTCTGTCCCCGGTGCACTTCGCAATCAGCGTGCATCGTCGTTTTCTGCACGAAATTCTGAATCGCCGCGTTTAATCGGGTCTGTTTCGTCGACGTCCTCGAGGATCAACCGCTCCTCGAAATTTCATGAACGCACTGGGTGAAAATTTTTACTAATCAGTTGGTAGACGTGTTTCATTTGGTTTCGAGGTGATTATTGCTCAATACTGGAGGCCAATGTTATGTCTGCAATGCACTGTCTGCTACTACTTGAAGCTGACATCACTGATAACGCCTATTTAAGGAGCATCGTGTCCAGAATCCTTTTCGTTTATTTTAGAGATGATTGACATTCAAAATTGAAAGACAAGCGCTTTGTCTGTACAATACAGTTTGTATCTACTTGTATATGCTGTGCCAATATACAAAAAGAACTACAATGTCGAACGCCGACTACTGACCCTAAAACTTCCACCACAGCCATGGAAAACTCATCTTGAATCGTTGGAACAGCCAGGTCTCGAAGCAGGTGGCCTCGAAAATCAATGTTACACCACTGTGGGCTAGGAGGGTTGTCGGTTTACGAGTTACGACGGTGCGCGGAGGGTTGTTGCGGAACAACCGCGTAGCAGGTGGTTGCCCGATCTCTCTTTTCGTCTCTTTCGCCCCTGCTTCCGTTTTTTCTTTACAACCAAGAAGGGGTACGAGACCTGCATAATGCGATTGCACCGGCCGGGAGGCGTGCAGCAGATTTTTTTTCATCCGAAACGAGAGCGTATACTTAATGGGCCGCGATTCGGTTGAAAGGGCGACGTTTCGACGGCCTTTGTGCGAGCGTTATCGGTCGCGAAAGCACGACAGACATTTCAGACCGCGCGCTCGAGCTTGCGGCGTCATTCAGCGATCGCGGAATTAATTATCGTCGCTCTCGATGAGTTTACAAGGCGCGCGACACAAATATTAGCCGCGATAATTGCCCCTGGAATCAGTTTCCGGATTAAACACCGGTGGAAATCGATTTCCCGCCCTCCCACGTTTGTTCCAGCTTTTAATTCGATGATCCGATGCCTTTTTATCGGCACCCGCCTTGTTCAGCGACCGGTGACGTATGAAAATCAGCCGCTCGTTTTATCGTTGCGAATCGATTGACTGGTCGGACGAGTGAACCTCGGTGTACTTGCACGGAATTTCGCGGAATCGGTTCGTCGGCACATTGTTGTGATTTCAATTGAACGAGAAATGTAAAAAAAAAAAGAATTTCTAATGGTATTCAGCCGGCTGGAATTGGAGAATTGTGCAGCTTCCTGCTGCAGCTGATTGGCGTTTCAAATTCAGTTTAATTATCAGTTATTGTTACATTTTAACACGTTCTCTACCATGTCACTCATATATTAGTGACTGTTGTTTTGCGATATACCGTGGCACTCATAAAAGTGTTTATTTCTTGAAGTGAGTTAAAGAAGACAGAATAAGTGTTTGGGTCATTCTTAACGTTTATTTAAAATGGTCTGATAGGGAACGTGCTAGGCAGTAGTAACATTGTAATAATGATATAAAGTAACAATTACAGTAGAACCTCGATTATCCGAACACGGGTCATCCAAAAATTAGTCATTCTGTGTCAGTGACGAGCTAAAATTATCACTAGTAACAATAGGTACTTAATTCTGTACGATTGTATATTATATATTCTAAAATAAAATTATCAGCTTTATGCCAAATCTAGTTACAATGTAAGTTATTCAGTTATTAATACGATTCGGATAATCGAAGTTCTACTGTATATTCGAAATAGAGTATTATACAATGTTTGACTAATCGCTGGATTTTCTACTGTGAATCTCAACGAGTCAATTAAATTGTTTTGCTAAAAAGGCTGCCCCTTTTTTGTCAACAAACGTGCATGTCGTCATGAGTGAACTAAACCGATGATGATAGTAAATTCATAATCTGTTAATCATATTCAATATACTTTGTCAGTGAGCTCCGAGATGCGTGGTTATTAGATGCTAGGTCAGGTGATCTGTTTGTAGAAATCGATGGTTAATCTGAAACTTGCGGGAAACAGGGATTTCCTGATAGAAATCCCCTGCTGGCAAACACGAGAAGCATCTATCACTATATTTCCACAAGGAATTAACAGTTCTGCCTGTGGATGATTGTGCAGACGGTTTGGAACATAGCAATCGATAAACCGACGAACTTGTTGTATCAAGGGGAGATATTTGATACTGTCAGGCCAGCAGTATTGCAGAGTGCCATTCCTGATTCGTCATACAACACAAAAAACATTAAATTGGACATTGAGGTTCTGTTTCAGTACAGAACCTGCATGACTAAAAAGCTTTTAATTGCTTAACTAAATAGTTTTAAAAATATTGCAGTCTTGATCAAATTTATGCACATTCAAAACGGTTAAATGCAATCATATAGGGTATATGATAGATTCCTCTAGAAACACTGACAGAGCATACTCTAAGACTGTAGATCAGACAAAAATGTAATATAGAGGTACTTCAAAAAACATTTGATTAAAAAATTGTTACAAAAATATGACATATGAAGAAAATAATATAGACACCGTAAATTGCCAGAAAATTTAGGAATTCACAGAAAAATATTGTAAAATATGGAATGCCTGATGAATGGTAGGACTTCTCAAATACTCCACCATACAATTCTTTAAAAGCAATCAGTAGTGTCCGATGTATCATTCAGTTAACCCTCTATAACTGGGATTCTTTTATGACGAATATGAGGAAAATGATACATTAGGTAAATGATAAAGATAAATGATGAAGTTCCTATTGTGGAATATAAACATAATAATAAGCAAACAGTTTCCTTGGTGGCAGTATAATCGTAGAATATAGTTGTGCATAGTGATAAATAAACGAAATAAGGCTTAAAAAAAGGAGTCATATAAATGAATGGGTATGTTACTTCCAAGTCACATGGCGTTATAGAGCGTTAAATTGCACAAAATTCAACGTGCGTTTTCCGAAGGTCTGACAGCGGACAGTCCAGCGTGGTCTCGAAAATCACGACGCAGGAGAATCGATAGTTCGAGATACGCGACGTCGGAGTTTTGCGCGAAGCGAAAGTTCCACATTGGAAGCCGCAAATTGGCCAGGCGGCTTAATTGTATCGACGAATTAGAAATTCCATTTAGGCTGGCCGATAACGCCTGCCATTCCCGGGGACACTCGATTATTCAGAAAGTTTTCGAACCACCGAGAAGTATAATGGTGTATGCAGATAAGGGGTCCTGCGATTTTGCCGATAATTGCGTCGCTTCGTTTCTCTCCTCTCTCTGTCTCTCTGCGTCTCTCTCCGTTTCTCCCTGTCTTTCTCTGACCTCCGATATTACGTTGAACTCGACGCTAAGGATCTTGTGTCCGACGATTTTCCTCGAATTTCTTGCGGTGAAACACCGTGCACACAAATGTTACCCCGTGCGGGGGTGTTTCGATGAAATTGCACGCGGGTTCTCAGGGCAAACGAAGATAAAGAGAGGTTTCCCTTATCCGTCGTGATTTCGCCGGCGAAATTAGGCGAAACTGAAATTACAATTTGCTCGACAAGTGAAACCGTAGGAGGAAAAGCTGTGCTTCTCTTGAAATTAGAGAAACCGTGGACCGAGGAAACGGAATATAAATTCGTTTCGGGGGTTGTTGAATTTTCTCGACCGGCGTTCGACGTTTATCCGCAGGCTCGCGAAAATTAGCATTGCTCTTTGCGGAGAGCGTTCGCCGGGTCGTTTTCCAGATTTCACGAGGAAATGAAGGTTGAAGGTCTCGTTGGAACGTGGCGGTCCAAAGGGGTCCAAGAAACTGGATATCGGGCAAGTGTGTGTAACTTTCTGCTCAGACCTCGTAAGCTCTGTATCTTGGACCCCGTGAGTCTAGGATTTAAAGTTAAATCCGCGGCTAATGGCCGGTCGAGAGTTATACGCGACGTCCTTTTAATAAAACCGCCGAAGAATGGAGCACGCGGCTGCAATTTATGTAATTGGCCGACTTAACGTACTTCCGGCTAATTAGCTATATAACCTCTGGGCTTGCAGCTCCTTCGCGTTTGTTAATTGTCGCGAACCGACTTACGTGTCTCGTCCGCCAGACGTAATAAGGTCCCGTTGAACCGGGACCAAGAACTTGTAATTATCTTCCGCTGTTTTTCAACGTCGATTTACTTCAGACCGCTTGTCGCCGCGAATCATCAATTACGAACGCACCACGGAAATTTTAAGCTCGTTAAGCCTTTGTCTGACGGCTATTTGGAAACGAGACGAAGGCTGCGTGCGGCCGAGCTGCGGGTGTACACTGTCGGTCATTTCACTGAACGCTCGAAGGCGTCGTCAGTATGCTATAAACTGCAGTCAAAAAGGTTAAATAACTACTAATCTCTACGAAGTGTTGAATAATATTGATGTTAAAATTGTACTATGTAGGAAGCATTTTATGAAACATTCGTGAAATACAATTTTGACGTGTCTGACCAGTCGTGGGATTTTCTACTGTCGCAAAACCTATACTACGGTTTACTTGCTCAAAGCATTCTCTAACTGCTGAAATAAACCCTTCTGGCTACAGCAGACTACAGTAGCGTCCTCAGGGATAGATTTATTAATTCAGAAAGTATTTCAATTCACAGTCATGATACCCAAATGAATCTGGTGGTCTCCAAGGTGACTATATCAGTTTTTGCCAGGATCTAATATCGGGAGCGGAGCGAGGAGCTTAGACGAAATTTAATTGAGGAAGGTTCCGCGACAGGAGAAGATCCATTGGATGCCAATTAGATGCAATATCGATGTGGCAGGACAATTCTGCATCCGGTCTGTCGGCTCCTACGTTTTCGATAATCCGCTTAATACCGGTGGCCTGCCAATGGGAAGCGGGAACGTTAAAGCGATCAGAATCGAATTATTCGATTTCCTGGCGTTCCACCGGTCGGTCGACCGGCTGGCTGGCTGGCTGGCTGCACGACGAGAACTCGAACACGTCGAACACTCGAACGAGGAGAAACGCATAACGATCATCGCATGAATTGCAACCGTTCGGTTCGACGCTCGGACCCCGACCATACTGCTGCAGATTACGCTGATATTTCGCCGCCGTTACTCCGCTGTCATTACAATTTCAAAGCGGCTGAATGGACCGTCGATTCGATGCCGGAACGCGTGCTTACCCCCGCGAAATTTCTTCTTTTTTTTTGCTTTTTTCCGTTCGCCTCGCTGCTGGCAATCAAACGGCTGCTTCAAAGCGATCCCTCGTCTGCTCCCATCGACTTTGTTCTTTCGCCGTGTGAAGTTCGACTGGAACAGCCATGAATGAAGGAGTTGAATGAGATGTTAATCTTTTGTTATATAGGGGGTTCCAATAGAAGTGCCGGATTTAAATTGCGCGCCATTATCGTTCTATTAGGTTGGCGGCACTAAAAATTTGACATCTGTCATCTGCCATCGTTGCGATTACTAATCATGGAACGCTACACGATGGAGCAACGCGTTATTATTGTGAAAACTCATTATAAATATGAGGAAAGTTATGCGGAAACAGTTCGCAAAGTTCGTGGAATTTTCGGTCTACAAAATACACCAAATGAGTCAACAGTTCGAAGAGTGACTAAGAAATTCGAGAAAACAGGTTCGATTATGGAAAATAAATCACCCGTGCGTCATCGTACCGGCCGGTTTCTCAACAATATGTCTCTCGAGCTCAAGGCGGAGATTCGACGTGTTATTGGCAAAATTGAGCCGCAATTATGTAGAGATGTCATCGAAAGTTTCGTCAAAACAGCGAGAGTGTGCCAACAGAGTCGTGAAGGACATTTATCAGATATTGTGTTCCACAATTAATCGTAGCATGTGTACTTTATACTGAAACAAAAATACTATCACTTTTTGAATAAAGGATGCGTTTTATTAGAAAATTAAATCCGGCACTCTTATTGGGACACCCTTTAGTTGGTCAGGGTATTGACTTCGTTGAATGAGATTGATGTAATTTTTGTATACTTTGAGTGGAACAAATTGATGTGGCGTTACAGAGTCTTTTGAAATGAATAGTTTCTCGTGCTTCTCGTCATTTTCAGACGTCACATTACATCCGTCACGAGTCAGAATCCTCCAAGCGGAAGCGACTCTTCAGGAACATAGAACAGTGTCGCGACTCCTTTAATATCCCCGTGTAAACGGTTGAAACAGTAATCGAGCGTGATCCAGCATCAGCCGGCATGTTGGACGGGCGTCAAGCACGAAGCTGTTGACGCGAGCTCGTGAGGACTCGCAGCCCATTATACGCAGTATCTGCTTAGCATCGCCTGAACTCGTGCTATTTAATGGCAACTCGACTCCTCTCGAATTACATGACTCTTCGTGGAAGTTTGCTCGTCTGTCGGCGATTTTATAAGAATCGAGGCGCGCCTCCTTTGAGACACCAGATATCTTGGAACCGTAACACGAACGACGTGTCCGTAGCGAGGCAACGACATTGAAGTTGTTGCAAACACCGACGGAGGCTCGAGTCGTGGAAAGTTTGTTGGTCGAGCTCTGTAACGAGGAGACATCGATCGATCGTTAATAAAAAGCTGGCGAGTGGAAAATGGAGAACGCGTTCGGATCGTGGCGTCGTGTTCCTTCGGGCAGGTTCACAGATGCGCCTGTGAATCCTCTCACCATGGAAGATGGATGGCCCGCGTTTTCCAATAAATTCATCATCGACGAATGGAAGTCAACGAATGGTAAATCTAATAGAGACAGTTGGTACGAAGCCAGAGAACCGTATCAATCGAAGCCGAGCCCCTCGCTCGTAAAGATGAAACGCCCTCGTCGCGATACGGAAGCGACGCCGTTGCAATATGAAGCTACTGATGGAGGAGAAGGAGGAGGAGGAGGAGGAAAGAAATGTGAACGGAACGCGGACGGAGAAGGAAAACGGGACGAGTTGAAACGGGCCACTAACTAGAATTGTGTCTCTAGTACCTTGACGTGTCTCCGCACCGACACACACCTACGCGTCTCGATGTATCGCAGTGTTAGCTTTGCCTAAGACAACTTGACACGTTTGCCAGCTTCAAGGAGTCGTCCCCGAAGCTTCACGGAAGCTATTTCCTTGTCTTGGACCACCCTCTTCAACCCTTCGCCGCCCTGTCGGCACGATAGCTCGACCAGGGTCGAGACGAGGCTCTCACTTTTGACCCCGTAGCTTCCTTATCGTGAACGCGCGTCATAGAGATGCATTGTTGCTGCCTTATGAAGGGCCCGAGCGCATTACCAGTGCCTCTACTCGTGTAATTGAAGTTGCATCGTCACCCTTCCACGACACTCGACCCTGTACGCGATTAAGGGAGCCATGTTAAGCCGTCTCACTCGATTACGATTATTCCGTGTTGCGTCCTTTGCCGTAACGCGTCGCCACCGTACCTGATGTGCTTCTGGCTGAAGGGTTTCGCAGGCGAGGTATTGCAGCTTCAAGGTGGATTTGAATTAATTATTTTGGACGGCAGGGAGGGACGCCGAGAAACGCGTTGTTGACAGTTTCAATGGAAACAGTTTGCTAAGGAGGATTCTTTCGTTGGATAGTAGAATTGCATGGTAATTGGTCAGACCAGGGTAGTAGATGACTCGGTATTTGGTCAGACATACGGGAAATTCTTCTATGGATGTTTGAACGGAACAGATTTCAAACTTTTTATCGTTGAGTCATTACAGGAGATTTCGAAAATGTTTGCTTTAGACATGAAGAATTATAATTAAATCGTCGAACGTACTTCAGGCAGTAGATCATTCAGTGTATGGTCAGACGTAAATTAGATTATTACATATTCTATAAGTTCTTGAGTCGCAAAACACTTTCAGGCATCGTATAATCATCAGTAGCATATTTGAAGCTCCTTGTCAACCATTAGTTATTATAGTAGAACATGAAACAACTGCCAATCATTAACGCAGCTAGTTATTAACCTCTTAGCTGTGAATGACGAGTATACTCGTCATGAAGAAATGGCAATTTTTTGTGTAATGACGAGTATACTCGTCATACGAGAAAAATAATTACCGTTTGTTATTTAAATACAAATAAATTTAAACAATAGATGTATTGATTTTAAAAAAAAATCAAATGCTATTTCCTTACAAATTCAATTTTACTGCAGCTGCACATACTCTGTGTTTGACGAGTATACTCGTCATCGCGTCGTTCTAGCGACACAACGTAGATACATACTTTTAAAAAGCGGCACCACAGCTAAGAGGTTAAGTAGTGATTCCCAAAAAAATTTCTCGAAAGTTCACATTGGGAAAGGCTCCTTCATCATTCAAAAATTTCATTTCACGTGTCTCTCGATCATGCAGTTACTTCAAAGAATGAGTTTCACCTCACTACAATAGCTATTTGCATACTGGAACGGAGAAGGACGGTTGAAAAGGCAGCAAAAGGAGAACCGCGAATCTCTGATCGAATCTGTCATTCGGCGAAAAAATATCGGTATCCCGGCTAGAGAAAGACGAATGCACGGGAACAATGAGAGGTTCGCGTTGTTTTTCTCTCTCCTCGCTGACACCTAATTTTCCGCACTTCAACCCTAATCTGACTGATTCTCCCACTGTCCGCCGTTTCCGCGTAGGAGGACGCGAGTCCGAACGTTTCCTCGGAATTGTCTCGTTGGAAACGAGCTCTTGCCGCCGCTGAAATCTCGCCTCCATTCTCCACGATTCCTTCCGTGAACCGCTCGGGAATATTTAAAGAAATAATGCATGCAGGGTTCGTCGACCAGCTCGGCAGAGGTAATAGAGAATTTCGAAGGAACGTGAGGCAGTGAGTGAAATCACGGTTCGATTTCGCCGTGGAAATCGTGGTAAATTATTCAATAAACCGGTCACGAATGCACATTTTTCTCCGCGGAGGCAACGACAGGGACCAGGATCGATCTCAGAACTCAATTCCCGCGGGAAGGATTGGGCTACGTTCGAAACCGGTTCTTGAAATTTCGAACAAGCAATTTGTCAGAGTTCACGGATACGGTTCTTCGTTTTTTAACTCTCCACGCGCGCCCTTTGTCATTATTTACGAGCCGCATAAATCGTTCGATCCGCGAAACTTTCACGATGGTCAGAGACTGCAGGGTTTTACCAAGCGCACGCCGGTCCGTCCGCCAACCCCTTTATCACCCCGCCGGAGAAAGCCCTCGATATAAATCGCCGTGGGGCTCTAATTCTCGCCGCAGTTTATATGTTATTGCATTTATCACGCGTACGTGCCTCGATTTCGTGTCTCCCGGCGCCGCCGCGCCAGAACCAGCTCCATTATCCGACTGCATGCATGTAACACGCGCGTTAAATCTATGACGAAATATTTCTCCGACGTTGGAGCGGAATTTTGCGCGACCTGTTGTTCAGACTGTCCAACTTGTCGGAGGAGTTCGCTGATTAGACGCGACTGTCTAATTAGTAAGTTATTTACGGTTACGTGGCGAACGTGCCGCGAGAAAGTTTCGACGATTCAACGGGTGACAAGCGCGCATTCGTTGCCACTCCACTGTCATCGTTGTCGCGTGAAACGCGTTTAATCTAGGACAGATTCAATGGGGTGGGTTTGTAACGAAATTAATGTGTTTTTATATGAAGGATCTGCGATGAACTCCTCTAAACTTAGAACGAAACGCCGAAGAATTTTCAAGGATATTTTAGAATACATTTTGGAAACAAGTGTCCGCGTATTTTTGTTTTGTATTCGTAACTTAAAGCACTCTACCTCTGCGTAAATTAAATTAATACAATCAGACTTTATACAATTTAACCCAACTCAATGAGACTGAATACAACCAAAGCCAGCCCTATCAAATTTTATATAATCTAATCCAAATCAAACAACCTGTCTGAACCATTTCTTCTGTAGTAACAATCTTGAGGTATTCAAATCCTACTTGCTCTCCACTGTTATCAATCGACTCCTCGGCGTTGTATTGAGTCAGGTGCCAGCATCACCGCACCTGTAGACCCTTAGCAAACGCTACACCAATTTTTTAGAATTTCGAAATACCGTCCAACCTTGACACACATGCCTTAATGTATCTTCAGAGAACTGACTAGCTCTTCGAATACTGTATTCCTCATTTCTCTGACGAAACATCTTCGAAGGGTTGGAAATGAACTTGTGGGATGTTCATGGAGTCACGGAGCGACTTCTAAATAGTTTACGTTTGACTGACCCGGATGAATGGACCACAGACTGCAATCTGAGGAGCGGGAAACTCGAAAGTCGTTTATTACAGATCGTAGCGCGGTATAATCATCGAGAGGCATGAGGTCCCAGTGAAAAGCAGAAAATCGCGAAATTTTCGGCGAATGCTTCCTTAATTTCGCCCTTTGCTGCTTCCGCCTGACTGTCTCTCGTCCTCGTTGGATCAATGCGTAATTACAACCGGCAGGCCTCGGCCAAATGAAAATTAAGATTCAAAATGAATGCAAGAAATAAATTACGTCCTCGCCGGGGGAAGATAGCGGAGTGAAAGCCGGCGGAGGACATTATTTCAATTAGGGGACGGCATTGGCATCGGTCTACCACGGTCTTTGCACGGTCCAAGTAACTTTGTAAAAGTTATCCTCGTTTCTTATTCCCCGTGCTCGGCAAGACGGAGGCGACCGGTTCGACGCTGGCCGGGGTTGAAACGACGAAATTGAAATTGTAATAAATTATTGAAATCCGATGGGCGTTCACCGGGCCGGCGAAGTGACCCAATGAATATGTAACAGTCGATACTCTAACCAATTCCAAGCATTTTATGTTTGATATCAATTTCCCGCAGCCAATATTTTCGATGCAACGCGTTCGGGTTATTTTAATCCTCGTGGCCAGGCTATAGCTCTGTTATCGAGACGGTGGCTTGATTATTTTCCGCCGTGCGGCATATTATTTCGTCCCGTTTATGCGCCTTTTTAATTACTTTGCAAATGAATGCCAATGGAAATTACCGAGTGACCGTATATCGTCGATTTACGAAATTAATTCCCGTGGATTTAATTAGAAGTCGATCGACGGTAACGCTGATGCGAATCGACGAAATATCGCCTGAAATGTCCTTTCTGTATTTTCCTGCGAAACTTCTTTTCACTGACGCGTCTCTGTTTCACGTGTTTTTCTCCTTTCATTCGTGTGACAGTGGGGGGTATTCCGGGTCGACTTATGAGAACCTTTGACATGGAAATATCTCGAGGGTCACGGTTATGAATGTGTTAATAATTTCAGTAATTCCGCACGTTGCTGTGGCAGATAAAAAAGGGATTTATATGCCTCCTATACGCCTTGCGCGCTATATTAAGCCGACCTTATTCCGCCATCCCCAACGATTCCAATTTTGCGGCTGCTTTTGCCTAACTGTTGTCATCTGTACTGATATTAAATTTCTTGAGCACAGTCCTGCGTAACTAACTAAAAGGTTTCTTCGAACGGAGATAGTAAAATACTGCAATGTGTAGTCCAAAATTTTAAGACGATGAGTCTTCGTTACACTAAAAATCTGTTTCCTATTATTGAATGAATTATTTTTTTTAAGCGCTCAGCACCCTTTATTCTCTCTTTCAGTAGATCCAAACGCAGGTAAAATTAAATTGTAAATTTCACAATTACCAATAATTTAATATAAATGTTTTAGCTTCTTCTGTAAGATAAAAAAAGAATATCCAAAATTCTGTAACAGCTTCTGATATCATAGATAAAAATAAAAATGAAGGTAGTGAATACAACGATCGCCTTATTTTTAAATTTAATAAGACCAATGATAGGTAATAATTCAAATTTAATATTATTAATTCCCAAAATTAATTTCCATGGTCCCGAAAAAATAGGTCTGCCTAGAAATAGATCAAACAATCGAAATATATGTGATCAGATTTAAAAAATCAGTCGATGTAACAAGCCAGCATGGACGAAATGTCTCTCCGTAATTATCAGCTCCGTGAATAATTGCAAAAGGTCTCGTTATCGCGTCGCTGGACTACGAGAGCCTGAGGGTGACGCTCAAATGGAAATAATTCTCTCTGGACAGCTTTCCGTGACCCGTCGAATTCTTTTCCGACCCTCGTCCACGTAATATCCCACGTAGTTCCCCTCCTGCTCTTCAATCGCCGACCGCTATCTCGCATAACTTATGTTAATACGACTCGTGTTGGGACGCCGTGACGCCTGGATCAGCACAGATCTGTGTACGATACGTACGCATACACGTGCCAATGCGATTCATAAGTATTTTACGTCCCTGTAATGTTTCTCTCCTTCGTTAAGACAGAAGAATATTTCCCTTTGACACGCTGCACGACACAATGAAAACAGCCATATACAGTCAGACATACTATGGTGTTATGTTGTACCGTACAGTTGAAAAAGTGTCCACCATTCGAAGCTATATTAATAATAGTTCTATTAAATACAATGTGTTTTTTATCGTACTTACGCAAAATTCATTGAAGGTGCAAACTGAGAATTCCAAGTAACATGTCACGTACAGGGGTTGGGCAAAATAATGGAAACACCTCGTACATTAAGAAAATTGTTTATTAATATCGTATAGGACCACCATTGGCGTCTAGTGTAGCCTGAATTCTCCTGGGAATGGAATCATACAAATTCTGAATAATGTTTCATGGGATAATAAACCATTCTTCAAATACTATTACAATGCGTACAACTTCACGGATACTTATCTCAACTATACAATACACGACTTATAAGCAATGTTTACATTATTTTGCCCAACCTCTGTATGTGATAATTACCTCACGTTTGCGTATGTATATCATCGCTGTCACAACTATATAATGTCAGTCTCGTGTCATACATACGTGACGAGTGGTATCGGACATGTTAACATAAGAAAAAAACAAATTTTTTGATCACTCGTTCTTTATATCCCAATTTATATTATTACTGTTATATTAACCCTTTGCGGAAGAATTTCATTATTTTAATCGCCGTTGTTTTTGGGGGTTTGGATGTATGTGTAACTATACTCTCTATAAAGCTGCAAAAAAAAAGGGAAGAGTCCATGACACATTTGCAATTTGTAAAACGCTTGATAGATCAATTGATAGATGATTTTCAAATGGTAAAACGGCCCAAGGGACGAGCTTGCAGTGTGAATGGGTCACAAAGGCTAGATGGAAAACTACATATTATGCGAAAGGGAACTAAAAAAGATTGTATAGTATGCTCAGACAGAAAATTTGCAAGAGGGAGACGAGAAACAAGTTTTTATTGCGATACTTGTACTCGCAAGCCAGGTATGCATATTGAGCATTGCTTTGAAAAACATCAGACTTTAAAAAATTACAAAAATTAAGCTACCTCATTATATATATATATATATAATATTATGTTCAATTACTACCAATAAAATTTCCATAAAACAATACATATTCTTCTTCATCCCGACTATTTAAGTCTTCAATGTATAATCTCGTTTTATACAGAAAATATCTCCGACCTGCCGGTAAATAGATTTGAAAAAGTGCTCGTCCGCAGAGGGTTAATGTCATTCACAATTTCATAAGCGTTAACATGAGATTGGTATGAAGGATTACAGTCACATCCATATTTGTATATTGAAGTGCGGTTTCAGTGTGGTTTTGAACCGCAAGATGAAAAATCCTGGCGAGCATCGGAATAGCAGAATCGCGGAAACGAATTTCTGTGTGGGTAGCTGTCGAACGACGGGGTGTCATGCGATAAATATAAAAAATACAGGGCCATGATAACGAGAGACGGCTAAAATGAGGCGTTACACACGACCACAAACTGGAAGCAAAGCGAACGGGCACGCTACGCCGAAATGCGCGTATGCAGAGGCGGTGATTGCTATCGCTCGCCAGCGATATGTACGCCACTGACGTAAACACGGGATTCGGCATATTGCGTCAGTAAACAGTGCATTCATCGGTGGAAACGCGCGGATATGCAGTATACTCGGTACATCGTGACGAATGTGTGTGCGCGTGTGTTTGTGCGGACGAGAACCGGTGTTAAGCATACTCATTCGAGCGTGTACATGCTACCGGGTATAATTGTTTTGGAGACTATGCCGTGTCGAAGACACGAAAGAAATTTAAATAAGGAACATGTCTAGTGGATTTATTAATGACATTGATAAATAAATGCACACTACTGCGGTGAAATTTCTATTTGTTAACATTGTTTGATAATTGTCTTTAACACACTGGCATGTTGAAGAAATTTAAGTACGAATTATTCTTATTAAATTTATTACTGAAATTATTGATTTTCTGCTCTTTATTATAGATAGAAAGGGAACAATGAATTTTAAATTCATGAATATTAACTGCACCATATTCTCCTCCTGTAAAAACTCATCAGCGAATACCACATTTGACTTTTTATTATTGATCGATTCCGTGCTTCTGCGAGAGTAGCATTGATGAATTTTAACTGAAATTTGAAACAACATTTTCTGTCTCGTTAATGTCGCTGTTGGTACTCTTAATTGCCAGTGTATTGCGTTGGCAACTAAATTCGCGACCCTCGAAACCTTTTGCATGAAAACATTTATGAAAATGCTTGCAATAATTTTTTTATTCAGATTATTCAGGTTTGAATTTTGAATGTTCTATCGTTATGGTTCTGGTAATTTTTTGACCGCGTGATAGTAGACTTGGTGGAATTTTGAAATGAGGAAATTCGAATGGTTGCGAATTTGACTTTGAAAATTGTCGTGCTTCGTGTAAATCGTCTAGAAACGCTTTAAATCTATTTCTACGTGAATTTTACTGTAAAGAAATATGTGAAGATAGTGCGAAGGAAGCTTGAATAAAGCTGGTTAGAAAAGGTGGCAGCACTTTGTCCGAAAAGAGTCCCGAAGCAGTTACGCTAATGCCCGGACGCATGAGTCTCTGCGCGAGGCCGGATTTTCCCACATTTTTCGCCTGTTAGGAGGTAAAAGCCAGCAATTCTTATGCCTGGCTCTTCTTTCCCGAAAACCCCCTGCCATGGGAAGTTGATGGAGCGTCCGTAACTCAACGTGTCGAACGAACAGCTGCGGTGAAACTTCGAGTCCAGTTACAATGAAATCGACGGGTATCGAGAGATCGGAAAAGAGGGAAAGCACTGGCTATGTTTTCCACTCCATTTGGTATTTCTTTCATAATGCGCGCACGGGCATCTTCTTCGTCGTGTCTTTTCTGGACGTTTCAGTCCTCTTTCCAGATGATGTCGCCCCTCTCAGAAGTCTACAGAATACCATAGAATTCTGTGCAGTACACAAAGAAAATTTGAGAACGATTCTGAAGGCGTCAGATAAATTACTGAATCTATGGAACACGATTGTGATCAGTGAAATTGCGAATATTAATTGCAGATCTACAGGAAGCTTACACACTGTCTTTTTCACGTTCGACGTCCCTTTCGGGTGATGTCGAACCTCTCCGAACATCATAGAACGCTGTAGAAGATTATATAGTACTTCAAAAAATTTGTAAACTTTTCTGAAGAGGAGTATCTTCCGTGAAGATACACGGATCACTTCTCATTTTTACATTTTACGTGATGTACATTAAGTAAAGAATATTTATGAAACGTAATAATGTACAACAAAAAAGTCAATATCCCTGTATGATTTTTTACACCGGCGATGTATTTCCAGGAAATCCTCCCCTGATTCGACAAATCTAATTACTACTCCTGAAACGCGCAGATGTTCCATAACTAATTAATTACTGATCCAAATGTAGCTTCAGCAGATACCAGTAAACATACATACAAGTTCTCAGTCCATTCGGGCACGAATTAACCCCAATTAGGTCGATGTACCAACACTCGTTTTTCACGGACAACATGCTCTATTAAGCTTTCCAATAATTAGTTACAAACACTGCATGTATGATGAAATTTTTCAGGAAGCATTAACAATTTTAATTTTTAGAAAATCACTTAGGTGTCCGGTGGAGTGCTGGCGCAAGCACCACGGTACCAACGGCAGTTCTGTTATGCGGAATCGCCATTTTTGCATAGCAGCCGGGGGCGGGGGATCGTTAAGAGGGGGCAGTATCGGCAATTACGGTGTGGTCGCAGTAAGCTGGCTTTTCTACGGTTGATAACACGTTGACTGCACATTTCAGCGATGCGGTTAAACAAACAGAAAGGAGGAAGGGGGGTAGATTGTTTGCGGCGAGTTCTATAATACCGGGAGAAAGCCGCGGGAAACCTCACGAACGTACGGAAGATATATATACACGGTGTCGTGCGACGCTTACAATTCCGGGGCTTTACAAATTTTCCGTAAAACTCGCCGGGAAGGGTATGCATTTCGCGTTATGCGGCTCCAACGAGGCGTATCGCGGGAGTAATCGCGACGGCAATCGCAGGGAATATCATGGAAATAAGAATTTCCAGGCTTTCTCTGGCGACCGTATTCAATGGCATTGTCGCGAGATGCACAAAAAAAAGGGCCTGAATCGGGTCCTTTGAAATTTTTCGCATCGCTGAAAAGGCTGGCACGCTCGAACGGGGACGGAGCTTAAATACGCTTCGAGATCGCGTGTGTCATTGACGGCCTCGAATGGAAGTCGATTTAGGGTTATTTCGTTCCTCAGGCAATCCGTGGAACCGTGCAGTACTAGACGGATGCAAAGAGTCAGTAGTTTACGTCAATAATTGCTCAGACGCGACAAGTTTGTTCTGTTAACGATTTGTTACTTGTATTGTTGTATTCCTACTGTAAACCAGAGCACTGTAAATGTAAATGAGGGCTGTTACTTGTATTGTTATATTTCTACTGTAAACCAAAGGGCTGTAAATGAGTAGACACGAGCTCATAACCGTGTGTGGCCTAATGATGGTTCAAGCATGGTTGTGATGGCGATCGCTGGCATAAATTCTCTCAGTGGTATTTCATTTCTTTGGTTTCTGTCAAATTCAGTAGTATGAAGATATATGTAATCAGACGCGGTTGTTCAAATTATATGATGAACTTGGTGGGTCAAGGATAATTGATATAGGGTTTAAAAGAATGACACAAAACATTTATTCTCTGTAGTTCCTTACCGATTCAGTAGTATCGTGCCATACATAGTCGGACAATGCATACATCTCTTGCAATACACTAAGAGATATCCCGCAGTAAGTTTAGTTACTTCAAGCATAGGAATTCACAACAATGTGCAATTTCGTTTACTTTATCACCAGTCAGTAGTATAACACCGCATGTGGTTCGACAAACCTACCAGCCTCATATACTACACTGACAGATAAAGTAGACGGCACTGAAGGGATGAAAATAAAGAATCTCTTAAGGATGTCTAATTTCGTTTGTTTCACACAGAGGCCGTAGTATAAGTACCAAAAGTCAAACGCATGAATGAACCTTGTATCATGAATAGAAAAGTCCAGTTGAAGCAGCAATTGGCACAATACAAAATTGAACACCGTTTGCTCATTTCAAAACCAGCGGTATAATATCATAACCAGTCAGGCAGTGGATTAGTGATTCAACCACACGTGCGGTCAGCCAGCGTAAGTAGTACGAGTCAACGTACTATACAACCGTGTCGAATCGCACTGTCCAACCACGAACGTCCGTTTCCACTGTCTGTGTGTATACACACGGCTCGGGCATTTTCGGTGCGGAATCGTAGCTCGACCGTGGCGATTTGACGAAGACAAAGGAGCCCCGCATGAATGCCTGGCACGAGAAGTCGGCCGATTAATTTTCATATTGTACCGGATCACGACGGCGGACGTTTTCGTTATCATCGAAAAATTATACCGACTTATCTTCCGCGATGTTGGCCAACCGACGTAACACGTTATGGATTGCTTGCGGCTGCAGTATCGTGCTAATGAATGCCATGACACGCCATATCTCCACGTCAGGAACACGCCACACGCTTAAGAGACGCCATGGCAAATATTTTGCCCCTTAAGTATGCGTTGAGGTATTTCATTGATAAGGCGTTCGTTCTACTCCATATTTAACAGGGAATTTACTCGTAGATCGAGAAATTGTGAGAGCGGATTTCTTTTCCCTTGCTCGTGGTACAGAACGATAGTGCGATGTTTGCTGACGATCGTTTACGCGTTGATAGCCGATGACGCTATACCCACTGGATTCAGGGGAGATCGAATATTATTTCGAATCGGTTTGCATTACTGTACAAGCGTCTACCAGGTCGACCGATCGAACCCACTTTGCTCTCGATCACCCACATAAGCGATGCTCCACTCTGTTTGCCCTCCCCATGTTTACAAACACTGTTTCACATTTACGTGCCTCGCGAACCCACCGATCCGCACCATCGATATTTCTGCCGTACCTCGAGGAGAATCTGTGGTAATAAGTAACGTACGTTGAAATGCAACAGCATTCTGTCGAGGAAAATTAATAGTGAAGTATGTTCTACATTTTTCACTCACTTTTGCAGGAAACATCACTTTGTATCTCAGTTTGTACCTTTCTTCGCGAGTTGCATGTTTCTTCAACCGGGAAGTGTAACAAACTAATTGCAAAATGTGTAGTCGCTTGTGATACTGTTGCTAATTAAATTTACTCAATGTTGTTCAAAACAGGGCAGATTTAAGTGGAAAGCATACAACCCTGAAATAGAAGACGCATGCAATCATTTGCATTATATGCTGGTGCTTGCTAATTTAATTATGAGCTCTGTACCCTCCTATCGGGAGAAACTTTCAGGTTCACGTTTAAAAAGTTGAATGCTTATTATACTTAAATAAATAATTCTTGATTCGTACTAAACTCTGAACACATACGGTAGAACATTCAAGTATTCTTTTCCTTCAGGTTTTGTATTAAAACTAGAAAACTACGGTATATCTGACCAACCATATCCAACTCTCCTTTGGCAACGAACGCGTTTAAGGGGGGAACCCGGTTTAAGACGTTAAAAATAAGGTGATTTTGGGGATTTTTTTTCTGCGAAAGAATTAAGCGGATATTTTCAAAACAATCATGGTATTCTATTTCACATTCGGACAATTAAAATTAATTTTATCGTTAAATATGGTCCATAGAAATGGATGCACATGAACATGTTCCAAGGTCCTCGCTGTTGAAGTTGCAAATTTGTGGAAATTCTGGAGCCTTCAATTCTTTCCCAAAACAGGAAAACTCATTTAGTTACATTGTCGATGAACCTGCTGAGCTATAGTTTCTCGAGACTCAGTAGCATACCGTCGCATATAGTCAGACATCATTATCCACCTGATGTGACGCGCTGATGAACCAAATACAGTTCGTGAAACGATTATAAATACAAAAGTTCGTTAGTCACTCGCAGTGGCATCGCCATCATTTTTGCGTGTAACAACAGTATCGGTGCACGGCGGTCCCAAAAGTGAAAATTCGCGACAGAACATTCCTCTGTCGAACCCGGGACACCAGGAGCTGCGGTACAATTGGCGTTGCCTGAGGGAAACAATGAAAACATTTGATATACGAGGCATTCACGAGCTTCCGCGCGGTCGTTTACGAACGAACTTTCATTTAGCCGCTACAAAGCCATTAGCCAAATGATTCCCGCGGATCGTATAACGATTTCACCGGCCGCGAAATTAATTATGATCAACGAGGATGATCCGGTGCGTCGGGTGGCAGTGTGTTACGTTCCGCGAGAGTATCGCGTGACGTGGGACCGATCGTGAATATATATCCTTCGGTGAACAGACAACAGGATCGAAACTTGCTAGCTCGAAGTTTCGAGCTTTCAGCGTGCCCTCGAGGACACGGTGTTAACCGTACCGAATTCGCGACGTACGAAATAATGTACATTACCGTATGCACGTGTCTGACGCAAGCAAATTTCGCGTTGAAGCCGAGCATCCCCTTATCTCTCCCGCCCCTGTTCCATCTGGTTAACTATTGTCTCTCGAAACTATAACGCTCGCTGCGAATTCTTCTGTGAAGCATCAGTAGTTTTCGCGAGCGGATTAAGCCCCTTCATTAGGAAATACTTTTACCGTTCCGCAAGGGCGACGTCAGCGTTTTAAAAACTTTTTGAAAGCATGCAAACACTCCGCACGATGTAAAAATGGTCGTAATTCTGTAACAAGGTTAAGTGGATTCTGTGTGTGAGTTTATACGTACTCCTCTTTATAACTACGTTCTGAGTGCGTCTTTGAAGTCCTTCAGTTACGATTCATTCTGTGTAATGTCTGTACAAATATTTGACGCGTCACTTTTTGAAAAAAGGATAAAGTAGAAAATTAAAACGATCGCGAAAATATCATTTACAGGAGAGGATCAAAACCGCCGTAATTTACATTTGAACCGATTATCGGTATTAGAGTTAAATGTTGCGAAGTATTAATCGAGAAAACAGAAAATGGAGGACGATTATGCACGGTAGACGTAGCACGGGAGGCAAATCGGCGTGACACACGGAATATCTGTTTCACGGGAGAATAAACGGCGAAATAATTTGGCCCGAAAAGCGCGTCGAATCGAAAGCCGCCAAATTCAGTTTCGCGCCCTAGTCGATTTCCGGTAGGAGAATGCGTTCGAATGATTGATTCGGGGACGGGCGGCAGAATTTTTGACGCTGCCGTTCCGATAAAAGCGACGATACTCCGTTTCACTGGAATCTTGCGCGGAACCGACCGTGATTAATGATTTGTCTGATCGCGTTTCCTCCCTGTGCAAACTTGTTATTCTACGTACTGAATCGTGACGATTTTTTTGTACCATGTGAATTGTCGATGCAACGACATCGATAGAAGCTATAAATATTCCATGCGAACGTATAGTCCACGTTAGAATACATCCATCTTGAAAACAGAATGTCCGAAAAATCAACACGTTATCTTGATTGACTTCGAGTGTGAATTGAAAATTGTAGACACTAGAAGAGATAAAGAAAAGGTGGACATAGTATACAAGGCATTAAAATTAATTTGACATGTCGACCAGAGTGGCGCGAAATTCAAATATTAAACACTGAGTCTTCTTCTCGTATTTAGGCTGCTTTTAGCATAATACTACTCCCACAATGTTCATTTATTACAGTCTAGGTTACCCTTAACTGCCCCTATTTAGTTCCAAAATAATATTATGTTTTATAGGTTACGTTTATAGCAGGTAGCTCTTCTGAAACATGAATGTTGTTATATACATATTTTATTGTAAGCGTATAGATAGAACAAGGTACCGGATGTAGTACTCAGAACAGTAGAACAGGTGTTGTACCAAAGAATGCTAGACGAGGTTAAGGTTAGGCAAGATTGTGCTAGATCGGTTTAGCTACAGTTTCTGAAGCTCATGTTATACTATAGGAACGATTATGTTTGCAATTATACGAACTGTTCCTACTCTTCTTAAACGCTGAATTTATCCTCAAAGTAAATTGCCACATACTCTCACATAGCCTGTACATTTCATCCAATAGTTCATCCCTCTTCAAACTCCACGGCACCTAGTAAAATTACAAAATAACCTGAAGAACTATGAAACGTTTAATTCATACCAAAAAGCACAGAATTATTTCAGCCGGTTCCAGGTACACCTTTTCAATTCTTCGAAATGTCTCAATTTTCCGAGGAAGTTCTACCAGAATAAACCTGCTATAGTGTTTCTGATTATTATGGCACAACCTGCAGAACTATGAAATGTTTGACTTATACCAAAAAGCATAAAATTGTTTCAGCCGCTTTCAGGTACACCTTTTCAATTCTTCAAAATGTCTCAATTTTCCAAGGAAGTTCTACCAGAATAAGCCAGCTATAATGATCTCGCTTATTACGGCAACCGGTCGTTAGTCGATCTTTTAAAACGATCACGGTCTGACACGCGATTATTATCATAAAGCGTCTCCGCATCGTCTCTCTCCCGTTACGTCGGCTCGAAATTTTCATTTAACTTCTCGAACGACGGCGGCGGTCTCGTGGCCGTCAGTCGTTATAGTAAATCGTCATAAATTTATAGACACACCGGGAATCGAGCTGCGCCGCTTTCATTATTTGTTGTACGGATTTGCTTCGGCAACGCGATCTGGCTGGCGGCCAATTTTTTTTGCTCTCAATTTCCGGTGTCCGCGCTCCAGCGCGCTCGTTCCACCGACCGAAGCGTTTTCTTCGCTGCTTTTTAGCCGTGCAGCGTCGCTTAAAAATACGCTGCGGCCCTTCCGCGCCGTCGAAAAGCCCGCGACGACGCTTGTTTCGACGTTCGCTTGGAATCTCGAACGCTCACTTGATTCGTTGGCTCGCTACGGACCTCCATTGAATGCCGGTCGACAAACACCCGTGGTCGAGGAATTTATTAGAAATATCTCTAAGGGGTTCGTGAAAAATAAGCTGAAGTTCGAATGTTATAGTCAGAGCCTTTGTTAGGTAATTTACAAGGTGGGTGTACGAATATAGTTATGTGAAGGGTGACGTTTCAGATTCAAAAGTGGGCCACACTGTAGTTGAAATTGTCACAAAGGGACCAGTGTGCTGAATTGATAAGAGATAAATTTAGAGAGTAAAGGGAGGTTCAAAACGTTTTCTGTTTCTTGGATCATGTATGCCTCACACGTGATATGTATAATTTGACTTGAAGAGAATTGCATTAAAATTACATTAGAGAATGTATAGTTTTCTGTCAATGCTTTTGGTGAAATGATTCGTTCAGATTTGTGAAGTAGTTACAGTCGGTGTGTAGTCAGGCGCTGACATATTCTGATACAGACCAGCTGAAAAGACTGATCAAGAACAAGTTTTACTTAGCAACTTTAAATGTGTTAATAATAAACATTATGTAACTTTTATACTATGAATATTGCAATTATAAACAGTCACAATAACTGTACACTAGAGTTATGAGAAATTCGAACTAACTATAGATTCATGATAGAACAATCGTGGTTGAAAGAACATCATCTGTTACACATCATTTGAAACCGCTTTATTTCTTATGCAGACGTTTCAAAGCAGGTTTCAGCCATCTCGTCCATATCATCGGATGGTCACTTCAATCATAGCGCGGGACAATAATTTATGGAAGGAACGTCGAACACGCCGAAAACAGAATATCGAAGCGCTATTTGCGAGATAATACGTGTTTACGTTCGCTCGATGACACGTTTAAAGGATGCGTTGCTAAAACAATCCGTCATTTTGCTTGATACGCTGATTACAGTTATTTGATTATGATCTCGGCGACGTGTACACAGGGGTGTACAGTTGTGAATAGCATTTTCAATGCGAGAGCTGAACGTTTCGTCAACGCTGCACAGGGATTCGCGTAATTTTATTTCGCCACACAGGGACGCACGCACCCATGGCTATCGATTTCCCTTCGTAATTAATGGTCATCACGGGTGGAGGGGCGTGCATATTACCGTCTGCAAATATAATAAAGCACACGATAAAATATAAACGCAAAACGAATGCGAGCCGGTTGAACGGCCGGCCGACCGGCGTGCCATCGCATAACCAATATTAATTTCTTTTAGAATAATTATAAATCCATTGAAACGGACGCAGGAGAGCGGCTGGAAATATCCACGTATTTTCGCGAATTATTTGTGTTTATCGGCTCGTTCAACGTTATCACCGTTGTACGTTTGGCATGAAAATTTCAGAAAAAGTGTGGCAGCGAACGGAGCCTCGGACGATTTCTATACCGCTCATTTCATTATTATTCCTTATTAACGTCGACCTGATGTAAATACGTATTATAGGGTCTGTTGGTTGCTTAAATTACCATTGCTACATATAGTACTATGTAAATTACTTCTGAACGCTTGCAAATGGCCAATGAAGAAATGAATGATGTCCACATACAGATTTGCAGAGGCTGTTCGTGTAATTATACAAAAACTCCGATGTATAAATAACAGACGAAACAGTTCATAATTCAATCTGTATTAATTTTGATGAGTACCAAAATGGTCAATTATCCTAACGCTGGCAGTTCCCAGCGTAGCTTGATTTTCTCATCATCTACTGTCCTGACATTTATTTTTAATGATAATGCATGTTTATTGTAACAATCCAGAGCACATATCCAGAATAAAAGAGAGCAGAGTAATCAATGCACCGGACAAAATTAATTAACAGGCGGAGCACATTCCTGTGTTCTTGTGAATCAAACATAAATAGCATTAGAAACGTAGCCGTATCTAACTATATCTACCTACACAGGAACGTCATACACTATAGAGTATCAAGCAATTTATCTAACAGAATATTAAATTTTCTGACGCCATTCCTTTGAGCTTTCCCGTATTTTCCGCTTTAGCCAGCAAGTTTTAGAGGAAGTCGTTAGGCCAACAATTCACACGTTCAACGAGGCGTTCGTCAAGATATGTAGGTTCGCGGATACCGGCGGCAGAACTTAAGAAAACAGCATGGCGATTGTTATAAGATTTTATGGGGTGAATATTACAGGCGTAGAGCCGGTAAGGGTGCGCTAATGTTCCTTACGAGGCCGTTCTAAGTTATTATTGTATGGGAAAACTCCGTTAACCCGTAACATTCGCCGTAACACGGCACGGTGTTACATGCACGCGTGAATATGGCGTTATGTTTCATCGTGTCTTGGGTTGCTGCCCTCCGTACCCGCGTCGAGTCGAATGAATATTTCGCGCATCAAATTTGCACCGTTCCTACCTAACCTCGCTTCTTGCCCCTTAATCGTATCTTCCGCTGGAACTCTCACCTAATTGAATTTCGCGATTCCGTACAGGCTATACTGCGGCGTACAGTTTGCTCCGTCCAAGCACTTTTGCTCGATGAGAATTAGTCTGTTCTAATTTCTGTGAATTCATAGTTGTTGGACAGAACATTGAAGAAAATTATGGGGTCTCTGACAAAAAATAATCTACACATTTGAATTAATTAATTCAATTCAACATTTACTCGTATGTCTGGAGACCACAGAAAATTCTATTCCATTTCAGGCGAAGTGTTGCAGACCAAACAAAGCATTTACAAATAGGATGCTTGGATGGTTAAAAAAAGGTGAACTTGGTAGCGGCGTCCTTGGCTCATCAGACTCCAATATTGTGGAGAAAGGTCGTCCCGTTATTTGAACTGAAAGGATTCAGAGTAGCATCTTAAACGTTTTAGTATGAGGGTCTCTAAGATCAATTTGAATCCTTTCTGTCTGGCTGCACGCGTTATCATACTACTGGTCCCACAGAAATAAAAAGAAACGAATTGCAATGCTGAACACGTTCAATGCCAGACGTATCAGTGTCCAAAGGGGACGCTTAACTACTGGAAGTGTAGTCAGAAACTCAAACAAGGCTAAAGATACTTGGACGCACAAAAATATATAAACCTACGCCTAACGAATTAAAATACATTTGTGCTGTGAATACAGTTTTAATATTAAATATCTGTAATGAAGCAATCTTACAAAGTTCGAAAATGCGAGGCGAGCTGTAACCAAGGAGTACGAGCTTGAAAACAATGTTTCATCGAATGGAGAAAAAAATACTCGATCCAATTTACTCTGCAGTGCAGAAAGGTTTCCATTTCACATTCATTCGTTATTTTCTACCCTCGCTGCGTGCCTCGTGGCTATTCATCATTCGATCGAGAAAAGGAAACGGAAGAAAACAAGAAGATGTTGGAGAAAGGCAGCGGCAATCTCGGTTGCTAAGTAAGGGACAGTGAACTGAGACAGACAAATGGCCTGAGAGCAAGAACAAAGCGTCGAAACAACAGACAATCGGTTATGATTTGCACCCTCGCAACCAGCGTTACCATCTACCTTTTTCCCTTCATCCCTCTCTGTCCATGTCTCGCACACATTATACCTCGAGGGGAGGTGACAACGTCTCTACCTAAGACAGGAACATTTCTCTGTCTTTTGTCGTAGCTCGCTTTTGTTTCCCGCGTCTTATCTTCGCAGCTAGTTTCGCGAAACACGCGTCGCCGGTTTTGTCGGCGCGAGACGCTGATTTACGGGCCCTCTCGCGCGAGATATCGACCCTACCTCGCGAGCTGCCGCGGCTGATCTTTCAGACACAACACTTTGGAAACAAATTTATACTTCCGCACAAAAGTATGTGGACACTGTCTTAATTGTACTAACTACCTGAAAAAGTCATGAAGTCGTCAATAAATTTCACTACTTGTAAGTCCTGAAACTCCCAATTTTCTTGAAATTTTCCTTACAGAATATGCTTCTTTTGACAGTGTAACTATTTGAGAACACATTTGAATACTTTTAATTCTGTTCTTTTTGTACCCATCGTGTTCTCGCAAGTGTTCAAACAAAAATAATTTCGATAGAACGATAGAATGGTCCTACGCTCTTATCTGAAATTTCCTCATATTGAATCATGATTCTAAATATTTATATTAGTATAAAGCATTCAATCATCGTGACATCATCCGCACACAACAGAATATAATGCTGCGTAAACACACCGTATAACGGTTTAATTACTTAAAGGATTTATATAATTAAATTATTCAGTATAATAATGCCAGAGTACATTAAACATATATTTGTAATACAGTTTAGCAATAAGCATCGTTTAACAATAATAATTTATATCATATAACATTGGTTCGTAAAAATGGCAAATGTCCACATACTTTTGAGCGGCAGTGTACGTCGCCGTCTTCAATAAAAATTTCGAGAAGCCTGAAATTGAGGGGCCCGGTGGAACAGAGGCACATGGCACAATACTATAAATTTACAGGAAAACAAGTTTGAAGAAAAATAACCTTCTTAGAAATTTCGATACTAAATCGGAATTATTTGAACTGGTAATTGAAGTAGAACCATTATTTTTCTTCGCTGGAATTTTGCTACAATTTCTCTAAGAAGACAGAGTGGCATGAGCGTCTTTTTCATTAGGTATTTGTTTGCTTCTAATGTCAAAGAATTTTAATATGCTTCTGTTTACGAAAGGGTACATGCGATGTTGCTAGAATGTTGTGGAGTGGATACTAGATTGTAGGAGCTAGTCGATGGTACAAAAAACCAAAAGTCGATGTAGATGTGGCATGTGCCCCTTTTTCACCGAGTCCTTCAATTTTGAAAAATATTGCCTTGCGATGAGAATGCTTTTCACAGTGTGTGGTGTTTCAAGTCAAGTATGTATTTGGCGTAAAGTACCGTAGCGCAACACAGCAGAGATATTTCAAGTTCTAATCTCACGTATCTCACTCTGTATATGTATAATACTGTTGCACCAGGGTGAGCCGCCACAAGACATGTTCAGTAACAATCCAGGATTTATTAAACGAAACAAAAAGGTAATGTTTATTTACAATATTATACAGAAGATAGTAGAACCCTAAATATATATTAGATGAGTGCAAAAGTTCTGTCGGTTTTAGGTTATAAAAACGTAACAACTGTTTCTCGTATTTTCAATTGATTAATTCCCCTTGCAAAAGATTCTTGGTCCTTAGAGCGTATAAAAACATGAATAGCCGGTTTGACTTGCTACTCATTTGAAAATGTTTGGCCATTTAAGTTTTGTCGTGACTGAAATAAAAATCTTTTGAGGCGATGTGAGGAGAATATGGGGGTTGTGGTAGCACCTCTCATAAAAACTCCCTAATTGTTTGCTGGGAGATCACTGCTGCATGAGGTCTAGCGTTAGCATGATGGAACGATACTTCTTTTCTATTCACTAAACTGGGTGGTTTAGCTATTAGTAGGCAATGCAGAAACCGACAGAACTTTTGCAGTCGCCTAATAAATACCTTCGCCCTTGGCAGACTTTAAGGAGACACTGTTAAATCAATATCGTTCTTTCACGAGCGTTAGCTTCACCTCGATCTTATGACAGCTTTCTATAACGCCGCAACGATACTCTTGCTTCAGTATGACCTGTCAAATATGCTGAGAGACCGTCGTTTTAGCCCTGGAATACCCTGGCCATACGTCGTAATTCGTCCAATGTGCATTTCAGTCAGGAATCCCATGTGGTTCACGGCGTTTCAATTACACGTGCAATCGTAGGGGTGTTACAGTGGCTATAGATCAGACGGCATAGCCAAACATAAACTCCTGAAGAGAGCAGAGGTGGGCGAAGTGTCGATGGGACAGAGTCGGTGAATGGTGACGTCGGTTCACACAGAGGGTCCACGGATAGGAACGGGGATGAAGGTGCGAGGAAGAGGGTGAGAGCTGTCGCAAACCGCACGCCTCCACCGGCACTATTGGTAGCAATTCGACCGGTGTTCCCCGACCATAGTTCCGCCACTGGATTCGACGCTATTGCCCCGGTGGCATTGTAATTGGCTGCCAAATGAGAGCTCGACCTCCCCTAAATCTTCCGAACTTGCGCCACCGTACGAATCCGAATGGCCGTAGTTTCTTGGGATTGAGAAAACGGGGTGTTAGTCGACTCCTAGAATCTTCGAAGCTCGATTGGACTTTCTCGATGGTACGTGGGTTCAATGATCGGGGCCTTTGATGGTCCTCGGGGCTTTTCAGTAACAGGTAATCGACGGTGCACGCCGCGCGAGAGCTTGCATTTCCCGCGTCACATCCAAATTCGGACATGTAGCTTGAGAATTATTTGAGAGTTTTAGGTAACTGCATGGTTAGAAGGATATTGATTTTCGAAGATCTCTGAGAAGTGTCTGCCATGCCAGATTATATGAGCTGGTGCATCGAATGTTATAGAAGTAAATAATTATAAATTCTTATAAGATTAATTTATGTATAATATTTCTTGAATACGTACATTTGATAAAGTTGACTGTAATTTGTCTGACCAGGTATGGAATTGTTCTCTGTGGCAGTTAATGTGTTAATATATTCTATAATACAGCAGAAAATCCCAAACCTGGTCAGACCCACGAAAATGGGCCTTCATAAATGTTTGAAACAATTATAGTAGCAAGAATTTTCAATTATTCTGGACAATCTATAGTAAGGAGAATAATATTTTTAATACTATAAAGAATCTATAACAACGAAAAAATATGATATGTCTGCAATTATAACATTTTTATCAAGATATTTATAGTGTGCTGTATTCAGAATGATCTCTAGATACGGTGCCCCATAGCAAGAGACCAACCAATCCTGAGATCTCCGTTAAAAATAAATCAGGAGTACACAAAGACATCAAACTTTGCAAGGAATTCACAGGGCCCAATAAAACTTCCCTTAAAACCTAACGAAATTCCAAGAGTCTTGAGTTCAAGTCTTTTCGTCGGACAGGAAACTATAAGCAGGATGAAAATCAAGATTTCATACGAAACTTCGTCCTTGACTTCGGCATATTCAGGCGGATATGACGGAAAGTTCTCGAGATCCTGGCGCTTCGTTAAATTCGTGATTCGCGTGGATCGATTCCAGGCTCGAACAGGTCATCTCTAAGAAAGCCTTTCGCTTCTGCGTCAAGAAAAAAAGAGAGACGAACAACAACAAGCAGCGAGAAAAAGTCTAACGAAGGGCTTTCAAGGTGTTCTCGGTTCGCCGGACCTCTATGAAGCATTTTGGCCCTGCGCCCTTCCGTTTAATCTCAGACAATGGCCAAAAAAGGCAGCCTCGCTCGAAAAGGAGAAAACGCAACGAAAGTATACGGAATTCGTGCTCTCACCCTCTCTTCGCCCTTTTTAGACGAGGGAGCCTTTCGATTGAAGGGGATTTTTCCCTTCGTTCACACGTATACACGCAACACAGGCGCGCACACACGCGTGGGCGTGTTTTGTGCTGGCATTCGAGTCTGGGCGACAGTCATTAACGGAGATGATGGTTAGGTGTGCAGTCTGCGGCTTGAAAATCATTTCCATCGGAGATACGTTCGCAATAACGATCGCGGAATATTACGGCCAGCCCTCTCTTTTTTTCTGCTTTTCGCTCTGTACACCCCGAAACCCTTCGTTGCTCAGGGTGTTTCAGCGGCGGCAGACGATGGAAACGAGTTTGCTAATCGATCCTGTCGAGCCTCTATGCCAGACAGAAAAATCTGACTGAGAGGCAGACGTATACACGGGGTTGAAAAAAATTATACCATTCGAGACTTACAGGGTAGACAGCACTGGTCAGATTGAACAAAATTTCTAGCGCCCACAGTACACAGAATGAATATTACAGGACCTCCGAATAATTTTTTAAACAATTTATTGTATGCGCCATCTGTTCGATTGTCATTCGAAAATCATACTGTTGTACGTGACAGCGTAAGAGACCCCTGGCAGTCTGAAAACACTGAAAGAAATTCCTCTGCGGCATACTCATCCTTTGAAACCATTCAAATTCCATGCAGGACATGTTCCATAGCAGGCGAGTTGCAAAAGCCACTAAGTCTCTTTGAAAAATTGTCACGCGAGTAGCAGACAGCCTTTCGCGGTACACGTTTCAAGATACAATTGTTCTCCCTATGGTCCCATTTCAATGAGACTGAGGGCTCAAAGTAAAACACCATGAATAATTTCACGAAACGTCCCTTTGAATATTATGTGACTTCATGCCTGTGCCAGCTGACCTGCGGATAATCGGACGTCCTGCTTAACGCATGGGACGTTGATAAAATTTTTTCATCAAAGTGTCTGCATTCGAAATTGAATTTCGCGTCTTTTGTGGAGCTTTGATCAGAACGTCCACGTAAACGGCGCCAGGGGACCGTTTAATCGAGATTTTTCATCGGGAGATTCCTTTGATTTCACAGGGGTTGCGCGACTGTGTACAGAGTACACTAAGCGTCGTGTAATCGAAGCAACGTTTCTTTCGCCCGCCGTCACCGAAAGGGGTGGAAGAAAAACGCTGAGCAGGGTGTAACGGGAGATGTATCGCATCCCGTTATCGTTTGTAGTCAAGCTGTCAGAACGAAGGAGGGTCCGTATCGAGAGTGACATTCTTTGCACCGTGTACTCTGTCCTCCTTTGATCATCGAAAGAGACCGGAATCGATGTAGAAAAATTTCCACCGACTGTCGTGACAATCGAATTTTCACAGCGAACAAACTGATACTGTCACTCGAAAACGCGTAAATTGTCAGTCGGACAACCGAACGTTTCGCGTTCTTCATCAGACACATGTGTCTTGCTATCAGAGTGACATGACTTCGTTGGGAAACACGTATCGCATTATTAGAAGTTTTCCAGAACATCCGTGGTGAATTAAGAAGCTCTTGCTCACTCTCATTAATGCTTCATCGAAAGCCTGCGCTTCGAGGGTCGAATTTCCGTGTTAATTATTATCGCAGTAATTAAAATGCGACCCGAGGAAGAGCCTCGAAAAGTTTCGAGGTCGAGAGTCGCGGATCAACGAGAGCGACGCTCCAGCCCTGGACAACCGGCTGTAATTGCGTAATAAAGGGGAGTGTTTAATAATGTATCGCCTATGTTGAGAGCAAAGGCTCGACTGAGGAACTGGCCAACGTTGATAAATTGAAGGAACCTGCCCGTTAAACTTTTTAATTAAGGCTCTTTTAAGGGACTGCAACTTTCGTTCGTTAAAAATTGCTCGTCTTGCTTGGACAGAGCCCTGATATTCCCATGGTGGAAAATACCACACGTGATGAGGAACGTTGAGGTGTTCCATTTTTAGCGTTAATCATTAAAGATAAAATACTCTATTATTCGCTAACACGTATGATATTTTATAATACCAGAGTAATTAGCTACAGTTATACCCACGTCCATCAGTCATCGGACACTTGCTGATTCTGAACAGAATGATTAATAGAACGTGGATGCAACCTTTGGGTTCATTTTATTATTTTATGTTGTTACATTTATCCATTTTACGCTAAGACACATATAACCCCTGAATATAATATTAATGATGTGCACGTGTAATTTAAATAAATATTTTAAAAACTAAATTATACGCGTAAATACTCTGTACACAGTTTTCGTTTGCTTTGGAAGTTTTGCCCAAAGTCAAAAAAAGACATATCTTAGAACGTTGGAAAGAAATTAGTTCCGAAATATAAAAACTTTTAATCGACAGAATTCTATTATGAGTTCAAGCTGTCATATCGGCACAAAATATAACATATGATTTGAATTACATATTCTCCATATTATAAACAATTAACAAGTGCTAACTTTATTTCATGATATAAGTTACTGTATACTGTAAAGTCGTCCATCTTCTAATTTTACTAACAAAGTTAGTAAGCTGCGTGTTCGGTGACTTATAGGCGGGAGTGTACATAATGGGACAAAAATTGGCGTTCGGTGATGACGTACAAAACAGCCACCGTGTTAAAGTAGATGAAATCAGGTCTCGAAAATCAGTGAAACATTATTAGACTGCATTAATCTGTTACAAACATTTTCGTTAGGTCTATAATTTATTCACTTATTCTACAAATTTGTTACGGTCACATAAATTTATTTGTAATCATTTAACTGAGACAGAACTAGCTCTACAGTGACGTGTTCTTAAAATTAATAGTAAATCAGATCGCATCCCTTTCTCTAAAAAATTAACCAAACATTGTTACACAATCATTTATTATTATATTAAAAAAAATCCCTGATGACTACAGTTTGCTAACACTAATTAAAAATTTTTGTCTGACAACTGCAGTTTACAAGTATTTATTTAACTGTGACAGAATTCCTATTCTAATGTATCATCAACTTCTTCAGAGATACAGACACATTTATATAAACCTAACTACCTATATTTTTCCATTTGAATATTATCGACAAACAAATAATTGAAAAATTTGTAGTTCCTTGCGCTCTTTGTTTAATGTTTATGGATTCACAATGCGTAAATAATAATTGGAAGAAATATTATGCCATTTTTCAAGAATTTTGTCTCCGTAGACGTTAAAAATAAATCAGATCGCATACTTCTCCGAGGTCTCATATTTTTCCCGATATGATAAATTCACTGGCGGGATCTCGTGCAAAGGGGAGTTTGTCTTCTCGCACGCGGCGGGAAGACAGGAGAGCTCAGACAATGAACGAAATTAAGGAACGTCGGGGATCGTCAGGGGCGGGATTCACCCTCGTACACTTCGACACGGGGAAATCGTTGCGTAACAATCGTACGGGGTTGTTTTGAATGGAGGCGTCGTAATTGCGGCCAGACAAAGGAAGAAACCTCGAGCCCTGGCTGGCGTCGTGGAATGTCGTCACGAGGCCGACGTCTTCTTTGCTTACCGACGGAGGTTGAAAGGGTTGGAAACGTCGGCTGGATCGTTTCTAATGAGACCAGTTCCGACGATAATACCTTGCGATCAATCAGACGAAGGAAGATATTGAAGAGGCCTAAATGTGTTCATAATGGTATTACAGATTTAATTGTATCGTATTTTTTTACAGAGATAATAGACTAATAAATATACGAAAAAGATAGAAAACAGCATATATTTACAATAATTGTTAGTACGGTGACTGAATGAGGTTCAGCAGAGGTTGCTGTTATATTTTGAACGTGGTTGAATGTTTAATAATTTCATATACAGGATGAGTTGAAGTTTGCAGTATAACTGAGAAGGGTTGGTCTGTTTCAAAATAATATAATCTGTTTTTCAATAGAAACCACTTAGAAAATTAATCATGAGTGAGTGAGCTTTGGTACGTACAGAATAAAATTTATAATACATTTTGCATTAAATTGGGGACGGGAAGTCGGGTTTCAACGAACTCGAAAATGACCTATATATTAACATTGTTTAACGTCGAGAAACTATTGACACAATTCTGCAAAATATGAAACATTATGTAGTCGGTACCGATTATACACGAACTGTGATTTATTTCAATCGAATGAATAATTTATATTTTTAATAAAATCGTGAAGGAGTAGAATGAACCACTCGACAACGTATCGAACAGTCGGGGGATGTTATCTGGATGATATTAAGTAATTATAAGTGCTCGTTATCGCGGAGGTTCTGTAAGAAGATAAATTTGCATAGTCCGCCGCAAGAATATTGACCAATAAAAAAAAGAAAGGAGGAACAAACAAGGGAACAAGCAATCGACAAAGAAGTGGGTTCCTGGGGCAACTAATTGGCCCTCGACGGTATTTGGATTGATCTGAGCTAATAATTACAAACGTTAAAGACTCTCGATGATTTTCGTTGCATCGAAAAGAGCTGGTCGGAACAAATTTCCAGCCAAGAAGTTCATCTCCATCGCTTCAACTGCGGCGAAACAATTTTATTTACGAAGCAAACTTTATACTGTCCCTTTTCGAAACTTCATCCACGCTTCAACAATTAATAATTTCAGACAAATATTAATTCAGCGTTAAGTTCCATGTAATTCCACTAATTAAAAAATTTTTAACTCGAGCCAGAGTCACCGAGAGCAACTTTCAAGTACAAAATTGAGTTTCTCGAAGACTGCTCAGTGGACTTAAAACTCTGAATTCAGTTTCCGGTAGTTTAGAAGGTTCTGTCTACAGATTTTGAGAAAGTGAGATGAGTATAGTTAGCTACAACGCGAAAATTGTGGTGGAGCAATTGATAGAGCTGCCTATAGTACGAACACTAAAAGTAGTCACTTCAAGGTCACTTGTCGTTGCCACAAACACACTCAAACAAGATACATGCAAAGTTCTGCGTCGAAATCTCATCATTTTGAAAATTGGAAAGAGAATTAAAGATAAGCGGAAGAAATAAAATTAAAAAGAGAATTTAACCTTGGAGTGCACAATCTCTGAGTCCTTACAATACGATCACGACAGCGTTCCTAAATGCCTGTTAGAGTCGTTGTCGTCCAACCAGGAAACAGACGTCCACAAAGCTCCTTCACAGGCTGAAATAAATGCATCCAGGCAGTCTGCGCACGTAATTACACGCAGTCCCTTAGTTATTCCACAACTTTGTCGACTTTACTCCTTTGTGGCACGTACGTGCACGCGTTCACCATGAAATGAATCTCCGTTCAACCGTTTATTCAAGATAAAAGAGAATTCTACGGAAGAACAGGTTGATTCGACACTGTGTACTTGGTGACGAGCAAAACAGTCTTCGAATTTCTGAGAAGGTTACTACACTTCCTATATGATAACTACAGTGAGTTTACAATTAGCTAACAGGTTGCTAATTCTAGGAATTTATATGTTATATTTCTTTCTTTTACTCTTGGAGTATACCTGTTAAAGAAAGTGTTGTTCAGGATGAAAGAGGAATTGCAATGAATGTAGGATAATTTTCAAGAATGTAAAATGAAACTGATAATAAATATTGAAGAAAGTGGAAGGTTGCAAAATTTACAGAAAATTGGAGAATATTCTCTGCAAGGGTCATCAAGATTTGTTGAACAGTGGATGTGGAAGAATTTGTGTAATTTGAAAAGCAGAAAAGGGGTCTCTTCCATATTAATACTAAATTCATAAAAATCTGTCCTGTTTCTGTTTTTAATATTTAACTCCCCTTAATTAATGTCCCTGAATAATTTTAAACAGTCACACGATTATACATAGACTCACAAAAGGCAATCTCGTACTTTTAATCACCCTAGGTTGTTCAAACAGATTATTTTGAACGTAGACAAGAAACACAGAGCGTGATAACCTTAAATTCATGAAGCTGTAGAAATTACTTCTGTACTTATACTCTATACGTTCTAAGGGGTTTAAGGCAAAGAATCTGAATCTATCTTTAAGAATGAATACCTTCATCACATGCGCACGAGTTCGTTGCTGTGTTTACACACGGAGAGGATCAACCGAGGGGAGGGGTAAGTTTGTCAGAATAGAATCGTCGGTAACAAGGTTTCACAAGCAAGATCGTCGGTTCTCCGTGAACGCTGGAAGGGCAAGGCATAAGAAACAAAAAAAAAGATAAGAAATATCGAGTAGCGAGTAGAAAGTTGCGAGTCGAAGCAGACGACGGACGAGACGGAAGTGCATCCTTCTGAAACCGCTGGTAATCGAAAGCCCTACTGTTATATCTTCCGTCTGTGTGCGCTACTTCGAGTACGGAATCAGCAATCGTTCCCACAATTCTCATTGGCGAGCATTGTGCCGGTAACATAATGGCCTTGAGTGGAAAGCTGGAGGAAGTAATAAAAAAAAAAGAAGAAGGGAGAGAGGAGAGGAGAGGAGAGGAGAGAGAGAGAGAGAGAGAGAGAGAGAGAGAGAGAGAGAGAGAGAGAGAGAGAGAGACGGAGAGCGAGAGAGAAAAGGAAAGAAATTCGTACACGAGAAACGAACGACGGTAATGACGAGCTGAGTATAGACCCCGTAAAACCCGTAAGGCTTTCCTCATTATATTCTCTCCTCTCTACATTCTCTTTCTCTCTCTCCCTCTCGCTCTCGAGCCTCAATTTTTACCCCTCTTTTCACCCTCTCGAAACTGTAGCGACGACAGTCGCGCTCGGGGAATGCTCTTGGAACAGACGATTTCTTTGAATGCGGGCCAAAGATTGCCCACGGTAATAATTATTGCGGAGGCTTTCTTTTAAAAATCACCGACCCGTGAATAACAAATGAAAAAGACCAGGAGTAGCGGCCCCGGTGTCTACGAAAACCGGGTCACCAAAGGGGTAGGGGCTGACTGGTTGGTTGGTTGGTTTCAGAGCGGTAGGTTGGTCGAGGGTGAGAGACGTCTCGGTGAAGATCGATTTGCGACCGTGGTAAACGCGAAATCTTGCAAACCTCCGACGGCTCTGTCCCCCTTTGATGTTTTCGTCTGAAGCGGATGCGCTTGCGATACAGGCCCAACTGCTTCTGCCGGTTCCGCGCAAACTGACGCGTCTCTCTGTCGTGCGATTCAATTTTGCGAATTCGCGACAAACCGCATCGTTGGAGTAACATTCCGGACGTTAATGAATATTTCTGACGGGGACTGGGGCTCTTGAGACGCGAACGCGGCGAGAAGGCAGCAGGGAGGGTCAATTTCAAACGAAGTTCACTTTGCAAGAAAGTTTTCAAGGCTCCGTGATGAACTGGTCAAACTGTGCTACGGGTACCAGCATACCATCTCAATTCTTGAGACTCACGATAAAACTATGACGTTCTTACCCTCTTCAACGTGTAGATCATGAAATTTGAAATAAGATAGGTACATTCTGAAGTTTGTGGTACTGTACGTTCTGAAAAATATTCTTCTTCGTGCGTGGAGACTCTGGAGTCTCCCTGTTGGGAGATGGAGGTTTGAAGTGGGATTCTTGACGGCCCTGATGATGATACGCAATTTTGGCCTGCTGTAACTTGTAGCTGAAGAAATTCTATATAAGATATGTGTATTTTGAAGTGCATAATTGTTTTTTATTTGAAATAATGCCCCATTAGGCACAAGGACTCTAAAGTCCTCTATAAAATTTCCCTGAGTGATGCAGCCCACGCGTACTCATAAAACAGATGTTTCTTAATCTCCTGATGCCGCTACCCCACTCTAACCTTCTCCAATGCCTACACCATGAAAATCTGCGTAGACACCGATGTCATATTCCTCAAAACATCATCTGAAGGAACACGAAAAATTTCTCTTCGACCTTCCAAAAAATCCGAATACGAACCTTCATATCCCATTGACATGATTCCCTTCTACAAGTGCGGCGATGCGAGTATACATTCCCTTGCAACCCCTGAATACCTCATTGAAGTCTACTTTTTCACGATATAATTTTTGTTCAAGTTCAACGATTCCGCTGTGCCATGCATTTTCTCTGAAATAAAACCCTGCATGCTTCATCGTTTCTCCGTTGCTCGTGGTAACGCGAGTTCGAGCCGGCGAAAAAATAAAAAGCTTCATTCAGAAACAAACTTTCAACCCCATATTGAATCGCGAACTCTATTCGATATACAAGCGCATCTCGTGAAGACGGAAGTCACGTTTCATTGTAACATTCGCCCTGTCTACGATCGAACGATGAACCATCGTTCACCGCGCGATTCATCAGCGTCTCCGTTCGCGGCTCGTTTTCAGTTAATTGAAAGAACCCGGCGGCGGGTTGTTTGATAATTTTCGGCGAGCGTAATATCCGCTTTAGCCTCCGCGAACGTTTCAATCAATATCCCGGATATTTCGTTCCATGGAATGATGTGTCCGGTTCCCGCGCGTGTGCACCAGCTTCAGCGCGTGTTTACGATAAATTCGCGGTATACCAGATTGTTGTGACGCACTGAACACCTAGGGTGTTGATAAAATATTCACGATATCAAG
Source organism: Macropis europaea (assembly GCA_916610135.2). NCBI lineage: Eukaryota > Metazoa > Arthropoda > Insecta > Hymenoptera > Melittidae > Macropis > Macropis europaea. Next base: position 30,721,641 of record OU744344.1, read on the forward strand.
GATTCTTGAAGCAGTCGGACAATTCTGTTTTTTAACGGAGGGATTTGGTCCTCTCGTGTGCCCTACTGGCTGCTTTCCTCGAATCCCAGGGACAGTGCTATCAAACGTTTTTCTACAGTCCCCAGAGCCATTAACCCTGAACATCACCCACAAAGAATGCATTCCTAATCGAGTATATCAAATTCAAATTATTTGGAAAATACTAGATTACACGTATGCGAGACTAAGCCCAGGCTTAACCTATACCTAACCTAAGCATAACTCATAAACAATCCAGCCCGAATCAAGTGGATTAAATTCAAATTAATTGAAATATAGTAGATTATACATGTGCTAGACCTAACTCAGACCTAACCCAAACCTGACTATAATTATGCTAAACTAACCTCAGAACATAACTCAGACCTAATTTGTAATCAGTACTTCAAATATAGGTGAAACAAGTTAATCCTTAGAATGTAAAACTATTTGAGAAAAAAATTGATATGTACGCCTATGAAAATTTAAAAGAAACACTGAATAATTGGTAATTACGCCTATGATTCTATCTTAGCGCCGACTCCCCTAAGCGCCGCGCATTGCCGCCCGTGTTTACTTCCGCATTCTTGTCAACTCACAACATTCCTATTACTGTTGTAGGTCAGCGATCCTTTAAATGTAGGGCACCGATGATACATGAAACGTCAAACTTTAATCCGCTGTAACTCGCCGAAAAATGGTCCGATTTAGTTCAAACAAAAACTAAATTAAAGGGCGTTCTGTCCTCTTTCCAGCGAGTATATATTTTAATTGTTTAACTGCCATTAACAGTTGCTTGTCTAACATTTTCAAACACCTCGCATTAAATCATGTAACAATTTTTTTTCTGGTTTATAATTTTTCCTGATAATTCTAGAACCTTTGAACTTATTAACGTCACAATTAAAAAAAATTTGAAGTGAAATATCCCTGCAAATTTTTATTGCAAAGTTGGCGTAGACATGATTCCGCCTTTGTGACTTGAAACGCTGCAGGTTATGATGAATGCTTACTTTTGCTGATTGAATGTGACAATCAGTTCAATCGTTGATTAATCCATATTCTATTCAGCATTCAACGGACATAAAAAAATTTACCCTTACTTCGTAAACGTATTTTTGGCATCTTTAAATCATAAACGTCGCTCATTTGTATCTGGCACGTCTTGAACGGGTAAACATTTAAAAAAAAATGCTAAAATTACAATGGATGACGGTTGTCATCCATGTGACCACTCGTGTCTCAGACTTGGACGTTCGCGCCCGCTCCTGGGTTAAAAAGTGCATTCGAGTGTATTGAGGTTCGACTCAGCACGAAAGCTTTGTGTAACCTCTAGAACTCATTCAGAAGTCGAACTACGCAGATCGAACATTATATAACTTATGGCGGGAACGCTGTGGAGGAAACCGCTGTCAGGTCGAAGGTGTATACATAGGAATCATAGGAAGGTCGAGTACTTGTGGGAAAGCCGTGCACTGCTGATCCCTCTACTAGCGGGTGCGGGATGTGCCGCCAGAAACTCATGCCGAAATAGAATTTTGTACACGCCAGTATACCACAAGTTGATATCAAATACACTAGTGTTAACACTTTGAGTGCTGAAAATGTCGACAAATAGCGTGCACTATGTGCTGAAGTTTTCCATGGTGGAACACGTGTTAAACAGAATATTTTGTTATAATGATGTGGTTAATATTGATTATTCAATTGTTTTAACGCTCCAAAACTGCGAAATATGTAACGAAACATATACATTTTAATAATATAAGCTGACATGATAATTTATCCGAAGACATAGGTTTATAACACATAATGAACGGCTGTGCCTGGACCAGTATGGTGACTCGTAGCACACGGTGAACGATATTTTAGAACGCATATATGCGTCCATAGCACTCAAAGGGTTAAGGAGATTGATTTAAAGTCGTTTAAATAATAAATTGCAGACATATCGAGGTAGAACACTATCGAGTCTTGATCCATTCCGCATTTATCCGCTAGACGGTGCGTATAATTTTCGCAAAAATTCCGGCTCGAGAGACATAAATAGCGCCGCCACTCGAAGCAGAAAAATATAAGCGCCGGTTAGGTGAAAAAACGAGCACCCGCATTTCCCGATCGATTGATTTGTTTAATAGACGAGGATCCGCGTTGTTCAACGTTCCGTGGATCGTTTCGTTGTCAAAGAAAGCCAGCAGTTCTTGCTCGGTCGCCCCGCGGATAAACAGTTCTCCTTATTCCGGGCGAATCCTCGAGATTTCGCCGCAGTGGAAACGAAACCGCGCGGAAAATTCGTTCCGGCTGAATAAGAAATTCGTGGAACGTCGTCGACGGATCGCTAACGACACCGTTAGCATCCTGGCTTGCAAGGATTACGCCGGTGCTCTTCTATTTGCAAATATACATTTTCAGACTTCAATACTTTTTATTCCCGTGTGTTTACAGTAATGAAACTTTGATGAAACTATATTTTCTACGTTAAATGCTGCAGAATGTGTTTCTTACATTTCATTCAGTGTGTAGAGTTTGCGTTCTTCACGAATTTGAATATATTAAATTGCATGAAGATGCCCAGCCTACAGATAGCACCACTGAATGTGTATACAACTCATAGTGAGGGTTTTATACATAAATGAAGTTGTTTAAATAAGTAGAGTAGAATCTTAGTTATCCGAACAATCCTATATCAATTTTTCCCAAACGTCAGACACTTCTCTTCATCTAAAAAAAAAAGAACTCCAAACCGTATACCACCCTCTAATCCCCAACAAAAAAGTCTCTTCAGAGAAACTCGAAGCCACAGAAGATCCTCCACACAGTCTCCAAACAAACCCTCATTCTATTTACGATTTTCGACGCCCCCTTCAAGTACGCCGCATAAAAGCTCCAGCTCAATTACATAACCCTTCAGGGCGATATCAATTGATTTACAACTTGGAGTTCGGGACACTCCGTTGATTCTCTGGAGTCACGACACACAGACGCACCAGGCAGAGGGATCATGGAAGAATAAAAAGGAAGAAACCGTATGGGAGAGAAGAAAAAGGGAACTGGTGGAATCACGAAGGCGGGCCGGTCCTTTAGGATTAAAATAAATCCTAATCTGGCGGGGGTCGTAAAGTCAAGAGGGGCGAGACCGAGCCCCGAGGCCTTAGGTCGGGAAGACAGAGGAAAAGCGGAGGAAAGGGAGCAAATAAAAGGGTCTCAAACACGATGGAAGGAAACGCTGGCTCGGATACACTAACCTTCTTCGCTGGACCATTCTCGAGATTTTCACCTGGACTCTTGTCGTGTATATAGATATTAATCCTCGCGAGACGCAGAGAGGATTGCAAATTCCAGTCCACCGAAGAATTTACCTAGCGGGCTATTCCACCGTAGACGCGGAGGATTCTCGTGATAGGAGGAAGTTGTTATCGAACGGTCTCCGGTGATCTTTTCCGAGTCCTTGGGAAGTTTAGAAGATGCCACCGTAAATATATAGAAGGTATGTTCGATGGTTAGCAAGCAGCTGTTATCAGAGGGGGTGGGTCGGCCGGTCGATGAGGGTGGATAGGAACGCTGAGCACGTACACAGGTTTCGTAAGATGGGAAAATATTCATATGAGAAGGATAATGCGCTTTGAATGTTGAAACGCTTGAATGGCTACCCACTTGGGGGACCGCATTTGTCTTGCAGCCGGTCAATTGATAAAAAAGTCTCCTTCTGCCAGAGCCTGAACAGCCTACTGAATTTTATGGACGAATTTTTGTAGAATGAAACTGGCCGGGTGTACACTGCCTGGTCTTGACTAAGAGTCTAATTTTTCTATTAATAGGTAGAGAGGTGCAGTGGAAACCACACCTAGACAGACACATTAGAATGTCACATTCTAAATATAACTGATGAATGGAAATATAATTTTCATTCTGCTCAGTATTCTATGCAGTACTACTTACGCCGTGACGTTTGCAAGTCCTCAGCAAAATGTCGCCCATCAGGTCTAATAAACTAACAAACTGGTTCAGGAAACCTGCCCATAAATAGTGATGAGTGGCTTTCAGAGAATTCCAGACAACGTTGATCCTTTTCCAGGGAAGCAGTCGCAAACAGAGGCGTGCTCGTCAGGATTTTAATCCTATTGACACTGCGGATCGTAAACAATAATCACGGGGCAGATGTTTCATCGTGGACGCGCTATCAATTACGTAAAAGCATCCTCGTTCCGCAAGGGGCCAATATTTACGGTAAACAAGTCCGTCGTTCTGATTTCGGATTACCGTCGTTGCAAAAAGTGTTCCCAGTACGAGAACAATAAATAAATACGTACACACACGTGCTCCCTCGGCTACGTGTCTCACGTCTGCAACGAGTCACATGCTCGCGGGTGTTGTGTGTATGTGTGTGTGTCTGTGTATAGCAGTTATGGTTGTGTACGTTGTAGCTCATCCATGCAGCATTGTATGTACGTTACACGGGTTCTGGGGTTAGTAATGGTCGAGCACTAGGCAAACAAAGTATCCCGTTGTCCGTGGACGGGTGGTGGGTGGCTCGGAGGGTCGGTTCGGCGATGTTGAGTTAGCTCGAGGTAGGTTCGTGTAGTCAGGCCAGAGAGGTCGAGTGTTGTACGATATGATACTCGACAAACGGCTTCCACGACCAAGTGAGTACCTAGGAAAGTGCTCTAGCAGGCATCCCCTAAAAATAAACATCCCTCGTCCTCCTACCGGTCACCCTACCGATCCCTTCCTTACTTTTGGCGCCAACGAAACTCTTGGCGAATTGCGACGACACTTTCTCAACGCCTGCTGCATTTGATATACACGGAAGAAAATGAGATTAGGTTAGTGACGGAAGATATTGTGTAACTATTTAATGTTGCGTGCGTCGATCTATTAGATTTCTGGCTTGAAAAATAATATTCCTTATGGAGTCGTGCATTATTATTATCATTATTGATCACGACCAACACTGACAACTCCTGTAAACATGAGTTTCATTCATTGTGTTTTTTTTTTATTCTGAATGACCTTAAAAGAAGCCAAGACGAGCTTCGAGCCTCCTAAGCGACCGCCTCTGTGAATGAAATTTTATTATCCTGCAACAACCCTCTCTGTTCAGAGTACCTTTCTTCAATAAATATTTCTGAGTTCCATAGTTTTTGACATAATTAAAACACCAATACTAACCGGTCAATCGAAAATTGTTCACCCTAAGTCTGTTACAAACTAAAATTATCATTAGCAACAGTGTGTACCTACTTTTATACCACAATGTGTTTCACATTCTAAAATAAAATTATCATTTTATGATACCATTGTACTACTACCCTATGCCAGAGAAAATGTGTCACATCGTAAAAGATACATCTGAAAGCCCTGATGCGGCCAGGAATATATAAATCAGAGCGGATGTGGCGATGATCCCGATACTTCTGTCCTCTCGACATAACTTTTCATTGTGCAGGATTTCAGGTACGGTGAAATGACGCACGGGAGCCGGACCGAGACGCCCTGTATTTATTCCTTTTCGTGTAATTTATCCGAACGGTGGCGGAGACATTTTTTTCCGTCCCGCCCGGGTTCCTTTCATCGGAGCAAATGAAACGCCGCGCATCAGTTCTGTACCCGACATTGTTCAAAATTCACCGACCACAAGACCGTGTACCCGTTGCTCCTTTGAATGTCGCGCATTTCCCCGAAGGTTTTATAGGAAATCGATATATCGGTGCCGGTACGTTTCAAAGGAATGATCGACGGCTAGAGGCACGCGTGGACGATCGTCATGGAAAAAGAGCGCCAAAGAGAGAAAGAGAGAGACAGAGAGAATGAGTGAGCAGGGTGAGGGAAAAAATATAAACGAACGAAGCGAGAGAGAGTGAAGGAGATAAACTGGCATAAAGTCGCGTGATCAATCACGCCCTGCGACACTCGTGTAATCTTCGTCGGAATAAATAAATCTGTTACGAAGCAGCGACTGGACAACGTTCGAGGTTGTTACTCACTCTACCTCTGTTAAATATACGATATAATGAACTACAATCGTCATGGAGTATTGAAAAATATTTGATCAATATTGACAAGAAGTATTTTACGATTTTTAACTGAATGCTTTCTGTCATTATTTTGTATTGTGTTTTGGGTAGAGCTGTGTGTGCAGTAGTAAAGCTCTACGTCTGAGTCATCTTTCGCCAAAGGATTACAAATTTCAAAACAATGTTGGTTACCGCTCTAAGCTAGAACATATTTTCATACTTATCATTTGGTTTAAGATAAGTAACCCCAGAATTTCATTCTATCTTCCGTACACAATTACGCACACGACCCCTAAACCTCTTACTCATCAACCCCGAGTCATACGCTTGAACCTCTTACTCATTAACCCCGAGTCATACGCTTAAACATCTTACTCATCAGCTCCTAGTAATATCGAAGAATGCCTATTGGACCTTGTCTTCTCCCACTACCTCCTAAATCAAGCCTGCGAACCTTCGTGAAGGATGCGCTAACATTAATATTCACTTACGTCTAAGATCCTGAGAAAGACACACAGAATAATTGCTACTTCCAAACAGTTCCAGAAACTATAGTCTAAGTGCTTTTACAAACTTGTAAGATTTCGTGTACAAAAGTTTAGTAGAATAGAATTATTGTTTTTTGATTTAAACTACTAAACGTCGGAATCTAACAACAGCCATGAAATCTTGAACAGTATAATGCATAATAAATAAAATTAAAACGTTTTTATCATACGTTGATCACCAAACATAATATTTCATTCAATGACTGCGTGTCTGACCACGTCCAGTCTGGATCTACTTTTGACGGAACATTATAATTACCATTTAATTATATTAATGTTACCGACAGTTACGATGTATTCAACATAGTAAACAATCAAAATACAGTCGCGTATCAGAGGCTGGCATCAAAAACAACTGGATTTACCCGAATCGCGATTAACGAAATAACTGGACATTCCTTTGAAGCGATGCCCGTTTCCGGCGGCCCCGAAGTTTATTTTCCTGTGGTCATTAATTAGTCGAAACAAAACGCGTGTAAACGCCCGTTCCATTTATGCGAGTAGTTTCATTTTACGAGCGCGCGACGAAGCCCGCTAGTTTCCATTAAATAATTCCCGATCAGCCTTCGATCTTCCCTCGACTGTCGAGGCGTAATTAATTTTCAGCGATGATCGATTATGTTTGCCGTGATATAACTCCCGCGCGATCGACTATTATAAGGAAATATTTGAAAACAGTGTATTAATGCGTAAACTCGACGGCTGAAACGTTAGCCTCGACGTTGATGATCGAAAATGACAATTACTGTTGTCATTTAACCGCGAAAGTTATTGAGGCTCCAGAATAGGGAAATATTAGTTTGATGCACGTGAAATGTCCGGTTCCTGTCAATCTTCAAGTCTGACAGGAACATTTCAGGTATATTGTTGTGTCGGTTGAACATCAGTGAACTATACTAATTGTGAACGTTGATATTGTCCTTATATTCTGCAAAGAGGTCTTTGTTCAATAGCTTCTATTTAGTGTTTAAATTGAGTTCAAAGTTCACACGATCAGGAGTGAATTTGTGATTCTTACAACAATGAATCACATATGAAATTTTTGACATTCCTCAGTTTTCATACATTTAAAGCATTTTTTAAGCCAATGATAGCCACCGAAGCTGCGGCCTTCCCCCACTCTAGGTCCATTTCCCTCATATAGGTTGTGATCTGGGACGAGGGTGAACCGAGAGGGAACGTGGAGCGAACTGAAGGGAACTGAAACGAGGGAAATGGGCCTAAAGAGGGGGAGGCCACAGTTCCGGTGCCCATCACTGGTGTAAATTGTCGTACACATTTACTGTTGTTTTATGATTATGAAGTTCGAAGACTTACAATTAGTCATATAATGTTTTATTTAGCACTGGCGTATTAATTGTACGTTAATTGGTATCACTACTAATACTATTACGAATGGCAGTACTTTATTTTTCAATTTTATATATGTACATACTTGATGTTCCATCAAATTAATACTTTATTATAAATCAATTTTTATTAAACTTAACATTAGATCTTAAGGGAAAATATCTTTCAAAATAAGTGAGAAGTGATAGCGATTGAAGAATTAATCTATTTCAGAAATTAGAAATTTAAGAATTGTAGTATTGATATTCAGACAAACATTTTAATGTGAAAAAGATCAACAAGATATGGATTTCTAGGATGATCACAGAGCTCAACTAATTCTACAAGATTTATGATAATTCCTTCTGATATTATATTTCCTGTACCGAAGTGAATCTCGAAGAACCGTCGTTTGAACGTGACATTTTGTTATGAAACCTTCTCGTCTCGAATTTTCCTGTTCTCCGTCGATTCCTCGCGAGTGATCGATCGCTTACCGGTGAAAAGCGAAAGGAACAGTGATAGAAAAAGTCTCAGTGGAAAGATGCGCGGTGAAAGAAGCTCGATGGCAGCAACAGGCTTCGAGATGTATGAATGCACACCTGCCGTTTCGAATATTTTGCGTGCCACTTGAAATTCTAGAGCTCGTCGACGGGGCGAAAAACCAAAATTCCCCGCGAACCGTCCGATAGAATTCTTCCCCTTCGATCTGTGTATTATCCTCGGATTCGTACGAAACGGAGCTGCCATATTTCATCATGGAAAATGTTTCTTCTGCTGAAACTCTTGGTCGATACAAGGGAGAAGCAATCACGGGAAATCGACGATGTTGAAAACTTTGTGAACGTTTATGGTTCCGTGTTGGTCGCTCTACAGACATTTCGTGAAATTTATTTGGAGGCTCCTCTTCGAATTGTTACGACTTTTAACTATGATACAATTCGAAACTGTTAAGAAGAACCATCAGTCTCTTTACTTTTTGTAATCATTTTTGCTTTGAAGTAGGTTGGGTTAGATCTGGGTTGTCCCTGAGTTCGTAAAAAGACTTATAGTCCTACGCTGGATCAATAATTATAAACAAATAGAACATATATTTATTATCTAAAATGCATATCAACGTTCAAGTTTCACAGAACTCTTAACAATCAGAAACAGTAGAAATTTCTTTAATTTTCTTCAACCCTTCCAGGCTACAGTTAATTAAATTGAAACCCGCAGTTTTTACAGGAACGAAACCCATTCACCTTAACCCAAATGTCTGGAGCCATTGCAGGGAACAATAACATTTCCACAAAATCGTTAACATATTCAACATTAACAGCAGAGGTCTTCCCAGAGGAGGGACCATTACCAAAGAAATCTAGTATTAAAAAAGTCAGGAGGTGGCGAAGGTATCGCGAGATACCTCGAGAAAGACGTTTCAGCTGCAGCTGGAGGATTGAAACGTTGGGAAGGTGAATTTTTATTCCGGTCGAGGGTTCGTCATAAATTTCTATCGTGCATCGTGGATAAATCTGAATTCAAGGACGAGGAACGTCGACGCAGGGAGGACAGGCTCGCGACATCTTCGAGAAGCGAGGGTGCGAAGGATTAGGGGATGAGTTGCGGGGGGATGCTGGAAGAAAAAACATCGTTCCTCGTTGAACGCGACGGTACGAATGCAAATTTAACTTTTCCTTTCGCGATGAAAGTCTGCGTCGGTTGGTGGATTGCCGACATTCGCCGGATGAGAAGGAAAAACGATGAAAGGGTGGAACCGGGATGAGAAACCACCCCTTCGATCTGACAACCGGAGCTTACGTAAGCGTCAGCCCCGCTGTCTTTCAAATTACTTCGTGTCCCGTTCTCAACGCAACTTTTCGCTAACCGAAAATTTACGACCTCCACCGACGACCCCGTTTTTTTGCCACTGCGAACGCGTTCCGCTTGCGGAACCGTCGCGTCTCCGGACAGCGGATCGCAAAACGTCAAAGCAAATAGTGAAACCTTGATTCCTGCGGCTACACTGCCCGACAGGATAAATTTCATTTTATTTATACACTCGTTTCACAGACAGTGAATTTATTGGTGTAGATTTCAATCGCTAACTGTGGAGCATCTAGTTGGAAATATATTTTTATGTTTATATTTGGGGAGTTGCGCGTAGTTTCTTTGAGAAATATTGTCCGACGTACATGTCAGAGGCATAAACAATTATACGAAGGATGTTTCCAAAGCTCTGGTAATTGCGTTATAAATTTTTTATTTTATTAATTTTCGTCTATGTTACATTGCAGTTTTTCAATATAATTTCCTTGTAACTCTATGCACTTATCCCGGCGCGAAACTAGCTTTTTTAGCCGATCTTCAAAAAACTTTTTCAGAGTATGTTTTATCCACGCGTTGACAGCCCATTTGAATTCATTTCAATTCTGAAATCGCATACCGTGCAGAGGTTTCTCCGATTCTGGAAAGAGATCACAGTCGCTGGGTGCCAGATTCAATCGCTGAACGATGTTAGATATTATAACCCTCTCTTTCCATAGGAAGAAAATAATGGCTCTTTGAAATTTTACAGCGTCATCCATAGTCACAAAATTAACCGTTAAAAAACACGTCCGTATTTGTCCAGCTACTAAATCATACTGATCGGTATTGACTAGCATCGTTGGGTGAACCTGTCCGGACTTATCTATACCGAAACCATTAGACATTAGTCCTGCATTAATCAATAGGAACGCAAGTCCCAGAACGTTGGAAACATCCCACGTACATTTGATATATTCTGAGTTACAATTGTAAAATATTGATGGACGTGTAATGGGATCAGTAGTTTGATATAGACCTAGATGTAAATAATCGTTTTCAGCTGTACAATGTTAAACTAAACGATTAACACAACATTATGAATTGACTGAACTTTCCAAAACACGGACTGATATATATTCTAGTGTTTTCACATTTGACTTTACTTGAATATGCTTATCTGCGATAGGAGTTTGTTCTGCATTCTAGAAATTTTCTAAATATTTTCTGTCATTTATTCTACCAAGTGTGTATCTTCTATAAACGTGGATATATTAAATTGTAACTCCTGTTCTGTTGAAGCTAGAAAAATAACTTCAGGAACATGTTAAATAGTGTAGTCAATCCAATTTTAGGTACAATTAAATGTACCAGAGGATTGCACTCAGAAACATGAAGGCACATTTATTAATCTAAATGAAATGAAAACTAAATTTTTAAACACTGAGATGCCACATACACATTTTGAAAAATTCCATTTCTTTCAAATACAATCACATAAAGACTATTCAGCATTGTTCTTCGATTGCATCTGTATAAATACCCGCAGTCCAGCGATCGTTCAGCGTGTAATCATAGAAGAAGAGTCGAATGTTTGGTGGAACTGGGAAAACATTTTCTTGTGATAGTGTAGGAAATTTTATTGACAGGAAAAATACAGAATATATTGTAAGAACTGTGTTTTCGCGCAGTCACTCTTCCACGCCATTGACGACACACTCTCTTCTGCGTTCGCCGCGACACCACCATTCACATTCACACTCACACACGTACATAGGCCGAATATTACCGACGATCGGTATAATTCTAATTCAAATTTTCACTTCTACAATAGTAATGGGGAGTGGCGGGAGTCAGCTGCCGTAAATGAGAATAAATTTACGGTCGGGATAGTATTTTCGCGCAAAGGAAACAGCGGTTACGTGAATTGGAATTGAACCGTAGCATCCTCAGCTGCTAGACGAAACGGGGACGATTTCTCATTCAGGATGAAGAGTAACGTTCCCCCGACTTCCGGCGCAGCTTCTGTACCTCCGCGTAATCGTTCTCCCGAAAATGTTCCTCGCGCTCTTTTCACCGAAACTATAGAAACGAATACATTACACGAAGTAGCTGTTAAATCGCGTTTCTCGTGCACTCGGTCGATTACAAGTACATTACATCGAATTTGACGGCCAGCTAATGCAGCGCAGATCAACGTGTCCGACATAATTTACGTAACGCCGTCCATCATGTTACTTATTAACGTTTATGCGAACAGCGTGATTGAATTATTGTCAAACAACGTGTCGCGATCCGACAGCCCTGGCAATGTTTCGAATATGCAGATTCGACAACAATGTCATCAATAGGATTGATTTCTGGGTAAATTTTGGAAAATTACATGGAAATCTCTTGTAGATGGTCGTCCAGGTCAATAGGAGAGCGTCGAGAACATTTAAAATTAATTGTTAATCTTTGACACCGTTTAGTATGTAGAAATTAGTTTTCGAGCGATCGCTGTCCATCTGAGGCGCACGCTGCTAATAATCGAGAATGTTCTAGACAGTTCTGAATCGAAAAAAGGTCTCTGTTTCGCAGACAAGGAAGGTTCGTACATCATCGTTAAGTATGGCGTCGCGAGGTCCACCACTGATGGGGATTACACTAATTTGAATTTTCATGAAAAATGCCACCTACAAAATGGAATATTATTTTTGAAGCTGCTAGAAACTTCAGTCACGTCTGACCTGCCAACAAATACACATCGTAATACTCATACTTCCATTTTCCATAGCTTTTACAGTTAAAAGAGATACCAGTTTGTGACAACTCAAATCTCTGCCTACATAACTCATCATTTCAAACATGGTTGACTACGTTAAGTTGTGTTACAAATAGTACAGTTGGACGTTATCAGTTGTGCCATCTGAGCGCCTGCTAATTCGCCATTCTCTCAGGATCAACGCTCGACTCTTCTTTCCATCATTCCGCATGGACTGACAATGTTCTGTTTAATCAAAGCATCGATTTATTTATGTTTCCTCTGCTAAATATTGCGTACGGCTTCTCTGTATTTCCCGTGGAGCAAATGGACCAATTATCGAACACCGACTCGACCGGAATTCCTGGAAAACACGATCAAAGGGAAACGAAACAACGATACGCAACGAGCCGTTCGAGAAACGGTACACAAAGTATCGATGTATTTTTTTTTCACGCACTCTTCTGTGGATTTTCGAACTCTCCGCCTACTCTTCATCCCCACCGACCGCAGAGCTGCGTGCAGGTTTCCTTTTTTTTCCCTCCCAGCGAAACGTTTTTGATGCCGAGTTGATTGGAAAACGTTTGATACTCATTTGTTCCGGCCGGTCCAGCGAGAAACGGCACATACGTCAAGCGCACACGTGTTATTATCCTGTAAAGCTCACTTTTATGGATGCGCTTTTATCAACAGTGGCCGACATCTGTTCCCGCCATCGATATGTATATATCGCGTGCGCCGCCACGGCCTAAAATTAATGGCCGTTTCAGACGGGAAACAAGCCGTTGCCATTAAAAGTATCGGCGCACAGTTTAATCGACACACCTCCGCTAAATTGACCGATCTCGATCGACCAGCTACGAACGAAAAAAAAGTCCGCCTTTTCCGTGATCTAATAGGAAATACCTGTTCATCGAAACATAAATTCTGCGATTAGTCGAATAAATTCTGCTCTGTAGACATGTAGACAGATTTATCTGGTGTCATAAAACTGGGTCCCTTAACAACGTAAATATAACAATTTAGAGTAACAGTAGAATCGACAGAAATATAAATCAGTGGAATTTATGAATTGTAGAAGGATGGAACGAGTCAGTTCATGGCTTTAGTCAGACACACGTACACTAACATATTCCTTAACACTTTATCGACTGCTCATGATTGAAGTTGTCACTCACTAACGATCGACTCAGTTGAGCGCGGATTCGTCGCCCAGCGAATTAAAAATTAAACAAAAGAAAAACGACAAACCGACCAATAGTTCCTTCTGATCGATAAACTTCGACAGTCAAATGGTGGTTAATAGGCTACCGGTCGATAAGCATTGACAACCGAAAAGCCGATTAATAGACTATTGGTCGAATAAGCGTTGACAACCGAAAAGCCGATTAATAGACTATCGGTCGAATAAGCGTTGACAACCGAAAAGCCGATTAATAGGCTATCGATCGATAAGCGTTGGCATCGAAAAGCCAATTAATAGGCTTCCGGTAGATAAAGTGTTAAGACTAAATAGATTTGTTCAAAGTTTTGCTGTTCCCTGTAGCGGCATTTCCCGCACTCGCCACCAGAGGAATCGAGACCTTAAGACTTTCTCGCAAGTCCTCGACCTTCCTACAAATCCAGCTGCTATAACCCTAAACATTTAACTAAAAGTTTCTCGAAGTATACTATGGCTGATAGGTGACGTTCGATTAGTGGACGTTTCCCTGTTAGGCTTTCTTAGCAATAATAATAATAGTACTCAAATTACACGTGAGCAAATATACATGCATGGTCCTCAAATTATTTTAAACAGAGTATCGTTCCAAGCCTCATGAATTTATGAAATAAATTCCAAGCAATTCTGTTAACATGAAGCTCTGTCCAATAATCTTCCTGCTGGGCATCTCGAACAGCTTCGATATTTCACGATAAGTCAGAAATCATTGAACGATACGTCCCCGGGAATCGAGTTAACCGATTGAACAGCCGCCTCACCCCTAACCTAATTTTTTAGTTAGCTCTTCAGTAGATTGCGCCGGTTTTTCGATACACGAGAACTCCGGCGGTCGTTCGTAAATCGCGCATTTCCCGGGATTCTTGGGAAAGCAGCGTCGACAGGCCGTCGAAAGCTCTGGATATATATCGATTCCCGGCGACACGGTAATGGCTGCACGCCGCTAGAGACGGCAAAGTAACCAGGTGATCGATATTGTTTGATTTATGCGCGGCTCCGCGATCACGAAGTGTTTTCGAGGCTTGCATCCGATCGAGCTTGCTCGTCCGCCATCTATTCACGTGCGACACTATGGACGAACTGTACGTACCCACGTACACACGGACAGGAGACCCAGGTACTAGCTACGAATTTCTGATTCTCGATTTTGACGACGAACCCTTTTCACCTGCGCGACTTTGCACGTTTTTCCGAAAACCGGACTCTTGTACCTTCGGTTGGCTGCATGCAATGACGTCACGGATTTATGAAGCCTGCGATTTCGCGTTGAGAGTTTTAAGAGCAACGTTCCGTTCGGTATAGTTCGCTATCAAGTTCCCGAAAGTTTGATAAAGTTCCCCATGAAAGTAAACAATTTGTTAGTGGGCTCATTTCGAATGTTGTGAATGATTCAGGCTAGCTCTGGAAAACAATATTGTGTCCAAAATTCTCAAGAGTTTGTCTTAAATAATGTCCTCGAACGGTTGGAAGTTCTCAAGAACTTCCCAGGGAACGACATAATTTCTGATTGCTTAACCAGGGTGAGTAAAAACACAGGTAGGGGCGGCGGTGGAGGAACCGCGTGGCCTTAATGAAATAATAGCAACTGCAGGGGCCCTGAGGAAATTGCTCTCTTCGCGCCCCCGACGAGATGAAACGAGACTAATGCCTGGTAATTGGACGAGCTTCGGTACTGCCAACCTGAAGCGTCCGCGAGAGGACAGTTAAGTCGTGGCACCGGTCCAAATTCCGTGCGACCTCTTGCGAAAGAGACGGTGGGTCAGTCGAAGGGGAACGAAGAAATAAAAGGAAGCACATAGAGAAAAAGTGAGAGGCAGAGAGAGAGAGAGAGAAATAAGACTGAAAGGAAGCGGTGAGAAAAGGTAGAGGCAAGAAGGAACGCTCCTTCGAAGGAACTTCTGCTCCGTTTCCGTGCGAATTCATGTTCGTCGACGAGTCCACGGTGTGTGCTCTCCTCGACAGACGGCGGAGAAAAATGAGACTGAACGGAACGAAAGAAGTCAGGCGGAAAAATGAGGGAGAGAACGATCGAACCGATGAGCTAATTAGTATTGGAGCAGTGCAGCCTGCTCGCGCGCTCTAACGCTCAGGCTATACCCTTCGCTGGAAGATACTGCTAGAGGTGTCTTGGGGATAGTTCCCGTTAATGAGCCCCTGGTAACGACGCCTTTTTCCTCCGTGCCCATATATCTTGCCAGACCTCCTCCTAACCTGGCCCACCGTATTCTCTCTCGTCCTTGCTCCTCTCTGCCTCTGCATCATCCCCTTGCATCCTCATCATTCAAGTATTCTGAGAGTTGGCCAAATATTCGCGGCCCCCTGCATTCGACGTGCACACGCTGCTCTCCAGAGGATCCCATCGATGAGATAATAGCGTTCATACTCGAAATTACATCTGAAATACTTTGCATGGAGGGAATCTGAGCTTTTTCCCTCGCACGGCAAACATTTCCGCAATCCTGATTGTGCTGCCGAGTTTGTAACAATGTCGGGAGTACAGGAAGCTTGTCAACAGACAGATACACGCAGGCAGAAGGTGATGCTTAGAACAATATTCTGGAGGAACGAGGTGCTCGGGACACAGTGACTGCATACAAAAGGAGGACACAGCAGGCACGGTAAGCGCAGACGCAAGAGATTCAGCAGACACACAGTGCGTGTAGACATAGACCAAGCGGAGCTACAATCACATTCGACAGGCGCGGTGGACTCAGGCATATCATACACAGAGTAATCAGAGACATTCTACGGTCAGTCGAAGTAGTCAGGTAGCCAGACACGGGAGCTAGGGACATTACGTAATCAGACACAGCAGGTAGGGTCAGTGTGTGGTCAAACCAGTCGATAGGGTCGTTGCATTGCCAGATATGTAAATCAGGTCGATACATGGCCAGAAAAGTAGTGTAAATCGATATAAGCTCGGGCGTGGGATATGGGTCGCTATATTGCCAGTCAAGTGAATGAAGTATATTGTGAGGTAAGTTGAACAAGCTGACGTATGGTCGAATATGCTACTCATTGTACGTATCATAATGTGGTCGATCGTAGCAGTAAGGATCGATATGTAGACAAACATGGCAATGAAGATCAATATGTAGTCAGACATGCTAATAAGGATCAATATATAACCAGACAAGCTTGTCAAGTTCAGTATGTGGTCAGGCAGATAGTACGGGTACCGTACACTCAACATCATGTTCAACTGTGGCATATGGTCAGAATCAGTAACAGGGGATGGTGTATCAGACATCACAGTAGATAGTCATGATAGAGTCCAGACATATTGGGCACAGGCATAGAAGTTGCAGATTCTTCATAACATTTTAGTGCTGTCTCAAAATCACAATGGAAAACGTAGTTTACATGAATTGACTTGTACACTAGGGTAATTGTAGGTATGTGGCGATTTATTAGCTGGCACATTGAGTGTTATGAATGCTACACCGCCATTTCGCCATTGAGCAGCAGTCACGGATGGCCAAGTAATGAACGACCATGCGAACTATGAGACGGGTAACCGGAGATCGCGAGAAGAGCGAGAGGAGTGACACGCGGAGAGATGGAGAGGGACAGAGAAACTGAAACCAATGGGATATTCAAGTAATGACAACGATAACGACGGTGACGATAATCAACGGGCAACAGCCAACGTCGAACGCAGTTCGTTGCAACGACAACGATGACGAACGATGCCGCGGACCCATTAAATTGATACCACCTGCTAATTGGTATCTCTAATTTCTATCGGACGTGTAGCCTACGATAAAATGATTCGTCAGAGTCCAGCTGATCGACGTGTCCGCCGTCGAGAATAATTTGACGCACGACAGACCGTATAATTTTCTCATTTCCCTATTGATGCATCCAAATCTCCCTTCTCCCTAACAGTTCCACGATTATTCGCTATCTCTTACGACATATGCTCGCTACGTTATTTTCCTAAAATATTTTCCCGCGGCAGAGATGAACGGAGCTCTCTGAAATTTATTTAGAACGCTCTCAAGAATCTTTCAACCTGGAACGTGGTAAAATATGCATACAGGCAGACGTCGCCTGAAGTTCTTACGATGTTCCGTGGTTGTATCTTGCTTTTGAAGTATTTTAAGTCAGGACAGAAAAATTGGATTGCTTTTTGGATTCGCGTGGAGCGTCAGGAAATAGTTTAGGCCGTTATAAAAGCGTGACACGAATTTTTTGCTTCTTTATAGGAGTATTGTTCAAACTTCAATTTTTTAAACACCTCAGGGGATGAGCAGACAGGATTAGAACATTTTTGGTGACAATTTCACGAGGCGTATACGACCGAACCCATATACCTTTATTCGCGGTGCGAGTCAATTTTGATAACGCGTTTACCCGCGGGAACGTTCGAAATAAAATCGAGGCAAGCAGATCTGTCTCCCCTAAATTGATTGACACGCTCTGCTGGATCCAGCTAGAGGCTGTAAGAGACGAAATAAAAAAAAAGCGGGTTGAACTGGTACAGACACACGTAGGATAGGTACAAGTAGACGTACATCGAGTCGTCTGTAAATCGAGTTTGCCTCAGACGAACGCCTGCCATCATTTTCACCCCCTCCCAGTTCCCACCCCCAACTCCCAAACGACCTGCGCGTAGAAAACCTTTTATCCGAAGAAATTACCGTGAATGGCTGGGAAAATCATCGTTCCTCCGATGCACCCCGAAGTTTCCATTTTCTTCGTGCAACAGCCACGAAGGAAAACGCTTCGTACCCCGAAAGACGCCTCGTGGAAACGCGACTTGCGTGTCGAAACCGCAACAATCGACGCCATCTTGGAAATGCCTGCACGTACGTTGCCAGCCACATATTTGGGGTCGTTCCTGTATTTCGTAGTTGGAGGATATTTGTTGCGAAATAAGCTCCTTATCTTCGTGAAAAGTGTACAACACTGTCGAAATATTTATTCTATAAATGTTAATATAAATTTGAATCATTCATTACCCCAATTCGTGGCGAAGATAAATATTTATTAAATATTCAGTACATTTTGACACGAGCTATTCTTATGCATAACAACAACTGCGCTGATCACCAAGATGAAGAATTCTGTCGAAGGAATGTTTTTGAATAATTACAAGGAGCGTTCTTCATGTTGCTTTCCTTCGAGCTCCAACAGCAACAAAAGGTGGAACGAGCTTCTGCTAAATCCGGCATTCGAAATAAGACTGGAATGCCACACTGAACCCGAAGAACAATCGTTGCAGCCAGCTCGGGCGTGCCCATGATTCCAGCCTCGAAGGGGAAAAAAAGGAAAAGGGCAGAAAGAGGAAAAACATTATCCAGCGTAATTTATGTTACGTTTCCTATAGAGAGCTTGTGGCGGTAGCCTGTGTTTACTACGCCGTGGCTTTTATATCATGGCCATTCCGTCGGAAAATATTTCTGTAATTAAAATGCTAGCGTGCAGACCGCCAGAAGAATGTTCCACGGCTTGCACGGTCCTTTTATTTGCAAATTTCTCGCCTCGTTCTGCTTTAATAAAGGCGAAATTCCATGATAACACGTGCACCACGTAACAACCCTGTTCGTATAATCTTGAGGCCACTGTTCGAAACTGTAAGACGATTTTCAGGAGTTTATAGACTGATCCAACCTCCTTGAACCAGCGTATAAGAACGCTTATAGCCTGCACAGAACGTAACTAATTCACACCTAACCTCTTCAGGCTAGAATATATGAAACCATATACTGCTTATAATCTGCAGCTCACATACAGGTGCATGTAGTTACACCAAACTTCCTTGGACCAGGTTGGTGGAGCACTTAAACTTCTGATGATATACATCTAATTTGGATCTAACATTTGTTGACCAATGTATAAGAATATTTACACTTTGAAAGTTGCATTTGGTACGAACCTGACCTCCTGCGATCAAAATGTTATCCTATATCTGACAAAGTCCTAATATTCTTGGATTAGCGTGAGAGGTGTCTTATTATCTATACACTATAGTTATCCGGAGCCTACCTACCTTAGACCAGCATATTAGCACAGTATAACTGACACAAAAGGTTCAAAATGGCATTTGGGTACATACGTCACCATATGGCCAGACAAGTAGGACAAATTAGTGTATGGCAAGAACAGTAGAACAAGTCTATATGTGGCCAGCCAAGCAGATTATCACTTTGAACGCCGCGTCAGTCACCGGTGACTGACACCTCAAATTTAATTAAATTGAATAATTGTTGATTGTCGAACAATTTTGAGCAAGCTTCATACTGAAACAATAATGTAGGTATAGAAAAACACGGTCAAGTATTCAAATGTTTTTCTTCTTTATGATTTATATAAAATATAGTAAATTATATCGTGTCTGATTAGGTATGGTCGTCTTTACTGTGGCGGTCAACGTGTTAAGTCAACATGTGGCCAGACAAGCACAACATCTAAATATCTGACTAGGCAAGTAGAATAGGTCGACTTATAATCGAACGATTACACATAATAGCTTGGTATAAGACCTGGCATGTAACTATAGGAAACGTACTTGAAGTGAATACATAGAAACCCTCTGCTCTGTCTTGGTAGCTTTGATTCACATTGATATCACTAACAATGAGATATCAGACTTAAGATCTATCTCGAACATGTGTTACATAAATTTCTATTCTTTAAACCTGTCTGCATAAAACAAGCAATTCCATATCAAGTACTTAGGCTACAGTAGGTTTTCAACATCGTGGTGCATCCCGGGAACCATAAAATCGATTAAAACGACGGCAGGGAACAGGCGTTGAAGCATAACGTTCAATTAATAGACGGCGTGCGTAGGCTGGGATTGGTCGTAAAACGAAACGACGTACCCTTATCAAACGTCAAACGTCGAGAAGTTCCGTAGATCCGTCGTTTCGACGTCTTCCTACCTCGAAGGAGGATCGCGTTCGTCCGTCTGCTTCCCGTCGGAAGGACGTGGACGAGAATAATTAACGGGGGTGAGAAGATCTTCTTCCACCCTGGAACATACGTTTAACGATCCCCATTGCCCGGGCTAGAAGTGGCGGCGGCCGTAAACGCGAGGGTTGAAAAAGGATGGGCTCGCGGAAGGGGTGACTTTCGGTGTGGAAACAGCCGGCGGACATCACGTACTCCCATAATTTTTGAGGAAGCAGACAGACAATTTAACGATCACCGTGAACGTCGATAATCTCCAATAGGGGAAGGGAAATTTCAGGTATTCTTCGCCGCTGATCGTTCCTAGCACACAAAGATGTAACTGGGTCCGTCGCTTTATTAAATTTGTCGCACGTCTCTGTCGATTCATTGCGGTCATTAGCGCGAATACTGTTCCCGAATAAAACGTTCAAATATGCTCCAGCGAAATTGGATATCTCGATATATTTAGCTTCGAAAGTTCAATTCCAGACAATCGTAGATACTCTGCAGCCTTTCTTTTTAATTGAAACATTGTAGGATCGATGTAATTAGATTGATTAAAAAGCGGTACCTAGTATATAGATGGGCTTATGTCTGGCCTCATGTAAGTGGAATTTTTAGCGTTTCTGAGGTCGTTACTGTATTTTGGACTATGGCAACGTGTAGTTGATGAAATTCTACGTAAAATAGACCCATTTTGAAGTTCCTAGCGTTTTTGTTTTCAACCAGAATCCGACTAATCTGCAAAGACTGATGTCACACAGTTGGGTGGACTCATTCTTGTCCCCATAAAAGTGGGATTTATGGGGTTCCTGAAACTGCTACGCCATTTTGTCATAGCCGATCTTATAGCTGATGAAATTCCACGCCAGACAGGCCCTTTTTGAAGTTCATAGCGTTATTTGTTACAGCAAGAATTCAACTAATCAGCCAAGTCTTTTATGTCACTCAATTGGGTGGTTTCACACGTATCCCCATAAACCTGGAATTTTTGGCATTCCCGAGGATGCTACACTATTTTAACCTATTCTAACGTATAGCTGATGAAATTCTAGGTTAGACAAGTATATTTTAAAGTACGAATCAGCTTCTGTTTCAATAGTAATACAACTTGCATGCGAGGTCTCTGAAATCATCAATCGAACTGACGTCAGTCGCAGCTGCTCTGGCTAACACTGGCTACTTTTGCCGTCATTTTCATCGCGACTACATTTGTCGCCGTTTGAGATATTAACAACGGTAACATGAATATAACATCCACGGTTTGCAGTGTAATGATGAACGCATTACCGCAATCGTTTATGCGGGACTCAACGAATATTTGATACGCGTTGCGTTACAATTCGAATATTAGATCGCCACTACAGCGTCGATGCATCAACGGAAATGTTATTATTCGACTGTTAACAGATTTACCGATTGCACGTTCGTGTCAAACAACGTTTCACGCTGTCCGCTGCAACGATACCCCTGTGTTCCACAGCACCGTTTCGTTACCAAATAATCTTGAAATTACAATCATCCGAAAGCGTATCGCGTGTGACCGACACTCCGCGAAAACCGATGTTTTCGCGGGGCAAAAAGAACATATCGAAATAATATTTTCGCTGAACGACCGGACGATCAATTGCTCGAGCACATCGGCTAGTTAGGTAACCGATTATCTGAGAGTCGATTAATCGAGCTACCGGCGAAATTGCCGTCATTTGTTGGATTCAGGTCGGTCGAGCTTCGTTTTCTATAGCCGGGCTGTATCGCTCGAAAAGCAGCTCGACGCGATGTAAGAGAATCCGAGAAACGGGGGCCGAAGCCGGCACGCTGAATGGCCCACAGAATTTTCGACGAAATTCCGGCGATGCTGAACGGACGGCGTTTCGGTTTCAGGTATCCTGGATACGGAAAAGGGATTTGCACATACTCACCTCGTCGATCTCCGCGTACACGGGAGACGAAAGATTTTCCGTGAAACATCCGGAGGCATCCGACGAATGGACGCTGAAGATCGATTACGTTCAGCAACGAGACGCCGGGGTCTACGAATGCCAGGTGAACACCGAGCCGAAAATGAATTTGGCCTACGTGCTGAGAGTCGAAGGTAAACACCACCCTTTGTTTCTATTGTTAATTCCAGCGATCAACCCTCTCGAGATGAGAAACTCGTCCCTACTTTTTTAATTTTCTTGGGGCATTTTAAAAACTAGATACTCATTGACAAATGTTCGCACTATTTGAGTGATAATAATAATAATATATTCTAGAAATGAAGACGCGGCCTTCTAGTTGTAGTCAATTTTGTATTACATTTTCATCATGGTACTGAAATATAAACTACATGCACTCTAACTGTTCTATTACCCTTGAGACTCAGCATACACCCACAAACTTTGCGATAATCTTCAACCTGACCTTACATACTCTCTGACGTCAAACACGTTCCCTCCTCTTCTGAATCTCTCTTCTAACACAAAATTCAGGTCAATCTCAGACCGAACGTCGCGAAAGGGTTGATCAGCTATTCCGAAGAGCTCCCTGAAGACCTCTGTAACCGCTGTACATATCCTGCGTACCTGAGATAGATGAGAGAGTACCATCAGAACGCTTGTCGCGTGTCTACCACCTGATCGATCAGGAAAGACACCCCCGGTCCCCTGAACTACGCACCAGCATGAGAAAAAAAATGACTGACGCTTTCCGCTTGCATGCCTGTCACCGTGAAACGTACAATCATCGAGAGATCGGTTTTCATTCAGCCCTCGATTCTACTTGGAAAATCGTTCGATTTCGTCGCCACGACGTACGCCGTATCGCGCGGAATTAATTCGCCTAATTGATTGTCTCCTGTCGGTTGGAACCGTGACAACACTTCAGGTTACTACAACGCGACGTTATCGGTTCGATTAAAAGTCCTCGTGAATTATCGAGCATCCTTCTTGTACACATTAAGCATGATCGACCCGATGTCACCGTCGAAGGGGTAATTAACGGGCAACCAGATTATTTCCTCAGTGTGTTTTCTCGCGATACTTCCTCTCGGTTCGTTTCCACGTCGATCATTATCCGTTTTTTTTATTCGACTGCGAGCACGTAATATTCGATGCACGCTAACGAGTCCCTATTATTCGGTGGCTTAAATATTGGTCGATACTAATGATGACGTTTCATCGTAATTAATAACGCGGTCGGTCAGCGCCGATAATAACAATGTATACACGGTGTTCGAGTTTCAATGAATAATTTCGTACGTTTCCCTGATTACGCTGAACCGAAGAAACTGTTTGATGCTGGGCTTGATGTATGGGTATTGACAATGTCGTTTCGAGATCATTAAGTACTCATCTGTGGGGTATTTCATCTTACGTCCTAATCGTAGCGAGTTTTAGTTTCTAGAAATTTGTGTATCATTGCTTTCATAAAGGGTGCTCAGAATGGTAGACCAGGGCACTGCTACAAACCTAACCTAAATGATTATCATGTACCTCAGTAGAAGATTCAAAATTTCATATTATTAATTCTTCTATTCTTTCTATTCATCAGATTTGAATAATTTAATGCAATGACAGAATTACTAAAACGTAACATTCACCGTTGTTATAAAACGACATCAAATGGAACATCTGCTGACTATTGTTTCCAAATACTGAATCCAATAAATATTCAACTCCTCTACTCTTCCTTTATTCAAGGTCATTTAAATGTCAACACATGGCTCGGGGTTAAATTTACCCCTATCAGATTCTAATATTGCACTTACTTGGTAACGCAGACTTTTTAAAGGTTTTGTTAACCCTTTAAAAGAATGTCCAATAGAAAATAGACACCCTGTATAGAATTCAACGCGATTAAACACGATGCACACTGGGATAATGCATCGCGTTGAGCTTGCCGGGCTTTCAATAATTCAATCGCGAATCTCATCGATGCGATTTTGCGAAGCCGTTGTGTTCGAGGCTCGAGGAACGTTTCGAGTGATCGACGTTCATTTCAATCCGAGAGGGACTTTTTCTCGTCGATCGAAAGGCTCGCAAGCATCATCGACGATCGCGTAATTAGTCGCGATTCTCGAGTTCGATCTTTGCGCACCGTACGGTGAAACGATCCATCGAAATTCGTTCGTGAAACCTCGCCGTTGTTCATTAATTATGTTCGCAGACTGTGCGTGTACCTGTCCCTATCACGAAGCCGCCGTGCCGGCGCATAACAGTAATTGCTCGTCAGTTGGACGGGATCGATATTTTTGGACGTTGAAAACCCAGATGATACCGTTATGCGCCGACAGAGTATTGAATCTTGAGCAAGTCTCGAACGAATCGCACGGTGATACTAAGTGAGCAGGGGTATCCTAATTTATTAAAAAAAATATTGTGATACATGTTCGTAACCGTAGAAATAATTAGAGAATAATTCAAAATATTCTTTTTATGAGGAAATGTTATTTAAAGTAGAACATTTGTCTGAGGGATGTAGCAGAGAGGAGAGACGTAAATTAGGACAGTCAAGAACGTTCCCCCCACTCTATTACCTTAGCTGTCGATGCTTTTCAAAGGACGCTACGGTATGATTTGCGTTTCTTTCCTGTGTCTATTAGGTTTTATTATTTGAAGATGTCTGTGTACTTCATAGTATTTGGTAAGGATATTAGGAGTGCAGGAAGAGACAAGGTACTTCCTGTGTCTTATGTACTCATGCCAGAAGCTTCGGGAGATGCATCCTTGACTGGTTCAATACGCATGCCTCTACGCTAATTAATTAAACAACTGAATGCTCAAGACTGCTATATGGACTATTCTGGGTGGTCAAACGTAATGAATAGTGGGGCAGTAGAAGGGTGAATGAAGACACGAATATACTATGGCCGTTCAGTTTCTATACATTAATCTATGCTTCAATGAAACGCATTCGTGTAAGTCCTAGCTCTAACACTAACAACGTATAAATACAGACAAAAATATAGAAGAGGCCTACAAGTTCCTTCGTTTCAAAGTAACTTAACTCATGAGAAACATTTCTAAGGTGAGTTCAGGATTTAACACGTTGAATGCCGTGGCGGTCACCAGTGACCGACACCTCAAATTTAATTTAATTAAATAATTATTGATTGTCGCAAAATTCTGAGCAAACTTCATACTGAAACAATAATGTAGGAACCGAAGAACACGACTGAGTACTCAAACCTTTTTTGCCTTTACGATTTATATAAAAACTAGTAAATTATATTGTGTCTGATCAGGTATGGCCGTTTTCTCTCTGGCGTTCAACGTGTTAAAACCAATCATATAAATTCACATAAATGCATGATCTCATCTAACGTCCAAGTTATATTCGAAGAACTTCCGTATCACCCCAATCTCCATACATCGGTCACCCAGAGAATCGTCCTCTACTCGAGGTCTAAAATTTACTTCGACGATTTTCAATCCCCTTCTAATTAACCCTCTGCGAATCTTACGATCCACCCGCATCAAATTGCCCGCGCGAGCTCGTAAAACCTTGAAGAGACCAAGTTTTTCCCTGCGAATTCTCGTCGTCCAGAAAAGATAAATGCACGTAGCCTCGGAAGGAGCCGCGAAGCTGTTATCGCGATAGTGGGTCCCGAAGCAGGAGACAAGAAATGGGGCCACGAACACCATGAATGAACAGCAGTGTTCACGTGCACACGGCGTATGTAGATCGGGCACGGCGAAGCTCACGTAACGGCCGTATCACGGTGCTTTCGGTGGCAGTTCAATCCAAGCCGGCCCACCCACGAAACACTAGATCTCTCGGCGAAATCGATTAACTCGATATCTTTTCTGTCCTCCCATTCCAGAAAGTGCCCCTGTCCCCGCCACCACCACACCGAACGCCATTCACCGGACGTTCAACTCAGGTTAGAATCACGCAACAACAGACTCCTTTTCCAAGCTGTTGAACGTGCTGCTAGACATTTTATTGTCGCGTCTATGTGCCTGCGTACGTGTAGTCTCTCAGCAATTCCGGCTGCTTCTGTGTGTATGTGCGCCTACCGTTCGTAAGTTCAACCCCTTCAGACCTGACGCTTCTACAGGCATCATGTGCCAGATACTGCGATAGACTATGATCTGATACTTCGGGGTTTTTTTATGTAGTTTTATGGAACAGGCTCATGTGAAATTTCTGGAGATGGAGTTGGGGGTTATTCTTTGTGGGTTCATGGTGTTGAAAGAGCTGAGCAGAGGAGCAACACATGAAAGAAACCTGTGTATTAGGCGTGTTTCATGCTACAGAATATATTTAATGAGCACTGTAACGACTTTATTGATGTTTGATGATAAATTACATTTATTCAAAGTCAGTTCATGTCTACTGAATATAAAAGAAGAAATTGTAAAAGAATTCAGGAGTCCATAAGTAACATTCATTAAAGTACCAAGGAAGCTGAATTGCAATAGTCACACCTGAAACATAAAAACTGTCGCCTACTATCTCAACTCCATGTTAAATATTTCAAGAATAAATCATTTACTGTAAAGAGTCTCGAATAAATTCAAAAACCATCCAACGAAAAGTTTGTATAAACGAGTTCAGTCCTATTGAAGCTTCAATATTTAAGTACAATTAAAAGCACTGCAAACTCGCAGAGCAAAGGAGAGATAAATCCAACGTTGTCAACAGATCATTTTGCTCGTAATTCCAGATATTCCTTGCGTTTTCATGGATGAAACTTACGGACGGTTAGCGTGTGGGTGTGTCTGTGGGTGTCCGTGTGTGTGTTCTCGCGTGTACGTGTCTATCGGTCGGATGGAGTGTCTCTGTGGCAGCTCGTGCTCTATCAGTGCATGCACGTCCTCCCCGTTTAGCGTTAATTAATGCAACCCCCGGATGGTTTTGTTTTACGAGGGCAGATCGAGCTGACTTTAGCGGGAGAGATCTATTTCGCTGATCGTCGCACGCTGTGAACTGGGACGACGTTTCTACGCAGTGACCCACGTTTCCTAATTGCCTCGAGATTATGCCGGTAATTAGCAAGAACTTTCGCGAGGATATAGAGCCGGCGTTTTGCGGACACGGTTGGCTTCCGGCTTTGATCGATCTGCCCTCGATTAGACGCTCGAAACTATGCTTTGCCGTGCTTGGCTGCTTTCGAAGCTTTCAATTCGCTTATCTAGAATTTGCTGATTTCTATCTTCCGCTAAACAGCGTGTCCAGAGTGTAATTTATTTGCAGAAATCTTTCTGTTGTCTGTGCTTCGAGAATTTGGCATTCAGAATGTGTTCTACGCTTTTACCGATCGCTGTGCACATTCTAAATATACTATTATGCAGTGACTAGAGGAC
This sequence comes from Macropis europaea, assembly GCA_916610135.2. Lineage (NCBI taxonomy): Eukaryota > Metazoa > Arthropoda > Insecta > Hymenoptera > Melittidae > Macropis > Macropis europaea. The sequence continues at coordinate 30,749,489 of OU744344.1, forward strand.
TGATGTGTTAGAATATAAGTTGCTCCCCGAGTTCGTGATAATATTCCCCGGTGCAAAGAGGTCGAGCGCGAATAAAATTCATTTAGCGAATTTCGCCTGGCCGTCGCAATTAAAATATTCGCGGTAACAACGTAAGTTTAGACGACCGTTGTTCTTCGTGCTCTGCTGGTTCGTTTTTTTTATTTCTCTCTTTTTTTCGGTCGGTTTTGTTTTCCGTGGACTCCAACTTCGAAGTTCCATTAAAACTTCAGGCAAATTCGTTTCGAATGTTAGTCACGAGCAGAGGCACGGAGTTCGCGGATACTCGACGCCGGCATTTGCATACAGTGTTACACACACCGAATTTAAGTTCACTCGCCACAATTTCCGCCGCCGGATCTCATAATTCGCGGCATTAATAACACGCCACATTTCGTCGATATTCCGCTCCCGTGGGCCCGTCCGTATCGATTCGATGAGCGCGGCCTTTCGAAATTTCATGAATTAACCACGATTTTTTAAACACGTCGTTCCTTTTCAAAATTAGTTATTCAACCGGAGGTCTCGTTCTGTTCGATATACACTCATGAATTTAAATTTCGTTCCCAAAAAAGGCGAGTACGATTTATAAAAATTATGATAATTCAGTGGTTGAGTTAATAAGCAGTTCAACGTTGTTTGTGTCAGTATGTATGTACAGAGGTATCCAACCATCCCTTAAAAATTAGAAGAGGGCCCTAATACATGAATAGGTATAAAAATCGCATGTGCTTTAAATACAGACAGCTTTAATGGTTCGTGCGGCAGTGAAAAATTCCGTGCCTAGCCAGACACGCGAAAATGGGTTCCTATAAATATTTTGAATGTCAAGAATAGACACATCTAATTATTTCATGGTACATTTTTTAGACTGTAATGTCACTGTGATATGAATATTATTCAAAATGTACTAATTGTAAAAGTTACGAATAAGTTTATTCAATTCAAATTTATTCCTTTTTATTAATATATGAAACCTCTTTAAATATACTTTATATTTATATCTCTTGAGTAATTTGAAGATTGTGGATAGTGTTCAAATCTAATTGTCAATCTTTAAAATTGTTCTTGCTAACCCTCTGCGCGTGTAGTACTGACATTGAAACCAGAGTATATTTTTTATGAATAGTACTCTGCTGTTCTAAACGAATCTCAAATTCATGAGTACATGTTGAATTTGAAATCAATTATGTTCCAACATACAATTCCTTGCATATCGCCCACGTTCATAATGCTGGAATAATTCAACAATTTTCATTCATATAAAAATAGCAAAACATTCAATCAGGGGCCACTATAACTTATCGAGAGATCAGAAAATATGGATGATAGAGTCTATTATCGAGAATCTCATGGATGAAAGGGTTAGGGGAGCTGAAAGATTCATGAGGCAGTGGTCACCATGAATTGTGCCGCGCGAATAAACGAAATTTAAGTGGGTCCGGGTGCAGAATATTTAATGGGCCGATTTCCAATGTGTGTTTCAGCCGCTTTAGCAAAGATCCTGGGTCCTGAAGACGTGTACGTGAAGAAGGGTAGCACGATAAGCCTCACGTGCACCGTTAATGTGCAAAGTACACCGCCCAGCAGCGTTTCGTGGCGTCACGGAGGAGCTCTGGTGGATTTCGACAGTCCCAGGTACAAGCCACGAGAATCAAGTTCTCGAGTTCACTCCATGAATGCTCCCTTCTCTCTTTGCACACCCACACCACCCCTATTTTCGCACTCCGGACCTAAACAGTTACTTCCGTTCGATTGGCTACGTTACGATTATCGCTGCACCGTTCGCATCAGAAATTAACCCGATTACACGAACATTTATAGTTTCGGTCAATGAAGTGTAACTGGAACGTTTTGGCTCTGGCGTACTTCAGAGATGAACAATTTTTAACGTACTGCGTACAATACTGTGTTTTGAATTTTTTGGGGTGAATTGTAGAAAGCAAATGCGGCGAAGTAAATGGAATCTTAATTATTAGTTGTTGAGTGCATACGTTCATAATTCATGTTGATGACTTTTATGATTATAGTTAATCCAAGGTACCCTGACTACCTTAAATGAAATTTAAAATTTTAATATGACACTAGACAGTGTGTTCGCAAAGGGTTGTACGAAACTTTAGAAGCATACAGTACTCCCGAAGGGAAATGAAAACTGTTTAATTAATGGGCATCCTAAAACTGACCCCATAAGGGGTAATAAGTATTTCATTTTACGAGTACAACCTCTCTTAAATACCCTGTACACAACATGAATTATTCGAAATAACTTTTTTATATATTTTAATCTACCTCTACCTATGTATGGCCCCGTACCATTTGATACAAGCTCGGCACCACTCTAACATTCATGAACCGTGTGCGTATTTATAGTATGCGTCCACACACTGGAAGCGCTAAACAATATCATGAAAGCGTAGTTTCTGAACACAATTCACACGAAAGTTTGTCTTTTCATGGACAGATAAATATTCAATCCTGTTGAAATAGAAACGCATCGCTGTATAAATGGTACGCGGTGGAGAACGTGTGCAGCGAAGCGTGGCGTTGAAAGTTCGCGCGACGCGTTCAAGACCTTAGTAACTAGTAGCAAAGTAACAAACGTGTGGAGTGAATAGTATCCAAGTATCTTTGATAATTCAGCGTTCACCGCAGGGGTGGGGTTTCCTTGGAGACCGAGAAGACGGAAAGCGGTACCACGAGCAGACTCCTGGTGACACAAGTCAAATTGACCGACAGCGGAAATTACACCTGCGTCCCCACGAACGCGAATCCAGCCAGCGTAATGGTCCACGTGCTGAATGGTAAGTGCCCCTTTTTATTCCCTGAATTCTCATCCGATCTCCCGTTTTTTTCCTCCCTCCCTTCTGTTTGCCTCCGTCAGTGTCTCTTTGTCTCACCGGGTTAACTTAATTTCTCGTTGATCCTGCGACGACGATTAGTCTTGTGCCCGGACGTAGCTGCGCCGTGACACACAACTTTCTTAATATTGATCCGCACTTCTCTTGTCACACCATTTATGTCTCACCAGGAAGCCCGTCGAGACTCTGTGTCTTTCATTACTGACAGAAGATTGTGATTTTGTCGGCCATGAATGACGAAGATCGAGCAATTCGATGGAGACTTTTTTAAACATTGAGTGGTAGTGTTAAATCGAATTTCAAACTATTTCAGGCACACTGAGACGACACCAAGCTATGCCAGACAGTCTCAAACGTTCTGGGATGATTTCAGAAAGTCTCAGACGATCTCAGAAGATGTTAGACTGTCTCATAGGATTTCAAACAATTATAAATACTCATAAACTCTCTGTAACAATTTCAGACGTTGTCAAACGTTCTCAACAAATTTCAGACGGTCTCAAAGGATTGAAAATAATTGTCAGAAGCACTCATACATCCTCCAATAATTTCAGATACTCTTAAACGATTCTGAACAATGGCAGACATTCTCAAACATTCTTACTAAATTTCAGACAGTTTCAAATGATCTCTGTTCCAAACCAATCTTTAATGATGCCTACAAACTATATCCACGTGTAAACGTTTATAGCCACCTGGTCCTAATTTAAAACGCCATCAGACTCGTAACAAATGCAAATTCGAATTATTGACAGACATTTCTATTGTGTTCAGACAAAATAGCAGACCCAAGGGAGTCCAGGAAGAGTAAATCGTCGTGTTGAACAGACTGACTGACATGTTCGCGGTACTTTCTCGGGAAGTGCGTGAGCACCGGGGTTTCCGATTGATTGACAGCATCGGATTGGTGAAGTTGCCTTGCGCAAGATATTGCACGCGTTATCACGAGTGTTGCTGGCTGACAATAGATCAAAAGCAAAGTGTGCGTGCGAGAGCTCGAGGGCCGAGTACTTGCCACGGCCCCAATATACGAGCCTGTCAAACTTTATGACGAGGGATTTCGATGCTTGATGAATGAACCACGCCGTCCCTTTTCCTTGTTCCGCGTCGGGGACGACCATCGAACTTGCATCTCACGACACGGACAGCCATTGTTGGGAAATTTGTCGAACAATCGCGGTTCCGAAGGGACGGCGATACGTCTCCCGTGTCCAACCGGAGTGGACAATCATGGCCGCCTCTCGTGACGTGCCGAAGTGTCATCGAGCAACGATACAATTTCTGCGGAATCCTTTTGTCGAAGATATTGTCACTTCTCATGGATTCCTGACGCGGATGTTTATTAACCGACGTGTTTTATCTTGAACATTTGAGGATATTCAATTTGTTGTAGATCTACATCCTGCCACGATTTTGGACCCTAGAATTGCATTAGTGTTCCTTCTTCTAATGTCTCAGTTTGACGTCAATTTGTTGTTTGGTTTGAACTTCAGCTGCGTTTGACCAAGATCTTGTTTGAAATTGTTGCCGATTAGATTGGGACTTCGTCTCAGTTTGGTCCTCTGTAATGAAGTTTAGATTTAGGTTTCTTTGAGTTTGTCTATGTTTTGTTCAGGTTAGTACAAGTTACATTGGGCCGTCATTTGGGTTTGTCTAGGTTTGCTCGAAGTATGATTTGCTTTAATGATGTTGAGACTTGGGTTTCTCTAAGTTTTGTTGAAGTTTCGTCAGGAATTGATGTAGAGGAGCTATGCATTCTGTGAACCAATTTCTGTTCCTAAAGTCTACAAAAGCTCTAAAACTTAGTTATCAAATTTAAATTCTCGCGGGAGCTCTGACGTTGAATCATGGGAATCAATGTGTTCCACCGCAAACATGTAGCCGTGCAGCTCGTTCGAGAATCGATTAAACCCTCGTACGTTCTAATTCCTTGAGCTATCCTTTTTCCAGCTTTTCCAAACTGCGAAAGCAGAGTGTGTTGAACGTACGTGGTGGAGTGCGTCGGATCGAACGGAATTACGTTAAAGCATTCGCGATTTACCGTAAGATGCTTGCTGATTTTTCCGTGGAGCGATTTCCAGCTCTTAAATGCATTTGCTCGAGACGTTTATGGCGGGAGCGTGTGCATGACGTAGCCCGCGAAAACGTTTGAACGATTCCCTGTATATCGAGGAAAAAGGGGAACACGTTTAAAAACCTTCTATATCGAGCCCCACACGTATTCAAGGAAACGGGATATAGATTTAAAATAGATACCGGCGAGTAGTAGAGTATGAAAATAAATCGACGGAGATAAAATTTTCCTGGCTCCACGCTCGAATAAAACATGGCCCAATAAACGCGAGAGGAGCTCTCTTTTCTAGAAGCGTCTCTTCTCTCAAAGAAATTTCTAGCGGAGTTTCGAATCTTCTCAAATTATTCGTGATTCAATTTTTGGTAAGGACGATTTAGATAAATTAACTAAAACTGAAAGAGGTGATCGTTCAGTTTTCGCGATTTGAACCAGAAAATACCTCCAGTCTGCAAATTTGAAATGATTGGATCAATTTTGTTTAGTAAGGCAGTAATGAAACTACGTTTACTAAAGGTTTGTAATGGTTTGATGATCATTTCTATTCAACTGCAGGTGCATCTGGGTTTAAGCTACATTAGGTCGGGTTAGATTAGGATATGCAAACAGCGTCACCAAGTAGAAAGCATCGGTTCTCGTTTGATCATCGAAGTTAAACTGCGTTGGGTACGTACAGCGCTTACATGAGTGGCCATTTTGAAAGCTGTCGTGTGCTGTTGGCAATTGCTGAGTCGTTTCAGATAAATACGTAAAACTGTAGAATTACAATAATCGGTGTTGACCACATAAAAAGTGTTTGGATCTGGTACGGGTTAACATTGAGGTTGGTCTTGGTTTGGTCCACATTTGATGTCGGTTGTCCTAAGTTTTTCTGAGTTCAGTGTAAATTAAATTAAGATTTAATTTTTCATTTAGTTTCGATTTCGTTGTAGTCAACACACTTCAGCGATCTTTACACTGATCGCCATAAATCGATCAGACTGTCTCAAGGAGCATCGCACACTTCGACAGGAGGCTCCGAAATCCTCGAGTAGCATTCTGAAAACGCGTGTCGCGATTCGGATGAAAATTAACGCAGCACAGTTCGTCTGCATAATTAATTTACAATCGGACGGCACGCAGAAGAGCCAGGGAGCGAGCTCGCGGTCCGCCATCGACGTTATTTCAAACACAGCTGATTACTCTGCAAAATTGACCGCAAATTTCAATTATTTCGCGATAAACCCATACGCAACGCGGGATTATCCGTTCCGGCGCGCACTATCTGCGCATTAACGCAATTACGTGGGCCCGATGGAGTGCGGGACCAACGACGAACGGCGTCGTTTTTCGACCGAACGACCCTAACCGAGCCTAGTATCCACGCCACCCCTTCACCAATGAGGTTTTCCATTGGCTCGTAAATCGAGCGACGCGAGAAGCAACCGCGACTCGCCTAACCCCGTTCAACCATCGCCATGATTATCTTTATCACGCCGTGCTCATCCGATACACCGTTCAGCATTTGTCTGGATCTATGAAATGTATGTATGGAAATCGTTGCACCGGGATAGCTTCAGATTAACGCCGGTTCATCGGTTTCCCCATGGCGTCCATCCTTTCTACGGCTATACACCTGCCTACCTAACTCCCTCGTCGACGTTTCTCATGGTTATTTCGATAATGAAAGGAACACTGTTGCGAATAGCAGGATTTCTGCCCTGAAAAGTATCTATAGGTTTTTATATTTGCATATGTACTTTAGTCGCAATATCCTGTTGAATACACTTTCAAAAACTTTCTCATCCGTTTGTTTACTCAAGAGCGCAATGGCGTTTCCGTTTTTCTCATGACACTGTACCTCTGGAAACATTATAACTAATGGGAAACACACGAAAGATTTAATATTTATACAATTCTTTTATCCACTCTGCATGCATCTGACAATAAACGAGTTGACATTGTGCGATATTTACCAGAATTCTGAGAGTTTTAGTGCAAGCTACACTAATTTACGCTGAGAATACAATTCCTTCTGTCTTCCTGTCCATCCTGTATATCACGCTGATAAATCATAATTTTTAGCCCTTTGAACTCCTCTGTCGAGTGTGACTCGACATCGATTTTATTCACAGGTACTCCTATGTCGAGTTACACTCGATATCTTTAAATTGCCAGTTTAAATACGTATTATATTTCGCAATATTTTTTTTTCCTGGGTAAGCAATATTACATGTATATGACCCTTGTTTGTAACAAAAAAAAAGGTCCTTGAAGTGTTCAGGTACATGATTGTACCTAATTGGTTCCTATCGACCAACTGTCTTTTGAAGTACATTTCAAATAAAACACTTAAAAGAATAAGGAGTTATTGAGAAGAAAATTAAAAAAAGTTGTTTCATCGAACCAAATTTGGAAAATAATAATATTGGTGTACAATGTAAAAGTCCAGACTTCCACCGGAAGTCACACGCTCCGCAATCACGAAAAATCCTTCCACTCGGGAAACGCGAACGAGTTTAGCATATTTTTCGCGAGGCGCGCGGATGAGCGTTAATTCCGTGAATTACTTTAGCAGCGGTGGACGTGGAGTTGGAAAAATGGAAAACCGAATTTTTTTCTCGTTTCAGGCGAGCATCCAGCGGCGATGCAACACGGCGGGAGTTGCGGCGTCACGCCTACGATCCTGCTCGCAACCATAACCTTGTTAATCGCGAATCTGTTGAGGTGAGCAGTGTCCTGGTGAACGGTACGCGGCATGTTTTGAGAACGGACGTGCGTTTTCGTCGTGAACGGGACGGAGGACGCGACGGCGGATCCGCACGGTCCAGCACCGGAAACGGAAGCAGTTGCGGAGGTCGTCGAATCGATCCGCATCGCGGCTGCGTATCTTCGAAATCGACCGGTTAAAGTAGACGAAAATAAAAAGGGACGATGAAAGTGCAGTGGACGATCGCAACGGGCTGTGCAAAAGCGGAAGTGGAGAGATCTACGTCACGTACGTTTTTACCGACATTTTTCCCATAAACTTAATTCCTAATCATTTAGCCGAGCGAGCGTCCGCACGGCGACTCAAGTGAACGGCTCGGAGATTCTCGTGAAATCGGCGACGAAGTGTATGAGCGGCGAGAGACTGAGTCGTGTGAAATTCTCAATAGTCGAATAATCAATATTGAATCGTATCAAGTAGGTAGCTTAAGTTTCTCTGTATATATTACTATTAAAAGGAAGAAAGACGCACCACGGTGAACACGGGGCTCGTTTGTACAGTACAGTGACGCGGAGGAGATGAAAATGACGGAAATCGTCGGATCTGGGCAACGCGTGTACAGAAACTCGTGAAAGGGATGGAGACTTCCGGTTTACGTATTCTATTCTAACTTTCGTTGATTGACGTGTTGATCCGCGAAGCTTCGCTTCGAAATTTGTCCAGATCCGATCGACTATTTCGAAGGTCCGAAATTTAACGATCGACCTTCAAGACTCTGAAAATTTCGTTGCTTTTCAAGATCGACGTGAACGTTACCTTCACTTGTTTTAGAAGAATAATAGATCGATTGAACCTCGATATGTTTCTGTTTGCTCGTCGAAGAGAATCCTGGTTGCTCGATCGACGGAACGAGATCTTTGAAAAATCTTCACTGTTCCCTTATCGTTTAACGTCTAATCAAAAATGCAATCACGCTCGAAATACCTTGTAAGAATTCACAAATCCCGTGGACACGATTTAGATAAGCGTACAAGGATTATGTAAATGTATGTTTAAACGAAATGGAATGATGTTTAAGTGATTCGACGAAAACTTCAAAGGCGCATCGACGAACCTGATGTAGTAAGCATGAAATTGAATTGTTAATTTATTAAGTGGCCCGGCAAGTGCGCTTAAGAGGGCGATAATAATAAAACTACAAACGAATCTCTTTTTTTCGATCATTTTCTAGAATATTCACGGATACGAAGTCTCTTTGTCGAGAGTTTGAAAAATTCTTGAAAATCGAGACAGTCCTATGATTAATTGCTATTAATCGATTTTTCGGCAATTGTTTCTCTCGAATCAGCCTCCCTAGATACCTAATTATCGCGTGACCGCGCGATATCGTAAGGATAGTAGTTAACTCAATTAGTAGATTTACTACGATATAATTGTAACGAGTAAACGATATATCATAACAACTAGGTGACTAAGCTGCGACTTACATTTAGGTTTAACAAATAGATTTTTTATAATGTTGTACCATGGTGAACCTAGGATCCGCGGTGTCCAATGAACACCGGAGCACATTCGTACGAATGGAGTGCGGGTTTATAGAAATTATGGTGAAGATGAAAAAAGTATTATTCCTTCTTGTATAGTTTATATACGGTAATTTATGTCGTTGTGAGAGGACAATATTTTGAAGCTGAGAATGTTATTGGAGGCGGAACGACGAAAAGTTGATGAAACTCTACGATCTATGGATTGTGGATGGATCGAGACGGTTTGGATATTGCTCGTGTGATAGTTGAAAGAATTTAGTGAATCGGGATGGACGTTAATCGATCGAACGATGTTTTGGTGAGATGTTATCGATGAAATTTCAATTGAATTTTAATATATCACATAATTGTTTCATTTTTCGGGGGACGTTTTAAGTCTCGTTTCTTTGGAAACGTTCGGTTCAGTCGGGATAGTCACGCAGAAGTTCGTGCGCGCGAACCTTTCGAGATATCGATGAAAGGGTGCTCGAGAACCGCGCCGAATGAAACTGGTCAAACAGAAAAATATCGAGAGGAGACTCGTTACACGTAATTTGTCAGCTAGGTAATCGATTAATCCGCGATTAATTACGGAATGTTGCACATTTATAGTTAAGCCTAGATCGCATTGTACATAAAATTCATAATCGATAATGTATCATGTTGTAGAGGAACGTCAGCATGAATCAAAGTGACACGAGGTAAGGCGAGTACGAAATATTATACTGTAAAAATATTCATCGACGTGAATACTGTTTCAATAAATGTAATGATGATATATATTACGAGTACACGTTCGTTCCTCCCGTATCGACATGTATTTATTTTTTTTTATTTGTTTCTCGGCCTACAAATTAATCAGTTCGACCACCAGGCGCTTTGAAAAGTTTCATATATTTTATTCAATTAATAAATTAGAATTAACTAAACCACAGAAACCAATTATTTTTTTCGCATCTTATTAAGTATATACACTTCATTTGCTACAGAAATTTACTCTCGATTGATTTCAAAAATGAAAATCTATCTGAATTAATTAAATTACTTTCGATCATAAATCATTAAAATGAAATTCTCTCGCAATGAAATATTTTTTAAAGTACATTTTACCAATTTCTGACAATAATGTAGGAAGGACTTCAACATTTTTAGCCAGATTTTCGCAACGATGGGTAGTTCGCGGAAATCGACGCCACTGATTGCGAAAAAAAAGGCGAGCAGGTGATCGATGGAGGGCGCAGCCTAAAAATTCCATCGATACTGCGCGGGCCCTTGAATTTCGATCGAATGATTTATCATAGTCGGCGACACACAGCGACCGCAAGAAATATCGCTTAATCTTGCAAATGTCATATTCTCCTCGGAGCATTTTCAGATTCAATCTCTCAAGCATCGTCGTTTCGTCAGCGTGCTCCGAAGGAGGGAGTCGGGGGTGAGAAAAAAAGACAACAGCCAGATAATACGCTTACGACAAAGCACCATTACGTCATATTTCCCCAGACGCCGAAGTAATCAATTTCGCCGGTCGCCGAAAAACAATCGACCCGCCTCCGAGTGTCTCGACGTTATCCGTACGGCGCTCAGGTATTCCAGGATTCGATACAATCGCGATCCTGTCCCATCGACAGAACAAAAAAAAACGAAGGAATTGGAGACGTGAGACATTTCGAGCCTCCGCCGAAAGTTTTTCTATACCTCGGAGCTTTTTCACCCCTTCGATTTCTGTTGCCAGCCTCCCTTGCGCGCACCACCCTCTTTTATTTTCTTTTTATATTCTGCCGCTGGGGTGATGCCGCTTGGAATTTTTAGGCGGGTGGAGAGACAGCTTCTGGATTAATCGTACAGCTTAATGGATTGGTTTCAGCTGAAGATTGGAAGATCTGTGTTCGAATCTTGGCGGGAAAATGAAATTCGTCTGTGACTGGCAAGGAGAAAATTTATTCTCTTACTTTCATGCTTAGTTTATGTAGTATTTTATGCTTTGAGTACGGCGAAGAGTTGCAAGTATTGTATTCCAAGCTTGAGAATAATTTATGAAATTCATGAAGTGAGTTAAAGTCACACAAAGTTTCGCATCAAAGTCAGAGATTTGCTATGGAATACTCTGCTCTCTCGAATAAGCTCTAAATGCTACCACTTTTCTGTTCTCTCATAGTTAATCTTACACTGTGTGATTACGTGTGTATTTGTTTCACCTTCAGTACAGGTTCAATATAAATTACAAGTACGCTCTGTTTCTGACAATGCGATCTACCATGCACGTGTCCTACTGGGCATACAAGAAAATGAGCTTGACAGTTCTAATTTCTGTTCCAGACCTTCCAAAGTCGTAATTAAATCCAAAAACCTAAAGACCTCCCTTCTTTGTTGCTTTGAGGTACGTTTCAATGACTTCTGCTCACCGAGCGTTCTACGCAGGACGATTTCGGAAAAAAATACCGGCGCCTCGAAAAATCGTTGGACAGCCGTTCGTTCATTAATTGCGACAGCGGCGAAACTCTGGAAACAGTCGTGTCCGAAAGCTTATCCGGGTCGTTCGTTTTCCATTCGAGCGTGAACACGTGGACGTGGCTGGTAATTTTCACGCGTGCAACTGCGCCACGTCCACGGAGACAGAGAGAAAGAACGAAACCAATGAATAGAAGAGGGGGGGAGAGCGAGAGAAATTGCTGGACACGCGTGGGAGGATCAATTTTACATATCTGACCCCTCCAACCCCCGAAATACGGTTCGGGGAATATATTGCCTCTAGTCGTGTGTTCGCTGTCGTCTTTTAATAGTTCGACGGTTGAACGACTTTTTTTTCGAACATGCTCGTTTCCAACGATTTTTCCACCGCTAATCTCTCGAGATTGCGTGCGAGCGATGGACAAACTATCGAACTATCGAAGCCCTGTGATTGAAAATCCGCGTACACACTTACATGGCGCGATCGTTACAATGAAGACTGTTCTAGGTCTATTTAAAGCTTCGAATGTACAAGGTGTTGTCAAGGTACAGGAGCCATATTGTTAATGAATACATACAGGGTGCCTCGTTTCAATTTATAATTGCTTATACTTCGTTTCGAATCCCTGGCTTATTGTCCGCCTCGCGCCTTGTACGGGAACAGTTTGATTTCTGCTTCGAGAAGTGTCGATACACCTATACCAATGTACCTATCTTACAAAAAATTTCACTCGCTGTAAGATGGTGCACTTCAAATTTTCGTATCTGCAACAGGAACTCCAAAAATTGCAGCTTCATGGCCTCAAATCTGTGTTTACATTTTATCATTCATTATATGAATATAAACAAGGTAATGTACATTAGCAATCTCCAGTCACTGTCATCCATTTAAAAGCGATTCTCATTCAGAACTGTAAGATGTAATAATTTTTTAAATGAATAATATCTACCAGCACTATCCTGCAGACAAAATTTGAACAAACAGAGTATTTGTTCGAACAGGTAGAAATCAAGAGGGCTGGCAAACTTGTCAACTTTAAATTCATCGAGTGTGTGTTTATAAAATAAAAATCGCTGAGTGCATACCGATGGTAAAAGGTTACAGAAACGATTACGGCTGCGACTGGTAAAATATCAACCGTCCATCGAGTTCTGTTTGCCAACACTTTACAGGTTTAATTGTTTTTCGATAGTCGAGAGCAATTTCGGCTTTTCGCGTGCGACCGAAATGGACGAGAGAGAGAGAGAGAGAGAGAGAGAGAGAGAGAGAGAGAGAGAGAGAGAGAGAGAGAGAGAGAGAGAGAGAGAGAGAGAGAGAAAGAGAGAGAGAGCGTTTTGGATCTGGCCATTCGTTAAAGCAAAATTGAATCGCGATGGTCAAGATGGCGTACAGCGTTTCGTTGCTGGCGCGATTCATCGTTTCAGAAAACTGCAACCAGATTTCAAAGCCAGCTTATCATTCAATATTTTTATAAAACGCTTCGTGCCTCCAATTACGAAAAAAGAGATTTAGAGTCGAATTGAATCGACAATATATCGTCCCGTGGTCGCTTTATCGGTGTTTGCACCATTTTAATTCAAGTTTCTGCAAATATGAAGCTCGCTATTGATACCGGAGAGATTATTCGAGAATGGTTAGCAGTTGCAGTAATTTTTGATGAAAATTCCACGGCAGATTGGCCCGGTGGATTGAATTTTTGTCAAAACCGTATCACTTAGCGAAACTCCACCGGTGGCTTTAAATCGGTTGCCGGTTTTCCGTGATCGTTCACGCGCCTGTATCCACCGAATTGGCAACGAGCGTGCCGCGCACGGCTGGCAACGTTCGTTTGTTGCTGTTTATTCGTTACAGGGAAATTGAATCGCGCGTCAACAGAGCAAGATTACAAACAGTTTTTATAGGAAACACAATCCTCCTTGCTCGTTTGCCGGGTAACGAGGCAAATGACGGTGAAAATCGACTGTCATTCACCGCCCGGCGATAGTTCCATTGATCCACCTACACGCTCGTCGAGATCAAAGAAAGGAATTAATTGCATGCATTCCGGTTCACCTGTGACTTTTTCAGGCGCGCTGCGTCGAGATAAACATCCATTCACGAATAATCGTGAATATATAAACGCTGTTGAGTAGTATAACAAGTATAAACGTATATTGTGACAACTGAAATATTTCGGTTTCATTATAAGTGAATCGGTAAGTTGAATGACAGGGTAAGTCCAAAAAAACACATTTTGATCCTGTATCATCAAAGCCATTAATTTTATAGTGCTGTTTCGATTTAAACACGATTATACGAACACAGATGAACATTCATGTATGTCTAACCATGGTTAAACTTTGCTCATTAATTTTTAATAATTAAAATAAAACCATTGGACTTGTACTGTTTTTCAACTTAACCTACGTCTTAGTTAGGAAATTTAAAAAATAACACAATAGTAAAAGAAACATTTATTAACTTACTTTAAACATGAAGTAAAAATTATTTAATGAAAAGTGATTGTTAAACAGATTGTTGGAACAGTACAAGCCCATGACAGGTACTGTTTTTACATTCATTAAACTGAAGGGACTACTGAAACACGAATATAGGGTACTTTTTTGCACTCTTCTTGGTCCCAACATATACCTCTATACATTTTACATTTAGTTTTGAGATTGTTTGAAAATGGATAATTTTGGACATGTACTGTTCTTCAACTCACCGATTCAATTGTATTACAGTGGAACCTCGATTATCCGGATGCGGCCTATCCGAAAATTCTTCTTCTATATTCATTATAAGTTGGAATTATCATTACTGACTTTGTGTACTGTATTTTGTACATCGTATATTTTTATATTCTGAACCAAAAGTATCATTTTTGTGAAAAACATAGTTACATGTAATGTGAGGCATCTTGTTACTGATTACAGTTCGGATAATCGAGGTTCTGCTGTACATCTATTTTAAGAATGTTTCCAATTGTATCACCCTTTCAAACGTGACGATATAAAAGAATTTTATATAAAATAAATTTGTTTATTAAGTTCAAACATACAGCAGACTCTTTGGCTGGAAACATTTGGCAACCACTGTACATTCAGATGTATTTAAAAACATAGTCCGTCGGTGTCTGACCGATAACTTTCACGTTGATTGATATACATTTTGATAAATGCAATCTCGTAACCCATTGGAGGAGTGAACTTATTACTCTGTGCAGAGCAATATCAATCATTATCACAATCATTTCTTCACATTCACTTATTATTTACAATTTCAACCTGCGACGGAATGGAATTCAATATATCTCGAGCGGAACGAGAAGATCGATAACGCGCCGTGCCCGGAGGAGCTCTAAAACGCAATACTCGAAGTTTAAAGTATCCGTTTAAACGACGCTGGGGGTGCGGAATAAAATAACACTAAATTTACGAGGGGCCGTGCATCAACATGCTTTATGATTGTTCGGCTCGTGGATGATAAAGGGTGAGAGCGGAGACTAGGTAGACCAGCGGGAGAAGGCGCCTGGGGGTGTGAGAAGTAGGGGGTTGCAGGGTGAAAATTGGAAAACTGCATTGTCCAGCCGTTCTGTTCCTGCGGGACACATTCGTTAGCGGCATCGTCCACCGGCAATAAATTTCGCGTATCTTCCGCTTTGCCGTCTTTCATTCCTGCTCAAATTAAAGATCAGCTCGTTCCGGCGGCTGCGAGCGGCGGGCGTTCGTGTGTTTCACGAAGACTCTGCGGCGCAGATTCGACAGGATGCCGTGATACACGATCCTCGAACTCCATTCAAGTCTTCTTTTATTTAAAAATCAAATGAAGGCTCCTCGAGGACATTGGAACTTGCAATGAATCGGTGTGCAAGGAAAATTGATGTATGGTAAGATGTGTCACTACATTCTTTCATTTAAATTGGATTTTAGAAAAATATTGGAAAGATACCAAAATGTTATTTTCTTTTACTGTTAGGAACTGCACGGTTACTATTTTCCATTTTAGTCAGCTGACCCCAGTAATTGACGAGACTGAATATACACATAATAATAATATTGGGTTGGTTAATAAGTAATGTCTGATTTTTCCGTAACAGATCGTTTCTGCTGTTTTTGAAACAAAAGACTACTCGTAACCTATAAAACGCATGTATAGTCTAAGAGCTGAGATTTTAACGTGTAATTTAAAAAAAAGTTCCTTATATTTGGTTAAAGTTTTCTAGTATTTATTTTGATTTAAAGATAAACAACGAGAAGATGTATTTTCGTGCAATCATGCTTTATTGTTTTCGCAAAGGTAAAATTGCGGTACAAACAGCAAAAAAGATTCCTGATGCGCATGGCGATGGTGCTGCGAATGAAAGAATGGTGCAAAGATGGTTCAAAAAGTTTCGTGATGGAGATATTAGTCTTACCGATGATAAACGTTCTGGCAGACCTATCGAGATTGATGACGATCAAATACCCAGTCTAATTGAAAATAATCCACATTATACCACACGAGACATTGACAGTGTTAAGAACAACAAATATTTCTGTTTCTTACCGAAAAATCTGACATTACGTATTGGCCAACCCAATAATAATAATAATAATAATAATAATAAATCTGTTCCATATGACAGAGTGGCTCAGTACTGTCTTCACCGCTAATTATTAATCAATCTAAAAACTTTGTTATCTTTACTGATATTGATCATCGAAATGATAGACAGAGGTCCATCAAGCTCGAACTGCGTGGATGAAACGAAAGCGACTAATTGTTGCATTAATTCATTTAATTTTGGTCGAAAACAAGTCCAAGAGAACGTCTCGCATGGATTAATTTAAAAAATACCGTATCTCTCGGCCAGCAGGGGTCCGGAGCAATTTCATGTGAAATCCGGACGCGAAGTTTTCGGAATTTATAAATGAAAATTCGCCGGAAGACCGATCCACCCTTTCCGCCTTGAAATTGGCTGGTGCCCCGAGAATTTTATATTCAGGACATTACTGCGTTGCTGAATTATTTTTCAAGTTCGGACGGGGCCACCGGTGGGTGAAGTAGTCGTTGCGATTCAGCCGGTGCCGGGGGTGGCGACTTGTTTCCGGTCGAGGGCCTTGTCATCCAGTTTCAACCCCCAAACCTCCCGACTACCGTTTCAACCCCTTCCACCCTCACTGCTACACGATCCGCGAAGTTTTTGCCTGACTTCGACAGATTCGCTCCTTAATGCTCGAAACGATATCGGTTGATCGGCATTATAACTCGTTCTACGTGCACGAGCTTGCGAGCCTAATGCTCTTTTTATAGCGAGCTTACGCAAGAGTCTGCTCATCCTCTAATCTACTACTTGAACAATAATTTGTTTCAATTGCTATAATAGTGAAAATAGAGAATCGAGTATGTAAATGTCAGATGACTTAATGAAGCATTAATTTGATACACAATTGATTAATTTAATTTAATTTCTGGTACTTGAATTCTACACTTTGAATTAGATTATAAATTTTGTGCGAGACTTTCAGGCGAACTGTGTGTTTAATATTGTACTCAAAACAATTAGACAATCCAGTTTATGGAGTCCAGTTTGTCACAGAAATTCAGACTCACCCCATACACCAATACTAAACATGAACTTCCATCCATAAGTCTAAAAAAAAATTCTTCAAACAACTACAAATATATTTCATACCAAGATGTCGCGGTGCAAATTAAAAGTGATATCTTCAAGGGTTGACGTTTTCAGATTAAAATATTTCAAGTGGAGCTTTCGCTGGGAATTCAGCGAGGAGTAAACGCGTCCAAGGGCGCGTTAGGATTTTATGGGACGCTGTCGAGTTGACCCGCGTAAATGTCACCCCGTGAAAAGGGTGAGTTGGAGTGTAAAACCCGAGAGAGGACAAGGTTACGTAACGTTCAACACGCGTGTATCGGGGGTTGGCCTGGGATAAAAACAGAGGGTGTAATACATTCGTTTCGGCTCGCCTGACCTAACCGGTGCACCGGCACGATCAAATATTTAATCAGTTCGTCAACCCTTCGCGCGAACCGTGGCCCCGGTTCATTTGTAATCCATAACGCGTCACCGTGCTCGTGAACGCCGAGGATTCCTGAACCGTGAAACGATTTTTCGACCTCCACCTTCAAGCCTTGCCCCTTTAGGTCACTTCTCGAATTTCTTTCGATTTCTCCTCCCGACAAATTTTCTCGAATATTCTCTCGCTCGCTTGTGCACCGAAAATTTGTGATTTCACGCAGGGGCGAATTCGCGTGGAGAAAATTCATCCAAAGTGCAGGATAATTTATTGCGGAAATTTCTGGAGCGAACATTAGACGAATATACTTCCACTAATTTTATTTAGAAATAATATACAAATCTTTTTATCGTTTACTTATTTTTTAATCGGTGAACAGATAAATTCGTTCGTGTGTGAACAAGTGGTCTATAAAAACAATAAATACTACCCTATATTCGACAAAAATTGTGCGCTTCTGTAGACGATTTTAGTGTCTTTAAATATTAACTCTAAAATTACGGACGACAGTTGAGAATAGTGGGTGAATTATTTACAATGGAGGTTCGCGCGAAACGGGTACCGTTCATCGAGTTATGAATGACAAAAGAAATTCGTTCATTAATGCCGTTCGTTCGGCGAGAAGCGGCAGCGAAGGATGCAAGATATCGAATTATTTTCGCGTCCTTTGACAGTGACTCGGCTACTTTAATCCCACTCACTTGAAGTGGCGTTCAAAGAAACGTCTTGGCCGATCGCGCGGAGCGGAAAAGACGTCCGGACGTGTTCACGGGATCGAGCGCGGCGCTGTCGGTCACTTGCTGAATTATTTACGTAAAAAATAAATTTCAACAGCTCGACGACGATCCTTCGCCGTCTCCCGCTCCGTGTATCCGCCGTTTTCTCGATGAATGGCCTTTGAATCCCGTTCTCTCCGGCCGTTTCATAATTTTATAGTAAGATTGCAGCCGGCGTGTTTCCCGTGCGAGCACAAAAGAAGAGACAGCTCAAAGGTGACTTCACGTGAACTAATTAAATCGCTGCATTTTCGTTTGACGGACGGATCAAAAGAATTTCATTCGCGATACAGAAAATTCCTTCGTTACAGGCTCGCTGCTGCGAACGGCTGCTGAAGGCGGTGAATTAAACATTTTATTCTTCACGGTCTCTCGTGAATACATTTTTGTAAAATAGTATTCCTCTGAGGCAATTCAAAAATTAAATTCATATTAAGTGACTATGGTGAAAAATGAATTTTATTCGGAATTAAACAATCATTGACCACAGCAGCCAGTGCCAATTATATGTTAAATTTTCTATAGATAAATTAAAAAATAGATAATCTGTTAACGTGCCTCCACAGTCTCTTTAACCATTTGCGATCGGCACATTTCTCTGGGGACACAAGCAACTAGTCGAAGCAAGTTTATATTTAAAGTTATTTTTGAATATGATTGTATATAAGTGGATATATAGATATTTAAAAAAAGAACAATTATTTTGGGGCAAATATATTTTGTTGCATATTACTTGCAGTGTATAAAAATAAAAAAAAAAATAATTTTTGTAATTTTGCAAAGTACGGTAATAACACATGTACTCACAGAAAAAATTTTAAATGCCGCAACTGTGGCGGCACGCGATCGCAAAGGGTTAAATTAATCAATTAAATTGCTGTGCATGCGCAAAAAAATATTGAAGGCTGAGATGAATCACAGTACCATTCATCTGCCGCGTAAAAATTGGACCAAAACACGGTGACTTTTCACCTTGGGCATCCCCGAACGTCACGTTACCCTCGAACCGATAATAATTCCCGGGTATCTAGCTTAGAATCTAGTTGTCCTTGGTCGAATTTGTAGGTACTTTCCCCTGCGCCCGGAACGTTGGAACACGCGTGAAATACCGTCGGTTTGTGCTGGCCTGCTACTGCAGGAAAGTTTGGCTGTTTCGTGCGAGTATTAGAAACCACGAGAACGGAAGTAGAAGCCCGGGCCACTGGCTGATGTCACATCCGGAAGAGACGTATCCGGCGTCACGTTGCATGGCTTCCGTACGTTCGCCTGAAACAGAAATAAAACTGCTTAGTTTCATGGGCTCCCGTTCGCCAGGGACGGGGTGGTGGCGAAACAATTGTCGATTTATGAACATCCCCGTGTGAGTCACATTGCGATTTCAGCGAGGTCACAGGGGAAAGGAGATGGAATACAGGTGTGTGCGTGTGTGTGTGTGAGAGAGAGTCCGCGAAAGAATAATGAAACCACCGACTCGTAAATCAACGTCTCACGGACAGACTATCGGATTATAGGTTTTTCTGCGTTAAAGGGTTAGCCGGAGAGGAGATGGTCTTCATTAATTACCACGCTCTTTGCCCCCGTAAGACCACACGCCGATAGCTTTTTACGCGAATCGAGGGTAAAAAATAATTGTTTGCGGCTGATCTGTTCAAACAGCCGTGACTTTATATCTCGGTCAGAAATTGAAGTGTCGTTTCATCCCCTTAGTTGACAATGGATTTAACAATACATTCAAGAATTTTAAGAAACGTATTTATTATGAATATATGTGGAAGGTACTGAGAACAATCTTTTATTATTTAGAATAATACGCGTACATTATTTTTTCGATGGGTTAGGTTGACTCTTCTGTTGCTTCATTATTAAAGAAAAGAAGAATTTTTTTATTACAAAACAGATTAAAAGTGGGATTAGTTCAGGAAGAAAGACAGAGAATAAGTAAATACATTTCGTTCGAGTTTTAAATCGGACTGGCTCTGAAATAATATTTAACCATGCAATTCACTGTAGGATCGTAGAATTAAGGTTAAATATTAAATGTCTTGTGCAAACAGCTTCTTACGTATAAACGTTCTAGGAACGATTAAGTAGGATTGCTGAGATCATTTAAATGGATTTGACTAAGAACATAAAATTAATTTTTCTGATAAGGTTCTATCAACACCCCTCTTTTAGAGACTCAAAACCCTTGTGACTACAATCACTCAGAAATCCTAGTAACATTGAATATTAAACATCTTACATAAAATTTAGAATTTTGTAGCCCCGCATAGCTTTCGAATTCCATTTGAAAGACCTTCTGGCACGATTCGATCGTCTGATATTTCATATAAAGGGCTTCAAAACATTTCCACCGCAAGGAAACATCGTTACTGTCATTCAAATTGAATTTCAAAGCAAAGATCTACGGTAGTCCTGCACACAAAGTTTTAACTGTAACAGAGGGTATAGCCGGCTGAGGGTGTCAAATGTGCCCTTAGACCAAATTTGTCTTGCAATGGACCATTCGACAGCTTACCAAAAGAAAATATTTTACACAAATTTTCAATCCTCTATCTCGACAGGGAGGGTAGTAGCAGGGAAAGTTCGGATTATCTGTTTTTGCACTATTTTCTCTATTTAGTCGCAAGCGAAAATTCTGAAAAAAATATAACATATTCTGGATACAGTGGTATATGTTAGGTAATTTTTTCCGATTTTTTCGTTGCACATTCTTGTTGTAAAAAATTGAAAACTATCAAAAAATGTAGAAAATGCAGATTTCTTATTAATGTTTTAAAGACAACACATTTATATTTTTCTGGTAAGAACATCTTATCATTTTCGGTAAGGTGTGCCGTACATAAAAAAGTTAAAAACCGATGTTTTCCAGGTATTTCGCACAGAAAAGTACCTCTCGATGAAATGGAAGACTAATTATTCAAATTCATTTTCCAAGAATATAAATTATCAACAAAATTTCAACGCAATCGCATTTGAGACTTAAATGCAAGCACAATTGACCCCTTTCTGCTTGTTAGTGTGATTCACCAGCAGTGAAACTGTATAAACTTTTAATGGATGTCAAGAAGAGGATCTCATCCGAAAAGCGTCCGGGGATGTTGAATTTCGAGCTGGACGCCAAAGGGAATTTTCAAACGCGCTCCTTGGTGGTTCGGATTCAGTAGCGGTGTAATACGCAATAAAGATGTTACACGTTCAACGCAAATGCAAAGAACGTGCCACCAGCAGATGGCGTCGAACACGTGTAAGCGTACTCAGCTGTGCTTACAAGAAGTCGCTTGACGTTGCCAAAAGCTATTTCATAAGACGTCGTGCCACGTGCGTACGAGCTTCTCGGTTTAACACTCTTGATATTAAATTGCTCGGGGAATATTTCCCACAAAGCCCGTTTCAATCCCGCATTCTCCAGGATGAAAGAAATTTTAAACATTCATAAACTCCTGGCCGCTGGAGAGAGGAAATTATTTTTCAAGTTGTAACAGGGCACGGGGGAATCGATGTTTAAGACTCGAATTATCAGAGTGACAATTGCCAGTGTGTACAATATAATTCATTGTAGAAACAGATATTTCAGATTGAATCATTAATTTCTAACATATGACAGATATTTTTTTTGTAAAAATTGACGTAGTTCGTCTAGGCTATTGGTTTTTCCTGGATATTACAAATTAAGCTTTCTTGGAATCCATAAATGTCGCAGAAGCTCAGAAATAATTTTGACTAAGTAATACAATAACTTAAAAAAGATAAGATTTTAGGGAGGACTCAATACAATATTTAATTAATCTCAGTACCTCAGACTTTCTTAATGCTTATCAATCATCAATTATTAATCATTATCTGTATCAATCACCGCCATGTTAATACAAAGATACCCTCAGAATATATGTTTCATTATTATTATCATAATATTTCAATGCTTTGCCGCGTTGCCTAATAGTAGTCGAATTTATAGATTGCTGTCAATTTTTAACTTACTCTATCAGCGGCCACCCTCTGCCGCCATCATTACAAATATGTCCCCCCGACTTTCCACCAGTTCATCGAGAAAATCGATTCGCCTGAAACGTCAAGTCATCAGGAGATTTCCCGACGAGAAAGTCGTTTAATTGGTACTGCGTGCGATTCGATTTCTCGAAAGAAACTCCAGAGGATTTCTGCTGCGTTCGAGCAGGGGTTGAAAGGTGACAGAAACTTCCAGTACTTATAAGTAAGGTAGAACATAGCATGTTTCAAGGGAGCTGTCGATGCTGGAAGCCGGTTAAAACTCGTTAACGAGGTAAAGTGCTTCGAAACCTCGTATTGGCTGTTCAAGGCCGGAGCTTTCGTCTTTCGCGGTGCTTTACGGCCACCAACACGAACGGAATCCTGATTTTTCAGAAGGACCCGCCGCGGAACGGCTACTTTATTTTCTGAAATTACTCCTTTAACGATTTCCACGCAGATTACACAGCCACGGTCCCCTAATGGCAGAAATACGAGCACTTCTCACGGTGGGTAACGGCCCTGCGTCAGTCTATGTACATTAGAAACTACTAAATTTCTTCTTTCTTCCCGTAGTTTCTCCTTTCGGCCCTTTGAAACAGGCTGCACATCGATTGCAACCGATCCACTGACTCGTTCGCCGTGCAATTGCAGCGGATTCCACGGTAATTATGCTCCTCATATTCTGCAGAGATTAAAACGTTCAACTTTTCCGCGCTTTGTTACTTCAGGATCTTTAAATTGCGGAACGTCGATCCTCTAATTACGAATATCGTTCAATTAATCGAATCACTACGCTGCTATGGCCAGGGACGAAAGTTGATTGAAATTAATTCATTGCGTTGACTGACATGACCAACAGATTTATTTTAATTATTCAAATATCGAATTCCGTGGAATTCGGAGCGAATTTCGCATTAGAGCAGTAACGTAGAAAATGAATTATGTGATTAAATATTTCGATATTAGCTTCTGCGTGATTCGGATTAACCTATTCAGGGATACGGGTATCATTTATATTTTCATGAAATTAAATATTCTTGGCAATGATGTATAGAATATTATGGTGAACAAATGCATTTTTTCTTTTTCATTTAATAACCACATGTTTATATAATTGACAGAACACTCACTTTTTAGCTCCAATGAGTTCACTCGTCAAAGTTTAATCAGTTTATCCCTGAACAGATTAAATTAAAGCGAGTCTGTCCATGTATGGCTCATTTCACTGCGGTGCTCAAACCGTTCACATAATTTATATCGCAAAGTAACCATATTAAAGTACCCTGAAACTGCGTGGACGGAGTCAGCAACATTGACAGGATGAACTCGCGATCGTAAGTCATTGTTCGACAGATCACAACCCGTGGCAAGAATGGACCATGATTGATTATACGACGTTAGTCCAGATTTCTAAAATTCAAATGGCCACCATACACAGCTACATGCAAGCCGTGCTGAGAGGTTGATACGTGTAACCAGTTAGATATTCGCACGAAATCCACGTCATTAACGGTATGAATCGGACGGTCGATAGAGCAAGGCTTTCAGGCGTCTGAACAGATCAACCTATACGTGAGTATATGCGACGCTATTTGACATCAATCCCTTTAGATCCCATGTTCTACCCATGTACCGTCCTTTCGTTATCTTCATTCAGAGGAGCGGCACAAATTTATTAAATTTCCCTTTTAAGAGATTCTACAAAATATTTTTCTGATGACAACACTAGAATATATGGATTTGTTTAAAATTAATTTAGTTCCTGTTGATCGCAGTTGGATTATTAGACAAAGGAAGAATTTTCCAGTAGACTTAATAACTTAATTAAAAAGAACAAGGAACAGAGGATAGAAGAAGGTTTAAGTACGCCTCTCCAATGAATATTAACCAACAGGATGCAAAATGCCTACCTACCAACCTAATTATGATTAATTTCTCCGTAACCACGACCTAATGAGATTCCATCGAACGGCTCGCTTATCGACGCTGGAGATACGGTGCGCTCGCATTACTAGAGCATCGACGTGTCTAAATATAGCAAACTGTGAAGCTTGCAAGCCTATCGGTAAATGTTGACACACGATATTCTCTGCACATAGAAGATTCTACGGGGTTGGGGGGGTGTAGTGCACAGGCGAAAGGGGCGAAGTTTAAATCTTTGCACGCGCGATTTGCTTCACGGTCGATGGATCGTTCGGTGGCATCGAAGCCTCTGGCTTGCGGTTTACATAATTTCCTCGGTATTCGAGACTAGTATGCTCGTATTTGGCGCCTCGTGGCTGGAAGATCACGACGGATTCCGGACATCGTTTGTCGCTATACGTCCTTTGTCGAGGATGGTGGTATCAGGGGTAGTTAATTGGCTTCCGGGGATGGGGTACGGTCAATTGACCGTTTAATTAGAGTGGCAGGCCATCGGCGGATTTTCGGCCGGCGTTGCCTCGCATTAATCGACCAGCTCCCTTAGCTTCCTGCATTCTCTCCTCTTTACCAAGAGAAGCTCCAAAAATAATAAAAATGTCTCAGACGATTTATCTTCTCCATTTAATACGCTGACTCAATAGGTTGGGTAGGTTGGCTCAAGTTGAATTGAACTGGATTAAATTTTACTTAGATAAGTAAAGATTAGGCTGAAATAGGCTGAATTTGGATCGGTTAGGTTGAGACAGGTTCAGTTACATTGGAGGTAGGCAAAGTTTGAATTAAGTTTGGATTGTACATGGATTAGTTGGGTTTAAACAGGGTGAATCAGATAGGACTACATAGGGTGTGAATTAAGTTTTGATTTGATAAAGTTCGATTGAGATGAAATGAGTTCGAATGGATTAGGCTAATTGTAAATCAAGCTGTGTTACATTGAGATGGATTGAAATAGATTGAATTTAACTTGAGTTTAGGCTGTGCAGGGTTGACTTAGATTGAAATAAGTTGATTTAGAATTGGATTAGATTGGGGTGAAAAATGTTAGGTCACGTTAAGGTACAATTCGAAAACATCAAACATTCTTCAACTTATTTAATTGCTTCCATCTCCCCATCCGTCAAGCGTTCTTAAAACTGTAATGGTGTACATCAGACTGGCTTGATATATCCACTTCATAATATTTCATCGAAAATTCTATTATGTCTCGAAATGTAACCGTCGTGCGAAGTTCCGGCTGCCTGCCGGAATAAAACTCTCCGACAAGCCCGTAATAAGTTTTAACATTATTTTCTGTCCGACGAGGTTCCCGCCGCTCCAATGTGTCGCCGCCTCCGCCTAGAGATTCATGGTTTCCTTCAAGATTTTTAAATATATATACTTACGTACGCGTGTATATACATATATCGAGCGAGAGACTCGCCGGTTGAACTTCCTAGAGAGTTTAATACCTAACGACTCCCCGAGCTGCCGTTTATACTCTCCAAATTTCATCTCTTACCCTCTATTTTTCTCTATCCCCGTTGTTCCGCCTTTAAACTCTGCCCTTCCTGGGATATTATTAAATTTCAGACTCGAAATATCCGCGTGAACTCGCAGACTCCACTTTCGTTTCCCCCTTTGTCTCTGGTATTATTAAAAAATTCGCGTGATAGCTCCGTCCACACTGAAAAGCGACACACAGTTCTCCAACCGTCCAGTATGTTCATTTCGTTCGATTGATCGACTCCAGCGTTGAATAGACGTTCGACAGCATCGCCTTGGGCCACCAGAACAAATTAAATTCCTGCAAAATTTATCCTCAAAGCGATCACACTGTCAGAATTTCCGCTGGTAATTTTAATTTCACAGCTCGATGGAGAAATGTGTTGTTGTATTTCAAAAACACAGTCTGGCAATGAGACTAGAGAAACAAAGGTTTCACAGTGTCCAAAATCGCCTGTAGAGAACGAGTTTGGTGAGAAAACGCCAGCCGGTGACAAATACGCGTGCGTTCGCCGGAAAGAACCGGTGAAGGTTTAAAGATCGATCACTTTAATCACTAGGAAAGCGTTTTCAGAGTACGCGGAGAGTGGTACTCGAAGAAATATCGACTTCCCAGTCGCGGATGCGAGACAATTTCCAGGAGTTCCTACGAGAAACTAGACGAGAGTGCCATTTAAACAACTTTTGGTGCTTGTAGATCACTCGTGATTCGAGGGGATCGTTACCGGCGGATCGGGTTCCTTGTGTACTTGTGAAACTAACGTCATTGTAATACTCAAGATTAAATGCGTGAGATACGCAAGGTGGGGCCTTGAAGATCGTTTCGGTATTTGTTTAAAAAAAATCATAACGTAAGTGCTGGGTCTCCATAATCACCCGGTTGGGAGTGTCATACCTGTTCTCATAAAAATGAAATTTTCAGAGTTTCTGGAACTCCTACGCCATTTTGTCTTAGTTTATCTTGTAGCTGATGAAATTCTGCGTAAGATAGGGCCTTTTTAAAGTTTGCATCTGCACTTATCTCAAAATTGATCAAACTCTTATTCTTGGAGTTTGATGTCCCCAAGTTAGATACTGTTCAATCTTCTCTAGTAAATCTGAAATTTTTAGCGTTATTTTCCTAGGTATAATAGCGATCATACAGCGTATTCAGGCCGACTACAGCTCCTCAGTACGATCATAGAGTTCGAAATCAGATTCGAACTAATTTATAATAACCCTGATCAGATCTATGTTGGCAAGGAGCATTCTGCAGCGATAAGTTTTCCTTCGCGGACCGGTCGACCGTTTCGCATAAAAGTTAAGCAGGTAATTGCGGTTCGAGAAGAATCTTTTTCAATATCGCGATCCGGCGAACCGGTAATAATCGCAAAAATAATATCGATTCCTTTAGACGGCGGGGAGGGGGGAAAGCAGGACGTTCGGGCAGACGTTATTATCGTCTTCTATAATTATCGATGGAAAGAATGGCAATTAATAGCCGCGGTACGATGTAGGAAGCTGCGGCTATAAAACGCCGATAACAGAACGATAAAACAATCGTCTAGCTTTACGTGCGCACTGGAAACAATGAAAATAATCGCGGGCCAATTAAGAGCGTAATGGTTGCAACGATAATTCACGCCGATAAAGCTTGCTCTCGCGGGGATCGGTTCGGAGCTTCCAACGATTCCTACGAGTCGCTTTAATAATTTTCTTTAATAGCTACGCTCCGATATATAAATATATATATATATATATATATATATAGCGACTAAAGAAAATTATTATATATATATATATATATATATATTTAATTCGCGGCGACAGATATAGGAGCAAGTTGATCTACAGTTTTTCGGCGGAGCTTAGTAGGCTAGCTTAACGGACACCACTTATGGCTGATTTATACGATCCATTACCGGTACCAGTGACCCAGTAACGTTGTCCGCCAACCTCACTGAACCGGATCGGCGCCCCTCTTAAGGCTGATTCGCAAGGCACGCCAGCGTTGCCCTTAAACTGTTCTCCAACACCGGCTGGGAATCTTATTAAGGTCAACAATGCCAGCCGATTCGCCCGTGACGTCCGTGTTCATAACGGCCAACGCGAATTTATGAGCAACTTCTTGGTCTGGGTTAGTAGACAGCCAAATTTGAAGTCTCAGATGTGTAATTTGATTTTTTTCAATGGCTATCTGGCGCTGCAGCTATGAAGCTGAAGTGCTATAAAGAGAAATGCATACACAGTGGGACCTCGATTAACCGGATCGCGATTATCCGTGGTCTTACAAATGCTTGTACATATCTTACGATTCTTTTCTGTTTATACCTAATCTAACAGAAAGTTTCGTGATGCTGAAAAGTTGGCGTAATAAAGCACTTATAAGTGCAAAATTTAACAAATAGATAAAATTTAAGCAGATATATAGGTGATTATCATTATGTTATATTTTGATATAGAAAATACGTTTTTAGGTATTTCCTCTTGCACCTCGATAATCCATTAGGGCCTCAATTTATCCGAGCTGTCTGTCCCTCAATTAAGCCGGTTAATCGAGGTCTTACTTTAATTTGCTTTAGATGATCCTCAGAAAGTCAAGGTTACTGTGATATATAATTTTTAAGAATACACATTCATGTGGAACATATACTTACAAGGTGCAGACATAATCTACATCACGAGTATTACTCGTTATTCTCAGACAAGGGGTTAAGCGTACCGCACTTGAAACTGATACACTTGTGTTTTCTAAATACGCACATCGTTGACAAGTGTCCCAACAAACATCAGAGATTTCTAAATTTTCCATTACAAATTTTGACCAGCCAGCCGCGCTATAGCGCCCACAAGAATTTCTCGAAGTCCGGTAAAGTTAAAAAGAACCAACCGGAGGAAAATAAAATTCTTCCCCGCGAAACAGCGCGCTGTTAGCAGAGTTTCGCTCGAAGTTTCCGCGCTATTACGCGCCGCGACTCTCGTGTCGTTAGCCAAATTTTTCCTCAAGCGAAACGGTGAGACTGGTAATCCGAACACAACACCGCTAAAAGCCCAGCGGTGGTCCGCTTAATAGCTGCGGCTGAACACGGGCCAAATATTAAAATCTCGAAACAGCCTTGAAGATCCCGTGTCCGGGGAAACAGATTCCGGGAGATTAAGCCCGGCTACCATCGGTCGGTTCCACGGCTACGCTCATCCTCGTGAATTCAAAGCGAGAGCTTTCGATGGCGCGAGCAGGATCCCGTCGTTTGATCTGAGGTAGCGAAATGAAAACGAGAAGGGCCGGAAGATGGTCTGGGTGAATGAAGAAGGCGAAAAGTAAAAAAAGTTTGAAGAAAACGTCGGAGAGAGGGGTGGTGGGGGGATCCTCGGTGGATGTCAGGAGGCTAGGACTCGAGACGAGAGCGCTGTCGGGTGATGTGCAATTAGGAAAATTGAATTCTGCAGTAATTAACTTTCTTAATTAATAGAATCGCGGAATTGTATCTTTAATCTGACCGCTGGAAGTGCCTCCGGCAGCTTCTGTCACGAGCTCCGGCGCGTTCGAACGACGCAGCGGAGGAACGAGAGGATGGAAGCCGGAAGGGGAAGCTGAGGAAAGGGAGGAGAAGAAGGGATAAGACAGGATTGTTGCGGGAGGTGGCGGCGTCGACCGCGAGAAACGGTGGGATGAGGAAGTCGCTGTAAGTTTTGATATATGCGCGACGTTATTTACGATCGCATAAGAATTAGCTCAGACAGCAAGCCGGCTCGCGAGCAAAAAGCTCGCCTCGTCACGGATTGGCACCGTGCTCCCGCCTGTTTTTGCCCCCCGGAGCTTCCTCAAAAGTCGTTAAATCTCGCGCCGCATTCGACGAATCAGCCAAATGACGCTTCTTGCCGGCATCCGTATCGAAATATCTTTCGTGAGTCAAGAATTCTGAGATCAGTTGGTAAAATGAGAAAACGGGGCACTGCAACGCAGATATGTCAGTAGGGT
Source organism: Macropis europaea (assembly GCA_916610135.2). Lineage (NCBI taxonomy): Eukaryota > Metazoa > Arthropoda > Insecta > Hymenoptera > Melittidae > Macropis > Macropis europaea. Next base: position 30,779,234 of record OU744344.1, read on the forward strand.
GCAACAGTTGGGCCTATCAAAGTCGAAAGAACAAGTAGAACCTATATACCACATGGCTCATAAGAGATTGATGTTGTCTAAAAAATAACAAACAGAAAAATCTGTAGAAAATACACCTACTTCATCTTCACATTTTCATCGCATGATCAAACTAATAACACAGTACATCACTAGATCCAAGTTAGACTGAAACGACAGTGATCGACAACTTTCTTAATTAATAGAATCGCTGAATATAAATTATCCTATCGCAGACCCCGTTCCTGCGACAGGTTTTCTCACGTCGTGTCATCGAATATGAGACGGCATGACCATTTTCGTTTGAAAACTGTAGTTGCTGGTCAGAAATTATCGAGGTGGCAGAGTCGAGTGAAAAATTAACTCGGATCCGATCGTCAGACGGCAGGGGCGGTCAGGGAACCGTGGAAAGTCATTTTTCTCCGTGACCCTTTCACGGACGTTCGCGATTAATTAATCACCGGGCGTCGATTTCGTTCGACCGGCGAAGATCAATTAATAAAACGGGATCGTTATTTAAGACGATCGATCCGGCTGTAACGTGGTTCACCACGATCGATCCAATCACAGGGTGAGAAGTTCGTCGCCCCTGTTTACGCGACGTGCTATACACGTACACGTATGTAGATCGATCGCGTATGCTCATAAAAATCGACAGGACAGCCGCCTTTAATCCCATCCCGATGTGCAACGCCTCCGCAGTCCCGATAAAATGCGTAAATTCGCAATCTGCAGAACGTGTCGCCAAACTTCTGATTTATCGCTCAGGCCGACGCTTTTCGAGCTTGCATACGCAACTGCACCGTGTTCCGACACGCGACAGAAAACGTTGGAAGAAAAATTCTTTTAGCTATTTTTCCTCTCGACGACACAGATGCATCGTTCACACGGTGGAATTAATTACGGGGAAGGATACATTAATTATAAAAGTATAAACGCGATGCTTGAAGAAGGATATATTCGCGTTTGCGTCAGCTCAGATCTCTCATTCGGTGTTAATATGTTATTTTGTATTACAGAATGCGTAGGTGGGATTTTAGAGGGGAGTTCAAAGGCCTGTCACAAAATGTGTGGTAGGTAGAAATTATGAAAATGTAATAAATATGGGTTCTGTAATCATTTGTAATATGTATATTTATTTTACGTTATATGAAGGAATGTTAATTACTATTAAATATTATATATAATTCATGTTACGACTAATGATGGCTGTGTTTCAAACTCAGGCAGTTTCAGGCACTACAATTGCTATTATAACTTTTTTGTTATGTTTGAGATATAGTATATGATTGTAAATTTTGTGTCAACATTTTAAAGTCACCCTGTACATCTTATTCTGCTGACCAGTTAGGTTAACAAATTACTATACTTTACATCTTTCACTAATTTTATTATATTTCATTTACTACACTCTCTTTCGTTGTTTTCTGTGACTATAGTTTGTAAGTACACGTTTACGGGTGTCGCAATACAGGCGCGACAGTATTAATTGCGAGCCTTTCCGCTAGATGGCATCTCGAACCTCCATCTATCACAAGTATGAATACTGCCGCTTCTTCCTACATACACAAAATGCTAAATGAATTCTGTGGTGTAATTTCACCAAAGTTGCACCGGGTGAGCTCTGTATTAAAAGAAGGGTGATCTTGTTTTGAGAATTTGTGACGATCATTGTTACTAATGTTTTTCCCAGTCATATCGCGCGTTGTTTAGAATCGATAGTGCGTTTCATCGAGAGGTGTTTCAGGGTATTTACTGGGATATTTATGGGAGTACCCGCGTTCGGTATAAGCTCGTAAAAATGATCCGGATGCGGAATCGCGGTGACGGTTGCGTTTAATTCCGGTCCGACGGTAATTCTTTCGGAAGCAGCTACTCCACGCCGCCATAAACTCCCGTGAATTCGCAATTTGGAAAACCGTGCGGGGAAAACGCTGATTTATCAACCGTCCTCCGATATTCTCTGCAACGCCGAGCGTAAAATGTTACGCGGCTATAACGAACGACTTTCACCCCGCCAATTTCAACCGTGTGCATCGCGAAACAACAGAAGAAAAAAAAAGACTTCGTTCCGGGTAAGGACAGAAAATTCGCTTCGATTAATTCCTCCGGAGCTTTTTAACATCCGCCATTCATCGGAACGTCGCGTCCGACTCGACGACCCCGTTGGATTCGTACGATATTACGTTTCATGCTTTTAATATTCCAGATACACTTTTTCAGACCGTTAATTTCGCGTTTTGATACAGGAGCTAGACATCATGTGCACGCGTGTTTTCTCTATCAACTCGAAATACTCGGCCACGGCCCATCAAATTACGAAACGTCCATTTTCCAACCGTCCTTTTATCGTGTCGTCGCTTCGACTGCATTACTAGAGTTCCACCTATTTTGACCTAAATTAAGGCGACAGAGTCTAGTTTTAGGAATTCAATGGAGGATGGCAGAAAGTAGGCAATTTTGGAGCTTGCAGCCGGGTAGAATTTTTACCGAACAAGCATTCGTAAATTCTACACGTACGTATACGTAGATACACTGATAGAACCATTCCATTATTACAATATAGTATACAACAATTTTTCTTTATAGGAGTAAATCACCTTTATCAATATATGACTATTTAAAAAGATGGTTCATCATTTAAGGTACTTGATATTTCTGGAACTATTTCTTCGAAAAGAAGAATACAACTAATAAAATTAAATATTATTCAAATAATATAATATTTGGATGATAATTCTAATATCATTACTTAATTAGTTCAAGGGTACACAAGTCAACAGTCTATTCCAGAAACGGTGTCACTATGAAATAAAATAGTGCCCTGTTTAAAGTAACATTCTAAATAATGTTCTTACGATGGGCTCAACTCTGATGTGACCAATGGTACAAGTTGATTATCCTTGGAGAAACCTGCGATTTCCACATATTTGAAACAAACAGCCAGTAATCCTCATAAAAATCTGTATGGCGGTCATTGATGTAACAGTGGAAGGGCTGGGGTTGTACGGGTATCGGAAGCTATCGAGTCATCAGGCAGGGAAAAATCGCGTGGAAATAGGGGAGGGGTGGTTCGAGGTTTGCCCGTAAACCGCGTAAATTCGCAATCTGCGAAACTACGAAACGAGTCGGCGAAGTTGTGATTTATGGCGCGGCCGTAGCGCGGGACAAGAGAAAAGGAATAGGTTAGCCACGTGTGTATGTATACGGTCGGAGGGAGCGTCGGTGGGCGTCGGTCGTCCGGGAAAAATGCAACGTCGCTTCCTCGCAATAACTTCCGAAGGAAAATTCACGATAATAGAGACTACTGCCTGTGAATTCCGCATGCAAGTGCGCTTACGGTGTCCTCTTCCCTTTTTCCAACCCCCTGCCGTCCCTCTCTTTCTTTCTGTTTTCGTCTCTGTCCGACGTGTACACACAGGGCACACATGCACCACGAAATGTTCTCTCTTTCTTCCGAGAAACTCGGTTCGTGGCGTACCGAGGGCTGAGCTAGACAAATAGTTTCGCGGTGAAATACCGCCGCCTCCTTAAAACTTTAAAGTGTTTCGAGTAATCCTAAGGCGCGACTTTAGATCACCAGAATACTCCCCCTCGTTCGTACGTTTTCCGTTTTCCCCCATGTTTTCCCTTTTTCGGTCCTCGTTCAGCGGGGACCTGACTTTCGGGAATCGAATATAAATGATCGAGTTCGAGGGTTCATAATGCGTCGCGGTGAGCTTCACAAGGGGAGATGTAGTTCGAACGCGGATTTTCGGGGTGGTTTTATGATACCAATTTGTGCCGTTGAATCTCTGTCGGTTTAATGTTGTTTATGTAGATCGTTCGAGCTGCAGACTGCGGTGTTATAAAATGGTTATTGTTAGCACGTGAGCTGGGGGAGAGAATTTGCTTCGAATTGGTTTTAGCACATCCAGTAGAATAGGTACATCGCTAGTCAGATGAGATTGGGTTCAGACTTCCACTGTAAGAATCTGTGAGGTATAAAAGGGGCTGGAGGTGCAGAGGCCTGAAATCTGTTTCGGATGTTCATAAAAGCGATTTCTATTATTGAACGATGTAATATTTCATTGTAACAACAATTCTTCCTATAGATAATTTTTTTTATTTTCAGCGACCCCAGTATAATTTTACCTGAGAGTACATATTGTTTTCTCTAGAAGTTAAATCAGAAGTACATAGAACAAATCTCATTACGAATATTCAAAGAATTTTTCAGGCGTCGTTCGAATTAGTAACTATAAGTAACTATAAGATCTGAATTCATTAAACCCACTCATGCACGTATTTATAAAATCACATCGACATGTTGTACGAGCATTCACTACTGCTGTCATTGAAAAATCTTGTTCGATGTTACAATGGGAACGTAGCGAGATGGAAGAGTGATGGATCGAACGTTGGAATATGTGGTGTATTTTTCGAAGGAATTTTTAACGCTAACCTGGTTCGACGATCAACATTACAGTGTCGGCGCGTCCCTCGGCTGGTCTGCAGGAATATTTTCCGACGTCGTTCGTTGTGACCGCCGCCAGAGTCAATTCGGACACAGTCCGTGCCGCGCCCCTTTCGGTTTCCACATTTATACCGCCTCGTGCAGCCTGCGAAACACATTGCAAGTGGCGAAAATGCGTTGGGAAATTCGTCTAGGCGCGATACTTCACGCACGTGCATATACAGCGGGGTGGAAGGGAAACGGAGGATGGTTTTTTAATTGTCTGCGTGTGCGTCGCTGCGCGCCACTCGTGTTTACAATTAATACCGTTTTATCTGCAGAGTACACATTATTCCGCGGGACCGGTTGTGTTGAACGTGCGAATATTACGAAATCGAAAAATATCGCGTCCCCCCCTCACCCCGGGAAAATTAAATAAATCTCTCGAAAGTGTTCACGGTTCGTAATTTCGTAATAAATCCGCGGAGATAAATTGCAAAAAGCTCCTCGGATATATTTTCCACGAATCCGTTATCGAGCCGCCTCCATCAACGACCCCGCTATTTTTCATTACAAAATGAACCAGTTCCAGGGTCTTTCCATAATCATTTCGACCTATGTCATTCGATAAATAACGAACACGCTGCGCGGGATTAGCGGGCTGTCGAATGCTTGACACAGTTATGGCTCCATGCGTTAGCAAATACTTGAAAAACCCCAGGTGCTATAGACGTCAGATGATCAGTGAATATATTACTGTATGATGTGCTGAATATCTTTTTCTTTCGTGAAGTTTAATAATTTATTCTGAATTATCCAAGAATTTCATAAGTAAATGCATTGTTACAGAAAAACATTTATATTTCATAAAACTTTCCAAGAATCCTTACAAAATTTCTGCATGATATAAGATATAGTGCTAATAAAATCAAAATTAGGTTCGAAACTCTTCACTAGAGAACAAATTAAATATTACAACGTTCAGACAGCCGACATATTGTTGCCTGGTGCTCAAAGGGTTAATTATCAACGTTCTCACAATAATAATTCTAACACTGTGTTTAACTAAATAAAGAACCGAAAGCTTCATGAGTCACCGCATTATTTTAGCTTGTGTTCCTTTCGTTTCGAGATGAAGGAAACGGGGCATGGGTTACACATGTAGGCGATATAAGAAATTTCATTAGAGTGTAATTTAGGGGCATATTACCTGGAATGTTAGGAGTTTGTTATCTCGGAGCCATTGCACGCCCCTTATGGGCCTGGTCTGATACGGGGACAATATAACGCACCTCAAGGTGATCGTCGACCCCGATGCCACCCTCTGCTCCCGAGGACCCATTATGGCTGCCACTGGTGCCGTACTCTCGTAACCTGGAACCCATGTACGGACAAATATCATACGACACCGTCTAGCCCAGATCAGACTGGCTTAAAGCGACGTTAAACATTTTGTCGGTGTACTACGTTCGTCAAGCTCATTACGCCACTCTATTCTACCCTCTTTGCAACGACAGTGTTTACCGTCAGGCTCTTGACGTCGACATCATACGTTTTACTAAACGGATTTTAACATCCCTGAGACTTTCTCTATTCTTACTCTAGAAATAGTCTTCTGTAGACTGATGTAACAGAGAGTTAAATGGCTTTGTATTTTATTAATCTGCGTCATAACGTAAACAATGTCTCATTAAAGCGCGTGAAACTCTGCGTAAAATAGGTACACTGATATTAGACTCTGAGCACTGCCTGAAAGAAAGTTCAAACAATTGTTGGACCTGTCGCAAGCCGGTCAGAAAGTAGGGGTGCTGGACTTCCTCCAAGTTCTTCAATTTCGGACTTCCCTGTTGACTCTGGTACATTTTGACGTCCACCATCTTAAGAGTAGGTAGAGAATCACGAGGATTAGAATTTTTATAACTTTGAAGAGAAATGGGCTAATATCTCAGGCAGCAAAGTAATTACTATTGAAGACACAGTAACTGATATAATTGATCAAATGTTTCTTTAGTTACACATTTATAAGATACATGTAATTATAAAAATTTATAATTTTGTAGATCGAACACGCAGATGAACAGGCCGAAAATAGTACAGATATCCTAAATCACCATAAATCCAAGAAACCAGCTTCTGATCAACTCGAACCCTTCTCTATTTTACAAACAAGTATGAATTTAATGTGCCTGAATATCTATACTTATAATTATTTCATACAATTTTGAACGATGGTTATCTGAATCACATTGTCACAATTACTCCCAACTAGATCACCAAGAAAAAATGTCTTCATCCGGCAAATTATATCATCCTCCAGTCTAAACGTTCAAGCGAAACTTTCAGGAACTTATCAAACGGACGGCCCTTGTTCTTTATTCGATCAGAAAATTTTCGTCGCGAGTAGAATGCGCAGAAACGCTTCGTCGGCGTGTATTACAGGATTAGACTCATTTTCCCGAAACAAATTGCCGGAGGGTGTACAAAGCGACGATAAACAGCTTGTTGCATCCCCGGTACCGAGAAAGTAATTGCTCGGTGAAAGAACAGGGAGAAGGGTGCGCGTTTTACGTTCTCGTTGGAAAATCATCTTTGTCGGAGAATGCACGTCAGAAAGAAGGGAAACTTCACGGGAGACGGCGACATGATCGAGAGATTGTAATTACAACTCGAAGCAGAAAGCAGTCGGCGACTCCGAGTAACGGGCCTCTTAATTTGGTTTATTAAAACTTTAGGCGAATTAATTACTCCGCTGAAGATATCAAGTAGGAAGAAGCGGCCGAGGAGGGACGAGGGAGGAGGGTGAGTTTTCAGTAACTTTTTAATTGACAGAATCATCAGAGCGTGATGTATTGCGGATAGCTGGTAATTGACGCGATCCGTTCTCCGTTTTAGTAGACCGCGGGGGATGAGAAGATGGCGGTCGCGTGACGGGCCGCTTTTAATACGCGCCATTAATGCCGCTTGACGAATGTTACGCAATAATTTTAATTAATGCCCGGCGTCGGTTTGGCCGCGCGCCGACGCGGCACAAAGTGAAACGTTCCCGCTGAAACGGCGAAAAAAGAATGTGGAACGTTTGTACATTTTCATTTAGCTGGCCCTGCCAAGTGGCCGTTTAATACGCGCTCCATCGCGGAACGACGCGTTTCGCGAGAGCCTTTCTTTCGTTCACACCAAAATTCCATTCAGTCTTCAGCTGAGTAAAATCGATTGCTGGGTCGATCACGAACGTCAAATCATGAGATGAGATGTATTTAATAACTAGACTGCGGATGTTTATGCAAATATACATTTATAGACTTCCATATTTGCTATGTTAATGCAGTTAAATAAATGAAACTTTAAGAAGAATGCATTTGCTCCTTGAAATGTTCAGGCTTTGTAATTTTTATTTTACTAAATTATTAAATGTCCATCATTCACCAATTTGGATATATTAACCCTTAACGGACGTATGTCACCTGCCATGTGACATTACAGTTTTTACCGGATCGGACGTATATCACGTGAGAGGCGACGAAACGGAACAGAAGAAATCTTGCGATTTTCAGAAAACAATTTCTCCATGTCGGAGAGTGTTTTAAAAAATATCACGCATTGGCAACATATAAATAAACAATTAAAGCTTAAATATTTCAATTGCGATGGAAGATGTTAAAATATATGTTTTTATGCAATAAAATGTCTTTTCGTACCAAGTAATGTCAGTGCAACATTTTTCACGTAAGTACCAGGTAAAGCGCCGACCTAGCAGCAAGTCAGGTCCGAAGCGCTGACGTCCGATAATGGTTAAATTGCATAAACATCCGCAGTCCATTAATAACATTAAGTTAAAGGCCTGTTAAAAATCTATTTTCTTGTTTCGTGTAATAAAGTAAAGTTATCGATTTTGCTGATAGGGATCACCTTGACTGATCGAGTCTCTACGTCTCTACTACGTGACCCAAGTTCTTATAAATTAGTTGTGAATCATTTTCTGACCATTACTGCATCAAGGAGTATTTTTTATACAGTGAAAATTACTTATTTTTCACGTAAAAGTGGTACGTTTCAAGTGCACCTTATATTTTTAGTATAGCAAAGAAATGGCATCGTGAGTGACTTCTAAGCAGGTGGAACGAAACGGACGGCTCATAAATTGTCGTAGTCCATCGAACGTGGATTTTCAATTCGCCATATTAATGGAAGTCGATGCATTTTTCTGACGCGTGTCGCGACACCTTTATACACCGTTGCACCCGTTAAAAAATCATCCCCTTTTTACTGCCACTTCTTCTTCTGCTGGCCCGGCTGTTGAACGGATCCGCTGGACATCAATCACTTAAGGATAAGTGCGCTTCTTCGCTTGGCTTTGACACTCTGGGATCTGTCGTCGATTCTTCTTCAGCGTCGACGCTTCATAATTCTTTCCAAGGTTCCATCATTTCATCCCCCCTCCGCACCCTACCCGACGGAACGAGCTCGATTTCTGGACCTCTTCTCTCTTTATTGCCACTGACTCGTCTGAAATTCTCCCGGTCGAACCGCCGAGAAATTACTATCGACCTTAATTCCTCGGAGACCGTCGACGGAGGCGTGAAAATAAGCGTCGTCGTAGAGTTTCAATTGAAATATCGTGGAATACCGATCGATCCGCTTTAGGAATTAAATTATGTGTAATATCGAACTCGAACGTCTCCTCGGCACCAGCCGGAGAATATATTTATCATTCTGAAATAGTCAGGCCATTCATAGAATATTTCTCGTAAACTGTGTGATTAGAAGTGTCAGTATTAGCGTTTACTAACAGTTTAACTGTCCTGTGATTAAACTTACTATAATTGTTTGCTTCTCTGTTAATCTGTAACACGCGTCGTGACACAGTGAAAAATTCCGTATCTGGTCAGACACGCCACTACTCAACTGAAGTCAGCATGATCATGCAGAAATTTTCAAGCTGTTCCGCGTTACAGAGATAATTGCGAGAAATCAATGCAAGGAACAACGACTCAAGAAACAGAAACAGCCTAACGTTCCACGCTTAAAGGGAAGCACTCGTTTCGAAGAAAAAAAACAGGCGGAGCGTGTACAGTAATAACGGCATAACGTAATATTTCACCGAGGAGAAATGCAGTTCCCCGGGGATTAATTCTAGTCTAATAGGATTATCCTTAATCCCGGTAGTCCTGGAAAACCTCCTCAGTCCTTGGCTCTTTTTCCTCGTCACCCAGCTTGGCCATAACCGCGCCCCTCCAAGGGCTCGGCGTAAGAGAACGTGGCGTTAAATGAGTCTCGACCATCCTCCAGCCCCTTGCATAATGCATGCTTGTCCCTGCATTATCGTACACGCCACACTTTACGAGACATACACCCGCCCTCCCATTGTTTTTCCCTTTTCGCTCGTAATGAATTATTAGGGCGAGTCGTTGTCCGGAGAACGAGACGGTCTTCTTGTTTGTTCACACTTGAAACTTCAATTTCCGGACGAGCATCTCGCTACATCCGCTCTCCTCCTTTTTCCTCGTCTTTTTTACACGGTCTTCTTCTCTCGTCGGTCTTCTCCGTCCTCGTCCGACCGGCAGGAAATAGGTCACGTTTTAATATACCGGCCAGACTCGCGGTAAGTGAATCGTAATTGTGATCTCTTTGGACCGCCGTTCCGTCTTTCGACGCTCAAACGGATTTTCAGCTTCCCACCAGGCCACCTGTCCCTCCTACGCGATTCAACCGACGTTTTCGACTCGTTTTCGCGTTCAGAGGATCTAAAAAGCGTTTCGGGTTCTTCTTCATCGATATTAGGAGACGTAGAATATTACTTTTTAGGTTAAGATAAATTAAATCAAATTTAATTTAATTAAATCGTTAGTGATTCTTAAAATATTTTAAGCAGATTCAAGATAGCAACAGCAATGTAGAAACAGAAATTGATGATTGGATGTTTAAATGTCTCTCCCTTAAAAAACTGCAGGTCATGTCTGACTAGATATGGCTGTTTTCACTGTAGCATTCAAATTACTACTGATTTCTATGAATAGACTGTGGTTGCTTTTACAATCTAGCGTATTCAGATATATGAAATATACTTTTTTACAGATACTATTATAATAAAAAAATTGCAATTTTGATATTTCTGCTAGACAAAAGAAATATTTTCCTAGTTTCGTTTATCTGTATTCAAACAAAAGTAAAAAGTATCTCAAATGTCCACATATTTCTTGAAATACAAAATTAAATTGTGCCACAAGAGAGATGACCTTGAACAGTTCAATCTGCGTGCCTCTACCATAGTTCGAACACCCTGCACTATTTCTACACAATTCGGGCAACTCGAAACACGATGCTAATTAGAAATCTTCCCGGAGAAATTTAAGTATCATTTCGCTGGATGATTGAACGTCTTCCTCGGGTCGGGAATATGCAAATCCGCAGCAAAGTTTCGAGCTATACATCCGCCAGCTTTTCATGCGCTATCTCATCTCCGGGAACAGGAGAAATATTCTAATGATCCGTGGATCTGAAAATTCGCTTTGTAAACAGGAGTGCACCGACGTGACTCGCGCGTCAAAAATTAAGTCCTTGAGAGGGAGAGCCACGCCGAGGTAACTTATGCCGTCTCTAATTCGAGAGTTATGGTCGAGGTGTGCAATCGAAGCGCCATAAATCAGACGTCGAGAGCATTATTCTCCGACGAGACTCGGCGTGAAGAGGAAAAATTGTATTTCTGAGGAAGTTCGACGAATTACTTCCGTTCGACCAGGAGCTAACAAGCTTCGCGAACTTCCCGCGAAAAATAGACTCGAAAATTAGTCGATCTCCACGAAAGTCCGGGAATCGTTCTCTTTTTTTCTCAACTCAGAATTTCGTTCCCGCGAGATAATTTTCTGGGTCGGTATTTTCATGGAACTTTCCTCTGGGTCACGGTTTGAATTTAATTTGTTTTACGATCCGCCGTTCGATGGCCCGGTCGTTAAATTTACGTGGAGACCGTGTTTAAATCCCGGCACAATGCCGAGGCAACGGTAATAGCCGAAGAAACGATCGTACTGGCTAGAAATAAACCGCCGTCCCCACGATCCGCACTTACTTATTCGTGTCTGTTGAGAATGCGGCTCGTCGTAACCCTCCGGTTTGTCGGGATCTGGAACAAGAGCAAAAGTCCCGTCATCAAAGTGTTGTTTGTCATACACGATCGCGGACTATGCGGCAAATGAATAACTTCTCAAATTGTCCAGAGACTTCAGCCATTTGTTTCCTTGAAAATCTTCTGGACCTTTCATCGTCTAGCATTCACTATTCTTTAATTAAAAACATTTTTCTTGACTGAAGACACAGATTCATTAAGCCTTTGCACTCCAAGTATTTCTTTATACGATCGGCCGGCAACTCCAACACATTTTTGTAGTGTAAATTTTTGAAAACCGTAAGTTTTGATTTGAAAAGGAAAAAGGAAAAATATTTATGAATTTATATACATCGATTCTGATAAAATTCTGAAGTACCTTTAGAAGCAATTTCTAATGTGCATTTTTAACATGCTGGGCTGTGATGCAAATTACGAATGTCCCTATAGCGGAGCCAACGGAATTAAGGAATATATTATGAGTGTCCCCATAGCGGAGCCAACGGAGTGCAAAGGGTTCATATATAGATATAGTTCTTCTATGTATGCATTTACTTTTCACCAAAACTTGTTATTAAGAATGTAACTGGAGACCGATCATACGTGGTCAGACATGATTTGCAGCCGCTAGAAGTACAACCATTCTACTTTAGAAATTGTTAAGAGCAACCTATTTTAAACACTGTACTAAAGAGGAATGATTCTCACGAAGAAACTTATTAGAATAATTTTATTTCAATTTCTATAGTCACACGTTCACTCTCTCTACTTATTTCCCTAAGCAATGCAAAGAGTCTCTTCACGACATTAATTCTAAATATAAAATTATAATTAGAAGCCTCCAATAAACTATTAATAGTGCTCTGGACAAAGGATCCAGCGCTCGAAGACACTCTTTTACCCTTTTTCAATAAGATTCAGCACTGGCTGAGGCAACGACAAAGTTACAGAACGAGAGACAGCTTAAGAGCAGTTCAATTAAGTCGTCGTGTTTGACGAGAGAGGCATAGAGCGTGGAAGCGGCAATTACCTCTAACAGACAGCTGAACAGCATACATCATCTTGGGTTCGGTGTTCACCTGGCATTCGTACTTGCCGGAATCCGTTTTCCTAGCGTTGTCCAACCGGAGAGTCCACGCGTCGCTTCCCGGCGTGTGTTGCGGACCGAACCTCGTGTCCGAACTGAACGGGATGCTTCCTGACGTGAGGATATGAAGATCCTTGCTCCTCATCCAGGACACCTACCAACCGAACCAGCTCGATGATAATGGAATTACTGCAATCTCCGCCGCGTCACACGTTGCGAAACACGCGGAGCAAGTAAATATTTTGAGTCTACTTCGATTCGACAAACAGCACATTCGAAATTAAAATACGTCCCTCTGAGGATTCTAAATGATAGTACCGAGCCAACGGTGTAGCGTTTCCATATTGTTTAAAAGAATTTAGTACCATGTTGGAATCAAGAATTTGGTAATCTAGAGGTTCTGGAAGGTTCTGTTCTGTTTTTGTTCGTTGAGTTAGGTGAGGGTTTAAGAGGAGTCGGGTGACTCAGGTCCTGCAGGCTTTGTGGTTAAGGAACAATGAGTTGCGTTAAGTCAGATTAAGTTGCAATTAGAGCTAGGATAAGGTAGACTGGATTAGATGTGTTTGGGTCAGGTTAGATTGTCTTAAATTAGTATGGCGATAGTTGTATTTAGATTAGGTTAAGTTACATTGTAATAAAGTTGAGTTAGTTTGGATTAAGTTACATTGTCTCAGGCTGGTTGAAATAACATTGTGATACATTTGGTTAGTCTATGTTAAGCACATTGTGGTACACTATTTTAAATTGAGTTAACTTATACCATATTAGGCTAAGTTGGCTATAGTACACAAATTTCCTTAACATCAACGCAACTGTGAGTCACAGAGATCTATCAGGCGATTTGGAAAATGTTTCCTGAGGCATGAAGGGCGAAGCGAGCATCGATCGTTCGATAAAGCTGGAGCACGATGGAAAAGCCTGTTTCTAATGAACGTCCATTTGTCGGTGGAGCGTCATTTAGGCTGATTCGATATGTACGAGTAACAAATGCGTGCCGGCCCTTAAAGTTGGAGCCAGAGGAATGCACACTTGCGGCCCGTAAATCACCGCGCTCTGTTACGACTTATTTCCTTCCCGCCTCGCTCGCTACTTTACACCCGTGTTACGAGCGACGTAATACATAACATAGTAACGTGTTACGACGTCGTTACCCTATGGCCGAGATAAAGAATAGAGACTGTTAAAAGAAAGTTCGGATAAAGGCTGGTCGACGGGCGAGGGGCGGGGAGGAGAGATAAAGGAGGAATTTAATGGAGCGGCGCGCGAAAATCTCCCCGTCGTTCGCGTGGAAACGGCCCGAGAGCAGGAAAACTCCGAAGTTTCCACCCAGTCGATGCAACCCGGGCAATTCTATTTATTAACGCCATTTCTACTGACCAGAAACAAAAATGTGGGCGTCGTATAATTCGCTTTTAATGCAATTCTAATGAAGATTATGTGAATCTAAAATTCCGGACTTAATGATAATCCGGGATTAGATGTCTGAAGAAACATGGAGACTGAGGCAGGGTATTAAAGAAATTATATACCCGGAAATGAAGCTATAAATTATTTTTCACTATATACAAGTCTGTTTCTAATTGCATATATTTTACAATGCTTCATCAATCTTTTCTGACCGTTATAGACCCCGGCAGAGTGAACGGCTGTTATGGCGCTGAGGCAGCTCCGGACCCGTTTGATATTTATGCGGTTATAATTTTATTAAGCTGCAATGGTACGAGTAAAGTATTTTTATCGTTGCAACAATTCGCCGAGTAATTTAAACGGCCGGCCGTTTAATATACGGCGCAATTATTCTTTCTTGCTGGTGGCGGAATAAAATCGCGATTTTCTTATGTCACTGGCAAAGCACCATTAATAAAACGTTGGAATAAACTCGGCCAACGGCCCTGTGTTCCGCCAGTTAGAGCCACCTTTGACATATCTTATTGCTCCGGGCTAAATAATTAATCCCCCGACCCACCCTCCCGCCGTCCGGCGTACGGCGAAGGGTGGTCAGAGACGGAAAGGGGCGGGGTAACGGGAGTTTACTGATTACTCAGTTAAATTCACGAGTTTCTCAACTTCGCGAACTATTTGCCGGTTCCGTTGGAGCTGGTTCATCAATTCTTATGAGTTTTCTCCTCCCTCGAGCTCGCGTCTTTTCAGCGAACGATTTAATCCGTAATCTCTCTCGCGCAGTTTACCTTGGGACAGTCGTTTCGTCTGGCAAATACGCTTTAAGTTTGATCGGCGTTACATGGTGTCCGGTTCTTCGAAAGAGAAAGAGAGAGAGAGGGAGATAACACGAAATTGAGTGATTGTTTTTCACAGATTGTTTCTTTTGAAAATCCACCGCGCTCCATCGAAAATTCTATCAATCGCGGATTGTGTGATTAAAAAAATTCTTGACCGAGGGGTTCATTGAATTTGTGATGGAAAAGTACTATCGCTTCGAATACTCAGTTACGTTGACTTAATTTAAAAATATTCACAATTGAATTTACACTGAAGTTAATTCAATCGAAGCCCTCAGATATGGTAACCGTTGTCGGATACGCCTGCATTACCATTCTATGGTAAAAAGACATCCTTTCAGAGTCGTGGATTTAAAAACGTGTTCGCTGGGAGCTACATGGCCCGCTACATAATTCCCTCTGATAACTCATTCCCTTTCCGACTTTCGTTCGTCTTGTTAGGAGCAAAAGTTTGCACTACTCTCGGACGCGAGGACACCGGACTCTTGAAAAAGGCGAATCACCTGGCTCGCTGCGATTAATATTTCCCGGTGGACTGAACGAGCCGCCTGTGTAACACCGTCGAAGGGATTATAACGAGGGCAAGGGACGATGTTCTCGGCCTGGTCGAATATGGTCGTCGAACATCGAGCTTATCGGATCCTCGTATTTTTCAGCGGGCCAAACGGTCCGATGTTAGATACCCGGTTATCGGGATCCCCTCACTTCCCATCTCTAGCGGTCACTATTTTCTCAACGGTCCTTGTACAGGGTGGTTCATGATGTGTCAATAGTATGATACAGAACATTGAACATTGCTTGGAACGATCCATTGACAGCCAAAGTGGATTCATAAAATTTTCTATAAGGGCCAACTTAATATTTGTGTAATCTGTACTGTCAAAATCATGTAGAGGAGATCGGGGTAAAATGGTAGGTCGCGTAAGATGGCAAATGTTATTTTTTGCTTCTATTACTAATACACGCCGACTATCTTTGTTACGCCATATAAATATGAGTCGGTAATATAGTTTAGCATGGTAAAGTAGACATTAGATAATGCAATAGAAAGTTAGAACGAAATCACGATTTCACGCGTGTGGGTTATAATAGTTTGACATTATAAATTAGTGAATAGAAGCTTAAATAAAAGTAAGTATTGCATGGGAAGTAAATTTTGGCGTTTATACGAGTGCAGAATTGAATATCACATAGTGGTTTAAAATAAATTTTATATCTCAATGTTATTTTGATATTATTTATCCACATAACCTACATGGAGTAAGATGGCGGGGCTAAAATGGTAAACTCGTCATCTTCCCAGGATAATTCATTTGCTTTATAATTAATGCATTTCGGAGTTATCCATTACAATGGCAAAAAATGACATTAAAAGATCAAACGGACGGGTTTGGTCACAGGATGATTTATTATCTGCAATGCACGATATGAAAGAAGGGCAATCTTGCGTGAATGCTTAATGTGATGAATTATACAGTGTTTCAAGTGCTTAAATTGGAGACATGAATCTTGTACTAAATATCGAAGGGCTGGGTTATTCACATATCAAAATTGTATTCATTAAATTAATATAACCATTTTACCCAATGGTCGGGTGAGATGGCGAATCTACTCACAAATTAGTTTTTAATTTTATACCAAAAATAACTGTAAAATTATTTTTTTGTACATATATTTTTCTTACTAAAGCATGTAAGATTGTTATGGTAAAGTATTATTTTTTTTTGTACAAAAAGTAAAAAAGTTACACTTACTTTCGCTTAGAATCACCATCTTATCACGATCTCCCCTACACAAGTGGTTTGGATCAGATGTACAAGATGTTACAGTATTATGTACAGAATACTACCTTCGTCATTCAGATTTAGCAGACAATAGTAATAATAACGGTATATCTTCATTGTACCTGGATTTTATAGAGACAGTTTATGTAACTAATTGTAAGTAGATAGAATGTAGAATGTGTAAAGATGTGCTACAATAAATGGTCGTTGCAACCTAACATGAATTAGTCCTCAATTAGAAAGCTGCTGAGCTGACGATTATTTTGAGCAGTATATAAATATTTGTCCCATTTAACCTCGATGTTTTTGTGTTTCAACAATTTTACTAACGATATGAGCTAACTACGCTTTCTACGGCCACGTGCGCTGAAGCAGCCGGTAGAGTGGCGTCGAAGAGACGCGAGAATAAACGAGAGATCGAACGACCACGATTCGAGTGGATTCGTCGAGGCAGACACGTGAAATCTAAATAGCGATCGGTTTCCTGCGATTTTTAATAATGTCGTAACATCCAGAAGCCGTGGAAGTCGAAGCCGTTCAAGTAGAGACGAGAGCGCAATAATACGCAGCTGATAAAAAAGAGGGTACTAGGATATGACTCAGCCAGCCATTGATTTATCGTCGAAACGAGTGTAGAAGTTATTTAAAAGATGAAAGGAAAGAAACACCAATTAATCGGTAATTAAATCAACGCCAGGCGAGCATAACGTGTTCGACGTGAGGTGTTATAGTCTCTCCGTGTTGTCTAGTTAATCGTGCTTTCTGACTCGACGATGTCTGGTCGAAGGTTCCGTGTCTGATGAGCTTGACATCGATCGAATAATGGACTGGAAGACTCAGTTTCGACACCATTGCACTGGCCTGTCGATAGTCGATCATTTTCAGATTGTTTACGCGATTTCTAGGAAACGTCGTACCTGGACAAGACTGGAGTACAGATGATAATAAGGCATACATTTAGAAATCTACAATATAAATAAAATTAAAAAAAAGAAGTCTGAGAATTCATAGTTTTCATATTGGACGATTCTAAAGATCCAAATTGATCACCATATACAGCTCTGTCGTTTTTCTCATCGTTATACACGGTGGACACATTAAAATTGTCTAATAAACAATCCATGCACCAGTTTACTGTTAACTCATTACTAATTCAATTTCGCCTCTAGAGTTCAGATTACTGCTCAATCTGTCATTCAATTCAACAGCTCCCCTAATTCACAATTTCATTATATTATACTTCTCCTGCCAAGTATCCGTCTGGAGGACTCCGCGAAAGAATTGAACACGCAACGGAAAACAATGCGAAGGGAAAGAATCCTCCAGGAAGAATTCAATATAAAGGGGCGTTAGAAGTGACATTGGGGAATCCAAAAATTTCAGCTCTCACCCAGCTCTGTCTCTAATTTAAGGAAACGGCGGAAGGACATGGGGTTCGCGCGCGCTCCAGTCAGAACAGCTCGCATAAGCTGGCTTCTTCGAGGCTCGTAAGGTTGCGGCGGAACGACTTTCGGGTTGCATTTTTCCTCGGCACCGTGTCGACACCGTACCAGATGAAAGCGGTTATGCCAAGCTTCGTATTGCCATCCTTTTGTCTCGCCGCCCGTGCAACCCTTTCCACGCCGGTTTTTCCGTCTTTTCCGCTCGTTCGACTCTCCTTGTCCCGCGACCTCAAAGCCGCTTCTATTTTCGGTGCCATCCGGACTCGTATACTCGAGTAAACTGGCACACGACCAAATGCCGTGATACACACCGGCCCCCATCGTCACGGTATACATTCTTCTCACCCCATCGCCGCCACCCCCTACGGAACGTTATGACCTTCGTTGTCCACCGTTACGCCGTGTGTCGCTTATGGTATTATTTTATAAATCATGTGCACGCTTTCTTATTACTATACTGGACGATTTTCACAAAAATTGTAATAGGATAGATGGGATTGATCTTTTAGAGTAACGACAGGGGAAGAATTTCTCCGTTACAGTGTCTTCGGTTCTCTGAGGTGAATTTAACCTCTTCAGGGACGAATTTTTTTCAATATTCTCAAATCAGTGATTGTCAAGTAGAATAAAATATTATCTATGTTGCCATACAACAACTTTTTGGTTTTACTGTTGAGAGATTCTGTTGTGAATAGTTCTCCACCAGATTTTAATGTTTCTTTCTCTGAGAATAATTCTAATATAAAAAAAACTAAACGTACACATATGTGTCAGAATCCCTGAAGAGGTTAATTTTTTGTGACCTTAATTTGGTTAATCCTCATCTTCAACTCATCCTGTGCTAACTCCTTCGAGGCTGATGATGTAGTGGGTGCGCCATACTAATCCAAAAACAGCCAACTTCTTACCTTTGGGAAATATTTCAATGTAAATATAACAAAAATCTTCCTGCCCTTAGAGAATGTTTTATAATATTGGGTTGGCCAATAAGTAATGTCGGATTTTTCGGTACGAAACAAATAATTTTAGTTCTTAACGCTGGATTTCGATATTCCTAACATTTCAGCAATCTCTCGTGTAGTATAAAGTGAATTATTTTCAATTAGGGTAGAGATTTGATCGTTATCAATCTCAATATATCCGCCAGAACGTATATCATCGGTAAGACCAAAATCCTAATCACGAAACTTTTTGAACCACCTTTGCACCATTCTTTCATACACAGCACCGTCACCATGCACATAAGAAATCTTTTTTGCTCTTTGTACCGCATTTTTACCTTTGCAAGAATAAAAAAGCATAATTGCACGAAAAGACAGCTTCTCGTTGTTCATCTGCAAATCAAAATAAACACTAAAAAAATTTAACCAAATATGATGAACTTTTTTTTAAATTACACGTTAAAATCTCAGCTCTTAGACTATACGTGCGTTCTATAAGTTAAGAATAGTCTTTTGTTTAAAACAGCAGAAATGATCTCTTACAGAAAAACCCGACATTACTTATTGGCCGACCCAGTAAAAGCCCGGCGTCGAAAGCGTCAATTACCCCTTTCGCCACAAATGTACCCCATGCGCTGGAATTTTTCGCAGTATATCAGTGCATCAGTTTGAATATTTAATTACTGTATTTTATGTGACGCCAATTTTTAAGTTATTTCAGTGTCAATATTGTGGCCCACAGCACACAACACACGATTTTTCGGAGTTGATATTCGAGTCCACAGGATCGACATGGTTGCACGTTAGGTCTTCGACGAGGGAGAAAAGGAATTTTCCGTTATTACCTCTGCGTACCGTCGATCTTAACGAACGGCCGTTGCAGATTTTAAATTACGCAGCCGGTCGGAGGCGTGCGGCTAAACGAACGACGTTACCGTTTCGATGGAGGCAGCGTGTAACGCAAGAAAGCTAATCGATAAAAGCTCAGTGACCCGGTGGCTCGTTTGTTGGTCACCTATTAGTTTAGTTTAGCTCAGGTCAGGTTTATGCCGTGGTCACGTTCTCCACCGAGGCCGCTCCTATGGGCTGCTGCTCATCTTTCGCCACGTTTCCTGCATGCCTCGGATGTTTCGGTGAAATACATTCTCACCGCCCCGAAACTCACATTTTAGGTCACGACAACTTCCTAATAGGTGTAACAGCTAATATCGCGTTACAGTGTTTAGCTACACCGTGTGTGTAACTGAATTTGCGGACGCCGTTGTAAGTGAAAGTCAATTTAAACGAGAAATTGGGGAATAATGTCAAAATTAACAGAGTTATGCGATTCTGTCCGTTCATTTAATGCAATGTTAGAGAGTTGAAACAACTAAAATGAATCAGATTAATAAGTTGGCGGAAATGTTTCTGCTGTGAATACATGAGAAATCCTGAATCTGTCAGAGAATAATTGTGGGTGGGTTAGTTATTCGAAATTGAACGAGTGGGGTGCGTCGTGGTCCTCGAAAGGTGGACGAAAATCACGAACGTCCCTGTCGTAATCCTCTTCAACGGAGGGACAGCCTCTGTACGCCATTTTCCAGTCGATGTTCGACTTTTCTCGATAAACGAAATCGGATTAAACAACAATATTCTCCACGCGATTGTGAAAAACGCAGCTTAATTCCCACTGTTTTTGAACAGAGTTCAAAGTCTCTATTTTATTCGCTCTATGGCACTTCTATTAAAGGGAATCAAAAACAACCCTTGGGATTTTTCAGTTTAATATTCTTAACAATGAAATGTGTCTGTCGAAGACTGTGTTAGTAGTGTGTTAATACCGTATTAATGTATGGCAATCTATATTAACACCATATTAACATTGTGCCAACACTGTGAATACCATATTAACACCATATTAACATTGTTTATCTATTAATTCCAAGTCAATGATATTTCAAATAAAACAGAATGTAACATGTTCCCTGTAACAGTAGAAAATTTCGTAACCAGACAGACACACAAACCTGACCATTTATTAATACACATGATTGATTGTATTGTAGCGGCACTTCCCGACCTCGCCAGCAGAGAGATTCAGCAGCGCACAGACTTTCCCGCAAGTCCACGACCATCTTGCGCTCTGTATATATACTCCTACGACCTGACCCTCACTATCCCGCGTCTAAGGCACGGGCCTGCTAGGTAGCCTTACTGACGAGTCCACTAGCAGGCCCCGGACGAAACGCTCTACCTCTTTCTTCTTTCCTTTCCTTTCTTTTCTGGAAATCCCTGCACAGCACCAACCGCTACAGTATAAATATTGATCTATTCCATATTACACTTTCGATTTCTCCTATCATTAATATATGTGATATATGATATAATGTTATGTTACATTATTAATGTTTCTTTAGAACGTATATAGTCTCCTATTTTTTCAATTTCTCCACAGTAATTTACAATAAACTAGCCCTAAAATATAAAAGCTTATGGTTAAACAAACATCTGTAGTGTACGAACAACATGAAACCTCTGCAAACGAAAGCAGAGAGAAGAAAGTAAAAGAACTTTTGAAGAGCAGCATACGCGTTATGAAACGGGATAACGTTGAATGATGAAACGGCGTGTATAATCATCGTCATCATCGTCAGCTGTGTTTCGTTCCAGCACTTTGCAAAAATTATCCCGGCCGCTATGGTAACGCCACCATCTAGGCCATGAATTTATCATCCTCGGGGGCGCAATCTCGCCGCTCCACTCCTCCTTAAGGCGCATATTAATTTTTCAAGCGGGTCGCCCTGGCCGCCATTTCAAATTCAGTAGTCTAAACAGAGACTAATGCCTCCGCTACAAACGAGGCTACTTAATTATACCGGCGGAGAGAGCATCTCCCGTGGCTGGAATGCGAAGGCCTGTATCACGAGCTACTTGATAAATAAAAAGCCTCACGAAAGGTATCTCTTTCTACGTCTTGGACGAGGAGGGTAGAATGCTTCGCGTAACCTTAAGGCGGTTTCACAATTGAGCTCGAAGGATTGAAGCTTCGTTTAACTTGCAGCAGAGACCACATACGTGGATGAAGATCGATAATTAATTTGCAATTACAAATAATTTCCTTATGAAGAATCTTGAGCACGATTATTCAGAGTAGATGAGCTTTTTAAAACTCGAAAATATTCAGAACTCAACAGATGAGCTCAGTGCATTGAAACCGGGAAATGTAGTAAAAGTGGAGCACTGAAGTTAATAAATTTAGAGAAAGTAGAATTCGAACAGTGTGAAACAGGCTTTAACGCGCGACGATGAGGGTCGTTTCTCCGCGGGGCAAGAAAAAGGGGAGAGAAGCGCGGAGAATCTAACTGTCGACGCAGTTTCTTAGCGAACTAACTTCATTAGGACATCAAAGATGCCTTGCAAGCGTCAGAGAGAAGTTGCATCGGATGGAGGGCAAAGAAGAAAAGGAAAATTCAAGGGAAAAGGAAGCTTTCTTCCGCGAGCCCAGAGCGAACTGATGCAACCAGAAGTAAGAGTATCCGGAGAATAAGACTAGAGGGAAATGGGAATGTGGAGAGGAGGCAGAAGATAATTATATTGCTGATGACACGCGATTACGTTCGTGTACACATACACGATATGTAGGTACACGACTCTAGAGGAAATGTCTCAGCATGATTGTCAAAGACTCCCTATATTCTTCGCAATGAAATTTTTTTCCTAGGACATACAAAGGTCACTATCTACAGATGACCGTAAGAGCCTCAGTTGACTATAACAGAGGGTGAGTTATCAGATTCTGGAGATTATTCGAAGATCATTGTCTAAAGTTCGTCATGCGAATGCTTTGAGTAAAATAAAGGGTTCATTGACTTTGCCTCAGGTTTATCTGACGTGCCTTACATTCTGAATCGTATTATAGTAAACGGTTGTATGTTTTTTCGTTCAGTTGATTTGAAAGCTGCCATCTAAAGATCGTTATGACAGGACTCTGTGAGTAAAGTACAAGGCTAATTAAAAATTTTTTAAAGTCACTACAAACTCATTATCTCAGGATCGCCATGGGGGGTGTATTGAGTATTATGGGGTTAATTTCAATGGAAATATGGTTGTAAAGGAATCGACCAGAAATCCCAAGGAGTGTGTAACCGTTTCTCAGAGATAAGATCACAGGACCAAGTTCCAGAGTGAAAAGCGAACGTTCGACGCGGAACACGGAATACACTAAAATGCGTCGCGAAGAGTTGTACAATGCAGTTGCAAACGTATTTACCGGGCAGCTCGTGCATGAAAAAGAGCGTGAAAGGGGAATGAAAGTTGGCGACGCGTTCTCGAGCTGTCCCGAGGAGGCGAGTAACGGGTTTAGGCGAATACCAACGAGCGGTTTAGGTGGCTGAACTGTGCAGAGAGTATGGCTGCCAGTCGGGTAAATGGAGGACACGAGGGGGCAACGCGTGCACCCCTCGCGACTCCTGCATTTTGCATACTGATGAGCCCACTTTCCAGCCACTTCGCCTCCCATTTCCTTTCTTCAACGTTTCCTCGTCATTTTACCCCTCCCTCGGCCACCCTCTGTCTTGTCAACCCCACGCCGCTGCGTAATAGTCCTGCGGATACGTGTTCCCGAAGATTTCCCGCACCCCTACTGAAATTAGCCTCATCAGCGTGGCTTATTACTAAGAATATCGATTTTAAAATTGGACCGCCTCTGAGTCTAATTAAATTCGATGCAATGTTCTACGTCTTCCGCATGCTTAATGATAAGTCGTAAACGTGATTCAATTACAGATTGAATTGTATTAGGAAATTTATCCAGGTATGGGAGTGTCAGGTCGTTAAATTGTTTTAAGGGTAGTAAAATGTTACCACTGCTTCCATATCTCTACGTGTTTTTTGACTTCTGCAGAGATATTCAATGCGTCAGTTATTATTGTTCCTCAGATTAATAATCTTTTTAAAAATCCTGCTATTTATTAATCGTCAGTTACAATGAACGTAATCAATTTGTCTCTATGAATCCAGATCACGTACGTACTTGAACCTGAAGACCAGGCGACCCCGGAGTCCTTCAAATGAAGCAGAACAAACGCGAGCAGAGAATGTTTAAAGTAAATGGCTTCTAAAAATCAGCCACACAAATCTGAATTTTCGTCCGGGTGTTCCAGTTTCTCCCTTTTTTCCCCGTTTCATTTCGTGCACCCTGGAAAGGACGAAATTGAATCGGGATGAAGGCGAGCGGAAGAATGCTCTATGTTCAATCGTACGAGACGATTTGTGGCCGCCCTTCCATTTCTCCTTCTATTTCTTCTTCTTCCTCTTTTTTTTTATTAAAATCGCTGTCGTTTGTTGTTTAGAGTGGTTTTACGTTGCAATTCCGCGCCGGTCCCGTGGCGTGTGCATTTGTGTGGGTTTAACACGATTATCAAAAGCCGGATCTCGAAGCTTTTACGAGCGACCCTTGCTATCCTACATTATTACCATTTCGCCGCTAGTATTCCGGGCGAATATGCTGACACAGTAGCAACGCTCTGTGACGAATCCGACGATCGCCTGCAGTGGTAGTAGAACGTACGAGTCAGCCATCAGATGTTACTCGTCCTTTTATCCTTTGACGGGAGTAGCTCAGGAAATTTCAGCTGCCCATAAAACCGTTCCCAGGTAAATAATACATATTTACGACCGCCGCCCTCGCTCCACCCCTTCTACACCGAGGGAGATTTACATTTTTATGGTGCCAGATTAAACAAACAATGATGACGGACGTATACCGCCTCTATTTGCGTTTCATACAGACTTCCAGCCATTTCGGCGGTGAATTTTTATTTAGTCGACGAATATACGTGGATGTACTCTCAGCGTGCAATAGCTTCAAGTAGAACGAGTCAGGTACTGGTCAGCCATGATTTCATCATTCTATTTTTAACGCGTCAACTTTTATTCCACTCCTTCGGGGTTTTGGTTTCCTGTTTCTTAATTCGCAGTATTGTTTGAACCTGTAGTTGTGTTTTATTTGAATTATGGATATTAAAGTACCCAGGTTGTGAACTTTTATGTAGTTTTTGCACCGGGGGAACCGTTTTAGTGGAACGAGACAATCACTGGTAAGCCATGAATACATTATCGTTCAGTTTACAATGTCTCCTATTTTTGTATTATTTATGTATCGCTCCGTTTGGCAAGCTTGAATTTTTATTCACACAATGAATCACTGAAACATTTAAAAAATTGTCTTTTTATTCATTTTTAGACTGCACTTTTTATAGAGTATGTGACAGAAAAAGCGTACTTTTAAACATTTAAACCGCAAAATGTAATTCTGCCATAGTTACGTTTCGTCAGCTACATGGAAATCGAAAATATTGGTCTAAAAATGTGTATTTGCTTAAAAATCCGCAGTCTATTCATTCTTATTGCTTAATAAACTGGTGTCCATGTACTGCTGCATACCTAATAACTCTTTACGATGCTACAATCAAAAATTTTAAACTTCATTCTCAAACTGTGTATCATGGCAACTTTATGGATATTTTACACAAGTTCCACGCACGTACGCGTCCGAAAATTTTATTTTTCTGTCTTACAAAGCCATTTATATGCAGAATGTAGGCTTTAAGTAGAACAGGTCCGTGAAAGTCAGCCATTGAATCAGTTGCAACGAGTCGCGAAAAGGGGCACTGTATTTTCCTTCTGGAGACTCATTATTTCGGCTAACCGATAATTTCCCCCCCCATTTTCTCGAAGTATAATGGCTTCTGACAAATAGGGATTTACGGGGCGGCCGTTCGCGATCGATTGGAAACCGTCCAAGAAACGAACGCGGCCATTTTTCTACGCGCGCCGGTACTTTTGACGTTTATTTTCGATGACGACCCACTTCGATATTTTTACGGTTGCGTTCTTTGCGCGGAGATTACGTACGTAAATATCAAACCCGGCTCCATCGATGCAATGATATTTCCTCTTGAATTACGACGGTCTGTTTCGCCAGCGTATAAAACAGATGTATCGTTTTATCGATGATATCAAGAAATGGAATTTCCTGCAGCCTGTCGAATTTATGTCGGTTTCGACTTTCCAACGTCGTAATTGCTTATTTTCTATTGTAACCGAGACGTATTCCTCGATTCTGTCAATTGAATTTTATTCTTCGACAAGAACGGTGGAACCTCCGCCAGGCGAACATAAATTGCGTCTAACGTCAATAACAGATATTGAAAATAAATAATAAATTACGCTGCTGGGAATGTAGTAAAGTAAAATGAGAAATGTCTATACGTGGGGTGGTCTAGAAAACTTTAAACATTCAATTATTAAGACCTTTGTAGTCCAACGAAATTTGTCACAAACTCCACGAATCACTTTAGTGCAAATGAATGAGTATTGAGGTTACCGGATTCTCTTCCGTGAAATCATTCGAAAGCGCGCATGAAACGAGCGGGGAAAAAACGCGAAATTACACGAAGCGTCGTTTCGGCGAGGCTGAAAGTGGCGAGCTTATTTTTTTGCGCTCGGAAAATTACATGGTTTCGCGGAAAGAGTGGCAGTTGTCGACTGATTGCTCGGCCGAACGAATTCGCTTTTCGAGCGGGACCAGCTGGATGTACACAATCGTCGTAAATTTCAAAAGTCGTTTTGTCCCCTCCTGAATTTTTTTTTTACATAAAATCCACAAGAGGAACGGGCACAGGACGGCTCGTTTCGTTGACACGAAATTTTCACGCGAAAAGTTCGCGGACAAAAAGGAATGTCCGCGTCGTTAATCAAACGAACGTCAGAGGGGTTAGTCGGCCAACGAATACGGACGATATTTTTAAACAATGAGAACGATATTTACGCTCCTCTCTCGCGATGGGGCGCAATTGACGGGATGGCGGGAAACTGTAAAAGAGAGGAACAGAGGAAACCCGGAAGACCGGGGACGACTATGAATTTTTATTTTATACGCTTTCAACGTTCTCGCGGAAAATAGGCTACAATTTTTCTGTGCTGGTCGGTAAGTGGCCGTCGGCCACACCGATGGCGTTTTCCACAATACGGGAAAGCTGATGGTTTCATCCTGTCACGCTGGAACAGCCCCGTTGAATACTTCGAATTCAGAATAACCCGCCCACTTTCTCCTCGTGTTCGCTGTTTAACCTGCGCAGCAGTTTTGAACAAAATTTTTTGCAATCGACGATCAGGTATTCTATAGGAAATATTTTGATAATACAAGGAATTACGTGATAAGAAAAGTCACAGTAAAAGTGGTCAGCGATAAGGCAGACACATTGTTCGGTAGAAATAGCCACCTATGATCAGACGAATTCTAACTGGAATTGGACGACCATGATCAGTCGATTTCTAAGAAAAAGTGTAGAAGTATGGTTAGGCAAGTTTGAAGTGCATGTGAGTGGACATGATCAGGTAAGTTTCCAGTAGATATTACCATCTACGATCAGGAATATTCAGGGTAGAAGGAGCTGGTCATGCTACGTTAAGCTTCAAGGGTGGTTGGTAATAGCCAGACACATTTTCAAGAGAAGAAGCTAGACGCAGTCAGACAATTTCCAGGTTTAGTTACCGTGCACAGCCTGGCAAACTTTCAGTAGACGTAGTTGGCTATGGTCAGACAAATTCTAATAGAAGCGGTGAATAATTATTAGTAGTATCTGGACTTATTATGAAATATTTAATATTAGTAGCAATTACGATTTATTATGGACGATGTACCGGTGCCGATTTAATGCAGCACGTTCTCCTCAATTATCAATTTTCATGAACGTAAAACCAGGTGAAACGTGGGTTGGTCAAATATTGAATTTGGTAGGGATGTACCTTTTCCGCCCGACCGGTCTCAATTTTCAGTAATTTATGCTGCGCTCCCTTCGATATTAACTGTAATTCATGCAACGGAAATGAAATATTACAAGACCTGGGTGCTCGAGAGGATCGATAAGTTGCGCAGGTATGGGTGGTTGAAGGTATGTTGCACAAAGCTTTTCGGTGAAATTGGGGAAACAAATTGGAATATCCTTCGAGTGGAAAAGGAGGAATAATTATGATAATTTATACAGTAGCATAACCGTACCGAGACCTAACCAACACCCAGCTCTGACATTTTTGGTCACACAGCAGCTACGAAAAATTTCTGACGCTGATACTTCATCGTCTATTCTCTGGCCAGTGTAGTCATTTATGCTCTGCTCAGGTCCTTCTAGTGTTTAAATTACTTCGTATTATTTTAATATTGTTCATAGAAGTAAATACAGTTCCACGCGGATTTATGACAGGAAGTCATAAACATAAATAAACAAGGGATGTATAGATTACGTTGGAAATTTCACTCCAATGCTGCTCATGTTATTTCTCGATTTACTGTACATGTTGCAATCTCTAAACCATAGGTAACAAACTCGTTGTAAATTTATATTTCCAACAAATATATTACATTACAATATTGTGGGATTATTTTATAAGATAGTTGTAAGTGTACGTGTGTGAGTGCGAGCCTGAGCGGGTGATGAGTGGTAAAGTATGGCTGGTGAATGTTTGGAAGTTTAAAAGGTATAGGTGCCAGAGACGACTATTTGAGACAGAGCATAAGATCTTGGCTGACCGTGTATAATTGCATAGAATGGTTGCGAGTGCGTTTCTCGGAATGCATGTGTCTTTTCGAATGAAGAATAAGAAGAAGAAGAAGAAGAGGGAGAGAGAAAGAGAGCGTGAGTGAAAGAGAAAGTGAAGGTCATAAGAGGCAACAAGTTACGAGTGTTTTGGGAGTGCGAAGGATCAGTCTGTGAGAGAGTTTTGTAGAACGAGTATTGCGAGAGTATTGTGCATATCCTTTTTGTGAGTTTCATCATGAGATTTATATTTAATAATCTGTTTACCAAACCCTACCGACAATAGGGATTTACTCAAAATAATTACTATAATATAATAAATTGAATAGCCTTGAATGTGCGACACCAGTAGCAACTGGGTTAATATAATCGTAAATTGTTACCGTGATATTCGAAATATGTTTAATTTTTCTCCGAAATAAAGCTTCATAGAATAAAATTCTCATCCACAGTACTGGTTCAGTTTCATTCTATGCTACACTATCCAAAACACATCTCATTAATATCAGTAAACAAAGCTTCTGGTTAGATTACGTTGGTCTGACGTAGGCCTTCAGAATTGTTGAGTTTGTGACGAAACCAAATGAGATAGGCCGTTCTAGCCAAAACCATCACGTAGGTCATGAAATTCTACGTAACTCAGGTGACTGGTATCACTCTGGAGTCACTGCACACTGAAATAGAAGTTCCTAATCAACGGGGCCCAAGTGTCTAGTCAGACGAGGCTGACGTAGGCCTCTACAATTGTTGAGTTTTTGCCGAAACCAACTAAGATGCGCCATCGTAACAAAAACCAGCATATTAGGCATGGAATTCTATGTAAGATAAACGTGTGTCATCAATTTTGAACGACTGGACACCGCGATAGAAATTCGTAATCGACGGTTTCCAAACATATGTACAGCTAGGCGGGTCTGACAAAGGTCTCCACAATTGTTCAGTTTTTGGCAAAATCCAATGAGATACGTCATTCTAATAAAAACCAGCATGTTAGGTATGAAATTCTACGTAAGATAGATGTGTGGTATTAATCTAGAATCACTGGTCCCCGAGATGCAAATTCTAGAATTAAGTGAGAACAGAATGCCAATCAAGACAGATTTTGGGATAAATTTATCTTCAATGTCCTCTGTATTTTTGTACAATGAATTTTCTCCCGCTCAGATGTAACATTTACTTTGTTTAATCCCATACAACAGTTGCTTTAAGTGGACAAGATCGTTCTTGAAACGTTTGATTCTCTCTCCACACACGGTGTCGCCCCAAAGGAAGCGTTCCCTAAGATCCGCGTTAATTATCTCAGCCGAAATTCCCGGACTAAGTCCAGTAAACCTGACTTAGGTGAACTCCGTTCCGGTTTCGTTTAAAATTTAAGCGAAGCTTCAAACTCGGCTTAGTGCGCTCGGCTGTTCGGTAAGTGTAATTCGTTGCCGGCCGAAGCTACTTTAACGCTCAACCTGCTATCGAGCTCCATCGTGATCAAGGAACACGATTACGTCGCTCTATTATTATTTGTCCCACTTCCTAGCCCCGAGAACTTCCCTCGTCGCGTTAACAATCCGCTTCCGCGTACGCGTTTCACCGACATTCGAACCTTAATCCCCGACTTTTCAATTTTTAATTAAAAACTTTCATTTCACCGGGCCGAAGAAAAAAGGGACGAGGCGTTCGAACGAAACGGACCGCGGCAGAGGAGGTTGCAAAGGGAAAGGGTTGAACTTTCTTTTCACGGATTAAATCGCCGCAGAGAGAACGAGAGTGAGAGAGCGCAAAAAAAAACCTGTTGGTGGTGATTCGAAATTTTTTCCAGGTCGAGTGTGTGGAGCTGGATTTCTAGCAATTACGTGCGGAAAATGAGATTCTAGGTGAAATTAAGAGAGATTGAACCGGGATATTAGGGCAACCATGAAAGAGTGTTATTGTAGAGAGTAAACTTTAATGGGACGATCAACGATGCACGCTTTTCTCGCCGGTACACTTCCAACCCCGGAGGGATTTTCCTTGAGAAGGATAAAGAGCGCCTGGACGAAACTTATGAAATATATCTGGATTTCGTCGTTTGTACTGTATTATTATGGTGAAAGAGGATTATCCAATAATTTTCCGGAGAATGAATGCCGGGATCATCTTTGCAAAAAGGATCCGTTGACTCAGAGTATTCGTTTCTGGCTGCACCATGGTACGCCCCGTCCTACGATTTTCTCTCCTTCGCCTTCCGTGTCCTCCTCCGTAATTCCTTTTGCAGCTTTCCATGATTATTCAACGTTATTCACTTAGCTGTACAATTAACAGACACTCGTAATCGAGGATTCGCTGACAATACCTCGTTTTTAAAAAAAATAATAGAACTCCCTTTTATTCTCCGAAAATACAAATGAAAAAGATATGAGACTAGAACAGAGTGCGTAAATTAAGATTTATTATCTGCTTATGAATTAAAATTCCGATGAAAAATTGTAATTTAATACAAGCAAATCGTCACCACCAGAAAATTGTCTTCATTTGAATAATGGCATCTAGTATTACAACTGTCCTCTCTGGACGCAATATGTATTTGTACCGTGTATGTGTATTAAGTTTTGAGTTTAGGTCCTCAAAATAATAAATCAGAGCCAGTCAGGCACGACTTAAGTAGAATCAGTTGATATTGATCTGACGCGTATAAATGCAGTTCGTCATTACTAGACGACGTGATCGAATTTAATTTGGTCAGCACTTGGTCAGTCGTGGTTCAAGTAGAACTAGCAAGCACTAGTCAAACACGTTAGAAGTAGAATTCATCGGCAGTGACCAGATGAACTTTGAATGGAGTTCTCCGATAGCGACCAGATAAGTTTTAAGTAGGATCAGACCGCACCGATCAGACATGATTACATATTCATTCTGGTTCAGTTGAGAAATCATAAAACCACCCCAAAAAGAGGGGTACACTTTTCTGTCGTGTTTAACCCTTTGAGTCGTGAAAATTTCAAGGAAAATCGTGCAGTTTATGCTGAAATATTTCGCAATAAAACAGGTATCAAATTGAATATTTCATTATAATAATACAATATACAGCTGTGCCTGGACCAGTATCGTGGCACGTAGCACACGGTGACTAATTTTTTGGAACGCATACACTCCCATCCATAAGTTAAGGGGCACTTACTAATTTCAGTTTTATGTTTAAATTAGAATTATTAAACAACCACTATATTGACTCAAAGAATTATTTACAGATAAGTTACACCAAATACAATTTCTAAATGTTGAAATATATTGAAAATTATATATATCAAGTTTAAAGTTTGCTCACTAATGTAT
The DNA here is from genome assembly GCA_916610135.2 of Macropis europaea. Taxonomy (NCBI): domain Eukaryota; kingdom Metazoa; phylum Arthropoda; class Insecta; order Hymenoptera; family Melittidae; genus Macropis; species Macropis europaea. The sequence goes on from OU744344.1 coordinate 30,811,161, forward strand.
GCTCTCCGTTTCAAGATAACTCGAAACTGCCTCGGCAGTCTTGCGGTCATTTTTTTTGTGTTTTTTCTTGGATTTCTGTCCAGAATCGCTGTAAATGTGTCTACAGATCACAAAATCGAAACAAATGTCGCCCAAATTTGACGCATTGAAAAACAGGTCTTGAACCGTGCTATAATTATCTCTGGTTCTTTTTTATATTAATTATACCAGAATACTAATCATATCATTAAAAATATGTCGTGTAAACAAAAATGTTTTTAAAAGAATCGTTCATATCGAAATAAGTAACCAAGTCTACTATATCGTAATCCAGGTTTATTCAGAAATGGTAAGGTGTCCCATGACTTATGGACGTGTATATGCGTCCATCGTCCTGAAACGGTTAGTAATTACTGAAAATATACTTAAACATATTTCAAAGTGCCCTTACACCTAGTTAACTACTTCTCATACCCAATCCCTTTTGATTATTACACGCCAGCGTTCAATGATCCAACAGGTAAAGCTGCGTATCAACTATGAAGAAAGGTACAATTGAGAACAAACGATTTTCCAGTGAAATTACTCACACCTTCGCTTCAGTCGAAGCTTTTTTCCCTGGGTGCTCGTTAGAGGGGAATCTCGAGCAAAGTTTCAATTCTGCATTCGAACAGGGCGTGCATCGAGCTCGTACGGTTTGAAGGCGATTCGATGCTTTCGCGCTACTGGCGGGAGTTAAATTTCAAAGGAAACTCATTTGGAACTTCGATGCCGGCCAAACGGGGCGGACGGGGGCCTTGGAAAAACTACTTTTATACGGAAATACCGGCCTGCATACCGGGGCCTTGGTTGCAGGTGGTAAACTCCTCGGCATTGGTGGAAGTCTAGGCTGGTAACTGAAAGCCGTGGAGAGGTCTTGCTGCTGCATTGGATATTTCAAAACCACCTGGTTTCGACGGGGCTGAAGAAAGGACCAAGGGAAGAGGCAACAAAGCCAAAGCCAGAAGCGCCTACGCTCTATGCGGTCCTGATACCGTTCCACAGAAAGATCGATGAACCACCGACTTCCTTTTCACTCCAAACAACACCTGCTACCCGATAGCCTTCCTTTTTATCGCTTTTTCACTCCGCGGTCACTCTGGTTGACATCGTTCGCGTTCATTACCAAAGAATTTCCAGAGCGCTCTTCTATTTGGTCATTCGCCAGGTACTTTTTGATGTCTGTGGTCAGCATTTGACAGCCTAGACTATTCATTGCGGGAGCTTTTTTCACTCTACAGTTTCTGAGGGTCTTTCTGACCACTGTGGATGCTGTTTGAGGACCTGGAAGTTCATTTTGAAATAAATTTCAAGGAATTTGCATTTAACAATTTTTCAGTCTGTTCTTAGCCCCTGTCATTGGTTCTAAACGATCTGGGCATTTGTTTGGATAGATTTTGGCAGGAATATTTTTATTTAACAATTTTCCTGATCCATCTTGATACCTGTGATCACTATCTGTCAATGCGGATGTTCATCATCGCTCACCTTTCTTTTCGATCTTTGTAAGCCTTATTTTATAAGCTGGGCGAAGTTTTTGAAAGAATTTCAAGAGTATTTTTACGTGCAATAATTCTGCAGAGTCTCGTTTATCTCGTCAGTATGTACTGGACAACCTAAGTGTTCTTTTCAATACAATTTCGTGGGAATTTATTAGTCAGCAATTCTCCAGTTGTGTTTTTGATTTTCTGCTCATTGTTCGACTCCAGGACATTCATTCAAAAAGAAATTTATATGTTTTGCTACCGCAACTCTTTAACTTCTCTTTGGCCTCTGAAAGTTCGAGTCAAAAGATCTTTAGCACATTTATTGTATGTAAATCTGCAAATTCAAAGCATAATAACTATTCTTCATCTGTCTATTTGAAGTCCTTGAATCTTCCTGTAACCAACAGCAAAAATTCACGAAATCCATTCCTAACTTAACACTTTCACTGCCACATCACCCGCATGTGGGTGTCACTTAAATTCAGTTGTCATTTATCTGAAAACGAATACTATTAGTAAAATATTTAAGAAGGTCTAAAACAGACCCAGTAAGAACTATACATATATAAGCACAAACAGTATTAATTAAAAAGAGTATAACTTCAGATTACTTTTATGTTGTATCAAAGTCTAGAAAGTTGTGTCTTTTTCAGCCTACACAGTTAGGCAGCCAACGTGTAAAACCATGTAATTTCAGCGAACGAATCTTCAAGTTTCTAAACGATCAATAAGGAACAATTCATTGCAACCGTTTCGCGACGGCCGAATAGACCACCGCAAGAACGATGTTAAACATTCGCCGGGACTTGCATAAAAATGTGTGCAAGCTGTTCACACGCTTCGACAGTTTCGCTGTTAAATAATTCAAAGGAAAAGCCGACAGGACAGCTGCTCCAGTGCATGAATAATCAACGATAAAATAATATACTTCGTGTAAGCAATATGAAAACTCAAATAAATCTACATCGGGCAACGGTAACAAACTTGCACATTCAGAGCCCCGATAAACAATCTCCTGTTTGCCGCACTTCAACCACCTGTGCTCCTCTTCCCGGATTGAAGCAGAGAATTTCCAAGAAAATCGTTCAAAGGAAATAATGAAAAAAAATAAATAAATAAGAGGGAAACATCGAATGGATTGAAGATGAAAACGATGTCAGCGGTGCTTTAGGTAAACTCCTGTTTCCATCGACTTAGCGAGGACGCCATTCAGAAGGAGGAAAAGAAGTTTCCAGGAGAAAATTGAAAGGATTCCGTTTGCCGTGGTTCGACAGCGCGGCGGGGAAGCCGCAACAGCCCCATGGAAAGCTGCGATTTCGATACTAAAGGCTAAACTGGAATCGATCGTCGACGAGGAACGTCGCTCAATAGAAATTCACGCCGTTAACAGAAGCGTGACGGCGGCGGAGGTAAGAATTCGCGAATTCACGAAAGTCCGTCGGCGCGAAGAAGATATCGGAAGAAATAAAACCGGCCCCCACCGCGCTGGGACCATCGAACCTCGTTTCCCTTTAACAAATTTCCTGCTCCTCGTTCCGTTCTGTGAGAACATTCCAAGGAAAAGGAATTCGAAGAACGACGATGGTCAAAGCACTTTCAGCCTCTGCCTTCCTGATAGCCAACCACCGAAAAAGATCGATCATCATCCGTCCCATCAGCATTCTGACGCTCGCTCCCTAGGGATTCTTCTTCTTCTTCTTCATTGTACATTCACTGACGAAAGTTTCGAGAGAAGTTTGAGTGAACCAAATATACAGGGTGATTCGCGTAAAATTAAAACGAAAACGATTTTCATGCAAAGAAAACACTCGACTATATAACTAATTGTAGGAAATCTAATTTGTCAAATTTGAATAACATTTCGTGGATTTTTATATGAATAAGAATGAATTGATTGAATGAGTTATTAAAAGGGGAGATCTAACCGCCTGTTTTATTTTCTCCTTTTGTTTCAGGCATGGCGTTTTGGTGGTGACAAATTAAGAAATAAATTAAATTACGAATTTTTAGACCCCTTCTCGTATGCAATTATTAAATTTCTTGAATAGTTTGTGGATGTTTTTGCAAATGCATGTTCGTATAGAAAATAAGTACAGAAATGGGTCATAGACAGAAATTCGTTTTGTCATTAGACGGTTCTAAAAATATATTTTTATTGTGTATATCTTTACACGAACATCCGTAGCCTACTCATGAACAATTACTGCGTTTAAATAACTTCTGTTTATAGCGTATTTACCCTCTCGCTGTCGTGATTTTTTACATTTCACTCAACCCACCCCCTTACGTAAAGCCGCCCCTCAAGAGCATCGTTCTCAAAAGAAAAGAAACAAAAGGGGAGAAATGGTCGAGGTTTCCACGGAAATTCATTTCACTTTCCTGGGGCCGAACCTCTCGGTTTTTTTATTCACCCGGAGAAATCCAGAATCATTTGAAATCAAGCCACGATCGTGTCCACCCTTCCTCATCTGTTCGAAAGCTACGATATAGGGAGGAAATCGCGATGGTGGACACCCTTCGTCCATCGAGAGAGACTTTCATCCCCCTTTTCCACGAGCCACCGTTGATCGAGTTTTCATCCCGGCTTTCTGCCGCCACCCCTAACCGACACTGATTTTTATTCGAGCCGCACCCGCTTCGTTTATAACTTCGTTTCCACGTCGGGACGCCGGCTCGATATTATCTACATTTCAGTTTTCTTCGCTTTCTGCCCGAGATTTTAATATTTACATCTTTTAACGTGTTCTGGACGAGCGTCGGTCATTTATTATTTATTTTCTTTCCCTTATACAGTAAATCTTCGATTATCCGAACAGCGGTTATCCAACAACTGGTCATCCTGTGTCAATTACAAACTACAATTATCGTTAATGACACCATGCACTTAATTTTATACCACAGCGTATTTTATATTCTAAAAGAAAATTATCATATTTACATGAAACGTAAAATGTGAATAATCTTGTTACTAACTTCAGTTCGGATAATCGAGGTTCTACTGTACTATGTTCTTAGATTAGGACAGTTATAGTTTCCTGGCTCACACGTAGTTTATGACAATGTGTATGTTTATCCTTTGTGATGCTAATTTGTAATTCATGTTGAAATATGGTAATTATATTGTGAAGTACAGGTCTTACAAATTGGGTTGTTTAAAATCATATCTCTACCTACAGACATCCCATCTTTCAATGTAATTTTCAATCTTCAATACACCATACTATACCCCATTTGCTTTTCTCTTTCAGTCACACTACAGCATTCTCGAAATATTGAAACGAAACAACTGTACAGAACATGAGGAAACTACTTTAAGAGTCCTGATTTGCGTGTTTCTATTATAAAAATGTTACCAGTTATATAATAAAAAGATTATTAATTACAATTTATAAAATAATTTTATCCTTCGCTGTTCCAATTTTGGACACAGTTATGTAAATGATGATGGCTATTCTATCCAGCCACTCTTACGTTTAGTTCCACCCTGTAATTTCTCCCTAGTGTAAACAGAAGTCGCATGCATATTATTTTCCCACATTAGATCCGACGAGCTACGAACACGGTAGCTCATAACTTGAAACTGCGGGATGATTTCGGATAATCCGGGAATTGAAGATGCATACGACGAATAATTTGTCAGACGATGGCTGCACGGGAGTTAAGCGAGGGAAATTAAACGTAATAACCGAATCTTGTGCGGGGAAGTTCGAACTAACAACTTGTCTGCTCTACCATGCACGCAGACACGTCTTTGAAACGTGTTGAATCATGAGACACCTATTAACATATTCAAACGAACAGTGACATTTTCATCGTACGTATGCATGAATCTCGGAAAGATTAAATAACATACTTCAATGGAACGTGAACCTACAGTAGACAAAAGTGAATGTTCAGTTTCATAAAAAAATAAAATGTGCATATATTTATATTCTTAATACAAAAATTTGAACGAACAGGAGTAACAAATTCATCTACGAATTATTTTACAACAAGAAATGATGTGCACATTCAGGAAAATGGTGACGAATTAATATTGCAGCATCATAATTATTCGAACGATGATTATGATTCGATTATGCATTTGCGAAGTTGTAACTGTTCATAGAAGAATAAAAGATATTGTATAATTGGTAAACACTTGACAGACTGCTGTACAAATAATTAGTACCTCAAAAATAATAGCGACAATAAAACTCCTTCTGACGCATAATTAGTGGCGTCTACTTACAGTTTATGTTTGCAGAAATACAATACAAAAATCCAGCAAGGAATCCACCATTTTATATTTTTCCTAAGAATCGTATAGCCAGAATTCAATACACAAAACAATCATATTTCTCAGAAACTGAGAGCAGTCCTCTTACGCTCTAACAACCACGAAGAAAAATAAATTACACTAAAGTTCCTTATAGAGTGTCCTCATAAAACGTGGCCACTGCGGGTACAAAAGAAAAGCAGATTGCATTTGATTCTCCTTTTGTCATCCAGAAATTTTTCAGCGGTGCTCGCGCCGCCGTGTAACAAGCGATCTTTATTATTACCCGGAACCGCCGCTGACATTGTTATTCACCGTTTCCGGTACCAGTCGGTCCTCGAGCACCGAGAAAAGACGCCGAGGCGGCCGAGAACTCTTCCGATTCTACTCCAGAGAAGAATTCGACGCGCATGCGAGCACGGTCGAGGATCGGAATTACCATAACGACATACATGTATGTAGGAGAATCGTTGGAATCTCAGCGAGGATCCTTTTACCCGGTGGAATTGTGAATTTCACGTGACCTTGAGCAACCAAGAGAGAGAGAGAGGGACAGAGGGAAAGAGGGAGGGAGAGGTCTCCAGGTTTTCCGCTGGGAGGTTATTGCATTCGGGGAGAGACAGAGAATAAACCGTGACTTTATAAATCATGCAAATCGCCTTTCTTTCGCAGCCACGCAAAAGAAGTCCAGCGGAGACGGCGGTTTTCAGTAAACTACCCCCATAAGCTTCGTTATCCGCCCGTTGCCCCCCGAACCTCTGCCGCATTTCTCTCCACCGGTGTAATGCGATTTTTCATTTACATATTGCCCCGATTATTCGCCCCCAGCGAAACGTTAATAGCCGTGGAACCGTTGTTATGGAAAACAGAATGCGAGAGGGGGTGAAATTACTTTATTACTTCATTAGGATGAACGAGAGGGAATTAGGTCCTCGGGAAAATGTAGGATAGACGTTCCTGAGCGCTAAGAATGTTTTTTGAAGTATTTCTTTGATGATCAATAATTTCTAGACATTTTGGGAGAGTTAGATTATTGAAATTACTTTATCACTTCATTAGGATGAGCGAGGGAGAATTAGGTCCCCGGAAAAATATAGGATAGACGTTCCTGAGCGCTGAGAAGGATTTTTGAAGTCTTTCTTCGATGATAAACAATTTCCAGAAATTTTGGGAGAATTAGATTAATGAAAGGGAAATAATTCTCTGTGAAAAGATGAACAGAATATTAAAAATCAGCTAGCATACTTCAATTTGCGTTCGTTTGGTGGGATAGACTTGTCTGAATGCTGAGAAAAGTTATTAAAGGCTGTATTTGAGGATGAACAGTTTTCAGAAATTTTAGGAAAGCTGGATATTTGAAAAAGGGAATTCTTTTATAAGTAAATAGGCTGGTAGTTTAAAATAAAGTACTATAGAACCTCGGTTATCCGAACTCGTGTCAGCTAAAAATTAGTCATTCTATATTAGTAACGAGTTAAAATTATCACTAATAACAATATGTACTTCATTTTGCACCGTTATATATTTTAGATTCTAAAATAAAGTTATCATTTTTATGTGAAATCTAGTTACAGCGCGCATCATTCTCTTATTATTTACATATTTCGGATAATCGAGGTCCCAGTGTAACGTGTTTGAAATTTTATTGTGCTGATAGAAAGAATTTTAAAACAATTTTTAATCAGAATATAGCTTTGTGACAGTGTTAAGTATAATAAACAATTATGTCTTCATTGTACATTAATAATATTAACAATACAAAACTAATTCCAAAGAATAGTATATATCTACAAAGAAATAGAATTACAATGTAAATACCATGTGGAATAAACAGCTATCCCAAACCTAACCAAAAAACTTGTGGCAAATTAAAAATTATTCAGTAATGTAAACTCCTCGACGTGAGTTTCACAAACACCCTCATTCCTCCGGTTCGTTGACACGATTTACGCTTTCGCGCGGATCGGAGGATGATCGTTCAGATCGATTTACTTCCGGCGTGTTTGCCATTGGGAGAATGTCAGGCAGAAAAGAAATTAATTCGAGGGGCGTTCGAACGGAGGAAAAGGTCGAAGGGTGGAATTACCACGTGCATGCATATATGGAAGAGCCGTATGTATCCCCATAGATCCCTTCAACCGATTCTCATCGGGAATTTCTTGCGACCTTTCGACCGCCATCAAGCTACACCCAGGGATTACATCAGCATGGATCGCGCGTAATACCCTGTAAACCGCATCAGGCTTTCCCTAGTTTTTTTTTTCGTTTCTCCTCCCGTCGACAGTTTTCCAAATAACCGAGATCAAAATTGCTCTTTACATCGCATACAATGAAAAATTGTGTAAACTGCGGAATAGTCAGCAGAGTAATTTGATATTAGCTATCGATTGGATAGATCGAAGAGGCTAGGTTGTACAGCAAACTGTCTAACGCCTTGGAAATTATTAATGTGGAGAATGTTTTAATAGTTCAGCACCTCTGATAAAGTTAGATTTCTCCTTTTCGAATGAGATAATTAACTGAGTCGTTTAGACAACCGTGAATTTTCTAGAGAACTTTTAATGTAAAGCTTGAAATGGAAGTAATAGGAGGGACCTCTTCTTTCCATTATTATATTTCACGGCTTCCTAGAGCAGGCTTAATTAGGCGGATGATGGGCACGTAATGAGGAATCACGAATAGGGGATCCTTTCCAAACAATTCTTCGGCTAATTAGCTCTAGATCCGGACGTAATATAATGATGGCTCGTAAAACTCATTGTCGTACTACAGCATGAAATAAGTATACAGGTTGTTGAAAATAGAAGCTAACAGGCATGATACGTAGAAAACTGTTCCTTCGTCTTTGTAGATCAGCAATAGTTCGACCTAGAACCCTATATAAAGACACATAAGAAAAGTAGCCACGAGATGAAAGGCCCTCTCTTCAGGGTCATTACTACCCTACTTATATCGTCGATTCAGAAAGTTTCTTGGTCACCAGCCAGCCTCACACCTTTTGCTGAACGATATACTCGTCCGAGGCGGTGACGAGGAGGGAATAGGACGGAATTTCACGGGCCACTTAGAAACGATACCACCGTGACGATTCTTTTCAGTAACGTCGTCTCATGAGTTATGAGATATAACTGCTCGATCGAGCGTAGCTTTCATATTTCCTTGGTAGCTGCACGGTCTCGTTGTTTTCGTCCGTGGAAACGTCCACAGTGATGTACTTTCCGTCGGATATACGAGTCCAATCGTTCATAAAGCTTCTGGGGGGTATTGCCTGGATGGTGCTCGATGATAGGTTCACCTACAGCTCGTTCTTCCTTTTTCAAAACATGCTCTCCATTACATATATAGAAAGAGACGGAGGGAGCATCTGATGAAAATGCTGGAAATCTGATAAAAGAAACTACCACCCGTAAATCGACCGTTTCGACAAGCATTTTTTACTCTTGCCGTGTCTCGATTCGCTGGAAGTAATAAAATAAACACAAACACAGCCGACATGCTGGGAATAAATCTAAAATTACGTGTGAGCTCTGCCGAGAATTATTTTTCCCAGATGAAACGTACGAGTCTCCTTTTTTTTTCGAGAATTCACGTGCGATGGAGACAGAGTGGAATCGCATGATTTAACGCGAAGGGACGGAAGGTACGGGTAAAGGGATGAAGCGGTTCGTGATCGAGGAATAATCGCACGTGAAATCGATACGATGCAGATACAAAGCATCCGGACGATTCGTCTGGCTTTCCCTCAGCGATTTGAAATTCAAAGGGTCGAATAAATTCACGCGGCTACAGTCGTTCGACTGTCGGTTTTATTAGCTTTCCCTCCGTGGAATCCACGTGGCGTAAGTATAATTTGAGAGCATGATAAAGCGTAATAAAGTATAATTTGAAAGCGCGCCCTGCACGTTATGGGCGTACCCAGACCTCCAGACCGCGTCGTTTATCCGACGTTAAACCGTTTCGACAGAAATTTATCAGGGTACCTACAGACAATGATATAGAGCATAGTGATAAAGCTCGTGATCTTTGGTGTCTGGCCGGGAAGGGTCAGCAGAAACTTTTGCTCATTACAAGCGGAGGATTATGATTGTTCCCGCGGAAGACAGGGTGACAGGAAGTTGGATTTTTGCTGATACTACTGATGCTACGCCATTGCAAATAACGCCAGCTGTAAAAGAGGAAATTCTACATAGGATACATAATTTTCATGAAAAAAGTATAACTTGTTACAAAAATACATCATTTTTGGCGCAACCTCCCAACTCTGCTCTGTGATGGATGCTTTACGAAAGTTCAATTTTTGGAAAAACTACTCGAGCTATGTCGTTCTATCAAATTTTACCGAGTCGAATAGGAAATTTGACATCAGATAAATAGGTTTTACCAAAAACGAATCACTTCGAACATATTGGTGCTACCTCGTTCCAACAAATTTCATCTTATAGAACAGGAAATTCCACATGAGATAGGTGAGTTTTATGCAAAACGAGTCACCTGAACTATAATTACAAAATTCAAATCATCGCTCAGTGAACAACTCCGTATCTAACATAATGTTCTAACACAAACTTCCAATACATTGACTATAACCCCACAGTAGACTCCGAACTATCATCATCACATGTGCGACAGAAATTAAAATTAAAAAATTCCCCTTCATCGGCACAATTATGGCTGTTATCGTAGAATAGGTGGAAAACAGTTTGGAATACCCCGGTGGACGAGGGTGGGACGGGCTAGGACGTTGTATTTAGGTCGGGATCGACTCGGGTCGTTCAAATAATCTCTCGCAGGCACGTCAACGGGAACGGTGTCATCAGTTTGACCCTGTTTTCACTTCGGTTCGATATTGCGATCCGTGCTGCGTCGAGTATTCGCTGATCGTCGGTATCTGACAATAGCAATAACGGTACACAGTCGATTAGACTCCCTTACGCTAGATTTTCCCTCTGTCCCTCCTCCCTTTCCCTTCTGCGCGTTTCTCGTATTTTCTTTCGACAGGATCTTTCCTGGCTTATACGGTTTTATTGCGCGTTCGCATGTGAATATCGATAAGTCCGCGTCGACTTTCGAATTCCCTTCGTTCTCGAACTAATCGCGTGGTCACGTGTCGACCTGGACGATAACCACGTTGAAAAATGTTCCCTTTGTTCTTACACGTTCTTGTTAACACGTTCGCAAGGGGGTTACAGTGACTCAACCCTGGAGGTTCCTGATGTAGGGTGCTATTGGTTAGCTTGGGTTTATTGTTCATTCTTTTGGAGTCACTACAAAGGATGGTATTTTAGGAAGTGTTTTCCTATATTGTCCAACGAACTATAGTTCTTTTGTATTTTTCTTTCGTGGGTGCAGTTCAGCATCGACCGCTATGAGTATATAGCTGGCGGATGTACAATTTTAGGTGTGATCTGAACCACCATGTGTCAACAGCATCACAGAAGTACTGATGATGGTTACTCATCCTTACGCTGATCAGTAGTACAGTGGAACCTCGATTATCCGGTCATCGAACAATTCCTCTTCCACGTTAATTACAAATTAAAATTATCACCAATGACACTGTGTACGTAATTTTATTGCAACTTCTACTTTTATGTTCTAAATCAAAATTATCATTTTTATGCAAAACATAGTTGTAATGTGAGTCATCTTCTTATCGATTACTGTTCGGATAATCGCGGTTCCACTGTATCATGATTTCTAGTCAATTCTATATACAATATATGATATTTTAAAATTTAATGAACCATTAAAATTCATTGATTGTTTCTCGAAGCAAAAGTTCGTCAGACTGAAGATCGTATGCCCGGGAAGGTTTCATGTCACCACCTTGCTGCCTACATTTATGAAAAGGCGTAATATTATGTCAACAGCTGAGAAAGTGTTAATTTCTATTTTAGCTGTGTTAATCTAAATTTTAAATGATTCGAGTTAGGTTTTAAATTGCTACTGTTTTGAACAACGCCAGTTTTTTAATTTTTTTTTTCTGAAATTAGATATGGGTTTTCCCGAAAATTGTATCGGCTTTCCGTCGATGTAATTATTTTTTCTTTCCTATTTCAATTCCAACACAAATCACCGAGACCGAAAAGGGTCGGTTTTCAGTGAAACCTTTTCATTGCGCGTCCAAATGTGCGAAAAAATAGTTTTTCCCAGTTGCTGGAGAGGAAACTCGGTGGAAAAGGGTAAGCTTTTTGGCGATTGCTCGATTTTTAGTCCCGTCGGTGGATATTGTCAATCGTGAGAAAAGTGGATGAGAGAAGTTTTCCGACTAGAGTGATTCCATTTTAAAAGATTTATAGTTGTACAGAAAACAGGAAAATATTTTATTTTTGACGTCCTGGTGTCAACTTTTACAGAGGATTTTATTTACTTATTTACGATCGAAAGAGACATGGTCTCGTGCAAAAATACCATGACGTTGTAAGTTTACCTGCAACATATTAATTATCAAATGCCTTGTGTTGAGCGCCGATCATGATCGCAGGATATATGCCTGGGCACTCCCGTAGTACTCACGTTTGTAAGACGGTCGTACTATCTCTAACGCAACTTAATGTGTTAAAGCCGCTTTGAAATGAGTCACGTAGGCAAAGGAGTTGTGTTTAGAATATGGAAAAACTGATTTATTGGAAAGTGGTGAGTGACTAGTTGTATAATGCTATTTGAATGTTGCTGTTAGATGGCGAAAAGTCTAAAAATTCAAATGTACATGCTATTTGATTGGCTGGTGGCATGCGCCGATATTCGAGGAGGAGGATAGACGGGACCCTAGGAAGGGGGCGTCGCGACGCTGCTACCTGATGTCTTCTGGCCGAGTCCTCCTGGACGATGAGCCGGTCTCCTTTGTCCGTCGCAGGACCGTCCAGGCTATGTTGGAGGGCCAGTTCGTAAATATCCTCGAATATTAGCAGCATGTCCACCAGATGTGTCACGCAGGGTTGTAAATGGTACTGATAATTTTCGGTTTAGGGTACGGGCAATTGACGTAGCTTTAGCGGGCGTCAACACCTTGAAAACATTACTGCGTAAAAGAAGAACTTATTTTCAAATATATACGAATTATCCATCTTCTATATAGTACATACCATCTACGTAAAGGTATTTAACCTCTTCCTATTTATTTAATAAAATCAAAGCTATTGTACAAAAAAGAATTGAGAAATAATACACGCACACGTGATCATTAGACATACCTTTATCTTCAATATTTGAAGTCAAAGAAAACTAACCCTACATAATGCGAGTATCCTCAAAACGTCTGATCACCCTCAAGCTATCGAAATCAACACTACCATACTTATGCAAACGACAATTCCTTGCACACACGATTTCCACGGAAAGTCCGCAAATTCTCGAAACAATTTCACTGGTAATTCCTCGGAAGCGAATCGCTGAGAAAATAGAGATCGAAGTCAATTCAGACGCATGCATTCGAGGCACAGAACACTATGGTAGGATCTGGCCAGGTATTCTGGAAGTTCGAGGCCAGTTTCCGGGGTTACGATTCCCGGACGATCGGCCGGAGTTTCCCCTCTGTGTTTATTAACCGCGAGGCAAGGAAGGAGGCGGTGGCGTCGCGACGCCTCGAATGCGACGCTCGAGGCGTTCGACGAATACTAAAACCATCTTCCCACGGAACTATACCGAGTAGATTAGGAAACGAACCCGAAACCGTGTAGCAGCGTCGCCGTGGAGTGAACGCGGTCGCAGGATCAGGACGCCTCACGTTGTCGACCAACGTTGTAGATCTCCCGGCTGAATTCTGACCGCATTGTCATGGTGATCGAGGATCATAATGGACGACGGATTCGTGGGAATATCGATGCACTCCGTTGCGGTTCCTTTGAAATCTCCTGAGTAAATTCACGCGGCTATTATACAGAACGCTTCAGAATTATGGGCCCGATGCAGAGGGACCATAGTGGCCAGCCACGAAAATAACTGTCCAAATGAATCGACACACTTTGTAACTCGATTTATGAGTGAATTTTGTGGGAGCATCGATGGATGAATTGGAAAAATGGAGGTGAGTGTATAGTTATTGAATGTGTTTGAGTCGATTGTGTTTTGTTTGAGCTGAGCCAGTGATGGTCACCGGAGCTGCAGGCCTCCCTCATTCTAGGTCCATCCCCCTCGTTTCAGTTTCCTCCCGTTCGATCCTCGTTCCCCATTGGTCCATCGTCTTCACAGATTACAGCTTATGTGAGGGGAATGAACCTAGAGTGGAGGAACGCCATAGGTCCGGTGGCCATCACTCAGCTATGCTAACAAAGAAAGCTGCCAAAATGACTTGGATTATACTTTTTTTACACTGACATTTGTAACTACAGTTATTTTACTTTTCATTTATGTATTAAATTACTTTCTACTGCTTCGTTTAATAAACGAAGTATAATGTTTCTTTCGTTTCAAAAGCTGTTCCGATCATTTTTCAGCTTCTACATTTGCATGGCGATTAATTAAAACCGTGAGTGAAATATAAAAAACGTCGTGTTTGCATACGCTGAAATAACCGCGGAATCCGTGATTATCTGCCCGTTTCTGCTGACATTCATCGAAATTACCGAGCGAACGGGAATTTCGATGTTTTCATAATGTTTTATCACACGTCGCAGATTAAAAGAGTTTACTAACGGTTCGTGCATTGATTACCAACGTTTCATATCAATGAGAAATATTACTTGTACTATATGTATCATGTTTGTCAATTCCACACGCGTCGGCGTGCACTGTTAATTATACGCGGAAAACAAACGGATTGCAATGACGGATATAAATAAAAAGAAGACATGCAAAATGTATCTATTTCACTGATGAAGAACAGAAACTACATGAACAACATCGCTGCTCGAAATTTCGCTTGCATTGTCGTGCTGATAGAACTTGAACGAAACGAGAAAAAAAAAACAGAGAATAACAAACGAAAAAACAATAAGCGAACGCATTTGTTACTGTTCGAATTTTGATATCGATTAATTCGTTGGTTCGACGAATTCGTCTGTCTTCGTTTATCGCGTTCCACATCGTGTTCCTTTACCGAACGATATCGAGAAAAAAACGATTCGATGGTCGATTCGCGGTTTTTGATAAATTTCTCATTCGAAAGACAATAAAACCATAGAATGAGGTACGAGTACAAAATTTGTTATCCGTAAATGGCACGTGAAATACTGTAAATTATTCGAAATGAATGAAGTCTGTACACGATTTTATTTTTTACTTGCATACCGTGAAACAAATTTACTATGTGTTACTGTAGAAATACGCTGCATTTGTGCGGGAACTGTTTACTATTAGAACTATAATATTATTATATAATATATTTAATTAATATGTAAGCATAATATATACATACTTGCAAAAATGACATAAATTATGAAAACTGAATGTTTAATATAAGCTTTAAAAATGAATTTTTCAATAATTAAATGGTCTGTAATAAACTTAAAATGTTCATACAATTCATGCATCAGATAAGGAAACAAAAATAAAAATCACCTCGTCAAAGCTTTTCAAAATTGAAAAAAATTTATTCCACATTCCATTACCCTGATAAGAATCAAAAATCAAAATATCAATATATAAGAGTGTATATTTACAAAAAAAAAACCCTGTATTTAATACACTTCTCCAGAAAGGATCACTGCATAGTTCCCTTTTATTTGCAATAAAAGCTCTACACTGGTATTAAAAAAAATCAAATATTTACAGTGTATTTAATTAGAAAATGACCCTCTCAACGGATAAACACGAGAAAATTGTAACAAAAAGTTTGTGTGTTTATGTAGGTGGTCTCGTTGACACGGAGGTGTAGAGGGGCTGCGCAGTCAAGGGGTTGAAGAGCAAAAACTCTGCGTCGGTTCGAGTGGAAATTTATTTATTTACAAGCTGGTTCTCGCAATGATAGGAAGAGAGGGGATCAAAGGTCGTTCAGATATATGTATATACATCGAGCATTCTATCATGATCCTTCGCCGAACGAGCATGTACGCGCCGCGAAAGAAGCTCCTGGTCTTCAGGGTGTCGTGTGGAGGGAGGTCAATGGAGTGAGCCTTCGATAGAGTACAATGACTGAAGACCTAAAATAAGCTACCACGAGTGAGTACACGTGCTTATTCACCCTTTTCTATTTTTTGATCATCGAACTTTTAAGTGTCGAATATTAGAACGTTTAGTGTCGTATACGTGTGATTGCAAGTGTCCATTGTTATTATTCATTGTCACGTACGAGTGCCATTGAGTTGTTCACTTTTTATTGAAAACAATAACCATTCATTTGCTGCCTCCTGCAATTATTACTATTATTTTTATGCTATTCTTAATTGGAGATCAAAACAAATTTTATACTAAGTATCTGTAGAATCTATTAGACAAAGATCGTCATCAGAGAGGTTATCGAGCAACCATGACAAATAATTTAACATTACAGTCATATGCTAAGAAATATT
Organism: Macropis europaea; assembly: GCA_916610135.2. Taxonomy (NCBI): domain Eukaryota; kingdom Metazoa; phylum Arthropoda; class Insecta; order Hymenoptera; family Melittidae; genus Macropis; species Macropis europaea. Next base: position 30,827,372 of record OU744344.1, read on the forward strand.
CTATATTTTCTTTTCGTACAAACTGAACAAAGAGTATAATATAAACAATATCTGCTTCTTACCGAATTAACTCTAATCAACCCTGTTCAATATTCTGATACTCGCATTATCTCAAACTACCGCGATTTTCATCCCCTAAGTCCGTCGACGGGGGCAAAAAAGCAACGTGGAAAAATTGCGGTAAAAAATTGTTCGTGCAAGTTGAACCAAGGGTATTAAAAATGCTGGTGTTCTCGATGAAACAAAAATTGTTACGAGTAATGCTTGCTTCCGTTTGGTATTGCGGGTGCGCGTATTTTTTAACCGGTGCAACACTCGCGGACACGCTGAGGGGGGTGAAAAAAAATATATATATACATGTACGAAATAGAATTATTTCTGGAATAGCGGGAGCGTGGCGGGATTTGGATTTCGCGCAGTAAATGCTATCGTATCAAAGCGAGGCGAATAATGAAAATGGTTTTCGCGACCGGTGCGCGCCGCGTGTTCAGGATTTTCATAGTTTGCGGTGCGCGGACAGGGGGATTATGAAATATCCGTTTTCACCGTCAAGACAATTTCATTGAAAGTTTTTTCACTCAATTTTTTCTTTCCTCACATGCCGTCGCAGGCAAGCAAAAGTTAATCGAATCAGCTCGCACCGCGTAGCCAAACTTCAAACGAATCTGTAACTGAAATTCATTTTGAGAATTCAGCAGATTAGGAGAAAATAAAACATTGTAAATTGGTACGTCGAGTTTTGCACACGAAGCTATATTTCGAGTGCACGCCAGGCGAAATTCGACTAAGTTTGCGCAGAGCAATTCGATTTGGTTGTAACGTGTGACGTGTCCGTTTGAACCCCGTCCTATAGGTAATCCATTTCATGAAATTTCAGGATTTGGAAAACGATCTCATCAGGAAAACTCTTGATGTTCATTGAATTGCAAATTGAGGGGCATCGTATTTTACATGTACTTCTTGAAAAATGGTGTAGATTTTTAAATATCGAGGTAACCTTGAGCACTTTTCATTTCCCTTCTATAGACCACCACTTCTGTAAACACGCGATAAAAATTCCAAAACCAAGAGGCTGTCAAATTTTATCAGAATACTGTACGTGAGGAGATTCAAAAGTCTGTTTAATTTTCTCTTTTCCCTTCAGGTATGTGATTTTGATTCTGGTGGAAAATTAAAAAAGAAAATTAAACGAACTTTTGGATTTGCCCACGTATTGAATCTAGAACCGCAGAATTTTATTTAATACGTTGCATGCCACAGTGGAATCTGTCACACTTAGTCAGACACATTATAATCTACTGTTTTACGTATAAATCGCGCGGGAAAAGAAATATTTTATTATTTGAACGTATACTATTTACTTTATATGATTATTATAATATAAATTTTTCATATATTATGTATACTGTGTACCTGTCTCTACTCTTTTCAATCATTATACGTACAAAAGGATTTTCCCATATACTGTAATAAATTAAAAATTAAATAATAGTAATAATGTTCAGAATTCTATACGATTTCTTAGTTATTTAATTGAATAATATTTGAGGCACCGGTCACCGATGAACTCCATGGCAGTCAGCGTATTGTTGTATGCCAGCATGATTTACATTACATTTAAGAATCAGTTTTAGATAATCCGGCTTCCTCATCCTTCCTCAAATACCAGAAATCAATCTCCAGTAACAAACAGTCTCAAAATCTTTCAATAGCTAATGATTCATCCTCGCCAGTCATCCTCGAACCTCGAACTTGTGACATCATCCCTTAGTGACCACTAGACCCAAGATACCCTTACTTCCCTATTTTCCGGATCCTATAATACATACCATTTTTCCTCAGACCTTAGAGAACTTTTGGAACCGTCTTAGGACGAGTATCTGCACGTGTCACGCGAATACTTTGTACTTACTTTGTTACCCGTTTTACACTTCGTCTAATTCCGTTCAGCGTTGTAACACTTATTAAATATAATAAACGACAACCTCAACGGAATACAACAGTATTGATGGAATAGAAAAATGTAATCCTTGACTACGGTATCCCTATTCTATTAAATGGACAAACTAAAGCTTCTATACACTCATTACTAACATTATCGAGATTGCAGTAGCGCAAAGTTCGTTTGGAATTTACACTGTTTCGCTGGGAAGTTTAAAATACAGTCGGATAAATCAAGACGATTGAGAATAACGTATCGAAGAAACAAATATGTCGCGAATAGAGGTGCAATTCCGACAATGGCGGGCCGGATCGATGCAGATTAGTTTTGCGCCATAAATACGGCGGAAGTATCGAAAGTATAACGAGAGAACTGTCGTCGGTTGAATTGTAGGCAGAGAGAGAGAACGCGCGAAATTTGATGTTATCGTCGGTTCCGGCCGCGTAGAAGTGGTTCGCGAATCCGTGAAACCACTTTGGCCAATGACACGGAACACCGGCGCTACGATTTCACGAAAATGGATCAGCTTCCTGATCGACATCGATTCTCGGAGCCCCGAACTCTCATTTGCGAAATAAAAACACGATTTCGATCGCAAGAGTCGAACGTTTTAAAATTACACTAAATATATTCGAACGACTGTCAATTCCAATTCCACTCGAAATTTATATTTTTACTGTAAATCAGAGACGTTCATTTGAAGCGAACATAATTTAGCATTTTATACTGATGGAAGTTGAAAATGAGATGGGCTAGTCTAGGTATTCCTCAGATATTCACGAATTTTATTTTCATTTTCCTGCGATATAATAATTAGTCTTATTTGGCGGTTTTGTAATAATTTTGGTGAAGTATAGACGAAAAGAATTTTACAAAATGGAGAATACTGTTGAGTATGACAAGAATGTTTTGTAGTTAGCTATAGTAACACTAAACAAATTAAATGCTGTTTGTGTTGGAGGAATTTGGAAGAGAAGCTTGGAGGGAACACACAAAATGTTTAGCTTTGAAGTATTCCGCACCCTAAGAGTTAAGATGAATAAGTTATAGCCTGTCTAACTAGGTATGTCAGTTTTCATTGTGGCACGAATCAAATAAATAGCAGCCGTTCTATTCACACGTTGAATACCACAGTGAAAACGACCATACCTAATCAGACACAATATAACTTACTATTTTTAATACAAATCAGAAAACAAAAAAGATTTGAGTACTCAGTCGTGTTCTTCTGTTCCTACATTATTGCTTCAGTATGAAGTTTGCTTAGAATTTTTCAACAATCAATAGTTGTTTAATTAAATATAAATTTGGGGTGTCGGTCACCGGTGAGCCGCACGGCATTCAATTTGTTGATAATAATAGTAACAATTTTTAGTAAATACTAAAAGAATAATGCAATTCACCGTTGAACATAACGACCTATCTCAACCTCACCCGACCGAACGCTACCGAAACAATGGAGTATCGCATGAATTTTCGATGCCGACGCAATCAACGATCGGTCGACGGTTTTGCATTTGAAAAATCGTGCTTTCTCCGATCAAAATTCCGTGGCCCGTCGCGAGATAAACGAAGCTTGTTTGCCCGTGGCCCGCTTTCGATTCGATTTGTGCGCGCCGGAATCAAACGGAAAGATCGGGCACGGAAAGAAAAGGAGATATCGCGGGCCGAACGTCGTCGATATCGTTCGGATACTCTCTTTTGCCGGATTTCCACGGACCCGAGCCGAGCATCAAAACTAAATTCCGTCAAATCTCATCATTTCCGATTGCACGGTCCCTCCGCGTCTCCCGGTAAAAATCGATAAACCGAAGAAAAGGGATTTCGAAGGAAACGCTCGCGCACAGCTTCGTCTAATTATGCAAACTCAATGCTGCAGCTCGGAATACCGATTGTAAATATTTTCTGAGCGAACCTAAAGAAGATTTATGAAAAACAAGGTTGTATTAATTCCAATGCTTTCTTTTAAAACTAGGTCTTTCTCCAGCGAATGATTGGAACATGAAGATGTTTATTCACTCTGTAATAGATATTTCGTCGATTTATGGTAGTCGTGAAAAATGCACACGTCCATTAAAAATGGCGGAATGAATTCGTGATGACTATTTTAGAATGCTTCTGTCGAGTATACAATTGCCGCTGCAATACGTGGAGGTACGTTTTTTATGGCATATTGTGTTTGAAATTTTAATGTGCAAGATGCATGAGATGATTACAAAACTGTGCAACTGCATCCTGTATTAATGCGCTCTAAAAAACCGTGGCGTATACAGTCATAGAATTGGGAATAATGGGAAGCTGTGCATGTATTATCGATAAAACGCTTTTAATCTACAGAGACAAAAGCGAGCATCCATGTTAATACGTACACAACAAATTTATTACTATTCCTAATATAACACAAAATATAAGAAAATTATTATGCCCATCATGAAATCACTCTACTCTTTATGTTCTATGCGAAACCATTACGAAAATTTTAAACTACAAATTATACTGCGAGTAGTCTAATTTAATAGTTCTAATTAATAAATTAATATCTCTTTTATTTTTCCGTCATATAAGTATAAATAAACCTACAGTAAGTGAAGCTGAACGTGGACAAAATTGTTTAACCCCTTGCCATACCATTTTATTAATTGTTCTCAGTACTCTAACAAATAAAGAACATACATTAAAACACAATTGAGGGCCTCATAATAAAAACAACCCTTGTCAAACTTTCGCTAACAACACAAGTTCATCATTTAATTGGATACAATTCTTCTGCGATGTAGGTGCAGATAACACCCACAGCGATTGCAAAATATAATGAATATTTATTTGAAAGAAATTGAAATGCCGTTGAAGAAAATTAAAATTGCTAGAGTATTTCTATTGCTTTCCTGAAAAAAAAATGACAAGGGTCACGTGTGTTACGAACCCTTAAATTTTTCTTTAATAACCGAAAGAGCTTCTGTTAGTTTAATTCTCCTAAATTACCGCAAGACTGCTTATATATTTCTGCCATGCGTGGAGCAGAATTTTCATTCCGTTGTTATAAGGGATGGGGTTAATTCACGAATGGAATTTCCGATCGAGGACGCTCGGCTGGCCTTTCCGATATAATTACGCTCGATTGAGGGAATCGAGGTAGTGGCGGAGGTCTCGAAAATCGGCTATCGTTACGAGTTCGTATCAGAAGTTTCACCGTCGTTCCGGCCTCGATTTCCTCGTTAAGGCTCCGGCCGAGTGTCGGAATTCTCGTCCGGCCCCCGCTCGCTCGCTCGCCTGCAGCCGCGGCTGCTGCAGATGTCGGAAAACTCGAAACGATCCGCCAACCGACGCCGATGGTTTCGTCGAAGTTCTTCGATCATCGTAATTACGGCCTCGAATGGGCCACTATCGCCCAGACGAATCGCCGCGTACACGTCTGCGACCCAAACTCTCTCCCCCCGACTTTCACTCGACGAATTTATCCACAAAACGTCCGAAAGCCGTGATAACGCTTCTCTGCGATTTTTAGTCTCGAATTTTTCCTGTTCTTAACACCTTCCCTGCCTCATGTACCGTTTTCGGTACAGGCATCAATTTTATTTGATTACATAACTACCCTTACAAAATTTTGTAGAAACAGTAGAAATAGAAAGTGCAATATCAAATAGATAAATATTTGTACAATCAACCACATGTTCTAATAAATAGCCATTCTCGTTTGTCTGTCTACTTACGGAATTTTCTACTGTGGCAGAGATCGTGTTAACCCGTTATCACTGACATGCGGTCTGTGAAACGTTTCATATTCTGCAAATTTGCAGTCAATTCTAACCCTTTTTAAAATTTATTAGTATAGAAACACAATTAGCTCTAATTTAAAGTATCTCGCTATAAGAATATAACTATAATACTTTTGTGTCATGAAAGAAATTAGAAACAGAGTCAAAGAAATCTTCATAGAATGTTAACTGGCACATTAACACAGCGGAATTCGAGATTGCACGTCTCTGTTGAAGTAAGAATACTTCCACGTCTGTAATTATGGGTTAACCTTGAATTTTCCATACTCTTCACTTTGAATTTTTCTCATCATTCGCCTGGAAGTTTTTTTATCTTTAGTCCTGAGTTTTTCTTACGTTAAACATTGAATTTTTCATATTTTTCGCGCCAAATTTCTTCGTCATTTGGCGTGGCGTTTCTTTGATTTTTGACTCTGAATTTTTTATTTTCATCGTGGAATTTCCTGAATATTTATTCTGTAAATTAACAACTAAAATTGATTTACAAATATTCACGGAGTTTCAGTGAACGTAACGATACCATCGTGAAACAGACACATTCAGAATTACGTTCTTTTGGGACTGGAAACAATTTTTGGCGGAGATTTAATATGCTCCTCTGGGGTGCAGGGGCCGTATATCTTTTTGGAAGGAAGCTAAGATTGCCAGTAGTACGAGAAAACAGCAAAACAATGGAAACACCCTTAGAAAGTAGTTTCTTCTAGGCGTGCAGAAAGTTTATAAGATGAGCCTTGGCAATTCATCACCTAGTCGTGATATTGAATGCGCTCGGTCTACGCGCCCAATGAAATCCCGAGGAAATCGCCATTTCAAGGAAGAATAACAGATATCTAGTTGTCATCATGTGAAAATAAAACGTAAATAGGTATCTTCTAGAGAGATGTAGCTCTCTGAGATGTCTGAATCGAAGTGAGAGGAACAGCAGCATGACAAGGCAAAGATAAATCTTAATGTCATCTGTATAAGCTGTTACCGCTTCTCAATATGTTGATCGCCGCAGTGAAAAATCCCACGACTAGTCAGACACGCAAAAATACCTTTTTATTAACATATATCGTTGAATATATAAATATTTATTTAGTTCATAACATACTTCCTATTTTGTACTATCATTGTAACATAGATGTAACTCAGAATTTCGTTGAGGTAATCAGTTATTTGACGAAATTAACACGTTGAACATCACAGTAGAAACAACAATACATAGTCAGGCATGATATAATTTACTGTTTCTTATATAAATCGTAAAGAACAAAAAGATTTGAGTACTCAATCGTGTTCTGCTGTTCCTACATTATTGTTTCGGCATGAAGTTCGCTCAGAATGGTCTGACAATCAATAATTATTTAGGTAAATTAAATTTGAGGTGTCGGTCACCGGTGACCGCCGCGGCGTTCAACGTGTCAAAATTAGTACGTGGGTCACCGGTGGTAGATATGGCACTCAACGTGTTAATAGTGTATTCAGAAGGATACTTAGAAGTGTGCCACATTAAATGTAGGCTAATTTTCAAAAATATATTCGATGTACTCATGCACTTCCAGATGCGTGTTAAACAATTTTTTCTTCTTCAGTTTCAATTTTTTTAAGCATGAAATATGTTGTGTTTACAAAACTTCATATGTCTTCATGATCTTCACAAGTAGTTTTAAAAATTACACTACACACTATGAATTTCGAGATAGATAGTACTCGACAAACTGAGTAAAAAATATCTAATGAATCTGTGTCAAAAAATCAATACTATTCAATTTGAAAACAATTCTCTACATATTTTCCTCAGCAGTAAATTATTCACTGCGCGGTTAACATTAATTTGTCGACAAACGTTCATTAGATATTTTTAACTCAGTTCGTCATACTTTTCAGCCCTTTTGTCGCGGTACCCTGTAGAATTTTTCCCGGCGACATCGTCCAACATCGACTTCGTTTCCGAGCGGTATTTCCTCTCGTCGCGGCGTGTGTCAGCCGCGCGCTCGTCCCGGTCGCATAAGGGCCCGTCATCTCGATTTTACCCGCGTCGAAAATAAAATTTCTCCTCTCGCTCCCGTTCAACGTCGTTATCCGCGAGAGCTTTTTCACGCGAAAGCACCCGCTGTCTCTCGTTCACGAAATCCCGTCTATGGGTCGGTAAAACTGTTCCCCGCGGATGGAACAGAGTTTTAACAAGTTAAATGGCAGCCTCCTCCCACTCGCCGCGAAGATTTCGTCCCTAATCTCGCCACGGAAAAGAGCGATCGATCATTTTCACCGGTTTTCCTCGTCCAGCCTTAAAAACCCAGTCGCTCGAGATGAATGCAATCGTTAGAGGAAAAGGACCGACAATGTTGGAACGTTCCTAACAGAAATTCTTCCTATTTCAACTTGAGAGGATTCATCCCCCAGGAAACTTTTCCCTCCTTTCTCGTCTCATCGTTCTTCTTCTTCGTCCACCCCTGACACAATGTGCACAGGCTTATTCTTCGTCTCAGGTAGACGAATTATCTCGAATTAATACGTTCGACCTGTGGGCTACTTTTGGCTAATTTCGTGCAATGGATGTTGCGAATCCAGTGGAGAGGCATTGCAAAAATAATGACAATCTGGAAGAATATTCTTTTATGGATATTTCTTCGTGAATCTATTATAGGATATAATATAGGTTGATTCGATAACATCTGTAGAAGAATGATGAGGATAATTATAAAAACTCAAGACAACAAATATCAAATACATTTCTCCATGATAAGCAGTCATATTTTTAACCCCTCACCTGATGACAACGAGTCAGACTCGTGATGAAAATTTTGCCGCAGATGTTTGAACACAGTCTTGCAGTGATTTATAAAAATCAAGCTAACAAAAGCTCCTTCGGTTATCAAAGAATTGTCAGAGGCAAATTGAACGTCTTAATTTATGTAGCTTATTTATCAGAGCCCTGAAATATTTAAATAATTAATTATAGCACACTTGGCAATTATAAAATCATATGACAAGGGGTTAAAAGCGATCAATTCCAAAATCTTAAATATCTCAAAACAGACACGTCACTTATTACTAGACTGTAGATCTTTATGTAAGTTAACATATGAAAGTTCGTGAAGAATGCACATTTTATAGAGTAAGTGAAACAAAAAGTATCCTCTTAACACTACAGCTACCACGGGCGGTCAGATGCCCGTTTTTAAGCTTTTCATTAAAAATTCTGCATTCATTGTTATCGCTTTCTTCACTTGACTTCACGACTTTTCCTATAATATACATACATATAATCAATTTTTTCCCATCCTAAATTGACTATTACCTGCACTCAATTGCAAAAAATAAAACTTTTAATTAAAGACCGGTCAGTTAAAGACTGATTCGGTAGAAATAGGTATATATAAATTGTCGGTAGGTTTAATATTAAACAATTCAGCCGCAAAATGCAGTTCTGCCATACTTGCGTTTCGTCAGCTACGTAGAAATAAAAACTGTATATTCGCATATGAATGGAGTGCGGATACTCCATTTATAACGCTGTCAAAATAAGGGGCTGATAATAAAGAACACCCATACTCGAATTTCCCGCGGAAATCTTCTTTTTCTTGATCCATTCCTTTAACGACCGCCTGAGAGCCACCAAGACTCGAATTAGAGTCACTCCGTTCGTTAGTAGAAAATTGCAAAAAAATTCGAAAGCACGAAGAACGGAGTGCAGGAGCGTTTCGAGGAGTCGTGAGGAAGTCTGTTATTGAAGCGGTTAGTTGAAAGGGGCGAAGGTTGAAGGACCTCTCGGTTCACCTTAAGAGCACGGAGTCGCGTCGCAAACAATTCCACGAAACGTTCGCAGCCACGTTAATTTCTGAAGTTGCATTCTAATAAAAGTAATCGAGAAGTTTCGTAGCGAGAGGAAAATAATGTCGTAAAAGCGACGCGGGGGGAGAAAGGGGGTGTCGAGTCTAGCAGTCAGCGCTCGGTTTAAGTTTCGCCGGTTGAACGGAGAGAGAACTGTCTGGCTGAATGCTGCTGCAGGAACTGCATCGTACGAGGAAAATTAGGCGAACTTCGTGCAGTCTTGGGCCTCGTCGAAGTACTCGGGCCACGTAGAATCGCGACAATGGTTGAATTTCTTCGTGCAACCGTTTCGCCCCTTTTGGTTTCTTTCTGAACGATCTTCATTTCGAGAAAAAAGTTTGAGATCTCTTGCATTGTACTTTCGTGCATTTTTTAGAATTAATAAAGGTTTTTATTCAATTTCTGTTGGATTGACTGGTGTGTCAGGTTCGCTACTTTGGTAAGTCTTTGTAGTTCTTTCTAATCAATGATGTATACACCAGTTTATTTCATTTTTCATAATCTATTAGGTAATTTGTTCGATTCATTACTATTTCATTTTCGTTTCTAGAACCTACGTAGGACAGACTATTATCACTGTCTTATTTTCTGTTATCATTGTTTTATTTCTTTGTGTTATCCTTATGTACAAAACAGGCTAAGGCTAGATCAGTTTCATAATTCATACAGATATACAGACATTATGAAATAACTTATAAACTTCAGCAACGCTCCAATAAATATTTTCGAAACCCCAAAGCAGATAATTCGGAAGATCCGGCATTAATTTTATTTATCATTCGAATAAATGCCGGAAGACGTATTGCCTTAATTTTCTTTTAGTCTCCGTTAGCGGAGCCCGATGATAAATACCTTGTCACGAGAATTGAGTCTGAATCCCATAAAAAAAAAGGGATTCCGTGAGGGGTGGCCGATAGGGAACGGTTAAATTCAAAGATAGTTGGTCGCGATTGCCGGCTCGAAATTCTGTGTCAAGGGAGATCCCATAAAAAACACTATCGACTCCCTAATCAAGAAGTTCCAGGGAGGAGGAAGTTCTCAAAGGGATGGAGGACGGCGGAAAAAGGTGGAAATCGACTGGGAAACAGGAGTATAGAAGCGGGAGGTGTTGAATTAAATGACCCAGAATGAGCAGAGGATCTTTCTCGATCCTTTTTCAGCGTCAGAATTAAAAGAAAAATAATCTGAACCGAAACGATTTATTAGAAATTATTCAGGTTCTCAGGTATCGAGGGGAATCGTTCTACTTTCGTGTGATAAGTTTGAAGGTGTACAGAAAATTTGTATGCGCCGTTCTGGAACGTTTATTGGGGAATCCCTGCTCAAACTAATAAATATTCTTACGGACAGTTTTAAAGTCGATCGAACAGGAGAGGAGGAGGCGCGATATCGGGAACGGAAAATTCTCCGCGATAAATTATTTTTCCACGGCGGGAACGCTCTCGTTCCGCAGATAATTAGATTTATTAAGTCAGCCCTGTTTACACGGCGTTGGAGCACGTGATTTATTGAAGAGGCCCCTTCAGCGGAAGCGATGGTAAAAGAGGGATGAAGAGGCCGCTTGTTACCAACATTATGAGCTGAATTCTGTCCCCTCCATTTCGGTTCTTCTTGCCGTCTCTCCTGTTCGCGTTCTATTCTCGATTCTCGTCGATCGATCTCGATAAGCCTGCTCTCTTCGATCCATCGAGCTCTCGACAGTCTCCACCGGGCTTGTTGACGAAATTATGCAAACAGAATCGGAAGACACGAGATGTTTCAGCTTAAATGGTACCGGCTATTTTTCTCCAGGCTGTTAAAGGCAGTTGCAATTTTTCGAGCGATAAAGTCTAATTTTAGAAATTTAGAATAAAGTTCCTACAGGACTAGGCTGTTGCACCGTCAGATGTCAAATAGACGTCTATACTTTTTACAAAATTTCAATTTCGTTTCATTGTTTGGTTGATCCACTGCCTTCAAGTCGTATCGAGCTTATTAAGAAACATATTTTAATTAATTATATGAGACTGTATGTAGTTTCTAAACGTTGGTAGGAAATTAGAAAACATAATGGCTTCTAGTAGATACATCCAATGACTAGCCAGACGCCAACTGCGTCCAAATGGTCCCACATTACATCAAAGAAACAGAATAAAATCGAAACGATAAACATTCGCCACTGAATTAAAATAAAATATACTACACACATGGAGCTCTCTGGGATGAATAAAATCTCCTTCCGCTACTGCAAACTACCAAAAAAATTGATTAATACCGTCCACGGTTAAATTAATCCAATGAAAACTTTTTAATATCACAGGGGTTGGAAAAGGGTAGAGAGTGAACGATCGAACTCGAAGTATCAATTACCGAAATATTCCCGAACGTGAACAGAGGGGTTCATTTCCATCGCGGGACCACTTTCGCCGTTCAGAATGAAACAAAAAAAAATGTAGGGGAACCTCGTTATTTCTCGCGGCACGTGTAGCGCTTTCATTACGCGAGCGTTAGTCTTCGACGTGCTAACGGACGCCATTCGATGCAATTTTTATGCATTCGCCGGGAGCCTGTTGGACCGGGTCCCGGTGTTAAAGTTAATCTGGAATGAGAACTGGTTCGATAGCGTATAGGCGTTTCAAGGCTGGACCATGGTACACCGACCGGCTGATACGCTTAAATGAAACCAACCCACCCCTTCTGGCCGCCCCGTGCGCACCCCCACGGACGGCACACGTCGAAACGAGCCTCGTTTTCGGCGCACCGGTCCTGTTCGATTCGATATACGAAAAAAAAACGATACTGTTTCAGTGTCTAAAATGCTCCGCGTGTCAATGAATAAATTAGAACGCTTCTTTTTCTCTCGCACGAGCACAGCCACTCTGCCACTCGCCTTCTTTCGCTGTTCTTTCTGCTTTTCTGCGCCTGTTCTAAATTTTCCGGCGAATTTTATTTGCTGGCAGTTTATTGGCCTTTTCGATTTTGTCTAACGCTCATTGTCGACTTTTTTAGTCCATTAACATTCTATAACCCGAATTTTGTTGCGTATGGCGAGAATGATACATCAGGTAAATAATAAAGATAAAAATGATAAAGTTCGTATCACGGAATATAAACATAATAATAAACGTATAGATTACCGGGTGGCAATAGAATCCTACAATATTACTGTACACCAGCGATTTCCAAACTGGGAGGCTTGGACTAGGTCAAAAGGAGGCGCGAAAATTTTAACTGAAATGTAATTTTCATAATGTAACATAAATAAATAAAAAAATGTATACTTATAAATAAACTTTACTTCTGGCATAGGAACTGAAGATAATATATAGGCAGATGTCGAAGTAATACCGGTAGTACTGACTTGGGATGGCTATACCACAGTCTATGGAGAATCTTATAGACAGAAATTGAAATTAGATGCAAGAACGAAGGCACACATGCATTTTTCACAATTTAAAAAAGTGTCCGTATTATTTTATGAAATAGGGGGGGGGGGGCAAGATTAAATGTTTTTAAAGGGGAACGTAATAACATAAAGTTTGGAAACCACTGCTGTACACAGTGATAAATAAACGAAATAAGACTTAGAAAATATAGATATACAGAGTGTTCAAAAAAACCATTCAATATTTATATGGTACGTAGGACACACCATACTGAGTCAAAAAACCTTAGTAAACATACGTCAAAAGCTCAACTGTTTCCAAGATATAAGCATTTTTTTATGTTAGCATCATGATTGACTTCCTGGCTTCTACGTGTTAAAACCTAACCACGGTGTTCGGTCAAAGGTGGTATGGACGTGGTGGACGGGTTGCATGGCCCCCTCGATCCCTTAATTTAAATCCCTGGGATTTTGTTATGGGGATGTTTGAAAAGCAAAGCGTATTCTTCGCCGATAAATGATTTAAAAGAATTATGTAAATAATTCGACAGAGATCTGGAATTTTCGAGAGAGTTCACAACACCTTCTGTAAATATCGAGAAGCCAGTAGTAAATCAATCATGATGCTAATATACAAAAATATTTATATCTCAGAAACGGTTGAGCTTTCGACCTATGTTTCCTATGGTTTTTTTGCTCAGTATGGTGTGTCCTATGTACCACATAAATATTGAATGTTTTTTTTATCACCCTGTAGACATGTAGGTATGTAACTTCCAAGTCACATGGCGTTATAGAGGGTTAAGTTATCTACCCCGTTCCGTAGAAACTAATAACAATAAAGAAACGCTGAAACATTTTTCAAATTCCTCATACAGGGTGTTTCATCGCTTCAATTGCACTAAACAGCGATACGTTCGCATTACGATGCAATTCAATCAAAAAAACAACGACGTTAAGGTATTCGCAGTGGAACGAAAGAACAGTCGAACCGGACGTAAAGTTCAAAATGGGCGTCGTAAATAGAATGAGCGACAGGAAACGGGGGCGGGTCGGCGGGATGGGTGGAAAGACATCGTGTACGGTCGTAGGGAGTTTGAGAGGATCGCGTATTCCTTTTACGTGCTCGCTATCTCTCGATCCACGCCGCCACGCTTCTTTCTACTTTGAATAATCCAGAGTGGATAGCCGGAAGCCGGAGACCCTGAGAAGAATTATTTAAAGTCGCTTAGGATCAGCCCGCGTTCAACTATGTCGGCCGGAGCATGGTCGGCCGCGGATTATCTCCACGGTTTTTCGTCACTTCGTCATTTCGACTTACGGCCGATCCTTCAAACCCGAGAATGTTCCGCGCGACGGGAACTCGTCCGAACGGCCGCGAAGCGGAAGATCCACGGAAATTGGAAAAAATCTGAAACAAAGCAGATTAATGGAACTCGGGGCTGGATTCGCCGTGAATAAGGGCCATCTCGAGTTTTACGCGGAAGAAGCTGAATATTCGTCCGCGGCCCGTTTCCCTGGAAAATTGAATGCCGGATGCATTTGAAATTTTATATCTCCGCACTGGGTAAATGAAATGCGCGACAGCAAAGTGTCTGAGGACGAATTTCACGAAACTTTGCGGTGGATTCAGTCTTCCACTGCGAGCGTGAACAGCTTCAGTTCGGGTTGAGATCATAGGAAAGTGTAAAATGATTTTCCATTTGTGTCGGGGGCAGATCGAAAGTGGGTCTCCAAAGGTCTTTGTGTTTCTATTTAACACTTTGAGTGCGGCGTCACCCATATCTGGGTGATAGATAGATTCAATCATTATTTGTTTGATCATGTAAAATATTAAAAATATGCCTAATCAGCTCTAATAGAAGCAGTGAAAGAATTGTGAATATTACTGATATTATTGATTAAAAAAGGTAGAATTCATGGTTACATTCATTTTGTATGAACATTGAGGAAGTTTGCCATTTTCAGCTAATGTCTTGTTTGTACATGGAGTGTAGAAACAGAAATATTATTTATTACATACAGGGTGAGCAGCGTAGAACAGGCTAGCTGCTAATTATCTTCTCTGGCTATGACGGAACGGGAGATAAACAAATTTTGCTTTTATCTTATTCAACCTTTCAAACCATTTAAATTACGTATGAAAATTTTCTCGTGCCGTCATAGGTAGGTAAGATAATTAGGTGGTCTGTTCTACGGGGTCTACCTTGTATAGTAACAGGAAGGTATCTCCGGAACTTCTAGACCCTTCTACATATGACTTCATTCGTACAATAAGAAGAATATGTTTCTGAACTTTAGCCACATATTCTTAAAACATCCTGCACAAGTATATGAACGAAGTTCGCACAAATGGCTAAGTACATCGTGGAACGCTGTTTTCAAACTCATTTAATAATTAAATGATTTGTTGTTTGACAAAGCTTTCCTACACAGCGTGTACTAGTGATATTAAATAGGAATACTACTTCTATGCTGGGGATTATGTAAAAGTTTGTTTTCAAGAACATGTAATAGTTCCAACATACCATTCACTGTATAAAGACCTCATCCTGCGAATTTGAAGAAATCTAAACAGATCATTCAGCCTGAAACGTACTGTAGACGAAGCTGGACGGAGAATCGCGGAAAAGAAAAGGCGTTAAGGGACGATTTAATAACAGGATCGATCGGATTTAACGTTATTCCCACCGACGAGGATATCAGCTGTCTGGCTGCGCCAGAAAGGAAACAATTTCACTAGGATTTCCATATTCCCATCGCGCAAAATGGAAAAGGAATCAGCGCTCGTAAACAGTCCAGAAACGGAAACGGTTGATCCCGAAATCACTTGATTCGAAAGGGTGGAGGCGACTGAACGAATAGGGGTTAAAAGTGCAGCAGGAAAAAGGGTTGAAGGCTGGGTTAGGTTGAAGGGCCGATTAAGCGACCTACCAAAGTTATCTGCCCGGCTAAGCTCGAAATCTCCCTCATAAAAGTGGTAACAACCCCTGTTTGGGAAACAATGGCGCCGCTACTAGACTCTCCGTCTCTCTCTCCCGAGGGTTCGTAAAAGTTTGGTCGCTTTTGTGGAAAGGGGTGAAAGGTGTAACGAGGAAAGAATACCAACGGGCGTGTGGACCACACGGATTCGACTCTAACCCCCGCGAAAGCTGTCCAATAAATATCGCCGGTGGTTATTAGCGTTTTAATACGGTGAACCCGCGGTTACTTAATCCGCAAGGCTGGAATCGAAAAAGAACCCCTATGCCAGTCGGTCGGGAAATGAGTTCATAAATAACGAAATAATGCTGCGTCCTAGGTAGTACGGCGAACCTGAACAGCGTCAACCGATGAATTATTAACCAGCTCGATATTTTGCTTCTCATTGTTCCTCCTGAATCGTTCCTTCTTTTTCAAAAAAAAGATTTTTAATTTTCTCAGCAGTTTCGACTGTGAAGAATTGTTACCTATCTCTAAAAATTTATTTTCAATTTTCGTTGGAATTATTCAGGGATATATGAGAAATATAGAAGATACTTCACGATCTGTTTCAGTTCACTAAAAAGGGGTGAAGTTGTCCTTGAAGTGTCCTTTTAAAGCTTAGAACCTCTTTAAAGCACAAGACCTACCCCTTGAAATCAGGTACCTTTTACACGAAACTTTCTTTCACATACTCTCAAAATTTCTTCGACATATTCATCTTCCTGGCCTTCAATTATTTTATATTACACCCCGTGTGCATGGAAGTATTCTTCCCTTCACTACAAAAGTAAATTTAACTTTGAAGCGCCTTCCTAGGCTCCCTCTACAAATTAATCACTTCTACTTCAGAGCAGCTGCCAAGAATCCAAATATTTGTCATACAACATTTTCTTCTCATACTCTAGAATTTTCTCAACCCGCGCACCGCTTTTCTACGGTGCACCCTGTACACGTAAAAACTATTTTTCCCTCTGAATTTCCTTTCGTATTCGAGAAGGCCACGGTTCCCGCGAGCGTGGGGCAACAAGAGCGGGCTTAAAATTTTTAATTCTAATTTCCACCCTTCTTAATTGTCCGGTTTCCATTCCGTTCCGTTTTCAAAAAGTTTCTAATTGCGACCGCTTCTCCGCGAAACCGCGTTCCTGTTAAAAAGTAGCGCGAGTCCTCGTTTGGAATTACTTTTCGAGCTCGCTGGATTGTTTGAAAATAAGAGTCGAGTTGAGATTTTGCCAGAGAATTCGCTGACCACGTTGCTCTCTCCACTCTCCTCTCTCGGATGACGGGCAGAGTTTTTTTTTCATAAGAACGAGCGGACGGGCGAGTTCTCTGACGAGGAAGTCGTTTGTCACGCGTTCTCGAGGAAACTTCCCGAAGAAAACAATTAGATGTCCTCTCGAATGATCTTATCGACATCCTTCGACCATACTAAACGAGAGTGCAGTGTATGAAGCAGATGGCATCGACGTTTCGCCAAACACCGGCTCCCAGAACTTAATTGGTGAGCGGAGAATTCTTTGGTCGGCCATTCTTCTCGATCGAACCCATGTCTCTGGGTTTTCTTTCGATAACTGGCTATCGATCTTCGTTTCGTCGTCTCCACTCTTCGCAGAATTGATCAGACGAGCGTGGAATTCACGGCGAACGAGATTTCACGTTTACGAGATTTTTCGGCGTAAACTTTCCGCGAAACGGATATAATGAACGAGCTCGGACGGAAATCGACCAGCGATACACGCGGGCCAGCGTTTTCGCTCGAAATTCAAATTTCGCCTCGCTGATGAACGCGGTTAACTAAATAACACCGTCATCCCGCGAAATTCGGAAGGCAAAGTTGCTTTGCATATTTACATTGCCGTGTAATTTCGAAATTTCGCGAATTACCCCGTTTAACGATACCGTTTTTACCCCCGACGCGAGTCGAGATCATTTCGCGTGCGATCGCTATCTGGATCGAGATTGCTCCTTTGAGGGCAACCACGTAAATGGATGATGATATGCCTTTTAGTCATTAACGGAAATTCGTTTGGAAAATACTGTTTTTTGAAATTCGTGACACAGATAAGAAAATATTTAAATCATATTCTGATGACCCAACATAAAATAAATTATTCTGCAAACATTAATTCTATCGTGCTATACAACTTCAAGAATCTGTAATACGTTAATAATGTTAAAATTATGATATTATTTGAAATTTATCATGTACCAATAGTTAAACTTGGCATATCGATAGTATCAATTTAACAGAAATTAACTTTGAACCTATAATTACAAATACTTTTCTATGTATTTTGACGAATAGTTCACTCATGTTTCCCGAAAGGGATTGAAGAGAGGGGTTTAAGGAAACACAACTAGGTTAGGGTAGATTACGTTGATCTAGGACAGGTTGGATGTAACTCTGGCGTAATGCAAGCTGTAATATTAAAAGTTCGATGACGGTGTAGGAGGATTTTAAAGAGACAAGGTTTGATTAGGTTAGATTAGGATGGATTGCAGATAGCTTACGTTGAGCTAGGATAAACAGAAGTCTTTGTTACAGCAAAAGTGAAGCAAGCGTAACAATAGTAGTACATAACAAAAAAAGAAAGTTAATTAATCTAACATAAATAACATATCAAACTTGATAAATTATTAACAATAATAATATTGTCTAATCCATACAGACGATCGTTATTTGGTATCCTTCTTTTTCTTGCTTGAAGATAAATGAAAGTTTCAACGAGTACGAATTACTGGAAATAATACAAAGTGCGGAAATAAAAGAACGTCGCGAGTTCCCTTTGTTTAGGGCTCCATCGTGCACCGGAAGTAGGCGTTTCAAACTTTCTCAACGCCTCAAGAGCCGTCTTTTGAATAATCAACTCGTATTACGAGAGAGAAATAAACGCTGGCTGAAAGAACTCGCGTAGAACAGCGTCGAGGTTCAAATTTTCTACTCTTCCATGGAATTTTACAAAGACGCGCTTACATTTAGCCGTTTGCTACAATTTTAAAACCGTCCTTGAAAAAATAATGAGCGACCAGTTGTTTCAAGCGATGTTAAGAGATCTTCAGAGGATAAATAGAAAACAAACTCACTTTCCAGGTACGAATTTCCAGCGCGTAAATGGAAATGACGTTAGCGTTCAATTCAATAGCAGAAAAACGGAGCCATAACCGTAAACGCGGCCATGCGAGCAACGATGAGCCATAAAACAGTCTTAATCGATTGTCGGAGCCAGCCAACGTATCTCTGCATCGAACTTAGAAAAAAACGCCCCTGATACATCGAAACAAATATATTACGAACGAGAACCGTTCAGCCGTACATTTTGCAGTGACATTTTTCCAACCGGCGGGATAGAATATTCTTTTTATCTTTTGTTTCGCGAAGAAATCATGGACGGCCAGCGTGGAATCTCTCTTTTGAGCGTTTAATAGAAAGAGTACCAATTTCGATGTAGGCTAAAAAGGACGCGAGCGGGCGAAATGAATAAAATGAAAAAAAAGTAGGAAGAGATGCGAGAGACAGGAGAGGAGAATCAGCGAAAACGGTACGCGCTCGATGGAAAAAGGAAAAGGGACAGGGATGGAAACGAATTGGTTCGGGAACGTGAAATGATATCAGTGGAAGCTGAAACGCTCGTACGTTTTCGCGGTAGATACCATTTTAATTACAGCCAACGTCCGTAAGTCGATCCTGCCCAGAGACAACATTTTCTCGGTTTAATTAAGCGGCCGGCCTCCCCTTTGCACGGGCTTCTTCTTTCACGAAATTGAACGACGTTTCGTCTCGACGTCGATTTATTAAATTATCGTCGAAGGAGAGTCCCTCTTCGTCTTCTGGAAAGACGTACGCTCGATCGAACGAGCCATTGCGCGGAATTCTTTTCCGAGGGAAACGCTTTACGCCATCGAGCCAGTGAGGTTAGCTCTTAAATTAACTGTTTGGTGGAATGTTAGTTTGTTCTTATGTATATACTTGCTACGTATATCTCTGACAACAAATTAAAAATTTACAAAACGATCATAAAACCTATATGGACATACGGAACACCACTATGTGGAATGTGGGCAATGGGCCACGTACCTAAATTAGAGACAATCCAATCACAAAGACTCAGAACCGTTGTTAATGCCCCCGGTATATATATCCCAACAGTTAAGGAAGAAATTAGCAGATACGCAAAAAAATATACAGGAGACCTTACGACACACTCAAACCAGCTAGCTGCAGAAACGTACGTAACCCACATAAAAAGAAGACTTAAAGGGAAACATCCCATTGACTTAAACATATCACAATAACAAGATTGTAAGATGACATCTCGCTGGGGTAGTCATCTGCGTGATTTTAAGGTAAACACTACAAACATTTACCAAATGTCCAGCTGGACAAATTGTAAAGTTTAAAATAAATTATAAAAAAGAACGTCTTTCTCTGTAGTGCTATCGTTGTAATATAGGTATTTATTCCACATAATTCATTAACACTTTCGACAGTCAGACTTTTGACAAAATATATACGGCATTTCCTTAAAAAGTTTTTTATTTTTGTGATAGAGCACTGACTAAATAGGTAATTACTGTCAGAAATACAATGTCGATTGTTAAATTAATTCAGTGTCACGAAACGGAAAAATGTTTAATGGAATGTGTACAGTTCGACGCTTTGCCTGCCACGTTGTGTTTGCTAAAAATGGTAAGCAATCTGAATTTTTATATTAAATGTACAGTGTGGTACCTAACTGTAGCACCACCCACATTTTCAAACGTTTCGGACTTTTGAGTAAGAATACCAAACAATCAATTTATATGAGCTGAAATGGTATGACATACAATGAATTTTAAAAGAATGTTTCAAAGTTTTTTTGAAATTCATTGTTTATCATACCATTTCAGCTAATATGATTGATATTTTTGCATTCTTCTTCAATAGCCCAAAACATTTGAAAATGTGGATGGTGCTATAGTTATGCAACACACTGTATACAGCCTCATATTATACACTTTGTAATCGACGATATTAGTGATCTTCATAATTTTTTACTAGTTTAGTTAGATGTTAATAGATGCATTTATGAACCCTTTTTACTCCGTTGGCTCCGCTACAGGGACACTGATAATATATTCCATAACTCCATTGACGCCGCTATGGGGACATTCGTAATTTGCATCGCAGCCCAGCTGTCAAGAATGCACATTGAAAATTGCTTCTAAAGCTACTTAGAAGTCTATAAAAATCAAAGTAAATAAATTCATACACATTTATAAATTTTTCTTTTGAATCAACACTTATGGTTTTCAAAAATTTACACTACAAAAGTGTGCTGGAATTGCTGGTAGATCATATAAAAAAATGCGTGGAGTGCAAAAGGTTTATACTGTACTGAAAAGATAGATATACGCATAGCGTAGAATAAATAAGTGGGTCCAATTTAGCGGCCCGTAGTACATGGTAAATGATCTGATTCACAGCACCGAGAAGTTAATAGCTCTGTATGAAGCTCCATTAAATAAAAAATAAGTAACTAACTATCGTCATAAATGTTAAAAATTTAATTTGGAACTGACAAACAGCTGCAGAGATGAAAGAGAAACAATCATTAATACAGAATGTTATCTTGTCACGGGAATAAAAATGATTTCGCAGGAACACACGTGGAAGATACGTTGAGCGTGGGAGCCGTGGGTTAGAGATAAAAGTTTAACCGGTGAATCAGCGAGTGATCAAGAAAAAGTTTCTCTTTGGAGGCCCATTGATGTCAGCGAGCCCTCGAAATCCAAAGCCGGTCGCGTCGGCGTACTTTTATCTCGGGCGTTCCATTCGATATCTCGTTCTTTCAGGCCTCGTCGAGGACAGATAGAGTCGATTCACACATTCGACCTTCCCGCCCGCGACAAACTTATCGCGAAATTTCTTCCCTTTCTTCGAACGTTTCGAACGTCGCTAAAGTAATCATTCGAATCTCACCTGTGTTATACACGTACGCTTACCTATGTTGTCGAAGAACATGTGTATGCATGCGTGTGTGTGCATTTCTTTTATCAAACAGACAGCCGAATTTCTTTGAGCGGTAGCCATGAAAGGAAACAGAAACTCGAAATCTTAGACTCAAAGCCGGAAATCTCATCTTTCGAGCGTCAAACAGTTCCTGCAGTTCTTCCAGAGCTTTCCAGACCGTTCCAGTTTATCTTCTCTGCCTGTGACATGTCGTAGAGAAGCTCGTAGGACTAACTTGTTCTCTTCTTCGTACGTTGCACCTTTCTAGGAAATTGTGTCCGCCATGAAAGACGTATCCACTCCTCTTCGTTCAGTTTTGGTAAGCACGATTTTTTAGAGGAACTTCTTTCCATTGAAAGATTCGTTTCACGTTGGAGAAGCATCGATCAATTAAGCCAATTATTTCAGCATGAAAGAGATATCGGCTTTTTTGAATCGTAAGTTAAGGCCACGCCACAGTGAAAAATTCCGAAACTAGTCAGACGCGTGAAAATAGCTTCTGATTAATACATTTGGTTAAATATACAAATATTTATCTACTTGATATTACACTTATTATTAATATTATAAAATTTCGTAAGCATTCATAGTTATTTAATCAAATTAAAATTGTTGCGTTTATCAACATGTTAAACAATTGCTACAATAGCTACTAAACAAAAATAAGAAACTGAAATGCACTTTAACACTTTGAGTGCCGCGTCACCCATATCTGGGTGACAGACAGATTCAGTCATTATTTATTTGATCATGTAAAATATTAAAAATATACCTAATCAGCTCTAATAGAAGCAGTAAAGAAATGATGAACGTTACTGACATTATTGATTAAAAAAGGTAGAATTCATGGTTACGTTCATTTTGTATAAAAATTGAAGAAGTCTGCCATTTTCAGCTAACGGAGCGTGGCACTCAAAGTACTAATAGGAGGAAAGAAGGAAGTAAGAATTTTTATTGTAGAATTTGATTGAAAATCTGTAATCAGAAACTTCTAGAGGTTGCTACAAAAAATTAGGACCATCATCCTAAAATGTAAACGAACAAAACATTCTCCCATATGTACATACATAAATCCTGTCATACGAATGCATCTCATTTATCCGCATTTTATTAATAGAATAATAAAGTTAAAATCACTATTAAATTTCAGCTTGAACGAATCCATATAAAATTGTCAGCCGGCAATTCCTCAAGATAATTTATAATTGTTATTGCCACGCAATAATTTACAAAGAAAAGCATATCAATCTTGTGCTATAAATAGTTCATAAGTGTGCAGAAAAATATTTCTGATCCCACCCAATAGATACCCTTACAATTCATCCCCTGTTCTCTGCCTTCTGTGTACCTTTCACAGAAAATAATTGGCTGAGCCACGGAAAGTCTAATTCCTCAGACTCAGCTCGTTTAGGAGCAGAACGTTCCGGTTAAATCGACAATCCACGCTCCACTCCGCTCCGCGTAATTCGTCGTTAATATGGTGAAAATGATCGACCATTCCGTTCGCGAAACGCATAATTATCGTTGGCCGGCGAAGTAAATCGGCCATAAATTTCCAGCGGAACGGCTGCCGCCCCTAAAACAATTTCAGCTTGCAGCTTGCTTCTATTTTTCCAACGATTCGGGGCTGATCTATCGTCGACCTGCCACGGAATGTTAATTACCAAATTATATGACCCATCGCTAATTTAATTACGCAATTTCGCGGTGAAACGAGCCACACGTTCGCGAACCAAACGCACCGCCACGCCGACGGTATATATCAGGCCACCCCATACGTAACGTCGTACCCTATCTTATGAAACATACGTTAACTGCGATTTTGCTTTGTAAAAATTGTACTGTGCATGCGGTGGAACGTGAGAAGTCTATTTTGTTTAGAATTTGTCTATAAAAATTTGAATTATCTCAGCAAAGACCTGTTGTTAACAATGTTGTAAATAAGGCGCAATTTTAGTGTAAAATATCGTGATGATGTGTCTCACATTCGAAATTGCTTCTACTTACCAAGTACTATATATTCTGGTACCTTGACAGGTTTTTAGTTGACAAACGAATGATACTAATCGGTTGAGATACAACTGAAACTAGTTATCTAAAAACTATTAAATACAAATTGTTGAAGTAGTCGAACAGGGACACTAAAATTAACCCTTTGCACTCCAAGCAATTAGGCTATCCGGTGGTAGTCAACTCCAAGGAGTTTCTTCTTAGATTTCTGAGTTACACAAAACGACCACGAAAAAATATTGGCAATTTGTTAGATTATACGACTTTTTTCCAAACTTTAAATTTGATGTACTACGAATTCGGATAAGAGTAGAGTAAACATACAGAAGAATAAACATCCGATG
Source organism: Macropis europaea (assembly GCA_916610135.2). Lineage (NCBI taxonomy): Eukaryota > Metazoa > Arthropoda > Insecta > Hymenoptera > Melittidae > Macropis > Macropis europaea. The sequence continues at coordinate 30,851,574 of OU744344.1, forward strand.
ACATTGATGAACGAACGCATATAAACACTTTTATCTACAAATGATAAAACGTTGGCAGTAACACTGGCCGTAGGAGTACAACGCCCCTAAGTGCGTGGGCAGTACAGTTGGCCTTAGGAATGCAAACGGTTAATATTCAATATTTTGATAATTCAAATAACTGCAGTTGTTCATTTATATTTATGTTCGATGAAGTCATATTTAAAATTAACATTATTAATGATCTGATAAATTCCTCGAAGGGATCGTTGAACAGTTTCGGGGACTTCACCCCTTTCCTTTTCATCCTGTCACGTTTATTTTGTCTTATTCGTTCGAGTGTTTCCTTTTTCCTGCTCTCTTCCGGAGACGCTGTTCTTCCTCGGAGCGTACCCGCCGCCATTTAGCAAGCCGTGAAAGTAAAGGAGTGGTGCTCCCTTCTAAGCTCAAAGTGGTCTCTCATCTTTGAAATACCTGGCCACTTTCCCTCTGTTTTATACGCGTGCATTCTCTCTTCCTTTCTTCCCGCTCTCGCGTCTCACCCCGCCTCGTCTTCTTCTTCGTTTTTTCTTCTCTCGCCCGGCGCACTTTGTGTTTCATCGCGGCTCGACGAACATAACAGGAAAACGAACATTTTTGTTTAGAATGAGCCCACGCGCGGTCGACTGTAATCTTGATGAAAAAAGCCTTTCGCCTTCGCGTCTTTCGCCGCGAACCCGCCTACCGCCGGAGCAATTAAAACGCCACCTTTTCTTTCCACGAGGACGGTGATAAGAATTAGCCGTTAACGAGGGTGTTGTTGCGACGCGAAAAAATTCTTGCCAGAATAAATGTTCTTTTTCTGCTGGAATTATTGCTGCAGCTTTATTTCACGTATTCAGAAGCCGTTGCATTTTAGTGTATGATCGTATAAAATGACTGTTATTAATTGTGTGTAGGATTACAGTTTATGAGCGACTGATAATCTTGAAGTGGAGCTTTCAGTCACTTTTATTTGGAGATGTTACAGTACAGAAATATTGAGTAATATTTTCACTCAGCTTTAGTTAATTTTCTTTCTGACAGGTTTAACGATGTACCTGGACTTTGATACACTAATCGAAGTATTGTTTATAACAGTGTTCGTCGATGCAGAAAGGGCCAGAAAATATTCCAATAATTTTCAGTGCATGACACGGTATTCGAGAACCGGTGCAAGCATAGAGAGAAACACACGTATTCAGAAGTCGACGATATTTTCAGTGGAAAACCACACGATGCTCGATTTCATACATTTTTCTCTGCTCGGTTACAGAAAACGTTTTTGCTCCCTTTTTCGTCGAAGCATTTGCACCGGCTGCGATCGAACGATTTCCAAAGCCTTTCGGTGGTGGCTGGGAAAAAATTTGAAAATTCCACGGAGTCGTCCGCGCGACTCGAAAAATACACAGTTTGCTTCGGTTGGCGAAAATAATGCGTTTAGCTCCATGAAGATGATCGTGATCGACCGCGGCGCGGAATCAAATTGAAATTGCGTCTATGGTCGCTGTTGTTCACTCTCATTCCGTGCGCGATCGTTCAGCTGAAAATGGAAATGTTTTCGTAAGGCGGAGTTTCGATGAATCTCGTCGCGTCGAAATTCGGTTTGACGCATGGCCGTGTTTACGGTTAATAAATTTGAAGAAGATTTCAACGGGACGTATGCAAAGTTCCAGAACTCGGACAGAACGGGATTATTATCGAAAATTCTTCGAAATTTATGCTACACCGTTTATCGAACGCTGTTCGCGGAAATGAATGTTCCCTGGTGAAAAATTCCATTCTCTTTCAGAGATTCGCATTTTATTACAGATTTAGAATAATATGGATTCCCCTGGGAATCTACTTTTACTGTTATAATGGTGCATCGTGGGAAATATTGTAGATACCGACGATTTTTACTTCTTATAGCCGGAACCGGTTCGATATGAAGCCTCCTGGGCAGTGAATTTAATTTCAAAATTGATATTGGAATGTTTTAGAGCTGCAGCGGGGTGAATTTGAAAAATTTGAGAGAAACTTATGCAAATAAGCGTTGATTATCTGAATTTAATTACTGGAGGTCATAATAGGACTGTTTGAATCACTCACGCTTGCATTTAAATTTGCATACAGTCGCATAAAAAATATATCTCCTTCCAACCTATTTTTCTGATCTTTAAAAATTAACCCAAAAGATTTATGCAATTAATTCGGCCATTAATAAGTTTGAAATGATATAGTACAGCCCTGAACTATAATTACAATACATACAAGCCTGAAAGAACACAGTAGAACCTCGATTATCCAAACTCGGGTAAGCTAAACATTGGTCATCCTATATTAGCAGTGACCTAAAATTATCCCTAATAACAATATGTACTTCATTTCGCACCGTTATATATTTTAAATTCTAAAATAACATTATCATTTTTATGCGAAATCTAGTTGCAGCGCGGGTTACTCTCTTATTATTAACAGTTCGGATAATCGAAGTCCCACTGTACCCAAATAAATTCTAGAATTAACTCAAAATCAAAATACAGCTCACAGTTGAACAACACATTATCATAATATTCATTCAAGTCTCAAACGTGAATCCATGACATCTATCTTCATCGTCCAATCAAGAATGCTGAAGTCACGTCAGAAATGGTACACCGCAGTCAGTAATTCAAAGCCGTGCAACCATTTAGTGCCAAGAGCGAATAATCTACGATCCAAAATATATAACAGAAAATCGAGGCTCGTTGCGGAATCGCGCAGCTACAGTATTCATCGAAATTTCGATTGAAATAGTAGTGCAAGCTTTACAGCATGATCTGTATCGATGAAATCCATCGGGCTGGATGTTCGTCGATTACATCGGGCACGATTCGTATTGAATTACGTTCAAAGGGAGATCGATATCGGAGGGAAACGAAGAGATAGAACGATTTTCCGACGTCTGATTATCTGCCGCGCACCTGCTTTTTCGAACGAAACGAAAATTAATCGTATTTACGGGGAGCGGGATCCCCTTACACCCTGCCAGCCTCACCCATACCCCATGAATAATGCACGGCGAGGAATTCGCGGTTGTTCAATTTATGCGCTGGAAACGCGGAGCATTCGAGTCTTACACGGGCCGAATCGATCTCGAGCTCGCGATAACGCTCCCTTTTTCACGGCGATCCATCATGACACCGATGTTTGGCCTGTCTGCGGGGTCAACAAATCACGAGTCACTTTTCGAGGCGAGAGACCTCGATATTCCGGCGTGTCTGATTAGTTTCGGGTGTTCCCGTTCCAGCCGGCGCGCTTGTTCCAGGCAGAAGGACGTGGATGAAGAATTAGGGTTTAGATTGTTACCATTGGCCTGATAGATCAATTGTCTAGCCTTTGTTCCGTGACAATCGGGAATTTGTTGGTCGAACAGACTGACGGGTGTATTGACGTATCTGGTTAGGGAGCTAGATAGGGTTAAGCTGATCGAGTTGAATCCCTTGTCTTGCGATTTTATTAATCAAGTGCGCAATAGTTAACTACAATGTTGCTCGGATAATTGTAACGGCGTTCAAGACTGAGAAATTACATCAAGCCGGGGTAAGAAAACTCAACACCTTCTCGAGTAAAATATTTATGAGCGTATCTTGTGTAGGGGTACTTTGAGAGGGAGCGAGATAAAGCATCGGTCAGGTGGAATGAAAAATACAAAATTTACTTGCATTAACTTGCTGAAGAGCAATCCCATGGTAGTTGAAGTAGCATTAGTCAGTTTATTTTTTATAAATTAGTGCGAGATTGCATCACGTTTTTCTAACATGTGGAACAAAATCTTGATCGCGTGTATGAGTCGTTGTCATAAGGCAAGGGTTAAAATTGTACTGAGTTTACAGTATGAACGAAAACCTTCAGCTGTATTGAAGAATGTCAACCGTCCTGCGATAAGGGAGAACTCGATAGTGGATTGAATGTTTCCAGAGGTTCGATATGATAGTATTAATCAATCAGTCGCATTCCTGGACACTTTCAGACGGTGGAGATGATAGAGTATCGCCCAACAGTTTGCAAAGACTATGTCTGTAAAATGATGGTACGTTTCTTTTTCTAAATCGTCGCTAGATGCATTCTCTGGGTCGAACGGATATCTATTATATTATGCATGCTGTGCAAAGGGTAGAAATACTTGTAAGCACCAGAGCGCTTGCAGTTGTACCATTTGTATCCGTGGAACGGATTAATATTTGCGATAACAGCGGAACCGTTTCTCCTTGTACAGTATGATTCCCGCAAACATACGTACATCATAGCTAAGCGAGTAGAATATTTCCTGGTTCGATTCCCGGTTTAGTCTAATGTCAATATTACAGAAACATAAATATACAACAGTCACATTGTACTATATTTTGTAATTTATTGCTCCCAGTATTGTGTAGTGTATACCATCTAGAGATTCACCTAGTCTTCAAATATTATGTATTATGATATGCTACATGTACAGTAACATTGTGAGGTCGTATAATGTTATTTCGAGGGCTTATACATGGGTATAATCAAATGTTTCAAGTACAGTGTTATTGCAGTTTAGCTGTAGTATTGTACATAGGAAAAATAAATGCTATTGGACGAGAGCCTTTCTTAGATGGCAAGGGCATTGACAATACTACCTTTGGCAGTCCAAAAATAATTTTCGTCATTTATAACACCGATACGTTGTTTTAACCTTCTTCAGCTTGTAGAGCACAAAATTCTACACAAGCTAGACCTACTGTAGGTACCGAAGGATCTGCTTTAAAATAACTATCCTTTGTCTGCTTTTGCCATCAGAACTTAACTGATCACTTTCGGTAGTCCACAATTAATGTTTGTCACTTGTAACATCAATATAGACCTATAGTACTTATTTGAGCATCTGTTCTAAAATACCAATCCTCTGTCCATTCCATTCCCATCGAACCTAACCCATCAGACAGCTATTGATCGTTCCGGAACGATTGTTTTGCAACCGTGTTTCTTATGCCAGAATTTCATGGCGCAGGTTGGAGTATCCTGCTCGTCCGACTACGGTCGGACTGATTCCACTGTCATCAATCTATCCCCGTTTGACCGAGTTCTTCCGTAAAGACGCCACCGACCAACATCCATTTCCAGTGGCATGGAAATTCAGTCATAAAAGAGGAAGATCGGATAGATTACACCGGGACAAGGTTCCAGCCGCGTTTAAGCTGTTTGCTCGCGATATTTCAGGACCGATCGAAATCCGATTCGGTCGGTGGAACCCGCGTGCACGCGGAACGGCTTTTTAAGTTCTTCTCAGCAGAGTGCATCGTCGAAAATAATCCCTGGAGACAGGAACTCGTCGGATTTCGGCATGAACAGCAAAACGACCATCTTCCGGTCATCCATCAAATCCTCCAGACGCAAGGTCAACAAATCGCTAGTCACTTCGCCGTGTTTGCCGTCGAATTTCCAGTCCACGGTCGTCAAATATTTTAGTTTGGGAGACGGATGTATTTAGTGAACAAAATCGGTCGCAGTGTTAAACATTTACCGTTCACTGTGGAATTTGTAGTGGAATTTATAGTCAAACTAATATTGTGAAGTTGTTTACGGCCGTATTTTGTTGTTTTAATATGCTGAATGCTCTAGGCGTCCCGGTGACCGAGCCACCTATATTAAATTTAATTAAATAACTGTCGATTATTATACAACTCATGGTAAACTGTGTATTGTGACAATAATCAAGAACACATAAAACGTGATTGAATATGCAAACATTTCTTTTCCTTTACGATTTATATTGAAAAGAGTAAAATATGCCGTGTCTGGATAGGCATGGCTGGTTTCACTGTGGCGCTCAACGTGTCCATATTGTACTTTTCTGTTGAGAATTGCAGAAATATTAATATGTTGAGTATCCTCGGGTCGCCGCACATCAAGCATTTTTACAAAATTCTCAAATTATTAGATGATCGAACTATTAAATATACTACCTCATTCTAAATTATACTAAAAATAACACATGTTCACATACAGCACCGCAAAAGATATTTTGTAATGTGCCCATCAATATATTACCACTTAAAATCTAATCTGTATAAAAAGATATAAGTTATGTCGATCTACACCAACTTGCAAACGTTTATCCTAAACTTTCTGATTCATCTTTATCACGCAGAAATGCAAAAAAGAGATTTTGAGCGGAAGGCTAACGGAGTGTTCCAAACGGTACAACAACAAGAAATGGAACGGCTGTCCATTCTAACGGGCCATTTTTCCGTTTTCCTTCTCGGGCAGCGCAGAATCGATGCGACGCTGTAATTAAAAGCAAATCGATAGAAAAGTGATAGGATAACGCGTAAAACGCCGGTGAAAAATATCGATGGAATAGGAAAAATTTGCCACAAACGGGAACCAGGAGCGCTTTTATATTTGGAAGTCGGACGACGACCAGCGGAATAAAAAAATACGATATTCGAGGCAGTGAAATATCGACAGGTCATCGCACACGCGATATTCCGACGGAGCCCCGTACGTGTGCGCGTTTCGGATGAAAAGCTGACTTCATTGAAGCATTAATTTAATGTTTTCGAACGTTGAAGCTCGTCGGGGCGCGTTGAAAACATTTTAAACGAAACATCGAGCGTGGGAGATTTAATAACTCGAGATAAACATTTTTCCGGGAGCTTTTCGTTCGTATCAACGGCCGACCCATCGGCTGATAAACACTTCGAGTTCTGCTCTGAATTTACACTGGTTAATTACCAGATACAGGAGCCACGAGCTTTCGACCGTGAGCCAACGATCGAAATTAATCGAAACCGATTGGAAGCGAACGGTCGGGCTCGCCGTAAGATCGCTGCGATTAAAATTTCGTTAAACATTCGTGATTTCATCGTGAATTCCTCATCGACTCTTTTAATCGAGTCACGATTAAAACCGAGAGGAAGGAAAAATCAATCGAACGGCCTCAGTGGAAAATGTCGGAAAAATTGGTAGCGTTTCCAGGGTTTGACGGCGGCGGTGCAGAGGTAGGAGAATTTAGAAATAACAGGTCGACGTTCGACGGTGGAAAACGAGTGATATCGAGGAACACGGCGCCAAGCGAGCTTTAATCTAACGAGTGTCGTCGTCTGCGAGTAAAACGAATCAAGCAGACGGGATTATTGCTTCTGCGCGACGATCCGTGGTTCCCGTGAAATGATTATGATCGTCGCTTAGCATAAATTCCCCGGTTTCTTTTATACTAGCCACCGACCCTCCCCTCGCCACTCTCTAACGGTCGGAAATCGATTTTCGAAAGTTTCACGTCCACCGGACCCGCCCGTTCGACGATCCTCCGTGCACGGTGCACACGGAAGATTTCATCGGAAACTGCTGACTACGTGTATCGTTGATTACCGACCACGTTTTGTAATTCGACTTTTTTCGACTGCGATCGAGCGTGAGATCGAAACACTCGATCGTGTCGTGAAAACGCGAATAACAGAGGAAGGTATACATTATAAGAAAGAATGAGGATTTACATAAGAGGTGTTTAATGAATATTAGTAATATTTGTTTTCTATTCATGCAGCGGGCTTTTCAAATTTGACAGGATGTTACAAAAATTAAGACTTAGAGCAACGATTTTCAACCGGTGTGCCACGGCACACTGGTGTGCTGCCAGAGGTCCACAGGTGTGTCAAAGATTTTTTAAAAGGAAAATGGACAGAATTCTCTTCGCATATCAATTAATGTCATTTAATGCATAATGAGAAAAATAATTATATTGCCACTTTTGAACAACAACGGAAAAAAATATTATTTTTTTGTAAATCAGTCAGAAATGTATACTCTTTTGTCAGATCGACGAAAAAATATAACATATGTTTTTGGTGTGTCGTAGAATTTTAGTAATTAGTTTGTGTGCCGTAAAGTAAAACGGTTAAAACTCGCTGACCTAGAGGGTCGATAATACTGAATAAAAAATTTGTGACAAATATTGGTCGAGGTATAAACAATTGTGAACTAATTAGATGCTGTAAAAAATTCTATATAATTCGGAAAATATTAACTATTCAAACTGTGTTTATTAGACTATTTTATTTAGTTCGCTGAATACTGTATACCTATCCTATAAATCCTAAATACACACCATCACCCTATAGAATTTTTAAATAGACGAATTTTCAATTTTAAGTAGCCTCTATTTTCAGTACATATCAACTGTTTGATCTGAAAGCATTAAAATATTCACATCTCATTTTGATTTTCCAGGACGTCTGTCACTTTAAAACCATTTTCTTTCCTCCTGTAAATTCGTCTGACGAATTACAGAGCGTTCACGGAACTCTGTCCGCGTTCAAAATCAAATTGCCAACGTATTAAGGGAAAATTAAGATGATTAGCGGGAATTTCTGTTGAATTCAGTCATGGAAATCTAGTAGACGCAGATAGGGATCGTTCAGAAATTAGATGGGATGGAAACAACGTTGATGTCTGTGTGTAGCCGTGTCTCGTTTTGATCGATTGTTACGAGCACGCCACGTCTGTGTTCTCCGGAGGAGCACGGCATCCACATTTTCGTGTCGACTGCTTTAATCGCGAGCAGTGTATTTATCGGACGGCCGTTATTGCGGAAACGACGATTTGTCATGGGGCCGGTATTAATTACGCGGCTCCCTTTGTGCCTGATAACGGAGGCAAAGGGCCGCGACGTCGTTGTCAGATGCGGGACAACCTGTTTGAATAGAAATTGGCCTACGGAATGGGGAACCCGGGCTCGAGGAACTTCCGAAAATTAATTGTTTCAGACTCCTAAACTGCTTGCTTAGGCTTTGACACGATGAAAAGTACAATTTGCAGTTATTTCAATAAATCTAGCAGATCAGTCAGGAGGAACTGTTGTTTAACAAATTCATGGACAGCTTGACATCTTGTAAAAGGCAGAGTTAAAAATGTAGAAAATTTCAAATTAATGAGCATGTCTAAATGCAACATATTTTATTATTATCACTTTTTTGTGATGTTAGACAGTTAGAAGCTACGGAGATTAAGTTGGGTAAAGTTGAGGGAGATTAGATTGAGTTAAGGTGGATTAGATTAGGTTGGGATAAGTTTTTGTGGCATTAAGAAGTTAGATGGGACATGGACTGAATTGGGTTCGAATATAATAGTTCAGATTGGGGTAGAATTGCTTAAATAAAGAACATTACAAGTCTGTTTTACTTATGAGGAATATGTTCCAGATCACAAAATAATAAAAACCAATAGAATTTTCGATTAGTTCCCAGATAGAATTTACTATCATTCGACGAACAATTTTGTACGTCTATATGAATCGTACAAGTTCATTCAATCTTTCCATAATCGTGCCAGCAGAATCACTCAATTATCAAATCTTTTTATGCCCTAAAGGAACATTAGCTATTCCTACAAAATTCTATATCTCGTTCTAAGAATACTTTTGAAACTTCCAAATCGCACGGTAAAATTCCTTCCACTATGGTAACGACACAAGGGTAAAATACGGACATTTAGAAATTCAAAAAGTGCATGAAGAGGTGATGTTTAGTAGTCTTGGTTAACGAAAGGCTGTCACAGGGACAGTTTCAGAATTTTTACGCAGTATCTTTACGACGTAACTTTTCATATCGCCTATAAAACTTCAGGTTCTATAAAAAAACGAGTTCCATAACTAAATTCTTCCCTCTTGCGCCTTTATACTTTTTTCCGTTCTCTGCACTCTCGAAGCTTGTGTTCTCCGCATTGAGCGTCTGCGAACGTTTCGAGGGGAGGTTTATTTTTTTTTCCCTGGAAGAAAATTGTTGCGGCTTACCACTTTATCTCCCAAATTTCGCACACGACATGGCAGGTACACCGTCTGTCCGACGAACGCACTGACGTTCGCTGCTGTCGGCTCGAAAACCGGCAAATCCCCATCGGCTGAGTCATTATTGGCGTCGTTTGGACGACGCTGCGAGCTCTCCTTCGATATTTCACGGACTTGCACCGACGCTGCGAACAGAACAACATTTTCACGGAATTATGGTCGTCCAGGGGAGCGTCGAGGGTACGTCTCGCGTTGTTCTAATAGTTTCGAACGGAAGCTAACGTCAGTCGATGTACACGCGGCTTCCGCGAGGAATTACGGTAGCGTGGTTTCGCTTGTTGGATCGGCTAACGCTTACCACCAAGTAGTTTACTTCCTCGACACGGAAACAGAAATGCGATTCTAACAACGATCTTCCATTTCTCGAAGAGTTTTATTTAATAAACTCTCCTTCAGAGAGATCTGTTGTACTCAACCTGAAATAGGTTTACATCTTCGTCAAATCTGTGTAGTTATAATTATTGGAAGGTGTTAGAGATCCTCAGAAAATCTTACTAGTTTACGAGAGGGCTGTTAAGATTCTACATCAGAGAAATTATCGATTTCCTACATAAACTCATGCTCGCTTCGTAATATCAGAGGAGTGGGACCGAGCGAAATGATAGGATATTGTACAAAATTATTTTGCATCATTTATTTGCATAGCTGACAGGCAATACGTTAAGTGCCATCATGAAAACTGCAGTGTATCGTATGGCATGATATGATATACTGTTTGTATTATATTTCGATCCTACGCTTGTTATTTAATATTTAGCTGCACATTATCTCTTATACTAATTTTATCTTATACTGATTTATATGAATTACTGAACTGCGGGTGTTTATGCAATTTAATGAATCCAAATTGGTACATGACGCACATTTAATAATTTATCAAAATAAAAATGACATATTTTGAACATTTTAAGAAACAAATGCAGCCTTGTTGAAGTTTCATTTATTTAAATGTGTTAACGTAGGAACTGTTGAAGTCTAAAAATGTATACTCACATAGATATCCGCAATTTATGAATTACACTTTAGTCACAACATATTTTTCAAAAAAATATTCCCCTCGTACTAACCCCTCCATCACCATAACAATAATGAAAAAAAAACAAGTAGTAGTTAAGATTATGACAATACTCGAACTTACAAGGGATATCACCCCATTGATAAAATTTTAACACAGTATACCATTTCACAAAATATTCCTCGGCCACCCCGAAATCGACAACTCCAATATTAAGGGCCGTGTTCGCACCTTCAACATGGACGATGGCCTACGATGACTTGTTAATCTGTTAACTGGGAAAGACAAGTTAACTCGTCCTGTGAAAACTGTTCCGCCATAAGCAAGCCGCTTGTTAATTGTTCTCACAGTATTTGCAGTCAAATATTTAAACGAAGAAGACGATTTAACGTGTCATTTGAAAGTGTCTCTGTGGTGGACAAGACAATTTACCTCATATTTATTCGTTTTTAACTACAAACAAGAGGAACTCCTAATCACAGAACGACCCAGTTAACAAGTTAAACATTTATTCAAATACTAGATCGTATCAAAATTTCATCCAGATCGGTACGTGCGTCAATTGGATGACATCCCACGTCGGCTCTGTCCAAAGTTTCATCCCTGGATCTCAGAACGCTCCGCGCTCGAGAAACATGTTATCGTTAGCGTCGCGGGACACGGTAATTTTTCAAGCGTCGCTGGAGTTGCGCATTAAGCAACGCTTTTGAGAGGAAGCTCGTACATTCTCAGTTTCTAACTCAATTGCACGGAAGCTCGTCGTCAAGAACCGCACGCGTTCCATCTTTGGCAAAACTTGCTACGCAAATTCTGGACAGGAAGCGTGCAGGCAGACAGACAGAGCGGGAGGGGAGGATGAGAGGGTCTCTCGGATAGCGTCTTCTCTCCCAAGAGAATGCAACTGTAGAAGCTTCGTGCTCATCCACACAGCCAGATACCGGAATCCGAATGCATTACACCGGGCAAGTAGTAAACTACTACCGGTTCAGCAAACTCCGCTCATTTCTTAAGCGGATACTTGATTATGCAACGCGAGTGTGCCGAGCTTTCCTCTCCAAACGGAAATCCTCCCGCAAGCCATCCTCACGCTGGTACCCCGAACTAAGCAGTATTTTTTCCCCGTTTCCGTTCACTTCGCCGTTCCATCGAATTCTCGCGAACGAATGGCTTCTCCTCCGACTTCTGTTCTTATTCATGGTTTTTGCAGCGGACTGCAAATTTTTCAGAGACCGCCGCTGTTTGCCCGTCAAACTCTTGGTGAATTGATCCTCGTTAATCACCAGGGAACCGAGTCAAAGTTTCTTCGTAGAGAATCTTCTCTCTTTTAACTTCCCGTCGGATATCTGAACACGTGTAACGTAATCTCTTCGAGGTTCCAGAATGGAGCTGCTCGAATGGCTCAGTCTATTCGGATCCCTCGTTAGTATACCTTCGAACATCCCTCCATCATCATCAATCATCATCCGAGGACGATACTCCATCGTTGGGTATCGATCCTCGAGGAAAGTTTGTAATAAGAGCGTGGTCAAGCGTTGGTTCGTACGCTTGAACCATCATAGACCAGAGACAGGTTCATTTCCATACACTTCAGACTGTGGTGTAGTTGTGGGTTAGGTTTGAAGCAGGGAACAGCTGTGGTTTGTTCATCTTGAGCAGATGAAAGCGGATAATACTTTAATATTGAATTAGTAACTGTTTAACTTATTGTGTTTTATAGCAACGTCGGCAGTTGAAGTGTCAGAAAGTAGAAAATCGCTTTGTGGAGGGGATGTGGCTTTGAACAGCCTAGGCTTGATGTTCCTGCGATAGCTATGCATTCATTATTACATTTACGAGCCTTTTAACAGATATTGCGATGGTCAACTGATCTACTACAGAGATATCAATCTTCCAGCAAATTTATTACAAAAAGTGTCATAAATAGTTGTAAATATTGCTCAACAATCAATGCAACGGGAAGTGACAATTAGCCGCTGCATTGTGGGTCGTTGAAGAAATTTTTCTCAACAGTGCACGTATTGAATAAAAATCAAGAAATCGAAATATCAATAATATTGTAGGTACAGTAGAAGCAGACATTGTAAACCTTTTCGGACACAAGGAACCCAGCGTTTCCAAAGTCTAGGACACGTTAACCATAGAAATCCAAACGCGAAGCTATTACGCGACCGTCTATTGTTTCCTCGAATTAAACCCGGGAATTTTATCCAGCTAAATTGGATCATTCGGTGCAACGAGCCGCCCCAATCAACGGTTCGAAACAGGCGGACCACGAACTTTTAAAAATCGACAAAAACGGAATACTAATTTCATTCTCCGGCGAGGTCCGTCTGTCTTCGCCCTTTTGCCGTTCGAAAAAAAATACGCGAGCGGATAAATTGAATTGGACTGAGCAGAAGAAAGAGAGCTGCAGAGGTGCTAAAGCGCTGTCGAATTATCAAGCGAACCGAACCAGAACGAGCCAGTGACATCGTAACTCGTCCGGCTGACCGTTTCGCATAAACAACGTCTGGCCAAACATAGTGGTATCCCCTTTCTGCTTGCTGCAACCCCTCCGTTGTTCCGATCCCACGTTAACGTGTCACACCCCCCTGCATAGTGAGCTCCCGGCACAGATAACACTCGTGTACACATTGAAACGTTCATACAAATGACCAACTTCCCCTCGACTAACGCCTCCCATACGCTCACTGATAACTCGAGATTAATTGACAAAAAGCAGACTCTCGGTTGCATGAATGATGTGAAGCCGAAAATTGTTGTATGACTGCAACAGCGGGTTATTCCTTTATTTCGATTATAGTTTGTTAGAAAAATAACGTAAGTTTCACTTCAAAAGCGAGTTAAAAATTCCCCGTAAAAGAACATTAATAAAAATTTCAATCATCTTGAGAGATATACGTCTGTATGCATTGCTTGTATCTATTGATCACGGTTAGATATTTTAAAGATCGATTATACCCATTTAGAAAAATTATGTGCAACGCCAGTTAAATGATTCTAATTCATAAGCTCCCATATGGATTGCACATCGTTCACATCCTCACAGAGATCCTGGCGTCACTGTAATGACTGTTCAGAAAACTGCAGAGACTGCGTGAAACTTAATTACTCTCGTAATATACTGAAGAGCTGTATTTCTCGTTATAATTCGCGTCTAGCCGATCCCTCGATGCGAATGAAAACGAATTTCAACGTGCGTTCATCCAGCAGCAGAGATACACCCCCGAAGAGTTCACCCCGAGGGGTATAGGGTAAAAAGAAAAGATTCTCCCCGGCGATGCCTGGCGTAAAAATGTCCCGACGGTCGTGCAAGGGAAAACAGCCTGCGGGCCAGGAAGAGACAGAAAGAAATCATTCTCGGTTTACGGGCCCCCGCATGCGGTTTATAATATAATAAAGCGGGAGGGTAAGCCACTCGGGGGATGAGGGTATTCAGGAGAAAAAAGTGGCGAGCGAATGAGTCGTCTGCAGGATTTTTGCCGCGAGCCAGCCTTCTTCTGGACGAACAAGTGGAAACGGACGGTGCTTGGTCAGACGGATATCTACGGACACCATAAAGCGGATCGTACGTTCGCGTGTGGTCGACAAGGATTTTTTTCACGGTTTTTTAAGGGACCGTGCTCCCAAGATGCCGGTAATGAAAACTACGAGCTCCCCTACGACTGCATTTATAAGGTTATCGTTCAAGTTTCCACCGCTGACGCGTTTTTATGGGTTACTGGTGTCGGATAGCAAACCAGCGGAGAACCAACGGTTTTTGTTTGAATTAAAATATTACTGTCTGTACTGGTACTGTTTGGTATGTGTGCTCGGCTATTTCTCATGTACTGCTATGAAAGAGAAATTCGAGTATTATGAAAGGGGAATTTATATCTTGAAGGACGAACTAGTGTTTTAATATTTCAGAATGTTTGATACAGTGAGTGTTATCGTGTCTAAATAGTTTGATACGTAAAACTATAGATAAGGGGTGTATCTGACCCAAGCATAATTGTTTCTACTGCAACTTAAATTGGTGACGTACCAAATTCACACGAGTATTTTAAGGTTACATAATTAAATATCCATTTAGCAGTTCATTTGGCCCCCGATCTCTAGGGGTATCAAGGACCTCGACTCTTTCATTTACATGCTATTTTTAAATTTGTATTACAAGATAATAAAAACCATCAGTGGCACTGTTAGTGACAACCCATGCAAAACATACGTTTTAAAGATATAGGACTAACTTGTTAAAAAACAGTGGTACATCATGTCTGACTGAAATGTGACCATCTCTACTTAAGCAGGGAGACGTACGTAATTATCATGAACATTTCAAAAGAACTATTTGACAATCAACCAATATTAATACAAATTCTAATTTAAAGATCGTATCAGTCCCTCTGATTTCTGTATTAATATCCTGAATCCTTTAGTCTCTACATTATTTTCAGTTTTAAACCCTGCATTCAGTCTCACTACATTGATCAGACCAAGCAGTCGCTGTAATCAATTCAAAGATCAAATTAGACCCTCTCGTTTCTATATTAATGTCCAGAGTCCTTCAGTCCCTACATTATTTTCAGTTTTGAAAACCGTGGGACCCAGTCTGAGTGCACTCATCAAACCAAGCAGTGACCGTAATCGATTCAGCAATCCGATTAGTCCTTCTCGTTTCTACGGTAATGTGCTAAATCCTTCAGTCCTGAAATTATTTTCAATTTTGAACATCACACACCCGATTCAACTTCATTCGTCGGACCAACTGGTCGCCAGCGGTCGCGTATAAAATCGATCAACTTTCTTCGTTGGCGATGCGGGCTGCAGGAAACTTGGAGTTTCTCGAAAATTACGTGTACAGGTTCGAAATGGCGTCGAGTGACAGGGTGTCCCGTGTACAAGCACGCAAGCGATGTGCCGACTGGCAGAGCGACCGCACTTTACGAGCTTTGCGGCGAAAATATATGATTCTGCCGGTGGCCTAGCGCGACCGTAAAGTTTCGTCCTCATTGTTTCGAGCGGCGAAACAGAGGGGTGGCATGGAAGAGAAGGGAGGAATGGAAGGAGGGAGGGAAGGTTCTGGTTTAAGAGCGGTAGACCGCCGCACGATTTCGAGGCAGACGTAAGATTAACGGCCGGTTTGCTTTGTAGTTTTATAGTCGCGCGACTCCCTTCGCTTTCGACAGCAACCTGCCCTGCCTGTACTTCCTCCAATGGAGATTTATGACGTGAGAAGCCAGAAAGCTGACGCTTGAATCCGTTTCCAAAAGATATCCAAGGCTACGATTAAACGGAGAATGAAAAGATTCCGTGACGAGCTTTTACCATTGTGAAGCAGACTGCCTCCACAAGTGACTGTCTAGAAGACAGACAGTTTTTTACATCGACTTCTATCACAGCGTTCAAACTCATCAGCGTCATTGGTCTTCAATTATTTCAATCATTGTCATACAATAACATGTGTCAGTTCAGTGAAAAGTACGATATACTGATCCAAATTTTCTAAGCGTACATATACGCCTCTCGTACATATTAACACGTTCCATGCCACAGTGAAAAATTCCATAACTAGTCAGACGCGTGAAAATAAGTTTCTATAAATACATAACGTTAAAAACACAAACATTGAATTATCTTATGATATATCATTCATTTGGTACTATTATTGTGTCGTTCGTTTTAATTGGAATATACAGAATATTACCATTTATTTAGAATAATCAAATTTGGTGCGTAGGGCGCATACGACCCACGCGGCACGGAACGTGTTAATGGATACGTGACGGCATATGTTTACACGTTTTGTAAATATACAACTTTCTGAGGACGTATTATATTCGCCTTTCATAGCTAAGAGGTTGAAACAGTATACTACATGTGTCTGACTAGAAACGGCAATTTTCACTGCAGCACTCAACATGTCGATACGAGGTATTCATAAACTCCTGGACACTTCTAAAATGTACACTATGTACAATAACATGAAATATTTCATTTCTCTCTCATTAGGACAGTAGGGCCTCCACTATACAAACCACAATTAGTAACAGAATACTTTACGTTGCAACTGTGTTTCATACAAAATTGATAATTTTATTTTAAGAAGTACAGTGTCACTGACATTATAGAATGTTTACTATTTATAGAAAATCGAGGTTCTACTATACTCAAGGTATAATAAACCTTCAAGAACTATCCAGGACTTCATAGACCCCCGTAATATTCCCGTTGGACAAATTCCTACCACATTTCAACGACTTATTTAAAACAAAACCTCCTCCAAATTTAAACGTTCTACGTCATCGTTTTCCTCGTTCGAGGGTGAACAGAAAAGGAAAGAGGAGCATACGGGAGTGGCGCTGCAAAGGGAGAAACTGGGATAACGCTTTCGAGGGAATAAAAACGTCGTTTCGCGGTGGCGAAAAAAAGAGGAGCAAAAGGGGTGGGTGCGGTAATAGAGATTTGGAGGAGGTGCGCGGCAGGAGTGGAGTGCCTACGAAAGATAGCGTAACGCCACGAGATTTAGCACGTAGTAATTCGCCTTAATGCCGCGACGTACATACGCGTCGTCGCCGGCGCTCCATTCGAAAGCGATATTTGTATTCCGGGACGGTGAGCGTCCTGCTTATCGAACGGGTGCGCGGGCGAGCGTCGACGAAAATTCGCCGAGCGTCTCCCTTTTATCGGATCCCTTACGTTGCAACCGGAACGAGACCGAGTGCTTTTTGCAGAGCCAAGTTTTATCGGTTACAGCGTCGACGTTAAACTGTCATTCGGCTCCCTTTATTCCGCAACGGTCCCAAAAATATCGTCCCGGCCGCGACAAATGCCGCGGCGGAAACGAGAATCGAACCTTCCGGTAAGATCAATCGTCCACGCTGGAAAATAAAGTTCTGTCGATGTGTTATTCGCGTAATATGCGAAAATGATCATGAGTACCTTACACTGTGAATTAACTTCGCGTGAGTTGTGAGAAGATCGATCGAGAGTTGTTGGTTAGATAGGTGGTTAATTGCTGGACAACGTGACAATTGACAAGAATGTTAATTAAAGTTGAAATTCAACTACTGTGTGATATTTTCAAAATACTTACTCGCTTATACATATTATCCTCCAGTGATGAATGTGTTTGTGTATTATGAACTACGTAATCTGGGCAATATACTTTGTGAGTTGTTTACTACATACTACCGTGAATTTGGCGTTTCGATTTTAAAGTGACCTTGAACCTGAGCTTAAGACCTTCGAATGATTGTATCGAAGCTTGATTGACTAAACTAGAACTTAAAAACAACAGCAATGTACATTCCAGTCGTCACGGGAAATAAAATTAGTTCACTGACAATTACCGGCTGAAAGCAAAACAGACTTTCGTGTACCGTGAAAGGGAACAAAGAAGATTTCTAGCTGTGCAAAAACCCCAAAGTAAAATCGATAGAGATAATTCTGTCAGCTGCGTGGACAAGGGTGGAACAATCGTAGCGTCTCCACCCGGCTTGAAAGAGGCGCTGAATCGAATTATCGTGCCTCCGGCCAATTACATTGAATACAATTTTAATTATCGTGGAAGAGCGTACGGTTGCTCTATTGTTCCCCGAACTGGGTTACAGCCACCGACATAAACGTGGAACACACGGGACGGCTTGTACGTTCCGTTACAACGTCAAGTAATTCCGTGGCGGTACACAGCGAGCAATATAATAATAGTTTCTGATAACAATGGATGCGCCATTCCGATCGACAAACAGTCGGTCCGGCGGAAATGGCGCCTCGACGCGAAGTCAACCGGAAGTAGCAGCCACCGTTGTGGCTTCTGGAACGCTTACGATGTCTACGAATTCGAGACGACGATCGCCGTGGCGTCATCGAAATTTCTACCCAGGCTCTTCCGTCTGACGATTCGACCCTCTTTATTTGCACACGGTGCATTCTCGCGTGCATACGTACGCTAAGGATCAAAATCATGGGACTTATGGATCAACAGGACCACGAAACGCAATGACAACGCGATCCCAGAAATTTGCTAAAGACACGAATAATGGTTTTTGGCTCTTCTAGAATTTTCTACATTTATTAGAAAACGATGAAATTTCTATAGAGTTGCTGGTTCAGAATAATTGTTGCACGATGCATTTAAATGATTTGTTGCTTATGTAGAAAATTTATTTCATAATCACTGAAATTATAATTACAAACAACGACCAATGCGTTTTCGACCGTGCCATAAATTAAACCTTGTGCTCGTGTTAAAGTGGACGTACAAATGAAGACCTCTAGCTTAATCGAAGAGGTCTAGTGAAGTACGAAAGCTCAGACTCCAAATTGCTTGAAGATCATATGCTGAATCATCGAGGTCTATTCAAATGTGTAAGTTCAGGCTCAAAATGTCTTTTGTAGGCCGAAAGCTCAATGATCGAGGTCAATTCGTGTATGAAAGCTCACACGAAAGATAAAATGAGGCTTCCAAACTCATACATAAACGTCAAGAGAAGTACGAAAGTTCAGGCTCAAAATTGCTTAAAGATCGTAAGCTGAATCATTGAGGTCTAGTGAAATGCGAAAGGTCTGGCTCAAAATTTCTTCTGTAGACAGGAAGCTCAGTAATCGAGATCAATTCATACATGAAAGCTCAGGCAGAAAATAAAGTAAGGCTTACAAACACATCCATCAACGTCTAGTGAAGTAGGAAAGCTCCAGGTCCAAGCCAAACGGGGGTTCTAAGTTCACTCATCGAGAATAGTGAAGTACAGAAGCTCAAACAAGTGAAGATTACAAACTTATTCTTTGAGGTCTACTGAAGTGTGAAAGCTGAACTTCAAAATCACTTCATTGGATGAAAACAGTAGTGGGCAGCTCTCTGAGGAATTCCTGCATTTGTGACACGGCAATCCCTTGGGCGAAATAAAAAATGAAAATTTCACCCGTCTTTCCTTTAGGGTTCCTTCTGGGACGCCCGATACATCCTTGGCCATGCTATAAACCGAGTCCTGTGCTCGCATTAACACAATATATTCTGAAGTGAACGATGCTGCCGGAGTATTGGTGCGAGTCAGTGTGAACGTGCATCGGATACGTGCAGTTAGACGGTGGCAAACAGCGCGCAAGGGGTAATGGATGCACTTCGCGATGCAACCGCTGTCAGGTACCGTTTCGGTGTAAGTGGTGTAACGACGCTTAAAGCGGAAGTGTGCTTAATATGGCGAACGGACAGCGGGAACGATCGGGCGGACGAAACGATACGCGGAGAAACCGCGCGGGAAGTTTCTCCATCTCGCGAGCAACTTCCCCTCTAACTGCACGCGGTTAAGATCGTAAACGATTTCCACGAAGTTTCCACCGGTCGTTCGTGTACGCGCACGGGAAAAATTATGCGCCGTGTTACCGCGATTGCCAGACCTCCCCGCGATTAAATTGGAAATCTCGGAACATGTTCCCGCGTTTCCTTCAATTCACCGTGATTCACTGCACCGACGGATTAGACACGTTTTAGAAGTTTTTTGCGTTCCGTATTGCGAATGGGGTAGGCAGGAGGTTGGGTTAGGTTCCTGGGTTGGGTTATATAATATTATTTGCAAAGCAGGAGAATTAAACGGCTGAGTAAATAAAAATTTCATCCCTTCGTTACTTGTATTAGAATAACAAATTGTGGGGTGCCTGATTAGGTATGGCTGTTGACACTGCAACACTCAATCTTGTATTTACTGAGTTTCACCATGCAAATACTTTCTAATTGCACACAGTCGAATGGTCACACTTTGCGTGAATAAGTAGTGGTCCACACATTGATTTTAATTTCATTAGATGACTATAAAACTTCGTAAAGTTTTAAATATCATGATCAACACTAAATAGGTCAACATTTGCATCCTCAACAATATGCCTTTATAAATAGCTATTTTCGTACGTCTGAGAGGTAGTGAAATTTTTTACTGTGACGTAGAAAATGCTAAATCATAGTAACAATAATGCGTTCTTATTGTACCAAGTTTAGTTGTATACTGATGACAAAATTAAAAGGTATAAAGCCAGCAGAATAATACATAAAAACAAGGACAGGAAAGAAAGAAAAAATTCGCATATTCCAGAGGAATCACACGATCCCCATATAATTACATCTTCAATAAAACTGACTACAGAATCAGAGTAAGAATAAACTGCACGAACAATAAAAAATGTAAATTCCGTTCATTCGCCTTCAGTCCACGTTTCAAATATAAATTAGCCAGTGATACCCGTGCAACTCCGCTGAAATTGTTCCAAAATTACTTGATCATTCTCAGAATCCACTGTCGATTTCGTGAGAGCACAGCCGTTTTCAATGACACGCTTTCCATCCGGCACCACATATCGCGCGTTCGCTCGACGACGGAAATACATAGAGAACTGCGAGGGAACTTTGAGGAATTAGTAATCGAGGATCAAGCCTGGGTAACGGGCAAAGGGAAAGTGAAATTTCCCGAGACGAGGGAAACACGATGTAAACACACAGGCCTCGGCTGCTCCGACTTTGCTGAAGAACGCCACGTGCTCGACACGTGTGTTTTGCACGCGTGCACGCACTCGCGTTCGTTCTACATCCCGTTGCAGCGGCCCTCATGTCACGGATTATAAACGTCGCGTAATTCGCGTGGAAACGCTGTGTACGGCGAAGTGAAATTTGCCAGTCACGGCACATTATGCTCGCGTAAATATGACGTAGCCGGGATTATAGTTGGCACGCAGTCCCGTCATTCTTCCCCGTCCGCCGTCCCTGTTTCTCCGACCGTTCGTATTATTCCGCGGGCTCTCTCGTACTTTTTACACGCGTGCCATTCAATGGAGGAAAATTGAAGGGCGTATTTTCGCGAAAATTGCAGCATAAATTAGCGCTACCTTTGTTCCGCGAATTTCGAAGGACGTTTTTACCGTCCCGCGCTCGATTGTTCATATTGTTTCGATTAATTAGCCGTCCGTGAAACAAGCCACGGAAATTGAGGGGAAAAAGGTTCGGTGCAGAGGGGAAAACGGAGTATCGACGTAGCCGGTCGAAAACTCCTGGAAAACGAAGACAAATTGGCGAGGACGACGAAGAAGAAGACTTGCAGTCAAAGAAAAGGAGGGTCGCTAATAAAACTCAACTGAACTCGGCTGCTGTTCGAGTTTACGCTCGGAGAACGGAGCAGAGCATAACGAGACGACAGAGAAAACATGGGAAAAATAGTGAGACCGCTTTTCTACGAGAACAAATTCTTCCGGTCATTTTGCTGTTTCGACAAACCACCGAAAATGTGTCGCGCGGATACCCCGCGGCAGGACACCTCTTGCAGCGGTATGAAAAATATGTTTCTCTGAAATTAATAATTCACTCGACCGTCGAATATTCAGAAAATGAAACAATTTTTCTCTCGGGAAAAGCTTGCTCTCTAATTTATGAAGGTTTCCTCTCATTCCGTCAACATTTCCATCGCATTATTCTCCTCGCGTCTTTTAATAACCCCGGTACTCGGGTTGCTCTAATGAATTGGATAAAAATTTGTGTAAGTACTAAACGCATCAAAGCAACAGAGCGCCTTCACAGAAAATTCCCCTCAATTCATTTTCATCAGTGTAAAAGCTGCTGTATGATTTTCCCGAAGAAACGTTCGGAAAAACAGGCTGAACTCGAGGGTGTGCAAGTAATTCAGTTGGCGGTGGAAAAAGCTGACACAGACTGCTTAAAGCGGCCCGCACGAAACAACCGCGGTATTTCAAACAATAAAATTAAACGACTCGGCTCGCATGTGTGCTCGAGAAATTATGATAACGTTTGTCTCGCTGCGGTTAAAAAAGCCAAGGGAGAAAGATACGAGGAAAAAGAGGGGAAGAGGCGGAGTAAAGGGCGACAAAGGGCGGAAGGGGTCGGAGAAAGTTGAAAAATGCGAGGAAAGTGAGAAAGCTTTCCAGGTTTTCCGTGGGTGTGCAATGATAGCGCTTCTCAAGAGAAGAAATCACTCGACCGACCATGCTCTATTTTTTTTATTAGCCTAACGATCGGTCCGACGGCCCGTTCCTGTCCGTCAAAATGACGGAACGCGATATCTCAACGTCCGAACGGAACATGTCGAACCCTCGACGAATTTTTTACTCACCCTCGCCCTCGACAGTATTAATGCACGACGATCAGTTCGTGAACATATGTGCTTTTCGTGAAGTCTCCCGATTATTTGCTCGAATTGCAAATTGGGGGCACCGTATCGAACCTAATAATCTTCTGAGCCATGGTTTAAGCAATATGTAAACACACTTTCCATCGCTTAAGTAAGTTAGAGTTCTTAAAACGTTACCACCTTGAGTGCAAGATCATTTAAAGCTCGTTTAGAGAGTGCAACATAAAGCTTCAAGTAGTTTGAATGTCACATATTCACTTGCCATGGGTTAGTGAAGTACAGAAGCTCGAGTAGAAGATCAGATGAATGTTGCAAGCTCAATCATCGACGTCAAGTGGAGTACAAAAACTAAAGATCAAGTTCAGATGAGAATCTAAATACAAGGTCAACTTAAATACAGAAGCTCAAGTACAACGTCCAGCAAAGTACACTAATTTAACTCGACGTAGAATGAAGATCGCAAACTCTATCGCAGTGGTCTACTAAAGAACGAAAGCTCAGCTTCAAGTTTACTTGAAAGTTGTAAACTCGTTCATAGAGATTTAAAAAGATACGAAAGCTCAAGCAGCCAGTGAAGTAAAGTTACGAGCTCACTCACTGCGACATAATTAGCTACGCAAACTCAAATATACGTTCAGGTGGAGATTGCAAGCTCGTCGTGGTCTAACGAAGTATGAAAGTTCAAGTTCGGGATCAAATGTAGGACTGATATAGGATGAAAGCTAGTGTTGAAAACCGCTTGAATGCCATTTGAAGATAAAAAGCGCATTTTTGGAATCATTTAGAAGCTTGTATGTCACTTGGAAGTTTCTTTAACTTTCATTAAAGGTCATATTAATATCATCCAGCAAGGTACAAGAACTGTCAAGTAGCAAAAAATTCATACAGTATTTCAAACATTTTCCATATCTGTATTAAAACTGTAGCAGGGAACATAAAACGTGCCCTCTCTTCAACATCGTTCGCTGGGCGACGCGGCGACAGACCAGTCTCAGAAATCATAACGCAATTCGCGAAACTTCTGTAATTGACCCACTTGAACCGACTTAATTTCTGATTCTTCAGTGGTCTCGGGGAAACTTTGCCACTCGTCGCGGCCGCCACGATGAATCGAGATGAAGAAATCCCTCGGTCTCTGGAAACTATGAGTCTGGCTGGATTGCCGGTCGACTCGTATCAGAAGAATAGTTTGCGATTCGTATGGCAACGGGACAGCGTCACGCCGCCATGAAGAGCGCTGGATAACGCTTGAAGAAACTATCGCGCTTCCGCGAATCGTCCAACCACCCCCCTCTCACACACACACACACACACACTGTCTCTCTCCTTTCTCTCTTTCACTCTCTCACACTGGCGGGCAATTTTCTCTCGTCTCGCGTTTCCACGGTTTATTGAAAAAGCTGAGCAGAAGTGGAGAGAGCATCAAAGTTCGCAATTTGCAGCAAGCGCGAAGCCGAAGCGGCGGGTAGATCGGGTCGAAAGTTCAATCTCGTCTCTGCTCGCATTTCGACCGATATTTTGCCCCCCACCTGCCGCCCCTCCGTCCCTTCCGCGCTGTCCTTTCCCCCGATTGATTTCTGCGATCCAACTTTTATATTGGCCCCGGGGGCCTCGCGCGCCCCCACTTCGTTCGATTTCAATAAAATTAATTACAAACTACCGACTGAGACATCCAGATCGGCGGACCGGCCGGCTTTTAATTAGTGTTCCGCAGGAAACGAATAAATGAACGCGTCACCGCGTGAGCCGCGTCATCGATCCCGCCGATAATGAAACGGTCCATCAGAATATCGGGATTGGAACAATTGTCCTGACGAGAAGGATGATCCTGTTGCTTTTCGAGGAGCAAACGAAGACTCAATGGCTTCCTTCTGAATTGAAGTTGACTTAAGGGGGTTTCTAAACAGGTAACATGAAATTTAGAGGTGTACTCTTCGGTGCAAAAGTAAACAGAGGACTAAGTCGTTGAGTGCCGTAAGGGTCACCGGTGACCGGCGCCCCAAATTTTATTTAGTGAAATAATTAGTAATTCTTATAAAATGTTGAACAGCATTAATATTGTTACCATAATGAAGGTTACTGTACGTTCAAATAATACAATATTTTTCTTCTTAATGATTTGTATGTGACATATATTATGTCTCATCTGACCGGGTGTGGCAGTTTCTACTGGGGTATTCACTGTGTCAGTGAAGGTGTGTTTGTAAAATGTTCTTGAGGTACTAGAAATTACTTTATGATTATCAGACTGTCAAGACTGATTTGTAATAATGAAATGCGTTTTCTGTGCATTCCTGTGATTCCTAAAAATTATTGACTGGTGTAGAAGGGAACAGGTCTTCAGATAACTCCCAATTAAAAATCGTTTTAATTGAGATCTGATGGATATACTGACTGTATCTCAAAACGAAACGATCAGTGGACTCGCTAAATGTATTATATATTTGTTTCAATCTTTAGGTGTCACATTGAACTGTACAGTTTGTGACATCTCTTTAGATACATCATGTACACCTCGCGCCATCTGTTTACCCAAGCGTCTACACCAAGACGGTAATATTTGTCGATTAGTTTTCAAATGGTGTTTTATTTTTATCGTGTCTCTGGGAGACGTTTCGACGCAATATCGACGAGGGTGGCGATTATCGGTTTCGTTTAAACGCAGATTAAGATGGATGCGCGTAATAGAGAGTAAATTGACGATAAATTACAGAGAGATTACAAAGGAGTACCCTTGAATCTCTTACGTTGGTAGAATTACTCTGTGCTGGGAGCCATTAACGACAATTGACCCCTCAGTGCCTAATGTAAATTTCAAGGCCGTAGAACGCTACCAAGCAACATGGCGAACGTCAAAAGGCGACGTAGAACTCGATTCTGGATTACTAAAATCCTTTTTCATATTAACATGTTCGCCAGCACCGTCCATCACAGGCCACCTTAAATTTTTAATAGTTCTATTAAATACAATATACCTTCCGAACAAATTGGTAGATTCATCTCTGTCACGTATACGTGACACACGGTATTGGAAGTGTTAACAAGTTGAACGCCACAACGAAAACGGCCATACCTAATCAGACACGATATAATTTACTATTTTTTACATAAATCGTCAAGAAAAAAAGATTTGAGTACTCAGTCGTGTTCTTCTTTCCTACATTATTGTTTTAGTACGAAGTTTGCTTAGAATTTTACGACGATCAATAATTATTTAATTAAATTAAATTTGAGGTGTCGGTCACCGGTGACTACCACGGCGTTCAACGTGTTAAATGACTCAAAACGAATATTTTATCTGCTTTGTATTTTCAGACAAGAATCCTTGCAAAGCCTGTACAGCAAATGGGAAAGAACCAAAGCTTTCATGGACATTCAAAAATGCAGTCGGGCAAATTGACAGCCTTTAGACGGGCATTTCATTTTCCTCGACACACATGAAAACGGCATTAATGAAATGCAATTCACTTTGAGAGTCAATTCACGAGTTGGGCGAATGAGTTCCAGGTCGCATCGCGAGAAAATATTCCCGAGCGATGGGGTTTATTTTACAAGCGACAGGGGGGTATAGTTGACGGAGCCGGGCAATATGTAAAATTAGTCACGAGGCGGGGACAGAGAGGCGGAGAGAACGTGCGCGGCGTTTATTTGTAAACCTTTGTGAAATTAGTTTCTGAAGCCCAGAAAGCGGAAGTGGCAACAGGAAAAAAAGAGGCTCCGTGCACGGCGCCAAGTGTAACTTGCTTGTGAAAGCCGTGTGACGGACATGCATACCGAATTATTTATTTCTGGACCTCGAATGTTACCAAAACCGAAGCTGAGACAATCCCTCGAGCCTCTAATTAGGTTGCACCGTGCAATGACTGTAGCTATTGCGTGTGTGGAATTCGAGAGATAATTTCAGAGAAGAAGGAGCTGAAACATTGCAGGAAAAATTTAGAAATTTTTAGAAAAGGTTAAAAATTATGAGACACCATATGTACAACCCATCGAAACGTAAAATTTTATTTCCTGAGTTGTACGAATTAAAGCTTCGTGTACGATTGCTTGATTGTGAGTTAATTATAGCAATTAAAATAATTAGAGGTTCACGTTGAAGAATTTTTAACTGCAAATTAAAAATATATTAAAAAATTTTTAATAAGGCTCCATTATGTTATATGCTTTATACGTTTAACGCGTTGACTGGTACAGTGAAGGTTGCTGTACCCAGCCAGACACACAATAAAATGCTTCTTCGAATACAGGTGCTTAAGAATAAAAAATAATAAACTACACGATCGTATGCTTATCATTTCCTACTACTATTTCGACATGGACAGCAATCAGAATTTTATGAAAATTAATAATTATTTATAATTCGTCAGTGAACATGTTACAGAACTAAAGTTACCGTTGTACCACGCTCTTGATATCACTAAATCCACGGCCCGGAAATTAACGAATCCCGTCCGCTGAGAGAAGTTACACAAACGAAACGAAGTAACAAACTATTCCTAAAAGCGTCTAGAGATTGAATAGATGAATTTCAATTAAATTAAGTACCTGCAGCCAGGGAGGCTCATACATTTGCTCCTCCAAATAACGTAACAATATTCCGAATGCGTAACAGATGCCTGCAGGAGCATTTAGTAAATTAAAACACCTTGCTCCGCTTCGTCAAGATATTAGAATAACGCAGGGACGTTCAAGGAAGGAGAATTAAATCTCCGAGGGCGCTCGTTCGAGCTTCTCCGAAGTCGGGGCTGAAATTCTCCGAAACCCAGTTTGCGAGCTAGAGAAACGGAAATTTAACGCAATTTGCAGGCTAAACTTTTTAAACTGAATCTAACAAAGCGGGACCGGGCTGCCGGGAGGTTCCGAAGCTTAAACGAGCGAGAAAATGGACTTTGAGCTGTTTCCATCGGACGCCATTAGATACGAAATCAGCTGAGCGTGGAGATATCGTTAAGCGGACGAGAAACAAACACTATGGCTTCGTGAAACTTTTAACGAAGCAACTCTGCAGTGACTAACAATGACTTAGACGCTTTTTAGAACAGGAGGGTGAAGGTGTTCGATAGAGAGTCACACTTTTAGATACTTTAGAGCACAGTGCTTTGTCAGTCATGGTGGACACCTTGAATTTCAGTGAAAATCGGGTCGAGTTGTAATACATAGTTTGCTAATGAGTCAGTTTCATTAATGTTGGGTTACTGGAAGATTTCATCTTTGCCTGGTCCAGATCTAGAATGTCTCCTAGATTTACACTAGATCTTAATTAAGTTTCAGGTAGTTCTGAAATAGACTTGGTCGAGACCTGGACTAAATTTGAGTTAAGCTAGATCAAAACTAAATCTGCAGTATGTTTGTGAATGGCGTCACCACAGAAAAGCTCCGGTTCTCGTTGAATGGCTGAAATTAAGCTGCGTTGGACATGGGCAGCGCTGACATGTTGGCCATTTCTCAAAGCTTCCGTGTGTTGTTGGCAACTTTTGTCATTTGGAAGCTAGGTAGAACTTGCAGGTCCCGAATAATGACCGATAGCAGTCGATTCTAGTTAATCAAAATGGACTGGACTAGATCTGGAGCAAGTAGATTGAACGTAGAAGAAGAAAAGGCAATCTAGAATAAGTTCATGTCTGGTCTTACTCTTGAAGTTGGGCTCTAGGGCAACAGATCCCTACAATGAGCGAATGAACAATTCATTTACAAGTAGTTAAACTCAGAGACGAAGTAGGACGGTCTTAATCAAATTTGGATAAAGTTTGAAGTAGATCACTATTATTCTTTGAACGCTCAACCCTTTGCGATCGGGTGACGAACAGGACTCGACAGGAAATTGTATTCAAACCAATTCCATTAATTGTCTATTAATTGTCTACTAACAAGAATGTGTGCCACCACTAACACTTCTGAAGTACACACACTAGGGTACAACCTTGAAAAAACTCTAAAGTTTCAATCTCAGCACCTCAGAACCCAATTTCTACTATCATCTTCTCCTTGGTGCATACAACTCTCTAAAATCGTGTTCCACCAAATGTTGAAGAAAAATTGTCACGAATTTTCAGCTCGAAGTCGTTGGTACACTTATCGGTCGGTTAGAAAGTGGCCGGACGACTGGGACACGGCGGAGCTTGGTCCAGGGGACCGGAAATGTCTCTCCGCCCGGCATTTTTCACTTTTATACCGTTCGCCGCGATAGCCTCGTGCAGCGGACGCATAAAAGTGGAACAAAAAGGTCGGGGGTACCGGGGTTAACGTGCACGTCCGCATCCTGTAGCAGTCGTAAGATGGAAGAAGAAACCGTAGCAAATGCTTTCCGGAAACCCATTGGCCCGTCAGCGCGGCCGTATCGAGGCGAAATTGTGAAAAGAACGCGAAATAAAGACGGCAAACGTACGGAAATAGAAGGAAAGAAAAGGTTACTGCGTGCGTGGAAAACAGGGTCGTCGAGGACTCGGGACGATAAGAAAGCGGCGGCAAGAACGCCGTGAGGACAAACACGGATGAAGAAGGAACTGCAATGGGAATCGGTCACCAGAAGGGCCGAGCAAGAAGAATGGATCGCGGCGAAGAAAAAGGGAAAGAAACAGTGAAGAAGATTAATAAGGAAGGTGGAGTGAAAGGGAAAAAATTCACGCCCCCGCCAGATGCAATTCGGTAAAAACGGTTGGCGACTAATTTTAGAGCTGTGTCACGAAGACCCTGTCGATGCTATAAATTCTTTTCTTCTGCGAGAAGACCTTGAGCTCTTCAAATATGGCGAGGGCGAGCCCATTGACTTGCGAGTTTAGAATTTTTTGTGACTCCAAATGAGTGTGTGAACAGTGTTCGATATAGAATCTTAGTTAGTCAATATACTGTTTGTCTTGTAAGTAGAAATATGTAGTGTCTTGTATACTATAAAGTCTTAGGGAATTACATACTTAATTATTTGTTGTTTAGCATGTTTTCAGTTACTTTAAGAGGTCTAGAACAGCGATTTTCAACTGGTGTGCCACGACACACTGATGCGCCGCAAGAGATCCATGGGTGTGTCCAAAATCTTTAAATACAAGTTAATGTGGTGTGACAAAGTGAATAACATAAAGAACAATTAGAGGTCGCGGCATAAAACCTTAGAAGAAGTTTTGAGAGTATGAGGTTCCACAATCCAACCTCGCACAAAATACATACTAAAACAACGGCAAGCTCAGATATCTCATTAGATGTATGTAAATCAAAGAAAAATACTAAATAATTTTGAATATTATTTTTTGTATTACAAAATATCATAAATAAATGAAATTTTAAAAAGATGTAGCGGCACTTCCCGACCTCGCCAGCAGAGGGATCAGCGGCGCACAGACTTTCCCGCAAGTCCACGATCATCCTGCGCTCTGTATATATACAGCTACGACCTGACCTTCACTATCCCGCGTCTAAGGCACGGGCCTGCTAGGTAGCCTTACTGACGAGTCTACTAGCAGGCCCCGGACGAAACGCTCTATCCTCTTTCCTCCTTCCTTTCTTTTCCGAAATCCCTGCGCAGCTCCACCGCTTCAAAGACTTCAAAAAGGATGCTGGACAAAATTCTCTTTGCATATCATTAAATGTTATTTAATGCATAGTGGGAAAAATAGTTATTTTATTGCCAACTTTGGATCAAAAACGGAAAAAAATATTTTTTTTGTAAATTAGTCAAAAGTATAATATATTTTTTGGTGTGCCGTAGAGTTTTCGTAATTACTTTATGTGTGTCATGAGATAAAAAAGGTTAAAAATCGCAGGTTTAGACTATAGATACTGAATGACAACACTAGAATATTAAATATACAAGATTCCTTACATCTTAGAGATGACACGAAATTATTCAGAAACTGGATCCCTAAT
The DNA here is from genome assembly GCA_916610135.2 of Macropis europaea. Lineage (NCBI taxonomy): Eukaryota > Metazoa > Arthropoda > Insecta > Hymenoptera > Melittidae > Macropis > Macropis europaea. The sequence continues at coordinate 30,882,388 of OU744344.1, forward strand.
TGTTTTAAGCACTCTAATCACTACTGTTACATATTCCAAAATACTCAATTCTTACAAAGACCGAGCAAACATCGATCAGTATTATCATCTTCATCGACTGCGTACAGACAATTTAAATACACCTAATCTCCGCAAACAGTCCAATTCATCTGCAACTTCTGAGCAGTCAATTGAAATAAACTTGTTAACCTTACAAGTGTAGTCTTGTGAGTGTCCTAAACTCCAAATATGTGTCTCATCCTACACACGGACGCCATAAAAATTGTCTCATGAGAATTTAAATTAGAAAACGATGACTGTACGAATGACTCTGTACTGACAACCCATCCCCGTAGAGCGACTGCGTGGGAGGAGGCGATCGTACAACCTTGATGACATCTGTAAGCACCCTGGAAGCTCGATTCTTTCAACAACAATGACACAAGAGTCAGTAAAAAGGAGTGAATGGACTCGATGACGGTGCGAGTTCATCGAGACTCCCATTCGGGATACATAAACAGGAAAACATCCGTTTGTTCACGGGATCCAGGAATACGTAAGACGCAGCCACGCGTGTTTGCGCGTCCACCTACGCAGGCACACAGGCACACACAGACGCTCACACAATGTGTGTAAACGTAGGACACCCCTAAATCACGGCGTCAGACTCGAATTAACAATCCACAGGGTCTGGTGCAGCCTGTGATGTTTGCAAACCCCCTCTGCTCCTTGCCGCATGCTGCAATCCCTCTCTCGATGCTACTGCTTGTATTAATCGAATCAATTTTTCACCTGCCACTAATATAGTCGTCAAGAGAAATTGTGATTGACGAAATTTTAGGTTGGATATATTTATAAAGGGAAAATTTCCAGAAAAATTGTGGCTTAAATAAATATTTAATATTCATTATTAACTACAAGTTTTCGTAAATTATTTAAATGACTACTATATGCGAAAATTATGAAAACAGTGATCCATCAGTAACAGTCAACTTTCAAATAAAGATCTGTGTTAGTTTTGGAAATGTAAAGAAATTACAAAATCATTTCAAGGTGTAGCGGCACTTCCCGACCTCGCCAGCAGAGGAATCAGCGGCGCACAGACTTTTCCGCAAGTCCACGACCATCCTGCGCTCTGTATATATACACCTACGACCTGACCCTCACTATCCCGCGTCTAAGGCACGGGCCTGCTGGGTAGCCTTACTGATGAGTCCACTAGAAGGCCCCGGACGAAACGCTCTATCCTCTTTCCTCCTTCCTTTCTTTTCTGAAACTCCCTGCGCGGCACCACCGCTACAAAAGTCATAGACGTTTTTCTAACACTATATATTTTCGATTTGACAGCATCACAATCCGTGTCAGTGCACACCATAAGCTTCGCATGACGATGAGCTCAAACATTTAACTCAACGAAAGTTAGGTGAAATTTTGTACCAAAAAATGTCAGGTGGGATGTGACATGCCCCAAATTGTTAATTGTTTAAATAATACCATAAAGGCATATTCTATATTCTGTATATTCTTGAAATGCAAAGGCAATATAGTAAACGGGTTAATCTCGAAGAATAAAACAGTATCGCTCAGCGGAAAAAAAAGTTTCAAAGAAAATTATCAGATGAATCATCGCGACGATCGAACGGTTATTAATTGGCGGAGAATTGAAATAGGATTTCCATCGAGTTTTCATTTAGAGCTCAACCGTTGTCTCGATATATTAATTTTTTGGCCAGTGAACGTTTAATCGTTCGACCCAGTGACCCAGGAGGCATCACGGCGAAGTTAATTCCCGTGAAATCGAATCGATCGTTTGGTTTCACGGGAATCGGCGCGGCGGCCGTTCTGACGTCTTTCGGAGTATTTAGTCGGGTTTCATGGATTAATTAGCGACAAGTTAGATCGATGTTCGACACGTGACTGGAATTTGATGCGAGCGGATGTTGCGGGATACGGCTGGATCAGCGGATATGTCGAATATCATGCCATAATTTCGTCGGACCTGTTTGTTGGTTGATTCCATAATGCCAGAACGTTGTTTCGAGCTGGAGCGAACCTAAACCGGATGACGGGGTTGTTTCGAGGGATGAACGGACGGATCGCTGCGTTATCCTGTCTTTATTGTTTCACCAACGAAATTAAAACAGGAGAACACAACTCCCTTTGCTTTAATAACAGAAACAGGTAACTCAATACGAAGACAAGCAACGATATTTACCGTACGTTCACATGAAATTCAATATCGCGTCGAGCACCGAAATAATTAGACTTTACATTTCAACGGGATACAGCGAAAATATGGAATTCAAAGTGTGGTCCGTTCGGTACTGATTTACGACGAGAAACAGAAAATCGGCCGATCCACCGGAGAGCGTAACACGAACACACGAGAACGAGGGAAACAATTTTGGATGATAAATATGGTTACATGTAATAACGAGCGTTAATTTAATACACCGTGAGAAGAACGTGGAAATATTATTTCTGTGTCGTTATGAATTTATAAAATAGTGGACGTTTAATTCAGTAATAATTTGCCGGCAATGCAAGGTATTCGGGAGCTCGTGATTTTTATTGGACGTGTTATAGTATGGTTAATGTAAAATCGCAGAACAAAAAATATTAATTCTATTCTCAATGAGTACGTGAATGTATTGATTTAAGATTGCATTATATTATATTTAATACTACCTTAATTATTATTAGAAATAGTTTCCATTGTAAGTATTCTAAAATATACATCTTAAAATCATAACAAAAAGGCAAAGGTATCCATGATGATAAACCAACTTTATGATTGTAATATTAAGATAATATATCTGTAAGTTTTTAGTTGTACAGATATTTTAAATTCAGAGGCTATTCCCCAATCAAACCACTATATAAAAATTCTATGAAACTCCGCCTAAACAATCTCTTAACCCACCAACGTAACAATCCTGCTCTTAACCAAAAGGCTCATGTTGCACAATTACTGTAAACAAATGAATATTCAAACAATTTCAAGCTTTCAAATCACTGTACGAATGTCAGAAGCTAATGAAACTTCGAACCATCGTAACTTTACAAATATCACAAAAAAACCCCCAAAATCTGCATGCGAACGGTTCAAAAATCTAATAAAACTGCAAAGTTTAATTCTTTCGCCGAAACATTGCGTATAGGAATCGGCATTAAATCAGCGCATACTCGCGCGATAAGGCCGCGGTTTTCGTTTTCCAGCCTGCGATTCAACGTCCGCGCGGCCCAATTTCCCGGTGCGTGCGGAATTCCGCATATCGTTGGAACGCTGCGGATCGTTATTACGGCCACGAGAATTCGTTTTAATTGCGCGAACAATCGCGAAAGTCGATAGACCGACAGATAGGCATACGTGTTTCGTTTTACGACGCGTAATCCGTGCGGGGACACGTGTAGAAAGGATCGATCGAAACGAAAATGGAAATGAAACGAACCCCGTTGAACGCCGCCCCCTAAAAAAAAGCGTTTTGCCTGAAATATTTTTCTTTCGTAATTGCGTCGTCCATTGTGCGCGCGTTATCGAGAAATTTGGCTGGTTGCATTGCTGGGGAAATTCAATTTGGTCATTTTCAGGCCCCGCATACTAATTACCCGCCACAACGCATCTGCTTGTAAACTTCTATAAATCGAATGGAAAAATTGGGGACACCCTGTGCAGCGGACATTCTGTTTATGACATCACAAATAAATGTAAATTAAAGGAACTCGTTTGAATGTAAATACTATGCCACGCTGGCTTCGTATAAAAAATATAATCGTGTATTTTCAATTCTTGATACTTACAGAACTGTAACCGGTCGGAGCATTGTTATCTGACTCAATATTAAATTCATAACGTTCGTTTATCGTTAGCACAGTTGCTTACGGCACATTGTTTACTGTACTTCGTTACACTCGTTGCATTGAATTATTACTACCGAGAAATTTCGCAGGTTGCTCACCGCGTTGTATTTGATAATTTTAATTCTAAAAGAGTTAACTAACCGTGATAACGCCTCTGCTTGTAAATTGCAACGAGTTTGATCGAAAAATTCCGCGTCGCCGAATGCCTCGTTGTAATTTGCCGGGCGGACGTTTTCTAGCGGGAGCGGAATTCGCGATATCACGGGGAAAACAGAAAGAATTCGTTTGATCGCGATGTCTCGTCGTAAATAATATCATTTATTAGCTTTTTAAATGTTTCACCGTTGCGACGGCCATTAATTGCTGCGGAGCAGCCGGTTTTAATTATCCTGTCATTGAGACGCTCGTTACGGGAAATTTTTAATGTAATGTTAACGATTTCAGGGTCGTTCGGTATGTTCTCGTCACGAAACTTTTTCCGAGGGGATTTCACCTCGTCGAGGAGGGTGAAAAAAAGAAACGGGCCACCACTCGCTCGGTGTTTTTTGCTCGTAAGACAATAATTTATATAATGACTGGGATTTAACGAGTGTACATCAGCGTGGTGGAGAGCTGTGGAAAAAGGACCATTTATCTCGAGGGTCGTTAACGTGAGAAAAATTCGGAGGGAAGGAAAGCGCGAAGGGAGGAAAAAATGGGCCGGCTTTGTGTGTCGAGATGTCTCGAATTGGCTGGAACGATCGAGGCTCATGTAAATCCGCGAAAACATAACCGACCGAACTCTCCGCTCAAGTTTCGTTGGCACTTGAAACTCCGCAAACGGTCTCGAACTGCCAGAACGAGGAATTCTGGCCGCTCGAACGTTGAATCCTGAAGGGAGAGCACCTCGAAACAATTTTCATCCCCCGATGAAGGGCTGGGATTTAACTGGCTATTAGAAGACGCCGATTGGAGCCGCGAATGTGGGTCTGAAAGTTGGTTGAAGCAAGTAGGTCGAAATATAATTCGCTGAAAATATTTTAGAACTTTTTGAATAAGTGAGTGAGTTCAACATTCGCAGTTAAAGTGATGAGTAAGAAATATTTAAAGTCATCCAGAGGGACAATTAATAGAGATTTAATCAGGTGACTCAAGTTTGACACAACCCAGTTCAATAATAGTAATAACAATAACAGTACGTCTTTCTTATGTGTCTAATAATCATAGTTTCTTAAAGTTTATTCACACTTTTTTGCTTGTCCACATGAACACTATGAGCCTGAAGACCGTATGAAATTTTTTTAAAGCCCTGTATATTTATAAGACTAGATATACATAACGTAATTAATTTCATTGTTAGCGAGACGATAAACAGTTAAATTTATTCAAAAATTAATAATAATAATAATAATAATAATAATAATAATAATAATAGCGCATACTTATTGAAATTTGCTGATATGAGCCTAATCATGACTCAGAAGAGAGAATTGATAAAAATTGTTAAATTAGTGCAAGTTAACTCATTTATTACTATTCGACAATAACTAGCACACTGTTATTATATGTATTGTTCCGTGGAATCACACGAATCAATCATTGGAATACATTATCAACCAATGAACTGTACAAAATTGTAAACGAGAAATCCTATTGTACTCGCAAGACCTCGCAAACGCCGCAGCAACAAAGTGAAATTTATCGTACGAACATGGAACCATAAGAACAAACCCATTAGAGTTACTTAATTAATTGTTAACAACCTCATCGATTAGTCTAATTTGACGATCGTTCGAGAGCTCAATAATCAGAATATTAGCATGAGTACGCTGTTTTTCGTCCATTGTTCGATAGATCGTTCGACAGCCTCGGCAAGAGCTATTGTCGCTCGATGCACACACACAACCTCGTGTCTGAAGGGTAATAAGAGTCACTTAGTTAATTAATTGACAACTATTCCATCAGCTGAACCAACATATTCATCCGAGTGTTCTGTAGATGAATTGCAGACACTAACTCTCACGGTTTCATCAAAAATTTCTCTTCTTCGGCAGCTGCAGCTACTTCGATATGAAAACATAAACTTATCACTCAAAGACGCTGAATAATTAACAGTATTCTCTAATAATAACGAATCGGGAGCAGTTTCTGGAACTGGGCCGACGAGCAATCCGCTCGATTGCTCGAGTCTCGAGACAAATTAATTGTTTCGTATAAAGTTGAAGTTCAGAGGACTGAAAGGACGCGAAAGTGGAGTCCTGAAGCGCATCGGACAATTTAATAGGAGGTCCTCGGTTGATTTTTATATGGCGAAACCGGCGGCAGGGTGGATAGGGGCTCTGTTTGAAAAGGGAGGGGCAGGAGGACACGCGTAGCTACGTAGACGAGCCAGCCGGTCTGACTTCGTTAATGAAAACGCTGTTACAGAAATTCGTGACTGTATCTTGTTCCGTTTCCGGGATTGAATCAATCCGACGACAGATTGCGTCGGGATAAAATAACAACCGGAGGTGGTTCCTTTAGGGCGGTTTAATTCGACGTGCAAACCCGTGAGTCGACACACCCGCCACTGTGGCAGGACGAATTCGTTCGTCTCAATGTGTTTTCTTCGAATTTCGTGAAATTCGCTGATCCGTCAAAAGCGATCATTTTTTCCAATTTCGGAAGTCCACGTGATTCAATCGAATTTTGGAATATTCTCTGGCGCAGATGTCCTGTGGAACATGTAGTTTCTTGGATCTCGATATCGTCTGGGATATTCGAGATTTTTTACCATTTCGAACTGATATTGGAAAAATAGGTTACCAAAAGAATAATATTTAGTATAATATATATATACATATAAAACATTTCTTTCCATCACGAAAATTAAAAGAATTATTTGAGTGAACTCTTTTAGATGCCTCACCGTGTATATTAAAAACTACATTCCTGATTATAATTCAATTGAACAGTTACCAATTGTTAAGCAACTTTAATTAATATTATCATTGCAATAAGAGCGTATGCTTAATTAATTACACCAGAGTGTCTATCATGCTTTATCCTCAACCAACGGCAATTTTATTTAAAACAAATTTACGCCAGACGCAAAGGATTAAACCAAATATTTTTCAATCAATTTATTAACTGTGACATACTCTAAAAACCTCGGCCGTTCATTATTTTATATTCGAGGGACCTCGAAACGCGTTGAAAGCGATCAAGCAGGCCGAGCGGAGCTCTCGAGTGCAATTTGAAACGTTCCAGACGATTTCTAATTAGAGCGGCTCATCCGTGTCCGTCTCGACGGTGAAATTTTCGTTTCTGGACGAGGAGGGACGGCGGTCTCGAGGAGAAAGGGACGAGAAAGAGCAGTGAATCATTCCATGAGCATAAATTAGCAGGCCGTCGCAACGCCGGTTAATTAATTAAGGTAAATTGTCCTAAGCGTAAGTAACTGCCGGCGCCTGGGTCACTCCTCGCTCATCTTTCTGGGGCCACTCTTCAGGGAGTCTGCCGGAGAGACGAGTTTCCGGAAGACCGACTCCTTCATCGCGGTTTCTTCTCAACCCGTTTGATACCCTCCTCTCATCCATTGTCTTGCTCCTACGGTGGACCGTATACTTTCTAGTCGTGCAACCAGGATACTGTAACACCACATTCTTTGTGGGGTTTTACAGAAGCTCACAGCAGCGCGAAATTAGGACCATGTGGTTCCAACAAATTTGTGTGTCTGTTATTTATTGCAATGATATTTTGTTAACAAACCTCAATGTATTAAGGAAAAAAACATCAGGTTCTATCTCAGGGTGTAGAATTCTGTCGTTTAATAACTTCAAGAAGATTATTATATGAACCCACATTTTGAAAGTGAGCTCAATCATTTTTCTGGAAAAAATGTATTATAGCTGTTTCGGTCACAAATCAATATGATTTATTTGTTTGGTAATAATTTACTGTTTATAATTCTGAAAATTCTAGCTACTTGGTTAATAGAAGGTTAGATATTAATTGAAACTAGAAATATAATATGTTTATTTTGAAAATGGTATAAGTCGTCTTTGCAGAAATATTATTTCAGGTAGATTAGGAACATTAGTAATTGTTTAATTGAAAATTGACTTGTCAACAGAATTACTAGGACTCTAAACTAACTCAAAAGAAAAATCAAATATATTTAATTGTTTTTAAATGTTGAATCCTTCTCCGAAGTGTTTTCCTTTTGTCGTTGAAATGTCCTGTACACGATGCCTAATGCACCAACGTAGAAATGAGCCACTAAACTGGCGTTTCGTGTCCAACAACAGCCACCGCAGTGGCGCAGAGCACCCAACCGGTTAAGAAGCTGTTATTTTAATAAGAAAATAGTTAACAAAGTTCACGATGGTCTCATTTTACAGAAGTTGTTACAGACTGAAGGTGCACTGCAATCAAAACTTTCAAGCAGTATTAACAATTACACCGTGATTATGTACACAACCAGACCGGGAGGTTTGTAAAGCAGAATTAAATTCCTGCTGTTATATTCCATTACGCGGACGTCATTCTGTACTACACCGTGCCGGTGCCATTGTGACTTGGTGCTTTGTTACAATTTTGACGATTTAGTCATGCGGTCTACCGTGAAATTGAATTTTTGCTCAAAAACACCGCGACCTTTTGTCTCCTCTCACGAATTGTCTTTCGATTAACGACGTTTCCTTTTTCGTATTAACTTCTTCCACGATGAAAGACAACGTCTGGTTTCATAGATTACTATTAAGTAAATTCTCTGACATCCTCTCAAAATCTAGGTTACGTTTGATAACAGCTCATCTTTGAATCTCGCTCTTTTAACAGTCTTACATATCCCGTAAAAGTAATTTATGTAACAAAGACGATTTTAAAGAAACTCAGAGCCAGGAAAATTATTAAAGCGATCTGGAATCCTGTGAAAACTATTAAAGGTTTTTCTGTCACAAAAAGGAGTTGATTCAAAATTGACGACCCTCCACCTTTCTCCGGGTATATTTCTCAAAATTTTTACAATTGTATATCTATGTGGAAGTCATTGATTCCCGCTATCAATTTTCTACTAACAAAAGTCCACAAAGGACAGGGTGAGAGTGGAAGAACTGTTCGATAAAAATTTTTAAAAATTCATAACATTTGAATGGTTACTGATAGATCAATGAAACTTGCACTAAAAATAGTAAAAGTACTGCATTCCTTGTACCTTACAATTAGTTTTACACGATACAAAATCATTTTCTCAATTCTCTCGAGCCAAAAAGTATTCGTATACATTGTTATAAATTTATCTGAATTATACTCTAGTAACATATTGGAGCAATTTATAGTTCTCGAAACTAGGTCCCAAAGACTTTTCTACGACAGTCTGAGCGTTTAAAAAAAAAAATTTCCAACATCTTGCCTCTCCTTTTTTATTTTAATTTCTCTCTCTCTCTCTCCCATTTTTCGCAGAGATACCCGAGAAATCTCTGCGCGGAATTTATTTTCGAAAATGAGACGTCGCTAGTTCGTCTTCGTTTCCCTGAGTTCTTTTTTTCTGAGGAAACAGTCGCTTTACGACACGCACGTGCTGCCATAAAAGCCCGCGAACGCGTTCTCGCGCTGTCTTCAACGAACCCAAATGTGCCAGGCTGCATAAGCACTTCCGTTAAATCTGTGTCAGAGAAAACACGGGCGACGATTTTTCCGCGGCACGACACCATCGGGACGATCTCCTGTAATTTGCATTCTTCCTTTGTGTCACGATTATGGAGATAACATCGAACCAAATCGCTCCTCGCGATCGCTGCTTTAATTAAATCGAAACTTCAGCAGACCGAAAACTCAACTTTTTTTTTATCCGAAGATCTAAGTCGAAATTTCCCGGCGTGTGACGAGTCTCTTTAATCGTCCGTCTGAGAAATTTTCGACAAAAAGTTCTGCCAAGAAGAAGAGAAAAGTTTGAGAAAGAAAGAGGAAATTCTTATGTAAGATTGAAGTAATAATAATAATACATGTTGATTGCACTCGCTTATACAGCTGTAAAAAGTAAGACAAAGAATAATAAGATGACAAAAAGAAAAGCAGAGTATAGTTGTTGTAACTGAGGGATTCATAAGAAAAGCAGTCCTTGTCAAAGTTTACGGTTACAACTTCACAACTTCATGATTTAATTGGATACAGTTCTTCTGCAATGTGATTACAGATAACACCCACAGCAATTGTAAATGTGATGAATATTTTTCTAAAACAAATTGGAATATATTTAAGAAAAAATTATAGATGCTTTCCTGAAAAAAAAACAAGAATTGACAAAGGTGGTTTTTATTATGAACTCTTCAATTTGTTGCAACTATTTCTCTATCAGATCTTAAGCTGAATTAGGACTGGTTGTGGCCAGCGTAGCGTAACTTTGGAATTCGAACGAGATCCTGTTTTTCCTTCATTGACTGTACTTAGAGACGCTGTGTGTGATATTAATTAGTTTCTTGAAGCAAGTACCGAGTTCGAACCACCCCGTGTACCAACCATCTGGTTGCGCGGGGATAAACAGTGAAACCGAGGCTGGTTCTGAAAGGAGATCGCTGAAGACAGAACTATGTTCCAGGCTAACTGCACAAATAATCATGTGATCAGTCTTCTAATATACGACTTCTACAAGCCAGAATTAAGTCGAGCTTTTGTGCTGGTTGTACGCGAATTTCTGTAAATCCAACATAGCTGCATGAATTTTAACACGCTGAATGCTGTGAATATTATTTAAGTAAACAACTAGTATGTCGAAATTCATTTTCAATAGTATTAACAATAAAATAATAATATAAAATACGTTATATACAATCGAATAATTAAAAAGTATGTCGTTCCAGAATATATGTACATATACTAAAAACAGCGAATTGCATTGTGTCCGACTAGGCATGGCAGTTTTCACTGCAGCGCGTGTCAACTGTTTAGCACGTTCAGTGCCACAATGAAAACAACCATACCCAGTCAGACACGACACAATTTACTTTTTTAAATTTAAATGACACGGGAAAAATATATAGTAGGACCTCGACCATCCGATCTGTAATTAGTAACAGCCTGACTCACATTGCAAATACGTTTCGCATAGAAATGGTTACGTTATTTTAGAATTTAATGTACATAGCAGTACACATTTAATTACACAATGTTACTACCAATAAGTTCGGATAATCGAGGTTCTACTGTATTTGATTATTCAATAATTTTCTTGTGTCTCTACGGTATTGTTAAAATATGAAGTTTGCTCAGAATTGTGTCACAATCTATAGTTGTTCGATTAAGTTCAATTGTTGGTGTCGGTCACCGGTGACCGCAACGGCGTTCAACGTGTTAAATTTTTTTGTTGCGTTTAGAATGGTTTCACAGTAATTCGTCAGTGAAATAAAAGTTTGTTCGCGGAGCAGCGGGCATGCGAATTAATGAATTTACAAGTTAAATAATTCGCGGCGGAAGCTCAGGGGTCAAACGTCGAGGGTTGTTTAAAATTCGGAAAAAGCCAACGTCTTTTTGTCGTTCGCCCAACAACCACACCGAGGACGAACTATTTATACGTAAATAATGTAAGAGGACGGGCCGAAACATCCGCGAACTCTTATCCATGTCAGTTTAGGGAAATTAGTTCGGCAAAAAGTTCTGCATCGCTTCATTTTCTCTCGTCCACCGGAAAAAACTTCACCGCGTGTTAAATTTAATGCGTCGCTGCTAGAAATTCGTGGCCACTTTAAAAACCGTGTGTGCGAACAATTTCTCACAGAAAGGGAAATTTATTTTGAAATGAACTATTTGGACGCTGTGAAATTTAATTCTGTGAAATTGTACATTGTGCAATTGTGGCTTAAAAGCGCGAGTAATGTAATAACTAAAGCTTGTTCCAGTATTCACACAAAAAATAGGGTGTTATGGTATGATTGGTTCAAGTCTGCCATTGTTGACCTCTTTAAGGACCAATTTGTTGGAGCCAGAAGAAAGGAAAACTTAAAAAAACTGAGGGAATAGTAATCCATACACATGTGGCTAATAGACGGTATGTTTATATTAATAATCATACAGTGGTTCACGCAATTTATCATATGCTTCAAAAAATTCAAATATTAATAACGTTTTACATTTCATCAAACTGAAGTGTTACTTACTTTCACTTTTCTCTGATAGCTGGTCAAAAAATCCTTCGTATCACTTAGATTCTCAAAATTAGATCATGAACATAAGTATCCATTATAAAAAACATTTGAATAATTATATGAATTATTGTGTGTGCCAATATGTTTGGTATTGTCACACTTATCTGTCCTCTGGTGTAATGAAGTATACGATTCCAAAAAAAAAAAAACAAATGTGTCATGGAACAGCAGGGATATCAAATTTCAGAGGGTAGAAAAGCTATTAACTGGCCCGACCTCGAGGTTTCGAACCTTCAACCTCTACTTTAATCGCACGCATGCCTTGCATCGTGACCTCGCGTGCTCCTCGAGTTCCATTTTTTTCACCCCCTAACTTCCTTTGTTCCCTTGTTCCCCGTTGAGCACGTCGAAGCGCAAACGAACAGGACAAACAAACGAGTTGTACGCTGTTAATTGTAATGTTTGTCCTTCGTCGCGACGACTCATGCTCATCCAACGAGCGTTCAAATAATTCCGAACGAGTCCGGATAATTCGAGGGCGCAACGTTATTAAATCAGGGGTATAACTTCACGGATCGTCATGTGAATTTTCCATAGGCTCCCGCAGCCCCATGGCTTCGATAAACAGGGCTATTTTATAAAATTGTTATTCGTGTAATGATATGCAAATTTTACCGACGGATTTTCAACAGTTTACACGGGTCGCGATAAGGTATCGAGATCGCCGACCTTTTTCTCGTTACCACGGATTATTCCCGGCAAGTTTTATGCGTTTGTTTAATCCGTCACGGTGGTTATTGCAACGAGTGAAATGATAATAACAATACGCTTTTATTCGATGTCGCCTTTTTATGGCTTTTAACACTGATGGCAACTGCCACGTACACGTGACTTCATTTATTTGAATGACACTTACGAAGAACAAATAACTTGGCGTACCTATTATAGATATAAAGTAAATAACTAAGTACTCATCAAATTGAAATAACAAAACAATTGACATAAAATGGAATAACGTAGAACATGGTAGTACTCAACTAGAGTTTTGCAAAAGTGTTAAGATTTGAGATATTTAATTCTTCAATTCAAATTGTTCTACGTGATACATTATTTGTATCATAGATGTTGAATTTGCAAGTATTGTTTAAAACTCCAACAACTACCATTGTCCATTGAGACTATACTAAATTATTCTTGTGTATGTTACGATTTAAATTCAAAGTTTGTAGGTTTAAAACAAGGTGATTGGTTTCTCTTCTAAAATTGTCTCCTAAATCAAGGTCAACCAAGAATAATGTGCTTAGTAGTTATTATTCTAACTACACGGTTCAACATTGAATCTAAAATGATTAAAAATTCCATTTTCAGAATGATGTTCATGTTCTACATTTTGAGAGCAATTTCCAACCCTTTAATATGGACTTCTGTTATTAACAAAATAGGTATTGAATAATTTTTCGAGTAGTACATTACATAAAAATTCTATAAAAATTGACATTCGTAGGATATTGCTTGTAATTAAATAAAATTAAGGAAAAAAGTAGAATCGTGGCGCAGTGGTCACCAAATTGCTCTTATAAACCCAACCTAATGTAAAAATAAAGTTCGATTCGTGAAATTGGTGTCTTGTATGCTTTTCAAGCGAATTTATTTTTAAAAGATTGTTTTCATCGAAACGAACGAATCGATCGTGGACTCGTTAACGCGTTCCCCGTGCAATCGAATCGAATCGAGGTAGATCGGTGTTGATTAAAATTCTCTGCATTAATTATCGACCGTCCGATCGGAATGTGAAACGCAGTTAATTGATGGCGAATGGAATTTCGATGATTGCGAGTCGCGGATTGTCGGGTCGATGATAAAATTGTTCCGATAGAAGAATCTCGAAACGTCCTATCGATTTACACCTTTCCCGACGTAATCGATTGCACATTATCCCGTTCGATTTGCTGATCAGAGCTTTACTCTGTTTTGTCGGTGACAACGTATCGAATATAAACTTTATTTCACAGATTTTCTAATGAAAATGATTATGAAATATGTAGTTTCATAGCAGTTGAATAGAAAATTAGGCTACTCACATTGACAATTTATCTCCTCCTCAGGACACTTCATGTTCTAAATTTTAATTATTTATAACGTCTAATGGAAATAATAATCTCTAAAATTGCCCTGAAAATTCGATAATTTAATATTCCATCAAGAACATAGGATAATCAGCATTTGGTGCAAGTCAGGCTTGCTATTATTAACGAGTCCTCATGTTCAGGAGACTAATGCTTCTTTCCTGCAACACCATTACATAACACCTGTTTGTAGCCATTAGTCACGACTTGAAAATGACTCGACACTGAAGAAACAAAAATATACGCAGGAAAGAACAATAAAATATTTCTAACTAACTCTCAGGATTTTTTAGGTCACATTAATTGAACTATTTATAAAAATGACTCAAGGATGAAGAATTTTCATTCTCGACACGGTGGAGGAGCTGAAATTTATCGTTACATTATACCGAAGGAACAATCGACGATTTTGTAAACACTATTATCGTTCGAATTCTTTTTTCATCTGTCTTTGCTGCTCTCGTGAAACGTTTTAAATTGCTGTTCTAAAAATTGACGACACACGTCACGAAGTAAGAGAGGGAGAAAGAGAGAGTCGAAAGAATTCTAAAGAAATGGCGACCGCTAGGCGGACAGGGAAGATTTGCGAGAAAAGTTTGGCAAAATTGAGAAGCTTGATGAGCGTATCGTGATTTATGCGGTTCATTTCTCAGATGGGATTGTCAGAGTTCATATCGTGGAACTTTCCACGGGCTTTCATGGGAAAGAATACCGTTGTCGGCCAGGGAAACCGTGTTCGCGAGTTTTCGTGTGTTTCGCGTCGCAGTCATTCATTGAAACAATTATTCGTTTTAAAAAATTGGACATAAACTATTCGGAGTGCGTTCAACGGACACAGAGAGATATTAAATTTTTCGTCTTAAATTTCAAACCGTGAAAACATGGAAAAAACATTGAAACGCCCGTGTTCACTGTGAAACTCTGTGATAATGATAACAAAAGTGTGTATCAAATTCTGGGTAACATTACACGACTATGGAATATTAAAAACCGTTAGTGAAGCCGTGCAAAGCAATAATTAACCGTAGTAAAATTTTTCTGGCCAAATTCAGTTGTCGAATTCTACAAAAATAACAGATTCCCCTTATTGAAAGAAAGTGAGCTTCATGAGGGATTTGTTAATGCAGAAAGTTGAATTTCTGACGAAACTGTATACGCTACGCCATTCTAATGCACTTCAGCATGTAGAGCAGGAGATTCTACGTATAATAGGTCACTTCTGCCAAAAATAAATTGCTAGAAACAAGGATACAGAATTTCAATCATCCCCTACCGACCCTTTGCGCTGGAGGACCTATCTGACGCTTTACACGAAAATTAAATTTTTAACAAAGCTGTGCATGCTACGTTATTGCAACAAATTCCAGTGCACAGAGCAGAAAATTTTACAATAAAACTCACAGGGGCGGTAGAAAAGTAAATCACATAGTGAAAAAGATTACAATAATTAATATTTCACCCTTCGACGCATTAGATCGGTCAAATCATCCGACACCAGCACAAAACTGGAATTTTATCAAAATTACTGCCTCCAAATGATTTTATCTTTCTTTCACATACAGACATACAAATTTTATAACCTACATACGTTATAATAGTCATAAAATACTTCACGTTATTCCTCCAACATCTGGTATATCCCAGAGACTGAACTCTAACATGTCGCCCCTGTCCATCTGAATCGTCCAAAACCGTAACCACGAATCGTTTCGCGTTTCCAATCTACTATATCCCAGTAACTATAGAAAAGGGGGTGGTGGTGGTGGGGTAGGGTGACGATCAAATACTAACCGGAGAGAATCGTGACAGGCAGCAAGGCGCAGATGCCCAAATACACCAGCAACACTGTGCGAGCTTGACAGGCCTGCTGGCAATAGTCCAACTTTTTCTCTGTCGGTAGGCCACCGATTCTTGGCCCCTTCATCGTGCCGCATAGTTTTACTCTCTGGCCGACGTTAAACGCGAACGTTACACCCGGATTAGAGGTCCAGGAACTTTAATAACGCCTCCACCTTCCGTCCTTCCTTCCTTTCTTCCTACTCCTCGCACGTAACACCGAATTTCCGCACGCAAGAACCTCCTAACGCCAACATTCCGCTCTAACACACCTCACGGAACACCTCACGGTCCATCGAGTCACACACTGGCTCAAGAAACACTCGAACAACTTTTTCACTGTGCACAAACACGCGCTGGTACACTTGCACTTTATTTAGACCGGTCGGCGGAAGCTGCGCCACGGAAACGATCCTAGATACGCGCTGCACTGACTGATAAGAACACTGGCTCCAATGCGTGTTAGCCGGGACGTTTTTGCTGAAGATAAGACCTCATTTACCTGAGAACGCGATCTCGAGGCTCGAGGATCCTTGCAGCGGGAACTTCTTTGGAGAACGCGCGGATGTTCTCAGTCTGATAGTTTCTAACTGCATCTTTATCTCTTAATAACGCGCGCTGGTGGACTTCGTCGTCGCTGAGGCAGTCGGATGTTATCTGATAGGATCTTCTGAAAAGAGAAAATTATTGAAAATTAGCTGCTGGTAGGTGGAAGTTTCTAAAGATAACACGCTGATTGGCATAGTGAAAATAACCGTGGCTACAGTACGGATACCGAGAGCAGGCACTTCAAGGTCGCTTGTCGTTTACACAGGCATGTTACAATTCTTTGTCACTCTCAGGAATTTCACCCCTGAAAAGACCAACATGAATAGTTGTTGAAGAAATATTTAACTTCTCCTTTGATCCTTCACTTTCTATTTTATTTATCAATTAGAATTTTTTGGGAGATCATATTTATTTTATAAAATTATATTCGAGGAACTGGTGACGCTAACTTCAGTCAACCTATTAAATACTTTTCTTCTTAAGCTAAATGATATCGAGTGCACGAGGCTGTTTTAATATCATAAAGCGTCTTACGAGCTCGTGAACGCAGGGATGTTTGACTTTCATATGCAACAAATATTGCGAAGTTAATTAAAGCTAACCGTGCGTCCCGGGAATGAAATGATAATACCGTGAGATGAAGCGGATTACAGTTTTCGTCATCCGACGACGTCGACATTTTCGTTTGAAGGGACCAACGGTCGACAGTCTACTCCAAAAATTGGATTCTAGCTAGCAGACATTCGATACTTTTCTAACATATCACAATTTTAATGAAAGAGTACAATTGAAACTTCAAATTGTCATGGTTCGAGGTATGATATTTTAGTAGGAAAATTATGTTTCACTGGTTTGAATGCACTCAGACAGATCCAGAGGATCAATTTTTCATAAGAGAGCCGCGGCGAGAGGCTTCGTGAACAATGACAACACTGATGCCAGCCAGCCGGTCGCAAATTATCCCTGCAAGGTATTATTAATTAATGGGCTCGTTATGCCGCGACGCGTGGGGCACTAAGAGGTACGCGAACTTGAACAAAAGCTCACTGTCCGCGTCAAACATCCTCCAACACCGGATAAACAGGTGAAAATTCTGGCTTAAACATCGTGAAAAAATTCGGGCGTATTCATTAGTTTCTGGCTGAGTTGTTACGTACATTTCGGGGTCATACATTTTTGCTCATTGTAATTAAATTTTAATACGTGTAGCGGGTGGTCCCCGAATGAAACTCAATGTGCCATTTAAGTGATCATAGTCATTGAATTTGCCTAAATGGTAACCTGAAAATTTGACCAACAGTCTGTCCCTTGAGTCACTTGAACTTGTTAGCTGTGTATGACGAGTATACTTGCCATGAATAAATGGCAATACTTTGTGTCATGAAGAGTATACTCGTCATACGAAAAAAGTTATTACCATTTGCTATTTCAATTATAATTTTAGTCAAAACTAAAACATATTCGTAAATTTCAGACATTTTAGAATATTTTGAAATAAGAACAACACAAAAAACAACAAAAAAATGTTTTCCTTGTATTTGACTTTCCTTGTTTTTTTAATAATGAATGTTTAAATTTTGTCAATAATATCAATGCATTTGGACAATAAATTATTCATTTTTCAAAAAAACTAACTGCCATTTCGTTATAATTTAATTCAATTTTACAGCAGCTGCATATACTTTGTGTTTGACGAGTATACTCGCGATCTCTTCATTTTTGCGACACAACGTAGGTACACACTTTTAAAATAGGGTTACAAACAGGTTGACAATTCAAGCAAAATCTTCTTTGTGGAATTTTTATGACAATTTCAAGTCCATAGTAGAGTGACAAAATATTTCATTATATAATAGTCGTGGTTCTTGAATGGCATTGAGTGATTGTAATTGTTGAATGTTCCCAAATGTGTCAGTCAACCAAAAAGATACGATCTTGAAATTTACCTAATGACGTGTCCCTTAAGACATTGCACTCTATTAACTTTGTGACAATTTAAATTTTTACTGTACATGTATAGTCGTGAGTGATTGTTTATTATATTTCCCCAAAAGTGCCTTTCAACCAAAAAGTTACGTCCTTGAACTGTCCTAATTCTAAGTAATACGCCATTTGAGAGACTCCAACTTCAGTGAATAGTTTTTGTTACGTGATCAAGAATTGGACACTTCATTGGTTGGACACTTCATTCTGCATAAAGGCGGAACGCGGACCGTCGACGGCAAATTGATTTCCGGTCGTAACAGTTTAAATCGTCGCACGGACGTACGAATGATTTATCCGATCGGAACTCGAGTCAGGAGCGCGTGCACTGTTTACAGAAAATCGCGTGAAAAATCACTTTTGGAGATCACTTAAATCTTCCGGCGATCGGACGCGTTCCTCGTAAAAACGCCAGCATTTTTTCCGCCGAATGTTCCGCTAACGAAATCCGCGGCCGCGTTTCCGGTGACCGACGCCATAAACGAGGCAGTAATTTACGAATAATGATCGACCGCTTTGACGCGTTCGATCCATTTTTCTTGTCGCGAATAATAAAACAAAAAGAGAGGGGCCGGCCGATAAAAATATACGAATCTGTCGCGAGGGGAAAAGAATTATTTTCGAATTGTTCCGAAAACAGCTTCCACCCTCGAGTTTATCAATTTACATCTCGGCCGCTGTAACCTCTATCGGTATCGAATATTTTCAAAAAAAAAAACTCGATGGAATACACGGTGAACGAACGATGAAATTGAAAAAATCGATCGGAAGTTAAATTGACGGAATTTATGTAGTGCTTCGTGGATAATTTGAATCGGTGCTCGTGAAAAATATAAACAATTTTGATTTCATGCCAGCAGATATTAATTAATATTTTCACAATACTTTGATGGAGTATTTCGTTAACGAGGCAATTACTAAATTCATCGTTTTTCTTCTGTGTGGTCTCGGAAGTTTCCTACGATCCAGCTGCAATAAATATGCGAGTTTTTAATTAATTGTCGAACATCGGGGCAGCAGTTATGTTTCTATCTACAGGATAAACGGGTAAGTTTCCTTTATTGAAGAGATAGCCTGCAGTTTGGAGCTTCAAAGACGATACCGACTCGGTTTCGTTCTATTAAGGAAACTGACCGTTCTGCGGGTAGCTTCATCGACGAGATAATTTCGTGGAGCGTGTCGGTTAATACGCTCGCGTGTTTCTCGAATTAACTGCGTCTGTAGCTGGTCGGAACGAACCTAACAACTTTTTGTTCCGATAGACTTCGTGCTTTGATGGCTGTATTAAGCTCTAGCCCGCTGGAAATTTCTGCGGATTTCCCGAGCGGAGTGAATCGAACCAGAAAACCGATTAAAATTGATATTAAAATGTAAATACGTCAACTTTCCGCACATTTCAGTGTTCGGGGATATTCTGTTAACTTGTTTGCATTTTAACATACCTTTCGGTAGGATAAACGTTTCTGTGTATGGCACAGTGGACTATCTTCGGTCGCACGTAAACTTTAATGTAATTAGTTAGAATTTGTACAAAATTCTACCTAGTATTAACGTTTCAACAGCCATAAAATAAGGAAATATTCTGTATTCCTAATAATTTATGTATGAAATAAAAAATTATTTTAATACACCATACACAGTAGGATTCATACATTTTTTCAGACTACAGGAATTTTGTCAGAGATAAATTACAAATTAGCTACAAACTCTTCATAAAAATAAAAAACTAGTCTAAAAATACAGAGAAGCAATTGATTATCATTTATTGCAGCGTTACAACGGCGAAGTAATAAAGTGGATTAATCAAATATTCAGCAATTATTATTAAATTTTTTGTTTCCTTATATCTTCCGCGTCCGTGATTAAGTGATGTTCAATTTATTTTTCAACGCGCGTGAAACAATTTTGTGTTTATTCGACGCATTCGCAGAATATCCATTAGTTCTATTTACAATCGAGTTTATGATATTCATCCGGAACAAATAAAGGGGTATTATCGAAACGAATATTGCACGCGTACCTGTACATTGTCAAGTGGTTCTCATCGTAATCTATTTATTTCGGAGAACGAAAATGATTTTTGCTTTTATCCGGTCTGCTTTCATTCGACAGTATTATTCAGTCCGATCTGTTATTATCGGTTTCCGTTTTATCTTCAATAATTCATTCTTCTGAAAAGCTCTCTTCGACTCTCGTCGCATTTAGTAAACCGTGCATTATTATCAAATTTCGCATCATAGATCTCTCTCTCAGCTTCTGAATCACGGGAATTCCGTATCGATTCGACGACGCGGAACGTATCAATCGACGGACAATGTCGGTAGACGCTTTCGATAATAATCTATCGAAGCTTTATATTCGACACAAATTATATGAAACGAATGGAACGGAAACTCGATTTAATCAATATTTTTAACATCCCTGTGGATTCTTTATTCCGTTTTCTAACAGAGCTTATTTCTTATTCAGTGTTGAATAAACATTTAAAATCACCGGAAACCGTCACCGTTGATCACTATGAATATGTATAACACACAATTGTTTACATTTATAAGGTTAAATTAAATTCTTTTTTGGTATGATATTGTGGGATTCAAAAAATGACTTAAATAGTGAGGCGTGAGTTGATAA
The DNA here is from genome assembly GCA_916610135.2 of Macropis europaea. Taxonomy (NCBI): domain Eukaryota; kingdom Metazoa; phylum Arthropoda; class Insecta; order Hymenoptera; family Melittidae; genus Macropis; species Macropis europaea. Next base: position 30,903,455 of record OU744344.1, read on the forward strand.
ATAAAACTATTGATATATATATATTAAAATAATAAAGAACGCAATACGTATGTCCTAACAAATAAACTCCACGCAACTCTCCACGCAAAACTCTCCACGCAACACTCTCCACTCAACTGCTCAATCAGTTCTCCTCGCTCTCTGACCCGGAGGTCCCAAAAATTTACACAAACACACACACACATATTCCACACCAGATTCATACAGAGGAGATGCATTCTCAGAAAGTCACACGATCCGTTCGACACTTAACTTCTGAGAACGCACGCACCTCTCACACCATACATCCCATCAATCCTTCCACACTTTTCATAAACGCTAACATAAGTATACAAAAATATCCACCAACTCCACAATATTTCCAAATATTTGGCCAGTGATGGCCACGGGAGCTGCGGCCTTCCCTCACTCTAGGTTCGTTCCCCTCATATAGGCTGTGATCCGGGACGACGGTGGACCAAGGGGGCACATGGAGCGAACTGGAGGGAACTGAAACGAGGGAAATGGACCTAGGGTGGGGGAAGGCCGCAGCTCCGGTAACCATCACTGCATTAGACCATAGCAACCGTATCATTCTGAAAGGATAAATACTTCAGGCCATAGCAACAGTTCTTGCTAAACGTATACAATATTCACCTGCAGTACTCTAAGCATTAACCCTCGCACTACCAAGGGGTGGATACTTTATATCCACCATATCATACTTTGTGTATTCATTCTGCTAATCAGTCCGGTCAAAATACTGAAAAAAATAGTTATTGTTGAATACATTGAGCTTAAGCATATACTTTATTGTAGAGTAATTCGATGTCGCGATGTCGCAGAATGTTTCTTATCATTCAGTCCGGCATTAATTTGCCAGATATAATTATTTCTTGAAGGTGGACAGTAAATGCCTCCCCGTTGGTAGTTCGAGTTTCAAAAAATACCTTGGTAGTGTGACGGTTAATAACTTTACGAAACAATTCCATATTTTGAGCATCCCAAGAATTTAACTCTATTAGAAGTTGAAGAAGAAATGTAGAAAGAATGGAGATCTAAATATGTATATTCATAAACATCCACAATCTAGCGACGCACATTTCAGGCGGAAGGTTCGCGATGCAGCGGTGTTTGAAAGATTTCGCAGCCCGTTTTTTCGAATTTAGAGGTTTGAAACGTACGACACTGGGGGTTGAGGGTATCCGAAGACGGAGGGAGGATTACGCGTTGCACAGCTGCACAGAGGGCAGAATGTAAAGCCGAGGCCGCGTAAATCGCACGGGTGTACGGAACCCGGGCGTTCTCCGCGCGTATTCTCGCGTGACCGTATTGCCGGCGTCGGGGGCTATGAGCACGCTGGGAATTACGAAATTTTCAACAGCCCCCGAATTAAAATTCAAACGCTCATACCCTGCAGTCGCTGTCCGTCTATCTCCCCTGGGAGCCCCACAAAAATTCCAAACGACGAACTAATGTCCGCGCGTAAACTCGTATCGCGAAATTTTCATACCATTTTCTGTACGTTTCTCATTATCAGTGTACTTTAACTATGCAATTTTCGTTCTTCTGTATTATTCGTGTCGGAATGAAGAGTATTTTAGAGACAGAGGTTCAAATAATTAAAATAGAATTTGATGTGTTTCTGGGTCCGGTTGGATCATCTCGTTACTATGTTCAGGAATGATTCATTTCGGAAATATTTTCTGAATAATTTTATACTGATTCGATTACGGTGGTAGTGTGGATTAACGCAATTTTGAATGTAATGGTAGGTGGTTCGTATAATTATCCAAATATCGAGAGGATTTTGCGATTCTACCCACGAAGGAAATTTCCCTGGGCAATTGGATCGAGCAAAATATTTCGTGTGCATCTCTTGACTTTCTTTCTTTATGTACTTATTAATGATAATTTTGCTCCTGTATCTAATGAAACAAATGTTGCAAGAGTTAGACTGAACAGAAAGTTTTGTTGGATATTTCAATATAATAAAAAGTCAGTTTGTTATTCTTAAAACTAATCTCGCGCCTATATATTATACGTGCTTTCCTCTGAACCCCCCCATCTTGAAAACATAATAAAAAATAACTGACAATTTTTTAGGGGGACAGCTAATGTAAGCAAAATTTTGAAAAAAGATCAGTTTGTCATTATTAGAACTAACTTATCTCCTACATGTTGTCCGTGCTTTTCTATGGCCTGCCTCCATCTTAGAGAATGAATTTTCCATAAGAACAATGACTGATATATCACATACATTTATATGTTAAGGTCTAATAACGAGAAAATAAAAAGAAAATATTCTGAAAAGAAACTAAAAGAACTCTCTCAATAAAAACTCAAAAGATCGCCCAGAAATCTCCAAAGCATCCGAATTAACAAAAAATTAACGTTCTCCTTAAAACTCCAGAACCTCATTCGACAGACTATTACGACCTGCAACAAATAACATTATTGTGAATGGACGTTGTAATTTCAAGTAGCTCACCCTTCATGGTGGCTCTAACTCGCGTGCAGCTCGTCCTTCTCGCGAATACTTTTGTCCTCTGTTCTAAGTGCCGGCAAGGTTACCGTCAAGCGACGTTCCGCCATTGGTCGTTTCATTTTAACGGTAGCATTACCGATGCGCTGTAAAGCCGTAGGAAAAGTCGTCGGATAAAACGATCGCTAAATGCATCCACGTTTAAGACCGAAAGTATACGGGCCACTTAGCGGGCCGCCATACCGGCGAACGCGTAAACGCTTGGAAACGCTTCTTTCTTACACGCAGGTCCTCCGATATTAAAATAAAGACTTCCACGGAAGGACAGGAACCCACGGAAGCGAAAAAAAATGGTTGTAAAGTAAGATTGCTATGACTTTTTTCGGTATTCCTCTATTTCTACTCGACAGTTTCTTATTTCGTAACAAATACACTGGTATACTCATAATGTTATTGACTGTTTCAATAAAGAATTCTTTAAAGCTAAAGATTTTCTGTAGAAGAAATTTTCTTATCATACTGCATACTATATTGTGTTTCTGACTTTCTGAGTTCGAATGTAAACAAAATGGTCACTAATCATTAGTGACACTGTGCACCTAATTCCACAGTGGTCGATTTCTTACATTCTAGAATAAAATTATCATTTTTATGCGAAACATAGTTACAATGCTAGTTATCCTGTTAGCAACTGTAGTTCGGATAATCGTGGTCTCTACTGTATTTAGCAGAAAGACTGACGATTCTGCTCCTGTATATACATCTATTGTCCATGCTGATGGCTCTTCGAGGACATGTACAAGGGTTGGACAAAATAATGGAAACACTGCTTATAAGTCGTGTATTGTGTAGTTGAGATTAGTAGCCGTGATGTTGTACACATTGTGATCGTATCTGAACAATGGTATAATAAGCCATTAAACATTATTCAGAATTTGTGTGATTCCATTTCCAAAAGAATTCAGGCTGTGTTAGACGCCAATGGTGGTCCTACACGATATTAAAAAAGAATTTTCGGAATGTATGTGGTGTTTCCATTATTTTGTCCAAATCCTGTATACGCGTTTGTAGCAATCAGAATATTAATATATTTTGAGACGAAGTAGATATTTTGGTAGGGTGTTCAGGGCTGTCTTTAAGCTAGTATCGCCTACTGTAGAATATTTTTTATTAAGATTTGGAGTGGATAAATTGATTTAGCCGAGGTTCCAGAGAGTCCAGGAAAGCTTGAAGAAGACGGTCGTGAAAAAGGGGGTCTCGTTTTCGCGAAATGCCATTCGAGCTGTCAAATTTCATGAGATCTACCGCGAGAGAGCTATTTATAGGCGATACATTCTGCTCGACGAAACGGTACGATTGGCCGTCTCGTTTCTTCTTACTTGAAGCCCTACTAACCCGTGTTTCGAGTGCAAAACCCTTCTGTCCGGGCCTACACATAATTACCAAAGTTAATTAGGGCTTTGGAGATGAAAGAGAGTGAGAACGAGGGCGGCACGCGTTTAAGGATGCATTAGCGAGCAAAACGGCGTTAAAACGCCGCGAAAAAGCTCGAAACCGTAAGCTGCGAGAAATTAAGGGCTCGACTTGATTTGCGGCATGATTTTTGACATTCCACGAAAAATGATGTTTAAATAGCTTAGCCTAGATAGAGGATTTCTTCGAAGAGCTGATACAGTGCTTGAAATCTTTTCATTATTCAATTTATATCTGGTGACTGTCCTTTTTAATTAGTACTCAGGTCAGGTTAGGTTCGATTGAGTTCTTGAATTAATTCTCTGATTTTGAGATAATATAATATTTTCTCTGACCTTTCTTAATCAACAATTTTCAATTCTATCCCTAATAGCCTTTTAATGAGTACTTCTATATAGGGTGAATCATGCAAGATCATCATCAACCCCTAAAAATGTATAGAGAGGGTGTGTCTTTGAAATTTAATCATTTATACATGTTTGGTCCTTAGTAAAGCATACTTTTTTAGACCTACAATAGTTTCATGAAATTTTTGTATGCAACGAATAATTAAAGTATCATTAGTATTCATTAGAAGTGAAGAAGAAGTAATGTAGTTATCTTCTACGAATATTTGTTACCTAAATATAATTGTCCAAGTATAAAAAAGTCACATCATAAATGATATTAAATGAAAACATTGATAAAATATTCAAATAGAAATTCTCCATAAAACACGCCAAAAAGAGTAGCAAAATCATAAATTGAAAATCTCCAAATAATTCTGCGCCCACCCTGCAATGTCCGACGTAAATATTTAACTAAATTCCAACACTCAAATTGTCAGAATCCAATCCTGAAGCTACACGTACAATAAAATTCTCAAAGGGGTGTTCACGTAAAAAGCTAAAATGGATATCATCGAAGTCAAAGTCCGGCTTTGCGTGGCTGACGCAGCGGCACGCGATCGAAGGGGGATGAAACACAGCGGTTCTAGCGTGAAAATTTCACTTTTTACCCTGCTTGTAATTTTTTATCTCGCATTTCCCGACGAATGCACTTCGATGGCCCCTGGTGCTCCGTTCAAAGGACGACTGTTGCATCGCGCGACTATGCCCTTCCGTTTTTGCTCCCACTGTCACCGTCCCGTTGGACCGGGTCACCGTCCACCCCGTGACACCCCTCCGCCGTCGGGTCTCGAGCACTCGTGCAATTGGTTTTTCGTGTTCGGAGCACTTCGGTGTCCTCGAAATCCTAATTTCACGTTTTTCATTCCGCGTCCCTTCTCGCTTCGGTGTCCCGTTCGAAAGCAGCCTCGTCATCCGACAGAACGGAAGTCCCCTTTGCCCGATATCGCGCTGCTATTCCCCGTTTTTTCTCCGAACTGAAATGGAATTAAAACTTCCCGCTGCTGCTATCGTATCGAACGATCAACTCGGACGAAAAACGAACAAAATAGGAGGATAAACTTACTGGAAAACTCGTATCATCCGCATCGCTCGCGGATAGGCGGCCTCGAGAGAGCTAACACATCCCGCGTCACTCGATTCGTCGATTCACCGTGCAACAGTGTCATGGCACTAATTAGAAATCACTGGTACCCCGAACAATCGATCGATGGATCTTCCGTATCACTGGCGGACTTTGAAACAACACGACCTAAGTTGACATGGTCCTAGAAATAGTGAATCCCGACCGTCTGACCCGCGATCACTCCAACGATAAACTTAGGTGAGTCGAGCAGCGGGACGAGCACACGCGTGACAAAGCGTACGCGAGCGGTGCGTGAGCCACACTAGCGTGGATCTACGCGAGACGATCCACTCGAGACCGTGTCGTGTGTCCCACACGAGCGGGACTCGTGTGTGAGAGCGTCTGCGGGTGCTGTGCGTGTGCAAGAAGCCGTATGCTGATCATCTGCACTCGTTTCTGGGCATAAGCGTGACCGTGTCCCTCGTGAAAGTGATCTGATTTTCGACCTCCACTGCCTTTTTTGCGTTCACTTTTTCTGGAGCCGCTCCAGAGCCGCTCCAGAGCCTTTGGGAACATTGATTTTTTCAAAGAAGTCCCGGAAACCCTCGAAGGAAGTTGGAACGCGAAAGGGTCCATGCGAAAAAATTGCCGCCTGATTGGATGATTGACGGTGGATCCTGCAAAGCGTTTTGTCTTTGATTTATGGTCTCGTCAGAGATGTCTGGAGATGGACATGGAAATGCAGAAGGCGTGGAACTTAGGGATATTAATTTGGGAAAAATATATAGGTAATGTTGTTCTGAATGTAAATCGCCTCAGGTGTTAATGTCAGTATGTTGGACTTGATAACTGAAATTGGCTGAACTTTCAATGAACAAGATAAATCGACTTCAGTAGCTAATCACAGCGGAATATGCACTATTTTTTCAATAAATGACGATAAATAATATAATTTAAACTATACTGGAATCTCGATTACCCGAACTACAAGTGGTAAAAGGATGACTCACACTGTAACTGTGTTTTGCATAAAAATTATAATTTCATTTTAGAATATAAAATACATAGTGATATGGAATTACATACATAGTGTCCCTAATGATAGTGATAGCTTCTAACTTATACATAAAGACTAATTTTTGGGTGACGGGTATTCGGATAATCAAGGTCCTACTGTACTATTTAATTACAGTCCAAATTCTGATATAATTAGGCAGGAGCATATGTATGATAGTAACAATCAAATAAATTTTAATTCTCATACACTTTCGACTGATATTAACGATAAATATAATACCAAAATATTATAGATATCTGATCATATAGTTCAATATTCATGTTCCTATAAATGTATGTTTAAAATATAGCTACGTAGCTGTCTGATCAGGTACGTCAGGTTTCACTGCGCCAGTCACTGTGTCAGAGGAAACATATTTCAAACTGCATTTTCTAAATCTATTTTCAGAACGCTCATTAACCATTGTGTGGTGCATAAAGGTTCCGAAAATACAGCCGCAAACGGTTTCTCTAAATATTTTTTACTGCCTTTGCGGTGAACCCTCGATTCGAGATTTACGGCCGACGAAGAAACCTGCTGGCCTTCCCAGCGGAAATGAAACGAAGCCTGCGGAACGGAAGACATTGGACAGACACGGAACCCGCGTGCGAAAATCGCGGACCCGTGTCCGAAACGCGATGAATTCTTCGATGTTCGATACTTTCCCATCGTTGTGAAAAGATTGCACCGAAACTGCATCTGTATAGCTCGAATTTCTTACTTCGAGTTGTTTTGAATATTTATTTCAACTGGATTTGTTAAATAATTGAAGGGTAAGGGGACCAAACGAGGAATATTACAAAACAGATTTACTGAGAAAATCAATTTTTAATACTTTAGTCCACTAGTCAAGAGACAAGGTTCAAGTAATTGAACTGTATTTTTTATAGTATGAGGTTATACACTTAAGCAGCAGGAGCAAAATAAGCATAGATATAATTATATTACATTATTTTAATTTTTTTTTTTCATTTTGAACACTAGAATGAAAATGGACGTTCCCTGTTTTGTCTCCTTACCCTTCAATTGTACGCTTGTACTTTGATAGAAATTAATTTATTTAAAATTATTTACATTTTTCTTGTTGCTAGTAGCGTGCAGACGTTTAAGCAAATATATTTTCTCGCATACTTAAATATAATAAATTCCATAAACGTCTGTCAACTCCTCCTCTAAATTCTTCCACCTTCCCATCTCTCATCACGATTTTCTGTGGCTTATTCGTTTCGACTGATAGAGAGACCTTGGCATACCTAATCCATACGTGTCCACCACAGTATACATTAACTTCCTCTCTCCCTCTGTTCCTCTAAAAAATGTACAAAATATTCCAGTAACGTTGTCAGATATTGCTGTAAACGCGAAAAAGGAATGAAAGCAACGGCATAATTAATTTCCGTATAAATAACGAACAGGAGGAATGATAAAAAATGCAGCGGTTTTCTGCCACACTATTTCTTCATTTTCATGGTTCCCTTTGTAACTTCCTTCCCTTTCTGTTGCAGGTCGTTTAATAGCAGAACTACGGGGGCATCGGATATTAAAAAGCCACATAATGGAGTATCGAGGCGGAAAATATTCTTTGCATCGACGACTTGGCGGTTGAACCGCAACCGCGTCGATAAATACGCGTTATCGATATTACTTTCCAACCGGTGTCCACGATATCCCCTCTTGGGCGGTGCTGCTCCTTTTTTTTCCACCCCCTCCTTTCTTTCTCATTGTCATCGGGGTGGAGGAAAAGGAATTTCTGTCCCACGAGTCGGGGGTGGCACCGTTTCTATTCATCTTGAAAAATAAAGGCGTGCCCGATCGGCGGGCTCCGATAACCATGAATATTTTATCTGCATAATATCTCGTGCACTCCGACGTCGTTCACACGTACGCTCGTTGTACACGTGTTCACGCGTTCTCTCCCTCCTTTATTTCCTCCCTCGTTTTCTTTTTCTATTTCTCTTTGTTCGCTGTTTTTTCGTTCCTTCGAGACACACAGGCTCCGTGAAACTCGTCTGGTATCGCGTTCGGACCAACGTGGACCCGACAGCCCGATGCAATTGCATGCGTGGAATTCAAACGTCACTGCAATTCCATGCAACACGGTGCTACGGGTGCTCCGTAGCTACTGGAAACTCGGACACCTCTAATGCTATCGATTTTCAAAGTGAAAAAGTTCACGGAGACAATTTCGACGTAACCGTCTTCTGTTTAAGAAAGCAGTCAGTTTTAGAAGGTCTTTTTACATTTTTATTGTGTATTATACTCATATTATACACATAGTTAATAAGAATGATGTTTCTTCGTTTTTTGGGCTAGAGTTATAACAGTATTCTGATGTACCTTGTCTCCTGCGCTAATTTATGTGTTTGTTATTCTGAATAACAGTAGCGTACATTCGAAATAAGAAATGCCAGAGTTCTCGAACGTTTCCGTTTTCGATATTGCGGGGCGAGAACGGTGGCGCCCGGTAATCATTGATCCTCATTAACGTCGCCGTAGCAAACGAAACTTCGTCGCGTAGTAGCCTACCAAGACGGGTTCGTTGTTTTTCTATGCCAAAAGTTACAGACTCCTGGACCAGTTGTAACCAACTGCGTTTCCGATATTGCCCGGGGTAACGTTGTCTGGAAATTTCTTGGTGAACTTTCACGTGAACGCTGCTGCGACCAGCTTGCGAGCTATCGACTACGAAAGTAACGACGTTCCTAACGTTTGTAATAGAAATTTTCAAAGGCAATCTTGCGCCAAATATTTAAATAAATAATCCAGATTAAACAGAATGAAGTTTAGATACGTTCGTTCAGTCGTGATCTGGAATAGCATAATCTGCGTGCTCCTAGTATGGCGTAAACAATTTTTTGGTTTCAATATAAAAACTGTGATTGTTTATGTTAGCAACTAAGACAAAATTTGGATACGTATAAGTAGACGAGAAGCTGAAGAGCGTCGCAGGATATAAAAACCCTTTACAATGAGAGCACAAATAATATATTTGTATGTATTTGAAGGGTAAGGAGAAAAAACAGGAAACGTCTATTTTTATTCTACAGTGTTCAACTTGAAAAAAAAAATAACGTAAAATAATTATTTCTATGCTTATTGTTCTCTTGTTGCTCAATTAGAGTATAACCTCATGTTATAAACAATACAGTTCAATTACTTGAACCTTGTCACTTTACTGGTGGACTAAAGTATTAAAAATTTATTTTCTCAATAAACCTGTTATGTAACATTCCTTGTTTGTCCCCCTTGCCCTTCAATTGTCCTCTCAAGCTGCCAGGTTTAACAAAAGACTTAAAGTCGAAAAATATGTTGAAAACAGAAAAAATGAAGAAGGAGGTGTGTTAGAAGCACTGGCGAGTTTCAATATGCGAGGGTTGAGGCTTAATAACCCTCTGTTGAATTTAATTGGCATTTTTGTCCAACCAAATCTGTACCGGAACGATCCCCGAAGATCTGATTAAAACCCAGATTTGCGTGGGCGGAAATTAACTCGGTCACGGAATATAAGTTTACTGAATTAATTATCAAGGGTTCGGAACTCATTATGGAACTATTGAAATTTTCATCGGGGGTACAACTTCTGTATTTCTCGACGCCGTGTAATCCTTCGTGCTTAAAATTGAACCGAACTTTCGAAAGCTTGGTTTCAGACGGAGACCAGAAGAATACGCTCGATCTTAAAATCTCGATTTCTTCCATTCGTTATTTTAATTTTATTTCTGTTCGATACGAATTCTTCTGTCACGAATTCCTTTTTTCCGCGATTGTCAGCGAACGACATAAAGATGAATGCGGGATCAGCCAAAAAGTGCAATCAATCCTCTGCTAATAACATGGCCACGCGACACGATACGTTTCGACGTAACTAAATTAAATTCAATTAATTTCGTCGAAGTTAGTTACGCGGCCGAGGCAAAAATTGCCAGGGCCCCAGTAATTAAGTCGGCTGTTCCCCGGAAATAATTGGCTGTATAATTGACTAGCAGACGGGCTGCGTAAATAATTATCTCGCAGGTTCGACAGAACGGAATGTAAATAATCTCTCGAAGGCCGGCGCACGCGATATTTCGGAACGATTGTTTGGGAAACAAAGAAACTGCGGTATAATTAAAAACGACGCGCGTTTGATTCCCCGTGGCCGCATAAATAATTCAATTTCGCAGTTAAAGAACATCAAAGCTTCCTTTGGCTGAAAATTAAATCACGCGGTAAGACATGCTTTTAATTAATCAGTCACCGCTTCGAAAAAACGGCAATATCCGGCGACTTGTCTTAATTGTTCTCTTTTCCACTGAATTCAAGAATACTGTCCATCTAAAATTAAAATAAAATTTCCATTCACTCGCAACGTGGACCAGACTTGTTACTTCGGTATTGCTCATATTTAAACGTATTAAAAGAGAAGGACAGTGGTCCAGAAATATCTCTGAAAATTGTTCAAATTAAATTGACACATCCACCTAAAATCATCAAGAGACGATGTACGAACAGAAATTCCAACGAAATAATTAGAACGTACACGCAATTTCATTATAAAAACAGACTTCGGCGTGAGCAAATACGAAATTTCTCCCAATTGACGAAATTATTAATAGGAGGCAACAGAACCGGTGCAGGTTGCAATCGATGAATGTCACGGCAGGGAAATATGCATGTGTGGCAGAGGGAAGACCGATCGGACACGAGATAATATCGAAATGAAAAACGAAAGACGGAGGAATACAAGGGGTGCATTGTGTCTGCTAGTGGAAGGTTCGTCTCGGGGAATTCTATTCGCGGCCTTTGCGCAGATAATATCGCGTGTATGCCAGTCCATACGTTAATCACGTAATGGTGGGTGGCACTTGAATTCGAGAGAAAGCGTCTACAATTTGCAGGTCGACGGTATAATAATGGAGAGAGCCCGGATAGAACGCGTGGAACTTCAGCCGGCTCTGTCTCTTCTGTCTTCCCCTGGTTCTCTCGGTGCCTTCTCCGCTTCTATTTATAATCCTATTCTCTTTATAAGCGCACAAGTGCGAAACGGTCTCGCGTGGCTCCAAATTAGCCTCGTTATCACGATATAATTAGTTCGTGCACGGCGGGACCCGAAATTTTCCCGGACCGCGATTTAATAATATTTTAACGATACCAGTCGTTTGTTTCGCACCATCCCCGCGTGCCATCGCGGCATCCGCTCGCAATTTGGAGATTTTTTTCGCTAGAGCGTCACTAATTCATCTGGAGAGGTATGGAAGCTTCGGACACCTTCCTGATTCAAGCACTGATTGTGTTCTGGTTCATTATTTATTTACAGGATCTAGAACATTTTGATATAATATAACAATCTTCTAAATTAGTAATAATAATATAGTACGTGGTTCTCTACGGCGCATGCGAGAGAATTTTGTACACGAGGACACCTCTGACTTCCAACACACAAACTACTTATTTCCAATTTTCAGTTTCACTGTACCATTCACGTCGAGCTCTAAATTCTAGGTTTCACCGCGCCAATTACTGTCAAGATCTAAATTCTCAGTTCCACCGTACCTATTATTGCCAGGCTCTACATTTTCGAGGTGTATAAAGTCTAAGCGTTAATTTTAGTTCGATCAAAACCGTAGATTTCAGCGAGAACGTAACGCTTCTCTTGCTGTAAAATTACGTCGCTCAACTAGAATATTTATGAGCAACTACAGCTTCACTATATTCATGTGCAGTAAATTATGTAGTCACCCGTTTATTGCGAATGATCCGGTGCGTCTATTCGCAGTGAACGAGTCACTAGACCAGTTAATGCGAGCATTATACAGAATTCGAACGATTCAACAAAATAGACCACCTATAATTTCACAAGAAAAAATTCCCAATTAGAAATTCCGAATTAGACAAAGACTTCACTAATTACATAAAAAAATGTCCTTACTTTAAAGTCACACAAAGCCAAATGGACCATAACTCAAGTAGAACCCTCTATCATCCGAACCAGACACACATTCGAATAATCCGCAAACTATATTTTCGCATGAAACATTCCAAAATTAGGATGAATAGATCCAGGTTCGATCGTGCCGAAGGATCAGGGGTGGCAGCGAAAGGGTTAAGGAGCTTTAACAGGGGCTCGAAAGCGGGTGATTATAGTGCGCGCGGGTGGCCGCATTAAACAGAGGCTGACTTAGGGCCTGTGCCCGTGGTAATCCTTTGATTACACCGTGTTTCGAGAGTCGGCTGAATCACGAGGAAACGCGTAAGGTGATATTCCTGAATGGCGGCGGCCGGAAGCCGAAACCGGGCAGCATAAAGGAGGATATACAACGGCGTGGGCTACTACACGGCTAACACGGGGGTGCAGGATACACGGGAACGAACCAGCATAGCGCATCCGGTGTACTCTGGTAATGAAATACAGTAACATTATATCCGCGATATTCATCCGCGACGTGACACGGTGTGTCGTTACATACGACGAACATCGTGTATGTATGTGTAAGGGGTGTACGTGTCCAAGAGTATCGCATGGCGTCTGGATTAATCAGGGCTCGAGGTGAAGCCTCGCTGGTGGTTGAACCGAGGAAATTAAGAAGAATTTAGGAGAATTTGCGACCACCCACTTTGCAGAAGCCTTCTGCCTTCGATTTCGACGAAATTTATTCAACCTAACCGTTGTTGCCTCCATGATTCATTTGAACCGAGAGATGAAGGTTGTTTCTGTCGAGTTAATTGGGGGTATTAAGGAGATCTCGGAAGGCGACAGGGAATTTTATATAAAATTGAGTGGCAGTGGTTTTTTGGATATTTGCAGGTAGATATTGGGAATATTTAGTTGTGTTGGTGGATATAGTCAATCACGGAAGTCTAGGCTCTAATGCTGTACTTAATGAATGACCTATACACGTCGAATCACCGTGAAGAGGTACCAACCTTCGTGGAGGTCCTGTCAAGAACATTTATGTTTCACGAGTTTTTGGGAACATGAGAGGTCCACATAGGAACAATAGACAAAATTGATGAAGTTCTGAAGGAAAAATATAATTAGGACCTGTCTAGCAGAGATATAGCCGAAGCCAATAAGCAATAGACCCTCTGAGAAAAATGTTCTTATAAAACCTTGCACCATGAGAATTCAGTTGCAGAGCTCACTTAATGAGAAACTCTGAAAGTCTCCAGTTCTACAGCCTGTTAAGGAACGCTTCCTTTTTATTTCGTCGAGTATCGTTGAACAGGGTATACCTTTCGGGCGATCTCCACTTGCACGCGAACGACTGGCCATACGGAAGCGCCATAAAGCTAATGATCCCTAAGTGATCCGTACCACGACGACATGATGACTGTTGTGTTAGGGTGGATGGGATTACAACTGAATAGAATGGAACGGGATGGAACATCCCATCATTATCCAATGATCTACGTCTCTTTAGCGACGTGCATGCCACACCTCTTTGCGTGCAGCAAAAAGTCGCTGCAACATTTGTCTTTGATCCACTGTGTGACCGCCAAACGAAGTCTATACAGGCTGTCTCTAAAGCGGGTGATCAAACTTTAACATCGTAACTCACTTATCACGAAGACGAGGAGAATTCATATAAACGTGTTTCATCGTACTATAATTTTGTCGAAACTGCTAATAAAACAGTAACGGCAAGAAATGTAGGCCGTTCAAGATACAGCTACCACATTTAGAATTCTTCATGTGCTTCTTAAAATTAGTATGATAAGACATTTACATGATTACAAAGTTTCGAAGTTGTATATAGTTAAATTTAACTACCCAACTGATATCTGCTACAATCTTCTGCTCATCTGTGTAGTTCAATTTGTATATTTTTTATCTGACTAGTTCTGATGCTTCAATTTCTCGAGAGTCAAAATCCTGTTTGAAGTCTAACTGGAATATCACCGAGATTAATGTTATGGTCTGCCACTTATCTGTAGTGAGCATGGAAGTATGGGTCTCGGGTATAACGATCCAAAGACGAATTCTGCGAGGCCAAACGTTATACAGTGTTAACGTATCAGTATGTTTGGCGTCTAAACCACGGTGCACCGCAAGATCGCACCTGCTATCCATCAAGCTCTATATCCGGTGTATAGGATGGCCACCTGTATCTCGCTAAACAAGATTTACTTCGCTATAGATCATCGAGTGCGTGATCGAGTGGCCTCCCCCCGTTATACCTCGCGAAAGAAACAATTAGTCGAGCTGGGCGATAACGAACGTCCACCCTCCTGAGAATTAAAATATAATCGTCTACAACATTTTTAGAGAATTAGTCTACTATTATTCATAGATTTTTCATTGAAAGTTGAGGGCTTCAATGACTGCAAAAATTACCTCCAGACGATCATTCGTACATAACACTTTAACCCTACTGCGGACTTCTGGTTTGTTTTGACCCATCGCGACTTCATTTATTCAAAAAACTTTCGCATTGATGACATTATAATACATGCGACTGGTTATTTCTATGTTCCTTAGGTCTCTCATTATATTATAAATTTGACACTATGAATTCCATACATTTGGGGTATTTTTCATCCGATGACCTTGAATGTATAGTCGAAAGGAAGAACGCAGTAGGGTTAATACTGAGAATATCTGAATTATTTGTTATTGATCAATAGTGTATTAATTTATGTATTGTTTGTTTGTTTGGTAACTCAAGAGAAGTTGAGAGTTTAATGAAGATAAATTAAGTAGAAGGTCCAGTTGAGGTTCTGATAGTACAGTAAGTGTTTCAAGAGACAAAAGCTGTTAATTAGTTAATTGCAGCAGTTGCTGAGAAGTCGTAAATCTCGAATTCCTATTCTGAGTGGTGGATTAACGAAAATTCCGGGGCACCGTCGTTGACTTCGGAGTTAATAGCGGAAAATGATACTTCTTCCGCGAGGCAATATTTTAAGAACTCCTAAACTTCCCGTCTTCTGAAAACTTCCGTTATCTCTTCGTGTTCTTAACCTGTAGCGGCGAAGTTACAGTCTGTAACCTAAGACACAGTTACATCGAGGAATCCGATGTTGATAAAAAAGAGAGCCACCTCTTCCGCGAGAACTCGCTTCCCTTCTTCTTTTTCTTCCTCCCCCGTGTACGAACGTACTTGAAAAATGTATCGCGAACTTTTAACGAGAGAAAGAACGACGACACTGAAGCAGACAATACCTACAATGGTACGTTCGATCGGCTTCCTACGACATTTCAAGAAATTAGTTTATAATAACGAGGCAACACGGTGGAAAACTCTACAAGAATTTATGTAATTTAAAATCTGAGAAAACTGATAATAAATAATTGTAACAATTGCTTCGTCTGCTCATTCTTGGTCCTGAATAATGTTCATCGTGTTAAACAATTCTTTTATTATTTTAGTATACGTTCTTCATTCGAAAATAGTATACATTGTACTGTTATAAATTTATTTTAATTCTATCAATGCACGTTATCATCCCGTGTGAAATATTTACTGTTAATGTCGTTTATAAAATTTTGTATATTCTGAAATTGATATTCATTTCGTTGCGCGAGTGGGTCGGCGTGTTTACAAAGGTCCCGAAATTTCGTTTCGTAATCGTCGGGAACGCTGTTTGCCGGCAGTATAACCGCGAATTTCCGTATTCGACGCAACGAAATATCATGGATACGTATACGGGCATTAATAAATTATTAGAGTATTTTGTCGAGCACCGATATAAATTCGCCGCCGCAACCGCGGATGCTCTTTACCGTGCGAATCGCCGAAATTACATAAATTGAATTGCTATCGGCCATCAATAAACATCATCGCGATGATCGCTCCGTCGTTCTCGATACATAATACCGTGTTTACTATTAATCCTGTCGAATTTGTTCCATCGGAAGAATCCGCCATTGTTTTGTCAAATAAGGACACATCGATCGCTCCAACAAATTATAAAATTTCCCCCGAAACGAGAAATCATACAAACGGAAATATACGTAAATAAACACGGAGTGTTGAAACATTGACTGCCACAGTGAAACCTTCCATATCCGGTCAGACATACTATAATATCCCATTTCAAATACAAATCACGAAGCAAAAAATATGTAATTATTCAATCGCACAGTGTTGCCCTTCTATATTTATTACAATATTAATTATATTTAAAATTGTAATAAAAAGAGTAAAATTATTTAATCAAATAAAATTCAATGCGTCGGTCACCGGTAACAGCAGTGAACGTGTTAAAAAAGAAGAGTTCAGGACTTTAAGGGCGGATAGAAGTCTCTAAATGGAGGACAGAAGTCCTAATAAACATGAGTTGAAAAACTAATATTGACGGAGTTATAAAACAATTCTCCGTTTCAAGCAAATGGCTTCAATTTTTTTACATGTCTCTTTTTAACACCCTTTTTTATATAATCAGAAAGAACAATCGATTATTGAACAATATCGATCGCTTAATCCATGGACCGACCTGTTAGATATTTACGTCAGGTCAGCCCTCCGCGAGATGGAAAAATATAAATGTCAAGAAATCAGGGTGAACGGAGGGTTGACCAGGGTGAAAACGGTGTCCCGAGGTGCAGGACGATCGACAACGTGTTGCAGAGTCACCATACAACCATAACTCAAGATCTCAGACGACTTCGGTCGCCCCGAGTCATCCGTTCGACCCCCTACGGGTAATTTATGGGGTGCAACCCTCGTTCAATTTTTAAACGGCCGTGTCTCGCGTTCGGAAGATTATATACGGTTTCATCGGGCTAGATTTCTTAGCTGACATGAAACACTTGGAATAGGGGCGCCTTCTAAAGGGTTAAAGAGGGATTCTTGTTTCAGGGAATTACCCTTTATACTGTCGTAGAAATTTGCATATGCTAGGAGTTGTAGGAATTTTTAAAATTTCTATAACGATAGTAACATATCATTATTGTACCAAATCATATACGTACAGAATGTCAGAAAGAATATTAAAAATATAAATAAAACCAGACGGTCGATGAAGAATGATAATAAATAACTAACCTTAAATTGTATTGAGATCTTTCTTTATACTAAATAATTAAAACATAGTATAAAGACTCTTTAGATTCTAAGTCAAATATCCTGTCAGGCATATTAACTTCTTTAAGATCTACAAATTGCGAATAAACCAAGTCGATCCAACAGCATCGAAATTTAAATATTTAATGCACTAGAATTCCATTATACTGGTTGTCACCAAAATATCAAACCCAGTCTCGTCCAAGTATGTCTGTCTCCTTTCTGATTGTTTTTAACATAAAAAATGTTCTTTAAATTTTCATTATCACGTTGTAATTGCCACCGTGTCGAGCGGTACAATAAACAAACAGACGAGAGAAATGAATAGGTAGGTATAACATTAATTAGGGAAGCTCTACGGTTGTAAAAATCACGTAAAAGGCTTTCGTAGCAAAATGTAGTGTTCAAGCTGTATAATGCGTTAGGAGGAGGGAATCTGGAAAGTTTAATACGCCGTATCTTTTCTCCGGGCAGCATGTAAATTTATTCTCATTCCAGGGACGGCCGGGAGATATTGTTCATCGTTTCGAAGCATTATGTATCGTTAAAGGTAAACGTCTATTTTTCAGGCCAGCCAGACGAGGACAAAACAAGATGGATGAAAATAAAGTTGTCCGATGAAGCTTACATCTTCTTGTACAAATGACAGCAATACTTATAGCGTGTCACATGTGCCCCTTATTACGAACAACACGTGTTCTATCCTTTCTTATAGAACCTTCATCGTGAGCTGCTTTAAATTATTCATGACTCCTAGAAATGTTTCTACAGGATGATTCATCTTAAACGGACTGTTAATTACGGTGATAAATTACAAGCAAAACAGTCGAACGTAGGAAGATTTTCTGTTTGGTGTTCTGATGATTTTGAAAGGTTTCTCGCCCACAAAATTTCGATCGATGAGAGATGAAGCCGAATAAGGACACTCATCCTCCCGGCTTCATAAATATTACATCGACTCACATTAAATCCCTTTGACCACGCACACAGCGAGAAGCAGAAGCAGGATGCTCGCATAAATCATCTCGGGTAAATATTGCGCTAACAACGGGGCTCTGCTGAATTGTGAAACGATATTCTCTTTTTTTACGGGGGAGAGAAAACAAGCATTCGAGAGGAAATCAGCCGGCCTAATATCGCCGTTACGAAATCAAAGAATGATTTATGAATCGAGTCGGTGTCGTTCGTCGGAAACATCCCAAGACGGTTTCTGGGAGCTGTCTTAAATGGGAGTCGAACCTCGAGAACAGGCGAAACGATCCCTTCGAGCATGTTGGTAGCGATGGCTTCGACCCGATACTAAAAACTTAATTATTCAGGGAATTGCTAGGCAACTTTAAATCTACGTAGAAATTGAATTTAAAGGAAAATAATTAACTTGAACAATTGGGGTGATCTGCAAATAGAATCATTTGCTCGGGGAATTTCTAGGGATTTTTAAATATACGTAGAAATTAAATGCAGAGAACAATAATTAACTCGTACAATTACGGTGATCTGCAAGCAGAATCAATTGCTGAGGGAATTCCTAGGGATTTTCATATCTTCGTAGGAATCACATTTAAAGGAAAATGATTAACTGGAACAATTACGGTGATATAAGTACACTATCCATATTAATGTTATAACATTAAAAAACATCAGGCAATTTTTCTGAGCCCTGAGGCTCAACGAACAATAATTAGTTAAATGTGAAAAATAGATCTGTGTTCAATAAATACATTGACTCTACTACTGATCACACATCAAATTTAATTTATTAAAATTCAAAGAAACATTGACATTGACATTGCAATGACAATATAAAATTAAAATTTCTGTATCATTTGTGTATCAACAGCGAACGCGTTAAATTACAAAAGAACGCACTGAAAACCTTTTGTTCATGCTTGAGGGTGGTTCGTAGCCATCGGTACCGGCGTTTACCAACAGCTTTCTGACCTAACAGCGACGTCGGCCTATAAAACACTGCCTTATATCTTTATTACCCCATCAGTGGAACCCCTGCAACGGTGTGGCTCACGTTCGGCAGCTCGTGTGGATATTTCGGCAATTTATATAGAAACCGGGGACTGGAGAGGGGGAGAGACTCCCTGAAGGAGTTTCACTGCGTCTACGCGATTGAGTGGTTCGTTCACGGCCACCTCTAATACCCTTATTTATGACTACTACGATAGACTGTGGAGAGAACGCCTCGCATAACTTCCTTGCCCTCTTTTCCGCCGTTAATTATGTCTCCGGCAAAACGACACGGTAATGGAACTTCGAACGCGACCGAAACTTCGAAGAACTTGATTCACGATTGCTTCGAAGGAGATGTATGAAGCTACAGAGTAATGAGACTTAAAACTAACAATGATCACGCCGTTAAAATGGAATAGCAAGTTTTGGTTTTAGGAATTTTTGTTATATAGATATAAAGTAGCGTAGAGCCACGAAATTTAGGCTTTTCAGGGTCTCCACAACTACTATGTCAAGCACAATCTTTACTTCTGAGTTTCATATATATTACTCCCCTTTTTGTTTTTCTTTTTCCTCTCTCGTTTTATCAGCACTGCAACTTACACTTCTCAATGTGGTCAACATCTCTTAAATAAGATTAGGATGTTCACGAACATCTTTAACACGTTAAACGCTATGTCGGCCGCTTGGATCCGACACTACACTTTCCGTTTAGGCGGCGTCGATCCCTGGGGACCGACAATATCAAATTTAAAGAATTATACTTTATAATTCATACAATATTAAAAAATATGTTTATACTTCTTTAATGGATTTTATTGAAACATTTTAAACAAAAATGAGGTGTTCCTTTAAAAGCATTACAAAAAGTTACGACTTTCTTGGTACAAATTCTAGCTATTTTTCTTCCAAATTTTTCGTACTTAGGCGCCACCAACATGAAAAGTAAAACAGAATTAGCTCCGCGTTTAAAGTGTTAATGGTCGTTCTGCTAAAAATATGTGAAACTAAAATGCTCAAACGCTCAAAATTAATATTCATTGTACCATATAATGTATCTATAAGTGCATGTTAGAGTATATCCATGAAATTTAATCCGCCCAAGGTCACTCCCCCGGTAGCATCGTCAAGCACACTTCTCGCGTTCATTTCTATTCCAAACGCGGCGCTGACAGCTCGCGAGAGCAAAAATACGAACAAAGAAGCTTCGAAGTCGAAGAGTTTTTAATTTTTTGTAGCGAGAACGTAACCCTATCCAGTGTGCCGTAACAAACGGCAGAGTACACCTGTAAAAAGTTCTCGTTAAAGGAATCGTAACGAGTTCTCCAGGCGAGGCCGGCGCGGGAGAGTCCATTACACCGGAAACACCCTCTGCGATTCCCAATTCACAGCGCGAAAAGCTCGAACCCCCGGTGCCGATAAAAAGTGCGCTTTCACGCCGGAAGCAGGATCGTCCCCGAACGTTTTCATTCGACGAAATCGTGCTCATTGTCGTGGACATTAACCCGATTTCAGTCTGTATGGCCGGCTAGACGAGAGATTAGAGAGGGAGAGAGAGAACTAGAACGAAGCTCGTCGATGCTAATGTCAGTGGCGCAACCGGAAGAAAGCTCCTTCGGGCGGCAATCTGGACTTCCAGGACCAAAAAGTGATTTTATTATTATCTGCGTCTTTGTTGCACAATTTATATAGTTACAATATATCGGGTTCGGTTATAAATAAATTTTTACTTATAATATTTTATTTTTTTCTATTTGTCACAGACTCAAATTGGTACACATAGATTAGTAATTTTTGGTCATGTTAGAAGATAAACATCCTCGGAACTCAAACATGCAGAAACAACCAAAAATTATTCTTTGATAAATGAACCAATAAATTTGGGTAGATAAATTGTAAGTTATTAATGCTTAAATTGAATAAATAAGAGTAGGGTAGAAAGATGTATATGATCGATACATGTATCAGTATAGTAATATAACAATGGAGAAACTCAGCTATCATTACTAGAATGATCTTAAATAATACTTTAAGACATTTTCCAATTTATTTTTAAATGTGTAAAACGACAGATACCCTATACTCAAAGCTCACAGACTACTTACTCATTCAGTAGGTAAGGATGGGATCATCTGCACGAGACTCCAAAGATGCAAATGAATTTTTTTATTTAAAATCATCTAGCCAGACTTAAGATTGTAAACAATATCTACAGATTTCAGATTAAAGCATCTCAAACAGAAAAATGTCATATGAACTTACTATTAACATTCCCTACTCCTAAGTGTCCATTGTTTCAAGTAGATATATAAAATAAAAAATGATTTATAAAATCGAACGACCCATTTTCACATAAAAGAATTCTTCGCATTGGTACATTTAGGACGAACATAATGTACAGCAGACACTCACACACTTATAGTGGAAGGATCGTCGGGGGATATCCAACCCTTTATTGCACGTCCACAGGCATGGGGACGACTATGGTGGTGAGTTTGCCGCGTGTTTCCCGGCCGTTCGTCATTTTTAGTGGTCGGCCCTCGCTCGCTGAGGTATTAAATTATATTTCATGCGGTGATTAACGGCCCTAGGATGTATTATTAAACCGTGTAGGACCCGTACGACGTGGAATCCTTGCAGGACAAGATGGCCCAACCCCTCTCGACTACCTCTCGTCCCCTTTTTCTCGGATATTCCCCTTTAAACGATCGTCCCCTCTTGCTTCCGCTTCCGGTTCTTCCGTGGAACCTCTATTACGATGTAGAGAGTGTCCCATTTTCGATTGATTTATTTGTGAATATCTTCGAAACTGTTGGAGATATCGAAACATATCATCAATAAAAAAAATTATTGGCATCACGTTATGTACTCCTCAAAATCAGTCAAGTTTTACTTTAAATGCTTTTCAACCTCTCGAATAGTTTCGAGGATTGCGTATGGATCGATTTAAATAAGATACCTTGTATATTCTTCATTCTTATGGTCTTCTGAAAGAAAATATAAGATTTATGAATCTATGAAGGTACTGGAATGCTCTAAAACGATGACATTTTGTACATATTCTAGATTCTATGAAGTTAAAATAGGTCCAAGAATGTCCTTTTCAGTTATATCACTCGACAAAATTATTCCACCGTTTATTTTCCAAGTTATACGCGATTATGAGTTTCCCATGTAGCGGTGACTCGAAATTTAAGAGGTCTCTGAATAATTAGCGGCTCATTCCGTGCACGTTTATTGCGTTGAAATTGTAATAACAGCTCGTTAAAGGAACAAATGCAATAAAGTGCTTCTATTTCGACGTGCAGTGTGTAAAATTGGGAATTTCCAGTCGCCATAAACGTTTCGTTTAATGGGCGAAGCTTCGTTTGTCCTATCGAAATTCGTTTCTGTTTGACCGTACGTCGCGGGAAAATTCATTCCAAACTCGCTGAACCCGTTATAAGATTCTCTATTTCGTTAGCGTTAACAACTGGAAGAAAAAAGGAAAAGCGAAACGAAAGTGGAAACGTAACGGTGACGTTTCAGCGGCGAGTTTCCGTTCTCGACGACCATACAACTTTCAGTAATTTCACCTGGAAGCTCGCCTGGCGTTGACAACTTACATAGAATTGTGCTCGCAGAAAATGCGCCGCACACACGACTTCGAGCTTCGACAATGTACACCTGTCCGAGCTATCGACAAGAGAAATTTCCTGTTTCGCGACATTTCCACTTGAAATTCGAGCCCCTAACCAGACCAGACGTGCGTTAACATTTCTCTGTTCGCTTTCGACTCCTCAAAACACACAGTTTTCACTGAAGCCAGTTTTTTTAAACGATTACACCAGTGCGAGTGATCCCAAATTGAAGGAAACTCAATCAACGACCTTTGTAGGGGAAAATTCCAAATGGTTAAATGTAATTACTTACCTTTGATGTTTCGTATGGAGTCAGTGTTCACGTTTGGAACCGTTATTATTTGTTCTGTTGTTTCTCCTATTTGTATAGGTAGAAATAGCGGTTTAAAATTACTTCTGTCACGTTGATGTCAGTGCCCAATTATTGAATAAAATTCTGTGTTTGAACGGCTTCACATGATGAAAGATCTTTTTTATGCGGGTTATAATTTGAGAAATGTCACAGTGACCTAAAATTTGTAAATTGCACTATCGACTATGAATTACAGGATAGATAGTGCATGACAAATTTTCAACATTCAACAATTCTTCTCTAACATAAACAAGTCAAAAGTTAATTTAAATAATATTTTCTAGCAATTCAAGCTGTACAATGCAGTATCATTTTCGCCACGATTATCATATGACAATTTAAAGGATTTCTAATACATTGAACAGTTTAAATATGTTTTATTTTTACAAAATAATCACAAATAACTTGAAGTATGGTGAACGAACAATACTTTCAAATGTAAAATTCAACCATTTAACACAAAACAGTGCAATTACATGACAAATTTAATTTCTTAACAAGTCAAATGTTAGTTAAATGTGAAAACTATGAGATACACAACAATGAAAATTATACTCAACAACTTCTATTCAACTTTATTTTACTTCACCGCCAAGTTGAAACGATGCAAGCGCCAGATAGTCCAACTCCAAGGAAGTACAAGATTCATGGGGGTTGTGTAGGTGCGCACGAGACGAATGCATTCGGGGGTTGCTTCGAAGGTTCAGGAGAATTATTCCGTTTGGAAGGAGGCAAGTTTTAATCGTACGACAGGCAATTATACGTGGAAACGCGTGTGTTCGGTGCGCACTAATTACATTGTTTCCCGCCGCGGGCAGGCCGGTGGATCCGACGAGTAATTTATAACTTAGGAAGAGGTCGTAAAGGGAATCGTTACTAATGACATCGTAAAACCGATACAGGCGTCGTGTGTTAAACGCGCGTTCTGCCGTTTGAAATATGAACGAACGACCTCCGTTTCAGATAAAACACCCTGCCTTCCGGCGAACGCCACGCTCCCGCGACTCGAATTACTTTCAATTCCCACGGCGGATTTAATTCGCGGAAAAATCGTCCCCGTCGATCTGTGGCGGCCGAAACCGCGATGACGATTAATTACAAATTTTCTTTGACAGAGAAATTTGCCCGATCTCTTTACGAGTCGATCCAGATGAATATTTATTTTTATACAGGCAAATTTGTCTGACCCCTGTAAAATAAACGTGAAACTTAATGTATGTAATTAACACCAAATTTGAATAAGAGAGAGCGAAAAGTCCTGGACCATAAACGCTATGCTCCTTATTAATTTATAACAGGGTCTCCGTCAAGTGGTCCACGTCAGTGAGTAGTGAATACATTGCTTACTGATATCAAAGCATAATGATATAAATAAGTAAAAGAATTAATTTCTTATCGATGTCGCAGCGATTATAGTCCCACACGCGATGGACGGTTTTCACTGGGAATATTCCGTAAGTACAGGGTTAATGGGGTGGGTTTTTTTAGATGTGAGCGCACGATCGATGGCACGTCCGGGTTGGTCGATGAAAAGTAGACACAGAAAAGGTTTCCAGTGTTTGCGGGACAAGTTCTACCGCAAAGTTCCAAAACCACGGATACAGAATTACGTGACGAGCAGGGAGACGCGAGAATCGATTAATGGGTGAACTGCCGCTGCGGTTTTACGACAAGTTACCGAGGTATCTCTTTTATGAGACCCGGCGCGAAGATGAAGGAATTTAGGCAGCGTGAAACTCCAATATAACGTTCGAACGACTGCCGTAAAACTGGATAAATTATTCATGTTTCCGTGAGCGATTGTAACGAAAAAGTCACGACTTAATTGTATCCTACTTATTAATACTCTAATGAATTCTTATTCTGCTCAAACACTCTATCCTCTGCTCCATTACTCCACACTTTTTACGTAAATAACAATCGTTCTCATCGAATTTTTTCTATGTAACAAATAATTCACCCTATTATACAACGTATCATTTAACGATTCGTATTTTTGTTAGTGAATGACAATTACGTTTTAATAGAAGAATTGTGTTAATAAGGAATCTCCAAAATCACGATACACGCACGTGTTCAGCCAAAAGCACGCGACTTTGACAGTTACGTTTGGTTAGGTCAGCGACACGTGCGTTTGGCGTCATACAGCACGTGCGTCCATAACCTCAAACTACGTTGCAGTAAATAAACACTAAAAATGTTGGAAGACTATTTGTTGGAGTATCACAAGGAAGAGCTAGAAGCAATTTTAGAAGAGCCATTGAATGAAAAACATCACTCCATTAACGTGAAGTAAATATATTCATATTATATCTGCCTGATGGTTAATTTTATTTGTTTATGATTGTTGTTTTAGCTTTGTGTTGCTATTTGAAGAAGAAGCAGAAGAAGCGCAAAATATATTACAATATCCTAGACATTATTTACCTTTGTGTGATGAGGGAGCAATAGAAGCTCAAAGGAAAATAGCAAAGCCAGAGCACATTGTGAAGAAAAAAGTAATTGTAACAATTAGGGTTGAAATGTTTCTGATACTTCTACAGATAGCTGATTATGCTGTCCTGTACAGGTTCATGTTAGAATTACTGCAGTACCTGTCACAGTGGATCAAGGAGAGATTGGAGAACTTGTTTCAACAAGTGGCATTGTAGTGAGAATATCACAACCATCATTATTATACACAGTCAAAAGGGTACTCTGCAAGAAGTGCAAACACATTAATCAGATAAAAGTTTGTTGAATACATCATAACACTGTTCAGACTTTTATCTAGATCCTGGATTTTACAGATCATCTTGTTTCAGTATCAATGGGAAATACAGGGGTTCATGGATGACAGAGAATGTGAAGTCTGTGAGGCAGAAAGTGTAAAAGCTCTTCCAACCAATGAGAAAGAGGATTCTTCGGATTGTCAAGAAATAAAGCTTCAAGTACATCATCAATGTAGTTAGATAAATATATATTTCCTTGGTACCTTCATTAACTTTGAATGTTTATAATCAGGAAAAGTGTCAAGCTGGTGAAAATGGATCTTACAGTGTTGGGATGCAGGTAGTGCTACTGGATGATTTGGTTGATAAATGTAGACCTGGAGACAATGTTGAAATCTGGTAATTACTGTCTATACATTTTAGTAATAATCACTGAACTTACCTATAAGACTGTATTAATTATTTTTAGTGGAATCGTTGTGAGACAATGGGGCCCATTAGAAGTTGGCCAACGTCTGGAGGCAACCACTATAATGATAGCAAATAGTGTTTCAGTGAAACGTAGATTAACTGATGGTTTATCTTCCACTCAGGAGATGAGAGATATTTTTCAAAATTATTGGAAGAAATACAGTCACAATCCTTTGCTTGGTAGAGATAATATTCTTGCGTCAATATGTCCCCAGGTAGTAGCTAAGAATGATGAATTAATATAGCTGGAACAAGACTAGACGCTTCGAAATTTAAGGAGACGCTTAGTCTTGATGTTCCTATAATATTACAATTATTTGCAGCTTTATGGGATGTACATTGCAAAACTGGCGTTAGCCGTAGTTCTTGCTGGCGGGGTGCAAAAGTGCAATAAAAGTGGTAATTACGATTTCGTTACTTTTATTGTTTCTTCGATACAAAATACTATTATTAACGGACGATGAAATAAGGAACCCGGGTGCGTGGTGAGCCCCATCTTCTCTTAGTCGGTGATCCCGGAACAGGCAAATCCCAACTGCTTCGAGCAGCTGCCCGTTTGGCTGTAAGATCGGTTCTCACAACCGGCATCGGATCAACGGCTGCTGGACTCACAGCGACAGCTATTAAAGTTAGTTGGCATTATCTGTAGCTTCTGTATGTACCAATAAACATGCAAATCGTTGTTGTGGGTAAATAAACAAACAGGATGCAGACGGTTGGCACTTGGAAGCTGGTGCCCTAGTATTAGCCGATGGAGGAGTCTGTTGCGTGGACGAATTCACGACAATGAGCTCAGACGACAGGACAGCTGTGCACGAGGCCATGGAACAACAAACAATATCAATCGCTAAAGCTGGGTTAGTTAGCACGTTAAACTCTCGATGCTCGGTGGTTGCAGCCATTAATCCAGCGGGTGGTCATTTCACCGGAAAAGGAGGTGATGATGATGATGATGATGACGACGACGATGATGATGTATTGGGAATAGGGGTAGCAGGAGGATTAGGAATAAGCAGAGCAGAGATAGAACAAGGATCACGAGTAGGAAGACCACACGCAGCAGGAGGATCACAAGCAGAGGAAGCAAGGGCAGGAGGATCAGGATCAAAGCCTGTAGGAAATGTAGAAAAAGTGGTCGTTAATGAAGAAGATGAAGAAGATTGGGAAACAAATTTAGGGGAACCTCTTCTATCACGTTTTGATTTAATACTCCTTTTGAAGGACAACAGAAACCCAGAATGGGACAGACTGACTTCCGGGCATATTCTGAGAGCCGCTTGCGAGAAGCGAGAAAGCACAGTGCAAACGTAACAGAATCTTATGCTTCTAGTTTTTCTGTTTCATTGTTATTCGTTGGATCATGTTAATTTTTATTTCAATAGAGATACGACGAATCATTTGGAACTTCTGAAAACAGAAGGGTTTTGGAAAGAAGATACTCTGAAAGAATACTTTGCGCACATACATTGTTTGCAACCTAAACTGTCCGAAGAAGCCGAGATGGTCCTTAGATCAACATATCTTTATCACAGATCTCTTCCAGATAGAAGAGAAGAAAGAACAACAGTACGACTTTTAGATAGTTTGATCAGGTAGAGACAAAAATATTTAAAGCAGTGTTTTGTACACTATTCTACAATAATTAGGAATCATTTTGTGTAGACTAGCTGAAGGTCACGCTAAATTGATGTACAGAACGAAGATTGAACTGATGGACGCCATATTCGTGACCAAACTGATCGGCACAAAAATTTCATCGGAAGTTGATGTCGGTTGTTCGTTTCCAATCGATCCATTGGCAACATATCGATCTGAAGGTACATATCTCATTGTTTTCATATTTCATATTAATTAAATGATTCATACTCCGTTTATCAGCATAAAGAATAATCATATCTACGGTTACGGATAAATTACCGATGTTTTTCGTAATTGCAGGTAAAATGTTTCTGAAGACTATCGGTTTGGAACACCTCACAGATTTATTGTAAATATTTCGCGATTGATCGTTTTGCTGGAACAGATCTCTCTGTTACGAGTAAACTAAATCTTTTTTTATTCGACACATTTTTGTTCGATTCTTACATGAGTACAAATATACCAGCGTATTTATCAAATTTAAACAACACATTTGTTAATACAAAACGAAGTATTCTATTGTTTATTGCTGCGTAATAAAGGTGTGTAATAATGATCGTAATCAATCGAAAACGTTTGTCTCGTGTGTAAAAATATATTTAGAGGGCTGTTTGATTGAATCTCAACAAATAACAAGGTCTTCAACCTTTCTTTTCTCAAGTTTTCCGTGTCTCAAAGTCCATTTGCTTGACTATGAGTTTGTCAGTTCATTGAGACAATTAGATACGCCCAGTAAAATAACAGGCAACGATAATAACCCAATTTTCGTAGTCTATAAATAATTTATCGATAATTAATAAATAATAAAATATCCGTAAACGTCGTATTTCTTTTTCAAAATATCCCTTATGTAATAATATATACATATCTGTATATATATATACGTATACATATATGTGATATATATATGTATATGTATACGTATAGCTTAAACTTTACAAAGTGATATAATATATTTAAGGATCTAAATAACAAGTACTTAATAAAGAAAGGCCATATATTACACATCGCAAGGAATGTATATAGGACGTTGTTAAGATAGATAGAGGATTTTTAATTTCCGTTGTAATTCACAATTAAATTAACGACTATCGATCAACAATCGAAATTAAACTCTATACTCATGGACACAACTGTTTCTTTTTTTTGCTTTGTAGAGTTATTTTGATTTTCAGCAAACCGAACGCTTTCCATTTGTAAAGCCGCGCATGATTATATCATGAAAACGGTGCCACTAAAATACAAAAAGCTAGCAAATATATTGATCATGATATATAGAAGTAATAATATAAGAATTAGTGATATGATTATTAATAGCTCACTCCCACTAGATGATAAATTATTCGTGACTCACTTGAATCGATACAAACAATATATGACACTCGTTCATGTCATACATTGAACGATACAGACACTGCGTGTTAATCAGATTTCAAATACTGTTACGAAACAAGACGTATAAATATATTAATTTTTATGTATCTGTTAAAAGGATCCACGAATACTTACGAATTCATCAACGATTCACACAAACGATTTCATTCGAGAAAACATGCACGATACGATTCCAAAGGCAGAAAGAAAATCACGTTGGTATTGTAGCTTTTATCGATGTAAGAATTGTTTTCCCACGGAGCATTGTAATTTCGTTTTACTATTACGCGTCGAAACTAAGATCTATCGGTTTACTGAGCGATAAAAGGTCAGGATACCTGAAGAGTAAGTCCTGATAAGTGGCGCAATTGCTTAATAACGTGGCTGATTAGCAGCGTTAGCCATTTGGGCGCGAACAGCGGATGCAGCAACGTTGCTGGCAGCGCTTTGCACGTGTTCATTACGCAAGAACGTTGTGGCGAATTCCTGTTGTGCTTTTGAGACGCTTGCATCGGACGATCGATAAATACGATGAATCTGTGGAGCATAAAGTTCCTTTCACGCTAACTACTCCTCATGGAAATGTTTGTTAAAAGTACAGTTTGACATTTTACCTTAGTCAATAATAGGAGATCGCCCAATGCGGCAAGGACGAAACAAAGAGCGATAAAAAGTAATAAAAGGCCAACAAAGACTCCCTTGGCCGATGAGTCGAACATTTTGATCGCCGTTATTATACCGCTATAATTAAAAAAAAAAGACGAATCAATATTTAATTATAAATATAAATCCATTTTTAACTATCAGAATATTACCATGTTCCTGAACCGGGTATCCCTATACCTTGAATAGCTGTTACAATTAATTGAAAGAAAAAGACGAAGAAAAACACCATAAAGTTGAATGAGCTGTCATTCCTGAAAGATAAAACCAATGTTAATGGTGTTCTAAAATTTAGTTAATTAAACTGCAATAAAATACATACTTGAAAGCTTTGTATGCTGGTCTAAACCAGCACAGAAATGAGAATGGAGTAAACAGTATAAGATATAATAATCCAAGACCAAATGTTGTCACACTACCCTCACACAATATTAGCACGAATCCACCAATAACATTCAAGACCAAAATGCATCCATGAACTGCAATTTAAAAACCAGAACTATTTAACTGACAATTCAAGAAATAGAAGTTGTTCCACTGAACTCATTTTCAAGTGGTTGTACTTACACATCCATAAACGATATAGTTGCCTGACAATCTTCTGAAAGTCTGAATGAATTTCCACATCAATGTCCTGGTGGAAGCATGGTTGGAAGCAACATTTGTCCGGCAAAGGTGGCCAGTTGTTCCGCTTTGCTTTAATATGAAGAATTTTCTATTAACAGTCATCAGTTAAAAGTGTACCAAGACACAGTTTCTGGTAGTTTTACTCACGATAGTATGGAGTATTCCTCGTGTCTTCCTCTGTTCTGGCTTTCCATTCTGGCTCTGATCTTTGCTAAAATACATCAACATTATAAAAAACAAATTCCCAAACTTAGAACTTCACTACAGATTGTTCATGGTATATATTTACATCTGATGTGGGAGATAATGTGCTTCCAAGTGTCGCATTCATTGTTTGCTGAGGAGTACGAGCATATGAGGCAGGTGGAGGTGCTTCTTGATTGGATGGCTGAAGCGTAGCTGGCTGTTGCGTCGCTCCCATTCCTCCATAAATTGGAGGATTCGCGGCTCCCCTAACTTGTGCATTTGCTCGTGAATTTTGTTCTTCAAAGGGATTATAATCTTCCAGACCTCTGTTAGCCGGTGTGGATGCCACTGCTCTCCTAATCGCAGGATCCTAATCAAAATAGTAGTAACTAAGCATCAATTGTCCTATACAAAGACTAATCAAATGAATCAGATTCAAGTACAGTAGAGCTTAACGTATCTATATATACAGAAATTCTATATATAGAATGACCAATCATACAAAGGATTTCTTCATTGGCTACATGTTCACAAGATTACAGAGTGATAATTATATTAGTAGAACATGAAGAGTAAGGGCAGTGTTCAATAATTTTATAGCATCCCTGCTATTATGGATAAATGAGTGTGTGCAGGGAAAAATCTACAAAATTGATAGATATTCATGATTGGTAGACACATTCATGACGCGCCTGTTGATCTATCGTTTCTGTGGGAATTTTTATTTTTATTACGCAGCTTTATTTTCATTTGACAGGTCCATAGGCAATATTGAACGGAGTAGCAAGCGAATTCGAGCCGCTGTTTAAAATGCTCACCGCAAACGGATCGTTGATCGCAGGCTCCCCAAAGGGATTCTCATCGAAGCCGGACATCTTGGTTGTTGTCCACGAGACAGCTCACCGAACGTACTGTTAAAAATTAAGAACACTTCAACACACACAGAAAATAATCTTATCTAAAAACCGTCTAAACCTGATCATCCATTGCGCTGCGGTTACACACGGTATCGCCGTGACACTAGCCGCACACTTTATCGCACGTTATGGCAACTGCTGCCACGTCTATCATTGACCATATTTAGGCTTCTACGCACATGGCGGCAGTTAACGTTAGACCTCATCCTCAAATCGATTGTTAAGTGGGCGTGAACAATGTTAACTATACAAATATGGCGGTTGTTTGGAGGAAAATAATGAAAAGAAAGGGCGCCGAAAAAAGGCGTGCTAGTTGGACTCGTCAGTAGGGCCACCTAGCAGACCCGGGCGTTAAACGCTGGCTAATATGAGTCTGGTTGAACGACATATCATCGACAAACTACAGAATAGACCTATCATCCAATGTATTTTTGTGTCACACGGATTTAGGGCTCTAGAGCCCTCTTACCATTTTCGTGTCACACCCAACGTTATCGATTCAGTCCAAAATAAGATTACAACGCTACGACTGGTAGGAATTAAAATTAAATATCACGGGGAACATTTAAAATCTAAAACGATCTGAATATTACGAGTAACCTCCAAAAATATGTTGCATAATTCCGTTTACTAATACATTTCCGTAGAAAACCAATTTGAACTTATTTCCATAAATATTATATAAACAAAATTGAAGTACCCATATTTTTTAAAATGTAAACTATTAAAAATGATGTATTATTCGTCGAAATATGCTTTCTGATTTTCATTTTTTCATAACATATGGTAAGATTGGATTTTTCAAACCAGTTTTATAAACGTTCTACAATATTTGCTCATAAAATTTGGGGCCTGTTTTCAAATAAACTGCAATATAATATTTCCTCGATTCCTATCTCTCTTCTAAATATGGAAACTGAGGTATCACTATTCACATTTAACAATTAACAATTAAAATGAACGCTTAACATTCTTAAATATGTACATAATTTATTTTTCAATTTATATGAGAATATTGACGTATATTTGGAGACTAGTCATTTTGTGTCCCGTGCGAATGGCATTAAAAAAATACATGAATGTTTTTTGTTGACATACGTTGAAAAAATAATTAAAACATAAAAAAGTTAGCTTACGGAGAAAAACTAATGAAAAAAATTAAACGTTCATCAGAGACTTGACGTCGCTCTAAAAAACATGTAGCGAGGATTTCGTAGTTCAGCGCTGAAGTGCTGCATCAAAACGATTTGCATCTGAAAGGTACGGAGCGTATAGCGGACAGAACCGGGAGTGGAAATTTTTTTCTTGTTTCGAGAAAAACTTTCCTCTTCCGAAGATTTCAGGCCCGAGCAGCAGAGTCCTTAGACAAAAGGGAAATAACATCTGTGTCGCAGGCCCACGAGGGTCCTGTCTAGTTGCGTTGTCGCGTATATTGGCAAGCACCCTAGGTGACCCTTTGCTCAGAAGCGATACAGGAGAAAGAGCCTCCCACCACTCGCTTAACTCGTTCTTGTTCCTTGCGTGCGAAAACAGGAAACGAGAGTGAATTAGGTGAGTGGTGGGAGGCTCCTTCTCCTGTACCGCCCGTGAGCAAAGGGTCGCCTAGGATACTTGCTAGTCTGCATAATTTTCGCTTTTCGAGAAAAGGTTTTTCCTTTTAACATTCATATTGGACGAAGTATTTTCGATTATTTCCCGTGTTGTTGAGGAAAAAATCCAAAATGGTCTACTCAAGATGAATGTGCTGTACATCGTAAACAAATGGCTTAAACTTTAAAGTGTAGCCCAGCAGGCTGCTAAGCTTTTCTGCACAGTAGACTGCTAGGCCGCATCCCTACCAGATATCCCCCCTTGCTCCTCTGGAGTCGGGACGAAAAGTCCTGCGACTGGCGGCGGTGTTTGAGAAACATGATACATTTTAGGAAGAGTGAGCCATTCTTTAACGGAAATAAAAATTTCTTTGTTTTTCATTGTACAATCGTGAGAATATTATTGATAGATAGATGAAGTTTCCCGAATTAAAATGAGTCCAAACACGATCTCATTCGGACTGTTTGTTATCAGAGACATTCCGACCATCGAATCTTGTCTTATGCAAAATTTTAATAACAAATGAACCGAACGGCATTGTGTTTGGACTCATTTTCATTGAAAAAACCTGACCTATTCATTGGTATTATTTTCATCAATGTATTATAAAAAATAAAAAAATTGTATTTTTCGTTATACGATGACTCATTTGCGTCAACGAAAAGCCGTTTGGCGACGGCCGATTGAAACCTCGTCGGTGCTCCATCTTTCTCCCTCGCAGAGAGGAATGACAACTTGCTCTAGCACGGTTGACAAAAAATTTTCGGTCCTGAATGCTCTTTCAGGCAAGTGTGGAACTCTGCACTGGTTTTGGAAAATCTGTAGCAAAAAAGCGAATTTGGCTACAATGCAAACATTTGAGCATAGCTCTTACGCGAGCCGAACACGTGAAAACCGGGCGCATGATAAACAAAGTGAGACAAAGTATCAAACTTTGTTGTCTCTGTCAGAATGATTTTCGCGTAAAGGATCTCGTGTCGTTTCTCGCTTGTGCCAGAGAAGTCAAGAATTGGGATACACGAGATGCAAGGGCCAGAGCATCGCGTGCCACTTGACGGGGACCCTGCCATAAATTAGGAAGGGGCCAAGCGTGTATGTCCCAGATTCCCTTAGCAAGAGGATTTTTCACGAGGAAAAGCCTAAAAAATGTAGCAAGTGTTGCGAGAGAATAAATACCGATTTCTTGTATTTGAATTTGGCGTGAATTATATGTTTTATGTTTCACGTTCATTTTATACCAGCTTTCATTCCCTCTTTTTTTCAATTGTGCCGTAAAAAGTAAGATAACTGTTTTCTTATATCTAGAAATAATGAAAACAGTGCCATTGGATCTCTATCGTTTTCATTTTACTATTTATGCACTCAAGAAGTAGTTACATTATATGTATCTAACTTTTAATCTCTTTCGTTATAATTTCTTGTATACTTCGTTATATTTTTTTTTGTACACGTGCTTAAGTAAAAGAAGGAAAAAGACATAAATTAACTAATTACAAATTCAATAATTCTAAAAGGTGAATTATTAGATCGACGAATGTCAAAGAGTTCCCCAACTCCTTCAGCTTCATTAAAGTTACCAACGCAATAAGATGTATTTCAGTATTTAGAATATATTTTATTATAATACAGGGTTAAATACTTTTC
The DNA here is from genome assembly GCA_916610135.2 of Macropis europaea. Lineage (NCBI taxonomy): Eukaryota > Metazoa > Arthropoda > Insecta > Hymenoptera > Melittidae > Macropis > Macropis europaea. The sequence continues at coordinate 30,938,638 of OU744344.1, forward strand.
CTTATTTAGGAGTCGAGTACGAATTTAGTGACGTTACCGTCTTTGGTGGTTGGAATGTATTTGATTCCCAAAATCACCACCCCTAGACGCAGAGGGCGCAAGAAAACCTGTGGTTGTGGCGACACTGTCGCACTTACCACTGCCAGTATACCAGGCCACGACCTTACCGACAGTGAAGCCACGCGATGAGAGCGCCGACGCAGCGTGGACGGACGCGTCGTCTACAAGAAACAAGTGGCGATCGGGGTTTCCCGGGCTTTCCTTCTTCTTCTTCCGGGCATCGTCACGAACACACGCAATTTCATTCTCTGTTTATAACTTTGTATTTTGGTTCAGTTTATATTAAATAGTTTTACCGGTAGTCCCCCAGTGTATACTCAATTCATAATTATAGTCGCGAGAACTATATGGTTTTTCGAGAAGTCGGTATTTCAGAACATGTGACACGAAGTCCCATAAGATGATAGGTCTATTCTGTAGTTTGTCGATGATTCTGGGATCCTGTCTGCGATGGCGCCACATGGTTGACTGTAGTTAATTCCGGCATCCTGTCAGAGATGACGCCACTTGCGCTGTGGTCTGTAGGGTTTCATGAATGTATGTTGTGCGCATTAGTGATTGGTTTGCGCGCGTGGATTGAATGTATGGAATTTGTGAATGTGGTCTATTTATGCTGTTATGGACGAATGTTCTGTTATTGTAAATATTGATTTGTTACCACGGTTATATGATTGTATATTCTTTTATTCAGATTACATTTTGCCTTTGTACAAACCAGACGTGTTTCTTCTTACAATTCAATTACTCCGGAAATTAGATTCCTCCACAGGTCCGCCCCACAGAACCTCGCATCATAGATAGGAATGCCGGCTTTCATAGCATCTCTCAGTGGTGTACAAGAACGCATGAAGAATTATTTAAAAGAATGATTCATGAAAAAGGGAATGCACGATTAAAGCAAGACACTACAGAATTATATTATGTTCGCGTGATTTCTCATAAATTTGTTCATTGTTACGGCAATTTCATTGCACAGACTGGTTAAATTAGATGCTACTTTCAAAAGAAAGGGTTCATTCGGTATGTTGACGTTACGAAATTCAATTTAATTAAACAATTACTAATTGTTATACAATTTCGAGCAGCACTATGACCGTAATAGATCATATTGTAATACAAGGTAGCAACTGTACGGCCAAACAGTTCAACACCTTTATCTTCGTAATTTATACTTAAAACAGGATATTTTAATGTGTCTCGTCAGGTAGGGCAGTTTCCACTGTGGCCCTGAACGTACTTAATGAAAGAAAAGGTAGGGGCGTTCGTGAATTTTAAGAGCTGCTTTGACGAAAAATTGAAAAGCTTTGTAATACCGCGGCGGGGGTGAATTGAAATGGAAGTGGTTTCGCAGGGAGTAGAAGCGACGCAGGCGCAATCAGTGTGATAAAACGATAGATAAAGTAGCGTTATGGTAGCGAAACTACCAGTCGCTATGCGCTTACCCCAGTACGCAAAGTGCTTTTTTGCGTTGATCATTACGGTCTGTCGTGCGTTTCTGCGGAAAGAAAATCGCTGGAAGAAGATTCTATTGCGATTCTCGGACGCGTTGGGCAAAAATAGGGAGGGCGCCATTTAGGGATAATTCAAAAGCGCTACGGCAATGAGATGGACGAAAGGCGCGTGATTGTCTGTACACATGTAAGTGCATCACACATTTTCAAAACGTAAACTCCTCGTTATCGCTGAACACTTGAGAGAAATAAAAACGAGAATTTTCAATGGTTCAGGGCTCGAGTATGAGGAAGCGTTCATTTTGAAAATTGCAGAATGGACGTGAGTTCTCTGGTGCCGGCTGGTCTTCAAACTGGAAAAGTCGATCTTTTCGAAGTCCAGGCTGGCTACAATAAATTTTCGGAGAATCTGCGGAAATTCACGCCGCAGGCTATACAGTGCGCGATCTTTTGCGGCGGGTCTAGGTGCAAATATGAAAATCCGAAAGCGTGGCCGCCCGTGCACATGGCGATACAGAACATCTTCTCCCATTGGTAAGGGCGCCGTAAAAGTTGATTAAATACCATGAATTTGTTCCCCACAGAAAATGAACAAAACGAAACATAGTCTACTTCATTTATTTCATCCCTTCAAATGAAACTGTACAATTTCAATAAGACTCTATTTTTATTAACGAGCACAAATCGATTGTTATCGTGGCACGATAAGCTTCCACCGCGAATAGATAAAATTAAGCTGTCACGTGACAGTGCATGTAACATTGTAAAATATAGTTGGTCCTTCTGCTATCGATTTTCTGACAAATTGTTTCAAAGATACCGATCATATTGTCGGCATGAAATATTAATAGGGTTGAGAATGTTTCATAAGTTTGCGTTTATTATGGAGTAGCGACACCGGTGAGATACAAGGGTTGATAATTTCTTAGGGTGACAGACGACGTTCTCGCGATGGCACGGCCGAACACCGCGCAGATCATAAAAAAAGATATAATTGCACAATTTCAAGGGTGGAGCATAAAGACCATAATAAACCTGCAAACGCCTGGCGAACATGCGAGTTGCGGTGGGCCCCTTGAAGAGAGCGGTTTCACTTATGATCCTAACGTCTTCATGAAAAATGGCAGTAGGTATTAAAAAATTCTTCTTCATCTACAGGGTGTCTCTAAATGAAAGGACATTGACTCTGGATCCAATCGAAAATTAAATCCTGAGTAAATATACAACAGACGTTTTGGTTTACGTGGTCTCTTGAATGCTTTCATTAATTCTTATTTTGAAAAAGAATTCGTATCAATCTTTATCATTTTTCCTGGTGCCAAAAATTCAGAATTGTCAGGTAATGTATTATTTCTTTTAAAGATACTATAACATTTTCACTAGTAATTTTATTTTTTATTAATTATACCATAATGTCCTTTCATTTGGAGTGTTCTACATTTCGATAAAAATTCATCACTGAAAATCAGAGAGGAGACAAGTGGGTTTCAGGAGAGCTGTACGGGCCATATCAAAGGGTAGATTAATAATAGAATATCAATCGTAATAATAGAAGTATCGAATAATGAAAGTACGGGAATAGCAGCTAGTTAATCACGATGAAATTGGGTATCATGAGAACGAAAGACAGTTTGTCCTTGTGAAATGCGTAAAACCCGGTTCCTACCGACTCTAATTCACCAAGTTAGATCGAAGAAGTTCAGGTGAAACATGCAATGCAGCAAAATCGTGTATCTATACAGGGAAAACAAAAGGTTTAGCGACATGGGTAGCAACCGTGGGGCGTACGGTGACTCACAACTTCATTCACGTGTTCATAATTCTAAAAGGAAGCATACTACAGGGTTATCCATCAGATGAAGAAACTAATTAATTATTTTTCAGTGAACAAATTTGTCAGTCAGCATCACATCTGTTCCACGGGAATCGAATAATTCACTCGACTTCTGAACGACGTGTTTGCATGAATTTGTTGCAGTTTATTATTACAATTTCGCGTTGAAGGACTACGGAGACGCGACGATGAGCAAACTTCTGGACATGGTCAAGGTCGTGGCCTTCGGGGTGCAAGAAGGAAGAGTGGCGATCCACTGTCACGCTGGTAAGTCGATTTTTTTTCCGATTACTGACCCAATTTTGCACCATTATTTTTATTTAAACGCATCATCGATTCTCAATCGATTTTCCATTATACTCAGCACGAATGGAAAAAAATATAATGAAAATGAAGATGTTATCGAGTCGGGTAACGTTCGATTCCTTTTATCGTGCCCTTTTAATTTGCGATATTCATCAGAGGCGTAACGACCCTTACTTTTATCTGCTCTCAGCTCATCAGCGATTTGTTACCTTTAAACGTATCGATCTAAGGAACGTGTGAGACATGTTTAATACTGCTTTTGGTGCATTGCGTGTTGCAACGTGCCACGTCCACGTGGTGCATCTGAATTTTTGCATTCATTATGCATAGCATCCCCCTTGAACTTTCGAAGGGTCACAAAAATTGCACGCCTCGCGATTTATACGACGAACGGGGTCGTTGGAGAAAGCTCTGACGAAGTATTCAAAGTTATGGTAATATCAGAACACAGCCCTAATGAAAAATGATGAAATAAACATTTGCATGAATTTTTTATTTTGAAGCAAAGCAGTGCTTAATCAAACCTGAGAAGGTAAAATAAAAATATACCGCATTAAATAATATTGGTCGTTCAAGGTCAGTGGAGACTTTCCTTACCTTCCCTGAATCTCTGAAATTTAATTTTATAATCACTTCCTTTATGGAAAATAGTAAATACGGCGGCGATGTCTGGTATAATTTAAAATTGAAGCAGTGGTCTTGATTGAGCCAATACTTCGTGACTCTGCTATAGCAACAGAGTCGAAAGTGTTTCAGGTGAAATGGAAAATTATCGATCATTTCCGTAATTACGTACGCTCACGAGTCAGGCACCGAATTTTATACAGCTGCAAGAAAGTATTATCTCGATGACTTCCGGTTAATGATTACGAAAGGGGCGAAATAGCCCGGTTGGCTGATAAGAAATTCAGCACCCACTTCCATACGTTTCCACGAGTAATTTTCTAATTGGCGAAAAGCGTGCTCGCGAACAATAAACCGTGGCCCGTTCAATTCCTTAAGAGGATTTATGTGCACGATAAATAGATAAGGGCCGTTAAGGAATTGGGGCGTGACTGTGCATGCTGCATTTTCGAATCGGAACCGTCCACGAAAATTTGCAATACCCTCGCAGAGAACGCTCCGAACAACAAAAATCATAGAGTTCTATTGTAACGAAGATATATTCTAAGCATTATAATATCACGAGAGGTTCAAGAACTTCAATAAACCGTATCGAATCGATTTTCGATATTTGTCATTGCACACAGCACTTAACAATCGCAAGAATGATACGTTTTCCTGCATTTAATAAGTTTGGTGTCCGATAATCACGATCTGACATGCACTTACGAATCCTGTCATTACCTAGACAGTATTTTGCTATACCTCACGATAATACATTGCTTGCTCAGTTATTTCAGAGGAAAATTATGTGTTTCTACAGTTGCTTCTATATAATCGAGGTCAGCGAATTCTTCGACGAACGAATTACCGGTCCCGATGTCAACCGACAATTTAATCGAGTTCTCGAAATTCCGCGCGAGTTTCGCGTGCGACCGCCTTAATTATAGTGAAATGATCGAACGATATGTGGCGATTATTCAGCGGATATATCGTAACTCTTGTTAGCACAGGAAATTCTGCTGACCACGATTACGTCCACCGCTTCCGATTCATTAGAATGTGGACACATTGTTTGTTGTCAGCAGCTACTTAGTAGACTGTTGTAGCTCTATTTACAAAAGTCTAGCTATAATTGTGAACGAAAGTGTCCGAACGAAAGCATAGTTCATGTTCGATCACATTCTTTTGAGTTTCGTTGCAGTTTTGGAAAAAGCAATTACGCTGTTAGATGAAGAATTACATAAACTACAAAATAACTTGAAAGGGAATTTTCAGAAATTATATTTCTTTATGTAAAATTTAACTTTGAATATGGGAAGAAAATATGGTGCGATAAAAGTTTTCAAGGAGTTGATACTACTTACAGAAACGAGCATTGTGATCGATTTGAATGTTTATAAGAGAATTTAGTGAAACTAAATGTACAGAGAAAGAAGTACATAATGCTTACAAAATGTATCGTAAGGGGATAATGTCAAAATTGAATACATCACAAAGTTGGATGTTTCAGCACACAGACGAATAGTTATTAAATTTATAGAACTGAACTGTCCAAGGCCACAATCACTCCTGTACCTTCCCATTTTATCTCTTTCAGCTCTGAAGAAAGACACTTGCCATGTCTTTGAAGTTTCTGCACAGGTGCAAATACACTACTCGACAAAATTAAAGGATCACTAAATTTTGACCGAAAAATTGTCGATTTTCGAACTGCTGTATCTTTGTGAAAAAAAATTGTACAACAGCGTACCTGGGCTCATTTTAAAGGGCAAAGCCTCTGTTTTCACATCCCTGAACTGAATTTTTTCAAAGATCCGTTTATATTATAAAACGAAGTAGAAAACCGAAGTTGCTTTTATTTTAACCCATTTTTAAAAATTCGAACGACTCTATGGAGTTTAACAAATTTTTTTCGAGATTCGTTTTAAATTGACTTTATAAAGAAGTCTTTCGAATTTCGAAGTCTCTTTATGAATTTTGAACAAAATGTATTAAACTCCGTAGAGTCGTATGAATTTGTAAAATTGTTTAAAAAAATACGACTTGAGTTTTCCACTCCATTTTATAATATAAAACGATCTTTGGAAAAATTTAGTCCAGGAATGTGAAAGTAGAAGCTTCACCCTTTAAAATGAGCCGGGGTAGAGTGTTGTACGATTTTTTTTCACGAAGTTACAGCAGTTCGAAAATCGACAATTTGTCGGTCAAAATTGAGTGATCCTTTAATGTTGTGGAGTAGTGTATGTTGGAAAATTTTAGAGCTGAAAGGTTTGAGAAGAGGAAACTCATGACATAGACAAATGACCTTGAACAACTCGGTTCCGTAACAAGTTTCCAAGCAACCTTACAAGACGAATTGCTGTTTCAGGGTTAGGCAGAACGGGTGTTCTGATCGCGTGCTACCTTATTTACAGTCTTCGTGTGCGAGCGAATGACGCGATAAGGTTCGTTCGCATGAAACGACCGTCCGCGATCCAGACACGCGGCCAGATCCTCTGCATCCAGGAGTTCGAGCACTTCGTGCTTCCACAGATGATAGTTTTTCCATTGAGCAGCTCCATAGGTGATAGGAAGCCCTGCAGCCTGCAGTCGCACCTTAGGAAACAGCACAACGTTCTACACGGATACGAGCAAAGAACCTTCAAACATATCCCAAAGGTTTGTAGATGGCAGACGTTTTGTGTTCTGCGATTTGGGAGAAGAAATCGGTGGTGGATTAGGTAACTCAGTGGAAAAGCTCCCGACAGCTAGCGGGAGATCCTGTGTTTGATTCTTGGTCTTCCCAATTTTTTTTTTTGGAGTTGAAATGGATTGACCTTCGTTTTATTACGTTCCGTCTTTGTTAATTTAGAACTGATACGTGGCTGAGAATGGTCATGTTTGTCAGGTTGGCTGATCTTTATAGATATCAGGCATTTGTAATCCTGTAGATAGGGAGGGAAAGTCAGTTGTGAGTTAGGTAGCTGAGTAGAAGAGCTCTTGATTGCTAGTGGAAGGTCCCGAGTTCGATTTCTGGTCCACCCAATTCTTTTCTAAGAGTTCAGAAGGGACTCACTTTCATCCTATTGCGTTTACTCTTTGTGTTTTGTGAATTTATAATTATTCTGTAGCCCAGAATGGTCATGTTTGTCAGGCTAGCCGATCTGTATAGATACCAGCGTTTAGGGAGAGGAAATGGGAAACGAGTTAGCTAACTCAGTGGAAAAGCTTCCACCCGCTGGCGGAAGGTCCTGGGTTGACCTTCCGGTCTAGTCCACCTGATTCGGTTCTCCCTTGCAGGCTGTGTAATTTTTATACGACAGCTGTACTCCGAACAACAAATAATTCAGCGAGCTGATCGATTATCCGTTAGATCGCGTTCACGATTTGCGAGCGAATTCTGCAACTGTGCGACTGCCAGGACGACAATTCGCCGTGCGAGATCGACTACAGCGTGTCCAGCACCTCGTTCACGCATAAATTCATATCTCACGTTTTGGAGAAGTTGCGTGACAGCAAGGGGAACATCAGGCATTCGTACTCGTGGGCTGACTCCCTCGCTGACTCGTCCTACGATTATTCAAGTAAGAATCCTTGAAGAATATCCGTATGGCGACGTAGGAGGTAGAAATTTTGTTATAGAGCCTGCAGAAAAAGTTAGGTTCAAAGTCTGGTCCATACGTTTGAGAAAATAAATAGGTGAATTCTTGAAAATTGGTATTTGGTTATTATTATGTAGCTTCCACGAAAGCGTGTGCAAGCGGTGGCAGCCAAGCGTCTTCGAGGGACACTTCAGACGATATTGGAAGATTGAGCGACGTGTTCTGTACGTCGCCAGACACCCCATCCTGCGATTCCACGTTTCCAGGTGACCTGCAAAATAAACACTATGACAGGAACAAATTTAATTGGGCAGGAAGATGCGATATAGAAATTTTCCTCCGCAGGTCTCGATGATAACTGTGTGGACGATGTCCTGGGCGATGGTATCCACGGCCAGGATCTCATTGATAACGATTGCTATAAGGAGATTCAGTCGCACATGGATTTGAAGGTTGCTGCTCAAAATGAGTCCTTTGAGACTGTGAGCACTGATGAGGCGATCCGAGCTCTGATCAGAGACAACGCGACGTTCTCCGAGATAACGAAAAAGCGTCTTCAAGATTTCCAAGTGAGGGGTAACAGATATTTTAATAACAAATGAGTCGCGACGACTATGCTATCACTTTTGAAATCCTATGTAAATTTCAGCTATATTTTTTTATTAATATAACTGTGGAGGGCTTATAGCGAGTCACCTATAGACGTTTCAAGGTCTCCAATTTATTTTTTACATAGCACATAAAGTATTCAAGGATCCAAGGGAACAAAAACAATCGTGCCAAATCATTTAAGATCGATTCGTACTGTATGTTCGTCAGCAATAAGTAGAAAGGGAAACTAGTGACCAGACAAGCCAGGGCGGAGAGCCATCGACTACTGAGTCGCGTGAGCAAATTAGGCAGACGTTTAGAATTATTAATGAAAATAAAATATTCTAGGGTCTGATCTAACCAATGTCTGACCAACAATGTCCCTCTCTACTCGTTCCTAACAAACGTGGAGTCCCTTAAATGGATGTTAAACGTTCAAAATAGACTATTTCTCACTTCGTATTGCCTCGAATACACTGTATCATGGTATCAACTACATCACATTATCAAATATCTGTTTTGTCTCGAAAACTATAAAAATTATTCACCCAGTCCGTCTGATATGTTTCAATACATATTAAAATCGATTAATTTTTACTGGATATGGGTACAAGGGGACTGAGCAACTGTAGAACACTCCTATACGTAATTCCAGGTGGACTTGAACCACCGATCAACAGCCTGGCAAAGACTACAAATGGAAACCGACGTGGATGTCCTGTCAGGCCTCCTCTTCGAGTGGCTAGAGACATTGAAGCACCCTATACTCGACATAGACAGCCTGAGCTACATCGTGGTGTGGAGTTCGAAGCCTCAACGATGTCTAGAGAAGCTGTCCACCTGCAACAGATACCTGTTGGAGTATCTGCTGCGTTTTGTCAGTCGACTCAGACCGATGACGGCTGAGAGCCAGAGCCTGATCACGAAAAGGTTCATGGCTACGCTGACCCAGCAGTGCATCTGGCTGAAAAGCTCCTTCTACCCTTCCAGTAAATAACCAAACAAAGAATTTCCATGAGGAATAATTTCTATCGTACAACAGATGTTGCTCGTGAAAGTTTCTTGCATTCCGTCACGCGGTATAGACAAGTCTGTAAACGTCCCCGTGAGATATCACGAATAACTATGATCCGGCCGCGATGCATATTTCACGAGGGTATGAACATCGTTCGCATACTTGACAGCGCGTCTTCGTTCGTAACAGGCGCATGTGATCGCCAGAAATATCGATTCGTCCGACATGCCGCCGCTTCGTCCTATTTATATTATCGATAATTGCAGTCGAGCACGTGGCTGGCCGCGGGACGAAACATGAAAGACCTCGATCCGTTTCGCGATTCTATCTTGTCCCTGTTCTCGTGTGTCCGTTTCGATTACTCGCGTGGAATTAATAAACAACAGGGTGTTCCCTTTTCATGAACGTGATTGATTGTACGATCAGCTTCTGTCTCCCGTTGACGTGTACAGTGATAACTAGGGACGGTCTGTTTGCAGATAAAACTTTTCACAAGCTACGACGTGGCACCGCGGCGAAGCTGAACGAATTTTTCATCAGGCTGACGAACCTGATCGAGGAGGTGAACACTCAGGAAACCGAGAAAACGTTCTGGTCGTCGAAATGGGAGTTGGTTTCCAGCCAGTTGAGACAGATGGACGCGCAGGATAAACCTGCTTGAACTTATGAAAATTATCGCAGCGTCGGAGGAACATGAAACGTCGTCCGTAGAATTGCAACCTTGGATTCAGTTTGATCGCGATTCGCGATCGATATATAATATTTATTTTCACAACGGGGACGCCCGTGCACGTCGAACTGTTTGGCTGACAATTTTGATGGCGCGAGAATATTATTTTTTTACTTTATGTATCCTTGTAACATTTTGTACATATGTGTTAAATATGTATTGAGTATGATAAGGCACTGTTACAACTATTTTCTGTAATGTCTCACGAGTAGAAAAGAAATAAAGAGTACGAGTAAAACGTCTACATGTCTTCGTTTGTTTGCAACAATTATACACTGCTCATGACACTTCATAATGACCACTCACTCGTTATGAATAATCCAGTTACAATTACACTAAACACTGTGTACAAAGCAAGTGTATACTATACACTTACTGTACTACACTGTACACTTAATTACATTACACTACACACTATACACTATTTTATGTAGTATAGTGTGCAGTTCGTAGTGCAGTGGGTACTACAGTGTAGTTTGGATGCTCAAGCTTTCAAATATTAAAAAGCATGATTATGTCAAACGATTGACTGGGTATAGTAAAGTCTTATCCCTTTGACCTAGTATAGTGTGTAGGTGTATAGTATGTAGGTGTTTCAAATAAAAAAACGCCTTTCACTCGTTTCCTTTATTTCTTTATATTCATCATTACTGAAAATAGCAGCAACGGTGTTAAACAGTCACATGCGTACAAAGCGTTACAAGTACATTTAGTGTGCAGATTTATGTATAAGGGGTGTTGATAATGTTGTCACCGGAAAAACAGGTACGATGGTGTACCTGTAAAAAAATATCTATGAGTCGTTGGTGTATACAACGCCATCTTGCTGAGTAACAGTTTGCAGAAACCACGCGGGTCCAAGTCGGTGGATCCATTGAGAAAGTTTTTATCTGAATAAACGTGTAACTGCCATGCAATTAATTATACCACACCGTAGATTAAAGGAGAGTATTTGAGCCGTAATACGTATTTTATTTTTCAGCTCAAAGAGTATTGAGGAAGTGAGTTTCTTCTGCATCAAATGATAGCGTTTTATTGATCGGAGCTGAGAAGGTCCTGTTTTTGTCGACCGACAGTAATGCGATTCAACAGACGGTACTTCAACGGAGAGGTATTTGCAGTCGTTGTACAATATTTGCAAACTAGAATTTGCAAACATTGATATAATCACAGGTTCAGAAGATAAAGAAATTTGTTCACGTCAAAAAAGAAAGAAACACTGAAAACATTTGAGAACAGAATTTAATGGATAACGAATTGTTTGCAAGTCTTTTTATTACATATGACAAACAAGGAATTCGGAAACAAACAATTTTAGACAGCATTGAATCCTCGTGGTTGACGAATTGCTGTTTTATTAAGTATATATATATATATATACATTTATTTATATATAAATATATAATAATATATAAATATATAAATATATATATATATATATTTAGTTATATCCTTTTCAATGACGATTCTATTAGATAAAGACTTAACTCCTAAAGCTTAATTCGAGCTAGAAAATGCGATTTTCGTAGGTTCTTCACTATTTACAGTATGATATAAGTCCTCTTTCCATTGTGATCTAAACACATATTTATCCGTTAAACACAGTAACTTACGTGTATAAACCTCGATACACCTAACAGGATCATTTCTTTTTTCATTTTAAGCATTATACAAACGATGTCAGTCTTATACAAAGAAAGTACACAGTGAAAATTATAACTTTCGTTCACTTCTTACAATTATATACTACTTAATCCGATAAATCCGTTGCTATCCTCGCTATGTATATATTTATATATACCGTTCGTTCAGACGTAAAAGGTCGATGAAACAGCTGAGAAGAGTGGATTCGTAGTTTTGTTGTCCAGTTTTCTTTCAGTAACACATTTAATTTCTCGGTAAAATCGGTACACTTTTTACAAGGCAACTTATCATACAATACTTAATAAAATAATAATCCAAACGACAAATCGTTCCTACGGAATTTTCATCGGTGATCGCGAGGAGCTTGCATCGAGAACCCCCCTCGTTTTCTATATTTTCTGTATTTTTCATACGGCACAGGATAATACTGAAGAATTCGTAGCAACGAGAACGATTTCCGTGCGATCGTTGACAACCGTTTTTTTACAAAGAAAGATACGCGAATGCTTCTGAGTGAACGCACGCGGCGTGATTCGTCCGGACAATAAAAAATACTCTTGACAATTCGCGCGACGGAAGAAAGAAATCGACGATTTAGCACCGCTCACTCGCGATACCTCTAACTAATTTGATATGATCCGCCGTCTCGTCGCTGTGCGGTTCCGCTTAACGAACGCTCGAAAATGTTCGAAACGATTTTCGAAATGGAGAACAAAAGGAGAACAGAACGGTGTTCGCTTGGCGAAAAGTATTATCTGGCCGACGAACACGAAGCGATCGATGCACACAATCGGTCTAAATCCCTCCTAACGCGCGTACGAAAGAATTTCAAAACGTTCCTTTATACAGTACCTAGTCGAAATATACAACAAACATAACAGGGGACGCGTTTAAACATGTACAATATAGAATATTCGCAAGGTAACAGCGGCTACTATACAAAAAGACGTCGCGAAACGAAAAAACACTCCCGACTCTGAACCTCGTGTCCGCTCGAGATCGATCGATCGAACGCTGAAACGTCTCTCGTCTCGAAAGATCGTCCGCCTCGCGAAACGAGAAAGCCTCGTTCGAGCCGTCGATCGGATCGATTTCTCGAAGGTAAAAATTAAATGCAGCCGGCCGCGATACGAGTACAACATGTGTCGGTGTGTGTACGTGTACGTATATATATATACTTAATGTCCGCGGGACATGTATATATATTTATAGTTTTATATGTACCACACTATCGATAAACTCATTCATCCGCAAAAAAGTGACGTGTCATCGCAAATCCCTAATGCCTCGACGAGTTTCAACTATTTACAAGGAGAGTCTTTCTATGTTATACTCGAGTCCTTACTCAATTATACACAATACATAGAGACTTAGATTAGCGTAATGGTAGCGTAGGCGAAAACGAGCCCAAACGGTACCCTGGTTCGCAACGTTTCGTCCATTGAACACTTCAATTTCGTCATCGTTCCTTTTTTTTAAAAATTAAATCGAATGTTCTTGACGCTCGTGATCACACACACAGGCACACACGCACGCACACGCATACACACACGCACACACACACACACACTTGCACGAACGCTCGAATGTTTCATCCCTTTCTCTCTCTGTGACAACTAATGCGAAGAATGAGGGTGTTTACGGTGACGGAGAAAGGAGAATGGCGTGGATGGTGACTTACACGACTAAGCTAACTATGTTACACGCGGAATGGACAGAGCTAATGCAGGAATGACGGTCGAAGAATCGTCGAAAGTTCGATAAATGCTCGACAAAGAAGTTCTAAACGCTGGCACGCGGTCGTCGCAGCGACGGAGGTCCCTGGTCGACAATAAATACCCCCGATGCGTCGGGGATCCCTGGACTGAAGCTATCTACACACGTGTACCTAATCGAGAACTAATTAATTTACAAAAATATTACAAACAAACATCCGTGCTACTAGTCGAACGGAATATATCACACTCGAACGGGGCCTCGGTCGCTGCGGCGGGCTTATAAACACCAAGATTCATCTTCACGGCGTCGACGGGCATCGATGCCCGTCTTCAGGGCTTCGATCACGATCCAGAAGTGACGCGAGTACCGATATGAGCGCGTTTTCGACTAAACTCGTGTATCCGGGGCTCGAAGATCGACGAGTACGGCCCCTTTGCGGGGGAAGAAATTCGGTCCCGCGTTCGAAATTCGGAACCGAGCCTCGTTTCGCTGGGACAGGGGGTCTGGGTCGGAGGACGCGAAGGGTGAACAGGGCCATCGACATCTAATTTTTTTTCCTTATTAATTTCCGATACGTATACGTATTAATATATGTATATGTATATGCATACATAATAATTGAATTTATTTATAAGTGTTCCGTGCGATCCGCGCGTTCTCGGCGTCTCGTCTTTCTGGTCTCCAATAATTTCGAGAGAGTGACGCGCGTGTACGTGCCGCTTATCTTCATCTCGTACATAGTGCACGCTGCCTACGATTAGTTCGCCTAAGCTACACGGTGCTGCAACGGAGAAAACGGCGAACGGGTACGCCGGGATCGCGTCCGTGTTTCATACGCGGACGCTTCATTCTTAAAATTAATTCTTCACTGTCTGATATAGCAGAGGCTCGCCCCTGGTCGCGTGACGAGAGATTTTTGATCCTCGAGAAACCTAATTAACACGTACGTTACGTTAAAGATTAAGTGTCAGTCGTTCCCGAGCGTACCCAGAACGGCCATCACCACAGATTCATTATTTTTCATCTTAAATTTAACTTCCTCGCTGCGTTCTCTCTCCGTTCAGCCGTCGAAGAAATTTCTCGCCCACGCGAATTCGATCTCACGCGATTTGGAAACGAATCCTTCGCTCTGAGAGCGGTCCTACGAAATTTTCGAACGATCAGAAGATTGGCACGTGCGAAACGCACACTCGCGCACACGCACACGCGCGCGCTGCCGGATGTAAGAAACGAGAGCCGTTCGAGTCTTTTGCATTGACGTTCCTTTTTTCTTGTTTCTCAAATTCTCGAACGTACGCGGATACGATTCGTTTTCCTTCTCCTTGTTACTCACTAATGCAATGTACACGAAAGAGAGAGAGAGAGAGAGAGAGAGAGAGAGAGATATATATATATGTATATGTATATATTTATGTATATGTATATAGATATAACCGCGGTTCCGAAACGAAACGGAAGGGGAACGGAAAATACATCGTTGTTCGTAAATTGCTTGAGTAAGGATATGGATCGAAAAATCGCGATCGATAGATCGTCTCTCCGATCGCGATATACATCGTTGCACGACAGACCGGATCGCGCTTATGCTTGTCAGTTCTTCTTTTCGTTACCTTTACAGCCGCTTCGAAAACGTGTCACGACTTTGGATATGATGAGTAAGAGGGTCTCTTACGAAGGAGTGGAGGGCTGGATGGTCCTCAGGGGCTTTCGTCGTCTTCTTCTTCGTCCCTTGTTCGTGGCTCTCCGTCGACGAGGAACAACGGTTTCTCGTTCTTCTATCGCGACCGGGTTTCTTCAACGCTCGAACCTATTCGTTGAAGGAGCGATACTACGCCTCGATCTGATCATCTGGAGTCATTATGTCCGGTGCCATCGACAGATCCTCCGCCATGTCTTCGTCCTGGCCCGAATCGTGCCCGTGACTCTCGGGATACTCCCTCTCGTCCACCTGATCCTCTTCGCCCTCTTGCTCCGCGGGCGTGTCCATCAGCTCCCGTTTTATTAATCTCGTCAGCTTACCACCCTCCGGGCTCTGGCCCTCCTGTTTTATGTGCATGGCTGGTTCATCCAACGGCGACCTAACAAATTGGTAGAAAGTTAGACGATTTTTTATTCAGATTTTCTGCAAGCAGATCATTTAGTAATTAGATTTGATGGGACAGAGAATAGTTGGTTTCATAATTACTGACATATTTTCTGGGGTTTTAAGTGGAACGGGACTGAATCTGATCCAACGAGGATTGTGCAAGGGAACGATAGGTCCAGACAAGGTATATACTTATTGAACGTTATATAGTATTGAGTCATAAATGAGCCATTTAGAAACGAAACTGATCAACTTCGTAAAATGAAAAGTAGAGAAAAGTTTGCCTTCTGAACGGCTCAATTATCATCTTTTCAGGAGACAAATTGGAAGTCGCTGATGAGATCTGTTTTATGAGATCCTGTTCTCATCAGGTGTGTAGAAGCGTACCAATTATAAAAGAAACAGTAATGAATCGTTGAAATACTTTCACTCACATTAAATCATTGTGGGCTAACACGTGCTCCTTGTCAGGACTCGTTGTCGTCGACGTGCACATCGAGTTGTTTAGAAAGCTCATGTTGGAGTCCCCGAGCGCCGCCTGGAAATACTCAAATTGCATTAGATGGTTAGTTACGGATGTACGTGTTCGAGTACCTATCGCCGAGAGTACGAAAGACAAGTTAACGTTAATGTGACCAGGAGAAAGAAACTCTGTCAGCGTAGCTTAAACAGTTACCTGGAGATTGGCGTTCAACGCATCACCGTACATGGTCGGACTGTGCGTCAGGGTAGGACTCTTCGACGGGACACCCCTAGGTATCGACAGAAAACACTCGATTAGTTATCTCTCGAAATTCGGCTATCGAATAATTTCCTGAAACGAATCGCGTGTATATAAAGCTTTCTCTTTTTTTTTAGTTTTAGTGTCGATGTAACGGGGTGGAATAAATTTTCGAGAATAAATGGGCGGGGGTTGGCTTGAGGGCTGGGAGGGGGATGAAGGTAGAGATAGAGTGTGTACAATGTGTGCACGTGTGATCGAGTTTCAATATGTAGAGGTATATAGATAAAACAGAGAAATAGAGAGAGAGAAAATGGAAAGAGATAGAGATAGAGAGAAGTATAATATGAAAATATGTAAACACGTATATATATATATATATATATATAAATATGAAAAGAGATAAAAAAGTAGAGGAAAAAAAAGAGTTCGAAAACTCTTACCTAGTTACCAGTATCATCACTCACTCGTCCAAGAATCGGCTCGGTTCAGATTTTGAGCGAGGTTAGACCAAAAAAATTATTTAAAAAATATTCGAAAGCGCTCTCGTTTCCGTGAATTGTTTTAATCGTTCCAAGATTTGCAATTATTATTTTACTGTATTTTGAGTAATTTCTGGAAACGATGTCGTCGCTTATAATTGGCTCTAAGATTACCTGCGCTTACCTCTTCGCCATTTCATCCGAAATCGTTTAAACATTTGGTAGCTATCGCCGAGCGTGTAGTACTTTTTACAGTTTGACAATCGTCCACTGAAAAAAGTATGTTCTCTTGCAAACAATCGACTTCTCGAGGAACATTCTCGATAAATGGATCATAGAAGAAATCGAGTGTGGATTCTCTGCAAGAGATCACTTGCATGCGAGTGAAAAGATGTAAGAGAAAAAAAATTGTTGCTTGGAGCCATTTATGAAGCGACTCGGAGCGCTTGTTATATTAAATAGAGAGAAAAGACAGTGAAAGTCAGAGAAAGATAGAGAGAGAGAGAGAGAGAAAGAGAGACAGGTTGAGTAGAGGAGACAGAGAGTAAAAGAGTGTGTAAAAGTGAAAGAGAAGAATTTCGAAAAAACGTTTAAAAAGGATTATAAAACAGTAGAGAAAAGTTACCGGAAGTCACAAAGTTATTACGTAACCGTGGAGGTACCTTTCGTTAGAAGAGAGCGGGCATACCGATGAATGGAGAATTCCGTATCATCCGAGATTTGCGGTTGTTGTGAACGCTTAATTTACACAATTTACACATGCGCGAGTAGCCCTGACACGCATTATCAGTCACACGGAAAACCATTCACACGGCGATAAAAAAGCGTACTAGAGGCGAACACAAAAAACGATAGAAATCACCGTGAAAACTGGAAGAGGACGAGATCGTTCCTCGACGCTTGAGAAAAAAACACGAAAGCGTCTGCTCTCGATCAACGAGCTTCCTCGTTGATCCGCTCTTTCTCTAACCGCTACAGCTATAGCCTGCTAATCGAAAAAACGGCGAAAAGAAATAAAAAATTGAAACCAAGGAAAAAAACAAAGACGACGGGAACGCTTCGAGTTGTAGCGTTTTTAAAAAAATATCATTAAAATTGCAACTTTTGAGGGACAACTGTTAGCGAAAAAACAGAGAGCGAAACTCAAGGGGCAACGAAAACTGTTCACGCAAACACTTCCACATTCTCCCAAGACACTGCAAACGCCACTACGTAAGCACCATACAATTAGAAGCACAGTGTTTTTTTTTTCAGTGGTAGGATAAGTCTTACGGGTGGTTTTAATTTATTCTTAATATTTTTTGTTTGCATAATTATTTCTTTTAAGGGACGAATATTAAGGATCCTTGATTATCCATGCGAGCAACCACTAAACACATCAGAGATCCTGCAGCACGGACCAATCGTCCTGTGGCTGGGCTTCCTGCAGGATCCTCGAGGATTTTAAGCTCTTTCGGCTGTGCTAGAGCCTCGGGGCTACAACGGGTACTATAGTGACGTATACGGGGATGTTCTATGAGGGCTGTTTTGGACGTCACAAGCAGAGGTGCGCAAGATAATAAGCCGCGGAATTATAGCACATAGTCTGTACATTTTAATTGGACGAAATGTTACGTTTCGGCTATATTTTTATCATCGTTGCGAGGATTTCACGTTTTTAATGAAAATATTATAACTTCGGTGCAGCGAGTGTTCAAGGTTTTTCACGATCGGTAGAAAGAATTTTTTTTCATAAAGAAAAAACTGAGAAAATGTTGCGCACCCCTGATTAGTTGCAAGGATAAGGGACTGTATCGTACTACTTGTCCAGTTCTCAAGGAGGGGAATTCTAAAGGCGTTCGAGGCAGGCATGATGCGGAATTCGTATCCTGGGGATTGGATAGACTGCTTCGAATCAGTGCTGTCCACGGGTGGAGCCCCTTCTATGGCTCTAACCCCACTATATGTTTCAGTAAAAATTCTGTGTGTAGTACAAGAGGTTCTACTAGGCATATAATCTCAAAATTACCATTAACAACTTATACGCTTATACCGTTACGCTCATAAGAATTCCGTCAAGATTTTATTTGAAGTGTTTTGAAATCTATTAGCTTCAGCCCGAGTGTGCCCCTAAAATTTTTTCCGAGCTTCTTCAATTTTCGTATAATACGTCAGGGACTCTTTTTAAGAATCTCGAAATGCTCACTATATTTCAGTACCAGTCTAAGATAATACAAAGAATAATCAGAGAATCATAAGCTCTCCTCAAAATTATAGAACTTTTCTTATTCCTCATCCAGTGAATAGTTCACAAGTTGCACTATTTAAAGGAAACTAATTTTTGTAGAGGGTGCAGTGGGGGGGGGAGCCGGGATGCTACACGTGGACAGCACTGGCTTAGAGCCACCCCCTGCTGCCTTCGAGGTCGTTTCCCAAAAGCTACTCAAACTTCTACGCAGTGTCTAATGGTATCAAGTAGAATCGGACAGTATTTGTCAGATTAACTCACGAACACCGTAAAACTTCGAAGTTAAATCAAATGAAAATTTTGAAGCTTCCATTAATTTTGAACTAATTGAATCAAGAGAGAATTAGTTAGAGCTTATGATGACTCTACGGGTGAAAACGGCGAACGCCAAAGGCAGCAGGTTGGAGAGGGCGTTTAGTGGTTCGTTTCTCGGCGACGACCGAGCGGTCGCCCCGGTTTATGATACGAGATACCGCGCGGAACAAGGTCAGAACGTCGCGCCAGCCAGCCAGCAGAATTCTAAAAAGTGGTAGTGCTTACTGTGCGGAGAGGTGGGGTGGAGTGGGTGATGGGGTTGGGTCATATTTCCTGGGGCGGCCGCGGGACAGATGCCGCCGCTTTACGAACTCGGCGTCGTCCACCATCCAGAATGACCCGAAGTCGTCCTCATAGCGCACAAAACACTTGTGCAATGATAGATTGGTGCGGATCGCGTTCTGTATACACAGACAAGACCACCAAGAAATAGAGAAAAAGAGAGTAAAAAAGATAAAGGTTGTTTCTTTCTGCTCGTCGTGACGCTGAATCACGTTCGCTTTCGTTCAACGTATCTCTGGTCCCCTATGATCTGGGTGGAGCGTGACGATCGTCGATGAACATCGGCGATCGCGACGCTCGATCGATTTACTGTTTTCTTTTTCTTTTCTTTTCTTTTCGTTTGTTTGCTCGTCTTTCATGCACGCGAAGAGAACTCCCGAGACACGCGCTTCACAGGTCTCTGGTAGATCCCCATCTGCTACCGCAGGCCGGAGGATGTCGAATCGAACGATCCCCTTCGCTCGAGACAACGATCCCAGACACGTTCCAGAGAGAATAATGACAACAGACAGCACAGACTCGCAAAGAAGGGGTAAAAAAGAGAACAAATAAAGTATATACGTAGTAATGAAGGCGGCTTTCCTTTCTCACTACCTTGACACGTGTAAGCGCAATTTCTGCGGTTCTCACTCTGCATTTTTCCGCATCCGGCCTCCGGGTATATTCGAGACTAGACTCGGGCCAGAGGCAGACTATTTGCGCCCTGCCGATTCTCGATCGAGGTTAGTCGCTGCAAAGCCCACATGCTTGTTATAAAAGCACACACCACGATTTCTTTTCTACGGTCTCTCCGTTCTTTCTCGATTGAATACTTCGCACACGATCATTCGCTTTCCTGTCCGATTCACTCCTGTTACTTTTTTACACGCACTCACGCGGACTCACGCACCAGACTGACGGCTACCATCGCACACGAGACGGGCAAGAAGAAGTTCACACGCACGCGGGACCAAACATTTTACAAAGCTTCCTTCCAGAGCATAATTCGATGGCCGAGTTAATTATTCTGAAAACTTCGCGGATTTTAAAGTTGAATTTCTGAGAGTTGTTCTTGTTCGTCAGGTTCCATGGTGGGTCGCCAACCCATGCCTCATTTAATAAGTACGAGTACTCATTAAATTTTGAACAAAATTAATATCACGATTTTAGTATGACGTAAGAATTATTTCATGAAATAATTAATAAAACTTTCTTGCTTAATGTATGTATGTACATAAGTCTAGTATACCGCGTCTGACCAAGTACGGAATTTTTCACTGCGGCAAGGAACGTGTTAAAGCTACGGAATGTTGATAATATTTTTCTTTTTCAAACATATTTCAAGATCCCGAACTGTATTGTGACTAGGTCTCAGGACACCCTGATGAGTATTAGAAGTGACTGTGTCCATTAAATAGCCACGGTCCAACTAATATTTCTATAATTCGTCTAATTTAAAAATTGTGATTGATGATTATTAATTCAGATTAATTGTAAGATTGATTGCCATCGATTGTGACTCAGGAAGTTTGACGATTAGCAGACAGACGTACACAGACGAACGACGCAAGCGATTTACAGAGTACAGATTAATTATGGCGTACAGGTGTATGAAGAGAAAAAAATGGATTATATATATATACAGATACACACACGCACACAGATATGTACGTACGAATACGCACGCATCGAACGTACACGAAAAAAGGGCACTACTAGTAACATACAAGAATATATAAAAAAAATGAGATTGCAGGGTACGATATAGGATAGACACATATCGTATACAGACAAAGTAATGAAGGGCGTGCGTGTATGTGCGTATACATACATACGAAGGCTTGCACACGCACGTGATAAATGCGCGCACACACGTTTAAAAACCTTATGAATATAAATATATATAAATATAAATAGCTATGAAAAATACGTGGAATATAGAAGAAGCTATATATACATGAATATATAAATAGTACGTATAAAAATAGAAATATTTAAACACTATTAAGTATATATATAAATATCAATATAATATACATGTATGAAAAATGTAAAAATATGTATGTCAATATAAATATAGATAAGATTGTAAAAAACTGGCGGTAAATATGAAAAGGGCTTTAAAAGGGGGGGAGTTAGCGGTACGAGTATGTAACAAGAGTAAAAGCGAATAGGTGAGTATGTATAATATATATATACACATCTAAAAATATGTATAAAAAGACATAGATAGAAAGAGAGAAATATATTTATATAAAAAAAGGGAGGTCGTTGACGACAGAGGAAGGCAAGGAGAAGGATTTCGACCGAAGCCGGTCAATTTTTTGGATAAGTTTGGTCTGTCCAGATTGGTCTTGGGGTGCGGGGCTTCCAGGGGATTCGTACATATGATATAAAGAGAAAAATAGAAAGAGAGATAGGCAAAGAGAAATATATATGTATATATAAGATCGTAAATATATATATATATATAGAGTGAAAAAGACGCGGCTGTAAAATTCGATTTTGTCGGAGAAATTTTGTTTGATTGTTGTGGGACGTGGGGCAACGTACCCGGTCGTGCTGCAAGCGCGTTGAGGACGTCTCTTGTAAAACTCCACTTCGTCCACCGTCCATACGGCGCCTTTCACGTTTTCGACTCGCATGAAACATTTGTGGAGAGACAGGTTGTGTCGCACTGCGTTCTATACAAAATAATACACAGACTAAATAAGCAACGCAAAAAACGAACGGAAGCCAACTCAGAATTTTCGCGAGAGTTTTCGCCGGCTCTGTGCCACACGCAGGCGGTGCGCCGTCGTCCATCGACCCGGCGATCAATTGTGAACGATGAGAAACCGAATGACTTTTTTTTTAACGCTGATGACACGAGGAATGGATGAATCGTCTGTCTCGAAGAGCCGTCAAAAGGTTCGGGTGATTATCAGGTCAATTATTTCCCTCTTTACTTTTTTGCTGCGTGTGTTTTGTGAAGGACTCTTGGTTGAGGGCTGTCACCTTGGTAGGCTAGATTTTTAATCTTTTTAAAATAAATTTTAGTATTGTCGTCTGTTTCATCGTGGTAGGAGTTTACAATGAGGCTATCCTGAGGTTGTATTATTTTTTCTTTTGATTATAAACTTTTTCTAGGCTGATACACCATTCAAGGTGGCAGCCCCGTCTCTGATCAGTCTTTAAGAACGACCCAACGAAGTTGAAAAGATGGAAGAAACGAATTAGTAGTTTGTGTGTGAGAGCAGCGATAGGATTACCCGGCAGTGGTCGCGCAAATGACAAGGCCGTAAAGGACATAAACGAACCAAAACGATTAATCGAAAAGAGTTACACGGTAGTATATGTGGCATTCCTTTGATATCGTTAATGCACAGCTAGTCATCTAAATCTATGGGGCAACGACAACAATCATACATGCCGCAGGGCCGTACAAAATTCCAAAAATAAAAGAAGAAGAAACAAAAACGAAATGGAAAAGAAAATCAAGAGATTCGTGTGTGTGTGCGTCGAGATCCTCCGTGGGGAAGATGATGGCAAGTCCTCGGGACTCTGGATACGTCTTCTTCTGGACACCTGGGCTGCTTGAACCTGTTTTGCTGTATTTTCTTTTTTTTTTTGAAAATTTGTCAGATATACACATAACCATGCGAGGCGAAGCGTCATGGCAAACGTCGATTACTTTCACGCTCACTCGCACACACGCAGAACACACGCGCGCGCGCGCACTCTTGCCGACAAGCGGATCGTTGGATCGCATTACGACTCGATCATAATCGATTTTTTTCATCGGAAAATCAGTCAATCGAACCACTGATCTAACACAAAATTATTTTTACGCGCTCGAAGTTAGTTAAGACAGAGTGCGAGCTTCTTTTTAGAGATCACGAGCGAATCGTAACGCTCGGTATATTCCACATGTTACCAAGTTCTCCGCGCTATAATCGGGAGAGCAACAGAATTATCGTTACCAGCTCGTCTGCTCGGCGCATCACTTAGCCTGTTAATTCAAATTAATACGTAAGATTATCTGAGATTCTTGAAAGCTCATCCTTTCTAGTTAAACGCAGTCAGCTTAATCTGCTCGTAAATGCAAATTGCACGACCAGTCGTTTCGTCTTTGTGACTTGCAATCAAACGTTTCATAACTCACGCTCAGAGTTCGTCCAGACGGAGAAGAATTTACTCTAGACTTCCTAAACGATTGTTAACGCGATCAGTTGTTGGTCCAAGTACTTTCAAAACACCGAACACAATCACTTATACGATTCTAGCTAATGAAAGAAAATTCTAGACAGAAAATCTTCGATTGCAGAGTTTACAAAACGAACTTCATCGAGGACTGCCGTATTATCTTTTTCATTGTCATTGTGCCCTGCGAATATTTTGTACTAATGCGATGAAAAATTATACCTTCCACGTTGCTGCGTTGCGCCGGAAGTAGCAGAATGTGTTCTGGAACCAATTGTAGATCTCGTTCAGCGTCAACTGCTTCTCCGGGGACTCGATGATCGACTACGAAGCAAAAACGACTCGATTAAGAGCGATTCGATCGATAGGACGACAGGAGAATTATCCTCACCGGTTTCGAGCGTTCCTTCGAAAATTAAATCGACTAGAAAGGGAGCGTTCTTATCGAGACAATCGTTTCACGGGACTGAATTATTCGAGGGTCGAAGGGAACGTCTGCGTATCGAACTGTTCACTCACCTGTCGGATTAAAGATGCATACGTGAACGGTGGCCTGACGTCGGCGTTCTTGTAAAATTCCCTATTTCGTTGAATCTCTGAAATACACCAACAAAGCTCGTTTGGTACGTTTGCCAGGTGCTCGTGCTCATAGGGGTGGTAGCACTCTTACTGTCCCGGGGTAAGTTTATCGATACCTCTGTGCGAGAACTGACCGGCGGGTTCACGACAAACAAGCAGAGGTTCAAAGTTTAAACGAAACAGATGCAAACGATATTGTGGAAGAAAATATGCAAATACCCGCTGCATTCGAGAATTCATAAAAACAGAATTTAACTAAACCGAATAATAATGATAAATATTCCTCAGAATTTATAAGAATTAAAAAAAAATTATAATTTTATATTCGATCGCATGCTATGAAACAAATACTAGGCCCTGCAGAAAGTACCATTTTTCTCGATACATAATTTCGTAAATGTTCTACAGTATAATAAACTTTTTTGCAGGACCTAATAAAAGCGTATTCTTAGAACTAGATCGGAGATTAAGCAAAAAAAGCGATTGTTTAGGGGAAACGAGTGCTTCGTTCGAGTAGGGGCAGCCTCGATTACGACGCTCGCAGGAGTATCGGAGAGAACGCTGCTCTACGAGGAGATTCGGGTGGTGAGGGGTTGGTGTTTCTCAGCATGCAAGGGTGCACCCTTTAAGAAAATCCTTAAAGCCACCAAAGGAGCGTGGAAAGAAGGTTGACAGTACCTTGTTGGACGTCAAGGCCAGCACGCTCCAGCATGTAGGGCAGCCCTACACGGTGGGGAGGGCGGGCAGCACAAGAAATAAGGAAACAACAGAAGCATCGGTAAGAAAGAGGTTCGAACTAACGTAGAGCTTAGAATTTCATAATCTCTATCGTTCTGTTTCTTTTTCTTATGTTCTTTCTGTTCTTGCACACCTTTCCATTCTCTCTACACCTATTTTCATCTAGATGTCCTACGTCGCCAACAAGGTGTCGAACACTGTAGCTCACGTGATATTGTTGCTACCGTGACAATAAATCTGTGCGTGTGGCAGAGTTGTACGATAAGGAAAAAGGCACGAAATCAAGAGAGGACCGTAAAGAGCATTTGCTACAGGATTTTCTTGTTGGTCGGGGCGCAGTTTGACGTGGACGAGCCGAGAGATGCCGTTCGTTCAGGCAGTTTAATTTTATTGTTTGTCAGAGTGAAACTGTGATCAAATGAAAAGAATTAGTGTAGCTGGGTAATTAGAACGGCATGTGACGGATCGCAGCGTCCCCCCGACTGAATTTTTGATTTTATCGTTACCTTCGTTAATATCTATTCCAGATCTATCGACGGCTACTCTGCGCCTTACAGTGCCCTCGTCATACAGTCCTACGAATAGTATTCAATTTCTGAATTCACATATGTCTTTCGTTTCACCTTCCACGAGACGATTATTAATCCAGTTTTCCGTATACAGCGATACTCGTACGTTGGAAAATGGTTTCTTAAAACAATTACACAATGAACGAATCAATAGCATGAAATATTAGAACCTTAAACTCGCTGGTTTAAGTAGCAAATTTATACTCGAACGCGAGTTGAAACCATTTTCCTTGGTGCAGGTAAAACGGAAGAACCTTCGCTTGAACAGTGTCAAAAAAACGATCCTCTAACCGCGACAAAATATTCCTAATTAATCCTCGAAGAACTATAGTTACAGACACGTACAGAAAATTCAAAAGAAAAAGGAAAACGAATTCCTTACCTCCTGCCAATGAAAGTGCAGACTTGTCGCTGATGCGCCGTCTGATGGGACCCCCCATGCTGGGTATGGTGGGCATCGTGGACATGCTACCAGGCATGTTTGGTAACGGAGGCATTCCGGACATGTTCGACATGTTCGGAATGGGTGGCATGGGTGCTCCCGCCGAAGGTGGCAACTGTCCACCCGCTGGTGACCTGACAGCCGAGACCAACGCGGACATCGAGACTGTAGACACCTGGGAGACGCCGAAAGATGGGGGTGGCTGGCTCATCAAGGCCGTGGACAGATTTAACTTTGGTATACTCGAGCCCGTCTGCAAAAACGCCAGTATTCCCGCTTATGCACCGAATACACTTTACATTTACCTATTGGCGAAATTAAGTTGGGGTCGATGGGCTCGGGTGAACCTGGGGATCTCTCTAACCTCTGTAATAGAAGTCCGGAGTTTGTGTCCTGATTTAGATTTGCAGAGAAGCATGTGAGATAAAAGGAGGTCGAAGAGTATTTTTCAGTATGTGTATTCAGGTTAGGTCTCTTACAGTAATCTGCTGTACTATCAATATTGGGAGGTGCCTTGTATTTCGTGACCAATTCTAAACAAGTACGTACTTAACCCTTTGGCTATTATATGACGCTATAGCGGTTTCCCTCTATTGTAAGTGACCGTCTACGATGATGCACCATTATGGTGCCTGTTTCGTGGGTAGCACTGAGAAATTATGAGCAGTTCCTATTTTGAATTTATTATTCTCAGTAGAATGCTCTACATTACTATTTTACATTATGCTTTACGGTAGAGCTCTACGTCCAGGTCAGCCATAGCAAAAAGATTATCAGGCTTCTCCCTATTTTCTCCACATTTTTCAGGCTTCCAAACGCAAGCTCCGCGTGTGTACTTTCATTGCAACTCAATTTAGATCCGTGCAGAGGCATGCGAATTCGTCTGAAGTCTAGAAAATCACATGTTCCTCGGTTTTAAAGGCAACGTTACGAGGTACTGTGGATTTCGCGAACAACTCGGAACGAGAACAGCGTTAACAAGCTTTTCGCTAATGAGTGTAATATGTGACGATTAAATATTCATATTCGCGTTGAATGTTTCAGCAAAACATTTTCGATATCAGAGACGCTTGACGGGCGTGGGCTGCTCCCTTTTCGCGTTAAAATAATTAAGTCGACCGCGAGAATAGAGGGGCTAATGGGATATTGGTATTCTCCGACTGCCGGACTTGTTAGAGGTTTTAATTAAGGCGATATAAAATCAACGAGGACTCGATGAATTATTAATGCAAACTTTATGTATAAATTAGCGAGTCTACTTCGGCCGGCGCGTTAAAACTGAAAACTGGCGTTGTTGTTAGCCACGGGAAACTCGTAAAATTTCCCACCAGCATCGTCGTCGTCGCCGACGTGAAAATCCAGCTTTACGACTCTCCTCGAGCCTCGTACCAGAAGAGTTTACACCGCGACACGACCGTTTGGATCGTTTTTCCGGATCCTGGCGTCCATTCGACCACGGGCCACAAAGTATCATCGCATCACGGCGACATATTGTCTTGCGACACGTAACTTCCGGTTCGAGGGACTCACGATGGCTTCGACACATGAGGGATATATTTCTCGCTTCAGAGAATAGGGGAATTTTATTTAAAAAAATAGCTGGGTTACGATAATTGGTCGAATCATATAACTGTAGTATAAATGTGAAGTTAGGTAGCTGAAGTGATTTATATTAATATTTTCAAGAAGCTTCTATTAGACTACTGTTCAACTTTTCTACAGGGCTTTTTGCTTACATCGAAAATTTACTAGAATAGCTGTCGATGTAGAATTTCAAGCACTCTTATCATTTCTTTTGCTAAAAGGAAATAATATGTTAGAGCAAGTTATGTTTACATTGAAAGCAGCATATTTCACAGTGAATCAGTATGTATCTAAATAAGATAATGTCTGCCCACTCGATATTAGAATAAATCATTTTGATAGCACTGTCTTCGCTATGAATCGTTTAGATACATACTGATTTACTATGAAACACGCTGCCTTCAATGTAAACATAACTTGCTCTAACATACACATTATTAACTTCTTGCAAAAGAAATGATAACAGTGCTTAAAATTCTAGGTCTGACAGCTATTCTAGTAAATTTTCGATGTAAGCAAAAAGTGTCTATATTTCGGAAAGAAAGAGTTTTCGGACGTATATTTATGTGACTTTTTTTTTCATCCTTAGGAACAGTAGAATACGGTACCAGTTTGGCTAAGTTTGGCCAGCTATTTCCGTGTCACCATGTATAATGCAGTTTGTTGATTCTCCTTCGTGTATATACCGCAGTGAGAACGTATCTTCAATTTATACTGATTATTAACGGTTAAATTCAATTTAAGCTATCTTTTACGAGCACAAATGCACTCAACAAAATAAGAATTGTTCAGTAGAAAAATGATCTAGACCTTGAGAAAATCAGTTGTCTATGAGCACTTAAAAATCTTCGATATCATCACTGTTATAGCATTTGTCATCCTTGCAATTACATAGGGTGTGATAGTACCAGTGATGGAATAAAATAGAAAGACAGTACTGCATGGTTATCACACCATCCTTACGATATTGAACTATTAGAAGGATGACTCACCGATGACTCCGACGACTTGGGTGGTTCAGGCGACGCCATTTGCTTGGCCACGTGCAGATGGTGCATCATGGCGGTCAGCCGGTCTCGTTCCTTCTGCAACTGGATCTCCAGTTGGGAGACCACCTGCATCTGCACTCTAGCCTGCGCCGTCGATCTATCGTCCAGCGTGTGTTCCGTGTTTAAGTGCCTGCAACATCGTTCTCCTCCAATCAGCATCCCTTCACAATTTCATTCCACCCCCTCGGGATCCCTCCTCCCAGGAAGACGCTAATAAAATTACGTTTGAAACGATCCTGTTCGACGCGCAGGCCGAAATCAAAGCTGCACGTCGCCACAGAGCTTTTTTCTCCGGCGAAACTCACCCCCGTGGGGTGACACACCGGGAAGAACGAAGTTTGGGGGGTGCCAACAAGATTCAGTATTTAAGAATTTCCGTAATCCTTCTTCGTCGGGGCCGCTGTATCGCGTAAGGGTGAACAGAGGGTGAAGAAAGGGGAGGTTTCTGGTTAAGACCAAGAATGCGGGAGGTCCGACGGGGGGTTGAAGGCACCGGGGAAGGGGATTAGGACCGAAAGGCATAACGATGCGGTCGAATGTCGTGAATATTAATGAGACAAAGGTAATTAGCGTTTTCCTTTTTTCTCTCTTCTTTTTTTTAAGTAACACGGCTTGTTTGAGGGAGTTTGCGTGATTACTAGGGATTGGGGTGAGGGACGAGGGGTTGGAGGTTTGAAACCGATGGTGAAGGTGCCGGATGTCAATGAGATACGCTGACTCCAGTGATTTTTCTACGCTTCTTTTACACCCCCTTCTCCAACCCCTGCGACGGCTTCTAACTCATTCCAGTCGAGTGAAATTGCCGACTTTATTCTTCCCGGTCCTCCTCTGTCCCTTGTTTCGAAGATCCTGAGGATTTACCTACTTTCTGATGGTACAGAGATCTCGAACCAACCTCGAAATTATCATCGAGCGCATCAGGGTGGCAGGTTCGATGTCTGCTCGGATTTTTAGGAACAATTGTGAACAATCATTCAAATTGATTTTCTAAACTTAGTGTAGACAGTCTGGATATTTGGTTCAAGAGTTTCGAAGTGTTCAAATACTTTCATGGACATTGTGCGTTTACCAATTCCAACCTCGATTGAACGATGCAAATAAATAAAAGGAGAAGGACTTACTTAAGGAATGATTGGTAGTCTTCACAAATAACTTCACAGCCCGGCCACTTGCAGACCCCATGGCCGTACAGGGGATGGGCCTTGTCGTTCGAGGGCACATCCAGTGGCTTCTCGTCCAGTGGAGTAGTTCCGTTCATCTCGGACCGTCGACTCGACACTGTCGAATTCAGAAGTCCTGCGATAGTTCGAAAACGAACGTCGTATTCGCGACAATAAAATAAAAAAAGAAGAAGAAAGCAAGCGAAGACATCTAATATAGAAACGATAGAGACGGAAAACACGATATGGAAGGGAGAATCTTTGTTTACCATTGAGTCCAGCTCCGGATTTTGGAACATTGGAATTCTGATGGGACTCGGGTCCATCCGATGGCTCTGTCTTCCATATAGGCAGACCCTCACCCGGTTGCAAACCTGTTTAAAAATTTGATTCAACCGAATTAGTATAATATATTAAAATATGACTGCTTAGGAGAGTGCTCCATTTACACGATTCCTCTTTTCTGAAGTTTTTGGTAAACAAAAATGGACGGTTTTCAACTATAGTGTGTACTTTAATCAAATATAAAAAATATTAAGGAATAAAAATGTATATTAGCATAAACTTTCGCGGTCTAGTAGTCATTAAATCAAATTTCAGGCTGGTGCCCATCGGGGCAGTCGACGTGTCAGGGTAGATGGATGCTGAAGAAGCCAACAATCGTAAAAAAGTGGCGAACCAACAGAGGAGATATAAACGCGGAGAACAGTGACGGCGGAAGAGCGTGATAGAAAGGTAGAAAACGTTTCTCTCTGTGTAAGGGATACGATGGGCAAGTTTGTTTCACGCGTGAATTTTTGTATTCGAAGTGCTCGAGCCCCTTTTCAGTCCCTGCCCTATTATTTCGCCCTTTCTACGCTTTCCCGTGTGCACGCGCGCGTCGGAAAGAAAAACATCCGAGGCAACCGAAACACTTCTACGCGGAAACTTTCGCCCGCGGTGAAGTGGAGAACGGAATGGGGGATGGGGTGGATTACCCGGGGTACAGAGACAGAGA
The DNA here is from genome assembly GCA_916610135.2 of Macropis europaea. Lineage (NCBI taxonomy): Eukaryota > Metazoa > Arthropoda > Insecta > Hymenoptera > Melittidae > Macropis > Macropis europaea. The sequence goes on from OU744344.1 coordinate 30,969,567, forward strand.
GAAAATAGGGGTTGTTGTTTAAATCAGAGGGCTGGCAGCGTTGGCTCGCCTCTCTGGAATTAAGCATGCGTTTACTACTTTAAATTGCTACACGGTTTTTTGTTTCTTTGGCCTTGTTGAGGTTCAAGAAGAGAAAAATGTGAGATTGAAACTCAACACCTCCGTTCTCTCATGGGCCACGTTTGCTTTGAAATGATAAAACTGATTCTAAATACGTGACTGTTATATGTCAATCTGCACACAGTACAATACGGTAGAACGTCGATTATTTGAACGTGAGTCATTCGAAAATTGGTCATCTCATGTCTCTACAGGCTAAAATTCTCATTAGTCACACTGTGCATTTGATATAATCGAAGTCCTATTGTATCTATATATCTAAATCATGTTTTGTGGATCTAAGAGTAATTCCATGAAATTCAATAAAGTCATTGGTACCTGAAGAAGGATTGTGACTCTGCAGACCCAGACCCTGCTGCAGAAGGTACTGGCTCTGCGTGATCTGGAGCTGCTGTATCAACCGTTGCTGTTGAAGCGCCAGTTGCTGAAGAGGTGCAGAAGCCTTCTTCTTATCTGCCGTTTGCAGCAGATGAGTCTGTTGGATCACATTCAGCTGCAACTGTTCCTGCAGTTGCTGTATCGCCTGTTCCAGTTTCTTCCTGCCTAATTCCGCGAACTGATGCTGATGCTGAAATTGAATCATTTCAAGTCTCTCCTAAAATCGAATTATCTGAAGTTCCATATAAACAAGAAACGTATAAAATTCTCATAAAAATTCAGGAGAGATCATTTAAGGGAGATTCGATCAGACAGAAGACAAACACCTCATGGAGCAAACTGTAAGCTTAAAGAAAGAAACTGGAGAAGAGTTACATTTTGGTGAATAAATCAGGAGCACAGATAATTCGCAGAAGACAGAGGACAGTGATGGGTACCCCGAAGATAAACAACGAGACACAACATCTGATGGCGATGCTTAATTGCTTGGCTCATCCTCGGGGAACTACCCTCCATGCAATCGTCTCCTCTAAGCCTCGAGGATATTTTAAAGCAAACTTCGAGATAGATGTTCTTTATCGCGTTACGCTCTAAACAGGAAGCTGATCAATAAAACCTGTATTACACATTAATTTATATAATTCTTCTAAAACACATGTCATGATAAATCTAAAGAAACTTTCAGTTTACACTGACTTCATGGGAAAGGCATCAGGAATCTTCCAGGAAACTTCGAGGAAACTTGAGTTTTGTCTACACGTTGATGGAGGAACATTAGATTCTCGGTAATTGAGATAGCGTTTCGCGCAAGTTGGCAATAGTCTCCTTGAGTGGACTGTCTAAATTTGTAGAGTAAAGGATACGGTCAGGCCACGCCGCTGAATAAATATTTGACGTGTTCATCGAAGCTATTGAGCCTGTGTGCGAAGTGACAACACGTATTTGCCTTAAGGTATCCTTTGTTCTGTTTAGAAAAAGAATGAATTCGACTTGCCAGAGAATTTGTACGAATAGAAATGAAGGCTTAAAAATTCTCAGCGACTGTTAGAATTATTTTGCATGGTGCAGACTGTCATGGCGGATACGTAGAAGCTACAGTCTGTTTACCCGATGCGACACAGCTCGCAGAGCATTGAAATTCCCAGAATGCGTTCCACTGGCTTCCAGGATCCACGTCGCGTGGACCAGGAATTTCACAATTCCACGCTGGAAAATTCCAAGTGCCATGGAAATATTCTCTCAGAAAGTTTCTTTTGGTTACGACGGAGGAGACGCTGGAATGTTTGCGCACTTCCGGCAAAAGATGAGAAAGGAAAGTGGAGGAGCAGCCGGCTCCGTCCGACGGTTTTTATAATTAAAATTATCAATGGTCAAGGGTGGGTGATAAAAGGCTGTCTGTTTACCCCGACGTGGAATGTTTAACTATGCCAAGATGCAATGGTTGCTCCATAAGGAGGACAAACTTTGCTAATGTACTTTCGAGGGCCGCACAATAAACTTCCGAAAGAATGAGCAACGAAACCCGAGATTCCCGAGAACTTTCAACAATGAACGACGGAAGAATAGGAATACTTACGTCCTTCAGGGACGAGAAGTAGCCGAATCGTTCCTGGTTCGACGCGTGCTCCGACGACGAGTCCTGAAACAATGAAAACAAAGTCGATAACGTTCAGAAACTGTATTATCACTGATCTAATGATGTTTCTGGGGTCTACGCGTAAAATAGACTATATAGACTAACATCTACGAATGAGGTAGACATTTCCTCAAAACTTGAAAATTACAAACTGTATGAGGACATCAGCATCTGATTGCTGGCAGTGTGAGGTTAATCTATGCATAGGGTGTTTCATGAATATCAATGCTTCAGGGGCTGAATGAACACACTAAAGTAAACATAAAATGTTACATGGGTATAGCTAATATATTCTCTATGGTCGAAGTGAACTTACACTATGGTGGTCTCTTAAATGAAATCCTTAGCTTAAAAAATTAATACAAAACAATTAAAGAAGCTAGTAACCCTTTGGAATATTTTCATATATGCATGAAACATCCCGTGCAATTTAAAATAATGGACAATTATACAAATTAAACTTCATGGAAGGAAACCATTGAACGAATTCTAAGACTTCTTACAATTGCATAAATGTTTGCAATCTTAATAAATAAATGAGAAGCTGGTAACTATTAACCAAATACCTGGTGGTGTTGCTGCTGTTGTTGCTGCAGATACAACGTGTGCTGCTGCATGAAGGACTGCAGCTGGGTGGGGCTGAGTATGTGTTGCTGAAGTAATTGTTGCATCTGGTGGATGCCACTGGCCGGGCTGAGCATCATCTGAGAAGGATTCTGAGAGGTCGGCGGCCCTGGGGGTCCTCCGGGTGGAGGACCTTGCGAAAGATTCGGTGGTGAACCCCTCTGAGGGGCCTGTGGACTTTGATGTGGACTCGGCTGGGTACCAGGTGCCCCCGAACTGGGCTGTTGCGACTGCTGCGTGATGATAGGCTGCTTTTGCTGGGTCATGGGTGCTGTTGTCACTGTGTGCCCAGCGGGACTGAGCTTTCCATTGCTTTGGTACTCGATCGTGAGGTCTTGTTGCTGCTGCTGTTGCTCCGTGATCTCGTTGCTTCTGTTGCTGTCCCGGCTACGGACCGGTAGTCGATCCCGATCTCGTGTCTCGCGATCCCTCGACGGGGTTACGCTGTCGCGAGCTTGCTGTTGCTGCTGCTTCAGGGCTGCAAACAGCGAAGTAGCCTGCAATACGAAAATGGGGATCGAGAGCTCGATCAAAGTCGGTCGCGAGCTGCCTCGGGTCTATTTTTTCGCTCTAACTAATTTATTGCTACGTGATCTTGACGAACTGATACTGGTCTTGCTTCGTTTGTAGTGTTAAACATAATTACTACGCAACGTTGAACGGCATAGAATAAATTAAAAAATATTTCAGTGATCTTTGCCTAGACCTCGCAATAACTCTTAGCATACTCAAAAATATGGAATATTCAACACTCCGCACTATATGCCCGGTTTAATTCTTTAAATTGATTACCTATAATTGCTAATATACATAGTGATCGTGTAGAATTCTTTTCTCTGATATTAGCTCTTACTTAATTTGCAACAGTCGTCTGCAAATACTTTATTATATTTTATATATTCTTCCTACCGCATAATTGTATAATTGTTTTAGTCTACTAAAAGAACTGAGAATACTCCAAGAACCCTGGCGGCCGAAAAATTTTAACGACAAAGGGTTGGCGCTAAAGTCGATTCGACGAGCTCCTCCTCCGGTTAACGAGAAGATAACGGAAGTTTCTGTTTTGGCGACACCGGCGCTTGTAGAAAGTCAAAACGCGAGATAACAAGAGGGACCGCGAAGAAGCGGCGAGGGAAGAACGTCGAGAACGAAAAGAGGGAAGAAGAAGCCCCGAGGCGGAATATTCATGATATAAATGCCGTGTAATGTACTCGCGTTAAACTTCCAGCGTGTTTTGAGCAATATTGATCTTATCTAATGGTATTCGAGAGAGAGAGAGAGAGACAAAGACGTCTCCGTCATCATTGGGTGGCTTGAGAACACCAGGAAAACTCGCCTGTTGTTTGAATCACGTCGACGAGTCTCCTTCTTCGTTCGTTGTTTACGCAGCGGGATTTGTTTTATTAAGTTCTATCATCAAGTGGATTGAGGAGCGTAAAGGCAGAACCGGTTCTTCCGCTCCGCAAACGCCATCTCCAAAAATCCTGATTAGAACTTCGCGGTATTCTCGAAAACAATGAATATATTTTTGTTAACATTTGAAGCCTCAAATCTTCCTTATGTATAAGATAACTGGGAGATTTGATTGTTAAAGGATCACTTCGATTTAATTAATATGGTTTAAGAAGTTGAGGAAGAACATGTATGTACTACCAGGGTATACATAATCTGTTAGATTTGATACTCTACGTGCACATGGTGCTTTCAGAAGTTAGACTAATCAATTTAACTTTCTCCATGTTTTACAATTTTAATTTTAAGAAGCTGAAGAAGAATTTGTACTTATTTAGATGAATATTTTCAGATACCAGGATACATATGATGCCCTTGATTGCATATGATTTCTTGAACTTTGAAATTATATAATGAATACTTTTAAAATTATTTAGTTGATCAATTTGGCTTCCATTAGGCTCACACGTAATTTTTCATCTTATGCAATTTTCTTCTCGAAGAGCACCATTATGAAAACGTATCGATAGTAGAATAATTTCCTGTCCCCTAACGACGAAAGGCACCTCGTTCCGCGTAACTGTGTTTGCAGAAACGTCTCGCGGGACTTTGGCCTGTTTGTAAATCGTCCGTCGAGACCAGTTTTCGATTCTCCGAATCGTCGTCTTCCTCATCCCACGACTTGCATACTTGTTTTCACGTTTCCGCGCTTGAGGAGTCGAAAAATCTCTTCAGGATCGAAGGTCGCGGCTTCACTCGCGCCGTAAAAGCCGCGCGAGACTCTCTTCGGGGATAGATTTAAAACGACCCCGTCTCCGTCGCAGAGGACGATTGTTTCCCTTCGAACTTAAAAACCATGCGTCTCTCCGCGAATCCGACGGCTCCAGGCCCTATGCTAATCTTATTTGTGTACGATTACGTATGTTTATAACATGCAAAGAAAATCCACGGAGCAGCAGGCAGCAGCGGCGTTATCAGTGTTTAGTCAGGAGAGTTTCGTCTGGAACTTCGTAGCGGAACGAAAGGAAAAAGAAGCGCACTGTAGAAAAAACAAAGAAGCTACCCCTGGTGTTTTCAGGCCGGCGACATTCAGATGAGACCGCGTCCGCGCGACTCTCCGCGACCTGGCGACCGTTTCACCAGCGGATCGTCTCGAATTTCTGAATAAAGAAAATCCTCCAGGCCGAAAAAGACCAAATAAGGAGTTTCGAAGGTACGTAGCGCGGAAAAGGGGCCGTTTACTCAGCGAAATTAATGGAAAGCAACGATCAGCCAGAGGTTTTAATCCACTTTGGAGCTGCCCCGGCTAGATATCGCGATCCTTTAATTCGCTAATTAATAAAACCGTAGTCTCTGTTCCGCGACGAAGAAACGAAGAATCTTGAACTTGTCGTCGAAAGGGGTGGACGAAAAATCGGGGAACGACGTCGAGAGGGGTGGTGTAACGACGATGAGGCCTCGACGTGTGTACACGACCGGGGCCAAAGGAAAAAAATATAAGGGTACGGAAGAATGAAAGTATAAGAGCCGACGGTGAAGGGCCATCGACCACAGATAAGAGGGACTCCTAAGACTCTTTTAAGAAAAGGTTAAATAAAGGTCGGGGAACCGCGCTTGTTGTTGGCTGTTCAGATTCCTTCGACCCCTTTCCCTCCCCTAACGCCACTTATTTGAATCCCGAAGGTTCCTTCGACGTTCAAGCCCCCGTCGACGGTTGGTCGTCGCCTTCATATCTTTTATATATTAGAATTTTCACCAACCAACACCCTCCTCTCCTTCTCTGTTTACTGTTAGGATTTATTCCGACTCCCCTGACCCCGCCGTGTCTCGTACCAGCCATGAAACTGCTTGTGCCTGTATATGAGTTCCATCCTACTCGCTTTTCGTCTTTATACTTTCGATTTTCCCCGCTGAAGATCGCTTTTCCACCCTTCCGACTCGTCTTACGCTCCGGGTGCCTTTGTGGGCTGCTGGGAGCCAGAATGAGTTCGGGTTTCGGGCCTGAGTCATCCGAGATTTAGTACAAATGTCTGCAGAAGGTTTGTGTGACTCTTGGTCTCACTTCTAGACAAGGTATCGATGTCAGTGTTATACTCCATTGCAACTTTAGGACCAGTCTCAGTTGTAGGCTCAGTTTGAACCTCATAAAGGGAAACTAAACTCAAAATTAGGTTAAAGGTTTCAGATGAACTGTACGTATTAAAAGATCGTCAACGTTGAACATTTGAAGCAGTCAATCAAATAGACCTGTTTGCGGTTCCATCTCTTCCGGATTAGGCCGGGTGAAGTTTAAAGTACTTCAGGACAAGTTGCATTAAGTGCAACAGAAACAAGATGGAGCTTGGAACGATGACACCAGGTACCCGCGCTGTCGACTTCCTGCCAAAGTGTTCCTCCCCAAAAAAGCGTTTCGAATCGTTGAGAAAACACAGTCGAATTCATCAGCGAAAATTCATGGAGGGATGAAAGGGCGGAGCTGTAGTTGCGGAGTTCGTTGACATGATCGAACGGTTGAATCGACACGCGTCGATGCAAAACGTTGCGAGCGGAAGTTGAGATCGTGCGGGCATCAGCAACGAGAGTTCCGCTAATTGATACCCATGAAAGGCCGTCTCTCTGTACATTGTCGATCGCGAGATAGACAGAGATAATAGGACAGTCCAGGGTGAAAGGTAGTTGGTCGAGGGAGGTGGTGTTCGGTCCTGTGGAGGTTGAAAATGAACCTGCGAAACGGGGCGGGGAACAGGTAACAACACCATTCGAAAGAGACGAAACGACGTCGAGTCGGAGTTTTTGAGAGGCTGACGAACCAATCACGGGACCATCTATAATGTACACAGCCCGTTAACGATGGAGCCCAGAGACATTCCGTTCTAGCCATTTTCCAAATATCCAGCTGGCTAGCGAGTCGTCCCAGGAAACCTACCTACCCCCCCAGACAAAACCCTCTTTTCTCTTTTCCCATGCTCCTCTTCCGAACGATTCGTCCGGCACACCAGACGCTCCTGGAATCGTTAATTCCTCTCAATATTGCAGGATCCCTTTCGAACGTCAAGTTGACGATCCTCGCGTCCTCCATTTTACAGAAAGTCACATGATTGCGGGACGCCGTATTCAGGAGGGAATACGGTAGAAGATCGAACAATTTTTTCAGCAATTTTTATGACTGGAGTCTATGTCCTGGGCTCTGGTGGCTCAGTGTGGGAGAGTTTTCGATATATTTATGTATGTATACGGTGAGATTGAAATAGGTGATTTTCAAGAGGGTGTTCTAGTTACCTTAAGGATGAAAACAGGTTATATGAAGATTTTTTTAATGATGCTTCTTTTCTGAGATATAAACGATTTGTTTAACTCTACGGTTCAGAAGTGTCTGTGCAGATGAGTAGTATTGGGGTGGTTTTACTTGACCTAATGCTAAACGGTAGCAGTAGTTACTTGGATCATACACATATGAAACCTAGACAAAAGGCGTTTCTGTAAAACTGTGAGGTGTTTGGTCATGTCCACAAAAATTCATAGGGTGTCCAGATTCAAATATATTAATAAAATAATCTCTCCCATAAAGTTACACCGATGTGACCACTCCAATTATTTCCAGCAGATCTCGAGAATGTACTGATACCATCAGACGTTCTGAAATAATCAAGTATTCAGAATACCCGGTTTAGTGGCCGTACTGACGAAACACTTGGATAGTTTCTCATGAAAATTTCAAATTTTTAAACAAGAATCCTCGGGTCCTCGGAGTACCCTCTATACTAGAGGGTGTACGATACAACGTCAGAGATTTCCAAACGTTTCTCCAGTGTCTTATCTAAGAGAGGACTACATGGGTACATTCAGACGTGTCTGAACTTTGAAACGATCAGTGGACGAAGACCAGGATGTCTTCGACCGGCTCATCAGGGTCCAAAGAGGAGCAGTTTCCCTAATTCTGAATTATTCGGGAATTCACGGTGGTTTGGGGCAGCGGCGTGTCGAGGAACGATGCAAAACGGGAAAGGGGACTTTTCGGAGTAATCTGTATTCCACATTTCACGTGGAGCGTCGAGGGGTGACGAGTGCTCCTTCTCGCGTCGCATCCGTCGTCACACGCTCACCCCATGGAGCGTTCACACACGCTGTTCTCGGCCCGAAGACTTACAGCCGCATGTATAAACGGCGACCAGGGAGTAACGTCTGATTATGCGAACGCATGGCCGCCCGTAACGCGATTTAATATTAAAATATTATGACAAACGTCAACAAGAGGCGGGTGTAAAGAGACGCGCCTCTGATTGGCCCCCGGCGTGAATACGAAACGAGACACCTTGGCAAACCCTTGTTTTGGACCCCGGCGATGTTTCGTCTCGCCTCGTCGCCGTGTCGCGAGCTTCCTAACTTCAAACATAATCGACAAAAATAACGCGAAATTTTGTGGGTCGGTTTGACTACAGCGTACTTTGCTGCACTCTTCAAATACATTGACATTATTTTATACGCTTGCATGTATGCATTCTGGTACTATAAGTGTACACATATGCTTCAGTTCATAATTTCTGTGTACTGAGACATATGGAGTTTATACCTTCCCCTTTTGAGTAATTTGTTTCTACATGGTTGGTACATATTATTATTCTTAGTTAAATATTAACCTGAAACGTTATGTCTAAATTCTAGAACCGTAGACTAGAGTCATTTTATGTTCAGAATGAATTTAAGAATTTGGGAACATTTTAGCGTTTATTGGAACCATTTGCCTAAACCAAATCACCATAGCACGTACAGTAAGATAATTTATGATTCTACAAATTTTTTCTCTCGTCTGGAACACACTTAAAAATCTGGAAAAATTTTGGTACTTTATTGCAACCCTTCACTATCGGCTACAAAAATTGTAACTAATGAGACCCAGTTCTTCATTGTTAATAATTCTAAAAAGTACATATAAGGAGAACGAAAGAGTAATCACAAGAAAGAAAACTTCGAAATTTTAGTCGTCAACAAGGTAGCAAAATATTACATACTAATAGAGCTTAATTTCTTTGATACTCGATCTTCACCCCCGTCTTTATTTTCCTGAATGGAACATGGAAAAGCCTATTCCCTTTTGTTCGTGCAAATCGATGGAAACGTCCCGACAACGGAATTCTGCTGCATGGTGCACGGGGGTATTACGAAGTTAAAAATCAATCAAATATCGAGCTTCGATCTCACATGGAGAGAGAGAAAGGTAGAGACATTCACGCGGGAATTTTAATCAATACATACATAATAGAATATTTCCGGTGGCGTATCGCGGGCTATGAAAATATGACGGTTAACAGATCCGAAAAGGGATGATCAATATGGAATGCGAAGAGAAGCTAGAAGGTAAATCCAATTCGGATTTGCGGAATAAACGGATCGACGGTGCAAATCACCGAATTTTTTCCAACGGTGGGGAATTTTTTTGCTGTTTTTTCTTTGCTTTTTTGTGTCGTTCGTTCGCTGGCTCCAAGTGCCCGTGTCGCAGTTTAGTCGGCGTATATAAAACGGCGCTAAATAAACATTCGAGACACCGCGCACGTAACGAGTTTAAAATTTTAACGATATATCGATCTGTGGCCAACTCGATCGGTGACCATTCAGTTTTCGACCAACTCCGGATTTCCTTGGAAAAAACTGTTTTCCCGTTACCACCGTCCCACGCTCCCCAGGTATTCCCGAAATAACCTTTTCTATTTTTCATGGAGTGCGACTTTTAAAATTGTTAAAAAATGCACAGGAGCTAAAATAAAAACTCAGTACACAACAGGTTTAAACACAGCCGTTGAAGCTTTACTAAAGATCGCAACCACTGAAGAGACATCTAAGTCTAAAGCAATTTCATTACACAGTAAGAAATTAAAAACAAAATCTCCTTGGCAACATGGTTTGGCTGAATTGTTAAAAAACGAAGAATTCAAGAATATGAATCATTAGCGAAATTAAAAATTGTTGAGCGCCTATCCTGAGGGAACTGCGAACTATTGAACGCTTCCAGGTGAAAAAATTGAAATTAATTAACAGAAATCGTGAAATCTTTTTAGTACAAGAGTATTAAAAATCCAGCAATCTAATACTAACCACAGAGAGCGAATTTGAAATTGTGTGCAAATGTCCTAACAAATCTCGTATTCCCAGAGCCATGCTCCGAAACTCGTGTCGAAAGGGTTGGAGGAAGGGTGTAGCAGGCAGGTATGAGGGAACGACGGTCGCAGTGACAAAAGAATGAACAGCAGAAACGGGACGAAGGAAGGAAACAAAGATCGCCAGCATTATGCAAGGTAAACGTTGCCAGAAGTATACCCTTTCCCGTAGGTATCTGCTGTCTGTATGTACAAGAATTAACGTATGGAGGTGGGAGTGTCGCAGCTGGGTAGGCGAGATACAGAAGGTCGGGGGTTGTCCAGAGAGAAAGAGCGGCGGAAAGGGTGGAAGAGAGGGAGAGAGAGAGAGACGCAGGCGGTGAAATTGGGGGGAGAGGATCGGCAGAGGGTGAGAACGAGAACGGATAACAGAGGAACCGGAATAGAGGGTGCATCGGAGAGAGTAATTTCGGCATTCTGCGGGTTTGCTTACATCCACCGGTTCAGCGATTTTCACTACGTGAACCTGCGGTCTCTCTCCCTGTCTCTCTCCCCCTCTCTCCATCGCGATACAGGAAGTACCAAGACTCTTTTCGTTTCCTACGTAACACGTCTGCTTCGTTGCGGATTTTTCGGAAACTGCTGATGAATGGAGTTAACCACGGTTAAATCGATCGGTTCACCGACAGGGATCGCCCAGCGCCCGCGATAAATTTCGACGAAAATTTATTGGCGCTTTCAACCCCTTATGTAGCAAATATAGAACGTCGGTTTCTATATTATTCTATTATTATCGCTCCAAGTGATTGCCATTAGTTTCGAATGTTTACAAAAAGAAATATTTTGAGCTACCAATATTCTACAAATCTCAGAACATTTTCGATCAAAGAATAATGACGAAAAAAAGGATGGAAGCTTCTACATGAAATATTTCTCATCGAGAGAGTCAATGGGGTTAACAATGACACGATTGACGCAAATTGCGCGTCAGAAAAGGTCCAATTTTATGCTCAATCGATGCAGACTCGATTCCATTACCCCGAAGGTCCCCTCGATGACAAGCGTCGATAAGACGCGAAATATTTTGTTTCTTCCCCGGCCGTCTAACTTTCGCTATTAAGTCCGTCCTCTCTGTCTTGGGGGTGAATTCCCGACTTCGAAGGAAATGAAATAAAGGATGTATCTGTTTGGTGGAGCATAATTTCCCTGTTTCTTGACCCCTGTCTTCCGGCGGCCGGGGCAACGCGTTGCAAGCCCGTGGGCCACGGCTCGTTAATGAAAATCAAACAACGGAAAAATTACATCCACTCGGTGGTAACCGCGGCGTCGTCCCACTCTTTTCCACCCTTGAGACTTTTCAGGGAGAAGGAGAGGGCCGGGTTTTGCCTTAGTCAGCTTTTCCTTTTCTCCACTGCATCAGCGGCCCCGGCAACGTTTGTGCTCGCCTAATCGCGCTATTCTTTCCTCGTCCCCCGCCTCCCACTCGCTTCTTCTTCTTCTTCGTCTTCTCGGCTATTAATCATCTCGCGTGTCCCACAAAGCGGAGGAAAAAAGATTGCCCCGCTGTTTTCGCAGCCTCTCGACTTTAAATCGAACCGGCCTCCTAGCGAGATCGTTGGAAATTCTGCGTGGCGATCAGACGACTGGTATAGTTATCTCGGGTATATTGTGGAAGAGTATAGTGTGATTATTAATTGGGCTCAGAAAAGTACGAATTGCGTTGTTGTAGAGACACAGAGACTAGGCACTTTATGGTAATTTGTTTTCTTTGATTTAGGTTCCCTAGCATGTGAGATGTCCATTATTTTTCGCTTCAACGTCAAATGTTAGAATGATAAAAACTTCAACGTGGAACTTCACGTTAGCTGTATTTTAGTGTACTTATTCAAGTGAGGAGTAGTGACAATGTACGGGGCCTGCACGATAACTGTTCCGTGACACCACTGCAGAACTTAAAATAATAATAATATTATGTCAGCAGTATGAAATGAGCACGTATAGTACCAGTTCTATTTGTGCATACTCATCAATCCCTACTTTCGTATGGCTCTTACTCTCTCTCTCTCTCTGTCAATGTCCAGTCGAAATGATGTCATCTGCTGTAGACCGTCCCTTTACTCCTATCTGATACAACAATTTTTGTATAACATCCTAAGTAATTCAAGAAACACAATTAGCCTACACAATTCCATGTCCAAAAAATATTAATATCGGTTGAAGATCAAATAAAAGGCAGAAAAGTCCCAAACCACCTGCAGGGGACACTGATCACGTTAACGCCATCTCAGGTACCTCAGGATGGTCCACGAAAGTAGAAGAACGTCCGACATATCCCTGGAAGGATGTTTAAACGTTCCTTTGTAGCGGAAGTGGATGTCTAGCCGCATCCTTAGGCAATCGCCGAGTAATCTGTTGGCAGCGTAGCCGTGCGGTGTTTTACTTTCGTTCCGGTTAATAATTCAGTATCAATTAGTGGCCGGCTGAATTATGAAGGGACCTTTCTTCGTTCCGCGACTTTCCCGTTGCTTCCTTGCCAGGAAGCAAAAAACATGGCGGGCCTCGGTTCGAAGTTTCCCCCGTAACGGCCGCTTAATCCCGCGCGTTCGTCAGCTTGACGTTATTAATCGCGACGATAATTGTTTCGTCCGATCCGCTCATTTGCATAACTCGCCGGTACCTTCGCCCTTTTTGCGATTCGGCCCGGATCGACTGATGTCGCCATTGGTCGCAGACTCAAACTTTTGAGTGGCCTGAATGACGAACGAATACAGGATGTTTTGTAAAAGTGCATCAATAGTTCAGAGACTCAATATACATGGTAAAGCATGAATAAAAATGTATGAACATTAGTGACATGCCTGATAGTACAGTTGTAGAATCTACTATAGTAGGGTCACAGAGACAATATTTAATGCGTCTGGCGAAGCACGGAATTTTTCACTGTAGGGTGGAACTTGTTAACACGTTGGCTACCACAGTGGAAACTCCCATACCTGGTCAGACACAATATAATATGTCAATAAAATCTCAAAACTCTCATTAACACGTTCGCTACCATGGTCGATTTGAGAAAAACGTCCACCACAGACCACGCTTTATTTTTATCAATTGTCTCTGTTACACACGTGTGACGTCGAGCTCTCAAAACAGAATCGAAGCATCATACGTATGTGACGTTGGTAGCGAACGTGTTAAACTCGGGTTGGTCACTCGAAAAATTTCCCCTCATAGTTTTTATAATCCTTCCACATTCACACAACGCTTTTTATTTGTTTTAATATACAGATCCACTCCTTAAACTGTTAACGTATACTATGAAAAATCCTGTACAAAAGGGGGCAAGAAAAATTCCAGACCATCTATAGCTCAAAAATCATATCCCGAAATCCAGTAACAGAGTCAGGGACTTTCAAAGAATATTCCAGAGAAATCGTCCTCGTGATAGATGTCCACGAAAAATGGCACCAGATAGTCCGGAGATCCATCGATGACCGTTTCGACCACCTTTCGCGTTGCTGTATTCTTTTGAAAAACCGAAGAAAAAAGAAAGAAAAAGAGAAGGAGAGCGAGGAGAGTAGAGAAAGAAAGGACGGAAGGCGGTGAATAATGGAAAGTAGCGAATTCCTTTTCTGGTAGTCGCGGCCAGACGAGCTCCATTAAAGGTCCCTAAATCCCCGACGTACTCCGCCCCCTCGGAGCTCTCTCTTCTCACCCTCTGGGTCCCCCTTCGTACATGGACGGATCATGACCAAGCATACGGGCGTTCGCTTTTGCTCGTAGACGCATATTTATTCGCAGTCCATTTTGGTTTGTTTGCACAAACGAGAGAGAGTCCGTCAGGCCGACGTCGGACCTCTGTTCTCCGCCGACCGTCGCCTCGCCGGTCTGCCCCGCTTTTTTTCCACCTTGCTTTTGCATTCCTACGGTTCGTTCTCTGCTCACTTCCGGTCGTACGGACGGCTATATCGCGACGGCGATCGTCACCCTCCGCTTTGGATACTTTGTTTCTTTTCACGCTGCTGCTTCACCCTCTTCTTCTCCGACTCCCGCTCGAATATCTCCTTTTTCGGTACACTCTATTCGGTACTTTGCACTAGGCCGCTGAGTTTTTGGATTTGGAGATGATCTATTACTGTAGTGTTACTTGAATACTGAAGTAGCGCAATGTTCAAAAACTGGATGCATATCAATAAGTGTTGAGGCAAGATAAGAGAGATTTTGGGACCCTTAGGGCCAGCATCCCTGATTTCTCTCGACTCCAGTCAGGTCTTGACTAGACAAAGAGCTAACCACGCAAGGTCCTTCCAACCTTCATGGCTGATTAATTACATTCACTCCTACTTAGCACTGAAAAAGTTTGTAAAGATCGAACATTTTTGTGTATTGAATCAGGCGAACACGAGCAGTGTGTATAAGCACAGCTCCCTCCTACTGAAAATAGTTGTAGAACATTACGAACAACTCTAGCCTCTAACAATTCATCCATCCATGAGAACTTCTCTCACGACATTGATTCTGGGTGGATGTACCGGATGTGATAGTATCTGATAAATGTGTAAGCTATACAATTTCATTTTAGTTACTATAGGTAATTTATACACTCTTCCTGAGACTGGCTACTCCAAACGTCTTAAAATCCTCCCAGCTTCCGAGAGCGTGAAGAAAGAACAGAAGACCCTGCAATCCTGATAACCGACCGGAATATCGGATGAGATTGCGGTTAAAAATTGTACGATATTACTTAAGCCCCCGGTTGGAGTCCGAGGAGTTCTTGATGATACAATTAAGTCCGGCAACAGCAGATTTTCTGACTCGGAAAATTATCCAATATTTTTCATGGGCCGCGAGGGTACGTCACCGGGCCGCTGGGGAACGACTGTAAAAGGGGTGAGAAAAATGCCAGGTTGTTCGAAGCTCAGGAATTAGAAGGCCGATGAGGGTAAGGGGTATATAAGGCGACTTTAAACAGGATGGAAAGGGTTGCACGGTGTTTCACTAATGAAAGGATACGACGGATACTGATGGATCCGGCTTACTGATTTATCGCGGGAATAAAAGGCTCGCTGATTAAGCGGAGCTTTCGGAAATAAGGAAAAATTCCATGTGGACGAGACTGGAAATGATCTGTTGCCGTTCCACGGGGAGAAGAAAGAAACCTTGATTCTCTTCCAAAGTTTTTGCTGGTTTACATTCATTTACTGTATCGCGCCACCTCCTTCGTTGCTAGGGATGTCTCGGGCTCTTCTTCCCTACTCTTTAATATCGACATTAATATTCAAGACGCCGAACGAAATGAATATTAAACGGGGTAATCGTTTTAACCATAGTCCGAGCATAACGCTCTGACCTCCGTCCCTGAAGATACTCGCATGCGTTCCGTGCGGTTAATTTATTCATTGAATTTATTCCGAATGCTCATGCACAAAAGCGTTCGACGGCCTTCACCTATATCCACGATACCCGACCTTCTACGGTTCGATCAAATTTACACGACGCGTATAAATTCATGACACCCGTTTCGTCGGATCAACAGGATTAAGCTGATACATTATTGACTGAATTTTTATACACCGACTGGAATGATTGAAAGAAATATGTGATAATGAAATATGTAGCGCGGCATCGTTGCTTTGCGCTAGGTTCGGTTGATCTAAATATACATATGTAGGTTAGCTTTGGTACCGGTTTGAGGCACGATGAGTTTAATCTGGATTTTCTGAGGATTAAGGTGAGTTAAGATTAAGTTTAATCTGAAGTGAAGAACGTTAGGTCTGGATCAAGGTTGAAGTTAGGTGACGTCTGGACCAAGTGTGAACTCAGCTAGGTTAGCTTTAGACCAACTATGAACTGAACTGACTTTACTTTAAATTCAAGCAGATTTCAATTTGTCTGGGTTTGAACTTGATCTTAAACGAACCATGCTAGGTCTGGATGAAGCCTGAACCAAACTTGGTACCGAACAATGGTCTAACTTCTCTTCAGTAAAATCTGGATTAGGCCTATTCTCCACCTTTTAAACTAGGTATTCATCTGAATTAACCCGAATCAAGTCAAAGATTTTCCAGCAATTTTCGTCTATCCTTGGTATCAGAATCTCCTCTCAAGAAATTCCTCACGGGTGTCTCCCGAGTTCGCAGGGCCTCGAGAAGATTTCCCGGTTCGAAGATCGCTGCGGCAAAAATTTCCATCGTCGCTTCGAGTAAATCACGTTTCCCGCGGGAAGTCAAGAGAAAAAAGGGGGGCGCCATGTTTCTGCCCGCTAATTCGCGGAGAATTGCGTGCTGGAACGAGAGTTTACCATCCAGGGAGGAGAGGGAGAGGCTCGCCCGTTCGTCTCGGTACACGAAAGCCGCATTTGTATTCAGTCGACGATGCCAGCGGAATCCGGGGTGCGCTCTAAGATCGCGGCGGATGAGGTGCTTTAAAAAGAGAAAAGGAGTAAACGCGGATGGTGCACGAGGGTGAAAACCCGAGGAAAAGGTGGCATCGCCTGGCTATACCGTGTCGCTCCTTCGAGAACAGCGAGCAGGAGCCGAGAGGGTGACAAGAAGGGGTGTTGGAGAACGGTTGCAGAAGCGATCTCGCATATTTCATATGCAGGGGGCTGTTTTGCTTGGCCCCGGCAATATTATTACCATATTTTTCACATAATGCGACCTCGTGTATGTCTCTTATTTCACGTGACACCCCCTCGACCACCATCCCTCTCTAGACCTCGTCAAACGAGAGATCGAACGGCCTGGGACAAGGCACCTTAACGTCTTATCATTCATTGCTCGTCCTGACAGTTTTTATGGTAACCCAACAGGCTAGATAAAAAGTTTATACAATGCGGCAGAGCATGCGGAAGGGTGTGATCTCCGTGGTTGAGTTTTCTAATTGATAAAGATGGTGGTGGGATCAACTGTTTGTTAACACGTTAACTGCCATGGGGGTTACCGCTGACCGACACACTGAACTTTGTTTAATTAAATCATTACTAATTTCATTCAATTATTCAATAGAATTAATATTGTAATAAGAATAGGAGAATAAAGACTGTGCAATTAAATAGGTAATAGTTTGACCAGGCAGAGGAATTATCACTGTAGCAGTTAATGAGTCCCCACTCAGAATTTATGTTCTCTGTCTTCTAAAAATATAATTGATCACCTCGTACATTTTGTGTTCTAAAGCCAAAATTGATCTTGTTTACATAGCGACTAAAAGATAGCATCACCTTCGCCTTGTTAAATATTGTAGCAGTAATAGATCGTTCCACAAAAATATAAAGTTAACCCTTTGTAGTGGATAAATCCTTGTGAAGAATTCTGAAGGTATTCTGAGCAACAAAAATTAAATGCTGCTGCACTGCAAAGCTCAATAAACTCGCGACGATACTTTCGGTGCGAGATTTTACCTCACGAAGCAATTCATTTCAATTTTTATCGACTCGATCGTTAATCAGGCCGTGATCAGTTAGCGATCCGGTGAAATTGGCCGTCGCGTGTAAACACACCTCAATTAAAGAACATGCATTATGAGCTATGTATGTACCCTGGTCGAGGCTAAAGAAATTATCGCGAACACACCCCTGACACACTGGGAGATATTCGAGCTATTTCGTTTTATGCTGCTCAAAGCCGCACCCTGCGAGCATCGGTCAACTTTGTTTCATAAAGAATTATACGAACGTTTCGCTCGGGATATTTGTCCGACTGAAAACGTCCGTTTCTACTCTCAGCTTTACGGATTTTTTCATGCAGACTGTAAATAGTGAACACTGTTCCTTTTTAAATGCAATTAACGAATGTTCCAAATTCCACAGCATTCTTTAATCTGATATTTGCTTCATTTGACATTTTACGCGCATCGCATAGATGTAATATGTAGGAAAAGTAGATTATAAACATGGAAGATATTATGATTTTGAAAAAATATAACTGAACGCCCAGTTTTTAATTCTTCAAACTTTTGCAAGATTGAATCGTCAGACAATCTAAATAATTGAATCGACGAGTTGAAGAACAGTACAAGTCCAAAATTAGCTATTTTCAAACAATGTCGAAACTAAATGTAAAATGCATAGAATTACACGTTGAGATCAAGAGCAGTGCAAACTAAGTACCCTATAGCCATGTTTCAAGTAGTCCTTTCAGTTGCATGAGTGCAAAGATTTGTACTGTTTTAATAAATTTGAATTCATTCTACCAAGAAATGTGTTCTCGAAAGACTATTACTGACCAACAACGCAATGACTAATTTGTTCAATACCATGCTGAATTTAGTTTAATAATCACATGCTATTAAATAATTTATACTTCAATTATGTTTAATGCAAGTTAATAAATATTTTTTTCACTGCTGTGTTATTTTATAAATTTCCTGACTGAAAAGTGGCATGAGTTGAAAAAGAGTACAAGTTTTATGGTATTATTTTAATTACTGAAGATGTATGAAAAAACTTTGACTATAGTTAGGCACTATGAACGTGCCTATGAACGTTACGCACACATGTGAACGTTCATCTGGGATAGCATAACCGTGTTTAAATCGAAACAGCGCTATAAAATCAATGGCGTTGATAACACAAGACAACTAATACTACTTCTTTCAAATATCTTGTTGTTTTTCAACTCACTGATTCAATTAATCTACCGTTTATCGTACGAATCTTATTTACCAATGAGTGAACGGTCCATTTCACCCGATTCAACTATTTGTTATGGTCGTAAAAATCTGTCAGGGCGTCGAAAGGGGTGTCTCGGTGGAGCAGCAGCGATCCCAGAAGAAAGGAGAAACATTTTTCGCCGCGAAAGCGGGCCAAATAAAATTTTAGAGTCGTCGAGAGCTGTCGATAGGGGCGAGGGGGTGAGACGTTGCGGCGCTTTTCAATACAAGAGGGTGTATTCGAAACTACCGACTCACCCCTTGTTCTTGCGTGCACCGTACCTATTCGTGTGTAGATTTCGGAAAATTATGGCCGATAAAGAAACAAATTTCGAATTCCGTTTGGAAGCGGGGCGTTATAAACATTATTCCGCTTGTAGCAACCCCCTCCCGGTCCCCCGGAGGACCACGTTGTCGTCGACTGGCGTCTTCGAATCGCTTCGTATCTCGAATACGATTTTCCACTGCTCCACCGCGTGTAATAAACAACGTGGAACCACCGTATATATATTTCCGGCCGATTAGAGGCACGCGAGAATCGATTGTCGCCGCATTTCCGTGTTTTCCTCCAAATTCAATGGAAATATATTCGTCAATCGGGTCACGAGATCACTGGCGCCTTAATTTTCATTTCATCAAATAGTTTGCGATCTTTACAAAATTCTGAAACCAACAATAACATCATGACGCCACATAACACGTGCAAAATAGAATAACGGAATATTTCTTCTCGTAAGGATTTATGAGTGCAGTAAATTATAGAAATGGTTATAAATTTAACACGTTGTACGCCACAGTGAAAACGGTCGTGACTAATAAGACACAATACAATTTACTATTTCTGGTATAAATCGTAAAGAAAAAAAAGATTTGAGTACGCAGTCGTGTTCTTCTGTTCCTACATTATTGTTTCGATATGAAATTTGGTCAGAATTTTGCGCCTAATTGGTTGAGATCTATAGTCTGAGCTACGAGTCGTTCGATCGATGTAGAAAGAAACATCTTCTCGTTAGACTGCAATTAAAATCGACGTATTGCCTGGAAATAATATACCAAGGAAATTCTATTGCGAATTTTAGGGTCCCTCGTCGATAATGCGCGTCGTTAGGTGATTCCAGTAGACGTAATTGAATACTAATATATTAGGCGACGAAAGATCGGATATGGTGGGGCAATTGTGGTGTCTCCCGCGCCGTTAACAGTTGCGTTCGTACTATTGACGACAGGGTGAATGGGATTTCGTGAGGATATTAAACGCCGTGAAGATACATCTATCATCAGCGCCAATATCGACAGTCTGAATTTCGGGAACTCATGAAAAACTTTACCGAATTACAATTAATGTTCGTGACAGTGAAAGTAACAATTTTATCGCTAACCTATTGTGTTATAATTTTTGTATCTACACATCGACTTTTGCTTTCAGTTTCTTTATTCCTCAGTTAGCTCAATAAAATCGTATAAAATATTTCTTATCTTGAGAAATTTCTACGTCTTTAAAAGATTTTATAAAATGCACTGTAACACTGATGCCTATTGTCTGTATATTAAATTAACATACTGTACTACTGAAGCTGCATAAAATTTTATAAAAATTAGTATCAACGAGTACATTAAACTTGAAGCGACTAGTTCTTATTTATTGAAACCCTGATGTATGCTTCGAATCGCCATTGGTAAAAAATCTGAGAAAATTCGAATGAGCTCCGAAACAATAATTCATAATTATCACAGGCTCCTGTCACTGATAATTCATCATTGCGCCAACTGCTTCGCAAGAAACGATAGCTGGAATTCAACAAAACTTTCAAATCTATCCTGGAATATCTCCAACTGTGGTAACCCTGGATGTTGATCATTAGAATTCTTAGAAATTTAGGTTGTGCCGTCACGTACAGTGGACAGGTTAAATCTGTACGATATCGCTGAACTAATGGAGAAACGACGTAATAGCTGGGCAGTTAGGATTAGCGGATAGCATTCGAAATAGATATCGGAACAATGGCAAAGAGGGTCGGAGGGATGGTAACGAGCAAACAAGCAGAAACTGTTAATACGGAGAATCGAGCGAAAATTCCGCGTTGCGTACAAGTTCGGCAATGTGGGTCGAATTGTTTGTACAAACCGGCCGCGTTTCTACGTTTGTACACACTTATGTACACTACTGGCTAGCGTTCACACAAACGCATACTTTGCCTGTGCGTGAACGCGCGAGTGTGTATGTTTCTCGAGAAATATGTGTGGGCGTTGAAGACTCGCATATGGCCATCTTTCTTCTTCGTCGATCGACGCATCCTTCCAACGGGCCGCACCGCTCTATGTAAATAGTTGTGTAACGCAGAAACGAGAGACATTAAATAAATAACAGCGGACGGTTTATGAAGTTGAAAGGAGAGCGCCGCTTCAACCGAGCACATGTGTCAACATTCCTACCCGACGTTCTTTTTTTCTTTTTTCCCTCTTACTCCTTTCCTTCAGCGTCTCTCTCCTCGACTTGAAATTGTGAACAATAATCGAGATAACTTCGGTCACGAAACTTATTCAAGTTCTAATAGAATAGGGAAGATAAAGCGAAGTGAAATACATAGATCTAACAATAAGTGAACTGATATCGATTCAAATGTAATCCTGATCTAACTCGACTCATACCAAATGCACACCTTAGGCAGTTTAATTTGCATCCCGTCATCCATAAACGCTGATTAGCATCTACAAAATACTAACTTCGTGAAACAGTATAAATACAAAGAAATTCTGTACAATCGCATCAGACCAAAGCAACTATACACATGCACACGTGTTATCTGTTAAAACGAATGTAGAACACTACGTAAAATTCTCGTCTCATCCTAGAACTTTTCACCGCAGGTGAATCCTGAGTGAGAGGCACTCGTCTATCTTCAAGAACTTTCAAGAACTTGGTATACAACATGGTCTAGAAAGTATAATTAAGAAAAAAAATCGTCTAGCTCGTATTAAAAATTTAGAACGGTGGAGGATTCAATTTTAAAGTAAGAAGGAAAAAAGCCAGTGGCCCGAATGACCGTGACAGAGTGCCGTGACCATTCGAAGAGCGTTCTAATACCTCGTAGACGCTTGCTCGCAGATTCCATAAGGGGGCAGTTTATATGCAGGCTACGGATGGGTCAGCATAGGGGAGATATATATTTTTCAATATAACTCGCGCCGTTCGTAAGGGCCGCGAGAATCGTCCAAGAGAGTAGGAGTCGACGTTATTTTTTATCTTTATTAGATTGCCGGGTATCCGTTAGTTGAGGTTCGACGTGCTACGGACGAACGTGCATGAATATCAAGTGCCTGGTAACACGTGGCGCATTTTATCGTTCTTCCTGCCAGTATACCTCTGACCAAACTTCGTCAACCCCTTTTCCTACTGCCTGTAACGGTCGCAAAAAAATAATCTTCGCCGTTCATACGCCTGCTGACTCCTCGAGAGAGTTCAAGTGTCTTTCAGTCAACCCCTTCAGGGACTAATTTGTTTTAGTAATTATGCATCCACTATAGTGAACTGTGGACAATGTCCCTAATGTTTGAATTGTATATATGAGTAACTACTTACATTATACCTCGAATAATTTAGCAAAATTTCTATAGGCGGTTGTAGAGACAACGCTTTCTATTGGTGACTCCTTTTACGCCTAACTTAGATTGGAAGGGTTGATAACTCCAGTTCCAAATTTAGAAAGATTCTATCTAAAAACTAACAGTTGTTCTCGTAACTAGGACTTAGAAATATTCTGAAAACCCTGACATTCTCTGCTCCAAAATGTTTACAGTAATTAGAAATTTCATTCCTGTTTCTGTGATCATCCTTCACTCCGAGATGAAGCGTACGTTTTTTCCGTGATTCCCCAAAGCGAGGGCATACGAAAGATTGCGTGGCTCGGTTGAAGAGGTTTGTCCGCTAGCTCAAACAAGAAAGAACGCAAAGCAGGATGTTTGTTTGAAGGTCCGTTAATGTCGCCGTGTGTATTGTTTACCGTACAACCGCTCGTTTCCCCTCGCGAGTTATTCGAAGTTTGTCGATATTGAAAGACTCGAGAGAAGCGGCGGCGGTATCGTTCTTTGAAAAATACTCAAGGTAAACTCGCGTGTTGATTGTATGTTCAGCCCGTGAGAGAACCGTGCGCTTCGTCCCTGTGTGCGTGCGTGTCGGTGTAAAGAGCATGGCGGCTTCGTTGGAATTTCCAGGATGCTACATCGACTCCGCATCGAAGCCACTTTCGTTCTGTGGGAATCATAATCTCGGCTAAAGATGTTGCCAACAGCTGCGTGTAACGCGTCGCTCCTATATGCTTTCCTTGAAACAAAGTCCCATGATAAAACGCGTATCCGTTCCTCGACGCGCTCGCTCATCCGCAAATATTTTACTCCAGCCAGATAATGATCTCCACCACCCCACATAATCTCCACAGTTCCATGTATTTTGGAGCAATATTAAGGGAGCTTCATCGAATTTTGTACATTTCGATTCATGAACATTTCCTGATAGATTGTTTTTTATTCTTTTAGAACTGAGATGGTGCTAAACCAGGGTACACTGATTCCCAATGGTACCTGCGGAGGTACGGTTTAATGGGGATAAGATAAAGGTTGAGATAAGATAAGATAAAAGGCTGCAGGATTCTTGAAACGCGCCGAGAGGAATTTTATGTTGACATCTATAGTAGAAA
The DNA here is from genome assembly GCA_916610135.2 of Macropis europaea. Classification (NCBI taxonomy): domain Eukaryota; kingdom Metazoa; phylum Arthropoda; class Insecta; order Hymenoptera; family Melittidae; genus Macropis; species Macropis europaea. The sequence goes on from OU744344.1 coordinate 30,993,212, forward strand.
CTCTAGAAATGGGCTGTTCACTCTGTCGTGAGAGTTCTCCAGTGTTCAGAAATGAGTGTATAAATAAAAAGTTATATGAGTATAGAGCCTGTGGCTGTAGCTCGTCTGTTTGATCAATTTATAAATCCTTAATTGTATTATATAATTGTTTATATTTCCACAGAGTAACACAACAAAACCGATATAATAATAAGAGACCTTGAACGACTCACTCTGGGCGTATCTACCATAGTAACAATACCCTGAATGACAAAAAGTTCAACGACCGCCATGTCTCAAATCGTCGACATTTGAAACAGCCTTAAACTGTGTAAGGACTACGTCCAGCCAGGTAATTAATGGAGACGTAACGAGTGGGCGTAGCCGTGGACTAATATGCGAAATAAATCTGCGGTAATAGTAAGTAATTTGGCCAATAAGTCGATAACAAATTGGGTTTGCCAACGGCAGCGCGCGGGACCCGTAATGGCAGGCAAGTGACCGGATCCACCCCCTTGACACCCCCTCACTCTCGTCCGCTAACCCTTCGACACTCCTCCTCCACCCCCACGCGCGCACTAGATTTCCCTTTTGCGAGCGTATTCATATTTCACGGACTTGTAATATAGGAAAGTTTTGTTTAAGCCATAAAGCCAGGTAGCCGGGGGGTGACGGTGAAAGGGGGTTGGTCACCCTTCATCCGATGGAGAGTACGAAGAAAGGGGAGAGGGTAAGCGAAGAAATAATTCACGATGGCGTGGGACTGTTCACGCGCGTGTGTGTGCGTGCGTCTGCCTGGTCAGTCGAAGAAATTGCGAGATAAACAGCTTCGGGGGTGAAAAGTGGAGGCTCAAGGGTGCGATGTATATCGGTTCCTTCGGATCTTCTATTTGGAGCTCGTGAAGCATCTGATAGCAGGGCGACTTTCATGCTTTTCGAGTGAAATTGTTTCTTGGCGACCAGATTAACTTATCCAGGTTCGAATTTACTAAAATCGAAAATGTTTATTCAACACGATTTCAGAACTGCTCAATATAAAATTAAAACTAGTTAGAAAAATAACATGTTGACTGCTATGGGGGCCAGCAGTGACCGACACGTTCGATTTCATTTAATTAAATAATTATGGAATATTGACAATATTCTGAACAAATTTTACATCGCAACACTAATACAGAGACGCATGTACACGATTGAATACTTAAAGATTTCTTTCCTCCAAAATTTATAATAAAGACAGCAATTTATATTGTGCCTGATTAGGAATGGCTGTGACCACTGAGACAATCGGGCATCCTTAGCGAGGATAATTTTGTTGGTGAAATCACCCCTTCAATTATAAATTCACTTTCATCTAAAACACAGAGCAGGACGTGGCCACCCCTTATCAGTCATGAAAACGACCGAGGCGTCAGGATCGGATCTCCTGAAAAACCATGCAGCAGATAGGGGTTGAAAAACAAGCCAAGAAATATATCGAACGTGGGAGGGGTGGTTTTCAAAGAAGCGGACGTCTTCTTTCGGCCGAAGACGAGAGTATTCAGAAAGCCTGCTGGTCAGTCGTAATGAATAATGTCCACATCTGTTCGGGACGTCCCATCAGTAACTGCTCTCACCCCCTCTCGATCCTTGCTTCACCTCCTCTCACCCTAAAAACCATTTCCACCCCATCGCTGCTTTCTCGCCCGATTTCGCTGCATATCAAATTATGGACTTCTGAATGGCCGATCGTCGCCTGCTGCTGCTGCTGCTGCTGTGATATATTTGGATATATTAAATTTTTTTTCCCCTGCCCGGCCCGGCTTGTCCGAGAGGAATCGATATACACGCGCTCCCTGGCCATCGAGGAAGCCAATTCTCGGAATATCCTTGGAAGATCTTCGAAAGGATTCACTGCGAATCTTGTTTGTCCACGGTTTCGGTGCACAATCATCTCGATATGGGATTCAGAGTTTTATCAAGAATCAAGTGTTCGAGGAATGATGCGAGGCGAGCGTAATATCGATTCATGGAATTGGAAGGTTGTTAATATTTTTACAGCACAACATAGTGTTATACAAACTTCATTGTACTTTGAAGATACGATAGACTAAGGCGGAAAAAGGAACGCGAATGTGTAACTATATATACAGTGTATTTCCACATTATACGTTGATAACCATGAGGGTGATCAGTGGTCGGTTCTACAAATTTTATTTAATTAATTAATTATTGCTTTTTACTGTATTCTGAGCAAATTTAACATTGAAACGCTAATATAGATACGCACGCACATACTGAATAATAAAACATCTTTTTTTCACGATTTATATAGAGAAGAGAAATTTGTGCTATGTCTGACCAGAACTGTCTGTTTCCACTGTGAGAGTACATATGTTAAATGGTCAAACTATGCAATGGGAGATTATTTGAAAGAATAAATAAAGCAGACATTAAAGTGAAGAAAAAATCCTTTGTGTGCAGCAGTAGGTTTCATTTTCTCAATGACAGCCTTCATACAGAAAATGAAACTTCGAAATAAAACAGCAACCAAAAAAATCTACACCGATTCAAACCCTGGATATCTGTGGGACGTGCGTCGTATTTCACATAGTGGTCAACGAGTTCAGCGATCCAGAAATTTCTCGACCACGATTTTCGAAGAGTGACTCAATTTCGAGTTGCGGGGGGGGATACAAAGCGTCGGAGGCTTCTCTTTGGTCTACCTTCGAGCCTCCAGCAAGGTCGGGAGGCTTCGTTTGCATAGTCGCCAACACCTTGCGTGTCCATTACGCGGGGGTGGCGAACGACGACGGGGGTAGCAGGAAAGAGTGGACGCGGGGGAGGGGACGGTAAGAGGTGTGAACCGTAAACGCGCCACGTGCGGCAAATGGAAATGGACCAAATATCGCTGCAAACACTCGACCGTGCGAGTATCGATATACGACGCACCCTCCTCCATCTCTTCGGTCTCCTGATCCCCCTTTTGGCACACACACGCATGCACACACGTGCACACATACACGATCCTATGGTCCGTTTGTCGTTTATGCTACGCTCTCACACCTTCCTCCTTCCAGCCTGTACACACCCTCTCTCGACTGACGGTGTTCCACTCGAAAATTCACCGGTCACGCGAATCCATCAGGTATCCACAAAATATCGCGCGAGCCACTGTTACTTTCCTTCGAGTTTCTCTTTTTTACGTCGACCCGCGTGCACGTGCGTGAAATCGAGCGATGAAACGATTTTCGACACGTGGAGGGGCTGTACTGCGGAATTTGACCGAGGTTTCGGTTGGTAAAATTCGATGCTGCACCAGATCAGTATCAGTTTCCAGATACAGGGGAATATTTGGTCTTTGATGTAGCCGTTGATCATGCAGCGGAAAGAACAAGTTTGACAAGTTCATTAACTTACACCTTCCTTATCATATACTTGTCTGTTATGTAAAAATGTAGTTACTATATTATCTACTTAAATCTTGAAACGAATGCAAACTAAATTTCGGATACAGCGGTGATCGAATAGCGATAAATCGGCAAGTTGATCAACAGCGAAATCGAAGCACAGTTGAAATTTTCTTTCCAGCAATTTCGTAGGATCTCACTCGGTTTTCGAGGGACAGTTAGTGGGTCAGAGGCGGGTTCGTTAATACGAAGATCCGGCCATCGTGGACGATACACGCAAATGCAGTTACGCGGCGCGGGTTGGCCGCATTAAATGCATTACCGTGCAGGATTAACTGGATTCCGTTGGTGGCCGTTTGGACAGGTCGAAAAAGAACGGTCCGAGGGGACAGAAGCGGTTTTCGCCTTGCTACAATTCGTCCGTCCGTTTATACATTCATCCAATTCGCGGACGAGCACGGGGAAAACGGTCCGGGAAGAAGGGAAACGGAACGCACTGGAGACAGAGAAACGAAAGAGGACGGCGAAAGAGAGGATAGAACGAGCGAGTGCTTCTAGCTAAACAAATATGTACTCACGTACTCATTCACCTATCTCCCAGTCAGTCCTACCTACGGCCCTTTTAAAGACTTTTCCCGGTGTCCCCGACTCGCGCTCTCTATCTCTCCAACTTCCAACGAACGGATACACGTTCCACAGCCAGCAAGTTCGGAGACGTCTCTGCCTCTTTTTTTCGTGTTCGAAACCTTTTTAACCGTCTCTAGACGTTCCTGCCAGACGTTCGACCATGTCGAGTGGCTCTGCGGAAACTTCCCTGGCCGGCCATACTGTCATTCACAAAGATTTTCCAGGAAATCCGAATGGAACGAGGAGAGCTTCCTTGTTTCCCGCGGATAAGTAGACCGTACCGTCGCTGGTCAGACGCGGCTGCTCTACTGCACCGCTGGGAATCATTCGACGCTTCTTTTTTGACATTAATATAATTAATGAGCACGCGATGTGGAGTTACTTGACACTCAGATATGCTAAAAAATTGTGTACCTAAGGTACTTTGCAAACTGAGTTCTTGTAGGGTCACATAACTAACAATAATAATACAGTGATTCACGATATTGATCAAGTGTTTTTATACAAATTTTTGTTTCTTAGTTCCAGTCTAACTGACTAACAGAAAATTTTGTAAATATGTTTGAAATGTTATTTGTTGGAGATATTGTAACCTTGGTCCAAATAACAGTACCCTGAACATACATATTTTAAATAAAAGAATATCGAAATAACGCGTCTGTTTGATCAATTTCGTAAGTCATCGTGTATGTACATTCATTCGTTTTCTCTTTATTATAGACTGTTGCGCAGAGTGCTCTGGAAATGGATGTTAATAATTCAAGATCTGAGGCTGCTAATTATAATAAATAAAAAGCGACATATAAATCGGAAAGCTAGCAGAAAGTAATCGGACAAAACGATGTATACTTAATTGATTAATTTTATTTCAAAATAAACAAATCGTATTGACCAAATGCATGTACATACAGTACCATATAGCGACTCCAAGATGTCATGGAGTATTTTCAATACAATTTGCTACAGACATTGCAAACAGCAACCACCTAGAAAAGTATTAAATAAAAAGAAGAATCGAAACACCTCATTCGACCAGGTCCACGAACTCGTACAAGATAACAAAGAAAATCTTTCTCGTGTCAAACGGAATCCGCGACGTAGCTTTAAGTTAATCGAAGGCAGCTGTAAAAGCTCGTAAATCTGTGAATCGACAAGACGGAAACACATTGCGAACCCGTTCAACGGATTTTTTTCAGGGTCGCGTTGCATCGATCCATGGAGTCGAGAGCCGACTATATATCCTTCCGAATCTAAATCCACGAAGGATTTCGTCTGACGCTCGATTCCCCAGGAAAGTCGCCGTGGAGACGGGGTGCGGGGGACAGGTTAGCCTATTTGTTTCGTCGCAACGTGTGTATTGACAGTGCGCGACGGTAGGCGTCGCGCGGCCGATAATATATCGACGCCGGGGTGATATATGCCTGGACGGAGTGAGTGGCTGTACAGAAGAAAGACTCGTCTCATAAAGTATAGGGCGATTTGTCACGGCAGTTTGTGATGCGACCGGGAGAGAATAATCCTCCGGATATCATCTAGCGTGACTTGCTCTCCCCTACCCTTCGATACTCCCCTACGAGCTTTTCATCCCCTCCGGTTCTCAGAGCGGATTATTCCTGACCCTATACCTCTCGTGCTTCACTGTGTTCTTCGTTAGTCTCGTTTCGACGATCTCACGAATTATCGGGAAACAACCCGACCACTGTAACTTGTACATTATTTTTTATGATAATGCAGCGACCAATCAGGTGAAGTAATCCTGGAGGATTTAGTGAATTATTATGCAGGCTTTATGATACATTCTTCATTCTTCGTATAATCCCTAAAAAAACTGTTGAATATTGTGTATAAAAAAAAATTCAATCCAATCAGTGTTTGTCGAAAGGACGAGTTTTGATTATCGAAATTAAATATGCCTCTAGAACAGTGGTTCTTAGCTTTTTCGAAGTCAGGGAACACTTTTAAAATAAAGAATACAGATTACATAACAGTAAAGAAAGAAAACATTAACTAAGAAAAATATTCGTAAAAATGAAATTTAAATAACTCTTTTATAAAAATGGCACTTCCTTAAATGAATTTTAATACGATACATGAGCGTATTAGCTTTTGCAGATTTCAGCAATATCAGGTCTAATATGTGATATAGCTACCCTCATTTCTTCGTCTATATTAGTAAGTCTTTCGAGCTTTTTAGTTTTTATATTAGTTAATGTTGACAAACCGTGCTCACATAAATATGATTTTTTAAACTTTAACAAAATTCTCAGTGCCTTTGTGGAGAGGTCGCTATTCGCTTTGGACAAAAATCCAAAATTCTTCAAGAAATATTTCAGAGAATTTCATTTTTAGAGTACGAGCAGTTGACAAGGTAACCAATTGTTCTACTTTCTCTAACGAAAATTCACAACTCGATGTATTAACTATGCCAAATGGATTTCATGTCCAGTCATAATTTTCTATATTTAAGGAAGGAAAGTAACTTGCAATCTTTTGTTCCAATAGTGTTAAATGTTCTGTTGTAATGGAAATAATTCTCTCGACATTTTTATTATGAAGCGAAGAAAACATATCTACTGTTTTTTTTCTGATATGCGATTTTTCCAAAGATACATTTTTCTGAAATGTTGACATTTTTTGTAAAAAATTTTGTCTAAAATAATAAATTCTGACTGAAAAATAAACATATTCACTATTAGAGTTATTTATTAATAAAAAATGAATGGCCTGATTGTGTACGTATGAGATCTAAGTTAAAGATGTTAATTATTGTAATGTTTATTCACAAATGACAAACCAAATACACATAAAAAATGGACTTTATCAAATCAATCGCAATGAACGACTGTAACAGAGACGTTTGCTTAGGTCGTTTACTCGAAAATGCAACTTGCATCTTGTCTGCGTTGTAAACAGCGTAATGCGCGTTTACACTAAACTTCGCGGTATCACTAGTGTTCCGAGGAACACCGGTTAACAACCGCTGGACGTAGAAAATTTGATTGTAGAAAACAGAATCAAAATTGCGGATTCTGTTGACCTACTTTTTGTGTCATACATCGATTTGTTCCACTGAAAAAGGTTTTCGCAGAAGAGTTTTGTCGCCTAAGGTTCCCCAGGGTCGATACTTTTAATTAGAAACTCCTCTATTCGGCCCTTTTACCGCCACGAGGCTTGTTAATTTAGTACGCTGCTTTGTAGCGTGTTTTACTATTCGCCGTTTCCTCGGCCCTTAACCCTTCCCATAAATTCTCTGCTCTCGATTTATAATTACCACTTTCATACACGGCGGAAGCGTAATTTGCTTGTGTAAATTCGACGCCCGCTCGATATTTCGCCGGCGCGTTCCTTTCGCTCGCTCGCGATGCTCTCGCGGTGAATTTCGAGGAGTCTCGCGTGCAGAATCCGAGGATGTCGACGGATTAATGGATTTCAAGATCAAAAGCGGAATCTTCGAAAGTTTCGTATCAGAAGTTGATCAGGAGTCTTCGACCCAAGACGGACGATTATAATTTCATGCGATTCGCGAACGGAGACGGCCTTCGTGCTCCGTAACGAACGTTTTAATTCCCCGTGAGATCTATATTTGATTCCAGTCCGATCGAATAATCCAGCTCGTGTGTACGAAGGATCTAATTGCGGCTAGGGAACGGATCGTGACAAGCGAAATCGCGATGCATCTCTCGCACGCGTCGAAACGGTTTGCACAACCGCGGCCGACGTTACATTTTAATCGGCCGATACATTATTCAGAAACTGCAGTTTCCTTGTCGATCAAACTTCACGGCGATAGTGTACATTGTCAGGCGGAATGAAAAACCCGGCTCGAATCTCATTTGCATTCGAAGCTGACTCCTGCACGACTGAATTTTACATTACCCCCCCCCCCCCCCCCCCCCCCCCCCCCCCCATCAGCGCTAAATGTAACGTCACCTCGTCGACTGTGATTCAGCAGGTAAAATATAGATACCCGTCGAATCTCAGGAATGACGATCATGTGCTCTTAAGATAGTTGAATTTGTGACCAGGTTAACACGTTGAACGCCACAGTGAAAGCGGCCATACCTCATTAGACACAATATAATTTACTATTTTTTATATAAATCGTAAAGAAAAACAAGATTTGAGTACTGAGTCGTGTTCTTTTGTTTCTACAATAATTTAATTATAAAATTGATAATGACATTTATATTACACCGACGGTATGGAATAATAAGTGTATTGTGAAATGGGTGAATATTTTTAAACTTAATGATTGTATTTATAACAGGGTATTCGGTATGTCTGACTAGTAACGGGGTGTTCTACTGCGATACAGTACATGGTAGATAGCTCGATTCCAATGCAACTATAATTCAATGGTGAGATTATGATGAGTTAGATGGTTCTTTTTTCTTGTCAAATTGATGTGTCTGTAGTAGCTTGATGCCAGACAATTATGAACCGAGAATGATTATGCATATGTGATTAAATTGCAGGAAATTTGAACTCTAAACTAAGTATATATAATGAACTGTCAATTTTGCAAATTTTCCTGTGTACATAATGGTTTAACACTCTTCTGTCTCCCCTAATGAAGCTTGTAAAAATAATAAAACATTTGTTAGTACACGAATTTATTTTCGTCTAATATAATGTGTACACTACTGTTAGGAGAATACATTACTCTTATTATTCTAGTGATTAAGCCTCAGTGGGATCTTTTAATTCATATTTAGAAAAGCGGAACTTTAATTTTTAGCATTCGAATACCAATCTGCTCTAAATTTCCCTTGACTACTAATCGCCATTTCCTGGAAGATCATGCAGATGAATTTAACCCGAAATCCACCAATATTCAATTCACACCTAAGCAGCAGTTAAACATAGAACAGAATTCATGATTTATCTGAAGTGCTTAGTGCAGGGCACACTTAAGCAGCGTCTGCTCCTAATAATAACTCAAAGCATCACAATCATTAGTATCTATTGCCAAGGCGCTTCTACAACTATCTCAGCATCTCATTACAATTACTGCTCATAAATTTAGCTCGAAGAAACTGATTAAAACTAATATTCTAATTACTTTAAATTATAAATCGAACGAGGTATATTTAACTGGGAAACCTTAGGCTACAATAGTGTCCTGTCGTTTAAGGAGATTTCTCTGCAGTTAAAGGGAAAAAGTCGAAGGAATCAAAGGGTTTTAAGGTGTCGAGGGCTGGTACGACCAGTTCGAAACGGATGGACGTTGTTTCGTGTTTCGCAGTGGTTTCGTGCGCACGGTGGCGCGGTAGCCACGCGACTGTCGAGCAGGTAGGAGAGCTTTCAGCTTTTCGAGCATGGAGCTTCGAGGTTTCGCGGTTTCGTGGGGATAGGACGAGGTCGGTGGAGGAAAGGGCGGCCTGAAGGGAAGGGGAGACAAGCGTCGGCGCCCGACGATACACTACACACAACCATGAGTTCACCGATCTCAGTGCGTGCCACGCGTCCGACATGACAGCACGCACCCTCTTGCTTCTCCGGCAAAACACAAACTACCCGAATTCGCTCGTGAAAATCTCTAACAACTTTGATGACGCTATCAATTCGAGCGAGATTTCTAGAATCTCTTCAGAGACAAATTTATGAAAATTATAAAAAGAATTCGTGGGTGCTAGAGAAAAAAATATCGAGAGAACTGAAAACCTCTGTACCTTTGCTATTAATATTTATATTTCAAAAATATGTACATATGTGCTGGTAAGACTGAAGAACTTATCGCGTTGATCACGATTAATTAATTTTTAATTGTCATAGAATTCTGACCGATTGAAACGTGCCTCAAATAGTTCCATCCCGTCTGACTGCGTATGGCAGTTTTAACTTAACCCTCGTCAAATGGAAATCCAAATTAAATCCCATTCAAAATTCATTTTTTTCTGACTTCGACGTCGTCGATGCTTGAATTCATTAAGCCCGAAGAACAGTCACATGTCACCGGTGCCAAGACGTTCGTCACTTTTTCGGACATCGTTTTATCAAACTTTAACCTCAAATCTTATTAGACTCATACGTTATTACACCGATCAAGACGAAAATACCTCCGAAAGAACCGTACGGTGAGTTAATCGTTCCCTTAGAAATTCTATCGAACATTTGGAACAATCAAACGCCAACACTTATCGAGGTTGTAGCTGAAAACAAGAGAAGCGGTGGAGCGAGACTTCGAAAAGAATAATAACTTCCTTCTCATTTCCGTATTCATAACCGGGGCGATTATCGCGGTCAATAAATTTGCAAGAACATACGTGAAAACACGGCCGGCTATCGCGTATCGTTTTCTTGTACTGGAGTTATGCGATCGCGAGGAAAGAAGGCAATTACGCGAATACACGGTGTTAGAGCTTTTATCACGAGACGACGACACCGAACGACGCGCGCCGCACCGTCGTATTTTTGCATCGACCGATCGACTTGCAGGGTAAAAACTCGAAACGTTATCACGTGGTCTTGAAAAGAAAAAAATTAATTTCCCCTAAGTGCATACGAACGATAAAAAGTATTGCGTTTTATCTGCTTTTACAAAGCGACGCGTATGAGGCTGTCAGGGGAACGCAGTGTTTACGCTTTATCGTCCGGCAAGCTGTTTTCCTTATCGATCGCGATTGTTATCAGGTCATCTTGCAGGCCATCGGTAGCAATTGCATCTACACCGTGAAACTTTGCGCGTCGAACCCGTGAAAACGTTTCTCGTCGAGTTTTTACATCTGCCGGAGCTTGTAGAGGATTCACAGTATTTCGCCAGTTACGATTGCAAGTGTTTTGAATTTAAGTTGAATGTTACATCGATGCGGATCGACGTTATGGTTAATTATTTAATTTTCTTTCTGCTTCCTGGACGTTCGTTGAAAATTTGATATGATCGGAGGCGACCGATCGATCGCGTGTCACGTACGCTAGACGTGCCGGACAATTGCTTCATAAACGTTGTTGGGAAACAAATATATGCGTTTCGGCTGTCAACGTCAACATTTGCCGTGTTACATGCTACTTACACCGTAAACATTTACGAAACGACCGATGTAAAGCGTCACGGCGAGCAAGCCTGATTAGCAAATATTACAATCGCAGTCACGTTGTGTTTTAAAATGAACGAGCGTTCCCGGGAGATGTCTACCGTAATCACTTTCGAAGAAACCGCAAACAACACGAGTTTCGAAATTAATTCACCGATCGTCGATTATTTCGCGGTACTGTAAACATCGATCAATCGTCGATCGCGAGTCTCGTTTACTTACACGATTTCCTGCATCTCCGGCAAAGTTCTACTCTAGACGCACTCTCTTCAGCCTCTTCCTTCTCGCGCGTTACATTACAAAATTCCCGTCGATTTACAGCACTGTTACACCCCACTGTCACTGAGTCTTCAACGTTTCTGTCACTTCACTATCGACGCGCAGAATTCAGAGTCCCTGAGGTTCACTGAGAGTCACTTTCCCCGACCTCCACGTGTTCTGGAATCACCGACGCTCGGCTGGTGCATTCACTTCGTTCGAAAAATTTCAAACTGGAGTATAGAACCGGAAGTTCGAAGGAACCGTCGGTGCAGGAAAGGAATTCTCTTCAAAATCATAAGGAGAAAGGAAAACAGAGGCTTGTCAATGAGTGAAAGAGGTTAGACCCCCGGTCGAACAACAGAGACAGACTGTATGTGCTGTGTATGTGGGTACATATGTACACGCGAGATTCTCAGATCAGAGAAAGAGGGTGGCTCGGGGAGACGAGAAAGAACGTACCGAAGGTGTCGGAAGGTTGCAGAGGCCTGGTTGTCTCGGGATATGCACGGTTAGTAGGCGATATCGTGTTTGCCTGTGCGCGCGAGTCGTGCCTCCTAGGGAGCCACGAACCGACAGAGAAACACCGCGGCCGAGAAACACAGAGAGAGAGAGAGAGAGAGAGAGAGAGAGAGAGAAAGAGAGAGAAGGAGAGAACGAGGAAGAAGAGGAGAGGCGGTGGTAGGGCTTGCTGTGTTGTGTCGGATGCTACCCGGTAGCGAGTACTTGTTGTTGAGATGCCGAGGGTGGCGCGGGGGTGGTGACGACGCTCGTTGGCGGAAGTGAGGGAGAGCTCGGGGCCGGAGAGGGTCGAGGGGGTTGGTTAGTCGAAATGGCCTTGCGCAGCTACAGCGGAGGCTGCCGGTGGTTGGAGACGAAAGCGCGGGATAAGGCGGTGGTTACCGATGGAATAAAGGGGTTGGAGGGACGAACGTAATCGTCCAGGGGTGGTGGAAGATACTGTGCGAGGCTGCAGCGAGCCGTCGAGCTAAACAGCACGCGAGAAACGCAACTGGGTCGCTGTTTCGACTGTTGGGGTGAGTCACAGGGTTGCGACAAGGGTGTACCGATGTACGTACAACAGCTTCGATACGATCGTTGAGGTTACTGTTTAACTTATGTTGATTTTAAAGGGATGCCGAAATTGTATTGTTTCTCAATTTATAAAATTAAGGTCATCGATGTAGACATGTATGTTGATATGCAGCTACAAACTAGCAATAAACCAGATCAACATACACATTCCAACGAATTACTTCCATCAGTAAAAAATCAGACCAGGTACACGAAAAAATGAAATAATAAATTCTGTAGAATAAATATTTCTCCCCACTTCTGAGACCTGTGCTGAAGTCTCCCAGTTCCAGACTCGTACAGTCAACGATCATTGAGTTAGGCGTGAGGATGCAACGAAGGGGCGTTGATGCGCGTAAAGGTTTCAACAACGAAGGTGAAGATGATACTGTACCTTCTCTGTAACAGCGTTGTCTCGCGATGATAATTGACGACGAGGGACGATGAAGATATCCGTAGGAGACGATACCGAATGATAGGCGCGCTAGGAGAACGCGCGATGGGTCGCGTCGTGTCGCGTCGCGAGTGTACACGCGGCGCGGATGCGCGCAACTCTGCGGGCGGGCACGCTGGGCTACGCTGTTTTCCTCCCTGCCGTTAAAACAATAATGCAATATTTAACCATACATACGAAGAGCTAGAGCGAGAGAGAGCTAGGGAGGGAGCGAGAGAAACGAGAAGAGATAGAGAAGAGGAGGGCGGTGGCAGTGGAGGTATCGAGAGTAGAAGGTAGGGAGATAAGGAAGGTAGGGGTGAAAACGTAGGGATGTGAGCTTTCACTTCCCCTCTCCCCTGTAAAATGCCGACCCCTGCTTGTCTCCCTTTCTCGCTTTCTCCCCCCCCCCCCCCCCCCCCCCCCTCGGTCTCTGCTGATCGACGCTGCTTAGTTGTCTTGCCTCGCTTTCCTCTCTCTCATCCCTTCCCTCTCCGTGCACCCCTTCCCCGATATCCGACTGGTTTTTTCTCTTTCCACGGCTCGCTTTTTCCCCGCGAGCCTCTCTTTCTTCGGCGTGCTGCAAGCTTTTAGGGGAGTCCTCCGCCTGCACCCGCCGCTTTTATGCGACGCCGACAGTTACGGAGAGTGCGTGCGTCGGAGCGACGACGGAGAGGGAGAGGGAGGAATGTGTATATGTATATATACGATTGTGTGTATACGTGAAGGATACAGGGGCGGGTGCCAGGTGGTGGGAGAGCTCGGAGGCGGCGCACGCCTCTTTTCAAGCGAGTACGTGGGGCAGAGGCTGGGGGGTGGTAGCTCCAGACGCATTCTCCGAACGATGCAGGTGGGCGAGTGCGCCTCGAAATCCAGAGGAACGACCAACAACCGTTGCACTCCGACGTCTGACTAGCTGCCGCCTGAATCTACTATGTCCGACCGATTCGGGGATGGATCACTGCCTGTTTCGATACAGGGATTGATCGTTTCGATGAACGATGCTCCTCCACGTTGGTCTTAAAATTTTAGATACGTATTATATATGCTCTAGAAGCTTTGGATAATTATTTTAACTTTTCACATAAGCCAGTATGCTTCGAAATTTAAGGGAAGAATTACTGATCACTTCACGTCATCGTCTGGCTAGCATCTGTCTGAATCTACTACAATTGACTTAGGGATAGATGATCTGGTTCGATTCAGGGAATGATCGTTTCGATGAACGATACTGTTGCATGTTAGTCTTAAAATGCAGACAGATACTGAATAAGGTCTGCGAGTTTTGGATAATTCTCTGGATCAGTTCACGCAATCGTCTGTTTAGCTGCTATCTCACAAGAAAGTAAGATAAAAGTTTTAAAATATTATTAACAGCAGTGTCTATTTTATTATTACTCTCATGTCAAATCTACCTTCCGTAGACTGTGAAAGTGTAGACTTCTCCGAGGTCAGGAACATCGAGGGTACCTGCCTAGATCCCTTCAGAGACCGCAGAATGATCTTCACGAACCCTACATAATTTTTCTGACTTACACTATTCACCTCAAGTCTGATCACCCTATAAGATCTAGTAGGAATTCTAGACTTCTCTCAAAATGTTTAGCAACCCCTTAAACGTCATAGGAATCCTGTAGAAACTGAAGAAAACCTAGAAACTCCATACTCAGAACCGTCATCTGGACGATACCTGTTTCCTAGATGTCCTCAGAGTCTGAAGATCCGAGAAACTATCCTCCAAAATTGCAGCTGGTTCCGCTGAACGGTAAATCGAAATAATCAGCGCGGGTCAGGAGTTCAAAAGGTGAAGTCCCGATTGAAATAAATAATCGAAACAATATCGACATTCCGTTGAATTGAAAATTGATCCCCGCTCGAGGCGAAGGGACAGGATATCTCGTTCTTGACAGTTGCCTTAATTAATAGCGGCCTCCGGTCGGAAGGCCATACGTTAAACAGGGGGGTTGGGAATCGAAGTTTTTGACACGAAAATGTCTCGTAAAATCTCGCGCCCGAACTAGCGCCATAAATTTCAAGTATAATTCCAAGAATAATCGTCAAGTGCAGATGCTGCTAACAATAAACCAGCCGGATATCAGCGAACGTCTACTTGAACATTCTAGAGGCGATCCATTGATATAACGCCGTGGCTACGGTAAGTATGAACGTAAAACTATGTCGCGAGACGGGGGTACAGACGGGGTTCCCTATGCACGAAGTTAGAAACTCGCCGCAAATATTTCTATAACGTCGCGGTCAATTGCAACGACCGGCTGGAATTTTGTATATTTAAATTCCTTCAAGTAATTCACAACTGCGAAGTATCTTTGTATGCCCACCCTTGCATAATGGGGGCCCCTCTGATTCCTATTTCGTCTACGCCTGTACTACATTCCTGATACACGGCAGGTCAACGCCATATGAATGTATAACACTAGTGGATGTCTAAATATCAATCCAGGACCTCAATTCAAATAATTAATTATAGAATCAATCATCCATTCGTTTTGCACATGGGACAGTGTTTACTTATTTCAGAAACACCCTGCACAATCTTTTTCTATTTTCCTACGTACGTAGCCTGTATCATAAAAATTAAAATAAGTATCCTATAGCAGATACTATCCACCCTAGAACCCTGACAACTAATCCCGTTCGCGTCTACCTTAAGAAGAACCTCGAGAATCGCATTTGCATTCCAAGAAGCACACACATCCACACGTACAGGTAGAGACAATTTGCATCGGTCCTGAGGGGGTTGGACGTAACCCGTGCACCCTAATTCGACCAAGTTCCCGCATCAGTGTCGCGCTGCTTCTTCACCCCTACAATGAAATAAGAGCTGCGGGGCTGCATCTTCCGTGGCGTTCGTTTTTCCTACGGGCTGGGTGGGTGGGTTGATAACGTCCACGGCGATACGCCAGGCGAAAAGGGTCATCCCTGGGAGCAGCCTCCAGCGAACGATGCAAGGGGGTGAGGGGTGTGAGAGAGAGTGCAGGGGTAGCTTCGAAGTCCAGATAGCGGTACACTTAGCCGCATGTATAGTCGTTCTCTCCGGAGGATAGAAAACCGTCGGGGGTGGAGGGAGAACGCGACGAGAGGGACGCTGGAGGGGCGGGTGGAGGCAGAAGGGGCGTGAGGGGGTGGTGGCCACCCCTTGCAACCCCCCACCAGCGCAGGAGTCGCGTCGCCGACGCTCGGCCAATAAGGAGGCCCGCCGACACAGAGACAATTCAAATGCTGCGCCAATAACAAACGTCTTTTGTTGTTATACGGCAAACTTTCTTTTCGCTTGGTCCTCTGTTTGTGCCGTCCCCGGAATGCCCAACCCCGTGGATTCTCTCACCACCCGTCTTCTGCCACCCTCCCTGTCCACCCACCCGCCTCTCTTCTCGCTTTTCTCTCTCGTTCCCGTTCGTTCTTCTCCACCCTTCCGGCGACTCCGTTCGAGGCATATTTTTCTTTTTTTTTTACTTCTCTCCTCTCCCCGGAGCGTCAACATATTAAAACGGGGGTGGGTCCGTCCGATGCTGACTCTGCCTTTCCACGCTCTTTCTTCCTTCTTCTTACGGCTGCCGGGATGTTTCTTCCGCCTTGAGATGTGTCGTTGATATCGGTGGCGAGATTATGTTGCTCCGCCCTAATGGTTGACGCTCGATGGTAGCAGATTCTTTTGGTATCTTAATTCGCTGAAGCTGGATGCTTCGTGGATAATTATTTTTATTTATTTAAATTCGATGAAAATTGTGATCTCTGCATCTACAGATATTAAATTTTTATGATATATACGAGTTATTACGTGCGTGAATCATTGACTCGAAGTCATCGATATCCATCAAACTCATTGACTTCCTTCCGATTTCCTTATAATACTCAGTGTCTCGAACGGTCGATGAAAGTGACGTAAATATGGTGGAATGGCTCTTTCGAGGAGAGGCAGCCGGCCGCGTTAACAGGTCCCTTTCAGAGATTTCATTACGCTCGAACGTCCAATTAAATCCTAATAAAAATTCGTCGATCGACTACGGATAATAGACTCGGCAATCGAATGTAAATTTCAGAAAACGTTTCAATTAATCGTCATCTTCGTATGGCCGATCACGTGCACGCCGGCGTTCGAAAAACAACAGAGCCACGTTGAAATCCCGACGATAACCGTTCGGTCGATCGAAACCGTTTAACGTTAGCGCGGCTCGAAAGAAAGGAGCATCGCCCTCGAGGAAAGTTCCGTCGAAATGGAGTCGCGACGAAAGGATAAATATTCATTGACGTCTTCATCAAGACTTTTATCGCTCAACAAGAAGCCAGAGAACCCTTGCCGCCTTTTGCCCAAGCTGTTTCAATTTCGGCCAACGGAACGAACTAAATACACCCTCGCCCTCCCTCGACGCGACAGAATTAAAATCCTCATCGATATAAAATTTTAGTATGAAGTTTCATTGTTAATGATTAATATGTAAAGGTTTCGTCAATGTGTATGAATATACTGGCAATGAGTAGTGACTTGAAATTATTAAATATTTAAGGATGCTGCAGAGAGGGTTAAGCATACATATTACTACATTTACTTTCCTTTTTAAAATTCAGTATGAAATGATTTTCCCAGCCTAATCAATACAACCCTGAAGAGATCAAACTTTCAGTATGTCCCACTCTGCAGAAATATCACAATTTGCCACGTAGTATCCTAGAGGCTTCAACTATTAATGTGTCCAGCTAGCAAACGCTGTAAACTGTCCCGAATCCTCGGATCGTCGATATTTGGAGCGCTTTAAATTTCGGTGGAAAAAAACGCAGGGCGCGGGGGAGGCTTTGAATCGATAAGAAAATTCTTCGGGGAGAAAACGCTATGTGGGCGAAAAGAGAGAAGAAAAGAGCGGATAGAGAGGCGGGCGGAAGGGTGGAAGGCAAAAGGGGCGGCAAAATTGAAATTTCTTCGCTCGAGCGACGACGCAGCAACTCATAAAAAGTTTAAACGTTTCATTCTAGTCGGCGTTGCCGCGCGCGCGAGAGTCTTGCCTTTTTCCCAATATAAACTCTCTTTTCTCGCTCTCGCCCTGTCGATTGACTACCGGAGCTTTTCCACTCACCCTGATACGACTCGGTTATACACCACCAACCCCCTCCGCCCCGTGAAACCTTCGCGGAGATGCTTACGGCTGGCAACTTTTACTCCCCCTCCAACGAGAAATTAGGGGCTTACTTTGCTCCTTTCCACCATTGTGGCGTGCGGCAACCACTCTTGCTGCCTGCCAGCTCGCCTTTACCACCCTCCATCAAATCGTAAAACCGAGTTTATGCGTGTGTCTTCGCGGCGATCATCCACGCGACCGACAATTACTTCCTGCGCGACCAATTGGACCACCCGAGCCGGTCGAGGAAATTTTTGTCGGTCGCGAGGTCAGGTGTTGACTGCAGGTTTGATGACTTTCGAGATGAGGCTGACAGCTTTGGAGCAGTTGAAATGTTTGGGAATGTACATGGAAGATGTGTTGGGTGTACCTTAACTTAGAATGCAACAGTCCTAATTCAATTGGAGTCAGAGCAGGATCTAATAAATTTGATTTAACTGAGAAGCCAACCTGACTAAAAAGTGTAACACAAATCAATTCCTCTCAGTCCAGAGTTCAATCTAATAAATTGGACTTGATACAGAACTTAATCTAACCCAGATCAACTGGGTCCAGAGCTTGACTTAAGAAATTTTACTTATCCCAAGAAACAAACTCAACTTGACTCAAAACACAGTCTGTCCTAAACCAACTTAACCTAGAACCCAACCTAAGCAAACTAAACTCAACTCAAAGCTCATCCTAACCTAATCCAATATACACTTACATACTATGGCCTAACACAAGATGTTTACACTACTTCTTAGAACATCATCTATTTTAAGTAGATATCATTTTCAAAAACAGTTTCAATAAGAATACCTTCAAGATACACCTAGAATCCATCATTGCATATCTGTTTAAACTAAAAATTTTCTTGATGACACTGATCCTTGACAGCCTGCAGACGAGACTCAGCGTACCCAAAAAACTCCCAAACTCTGCCCGGAACAATCCGGTTTCAATATCAGCACGCACTTACGTTTTCCCGAGTTTTCCATTAACGAGTGCCCATCATTCGCGTACCGGCATCGACGCGTATACAATAACGAACTTGCGGAGCGCGGAGATGCGCGTTGACGGAAGTTCGTTGCTTAAAAAAACCGAGAGAATCCGAACAAATGCGCGAACGAGCCCGGTACAATGAAGCCGCCAGAGGAAACAATACAGATGGCTTTTTTATCCGCAAGGATAAAAGGCTTTTTTATCGTAGCTGTCAAGAGAAACGAAATTTAATCCGAATAATTCGCGCGAGTTACCGGTTTCTTCCGCTACCGTTCCAAACCTGTGTTTCAGCTTACCCACACACGCGAATTGATTTCATGGACGTAGAGTGTTTGTAGATTGCTATGTATTCAATCACGAGGGCACCCGAAGAGGGTTGCTGATTCTTGTTTGCCGATATGCTGATGTAATTATTATATTGGCTCCATCGTAGACGCAGCTTCTTATTATTTGCCGTATTAATGCTGGTGCCGTTCATTAGCTCGAAACCCTGTCTACATACACACACACACACACGTCCCACGACTATCAGAATTTTCGAGATTACTCTATTTGTCGACAAAGATCTCCTACTACAATTCATTTAATTCCATAAAATTCTGAATGTTCAGGATCGCTGCAAATTGCACGAATTATCAATTCGTTCGACGTCAAGATGATTATGTAACAATATCGAGAACGATTAAGAGCGATCGCTATCCATCTCAGAGGGGGATCGGCGTTCAGAGGGTTGTAGAACAGAGGGTTCTCGCGTAGAAAATTCCGGAATATCGTGTAGGATAGGTGGAACGAAATCCGGGCAGCACGCGGCCGTAATATCTGGCGTAACGGGCAACGTCAATATTTATCGATAGTCGAAGAGCAGCGGCGGCAGGCCGCTTAATAATTTCCACGTGCATCGGCCGTGTGTCTCCGGCCGCCTGGTGCAACGATATTTACCTAGCCGGCAACATCCATTTTTTCCGCATGCTCGGATTTCATTTTCACCGGGAGCCCTCTCTTTTCGCCTAATGGAATGCCGAAACAATCTGAGCCGCGAAATGCACACCATTCATCCTCTTTGCTCGCCCTCGAAACCGGATAAACGTCCCGTGTGTCTGCGGTGAACGCGTGTCCACAAATGCGCCCGTGTGCGCACTATGTTGTAGCGGAGAGACGCAATATCGAGTGTTCGAGGACGTTCACGGATTTCTCGGCGATATCAAGTGATTATTCACATTTATCTTTGCTACCCTTCTTTAGAATCACTGGGAAATTATAAGCAGATGAAGAGCGACTTTGGAAGGCCGGCGGTCTACTTGCTATAATACTGCAGTTATTTTGTAAGACCCTACAGCGAGAATATAAAATGAAGTTGGTTGTTGGGATTAATGTGACCTTGTGTGATAATTCCTTAAAGAAGGGGAAAGGTGCAGCTAGAGGGAGCGCCTTGTCTGACCATGACCCTCTGAATCCCCTAAGGCTCTAAGATCCACCGGAATTCAGTAATTCTTGGTTAAGTTACAATGGATGTGAAAGTGAGTAACTGCAGTACTATATTAATTCTAGTAAATCTAGAAACACTTTTTCGAAGAATTATCGCATATGGGAATTGTCTACTGTAGTTACATACTTGAAGCTACAATAGTGTCCCAGGAGATTCAGAAGTATTCCTGGCCAGCCGTAATACAGAATGCAAAAGTAGCTGACTGTGAAATACAATTTCAATTTTCTAGCAGACATTACGGAAGCTTTTTGGAAACATTTTAACACTCTGCATAAAGAAATATATTCTATACAAGCACAGGATGTATAAAATACCAAGCCTGTGACATGTTCGTTCAAACATTCATTTAAAGTCACCAAGTGAGAGGTTATTTTAAATTTAATCGCACAGCTACTAGTCCTTATAAAATCTTTCACAGAATTAATTTCAAAATGACAGTGGACAGACAGAAATACCAATAACATATTTAACGATATATATTCATAATGACTAGACTGCGGATTTTTATGCAACTTAACACATTTTGAATATGTACAAGGTATACATGTTATAAAGTAGGTGAAATAAAAAGTACATTATGTAACATTTGAAGCGCAAAATACAATTTTGTCGAAGTTCCATTTTGTCAACTACGTCAAAACAAAAAATATCGATATCCGAAATTTCATATTTGCATAAACATCCGCAGTCTAATAATGACCATTTTAATGTGTCTAGTCATATACGAAATTTTTCACTGTGGTCCATGTTGAACCGGACATTTAGAACAATCCCCGCCAAAACCAAGAAATGCCAGTAGATCCAGACGTGCATGTCCAGACAACAGATCCGGACATCTCCGGGAGAAACGTGGGAGACGGTTTCGGTTGCTTATAGGTCGCAAGGGTGTCAGAGTCGATATCTTGTCGGCTCTGTGTCACAGTAGGGATGCTGGATCCACCGAAGGGGTAGGAGGGTGGTAGGGTGAGAGAGGGGTAAGAGAATCGACGACGGGGAGGATGGTTCTCTGTGGCAGGGGTAGGTGCGGCTGCGGGTGTTGGGGGATGGGTACGAGCGAGGGGGCATGATTAGCATTACACTGTGAGCCTCGATGATCAATAGTGGAAACGTCTCTCCCTTCATTCTCATTCTCTCGCTGTGTTAGCCTTATCTCCCTACCTCCTCTCGCACCCTGCCATCGGATATGCGCGAATCTCCCACCATACTCTTTCTACAACCCACACACCCCGGTGGTCTCCTACCCACTTCTCTCCTCTCGTTCCACCTTCCAACTTTTTCTCCATCTCGCGATTCGTACCGGCAAAAAGTATGTACAGGTTGCTGCGAAGCTGATCTTTAGGGTTAGGGTTAGTCTTGCAACTGGGTTCATGATGCTGCAGTCTAAGACTGTGAGGATCTGAATATTCTGCGTCTTGGGAATTAATTATTTGGTATGTAATTTAGAGTGTTAGGTATTCTGATATACTCCTAGAGACTACTGGTCTGATTATAGAAATAAATCATACAGATTATACTGATCCTGTCAGTGAGGTATGTGTTGACTACTGATCTACCAGTTATGGCACAATAGTTTGTTTGTAGCTTCATTAACACCTTTCCTATTATACGATTTTTGTCTGACTAATGTTGGACCCCTAGCGCATTAGTTAAACTTCTGTAATTCCGGCAATGCGATGATTAAAAATATAAAATTTGTAAAAAATCCTTTAAACTGACGCTTGCACCAGTAGAAACGTCCTTTTACACATCTGTGGCATTATGTGAGCCTTCATTAATAAATTCCACTTCTTAACAAATACCGTATAACAGGCAATACAGTCACATCATGTGAAATCGTACGAGCTTCCCGTGGCAAGGTTTCATTCGCGATACGACAGTTTTCCAGGCCGAAAACTGCAGAATCAGCCGAAGGTTTGCGTGCGTGTCCCCCTATATACGAACGTACACATAAAAGGACCGAGATTTTCTTGAATCTATAGCGAAAGTTACACCTTCCTCGGGCGTGCTCCATCCCCCGAAGACCCGGGGATGTTTTATTTGACGGTGTCAGCAAGCGGGAGATATTAACCGAACAGCTCTCGCCTGGTGGAATTATGTGGGCGGACGGGTGGCGCGAGATTCGACTTCCATGGAATTTCCGGAGAACGCGGTATATATACGGTGTAGCGAAAGAGAAGATGGCAGAGAGGAAGAAGGAAGCGGGAGAGGAACGACGACAGGTCGCACAGGGAATCTACCAACCAACTTCAACGTTCCGGATACCATGGTACCCCGGAGACACTGGCCTAACTATGGATCCTCTTCCTCGTTACTTCCTCCGCCTATCTGCATCACTATCAAAAGTATTTCGTGGCCATCAAACCGCTGAACTTTCACATTCACCATCAATCTCGAAGACTGGTCACTTTTTGGAACTCTACTTGAACTCTAACTGGAAGAAGATAAGCCTCCGGAGGGATCACGAACTCGACATCTCCCGCTCTTTCTCTTTCTCTCTCTCTCTCTCTGTGTAACACGATTTTTAGAGAAAATGTATTATAATGACCGGACGAAGGGACGTTTTCTTTCGTTCTGTGGCAGTTTATTCAGGATACCCGGGTCGCGAAGGACGCGAGGCGCAAAAAATCTGCCCTCGCCGCTATTTATTATTCTATTAGCGATCCATGGTCAGCGGGCCAAGAGAAAAACGTTGGAAAAGAGAAGGGAGACGGTGGTGGAGCTACCCCTGCAAAAGGTTCATCCGAGAAAGCGCGGAGAAAAGGATCCGCTCAGACCGATACCGAGCCAAGCAGCCGGTTTGTTGACTTTGGCTAAATATTGGATGGCAACTGCAAATATTCCTCTGAACTATGCTCGTACCCTGTCGAGTGCACCCTCCGCGCGAGAGTTCCGACTAGAATCGGTAAGCTGGCCTGACCGAAGGAAAAGCACTCTGCATTCATAATTGACCTAACCTCCAAACATAGTTCCGGGTAAATGCATCGTGTACTCGAACTGTTCAACGGCTAGCATTTTTTGTCTGAACTCTCAAGGACGTGGATTCGCAGCCAATAATTGTCCCAGATAATTACTGCGGCGAACGATCGAATCTTTTCTGGATGATTCTCTTCACTTGAGGAATCTCACTCTTTGTTCCCTTCTTTCCTTCTCCATCTCTCCTTCACTCCCTTTCTGGTCGTTTTCTCGCTTTGACAATGTCTTTCATCGAATCTCTTTTCGGTTCATTTGACGGGGTGACCTTTTTTCGCGCCCGCCGCACAAAGTGTCGATCCATCGTTGTCTTAATGGCTGGCAGGCCACTCGTCCTTATTGCAGACTTAATTACTGCCTGACTCCGGCAAAGTTATAATGGCCAACAAGGAGCGCTTCGAGAGGAGCACGGCCCTTTCGAACCGCCGCACAAATCACCCAGTCGAAATAAAATTTTCTTACTAGAGACGATATTTCAAGTGACGACGCGGCTCGAATCGCCGTTCGTCCGTTCCTTGGACTTTCTGATCGTTCTTTCGTTCGACACTCGAAATTAATGCACAGCGATATTCTATCGGAAACTCTCAAAATTTAAATTATTTTCTACCTTGTTATTATGTATTTCTGAATGATCAGAGAAAGTGTTTTTATGTTAATACGTTCAACGCCACAGTGAAAACGGCCATACCTAATTAGTCACGATATAATTGACTATATTTTATATAAATCGTAAAGAAAAAAAAGATTTGAGTACTCAGTTTTGGTGTTTTGTTCCTAAATTATTGTTTCAGTGTGAAGCGTGCTCAGAATTTTACGACAATCAATAATTATTTCATTAAATTAAATTTGAGGTGTCCGTCACCGGTCACCGCCACAGCGTTAGACGTGTTAATACTACGTAAGATTATTTTCTACGCCTCAGAGAAAGTATTATTCATGTAACAGCATTTGGAAATAATTCAAAGGATGACATGTTCGTCTTATTTTCCGGATACGTTTGCGAGTGATAACGCGAGACGTGGATATCTCGAAGCCCGACGGGGTTGTTGTTCGAATCGAAAATCGCTGTAGGAGAAAGAGAGAAAGAAAGAAAGGGAGAGCAAGGAGCAGAAACGGCAAGCCTAAACAATATCTTGCGGCAATGTAAGGAGCGTCTATTGGGCCATTACCGACGGTGGCTGACCATTTTGGCCATTTGGCTTGGACAGTGCTACGTCAGCGGTCTCGATTCTCTCTTGTCCTCCGCCTATTTCCCCTTTCCTACCATACATTTCGATTCTCACCCCCGTGCAACGTCCCCTCTATTCAACCTTCATTGTTACCGAAGAATTATTCCTTTCAGAAAATATTGTACATAAAACTGTTTCGTTTTTTCTATTCAAATTGTTCACACATCTTGGTCTCGAGATTATTTTATCTAGAGTCGAAGGGTACTCACATTAGTTTCGTTATGCAGACACTCATCATTCACAGAATGTCAGATAATGAGGATGATTGAAGTTATACATTTTTTTATTTCATCTGTGTGAGTATGACTACGATGGATTCGTAAAATTCTACTGATTAAAGTGGTACGATGCGTGAACTAATTCGAGCAATTTTTAAGTAGACGTGCGGCATAGTCAGACAGATGGACTACAAGAATTGAGAAATAAAAGGTGATTTGAAATGTTCAGAGTCCCTTAGAATTCTTACTTTTTTTTTGAAATTTCAAATCATTGCAAACAGCCACCCCCAAAAGGAAATAGTCCCTCCAGCTCTACTAATTTTCATAACGTTATTGTGAAATACATATTAACTCATAATGTTTGAAATGACACTGGCTTGTAAGATTTTCAAAGTGTCCTAATACGATTTCTGACCGACCCTGTACTCCGGAAATTGCGTTTCAGCGTTGGAAAACTTTCACGGATCGCGGTCTCGATCTCTCCTTGCGATACCACGCATGCGTATCTATATTTCGAGGGAAAAAATACCGAAGATTCGGAGATCCTCGAGCGCAGATAGAGCCACGATGATATATGACCGGCGATAAAACGGAGACATTGAAAGGCCACGATCGATTCCGTTTCGTTTCACGGTCTGCCATTCTTCCAGGACCTCGTTCCGAAGACTGAACCGTTCGATTCATCGACCCGACCCTCTGAACTCGAAATTTCACACGGCGGCGTCGAAATTTCGACTGGACGGAGAAATCCTTCCGGAGAAACTCGAAACGTTGACAACGATGTTCAACAAGGCTGTTCCGGGATTCGTTAGAACCTTTTGTCATCCAGTGCAAACCGAGATAGCGATTTCAGGGCAGAAAGACATATTCCAAGTTTCTCGAATAACATTCAAAGGGTACGACGGAATGCTCGCGGGAGGAAATCGTTTTCTCCTCCTCGTCTAGGTGTTCGTTGTTTCTTTCTCTGAAAGACGAAGCAGAAACTCCGTTTCTTCCCCCTTGCAACCGGTTTCACTTCCAGATCCAATTCTCAGTTGCTGCTTCTCTCTCTCTCGGAGAGGTTCGCCCTGGCCCAACCCCTGCCGTTACCGGCGCACTCTTCACCAACCGAAACATTGCGCGAAATAACGTTAAATATTTACTTTCGAGACGATTGTTCCCGTCGGTACGACGATAAACATCATTATGTAATGTATATAAAGCCGGCGAGGAGAGATACGCGAGGACGCAGAAACTTTTCTACACCTTCAAGGTGTTGACCTTGCCAAAGAGAAGAGGAAGAAGCGCTCCAAGACAGAGAAGGAGGATGATCCATCTATCTGGACTGCCCGCTCCGACATATCTCTCATACCTGCGATTTCGTGTCGAACTGATCGATCTTCCAGTTTGCAAACCCTCGAGTCCCTGCTGGATCGTTTGAATGAGGACCAGGCTGAAGAAGTAGCTAATTCGATGATGAAAATGATAACAACGATGATGGAGTCAATTTGAGAATATTGAGAGGCAAATTAGAAGAGAAAATTTTGAAAATGGGAAAAGCTATTGGAAATTTTAAATTGTAATTTTTTTCTAGAGGGTTGAAATTCTTTAGAGACCTAACTCCTTAAGTCTAACGCCTAATCCTAAAATTATCTAGACTCAACCGAAGAAATGTTAAATATTAATTATACCATGAGCGCAGTTTGAGTTGCTTTCGTAGGTTGACATCTTCAAACTCGTCTGATGTCGATAGGAAAAATTTAAAAAAAATATTTCTCGGAGATGATGCAAAGATATCCAGCGTTAATTGGATAAACGTAGATCGCGAAATGCAAACTGAATGTTCCGCAGACGGTTTATCAGGGGAGCTGATATTACTGTGTAAAATCCCTTAGGGGTTAGCAAAGGGTCGTAGTCCTTGATGGCGACGCGATCGCCACTATCCTTTCGAGATCGTCGTTAATTATTTCTCGGTTTTCGTCTAGCATCATACTCGAGCCGGAAGGGCTGTGCCACTTGTCGCTCATTGTGTACAATGTATAATATGCGACGAATATTTCCCCTCTGCCCCTCTAAACGTGTGTCGCGTTCCTCGAATCACTTTCAACCTTAATTCATCCGATTCTACAGTTATATAATTTAAAAACTTACAAGATAAGGATCCATTGTGACGACGGAATTTCGATTCTTACCTGAAACAAAAATAAAAAAATTCGTTAGTAATTTAAGATTTATTTCTACGTGTGACTGAGAATTTTTACTTTTCTCATGGCGCAGTATACATCTCGAAAGTTTCACATCTATGTGGTGCAAAATAATTAGCAAATTACATATTCACATTATATATTTTTTTAAATATACTACAAAAGCTCCAAGTACCATACACACTAAATATTGACAGAAAATTAAAGTCACAATATTATTTTGACTGTCCAAAATTACTGAACATCCTGAGCATCTAATTATGTAGAGTGTACCTTGCATCTAACTCTACTATTGTGATACGTCGAAATCTGTTGGTTCGTTTCGGAAGGCACAGAAAGACTGACGCAAAATTCTACGCCTCGACGAAACGGCTCGATAGAAACAACAACATGGGTGTCGCATTACAACGTCGACACGCGAAAATTGCTCCGTATTTCTGCTTCACTGACGACACATAGTACAATAGCCTTGCAATATTGCAGTGATTCTATCAGACTACGCGCAGAAGTACGTTGTTTAAAAAAAAATTCAGAAACTGGAACGATCGGGTCCAAATCGCGAAATACCAGGTTCTAAATAGATTAAAGGGGTTAACCGGTGGAGAGTCGTTCTTGAATAATTGAAGTCGATAAATCGATGTCAGCGGTTGTATCGGAGCAGCGATAAACAATGCAAAAGGGGGAGGGCAGGGTTATGTTTAGCGATATCGAAAGCGTGGCAGGTACTTTTGTGTCACGGTGGTCAAGAGTACAAGCGGAGCGGAGCCGATAAGTGGCTCTATCAATCCATTCGGTCAGATAAGGATTTCGCCATTGATCGCCGGTTTTCCCGTATCTCCCTCTCGCCCGTTCGTTTCGCTGCGATTAATGGACACGCATCAACGGCTCGGACGTCCATCAATCACGATTCCCGAAACGCGGTCCACCCGCTAATCGGCGATTTTGTATTTTTACCGGTTCGAATTGTTTCTCGGTCGTTAACGCACCGCCACCCGCTTTTGTTGTCCTCTTCTCCACAGATTCTTATAGAAATTCGAGCTACGTTGATATTCTAATAACAACACGCAGTGTTTGTATTGAACACATTGCTTATCAGCGCCACTAATTCTATTCAACCCTTCGAGCGCAGAATACTTAGATAATTCTGTTTGCTATACGGCATACCATGTTCTGCACTTTCGGAATAAATTCGAAAACAAAACGATACAGAATACATGGAATCCTATTATTAACCTTCATAAGCCCGTGCGGCGTACAGGTGTGCTCCACAACATATTTTTCTGACATAACTTCATAACATTTGCAAAACGAAATTATTTGTTATAAGTGTGATGAATAAAAATTGCTTTTCAGTATTGTAATTATTTAATACTAGTTTAAGACTAAGTCTATTTATTTAATTAAGTTTACAGACATACTCTTTAGCCCATAAATGCACAAAAAAGAAATGAGGTAATTTTATATCCCGCATGGTTTTTAACGAAAGTTTTAGAGCACGATCCTATGAGGGTTAATGTTGCAATAGGAATTGTGGAATACTAAATGTGTATACATATATACATGGTAGTAAAATTCAGAATTTTTGCTGGTGTCGATTATGCAATCGAAGTAAATTTCTGAAACGTATGCAACTGTAGTCCATTCTGATCACGTTTAGCGTTCAAAGGGTTAATTCACTAGTTTACAGAATTTTGACTATACGGCTAAGTATTTTCTTCGCTATTTGTATTTAGCTCTCTATAACGCCATGTGACCTGGAAGTTACATACCTATATATCTGCATATGTATATCTTTTAAGTTTTATTTCGTTTATTTATCACTGTGTACAATTCTTTTCTATGGCAATACTGCCCCCAACGAGTCTGTTCTGTTATTATTATGCTTATATACTGCGATACCAACTGCGTAATTTATCTTTATCATTTACCTGACGTATCATTTCCGTCATACACAGATAAATTCCGGTTGTAGAGGGTTAAAACAGGATATCATACAACAGTGTGTCTGACTAGATATGACAGTGTTCCCTGTGACAGTGAACGTTGAACTTGGCACCTGCTGCTTCCAGCAGGCTCGAAGGACAGGCGAAACTGTCGGCAAACAGCTCGGCCTAGATCGTTCGAGGCACGGAGGAAAGCAGGAACGCGATCTCTTAGAGCTCGTGAATAAAAGAACCGGCGCGCGCTACATTAAATTAAATCCACCTGCAGAGAATTACGTTCCACCGTCCATTACATCCGGCGTCGTCGGAACGAGAAAGGATATAAATTCCTCTCCCTCCCCGATAAATCGATACGTGAGCAACGGTGACGCGCCAATCAAGGCCGCCGTTTAATACGGCAAAGTCGTGTATTTCAGAATGGGAATATTCGGCTCTGAAGAAGCTGAAACGAGCAACGAAGAGAGAGGGGAGAGAGAACGAGACAGAGGACCAGACGAATGAAAAGCGAAGGGTGTGGCGGTTAGAACAATATCGCATTTTATAGTTGTAATCGAGGATCATAATTGAACAAGTTTGTATGCCTGCCTGTGTTTCTACGACCCACCCACCCTTCAGCTTCTTCCTCCAGCTCCTCGAAGAATGCCTCGGGTGTCAGCTTCCTCTTCAACCCACCACCCCAACCCCTGCGTCGAATCCACGAACCGAGTATCCCTGGTCGTATAACCGGGGCTAACAAGATTTCGTATATGTAATTGGTTGAGTATTAAATTGCGTATTCCCACCGATGGAGCATGGGAAATTCGAGGTGTACGCGGAGACGCTCCGAATCTTCGGGGCTGGATTACGGCTAGGGGGTTGGATCATTTGGTAACATACTGCACCCTCGCGACGATTACCTTTGGTAAGAATGTACTCTTTCACCGGTGTTTCGAGTTCTTGAAGACTTCATCTCCTGAAGAGACTCGTTTACTTAATCAACGTCTTAGAACAGCTGCTTCGAAGAGATTCTTATTTAGAGGAGTCTACTGTCTACTTCAGAGTATAAATAGACTGCAGAAGATATTTTTGATTTATGATTTGTTCAAAGTTGACTAGATAGGATTATGTCTATGAGAAAACTCGATTTTCAGCTTATTCTCTTCAGGAATGCTAACAGGTATGATACACATTTTTTCACACTCCGTGGGCAAACTGGGTTACTTACGTCCAAGCCTAATTCTTGAATTCTTCTAGGCTTTCAAAAAATCTGAAAAAATCCTGGAAGACTTATCAAAGTCTCCATTACAGTATGCAATCGTTCGTTGCGTCAAATGTTTAAAACTTATTTCAGTAAAAATAAAAATTTGGAGGAAAATAATTTCGCTTGTGCTGTCAACGAGCCAGATTGCCTACGTGAGGTTAAATTCGATTTGTTTCACGTATGTATGTGTACATTAATTTTCTAGAAGCTTCTCAGGGTTCCTCTTTGTAGCCATGAATTCACATCGAATACATATTATAATTAGTCAATATTTAAATATTTCTCTCTCAAGACACTGCATGCTAAAAAAAAAACATCATCTTGTTTGGAGGCATCCTACATAATTGTAGATAATATGGCGACGATCTCAGACAAAACAGAAATCAGTGGAGCAAAAACTACACGCGACCCGGAGGGAATAATCGACGTCAGGGTAGGCACCTAAACGGAATTATAGTCGTTTCTGGTAAGGGACCAAAGTGGCGCGGGGAGCGAACGTATATACCCCAGGAACGAGTTTCAGCAAGGATACGAAACACCTTGAAACCGTTCCCGAGGGTTCCCGAAACGAACGGGACCAATCTTGTACGGACGTCACGGCTGGCCAATAAACGCGAAAATCACTAAGCTAACTACTTCGGACCAGCGAGGCTTGTCCCGTTTCCCAACCCTTTCGCCACCGTTGATGCTCCTTACAGGAGCGAGCCTGGAATCGTCTGCCCCAGCGGATACATCCTCCGGATACACTTTCCCGCGCATTTAATTAAGCTGAGAGCCGCGATCCCAAGGACCTTACGATCTTCCCGGTGTCTCCGATTCGATTGCGTGTGCTCTCTACGATTTTCTGGAAGAATCAATCCAGATCCTGAGGAATCCTCCATCTGTCGTTTTTCTGACACACTTCTGGGAGATGTTGACAGTCGATGCATGGACAGACTGAAGGTTTAACACTGTGTGCATGAGTGCCATGTCACCCATATCTGGGTGACACATATAGTAGATTCAATCATTATTTATTTGACTCCATATAGTATTAATAAACGTACATAATAAAGTCTAATAGAAACAGTCAAAAAATTACAAGAGTTACTGATATCATTGATTAAAGAAAGTAGATTTTATGGTTACATTCATTTTGTATAAAAATTCAGAAATTTTGTCATTTTAAGCTAATGCAGAGTTGCACTCAAGCGTTAAAGACTATCGACTATATTAGCAATCGAAAAATTGTACTGTAAATTGTTCTTGACGTTATGTTTTTTAACATGTTGACTGTCACATTTTGCGTCGGGGTGAAAACAGATGCAGGGACTGTAGTATATAGGATGTTCATAAAAGGGTGTGTCAAACGTTAGAGGCATAGCACTTGCACAAAGAATTAAAAATGTGTGATTAACGTGGGTCATAGAATTAACCCTTGAGATGCTTTAAACACTCACAAATGCTCGATATATCAGTATGGTCTCTGCGGAAAACGCTTATACGAGTTTGACTAACGTAGTACTCAAGTCTGTGGAATAAACTTGCCAATCCAGTCGCTAAAATACATTTTCTGTTTCACTTACTCTATAAAATGTGCAAATCCGCAGTCTGCTCACAACAGTTAGAGGATTCATTTCCAGACCCATGTTGATCAGACATTTTGTACTTCATTTTGAGAGTACTTTACGCCTGCACACTTTGGTGCAACCTTTCGTAAACATCCAGTACGCGAAGAGATAGAGAAAGTTGAGAGACAGGAGGATGAACGCAGCTGAAGGTGGACCAGGCAGTTCAGCCCTCACGCGGAGAGGGTTGCTCTGGAAAGCAAGGCCGGAAACAAACATCGTGGAATTACCAGTGTACATTCGCGAGGAACATTTGCTATTACCGCGTGAACGCGAGTGCAAATACGAGTGCTGATGTATTCCGTAAGGCGCGGATTTCTCGGCGTTTGTTGATCCTTGTTATAGCGGCCACTTACACGCCAGATGCATTAAATGTTCGCAAGCGTTGCACCGCAGAAAGCCGGCCGAAACGTACGAGAGAATCGCTTCCTGTTGCCACGAAAAGGAAAAAAAAGCGGACGAGTTGTAGCCGCGAGAGAGGAAAATGGTAACTGGACGAGAAAATAGTACCCCGACGCCAGAATAGCGAATTTTCTTTCTCCTATCGGCGAGCGAAAAAGTTGTCTAGCCGAGTATCGAACTCCCCGATACACGAGGCTTAGTTAGGAAAGTTTCGCGAGGTATTACGTTAATAAATAGCTTTGTTTGCCAGGCTACTTTAGCAATAAGACGATCAGGATGATGCTCGAAACTTTCCCCCGGCATCTGGCCTAACTGCAATACTTTTTTTTTCTGTCACTCGGCTCGGTATGTTTGGACGAAGAATTTTGCGAAATCGTTGAGCAAAGAACGGGGATATTTTTCTGCTCTGTTTATGTGGTAAACACTGATTTGTCTTGGAACGCTGAGTAGCAGGATCGACGGGATTTTCTATTGTCTGCTATCAAACTCCTCCCGTTGATACAAGCATCCCTTAACTCGTCAGTTTTCATAAAACGGATAAAACAACCCCGAATTCGGATTACTAACATTAGTATTCCATGATAAAAGATTCAAAGGTATTCTTGGCGAAGCTCGTTCGCGATTGTTGTTATCATTTTTCCAAGTGCAGTGCGAGCGCGATCCTGCTCGCATAATACACGGCTGAAACACAAATGCGAGTTCCTTTTATTTCCCCCGCTTTCTGACCGGCCGGCCGGCCAGGAATGGATATTCCTCCGCCAAAAACGAATTAAATCCGACTCTTTGTGCGAAATTTTTTCTTCGCCCTTTTTTCCGAAAAAACCCAGCCCCGCACGTGTAATTAACACCGGCGCGCGCTCAAGCTACCGCCGCGGCCCATATTGTATTCGATATTTTCTTTTTCGAGCCGAACGGAACGAAACGGCAGAGTCGGCGTGCGAAAACTCCGCCGCTAGTGCATTATTATACGCGTTTGTTAATGCAACGCGGACGGCATCAAATGAGGCAGAATTTTCTCCCTTGCTTTTCAACGATGCACCACCCGAACCCCCTCGCGCGCATACATCGCACCACCTGTAACGTGACAAAGACGAATTCTTTCATAACGATCCTAATTATTTAATTTTGCTACGCGCCGTCAGATCGCAGCGCTTTCGCCGTGCGCTCCGCCCTTCTACCCACGATTCAACAATCTACCGGCTCTACTTCACCAGCCCTTTGACAGGAAAAGACGAACTCGAAACACGCACACAAAGGGCAGCAAGTAAAATAATTCAATTTATTTACCGTGCATTGTTCCGGCGAACGCAAACTTTTCCAGGCTGAGTAATACAATTCGGTGCATTGTGGAGGATTTGTTCGCGGGCTGAGGGTAACTGTGATCGTTTTTAGAATTTTCGTGATCGACTCGAGTAACCTACTCGACTCTGAGTCACTCGGTTTTCCTTCTTTGGCGATGCTGAAAAGTGTATTGTGTGGGAGCTTTTGCATAGTACTGCGTATGGTGTTGCAGATAGCTTCTTCAGGGTGTCACTGAGAGCACTAGGCGATTCGTATAGAAACTTTATCGTACCAAATCATCAGAAAAATTGCAAGACAGTTGATTACACGGGCTTGAATAGATCTTATAGAAATGATCGCAATTAAAATACATATACAGTAGAGTCCGGATTATCCGAACTGTAATTGGTAACAAGGTTAATCATATTTTAACTATGTTGCGCATAAAAATGATACTATTGGTTTAGAATATAAAAATACACGACAGAATAAAATTAAGTACACAGTGTTCCTGATGATAATTTTAGTTTGTAATTTACATGGAAGAGGAATTTTCAGATGACCAGTGTTCGGATAATCGAGGTTCTACTGTATTAGATAAAGAATGATCAATTACCTTACATAAACAAACTGCCTACCCAATGGAAAACAATGTCATACATAATCCTTGACAATACATAGAAGCTTAGAAGAACTGTAGAAGCTACAGCAACCTAGGTATTTACTATTTATTAATCAACTTTTTCACCGTGAATAATAAAATTCGATGCATTAAGAGAGGAATAGTCGAAGGGGTGAGGATTAGGTGGGCTCGTTTTTGCAGTTTCTGCGACCGATCGAGGAAAAGGGGTGGTATCTCGGTTTCGGATCCCTTAACCCACCCCCAGGGGGAAGGCTACGGGGGTGGCGTGGTCCCGAGTAGCTAGGCGGTAAATATTAGGCGGCTCTCTCCGCACAATGGAAGCGCAACGCAACAAAAGGAACGTACCCACCCCCCACAGGGTTGCGCCACGCACAATTTTGAGGAGACCGGATGTATTTCGTGGCGGCGCTGAATTTTTAAGCGTTTCTAATTAAAAGGCTAGTTAAACAGGCCATGCGATTGCCCGCGGGGCTCTCGCATTCTCGCGCCGGGAGCTTACTTCGAGCTTACGCATCGCTGGGGAAACAGAGACACGGAAACAGGAATGATGAAGGGTGAAACGGAAGAGGGGTGTTCTGGATGTCTCTGGTAAACTGTTACAAGTTTTCTTCGAAACTAAATCACGAAGACATTTCTTGGAACGGTTTATGTGGACCAGCAGAACTTTTTAGATGACGGAAAGTGTCTTCACTCCTAATTTTTTATTAGTGCAATATACAAGGTTTTACATTATTGAATGGACCTTACTCAAGATGATGTAGATGAGATTAAACATTTAAAATACTTTTGTCATGCGTTACAATTCTCCCTTGTTTTCTCATTTATTTCATGAATCTTGCTACCCATTTCACCATTTTGCACTTTTTGTTCAATAACATATGTTGCATCGTAAATTTGAGAACTCAGATGAAACCATCCAGAGACCTCTCGAATAATTACGTAGCTGCCAAAACGCATATCGGTCAAGGAAATCGTCCAAACGTTCGTAGCTTCATTTTACAACCTTCTGCACAGCGGGCCTATACGTTCTCTGCTAGTCATAAATCGTCCCAAGAAACTTCGTCACCATGTGGACGATGTCTTGACCAGCTGAGGCGTACCCTGTCTACCTGACCCAGTAAATGTGGAACACACGTTGCCAGGGCATTCAGATTTCCGTACATACGGGGTGGCCAATAAGAAATCATTTCCTTTGACCATCAATTGTAGAGTTACGTTTTCGACTCGCCAGTTTTAGAAAGAGAGCATGCTCTCTACTATTTCCAGATGTAGCTTCGTTGAATCTTGACTGGCCATTAAGAATCAGAATGAGAATACAAACTGCAATTTGTAATCAAACGTTACTATTTCAATAAATTATTTCATCTTTCACACGCAACAACCTGTACGTGTCAATTCCTGAATCATCACAATAGATCTATTTAAATCCTAAGCGTCTGATTAGTTCAATTTCCTGAAAAGTATAAATTTCTTAAAGAAGCAGTATCTGCCGAATCATTCTGACGATGTGAATCCAAAGCGAGTCGCTCGGAAAACTGCATAGATCGGGACACGGTCGGACGAGTTTTTCCAGGTCCGTGAGCGTGCCAGCTTCGAGGATCCCCGTGCAATATTGGATTTATTCAAGCCTACAGCGAGAAGTTGCGCCCTAAATAAAAAGGGTTGTCACTTGCTGGGAGCCGGCCGGCGAAGCCTCCTTATACCGGTTCCCGGGCGGGCCAACTTCGTCGCTGGAACTTTGACAGCGGGGCAAAAATACCCAGAGACATTATTAAATATGATTATCCCGGCGAAAGGAAGCGGAGACGAAGAAGAAGCGTCCGAGAGGCGGGAAGAAAGGGAGAGAGCGAAGGAAAGGGGTGAGTGAAAAAGTGGGCGTGGTGGGGTCAGGCGACTAAAAGTAAAAAGTTACGTCGGGCGAGGGTGGTATGCGACTTCTGGGGGGATGCAGCTCGAAAAGGGTAGTAAAGGGAGGTGGCGGGGGGTGGCAGAGAGGGGTGGACGGAGAGGAGAGGATGTTAGGTTGAGCCGGGCTCAGCCGGTCGAGCCTGACTCGGCTCTCAAACTTTGATACGATTAAGACGGAACGAATTAATCTTCATCCCCGCGAACGCCGTCTGCTGGCAGCCGCAGGGTTGGAGAGGTGGCGAAGAAATTTTTTAGAAAAAAAAGGGGTGAGCGATCGCCAAGGGTAAAAGAGAACCGTGGACCGGAGGGTCGCCTTCGCCTAGAACCCTCTTCACTTTCCACCGAGAAGGTGACGTTAATTAGAAAAGCGCGACGAGATTTCTGATTTCGGCTTGGACCTCGATCCGACGTAGCTCGTTTGAGGTTTCCAAGGGAGCGACCCGGTCGCGGGGAATTGACGATCGTGTGCTTGGAATTTTCCAAGTGGATCTGAGACAACCGATGATGGACCTAACCAAACTCTGAACAAGATTCAACTGGGACATAATGAAAGTTTACAGAAGACTTGGACCTAACCAGAATATAACCTGACTGACTTCAGATCAAACCAAAACATAAATCAGACCTAACTAACACCTAACTCAAGCTCAACACGCTGATTGTTACCCTGACTCACATAATGTTCAAGACAATTTTAACCCCAAACCCCTTGCCTCACAATAACGAGTCACACTCGTGACACAGAATATGAACCCCATGTTACAAATACATACTTGCCCTACTTGTATAGCAATTCTTTAAAACTTTGCAGTACAGCACTTTTCACTTTCAGAGGATTGTTAACAACGACATATGTATGCTAATAGAAGCTTTGTATTCTTCAGAGGACTCGAGTGTTCAAATAGTAAACTTCATCGTCCAAAACAGATACAAAACTCATAAAGCAGGGGGTTAATCTGTAGTTACATTATTACACGCAGGTCTGTGCATAACAGTTGATGCACACCGAACGTGTTATCTCAGACCTAACTGCCATCAACCTTAAGTCAGATTAAACTCTCTTATTCTGCATAATATTTTATTATTTGTATTACATGTTTGAATTCAATACTAATTGAAGGGTGCAAAATACCACAGATTTAGGTAAATCATTTTTCGACACCGATTGTGAACCTGAAGGCTGCAGGAAGAAACGTGGACCAAGGCTGGTTCATAGGGAAACACATGCCAACCCTTTCCACTGTAAGAGGGCCCTACCCTTCCAGACAGTCTAGCTCGCGCAGCAAACCAGGGTAATGGTTTCTCGATTAAGCCATGTTCACAATGGGATTAAAAACGACCAGTAGACCGCTGCTGACCATGCCTTTCGTAGTTCGAACTATCCCTTCGTGCGGCAGCGACAAGCGTTTGTTTAATCTCCGTAGTGCATTCGCCTCTGTGTGCTGCCTGAATCTTCCCCTTTCAATGTGTCTTCGGCTGTTCGACTGGTTTCATCTGATTCTATCTGAAGTCCATATATCATGAATATTATATATTTCTATGAAACTTTATGGAATGCTAAACAGCCAACATTTATTTCAGATGACACTTTCTAATGAATCACCATGTATATTAGGTTGATGCATACGAAGCGCTGTACTTTCCAGGCAGAATTTCTCGATACACGAAGAGTTTTTAGTATTTGAAATATTTTGTTTCCATCGAAATGGAATAACAAAGCTGATCGTTGTGAAAACTGTAAAAGATTATATGGAAATTATTTCGATACTACCTCAGTTGCATTTGAAATTAAACAACTGTTTACCCTGTATAACAAAAAACGTCAAGAATTATTCCTGATCTGTAATGAGAATTATTTTTCTATCTGCAAAATACTCCACCAAGATCTTTAAAAAGCACCAAATTTTAGAGAAGATAATTTCATCTTGCTGAAACAATTTCACCCAACCAGTCGGATCATCCACTCCTACAGGGCCATGGTCTCTCGATAAAGGGCAGCGTTCACGAATTTTCACGCGAAGAACAACGAGAGCGTTCCGGTAACGAGGCAGTCGGTTCAAGCTGCTTTCGGTGAAGAAATTCGAATGACCACGATGGAAAAAGGAGCAAGGTACGTCGGGCTAGACCGGAAGAGGGATGACCAGAGAGAGATTCTCTTTCGATGCGATTTCAGCTGCGACAATTCCGCGGCTGGCCAGGTCTTTTTGTCATTCGCCCTCGTAGATCTCGCCGGCCACCTCCAATCTCCTCTGACCATCTCCCTTTTTCGAGGTCACCCTCGAACCAACCTCACACCTAACCGTCGATACACCGGCTTAAACGCGGCCACTTGCACGTCACCGAACGTGCAGACCTGTAATTTTCGCAACCCCGACGAAATCAGGGGCTGCTTCTTTCTCCGGCTGGCGCCGCCGGGAATCAAACTTTATTGCTAAATACCATCCGATCAGCAAAACCACTCCCTGCCATGGTTTCTCGCCGATTTTCCGGCGACAGCTTCACAACCAGCACCGCTGTTAAGGGCTGCTCGTCCTCCGCTGTCCTGCCACGGAAAATTTCGACGATTTTCTTACTGGGTGACGGGACATGTACGATAACGCATGGGGTGATTTTCAAAGGGTAGAATAAGTGGAAATTGTAGAACAGAGATTTTGTACTGGACGTTCCGATTTCCGGAAATTCGACTTCGAAATAATTGCCTCGAGAATAGAATATTTTATTATTTAAGTTATTGTGTTAAATGAAGGACGTATTGAATTTTGTTACTGTTTCTTTCTTTTTCTTTGGCTCTATAAAGCTTGAAAATTTATAAATAAATTTGAAAAGGTACCCCCTGAAAATGACAACTTCATCTACAAAAAGTTATGTGTATTTTTAAAATTGAAATGCCTCAGGAATTTATGATTTGGAAAGTCATCCACTGAAAATAACTCGACTTCATACTTTATTTACAGAAAATTATGTACATCTTGGAAATTTTAATGCGTCGGAAATTAGTGATTTATAAACTCACCCCTGAGAATGATATTATTTTCGTTACAGAATAGTATCTGTCTGTTGAGAACTGAAATGGCTCCGAAATTAAAGATTCAGAGGCATCAGGGTCGTCCGTATTACTCGTTCGTAGACGATGCATACCTTCGATCCGTCTTAAAACAAAGTCACCCCCCGAAACGAGCTCGCGTCTCTATTTACACAATCGGTTCGCCGGGCTGATCGGGAAACGAGCGACGGGCCCGTCGAGCAGAAGGAAAAGTATGGAATATTTAGCGTTCAGTGAGCTATAAAAGCAATTATATGGGAGCTATTGTTTGTCGGGAGTGCGGCTCCGCGATACGGGGGTGAACAGTCGAGATGACGGTGGTGGTTCGAGAAGGGTGAGGTCGACCAGAGGGGGGTAGGAAGCATCAGTCCAATGAAAATCAGAAGTACGGAGCAATAAATACGGTCGAGTCGATCCAACCTCCATCCAAAACCCTGCCAAATCTCCATTCACGGTTCAAACGCGACCTTCTTCTTTCCCTTTCGTAAACCGGCTTCATTCTCGCGACTTCATCCTCCATTATCTTCCTCTTACAGAGACGAACCAAATTTCTTGACACAATCATCTTAGCAATGACTATGACGCATTTTTTCACTGGTCAACCTCTTTAGAGTTACTGACACCTTCGTGTAAGTACGTTCGCTATAGCGTTTTAACTATAGTTAAAATTCAAACATTTTTGACAGCGATAAAACAAATTGATGAATAAATATTCACTGATGATAGAAGTCATACTGATAAATGAGATTAAAAAAAAGAATGAGACA
The DNA here is from genome assembly GCA_916610135.2 of Macropis europaea. Lineage (NCBI taxonomy): Eukaryota > Metazoa > Arthropoda > Insecta > Hymenoptera > Melittidae > Macropis > Macropis europaea. The sequence continues at coordinate 31,033,042 of OU744344.1, forward strand.
CGCTTCGAAAAATTAATGCTTTCCTTCATTTCATCAAGGAGTCCCGTTAACACCGTCGACGATACAAAATTCCGGAAAAAATTAATCCCGGAAATCGCCAATTAAATTTCGCGCGGGAAGAAGGGGGGTGAGCGACGAAACAGAAATCAGTCTGGAAAGTACGAAGTGCAAGCAGCTGTTAGAGAAGAGGAACAAGATGAAGAAAGAGAAGCGGGGAAGGACGAGAAAACAGGGTGTCGGAGGACTATTGTAATATAAATGTCCCCGGCCGAAAGGCGGACCGGAGACATTCGCTAATTAAAAAACTTGAAAAATTAATACACATTTCTCTCGTAGCTCAGGGGGTTGTGTTACTCCTCCGCTTAATCCTTGGTATCTGATCGGCCATCTGTTCCCAGCCATCTCGAACCTGGCACTGCTGCCAGTTTTCATCCCCCTGCTACCCTTGTACCGATATTCCTGCCTCCTTGTACACTGTTTCTCCTCGATGCTGCCCATAATTAGCGTTCGTTTACGATAAACTTTCCAATTAACAGGGTGCTCGGATAAATCGGTCAGGATAATCAAGGCGAGGAGCGTTCGAAACAGCTAAAACGCATAGGGTAGGTGCACAAAGGGACGAAGATATCCCTCGATAAGCGATGAAGAGTTTCAATGGAAGGGTTGACGCTCGGAAGGCTCGTAAAGGAAGCGAAAGACCGGGCTATCGTTATCAACAATTCAATAGTGTTTAACTTATTTATGTGCCGTTAAATGCCAGGACTAATTAGATGGCGGCATAAAGATCCAAACGAGGCCTCGGTGGGCCCTCTTCCAAGTGGTTCAACCTCGTGGGGGTGTAACCGACCAAGGGGTAGAGAAACGAAGGTTACGGAGGTTAGAGAGGAGGCTTCCATAACCAGCCGGAGACAGACAATGGCAAAGAATGAGCCGGAGCCTCTGTGAATAGGCCTCAAGACACTGAACGCTATAATGCGAAAGACTCCATTGTGACGCGGGCAGTTAAGTGCTCCTGTCTGGTCTCCGAAACGAAGTGGGCTACATCCTTCTCTCCTCTTCCGGCTAAATAGTCAGATTTTCGTATCCGCCTCCCCGGGCTTTTCGTGCCCTCTTATTCGCGTCGCCACCTTCTCGCCGATCGTGCTGGTCGTTCCGGATGTTTAGGGTAGCTGCAGGTGACTGGCACCCTTTCTAACGACGTTAGGGTTATTTCGCTCAGAGTCGACTGACGAGGATGTTCTTAGAGTCTCTGAAATTTCTGATAGAAGTTGCATTGGTTTCTGGATAATTGCTAATTAGACTTTGAAAAGTTAATGATACATGCAGGTTTATAAATATTTTTCTAGGTGGGGGATACGAGCAGAGTTTTTAGGCTTTGGTCCTTCTCTGATTCATCTTGGAATTTTATATGGTGTTAACAGAATTTTCTGAACAGTTTTTTCAATATAACATTCTTTACAAATTGGGTAATATTATTTGTTTCACCTGTGTTTATTAGATATTTTTAGTTCAGTTTTAAGAGTACTGTCTGCCCTGCAAATTTTGAATACTGCTTCAAACAGCCTGTATATCGCTTAAGATTCAATTTAATTAGTTTTCTGCAAAGCGAGATTAAAAATGTATTATCCAGAAAATTTTAACACTGTATATTGATCCTGAAAACTTGTCAACGCATCAAGGTTGAAATTAATGTACACGGATTTGATCAATTAGGTAACAAATATTAAATTGCAACGGAGGCGAGCCCTCAGAACCTTAAGAGGACACAGATCACACCAGAAACGCCACAGAACAACTTTCAGAAAGCGGGCCATGAACTCCTAAGTATTCACTTATCCAGATTTCTTCGTCTGTCAGAATTTTTGACGTAATCTCTCTACGTGGCCTGTTTCTAAGAATTTCAAGGGACGTATCCAGACGTCTCAAACGGCCGAGTGAAATGTAGGATATTCAAGACCGGAAGGAGGATAGAAAGAAGTAGAAGAAGAAGAAGAAGGAACCAGACGAGCGGTGGCTAAAAGTTTCGGTACTCTGCGGAAGAAGTGTCTGACCGCGGCACGATTCACGGATGATAAATCGTTTAAACCTTTTCACCGGAGTCGTTCGACCGGAAGTAAAACGAATTTAAGGTCCAATTGCAGAGAGATACGGTCCCGCGGTTAAAATCGTGCCTCGAAATTGAACGGGGCGCAATCGTTTCGAAAAATAAAAATTCTCTGCTGAGGCTGAGCGAAAATATGCTAAATGAAAAATCTCCGAAACGGTCTGTCGTCCTCGGATGGAAATCGCTGTTATGGTTACAGAGCGACGAGGCGACGACGAGGTCGTGATGTAACGGCGGTTTTCATCGTCCGGCCGATCTGCTGCCGGCAAAAATAATTTGAACCGTACACCGAGCTACGTTGCAGATTTACGAGGCGACGTGGACGTAACATAACAGCGAAGTGGCATTACGAGAATCGACGATACACACGCGCGATACATACATCGACACTGCTTTATGTACACTGGCCTCGCCGATACGTGACGTACGATAAACAACACGTGTTAACATGTAACGAGAGGAACGAGCGACTCGCCTTCTGTAAGCAATCTTTTTTCCTTACTTCTTTTCGCGGGAAAATAATCGCTTTTCCGACGTACAACCGCTAGAGAACGTGTGCGCTGTCCAACGAACAATGAGAAATTTATTATATCATTTTTATTCTTAACTGACAATCGTGCGAGTATTCAAGGGTTAAAGATCTGAATAGGAATTTATTTAATGTATTTTAATACAGATTATTTTGCTAATTTACTGGTGAAAGCTGAAAGTATTTTTTAACTGGAAGAGTATACTCACAACATTTGTAGATTATTCATTAAACAGCCAGAGAATAGCTGCTGTGTATAATATTATTGTAAATTACAGAAATAACTGTTGTTGTTAGTTCGTAAGAGAAGTTGCAGTGAAGCGTAGCAATAAATTATACTGGACACAAAGTAGCGTATTTCTACATACGTAGAAGTAACATACGTTAGAAAATCTAATATTATCGAGCAGGAACTAAAATTACACAATAAAATTCTTTTTACTTGTCCAACTCTCCACATATTCTACGACGTGTAAAAAGCACTCCAAAGAGCCACACAGATAGCAATAGTCAAAATAGAAAATTAAAAAGAAAAATATTAAACTTAGCAGATAAAGTTAGCGTCCCAAGTAAGGAAGTGTTGAAAACAATTCACCAAACCAAGAAGCGCATTAAAAATATTAACACTTTGACGGCTGCAAATATTTTACGGAAACTTCTTTCTTTGGCCATTATTGCAAGGCTTTAGTTATGTTTAACCCCTTGCTGTGCAATAACGAGTCACGCTCGTGACACTGAATATAATTGATACATTACAAATACGAGTCCAACTTTCGTGCCAACTCTTTAAGTTTTGCACTACAGCACAAATTGACCTTCAAAGGAAAATTAAAAGCGAACTGCATATGTTGATAGACGCTCTTCATTTATCACGACACTCTAGGACTGGAATAACGAACTTTGTCGCACGAAATCGATGGAAAAATCGTACGGCAAGAGGTTAACAAAACATTCTGTTTCTTGCTCTATATCGATTAGTTTACAATCTTAATTTTCTAAGTATTTGATGATTTATTATTCTTCCAGTGATAAGTACAGTTATTTATTTGTTTTATCAGCATGCTATTCAAAATAATTAAATGACGTGTGCACGTCAGCGGCCATCAAAGTGTTAATAGTCGAAGAAATTCAGAAGCATGAGAAGTCGAACAATGTAGTATGGAAGGTTTCGAAAGAGGAAAGGAAGAGAATCGTCGTGTAGGTGTACGCTTCGATCTCGAATGTAAAAACAATTCCGAGAACTAGCTTCTGCCTTCGGAGCTCTCGGATATCGGACGTGCTGTTCCTTGATACATTCGAAAGGTGTGATATCTTATTGCTTTCCTGTGTACACCCACGAAATACACGCGAGCATGATTCTCTCCGGTCGAACCGAGGAATCGCTGAACCGTGGAGAGCGTAACGAGAAAATGAACAAGCGAAACGGTAATTTAGCGTAAAGACTATCTCGGAGCGTGGTAAACGTGCCGGAGTTTTCAACGACGCGATAACTAAAAATTATCGTAGCCACTTTATTACGGCCGATAAGCTTTGTCGTTCGCTTAATCGTGTTTCGCGAGACTTGAACGCGGTTGCAACGAGTAAAACGCAGCTGCGACGCGTTTTATCATAATTTATGAAATCGGAATTATGTAGTTCGATATGTTGATGATTTTTTAACTCGATGAAGTTGCGAATTTCTAATCAGTCGCAATGAGTTCTCATTTTCTACAACTCGAGTCTTCAAATACAGGTACCCCTTGAATAACACAGGGATTTGGAATGGCTTCAAATACAACTTTCATTCTGTACGTTCTTTTCTATAATCAGCAAGTTAGAAGTTATTTTAGATTCCAGTGAACCATCCTGTATATACTCATACACTTTTCTTTCATTTTTCTCTAGAGATAGTCTAAAATATGGTACACTGAAGTCGGAACTATTATCAATTTCGTATTAAACTCTAAAATTAATCGACTACAAAATGGCGGGCGTGGGCCTGACACGCTCGTAAACCGAATCAACGACGTAGGTTCGCGTGAGCATGATTATCGTTCATTCACACGACTAAAATATAAATTGACATAGTCTGGAGGAAGCTGAAAATTCGTCAGTGACAAACACAGGCACGCACACACACGAAGGCGCATAAGCGAACGCGCGAGCAATAAGAGGAACCAGCAGAGGATATGATAGAAGCGGCAATTCGTGAGGAACGTAGCGGGGGTGGAAAATGCATATCCAGGGGATGAAGAGGCGGCCTGCCTCTCGGCATGGTACAGTGGCTACCCTGTAGCACCCCTTTCTCCACCCCCGTGCGAAACCCGTAGCTCTCGCGAAACGTACATCCACTTCCTGCCTCCGCTCTGCCTCCTTCCACCCCCGTTCCACCCTCTTTCTCCTATTTCAGCCGGTGCAGTAGCTTACAGCGCTTCCAAATTCACGTAATAAAAGCTAGAGAGAGAGCGAGGCGCCCGCGCTAAGTACATTTACACGGATAGATGAAAATATCAGAGACGAAGGATCGGCAAAGGTTGTGAAGGTGGTACCGCGGAGGGCTACTTAACATTCTTTTGCCCTGGGACCGAAACACGACCGAGCGGATCGTGTTACCTCCGAAAAATAGGAAAAAAGGGAAAGAGGGGAAGGCTGAAGCGGTGGTACGATGAGTGCGGGTTTGTTTATAGATATAGCGAACATTTTTCGACAGAGGGTGGAAACCGAGGGAGGGCGGGTTCGTTATAATTTTGAGCGCTCGCACGGTACCGTATTTGCCCTCGGATAGGCGAAACTACGAAGGGCTACTTGTCCTTCCTTTTGCCGCACTTACCTTTTTTTCGTCGACATTCAAGAGAGGATCACTCTCTTGAAAGCCAGGAACAAGCGAGCGGGATTTATTTTGCACGTTCTTCGCGGAGGAAGAGGGTGCTCGACGAAGAACAGACTCCGCTGCACCGGAAACGGAGGATCGTTTCTACTTCGTCGTTCGAATTAATTGATGATCGTCCAGATCGTCATCTGGTCCTGTTTTTTTTCTTTGCTGGCATACGTTGGAAGTTTCTGGTTTACCGAGCTGAGTCTTCAAATTTCGTGTATAGTGTCGTAGAAAAATTTTAATAATTTGATATTGACGTTATTTGAATTCAAGCTTCATCTATCTAGCACCCAAACGATCTCACGTAAATGTATTTATTGCTAGGCATTGCAACTGCTATGGTTATTATCCAAGGATCTACAGTCCCAGGAGAATGTCGTTATCTCTTTCAACCTTAACATTTTTATAAAATACACGTGTTATGTTGAGTATTCCATTACTGTAATGTATACAAAGTTAATTCGTATGAGATTTCACTGGTACAAAACTGTAGAGTACTTAAAAGAAAACACATAGACTCTAATAAGGTGTCCTGATGTAATGATGCATACTCTGTTAGAACCCATATGAGTCCGTAGAGTTGGAAGACATAACCCACGTCTTCTATAGTTGCACTATCTAAACAAATCCTACAGAAGATAGTCACCTACAGGGTAGAACCAGCGATTCAGGATTCGATACGATCGAAAGGGCTTCGTTTCAAGGGGTGGTCGTACTGAAGGGAAATCCCGATCTACTTTCCACCGTCTCCGCCGGGTTGGCGTTGCACGTGTGCAAACTAACTTGTAATTTACAACATCACCTACGCTCTCTCGTATCGTTCGAGTATTAAGGGCTACTTATTTTTTTTCAAGCAGTCCCTCTCTCTCTCTCTCCCTCTCACCCTCTCCCTCCCCAAGCTGGTAGACCCGTCAACGGGGTCTGAAAACGTTGGATACATCTCTCTTTTCAGCTATGCACCCGTCCAGGGGTTTCGCCGGGCATATATATTTATTTATTCGTTTTTCGCGAAAGAACAAGGGGGTCTGTCGGCTATACACCTCCCACCACCTCGGCGCGTTGAAGTGTGTACCGGGTAGAACGTAGGAAGCTTTCGTGGACGTGCAGCTTGATAGAAGAGCGCGTGCAAGCTCTGTTCATCGGATACCGACTCCCGCTGCAGGCTACATTGGAGCAGATTAACCGGAAGGGATTATTACAAGGGAGGATGGAGGGATGTACGCATTTATTCCGACCAAGGGATGAGAAGGACCTGCATGTTACACTCCACAACCAGCCGGAGAGAGAGAAGGATTCTTTTTAATTTTACCTCCCTTTTTGCGCCGACTTGCTTTTCGCTCAGGCCTGTCCTTCAACCTAACGATCCTCCTTCGATTCCCCAGAAAATTTCCTGCCCTTCAGCCTCACCCTGTTGTTCGACTCGGTTCCAATTGCTAATGAGATCGATGGAAATTATTGAAGTTTCTCTAGAATCACTCGTTGAATCACGTATGATACAGAGATGTGAGGTTAGGGTTTCTGTTTTTTTAGAGCAAAGATGACCAGTTTCTGTAGAACAGTAGGCAAGCCTTCATTTCTACGATGTCACGTAACCATGTTCCAATCTAACCTGAGAGCGCTCTAACCCTACCTAACCTATCTGTTTAATTGCACCCTGCTAGGTAATCGTATTCCAATCACTAATGAAGTCTAGCAAAGTCTCAGGGTTTCTTCAGGGGCACTTACGTATGTCGACGCAGTAATAGGAGTTTAGAGCAGTAACACCTAAAATTCTACCTTGTTGCCCACTATTGAACAGTGTTTCTATGTCTAATTAGACTAGCCCAACTATTAGTGTTGCTGTTACGAGATTACTCGTGACTTCGATGATCAGTGAACAAACTTACTGTCAAAATTAGATGCAATTTTATGTATTAACGCACAGAAGGTAGAGATCCATTAAGCGGTACCATCAGCTCTAAATACAGCCCAGTTGTTAAAACATTTTATTCACTCAAAATAAACAAAAACATCTACAAACAAAAATGGTGGCATCTGAAATTGCATCGTTCTCGGTGAAGTTAGAATATCACCGAGCAAACAGAGGCCTCGGGATGAATATCGCTGTCGAAAAATTCGTTCGTCGAGGACGTTCGTCTGTATCGGCAGCCCTCGCACACGCAGCTGAGGAAGTTGTCGAAGATACACAGATAATTCACCTGCGCGCGGGAATATACGCGATCGGTATCCTGACGAGAAGCCGGGGATTATCGTATGCACGTGCGAACTCCTCTCCGCCGTATTAAACGCGATTCAACGAGTTTTATTTATTCAGGAAATGAAAATCCTAATAGACTTTCGCTTCGTTGTTATATTTTCTTGCCGACCGACCGGCGGAGGCAAAGGGAGAGTGAGAGAAAGAGAGAGAGAGAGCGTGGGTTCGTATTTACTCGTACGTACCTTTTTGCACGTACATGCATACGTACACGAGCGTCCATTGCAAGCTCCTATCAAACACACGCGGCGACCGCTGCACGCGTTGTTAAATAACAGGATGAGCAACCTTCTGGGAATTTCGGAAGGAGCTTGTTTGATAAAGAGAGAATCGCTTTCCGCGGCTGCCTGGGAAATTGGATCGCGATTCCCACCAATAGAAAATCTTCGATCTCCGCGTCTCGTGAAATTAATACGAAAAAGATGGATTTTGAAATGTACAGGCTGCTTCAGAAAGAGTGTTACGCTCGAATTTAGTAAGGAGAGGTTAACCTGTTAGCTAGGGTAGACGAATTACCTTATTTTGTGAAAATTGCTCAGTCATAAACAAGTTTCCCATAGTTAATTGCTCTCACAGCATTTGCTGATGAATAGTTGAGTCTGTCAATTGAAGAGGATTTAACGTATCATTTAAAAGTGTCTCTGTGATGGTCAAGACAATTTACCTGATTTTTATTAATTTCTAACTACAAACAGTAGGTTCTCCCTAGAGAATAAAATTAAGAATTATTCAGACATGGATGGTTTTGTTTGTTACTTATAAAGATGCTGATCTATGTATCTCTTAGTTGTAATGCAAACTTCTAAGCTGAATTATAATTAACATTGTGTAATAATAAGTGAAACCATCCCCTTAGTAGAACCGATCTACGTAGATGCATTTGCCCAACACACTGATAGCAAGAGATCTGTCATGATGAATTCTACCTTAATAATCATAAGTTGGGTATATTCGCTAAAAATCTGATCAGTTCAACCAAGTAATCCCTAAAAGTATGTAACCTTTTCTCCGAGACAGCCTGTACAAGCCGGTAACCTACTGCAAAACACGGTAAGGGGGGTAGAAACGTATCTGTCAGCTCGACAGGCTAGACGAAGCGTTTAACAGAAGCAACCGGGAAAATAAGGGCGATGCAACGTTCGAAGGGCATATTTAACGAATTAGAGAGAACCGGAGGGGTTGGAAGGTCCGTGGAAAAAATGTGCATACGGTGGGAAGAGTCGGTGGATTGTCGAGGAATCCGGTTGAAGGGAAACGAGTCAGGCTGGCGGAGGGATGAAGAAAGAAGAGTGGTGTTCTGTTGCGCGACGAACGGCAAGAGAAATATAATGTGAAAGAGGGAGAGAGAGAGAGACAGAGAGGAGAGACACGTGGAGGCAAGAGCATAAGGGAGCGGGGGTGAAGCGTTGGCTAGAATAAACACATAGATGTTTTCTTTGTTCCTCTAAACTAAACAACCAACGAGGAACCTAAACAGAGGCCAGAACCCAAATTCAATTTGGTCGCCGCCTCCATCTCTACCTTCAGCTGTTCTACGGACGAAAGGTATCCTTCCTCCCTTTTCCCACCCTTCTCTGCGTTACACCGCCCCCTCCACCAACCCTCTGGAAGCCTCTCCCCACTGTACACTTAACGCCGCCAGGATGGTACCTAATATTTACCACGGTTCTCTTATACAAGCCTGACCGATCCTCACACACGGCAGCCTTTAAACAATACACGACCGACGTTTAATGCCTAAGCAAGCTTCCATCGTTATCGACGCGTTCAACGCCCGACGTGCACGATATTTTTCCTGCGACTCGACCAAGAAGCTTTTCATTAATCGTCCCCGCTACAACGTAAAGTCAGAGTATAACCGGTAGGGAATTGAGCAACCCTTCCAACGTGGAAATGTTACAGAGTAGTAGAATACACTGATTGTGAGATTAATCTGTGGTACACTTTAGTATAAAGTAGAATCTCAATTATCCGAACTGCAATTAGTGATAAGATGTCTAGCATACAAATTTTAATTTTATGACACAATGTAAAATACATAGCTATGTGAAGTTAAGTAGACAGTATCAGTAATGCTAATTTTAACTTGCAATTAATATAAGATGAATTTTAAGATGTACGGTGTACGAATACAATTGAACAAGGCCTGAAAATGTGAATGGTTGTAGTAAGAAATCAAGGTTTTGAGCTTCAGAATAGAGTTCAATGCCGAACCCCGCCATTTACACATTGCTAGACTGATATTACTTTCTGCCATACTTATGCTTGGGTATTAGTGTGTCTGTAATTGCACAGTAACTAATCAGGCATGTAAAATGTGTAATAAAAACGTATAATTAATCAATAAAAAGTCGAAAAAGTCACAAGACAGCTTTGATTATTTAGACAGTGAATAAGGAAGCGAGGTTAAGGATCTAATCGCCAGAAGAATAATTCAATAGCAAATCACCGCAACGATGTACAAAAAATACTACTTCGCATCGCACAGAAACAAAATTTGCTAATTCTGGAGGTCGAGGTTAAAGGGTTAATCACCGAGAGGTAGCCCCCTCGAAATCGAGAATCGAATCTGCCGGATAAAAAATGGCCAGCGATCGAACGGGACAGCATTATTCTCTGTCGTTCGGAACGAATGGCGGTCGATAGGCTCCCTTTGCGAAAAGTGTTTTCCTTCTTAGTTATTGTTATTTGGTGGGGTGCTATCCTTCACGAACTTATTCCCGTTTCGTGTTCAGACTTTCGGATTCCCTCCCTCCCATGATTCTCTTTCTCTCGTCGAAGAGGATTTCCGGGCTCGCGAGAAACCGCAATTTCCAAAATAAACGCCGTGAACGCCGCCTCCGCAAATAATCATCGCGCGTGCTTTTAATTAAGTTTCGCCGTCTGATGTCCTTGGAAACTCTGCATCGGAGACTCCTTTCTTCTGAATCTCAGGGACGACTCCAATTGTACCACGTCTGGGTCTCGATATTCTTCAACGTTTTTTATTTTCTCACAGATTAAGCTTCAGAATATACCAATTCAATTTATGTGTACAACTACGCTGTTCTGAATATCTAGACTCCAAAATGAAAATAAACTTTAACCAGGCTTTGCAACATCTTGACACATTCCTATGCTATAGATATCTCTCTTATATACTTCTTTCTACCTCGTTAGTATCTGTATCGTCATTTTAACCCTCCACAACGCCATGTGATTTGGAAGTTACATACCTATATATCTGCATATCTATATTCTTTAAGTCTTGTTTCGTTTATTTATCACTGTGTACAATTATATTATGTTACTATACTGCTCCCAAGCAGTTTGTTCCTTAATTATTCTGCTTACATTCCGTGATACAAACTTTATCATTTACCTGATGTATCATTTCCGTGATACGCAAATAAATTCCGATTGTAAAGGGCTAAATTCCTAAAAATTGTATCGATGAAAAGGATGGAGGTTCGAGAAAAATCGAAGCAAATTCCCGTGAGTCAGTTCGCAAAGTGCAGAGCAGAAGAGTCGAGAAGCATAGCGACGCCACTGTGGTGGGTGATAAGCGTGATAAGGTAACCGAGGCGCGTGTGTGCGCTCGTCAAGATAAAACCGAACAGATGTGAAAATATAACGCGTTACGCTAAATATACAATTCCCGTGAGTTTTATTTAGTCGAACGCACGATCTATTTAGGCCGTGCCTATTAACTAACAATCCGCTGAAACAGCACACCGATTAACATACCGTGTCTTTTTTCGTCCGCCGCGCGTTGGCAAATAATTACGGGCGGCGTCGAGGGATCTGCGACGCTCCGACGAATGTTTAAAGATCGCTCGACGCGAGAAGACAGTTGTTTCAGGTGTACTTCACGTAGAAATCCCTCGGTTGTTTGAGATTTCGGGGCGACAAGAGAGACGGCGAGATTTAACGGTACCCGATCGTGTTTACACGGAGCGACACGAAATGTTTGGCCGCGATTCTCTCGCGAGTTATTTCAGGTGGCCAGCGAGACTCGTAGTTTTGTCAACCAACGCCGATGTCGATCAGAAAAACTCCCGGAATCGACGCCGTTTCTATCCAAACCATCACGTACAGCTTCTACCGAGCTTCGAGAGCTTTCTCATTCTTCTTTATCCACGATTTACTCATTTTAAAACCGCCGATCTATTGGACAATTTGGTGTATTCAATCATGTCAAGTCTAACCATTTTGAAGAATTGACAACTTATAGAGCCGAGTGTACTCAACAAATTGAATGAAAAATGTCATCTTGCACATGTAGGCAGAAAAGTGGATATTACGTGAGTTCTAAATAATTTTCTGAAGAATTTTTTAAAAATAAAATAATTTATAACTTGGAGAACATTGATTCTAGTCCTATGTTTATTAAGACTGCTGAATACTATCTGCCTTCTGAGATCTGAAGTTTACAACATCCTATAGGATCTTTGAACTTTGCAAGACATAAAACATAAGAATAATAAACAAATATAAATGTATCTTTGCATAAACATCCCTAATACGATGATCATGCTAACAATGCAACAAATCGTATGAGATTTTGCATGTTTACCGTGTACGATTTTCAAACAAAATATCTTGATTCTTCGTTAAACACCAGATCTGAAATGTCATTATCATCAGACCTCGGTAAACAGGAGTTTAAATTCCCCAGTAATTGCATCAAATTGTTCAAGAATCTACATAAAAAAATTTTCAAAAAGATTCAGCCTGTTGTAACCTGTCAATTTATTACTCGATCTTCTCTGTGCAGAAGTACGGTGCAAGAGCAATTTAAAATCTATCGACGAGTGTAGAATAGCAGCTTTTTAAGGGTTGGAATCAGCCCAGATCGTCTGGAATCGAAGAATTTCCAAAAGTCGCCGGATGAATAATCGACGAGTGAATCGGCTGGTCAGAAAGGAGGTCAGGAAATTCGCGTGACCCGTGAAAAATAAAATGTCCTGACCTGTATCCGTTTTGATATAACGCGGCTAAACTCGGCAGGGAGCTTTAATCTTAGCTGGATAGTCGATGCTTGAAATACAGCTTAGCTCCTCGAGATCCTTCGCCGACAAGAGAACAGAAAATAGACGTCGAACGAGCAGCAGGATCGAAAACGTCATCGCGCATCCTTGGAATCTCGACATCGGTATTCCATGATTAAACAAACTTTTGCTCCACGGTGTCGATATTTCATTAGAGCTTCGAGAACGTTTATCTGCAGTTAATAACCAAACGTTTCCGCAGGACGAGCAACGAGAATCCAAAGGATCTGCTGGATAAGAGGTTGCTGCTATTGACGAGGGTGTTTCACCCTCTCCCTCTCTCTCTGTCTCTCTCATTCTCTCCGGCGTCCCTTGAAATGCAAAAAGGGGTTGCGTATAAGCCGTGGGGATGCTTAGCAGGAAGGAAAATAGAAAAAAAGGGGGAGGAAAGAAGAGGAAAGAAAGTCTACTCGATGAAAGACAAGCGAATTCTCACCTCCTATTCCCCTCTCACGGATCGCAAATTGCGGATAGGCTGTCCTTTCCAATCAACGCTCTCCTCCACCCCCTTTTTCGCTGCCCAATTCTTCTTCTCCCATCCCCTTCTTCGTTCCGTTATACTTTTCCACCCTCTCTCTGTGCTCGAGTGCCTATAACCAGCCTGCAGCCTGATCCGCGTGCTCTCTCTCTCCCTCTCTGTCTTTCTCTCTCTTGCTCTCTTTTTCAGCCGAATCCCGCCGTAACTTTTACGTAACACGCTTCGCTATGAATATCGATGCCCGGGGAGTTAAGGAGAATTCGCTTTTCTGTAATTGAAAGAATTTTTGTCGTGCTGAGCCAGCTGGCCCGCGCATAAAAGCTTCTTTCTTTCTCCTGCACCTCTCCGGCTCTCTCCTTCCTTCCTCCTTTTTCTTCCGCCTTGGAGAACGGAAGCTTCCTCGTCGCGAGAAAAAGAAGGAGAAAGGACAGTTTGTTGGAATGACGACGGTGACGAGGATTTTAATAAATTACTGAAAACGTCCGCTGACGTTCGCGAGACGATGATGGAAGTTCTTAGCGAAATACCCTTCCTACGTATCCAGCCACATTTGGAGTATACTTGAGAATACTTCGTTCATCGGACCCACGACTCTGGAAGTCTTATTCTGGCAAGCATTTTCTGGGTGACGAGTCGGTGCAATCGATATCGTTGTTTATTGTATAATCAGGCAATAAAATATTAATCGTTACCGGTGAAAGAATAATGAACGTTATCTGAGGATGTATCAGGATTGTCCCAGTTTTCCGTTTAAAGTGGATTGTATCGTTTATATTGAGACGTCGACGTAGTAATCGCAGTGATTAAATTTATTTAATCGTGCAGATAAAGTGTGAACGAGATGGAAAACGTCCAGACGATATTTATTTTGAGGATGCTGCGATGTGTCGCGACCTGTCAATCGGTCGACCCGAATCGGATGCGGAGATTGAAATCGTGTCGCCTGAAAGGAGAGAAGCCGAGAGTTCAAGTTCGCCATAACACCGCGACGTCACGGCATAGTCTACGAAGTCTCGGTTTTATCTACATTATTAACCGGTCGAAACCTCACGGCTGTGTACTTAAATCCAATCTAGAAATCCCACCCTTCTGCTCTCCCACCTTGCCTACCCTCGAGGGGCGAAGGTCGACGGAGACTGGCAGGGGCGATTACCCTCTATTATTCACACGCTCGATTCGTGCCGCTGAGTGATACCTGAGAAAATCTTGTCGAACATCCTCCGGAATTTCAACGATACGCAACAACCTCGTCCTTCACTTCAGCTAACGCCTCCGCGATCTTTTCTACCCCTTCGGATGCTGTGAGGGTTGCACTGAATTTCCCTCGATTTTACTTCCCGTTTGATAGGATTTATGAAAATTTCAACGCCTTGTAATTAATTTTATGATTTTGGGTATGCGAAATAAACTCCTTCTGATCAGTTAGTGGAATAATAAATGTTTAGGGAACGATCAAAATTGTTTTCGAGGGCCAGTATTTTGGATAATAAAATGTAAAAGTATTTAATGATGGAAGTGTATTATATTTGTAGTTACGATTCTGTTTACCTTGTTTTCAGGGAGGTGTTTATGGTACGTACTGTATAAACATGAATTACATTCGTGTTAATATTAATTGTTACACCGTTTAATTTTCTTTTATTTCTAGTCACTACTCACGTTTCCTATTTCAACAAAAATCAGAGCTGCGTAAAGCTTAGTAACGTCACCTGGTCCATATCTAAGAGAGGCTTGAATTCGAGGCCATTGAGACTGATATGACTAATCCTCCGTTTATTACAAATTTACTTATTGCGGGTTGTGTAATAAACGATTATAAAAGGCTGTAAACTTACAGCAATGAACTATACCCATACAAACCTTCTCAGCGAAATGCTACACCTGTACACTTGAGTTATAAAATTTGCAAACCTTGCTGTATTCCAAGAACAATACTTAAAACATAACTAAATAAGCATAACTTGGTAACAGTTACCCAATTCGTATCTTCCATCTTTGGACCACGAAATTAATCAACAGTAGTATCGGTCGCTGTAACAGCAGATTCCTCAGGCTCTCAAAACGAGACTTTCGTGTTCGTCTCCAGTGACGTCACCCGAGGCAACGGTCGACTTCGGGGAACCTCTTAAATTATAAACAGTGTCACCGAACGTCGTGGAAGTTCGATCGAAACCGCAGAAACTTGGCCGGTCGGTCCTTTCGCGACAGGATCTCGCAGCAAGTGGAACTCGAAGTTACGTGGCCACTTGTGTCGCCGTGTTTCGCGTCAATCTTCGCGGAAGAGGCCATTAATTTCCAAGCAACGCGATAGAGGAATCCGCGTGAAATAATTCATCGACCCGAATGCGTTCACCTCGGATCTTACCGCGTTTCCAGAGAGGAATCCTCCCGAAAAAAAATACATTTCGCGATACGCGCGAGGATGCTGAGTCCGTGCTCTGAATGAAACGTCTGTTTGAATCGAGATTGGCAATGATACGAGAAGTTAGGAATAGGATTGCACCGCGTAATTGCAAATAATCGGAGCAAAACAATTGAAGGCATTAACCGTGGCCGACAAGTTCGAACATCAGCATTTCTGTGAAGTCACAAAGGCCCGGCAAGACGGGTCCCTGACGCGCCGGGACAATGGAGGTGGACCGGAAGTCGTGGTCGAGCTGCCGAGTGGTCAGCAGAACTTGATAGTTTCTCAAAACTCGATCTTTCGATCTCACGGCTACACCTTACACCGTTAAGCATCGCCAACTTGCTGTATGATTCTCTCAGAAGACAAAACTTTAGCATAAACTTCTCTATTTTATTTTTAGACAATCCATAATCTATTGTTTCTAATTTTGATTGTGAAATGTCACTCGAAGTATTGAGACAAATGTTACCGTTGCTATAAATTATACTGTTAGGATATTAATACCTATCTCTAACCCTCATCCATCCCTTATTTTCCTACTTTAATTTGTCCCTTGACGTCAAATTGGTAAATAGTTAAATATGCAATTCTTTAATTGAAAATAACAAAATGACATGTCTGTACATTCTGGTGTAAGATTACTCGTATCGTTCGCAAATAGTACGTGATAAAACGATGTGCAAGGCATATTGCTTTTTTATATTAATCCCTTGACATACAAAGAAGTCTGGGATACGTCATTTGTTCATTATGTCATTGTAAAGCTCACATAACTGTTAAGTTGAGATATATTAAATAATATTTTTTTAATGCATCGAGTTTCCATTTTATTTGTATGTCAAAGGGTTAATCGCCTTTTTTGTTAGAAAAATATGTGGAATTAACACAATGCACGGATGAGGGATAATATTCATCTTTCTTAGTTACAGTCCATGTACTGCTATTTTAATAAATATTATAATCGTATGATGCATGGTGTGTGTTTTTGCTTAACCAAATACTTTGCTGAGTGATAGCGAATCACACGGCAGGACTTGTTGCTGATGTCGCATCACAGCGAATCGTATAATTGATCGAAACGGAGCACGGCTAAATTGATACGGTGTCTCGGGTGGGCTCGTTTTAGCAGCGCGGGTTTAAACAAAAAAGCCGGGGAAACTAGACCAGTGTGTCGTTAAAATAATCCCAAAAATATCTCTCTCCGTACACTTATGTATACGTGTCAGGCTGACGATAAGCGAATCTCTGTTTACACGTAACCAACAGGCGAGCAGATGTACGTGTCGCACGTGTAATTCACACGCTCGTGTTGGTACACACGTATTTACCTGGTGCGTCACGTGAACTTGATATTCACCGTTACTATCTGCACATACACGCACGTATGCGCGAGGCTGCGTGCGTGTACGTGAACGATGAACGAATAAAAATACTCCCGCCGACCCAGTGCGCGAGATTATTAAAATAATTTATTCCCCCTCCTGGCCCCTCTTATCGACGGCAGAGCGTTATCAAAGAATCTCCCACGCGATCGCCGTTACAACGAAAATGCAAAATCATCGTCGAATTACGTAATTCAGAATTTCTATGGATAATGAGTAATTTTTTTATGGTTATTCTGAAGGGATTTCATACTCAGACTGGACGCTATAGGATCGTTTTAAAGAAATAAAAATAGGTTGTAGGTGTAACGGAAGGTCTGGTTGAATTTCAAAGAAAAGTTTCGATACACTTTTGATACTTCCTGTTTTTGAAAGCACTTCCTTCTGCGGGACAGATGTTCCTTTGACGCGGAGATAATCACGCGCAGTTTCTGTTAAAACGGTGCAACAAATTCTGTTTATAGACCGGAAAAAATCAGTTTCATGATTTGCATTATTTGATATTAAATCGTTTCGAATTTGTACGGTTCGGGTACGCAGCTGTTGGGAGATCTAGCCTCATTGACTTGCGTTCTGTATGCGTTTTGGAGTACTCTGATGGTGAATGTTAACTATTTATGTCTTAGTGACTGATATAAAGGAAATAATACTTTATAATTCTTGCAATTAGGAAATTATGGCTTGGATGTTTACAGATAATTTTTATAAATTCTAAGTAACTTCAACAGTACAATAGTATCATAAAACAGCAAGGCTATAATGAAATAATTTATATTAAAAACAACTAATTACGGTAACTACCACTGTGGCGACAAATATGTTAATTAATAATCAACTCGAAATGAGACTGCTTTTAAACTTCTAAAATATGTTAATCTCATAAAAAACCACGAAACAGTTACACAGTGCAAGTAAATTTGATATTAAATCACAAGTACCTCGAACTGACACTACCTTCCGACGTTAAAAATCCGTAAAATCATATAAGAAGCCGCATAGGAGCCACAGAATGCGAGTAAATTTGATATTACGTTGCACGGTGAGCCTGATTTTTCTAGTCGACGGGTTTCTTGGTGTTCGGATCGCGCGTGTCACGCATATATGCATCCCTGAAAGGTGGCTCTGTATACCTGCACACCCGTACACGACCCTATCTCGCTCCCCCTTTCGAAAAAGAAACCGTCGAAAAGGCCGCTTTAAGGGCCATAAAACATTTGTTTCCTTCGCCGCTACCGGACTGCTATATTGCGTTCAGCCGCGAGCGCGGGATTTTGAATTGAATTTGAAATCAGGGGGCCTCGATTTTATGGTGGCTGGGTGTCAAACGGCTCTAGCCCGGTATCGCGTTCTCGTACTCCAGAAACTTTCAAATCCGTCCCCCGCCTCTTCCAGACGGAATCGTTATCGGTTTACTACGTTTGTATCGGGATGCAGCCGTTCAATTTCCTTTTTCGATTTTCTCCACGTTCGTGTCCCTTATCGTGCCGAGGATTCAGCGAGATCAACGAGCCTCGATCGCGCCTGCCTCGATCACGGTTTTATCGAGCGTAAGCAACGGTTTGCTTCTAAAATTAGTACTATTTATGGAGTGATGTCGTCGGTTATTAATAACTTCTATCGTTGCGTCTCGCGGATACATATAAATACGAAAGAAATGATTACCAGAAGTAAACACTCGGCCGGACGAAAAAAATGTCGGTTTTTATGGGTTCCGGAGCGTGTGTGTCTTGTAAACAGGCCAGAAGCTTGGATTTTCAGGCGAAAGTTCGTCTATTTCTGTTACACCCTGTATACAACCCCGTTTGTAAGCGCTGGGACACACCACGTTTCAGATCATTGGAAAATTAGACGATACCAATACCACAAAAACTCTTGAGGGAAATAAACTAAAAATCAAATTATCTTTATATCATGTAGTCTACCCTATTCTTGATAAACTTTTGCTATTCTAGCTGTGAATTTCTCAGTAGTTTGTAATAATACTTTATCCCACTTCTACTGCAAGAGTTCCCGCATGATTTTTATTTAATTATTCTCTTTTAACTGTTGTAAACCATTTTGACAAACTGTTACAGTCATTCAAAGTATCACATATTCACAATAAATGGTAAGAGTTTAAAGACTTATGGACGACGGTGTGCGTAATAAAATCCCGGGTGGGTTATTTCCTTACCTGGTCGTTGTCTTGTTGATCCTGACCGTAGGAGGGGGTGTCACCGTTGGGGGTGGTAGCAGCGGAGGGGGTGGTGGCAGCGGAGGGTCGTTGCGACGTTGACAAGTTGATCGCGCCGTCTCCGTCTGTGTCATGATCCATTATGCCATCGTCCTGAAATCACGATCATCGTTACGTCGATCCATAGTGCAGCGAACCTCACGTTGCGTCACTCGACATTTTCTTTTCTTTCTTTCATTTTCATCTACTACAACTCGATTCTCGGCGTTTCTCGCTCGGAGGGCGCGAACGTTTATTATTTACAAAGGAAAGAAAGAACAACGAGTTCCACGAAGGTTTGAAACGAGTTTAGTTATTCGATATCGCCGGTGGAACAATTTTAGATGTCTGACGCATGCGATTCCAGTACAGTCGCCGGCAACAAATGTTCCCTAACAATGGAATTCCTCTTAACGATCGAACGACAAATTCTAGATCCACTGAGGCGTTCTTACTTCACGAAGAATCCTTGGTCCTCGAGCTGGGGATATACAACTCCGAATTCACGAAAGACGACCCACACAAGTGCACAAAAAACGTCGTTTAATGGTGTCAGATCATTCCACTAAGGTATATCACTTTGGAGAAAAAAAATCACTCAACACCAGCGTTCACCGGAAGTTCTTCCTCACCCCACTCGGCGGCCCCGAAAATCGGTTCGAACCGTTGAACCCGCGCGACGATCGCGTCAACGCACGCGAAAACACACGGGAGCACACGTGGACGCAGGGTGGCGACACACGGCGGAGAAAAGCCGTGGAAACGGGGGTAGGAGGGCGAAAAAAGTCCTAAACCGGTGGTAAAGAAGACGTAAAGCAACGTTCACGCGGCGACCGAGTAGCGAGGACTAAACACTAAAAGCGGCACAGGCATACCAAGCAGCCCAACCGGCGAGGCTGTTGCTTATTGTGTAAATATAAACAAATATAGTTGAAACCAACCAACAGGCCTGCTTTCAGCTCTCTCTCTCCCCTCCTTTCCCCTCCGTTCTCCTCCCTCCCTTCACTGCCTGAGTCTTCTGCTCTTGTGTGCGCCGTACCTTCTCTGTCGGCATCTCTCCCTCCCCACTTATCGCGGCCTGTGTGACTCCCCTACCACAGTGTCTTCAGACTTGTGTGTCGCCCCTCTCGCTCCACCGTAACACCCACCCTTCGTCCACGTCCCTGACCCCACCGCCGCCAGGCAAACCAGTACATCATACAGCAGGCACACACGTTGTAACCGTGGCTGGCTTTGCCTGTCTTCTAGCTTCTCTCTTTCTTCTTGTCTTCCCCATATGCCCGGCCGACACATTACACATCGTCGCACGGCTGTTTGGCAAACGGCGGCGCTGCCGTGACGACGCAAGATCGCTTCGTTACGAGCGTTCCTCCGAATGAATTTCGAGGATTTTCACGTTGGAAACGAACGATGAATTCGCTTGGGGGTGAGCAGAAGGTATAGGTTCCTGAGTCGTTCGAGTGGTGTTGTTTTGGAGAGTAGGTTTTCCTTGCAGGTTGGGTTGGGTTTAATTTTGTTGACGCTCTGTTGATTGAAGTTTTGTTTTTTTTCTGAGGAATGTATTGAAGGATGCAATGTGTTCAGTTAAATTTCATATATGTTGCTATTCTAGAAGATACAGGTATTCTAGGAGGTTCAGTTAGGTTGAAAGTGTTTGGAGAGTTAATTGAACGCTTCTGATGACCTTTGAGAGTTTTCTGTTTTGGATCCAGGTAAACTGATAAGGTCTTTGGAATAGGGAATTTTGAGGGTGTGTCAGCAGAAATGCACTTGAAGTCGAGAAGTATTAGATCTTAACCTGCTGGGTCTTTGTTAGATAAATCGAAAGCACACGTAGTTGATCTCTTCGAGTCTTCGAAAATAAGACTTAGTTACTTATAATATAATAACCAGTCAACGTTCTTAATTAACCAATTAATTAGAGGAACCTGTTAGAGTACCATCTTTCAGATTTTCCCTTCAAAATGTCGAAATTCCGTAATCCAATTTTTCAGAGTGAGTCGAAGGAAAAGTTGATTCGAAACACAAGAATGGATTCATGTTGCCTCTAAATTACGAACATTCTTTCTTCCACCGGGTACACAAGAATAGTAGGTAGGCGAACACATGCTCGTCCCTCGGCGAATGCGTGTGTACACGTGTTGTCTGACGCAACCTGAACCACCGGCTCGAGTTTGTATAGGCGAACCGGAAACGAGGGACGAAATATTCCTTGAAACGTTGTGTCCTTAAATATTCCTTTCACCGATGGCTTCGAATGACACCGAGAACTAGCCTTTCAATAACAACTGAATCAACCATTTTTACTTCAACAACAACACTCGTTACACATCGATCTTAACCATTACGCCACAATGTCATAATTCATCGATCATTGCACGTATAGAAAATTGCGCAATAAGTCATAAATTCTTCAATAAATTCAAGATAGAAAAAAAAAAGAGGAGAGCAACGTTGATGGAATTCTTCAATTTGCGTAGCCACCCTTTCTTTGTCGCGCGGGACAAAAGGGGGATGAAGAGGAATTCCGTGAGCGACTTTATTAGGCTTACGATACTAGAGTCGTATCGGAACTATTCGAAGCAAATCCTCGGCTTTAGCCGTTCCATTGTCGAGCAGCTAGGTGTATCCCCTTCGACGAAGGGGGAGAACGCGTCCCATCGCTAGTCCTATGACAACAAGACTGAGGGCAAAAATAGGCGCAGCCGGCTGGCTGGCTAGGCTTGTGTACGTGGCGTACACTAAATATGTATTTATTAAGTAAACAACCGTTGCTCGGGGCTCCCAAGGTACATACGTGCGTTCTCGTTTCCTATTTCATTGTGAGTAATGCGCTCTCGTCGATTCCACAGTGTTTGCTTACGTCACTCACGTTCACCATACTCCACAGGCCAGTAGAAAAAAGCATCAACATTTCAAGATTCCACGGGTATTTCAATTTTCTTTTTCCCCGCGTCTTTGGCTGTGTTCCGAGTGGACACGTCGCGGACCCTTTGAACAATTAACGCAGGACGTAATCCCCCCGGCGGGTCAGGGAGGGCTAAAAATTTCTGGTCAGAGAATAACGCGGGTTAGGTATAAGAATGAAAGCTCATGGGTGGGTGCATGATCGAGCAAACCGACCGTAAAGAAGGATAATCGCCAGGAGTCGAAGTAAGAAGAGATAACGAGATCGTATATCCCCATCAAAAAGGAGAGAAGGACAAGGTAAACGCGTGTCCTTCGCGAGTATGTGTCCGTGTGCGTGACCGTTGTGCAACCCTTAACGCGCACACCCTCACTGATACACTACTAAACTCCCCCTTCTAAATAATGAACGAGAGGATTTACCCCCGTCAGGTTCGCGCGACGCTACATAAAAATACTCGAATCTGAGAAATTAGCGAGACCAACGCGGGCAGAAGGACAGCGAACGGAGACAGGATGCAGAAGAAGAAGATGAAGAGAGACGATAGGCGGGATGGGGTCGACGAAAGAGTAGGCGGTGTCCGCGGCCAGGAAAAAAGGGTACCTAAAAGGGTTGAATTAATGTCGCGATAAATATATGATTTAAGGTGGAAACGTTTGCAACTCCGGCTAATTTTTTATCTGAGACCCCATGGAGAGGGTTTTTACCCTAGAAAAGAGACCAACGATCTCTCGAGCGACCATACTTGCGCGAGGGAAAGGGGGTTGGATGCTCGAATCCAACCAGTTATTTCTTTTTTCGGGTAATTTACTACCGGCGAGAATTTGAGCGGACGCGAGCTTTTTAATAGTTCGCGCCACTCCAAGGACTCTTACTCTCCTTTTCCAGCCACCCGCCAACCCCTCCCGCGTTTTCGAATCGTCTTTCCTCGTCTGTCCTGCCGATGGATCGGACAACGCGACGGCGTCGTTCCACGATGCGGTTACGATGAAAATTACGAGACTATAAAGCGGCCAACCACGCAGTTTATGTCACTCGAACTCCACCGGCGGATTTTACTAGAGATTACTCATCGTTTTTTTTCTAATCTGTTGTCGAGAGTACCGTTCTCCTGTGCAAAAGGCGCACAAGGAAGCTTGGAATGGCCTGGATGCAGAAAAAATGGCGATTTTGCATGAAAAATTACTTGATTTTTAGAAATGAAAGGTAAGGGGAACAAAAAAATAATGTTACAAAACGGATTTACTCAGAAAATCAATTTTTAATACTTCAATCCACCAGTAAAGAGACAAAGTTTATGTAATTGAACTGTATTGTTTATAACATGAGATTATACTCTAATTAAGCAGCAGGAGAAAAATAAGCATAGAAATAATTGTTTTACATTACTTTAATTTTCTTTTCAAATTGAACACTGCAGAATGAAAATGGACGTTCCCTGTTTTTTCTCCTTACTCTTCAAATAAGACTTGTGTCCGGCATCTTGCATTGGTGGGGACTCTAACTCGAGATTGCTATTGTTGAAGAATTGTATTGTTCTATTATTCACTTACAAGGGATGTTCGGCAAGTGACACAGGCCGATTTTGATGTAACTTTGCACAATTACTGTTTAGAGCACCCCTAAGAATGATGCCGTATTTGGTTGGTGCTACTTTTGCACTTTAAGGGAGAAACCACCCCTTTCATCCGAATCGCTCCTTTTATTTATATACTTATAACTCGTAAATTACGAAACATATCGAAAAAACATTTAAATAGTTGCTATGTCGTTTTTGAAGGCCTATATATCTGTAGGAAGGTATTTTCGAATAAAAAATTTTTCTAGAAAACGCTATGGTACTTTAAAGTGATATTTCAATACGAATAGGTCTATTGAAATTTTAAACCCTTGCTTGTCATAGTAACCTATCGTCAAAGTATACCATGACGAGATGCATTCGTCATAATGTTTGAGGTACCAGATGTCACTTGAAGAAAATTGCGAAATTAAATTGAACGTCAATGGGTTAATATATTCTACTATTATAGGGACACCCAAACTAAGTCACTCAAAGTAGCCCTCCTGAATATAATAAAACACTTAAACTGAGAAACTGACTGTGTTACGTTTCAATATAACATTAACATGAAATGTCACAGTAAAAAATATCGAAGACAATAAAAAGCCTCAGATCCAACTTCTCCCTCGACAACCATATCTCACCAAGCCGTCTAAAAATTAAAATTCTCAAATATCTTCCTCTCTTGCAAGGAACTCATGTCAGTTGTAAACCGAGCTTTCTTTAACAAATACGACCATCAAAAACTAATATCCATAGCTTTCGAAGGGGGTCGCAGCCAGAGTAGTCTGACTTTCAAGAAGAAGAAAAGACCAGTGGACACGGAGACGGTAGAGGAAAGTCGTGGAAAGGGGGTGAACATTTCGGGAACCTATAAAGGCGTGTTTTACGAGGGCAGATAATGCGATGAAAGATGCGAACGGCGGCCAGTCATGCCTAAAGAGTATGTGTAACCGGACCATCCGCCCTTCTTTCACGGATTCCTAGTCTAACCCCCGCGGTTTCGCGGTCTTTCAGCGTACGGGGTTCAAAGAGGGGCGCGGGGGTTGTTGGTCGTTCGGTAGACGGCCATAATATATCAATTTCGTATTCTAATGTCCAGCCGGTTAATTCAAAAAGCGTCGACGCTGCGGAAACCTAAGCGGCCGTGGTCGTTCTCGCTTCCTGAAGGGTAAAGGCCCCATCCCTCCGCTCTTCCGAAGAAATAAGGGTGGAATAGTTCTGATTCCCGTTCGCAGCCTCGTTGTCACGTATGCTCCGCGACTCTCCGCCACGTAAATGTTCTGTCGTGGATAATTGGGGAAAGGCTGTTTGCGGTCCCGCGGGGATGCTACGACAACGAGAAACGAAATGACGTACAATCTGCCGAGGATTTCGGGGCGAAGTCGAGGCGAAATTGCGCGAGAAACCTTGTGGTCGATGTTGGACCCGAGACACGGATCCAGAGAATGTTATTTGTTGTTAATCGACCGTGCGGTGGGTTCCGGTGACCAGTGTCCCGATTTTGAGACTCATGAACGCTTAATCGAATGCAAAGAAATTGGTCACCAGTCGCAGGTCTTTAATTGCAACTGTAATGACGTTGGGTTCAGTCGAGTTTTACTGGGATAGACTGGCTAGATTAGACAGAAGTTAGCATAATCATCGGAGTTGCCTCGTACGAAAGACTGGCTGTTGTCTGATCTTGGCTTATTTTCGAGTGAAACTTTGCGAGATGCTAGTGTACACATAGTATTGCGAAACCCTGACAACTCTGTTGTCATCATTTTCACGTTTTTTAGAAATTTCTGTTCATGTTTTAGCAAGTCTAACGCGTCAGTAATATTCCCGTATAGTTAGCACTTTCACCAAATAGTATTTGCAGTTGACTGTTTTCATTGATGATTCAAACCCACTCAAAACTGTAGATCCCCTTGTAAGAAAGAAGAATGGACATCAAGGTACGCTGAGCATAAACAGCTTCGTGTAATCATAAAAAACCACCCTTGAAAAGGCTACTCGAGGAGTACCGGTATCGGGACTCCCAGCATCGAGTTTTTCTTCAGCTGATTTATCGTGTAGGCGATTAGGGGGACCTGAGGAAGCCGTTCGACCTCGGCTAACGTCGATCCGATGTCGGTTCGATCGGCTAATGGCCTCTGGTAGACATTAACATTGACGAAGAAGTCTGACGTCGTTTATGTGAGAGTGGCGTTAATTTGCCTTTAAGGTACCAGTCACCCGTACCGGTCCCTGTATCCGTACCGATGGTTCTCTTGTTAGCATACTTATCATCCCGCCGTGGAATTAAGAACGAGCGAGGTGTCCTCTCGGGGGTGTGAAAGTACAGCGAACCGGCACGGAGGGTAGAGAAAGACGTTAGGGGTGCGGATGAGACGGAGGGGTGGGGATGTTGATAATATCAGCTCGAGCGGAGCAGAACGGGTATTGGCTGGCGGACTATTGTCGGAATAATGTTGATTGGATTCAAGACCGAAGGCATTAATCTGCCTTCTTTTATTATGGACCGAGAGGGACGATCTTAACCTTCTCTCTGTTCTACACCGACTGATACTCGCGAGAAATAAGAATTGGATCCGGTGGATCCATTAAACAGTCTGCTATCCTTGTTAACGATTAGATTTCTGTTTGCCGGCGCGATTGACATGCTCATTGCACTCGACGTGGTTTGAGCATGTTTGAGGATGAGGATTATCTGAAAGTAGGTTACCTATCACATTAGTTGGTATTGTGAGAAATCTACACGTTCTTGACGCTGTGACAAACGGTGTCAAACTAATGCTATTCTTACAAACGACATCAAACTTGTATCAACACATTGCAACGGCTCTGTTTCTAAATAAATCGTTAAGAGTCCTGTATCTTCCATTATTCAATGGTACACTTGCCAAGGTAATGTGAGAATGTGCCTAGAATTTTAGAATTGCAAACAAGTTTAAAGTTAGTAATTAAAATTACATATGCTGCGACCAGCATGACAGTCAACCTGTTAAGTTATTACTTTCAGAAGCTTCATGGTACAGGCTATGCATTACAGCCAGCTTCCTCAATGGTCTGCAACACCGTCGCACGAACACCAGACTCCCCCGAACCTACTGTAACTCCACCCTAAATGTCCAACGAATCCCCAGATCAAGTTCATTCGTCAGCGGCCCTGTCGATCCTACTCCGGTGCTAAAATCGAACAGTGTATCGCGAAAAAATCCCGCGAACAATGGCACGGGAGAACTATCCGTTCGAACGGAGGTTTCCGCTGAAGCGAAGGAGATCCAGATGGATGATCGTAAGTGGTGGACAGAGGCCGATAAGGGCAGCGAGGGGGTGGCTGGACCTGAAGAATGGACCTCTTTGTTTAGCCGTTTATGGTGGAAGAGATTTAGCCGGATTGCCGTCAGCCGATAGCCACCCTCGGGTGTCTCTGTGGTGCCGGTGGAATCCGTGAAACTCTCCACTAATACGCGCTGGTTCCTGACTTCACCTATCTTCCGATCCCCTTTCTTTTTCTACCCTCTTCGCAGGACATTCCCGGCAACACCTTCCTCCGAAGATTCGCTACGCTTACGAGCGACCCCTTACAATGGCCGGGCATTAGCTGACAACAGAGGTGTGGACATCGGATAGTTCTAACACCCTGAACTCGCCCCTACGCTTGATTGGCCCGAAACGTTTCGCATTTATAGCCGGCGGATCGTCGGGATCTAAATAAAATCTCGGATAAGGTCCTCGCTAAGGAGCAAATCTCCTCGAGGGATCCTCCTGGAGCACGCGTCCCTCGAATTTCGCTACGGAGCCTCCTTTAAAACAATGCCTGCCAGGGTGTGCGGGTCGTTGAACCGTCTCGGTCCTCGGGGACCGCCAATAATTCGGGGACTAAATCTACACCGTTTTACTGAAATTAGTAAAGATCTTAAATGAAGGGGTGATCAGGATCTGGAGGAATACTTTCTGCGTTAAACATTGAAATTTTGAAGCCGTCAGATGGACTTCGTTTCTTTGGGAATCCGTGGATCCTGGTAGAAAGCTTCACGCGATATTGCTGTAGCTTTCATTGTTACAGTGTATCTCTGGAACTACCGTAATATTCAGTTAACATGCAGATTCAGTCGCTGAAGTTTATGAAACGGTTCGTACACCCTCAGAGTGATATTTTTGCACGGTGAGGACTTTTTGAAACATCTGAAACTGCTGTCGTCGGGACGAGGTGCCCACCGCGACGCGAATGCACAGAGGAGACGAGATTACATTGGACAGATGATATCGGTTTCGACGAAGCTTTGAAATAGACATTTCGCAGGAATTCCACGGGCAACCAGCGAGGACTAAGCTGAGATACAGTTATGCAATAATGAGCTAATGTAGGTAATAGGATTACTTCGGAATCTCCTGTAATTGGCCGCTGAAAAGGTGAGCTCGGTTTTGCTAATCACCCACTAAAAGGTAACTTTGGACGCTTTACAGTTAAGCTTAAGAGGTTTACTGGGCTTTACACGCATACGGATGCTGCTTTACGATTGTTTCCTTTTTCGCGTTACGACGCATAAAGCCCTGTCATTATCATTTTAACGCAATTGCATTAATTGTGTATTCGTTACCGAACGGCCGCGTTCTTGCGTTACCGTGCAAGGTCCCGCATGGAAATTTCGACAGAGCATGGAAATATCGTTTCCATTGGAGGAACCTTAGGATCCTGTCATGAGCCTACCAGCCTATTCAAAACGGCGAACATGATGAATGTATTCTGGAAAACTGGCGATCGCTGCATCATCCACGTCCATTTTTACAGGCTGATAAAAATGCTCGTATCATGTCTACAAAGTGTATGCAGAGTGCATAGTTAAGAATGTTACGATATTCAGCTTACATGAGGACTGGTTATCATCTCATGCAATGCAAATTATGACAGTTCATTACGAAAGTTGATGTTGGTCAAAGTAGCTAAATGCTACCTGAATTCAACAGCGATCACCTACCAAATGCAAGGTGCAGTACAAAATATGGGAGACACTTAAAAAATAGAGTGAATACTTCAAAAACTTGATATAAATTCATATTTTCGATTTGAATATAAATTAAATTACATATACAATTTAATTTAGCTTTCTAGTTACAGCGAATTTTGTGTTGTAAACATTTTCTGCGCAGTTATGTCAAAAAACTGTGGTTCGGAATATCACTCGTGCTGCGATACAACTTTATAAATGCCTCTCCACTGATCTTTTTAACGTTCTGATTCGCTCAGGTATTATTCGGAATTTTTAAACTCTACTGAAGTCACTGGCAGAGAAAACATACAACTACCTAGAATGGAAGTATCAAAAGACAAATTCTTGTAATTCAGAATACATTACAGTAGAACCTCGATTATCCGAACTCCAGTCACCCAAAAATTAGTCTTCATATATGAGATAGAAGTTACCATTATCATTAGTGACAATATCTATACGGTCATCCTTTTACCAAGTATAGTTCGGATAATCGAAGTTCCACTGTATTATTATTTTCATCATTATAAAGGCTAAGTACCATTTGGTAATACGATAGAGATACGAAATCAAGAACAGTAAATGCAATAGAATCTCAAGAATGAAATGGCAAATGAAACGTCACCTACTCAATTTTTAAACGACCGTCTGAGCGAACCAGAATTCATACGAATTCATTTGATCATTTTTAGGCAATGTACCCATTCATGAGGCATTCCCCAGACATCGACTCGCATTTCGCGTATCGTAGATGCTTTCTGAGCGATCGTTTCGATTGTTTGAATCAGGAATGGCGGATCAGGGGGGTATGTAATCGCCGGGGCACGTAAATCTTGCGAATCGAGCGAAGACGACGGGACCTTATAAATTCAGCGCAAATTTAGTGCGGTGCCATGGATCAAGGCCTCGAGCCACAGGGTTTTTCGGGTTTGGATTAGGGACGAAGTTGCAATTCACTTCGATATATTTACTGTGAGAACGGTCAGGCTTCGAGTGCGGCCATCGAGGTATGGATGGACAGACCCTGCCGCTCGGTTTTTCCCTTTTACCTTTTAGAGTAAATAAGGACCTTCGGCCGCCGGTACATGGCGCATGTATATGCCGTATTTTCACCGGGAAGCACACGCGCGTTCGCACATTTGCGATCCGTGCGTGCCCACTTTCAGCTTTCCTACGTCCCCACAGTGATTTATGAAGTTTCCCGGCTTCCTTCGACTTGCATCTTCATCCCTTGCCCCCAATTTTCGGCCATTCAGCCCGAAGGTCACGGATACATCCCTTTATAGAGACATTTATGAGCTCGTATCAATGATATCGTTATTCATCACTCACTCGATGGTTCATACTCTAAGCAATTCAATTACAAGCTGTCTATTCTTTTTTGGAAGACAGAAAGTGCACTTAATAAAGATGAAATCATTAGCTGCAGAGTTAATTTTAGTTATTGCTTCTGTCAGAAATCTGTGTATCGAGGATTAATTCATAATTGTATGTAGGAATGCTTCTTTTCAATTCTTCATCAAATTCTTTAAGGGCACTGGCACGTATCTGTACGTTTAGTGTCTTTTATATTCAAACATTACTGACAAAGAAAGCACATACAATACCAAATGGTCACATATAGGGGTTGGGCAAAATAATGGAAACAATGCTTATAAGTCGTGTATCGTGTAATAGTGATTAGTAACCGTGAAGTTGTACACATTGCGATCGCATTTGAAGAATGTTATAATATCCCATTAAATATTATTCAGGATTTGTATGATTCCATTCCTAGGGAAGTCAGACTGTATTAGACGCCAATGGTGGTCCTACACGGTATTAATAAAGAATTTTCTTAATGTACGAGATGTTTTCCATTATTTTGTCCAACCACTGTATGTACATTACAAGGAAAAAGTTTTAAATTCTTTCCAATTAGAATAAATTCGTACCTGGAGGGGTTAAAGATCATGTACATGTTTTTCGTAAGCTTTCATCCTCACGCTGACAGTAATAATAAAAATCGAGACGAAGGATACAGAGTATCGAGGAACGAGAAAACCGAAGCAGTGGAGGCGGCTTTTTTTCGTCAGGCCAGTCGGGAGGGTGCTCAGCCGTGTAGTGTCAATGAATAAAAATTTGCGGTGAGGGTGGCCTCGCGTTTCACGCCGATTTTAAAGCTTACCCTCCGCCCTTGCCCTTCCTCGTCCCTTCTTAGACATTACTTTATACTGCAACGGAGCATCGCGAGGAGTCACGGTTCGCAATCAGCGGTGGCTGAAACTCGCACTTATTTTCGCCTGAGTGCTCGCAGACCCCACGAAACCACCCCGTAGAACCAGCCACCCCCTCCGCTCGAGCTACGAATGAGACGATTTCGTCTTGAAGATCATTATGCCACGCCTTAAGTCGAGCTAATATGTTCTTCTCTGCCAGCCACCGCCACCCCCGCACTCACACACCCTTCGACCCTCTTCACGTGAACCGTCGCGAGAGCTAGACATAGACAATTTAATGCCGTTTTATAAATTATACATCGCGAGACGAGCCGATTACGCGGGGCTGGATCGTTCGTTCTCCGTTTAATCCCGCGCACCAGACTCGAAAGTCGTGGATCTTGTAACGTTTAAGATGGCGCGTGTTGGGGTGCAACGTCAAGGAAGAATCCGTGGGAGCAGCCGGGGAGGCAGACGACGAGTTTCGTTGATACGAATTTCTGATTTGTAGCTTTCTAGGCAGCGAGCTCCACGGTCTCGTTCATAATGCATCGGCTGCTGCGAAGTCACTCGGTGTATCGTGTCACGGAGACTGACTGTGAGTTAGAGGGGTTAGAAGTTACATTATTTTCCTGAAAAACTTTGCAAAATATAACGACACGTATTTTTTCTCGCTGCAATAATTTAAGTTTGCAGGCTGAAGGCCACTTTGTACAGGACTATTCGAAATAATTTCTACGATTGTGAAGAGTTAAATGTTAAGAAGAAATAAAATATTCGAAGCATTGTTCGCGGAGTTTCTAGGTAGATTTTTTCGCGAGCGAGAGGCTGAGAAGAAAAGATTCTGAGGCTTCTCCATCTTTCCTTATACCCGCAATGCCTCATCCAAAAAATGGCGCCTTACCGTCCTGAAGATATAACCCAGACACCTCGCAAAGCCCCATACGTTATATGAATAATAGTCCACGCGAACGGTAGAGACGACGGCGTTCGTGGTGTACCGTGGTAGGGGTGAATTTAGAGGGTGCCGATGAATATATCAGCGTCGACGTATCCAATCATTCCCTTATTACGATATCGATACATTATTTTCGTAATACGACAACGTCTCGCGACAAAAAAGACCACCAGACCGTCTCACCCCCTCTCGATTCGGAGAGGGTGGGGCAGAGAAAAAACTGATACGCGAAGAAGGGTGAGGGGGTTCCTTACGCTCGCGCGTTCTATGCCGGGACTATCGATTTCGGGATTAGGTGGCAATTTTTCAAGCCTATGGCGAATAATTACCGAATCCTTCCCCCATCGAGTGGCTTCCGCCATAAACGACCAACCACCCTCACCTACGGTGCCTTTGAAAAAAGATCACCGACACATGGATACCGTTCCACGATACGTCACCGGAAAATGCGTTAAGAAAAATTTCACCGGATGATTAAAGAGTCGTCTCGAGATACTACCCCTCCACGAGGATTTTGTTGCAACCCCCTTCATAATATTTAGGATTGTTACACGTCACTGTGTAGTTTTTTGGCTCGAATATTAAAAGAAACTTGAATTATATTACTGACTACTTAATAGAATATTTAATTCCGTTATAGAACGATTGCAATCAATTCAATTGCAATTACTATTTCTGTACCTTAATCTTTACCTCATCTGGATTACATATAAGTAAAATATGGATTAAGCTTTTATTATGTCTGAATTGTCTGCATTCAATTTTAATTGTTTCTAAGCTTAGGTTGGAACAGAATGGAGTTACGTATGGGTTACAGTCCAACATCTCAATCCCGTCTGGGTTACTTTTAAGTTAGAACTCCAATAGACATACTTGAGTTAGGTTGAATTGCATTCGAAATTAAATAAAATGGCTATGGTTTGGGCCAAGTTTAAATTACACCTGGTTACAACTGACTCAGGACTAATTGTAAGATAAATCTAACACTTTTATATAAAAACGGCATACTATTATCTGTCATGTCCAAAAGAAATCTTGATCTCCATTACAAATAAGAGATCAAGAACTATAATTATGACTGGACTGCGGATGTTTATACAATTTAATACATCCGAATTGGTGAAGGATGGACATTTAGTAACTCAGCAAAATAAAGATTACATATTTTAAACATTTCAAGGACCAAATGCAGTCTTGTTCAAATTTCATTTATTTAACTGCATTAGCATAGGAAGCATGGAAGTCTAAAAATGTATATTTGCATAAACATTCGCAGTTTAACTATGATACACACACAAAACAGCGATTCAAGAATGAGTTCCATAGTCTCTGTGAATAGTGAGATATTCGGAGCGTAGGGTCGATTTTTAAAGATCGAGAGAGCTCGATATAAGTGTAGGCAGTGGCTGTTCCAGAGGAAGTTCGAGGGGGTGACGGAATAGGGGTCGGGTACCTTCATCTGCGGATTACTTATGCACGAGCAGCCGCGACTCATTTCATTGCAACGGAGCCAAGAACTCGGGAAGCAAGCCGAGTCAAGCCGACGGAAAAATGTTTCTATTTAGCCCGCTTAAGCTCTTTATTAAAGGTTCGCTTCTTCCGCGAAAAGCTTGAGACTTGGCTGGCTTTCGAGGAGTCTAACCTCTAAAACCCTGCGCGCCTCGTACACCCGAGAAAAAGAGATTGTGGTCTGTTTTTATCCTTCTCTCCCCAGCCGGCCGTTCTTTTTTCATCTTCTCTCTTTTTACTTCGCGCGAGCTCATCGTTCGAGAAATCCTCCGTAGGGGTAGCCGAACGGGGGTGGAGTGGGAAGAAATTGCGTCAATTACCCGCTGATTTCGGCATCTGATCCCGTGGATTACGGGCCCGCCGCGAATGCTGATCCCTCTTTCGTTTATTGAGCGACGTTTTCAAAATGACACGTCCCGATTCCAAGCTACACCCCTCCAACCCTCCGGATAACGAATGCGTAATATACGAAATTGAATGTTTTAATAAACCCCCCGCCACCGGGTAAAAACTTCTGAACGGTAGGAAGCACCCTTCGATAAATTAAAGAGGAAACAAATTACAACCGGGTACTATTTAGCCGAGCCGTTTCTTTCCAGAGGGGGTGAAAAATCACCGTGCAGGCGTCTTCAGTATTTTCCAAACACAAAATTTATTTTTAGCCTCGGAATCAACCCCTTCCGGATGCCACGCGTTTCTCAGCCTGCGCGAGACCCTTTCGGGAGAGTCTTTTTCTCGAGGAACCGCGATCTCTCGACCCTCTTTCTCGCCCGATTGTCTCTCATCACCGACAGGAAGGAACAGGGGGTGGGTAGAGGCTACAAATAATTCCGGGGCGTTATTCGATGGCATATTTTCGATTATCGGCCAACGAAGCGTAATCTCGCCGTAAATGGAGGATTGTCTCTGTGTATAGCGGAAGATGAGGTGCTGCGGGCTCGACGACGACGTCGAAGAAGAGAGGTGAATGTCAAGGGGGTGGTGAGGGGTTAGAAGGTTGAGGGATCGAGGGAGAAAAAGGAGAAGGGCATAGCTACCAGCGGCTCTTTAAAAGAAAGCGGGATAAACAGACAGTTCCAGCAGCAGGAGGGAGGAAATGTAAATTTCCAGCGAGCTGGAAGGAAGAGAAAAGAATAAGGGCTCGAACACCGTGGGTATATTGAGTGAGCGACTGGCCCTTCCACCCGCGCCCTTCGCTTCTTTAAATTTCATGTGCCAATTGTGCGCGATTGTCTTTACTTTGCCGCTGCTGCTTCTTTCTCTCGGCTGGCGGAATCGAGCGTTCGATATCTCGTGGCTTCGAAAACTTCCGGGACATTCGCCTCGACGGCGGAGTTCATTTTAGTATGGAGAATGATCGTCTTCGGAGTGATAGACTTCAAAATCTTCGACTTCAGTAACCGATACGTTCACTGTCACACGGGATAATAACATACGCTGTGGAACACATTTAGATACGGTAGACCCTTGATTTCCGAAGGATTGTTCATCACATGTCAGTTAAGAGATAAAATTATCATGAATGATACTGCGTATTTAATTTTACACCACCAGTATTCTACATTCCAAAATAAAATTATAATTTTTGTACGAACCATAGTTACAATGTGAGTCCTCTGTAGATGGCACTTTCTAGTGACTTACATTGACCATAATGAGAGACCCATTCTTAAACTGAGCCTGCGTTGAGCCTCCAATTCTCTTAAAACCTTATCAAAAAATCCTACAACCTAGTTCGATCTACAATTTTCAAAGATTCCAAATCATCGAGGCCGCATTTTAATAATACCAGTTCTGCAAAAAACAAGCGTGAAATCCGTTGGAAGGAGCGCAGATGGCCGAGGGCACGGCCGAGGACGAATCAAAGCGAGCGACGAGGCGAGAGCGAGACGTGGCGAACATTCGAAGCGTCTCGTCAGTCGGACACGTCGTTTCACCATGACGAGAGCGAAAAGGGATGCAAGTAGACATTCGCGGAATGATATTCAGAAGGGGGATGGAGAAACGTAGAGGAGAGAAGGTTCTGTTGGGTGAGTTCACGGGATCGGTGTCCACCGGTGGATAAAGTGAAAGATTCTCTTGACGCGAGGGGGTGAAGGGGACACTGTCGTGTGACAGGGGTTGAAGAAGAAGCACGCCGGTCGGACGGTCACCCCCCTACGTGCCAGGAATTTCTCTGTTGCGGTCGGCGAGAGGAGCTGGACTTCCTAACGCCGGTGTCTGGTGTTGCAGGGTTCAGCCCGTCGGAGAAGAAGCGACAGCAACAGTCGCTGAATAAACACAAAGTCCAGTTAAAGTCGTAATAAATGTCTCCTCCTTTCCGATGGGCTCTTCCTTCTCGTTCCCCTGGCTCGCTTTCACGCCCGGCCGTGCTTGCTTTCCTTTCTTTCACGGAGACAAACGGTATCGAGGGTGAAAATTGACGGCTTTATCGTGCCGCTTCCGCGAGAACTTCCCAAGGATTTGCCTTCTCCTCCGCCACGGTTTCGTTATTTTCCGGTAGACGCCGCTTCCGGCCGATTGTCTCCGTCGGAGTCCTTTAAGAAAGACCGATTCGATGGTATCCTTTATGCTGAGTTCGGAGGATTAATCCCTTGCCCTTTTCAGACTCTCGGTACTGTAGATATTGTTGTACAAGAGGTCTCATAATTGCTGAAACATCCACGAACGATAGGGGGTCTAGAATTTTGAGAAGTCACTGAATCTGCATAGGCACTACGGCTGGATTCATTAGACTATGATGGTCATACATGTTTTGAAATATTATTTGGGTACTATAGAACGTGTTTATGTAATAAAACGGAGTCAGGTATGATGAGTAAGATCAGCGCTGAGGTGAATGGCCGTTTCAGTGATTCTGTGTTACTGTTCGCACATGGTAGTTGGGAAACCACCTAAAACTCTAGCTTTCTAGCTAAATGACCGAAGCAGTCGGTGCTCGATTACATACAAGGAAGAAGGAGAAGAAATAGACTTCCGATGCTCGCGCAGGTCAACAGGAAAACTTCTAGAACCATAAAAATTGTCCACTAATTTTTGACACCGCTTACTGCATCCAGTTTAGCTTTCGAATGATTTGCTACACATCTGGTGAGCATGCCGCCAACATTCGAGAATGTTATGTCTGACAATAGCTTGGACAGTCCTGTGACAAAAAAAGGACACCTCGCAGCCCACTATGGCTGGTCCAAGAGGAATCGCAGCTATAACATCGTAATGCTCTCTTCCTTGGGGCCTGGCTGTCCCTCTCCTCGAATATTAGCTCATCTCCCTAACCAATGAAAAGTGTACTAATTGTGAATTCTGTGTGAAAACTCCACCTTACGAACGTAAAGATTAGGTTGCATAAAAAATACTTCAGTTACATACGAAACACATCCAGCATGTAAACGTTTAAGCATCTCTACAACCCTATCCATCTTTTCCATAGTTTTTACAGTTAAATACAACTACTCTACCACAATTCAAGTGATACTGTTACCTACGTAACTTACAATTTCATCGCGACTGTAACACATTAATTATCCCAATCTAGCCCTAAGCTAGCTCAATCCAACTACCTTCAGAAGCATAAAATAGGATTTTATAAAATTCGAATATCTGCTATTCCCTTATGTGCTATTCTATTGACAAAGAACGCAGTTCCCAACAAAGTAGAATATTCTATATTTTTGACTAATTTTTGTTTTTCACATAGAGCAGCCATACTTAAGATTATTTCCGCAAGTATGAAGGAAAGTGTATGTTTGTGAGCGTTCTGTTTACGAGTACATGTTATTGTGAACAGACTTCACTGGCTTCACGGTTGGAAATGACTTCGATCACAGGAAAATTTCCCTAGTTTCCATTAAAATCGCGTACCTGGCGGAAAGTTTCAGCGGCAACGATAAAGTTGCTATGTATACAGCGATATCCGACAATACCGAATAAACACATGTCCGATAGATATTTATTTTTCTGCTTCATGGCGGCTTAAAGCCGGACGAGATACGCGGATAAACAATCGGGGACATATGTTTCATTCCATTTGTCGCCGCGGCTTTTATGTACATGCAATCGCATTGTACAATTGCATAACCCTGTCGTTTTGCAACTCTGTCTCGCCCCAAAGACTCAACAAACAATTCGACTGAAAAGCAGGAGATCTTCACATAATAAACGAGACAAAATGTACTAGGAATTTCATAAAATATAAAAGAGATCGCTTAGCTCTGTGCACCATTAACATTTGTCCTGTCTTTAAATGCTGGCCGTCCTTTCTCAGTATTTCAATATTTCTAGTTTCAGAGAAATTTAAGATAACACTGTATCTGTATCTTCAAAAAGAACGGTGATATTCAAGGCGGTCAGGTTAAATGAAACAACCCTGTTAAGAATATGTAACAGAAGTATA
The DNA here is from genome assembly GCA_916610135.2 of Macropis europaea. Lineage (NCBI taxonomy): Eukaryota > Metazoa > Arthropoda > Insecta > Hymenoptera > Melittidae > Macropis > Macropis europaea. The sequence goes on from OU744344.1 coordinate 31,070,801, forward strand.
GCGGTAAACTTTCCAAGGTATTCTATTCACCTTTTTTTACCAATTTGGAGAATGGAAAAAGATCCTCTAAACGTGTCTATCTCTACTACACCTTGTACACTAACTAATTTTATTCACCTATTTTTTTTAATTTACTCTCATACTGAATAACTTATCCATTAATACGTTCACAGTCCTAGGAATTACACGCTACGTTCGACTCTGACATTCATTCAGCAAATATCTCATAAATATAGTATAACCGTACCATAGGACCGAATTAATAAAAAAGAAAACACAAGAAACAACCATCGTATAATATAACAATCTGAAAAACGGCGATTACTAATTACGTGCCCTTATTGCTCATGTTCTGAACGTATTCAGCGGATACTGAACGCAGAATAAAAAATCCACAACACAGGGATAGTTTTCTGATCACCGAGTATGCACACTGTCCCTAACCTTTACACGCCGTGAATAATTTAGATCGAAGGTTACGGACCTCTCGAAATCCGATCGATGTCCAGCCCGTACGCGAGCGTGACGACGAAAATAGCGATGATGACGTAGAACACTTTTTTTTGTTATGTTCCGCGGGGTTGCATCGTGGAATCAACGCATTCCGTTTGAGCGAAAGCTCACGAAGTATGACGGCCCCGATGACGCGAAAGCTCCCACGCGATTTTCCAGCCGGCCCGAATGGAATTCGAAACAAACATCCTGCGTTCTATGCCCGGGTCCTTTTCGATCCCTGTTGTTTCGACTCGCCACAAATATTTACCAAATATCGATCCCTACCTCCCCTCCTCGACAGGAGAGGGATCTGGATACGCAAATTGCATTTGCGTTGACCGCCGTTGCCTCGACATCGCTCCGATATTTGTACTAGATTGTGTATCGAGGCGGAGATTGGACCATCGCCAATTAAAATCTGCGCACTCGTTCGGCCACAGACGCAACATTGCACGCATTATCGTTTTACCTTGCTATACTAGTCGCAAAATTCGCATGGAATATTCCAATTTGTTTACCAGCCCGGACAAATGAATTCTCTGTTATTTGGATATTGTTGGTGGCTTTAAACCGCGTGGAGAGTGAGAAAGGTATAAATGTTCGTGTTTTATCATTGTATATGCACTGATACAGTAACCGCAAGATTTATCTAGAATATTCTAGTTTAATTACTTGTTGAGACAAATTAATTTTCTGGCGTTTGGATATTGTTGGTGCTTCTAAACCGCGTGGAGGTTGAGGAAGATACAAAAATTCGTGTTTTGTTATTATACTTTGATATACGAACCGCAGGATGTATGCAGAATATTCTAATTTAATTACTTGTTGAGATAAATGAATTTTCTGGCGTTTGGATATTGTTGGTGTTTCTAAACCGCGTGGATGCTGAGGAAGATACAAAAGTTCGTGTTTTATCGTTCTACTCTGGTATAATGACCGCAAGATTAAACCTACAGTATTCTAATTTGTTCACCAGTCGAGCTAAACGAATTTTCTATCATAAAAGTGTTCAGAGGCTCCAAATCGCGTGGACCTTGAACGAGATACAGAAGTCAGCGTTCGCGGAGACAAGACGGAGCTTTAAAACGATACGTCTATTTCGATGTATGTCAGTCTCGACCTGTAATTTTGTCGAAACAGGTATCTCGTGACACGTTTCATACCGTTCTAGAGACGTTTCTGCTGGAGATGTATGTATTATGCAAGTCCCCTGGATAGCGGTGCAACGATCGTATGTTGACTCGGTATCGACAGCAATAGATGGGAACGCGTTATTTTTAACTAAATTGCAACCTGCCCTCGGATAATGTTAGCTTCCGTATTCTGTACGCGAGGACTGCGTTGCGTCTTATCGATTCGCAGTATTATAAGCGTTCCGGAATATTTTCCACGACTGGGTAAAACGAATAGAAGTGAATGTTTCTTTTCAACCAAGCAACAACTCTTCAGGGTGCAATCTTTAAACTACAAATTGACAATCAACTGAAGGTTCGATTACTTATCAGCAAACCGGGCCACTATATTTTTGTAACCCCTTTTACTGAAACAGAATAACAAATAGTAGGTGCTCCTGATTAACGTAAAAAGAATTTCGATCCTGTCGACAAATTGGTCATCGTTCTTTGTCATTTTGTTCACGAGGTATAGACGACAGAGGAAAAGAAATAGGGGGTTAATTATTATCGACCACAGAACACGGTCCTTTCTGGACGCGAAGGCGAAGGTACGATGTAGGGCGAAAGTGACGGCGAGCTGAGCAGCGTAGGTCGTTAAAATAATAAAGGTTGTTATTGAACCGGCGGGCATTCGCTCAAAAATTTGAATTTCTCCCGCTCTCTTTGCATCTGTCGCGCTGTATCCTTCTTCTATTCTTCCCTTTCGTTTCTCCTTCGTGTAAAGGACGCGTTCCCTTCGACGCAGACCCTCGCCAATATCGAACCAGCGGCTCGATATTGTGCGAGCTCTCGATACTGCACGCGGTTGCGGCCACGCGACTTCGTGTTATTAAAGTCGCTCGGTGTGCAGAAAAAAGGGTCACAGAATGAAAATCTTTGAGGTAGAAAGGGATCTTCAGCTTCTTCGAAACTTAGAATCGGCATCATATAAAATTCTAGCTTAGAGTAATGACCAAAATTGAAATTAAGAGATTACATTCTAATTTTCAGTTGTTTTCCGAGTGTGTAATGCATCAAATTTAAAAGATCTCTGTATTTTATTAATCTATATTAGTGCTACTAGCCTAAAAAAAATAACCCTTCTCATTCAACACCCTATGTATCCCATCTGTTTGCAAATTCTGCACAATATTTTCTTTTCTCTAAATCTAACCCATCCAAAAAAACGCCACCACAATATCGCCACCCATTCCGATGTACGTAACTCCTCGAAAGGGTAGAAACGAGGAATCACTGTTTTTTTCGTTTCCACCACGGCATGAATATTCCTTCGCATCTGCATAGGTTGAAGAAAAAAGGCGGCGGGGGGTGGGTTGGCCGAGGAAGAAGCAAACGAGAGAGACAGTAGAACCAGGAGAAAGAAAAAAGGCAAAGGAGAAATATACGATTCAACGAAAGGTGGCTCGCCTTTCCACCGGTGACGTATTATGCGCGAAGAGGGTGTGGGGATGCAGCAGGGGGGTAGAATGTGGGCGGTTGGAAGATGGAAGGCGAAGAGTGAAGCGGGAGAGGACGTCGTTTGGCAATCTTAGGGGATTCCGTGGATACAATGGGATCTCAATACATCACCTCACCAAACCTACCAACCCCCCTCGCACCCCTTTCACTCTCCGTACCCCGGTGTTCTCCTCTCGTGCCACTTCCTCGACCAACGAGCTTCCCAGATGCCGTAATAGCTTAGGAGCCGGCGTAATAGCTGCCACTGCCTTCCTAGAGAGAGTTATAGTTCAACAACGCAGAAATGGAATCGCGAGAGAAAGGAGGAGAGTAGGTCCAGGTGGAAGGGGTGCGGACGGGGAGAGAGCGGGTGAAAGGAGAGGAGACTAGGTGATGGAACGTGCTATAGTGAGACAGGAGGAGCAGAGACAGCGAAGATCTCCAGAGCCAAACGGCTGGAGAACGCAATAACCGAGTACGAACGATTACGGGAATGCGAAATTCCGCATACGGAGCGGTGCATCGTTTATTGTAGCGTTTCCTCCGCATCGAACTTCGAGGAGCCTCCATGTTGAACCTCGACGAGAAATCGAACCGTGCCGATGGCTGTCTGACTTCTGCACCTCGACACTAAGAATAATATTAGGTCGATCGACGAACGCCGTCGGATTTGTCCCCTGAAAGTGATCAATCATTCCACCGGATCTGTTTGATCGGCTCGGGCAGTATATGGCCAGAAATTTTGTAGCAGAACCTCGGACGCACTCTGCAGAATTTTATGAAAATGACTTGCGAGGATTAGCGAGGAAGAATAAATTCAAACGATATTTGTCTTCCATAAATTTTTCCGATGAAATGGAACGTATTAAATCAATCGTCGCGACGACGAACGTCCTCCGTAATGAGGAAACCGTAATTAAAGCACTTCACGTGATCGTGCGCGGAGCGAGAAGAGAATAATTAATAGCGGCGATACCGTGTAACGGGATATAAGTATTATTCCCGGTGAATCGATCCCGTACGGATTCGGCTTGAAACTTCGAGTGCTTCGAATACGTTTATCGAGCTTAAATCCCGCGTTTCTATCTCTTAATACGAATGGATTGCTGGGAAACGCGTTTCCGGCCGGACGATTCATTTTACGCCCAGACGCTCGAGCGACGCACGTACCGCGCTTTATTTCAAACCTGACGGTTCAAAATGTATAAATCTTTCCGATACACGTAGCACACGTACGAGCGAAACGTCTTAAAAAGTCTGAACGTTCTGCAAATATTTAGAGCGACGGAAGGAAAGCGGAGAACACACCCCTTCGGTCGAACGTAATCTGGAGGTGGCAGAATCGACGGATTTCACGTGAAAATGAATTGATTTCGACGCGTCAATCTCTTCGATACATGTGGCACGTACGAGGGAAACGTATTAAAAGGTTTTAACATTCTGCAAATATTTAGAACGACTGAAGGAAAGTGGAGAACTCACCCTTTCGGTCAAACAGAACCTCGGAGAAATCCAGCGAATCGGAGGATTTCGCGTGAAAATAAATTTACATCGATTTATGAAGCCTCGGCCAACCCCTGGAGCATGCAAAAATTCCCGAAGACAAAGTCTGTGGGGGGTGGTTGTAACGAGGTGGCAGTGAAGTCGATGGGCTCGAGAGGCAGGGAGTCGCGATCACGTTCGCGGCGCCGCCATTTTTGTTTACCGTGGCAAGGTGGCTGCGTTACGTGCTGCAGAATACGGTGATCCTGCATTCCAGTCGCGGGTATCCTGAAAGAATCCCTGGCTGTCCACCCACCCGCTGCTCTTTCGTACCCCTCCGCCATAGTGTCTTCCCCTCCAGCGTAGGAAGGTGCATATTCAGGAGAGCCGGTTCGGGACGTTGACACCAGAAGCTGGATTCTGGATGGTTGGACGCGACCCGTCCGTTAACATGCGCGCTGGAGGGGGTAAGAGGAAGAAAGCTTGAGGGGGTTATAGCTAGACATCGTAACGTAGGGAGGAAATTCTTGGTGGTTAGACGAAGAGGACCAGGAGGGTTATTACGCGGAGGCTGGTGGCCGTCGTCGGTGTCGTGGCTGTCGACGTCGACGTCGTGCGGTTGTAGGCCAGGTCGCCCCGTGGAAAAGGCGTGGCAACGTCGCGTTCGCGCACCTTTTCACCTGGTGCGCGCCGGGGAAGACACGCCTCCGTGGAATTCCTCTCTCTGGTCCGCCTACACGCCCGTTTCTCTCATCCGTCTCTGTTCCTCCCGCTGGTCCTGGCTCTCTCCATCCGTTCTCCACTCCTCCGCGTCCCTCTCTTTCTCTCTCGTTCGGAGCTGCATCGTCGGCTAAGAGAGGATCTCTATTCTCTTCTGTCTCTCCCACCCTCCGCCGCCAACTACCACTAGCTCTGTACGATGCTTCTGCTGCTCCACCAGCAGCTTCCTCCCGTAGCAGGGAGAACCAGCTCCACCACCATCCTCCTCGACTGTACTATGCTTTAAATCGTTCCGCTGGATGCATGTGTGTTTCGTGTGTAGACGAGGAATCTACGGCGAGACGCATGCTCGTGGAGGTGCTCGTAAAGGGTGCAAGTGTGTGCGTGTGTGTAAGAAGATTCTATTCACACATCGAAGTGCGCGCGCAAGGCCGCTTCTTCTAGCTAGCTGGCCGCCCACTCCCTATTCACGCTGATCCACGTGACCCCCCTAACCGTGCACCTTCCACTGCTAACGGGGGAAGGAAAAAAGGGGAGAGAGCTCGCGATTACCGCAGACTCGCGGAATCCCTTTTTCTTCTTTTTCGTCCTCTCCATCTCTCTCTTTCTCTTCTTGAGATGCGAGCTACTGTCGGGATGTTACGCCGAGAGGAAGGACGTACGTATTGATCAGCTGGAGTAATGTATGGAGATGCAGAGGGAATTAGTTTTGGTCATTTGGTTGACGTGGAAGCTGAGTTACTGCGATGTTGTCACACCTTGCTTGGTGTTCTAGGTATATCGCACATAACGAGAAAGTATGAAAGAACAAGTAGATTTGAAAAAGCCTTCAACCAGATGATAAAGTCCTTACAGATGGAGGTGGTTCTAGCTGGATTGGCTGACTCATGTGCTCTGCATTTTAAGTATGTACTGACGAGCAGAAGTAACAACCAGCTCGAAATAATTACAGGATCACATGCATGAATGATTTATTGTTCATTAAGCCGTCAACTGTTCTGATAGCTCTAATATTTTATTCATTACTGCTGTCGGATAGATTGTTCGACATTATTGAAAATCCTGAGTCTCTAATGGACTTCAGCAATATATTTACAGTTGCAAGAAAATTTCTTGAAAACATTTCCTTTTGAGGGTTTCGAATCGCAAACTTGAGACTTGTCTCTCCTGTTCAATATCCTAAATAGCGAGAAACTGTCGAGAAAAGTGGTCAATCTTCGTCAGCAGCAAGACCGAGAGGCAAGCAGAGTCGAAGAACCCTTCAACAAAGGGATGAAGTCCTCTAGCGAAGAGGAGCTCCTCGTCTCGGATGAAAATGTTAGTCTGGGGGTTAGCTGCAGCTAGATTTTCTCTGGCTATCAATCTCGACTTTTATATTACCGAGTAAAGTCAAGAATAAGCGAGGTCTCTGAAATCGTGGGGGATGGGGTTAACGAGGGAACCTCGAAGCTCGTCTGGAACGTTAAAGAAGTCATGTATGTATACGGACGAACGAACGAACGAACGAATGGTGAACAAGCAGAGATAAAAAGGAGAGTATAACGTGAAGTCACGTTTCAGGGCTGTGTGACTCGATCTCCGGATGTCCCTTATCCCGAACTCTGACATGCGTAACGAGCGGACAAAAATCGTCTGGGAGGACGTAAAATCAAAACTATGTTTCTTTTACTACCCCTGTGGAATAATGCACGTCGTAAAGTGCTGCTTCTGTCGCGTAAAACGTCCCGCGATGCAGATTTAATTAAAATCGCCGGAGAACATTCGGGACGGAAACTTCGACCGTTCTTGCTCGCGAGATCAAAGAAATCTGGTCCCTGCGTTACCAGGAAAATTAGGAAAGGTGTTATTCCAGGTATAGTCAGAAAATAGCGTGACTATAAATTGACCTAATCGCATTGTACAAGATAATTTACGTTTCATACAATCATTGGATGCTCCTTTCATTGGAGATACTGGAAGAATTATGGAGATGAATGCTGATGAAGGAATTAGTGGATTATGTTTAATTGGTCCAGAGAAGATTATCATACGATTATGTTACACTTCTTAGTGTATGGAACGAGTACATTAAAATTTCATGAGTATTCGAGAATTATTTCAGAGTAATGTCCGACCAATATCGTCTGTTTCCACTTGTGCGAGGTTCCTAAGACAGTGGCCAAATTCTAGTTAATGTTCCAGGCATTTTTATATGTTGTATACGTTTAATAGACTGTAAATTATTAAATTGTTTTGTCGTTATAGACAGTGTTGCACTGGTCAATATTTTTTATTAATACTAACACAAGTACTACCGATTCAAGAAGATTCTCATTTCCCTTGTAACTTACGAGGATGATCGAACAGAGACTACAAATTTAAAAACAGAGTTAAATACTAGCAAAGCTGAACAAAAGTAGAAATAATAAATAATATGTACCGTATTACTCAAATAGTATGCCAGAAAATGAACCCCTGTCCCAATAAATTATTTTCTCCATTCCGACTTAATTTTCATTGTATAATCATCTCCCTTTGCAGTCGCACCACCAATTACGCCCTACATATTTTTATAACAAAAAGTCACACGCTTTATCGTTCACGACATCCTGGACAAGCTGTAATTAGCAGCAGCAGCATCGATCGAGGGGAGCAAAGATCCTTGACGCGGAAGTGGCACGAGGTCCGAGGGCAAAAATTAAAAGACCAGGCTCGATTATTGAATTAACAGAACGCGATAATAGGACTCACGCGATAGCACTTAAAAACTTGCCCTTTTCTCGAGATCGGAATCGCGGGCGTGCGCGCGAGCCAGCCGCGCTCGAGCGTGAGATCGCGCATGTTGGTAATTATTTACGGAGTCTCAGCCGCTAATTGAGACACTAATTACCGGCGTGCATACGTGTGCACGTAAGGAGTTCGCTCGATCGTGGAACGAGCGTATTATCTCTGGCAGAACCACCGACGTTGCGCTCTTTCTTCCTAGCAGTCTATCTCGCACGATCCACACATCTATTTACAAGGTTGCACGTCTCGGTTACGTTGGTAGACTTGACTCTCTCAACTTGCTTCGGTTGGTACGCTCGTTAATATCGGCTGCAGCGAAACCAACCCCCTCGAGCGTCGTTTTAACGCTTCGTTGCATCCGCAGCGATTTTCGGAAGTGCACACTATCGGGTTGTTAGGGGTGTCTCTTCGGAAATTGCCTTCAGACGCCAGCAGCTGGCCTCGTTCAGGTTACAGGACGCGATGATAGTAATAATACGTCGCTGTTGTATACAGATTCTATACAGAAGCTTTACGTAACTGTGTAAAGACTTCACAAAAGTATTTGGACGGAGTGAAAGATCATCACAATATGTGTAATATGACTATACAGGGTGGACCACGAAGCGTGATCAGCTTAGATTATTCTACTGTTAGAGGTTCGATCGGAAGTTTTTTTAGGTAAAATAACATGGTTCAAGGAGAGCTTTAAGATGATTGTACCAAATTTTTTGACAACCCTTTTTTTCCCAGAGTTGTCAAAGTCACCTTCAGTCTTTTATAGGTAAACCTACAATTTTTTTACACCCATCTTTTAGGAGATACTGAGACTAATTCGTCAAGCACCATAAAAAATATTTCTCTCTTCATCTAAACCAAAGAAACGTTAAAAAAATATCATTTACCTTAATTGAATCGGTGCTCAAAATGGTGTCCACTAGCAGCAATACACTTGCGTAAACGATTAAGAAATGACTGCTTACTTCTTTCTATGACGTCTGCATTGATGGTTAAGCATGCATCTACAATTGAAATGTGTTCCAAGGTACAGAACGAAATGTTTACAAAAAGTACGCGAGAGATCGAGTCAATAATGACTAATACTAATCTATCAACAGCTTTGAAAAGTGTACAACAGTGTGGCTTGCAAAATTCTTCCAACTAGGAGTTTTCTTCAGTCTTTTTAGATTCAGAAAAAAATATTTGTTATGATGCTTGCCGAATTAGTCTCAGTATCTCCTAAAAGATGGGTGTAAAAAAATTGTAGGTTTACCTATAAAAAACTGAAGGTGACCTTGATAACTCTGGAAAAAAAGGGTTGACAAAAAATTTGGTACAGTCATCTTATAGCTCTCCTTCAACCATGTCATTTTAGCTAAAAAAACTTCCGATCGAACCGCTAACAACCAGAATAATCTAAGCTGATCACGCTTCGTGGTCCACCCTATATATGATTGGTAAGGAACATTGATTTGTGAACGATCAGGTGTTGGTTCATTTGGGTTCATATTTGGTTGTCTCATAGATGTGTAATATTAAATATAGATATTTAATACAAAATCACTGACATACTGTTTATTAGTCAACGAAAGTTAATTGCAACCACCTCGGACTAAATTCGAGTTGAATGTAATAGAAGTTGAATTTCCTTTGAAAATGTCCTGTATTACGCACTAAAATGGAAAACACAAGAAAATTGACAACAATCAAACAAAGGAGCAACAAATTACTCCAACGGGAAGTTCTAATAAAATCAATTGAAGCCTTCACTACCATTGTCAACAGTAAATGATCATCAACATCAGAATCATGCGTTATGCAATAAAACTGTTGAAATGAACCCAAATTCTACCTACCAAAAGGGACGTAATTCTTTCAGACCACGTGACACGTAGCGTCAAACATATCTGAAGTCTCAGAGAAAGAAGTGGCAGCGTTCGAAGGTGGTTAATCGGGGGTGTACAAAATCCACCGTAGGCTCGTCGAGAGCACGTGGTGTTTTGCGCGAGAGAAACTGCGTTTCCCACGCGTGGGGATGACATGGGTGTGTATACGGTGGGCCGATCAGTGGGGTTGTTTAGAGCGAGCGAAAGAGAGGAAGACGCAGAGGGTGAAAAGCAACGGAGGAGAGAGAGATAGAGGATGAAGAGAGGGGTGAAAAGCACGTGGCTGCTGGCGACGCGCGCCTCTCCCGCTTGTATATCTATCGAGCTTTCCACCCCCCAGCATCTCCCTCCCACTTGTTGTGCTTTACCGTGTTGTGTTGCTATGTTGCCTTGTGTATCGAGAAAGTTCAACGCCGGCTAGACGATGTTTCCCATCCAACACCGGCGTCAGAATCAACAGGCTTCCCATCGATCCCCATACCACCAAGAAGCAAACTTTTTCAACAAGATTAAAATTTCATGATACGTACGACAAGTCCAGGGGAATAGAATTTTCACGGCAGAAGGAAAAATTGGCCTCAACAAATCTCATTTCGAGATTTATCCTGCGCCAACTTTCCTTCGATTACGTCTGGGAGCTACCTCGGGAAATTCATTTTTTTTGGTTTGACAGAGGAACTATCGTATTTTTTTATCGTCTACAGCTTCGGTGGACGATTCTAAGAGACACGTGTTAGATGAATAGGATTTTGAACGGACCGGGAGGGAGATACAATATTTTTGTAAAGGTAATTTGAAGATTATACAGTTGAAGTTAGCCCGACAATGCACGCTGATTTTCGAACAGCAAGTTCGTTCATTATCGAAAGGGTAACGCACGGAGATGCCGAGAGTTCTTGAAGGGGATGTATGATTATTGAACGGCCGTTCTCGGTCGAATTTTAAGGGCGGCAACCCTAAAGGGAATATTCCCGCTGCTCATTTCCAGCGATTTCCGTGAATCTTTAATATTCACCCACAATTCGAACGTTCTAATTTTCCTAATCATTTTTCAATTCACATCCTCCAGAACAGTAAACAAAATTATTAAAAAATTCGAGTGGCTGATCGAAAATATTTTCGAACATAATTATCGAAAGAGAGGGGCAGATTTTCAATGTATAGGGGATTAGGTGACGACGAGACAATTTTTGACGAACCCTCGAGAAATGTAGTTTAACGTGGATGAGAGGTTTTAGGATAGAAGTGACTACCCCAAAAGGGAACATCCCCCAGGATCTTTAACTCGCTGGTCCTTCAGGACCTGGCGGACCACTTGGTATGCAAGAAGTATAGCCATTCATCTCCCGATCTCCGGCAAAGTCCCGACCTCCGGATATAAATTAGCTTTTGTTTAGCATTCAATGCAAGCCGCCTTTTCCACCGAACCGACCACCCTCACCTGATCCGCCGTTAGACACCTGCACAGCCCCCGCAATCCAGTGCAATTAATGTAGCCACTAGCTGCCTCTCGGGCCAATTAAACATTTGCGATCGCCGTGAAAAGGAATCGCCCCGACGTTAAAAGGGAATTAAATTCCCTGGAGGTATTGGCTTCGAGTTTCACCGGAAAAAATTCGTTTCGTTGCTGCGGAGGAGAGGAAAAGGATCGTCGATTTGTTCGATGAATTTTAATTTTGATCCAGTTGGTGCTTTCGTACATAAGGACAACATAAAGAGATGATAGCTAGGTCACAAAAGCTTTCCTGGTACTGTGTTTGAAATACACTGCCAGCGAAAAGTTTGGAACCACTTGCTAATTCCTACCAGAAGTGAATGCCCTGATAAATTTGTAATTTGCAGCGTTTCATTTAATTAGAGTGTTTATTTTAAAGACGTCCACTTCATCTTAAAAAGATCCTGTTTCTCTTAATTTTTTTAATGATACCAAATCGTAGTGTATATGTTCACCTACCAAATCATTGGATCACACGAACAGTGATAAGTGAACTACAAGACACTTAATTAAGGAAATCGTAAAGTTTATAAAATAGCTGTCAGAATCCTTAAATACTCCACCGTGAAAAATACAAAAAATCGAATTTACTTCGAAACGACGCAGCGTATAGTTGACGGATAAAATTCCGTGAAATCCAAAAATCTGGAGTCAGAGTTGAATAATCCAAGTACTACACGGTATGAACGGCAGAAAAATCGGCGAAGATAAGCTGGTACGTGAGCTATATCGTCCGTCGACGAATCTAGAAGGTTTAATCTATCATTGCGGAATTCCGCTGGAACAACCGTCGGCGTGGGGTGGGAGCGAGAAGGCAGGGTAACCAGGCGGCGGAATAATTAATAAATGCGCGAATGCATTAGTATGCGTGGCGTGGGATGAGTTCGTGCGGACCTGAAGTCGGATGAATACGGGGCTCGAGTCGGGAATTATAAAATAATAAAGAGAAAATTACGTAATGTGAGGATCAGATGAGAATTAGAGGACAATGAAGACGGGGTAAACCACCGTCGTCTAACGTCGTCGCGGGGGTGGGTTCTGCATTCACCTAAAGGGTGGAGGGACAACCGTTGGAAGGGGTTGAAACGGAGGTCGAGGACCAGACGTCTTAATGTCTGCATCGTTCTGAAACTCGTCCCTTGCGCATGACTATCTCTCCACGACCTCCAATCTTTTCGATAAGAACCCCTGCTGCTGATAAACCCCGAATTCTTGTTGTCTCACAATTTTCATTAATCGCTCGTACACTTTTCTCAACAGATTCGACTATTTATTGGTTAATAAACATTTGTCTTTATAGATAATATTCTCATCAGCTTCGATAGATAAACTCCAAATTTCGTACAAGTTCGAAATATCATCCCCCTGAATATCTTACATTTTTATCCTAGAGGTTCGTTCAAAATGATTAGTAGTTTGAATAAACTTCTGGGTGAGTCACTTCTTGCATTCAGATTTGGTTTTCGGGATAACACAAGCATTTATGATTCACCATTGTGTTGGCAGAAGATCATTGAATGAAATTAGTTACAGTATGATGTATCTGGACTACGGATATTTGTGGATATTTTTCATATTGTAGATAAAAAAGTTGGACTACAAAATTTGGAGAGTTTCCAAACGACTTCTGTTGAAATAATCAGAGAGCTTTCGGATAAGTTCCAATGGATTTCCATTCGGGAGGAGGGCAGAATTTTTCGAAAATTCATTAACGCGGATTCCACGAGATTTATCGGGACGCGATCCCGTGGAGCTAATCGGGAATTCTAATTAGTAGTCAGACGGCGTACAGCCGGCTGCGACTTTGTAAATGGTAACAATGTTATGTAATTAGGTAAAAAGTTCTGTAATCAAGAAGTAGATCTTCTGTGGCCGTCTCTCTGATCCCCCCCCCCCCCCCCCCCCCCCCATCCGGCCCTCATTCGTATTAAAATAGTCTCGCTAGGAAAGCGTGCGTTGTGCCCTGCATATCTTAAAACCCAGGGGTTGCCAGAGGATCTAAGATTCACCCTCTCCGTTCGTTCTGATTTTTCCTCGCGATTCGTATTACGCGACGCAGATTATGCCACGGGAATCGTCGCGTTTCACCCCCTTTTAAATTCCGCCGATATCGCCGCTCCTCTCAAATATTCTCACCCCCTTAGTTTTTAGCTGCCGCGGCAACAATTCGACGTGATGACGAATTCACCGGTACCGTCGAGTCGACACGGGTCTCGAGTCGTTTTAATTAATCAAGCAACTCGAAACTCGCGCTACCGGTTTAGCATGATCGTTGGCACGATGTTCAATGAATCGAATCAGGCAAGACTCGCACGTGCATCGACGTTTTCTTCGTGTCGTCGATGGTGACCTACGACGCCAGCCGAAACTGTTGACGTCAGTGTTGCCACAAGCTCGATGATCTCATACCCGTCTGTGTAACTATACCTAGTCACTGTACACACTTCCTTTTTCACCGATACACCCGTGCAATACCTGCGCATTGTGCGCGCGCGGGATCGAACACGTGCGTGTTTGTCAGCTTCTCGGAATAGGTGTTTTCTTATTGCGTGCGTAATTTCTAACGTAACGGCGACTCCGCCGTTTCCGCGCGAACTATCACGCGTTACGTCGGGAAAGTTAACGTCGCAGGGAGTTTGGATCGAAGCATGCTGTATGCGGAGAGTAATGAGACTTGGTCTACAGAAGCGTGATTCAACCACATTCATTCATTATGATTCACTCTGTTGATGCGAGTGTTTCTTTTTTCGCGCGATACGAGGCTGCAGCGTGCCTCGGGGCTGTAGGAAAATTATTATTTGCATGTGTTGAGGTTCCAGGGCCGCCGAAGGGAATTTTACGTTGGGGAATTTTTCGTGAACTTGAAATTAAAATCAATTCTAAAAATTGCAACAGTTAGTGCACCCAAACGTATATGGCTCCATTTCAAAAAATCCAATTGTCCTTTTCAGCAGCACCGATGTACAAAACTGCACACAGGTAACATATTGGGTCATCCTATAAGTAATGCTGTTCTTTTCGGTACGCCTAACTTTGCAAATCTTTTTATTACGGTTTTGGTGTCGGTGAATCATAGAATGAGTCGAATTAAACTTTTAGGCTGATTCTTGAACAGATATGATTGGATTTTGTTCAATAGTAACCCGTGAAACGTCTACATCAACTTTTTACTCTTCCTGGCACTAGGTTCATCTTTAACACTATATTCTAACTCAACAATCTTTGACATTAGATTACGCTAATAATTTGGCCATACACCTCAGATGTGTTTTTCACTGCTACAGCTGCATTATTTCCATTATTAAACTCATATAACTTTAAATGGAGAATATGGTCTTTCGTCCCGTTCATTTTATACCTTTAGAATAACTACAATGTTCGATCTACACTTGTGTACTTTCGGAACAACATTGCATGAAGGATCCTGTTTACAGTAGTATGTATACCAAACAGATAAATGACGATCGCGATGACTGCCATTGTTTTAAACTCCTCTCTCAGGAAAACCGCATCACTTATGGGATGATCCAATAGGTACACGCAGCGTCTAATACTACTTAATTCTGCCTCATAGTATTTTTTTTATCTCCAACCGTTTTATACCGATCGCCCCAGTTGTGTGGGACACTACATGTACTAGACGTTCTCAATTTAATTCAACAAGCATCATTTACCCAAAACTCTTGAATAATTATTTTGACTGACTAAAAATCGTACGGAAAAATAATTCTACATTCTATGGTTTACGCAGCAGTGACCAGGATGGTATACCCAATCCCAGCCTCGTTCAAAAGTAAAACCACTAAAACTCGAACAATCGAACCGTAAACGAGCGTACATACGATCTGTCGGCGATTCGAGTAAAATATTCGAGTACGTCGCGGTACAGACGAAATAGAAAATAAATTTCAGGTATCGTTGATCGCGGCGATCTTAAACGGCCCATAGCGTTGCGTGCAACGACACGTAATTTTCGCGACACGTCTGTGTAATGCACGTTCGCGGGGCCGTGTGTTGTGTATTTCTGTGTATCTGCACTGACACGTTGAGACGAAACGATTTCAATAAACAAGCATGATACACACGTACGTGCAAAGTGGCACGAATGGTTTTTTCCTAGAGACTGCTACGTGCGTGGGCGGCGTCTACTTCGCTTCCCTATCGCACGTAAAAGCCAAGATAAACGTTATTTATTTTTTTCCCTTTCTCCGTTTCTTTCGTGACACGCGTATAACCGGCTCGTTGAATGAAGACATTTTATTGTAATAAGCCGGATAGACACGACGTGCATGCACGCGGATAAAATGAAATCTCCGGCGTCGTGCGCGCCGCGCGGACGTTCCGTTCGGTTCCGTTCGACGGTAAATTGCCGGTGAAATATCAACGACGTTGCTGCATTTAGCATCCTGAAAATCGCGTGTAACGTTCACGAGAGCGTGGTTCTTTTCGCTATCGCGTAGAACTTCTCGATCGCACGTCATTCCGTTTATTTAAACTCACCGGCACGCGTATCGTTCGCCTTGCAGCGCGGCCCTTACGTCACCGGCCGCCGATGTTTCGCGAATATGTGCATTCTTTGCGAAAAACGATACGTCAAATCGACGATGAACGTACGCGGTTTGCTAATTAATGAGATGTTTGTTGACCAGCCAGGAAATTATGTGATGCAAGTCGTACGTGCGACGTGGGACAATTGAATTGTTCGTTGGGTCAATTAATATCTCACACAGCATTCTTAAATTAAATTCTGAACGGCACGGTAAAATGTCCAGAAATTTTAGAACCAATTCATATAAATGTAGTATGATGAAGGGTCAAGTATTTGCACACTTTCGAGTCTAAATTATTTACTAGCAGATGTACAAATTCTATGCGAAGTTTATGAGGGAGAACTTAAATCAGAATTGAAAATAGAAAACAAAATCTGAATTATAATATATCAACTACACAGAATATATTTTTCTCAATTTTCTTCTCTCATAATGAGAGGTATAGGGAAGATCGAACCTCAATCTCCCCGCAGGCAGCAAGCGAAGACTTTTAAATAGATATGGACAGTATACGTCAGACTACAGATATTAATACGTTGCCTACCGTACTATAAAACATCCTAAGTATCAACTACTATAGAAGATTAACCAGTAATCGATCGTCACCAATAGTTACCATGTGTCTACGTTAGTTAATTCGTTAAGCAGACCTGGAGACTCCACACAAGCAACCCTCAGTGTCTAAACTGGAGCAAACAACATACAAGCACCCCTAAAACTCTTTCAACAACAACCACTTAAAACATGATCAATAACCCTTTCAGAATACACCGATGCTTCAATTAAACCCTACAAACGGTTATGGAAACCAACAGCATCGGCCGAAAATTCTCGCAAGAAAACGATAGGTCGCGGAAGGTGTAGCAATCGAAAAGCTTGTCGAGGAAAGTTTTCCCTAAAACACGGGGACACGTTTCGCTCGTTAAGGGTACGGGCGGGTAAGTAACGACGGCGCCGGCCGGGTCGCGGCTGGAGAGCTGGCTGGAATTAAATAAAAATAAAACGCGAGATAATAACGTTAGCGAAGGAACCGAGAGCCCAAGACAAATAGCCGAGGGAAAACAAAGCGTATTATAAATACCGGGTGACAGGACGAGTTGGTGCGGGAGAGTGAGCGCGAGTAAGAGGGTGGTTTTCAACGGGTCGAGCCAGCGCTGAAGGGGGTGGGTGGAAGGAGAGGGGTTACTGGTTGGCGACGTAGACTACGACGTCGAGGACGACGAGGATGGTCGCCGTGTCGGGTTCTCTGCTCCTGAGAGAAAATGCTCCGAGGAAGCGGGCCGCGATGGCCCCTAGCATTTTTGCTACCTGCGGACACAATGAGTGGCCGGATTTCTTTTTCCATGGTCGTTACTCACCCTCCGCTCCCGGAGGGGGTTGGATAGTATTCTTATCCAGCCGGAATTACAAATTTCAGACACCGAGCCCTTGTGTCGGACAGCACTCTGACTACGCGTTATATTCTTTCTCCCCGTAGCCAAAGTGGCTTTGCTTCTCGCGCTTCTTTACAACCCTCTCTACTTTCTATTCTCTCATTTTCTTCTTTTTTTTTGTTATTCTTTTTTCGCCGGTCTCTCTTCATTTATATTTCGTCGCGTCGAGACGGAACGGACTAAATGTGCTCGGATTACGTGGTACTTACACTGGGACGACCGTGGCCGCGAGGATTCAGCTGCCAAGGTACCGCGGACGGTTGAAACTGCTCCTTGCCCCACGAACCGTTGTCGAACGGATTTTCACCGATGTGTCCCTGAAACAGTAACCTGCTGTTAGTATCGATATCAGAGCAGATTGGACTGGTTTGGTTCAGTCATCGCTTTAGTGGTTGGGTTCCTGATTGGTCTAGGTTCGAAGAACGCTAAACAGACAATCTATAGAGCTAGGTTTCTACCCTTCGGATTGGAAGAACCACTAAAGTTACCTAATGTATAATTATGATATAACAATAAATGAACGTAGGTCTACAAATTATTCTTTTCTGATTTATGTACACTTTTTTAGTACATCAAGTTTGGATACACCTAAATTTCTCTGTTTGATGATAAATATTAAATTAAAATAATATTGCTCAGTGTTTCAACTTATAGACTCTGGCGTACCACAAAGGTTAAACTTCAAAAACGAAACTCTGACCACTATGAAATTCATGCTGCGAGAATGCATTCGATTCCGAAGTCCAGTGACTCATTAACAAGAAACTTCGCGCTCCGGCGTCTCCGCGAGAAAATATTTATTCCTCCGACGGTATTTTCCTCGTGAGCTCCGCGGAAAAGAGTCATCGATCTTTGAGACTCCGTAGTTCGAAAGTTTTTTCGTAGCTCTTTCACGCAGAGCGGGCTTATTTTTGTAATATATTCCACGGTCGACGGGGGTAGACGGTCTCTTCCAACCTCCTCACACCACTCTTTCACGACTTTGCACCCCGTAAGCCTTATTTTTCTTTTAACTTTATTTCTAACCTAGAATCTTCCGACGGCAAGGTGGCACGCGCATAAATCACCCGGTATAATGAGAACACTTCGTCTTCGCCCTCTCGCTCGCAGACGCATCCCTTACGGGCCGGCTATTATATCATTCTTTTACCTCACCGTGGATTTCTGGCCGCCGCGATTATATTAATATTCGTTTGCACGACTCTGAGAAGCTGCCACGCTCCTGTACCACCCCCTCCATGTGCTTACGATAGACACACTCCCTCATGGAGAGGGTTGTTTGAACCCTTTGACTTTGGTCTCGAATTGAAAAAAATTCTGCGTGTAGTGGGACTTGAATTTTTAATTATTGATATCGTGGTATTTTAATATAATATATTATTTTATTTTATAAATGATCGAATCGATATTAAACCACTGCACTTTACATTTTGACATAATTTCCAAGGTATTGCAATGATAATAGATACGTTGCAACATTCATACGATAAATTTTACATTCTTTTATATTCCTGTAAATTCGAATGCAATCACCAGAGACTGAATTGCGCGAACGATATGAAAATCGTAATTTTCATGGAAATTTGTCAAATCGATAATTATCGTGCGAGCGCCGGTGGAAAAATCTGGTAGAATCTATCGAACAGATTCGACTGCGAAGTTGGCGGCGAGCGATTAATGCAGCTGTGCCGATTTAATCAAATTACTTCAGCCCGGGGTATAATTAGCCGAATTTCTATTCTCACGCGGCAATTACGCAACCTTATAGAGGCTCTCGTCCCAAAAGTTGCTCCAGCCGGGCTGCAACGGTCCGCGTGGGTGAATCTGAAAAGGGTGCACGATGATTCCTGATCGTGACCAAATTCGGGTTATAATTAGAGGAATGAAGCGGAATGAAACGAGCCGCGAATAGAGCGTGGCATCGACCGTAAATAGGAATACGACTCACCGTAATCGCGTTTGTCTTCGAGGCATGGATCGAGATCGAGCAATTAGCGTGAATCATGAACTCCTGCATAATCAGCCAAGAATTAATCACTGTATTTTGTCATACGATACTAATTATCGGACACTGCTTTCACACGTACGGTGAGTTACGTCAATGCTACTCTGCTTCTTATGATTCACACAAAATTGAATACATTGACAGGAATATTTAATAAAATATAATACATATTAATAAGGGAATATGAAGATCTATCCAACAGCTACTTCGATGAAATTCAGTGTTAGAAGTAAGTGGAAATATCAAGGTCTTGAAGAGTGCAGTAAAAGTGTTAAAATTATGGGGATCACGAAAATTTATCTACGAATCAGGCAGAGCAATAAATATAATTTTGTACAATGTAGAATTCAAGCATTCATAGGGGTTTAAAAATTATTGCAACGGACTGGAAGGCAGTTCAGCCCATTCCTAAGTGTTAAGCGACTAGTGTAACGTGCGACGATCGTCATCGATGTCCCCATTGGCCGTTCAGGGATTATTCGCTCGATGAAAAAGCGTGTTTCGTAGTCGGCGAAGGTACAAGGCAGAAATAAACAGCGACGATGGAAAATAATGAACCGGATAGCATATATAAATACGCGGAGGGTATTGAAGTACATTGTGCGGTTCATTTGCATGAGGCGGCCGCGTTCTCTCGACGCGCAGCTGGACATACACGCGACAAAAGAAACGCGCAAACAAAACACGCAACACACGCCGTCCACCGGCACACAACATCATGTGGGAAGAGAACGTTGCTGCACCGTACATTCTGCATTGTGCGCATCCTGCTTGGAAATAAACAAACGGGTCTGCATCTACTTGTCCCCGTCATCGTCGATGGCCCAGATACCTCGTTCTCGATGCGAACGCGACAAGAAACGCTCACTGCGACCAACGACAAATTCAATAAGTCGCATACATTTTACCGATCTCGATGATTCACCGATGGTCTGATAATTCGAAGATCGTCGTGGATAAGTAGATAGTGAGGAGGATGATACGGAATGGATAGAGATGAGGCCGATGTCGAATCGATAGTAACAAGAACGATACTGAATCGATACTGAGTTGATACTTACAGCATCTATATTGAGTTTATACTGACAACATCAATACTGAGTCGATATTGAGTTGATACTGACAACATCAATAGTGAGTCGATATTGAGTTGATACTGACAACATCAATACTGAGTCGATATTGAGTCGATACAGAGTCGATACAGAGTCGATTCAGAGTCGATACAGAATCGATATTGAGTCGATACAGAGTCGATACAGAGTCGATTCAGAGTCGATACAGAATCGATATTGAGTCGATACTGAGTCGATACAGACTCGATACTGAGTCGATACAGAGTCGATACAGAGTCAATATTGTGTCGATATTAAGACAATATTGAGTTGATACAGAGTCGATACTGAGTCAATATTGAGTAGATATTGAGTCAGCACTGACGATATCGATACTGAGTCTGTATTGAGCCGATACTGAGTCAATATTGAGTCGATACTCACGAGATCGTTACCGAATCGACAATGTCAAGATCGTTGGCGAATCGATAATAACGACAACGTTACTGAATCGATACCGATTTGACAGTAATTGAATCTATAACAAATTGACGATGGAAAGATCAGTACTGAATCGGTATTGTCAAAATCGATAGGCAATCGATAGTCATCAGATCCATATCGAATCGATAGGATCGATTGTATCGACGCCATGTCGACACTATCGCTACAAATTCCCAAAATTGATGGTGTCGAATAGGTATCGATTCTACACTCTACTTTCGATCGTGACAATACCTTATGGTCCTATCCGTTGAAATTTCAAAATGTATGCAGTATTTCGATATTTTATAGACACAAATGAATGAACGGTTCAGCATCGAATCTGCCAGGTATTATATTATTGATAACCATAATATCAGCAGCTTCACTACGAAATGATAAGATTAATATCCCGATCGATTAGCGAGTCAGTTTACGAGATTTAGGCGGAGTTCCCCTGTAAAACGATTACAAGTAGCTTAATCTCATAAGTTGCTTAGCGGTATTATTACCAGATTTAAGATCTATGTTCCTGCTAAATTTAGAATTTCATACTTTCGCTTTCACGTACTCTATCCACTTAAGATCTTCAATTTCCCTTTCATATTAATACATTTCGTTGCAGTGAAAACTGCATCGTGCAATTATACATTTCTTTGATACATATTATTGAACACTATTAGATAGCGATGCCAATTAGTGATATTTACGACTTGGCCTGGACAGAATCAGAACGGGCGAAATGTAATGAAAAAATCGAAGCACGCGATAAAAATCACAAAATCACCAAATGAATCCCGAAATCGTGTCATCAGCGCTATTAAGCAAACCTCCCGCTTCCAGGGCGTGAAAAACAATCGTAAAGCAGTCGAACTAGCCTACGATGGAGCACCCTTCGAGAGCGTAAAAAGGGGTGTAAAATTAGTATACAGGGGCGGCAGTAAAAACGATGATCGACGAAGATTACCGGAGTTCCTCGTAAGACACTCCGTGACGAAATGAAACGTTTTATCGGTCGGGTCGTGTCTGTAGCGAGGGGGTGGTCGGCGCGTGGGGGTGTCGCGCGGTGATTGTAATCATATTTTCAGGGGGATGGATTTATGCAACGCAACGCGTCGTCTCTGTACATAAAACGCATTTAAAATTCTCCGGGCGACCGAAAAGGTGGCTGCTGTCTCTGTTGCGGAAGATAGAACGAACCGACGGGGGTAGAGGAGCGCCGCGGGGGTTGTAATTGGCAATATCTATCGAATTTTACAATAAATCTCGTCGAGCCCCGAAGGAGAGCCAGCGGGGGTGGGGCGTGGCAATAAAACACCGGGTAGTATCGCGAGGGTGCTGCCATACCATGCACTTAACGACTTATCTTATCTTGGAATTAGGTCGCGGTTAGAACTCCTTTAATTCGACAGCACGAATACCGACACCAGCTAATTATAACCCTTAAATTCGGCGGGTCGATTAACCCTTTCATCCGTGTAAAACCGCGTGTACAACTAAACGGAAAGACTGTTGCGTGGATGTCCCCAATCAGTTTGCAAAGATGTCACATATTTATTGAAGCTCTTCTGGGATATTTACACGTATACATGAGTTTAGTAATTTTTTATTTACATACTATTTGCAAGGATTTAAATTATTCTTTTCCAATTTAATGGGCTGTAATGAGTACTGGTCTCATAATATAGCAATGCGATCATTTATACGTGCAGTGTTTCACGGTTGAAAAACAACATGTGTATAGACACTATGTCTACCTTATCATTCTGTACAAAATAAAAAGGAGACAATCTTACATAAAATTCTGTACCAACTGTAATTTAGGAACAAACGTGCTAGGAAATCAGGATTACTTTACAAAAGGACATAGTAACACGCATCTACATTAATAAATTGCTTTGCCTAGAGTGGTTACAGTATTGCGTACGCCATTATAGAAAGTTTCCGGGTTGAAAGAGTTACAATAAAGTTTATATAATGCCATTTTTCTGCGGTGAAAAAGATAAATAGTTTTCTGAGAAACTACGGTGAACTGGAGGTAGTGTAGAGGAGAGATTGTGTCCGACACGGTTTTTGGAAATACGCCTCTGACAGTCGGAGGTTGAAACGATTAGACCTTGGGAAAGCAGGCGTTAATATTTACTCTGATTCGTGCTCATAAACGATCGATTCGAGTGATGCAGTCACTGTCGTAATTAGTATTGACTTCATGCTTTAGAAAGTAGCTTGTGCTGCGGTGAGATAATATAATTTTTCATTTAAATTAATCAGATAAATGAGCTATACTGGTCTTCTTGTACGAAACTATTCTCCTTTTAACTCTGATTGGTATTTATTAACCATGCTATGTTTCATAATTAAATGCCCAATAAAGCTGTATTATAAAAAATTGTATTCCACCTTAAACCGAATCCTTTTGTACAATAAATATATTTGCATGTTTTATGGAAAATACGAAATCTGACGAATCCGTACATTTTATTAAATGCGCCGCCGTCCTTAATCATTAAAATTATTTAAATTAAACAAAATAACAGTTATTAGTAGTAGCCGTTTAAGACAAGTCGTTTAACATAATATGTACTTCACATTAATTATAATCGTTCGATTCAGAAATTACAAACTGCAGACATAAAAAATTTTGAATATGGCGGTTGCATGAGGTTAGTACAGAATGGTTTCGGAGCCGGTTCAAATAAGAAGGCTCGATAAACGGAGGAATTTTAAAACAGACTTGACGCGGTATTCGTGGCCCGTCAATTTTTATCCTCGGCCGTTAAGTTCGTTGTAATGCCAGCAAATAGAAGCGAGGTTCGAGCAAGCGGTCGAGCAAACGAGTTACGGCCGTGGGGCCTCTAAAAATAAATATGTTGTTTATTCACAAGTAAACCGGATGCCGTTGTTTGCTTTGGAGCAAATTGTTTTGTTAAGTTTTGCTCGAGCGAGTGTGTGTGACTGCCCGCTCACGCGCGCGCACGCGAGCTAACTCAAACGTGTGTTGTCTCACGCGTGTCCTTGCATATATTACGTGTGTGTTATGAGCGTGTGGGTGTGTTTGCGTGTGAGAGAAACGATTTACCAGGAGGCGGGAGAACAAGAAAGAGTAAAAAGGAAGAAAGAAAATACACGTGAAGCCAACCATCCTCCTCTCTGTCCGCGCTTTTTCCGGCATGTTTTGCTCCTCGTGTTGCTAGATGTCCCCAGCTGTACGCAGATTCCAACACTAATAACCGCTCGAGAAAAAGATGTACGGCCCGAAATGCTGTGGCTGCCGTGCTACATTCCAAATTAAATCGAAACTAACATCGACATCCACAGAAACACAGAAAAACTTCCATTCTGGAACGAATTTCATTGGAATCCGTCTATACTGGGCTACCCACGAGCGCGGAGTATAAACAGGTCGAGGATCGGAAAAAACATAATCATAGTAGTACGCTCTTATTGTACACATATGTTTTATGTAACCGACTGGGTGAAATTGTCGAAATAACGAGACTTACGGTGATGTACACAAACTTGCTACTATGAACGGAAACTGACACGAGAGTCAATGAGAAAGTATGTCAAGGTCAACGTTGCTGTACACGCGTCTCATACACCTTGAACCCTTCCTTTCAACGCCCCGTGGATACCATAAACGCTGCACACTCAAATTTGGGGAAGATTCGCAGCCACTCGTCGCAACCTGGGTAACATGGTACAAAGGTTATCGCCGGTAGCGCGAAGCGTCCTCGAGACCGAGAAAACGGGGTGAAAAAGGGCGGAAAAAAAGGGGTGACGCGGAGAGTGGAGGCAAGAGGCGGAAGAATGACGGTAGGTCGAGCTAATTACAAAACACAATTAAAATGGTATCACGAAAGCGGGTAATATCGTTTCAACTCGGTGAAGTCGAGTTGAAGCGGACACCCGGTACAGATTCGCAGATTAATGCTCTTTAATAAACAGACCCCGCCGGTACACGCCGGTATTTCTCTCGTCCGCTCGCCTTCCTTTCTCTCTTCTTTTTATGTACCTTCTCGCGCACACACAGAGAGAGAAAGAAAGAAAGAAACAGGAAAACGAAAACCGAGCACACCTCCGCTCTTACCTGTGTACTACGCACGTGTACGCTTTCTCTCGAGCGCGTGTCGCTATACAACACGAGTGGCATGATTTAAACGCGGTCTTGTCAAATGTCAGTTGCTTTGCTACCTTGTGCACACCAACGCAATCGAATTGAGTGCGAACGTGCTCGAAAAGTAATGGTTTATTAAAAAATTTCGTTCGAATGTGACAATCGTAGGTACGCTCAAAGTGGACTCTTCAAGGTCTGTCCTCTTTTCGGTAGAGGCTGCAGTTGTATTTTTAAGATTTAATTTCATAATTAACTGTTATTAATTCTTAATTCTTTAGTAATAGTTCTTCCTTGGTTCTTCCACATCTGAAATTAGCAACTGCAGTTTGGTTACCATAATGTGTTGAACATAAATTTAAGATCGAGTGGGTGTGGGTCAAGTTTTCAGAGTCAAAAAATGATCAAGGTCTGAAATTACGTATGAAATATAGGAAGGCTAATGAATCATTTTTATTTAAATTGGTAAGTGTTCACGTTGACTGTCCTACGTTACTTGAAAATGCTTAATTAAGTATAGCAATCATCGAAGAAAACTATCACTCGCCAATTTGTATAATATAATAAAAATGTAATCAATATTCTTTGTGAATTACATAGTCTGTATCATTCATACCACAGTTCTTCATCCCTAACAAGTGATTAGTACTCTCGGTGCAGCTGAATGAAAAAAAAAATAAAAAGAGGAGTTAGAAGCCGAGTAAAGCGTGCAAATAATATTCGACACGTCTTGAGGTCAGCGTTAATTAGAGGCGGAACGATTTTTATTCCTCGAATTGTTGACGGCGCGGATTAATGGCCGCTCGAGTTTCCTAGAAACGCTAAACGCGTCGAAGTTTCGCCGTTTATTTCTAGAAGGAGAGAAGCGATTGGCAAGTTAGCTGGTTCTTACCATTAGTCAGGCTAAAATTATTTGTGATCGGTCGCCGGCTCGTTTGCTGACAAACACTTTTTCCCAATTCCGCGCCGCGTTGTCGTCATCGCGAGACACTTGATCAAACACGACTTGACGCATATAAATAACATCATCGCGTAAACAACATTAACACGTGTATCCTGAACGGAGTGTGTCGAACTTCCAAAACACGATCGACCGTGAGCCGGCTGATAAACAAAACCGTACTCTTAACAAATTGATTCCTGCAGAGGCCACTAGCAGTCAACAAGTTAAATCGAATTTGAATTTTTGATGCGCGAGTCTTCGCTGTGATCGTGAAAATGCGATGATTAAATATCGTATGGAAGAAACAGAGGACCGCATACTTTAATGATTCATCATTCATTGAGGTGTTAAATTATATAAAATTTCTGAATACTAGACACAGTGAAGATTGAATGGAAATGCTGTGGTATTAGATACACTATTATTTTCATCTCTGATGCTTGGAAGATTTTCCAAAATTATTTAATGTACTGAGATAGTATACAGGATGGACGAAGTAAAACATGCTACCTAATTATCTTCTCTAGCTATGACAGTCACAGAATTTTCATACGTAATTTAAATGATTTCAAAGGGTATATAATTCAGCTTTTTAAACGTCACCCTTGATGAGTGGAGAAGATAATTAGGTGGCCTGTTTTACATGGCTCATCTTGTATAATAATAATACACTGCTCAAAAGAATTGGAGCAAGTCTAAAATATCAATCAGGTAAATATACCTCTACATTTTCAATAGCATGTGCTGTGATCAAAATTAATGTCACAATACGAAGTAAAAAATATCCGCTGAAACAAAATATTTATATTCCGAATCTTCTACACACAGCTCAAAATAATTGAAGTATCAGATATTTTGAAACCTCCTCATATGATAACCAATATTCAATGAAACACTGTGATATTATGCAACGTTCCTTTGATGCTTGATACTTGGCGAATCGTTAAAAGTTCCCCGTGAACCCGATCCCCTAATTGTTTGGAGCAGCGTGTATTGCTGAACAAAAGGCGATTGCCTAATGGAAAAGCAGCGAGCACGAGCGGTCTCATCTGTCAGCTCATTCTGAGAAACTGTGAACCTGACCAGTTCTCGAGAGGGCAACAGCTTCTCTGAAGGCCACTCGCTCTGAACACCACTGGCTGTCGTAACGGTTCCGATGACGAAAACTGATCTTTTAATGGAACTCCGAAAGACGCTTCGAACGAGTTTCGCGAACCATAAAACGCGAATAATCGCGGCGGCTTCGCGAGAACCCGCGACAGCCTTTTTTCTCGTTGTCTGGTTATGGAAATTCGTGTAATGCGATGATACGTTATTTAGGTTGACCTAAATGCTGTGTCCCGCGGGGAGGGGGACAGACAGAGTAGAGTTTAGTGAATAACCCCTGGAGTAGGTAGTCCGGTAATCTCGCAGCTAATCTTGATTTAATCCTTGACACAAGCGCTTAAATGTACCAGGACTAGAATTAAACAGCACTATTTAACACGGTTCCAGGCGCGGATTTACGTGACTATACCGTTAAAACCTTCGTGCACGGACACGGAACAAAAAAAAATTATTCAAATTACAACCGGCTCGGTGACCAGCGGAAAAGTTCGTGGAGAGATCGTCTGAGCATTGCAATTTCATAGGGAAGAGGAATCAAGAGGTCGCGTTCTTTATTCCGCGGAGGGTAAGATGAAATATCATATTTAATTTTTATTACATCGACTGTATGCATTGGTCCCGTGTCTTTGGCGGAGAAAAGGTGGCAGACATGGCAGTCAGGCCACCGTAGATATACAACGGGGACCGTAAACGCGGGCTATATGTAAATATAGCATGATACATTGGATACTCGCTTATAAACACCCCATTTTTATTCGGATAGCGTTTCGCCACCCCCACGAGCCACGTTCCTCGAGCCCATTCACCCCCTTCCTCTTAAGATGCCACCGTCTCCTTGAAAGAAGCCAACCTATTATTTTTGAGTTTCTACCCGGCGCCACATGGCCACTGGAAACTCTTCCTGAATTCATAAAACAACAATAAAATTAATAGACGATTCGTTGGTAGGCAGCTTGTTTCGGTTTAAGGTTTCGAAATCTCATCGAAAATCGAAGATCGAAAGGACGACGGGCTATCGATCAACGACAGGCTTATAGTCCAACGACCTTCTTCGTTTAAGGGAATTTCTGTTTGATCGAGCATCCCCTCGGTGACAAGGGTCCCCGTGATTTGCCTGATTTTTTCACACGGCCGCTTCTCAATCTTCCGGGGACCGCGTTCTACACCCTGAAGAAATATTTCGTTCGGAAAACTAGAGGGCCGAGCAAATATGTATAGCGAGCGCAAGAGTTGCAAAAAAATACGCGATGTGGCGAGTGCCTAATGTGATAGGTTTGTTGGCATCTACAGAGACAAGAATCTGGGATTGTATGTTAGAGATCGAAGGACAGAAATGATTCCTAAAACTATTTCAGAATGTTAGTCAACGTAAGCCAAGATTTTAAAAAAAGTTTCGTATTGCTAATGCAATTCAATCGAACTCAAATGTTTCTCAAGTTAACCTAACTTTACCCACCCAATTATTTCTTAATACGTTGACTGCCACAGTGGAAACTCCCATACCTGGTCAGACATACTATAATATTCCATTTCAAACACAAATCATGAAGAAACATATATGTAACTATCCAGTTGCACAATTTCGACTTTTTATTCTTATTACAATATTAATTCTATTCCAATTTTAATAAAATTAGTAATTATTTAATTAAATAAAATTCAATGCGTCTGTCACCGGTGACCACCACCGAAGTTAACGTGTTAAGGAGTTTCGCATTAATAATTCAACTCAATACAATATTATACACACTCTGAACACTATATAAACCTAATTAACTAAATACAACCTAATTCAAGCTCTTCTGAAACAGTGACATCACTATTAATACAGGCCCCCCTAATCTTATACATTTTAGAACAGTTGCACGTTAATTATCCACATATTCGTGTACCTCTCAAAATTTTATATATTTATCAAAATTATAAATTAATTAAGACGCTTTTGCATGCTCCTAGATTAATACCAAAGTTCTTGATTCCGGCGACAATACGTCTTCGGATGTATCGATGTACACACTATTTCGTGAGGCACGCAATAATCACAATTCTTATTCGCCTCGTGTTTGTGCTGCGCCCCCGAGTCGTCGGAAGTCGAACCACCCTTGGACTTGATATTCAAGAAGAATTCGCGACTGTCGAATTGAATTTTCGGTCTGGTTTACAAGCTGGGCGTCGAGGCGCAAGCTGATTGCCGTTGATTCGACCGCGACCCCCTTTTCTTCTGCACGAATGATATTCACATTGGTCATCGGACCTCTTCAAACATTCACAAAACTTCCGCGAGTCTTCGAAAAACCTCCGAGCACTCCGAACGGTCTTGTGTTAATTCGAAACGCGAAATTACTCGAGGTCATCGTGGGGTTCCCACGAGTTCACAGAAGCACGTTCGCGTCGCGTCATGCGTTTATGTTACATGTTTACTGTTTGCAGTGACGTTCTCAGGATTCCATGTCGGAATAGCTGAAGATCCGATGCGCTCGGTGTTGCAGAATGCGCATAGCTCGTGCACCATGCGATCGGGCAATTCGAAAAATTCACCATCTCGTCGAAGATATTTATCAGAGATACACGGAACAAGGGGAAAATCCTAACGGTATTAATATAATTTATGACTGAACAATGTGGATTACATCGAGGGTACGTTATCGTTTGCATATCGTTAATTGAATTCAGAACGTCGGTGGTAAATATTTTTGCAAGCTGATCGCGAGTGAGTCATTTCGAAAAATAATTTGAAGATGAGACGATCGGCGAGCAATGGTGGAACTGTCGATGGATTAATTGCGATCATTTCAGAAGGCACAGTGATCCATCCGATGGTAAAATTCTTATGGCAACTCGGTCGAGGTCACGTACACCGCGTATATAACGAAACGGGCGACGCAGAGACAGTATAACCCGGGGAAACTGTGTGTATCTCAGAAGTAAAGTCGACGTAAAAATAATGGCGACGGGGCTTACGCGATTATTTATTATTTCATATACAGGGCCGAGTCGATAACGGGGCACGGCGTTGCATTAGCATTTTTTTGTTGTTTAAAAATGAAATATACCGGCGTGTTGTCGGCGAAAGAGTATACCCGGGCCTAAAAGTCGCCTCCCGCTCGAGGGGGCTCTTCCTGATCTCCAAATAAGTGGCTACGCGCGTTCCGGAATACTAACTCATTCCCGGAGAAAAAATACTCTCTCCTCCGTGTATAACGACAGCGAAAATATTATGAAAAATGTACCATCATCAAGCTCAGAGCTGTCGAAAAAATTTTTAAACAAATGTGGTGCGTGAAATTGCTGCAGAAGAGGTAAGCAATGATACAAAGTCACTTAGAGACCATTCGAAATGAGGATAGCTTACTGATACTTAAGTTTGATTTCAATTCATACAATCGTGTACAAGAAACAATCTACCTGAATATGTTACAATGGAGGAGATGAAGAAATATTTCAAGGTCCTTTAGAGGAGGTTTAAGATGAAGATGAAAACGTTCTTAGCACATTTGATGATCATTTAAGACTATTTAAAATCATGAACCCTCATCCGTCCCTCATTTTCCCAACTTAATTTGACCCTTGGTGTCAAATTGACACAATGGTAAACAATCAATACAATGGAAAGATTAATAGTTAAATTTGCGAATTGTTTCATTGAAAATAAAAAATGAAATTTTTGTATATTCAATACATTCAAGCGTAAGATTGTTCACATCGTTCAGAAATAATAAAGCGACGTGCAAGGCATACTGTTTTTTTATATTCATCGCATTTTTGTGAAATAATGTGTCAAATTGACACGAGGGACGGATGAGGGTTAATTTTATTGATATTAAAAATTGAATGCAACAACGTATTGCACAACGTATTGCACAAGTGAAGATAGAAGGTTGAGTCTCTAGGATGACTCAATTTTTCACGAATTATATTCCAGCTGAAATGACTTTGACTGATCTTTCAAATGACTAGCATGACTCTATGAAACGAAACACACAGTCCAACATGTACACCTTGTACAACAATTATTTGTACGAATCCCCGAATTGGGTAGTATGTAATCAGCCGCGATAGAGCGAAACAAACGTAGAATTTATTAATCGCGGGTTAATGACGCGTCACGGCGAGCAAATAGGGAGTAAGGAGGCAAAAGTCGTAGCTGTAGGCGTTCGTCGTGCACGGTGTTATTATTTGGAGATCAGACCGAGGCGAATATCTAATTGTAGTAACGACCGCGATACGTAGCCGCGCCATCTGGCATGCTGTTTTCAGCCGCCGTTTTGAAACTGTCTCCGGCGAAGAGGCGGCTGGATCAGCGGTGGCCAGACAAAAGCTCTGCGACTACGTCTTCGGCAGGGGGATCGGGTAAAATCTGTGAGGTACACAATCGCTTTCGTCGCTCCTAAACTGTACCAATTACAAACACTGGCGGCTTCTCCATCCCCGATGTTAACTAAACACTAAATACTAACGACACGCGCACATGCGCGCGCGCACACATCGGGTAGACAGCCTCTGCCTAACAGAGCTTTCTCCTAACCGGCCATTTAGCAGAATGAATGTGTGCTCTGGCTCGCATCACGAACTGTTGATTACTCGTTACACTGCACTTCCCTGCATCGCCACGATTCACCCAAGATATACTCCTGCGGAATTCATTAAACAACCTCGCGCGACCCGGCCGATCCTCCAGCCAGGCGATTTACGTTCGACAGACCTTTCGGAACGAACTAACGACGCTGAAGTCTGCACGAGCACGTTGATCGATACAAAATATCGCAGAGACGCTTAGATCAGGCAGTTCAAGGTCTCAGCCCTGTTTACTAGTTGATTGTTCATTTTTGTGAGGGAGATACGATCGAGTGGACTGGACCAGGGTTGTCTGCTAGTTGGGTAGATGCTTTTGCACTGAGCTGACTAATTCTGTAGCAATTTCTTCTTTCTAATCACAAGACATTAACCTTTTGCATTAGGATTCTTCCAATGATTTCGTGCGATAAGTTCACTATTCAAGTCCTAGAGTAGCTTGATAAAAGAAGAGCTTCCATCGATGTATACAGTTTGCTTTTAATACGTTGAATGCCACAGTGAATATGGCCATACCTAATCAGACACGATACAATTGACTATTTTTTATATAAATAGTAAAGAAAAAAAAGATTTGTTTCAGTATGAAGTTTGCTCACCATTTTGTGACAATCAATAATTATTCAATTAAATTAAATTCGAGGAGTCGGTCACCGGTGACTGCCACGGCGTTCAACGAGTTAAAAATCCTTTGACTATCAAATGTGATGTAGTACAGAACTGTAAAGAATTTTTTATATTTTTAAACTATTCAGTGTGGAACGAGTGTGAATAAGGCAAAATGAAAGAAGTTTTAATTATCGAAGTAACAACGGGAATTGCAGGATCATGGGTATACGCATTTAGGAGAGAGACCGTAGAAGAGGGATTCCTGAGTTTTCTTTCGATGATGCGGTGAATCACGGTTGGTTTATTCGCGAAAGAAGCATGTTAATTAATTTCGAGGCGATGTTTACCGGGTAACGAAACAAGAAACACAACCGAGCGAGTTCAGCGGCGAGCAGTGAATTGCAAGATTCCGTGTTTATTGCATTTAACGGATGGCATTGGCCGTCCGCATGCAACTACGGTATACTAAGCGGTTACGTGTAACGATAGACGGTGTACCGGTATATATAAGTACGTACACTTGCTTCCAAAAATATATTTCCTACGATGGTTGGAGGATACGTCACGCGAACGAAATTGTCCAGCTGGGTGGAAGAAAGTCTGAAGATAAACGAATTTGTGGAACTTTGTCCAGAGACTGGGTTAATTATCCTCCTGATACAAAATAGGCTTCAACGAGTACATGTGAAATTTAAGAGAAACATTAACAACCCCAACACCTTCAGAAAACTTCCACCTACTTAGTCTACCCACCTGAGACGCCCACAACCTGCAGAAGCTATCGTTTTCTATTCAACGTAGTTTGCTTTCAAATATACAGAATAAAATGGAACGCCCTGTGTATAAGATTTGTTTTCTCCCACGAAACACTCATTATGAAGTGTACCTTTCAACAAACGTTTCATGAAAGCTTCCAATGCAATACTGGGATCTTGGAAGGCTTTTGCGAAAGAGTGTACAAGTTGAAATAACTATGCACACGATACGCTTGAACCGTGGCCCTCGAGCTCGTCCGCCACACCCTCCCATTTCTAGTATTAAATCTGACCCGATGCAACCCCCGCGTTTATGCTTTATAGTCTGCGCCCCTTGCACGTGTACATAGCCGGTGGAAGATGGAACGCGGCCATTCGATATCGTGCAAAATTTACCGTGTAATTCCCCTAAACGCTACGGACATCGGCTTGTGTATCGTAGAATGTACGTTCATTTACATACTATGCGCTTACGTATATACGCGCGCGTATATAGGAACCGTCGATAACTTAGAAGCGAGCTACCAAGAGGCTCGAGGAGGAACAGCCGCTGATCTTTCTTTGCTAACGTACTGCAGCTCGGAGTGAATGGGAGATACGGTGCATCCTTCGGTCGGCCGCAATCATATTTAACCAGCAGTTCAAAACGATACAACGGGACGGTTAGGGGCCCGAGAAAAATGCCGTGCATTCCTAGGTTGAAATTTACGAGCCGAGACCGCAACCACGTGCACGACTTCACCCCTCAGCTCGAATCCTCTTCCGCGTCGAGGTTTACTGTTTTACTTATTCGCCACCGGTCACCGAAGATACTTTGTATATAAATTTTGGTTACCGCCGGTCGTTCCCGGCACTCCTCCGACCCCTGTTCCTGACCTCCGGTAGTTTGGTCGCGCTGCGGTTTCGCCATTCGGCCCGACTGGACAACGACGCCACCGTCTCTTGGTATGTTCCAGCGACTTGCGGCCGGATAAGACGCGGAATGAGTTATTGAAGAGATACAATACTCGTGGAGGCGCTATTTCGAAGAACGTAGGTGTTGACCGCCCATTTGTAAATAAGTCGCGACTTCTAGCGAAAGAATGTTGACGTTGATAAAACGTCATATTAGTCATGGAAAGATTAAGATTCGAGAATTAACCCTTTGCACTCCAAGCATCTTTTGATACGATAGAGCAGCAACTCCAACGTAATTAATATGACAATACAACCAACATGATTGCGAGCTACTGCAAGCAAATGTTAATTTTCAATCATTCATATTCAACTAAAACTTCATCGAGATATTTACGCTTTATTTACAATTAGTTTCACGTATTAAGAAATATTTCATTTTTGACATGGTATACAAAAATGAGTAGATAAAATTGATAAATCAACGGAGTGCCTGAGAGGCATACTTGGAGTGGAACGCTTGACATTGTCAGTGCTTGACAGGCATACTTGGAGTACAAAAGGTTAATACAGACGATACGACTGGTCTGAGCCAATATACTGGCTTTTTGCGATGAGTAAAAATTCTCAGATGTCTAGCGGGTGCGAAGTGTCTTGAAGAAAATTCAGAGACCCGTTCTCCAGGAAAAGTTTCCTGGGGTAACATCGAGGAGACTGTCGAGCGTGATGCACGCCAGAAGTACGTTAAAAAGAAAGGAATTAGGATCGGTCGAAGTACTTTCTCCTCAGCCCCATCCCAAGGGTCGTCCATGCTAATCGAACTCTTCCTCAAAATAATAGCACGCCCCCTCCCAGAGTCCATCAGCTACGAAGGCATATAACGTGAATCTCGGAAGCGGGGCCAGCTCCCGACTGCCTCATTACCCGCTTTTAATGAAACTCTTTTCTCGAGGCAGGCCTCGGCTAAGCGGCGTTGCCAAACCTCGTTTAGGCGATAGGGATCAGCCGAGCAACCTAAACCGACGAGCTTAGCCGTGGAACGTTGGAAGGGTTCTCCTGTTCCTGTGGACGAGTTCCGGCGTCGAAGTTCTCCTCAAGTTTCGCCCCGGCGAACGTCTCTCTTTCTTCAGCGCGGCCGCCGCTGCAGAAAGTCTGAACACGCGGCGAAGAAGCCGTCTGACACGAGGATGCACGAGCCTTTCCATTCTTTCCAGCGTCTTTGCAGCGTGCAACGCCGTTGCTCGATAACCTGCAGCGCGATCGGTTGGTTCGTGGTACGCTCGAAACTAGAACCCTTCGCAAATAAGGGGAATGGCCGACGCTTTGAGGCAAGTTTCGGCAATTATTATGATCCCCTGTAACCACGGGCTACCGCAACCACGACGATGCCTGCACTCGCGTGTGCACCCTAATACGTCTGACCCTGTGCACCGGATGCGAGCAGGCTGGATGGAAGATTTCGCCGTTGTTTGGGGTGCAGCTTATTGTAGAGACGCTGAGACTAAGCGTTTCAGGGTCACTTCTCTCGTTTAAGTCGATATTTTGCGTATTCAGGACAATACTTAAAGTAATTGGACCTCCGAATTGGGACTTCACGCGTGGTACATGTTAGGGTGATTAAGTAAGTGAAAAATGTTCCTGAAATGCTAATTATTTACGCCTGGACTATACTACTGATTCATCACTTGGTACGAGTAGCAACTGGTTAACACACAATTCATTTAACACTATGATACAGACCATTCAAAAGAAGTTACAGTTACTTGAAGAGCGTAACAAAGAAGGATCAGAAGAAACTTCAGTTAACACCTCCCTCACTCACAAACCCCTAGATTAAGAATACAGCGTCGAACAGTCTGTTTAAATAAAATTCGAAAAAACATTCGACGTTTCCAGAATAGCTGCATCGAGCTTTATAAGGATTGGAAGGATGCAAAATTACGAAAAAGATAAAAGGTACAATTAGAAACGGATCGAAGGTCTGTTGATACTCCAAATATATCTCGAGCTAACGAAATTCCTTCGTGCAAACATTTCGTGCGCCTAGTCAATAAAGCCGTTAATCTCTGTCGA
This sequence comes from Macropis europaea, assembly GCA_916610135.2. NCBI lineage: Eukaryota > Metazoa > Arthropoda > Insecta > Hymenoptera > Melittidae > Macropis > Macropis europaea. The sequence goes on from OU744344.1 coordinate 31,106,829, forward strand.
TTTGAGAGAAGAATCGACAGAAATCTCGAAGTGCAAGACGTATGCGTGCAGAGGAATCGAGGATCAGTGTTCACCGCAACAACGAACGGATTTGCGGTAACCTAATCGCTCCGCGTGGGTAATCATGATTCTCCATCGAGAAACCGTCGGGACACAGGGGGATTACTTGGTTACGTGTATTAAGCCTTCAACGAGGTGTATACCGGTGTTATGGGGATCTCCATTAAGCTAAGTAGCACGCGCGCGTATACCTGAGCCAGTCGTCAGACTTTCTGACTCTACTGATCGTACCTACGGATCCTCCAGCGAAACGCTACATTATGGTTTCTGCTCGCACGTCTCGCACCATCCACCGATAAGCGCGACAAATCAAGAATTTGCATTCCGACACCCACGTGTACGTCTCCTCGTCTTATTTACATTTTAAGACACGTCGCTGCGAACGGAATATTAATTTTAGCCAGAGAATATAATACCCGCCATATGAAGATGGCATGCCTGATGAACCGCTTGCATTCATCACTCGAGCGTCGCCCTATTTTTATTCTCCTTTTGTATGGACAAAATGATTGGTTCCTCGATAGGGTTGAATGAAAGTGTTTCACCCCCTAATAATGATATTTAAGTTGTGACGCTGGATCAGAGTCTCGAAGTTTGTATGCAGGGTTCAATATGAATTCAGGAATTTTTTAGCTCGCATGGGGTTGATAAGACGTGATTCCAACGCAAGGGAGTTAATAAAATTTTACAGCAAATTCTGCGTTAACAAATTAAATATAATACTGACAAGAGACATTATCTAATAATGAATTTTGATCCGATGTAGTACTCTAAAAAATATTCGATAAAATCAAAATCGATGTGTCAATTGGATCTATCATAAGGGTACTAAAAATATATGATAACAATATGAGGAAGAGATATAAAACGCGAGGATTTATATGAATATTACTTTGATAGGGGATTCAATTATGTTTAAAGCTTATTGTTTCAAACTAAAAATTATGAACTGATTTCACCTGTTAATATTCTCCAACCGAGAGTCGCGTTGCATAGGCGGAGTACCGTTAATGCATTAGCTGCATTAGAAATGCAATAAACGGTAGGCCGACGATACAGCACGTTGGAAGATACAAGAGAAACACATAGTGAAGGCGTGTAGACGTGGGTGCGGCGTTTGCCGATGATTCACGTACCCTGCACCGTTACTACACGCTCTTTGGCTAAGCTACAAGTGTATCGATTTTGTGATCCAAACAATCTTGAAAAATCTCTTGGCACCGATTAAAAGAACATACATTGCTTTGAAGCTTCCTAAAAATAAATAATCATCGCGTGCTTGAGATACTCAATGAATAATTTCACGTGTCTCAAAAACTGAAGGTACAAAAATATTTAATTTATTTATTTATAGAGGATGTGCCACGTAGGTACGAATAAACAGTATGGTGCATTAAGTTACTGTTAATAGCTTGCAGAATATTTATATGAAAAGAAGCCGAGTAAATATATATTATACCCTGCATTACAACTATTATTTATTGCACTATTTTCTTGATAATATTGGAAATACTTTTTACATAACTTATGGTGCAACATTTACATTCTGCTATATATTTGTGATACTACAAGTTACAAGAAAAATGACGGAAAAAGAATTATTTTCATCACTTCAAAGAAAATAATTGTCCAGGTGCAAAAAAGTGGAGTATTCCTATTTACAATGCTAAACGTGAAACTCGATTAAACTTGAATAAATGTAAACAAGCAATAATAATAAAGTAATGTAACAAATTATCAAACAAATTTTCTAGCGTGTACCTGAGTTAAACATTTTCAGAGTTTCACTCCTAGGAAGGAGTAATTCAGGTGTCGGATGATAACGTTAGGTGGTGCGTTTCACACGTACGTACGTAGCACACAACGATAGCAGCTGGAATATCAGAAATCTCGATTTGATTGCGCGAGCATATATTCCTGTACACGCGCCTGTACACCGGAGAATTATACCGGAAGTAAGATGCACCCTGACTGCGGCAAAGCCTTCGAATTAGTTCCTCCTTCTCGAGTGGGTTAAAGGAAGGGAATGGAGGGAGAGGGTTGAGTTAGGGTGAGTATAAGTGCAGAACCACCCCTCCGACGGTCTACATCGCGGAAGGAGGCCTACCGTTGATGACAAAATAGCGTGATTACGGGCCATCAAATAAACACTAGACTTACCGTTATTCTGCGCCACTAGCTCCTTCGAACTTCCCCCTTTTCGACCACCCCGATGCCAACAACCCCAACACGCGGTCTACCACTGAGCAAATACTGACCTCCTCGTTCGCGACGTTTAAAAAGTCCTACGATCGACAGATCTTGTCAGGGAAAGCTGAAACTTTCGGCCTGCCGTTGGAATGATTCGAACGGGGGCTCAATTAGGGTTGAATCGCTGTCAATAAAACGTACGGTATAACCTGCAGGCCGATCAACCGTCTTCCGTGGCAATTTCTTTAAAATGCGCCGACACGCGGTCAGAAAATGTTATGTAAATCCCGTGCACGTGTTTTTGTCAGACAGGTTATTTATTGCGGGGAGCCGGCCGTATAATAACGAAACTAATCGACGATGGAACGAGTAAATTTCACAGTCTTGTGGCACCCTGTTTTTTGGCATCTCAATATGACACACTTAGGTCTTATGAATTTTTTTTTAATGTCCATACAATCGTGTGATTAAGTGTGAATTATTGTATACCCTTCTGGAGATTAATAAATAAAGAGAACTTTTTAGATGTGATAATGAAATTAATGGACGATGGGGCAAGTAAATTTAACCCTCACGTGGAACATTGTTGCTTGACAGCTTAATATGGCATACTGGGTATTTGTACATTTTTTTTATTGTTCATGTAATTATGTTATCAAGTATGAATTATTGTGTACACCTTTGGAGATTAAATGTCAAAATATAGTGACGGAACTAATGGATGATGGAATGAGTAAATTTAACCCTCACGCAGCGCCTTGTTTCTTGACACCTACGTCTTTCTAACTTTCTTTTATGAATTACTGTATGCACTTCTAGAGACTCATAGCAAAAAGGAATCTTTAATATGGAAGGAGTAAAGTTTTTCCTCATATAGTATCTTGTTTCTTGGTACTTTTGTTCGAAATATTTAAGTCTTTCTAATTTGTGTACTATTCGTGTAATTATATTGTTAACTATGACATCTTGTGCGTAGTATCTATATCTTAAAATCAATACAAGTTTTCTTAATCATTTGTTGCGCTGTATTTAGAAATTTATTATTTCGGTTTTTCGACGCGCAGAGATGCTAACCCATCCTAAGTGTACCGGTCGAGATTTGCAAGTAGTATAAGGAACGAGACTATCTTAGGGATTTCGTGTAAACGTTTAGATGTTGTCTGGCAATCAAGAGAGACCCTTCAGTCGGCCGATTTCATTTTTTCCTCCTTTAATTGGCTAATCACGAAATTATCAGCCCCATAAAGCTGAGAGAGGCGCCAACCCTTTGCGACCCTCCCGTTCGTTCGCTGGCCCTGGCGTTCTTAATTGCAAATTGGTGAAATAATTGAAACAACTCTCGTAAAAATAGTTGAAAAGTCGTAATTCGGTCGTAAAAGCTGAAAACCGCAACGCGCCGCCATTACCCCCCTTTTACGCGGCGGTTACTTCGAGAAAGGGGTTGCCAGTATTGGCGTCGAGGGTGTCGGAAGAGTTTTGTCGGATTTTCGACGGTGGACTGGGGTGCTCGATCTTCTTCACGGATAAGCAAGATGAAACTACACGGTCTGATTGTGGCCCCCACAATTTTTCTCTGACAGCGCAGATATTGTCGATTCGAAATTTCCTGATGAAATTAATCGAACGTGATTCCTTTTCGTATAGATCAGATTAGATACAATTTTTTGATCGTCGATGGTCAATTAAATCGTCAGAAGCGACGAAACTGTGGCAAATCGAGGTTACAGAGAGGCTCGAAAGCTGTCCATGCAAAATTGATCGGTTCATTTACATGTTGCTGGTCGGCTCGTGCCTCCTGCTAATACCTTTCCGCGATCGATGAATTATTCATAAAACACTGCCTCTTCTTCGCCGCTGTTTTGACTTATTGTTAGCCTTTTCGGTATGTTGCAAACGATCCGCTGGTAGCCGCATAAAATTCGCTGACTTCTCGTGTCAATAACAGCCGCATGAATACCGGGGACTGAAGGAAACTAGCTACCCTGCTCTTCCGTTGGCTCGCCTCCAGGATCGAGTTGCTGTTTCGTATGGAAAAATTTGGATTTTTAATGTTCGATCGACGAGTTCATATATCACACGCTGTCCATCATGCTTCTGCCGTGAGCGTCGACTGTATCAATCTTCGTGCTTTTCGCACACGCGAGAGCTCAGACAGGAAAATTTCAAGATTATCCTTTTTTTCATGTTTACGTGAGACTGGAATTTATTCTTTGACAAATTTATTAGGAAACTTATGTCTCAAATAGAAAAACCTGTTTAGAATAAAATTAATGCCGCAGTGGTAGTAGACAATAAAAAGTGTAACATGAAATAGTTATGTATTTATATTAGGTTGCGACATGAATAACTTCCAGTTTGACTTCTTCAATTTCTTAAATGATTCATTAAGGAATAATTTTTGTTACTTCTGCAACATGACTGAGTTGCAGGGCTGTTTACTCTCTGATATAAAATTGAGATTAATTGCAAAGAGAAACTATTTGAATTTTTAAGAATAAATAATCTATTATATGTCGGAAGCTATTTATGATTCAGCCAATATTTTATCATTACATACTAATGAACCATTTGTATGTGTCAAGCCAAGTACGAAATTTTCTACTGCAGAACGAAACGATTTAAGCAGACTGTATCTGAAGAACAATTCCAAATGTGAAGTATACTCACAAATTCTGTACTGTGTACGCGATATATTGTATGATATACTGTATACTTGACTACTAGAATATACCTAGATTATTCTATGCAACAAAGTATAATTTAACAAGGCAATATTAACGTTTGCAATGACAAAAAGTGACGAGCACAAAACGGCGACGTTCTCAGGCGTCTCTGCACCCTCGCGGGGCAAAAATGTGACCGTGAACGGTCGATCGTCGATTATAATGGAATCAATTAGCGTTCGAGGAAGGTACGAAAATGGCCGGTTGCATGGAGGATGTCTCTGGCGCGAATATCAACGCGCTATCTCTAATATCCTCACACCAGCCGGTCTCTCCTTCAATCTCGAACTTCTATCCTCCATCCCTCGCCTTTTACCCATGCAGAATCGGCCTCACTCACCCCTCCCTCCCTCCCTTCCTCTCTCTCCTCAGGGTTCTGCGAGTTCTCCACCTCCTTCGCCCCGCAAGGCAGAAAATCTGAGAGCGAGATAATTACGGTTGGAAGCGCGGATATTATTTAACCAACATTTCGCTGCACAGACTGAGGGAGTGGATGAGCAGAAGAGGGCCCACCAGAGACGGGAGGGGGTTGGAGGGGGGTAGAAGCTTGAGGGTGTTCTTACACGAACAGCCCAATCAAATATAACGGGGCGCCCCGTGTAACGTCGGCTAATATCGCCGGCCCACAGAAATTTCTTCCATGTTTTCGAATCTTCTTTCTCCACCCCTTCTCTTTTTTTTTCGCCCTTCCCCTTTTTGACGATAGAAAAACATTCGACCGCGCGTATTTCTCGCGGCCGTCCTCGACGACTCACCCCCGCCGGTAGATATAATATTTTACTTCCTGCGGTAGACACACGGCTGAGAGAGTTAATCCACGCTCCGTTATTTCAGCGGGTTTCTTTGGAGAAGACGCCCGGCCGTATCCGTGTAGGTGAGCTCGAATTTCCGAGCTCGCTAATTCGTGCTCGTGAATTTGAAATTACGCTAGCCGGGATCTTCTTGTGGTCGTTTTTTAATTCTCGGGCAACGATATCGCTGCGTTAACGCGAACGAGCCACGCGTCGACAATATCTTTGAATTTTTTAGAAATTCTACCCCCGTTTCGATTTCGAATTTCTTCAAACCTTGAATCTAGAAAATCTTGGATTGAAATGGTTCGTCGTATATTCGAAACGATTTGAAACGCTTGGAACGCGAATAAGCGACGCGTCGACAATATCTTTGAATTTTTTAGAAATTCTACGCCTGTTTCGATTTTGAATTGTATCAAACCTTGAAACCCGACAATTGTTTATAATGTATTAGAACCGATTCGAAGTAGTTGGGATCCATCAGTTTAGAGTATGTAGCAGAGGGTGAGCTGTTTGAGGGTGAAAAAGGAGAATTTTGAAATTGTTGTGATTGTAAATGGTGTTGCATGGTATAAGGACGTCCCGACGTAGTTTCGACGTTTTGCAATCCCCGGTCCAATTACGACGCTCCCCGGATTTTGGGAAGCGCGATTTACCCCCTCCGTTCGCTTCCGCCGTTCCTTCTCTCATTCCTTCCTTCCAACTCTTACGCAGCCACCCTTTCTCCATTAATGAACCGACCGAGAGCCTAAAGTTCGCCACGACCGCCGCTTTTTCCCTTGCTGGCAATTTTTCCCGCGCCGCAGTACACGGAAACCCTGCCGCGAAACTTTCGATCCCGAAATCAATGCTATTATTATTACCAGTCCACTCTTTTGCCATTGTTCGAGACAATGAAGACAGAACGAAAGAGGTTGAGCAGCTTGGAAAAAGCTCCACGAGACGTTTATTATTGTATTTGAAAATTTGTAATTGGCCTCGCGAGTTCCCTTGAAAAGCAGAATTATTGCGAGGCTCCGGATAAATACATGGCGGGCTGGAAACATTATTTTTCTCCTGTGTTGGTGAGTCTGTCCGGATGTTTAGGGTGACAGCGTATTATCTGATGTGTCTGCTTTGCTTTGTGCTGAAGACACAATTCTATTGCCTGTTAACAATTCATTATGGATTTTTGAACGCGGTAATGTTGTAAGGCTCTTTGTAGTCGAAATTCTATTGCAATACTCTCAATTACCAAAGTCACAGACTCTACAAGCAAGTAGATTCGATACAGTCATCGAAGTTATCAAAAAGATTAAAATAAACTTCTGCATCTTACTCAAACTTTTCAACCACGCCACATGTACGATCGTAATGCTGGAACACAGCAAGCTTTGCCAAAAAATTGCAAGGGCTGCTACAATACAAAACCACTCGATAGTGCTCGATTTCAGAGAGGCGCGTGAAAAAGCCACGCTGAACGATTTAACGAAACGGAAAGAATCGAATCGCAGGTTATTGCACGCGTTTATGGGAATCCATAGGAGCACATAGAGTGTCGGTCCCATCCTGCACCTTCGTACAATCGATTCTAGCTAATTGCACAGCGTCGAAAGGACGGAGAGGGCTAGAGAGAGAAAGACAGAGGATAGAAGTGGTTGAAAAGGTGACGCTAGGTCGGAGGGTTCGGGAAATATGCAAAGTGTTTACGATCGCGCAACATGCTGCCGGTCCAGCTTTTTCCCTCTTTTCCACCCCTAGGAGGGGGTGCGGCGTACGAAGTATGCTCGCAAGGAAGTACCCTGGGTCACCACTCGTGATATTAATGTACAAAAGCTCGAATCCCAATTCACGCCCCACACGCTCACGGAATTTTCGAGCGGTTCCCTTTCCTCCTCTTCTCTCCCTTTCTCCGTCTCTCTCCCTCTCGCGGTTTTATTCGTACGTTTCTCTCTTTCTCTTGTCGAGTCGAGTAGTCGACAGCGGAGAAAGCTTCTACGGGGATACCCGGAGAGAGCTTTTCGGATTAATAAAGCCAGCAAGGCTCGTCCGCCGAAGGCGTTGAAACATGAAAAAGCTCGTTCCGCGGGATGTTTCGATTTTTCGAACGAAAGAACCGACGCGTCTGCGTTTCCGCTTCGACCCGTCGATTTGCTCGCGAGAATCCTCCGGCTCGTGGAGGCTCGTTAACATTTCTAGAATGGATCACGCGGACCATCGATAATTATTCCGCGTAAATTTCAAGGTTGCTGTGAATTTTTTTAATGAGTTGGAGGACGCTGAGATAAAGTAACGAGCTTTATAATATATTTTTTCTTCTACGAAGAAAAGTAATAATTGTAAAGATTCAAGACAAAAAGTTATACAAACTAGAATGATGGTGATCTCGAATATGTATGTAAAAAGGGGCTGAACATAATTTAATGATATCACCTTGAGGAACCACAAAAACCGTACAATCAACGACGACAAACTTTTGATTGTCAATGATCTACTGAACATAAAGACAGTCTAGGTGAATATTGAGTTGAGTTAATAGACTGGCAGATTTATTTAGTTTTTTAGGTAGAAAAAATACTGGTGATCGAATGTATTTATGACTCAACCCAATGAATTACACGGTTCACCCTATATTTAATGAGGGGGCAAAACATTTAATAAACCACCTAAACAAACGAATAAAATGTCTAACCGTTGCGTTGGTGAAAAATAGTCGACGAGCGAGGTGTTTGATAACGACATGTTGGAAACGTGCAAAACAGTTGAGAGGCGCTTTGTGGCTCGGTTTCGGTGGGTCCGCTTATAAAAACGCAATTTCCTTGTAACAATATAGCATAATAAATGTGGAGGGTTGGCTCGTCGTGGGGGTTAAAGAGACCACTTTTACTCGGCGCAGGCCAAGCAGCAACCTCCGATTCGCCATTACACTTTGTAATGTACTTACGCAACTTGTGTTTATACACCAACTTTTCTCTACCCCCTGGCTGGGCTGCTCGACGCCCTCTCTCTCACCCTCCACCCTTCTCTCTTCTGCGCTCGCTCACGGGCCATTTCAACCCTTGTCCCGCGGCGTTTCGCCTCGATATCATTTTTAATGTCTGAAAATTATCTCCGCCGTTTCTTCCCTCTGTTTCGAGAAAAACATCTTCGCGGCCGACTCTCCGCCGTCGCGGCCTCTTTAATCCCTTTCGTGAAAACTATTCTCGTTAAAGATCGTTTCCCTCGCGTCGATGGCGGGTCTCAGATAAAACAACGGCCGTAAAAACGGCGAACGCGACGAATTCGCTAATAAAACGGAGGAAGACGTAGAAGCGGTGGAGGGGAGGAAAAAAAGGGGAGAAGTTGCTCGCCACGTGGAACATCTGTTAGTCATTGAAAAGTCAACGGAATAACCGAAAGTGTCGTAAAACGTTGCGTCAAGTGTCCGCTGACATACGATCCGTTCATGCGTCGAGACCTGTGCGCGCGTACGCTCGATTCGAGACCACGAGAATGGGGACGAGACAAAGGTCGACAAGGAAAAACCTTCGGGATAACAATTAAACGGTTAAATGATATAAAATACTTGACGTGGCAGGGAATTAATTTTTTCGAATAATTCCTGGCTAAACGATGCGCGATGCATCGGCCATTCCAAGACCCGCGCGCGATTGCACGAAAAAAAAAAGAACAGAAAAAAGGTCGAAGCTCACTCGGGGCGATGCAATTACGATACCTCGAACGACGAACTTCATCAAGTCGACTGTTGCGTTTTGTCGTTTTTTAGGTCAATACGACATTTTACAAAGGGCTCGAGTTTGGATGGTAACGATGGGGCGGAATGCACAGGCAGCTTCAATGCAACTGCATTGAAAACAAGCAGCGGCTCATCGAACCACCCCCGGGGGCGCTTATAATCGTTATGTTTAGTCGCTTGTGTTCCTGCATTTTCCGCGGTATTTACACTTCGCTGAAATCTCATGAAAAAATGATAAAATAAACACGGGCGCGGATCGGTGGAACCGGCGATCCGCGGAAATAGGATATCTCGATATTTATTCTGGGCTTTGTGCCGGGATCCTATTTATAATGAACGCCGTTCACCGATACAATAGTATTGCCGCCGCACAGTGAATGCGTCTATATGTGTACAAAAATCGAAAAATCAAAAATTCGCTAGGGCGATACTTAGCATTTGATATTTATCTCTACATGTTCATGATTCAGATTGCTTAACGGTTGCTAAGTAACCCTTGTTGTTTATGGTCCCATTAGCTACCTGAACCTATAATACAATCACTTCAAGTTTCAGTCGCAATTTATAGGAGATACAGTTTACTTTCCATTTTCACTTAAACCATAAGAATATTTATTAATCTTGGCTTATTTTATTGGCAACGGATTCTACTATTATGGGTATGTGTACTTCAAAGCTATTGTCTAGATTTATGGCCTTACTGATTATTAGAAAACTCCTTATCCACGAGAATCAAAATTTTATTTCAACCGACATTTAAAAAAATAAGTAACAAAATGTGTCCGAGATATTTTCATATTTGGTTCGTCTGACGTTTGCTGTCTTTAGAGTTTTCTTCAAGAGTCATACATTCATTGACTATTCGATTTTTAAACAATTGTTATAAAATATAGTTCATTTTAAACTTTATTCATATATTTTAAGTACAGTAATAAAGTGAAAATCCATTAATTGTGTAACTCTGCTTTTTAACAGACTTTTTACTTTTTTAGTAAAAACAACATATCATTTATTTATATAAGTATTTTAATGAAAAAATTCTAACTTCAAATGGCGGTCTGAAGTCGTCTTCTGTGTAACCAAGCACGAATAAATTAAAAAGAAAGGAAATATTATTTTTGTCCACATCCGTCTATCACTCGATGCACTGTTCGCCGGTCTGTCTCCTTTGTCCGATTGCTAAACGTCCATTTCCAAACGATCGACCCGCCATTTTCATCTCGATATTGTCCGAACAGCGAAAAGTTATAGGCACCTTCGGAACAGTCCATGAAATGAAGTTTACTCTGCGCTCAGGAATTTTTGACTATATCAGTTATTATGAAATGTTTCTACTTATCCAAATTTTGTTTATTCGTTGACGTGTTTGATGCTTTACGACTCAAGTTTAATTTGCTTAAACACATACTAATTCTTATAAATTTTAGCAACTTTGTTAATGTAACTACTATACGATCAAGTAGGTAAACAAATTTTTCGTTGATAAGGTGAACTTACTACTCTATGGATTTTGTGTTAATTAGATATTATTTTAATAAATACATCATTAATTCTTCACTAGATAGATATTACTGAACTGCCCCTAATCTGTGTCACATAAGACTTTTTAATAGTATATTTCATATTTTTGTTATAACTTTTTAATAAAGTATTTACGGCTATGTAAGTACATAAAACCTTTTTCTTGATTCTAGTTATGGAGTATATTGGCATACCTTGCTTAAAAAATTCTCGAACACCCTGTATTTGCAAGCTCTTTGCCATCGAAACAATCGTACACTTCATAAGTAGTATTGAGCAGCCACAGTCAGACATTTACTTTTAATGAAATTCTGCATCACGAGAAAAATCAATTATTCTACTAACAATACCAGTAAGTACTCGAGAACTTAAGAACAATTAACCCTGACACAAGTTGCGATCTAAAAAATAGTAATGCAAGGACTTCACTAGAAGTGAACTCATCATGTTTTAAGCTTACTGTGCATATTTAAACGCATTATAATATCCTGTTTTAAATTTAAAAAATCACGTTCCAAAAAATATTTATGTAATCCTCATATCAACGTTTACAGTTTTAACGCTGTTAAAAATTATATAGGGCAGTAGGAGTTATTTAATTACGACCGTGACTGCTCTGATTGTGTGGAACCGTAACGCGAACAATTGAACGCAGTTTTTCCACGTCGATTCGTCCGCCGTGGACACTTACGGCGATGTTTGTTCCGTGCAGACCATCGAACGACAGGAACGATATTTGCTAGGAGTTGAACGACAAACTAAACAGAATACGGAGGTGGCCGCAACAAAGTGACAACCTTCGCCTGTTTCCAGGAAGCATAAGCTATCTCGCTGGCCTGTCGCGTTTACCACAAATGTATTTTCACCGCCGCCTGTATCCTCCTCTTCGATCTCTCCCGCATCTCGTACTTTTGATTTCACCGTGCCCGATTGTTTTTCGAATTGAATGAAAGGAAATTATAAATAGACGACGCGCCTATGCGATGCGCCGTTTCCTCTTCCCCGGTGCTCCATAGGAATTGTACGAAAGTTTGATCCTCTCATCCCTAACGATCCTACAGTTATTTATTGTTACAACTTCCAATGCATCGATTTCAACAAATACCAGCACAGACTTTGCTATGCTTATTCAGTTCGAGGGAACTAGGATATTCGAACTAGATTCTGCTTTGTAACGGTGTCAATAATTGTAGGGCTGAAGTAATTTTTAGCAGATACTTGGGAAAATCGCCCTATTGGGAAAATCGAGTGACTTGACACGAAACTACTCTTAGATGTTGTGAATGAGTATAGCGTTCAAGATACGCGAATAGATTCTCAAACTGAAGTTTCTTGTTGGTTCGAAAGCCATCTAAGATTGTAGGTCCCTTGCCTATATGACAAAATCAGTAGAGATTAAATTATATGCGAAGAACAAAGAACAAAAAGCCTAGAGTTTTGTCTTATGTGATCTGAGTCTCACGTTCAACCTGCATAAACCTGAAGTGGAATGCAATGAACTGTCGATTACACAGGCTAATGCTCAAACTACCAAGTTTTGACGAAGAAGATTTTCTTGTCAACTTTGACACAAGTTCGTTCTGACAGAGGTTACATATTACAGAACTCGTACAACGTGGTAACGTGGGTTTATAATGGATTTCCGATTCAAACAGAGTTTCTTGAAGCAGGCAGAAAATCCAGAAAAGGGCCAAAACAGATAAGTCACAGGCTAACATGCGGAGATAGGTTGCGATATGGAAAAGCGTTGGTATATGATTCAGTCGTAAATAAAGTATTAATCAGAAGCCTAGCGTATTACAAGAATCATCACCGACAAGATTCACCAACAAAAAGTTACATCCACCCTGAGGAAGCTGTCGAAGAAGCGACTGAACCCATAAACCCTCTCACCACCGTGGTGTTCATGGAAGTCGCTCAAAATTCAAGTTTCCGGTTCTTCGGTCAGCACGGTGACCCATGAATTATCTTGTCCCTCGGTTGACATCCGTTCGCAACGCGGGCCAGGCGAACCGACTGAACTCCGGTAAACAATCCGAGTGGACGCCGTCCATCTCTGATTGCTAATGAATCCTAATGCTATTATGCATACAACAACTCGGAAAAAAAAACTTACGTCCGAACGAGAGGGCAGGAGTCGTTGTCCAGCGGTCCGTGACGACGTCTCTTCAATACCGACGCACCGGCGCCTCTGTTCCCGCGTGTCTGTGTGCACGTGGCACGCCTTCGTGCCAACGTGTGCGTGCTTCTGGGACAAAGAGTTGTGCAAACATCAGTTTACCAGCGGGGGACATTATTGCCCTGGACCCTGGGCTTGGGCAAGTTACCCCGGCAGGCACTTCGTTAGTGCAATCCTTTTTGCTCGTTACCTTGCAGGTTACTTCGACCTCGATGCGTTACGATCGTTACGATACCTGTTTGTACCCTCACCCCTTCGCCACCCTCTCACCAACGGCGGACGCGCGTCCTGCAAATCGTCCAAGAGAATTCGCTACGGTTCACCTGGCAAACGCTGATTCTAACCGTATGCCACCCAGAACGACCTTGATGTATTCGAACACGAATGAATTCGGTGACAATTGGATAAACCTCTTGAGCAACAGACGATTGACAAAATATGGAGATTTCGCGAGCAGGAGTTTGATTGTTGCATTGTATCGTTTGGGAAGTTAGGAGTCTCTGGAGCTTATTACGTGAAGTATAAGGTGTTACTTCAGATAGACAGGGAATCTACAGTTTTTAATTTGCGAATTTGCGATTGCATACTGCTGTATCTTGGCTCTTGTACCATTTCCTTCGACTCTTATAGTGCATTCGACATTGAAGTATACCACTCAGAGCGATCTAAGATGTATTCGAACGCGAATGAATTCTCTGACTATTGGATAAACCTCTTGGGCAATAGACGATTGACAAAATATGGAGATTTTGTGAGCGGGGGTTTGATGGTTGTATTTTGTCATTTGAGAAGTTGGGAGTCTCTGGAGCTTGTTACGTGAAGTATAAAGTGTTACTTCAGATAGATAGGGAATCTACAGTTTTTAACCCTTCGCACTCCTAATAGCTTGAACCCAGTATATCAGCCAGTTCGTGATAAGTTTTTACGACTTGCTCTTTGTGCAGAATATGAGAGAGAAATAGGCATAACTTTTAGGTTTTGCGAGATTTTGCCACGATTTAATTCAATTTTTATTGTCATGTAATGCCACTACGTGGTAACTGAGACGTGCGAGTGAAAGAGACTTTTAACTTCGGCCACTGAGAGTGGACATAGGAGTGCAAAGGGTTAATATGCGAGTTTGCAATTGCATATTGCTGTATCTTGGCTCTTGCACCATCTCCTTCGACTCGTAGTGTATTCGATATTGCCTCGAGAGCAAGCCCAATTCGAAGCCGCCTGCAAGCACATGGCAGATGAAAATAAAACCAACTGTTTCTCGATGAACCTTCGAATCGAGATTCCCGTTTGTTGCGTACGGCCATCGGAAAAAAAAGACTTCGTGTATCCCAGTGGCGTATGAAAAAAAAGTTTCTGCATCGGGGGTTCGTGTAACTCCTAATTTCGGGGCGGCATTTTCGAGGCGTCGGTTGTAACCGTTCCATGAAATTAGTTCTCGCGGGAACTCTATTTCGTTTCCATCGTATCACTCCGTGCCGAACATTCCGGATTTTCGCGCGATCATAAACTCATGCATACGATGCATACCCAAATTGCCTGTGTGGTTCGATGCACATGGTACAGGGCAGTGCGAGCGACTGCATATTATTCGTTTAATAATCGATAGAATCACGTCATCGCGTGCTCACCTCACGATATAAACTGCCCCGGCCCCCGCCGTTTTGGCCCCGCTCTTTCGCAGTCTTACTTCTCGCAGCCCGTGCTCGTTCCTATTAATGCACGCTACCCGCCTCCCGGTGTTGTTGCGAAACATGCGCCACCATGCAGCTGCAATAAAACCGATGCCCCTCCGACGAATTACGATGCCCGTTGCAATCTTCACGACGCCGATAATTAAGCCGACCGTCGAGCGCACCGTCCGAGGGCACAGCGTCTTTACTATGATACTCTAGGACCTCGATTCTGCGATCTATAATTGTTAGTAAGATTCGTCTTGTAACTATGCTTCGCATAAAAATGGTAATTTTATGTTAGAATGTGAAGTCCACAGAGGAATCGAATTAGGTACACGGTGACACTAATTATAATTTTAGCTTGTAACTAACATAGGATGACCTATTTTCTGGAAATTGAAGCTCTTTTGGAATATTTTCTGTTTTTGACTCTTCGGCTACGGCGCCGTCTGGACGAAAATTGATATTGCAGTAGGGGTTGTATGTTTTACTTGTATAAAGAACAAAGTGAAATTTGGGTGGAATGTTTAATATGGAAAAGAATCAGGTGATTATATGCAATTTTTCTTCATTCAACGACCGTAGTCTAAGTTAGTGTCCAGAGATCGATTTCGGTAGTGAAAAGGTTAATATATTTTTCTCTGCAACGATTCTACTTGGATGCGACAAAGAATACTGAGAATCATTATGAATTTTGAAACACTGTGTTTTTTTTTCATTTCAATTTAAGGGTCTGTTGACATATCTGCGTCGACTAATGCCGTGAAGCTCCACTAGTTTGCACAGGGAATGTGTTTGGAGAAACTGCTATAATGAAACCGATAAGAGATGAGTCAAACAGCAATAAAACAGAATTCAAACTCATTTCGGACTATTGTAGATTACCCACGGGGAATTTATATTAACCAAACTATTCATTACAAATATGTATATCTCATCTAAATAATTTCATCAATGTTTCACACCACTCTGATATATTTATCCTCGACTGAAAACAAACTTTAAGAAACATATCGGTAATAAATATTACGAGTATTACGGCAGTCAACACGTAGATCTCTCAATGGTTGCGCGTAAACGTCGTTAAGGCTCGCCCTATTCGACAAGACACCCCCTGGTAGGAAAAAAGTCGATTTATCGCGAAACGTAGGAAGAATCGAGTACGGAAGAACGCCGCGGGGTCTGCGGAGCACACGGCGCGATGATCCAACGGCACCCCGTTCGAGAAACGGGGGTTGAAACGGCACGAGGCGCGAGCGGGAGGGTGCAACAATAGCGAGACAGTTACTGTCAACACACTCGGTGCACATTAGTTGTTTCGCGGAAGCGGCTAAAATGTAAAACGAGGATACTCGGGAACAAAAGGAGAACGCTTGGAGGTGGAAAAGGTATAGGATCGATACAATAGTATATTTGTACAGGCCGACTGATGAGGGGTGGTGCCTCGCGAGTGGGAGGCACGGCTCGGGGTCGACTGTGCCAGGGGGATGAGCCTGGCTGTTGTTTACCGTGCGAGGGCCAGAGGGTTGCGGAGCTCGGGTAAAAAACAAGCAAAGACGATAGCGACATAATAGGTCTCTGTGCTGCGACAAAACGTTCCCCGTCAAACGTGAATCGTTGCCTGAGAACAAAAATCGACGGCTTGCTCTCGTAAAATATCGTGCACAAGGTGTCTCTAAAAATTTGGTTCCTTTAGAGCGATTTAGAAAGGAACCGCGTATTCCGAACGCTCTTGTGGTATAATTGGACTATTTCTAGCAGAAATTAATATGTTAAAGCCACGCTGAAATTGTGCGTTACGTAGGCGAGAAGATCACCTGAATTATGATACACTGATGATTAATGTATCATTTATCCATTATGAACACCTGACTATATTAAGTATAATTATTTTAATTATGCTGACTGTAAGTAGAAACATTCACGGTTTCGACGTGTCTGGAATTTTTCGATACAAGAGACAATCTTCATCTTGGTGGATGGCAATTTAAAACAAAACTAAGAGTTAGCAGATTATTATTATACTTGGAATATCTCGCGAACAAACCTTTTTAAGCTGCAAAAGATGTGCCATGGTCGTCGCGGGACTGTTTTACTGACAGTACATGTGCAAAAAATTATGTCACATGGATCTTGTATATTGGATAACATAATAATAGATACCTTTGTAGTCCGGCTGAATGGTCCTACGGCGTTGGCTTTTGAACATTAACATAGTAAAAGAAGCACTTAGAAGGTCATAGTAGTGATATGATGAACAGAAAAATGTCCTATCAGTTCTGAAGGTTTACTAAATAGGATACCAAGATCTGTAAACTGTATGAAGTATCAGAAATTTCATAGAAAAGTGCGATGTTGAAGCCATTCAATAGTATCTACGATAGTAGCACGTATTTACTTCATCTCAGCACCTTTAATCCCTTAAGGAGACACCTTGTTCAGAGCCAGCCGGCACAGTGAATTCTGTTTCAGGAACTGACCGGTACAATTATTTCAGTCGTCACGGGAAAGGAAAAGAAGTAGAAGAAAAACGCGTTGTGTCTAAACACCGAACGAGACACCGGCCGCGTCGTTGTTCTCATTCTATAAATACGATTACGTTTTATTGATCAAGGTCGCGTAATTACCGTGTTTAGGGTCACGTAAGGGGAGTCAGAAGCCGTTCGGTGTACACGTACTATGTTTATTTCAACCTGAACTCTCCAGAAGAAAGTCACACGAGTCCTAGTACCTTTTGAACGTGAAGGGTAATTAAACCGTAGACAGAAAAACTTTAATGAGTGGAAAAAAGAGATCACGGTTGGTGTAACCGGCCAACAAGCTACTGTACACAGGCTCTCGAAATCATTATGTCATATCCACTTCATTTGTCCAACCCTATCACGTGTATCCGGCGGTGCGTGCATGTGTGTGCATGGGCGCGCGCGCGCGTGTGCACTTGCGTTGCTAACCCCATTGAATGGAACGTATACAAGCATCCGCTCACTCGGCCAGAGCTTTTCGCGATTTTTTTTTCTCAGTTCGTTTTTTTTGCCCCGCCGAACAACGGGGCGAAAACACAAAGGATTTCCCGCGCGGTGCAAGCTGTACGGGGTATCATTAAACAAAAATGAAAGACAGGGCCTAATTAATAGTGTTGTCGGATACGCCGTGTCCGGTCAAGCTTAAAGCCGACCGAGTCCGTAAATAATAGCGTGACTGCAAATATTTCGTTTAATAAATAAGCCCGCGATTCAGCTGATAATCGGCCTCCTGATCGTAATTAATCAACGCTATCAACTGCGACTGCGCGCCACGTGGACGCGAACGAATGACAACAGAGGAAAAAAAAATATTGTTTCGAGTAATTTATTAACCGCGGACGAAGTTTCGATAAAAAGCGGGACTCCGGCAAGCGTGGCTGGCGGCGTTACGAGAGGGTGAAACAGTCGAACAGGGAGAGGGAGAATTCGAGCACACCGCGTAATTAACGAATATGCAATAACTATGATTAGAGCAACAGTATCGCAAATAGAATATTTTCATTTGACAGGTATGTAATCTATGGAGGGGCGGAGGGTGGGAACGGCACCGTAACAAAGAGCTCGGTTTTGCAAAATGAGGATCGAAAATCAAAGCCCACTTAATAACGCGCTGATGAAATCATTCGCGCTCGCACATTCGAGCATCGAAAATGTCAGACGTTGAGGGCCATCCACGGTAATGTATTTTTGATTGAGTGGACGGAATAATGGTAATAAATAATAAAACGGGGCAATTGTTTACAGGCAACCGCAATTGAAATCCGATCGTACGCGCCCGCTGGACGGGGAAAAATTAAACGGACAGAGCTATTCCATTCAACGATGTATGGGTGGTAAATATGACATCAGGAACGAATTCTCTGCGAAGACAAAAGAAGAAACAATGAACATTAATTTTGCTGTGGTTTAAGTGTGGCGGCTTCAACAAAGTGCAAATTTTCAATATTATTCGAATTTGATTAGAAGCCTTAAGAGGTCCTGATAAATCGTCAATGGATGGAATTGTAAAATAGAGAGAGTACAAATGAATAAACAATCTTATTACAATTTAACTTTTTACGTACTAGAAACATTTTATTAGTTTTTTAATTGCTTTGAACCTAATTTCGCACAGTAATTATAAGGAGAAATATGTACCTCAGTTTTCGTACAATAATAGAATTTTAATTTTCTTTTATCTTCCAGTCTATCTTCTTTGTTAAGCATAGCTCTATAACTACTGATGACCGTCAAAACTGACTGAAAATTTCCAAGAAACAGTATCAACCACCCGCCCCTATTCAAAAACAACCTGATCCTACAACACGACTGACACGACAATGAAATTACGAATAAACCAAAGAAGCTCCAGAGGAAATTTTAATCGTTTCCAAAGACTCGGTGTCGATGAGAAATCCCGAAATGAAATTACTTTGTAACGAGAACGATAACAGCGGGCGTCTGTCAGCGAGCTTGTCGGAAGGGGTTCGGGTTTAACGACCTTGAAACGAGCGAGAGAAAAAAAAAGGGGGATGGAAGTAACGCGTGTCCACCGCCCAAGGTACGATATCTCAAGGGGTTGCGGCAGAGAAAATTCGGTGACAGTATCTCAATATAGCCGGGGGTAGATTTTCGAGCCGTACGCGAGAAATCCGGCAGGAGGGACGGTTGCATCGCAAAGGACCCGAATCTCGACGTGGTCCCTCCGATTCCTGGCACCTTTCTGAAATAATCCTCGCGGACGATACGTGAGGGTGCAAGAGAAGAGCCACGGGGTGGCTGTGGCTGTGCGTGCGCGTGTGCCGGGGGAGAGGGTGAAACTTACATATGACAAATTCAACGCGCTCCTTTCCTTCCGCCGGTGACACCTATGGCCCTGGGCCACGCTGGGTATTATTATTTTCATTCCTTCCCGCATGTCTGTCTGTCTGACTCCGCTGTCTGACTGTCTGGCTGCACCTTCTCACACCATCAAGCCCCACGGAACTCTTTTTCGGATGTTTTTACCCCCCTCAACCCAGCCCACCACCTTCTCAACCTCTTTTCCACGTACGTGCTCTTAGTTTTTTGTATGGGACACGTGACTGCAAATCCTCAGGACATCGAGGCTGCCTTTGTGTCACGGAAAGATTCTTCCTCCAACGGGACAGAGACGACAGCCCCATCAACCATCAGGGATTTTCCGGCGTTTCAACGAAGAACAAATAGCACGGAGTGGTTTATGATCTTGTCTATCTCTCGGCTCCGATGCCGAGGGTGTTTCAGTTTTTTCCTGTGGCTCGAATCGAGTTGGCGAGGATTGCTTTACAGAGGAGCTGATTTTATACTAAATTCTTTCTTAAGGGTTGTTTTTTCGCAGGTCATTTCATTGTCTTTGTTAACGCTATAGATCATCCAACGCTATGGCTGTAGAACTATTCAGAGGTCCTGAACATCCATATCATTTGTCTCTACTATAACCACTGCGACTGCTTAATCCAGGCTGATTATTACCATCTGACCGTCAAACTGCATAACTCGACACAGCATCTCTATTACGAATGGCTAATCAGAATTAAGGATTCTTTATGTCCGTACCAGATTCGACAGAACTTAAGAGCTTTTCTACCATACAAAACGAACATGGTAAATCTCGTAGCAATTCTATCCCTGACTTTTTTTTGTTCCCGATCGTGCGGTACGATATTAAAAGAGGGTAGGAGCGTGTATAGAGAACGGCTCGTGCAACCCCTTGAGGACTTAATAAGAAGGGTAATAATAACCAATTTTATTGAACGTCAGTCCGTTTCTTTGATATAGGCGGCTCTCGACCGCACGAAGGTAGCGCACATTAATTTCCCGGCAAATGGCCAGGATTCATAAACGAGGGTTGATCGCGGCCAGAGAATACCTACCGGTACGTGTCCAGAAAATACGGTCTCCCGTCTCCGTGCAAAATAATGCCATCAATATAAAAAAGGCGACCCACCGGCGCGCGACGCGGTAATAGAAACCGATTTGTCAGGAAGCTTTTACATTTCGACGCAGTGGGTTTCACATCTGATAGCCCGTTTTATCCCGCGGGACCCTGTCCCGTGTACTCTTTCCCTTCCACCGGCCGCCGCTTTTCCACCACAGGGAATCACACGAGCGACCACCGCTGCTGCCCCTCTTCAACCCCTCACGTGAACTCTCGACGCTCTGTGTCCGAGCCACCCCCTCGTTTCTGCCCGATTCCTCGTCTTCCTCGCTTATAAAGCCGAGTAGATAGGAAATCTTGTAAAATGGCCCCGGCGAAAGACAAATATTACCCGGGATCGGTGACAGTGAGATGCGATTTATTTTGCGGGATTCCGGCCAGCTTCCACGACGACACCGTGGATGGCCTTTCCTTGTACACGGATTTCCCTACACCAGACCATTCTTATACGGTTTCGGGCTGCAGACAGAAATGTACGAACCTGAGAGGAACCTGTCGTCTCCTTTCTTTTTGATTTTAATAAAATTAGAATCGAATGTTTCAACAGGTTCACTGTCTGTCTTATTCAGGACAGTTTTGACAGAGCTCCAAGTGTTGCACAAATGTAACTGCTTAGGCTGAGACACTAGAAAGTGTTACCTTAAATCATTCTTGACTAGTTGATGTTAGTTGGAGGACTTTAAGCATAACACTATAAATACGTGTAATAATTTCAAGACATAAATAAGTATTAGAAATGTTAAAAAACTTGGACTAATATCAAATGGCCCCAACCCACATGTACACTACCGCCCATAAGTATTCGAACGACACTCATTGTCAGTGTTTAATTCAAGGGCAAATATATACTCGAAATTCGTTTAACCCTGCTCTTCTCCTCGGGTCTATATGATCCGAAATAAAGATTACGTTTACACAGCTACAATGTTTTTAAATATTTTTTTTCAATATTCAATGTGTTTAAATAAATTTCGAAATAATTTATTCTTAAGAAATGTGAAATACTAAAGAAGTAAACACAAAATTTAAATGCATTGAATATTAAAAAGAAATATTTGAAAACATAGTACCTATGGAAACGTAATCTTTATTTCGGGTCATACAGGCCCGAGGAGAATAGCAGGATTACAATAATCATCAAACATTTTGGTAAAACTGACGTTTAGGGGAGGTAGCCCCGATGGCCTTGACCTTGACATATGCTGTCAAGGTCATCCTCTTGAGCAACTTTCAGGTTTTAGCCGTCGCTCGTTTTTTATTAAAAAAAATATTGAGAGGCATAAACAACTAATATGTATAATATGTGGAAATTGTACATATATGACCAAAGAAAGGTCATTTGAAGCAGAAAATCGTTAATGGACAGAGTATTATGATATAAGAAATAGACGACGAGTATGCGAAATGAGAAGTTTACTCGGTACTTAAACGACCCAATGAATACATAGAACTCATTATTTCAAAGAAAGCCTCAATGCGTCTTGATACTTTTGCTACCACGGCGTCGAAACCATGAAATATCGCGGGACGGGAGCCCCTAGCCCTGCACACCCTCACAAAAAAATCCAACCCAACCTAACTCATTCTTGAATTAAATTCAGGATATGATAGTTTCATTTATCCCAAGGACAGATTAGGTTAGGGCGGAGAAGGGGCACAACCCTCCCCATGCACCCCCTCCCCGAAATAATCTAACCTAACCTGACCTAATCTGTCCTTGGGATAAATTAAACTATCCTATCCTAAATAATTCAAGAATGAGTTAGGTTGTTTGGGTGGGGGTGCAGGGGGAGTGGCGGAGCCCCCCCCAATGTGTTGAAGTTTTGAGCAGGTTTTTCATTCAGTCATGGCTAAGTATTGCGACATGTATCAAGTTTGTTGAAAAATGGATCTCCTTTCGTGTTCTATATTTAATAATTAGTAACTTTGTAAACAATAATGAGCGACGGCTAAAACCTCTTGAGCGTCACTGAAGAAAGTGTCCTTGATAACATATGTTAAGGTCAAGGTCATCGGGGCTGCCTCCCCTAAACGTCAGTTTTACCAAAATTTTACTTGATGTTAAATATATTACCATATTATAATTTAATATTAAAAATCATAATGACAAACCATATAAAATAATAAAGATATTTCACAGTAACTGTAATGACGATTTTTCTTGATGAACCGAAGCGTTCGAATACTTACGATCGGTACTGTATATATGGGCGATTCGTCGTCTAAATAAATAATAAATCAATATAATAAACAGTACAATCTGTTGTATTATAAACCTCCCTCATAACAAATAGCCTGCCTCATGGAAATGTCTTTGTTACGTTCTTCAAACGTTTCGAGGGAACAGAATGTGTTAAATAATAGAGAAGAAGCCGGCAGCGTGGCAGCGGTGTACGAATCATTTTCGCGTGGACCAAAGGGAAACGGTTCCCAAAAAACTGTAATTACGATATCTAGAAAAATGCGGTCGTTAAAAACTTAAAGCTCGTTCATTGGAGCGCAGCGGATTCGCGGAGGGGCGTACGGAAGCGCGAGGACGGGGTAAAAGCTTGTCGGAAAAGGAGGAGGGGTGGCGACTGTTAATTGAAAACTACCGAAAAGCACAATTGCACGAGAATTATTTCTATTCATTAGCCGGTCGGTCGGCGGAGCCCAGCCGCCGAAAAACTTTTCCTCGACCGGGCAGCAGCTTTTTTTTCCCTGCTCTCTCAGCGCCCGTTTGGTTTTCGTCGCGCCGCCCCAAACCCACCCCCGGCCCACCCCTCTATATCTGGCGGTCGCGCGTCGCGTAATTATGTAACATAAATACAATCCCTCTCGCGACGTAATTTTTGCGGTATAAGCTCAAAAGCCCGGGCCCCGGCCGCCTCCCAGCGCGAGAGGAGAGAGAGAGCTTTTTCAGGAACGCTTTCGCAAATCAATTTATGGCGTAACGCGGACGTTCTCATTGTCCGGCGACTCGGCGGCCTCGTGGCTAAACCTTTTGTAACACCGGCAGCCATTGTTGTGACAGAAAATTATATCGTAATGCTTATTTACGAGGAAATTTCTGAGCCACCCTTTTGTTGCCTCTTGTCAAGCGTTAAATGCAAATCACCTGATAATGGCGCTTCCTTTCGGATCGCCGACTTTGTCCTCTGATTGCCCGCGTCTATGATGTTCAGTTTGTTCGTTGACTTCGCGTTTTCGTTGTATTATAATGTACTCGTCTGAGAGGTGCGATGAGCTTGTCAATCATGCGACTTTAAGCTGTGAAAATGATGAAGTGTACTATTTAATGTGTCTCTAGGTCAGTGAGCTTATTTCGCGTTACAGAATATGTGATGTACAAGTTGAAAGCTTTATGAAAGTTAGAAAAAGAAAAATAATGTTCAAATGAACTCAAGAAATCAACTTAGAGAATTATATATACGTTACCAGTAAATTGTACAGCTAATTTTAAGGACAATAGGCATGCTTTTTAATCATCATCAAGATGCAATTGTTTCAAAGCTGATATCTTAACAAATCCTGCGTAATGAATCATTGTCTTGACAAGGGTTGAATAGTCGCAACTTCTGAAGATATACCAAAACTCTAATTAAAAAATTGCACCAAGTTTAATCGACATTTCCGCATGTTTTTGCCAAGGTATGGTGGCAGAAGTATCGACGAGAAGTAGAAGAAGATCGGATGATGCTTCCGGGAATTCCGGCGGGAGTATTTTCGTCAGTCAATGAATTTACAACCCCTCTTTACCGGGTTTCGCCCTCGACCGCTTAACAAGAACTGCTTCATGGCACGTGAGAAAAAAAGCTAACTGGTTCGGTAGATGCTGGAAGGTAGGTGGGTCTGGTGTGGGGGTGGCGAGGGCGTGTAAGCGGTCTTGAGGGGTGAATTAGCGCGAAATAAGTGTAGAAGAGCTTCAACAGCCGGGGGGTGGGCCACGATAGAACGAACACACGAACTTTCGGCCGAGTGTAGGTGCACGTAGAGCGAATTCGAGCCCCCGTAAGAACGTCGTAAGGGTGAGACGATACCTAGCAAGGGTGGATAGGTGGTACGGCGTTGCCGGGGGTGGAAGCGAGAGGGTGGAAAACGC
This sequence comes from Macropis europaea, assembly GCA_916610135.2. Classification (NCBI taxonomy): domain Eukaryota; kingdom Metazoa; phylum Arthropoda; class Insecta; order Hymenoptera; family Melittidae; genus Macropis; species Macropis europaea. The sequence goes on from OU744344.1 coordinate 31,131,726, forward strand.
GCATAAAGTAAATTGCCGCGAAATCTGCGCGAGCTTCCAGAACGGCGCGGATAAGCGAAACAAATAAAATAAGAGCGAAAGACGAGCCGTGAGGAGATAACGGGGAAAGAGGTGAAAAGGGTACGAGGGTAATGTGATTTAAGGGCTGTAAGGTGGTTCGAACGCCCTGAGAGCCACGAGTGTTTCTTTTTCATTCGAACGCTTTGAATGTGAATTAAAAATTGAAGCTGAGTATGATATTGGGGAACATATTCTAGCCACTTTAAGAACGACAATAAGTCACATGAACATATTTTTAAAATATAAACAATTTCTGCAACTTGACAATTTCACAAATAAATTTCAACGATAACGTTTCTAAAATATGATCCTAAATTTCGGCTACTTATTTGAGACTCACACTGTATAAACGCGAATGTTAAAAAATTAATGCGGATTGTAGTAAGCAGGTGTTTCGAGGGGTAGGAGTACCTCTCAGCTAGAAATTTTTAGGACCAAACAGGAACGAAAGAAAAATCAATTAACGCGGCCAATAACGCAAGCAATATCCAGAGCGTTCATCCGAAACCACCCTCTGTGCGGTTACTACGTGGGTAGCAGGTTGTGTCCGATCGCGTAAGGGTGGAAACCCCCTCTGCTGAACGACAGCGCATATCTTACTAATATTGATAATTTTAATAACAGAATACCCTTCAACCGTTATATAGGATCAATTTGAACTTCGACAGTGACAAGTCATTTTTTCCTTTACGGTTTATATAGAAAAGAAAAATTGACGTTCTATCTGGCCAACGATGGCTGCTTTCACTGGGGCAATCAAATGTTAATCCAAAATAACAGACCATCCACAAATCATACACCACGAGAGTTCCCAACCCTTTCCACTCGGTGTAAATCTATTCTTTTCTTTCCATTCGACGAGTCGCCGCAGCGTTTCGCGAGATCGGGGTGGAAAGGTAATAGGAAGAGGCAGGGTGCGACGCAGTCTTTTTTTCCAGAAACCGTTCTGACGTTTTCAGTCCCCAAGCCGAGCATGAAAAAGCACACATCGTCCGTTAGCTCGCGCGCACCCCGTAACGCTCCGCCGCCCCCGCCCCGTTCCACCCCCGTCGTATCGTCCGCGCGCACGCAGACCATTACAATTTCAGTTACATTTTAATTAGCAGAGAATACTAATGTTTCGCGAGAGCTGGCGGTCGCCGGCAAGTAGCCAATGAGCGCCAACTTGACTCCTGCAACTCGAGCCCGTTCCAGAATACGCTCGCAATCCGCCTCTGTCCCCCGCCTATTACGCTCGGCCGGGCAACCCCGTGAAACCGACATGCATTTCACACCACCGTGTGTTCGCCACTTTATACGCGCCGCCGCGGCTGCCGGCTGAAAAAACGAGAGGAAAGAAGTTACGCGGCCTGTGTTCCTCATTTATGTTATTAGCTACCACTTTGGCGCCGAGTGTTCTTGCGAGAAAAAAGAACGCGTCCCGGAAATAAACCACGCTGTTACGCCTCGCATTTTTCTACCCTCTAGCTCCTCTCTTTCTCTCTCTCTCTCTCTCTCTCTCTCTCTCTCTCTCTCTCTCTCTCTCTCTCTCTCTCTCTCTCTCTCTCTCTCTCTCTCTCTCACTCTTTCGCAATTAACGCGCGAACGAGGGAGCACGCAGAAAATCGCACGGATTTCACAGGATTTTCACCGAGGATGAGACAGGAGAATTGTTTTGGATTTTTCCTCTGGGATAAATAGATACGTCGGTTCACTGTACGAAATTTAGGAAAGTCTGATCAGGGAGTTAGATATTCGACAGGGGGTGGTTGGATGGAAATAGAGGGGACTAGTCGAATAATATAATACTTCCTAAGTCATAAAGTTCCCTTGCTCCTTGGACCAACGAAATTCCGAAAGTTTCGTATCGACGGTCGTACAACAAATGCGATTATCGATGTCTCGCATCGTTCATCCCCTAAAACGACGGGGAGTTAAAGCGTGCTCTCGACCCCACGCTCTCGTTCAACCCTCTCCCCCATGTCTCTCTGTCTCTTTCTTCGTTTCTATCCGTGCTTCGCGTACGTTCTTTTGGAGCTTGTCCAAAAATAATATCGCGCGGATTAAGCTCGATATAAGATATTGGTAAAAATATGTGAACCCCTATGTATCTCGTGGAACGGTAACCAAAGAAAAAAAAACTGTAATTGCACGTCGCGTAATATATCGTTTAACTCACATCAACAAGCCATGTCACTCTGTCTCAGAAGCCAGGGAAGTATACACCACTGACCTGAAACAAAAAATCGATTCATTCGTTAATGAAAAAAATCATCAATTTTAACTGTTAATTATTTCTAGGCAACATGCAGGATATTCAAGATTTACACACGGAAAACTTCCTTGAAACCAAGAAAGTTGTTTGGGATACATTTTTCTATCATTAATAGTAAGTAAGTCAATCGAGTACGGCACCCTCTATACATACAGGGTGAAGTATTTAAAAAAGACCAGCCAAATAGCATTTAATTCTCGAATACATATGTAACACATTAAACACCAGAGTGAAAACAGCCACACCTAGTCAGACCAACTAAAATGTAAATTATGAATATCAATCCTTATCAAAATAATTAATTCTGGTAAAAATTCACAAGAAGTACTAGCTACTCAATTAAATTAAATTTCAGACGATCATCGGTGACCCTCAGGACAGTCAACGTGTTAATTAATTTTGTTAGAACCTAGATGTCTTTCTCCACGTTCCTATGTATGTACGGATTCTACCCATGACGGCGGACGGGGGTCCAGAAATCGACGGTACGAAATTGAATCAACCCCGGAGACTTAAGAGTCCAGACATCGGCGGACAATGTGTCCCGCGATTTAGGGTGGCCGTCGGGTGGGAAAGCCATTCGGACTTGGTATCCTTGGACCGAACGCGGCGGTCCCGCCAATGAGGCGACGGTGCCGTTAATTAACGAACTCGAAAAGTAACGTACTGAAAGTACAACTCGACGGAGTATTGAGGGGGACTGGAAGGGAATGAACGAGCGTAGGACGGAAGCGCGCGCGTATAAAGGGTCGGTGTCTGGCCAGACGGGCAGAAATGAAGCAGCAAGGGTTTTGTTTGTCCGGCTGTCCACCCCTTTCCTACCCCCCGGTTCACCCCCGCGGGCTCGCTGTATGAACCTCGCGGTCCCCTTCTCCGTTCCTCCGCCTCTCACCCCTCCGTTCTCCCTACGTTACACCCTTCTTACACCCCTGAACCTCCTTCCACCCGCCGTAACAATGCACACGTGTGTACACTGTGTTTGCCCACATCCTCCCGCATATATCTTCGCTGGCTATAATATTGATTACTTCGAACGAATTTCAGCGCGAGCTGAGACCATTCCTCCGACTCTGTCGGCCAACACTCTTCAACCCCACCCCGGCCGCCTTCGACTGGCCTGCGTTTCCTCGTTCTGCGTTCTGTAAACCACCCCTGCTCACTGACTACCGGTTCACCTATGCGCGTCCTTCCATCAGCCGTCGCAATGCAGGCTTTTCACTTTTGCCAAATTGGCCCTATCGTGCAATTTGCTTCCACCTACTCCGCTGCTTCCGGTTTTCGTAGCCGCTGCCCTCCGGTCAGTGATTAATCGGCATTCCCTCGATCTATTTTACCGGCTGCTTTTGAACGAGTTAGAACGTTCATCCTGCCTATGCTGAACTGGTAAACGAGAAATGAGGTTATATTCATTCTCGTGTTGTTGATATGCTTCACGATTCTGGAACGTTCAATTCTCGATTCTTCCACTTCTGCTCTGATTCGCATCCAAGGAGCAACAGTAGAAAGGGATAATTGCTGCTACGATTGCAATTTCATCGAGGATGAGATAGGAAATGGGGCAGGCCATGAGAAAGGGCAGAGAGGGAGTGAAAGGGAGAGATGAACTACAAAGTACGTTAATGTCGTGCTCGCACCCTCACGAAACCCTCAGCGCCTGTTCCGTTGCCGCAGACGGCTTGTTGTCGAAGCTTCGGGGATTACACAAATGAGGTTGTTCAGCGAGAGAAATGTACATTCCGCCGCAAAACGCTCCACCGCGTGCGGAATTAAAAAGAGGGCGGGGGAAGGTTAAAAGTTCCGCGATATACGAGCGATAGCGTCGAGCGGACAATATTTTCTTTGCTGAAAGCCCGCGCCCGTACAATGGATTTCCATCGAACCGCGTTTAAACCCTTCAAGAACCGATCCCACGCTTTTATCGAGACCCTTCTCTCTTCCGTCAATATTGTCCTGTACATGTTTTTACACGAATCCTCCCAGGAAATCGCCCTTCGAACCACATGGCCGTCGGTATCGCCTTAAACTGAGGTTATCCACTGGACGATTACATATAGTTGTTACTAAATTTCCAGGCTAACCTTGAAGAACCTACAACAGACTTGCACGAAGAGTACCTAACGTTGTAGACTAAAGAATTTGTAGGGTGTTGTATGTGAGGTTTCACTATCCAGGGCAATTGACGCTCTATCCAAGATCAGTATATCAATAAAAGGGAAGACTCAAGTTCACCTTTTCACAAATGAAACACTATATTTGCATGTGGTTCCACAGCAGAACTGAAATTATGAGCAACCCTGACGGGCCCTTGAGTCCTGCACTTAAACTCTTTTCACTGTGAAACGTTTTTCTTTGGCTTAACCACACGTCTCATCAGCAATTCCTGTTTGCTTCCCAAGAATGTGGCGAGACAACGTCTCGTAAGAATAGCCTGGCGGACAAAATACATAGTAGTGAGTAGTTGGCGTCGATTAATTAGGCTGAAGGTGGGTAGCTGATAGTTCGAGGGGTAAGTAGTCCAGGCGGAGGAAGAGAGAGGCCGCCGTAGCAGGCAGTCAGCCCTCGCTGCTAAGCATACCGTGGGGGCTAGGGATAGTAATTGTATACGTACTAAGAGAATGGCAAGGTAAACAAAACTATGTAAGATTGCCCCATTAATATACATATCTCTTGGTTCAGTTGGGCCGTGAGAGAGCCGACCGACCCTCTCGCCGTGTTTCCAACCTTGTGCAAGCCTGCCGCTCGAAGGGGGTGTGAGTAGTCTTGGCCTTAGACTCTGGGGTTAGGTTCGTTCGAGAGCAAGGAGGGTACACAATGGATATTGAGACCATAATTTACGGCTGATTGTTAGCCCCGCGATCTATGGATTCCTCCGTCCTTCTCGAGCACCTTCTAACAACTCCACACCCCCAGCCACCGTGTCGAATTTGTGTTAGGTCTGTAATAAGTAACGAGAGTATGTGTGTACCGAGTACTCGGGAGTGGAGGCATTAGAGGAATCTCGCGGAAACGGACGCCACACGAAAGTCTTTCGTGCACGTAATGGCGTGCTATGGTTCCCTGTGCCGGCATCCTGACGTTTAAAGTATCGCCGCTGGTTCAGATTTTACGATACCCGAAAGGGAACGATACATCGACACTTGGAGGTCGATCGAAGTCTCTGAAGATGTTCTGGTGAAATTGTGGACCCAACGTTTGACCAGTGTCTTGGAGTAAATTTTATTTTTTATTTGTGCTTAATTTCAAGTTCACGGCGTGTGTTGGAGATATAACAGATACGATGTTTAGGAATTTGTAAATGAGAGCAGCCTATAACCCTTAGTAGCAGTTCATAGTAATTTTACAGAATACTTAGCTTTCTCAGGCCTATAGACAGTAATAAACATTTCTAAGCGCAGAATAGTTGCAGACACAGCATCTTGCAGGATTAACACGAATCAAAACTCATAAATTTATAATCGTGGATCATAACAGGTGAAACAACCTCTCCAAATTGTTCTGTATGGTACTTTGCTAAACTTCAAAAGTGACTGGAACTGATTCTGTTCTTCTCCGCACGGTATAAAATTTAAGGGGCGAAAGGCTCTCGAAAAATGTTAATCTTTTTCATCAATTCGCGGAAGCTAATAATTGAGCGCAGTAAAATACCCTGGAATTTAATTCTCGATAATACATTTTGCGGAGATTAAAATTAAATTTAAACGTTTCCGTGGTGTTCTTCGTGAGAGGAAACGCGTGAAAGCGGGAATAAGTTTGTTTTCAGACGGCATCGTAATTGGCCAAAACTCGAAGTAGAACTGTTTCGTACGAGGTCAGCCGCTCTCGGGCTCGCAACAAGAACACCGGTTATAAATTAATTACGAGGGTCAAATTCACAACTGGGTCCCATTCCACGAGATGATTTCGAGGGGGCGAATGTCTTACTATAGTTCGCCGGTCGCTCGAGGGACCGAGTAAGGAGGAGACGATGTTTGGTCTTCCTTACAAGGGACCAACTAACCAGTCGACCAACCAACCTGCCACTTACCGAAGGATAATAACGTAGTAATCCTGCCATGAGACACGGATGAAGTCCTTAATAACCCCATAAACCCAAGATATATGTTGCATATCAATATACCGGGGACAGATGCTTTACTTACATTATACTCCGGCTAAGCTCGATCTAATTAAATGATCGATAACCTCGATAAATTCAAAACGACGCACTGGACACAACAATTTTTTATAAAAAAGTTACATCACACTTTGTCATTATTATTAAAATAGCCTGAGATCAACTCTTGACACTGTAATTAATTAATTCTGCAGTTTGTATAATTGTTGCATGTACATTATTCTTTTTAAAAATGATACGACAAAGATTTTATGTATTTCATATGATATAAAACGTAATGTAGCATTGGATTTAAAAAGATTGTGCTTAACTTCGCGATGTGAAATCGCAAATCGTGAAATTGTATATTTTGGAAACTGATATGCGATTCCTTATTTTTTGCGGAAAAAATATTTAAACGTTTTCTGTCTGTAGTTTTCTATATACTGTCCATCTGAATTTTGGAAACTGATATGCAGTTCCTTATTATTTGCAAAAAAAATATTTAAACGTTTTCTGTCTGTGGTTTTCTACGTGCTGTCCATCTGAATTGTTCAAATTTACCTCAACAAAGAATTTGGAAATTTGTTAAAGATAATCAGGTTCCGCGATTGATTACGTGTACGTCAAACGATCACGTTAACAATGTTTGTAATGCGCCCGTTCTAATATCTAGACTGTAATAACAGGAATGTTTATTTGTCCGCGGCGATTTGTAATAAATTATGCGGACGTGTATATTAAATACATATCGGCATCGTCCGCCGCGGCTGACCGTCGAAACGCAACGGGAATTCCAATTTCGAATCGATCTTCGGTAATTTTCGAAAATTTCGCAAAAACCGAATCGCAGAACTTCAATAAAGCCGTAGTAATTAATTTGTGATTATATCGGTGGATGCCGGCGAATTCATGTTACGTTGCATAGCGCGATAGGAATGCAACCGAGCTCAACAAGCGCGATGCGAAGTGCGTGATTTAGAGAGACGCGTAAACGATATTCCGATACCGTTTCGATACTCTTTCCCCATGTCGAATTGTGAGACGAAATTGACATGCGACGTCCCCGCCGCGCCGTCGCGCCTTTTTTTTACCAATCAAAGCGAAAACGATGAAAATTTTCTGGCACTCAAAAAGCGCCGTGTGACACGATCGACTGCTCACTTTTTTTCAAATTTACGGATAATTAAAGAATAAGTCCATGGAATTGGATTGCACGGGATCCACAGAGTGTTAAATTGAGATAACTCGAAAAATTGCAAAAAGGCTTTTTGACCCTTCAACACAGGATTGTTACAAAATTGTAAAAGTGATATTTCATAGATTTTGATGTTGAGTAATATATTTAAGAGATAAATTGGGTTTCAGATTTTTCAGAATTTTTCAGACATTAGCTTGGATCCCTTCTTGCAGTCTCAGAAGACTCGTCCACTAAGTAACGCAAGTATAATATCGCAGTGACCCCCATCTTGTTACCCTATGTACCTCTCCCCTCGAATACTGTCATCTCCTTTTATCTGGTGAAAAGTGTACTAAATTTGAATACGGTATAAAAACTGCACTAACAGAAGTTCGAACCCCCAACATTTTCACTTATAGTCTCCCTCGTTCCAATAATTAAATAAAACAGTCTATTACTCAACTGATCTTCTCATTTACTCACAATTTTACCGTGCCTCTAACACACTAATTTCTCCTAGAGATAGTACAACTCTCCCTTTCAAGATCAGCGCTTTACAAATTCTATTCGTAAAAGAATTTCCTCAGAAAATCCTTAACCCGGCGACTGTGTGGTGGGAAAACGTAACATACCCTCAGTGGTGGTGTCTCACATAGCACAATCAATTTTTTTAAAAATTTAAGTTCTGTGTGTATAATCTTTTAATATAACATCCAGTGTGACTTCTTTCAGTCATATTCACTTAATCTATACACAAAATAATTAGAAATTATTTATTATTCTTTAATGCAATGGAAGTAAACAGATGCTGTTATTTTAAAAACGATAATATAATAGTTCCTTAAATTTAAATTTACTAGAAATATATTACTAAACGATAAATGTGATTTTTCGAATCCAAGGAATACTCATATTAACAATAACGAAAAATTCAGAAAACTTAAACTTCATAATAATAGTATTGACTAATATTAATCATCCCTCTTTTTGGAAACAAGTTTTCTTTCCTCTTATAAAATTAACTGCAAAACGGTTAAGCCTCGCTGAAACAATAGAGGGTTGTGCGAAAGGAAGGCACTGAAAACCAGCAGCATCGAGCATGCTTGGTAAGAAAGTAATACTATTTTTCAAAATTGTGGGGTATATCACACCCCACCACACAGTCGACGGGTTGACCATCCTGCGTATCTATAAAACATTGAACCACCTTCTAGAGCACTCTGCGTGTGTCTTATGCTCACTCATGCATAGTCTCGTGCAATATTTCGCGTAAGCGCAGGGGGCTTGAGCGTCCTGGAATACTCGCGCAAACAGAAATTAGTCGACGAGAGCGTCGAAGGGTTTACGATCGTCGGAATTTGAAATGTGTAAGAGAGCGTAAGAGAGGCACGCGGCTATCCACGTGGCAGTTATTGGAGCTAACGACATCGACATTTTATCCGCAACCGGGTGCTCACGCCCCCGCGACGAGCAAAAAGCGACGATCAGCCGGCTGGCGGGATGCTGTTATGAGCTGTTTTCCTAACCGATGGGAGACAGGTGGCGGCGAGCGTGGACTTTAACAAATGGTCACTGCTCGCTAGCATGAGACTCGCCGGCTACTTGAGATGCGGCAGCAGGATCTATGCCCTCCATTTCTCATCGGTGCTCTGCGGCTCAAACAATACCCTAAACCAGCCATGTAAGAACCGACCCGCCGTGAAGGACTTCGAGGCAAGTTGATCAAAGTCAAGCCACTTCCGGAGACCCTTGCCAAAACGCTGACACCGATAATGCGTTCGAGCCGCTGGAGGGTCCGTCCGAACGATTCGTCGTAAATTCGAATGCTTCGAACGGTTTTGAAACTCGCGTGAAAGGGAGGGGAGGGATAGGAAAAGGTACGAACGATTATTTCGCGGCAGTTTTGAATTTGCCGGGCGTAAAGCACCCTTGGGGACCTTGTTATCTACCCCGGAGGCGCCTGTGTTTTGGGAAACCCCTCGTTGACCACACCGTGTGTACTCTTTTATGCTGTCGTTAGGATATGCAGGGTTCGGAGGGAGAAGTGTCGTGATATTGTGTTGTACAGATATTATTAGGTTCAGTCTGTCGAGTACTACCTATACTGCAATTCATAGTTCAGAGTGCATCCAAACTGTGACTCGTTTAAAAAATGAATTTCTTCTATCATACGAAGCCTTCCAAACACAGCGTATTTGATTCAACAATTTTCCTCGAATATCAATGAGTCATGCTGTATGTTTCCAGTCAACCCCGTACATAGACGTTTTAAACTATCTCGCACCAAGTTAACACTTTGACAGCCATGTCACTCATATATGAGTGACACTTAAAATCATTTATTGTTTATTTGATCGTTTCTAGTATTCATAAATTTATTTATTAATGTTTCATAACACCAATAAAAAATTAACTTGAGGTTACATTATCTTTGTATAGAAATTTAGTTAGATGGCCATTTTCAACCAATGCAGTGTGGCAGTCAACGTGTTAAAGAAATGATTCTCGCGTACGATCCCTTAAGTCCTGCAGCAGCAGATCTACTCAAAATCATTCGAATTTCCAATATGAACCATCACGCACATGCACATCTGTCCAGAGTATCAGGAAGAGAGCAAGCCGGCAACACGAGGAAATAAAAGGATATCCGACGCGAAGGGGGTGAGCTGAAGCGAAAGCAGTGGTCAGAGTATCGTCAAGGTATTGTCCTGTCCCGCTTCCAAAATGATCGTCAGCCGAAGCTAATGGGGTATGAAGTCCCGATATCAAAATAACTCATCCGTGTCCGGCACGTGGTCGAACGCTTCGAGGAATTCCGTACGCGCCAGCACACGGCGGACCTCGGTAAAAAAAAAGTTCAAAATAGCCGCGTGAAAAAACTCCTTTCACCGGTCCATTGTCCCGCGCGCGGAGATAGACGCGCGCGGAAAGATCTTGAGCGTCGACGATGATGCACGGACGGCCCTTTTTGTCCGGGCGGGGACGATAGCGCGAATTTCGACGAGGCGGCGTCAAAGGATTTCTGATGACAACGAGAATTTCTCTCCTGCCCTCTCCGGAATTCTTTTTTTTTTCCTCCGTTTCCTCCGCGCACGCGATTCCGACGCACAAAGCGGAGGAATTATTGATCACGGAACGTCCAAGAATGACGTTTAAATGTTTGATGCGTCAGTATTTCGCTGCGGTCGCGGGTATCGACAGAAGGAGGCGGTTATAATGCCTGAAATACGCTGCGTCATAATTCACCTGGACAACTTGTAACGCGCGTCGCTCGAAAAAAACATTCTTGGCATAATATTAATATTATTACGGATGGAAAACAGCGCGGCACGATTTGAATATGATGTCGGAAAATTCTCCGGAAGCTAGAATGTTGTATCGAACATTCGGCGTGGCGTCGACATGTGTATGTATCTATTGTAACGCGTGCGTTTCAGGCATTAGCATTGGAAATGAAATTCGGCGACGAGGCAGATGAAACGGCCGGTCTGAAATACTCGTAACGAAACGAACGTTTGTCACGAACTGATTTCTAATACGCGATCAACAGGTCCTCTTTCCTGCTAAACAATCGCTCGTGGCTCTGTGACACAGTCGAGTCTCGTTGTTGGATGTGTCTGATTATCCAAGAACGGATACTTACGCGATTAAATGTAATTTTGAGATATTGGCGAAATTAAATAATTGTTAGATTTTTAAGAGACTAAAACATTTTCCTCAACGCTCGGGGTCTTTATCTGTGTTTGAGTAAACATCCGCAAGTACTGATTATTTAGGACTCGATGAATCATAAAACATTCTAGTCTGAATATAATCTTTTCTTACTGAAAGATCTGTTATTGTTACGGGAGGAACGTTTTGAGATTCAAGTGATTTCTTTTTCTGTTGTATTGTTAGATAATACTCCTCCAATGTGGTTTGCTTTTCTAATAAGGAAAGTATCCAGTCAGACAGTCTGTCAATCATGTTCATTGATTTAAAGGCACTCTATATATGAATTATGCTATAGGCTCCTTACCCATTTAAATGACACATTCTTCAATATACTGAAGAAAAAATAAATAAGATAGACGTGGGAGATGTGAGCCACTAGAGATGCTCCGATTCAACCTCATCAAGGCTGAATTTATTGAAGTTATCAAAAATTATTTAATAAAAAGGACAGAAATTTTCGAGAAAATCAAAATGCAAGTATCTGGTTATAAACTTTTACACAGTAGAAAATTAAAGGATTAGTTAATGCGACGTGACTATAGTGACGCATAGCACTCAAACTGACACAGTAAACTGCCATATGTGGCACGGCACATTAAACTATACTTTTCTAAACTCAAATCATCGTGAAAAAAAAATGAAACCACAGAAATTTTTAAAAATTATCAGCCACTTAACTAATTTAAAATGGAATTAAAATTCTAACAGCTCTGTAACTCCTATTAGGAACTTTCTACTTTCTTAACCAGATATCCTCTCGTTTAAGGTTACTCAAGTACAAAACCTACTGACACTATAGTACCCAGAAAAAGGTGAATCTTCACATCGAAGTGTCTGCCTGCGAAAAGCAGACGATCCGATCGATCGGTAGCACCGAGCTTACATAACGGTTATCGGAAAGCGAAATTACCCTAAATAGTAACAGCGTCGGCGGTTGGCAATGGCGCATTGGTCGAACGAAGGATACTACACGCTCCCGATGTAAAAGGTGGAAGGCAGAGGGGAAGAGTGCAGGGTGGTTTTCACCCTTGCAAGTCGAAAGTAGGAACCGCGACTATGGGTGAAGCTAAGTCTGTCCGTGTAATGGGCCATCGGCACGCGATTTCCATGCCCCCGTCCCCCCTCGGGGCCCTTTCGCGATTCTAACTTTCAACTTCGCTCACAACCACCCTACCGAAACCGACCCCCACGTCTCGCTGGCGTGCCTCATCCCCGCGGTACAGGGTGTTGCGCTGTGACTTATCGGCTCTAATTATTCGCCGGCAAGAAACCGGCTAGAAAGCCGACGATCAGACCTGCCACCCTCGTAAAGTAGCTTTTCTCCGACGCATCGTGCACGAGCACACCTTCGATGGTACGTTAGGATTTCTGCAGCCCTGCGTTCATCATACTTATCACTTGAACTTAGACTATTGTAAAATTATGTTGCTCGAATTAGTGGATTGAGTTAGGTAACTGAGACCTTGTAAAACGATATATTATCAGTAGTGATTAATGCAGTCAATCATTGGGGTGACCACCCTGAAGGTCCAGACTTCTTGCACCTATCCACAGGATCAGGGTGCAGGTCGTATGGTAGTCCAGAATTAGAACAGATCTCATGGTAGTCGAATACTAGGAACCTGATGCAAGTATGAATTACAAAAATAAATGAAATTCGTGTTTAGCCCTCGCCTGGCAGAAGCCGGGTCCACTCGGACCCAATCGCCTGCCGCGTTTGTTTCAAAGTCACGATCGTTCAGTTAATATGAATCGAGTACTCGTTTGAAACAAAACATTTGCGTACCCCAACTTCTACCACCACGATCGTCTGAAGCATTTTATTTTCAGTGACCCATACATTCAACGGTGAGTAAGAGCAAAGCAAGAAATACACAAAAATGCGGTAAATGTCATAGACACATACATATGTTCTACATATGTAATAAAGCAAGGAAACATTGCATGCATACCTCGTTCTGAAATAAAATAAATATTATTTACTAATACGGCGTTTATACTCTCTTGACCCTGATAACAATAACGAATTCACGATAATAGTAGTTATCTTTAAGAACAAACATATATAAATCTAATAAAAAACATTCTAATGTACATTATTTATTCGGGAAAACGTGAAAAGTGACATTTCGCTACGGGTCCGTTTGGACCCGGCATCCGCCCCGCATGTCAGTAAAGCCACCCGCCTTTCGGGGGGTAATGGGATCAAAGGGGAAAGAACAATTAGAAGTAGAAAGAAACAATGTAGAGTCAAGTGTACAGTAAGATATTCCACAGACACAATAAGAGACAGCTCACCCAAACAATACTAAACGCAACTCGCAATCAGTTTAGTTGTCTAAAATAGTGAAAGAAAGAGAATGTACAGCAGACCAATAAAACGTCACGAGGGTGGTTATCATGCGATGTTCCACACTCCAATCTGATATCATTTCGAAGCTACGAAAAATGTAGAAGTCGGTGATCGTGATCGTGGTCGATTTTGGAGAATCTTGGGCAAAGATTGAAGACGTGTCTCGAGGAACCGAGAGTAAAATCGCTGCAACGAGGTTGGGTCGGAGCTGAATTGAACGGTGCGACACGAGGAATTAATAATGTAAGCGTTGGAGCTATATCAGGCCTCGATCCTTACAGACAATACCGCCGCACAATGCACACACTAGCGCGGGATACGTTCCGCGTGAATTTACAAACAGATATCGACGGAATATCGGCGAACGTCCGAGGACGAAGATATTTGACTTGAATATATCGCGTCGTTGCTTTGCACGCGTGTTTAGGGGTGGATATCGATCGGTCCTGGACGATTGATCGAGCTCACCGAGATTCCGTGGGGAAGATATACTCAAATCAAGGGACCGTCGATCATCAACCCGTTTACTCCTCCAGTGAAAATTTGCAGGACCTCTTTTCTATTATATATTTTTACTATCTTTTAATGGGGTAAACTCTATAAAATGTAGTAAGCTATGGTCTGTCCACAATTGAGTCTGTAAATATGATTGATTGTACTGGTTTTGATGAATGTACCCAATGAATTAAATATATCTAAGAAGTCTCTATGCTTATCAGCTAAGTAACCAACTTTTGTGGAAAGATCTGTGTGACCAAATCTGCTGGTAAATAATTTACGCTTAAAGAGAGGAAAATGCTTGACCCTTCGTGGCGGTAACAGTTAATTATTCGATTATGCACATATTGTTTTATACCAGCAGTATAATGTCAATGTGTGAATCCTGCAAAGATTATGAATGATATTTAACAAGCGCCCCAACATTCACAGAGGGGAATGTACATACTATGTGCGTATTATTTTTCTTGTAAGTTCTAATTAATGTTTCCAGTTTACTCTGCCTCTATTTCAATCTAAGTTGAATAAATTCGACTCTCAAGAGAACAGAAAATTGTTGAGCTTCTGAAATCTTTCGGAACGATTCAATCTTCTTTGCTATCGATCGGATTCTCGTGGCTCTCTGTCGGCTCGCGGTCAGCGGCCGATCGCGAGCGTATAGACAGAGCGTATTGTGTTTGTGTCGCGATTTAGCGACGTTGGTTAGGAATTAGGCTGTCCGAGCGTGTAAGTAGCGGCGACGTTCGGCCACCCTCTCTCTAAACAACGGTGCTTCAACGGTCCTCCGCTTTGGTGTGATAATTTTTCAATTTGGCCTCATGCGTTATTGACGTCAGTAGACGTGCATCGACATTAGCAGCCCTTTTGACGAGGAGTCTGAGTGGTCGTCGCACAAAACAATGCTAACCCCATGGTATCATTCAGCCTCATCCCTCCTCCGTGGCGCTTGAACCCTACGGGAATAAGGAGAGTCGCAATGTAAGCAACACACAACACGTTGTGTGCACCCATGTTTTTTACATTAGCCAGACGATACTTGCCCCAGAGTATGAGAGAGCTTGTCAGTGTGGAATGTCTATGGACGAGCGTCCGTGTGTGTTTGCAAAAGCTCCGTGTGTTGGCTACAAGTTCCCTAGCTCTTAGTAACCTTCCGCATTTCCCTGATCCCCTGCGACCCTATTGCGCCACCGAGCCGCCGTCAACGGAACCGCTTACCCGCTTTCCCTCGTTTCCGCCAAGATTTTCTCGAAACGACCATCTGATCGGGAAATACCGTCCGCCTTGTTCTTCCGAGGCCTGACACCGGGTGTACGAACGCGATCGGACAGCTACAAGAAGCACTGACGCTAATATTTTAATTAAATGTCCACTGATGTTGCTGATCTAACATCCTAAAAGGTTCTTCTGAAGTCATGGCAGCAGACTGATAATTTACATAATTACTGCGACCATTATCCGTGCCAATGTTAAGGCGACTCATTCGACCACTAACCCTGTTATTCGTTCATATCAGATAAGGATAAAGTTCTAAGTACTTGTATCTGTATTTATCTGTATCAGGCAAGACTTAATTATAACATGAAAAGAAGACGACTTACGAATCAATGAAAGGTAGACTACAGTCTTAAAGTTCGATCACCTAACGTGATCGTTTCGTCCACCCATATCAACCACCGTTGCTCGCAACACAGCAACCCCCTGTGTAGATGAAACGTACGGCGACAGAGACGTGGATGAATGGGGTAAAACGGAAGAGGTCGACGTTGATACTTCGAAGGAGGAAGACCAGAGGGGCAAGGAGGGTGGATCGAGTGGGAACGAGCGGAAAACAGAAGTGCGGGGCACGGGTGAAGAGGGTGGGTGAGGGTTGGAACAACCCAGTCGTTTGTCGTCGGACAGATAAACAACGTCGTTATTGTAAATGCATTGCATCAACACGCTGCGGGGCTTCATTGGCGGCTTTTCTTCGCGGTACGACCTGCGAGAGGCTCCGGTTGTTTACGAGATCGATAACCCGATCGGGAGGAGGATCGATTTTATCGTGTATATCGGCGCTCGCCTCCCCAGGCGGAGAGAAACAATCGTTGTAACGTGCGCGTTGTACCGGCTCGGCTTCTTTCTCTTTTTTCACGATTTCCTCTCCCGTATCCGAAGGCTCGTCTTTGTCGTTTTCTCTTTGGGGTCCGTCTGTCCGCCTCGCCGATGGATCCGAGAGGAAACGTATAGAGAATAACAAGGTGGATCACGTGACGCAGGTACACATGCGTCGAAATTACACATCGGCCACCGACGTCGTTCCGCGTACAAAATATTTGTTCCAGTATAATATATACCGATCCGCGCATATCCCAGTGTTTTTCCATTACACCCACGAAGCGAACGAATCCGCGCGATCTGTAAATCATGTTCCCTCTCCGAACGAACGAAAAATACGATAGGATCGTTAGCTACCGTCCGCGAGATATCGACGATCGACCCGCGCCGTTCGACGATTCGATCGACTCACTGAGCCGGGAGAATGAGTAGGAAAGTAAAAGGTTTCCTGACTGTGATTACGAGAGGAGTGTCTTTTAATTCTGAGCATCAACTTATGTAACTGAGCTGGTATCATCATCAGCAAGGATCTAAAATCCTTGGTGGATGCTGGGCGCCTCAATTGGATTGGTATATTAGGACAATATCTCGCTGGACTCAGTACGACGTTCGCAACCAGCGTCACATATGTGTGACGCGTCGATTCTGTTTTGAGAGCTCGACGTCACTCGTATGTGACAGAGATGATTAATAAAAATAAAGCATGGTCTGTGGTGGAAGCTTTCTTTGAATCGACTAGGGTAGCGAGCGTGTTAACGAGAGTTTTGACTTTTTATTGACATATTATAGTATGTCTGACCAGTTGTGGGAGTTTCCACTGTGGTAGTCAACGTGGTACTCTGATCATAAGACTAGCCCTTGAAGTTTCATTTAATTAAATGAACACTGACTCTTCGAAAATTCTGAACAAACTTAGCACTGTTGTAATAATACAGAGACACACGTATCCTCTAGTTACGAAGACTATACTGTTTCTACCCTGAAGAGGTAACCTCTTACACATGTGCGAACGGGCAATATTGATGCCTCCAGAACTGGTCATTAGTTGTGAAAATAAGAGTATACGAAGATCAGGCCACGGTTCACGCTACATTTTACTGAATAAACTATCATCATCTCGTGTATTATTCTTTGTCCAATTTCCCCAGTACTATCTGTCCTACAAGCCCTGAATATTTTTCCTGAAAAAATCCTCCAGCATGACTGACTAGGTGTCTGTTTCCACTGCGCTGGTCAGACGCGGTAATAAGACGTTCGCATCGGGAGGCGCAAAAGGGATCAAACGATGTCCGTCGATTTCTCGACCACATTAGACGCCACTATGACGAACTACGGTGACCATGAGAGAGCCTGACGCCCGCTGTTTGTTCCTCGCTTTATCTCGAACGTAAACACCGCTCGGAATATATGGAAGGTAGCGCGAGCGGGAAGAGAGACAGAAATAGGTGGACGGCTGTACCTGGCCGCGAGAGAGACGAGGACAGAGAGCAACAACGACAGCCTGGCCACGCAAAGACCCGGCCGGAGGAAAAAGGAAAAACGAAAACAGAAGGACGGACGGACGGACACTGGATAAACAAGGGGCAATAGAGATAAACAGAGAATATTGCGAGGAATATGCGCAAACACGAAACTCTCATTCTTCCTCACCCTCCTGTTTCTCGCTCTTTCCCTCTGTCTCCCTCTGTTTCGTTCTTCTCCCGCCACCATCGCTCTCACGCTGTGCCCCCCTTTTTCGCTTTCGTTTGTTCGAACGTGTGTTCTCTTTTCCTGACCTTCGTCACTCGTTTGGCATCCACTTTTTCAAGCATTCTCCGCTCCTCTTTCGTTCGCACTTACCCGCTCCAGCGAGCGAGCTTAATTTATGCCCCGAGATGTTTCGTTAAGGATTTTTATTCCCGTTCCTGCGGCCCGCTCGTTTTTCCGCTTTTTTCTCCTTTGTGTACGCTTGAAACGGGGATCGAGAATTAACTACTTGACGCCGTGTTGTGTCATCCTCCGCTCTTTCCGGCTTCTCGCTCTCCGTCTCTCAGAGAAAGCGGCTCGTCCGTGTACCCTCGTGTTCTAGTCGACATGAATTTATTTTGCGGCGCGAACGAGCCTAATGCTTGACCGATCGTTTCATTGTTTTATTTCGAATAACCGTTGGATGACTGTCTGGCCATTCAAGACTTCTAAATATAATATTTTTAAGATTTCAAGGTAAACATTATGTCTGCAGCATCTCACCGGTTAGTCTTAAAAATATGAACGATACAGTTTTCACTCGAACGCGGAAGAGCTAATCTTTCAGGATGATTGATGTAGCAGGGGTGTTTTCTTCAATTAGCAGACGCCTTGCTTCTCATCGGCCCCCGATTCTTCCGATTCGATTACGGGACTATTCATTACCGCGTTGAATTAAAAAATATACAAACACCATTAGTCATCGTGGCAAGAATGAATTTTCTCTGTCGATTAAAAAAACCATCCCCGCCTCCCTTTGTGTAATCGGGTCCCTCCTGATAGTATTTCACCGCGAAACGTCCAGGTGAAAAATCGACCCGGTGGCGTTTCAATCGCGCCATTCCTCCGTCGGTTACGAGCACCGATGAAGGTGTCCGAAAAATTCGTAGTGTCCACTCATTTCAGGTTCTCCGGAGTGGCGATATAGGGACGAGACACGAAAGGGAATGAATGCAGACGGGACAGGTAAGGTATTTGACGGTCCATGGGCACGTCGAGGGCAGACTATATAATTTCCCTTGAGGGAGATCGGGTTGGCCGATACCAGGACGGAAGGGGTAACGAAAAGAGGGAGGGAGGAGAGAGATCAGCGTGTTTTCCAGGTGGGGAGGTGTGCTGTGCTCATCCGCGAGCCCATCAACGCAACCATCCTCCGACAATCGATTATTATCTTTCCAATTTGCATAGCAACCGAGCTCTTGTTCAAATCTGCACCCCCTGTTTCGACCCCTTCGGCAACCCCTTGCAAATCCTACTTCGACTCCTCGTCCGGTATCGTTTCCGTTACACGTTCGCCCTTTTTTTCGCCAGCCATAGCGTTCGCGTTTGATCGTCTTATCGAAGATGAAATAGGGTGCCTCGATGAACCGTGTGGATCCGTTGGAAATTTTTATGGAAATATCCTGGTGCGGCGTTGCGGAGGCTACACTGTATCGTCGGTGATTGAATTTATTTTGGAATTTTAGGTGGATGTTAGAATTCTGAAATTCTGCATGTTAAATATTGAAGCGAGTCATATATTTTAAGAGCGGTCTCTACTTCGAGTCTAACCTCGTGGCCGTTTTGCCATTAATGATGTAAACGCTTCCGATAAGCTTTCCATGTTATCGATACGATCAATTATTGAAGCAACGCGTACTTTCGTTAGCTTGATACTGGTCGATTTTCAGGACGCTCTGCAGATGTGATGCAAGATCCAAATGTAGGCACGCTTTTACTAATTTTACAACCTTAATACCAGATATTACATACCGAATTTCTTCATATGCTCAAAAGTGAACTGGTGTACAGAACTAGTAAAAGTTCAGGAGATTATAATGAAAAATGTTTCCAAACAGCGGACAAGGTAATCTTCTTAGCGCAGTTGGTCGTTCTAAAATAATTATACAACAGCCTACATAAGCTGTGAACCATTTTGCAACCCCGTATAAACGATACGAACAATATCAGTGCCCGAAGAAAAAGAGGACCAGGAGGAAAAAAAAAGTGTCGAGGCTTCGTGGCAAAGTGACTGACAACTTCGGCTTTCCGGGATCTTTTCTTTGAACGGCCTTGAGGAATGAACGCGTCACGGTGGCAGGAAGAAAAGAAGGGTGGGTGGTGGAACCCTCCTTTATAAAATCTTTGACGCGTCGCGCGACGAGGCAACGGTGTGGCAGTCATTAATAACTTTTAGGTGGCAGATTTTGCGCGTATTAATCCACCATATTATACCGCGAGTCTGCAGCCGTCCTTCGCCGTTCGTCCCCTTCTTGCCGCCGCTTGCTTGGGTCTCTCGTCCACACCCCCCTATATCCGAGAGGGCGGCCCGGATAGCTGAGTCGACGTCTCCTTAATGAAAAATCTGAATCCCGAGTCCGCCTTTTCTTTCACCGCAGCTATTCTCCACGGATTCTCGATCCTCCGCTAATGGTAATGACCGCTCGCGAAATCGTGGCTCTGGCTAAAAAACCTGCTAAATCTCAGACGTTTCCGTTTTTTGCACCTCGCAGTCAAAGCTGCCGGTGTTCTTTCCGCGTTGGAAAAGAATTGTACTGGAAGCTGAGGAATATAAATAAGCGTTCTTCAGTTTATATATTGACTGTTGTTATGGATTCCAAGGTGAGTCCTAACAATAAGCGGAATTTTTTAGACATTTCCTTTAGGCAATTTAGACACATCTTTGCGACGATATCTAGCCTCTGGTATGAGACAATGTTTTGTAGTTGACAGTCAAAGTCCTGAAAACTTCCCTGAATCCCTCTACATTGATTCTGAATTTTTTTAATTAAATACTTCAGCGAAATTTTTCCGAGAAGGACGTGCATGATACAGAATACGATTAACACCTCCTCGATTGGAATATTTTCAAAGAAACTCGTCGGCGATTGAACGGATTTTGAGCTAAGTACACTCAAAGCCTGCCATAGGTGTTTCTGCACAAAGCGACCGGTCAAGAATGCGTTAACCGAGAACAGTGTCGGAAAAGGGTTAAGTTTGGCGATGGTGGTCGGAGAAGTTGGTGAGCGGAACGCTAGTTTACATTTCTATCCATCGGCGAAGGAACCGAGTCGGACTTTTCTCATTTCTGTTTGCAAGGAACGGTATAATGTGCTCGCGTGGCAAATTAACAAACCGTCGGAGGAATGAGTCGACTCCATTCCACGTAGCGGGGCCGGTATTGCCTTCCACCCGTTTTCACCCTCGCGACGACAAGAGAGCGTTCACACACAGAGAGGACGTATACTGCACACTCTTTCTCTCGTCATAGCGAGAAGGTATATTGTCGAGCGGCAACGACGGTAGACTGAGCAAATTTCGTGTACAATTAGAAGGCTTTTGTAGAAGCTAAACTGCTAATAGCCCCTGAAGAAGGGGGTAGCGTCTCTCGCTTCGCCCTTGGAACTCGCCCCTCGTCTCGTCTCTTCACCACCGTGCACCTCATTTCGCGTGACAGTCCTCGCATCCTTCTCTCTCTCTTCCTCTCCCTCCCATAGCCTTCTTCCACCTTGGTCCCTTCGTTTTCCAACCCTTTCTACCGTCAGAGCCTCCCCTGTCTTTGTAGCCGCCAATTCGCTCCTCCCGAAGGTCCTAGCAGCTTCTCCGGAGAGCAGAATCGAGGTGAGAGAATTCGTAGACGGTGTCGGGAGACTTATTGTGGATTATAAACTAGGATTGTTTTCATTAAACCTGGCGTTCACAGCCGTCCCATTCCAACGCTCGCAGCCCTTTTTGGCAGCCGAGCGTGTGCACCTTATTGAGTGTCGCAAGAACCCCGTTCTCCGCGAACCTCCGCCACCTTCTGCTCTCCTACGATTCCATAATCGTCCTAGACAGCATTTTTTCTCCTTCTAGATTACTTTCGGAGAGGATTCCCCGCATTCTCCGAGCAGGCGTTCTCGAAATTAAAACGTGTAATGGAATTCAAGCGAAATTGGAAAGAAACTTTGACACCGTCGCGAAGAATTAGAAAGAAGAGGAAGAAGGATGATACCGTCTTTAATAAAGCTTCCCCTGGACTCTCGAAGATGAACCTGAAGAAAGAACTCTTTGTTACACCGTTTCTTTTTTCTAATTCGAGACGACCGGAGTTCTTTTTTTTTTCGTTGGCGCCTGAACGCGAAGATTGCCACTGGATGAGGCTCGTTGAGACAAAGAGAGAAGACGCGAGAGGAGTAGGAAGGCGTGACGATAACTGGGCTAATGTGCAATAATGAACACGGTTGCTTATCAAATGGCCCTGACGGTTCTCTTCCGGCTGCTTCTTCAACTCACGCCAGTTTCTTTCATGAACCGCGAAACAGCCTCGTAACAACGGATAATAGTCCGCGCGGCTAACCAATTACTTAACGTCCCACCCACTTGGATCGACCACGTTCAAACAACAATCCACCGAATCTTGCCCGCTCCGACTCTATCGCCGAACAAACGTCCCGAACGCTTGTGCATTCGATTAAGATAGATATTCTTGCTGAGAGAGTTTCGTTGTGAAGCGTATGCAAATGCTGTCAGACACACGCACACGCGCACACACTCTATGCGGTACGAATACGATTTCGAGGTGGAAATAGATAGCTCTTTTAGTCTCCTAGCGCCTTAAACGAAATACGTTCGTTATTGGTTCCCTGTGTACGCGGCTCATGTAAGATCCGCACCGAACCACGTGTATGTAAGTGTTACATACCGTTATATACGTATATGTACATATACCATGCATATGGAGTTCCTCGTGCTAAGAATAGGTAACATACAGACGGTCAGATATAGCTAGGACTTTGTGCCTATAAGCGAGCAGGTCATTGGCATTAGGGGTTGGAAGGGTGTGCATTCGCGCGACGTGTGTACCAGTACGCGATTTAGGTGCTCCGTGGCCCGTTACTTGCCGATACCGATTATCGACCACCGTTTTACACTCGAATTCGAGCGCAGATCGTGAAAAAAATTTGCGAGAAACTGCGGAATGCCCCACGATGATTGGTCTTTGGAAATATCGCGGTTACGGGGGATCTGATAAAGCCGATCGATCAAGAATCTCGTGAACGTGAATACACCTAAATTTGAAAATAAACAGAGTATGATACATACTCAGTATGAAAACATATGTGCTCATTTTTGGAAGGTGTTACAAAATGTGTTCTATGATACATTTGTTTGAAACACTATTTAACTCTTTTAGTACCTTACAAGTCTTCGTGTACCGCCCAGAAATATCGTGGAAAATATGCATTTTTTAAGAGATTCATTAAAATTAACATATTTTTCTTAAAAATAAAGATAGCTTCACGCTTGTTTGTATTTTATTATAAAATGTATGCAGTTTTACATAAGGAAAAGAAAAAAATTATTTTCCATAAATTAAAGCTTGTAATGAATGATGAAAAAAAATTTGAAAAAAGGAAAAGCCGAAATGTCGGCTCATGGTATTTCTCGGGAAAACCGCGGAGCCGATATATCGGCTCTGGGGAACTAAGAGGGTTAATAGCGGTACCTAACAATGTGTGTTCTACTCTAAGTATTTCGGTAAATGTCGATTTCCCATTTAAAAATCTGAACATTAACTCGAAATCTTGAACACATTGAATGAACCCTTTCAAACTATGTAAGGTTGATCTAAATGAATTTTATGACAAAATAGGTACTTCATAACCTATAAAAGCAGCTCCATTTACATGATCGATTCTAAATATAGATTTTTAAATTTTTTTGTATGAAAATGGTGAGTTTGGAACAACGATCAGCGGAGTCGCACCGTTCTTTCGCGAATTACAGTGACGCTAATGAACAGACAAATCGAACGGGTTAATATGGGTTTACGATGTCAAGCATGCCGAGTTTACGATCGATATCGTTCGTGCAGCAACGGAATTAGAGAATGGTTTAGAGAGTGAAACCGTGCACCGCGATGCCCTCGACTGATCGATCGATAATTCCATCTCATTTTTATACCCGCGATTGTTTATTTTAGCGGATATTCACGGCGGATTCGAACCGTTTAATCATTAACACCTTCATTCGGCAGGATGCACAAAGCCAACGAAACAACGGCAGTGAATGATTGAAAAATTGCCGTTGCGGCCGAAACGATCGTAAAATATACACATTCCCACTTTGATACGCTCGTAATGAATATTTCGCGGCGTGTCGGAGGCTGGCTGATAATAATCAGAATTTTAAAAGGTACAATTAATTGATTGTAACACGGCTCGCATCAGAAATTAATGTTAATACACGCGTGTAACGTACGAGAGGGCAGTTACGCTAGGAATCCATCATTATTGGTAGGTATGTCGAATACCGTATTGCAGATTAAACGCGAGCCGGTGTGCGCGATAAAACGTCACCACCCCGTGCAACCCCCCCTCAACGGCCGTGTACATTATTTTCCGTCGTTTATAGCGCGCAAAGTATTACGCACGATCGCGTTACATCATTAAAAATGTGATTCCTTTGATCCGGCAGTCTTAAAACTTCCCCGGCACGCGCTGCTCGTCATCCATTTTTCATCCGTCGAATCTCGTGTTTCAAACGCGATTTCAATCCGCGTCTGTCGCGCAACATTCCGCGGTTGCTTCACGAGATAATCATATCCTCTTTATCAGCGATCGGTCTGCCGAGAATCGCGTTACACGTCGTAAACGAGTTACAAGACGTTCCGAGACCGAGCGGCCGGCCCGGCCGCTGTCCAGGGAAACCTGTTCCAACGTGGATTCGGTATGGTTCGGTAGTTATATCGCTAATTTCGCCGGTTGATCATTCGCGAGATTTTATCGGGCCTGTAAAATCGCGAGGATACGGTCATGGACCGGTGTAATAACAGTAAAACGAGTGTATCGCGTCACCGATCGCCGATGCTGAGGCGAAGCGTTGCGGGCACGTACGTACGTGTACACGTGGGCGGTCACCTTCGGCCTAAGTGCAGAGCCGAAGATATCGCGCTGAAAGGAAGAGCCTCGGACGGGGAGGGAACCAGCGCGAGAACATAAAATACCCTGCCGACTGGCCAGCCGCGTTATCGAAACACGCAATGCCACGGATTACGAGGAAATATGTGTGCAAGCCTCTCAGATACACCTTTGCACGCCTGAAGGAACTGTACCGGCCTACCGGGTGCTCTCAAAGTAACGGACAACCGTGTCACGCGAACGCGCCGTCGTAAATATTGGGCCGTTCTGTTCGCTTCGTTCCGTCGTTTCGTTTTAACCCACTACAGCCAGAATTTATTTGCGTATAACAGTAATGATATATCAAGTAAATAATAAAGATAAATGATACAGTTTGTATCGCGGGATATAAGCGCAATGATGAACAAGCAGACTCCTTAGGGGGTAGTAGATTCATAGAATATAATTGTATACAGTGATAAATAAAGGAAATAAGACTTAAAAAATATAGATATGTAGATATATAGGTATGTAACTTCCAAGTCACACGGCGTTATAGAGAGTTAAAGGTGATCATTCGACTGCGGATGTTTACGCAATTTAATAAATCAAAATTAGCGAATGAAGGACATTTAATAACCCAGGGATATAAAAATTACATTTTAAACATTTCAAGGAGCAAATGTAGTCTTGTTAATGTTTCATTTATTTAACTGCGTTAACATAGGAAATATTGAAGTCTAAACATGTATATTTGCATAAACATCCACAGATTGGTGATCATGCTCGAAGAATCTCACTGTAGAATCTACAGTGTCCATGACGCCCCACTGCATTATGTACTGTTATGATATTACCTGTGGTAAGGAATTGAAAGAACAAATGGAGCCGCTGACATCGAGGAAAAAGGATCCAACGAAATCGCATCGTTTAACGCTAATTTTATTTTCTTGAAGACTGTATCGAAGAACGATTTCGGTCGGTTAGTCCGGTGACATCGGGACGAAGTAGCTTGAAATATTTACCGCCTCAATTATTCAACGACAGTCTGTCCTGGTTTATTCTGCATTCATGGGTAAGTAAGGGAGACGCCTGGCGAACTGAACGGGTCGACGTTGGTGAACATAAGATAATGTCTCTTATTGGAGAAAACGTATACTCATTTATTAAGCGATATGGACCATGAAATATTTTTATGATTCTTTAAGTCTGCGAGTGACTACTGCAGTGGAATAATAATATAATAATTAAGACTAAGTGTCTTTGGGGGAAAAAATATGGAGTCTATACAGTAAACAAATATATACAAGCGCAGGAAGAATTAAAATTATTAATATATTGAGTGTCACAGTCGAAACTGTCATACATGGTTAGACGCATTAGAATTTGCTATTTTTAATACGTTGAGTAACTTCTAGCCAACATGTTTGCAAGTAGAAAAATTACATTTAAAATGACGGCTGATTGCGACAAAATGTTACTGATTGGACAATCAATGTATCAATATAGCTCATAATTGTATCAAATTCAATAGTCAATTAATAACAGATTAAATTTATGGTGTTAATCACCGGTGACTTCCACCTTCGTCAACGCGTTAAGCACAGTTTCACCATCGATTTGAATCACTGATTCCCAATTCCATCAGCATCGGAAAACATGAACTTGATGAAAAAGAATTAAAAAATTCAATCCTACGAATGAGTACATATTCAAAACTTCGACAAAGGCTGGAATCGATTACAAGAGTACGCTTCACCGTACGAGGGTCAACAAACAAGCAAATAAATGAAGTTTTTCCTGCCAAGGATAAAGTCGAAGCACAGGTAGGGTTGCGCGTGCGCGATTAATCATGTATCAACGCGTAATAACACGAGGCGCGCGTCAAGCAAAGGCCACCGATACGAATAAGTTTCGCTTAACCACCGTTATCGGGCTTAACACTAGGCGCAGCTACTTTTCCACCCTATCGGAGAGGCGAAAGGTGCGTGCTTTCAGCCGTCAGATATTCCTCGGGCAACACGCTAGAAAATACGGTTCGTTATGCGAGTGTCCGTTTGCATTCAGGTAAGTGCGCATGCAAGTACGAATAAACAATGGCCGATACACCGACAAGATCGCGTGTCTCTACCGCGTGAACTCTGTACACACGTACACGCACTCGACCACGCAGACACACACGAGCCGCACATCCCCTACGGGGCAGAGAAAACCGCTGGTTATCGATATAACGCGACTTTCACGCTCTGGCGACTTCTCCTTTTACACGAATCCGTATTGGTCGTATTGGTTCCACGCGCTTTTAACCGAACGAAATTATTGCCTATTCGATCGTGTGCCTTTAAACCGGTGCCGTTATCGCCCGTACGACCAACGATACGTTCCTAATTAACTTGTTCGCGCCGGGCACCGCGAAAAACGAATGTCGCTTATCTGCGCGAGATTGCCCTCGCCGTGGAAAATATAATCGACCGTTAATTGAATCCTAATTGCGCGGTAAAGAGGGTAAATTGTGATACGATGAGATTACCGGGAAAAAAGACGCGACAGTTTAATAGTACAGGAGCCGTGGTTGAATCGGCGGGAAGGGGAGCAGGAAGATGCTGGAAAGTTTACGAGGAACGGTTTGTGGAACAAGAACACCCTCGAGGAGACACCTTCCTCGGCATCACAATACGATAGGAAGCGAAGAGTTTCGAGACGTTTCGCAGTTAGTTGCCCTCAGGAGATGAAGGCGTAAGTAGGTAAGAAAGTTATTTCCCGACCGGACACGCTTAACCCTTCCCCGAGGCTGTTTCACCCCTTGCTACCAGCAGCTACTGCCGCGACGTCGTCGGAACCCCTCTTACTGTCACACCTCCGTCACGAATCCTCGTCTACCGTGCAATGCATCATGCTTCTAACATGCGTGAACAGGAATACGAATCAGGGCGATTTTTCTGGGGAGATTATGTGTCTCATGTGTTAGCCACGTGGTCTCAAATCGTATTCGTTATTTTAAATGGAGCAATTCTCATTGATAAGAAAAATTAGTAGCTTAAAGTTAAGATCAGTTATGTCTAGAATTTGACATTATCATGTTATGTTTCTTCATCTGTACCTGACATTTAATTTAAATGATTAAATAAGGGAAGACCGTCCGAATCTGTTCAGAGTATGTTGTTCGCGTGATCTCCAGTCCTGTTCATTATTTTAAACACCCTAATTCTCACCGATTTGAAGAATCAGTAGCGTAAAATTAAGATCTGTTTGGATCACTGTTTCTAGAAGATGAATGCATTGAGCATACTGCAATTCATGGCACTTATGTCTCACGTTTCCTTAGATCTATCTGACGTTTAAATAATTTAAAACAGAGATGACTGACTGAAGCTGTTCAGACAGACACTGATACATATCTGTATGAACCTTCACATCTACTTGCCACGTATGTGTATTTTATTTTTCCCAGAGATCTATAACTTTTTATAATTTTTCGTTTTCTGTTAGACAGTAATGAGTTAATAATTGTCTTTCAACTTACAACTTTTATAATCGAAAATCAGAATCTACGAAATCAGAAAGTTTAATATAAAGAACAGTTTTCGTTTTTGGTGTATATTGAAATTTGAAGATTATTGTGGGTTATCCAGAACAGTGTAACGAGGCTATGAAGACTCCGTGAGAGATTCGATTTCTTTATCACGAGAGAAACAGTAGTGCAATGCACTTCTTCGCAAAGATAACAGATCGTACATGAGCCTCATTGTTCTCGTAAGTATCGCGCCAACGTCACAAATCGTCATCGTTACACCACGGTAAACTACTGCATCCGAGTGTCATTTACTATTGAAGGCAAGCTAGCCGGTACACGCTAAACTTAGCATTCAGTACACACATCCGTACAAAGGAAATGAGAGGCTTGCGGTGTTTTATACCCCGCAGGGAAACTATAACGCTTGACGTCTGTACTAAAAATAATAGATCAAGGACTGCTTTCTCTCTGCAAAATTAACAACTAACGTTGCTTGCAACTAGAAAGCCAAATTACAAAATTTTCTATCATTATTCACATTGAAACACGTATCATTTCTTAATGAAATTCTAGCTGAATTGAATCCGCAACTGTACAGAATATTTCGTCCATTCTGTTGTTTTTGAATCATTTCAAACTTGATCCCTTTTCAGAATTATTTGCAACTTTCATTGCCTGTTGTACGAGCTCGCTGCATAACGTGTCGACTGTGTCGAACATCGCGTGTTGCGCACTCGACATGAAAAAGATCGTAAAGCAACACACGAGAAGTATACTTCGCATCGATAGCGTACCAGTTCCATAGCTGGCGTTCTGCGTGTCCCTTATGGGCAAACAACGCTTATGATCAATGTCCAATTTCACAACTTCTGTTGTCAGTCCGCACTTTTGTATTCTTTCAACGAATATCCCTGCGAACTTCAAATGCAACCGTAAAACTTCCGCGGAATGATGAACGAGAGATCGTTGTGAATACAGTTTCGATAAACTTTGCTTTGTAAGTAAATGATGTGCCCGTGCAACGTTCAATCTCCTTAGAACTTCAAATGTCAACTCCTGTTGCGACACACCGGATCGATATTCTTAAAATTTTAAATATAGCCACGAAGCCTTCAAAGAGTGCCGTAGAAGAGGAGCAAGAAAATAGCGGCGGTTGATCGCCGTAAATACATGTTTAGTGGAACGTCGGTTTCTAAATAAATAATCGGAATGGGTAATGTTCAATCATCTTATATCTTCCACTGTCAGTATGAAATGTGTGTAAATAGAGCATGGAGCCGTCGCTATAGGAGAAGAATGTTACAGTAGCGAGCGAAACTTTAGTTCAGAAGCAACCAACACGTCTGATCAGCGTCTGATTTTCCTTAGAATATTGTCACCCGCTGACACGGTAGAACTCTAATCAATATTCACACGATTTGAAATGCAAGTACGAAGATTACGTGAAATGATACAGGAGGTGGAAATGATGATGAATAGTCAATCGCGCAGGAAATTTCATTTAAATCAATTCGAAATAAATCGAGCAAGGTATCGAACGAGTAACGCACGTGTCTGACCGAGTAGTGAATCTCCTTAAAAATTCTGCTGTCAACTTTTATTACGGAACATTTCGAATAAATGTTTATACAATTAAATGCAGGCATGAAATTTTCGTACAATAACGAGAAATGATTAAATTGTCCTGGATAATTATTTACAAATAATGTTTTGATTTCAATAAATTTAAAATAAGTTTAGGAAGTGAGGTATTACTTCTGGAACGAAGTATGTGTCCGACTAGTATCTGAATCTGCTTACACATCCTTCCGTGGATCTCTATTACATTAATTTTAATTAATATCTACAATAAATTATACATATAATTATATTATTATGCTTCATTATTGCTTCATTCTATAAAAAGAGTAGTGTAACTGAGACATCCCTTCATAAATTCTACTATCAACAACCTTATGAATCTTCACGAATTTCGCTATCAGCCCTCATCTACGAATTACTATATCTAACCTCCGCGAGAACTCCAGCTAAAAATTCATTTTCAACCAAAGATTTCTCCAGTGTCTCAACCCTCCAGTCTAAACTTTCGAAATCTCGGTCCCTAAAATTCTTACAGACAGTTGGCCCGCGAACTGGTATCGGTTTCTTGCAGAAGACGTCCGTTTGCGAGGGTGCGGGAGCACGTGCGCCTCCTTATCGCCGCGAGGAGAAATAAAAAAACGGAAGAAGAGAGTCGCGTGGTACGAGAAGAAAACGTGATCTTCAGTGACGTAGGAAAACTGTGAGGGGGCAGACATTTGACTAGAGCAACAGAGAGAAAGGAGAAGCGAAACAGAGAAAGAGCACGCGAAGAAGAAAGAGGAAGGTCGTGGAGTTTAAAGGCTAAACGGTCGGGATGTGCGCCATGCATAACAATTAGCCTGGGAAAATCATGAAAATGTTGCGGACCTCTTTTAACTTCAGAGCACTGGCCCTCGAGTCCCTTTACCACTCTGCCCCGCTGAGAAACCACCCCCACGCCGTGTTCAACCCCCGACGGAAGCACGGCGAGATAACGGAGAGTTACACGCCCTTCCTTTAACCCGTTCCTGGAGGTTCTCGCTTCCAAGACCGGCTCAGGGGTTCTCAAACTATTTTCTGACGAGCTGCGTAGCGTGTACAATAAATATTAACGATTCAAACAGCGATAGGAGTGTTTAAAAAATTTTGAGTATAGGCATGATAATTCACATTTCGAAGAAAAAGTGTGTCGTGAGTAGTAATAATTAGCGATGTTTTAAACACAATAATGAGAGTGTCTCGAAAATACTAAATTTGAATACATGGGACAGTCTCAACATGTGATAGAAAAAATTAAAACGAATAGCAATAATTGCTCATTAAGCTTCAGTAAGACTTTGTTTTGAAAGTAAAAAACGTGTCTGACCACTGCCTGAATCTCTTTACTTCTACGGAACTCTAAAGGTTCCTAAATTCTTCTCCAAACTCTAACACAGCTACAGTTTCGAACTAAACATCATACTTTGCAAATATAGATGAAACTTTTCAATAAATTAACAGTACGCGACTATCAGTGTATGTATCTGAAAATTGTAAAGACACAATAGAAATGACGATACAGAAGTTTTAAATTAATTGACAATGAGTTTTAGAAGTAATAGGCACGTCTGACCACTGTCTGAATCTCCTTACATCTATAGAATTACTTATGCAAGCTCTGACATAGCTAAAGATTCAAATGAATCACATTTTGCAAATACAAATCAAACTTTAAATAAGTTAACAATTCGTGACACTCGCGTATACGTATATGAAAATTGTGAAGAGGGGTTAGAAAAGTTTGAGCCCGTTGTAGGAGACTTAAACAGCTGTACACGACAGACGTAAACCGGAAATAAGCGTCCCAAGGAAGGCGGCAAGAGGAAGGGTTGATATCGTGTCATCTGAAGGAACGGGGACCATCAGGGATGCACGCACGTACGGCCATATTAGGACTGGAATAATATATGGGATTCCTTCCAGGCAAGGTGCTCCTTAACGTGATTTACGTAATCTTACAATACGCCGTGCCGGGTTAGATCGGCCACATATTATATATTACTCGATCTCGGGGAACAGCTAGCATACTCCAACCGGCTCCAAAAGATTGATTTATTAACTAATGATTTACACCACTCATTTACACTTGACGTTTGTAAATACGTAAGGCATTCAGTAAAGTGTACACTACATTTTTAATGCATGAAGTACGCCTATACATATATTATAAATTCATATAATCATCGTTGTTCACTTCCTTGCATAACGAATAGTTCTTTTTATAAATTGTAATGAAAATCTAAATTAGTCTGTCTGATTAAAACACGTACGAAGAAGTTCATATCTGTCATTATAAATAATAATTAATTTTATTACGATATTCTCATTGTTTATCGAAAATAACGTCAAAATTGAATGAAAAGAAATATCTTTCAGCATTGACCAAAATTATCGTTCGACGTCAACAATGTTTCACGTAATGCAACGCAAGATTACGCGACGGTAATTATTTTATTTAAAATCAATTTCAGCTCGAATCGCTCTGACAGCTCTTGGACAAAAAAGGGATCAATAATGAAGTTGTTTGAACGTCGTACGTAAATAATATCAAGCACACTGTATCTGAAATAATTAGCCCCGTCGGCGATCATTTTCAATATTACGAACGCGTTCAAACTTCACGAAGGCAAATACACCAGCGTACGTGTGCACGCGTACACGCGTTCCGTGTAACGCGAAAATCACGCGTGATCTTGAAAGCTCGAAGTCGTTAAATCCAGATCTTGCCCATAATCCTGCGCTATGACAACGCGAATAGAGCGTATCTACGAACACCCACATAATCCCGCGGCCTAAACAGGAAATCCTCGTTTCAGGTAATTGCATGACTCAGTTAAATCCGCGAACGACTAAACCAATTAATCAATTACCTCGAAGACAGCCTCGATCGTTGTCACCGTGTGGAATCACGCAAATTGCGCTAACAATTGCGCTGAGAAGAAAAACAACAATAAAACATTTACAATGAAATTTCTTTGAACACCAGTGCAAAGTGCAAACGCACCGAAGAAAAAAAACTTTCATCGGTTGTTGCGCTCGTACCACGTGCAACACGTCGTGTGCAAGTTCACGCGCGCGCGCGCGTAGGTGCAAGCGTGTGTAGGAGAGCCGATAAGAACGCGTCGCATGTGCGTAAGCACGTGCGTGTAATTTCCCTGCCAGTATATCTCTGTGGGCGACAGTGCGCTTTAAGCTGTCTTCATATCGAGCCTCGCGCTCGACTTCTTCGTCGAACTCGCAAAAAAATTCCTAATCATACACCTGACCGTTGCAAGTTTTTTCTACGGTCACGTTCCACTTGACGACGCGTGTTAATTATTCCAGTCAAAGGAGCTCATTGTCGCGTGAAAACGGTGGAGCTCGATGCAATCCGTATGCAGGATCCTTTAAAGGGAGAAAAAAACGGCTGGAGCCGGTTTCGAGACCGAGAAAACTGCAATTCAACATTCTGCTTTGTTCTAAAATGTGAGAAGCTCGTGTGAAACTGGTTGAACACCGCGAGTCGACTATACACTCAAATTTTTCGATGAGAAATCACGATTAACTGATTCTGAAAGAATTTGAGGATGTAATATCTAGAAATAATTGGGTAAGATATTGGTTTGAATGATAACTCAAATAATTTACCTATCATAAGCTAAGCACCCAGAAAACTTATACACGCTGCAGAAGCTACAACAAACACCCTTCGCTCCCTCGTGAATATATTTCAGAAGATAGACCGAAACTTATATATGATTTAACCCAGCAAATTGATAAGAGGTGTGTATTAATTTCAGAAGAATCGAAAAGTGAGCGTTAATACGAATTAATCGGCGACATCAGTTAAAAGGTCGTTTCCCTCTCGCGACAAAGTCCTATGGTTTTTGATTAACGAGCGTGCGCCAGCTCAAACTCGCTTGTATATCGTAACCGACACGTTGTACAACCATAAATCCCTTTGCACTTAAATAACTACTATCCGTGTAGATAATTTAAGTGCATGTCATTATGACAAATCGATTACACGCTCGCCGCACAAATAATCGGAATACAAATGACACCGCGAATATTTTGTCGCCGTGTACACGCACAGGCACGTACCCGCGCGCGCGCGGCCGCGCAGGCACGCACATGTGAGTATACAGAGGAGAACCGGGTTTTCATGGTGGCGGGAAGTCGCATCGAACGCGATTGGCCTTGGCAATGAGACAAAAACTCGATCAATTAATGATCGATTACAATTTTCTTTCGATGTGAACGCGCTCTCGAGTAATTGCTCGGACAAAGCAATCGATTTGCGAGCCCCTTTTTTTATTTTTCTCGTCGGCCGGCGGTACGTTTGAAATTTTTATAATTTTCAAGGTACACAGAGGGGTGGGAATAACATGTTACAGAAATCGAGGACCCGTGTAACAAGGAATACAAATGATCTAATTTACAATGGATCCCGGGGGCTTTGAAACTTTTTATTTTGCAATCCACATCGTGAAAACTAATCTAGCCGGTGTAATAGATCAACGCACGGTATCTAAAGTACGATGACGCGAGCGACGATGTGCCGGTGCGTTTCCACCTGGGAATACCTGCTCAATCAATAAACCAAAAATAACGAAGTGATCGCGCGGCTATCGCGTTTTATCGCGACCATCAAATTTCCTCGTAATCACGCGCAATAGTCGCTTCATAAAAATGCATCTGCGCTCGCAGATTCTGTTACACAGCACAGAAATTCGACCATGCTTCTCCGGTATTTAAAGTGTTAGACCGAATCAACGTGAGCCGGAACTTTCTTGCTTAATTTGCATGATACTATATGTCGAAACAGTTTGTTTACGTGACCTCATTTGTACCAATTAAGAATTTCATTCTAATTAATCTTCGGATAAATTTTACGTTGCACTTTCTCTTGTGCTGGTTAGTATTACAATTATTATTATTTATTGGATATAGTTTTTAAGTTTATTATTATTGCGACTGTTTCTACGATTGTTATATTTGTCATTAAAGTTAATTATATCCAGTACGACATAACAAACTATTCGTATTATACATTATCTTATTTTTGTACATGCAGTGTTTTGAACAAGAAATATTCCAGACGCACAAGGTATGCAGATAGTATTCAACAAGCTGACTAAACAATGACCAATAAATATGAGTCGCAAAATGAATATTATCCGAGCTGTAAACAATTTTGTGTCGACAAAAAGTCCCTCATAAAATTGTTTATGTCCCGGACAGTATTGAGGTTTCGACCCGTGTTCATTAGACACTTTTTATTCAGCTAGTGGGATACGGCCCACTCTATAAATCCTGAATAAACATATTTTTTCCGTTTCTTTTTTCTTTTTGTACTTTTTATCTTATATTATTCGAACCTCGAATGAGTAAGAATTTGCTTAACCTGTTGACTGGACTATTCTTTTTCTAGGATCACTTACTGTTTATAGTTAAAACTAAATAAAAATGAGGTGAGGTGTTGTGGTCATCCCAGACACATTTTAAAAATTACATGTGTAAATCGTCTTCTTCTATTGACCGGTTTAAATATTCCTCAACAAATACTGCGAAAGCAATGAACAGGCGCCTTGCTTATAGGAAAACAATTTTCAGGACGATTTAATTCGTCTTCTCCAGTTAACAGGTTAAGATCGATTCATAGTAAATATTTTCATATTTTCTGCACTATCAGTACATTTTCGGCTCTTATTGAACTTTCTTCCACACTGAAAATCTTTAAAATCCATATCCTACTTATCTACATATTCAGCTTCATTTTCTATATCCAGAAGCTCGGTTCCATTTCTATATCATAATTCAATTTCTAATTCATTATTCTTCAATCCTGAAATATTCCTCAAATAAACTTCAACGTCAAACACTGGAGAGTCTAAAACTGTCGTAGGCCCAGATCTATCACCTAAAATCCTTAACACGTTGAATATCGCAGTGAAAATAGCTATACTTAATCAGACACGATATAATTTACTATTTTTTATATAAATCGTAAAGAAAAAAAGATTTGAGTACGCAGCGGTGTTCTTTTGCTCCCAAACTATTGCATCAATATGAAGTTTGCTTAGAATTTTGCGACACTCAATAATTATTTAAGTAAATTAAACTTGAGGTGCCCATTTTCGGGGTGTGAGCCCGCTTGTAGCGATTATCACGCGAGCAGCACCGATTTTCAAGGGACTTTGTGCACGTGTCAGCGGATAGATCGTGTTTTCCTGAAATCTTGCAAGGTAAACTCATTGTTTGCGTGCGCGCGCGCGCGCGCTCGAGCGAGCTAGAGCTGGAGCGCCACGCACAAACGACATTATAAACGCGCGTGTAAGGCTATCCCGGTGGCTCTATTCAAGAAGGTATTATGAAACTCCCTCGGAAAACGTACTCCGCTTTGTTTCACCTTTTATTTTGTTCTGCTTTAACCGGATGGTAGGAATGAAATCCAGGCGTACAACACGTCGCGTGGCCGCCCTACTGTTGCATTTAAATGCACGCACACACGCTCATGCGACTGACGACGCACACATGTCCAACTTACAATGTCGAATCGTCTCGTGTCACTTTCCCTTTCCTTTTGTTCCCTCGCGAAGAACGCTGGAAAAATTCCGGCCTTCCGTTAATTCGCCGACGGTCTAAACGGACGCATCGTTCGCGCGTTCAAGCAACCCCCGTCTTTCTCCTCCCTTTCGTTTTTCTTTCGCTTGTTGTTGCTTGTTTTTCAGATTCTCGAGCACCTCGAGATCGTTCGTGACGTTCTAAATGTTTCGTTTAAACGCTGCTGGACCGAAAACAATGCCGCGTTCCGCACACACGCTCGCGCAGACTTTCTTCTCCGCGCGCAATTAGGTCGGAGAATGAGTAATGCCGCTGCTCTAATCTCGGCAATGGGCGAACGCTCGGAGAACTAACGGACTGCGTGCTCTATGCATTCCTCGACCTCCTAGGATCGCGGAAATTCTCTTCTGCATGCTTGTTTGTATCATGCGCCGAGGCAAATTAGTTGGCTGGCGGACCGCGATCGCGTGGGAAATTATTTTATGACCGCCCGTGCTGCAGAACGGAGCTCTTCGATTTTTCGAGATTTTTAGACACATTTCTCGAAACAAAAATAAAATGTCAACACCGTGCAAGTTTCATTGAGTCTTCTGTGTTTAGGTATGGAGATATACATGATCTACATCTGAAGTCCTCTATTAATAATATTAAATAAATATAACATAATAGTGTGGTGGTGTATTATAAACTAAACTACAATCGATACAAGTGATATTTATAACGTTATAGTAAGTTAAAAAATTAAATTATCGGTATAAGTGGACAGTGAAAATGCTAATGTAGAATATTATGTGTCTGACTACGTGTGGTAGTTTCCACTGTGATATTCAATGTACTAAATGCATGGTAGTACGCATGGTTCTTCCAGGTCCTTTGAAACATTTTGCACTTGATAAAATACTTAACTTCGAGCGAAGAAATGCACATCGAAGTAAACCAGTGACTTGCAACATGTTTCTCCGCTTTCAACAGAGTCAGCATCGGTTGGAAAAAATTCAGGGTTAACATCAGCAGATAGCAAGTCAGAGGGTACACATCATACAGTGTAGACAAAGATATAATTTCAAACCAACTGCTTTTTTTAAATAAACGTAAATTGTGTAAACTGTATAAGAAACTTCATTCCTGATGCCTGAAGTTGGAGCTGTTTCGACGGCATAGTGAAACAATAAAATTGCAGAGCGTAAATCTGTAGAGTCATTCTGTAGAAAGTAATCAGTACACTGTAATAAACATCCGTGTAGTATGCTGATTATAGTAGGTCGAATAGAAATAGTAGAATGTTAGCTTTGCAAGACACCTTTCATTTCTCATGTTTGAAACGCAGTGCAAAAGTATCCAGAAGCTTGAACCCTTGTTGTTTTTGAGCAGCAGACGTGTTACAGTAGACAAACATAGTCTCAGGCCGTGCTCAGATCGAAAAACAGAAGAAATTTCGCGCGAGAGTGGAATCGAACGAGAAATCGAGCGATAGTATCGAATAAAAAGCTCGAAAATCGTAATTTCCCTGGCGAATGGCGCGTTTATTACAAAGTGTCGGATCGTTGCAGGAACAACCGATTAGTCTTCGCTGAAAACAAAAGAGAAAGGAAACGATCGGTCGTGTGTGAACCACGAACGCGCATACGCGTCGACACATACGTACGTGCACACACACACGCACAAAGCAACGTCACAGACCGTGATTGTGGTTATTTATATAACAGAACTCTGTAAATCTCGTGTTTTAAACGAGCGAGGCTCGCGCGCGTCGCTTTATCGAGGAACATGATTTTATTTATAGAAAAGCGATAATGACCATGCGAATGCAAATGTATCATTTCGAAGTCATAGAACCGAACGTTCGCGGCGTCCGCGCGAGCGCAAGAAATTTAACGACGCCCAGTTTTTATCTGTCTGTGTAAAATCGGCTGAGAAATCGAAGCTGTTCATAAGGTGCTCGGTAGCAACAATAACACAACAGAATTCGACACGGAAACGAGTGCCCTCGGTGCAACATAATTCCCTAAACAGAGGCATACCTTGATGGTGAGAAACGTTCTTGCTGAAATTGGCTAATGGTCGCTCCTAAACAGAATGTTTGATGCTTCGAAGAATTACATCACGAATTTCAACATATTTTTATTACGCCAGAAACGTACGAATGTCTATTGACCATATTAAATTTGAAGAACGTACGACAATCCAAACAGCACGTGCATAGTATTTCTTGGAAACATTAACTGAACAAATGCCAGAAAAAATTTTATAGTGTACATCTATAGCACGTCATAAGTGTAGTTACGGTCTTGACACTGAATATTTCAATGATTTTAAGTCAATATCTCCAAGAGCATTGAATGTTCTTCAGGTTCTTCAGGTGCAACCCTGAAACTGCTACGATGATATTTTAATAAAAATTCACATGTTTCCGTGAGCCAGTGTATGCAAGAAACATTAACCAACCGCTCGGAAACAACATCAACAAAAATAATTAAAGTTCAGTATGAAAATGAGGTCGGTGCCACGAGATTCAGTAGAATAGAGACACCAGAACGGCGAAGGTTCGTCCGAAGGTCGAGCATGATTAAGGCAAGGTGCGAAAAGCCTTGTGTAGGAGAACAGACGTTCGATTCTCCGATTTCTCGATCGACGTATCGCAATCGTTCGCGGCGCACAATGTCTCCGCTGTCACGGGGGACACGGTTTAATAACAACGCATTGTTAACAACAGCCGACAATAGTTTCTTTTGATAATACGGCCAGCGGTGTGTCGTTGGGCTTGTGTACGCGGTGGTCATTATCGTGCAGGCCAGTTCAATGAAATCTTTAAACGAACGACTCTTTATTCCCCGTGTATCAGTTGTTTGCTCGAACGCTGTTTACGTCGTCACCGCTGCAATTGCTTTTGTACTCCCGCGATGCACATGCATACACATATTTTGTTTCAGTTTGACGACGTTGGCGTCTTTTTTTTTCAACCCGGTGACACCTTGTGTACATGCACGTCGAAAATCGTCGGAACGGAAATAATATGCGCGACGACGCGTCATTTGTTTCGTAAACGAACGAGACACAACGAACGGTGTCGCCTGAAACGGACGTAAACTCATTAAACGAGTGCTACCGACACGGACAACATTTTTCCGCTTAGAAAATATTTTTTCGTCGCTGTTTGGCTATTACGAAGCAATCAATGCGTCAGTTCAACTCTTTTTCTCTCTCCTTCTCTGCTCAGATACGATTGTTCGGTCACTTTCGAAATGTTTATACGGTACAACCGCAAACACGATAGACGTGTTTTCACGTACTCTACATACCGGTGGTATTCGGTAAAACAGATGAGGTACAAGTTAACATCGATGGTTAGGTAATCGACTTGGCGATTACTCAGGATTGTACTCAGACTGCCATGTTCTGATGAAGAAGGTTTTATTGGCACTTCTGAGATAAGTTCGTTTTACCAGAGCTGACGCAGTCATGAGTCTGTACAGTGCGGGTGCCGACGTTTTTAGAGGGACTTATGATTCATTCAGAGTTTCTTTAAGTAGGGCGAAAATATAGATAAGTGTTGGTTTATGATTCGATCCATCCTAAATAAAGTATTAGTCAGGAGGACTAGCACATTACAGTTGATTACTAATTTGGTGCCGCTGGAATTTGTTGAGAAGAAAAATTGTTGGATCGAGAAAAGTTAGTCGCTTTTAGGTATTCAGTGGTACTGAACGGAATAATCAATTAAAACTGACGGACGACGGTATATAATTGATTTTACACCGCTGTAACGTGAGGCGAAGAAGGAAAAATCGTCCGTTAAAGAAAATAATCGCTGCTGTACGTAGTCGACGAAAGTTCACGGTTTTCCCCGTTATTCGTTCCACCTTACAAGTCGGCGCACAGCCCAGCTATAAATAACCAACTGTTTACTCGCTTTTGCCCTCAAACACTTTTTAATGTTTCTTATTCCACACGAAGGTCTAAAGACCCGACGACTGACTGACGGAGAGGACGTTCCGTCCGCGTTCGAGTGGAAATGAGCGAGCCGTCTCGAATACTCAAAAAAAAACAGTCTCACAGGAAAAGTGCAGTCAAAGAAAAATGTCCATGGGCCTCACGAAAATAACTATTACTCGAAAATAACAGCGTTGTTTCGTCTGGTTGCACCATTTCGTTTACACGCATTACTCCGCGGAGAAACACACGAGAGTTGGGGTTCCAGGAACGAGGTTTCCTTCTTATCTTCGGTCGTAAAATGATTGCAACTTGAAACACTTAATGGATACCCGGTTCGAGAAATTCAACTTCCGGTTGGCGGAGGCCATTATCTAGCTGTTTTGTAAACGTTCTCTTTATGGAAAATAGCTTCCTCGGCGACGGCGTAATGGTATAATGATGCCGCGACAAACGAGCAGAATTCCGCCGGCGAGAAAGAAACTCGCTGGCGGACGCTGCTCGGCGAGTTTTGTCGATCGATCGTCTGGCACGAGCCGTTGGAACGCTCAGATTCGATCAACGAAATCGGATCGGCGAATGGACCGATTAAGTGTTCTCATTCGACGTGGCGGTGAGCAAAAAAACCGGCGGTCGATGATCAATTAAACGCGCGAGACGACGTCGTCGGGTTGTTTAAATCGGCGACGAGCGCGGGCTTTTTGCGTCAAAACAGGGCCGCCGCTTAAAAATGAACGAAATCGAAACGGGATCGAGCACACGGAAGAGAGGCGGCTCGAAACAGGTCGATTAAGTATCCAGCGACGACAGCTTGGAATTAGGCTGTCAGCGAGCAGGCTGGAAGATCGATCGATATTGTCGTTCGATGTCATACGGAGTGCACGTGGTACCGCACGCGTACCACGTGTGCTAGCGCATCGTATCGTCTGCGACCAGGGTCAAACGAGAGACCCGTCGATTCGACGGAAGCTCGACACCAGTGTTCGATCTCAACCTGTATTCATCGATCCTTGGATCCATTAAAACGCCATTACGATTTCAAATTGGTAAGTATCTCATCGAGTAAATGGATATACTGGTTGTTAAAGAGTGGTCTGCTCGAAGGATAGGGGAGGTAACATGAGATTATGCTGCTCAAAATAGAGGATCAGGATTTCTAATAATCTTTAACGGTATGTCAAATACTAGTAATGTAAAACATATTTAATACTCATTGTTCGTTCCATGAAAATCCCAATTAAAATTTGAAACTTTCGTAGAAGTTGACACCTTAATAATCGACGAGTAATTTAAGTGTGTAATTTGTCCACATGTATAATTTGTGATAGGTAATAGAAAGTTTTTAAAATTTCACCTCAGAGTGGAACTCACGTGTATAATATATAAATCATAATTTGCAAGGATTTGTTATTATAAGACAAGGGTGTGGATGTGTATTTAATACGATAAATGATAAAGAAACTATCAAAGACATTAATGTATAGCATTAGTTATTTAAATCCTCGTAAGCTTGACGGATGTCATAGATACGAGTGTTTATGTTTACATTTCATTAGAATACTTCAACATTGACGTTTTGTTTTGGAGTTCCATGAAGTAACCAATTCACAGAATCACATTCGATAGTAAAGCAGAATTACAAAATGTTATAACCTCTTAAACCCGCACATTGATACACAAAACCAGTGTAGCACTGATGGCAAAACACAAGAACTACACCATGAGACAATGAAATATATTCCCAAAGACCCATTTCAACGCGTCTGACCAGGTACGGTATTTTTCACTGCGGCACGGAACGTCTGAAGACGATCCAGTTCAGAGACACCGCGCGCATTCCTAAAAAGAATCGGCCGATCGGCGACAATTACGCACGCAGCAGGCAGGCAGGTCGCGTAAATCTTCATAAAACGCACGATAACGTTTGCTTACTCACGTGGCACTCGGTGCGCTGCAAGGAACTAATGATTCACGCGAGACCGCAGAGCGCCTCCTCTTCAGTGTACACGGATGTTAACAGCAATCTCCATCGTCTGATCGGTGTATCATTAAGGCGTACACCTGTTGACGATCCACCGAGTGGAGTGTTCTCTCGGTCGGGGTCCGATTTTCACGTAAGTCGCGCGCTAATCGATTTTCCGGTGAACGGCGAGCGCATCGGGGCCGTGCCGATTCGCTGTGGCTGCGGCGGAAACGTTGTTAGAGAAACATTCCGCGGCGGCTAGGTCACAGCAACCGCACTAAATCCACTGGACAACAACGGCACCGAGCCACGATAACTCGCGAGTCAACAGAAACCCGTATCGCGTGCATGGATCGTTCACATTTTCTCGCGACACTATCCCCAAGGGCACCTCTGTGTACACTGACTCTTCAGTCAGAGCCGGCTGTTAGGATCATTGGTATTCGAGGAGACGGACTTGGCCTCTCATTGGCGCCACGCACCGACAGGTAGCCCAATCATGTGTACCCGACACGTCTCACCGCGAAAAACCGTCGAACCTTTACCCTGAAAATCACTGGCCGCCGACCGGCCGACTTCGGGAACCGTTCGAACGCGTTCAACGGGGAACGCTCGAGGATCGGTGAGTCAGAACGCCGGTACCGGTGACGACGAGGACGCCGGTGCACGAGATTCGATAAATCCGACGCGGGAGGACACACAGACGGACGGACGGGCGGACAGGCAGACAGACGGAAACGAAGCACACGCGAGTGCCAAGCAGAGAGAACGTACAGGCGAGAGAGCCTGGCTGGCTCGTTCGGTGAACAGCCCGCGGCCCCCACGTTGTTTGTCTCGCGAGTGGCCTGTTTACATGTTGACTCTCTGTTTACGCGTTTCGTGTCTCCCCCTCCTCCGTCCCCGCGGCCCCCTCATCCGCCTCCTCCGCCTCCTCCACCTCCTCCTCCACCTCCAACCCCTCCTCCCTCCTCCTCCGACTCCCTCCCGGCCCCCCCCACGCGACCACGTATCGCGACGTTTGTCCTTTTCTGCGCTCGAGGTTCGTGGCTCGACGCGCGCTCCGAATAAAGCCGAGTTTACACTGACCGACGACGAGTTTACGCTGCCAGCGAAGCGGCCGGACTGCCGCCGCTTTCGACTCGAGCCTTTGACTTCGAGTTTCGTGACTGTGAACGCGCCACGAGCAGGAGAAGTCTCGCAGATTTTTCACGGACCTTGTGAACGATCGATACGGAATTTTCTTGTGATTCAGGGTGAATGTTGGACTCCCGAGTGCGCTGAGAATGTCGACGCTTAATGACTCCGATGTGGCCAAGGATTTGTAGAGCGTTCACGCGATGATCAAAGTCGGAAGCTTTGAGTAGAGAGTTGAACGGAATATTGTTTAATATGTTGAGTACAGTAGAGGTCACGGGTGAATTTCATTTCATTATGTGACTATATAAATTCATATTAGAAACGGGAATCATAGTGTGTCTGACAGGGAAAGGCTGTTTTCACTGTAACGTTCAATCAATTTATTGAATTTAAATGGATAAAATAGCTTGTAATTAATAATATATACATGAATATTGATGTGAAATTATAATAATTCTATGAAATTAGTAAATATTTATATTTATAACACCACGTGCTGCAGAGAGCGCATTATGGTGTGCCATGCTACATATGGCAGCTTTCTGTGATTTTTTGTCTGACCGCTAGCTCCGCTTCCTGATTCCACTTAAATAGAACAAGTGACTCAGCTATGCACGATGCTATTATACAATTTATATTATTATTCAAATACTGTGTAGTGCAAGATTTCAAACTGCCATTGTCCGTTATTATTGCTTGACATAAGTTCCACTGAAACCGATGTTGTAATTCTGTGATAAACATCTCCAGATGGCAAGACTATTTTATTCTACCTATTTGGCACTGCCTTTATTTCCTTCTCGAAATTTTGTTTTAATGCTTATCCGAATATAATTATGCTTCCAGTAGCCAAATTTTCTTCGTCATCTACCTTGAGAACCCTTATATTTGTGATTATTAATTCTTCAAGGAGCCTAGAACAGTATGCTAATATTCATTTTCAGGTATTCATCATCCAGAAGGTTCTACGACAACTGTCATCCTATTTATATCAGAATATGAGTGGCTGGCCCATTAAACTATTACAGA
This sequence comes from Macropis europaea, assembly GCA_916610135.2. NCBI lineage: Eukaryota > Metazoa > Arthropoda > Insecta > Hymenoptera > Melittidae > Macropis > Macropis europaea. The sequence continues at coordinate 31,176,275 of OU744344.1, forward strand.
AAAATATGCTTAAATATTCGATTATGCCGATGTTATTTCATATCACTAATGTTCCTCAGAATTCGGCCAGAATCAGTAATTGTTTGATTAAATTAAACTGGACACGTCACCGGCGATATCGGGGACAGTGAAGTCGTTAAAGTTTGGTCACTGTGTTTTCAGGTGATCCACGATAACGCGTCAGAAATATCGGACATGCGTGCAATAAGGGAATGGTTGCTCTAATCATCGTTATCGGACAGTCGCGTGCGCACGTGTACAAGTACGTTGCTCGCCGTAGAATCTTGAACAACCGGTGTTCATTGTTATCAATCGACGGGCTTTCGAGCGTTATTTATCGTTCCTATACTTGATACACGGATTCTCGTGATAATAATAGATGATCGTGCGGGAGGAGTATCTTCGCGACGACGTCGCGGATATCGTCGGATAATTGAAATCGCACGTGCTTATTAAATCCTTGCTCGGTGATTCGTCCGGTTAATTAGATTTTCTTCCATCCACGTTTCCATTTTTTTTTCTTTAAATCCTTACGAAATTGCCACGTTAAATGTCTGCGGTGCTCACGCATTACTCATGCACCGTCGGAACATGTACGTTTGTACTTCTCGTGCGACACGTGCAAGGTCAAGCACGATATCACTCTGAAAACACGTGCGTTTATTAATGTTAGACTATTATTTTTTATATTTATTTACTTGGTTACAGGATGAACATATAAAGCTCGGTGAAACTCCATTCTGAATGACACAGAATTTTGCAAACGGAGTACAGTAACAGAGTCAATTTCTAAAATTATTAATGGCCCACGTATACCAAATTTTAAAACAATTTTATCAACGCCCAGTTGTTCACAGTTCGATCAACATTCATATTCTCGAGGTTTCTGTTCAATTCGATGTGCACCATCTACTCTGTAAGTCGTAAGTATTTTTTAAACTCCCTCTAAGAAGCTATCTACTAGGAAATTTTCAAGTTTTGAACAGAAAAGAGTTCGAAGAAAGCTCGCGTTGGAAATCAAGCCTTAACCACCGCCCACGAACACCCGTGTTGTCGGCTCGGTGTCTCGTTCACGGTGGACAGCGTTTTCTGCATTTGCAATGTACCTCAGAGACCATCCTCCCCTCCGGCCCCTCCGCGCGCAACCGTGAAACATCATTTCCATCGATGAGTATCGACGTTTTCGCGTTGAGTGCTCAATTTCTTAGACACGTTTTACGATCGCCGATAACACGCAACCATTCCTGTTTATCTGCGGCTATTACGCGCCTACCAATATGAATTCCCATCCGAATTTAACTCTTTCGCGGGTCGATCGTTCGCCGCGTCGCGAACGACTAATAAAACAAGATAATCTCCACGGTGTAAAGCCTCGAAACAGAAACAGAATCCACAAGGTTTCCGTGAAACGCAGCCCGTCTATGTATCTTCGACGCGTAATTCTCTAAGTGGAAACGTCATCGAAGCAACATGGCTATTCAAACATGTGGCCCGCGATGAGACTACGCAGACTCGAGGCATTCGCGTTGTTCTCTCCCCCACTAAATGCACAGTCTTTTTTTTTCTTCTCTCCTCTCGATTAACAGGATGCATACACTCATACACACGCGCGTGCGAATGCACTGAGAAACTACACGACCGTCTTATCCGGCCGTTTTATTTATTTATTCTCCCGTCGACTCGTGGTTCGTTTCGCGGAACGATTGCGACACATCTTTAAAAATCACCGTCCGGCACGATGACGAATTGTATCTTAAATCTGCTAACAGATTTTGTTTCAGCGGCTCGATAAGGGCCGCCGTTGTTTCTGTTTTCAAGCTCGACTATATAGTAAGCCTTGTACAATTCTGAGCTGCCGGAAAGTCACAATTGCATCATGAAATAGGAATTGTACGGTGGAATAATTATACAGACTCCTAAACTTAATTTTAGGATTGTAGAATTTTTTTACATGCAGTTCAACGAAGCAATAAAAAAATTTTAACGTTCTGTATATTTATATGCAAGATTCTATTATTTACCTATTTCTTTTCGTTTACGTATACCTGATGCCTGATCCTTTAATAGTGTTTTATTAAAAATTATAATGTGGGTAAACAGGTATAGCTATCTTTACTAGACGTATTAATTTCTGGTCCATTCAATTTATCGCCAGTTCCGATTAAGAAGCAACTCAATGAACTCCAATTATCTGAAGTTCTGCAGCATACAAAGTATGAATTTAAATAAATAAAATAATTCACAATCCTACGAAACACAGCTCTATAGGATATGTAAATACATAGAGTAATGTGCCAGACTACGTACAGGAGTTTTCACTGTCTATCTGACCGTTTGACTGGTTATCTGATTCTACTTAAATAGAACAAGATGTCTGATATGCATGATGTTACAATAGAGGTACTAATTGTACGTATTGGTCGTTCAAGGTCACTTCTGCTTTCACGACTTATAATATAGACCATACTTAATGTGTTTCTTAATATGATAAGTCATCTCAATAATTTTTAATTCTTAATTTTTAAATTTAAGTAATCAGAAATGATACGGCAGAGAAACTGTTCGGTTGTGAATATCATTTGTCTCTGCTGTAGCACACAATCTATATGTTACCATTCACCGGGTGTCCAGTACCAAGTTCAACAAGTTAAAAAATTGTTTATAAATCATAATATCTTCTTATTCTTCACCATAGCTTCTACCAACACCAATATTGCAAATCTGAGATCTGAAGATCTCGAACGCATTCATCGAATCGATAATGCTCCCCGTTCCGTCTCTTTTTTAATTTAAGCTCGTAGCGTGAGTCGTTTTTAATTCACGAGGAACTCGTGCGATAACGCCACAAATTTCGCGAGGTTATCGAGCGGTGGCGTGAGAACGGGCCAAATGTGCGAAACCAATAAGGGATATCACGTTGTAATGATAATTTCCCACAGATGATCGTCGGGTTACGTTGTGTTTCGTGTTAACTCGATTATCATTACCGCACCGCCGCTAGATATTTATCTTTCCCCCGCCCCCGGGACGAGCTCCGAGCAAGTGAAACTGCAACGGAGCCGATCGATTTACCCATTTATCAATTAATCTTATCGACGGGGCCGCTATGGTGGCCATAACGAATTCCCGTTTTAATCACGTACAGCAGGCTATACTTTCGTAACGACGGGCCTGTTCAACGTCTGCTTCGCTAATAGCGAGTTAATTGCATCAGATGCAGGCGAATCCCCTTTTTCCGTCACTTCCTACGCCCCTGAGAAAAATGTACATCACCCGCCCCTATCCGCCCTCGGAAAAAAGAGGATTCCGAGGATCAACCGGCGATACAGCGATCCCGTTGGCCCGTCGAGGATTCTGCGATATTGTTAAATCGCCCAAGGTATTTTTCACGGATACCTATGTACAGTGTCGCTCACGAGGACACGGATGATGGAAAATTCTAGCTGTGAGATCTTACAGTTGCACTCTGAGTTAAGCCTCAACTAGTATGGTGGACTTGTGTCGCATAAGCCGTATGGTGCTTGTCAAACTTGTCTTCTTTGTCTGTCATAGCGAAGTATAAATAAAAACTCACAATATTTTAGAATAAAAGTATTTTTATACCAAAAAAGTAACTACGTCATTACATAAAAAAGTTTTTAAAAATCTGACCCGCACTATACCAGTAGAGTGTTAAGAACATTGGTTTTGAACCTGAGCTTTAATGTTCCTCTACCAAGGCAGTGCAAAGTGAAATAAAATTTTTCTCAGATCTCGAATTTAAGTATTTATGATTATTCATCTGACAAGATCATATTGTAGTATCAGTTGTAGTTGGAAAATATCAGAAGCTCTTCATACCAGCACGTTTTAGTAACAATCATACTCAGTAGGATGTTCCTAGAAATACTTAAATATTTATATTCTAGAGGCTATATTTAAGCACTGTAGTAAATTAGACCTGCTCAAAATCAAGTGGCTCCTGGTTCCGTGCATATTAGAAGCTTCTTCTTAATCTCAGCTTATAAAACACGTCCGTAAATTTCGTGACACCCATTCAGGCGCATCCTGTATAATTCTTCTTTTCATGAACCGTAAATCGTTGTTCACATGTACGACCGGTACATATCCCACGCGTACGCAAGAAAACATTTGACTGAGATACGGCTGGATATAAACGGGCATTTATTATCCGGGAAGCGGTTACATCTTATCAATCCCAAACATTTTTTATTTTTATCGGTGGCTCGTTGGAAATTGCAACTCGTTTACGGAACCGTGCGCTATGGATGAGGCTCGTTAGCGGACACTACTATGTTGGTCGCGCTTCGAAGCGGCAATCTTCTCGAGTCGTAACTATTTCACGCTAATAAACGCTACTCGTGACCGACGATCCGAAGCAACCCCTCCGCGTATCGTGTAAAACACGCCGGATTATAATGCACGACGGGTGATTTCAGCTTCATGAGAATCGTCCTGACAATGAGGGACAGACACGCGCCTGGACGCTTTGCGTGTACCGGGTGTACCGTTAGGTTTCAGTTCTTAACCTTTTCACGGCGACAGGTGTTTCGGGAGAACTTGTTGCCTTGACTATTTTTGCAAAGCTTTAGTTGAGCAACGAAACATTCAACGTTGGTCGTTTTGTATCGATTATTTTACGATTTTAATTACTAGAAGTGTTTGGCTATTTTTGATAAATGATAGGTATGCTAATTTACAGTGACTCACGAAATTGTTCAAATATTGTCATAATTACTTTACTTCCTTAATTCTAGTGCAACCAACCGACTGTAAATTGTTTAAGCGCATTTGAAATGCTAGTTTTTGGAGATACCATATCCTCGCTTCAAACAACACTGCCTTAAAAAAGTGTTAAATAGAAGAATATTAAAATAACATGATCATGTGATCAGTTTCGTGAGCCACTGTATTTTACACATCTGCTGTTCGAATTTATTATTTCATGTGTGTGAGACAGTAGCCAAGAAGGTGTTCACACGAAGTACAATTTCTAACTTGTCCTTTTATCTTTATCAGTCACATTTTCCTGACTTATAATACAAAACACTACATTTCATCATTCGACTGCTGATGTCCGTGTACGTCATTGGTCTGTGTATATTAATCGAATTACAGCAGATACGCTAATAACCTTCATTTGAAAATAATTAAAAGAAGTCTGCAGTCAATGTACAAGGAGAGAAGATTTAAATGACCACATTAAAATTAGCCACAAAGTAACCATCACGTCACCGTCGTCGAAGAATGTAAAATGTTTCCAAGATCAATTACCACGTACATGCACATAAACCTTCAGAATTGTTATCAGCTGCTGAATACGCGTTCCAAGTGGGCTCCAGGTATTACGTTCCACCCTGTACATCGCGTAACTACCCCCTGGACTTAGGCGGGAGCGTCGAAGGACGGTTTAGGGGTAAATCGTCGCGTAAACGCGTCGGTATATGGACCGGCGGGATTTCGTTTCGGAATTGGCGTAAGCGAGCGAGTGAGAGTCCGTAGATAAGGTAATCCGGGCCTCGAAAACTCTCAGATTCCGGGAGCACCGCAGGAGCTGTGTACCTGGTCCTGAAAAGGGCTGGGTTCCGGTCAGTTTAATGCCAACTCGCCGAATAACCGAACTGCCCTAACGAAAACAATAAACAGACTTCGAGAACTTAAAGGATCTCCCTCACGGTCGATCGATCATTATAAATCCCTTCGATTTCCACCGACTTCTCGATTTGTTTCGCGGAGAGTATAACCTGGCTACTTGTCGGACCGGCTACCAAGTGCCAGGAGGGGGTGAACGAAAAAATAAAGTATTTCACGAGAGCAGAACAGCGGGAGGCTTGAAGAAGGCATTGCCTTTATTAAGAACTTCATTCGCTTGTTCCCCCATTTTTTTCCTTCCCGATTTCATACGCTACCGAGCAACCACTCTACCCACTTGACGATCGTATTTATTTTATGCTAATGCGCCACGGAATGTATCGAAGAACAAATTGTTCCTCGGGAAATTAAAAAACGATGTGTAAACTGTGTTTCGTTACTTTGTATTCTCGATTTATGAGAAGTCGTTCGATGTCTGGGTGTGCTGGGACTATAGGCTAACTGTGTATGATTCTTTCCGTGACTTTTATGTTGGGTTTGTAGTCACGCTTCGTCTTGATGTGTATTTAAGCTTGGTGTAATAAAAAGGTATTATTATTGTTGTGGTTGATTGTTTATTATAATTAACTGCCATCAACTATCATGGCTATTCAGATGTGGATTAGTGCTGGAAGATTCTCGTTCAGGATCTTCCCAGGGGTTCTTTTAGTAGACTGATGGTGAATTCTCATGGTGTACTATGCAGTAAAATACCGTTCTTATAGTAGTCTCCTATTCCAAGAACAGAACGTCCATTATTTCTTCTATTTAAACCGTGTGTGGTCCAGAGGTGTTTGAATACGGAGACCATGCTATCTGATCCTTGAGTTTCTGGACTTCGTACGCGATCACTAGCGTTGCGTACCGTTCTTTTCAATAATGCAACATCAAACATTATAGTGTTAAAAAACTAAAATAAAATCATAACTTTAGTTACAGTTAGATACAAAAAATAACGACCGTGTACGCGTTTCGTCAAAACACCCCAGGTAGACAAACGTTGCGTCACGAACACTGATACCTGTCTCCAGTCATCAGAAGGTATTGAATTCGAATCGAAGAAATTCCAATCGTGAATATCGTGCTCCCGCGTAAATCACGGTCGCAGGGAAAAGGAAGAAAGGGATATCGGTGGAAAAAGGAAGAAGAAAGGGTTGGTGGGATCGCGAGCTGACTGATTGATCGACGCCGGGCTCGAAGTCAGACACCGAAGACTCGGAACAACTTTTCCCATTATCGTCAATATGCAGGCTAAGCTTTGGTTTCACGTTCGAGGGCGTTACGGCATCGATTCCACGGGTAAAAGGAAACCGGTTAAATCGCGTCGACGACCTTTATTGCCGTCTTAAAGCAGTTAAGTTAATCGGCATCAGCATAAGAAAACGGAAGGGGGCTGCGAACTTGACGCGGCAGGAATCGAATTCTCCTTTCCGCCGTATTTAGATTTCGAGACAAAAACATTAACATAAATCAGCGGAAACGGGAGGAGCAGGGGAGAGGCGCGACACCATGGAAAGATCTACCGGGATCGAATGTTTATTTCGATTCCCTTCTCGAGAGCGTTTCCCTTGCCGGCGCGCTTTACAGCTCCATCGAGCCTCGTTCTTGCCTGCCGCACTCCCACAATTAGTACCGCGAAAACTTGCGAACCATTTATTTCCCGGCTACAAAGAGAAAGTCTGAATTAAACGTGCCGACTTCTTGCCGATCCGCCGACCAAATAAATTGCGACACCGTCGATCTTTGCGTCTCGAGCTCGACGGCTACCTTTGTCTCTTTGATAACTGCGTTGCTCTTGCTCTGCAAACGTGGCACCAAATTTTGTTCAATCGAATTAACTTGTATGTGCCTACTAGTCAGATAAGAATTAGATTATTCTATGTAGAAGCGTAGATATACTATGTCGTGTAATGGTGTCTGAAAACTTATATACTGGTAAAATTCTTTTTTGTCGTTGTTAAAAGTTGTTCTTATCGTCAGATACTCTGTTATAATATAGACGAAAACAAACACCATTTTATTTAAAAATGCTGATAATCTAGACTTTCTGACATGCAAGGAAAACAACTGAAGGATATGGAGAAAAAACAGGGGACGTTCAATTTTATTCTACAGTGTTGAACTTGAAAAAAAAATTAAAATTATGTAAAACAGTTATTTCTATGCTTATTTTTCTCCTGCAGCTTAATTAGAGTATAACCTCATGTTATAAGCAATACAATTCAATTACTCGAACCTTGTCTCTTTACTAGTGGACTAAAGTAATAAAAATAGATTTTCTCAATAAATCTGTTTTGTAACATTGATTGTTTGTTACCCTTACCCTTCAATAATACAGGATAAAGAAATAAACAATATACTCTTTCACAGCTTGGATGAGAAGAGCCATACATAGGAAGAAATCGATATGCGACGTCATATCAGTTATCAAATGTATCAGTGTATATAATGTGAGTTAGCCATGAACGTTTAATATATTGATTTTTATAAACAAAAGTAGGTAGTCATGTTAAGGACGTCAAACTGTCAAGACGTATAAAATAAAGGATACAGTTTTTATTAACAAATTTTCATTTTTTTGTGTCCTACACATAGAACAGTTGAAGTAGTAATTGAGCCGCTCAAAAGCCAAACTGATCAACCCCACTTTTAGTAAATTTCGTAATTTTATTAACCGAGTACATGTATGTTTCTAACATCATCACTTTTCCCTACTTTTTATTTTATAGAGTTGATTAGTTTGGCTTCTGAGCGACTCACTTGTAGAATACTTAAAAGTGTCGCCTTATGTATTATACGAAATAAATAATAATAGTATTGAAGGCCGAATAAATAAAGATTAAGTGTATATGTCACTTATATATAAGTGTTAAGCCGCGAAAGTCGCTTTAATAACGAAAATGAAAACTTCATTGCCACACAGGGGGCAGAAAAATATTCTTTTTATGCATCCGTCCATAAATGAGCGCCCCCACGTGGTCGGGCCGCGAGGGTTGGAATATGATTAGTATATCGTTATAGAAGCATCGGCTCGGATACTCAAATTAAGTTTATTGAGCAATTTTCACGGCGTTACGTCCTCCTTGGTGCGACCCTCGTAAAAGATAAAGGTCTGTATCGGGCACGAGAAATGACTTCGCGTTTCCCAACACTCATTCTGGCCCTGCTGCACCATGGAACCTAATGAAACCGATTATGACATTCGAACAACACCAGGTACACATTTCTAAAAACTTGAGGGCGAAGAAAGATAATAAACAATGAAAATAAACGGTCCGTTCTCATTTTTACACCTTTTACAACTTCGAAACTCCGAGTTTTTTTCCCTGAATCTCCTATAGCAACCCTCTGATATTTAATAAACAATTAATCCTTTGAGTTCTATTATCGCATATACAGTGACTCACGATATTGATCAAATAAATGGTAAGAGGAAAAGATAAGGAATGTTACAAAACAGCTTCAATGAGGAAATCAATTTTTAATACTTTAGTGCATCAGTAAAGAAACAAGGTTCAATGAATGTGACTGTATTATTCTGATTGATTATGAAATGATTGAATTATGCAAATATAATTGTTTTACGTTATTTTAATTTTTCTTTAAAGTTGACCACTGCAAAATAAAAATGGACATACCCTGTTCTTTCCCCTTACTCTTCAAATGAACCCGACATTTCAACATTCTTTTATTTAACGCTTTCTCAGACATTGTTCTCTGAAACAGGGTACAATATCTGTAACAAGTAACAGTCCAAATACGCTTCCAAAATTTATAGTCAGTTGCATTAGAATTGAAAAACAAAAAGAAATTTCTTAGAAATTTCTTCAGCTTATTGTTACATTCTTGGAGGCAGAGAAATTATTTGTCTTTCTGGTATATGCAGTTGTGATCCTATAATTCCATTGCGTTATAACTTCAGTAATCAATATTCCATTTATGTATTTTGTCCTGGTTTTGTTTTTCAATGAATTCAAAAAGACTAAAGCACAACGCAATAGTGTACCAACAAGTAATCCGTTCACAGATTATGTTAAACTTTCAAGTATTCCGTACTCAAAGCGTTAAACATTACGATCGGGTCGTTTCAATAAACTCTGTACGAGAACCTCCAGTCGAACAAAAAACTCACACATTCTCTTTGTTTTTATAAGATGAAATCGGGAGAAGCGATATTTCCAACGAGCGATCGGACTTTCGTAATTAGCGGGTGGAAGAGCAGCTTCTTAATCCCGGTTCGATTGGAAAGTTACCCCTGACCGTTCGTTTCCTCGAGGAAAATGTTTTTCTCGCCCCTCGCCCCGATCCGGCTGCCCAGAAATCCGGAAAATCGTGAAAAACGCTTTAAATTCGCGGCGATTTTGATTGATCGTGTTAATAAGAAAGTTTTGGCCTCCTTTCTTCGTCGTCCACCTCTTATCTCGAACGGTGGGTGGCGAAGAACTGCAAGATGGGGTCGTTATCGATCCGTCGTCGATACACCATTGATTAAGCATGATTGATGAGTCAGTTCTCAAGCATCGAACATATAAATCGAACTGAAACTCTTGATTTTCACCATGAACGGAGACAATTTTTCGTAACACACCTGGAAAACTCCGACTGATACGTTCACTGACACTCATAGAAATTATATGCAATTTTAGAATTATGAATTTTTGTATTTTTCTGTAACGATATAAAAGAAATGTAGCATTGAACAGGCAAAGGTATTTCCACGGTTATCTTTTTCCTTAATTCTGATTGCGTAGAACTGTAGTTAAAGTGTCAACGCTCTGAAAAGAGTTATCAGGTATCACATTCACACAGCTGTGAACGCTTTCATAATTGATCGAACAAGCAATCGGTGTTTTCGGTAAGTAAAAGAAGTTTCAGAAGTTCGGTTCGGGGTATTAATTATTTCCGTGATAACTCCAATTTCTTGTCGACCCCTTTCTTTGGAGTTTACGATGAAGAAGGGACAAGGATAAAATCATCGACGAGTATAAAGTATTTAGGGTTATTCCAGAAGAGGAGGAACAATGAAGATCGCGTTCGATCGTTCGGTAGTCGAATTCAGGGGCAACGGACTCGAATCGCCTTACCTACGCTGGATCCATGCGCAGACTGTCTGCATAATAGTTGGCCATAATTGGCAACGTTGATCTGCTCGCTAAATTACAGACAATGCATACTTTGTAATGTTGCGCGCTGCCATTATTCCGACGTTCCCTTCCGCTTCGTTCGTTTCTCATTTACTGTTGCCTTCGACCAGGTCCCCCATTGTCGAGAAATTTATTTCAAACCGACCCGCAGCTTTTCCTTTTATTCTTCGCCATATTGCCCGCGTTGTCTTCGAGGAGGTCCTTTCGCGGTAACACAGGCGGCTATTGATTGCTAATAGAAATACGATAAGTTCGAATAATCGACCGACAATGAAAAGGATCCGTGGAGTTTTGTATGGGATTTGGGATACTTCTGTGGGGTTGCTCGACAGACTCCCGCACTTTTCAAATAACATTATCTCGAGGTATTATTTCCAGTACAGAAGGACGTCAATTATACGAATTGAAATTAGTAACAGAATAGATCAGACTGTAACTATGTTTCACACATAAATAAGAATTTGATTTTGGAATGTAAAATACTCAGTGGTGGAGAATGAAGAACACAGTGTCATCAATGAGAATTTTAGCTTGCAGCTGACATAGGATGTTTGGATAATCGAGGTTCTACTGTATCATATTATCTCATTTTATGGTTGTTTTGTGCCTAAAATATATTACAAACTGGGACGCTCTCGTAATAATAAAATAATGATATTTAAAGTACGTTATCAAATTATGTTTTATTTCATTTCACGGTTATTTCAACACGAATTTCATTATCTTATCAAAAGAAATAATTCCAGGAATATTCGGTATATTTAGATGATTCAAGGTAAAAATTTCTTATGGCTTCTTATAGAAATATTTCTACGTATGCTTAAAAGTAAATTATAATATAGGTAAAAAGAAAATAATCTAGTATTTTCTGGAAAGATATAGTCTTACAAAAAAAGGGTCAAAATAGTCAATACACTTGGTATACAATAAAAAACAATTATCACTTCATTTACTGTCGAAATAAATCAAATTCTCAACAGTGACTGAAATTATTTTCTCGATTGTTTTCCTTTAATACGTCAAATATGAAACAATAAAAAGCTGCATTATTTAAATTTCCATATTCTCAAATAACACTGTTAAGAATAACGAGGCAAGAGACTATGTCAATTCGTTCTTTCCCTCTTTCGTCTCGAACGGAATTCGTATAAGTCTGGTCAGCGCAACACTTATCGCTTGGCACAGCTTTTCGAGAAGCTGTATCAATTCTCGGTCGTTTCACTAAATCGTGCTACTCGATCGCCTCCGACCGAAGTCGTTCTAAAATTTAGGGTTAGTTCGGCCGTGGAGCGAGGACGGAGGGGCTCTCGGTTAAGGGTGGACCCTTTTACCGGGGGCAAACACAAAATGCATTATTTATTGGCCGTAGCGGCTGGCAATTCATCGAATTCCCGGTAAAAGTGAAAGAGTTGAGGTCGAGGGTTGGCACTCGTGCAACGCAAGGTGCGTTCGCCGGGAACGAAATTAGGGGAGGAGTTAAGTGGCACCTTTTCCCTCTCCTTTCGCGCATTCTCACGCTTCCACGCGAATTTACGCCACCGGGACCGTCCCCTTGTCACTTTCTTGACGTACTCACCCGATATTGTAAATTATACAGACTCGCGGAAAAAGGACAGAACATGAGAACGAGGTCTGAGGGCCTTGAGAATGATCAAAATTTTTGCACACTTTCCGCTGTACCCAATTTACGTTTTTCCTTTCAGATCATCCTTTATTTATTTATCCTGGATAATTTTCTTCAATAATGAAAGTGAGATTTGTTTATTTGTGTACATGGGGCATTATAACATAGTAGAAGTAGAAGAATAATTAAACGAAGAATTGCAAATTTCTGACGTCGCTGATGTACACCGGACCTACATAAATGTGAATCCTGTAGAATGCCAGAAGTGATCAAATTAGATATCACAGGGTAAGTATTCAACAAACTGAATACAAAGTGTCTAATAAATATCGATAGAAACATTAACACGTTGACTGCCACAGTGACAACAGTCATCGCTAGTCAGACACAATATACATTTTTCTCGTGATTTTCTGTGTAAATCGTAAAGGAAAAGAAATGTTTAAATATTCAGTATTGTACATGCGTACCTATATTATTGTTACAATATTAAATTTGCTGAGAATACAGCAAAAATTGATTTATTATTTAATTAAATAAAATTTGAGACAACGGTCACCGGTGACCACCATGGCAGTCAATGTGTTAATGCTACACCTACTGTAAACAATTTAGTGCAAAGAAAATTTTCAAAAATTTCTCAAGGCCTCAGACAATATTTGATGTGTCTTGAATATTCTCTTCATGCTCTGCATTCGTCCGACGCAGGTTCGCCAGGGTGATGAAGCAAATAATTCACGAAAGTAATTCGCTCATACGTAGCATCGCGCTCTAAGCAGTTATTATACCGCATTACGTTAGACAGACGTAGCTTCATTTAAATATAATAAAGTAAATGAACGCGCGGCGATGTCTGGCACGATTTCCAAAACGTCTAGTCCTCGTGTATCCGTTTAATATTTAACAAATACCGACGGTCGCGCGGCTCGCATTATTTTCCGTATCCGCCGCGTTCGAAACAGCAACACAGTGCAGCGACAATTATTTTTGCGAGTGACACTTGGGAGAGGAGACATTTTACAGGACACACGAGGGGTCGAGGACAAATTAGAAGAGTTATGAAACTCTCGGCTGATGAAACGAGCTTCTATCCTGAATTTGTCCGCATATTTTGGCGAATTCAAATAATTCAATGGATGTTGAACGCGCGCGGAGAAAGGAGCGGGACCTCTTAATATCATTTGAAATCCTGCTACCACCACGTGAATGTCGATATTAAAACGAACGAAAGCCGCAGGACACTTCTCATACGATTTAAATCATCGAGAGTTATAACAAAATTATTAACCGCTCAACGATACATACTTCTACCGTGCAAAAAACCTCGCGAAGGCTCTGCATTTCCGAATGCACGTGTGCGCGGTTTCAACTTTCACCGTAACTTTCTTCGGATAAAGTATTTTCCAGCTGATAAAAGACGGAAATTCAGCGTTTATGCCGAACCGGGCAACAATGTTGCCGTACTTTCACCGGCGTTAAGATAGTCCACGGTAGAGGAGAAATTCCGTGCAGATCGGAACAGGGTCAAAGAACTCTGTGCAACGTCTGAAATCCTGATCGTCCCAACGAATTATCCGGCGAAACGGCTCGCCGATCGCTCGATACCCACTATTCGATCGTATCTCCGCGTTCTATCGATGTAGAATTCCACGCACGAGCAACAGATCATCGATTTCCCTCGACCTGCCTCCCTCCCACCCTCTCTCTCTTCCTCTGCTCGTTGTCGGTTAATTGGCCTGTAATCTGGCAAATAACGGAACAACCGAGATAACGTAGACGCGGCTGCAGACGTGAACTTCTTTTAAAGGCTCAGATACTTATATAACGTCATCGTAATTCGGCTGAGTGGGTTCTCAGTGAGTCTACACCGTACGCTGTCAGACGTCGGTAGAGTGAATCACGTGTCAGGTCAATTTTGACTGACTTCGATTAAAATTAAATATACTGCTCTAACCTGTTCTATTTAGAATGCTCAGATTGACTAATCGAATGTAATTTACTTCATAGTCTACAGAAAAGTAGTCAGTGTCCATGAAAGAATGTAAAATGTAATACAAAGACTTTAGGCTGACAATAATGTAATTTATAGTCAATTAGTCTCAACTCAACCGTTTAAGTGATCGCTACGTGTTAAAGTCCACCCGGCGCACGTATGCAAGGGAACAGACATTCCGTCGTATTTCCATTAGAAAGCTAAAGAATCGTGTAGAACACTCTCCATAATTATCATTCGACAATACAAACCGGATAGACGAGATAACTCGAACACGTAGCCGGTAACGAGGTAGATAATGGAAAGCGTAAGTAACTCGACCGCGTTATCGATACGAAAGAATAATACATAATACGTTGTTACAATCTTTCGCCTTGGCGACCAACCAACCCGCCGACAAATTTCGTCGGATGAGTGGATCCGCGCGCGTTAAAATCTGAAAGGAAACAAGCGTAACGACCTGCACGAGTGCACGCATATCATTTTGCACGTGCCCGATTCGAGAAAATAATCACTGTCGAGTGTCCTCTGTACAGACGATGCGACTCCCGTCGAGCCTAAATTTTTTTATTCTCCCTCTTCGTGCGGGATGAATCTTTCAGATGCCAATGATATTCTAGCTTGTCCAGGGACCAATCACCGAGCACACGACACGGCGAAGAAGAACTCTTTTTACGACACGGTCCGGTAACGTTTAACTTTGCCGCGTCGTTTTAACGTATAGAAGCGGAGAGCCCTGATGAGGGGACTCTCTCGGCATCAATTCACCGTGGCAGAGGCACAATCATCGAGGGCAAAGTCATCGGGGAAAAATAATTACAATCGGTCGCCTAGTAAGCGCCTGTGCGCACTCCACCAATTCCCACGTCTCCACCACCACCACCACCGCCGCCACCGCCACCCCCGATGGCTGTGGTGGCTTCTGCTGCTTCAACCCCCCTAAGTCACCCGTATCCCGGAACCACTTCACATATTCGCGGTTCGACGATCCTGTACAAAATCCTAGCCGTTCGTTATACTTGGCGCTCTTTATTATTACTTTTTTATAACGATGTGACAGCGTCAAAGAGTTCGAACACGGGAACGAGTCGATCGGCGAACAACAATACTAACGACGACACACCGCCCTGACATGTTCATCCTGTGTGCGCTCACTGCTGAGCACCGTATTCGATTCAGATCGAACGTGACACGTTCGAATTCGGGGTATAATGACTGCGCTAATGATTTCGATGCAGACACCGGTAATTGCAGTTGTGTGCGTTGCTCGAAACAATTACATGGTATGAGACAAAGATTCGCTCTAGGCGAACTACTTCTTGATCAGACACCTCACAGTATCACGTCTGTAATAATTTCAATTCTGTACATTGATCGAAGCAATTTCATAGTTAGAAACAAAGATTTAGTTTAGGTGAACTACTGTTTGATCAAACAGTTCATATTCTGATAACTGTAATAACTTTTGCTTGTTTCTCAAAATCATTTCATGGTTAAACGCAAAGATTTACCCCTGACAAAGTACTTTTTGATCAGACACCTAATAGTTTTATAATTGTAATAATTTGTGCACATTGCACAAAACAATTCCATGGTAAGAGACAAAGATTCACTCTAGACAAACTACGTTTTAATCAGACACCTCATAATCTGATAATTGTCATAATTTCTGCACGTTGTTGAAAACAATCACATGATTATAGATAAGGATATAATCTAAACAATCCACTTTTCGATCAGACACCTCAAAGTCTGATAATCGTAATAATTTCTGTACGCGGGTGAAATCAATTCCATGGTTACAAGCAAAGATTTGCTTCAGACAAAGTACTTTATGGTCAGACACCTCAGAGATTGGTAACTGTTACACTTTGTGTATGCTGATTAAATCAATTCTACAGTTAGAGAGTAGAACTGAAACTGGTTAAAAGATATGCTTTAGATATGTTCTCAATTAAACTCTGGTTAGCTATGATCGTATCCGGTTCGAGATAGTAGAACGAGTCCATTACTAGCATTTCGAAACTACGGAAGTAGGAGAGAAGTTCGAGAAGTAAAACAGCGGTTTAAGGAGGAAGACTGTCCAATGCTCTCTAACTCGCGGCTACTAAGAAGGCTGATCTATAAATAGGCAGTCGAACACAGACGGGCCAACACCAAAAAACTCATGTGATCGGCCAAGGAATGTTCACGGTTTGTATCGAGCCTTAAATCGATCGATTTGTAAGCATGATGGCTCTAAATACTCCTACGCGAATCTCTACACGCGTGCGATGTGAGTAAATTAACAGAACGAATCTCGTCTTTGCTGGAACCTATTAATTTCGCGGAGAGGAAGCACACAGAGTAGAATCAGTTTATCCTTTATGCAATGTGGCTTCTCTATTTCTCGCGTTCGAGCTCGTTAAGATCATTAACCCTAATGGTATTCCCAACACGTATCGCGGAAATCTTGAGGGCGAAGTGTACGGGGTGTTTAAAAAATGCGTGTCAATACTTGAGCGATGTTAACTGATCCTAGTCCATATTATGGTAATTAAACTTACATCAGAAATTTTCCTCTTTTTAAATCCGGAGCGACAAATAAAACTGACACAAAATTTGCAGAAATTTTGTGCAGCTCAGACTAAGAAATTTGATTTAATTAACAGGGACTTTAAGATCAGCGTTGTTTGGAAAGTAGTTGATTTTATTTAGAGGGTTCAGTTTCACAAGAAAGAACCTGGTTGCGTTAGATATGAAACAGCAAATTATTGGGAATCTGACCAGGTATGTCTGTAGCTACTGTGGTTATATATTGTTGCCTTCTGTGATTCAGAAATTATGACATATGAAATTAACATTCAGTAACATTTTTTATGAATTTTGATCTAACAGTATAGCCCCTGAAATACCGACTTTCATTTATGTAACGCCCCATACTTGAATAATAACCTGCTATACAAATGTCACTCTATAGTATAACACAAAAATGCTTCATTCACGTGATCAGTCAAATCATTACAAATTCCCTTCAAATTCTAAGTGACGCAATCGTACAAATACTTCCTAGAATATAAATTTATAAAAATTATAAAATTTTAAGCATCTACGTGGTAGAAAGTATTTGAAGAGTGTGCTTTATTTATTCCAAGAACAATAAAAAGATTACACACGATTTCATGAAATACAATACTTCATTAATACTTGACCTTTACCAAGCATATCACCAATCCCGTGAGTCGCGGCAAGACAATCAGTGTATCACAGAATAATTAAATATTCTTTTCTCATTTATGTCAGACGTAAAAAACGAATACACGAACAACATCCAGGAAGATTTCCTTTATCACTCGAATCCCTATTCCAACGTCCGTACGATTCTCCGTATCGAACTCTTTCGATGTTAACGGGCCAGGCATTTGCATTCAAATCTGTCGAGCATAAAATGTGCTCTGGAATAGTAGTGTCGCGTATCTACACATAACCGTCCGGTGGCGTTCTATTCTAGATTCATAACTATTAATACTAATGTCTGCCTCGACTCGAGCCAGCACCGGCTTCTTGGCTAACGTTGACCATTTCGACCTCTCATCAATGGTACATTCAAACACGGGCAAACACGAATTTATCAACGGGAACGGGGCGGCGTGGCAACGCGTCGCGCGTTGTCTCCGCGACAGCCCGAACGTGTACAACGCGGCCGAATATATTTCCACGGGTGCATCGATGTATTTACGAGTTTTCCTGCTACACCGCACGCGCCTTATCTGAGTCAATTAGTTTTCCCGGGCCTAATGAAGCTTAACAGGCGCCGTATCTCGGGGTGTTCGCGAAGTGAGAGGAACACGTCGGCAGAGAGCGGGAGAAAAAGGGGGAAAAAAATTACGAGTGTGCTACGAGTATGCAGATGGTGGACGATCAGAAAAACACGTGGAACCAGAGTCCCAGAGGAAAGGAACGAGTTCGGTTCTTTCGTGTTCGTTGCGAACACGCGCGCCCGCTGGATATCGCCGAGTTATTTAGAGCCCGATTATGTACTCGATGATTCATATTTCAATTCTCTCTCTCTCCGCGCGAACTAACGGCCGATTCAAGACGACCGTACCTCGATTACTCTAATCATGTGTTCCTCCGCGTATGCGTTATCTTATCGCGAGCTTGTACACAATATAGCCGCGCGATAATGCTGCATTTCGTGCCGCTGAATCTGGAATTTCTGCAAGACGTTCCGCGTGCGAACCTCGAAGGGAAATGGTGCGCTCAGATCCGCCGTGTTCCCGGGAATATTTTTGCAACAGGGAACGATTTGAATATTCCGGTTTCCCGTAGCCGGAGGAACGGCGGAAAAATAATAAGGGAGGTATAAATTCGTGGCACGTGAAATCTTTTAAGAAGGTGCACGACGCGGCGGCGGCGGCGGGGAAGAAAGTTCAAAGGAACGAGCGTTGAACTTAGGCGCGCGAGGTGCTGGCAAATTTTTCATTATCTTGCGCCATAATCTATTTACAGAAAAGATTTAAAGCTGGAACGTGTGCCGCTCCCACGCCGGGGTTACTGAATTCATTATTCCTTGAAAAATATTAACTTTCCCAACTCTTTCTTTCATTCTTCCCGGGGAAACATAAACCTGTGCGCAAGAATGATAAAACTCGGCCGAGGTTTTCCGAAATAAGCTCGTATGATATTTGAAGGGCGATCTCTTGATATAATTGTGCAGGATGTTGGGGAAGGAGGGATAAGGAGATTTGAGGGCGTACGGGTGGTTTGGGAGGAAATATAAAAAATTTATATTTACATTTAGAATGCACTGTAATATATTGAGTCATTATTCTACGTCATAGCAAAAATAAATACCTTCAACAAAATAATTAAAGGAACACACATTTAATACTTTGAGTGCTACGCTGCACTAGGTGAAAGTAACAAACTTAGTAAAAGTTAATATAACTATAAATTGTATCTTTTTTAATCAATAATGTCAATAAGTTTCATAAATTTTTGTACTGCTACTATTAAACCTTATTAGCACGTTGACTAACACCCCAGATTTAATTAAATTAAATAATTATTGATTGTCGCAAAATTTTGAGCAAGCATCATACTGAAACGATAATGTACGAATAGAAGTACACGATCAAGTACTCAAAGCCTCTTTTTCTTTACGCTTTATATAAAATATAGTAAATTATATCGTGTCTGATTAGGTATGGCCGTTTTCACTGTGACGTTCAACGTGTTAAATAAGTACATTAATATTATACATGATCAAATAAATAATGATTGAATTTTTGTGTCACCAAAATATGGGTGACGTGGCATGCAAAGTATTAAATAATTTACTGTTTATTTATCCGCTAAATACTATAAAAAATTTCAAACCCTATGTACAGTCAATATTGAGTGCACGTGTAATATTAGATGAACAATATTTTTTTCATTCTTGATATCTAACAGATTGTTTAAAATTATTCTTCATTTCTAGGAGCACCGTACACCCAAAAAGCGCGGATTCCTGAAACACCCTGTACGCTCGCTGACTCTAGGCTTGCGCAATTATAGACAACGATATTTCAACGATATATCTTTGGAAACGTCTTGCTCTAAGAGCAATAATTAACCGAATTAAATAATTGCCGTTGCACTATACTTCCAAGTCATATTTCAAGCACGATACATGTTTGGAGCTATACGTCGCTACCCGCTGTCGCAATGAAATTTACGCGATTCTAAGAATAAGCATCGTTTGAAATAGAATCTTGTGTTGTCATTGGTAGCGACGCTATCCGATATTCTAATCTCGCGAAAATGAAATCGGCAAGCCAGATCTCCAGACGGCGATAAGTGGAGACGATCCCAAAACCTGAAGCGTCCCGTTGACGCGCCGAACGAGCGTCCCCTAAGTCGCCGGTTGTATCATTCTCTGTGCGCCAGCCTCTTAACCGCATCGATATATTCCGGAAAATTCGGGTCGTCTCGACGAAAAATTTACGTTTCACGAAAATCTCCGCAGGCGGCTCGTAAAATTAGTGTTTCGCGTGCGGCGGCGGTGGCGGTGGCGGCGGATATTACGATCGTCTCGATAACGCGTAAATAAATGAACCGATGAGAGCCGGCTTACATACCAATCCTTTGCTACGACGGGGCTAACTATACTTGAAACTTCCGTGACCGCGGAGGCAAAATATATACCAAAGTCGCCCAGGAATGGAGCAAAGTGCGAGCGCGTCCGCTCGCGGTAGAGGAACGAACAGTAAATCTGTCTCATCGTTTGGCACGGCCGTGTTCACCACCTCGAATGAATTATTTACTTATCAATTATTAAGGCACAGTCACCGTGTACCGTTTAAAGATTTATGCCGCCGTGAAATTGTCTTCTAGCGTTTTCGCGCGGCCGTTTCATAATACGCTCTCCTCGCCGTATTTATGACGTTCAGCTTCATCTCAAGGTTGCTGCTGCCACGCAGAAATAATAATCTGGTCTACGCTCGATCGACTATTAACATATCGAAAACGGTATGATGTTGAACGATGTTTGGGTAAATGGAGCAGGATTTTATGAAACCCTCAAGAGGTTTCATAGAACACGAATTGAGATGATAGTTAATTTTCTGTCGAGATGTACATATTTGTTTAAATTAAAATTAAATGTATATTGATATCGTTCTCCTTTAATTGTTTCTGTTAGTTTTTATTATTATATATAGTTTTGTGTGCCTTCATTACATGCCTTGAATGACTTAAGATGCTATGAAAAATTTTTTTGAACCAGGTATGTGTGCATGAACACTGGACGTATAACTGGAAATTATTCGAATGAGATCATGATTGGTATCATTTTAATCAGCAGAGTTTCACAAATCCGTTCAGGTTATATTCATAAAGTTAAAATGAAAATTTTAATTTCTGTTTATTCAGTGACTCATTTTGTGGATGAAGAATCGATTTTAAGTGCTGATAAGTCAAGATCGAGATTCACTCTGGAAATGAGAATAACGCTCGATCTCTTATCGAGACAGTACTAATCTTTCAGGAGAAGATTCAGATAAAATTTTGATATGTACTTCCGGAAAAAGTGTTCAGTGCATATTTTCTAGCTTTTAAATTGGATTCTAACACAACTATGTAATCAAATATTCAAAAAACCTTCTGTATTTTTTAACACGTTAATTAACTGTTTATTATTACGCAAACCTGAGCAATTTTCACATTGTAACATTAATATAGGGACATGAAAACACGAACATTTTTTCCTTTACGATTTATATTCAAAACAGCAAATTATACCGTGTTTGACTGGGTACGTCTGTTTTCACTGAGGCATGCAACGCGTTGACACTGACAAGTATATTATAAGTATCCAACCCTTTCGAGAGCTGCTTTCACCCTTTCAAAGCGGACGATGGCGGATACAAACAAAAATACGTATCCAATATTTTTTCGAGATTTATATCATATCAAAATTTCATAAAAATCGGCGTGTGTCAACTCCGCAACATTCCTCGTGAATTTTGTTGCGTTAAAAACAAATACATATCGAATAATTTTTTATCGGATAACTTTTCGAGCACGATCGTATCGGAGTCTGCCGAAAATCCGCCAGCCGGGTGAGCACCCTTGTTAGTGACACCTAAATTAACGGTAGCGGTGTACAAGAATTCCTGCTCCGCGGAATTCTTTCGTGGTCTTCCTGGAATAGGAGGAAAATGGAGCATAGTAGAGTGAAGTATACGAACGTCGTACACAGGCCGAGCGGTAAATCCATCGCGTCGTTCGGTATGTAAATCGCTTATCGCTTCGAGTGGACCACTCGGTATAATTAGGTAGGTAGGTAGCTAGGTAAGTAAGTATAGGTAGATAGGAATGGCATCATGCTTGCCGACATGTATCTACACATCTAATGGCGAGGAGGACGAGAGCAACCTCGCGGAATTAGGCTCTTCCGTTGTTTCTATTACAAAATAGATGGCACGATATATTGCAGAGCATCACCGGCCTAGCTAATCTCTACTTCTTTTTCGCCGCCTGACACCGCACACCATACTCTATCTTCATATAAACGCTTCAGGAATTACTAAACTGATCGAAAAGAGTGATTTCTGATGGGTGTCAACCAGGTGACTCACCTGTCATTTACCTGTACACAACGATCTTAGCTGTGGACAAATTATCAAGATGATCATTTACAGGAGATCCACAGCAGAATTTGCATAAAATCAAATCCGCCTAATCGTCTCAAGAATGACGAGCAACGCTACGGACGCTGTCTAATTAACATCGGAACCAAGCACTAGCTAAAGAACAAGATTTCAAGTACAATGTATTGCACAACCGACTTCGTAGACAAACTGAAACAGAGCCGAATTAATTGCCGTCCACGTAAATAGCGGAGATTCAATAAAGCAGGGGTACAGGGTGGTGTCGGCTCAAAATTGGCACGGAAGTGGACAGATATCGTCGCTCTAAATTATTCCGCCGAAACGTATCCCCGATAATTTAATACGCGTTCCTTGGAGAGGCCGCCGGAGAGAGAAAGAGAGAGGGAGGAAGGGAGGGAGGGAGGTAGCGAGCGCGGCCTGAAGATTTACAGTATAAATAACACCGGTACATCCAGCAGGGCAGGTATCATTAATCCCGGGTCGAAGCGGGTCGTTTCTGGCGATTCGTCGCGATAAAAGCCAACAAATCATTCGGGTCCAAGATGTATCCGTAACCATTAATCCGCGCGGCGCATCCTATCCAGCTACTTAACGGCACTGGGTGAGTGCAACGAATGTCATCCTCTGCAGCCCCATGCAGCACGCTGTCGTTCCGCGATGCAGGCCGGTCACGTGACCGACAGGAAGCTACCAATCGTCTTGCACGATTATCCCGGTCACCCTCTTTTCCCCCCGCCGGTGCATCGTGCATCGTGTGGCATCGTGCACGTGCGTGTGCTCATGTGGCCCGTGTGCGTCAGCCCGGGCATCAGGGACAGCGTTAAATAGGATTCGCGAGCGAACCGGCCACATATCGCCTCATACGGCTCACGCACAAACGTTTTCTCGTCTCGACCATGTACACACACAGACACATGCGTGTATGTTGGTTCAGAGGTGGTTTTTGCGCGTGTGCACGCAGCCAGCAGCAGCGCGGCGAGAGTCGCGACCAGTAAACCGCGCCACACATTATCATAAATGCCCGAGAGCCCGTCCCACGCGTAAATCTGTTTCGCAAATTGCGCGAGTGGGATTATGTCATCTTCCTACAGTCTCTTTCTATCGCGCACGTCTCCTGACACGAGCATGTCCCCCCGTTACATGCGGCTCGACCGAACGTCCTTCGAACGATCTTGCGCAGACTGCGCCGAGGCGGCGGCTCGGTTATTGCGAAGCGTTCACGCGATTCGCTATCTTTCGTTGCTTTCGGCATACGTTGGTCTTGGCGATTCGAGGGAGGTCGGGTTAGGTGTATCAAGGTCAATTGTATTTCACGTTGCTGTAATTATGGGAATTTTGATGATCCTTGACAAACTTAGTCCATGGGTGTTTCCTCTGTTGTTTGAATGGTACAAAATGGAGGACTGATTCGTTCATTACGAAAATCTTGTCCGTCGATTCGCGTTGGAGAAGACACTAATTTTAGAGAGTAGCTCTCTAGCTAGCTCTTCCTCTGAAGGGGACATAATATGAGCACAACTTGGGGTACTGTCATTGAAGTTACCGAAGAATTTCGCCATAAAAGGCTCCTCGAATCAGTATCAGTATTCTTCAATTATCCTCAGAAATAATATTCTTGTGTAGCATATATTAATTAGAAAACAAAAATAATTGACCTTGAACTTCATGGTTAAAATGAATTTCACGAGAATTTTCCTTTATGAATCTCTATCGAACGTAATGTGGAATTTCACCAGTAAAAGCCGTGTGCAAATAGTGATAGTTGATTTTGTTGTAGAAACATCACCACTTGCTATTCTTCGTGCAATCTCATTGTTTGTTCAGTGATATCAAACGTTTTAATTGACAGAGTCTGACAAACCGATGAACATTTTGATTGCTATGATAGTTGCCGATGTTCGACATATCCAGTTGAATAACTGTTAGAGTCACTATATAAAATATTAAATACATTATTGTTACTGCATTTTCACTATGACAGGAAAATGTACATATTCAATTCTTTATTATTGGATGACCCATTTTGTGGACCAGGGATTCAAAATGCTGAAAGTGGAGGTAACTCCTAATATCTCGGAAATAACAGACTACAATTTCTTTGCGAGGTACCATAGAAACTCTCTCTAAAAAATTCCTTCATCTTCCTGATGGAAAAGTCTTAACGATCGAGTGAAATTGTGTTGCATCAGAATGGCCAACTGTTTCGCGACGATTGTGAAATCGAGGGAAATCAAGCGGGTAAACAAACTCACGCTCTTGTATAATGAGCGCATGGTACACTTATCGTAGGGAAAACAACATCGTGCAAACAATAGTGTGGTCTGATAAGGCAGCGATGCAGAGGTACGAGCGAATCCGTTTAACGAGAATTATTTTTTCTCAGGAACAAAAGAACGTTTTCCATCCGACAGCGACGACGTCGCTCGTAAATAATTGATCACTAACCTTGTCAGTTTATCTCATTCACAAATTAGGAATTTTTATGCCGCCCTCGCGCCATCCGATGAAGAAACACGTTTGCAGCTTTTGCATAATCGAACTCGTGGATACCAGAGTGTAGCACATAAGACGCCGAAGAAAATCCAGTTTTGCGACGATACGGGTACGCTGAGTGTGAAACGGATAAATAAAATACTTAGTCCGAGCGATAATCACTTTTCCGAGCGCACCGTATCGACACAGAAGCAACACGTCCGATAAGGAGATACAATCGAATTAAAGTTCCAATTAAACGATCACCGGCGACGGACGCAGCGCGCGAGAGGAGAACGACACGCGGTCGATGATGAAGATCGATTCGAAAACGAGGAAAACGAGAACGCGTGTCATGCACACGGTGTTCCCTAGGCTTCTTCGATCTCTTTCTACGGCAGCGAGACGGTGTCGCGAAACTGATAAGGCCGCTCCGGCTGCGAGGAATTTAAAGTGAAGCGCGCGGATATCACTACGGGAATTATGTTTCGTCGATCGAATGCGACGACGTTACTAACGCGCGGAGGAAGGAATTTTACTAGCTATCTGTTGTTAACGTACGATAAAAGAAATTGCCGCGGGACGAAAGCACATCTGCCGGCGCGGTATCGGTTAGAACGATTAACCGCGTCCAGGAGGTGGCGGACGGTGAAACCGTCTGGTGGTTCCAGAAAGTTGGAGATCGATAAGAGGCGATTTCTAACGAGATCTAGATCGAAACTGGATTGAAGTAGTTCGTTAATTGTCTCGACGCCGGTCGTAAACAAGGGTGTACTTTGATTATTCGCGACGACCAATTACCATCGAGACAGATAACACGGTTTAGGTTGCAATCGTTTTTCCAGAACGCCATGGTAGTTATTTATTCCCGTCGCCGTGAATGTACCCCTTATCAGCGAACCTGCTGATGATATCGTGATCCGTCTGGCTCGCTGACATCGTTACACGGCTCGCGCGTACACGTGCGCCACCGTTTTCCCATGCAGACCGAGGAATATCGATAATTGCACGGTTTCTGAGAATCCGTCTGCTTCGAGGATAATTCGGGTGCGTTCGACGTCGGCCGTCGGATCATCAAAGGCACGGATGATTCAAGGAAGAAAGAGTGAACCCGACCGAGTCAGAAATGAGTGTGTCGTTATAAATATAACCTCCCCGCGAAAACAACTCTTCGTTAGCTTTGACTCGTTTAAATTAGATTCGGCTACTCCGGTTGGACGTGTTACGCAACCACTCAGACTTGACAATCCATGCATTATGAAGCAGACGAGGAGCAGTCCCGGTGTTGCGACCCAAACAGGCGAAACGTTCATCAAAGATTTAACAAATTATTGTACAGACCTTACGACATGGATGGAATTGTTTCATTGGTGCTTGAATAACGCTAATTTCTCGGAGTCAACAACAGCTGACGTATCATAAGATCGTGAAGTGGTACGTTAGCAGATGGGGAACCTAACACCCCTCATTCTTGGGGTCCTCGAGTCATCACGACCTGGCTGGACAGGGGTATACAGATTAAACAGTTTTGTTCAACGCGGACATTTTATTTAATATACATTTAAAAACGTGAACAAATCTAAACTACATCAACCTGAACCACTCGCACAAGGTTAGTTCGAGAAGTACCCGCAGAGACTTCGATAATTCTGGAACTTTATACTATTCCTCAGTTTTGTCCTGCTAAATGCTCATACAGTAAAAGCTTTACGGGAAGACCGTACGCGATACAGAACACGGTTAAAATCTCTTCAACGAGGGCATTTTCACGGAAACTCGCCGGTGATTGAACGAAACGCCGGTTCTTTAAACACGACGACGTAGAACTTACGTCGTTCCATCGAATGGGCGAAGTTGGATGGGATGATTATCGCGGAAAATGAGAGTGAGAGGGACGGAGGGATTGGAAAAAAAGAAGCAATCGAATGCACGACGATAAAGAAGCATTCTCGCGGAAACGATGAAACCCCTGGAGTGAAGCGTAGGCATCACGTGTGCATCGGCGTGCCAGGTGAACGCACACACAAACAAACTCACGCACGCATATGTGCGTGTGTACACGGACGCCGGTTTGTCAATCCCTCTTTATGTCCCTCATCCTTCACGCGACCGAGCTTTCGTCGCGATCCTCGCTCGTTGTGTACGAATCTGCGCGGTAATTGATTCATGATAGAACCGCGAATTCAAACAAGACCGATCTACATTTTGATATGCCGTCGCTCGCAGTTCACTACGGATTGCAACGTCCCTCTATTATGTCAGCGGCGTTGCAACGAGATACATCGCGACCAATGCGGAACGGTCTGCCGATGATCGACTCTTTTCACTGGCCCGACAAACCGTGTTTACCGATCAACACGATATTCCGAGGGCCTCCCTCTTTTTGCAAACACGCGAGACTGCATGGCGCTTGTACGGAAAATTAGAGTCTGTCAAGGAACTGATGATACCTTTTTTTAATCCTCATATGATGGAAAATTCTTAGCGCTGTGGCTATTGAAAATATTTGAACGTTTTTAACTTAGGGGTATTTTTAAATGTGTTGAATTTTGAGCAGAGAAAAACGCAGTGAAGTCAGAACAATGTTTGCGAAATGCTTTGATTCTTTGTTTAATGCAAGATGCAGGACCGCAAGCTTGAAGTCATTATTCGAAGTAACATATGTTGTAAATAAGTTGGATTAGCTGAAAGAGAATGTGAAACGAGATTGGAACGTTATATAATTTTTATGTTAAGCAACTGAGCAGATTCTGAAGGACCATGTTTGGGGCGTTTTTAAATCATTCAGTGTTCATTCAAACATTTTCAGATATTACAAAAAATTCTTAATAAATCCTTTATCTGACTAGATTGAACACTGCAATCTACATATTTATTATAACTTTCTGATTAACCAATTTATCCTTGAAACAAATAAAATTCTGCCGTCCATGAAAGCTCGGTCCGATGCCGTCGGAAGCACGCGATTCAGAACCCGGTCTCCGACCAACGTCATCCAAAAATATATTTCCTGCAACCCAGACTGCGTTGCAAATGTCAATACACCTGATTGCATTCTGTTTTGGCGATCACGCGGAACAAAAAGAAGCTGAACCGTTTGTGGACACAGAGTGACGTTCGAGGGATCGAAATTACAAGACAGTGGACGCAGACGATTATTGCGGTTTATATCTGGGCGGCGCATCGGCCGTCCCCCTTTGTGTACAAATCTGCGTAATAATTGATACGCGATGGGATCACGAGCTCAAACACGGATGGTTTTAATACGGCCGCCCGTCCTCTCTCAATGTCCAGCAGCATCGTGCAGAATCTCTATTATAGTGGAGGAGAGCGGCAAACGAGGTTGCATCGGGTAACGCGACCAATGCAGAACCACCGGATAATGATCGGCTTTTTTTTCAGCCCGCGAATCGCTCCTCGTCCTAGCGTCCCACAGGGAACGTGAAACGCCCTTTGTGCACCGAGACTCTCCTACTTTCGTCCGCCTGCACAATCGAGAAAGCTTTTCACTCGAAAGAAGCTATCCGATTTCACGTGACGTCCGCGGAAAATAAAATTCTGATATCGACGGCAGAGTCGGGAGGAACTTCATACGTTTGCGCGCTGCTTGCTCGGCCCGCTTAAGACTTTCGATTAGTAGCAATTTAATTTGGAGTTATGTTTATTCGGTATCAGTGCAGAATGGTGTAGAGGTAGGTAACAATTAACTGAATGGAACATCAGCTCCGAAGCCAATGATTTTTGGAACCGTAATTTTCTAAGCAGTTTTTGTTTATTTTTGTATATTCTACATGCCCTCCAATGTTTGACAGTATTTACCAATTGATACCAATATGAGTATACTTTTTAAAACGTAATGTAGAATACAGTTTTCTAAAAATACTGAAGAAACTGTGTTCAATCTGGACAATGTTAGATGTTCTGACACTACAATATCGTCGCTGAACCAACCTGACTGCCACTAAACATGGTCTCTGACTAATTAATTAATAAAAAAATTTCTTCCAATTCACCCCCATAACTCACGATCAAACCAACGACAGATAGACCTTACTGCATCGAGTCCCTCCCTGTAAACTGTCATAAATCGTGTCCACGGTGTGAAATCGCGATGCGAAATCTTTTTCCGGAAATTCACGATCGAACCACTTCTGATGTTCGTCGCCACGGAATAATTCATGACGCACCGGTTTATCAGGGAAATTGACCTGCGGAGGCGACGGCATGATCTTGTTATAACGAGTCGCCGTGCAAACCGTCGGTACATCACAATCGCAGGATGATAATTTAATGTAACGACGCGCGTTAGTGCGCCGATCGCAAATGAACGGCCGGGGGTCGTTCCCGTGTTAACGCGGCTACGAGAACAGCCGCGGGGCATATTTGACACGGAACAGTCACGGATCGGCAAATCATCGAATCATCGGCGGTACTCGACAACGTAACAAGTCAACAGGCGGTCGTAATGTATATTGACGGTATACTTGCGCCCACAGTTGCGGCGTCGATGCCTGTTTCTATTGACAAATACCCGTCGCGGGGGCGATGATGCATTGCCATACACGCGCCGACGGAATGACATGGAATGCGTATTATCGCGACAAAATGAACCCAGCCTCCAGGAATTCCTAATGTCCCGCGATCTACGGCCGCGACTCCGTCACCGCGAAACATCCGGCCCGCCGATTCGCGATAAACGAGCCGCTGACGCTCGTTTCAACGATAGAGAGGCGTAACATAGTGTTGTGAAGTTGCTGGAGATGTGGGGGAGTCAGTTTTTGATTAGATCCTGTCATTTGTTACTAAAACATCGTCTGTGAAAAGACAAGCTTGCTGTATTTCATTTAATTTGAAGAAGTGGCAGGGCTGAATCTTTTCGTTATAAATGAACCACTACTGTAACTAGCCAACGAATGATCAATTTTCGTCTCAGATTAATAAGAAACTGTATCATGAGTTGTGATGAAGTACACGAAGAAAGCACCTGAGAAAATACAATTGCCTTACATTTAGAGGGCAGACTAGAATATGATTATGCTCCTATGACGTTAATTATGCATGTCGATTATCAGCCACTGGGTGGGTGAGCCCATGAAAAATCGTCAGACCGTCCCGTCGGGTTCCTCGTGCGTTGTCTTCAAGCTAGTCAATCTCAAAGTATCGAAACATACAAATAACTCAACGATTGGGGTAGTTCGTTAGAATCAGCGAAACACTTCCCGAGAAAAATTCTAGCGAACGTTATTATTGTTATCTGTCAGTCACGGCGTTGTGTATAATATCCTGACCAGGACCGATCTGGAGGAGTTCGTAACCCTTTTCGCAGATATTTACACCGCGGTCCCGGGGGAGATGACAATAAAATCGAGAGGCAGTGGCGAAATTGGAGAATCGACACGGAGGAGTGGCGCTTGAAGTGGCTGGTTGACGGATGATAGGCGGTACGAGGATCGGCAGATCGCTAAAGTGGCGGAGAAGCAGCCACGATACACAACGGGTAACAATGGAGCCAATATCTGTAGAAAGGTGGTGCTCGTAACGTGCACACTCGACGCGCTGGAAACAAATGTCGTACCTATGCGTGACAACCCTTATTGCGGCGAGGGGGTGGTGTGTTTGTGAGCTGCGTGTTTATTGCTCGACCTGGCAATAATAACTGGTTATTATTCATTACCCTGGCAGCGTGTTCGGAACGCACGAATGTACCAGTCACCTATACGGCGAATGCTCTCTTTCTTCTTTTTTTTCGACTCCTCTCAGCCGTCGAGGACACGACGATTCGTGAAATATCGCGCGACGACTCCCCTCGACTGTACAAGGGTAAAAAAAACCGACGCGTTATAAACTACCGGAGAATTTACGCTACGAGAGACGCCCAAGGATCGACTGGGATTCTTTGGACACTTTATTCAGCCTGTTATCGATTTCTTTGTTTCACGAGGGCCCGAAGGAATCTTCCTAAATAATTGCACGGCGTAATTAACAGAAGGCACCATCGAACCCAGGATCATCTGTACCGCTGACGACCACGTTTGCGTCGTCAGAACGCATCGCGGGTCCGTATGTACCGAGAACACGACAACGAGGCGAGGAAAAAAATATATATATATATGAAGACTCGCGTCGCAAACCTGGAACATGAATAAGCCAACGGGCAAAGGTGTGGTTCCCAGGCGTCCACGGTAGAAAATCGCT
Source organism: Macropis europaea (assembly GCA_916610135.2). Taxonomy (NCBI): domain Eukaryota; kingdom Metazoa; phylum Arthropoda; class Insecta; order Hymenoptera; family Melittidae; genus Macropis; species Macropis europaea. The sequence continues at coordinate 31,207,472 of OU744344.1, forward strand.
CACTGGGGAAGAAAGATGGAGAACAGAAGCCAGGAGCGAACCAAGACGTGATTAATATAAAAGTGGGCGGAGCTTGGTCTGGCCGGAAGTAGCCGAAGAGGGATGCTGTGCCGTGCCAAGCAAGCGCGAAAACGGGGGTTATAGTGGCAGAACCGTGTGTTGGTACACTGTACCGTGTGTATCTTCATCCGACGCGGCTGCATACACACCCGGGCCACGTATGCGCGTGGAACGCACGTGTGTGCGCGTTCACCGCGTCTCAAAGCGGTGGAAAGAGGTGAGAAGATGGGCAAGCTAGTCACAGAGTGGCGGGGATGATGCGAAATATACACCAGACGATTGACACCCTCGCGTGGATCCGTTCGGACCATCGACGAGGAAGGCGTGACAGAGGCGAAGAATCGTTGCCAGGTAATGCCCCGTCTTAACCACGCACTAGACACTGCGAAATAACACGACGAGAATCGATGGAAGCAAGACTGACGGAAGCACTCCGCATGTTCGTCACAGCTCGCGAGGCTCTGGTCCTTCGAAGGTTCGTCGGATCTGTCAGGGACCGGCGAGCTTTGAATTTTGACGAAATCTTTGGACCAAGGTGGCGGAAGCAGATGGCTGGAACCTTGGAGAAGCACCACGAAAAAGGAGAGAGGATAGGGTGGGTCGGTTGATTGGCGAATATGGGATCGAAGGGAACCGGGCGATCCAGCAGGGGTACGGGGTGCAAGGGTGACGCGCGGGGGTGGCCAACCCCACCTACTTCTTTAACGCCCCCAAGTAGGGTAGGACCGCCTCCGTCTCTGCGTTGTTCCACCTACTACACCCCGGGACTTCTGCAGTCTCATACCTACACCACCCATACACCATCATCCTCCTATAGCTTCGTCTACTCCCATTGACTATATCCTTCTGAGAAAAATCACCTCTATTCCCAGGTAACATGGAGCGTTTCTCGATTGAAGCGTAACTGCCATTACCAGGGAGCGTATCCGTTGCCATCCACCGTGTTTCGTCGGATGCCTCGGATAAATAGGGGGATTTAGGTGTTACGGTTAATGGATGGTCCTTCGGGTTGCAATTTCATGGAAATCCAACGAAAGATCGATCGTTCTTTTTCATCGCAACGGTGCTAAATGAAGTGCAGTTTGTCTGGGATGAACTTCGGATGGAATGCCTGTTTACACGGACGGGATATTTAGCGGTATGTTGTTGAAACGGCCGAGCCAATAACACAATGATTCATGGGATCGTATTATGTCATTCGAAACTCCAGGCAACATCGAAGCAGCCCGTCCCTGCCAAGATTATTTTTAGGAAAAATGCGTTTTGCCGGAAAGATTTCTGTACTAAGGTAGGTACGCATTTAGTTAGCCGAACGTAGTTAATCTTGGAACCGTGTAGCGAGATTTATTTGACCGACCATTCTGCTTGTCCGGTGCACCTATTTGTCTTGTCAGGATCGTTAAAGTGTCATTTCCACGAATATCGCCGTACTCGCTGAACGTGAGATCAATCAGAAAATCCCGAAGCAAGGAAACATTCATCTATATTATAACGAGACGCGTTTCGGAACACTAAACAGGATAAGCGTGCATACTTAAATTAAGGTAGCAAGTATGCAGTTTCGCGACCCATCCGCGTTCCTCCAGACGCGTGTCCGCGGAACGAATCGATCATTTGTTACACCAAAAATCTAGCATCCATTTTCGTCTATTCTATTTTCGCGACGACCTAAATTCGGCTCGCAAGAATCTCTTTTGTCATACAAAATGCAATAGTAATTTCAAATATTTTCGTGCTAAATATCGATTTTGCTCCCTGCCCCCCCCCCCCCCCCCATGCCAATTACTTTACAAAACCCCAACACCGGTAGCCAGGTCCCGGCTAACTATCCCTATTATATAAACGCTAAATTCCTCCTGATAAAAGCGTAAGAATTCAAAACGAAGGACAAACAGTCAGCCAGGGGGGCAACAAAAGCGGTAGATGCAAACGATTGGGAAGAAAGCGGGAGAACGGTGCAGCAACGACAGCAACAGTGGATAGGGTCTGGCGGACGGCACGTGGCGATCATCATCGAGTAAGAGCAATGCAAAGGACGATGAATGAAGCAAGCGGCGGAGAATGATACGACAAAGAGACAGACGGACTGAAGCGGAGACAAAGAGACAGAGATAGATAGGGGGAGAAAGAGAGAGTGCGGCAGAGATGCAACGATTGTGTTTGAGCATTGATAGGCAGACAGGCAGGTAGGCAGTCGGGCGGTCAATCGGGCAGATCGGGTGTCATACAGAGGCAGTGCAGTGAAGAAGTGTTGCAGGGTGAAGTAAGGTCTACCTGGACGGGTCTCCAGCGTGGTTCCAGCATGTCCCGCTTCCTCCTCGTCGTCTCGCTCGTGGCTGTCGCTTGTTCCTCCGTCCTTCTCTTCGTGAGAGTATTGTTCGAAGAAACGAAACGAAGGCACAAGACTCTTTACTCGTCTCTCCTTTATCTTCCACAGTCTTCGTTCTCGTGATCCGTACCTTTCCCTGTCCGTCCTCTTCTCCCTCCCGCCCCCTCTCGTTCTCTGTCCCTCTGCCACCTCTCTACCTTTCTCTGCCTCCCCTCTCTCCTTCCTTCCTTCCTCCCTCCTCGCCTCTGTTTATCGCCCTTTCTCTCCCACCCTCTCTTCCTTCCTTCCTTCCTTCCTATCTATTATCTATCCTCCGTCTATCTGTCTCTTATATCTATCTCCGTGGTGTCGTACGTTGGAAATCCGCGCGCGACGCACCACGTGTCCGACGATGCCGATTTTCGCGGGTACACTTCGAGGTGTCGACGCGAGCCTCGAAGGTGCTGGTGTTTTTCAGGGAGGGTTGGAGAGGGTTCACGGTGATAGTTGGTGGTGGTTGGTGGTGGTGGTAGAAGTTGGGGGTGGTGGTAACGACGGTTGGCGCCCTCTTTCGCGATCTGAGCTCGGGCCAGCGTCCTCTCCTCGATCCTGATCCCTCGTCCCGTTGCTCGAGGCAGATAAACGTGCGCTGAACCGTGCGGAATTGAGAGTGTGGTTTGAAGAAAAGGGGGTACCGCGCGCCGGTGGCTGCCGTCGCGACTGTGCGACGCTCGGCACCGCTTCGCCGCGAAACCCTACGGCCGCGCCGAACACGCGGCTACTGAGTCGGCGCACTCACTCGCCCTCCCTCTGTCTCCATCCCTCCCAGCTCGTCTACATCGCTCTCTCTCACTCTAGCGAGCCTCAAACTATCTCCCCGCTTCGTTCATCGTTATAGCCCCGTTTCTCGCAGACGTGCTTCTTGCTTCCCCGCGAAGATGCTGTTCCACGTCTGTACCTACCGAGGTGGCCGTCCTTTCCGCGACACTCGTCCCTCCTGCATGCATGCAATTTTGCAGTCCTACCGTAGATGATTATAATGAGGAATATTTATTGTATACAGAGATTTGATAGTTGATACTTTCACTGGCATGGAGTCAATGTTAAGTAAATTTTTATGAAACACTTTGGAATTTTATGTGAAATTTTATAGAACTTCAAGGTATGTCTTAAATATGGGCCATCGAGCTGTTTGATTTTGAGATTCACTCATTTCAAGTTTCAATTACAGAGATTTTTGTCATGAATAATGATAGAGTGGATTGTCCTATGCAGGATACGTTATTGAACTTGATAAAATACGTTGTTATAAATTTATTGCACGTTTCACTTAAGCGGAGAATGCACGTGTTGTTTATTTAGTCTGCCATATTTTATTATTACGGCTAGATGTGAGTGATAAACATTCACGTTAGAAAGAAACACATATTAATAGCAAATTTTATGACGAAATATCTATTTCAGTAGAATACCCAGGTGAGAACAAAATGATTCAAAATACATAATAAGAAGTACACATTTTTGAACTGTACAAAACACAATGGAGCATTTCTACCATCATTTACAAAAATTGATAAATCTTTCTGGACTAACCATTGAGTTCCAGGTTGGAGCAATGAAAATCACAGTGGAAACATTTTTATTCAAATCATATAAAAATTATTTTAGGAACAATTTCTGTGGCAGCGGATGAACTTTAACTGATTCTAACATCTTCGTGGCCATTTTGTATAAAAACTCAAAAACCTGGTTTGAAACGCGGTGTAACCAGAAATCCCTCCATATAGTTGTTATTATCGATTCGGCCTAGTGCTGAGACTAACCTAAAGCGGATGCAGCGATCGTATTGAGCCTAGTTCGATTGCAAATAATCTTCCTTTCATAAAAACCCATCCGCATCTGAACATTTAATTTTCTTGCCCCCCCGATTGTCTTTGTCAATTTCACGGTGAAACGCGAGAGGGAAATTTCGATGAAAGCTCCTAACGAAAGAGTGAAGCAGATACTGTTAGAGGCTGCAGAAAGTTACGCGGGAGAGTGACACATATTCAAGAAACGAGCGTATGGTGCAGAAGATTGAAACTGTCATGGTTATAATCGGGAGCGATAGCGAATGATGGGGGGTGAGCACAATACGGGGAAAACAGGTCGCGAAGAGGAAGGGGCGGAGTGAGAGGGTGAACGCGAGACTTCACATCGGCTAGTTTGTTGTTGTTTGTTGTTGTTGTTCGTCTTGATTCTCGACACGGAACCAAACCATCGCACAATGCCGAGAGCATAGCTGCGGTATTGATAACAACCTTTAACGGCGAGGGAGAAACGCGGAAGGGTGGAAAGAGAGACAGAAACCGACGGAAGGGGAAACAACGACGGAACATAGTGACGAAGACACGAACACAAAACGTGTGAGACGATTTTTAATTCAATTAACTTATGTAAACAAAAAAAACATTTTAATTCTATTTCGATGAAGCGTTGAATTAATTAACTAAGAACACTTTTAGAAATGATCAGAACTTGCATACTCGGCATCATTAATATTTTATACAGCGTATTTCACTTTGAGATATTATCAGATCCATCGTGCAGGATCGTTGCACAAATATTCGTTTATCACATACCTGGTTCAGAGCGAAATCAAGTGTTTCTCTTTTGCCGTTAATAATAATTACAGCCTCTACGTACCGTGCAGAAATATCTGAATTTCTAATAAATAGAAGGCCCCGGCACAGTCGATAATCGGCAAAAATATTTCTGATCGGGAAGTAATGTAACCGGTGGACAAATGCGACAGGGAAGGAAGAGGTGCACGGCGGAGGATCAGCGGGAAGAGGACATCGTTATCGCTTAAACGCTCTCGATATTCGACGAAATATCGCACAAACAGCGTCATTCTGATGAAAAGATTGTCAATAACCTCTAACACCTGTTGCACAGTTTAGCGACGGATTTTATTCTCACGCGTGGGTTATATTCATTTATTGGCTCGCGGATTTCACGGGTCACACGTCGTTCGCGTCGATGCACAGCCGACATAAACGCTTAATGCGGTTCTCGTCCGGCCCGGTAATAAAACTACGTGTTCGCTGAAAATTTTCTGATAAAATTACATCGGCCACCGCGATCGAACCGGTCCAATTATTACAGGCTAATTGTTATGCGTTTATTAACCGAGCCCGCCGCTGAAAATCGCGTCACCGTCCCGCGCTGGAACGTTTCAACGTTTCCACCGTGCTGAATGAAATCATAATTTAAATAAAAAAGGAAGGGTGAATTAAAAAACACCTTTGCCTTCTCCCCCGAATTTTGTCGCCGAAAGTAAATATGCTCCAGGAGCATTATGATATGTAATCAACGTAGCCATAGTATAATTTTCAGGTGGAGAGGCATAAAAAAGAAGTTTCCAACGAGCACGGTGGTAGGATCATGCCGTTTCAACCCCTCAATCTATCCAGGTTACGTGGGAGGTGCATTTCGTAGTGTTGTTGATTTTTGCATAATTTATCAAGGTTGTTTGGTTAAGCGAGCCGTTAGGGTGAGTCGCTGGGGTTGTCGTGCTTGGGGATTGCGCGATGGGGCGACAATTTCAGACACCCTTCGCCAAGATGATTAGCATCCGCTTCAGGGACGTACTTATTTCCATTCTTCCTACTAATTTTTCTCAAACCTCAATCATACAATTTTCTTAGTAAGATACATAAAGTCACTCCTACATAATATTCACTCTAACTTCTATTCTTCTTCAGTCAATTATTTTCTATTCTCATTAGTTCCCCACAGTACGCCCGTCTGACTGCAACTGTCTGATTCTACTAATGCCTCTTACTGATTAATGCAGAAACCAAATCACACAATTAGAAGAATTAACGTGAAATAGAATCTAAAGAAATGAATGAATCGAGGACGTAAGAAATTTGTGGCTTGGCAGGGGTGCAGGTGTCTGAGCAATCAGGCGTTCCTTCGAAAAGATTCTTCGATTAGGACGGCCCTGGGCGTCACGTAAGCAGGCATATCGCGAGTACACGACGGAGTTGTTGAGGATGGGAACGGGTGGACGCAGGGTTGGCACACAGAACGAAGGGGTTGCGAGGAGCAAAGGGGTGTCCAGTGGTAGCGAGGAGCGGCCGGGGGGTCGAAGGGGACAAAACCCGTCCTATACTATACTACTCTACAATAGTTGTTTACCAGAGTCATACTGATCGATACTCAGTGTTTGCTATCAGAGGGAACCATGCATGCCGGGCGCTACTTGCCCAACACCAAAAGTAAACACCCACCCCCGACCGCTATCACCCCAACAACACTCCCACCCGGTTACCGGCGAATTCTCACTCTCTCTCTCTCTCTCTCTCTCCCTCTCTTCCTTGCTCTCTCGATCAGTCTGTCTTTCTCTCTCACTCTTCCAATCTCTCTTAGTGTCCCGCCCGATCTTCCTGGAATGCATAGACATTCGGTTTGCGTGCTGCGAGGTGCACACGTGCACGTACGATCGTAAGTGCAAATGTACAGTCGGTGCATCGATAACTGGGGGTATCAAATACAGGATGTTGTGGCTGGTTGCATGATCCGGTGGTTGTAACTCTGCCGGGTGTTACAAGAAAGATTCTGCGCTTGTAGGTTAAATAAGAGTAAATGAACTCAGTAGAAAATGCTTATGGAGCACAAGTCGAAGGATCAACCACTTCTGCATTAGAAACGATTTTTTATTTTGGTGAAAATATGATTTTTCGATTTATGCTCACTTCCAGATCATTTCTCGTTTACTGATTTGCCCCAAAATATTACAGAAGTAGAGTTCCAATCTTCTCATTGTAAAAATTGGAATGAATGTGAAAAATAATAAATACAGTAAGTTAGGGTGCAAAGTAAAGAATAGTAGACGAAAGTAAGTAGAGGAAATGACCTTGAAGACCCTAATATTTGCATCTCTATAATAAGTCTACCCTGTAAGTTGTAATTCCCGATTTTTACTACTCAGCACATAGTTAAAAATATTTCTGCATATTTAGGACGAGTTTTCATTAAGGCGAGACGATTTTAAGACGCAATTTTCCCAACGTTAACAAGCTACATATGGCTACGAGGTTCCATGAGCGGCGCACGTGCGAATGAAACGCATCCTGTTTCCCTGTGGCGGGCTCCTATGTTCAACCACCCCTTCACGATATAAACTACACCCGCAGGAGCGCGGGGGGTTGTCTCTGAACGATCATAGCTAGGTCCAGGCCGTTTCACCTCGTACATTTGCATAATAGGGCCTCCGCTACTCGTGTCCGGGAACACGGCACCGGGGGAAATAAGGGCGTTAAAGGGTGTAGCACGGGAAAAATTGTACCGTGTCGTAAGATTTTTCGGCGAGCGCGGAGATTTTGACGCGGCGGTGAACAACGTCGTTAGCACGGGCCTAAAAATATAGAGAACTTTCATCTAGAGTTCCCCGAATATTTGCATAATAATACAGACAAAGAGTAGAAAAATGTAAATCAACAATAATGAAGCAATTCGGGAGAATGAAAACGTCCGTATAATTCTAAAATTCTATGTACTTACACATTGATATCGTAGTATATAACAATATTGAATAACAAATGGACAACTGAATGGAAATACTGTGGAGATTTTCAACAATTTATACAGGAACAGGATGCTGCATTGGACACAAATTCTTCATCATGGAAATCAATCCGTTGGGCTAGGCTCGAACGCGAAGGTATCTGATGCAGATAACTTATTATGGTAAACGGCATTCGCAGTAATGATTTTAATAGGAAGTCCCGAACGTGGAGGGTGATACGCGGCAAAAGCCGGAAAGTCGCCGCAAATCCTGCGCAGAAGGGAACAGAATAGGGAGACCGGTAAACAAACAGTGAAAATAATATAATTTACAGAGGATTAGGAATGGTCGGAACGGTGCAAGAGGAAGGGTGGAGAGAAAGGGGCGGAAAGGGTTTCGGTGCACAGAATAACTGTTTCTGGTTATAATTGATATCCTGGCAAAGCTCTATAATCCCTCCCAGTCGAGCCGCCACCCTCTTGAAAGTCGAAACCGACTACGGCAAAAGGTGGAGACCCCGAAACCGCAGCACGTTTGGTCATGCTTCTATTTACGGAACATTTTCATAATGGTTTATTTCCGCTAATGTCAGCCGACCAACGGAAAAGACCGTATTTTCTCCGAGATATTTCACGGGCCACTCATTACACCGCGTACATTTCGATCCCGTGCAGGAGGATGATGCTGCAAAATACATTTCATCGACGGAACGTACCATGCACCTTGCGGTAAACCGCTCCATTTTCCTAGGGACCTCGATATTTTATAATATATTTAGGCACTCCTGTCATTCAACAAGACATTTAATATTTTTCTCCAATGTACTGGAGACAGTTTAAAAATATTATTTTAATTGAACCCTTAACAGTTCCTCTGGATGTCTATAATATTTCGCACATGCAAGTACATAAAGCAGACTCATATTGAATGCCACAGTGAAAACACCCATGCCTGGTCAGACGCGACATAATATAATATTTTCAATATAAATCCTAAAGGAAAAAAATATTCGGGTATTCAGTCGTGTTTTAGTGTTCCTACATTAATGTTACAACGTGAACATTGCTCAGGGTTGTGCACTAAAATAGTTATTACTTAAATTAAATTTGGTGTACAGATCATGGGTGACCCTCGCAGCATTCAACGTGTTAAGCTATGTACGAAAATATAATCTTAGAATTTTGACCGTTGAACAAAATTTCTGTAAAAAATTCATTATATTCGCAAAAATATAGACAGGGAATACATGTAAAATTCTTCTGCTTTGAGAGTTCACGATTAATGGTAACGTTCGACGCAGCATCGAGTCAGAGGAAACGGTCTTTTATGTTTAGCTTTTCGTCGTTGACCGTGTGCTGATCAAATTAGCGAGGGAAAAAAGGAGAGGCGACATTTACAGAGAGACACACGAAACTATAAAAATGAGCAGTAACAAAGCGCGGGCAGCAGGGGCGCGGGGGAGGGGGCGCGGTGAAAGGAAGAGAGAAATGTAATATCTAGCGAGCACGTAATTATGATTCCATTGAAAAGTTTGTCGGTCCGGCCCTTCGTGAACGCATTAATGCGGCTGACCGTCTCTCTCCAATTATAAAAGTCTTCGAACAATGGAAGCCGCGAGTGCTGACATCGGGACGGACGCATGCACCAGCGGGTAAATAATACTCGCATCTGTTCGGCTCCGTTTTTCACCGTTTGTTCTTCCGCCCGCGATCCGGACGTCAGCTTTGTCTCGGCATTTTGCTCGAATACCAACGGAATCGCCCGTCTCTTCTCCTATTCCGGTCCTTTCTTCCTGTATTTTCGAGTACGTAATAAGACGAATTCGTTAGACCTGATTAGCGCCCACTAAATCATTCCCGTGATCGTGTGGCGATAGGGGTGTCTCGTAACGAGCGACAGAACTTTAGGGGCGGAATTAAAAATGTAGAAATACAATGGAACTACTTGGACACTTGCTGAATGATCAGACTGAATGTTCTACGTTGCTAGAAAATGGTTACTTAACCCTTAAAAGCTGCCATAAAAAAGAAGTCACGTTAAATTACTATCATTTCAGCTAACGTCGTCTTTGGTAAGTCTTAGGGATGTTGGTCCTACTACAAGAGCAAGTAATTGTATAAATTATAGATATTTTAAATACTTGGACTACTTTCACGGTGGAATATGCATCAGGCTGAATACTTCATTATTGTACATAATATGTATGGAGTCAATTGTTGTGAAAACTATACAATATTTAACGAATCATGTACATACGTTTTAACAGCTAAGTTCGCCGTCATATAGTGATCCATAGCACACGCCCAACAACTTTTTAGAACATTAAAGCAGGCAACTTTTATAACTTCTTCAAAGTTTGTAATAGAAAAAAATGTTTCAGGTGATAGTTGGTTTCGAAGAGTAAAAGGTCATCAGCATTTTTTAAATGGAATGGTATCTGTTTTTCCTATATTATGACAGAGTGTCTCAAGGCGAACACAATGATCTAGATATAAGGTCATTCAACTTAAAGGGTGGTTTTAAATGCCTCACCCTGTAGACATCCTTAATATTATTCATAAAATAATTCTATTACAGTACTTGAGTCCGCCCAAGTGAATAAATAAAACTAAAGAGAGCTGTACTGACAAGGAAAAACATCGTCTAGGAGTCGCAGGGACTACCGGAGGCGATCGTCAGGATGACAAATTAACTAGGCGCGGTTTTCTCTCGCGGCGGGCTCGTCGATTGTCTGAAACGCTGCAAATCCTCCGAAGCGGGCACCTAATCCTCGGCAAAACTTCGACGAAGCCTTTAAAAGAGATTGATCGTCATCTCGTCACTTGTCCTCGATCCAGTTTCTCTCCTGTCGTGACGCAATGGATTCTCGCAATACGCAGAAAGGGCGCAAAATCTCGTGCTCCATTGTAAATACCTGGTCCGTGTATCGAGACATTAGTCACGTCTTTAAATGTAGCTCAATGTCGTTGGGGTTCTGAGAATCGTCGGGTGTATCTACGCAGCTGGGAGCATTAGTGACGTCAGGAGGCGATTTCGAGGCTCGAGCAGACCGATTTCGAGGGATTTCGTTGGGAGCAGGAAAAGACAGCGGAAGGACTATTAAGCGATCGGTAAATTTTTAAACGATAGCTCCCTCACGACTCCGCAATTTGTATCGTGGTCCAGAATATTGTGTATCGCGTAATTAGATGCAAATTGTAGCTCGCCAGGGCAGAGAGTTTGTTGGAATACTAAAGAGTCGAAAATTTTCCGTGAATATCAGTTCAAGAATGAATTGCGGCTATGAAAGTTGGGAAGGGGGTGTCATTAGAGAGCCGGAGGGGTTGCCAGCCACCTCGCGGAGTCTCTACCCTCACTGTCCCCTTATCCGAGGGGAATTTCTAACTGATTTACGAGAAAACAAGACTGTTTAATATTTCTCTTAGTCCCCTGGCGCCGCGGTTAGACTCCGGACTCTGAGCGTGACTTTTGAGTCGCCTACAGAAGTCCTGTAACTTGGCTACATCAACGCGGTACGTTTTAATAAATGACAATTACATCTTGACTTACGGTTAGATCCATTTTATATTCTATGAAGTATAACATGATTCGCGTTGGTTTATGGCATGCATATTAAAACATTTAGGGGGTAATTAAGAATTTTATGTCTGTACGATTGTTAAGATTGAGCTGATTACACACTAGATACAAGTCCGATTTGTGCTACGACACTGAGACCTGTATCGCCCGCTTATATAAATCTTCCACTTGAAATCTACTTAGAGACCCCCAACCCCCGTGGCTTCAACCCTCTGCAACGTTCTCGCAGCCAAACAAGTCGCTTTTGCTTCCAACCCCACCGCTTGACTAGAAGGGACGGTGGCGTATTTCCTAAAAATGTGGCTACCCTTTCATTGAAATAAAATGTACTAAAAAGGTACCTTACTTTAGCATGAGTAACTCCTGTATACAATACCATTAATTCTTAATAAAAAAAAATTGAACAACAAGTGTTTAATGAAAACTATCGTTTCAATAAAAACAGTATCTAAAATTTTGAAACGAGTACAAATTCCGGAAAATGTATGCAGTCGTAACATCAAAATTTGTCTCCTGAATTACTCAGAAATTTAGAAGAATACTTTCACTTAAATCAGACAAACAACAGGATTTGTAATCGCGTCACACGGCACGCGTACACAATGAGTCTCGCAGAGTCGACTAACCTGTTGGCTGAATCCTGCAAAACACTCTGAAAAGTTCGCGAAACACCGATTACGAGCATTCTAAGCTGTTTTCGGATGCTTAAAGTATTTTTTAAAAAATCAACCGTCGAGTCATCTGACTCTTTTATTCAATTTTTATCGAACGAGACGAAAAAGAAATACGTGCGTTAAAGAGTCGTTTTTCATGTTACTGACGGAGTTATGCGAGTTCGTTTGTTGGCATTCGAGTCACATTTCGGGAAGCAGTTGTATCCAAGACGCCAAATCATTAATACGGCGCCCGGCAAGCCATATCTTCAGCGAACTCCGCAGGAACTATCGAGCAAGGAGATTGCAAGAAGGATGGCGAAGGGGGTCAGAGAGTGGTTTAAGGAACGAGCACGAGAACGAAGCTACGTAACGGGACATCCGTCCTGCTCGGCACTAACGATAATTAGATTGTTAAGACGACGAACGAGAATAAAGCGGGGATGAAAGGACACACAGTTGAATCGATCGTGCTAATTTAACCGAATAAACGAATATTTTTTAAATTCTCTTGCCAGAATGATTAGGCTATTCTGGAAAGTTCGTGGCGAAATTTCATGTAGACTTCAAAGTGACAGTTTCTTTTTTATGTTATTTTTAGTTTATTAAGTGCGCACCAGTTCTTTGAATGACATTCTATTTATTTGGTGCTTTCATGGTACTATTCTTAAAAAGTTTCCATGTGTTAAATAGAAGAACATTAAAATAACATAATCATGTGATCAGTTTCGTGAGTCACTGTATTTTTGTATTTAAAATATTCTTTTGAATTCAAACTTCAATCTAATTCGATAGCTGTCCATTTCAGACGTCTTTTTAATTTCTACATTCAATTGATTCAGCTGTACACAGTACTTATCTGAATTAAGCATCTTACTGCTTGTCAAAAATTAACAATGAGTCAAACAACAAGATGAAAAAACGCGAGAACTACTTTAGAAGACTCTAAACGTCAATGCTCGAACAAAGTAGTACATGTCGCTGTAGGTCAGACGCTGTGCATTCAGGTCGGAAGAATTTCCTAGGTATCGCGCTTAAATACTGAATGAAGCGATTAATTAATGAGAGAATTCTACTTTGAATAAACATTGGAATCTCGTGCATCAACGCGAAACGGTTTTAATTATTTCAACGAACTAACGGCTGGAGGGAATTGATAATCCTACGATGAACCCTCCTAATATTTTTCCGTGTGTTCGCAGGCTCCTCGCGGAAAAGAAAAATGGGAAAAGGGTAGTGGCCGGCATAAACAGGCCGCGATAGCGAGCCTCTCGTTATCTCGAATAAATCAAACGGCCGGCGGATAGAAGCGGACAAAAGCAAGGCCGCAGCATATTTTCTAGTAAACTTTCCGGAGGAGGTGTGAGCCGGAGATAATAAATGCATGTACACGATACGAAGCAGCCGATATAACACCGCGAAAATTTATACGGAGACACGCACTCAGCCCGCTACTACGACCGTGTACACTCACACAAGGGATGCTTCATTTTATTGTGCTTTTCTGGCAGCTGCCGCCGCGGTAAATAGCCAGATTATAAATAACAGTACGGCGATATTACCCTCGCGGCGTAAGCTCCACTCGAAACACTCGATGCGCTATATAGAGACGAATGCAATTGCAACTGATAAGAACCTCTGCCAAACGAGAGGTTGCTCCTAACGAATCCACCACCCCTCGATCTCTCCGACTTCATTCACGTACACAGAACCGACCGCCCTGGGTCTCCAGAGTTTTTTCCCTTTAACGAACGACCGTTATAAATAATTTCGATGCTTTGTCGTATTGCGCCGGCCGAGCGTGCCGCAAAACCGGGGAGGGGGTGTTCTCCTCCTCGTCTCTTTTTTTCGGCGGTCCGCGCGCCAAAGAGGGTGAACCAGAGAGGAGAGTCCTCCTCGCTCATTTATTCCTTTATCTCGTTATGAAAGAAAGATAGCTCGCCTAAGAAAGGATTAATTAATTAATACCGCGGTGATAATGTATTTATTAATTCGACGCGAGAGCTTGGCCGCTATGGGTACACAGGGGTGGAATTTGTGGTACCGCCTGAAGAGGGGATTCTGTGTCCACCTCAGTCAGCTGTGTTAAATTCTTTGGTGTTTTTATTTATTTTTAAAATTTTAAATATTGATTGAATTTCGTTTGAATTTAATTTAAGCAGAATTTGTCAGTAATGGACAGATCACGCTTGAATTTAATTCAAGTAAATCCAGTCAGCGATGAAGGAAACAGACTTGAATTTCTTTCAAGTAGCATTAGTCAGTGGTAGACAGACATCGGACGTCTAAAGTTACCATTTGGCAATTTTTCAGTATCCCAAAAAATTATTTTCTAAATATTCAAGTTGATTCTGCGCACTTTTTCAAATTACCCCCTACCCTTTATTTCACAGAGAGTTTGATCTCGCCTCGCCAGGACGTTGCAGGCGAATTTATGGTCTCGCGCGATACAGTTTATTGAAAATTATGTACGCTCCAGTTCCGTGGAAGGAAAAAGAAAAATAGGGGGCAGGTACCTATTCTAATGATCGTGTGTACCGTACCTGTAATTCATGGAGGCGAAAGCGCGGTTCAAATGCATATAGTTTGGCCTCGCGATAAATAACCGTTGGCCATGCATGAATCGTTGCAATTCACATTTCGCTCGGTTATTTCTTTTCTCGTTCGGTGCGTTATTTTTTCGCGGGAAATGTAAATCCCATAAATCTCCTCTAATTAAAGGATGCGACGAATCTCCCCTCTCTCTCCCTGATACGAAAAAGTAAAACAAAAAAGAATACAGCATGCCGTGGATAGTAAACGAGGAACAGTTTGATGGCGTAAAAGAACAATAAGCGGTTAAAGCGATCGAAGGAAGAAAGACACGTGGAAAGAGAGAAACACAGAAGATAGAAGCGAAATTAGCCCAGAGGGACTTCTTAACAACTGGAAGAGAATGGCGCGGCGGTGGGTGGCTTTTACACGCGGCTCTAACCACCCTTACGAGATACAATCCACCCCCTTATGCCTCGGTAACTCTGTCGAATTTGTAGTTAAGGTTGTAAACGTAAACCTGGGAATTCATCCCCGACCAGAAGATTCTCTCACGCTTTCTCCTCTCGTTTCCCTAACCCTTTTCCGTCCTTCTTCGCGCTCGCCAACTATACGTACACGCGACACTGCTACGCAAATGTTAGGCTATGTTTGCAAACCCTCTCTCGTCGTTCGTAACACGCGCCTCCGTCCTCCTACAACCCTCAGTGTATGTACCGCCTACGTCTTACAACCTCCCTCCTTTGGATAACGAGCACGATGTAAAGCTTCTCCGCGCTTTCCTGCCGCCAATAACTTTTCGAACACACGAAATCATCCCCGCGCGACCATTCCACCTTCAGAAAACGCTTGCTTTTAATATGGTCGCGGATTAAACCATCTACGGTGAGAAGATAATTTTAAGAAGCAACGTCCTTTCCTGTAGTCCAGATATTCTGACTTCAAAAAGCCGTGCCCAGGGGGAAAATACTCCCAACGTTACGACAGCAATGCAGCTAGCTTCGTCAGGGATCTGAAGACGCACTGATACTGACTATCTGACCAATTATAAACTGATTGGCCCATCAATGATCTGAAGCAGAATATGGGTACACTAAAAGAGTGAACATTCAGTCGCATATCACTATCAGTGCGTTCTCAGACCCTTGATGAAGGTAACTGCAGTGCTGTGAGAACAACTCAGCTAACACCCGAAAGCCTCAAACAGTACTACCTGAACAAACCAGGCTGTGAATGTCTCAAAATTATAATCACATTAAGTTGCTCATCCAAAATTAAAACCGAACATACAGTTGCTTGCAAAGTACCTTAGAACGTAAAATGATAAAGTGTCCTCGAGTTCAGGTCTAGAGAGTAGCACATTTGTCTAATTAAATGGAAAGCGAATAGCGTTGTATTTCACAGTTTCGCACCTTGGAAAACAGAGAAATAAACGGCCGATGGAGGGCAGCAGAGTAGAGGTCGGCTAGCTTCTACTGGCCAGGGCGAGTATATCGAATCCGCAGTGGAAACGTGCTCGGGAAATGGTTGCGGATATTGGCCATAGATATATTTCTGAGGGAGCAAAAGGGAGCGCGTTGGAACATAAAAAGATCGCTCGCCTTATAGCAAACGGTAACCCACCCCCATCCCGCGCCGCCCCCATTCGCCGTTCACAACCACCCTCCGATTTATGGAGCATTCTGTACATTCGATATTTTCTATTGTCGATCGCCCCTATTTGTCTTATTTATGTTTCTTTTAGGGACCACCCTCAGTCACCCCTGTTTCTGCCTTGGCTTGGCCGTCGTCCACCCCCGTCGCGACCGGTCTCGTGCGAAATTCACCCCGTGGTCCACTGGATATTCCGAAGGATTTGCTCGCGATGCAAACACGCCGCTATATTAAAACGATATATTTCGCTGGACCGTAGGAAATTAAATACCACCGGAATCATCGTTTAAACGCGAATAATCCTTGAATATTTCTTCACGGGCATCCTCCGGGAAAAGAGGAAATCGAGCGTTTAACTGTAACGCGTCATCGTCTTTCGCGTGGTACAGTGATTCGGCGCTTTCGGCGGAATGGATAGACAAAATGATTTTCTGCATAAGTGGGTAAATGTATTTTACACTCTGCGTACCAGAGAAATTGGAAATAGCTGAACGAGCACGGGTGGTTTGACGCGAGGGGATGCAGCGGTTATCTCTGGAAAAACTCGTAAATTCCCGGGGTGGGAAATAAACGGACGGATAAGGCTCTGAGAGTCCAGTCTCAGCCGGCGTTTTCTTCCCTGCACGGTGTACACGATTTGTCTTCGGCTAGTTTAGACTCGGTGTTAATACGAGAATAAACAGCGAAGGTAAGATCCCTCTTGGCTTAACGCGTCTCTCCTTGAGTAAGCCCGGTTAAGTCGAGAGGGAGGTTCGAGATTCGAGGTTCCAGGTTTCAGGTCCGGACGGCCTCCAGCCTGGAATGAGCAAGGGCTTTCTAATTAAGATCGTTAAACTGCCATGAAATTCAAATTACGTTTACTGCTGTCCTTACTTCCCTTCGCGGACCCTTTTGCGGACGACGGCGAGCCGCCGTTTCGACCGTGTCTTCGGTCAGAAATTAACTATACTTTCTTAAAAGTTTCACCGTGGAATAGCCTTCTCTGAACGTGAACCATCTTGCATCGAGAAAAAAAGAAGAAAAGTCCTCGAACGACAGCTACAATCGTAGATCGCCGCGTCGAACGCGTTCGTTTGAATTCACGCGATGGTCTCGTCGAATTTCGAGATAAGAAATTAATCGATATGCGAAATTTCAATAATGCTGCAATCTGTGAGCACTTCCCAGACTAATCTGACGATATTAGCATAGATTCTCGGACGGTAGATAACTTGGAATCTTGAAGGGTTCGGTGAGGAAGGAGGCGAGGGACGTCTGATAACCGCCCCTTGTAAGTTAGCGTATCAGCCAGTGAGAAAGGGTAAGGAAAGGGGTGGTTTAGGGCAGCACGCGTCCCTTCTATTAAATTAACGTAAGGTAAAGGGGTGGAAACCACCTCCTCCCCAGATACACTGGGTCAACTGATTCAACCTCTCAGAATCCCAAGTGATTCATACGTCGTCCCTTTGACTGTTCCCATCAGACAGCGGAGAACAAGCCGAAATTTTCTGACAGCTCTGACTGGAGAACACGATACGGTGAACGGGTTTCCTTACGGTCTACAAACATCATGCTGATTCCAAGGAAGCCCGCAGACACCGTGTCAGGAGAGAAGCAACTGATTAAACTATTCCTTAAACTACCCCTATATAGACAAGAATGTCCAGCGGAATTGTTAACGTGCCGGCTGGTGAATCTTTCGACCTCTGCGTGTTACCTCCATGCTTGGAAAATAAAGATTTATCGTCAGCCAAAATTCAGTTGATCTAGAATTTGAAGAAAATGATCATGGTGGGCTATAGAACCTTATAGACACATTTACGTATATTAGAAATACAAATTATTACAATAGTATTTCATTGAAATTTCTGTTACGCCTATCATCCACAGAAAAGTAACTTATACCACATAATGTCCTCCTCTAAAAGACACAGCTTCAATTGACATAAGTTCTGTTATAACAATGTTCAAAGCCAAAGGTGTGATACGTGGTTCAAACTACCCCTATACGTATTTTCAAAATCCTAGAGATTGAAATAGTATTCAAAATGATTTGAATCTTCCTCTAAAGTGATTGAAAGCATTCTGAAGACTACCGTGAATCAAGAGAGCTGTTATGTAGTCTGTAAGTGACGTTACGGTTCCAGAACAATGACACGCGAGCGTGTAAAATATTTTCCACGGTGAATGTACGCGATCGGACAAACACGGAGGATGTTTTTGAGATAAGCAAGCGGTACATCGGGGTAGTTCAGACCCGTACGAGTTCGAACGAAGAAAGGGTGTGTCGGACGACCGTGTCCTGTCATGTTCGATAGCGATATACCTTGGGCCTTGGCTCCCTTAGAATTTCCTGCTACCCGTTTCTCTAATTGCATAATAGGATGCCCGCATGTAGGGAAAAGATGGGTGGTTAGTATAGACGTCCAACTATGGGGGTATAGAAATACGAATCAGAACGCCGGTGGCCTCGCGATATATCGTTGGAAAATCTGTCGACCGTAAAACAACCCCCGTCCGCTTCGTCCGAGTGTTTTCCAGTTTCTTCGATATTTTTCTTGGCGCTTCGATAAGCAGCGCGGGGGTATTAAACGAACAAACGAGAATATGTTTGGGAGGACACGGAGTGGCCACATTCTTCCATTAACATGGTAAGAACGAGTATGGGGGTGAAACCATAGCGATAAAGCTCTTGTACAGACAAAAGAGGAAGGCTTGTTTACGTAACGCTTTATCGTTAGAGGGTTCGCCGGATTTTCTTGTTGATCCTGCCAGTTCTTCTAATAGCGATTTTGGTTTATTTTGGTTAACAAATTAAAGTACCCCTCTCTCACCCCTCACGCCTCCTGAAAAATGCTCTGTTTTGGCTCCGTCGGCTCGCGCAGACGTTCATGAAATTTCATCGGGGGGGAAAATAAAGTTTTCACTAAAATTATACGTTCGAAGGAGAAAGGAAGATAAGATTATCGTCTCCGGCGAACGTTCACTTTGGAAATGAAACCGTGTCTGTTTGTCTGTTTGTTGAAGCAATTAACATCGTCACCTCGTAGATTGGAAGGATCACAACGTTGCTCGGCTCCACAACGCGATCCCGCCATCGCAACCGCAAGCGGCGAATTACAATTACCTAAAATACACAAATGTTGAACGTTGAAAAGCAACAATAACTCGTTTCGGAGTTCTAGAACACCTAATAGAGAATGTGCGCACAGCGTTTCGTTAAAATATTCAAATACTGTCAAACTAAATCTTCGAGAGCTTTAAAAATGTAGTGACATCATGCGTCTCAGATTATTATTATTATTACTTCAATATGCAATTCATTTATTCAATTTTCAAATCGCTTCGACTGTACACGTCATTACGAACTATACTTATTTACTGCCATTTAGTTGATTGTTTAAATTCCCTTAAAAATTCTAAGGTCTTCCAAAATTTAATTATAATTTTCCATTAAAATTCCTGACTACATTTCTGACATTCAGTAATTTCAAAAATACATATACAAGTATTGTTTACATTCTTGGACGTTCTTCAAACCAGCTGTAGAAATATATTTAAAATAATATCGTTCGAATATTTCCGTGATCCACAGTATATTTCCCCAGAGCAGGATCGTCTGAAGCAAGAGAGTATTAATAAATTGCAATTGTAAATTTTTTTCGGAGTGAAAAAATTCTACTCAGGATGTGAAAAATGTATATCTGTAAGTGAAATCGGTGAAGAGGTTGAAGAGCGTTACGAATAAATTGATGAGATTCCGCCAACCTTCTAATAAGAAGACCGCGTTATAATGATCGGACACTCGACGTATTATTAATTGATACTTCACAAAAAGGTCCGTTCTGCTACGATATATTCCGTGTTGCTGCGTAGTCTCCACAACTGTTCGAATAATCGATATTAAACTTTCGAATGCACGCTGGCTGAGATTTTTCAGCAAAAATAGAGAGTGCATAAAATAGGAAGAAGGATTGTATGCGCATTTAAAATTGATAGTCGAAGCACGCGGTACGTCATGAGAACTCAGCTTAGGGAATTTTTTCGGAAGGTAAGGAAACGGCGACGACGAGGTAACGAGTGGAGTTTTTCATCGTTACTCCCATGAAAAAAGATTCGGCCGGGAAATAAATACAAATTGTCGGATTACCGAGACTTTTCACACTGATATGGGACCCCATGCTCTTCACACGACAACGTTCTCCATTTTCCGAATACTCCGCATAAGTTACGGCGAGCCACTCCGTGAAAACCAAAAGCAAAACGATCCTTTTTATAACGATAACAAACACATCTCGACGAAAAAAGTTTCTCTTAATTAGGAAGAAGCGTCTACATTAAAATTCTTCCAGTCGTTACAAAATTTGAGGTTCAATATCTGTTTTCGTCGTAAAAAGAGGTTGACTTGCTCGTTTTAAAATTCTCAGAAATATTGTGTCGACCGTAAAAAAAACAGAAGAGACGAGACTTGGCTCGAACTTTCATAATGGCGAAATAAAAAGCCGGAGACGAAGTTGGATTTGCATTTTCCTCCATTCAGCTGCGTTACTGTTACACGGTTGCGTCTGCTCATAGATTCCACGAGATTCCCGTAAAACAGTGATTTCACGCTCGTTCGAAGACCAACTTCGTAAACAGCTTTATCCTGAAATCAGTCGAAAGAATTTGAACGCAACAAACGAGAGAAAAAGGAGACACAGAAGACCGACTATTCGCACGTAGAATTCATTTCATGAATATAACATTCGTTATCATCGACGTTGGACAAAATTATTCAAATTTCCGTTTAGCTCGAGGTTAAAATAATCATGCTGTATGAACAAGCGTTTATGAGAGATTAATCGTAAGATGAACGTATCGATTCTCGTTTGCACGCATTACGTCAATCACGGCTAGAAAGAAAATTCGTGTTCGATAATTGGCGAATTATATACAGGGTATGTGTTATAAAATTATTGATACAGTCCTGGTTAACCCTCTGACTGCCAAGAAACGATGTATCTATATATTGCTTCTAGATTGTCTAAGCAATTAGTGATCGTGATATTTTATTTTCTTCTGTGAAAAATGACAATCTTTATTTCAATATTATTAACAGCAAATGTAATTTTTACCAGACTTGAGAATTGTCTGAAGTATAAATTTCCTTCAGTAACCATGTATTCGAGCATATAATTATCTGTTTGTTTATTTTATTATTTATCTACGAACATTTTTATTTTAGTCTGCTTATTTTATCTGTTAATTATTTTTCGTAGTTCTATGGGAATATTAGCTGTTACTGAAAAGGTTGAAAATTAGTTAATAATTTTACTTATTTTCTACAATCTTAATGGTACTTATACTTGTACATCACACCCCTCGTCTACACAGCATCCTATGCTATTTCTCAACAATTAACACGTTCCCTGTCACAGTAGAAAATTCCTTATCTAGACAGACACACGAAAAAGGCTATTTATTAATACACGTGTTGATTGTACAATTATTTATCTATTTGATATTACACTTCCAATTTCTACTATCATTTTAACATGAATGTTACTAAAAATTTCATAAGGGTTGGTAGTTATGTGATCAAATTAAAATTGATGCGTGTACCGAAAACGGTACACGTGACAGGGAACGTGTTAATAAAACCTGACAACTCATTCTTGTGTTTCACTCAATAAATCAGAAAAAATGTTGATCCGTGAGTCAGGAAATATTTGTCAGTGTTTTCGTCGGCAATCAAAGTATTTCGCATTTTTTAGGCATAGCGCCGTAGGAAGTTCGATGAGCGAGGCTTGTTAATTAAATAGCCGCAAATAGTTTACCAATAAAGTGGCTGTGTGACACGTGTTGGGAGGAGGAAAAAAGTCACCACGGGTTGTCGGCTCGTTCGGAAACGTGCGGTGTTCGCCACGGCCGCGGACTTTCGATTTTTACTTTAATTAAATATTTTCCGCGTGTCAGAGCCGGCGCCGTAGTTCGGAACAAGACGAGCCGTAACACCGCCGCAAACCTCAGCGGCATTTTTCCTCCTTTTCGCCATTTTCAGTCTATCGATGGAAAAAAAATCTCCCGTCCACCGTGCACAGGAGCAGGCGGCTGTCAATTAATTAAAAAGTTTATCCGAAAATTGAATAGAAGAAACGCGGTGTCAGCTGGCGACTTTCGGAGCTCATAATAAAGCGCTGAAGAGATTCAACAACAGCTCAGTGGAAGCGTAAAAAATGAGACGAAGTTGGAACGGAAGAGACGGCGCTGCACTGCTAAAAATGTACATCTTAATAGATTAATTAATATAATCTCTCAAGCCGACTCCTGGCCCGACAACTTCGTCTCGTCATGGAGAAGGAATATTGTTAAGGTTAATTATAATTGGGAGAAAGCTTGGGTAAATATTTCAACTGACGATTCGAAGAACGAAGGAGCGGGCGAAGGAAAAACGGACGTGCAGGAACCGCTGCTTTCTTTATTTGATGACCGGGAATTTTTTCCAACCGTGCCAACGTCTGGAATGTAATTTTCATCGATGTCAGCTGCCGAAAATTTAACATAATTAAAGCAATTTTACCATTCCGCCGCGGCTATTGTGTTTCCATTAATTCCTGTTGCCGCGTACACTTCATTATGCCGCCAAAGGAATTTCAGATTATTACATGAAAGTAAACGCAGCGAGGGTGGGCCACAGGATTTTCTGAAAACTTCGACTAAACTGTCGCCTTCTTCTTCGCCAAACTTCCGCGCCTCGATGTCCCGGCGATATTAAATGTGGATGAATATTTATGAACAATAATTGTATTTATACAATGTGTCGACGCACGCCCACTGGGGCGATCTAATTAAATTCATGCTAATAAACGTGACACCGTGGACCAAGAAAAGACACATGAAAAGTTAACACATTTTTCACGCCTGCTACTATTTTGTTTCTCAGTTATCCAATGTCTGAAGAGCTGTTTGTACAATCTTAACAGATTATAGTGAATTTATACGGGGTGTTAAAAGAAACACTTACAATATACAAAGCGGATAGTGCTCATCCATTAAACACAGGGCAAAAAATAAATAATCTTGTGTCGAAGAAATTATTTCGAAAATTGTTTGTAACTGGGACAATTAGTCTTTTAGGCCTACGTTGATTAGAAATTTTTTATTCAGTTTGTTGAGTACTATCTTCCCTGTAATTCTTGCGAACTGTTTATCCAAGAGAGTACGAATATCCTACTTGTAAGTGAGTTAAACGAAAATCTTTACTTCATTTCATAACGACGTGTTTGCCGAACGGACGAACGATAACTGCGCGCGGGAGAGCCTCAAAGGGAATCGAAGGTCGTGAATGTTGCACGGGTCGAGTAAATAAATAAGAAACGGTCGTTTAATTTGCCGAGAAAAAAAAGGGGCGAGGAAATTACTGGCGTACAAACACGTACCGCGCACAGACGTGCAGACTCAAAGTCAAGACAATGCGTAACTTATTTATACAGGCCTGAGACGCCACCCTCATTCATGCCGGTTAATTATACGTCTCCGAGGATATAATCGAGCACTCTTTTGAAAAGTTGTTCCTCCCGTGACGTGCTTGAAGGTAAATCGATATTAACGAGTTGCAGTGGAAGAAATTTAATTGTTCCACGTCCGTAAGAACGGGATGCCGTGGATTCGACAAAGCCTCCGTTTCCCGTCGATTACGTAGTGTTTCAATTGTTATGGTATCGAGCCACACGGTGGTTCGAATTTTCAAACGACCGGGACGGTCACGAAGAAACCCTGCTCCCGTATGCACAAAAGGCTCAAAGGTTCTGCCGGACATACGCGCGACAATCGACCCCTGATTCATCCCCTGCCAACCTCCTATCCTGTTTCGCGCCGCTAATAATTACCGCTCACCCATTCGGAGACAATAGCGGCAACGCAGGCCGAGACGAAAAAAATTGACCGACGGGGAACAGCTTAGCGGGTCTCCGAGCGGAAGACAATTATCGGGAAAGTTTTCGAACGCAAAATCATTTCCGGCGAACCTATAATCAGCGGGACAACCGTGAACTTTCATCAACAAAGAATCCAATCAGCGGAGACAAACGTTCGAGTGGTATGGCAAAAATTAAAAAGGATAAAGAGAGGAGGACTCCTGAAAACTTCGGCAGGTACTCGAGGGCCAAATTGACACCTACGATCCGACAGAAGAGAGGAGGAAGTGCCGTTGAGGTAAATTGAGGGCTCGACGGGTAGGTGGGGAGGGGGGAGGGGGGTTGTAGAGCGGGCGCTTCTTCGAGGGGTTGGCGAGGGCTCGTAAGCAGAAGGGACGAAGAAAAAGGAGGAAAAAAGAGACGAGGAAAGGAGAAGGGGGAGGAGAAGGCCCCATTACCGGCGAGCGTGTGTCTCGAAAACCGCCTAAAGCGGATCTAAAAGAGGGTAAAAGGAAGCGACGCTCGCATGTCTCATTGCAATCTGCAAATATTGAGAATGTTTTCCGGCATTGCGGGAATTCCGGCGTGCACCCGTTTCCAATTGCGATTATCTGACTGAGATACCGCCGACTGGATCCATCGTTTCGCTGGCATATACTGAATTAGGTGTTTCCGTGTCCCGTGATACACTAAAGAAAAAAGGCTCAGCTAACAGTCTGCCTATCAGCCAACTCCATTCGCTCTTCATTGCCTCTCAGACTGTCGATTCGACATTATACAGCGATGCAAGGAGGCTAGGTCATCGCACCACCGCTAGATGGCGACTCGCGGCTCCGTTTCTCGAAAGTACTGTTGCCGGGGAATCGAGAACTGGCTTTACAAGGCTATTTTTGAGCGAATGTTGACAAAAGCTAATCTTAAGATGCTATTTCTCGATATCTATACCAGTTGCAGCATGTTTTTCGATAAATACATCAACATCCACCTGTCCTGTTCAAAATATTCTCTTATTTACTCCGTGATAAAAGAAAAGTCGAGATTCGTCACGTTTCCTCAAAAATGCTTGTCCTGCGAGGAAAAGGTGGCTCTGAGCAATTAAGATTGTAAAACGACGAAGACACGTAATGGAAGAAAAGCGACAATGTTCCCTCGGCTGACCCCGCGACGTCATTACGGTATCGCCGGTGTCCGTTAGTAAAGAAGAACAATTAAAATATGACAATCGTTAGATTTAATTATCGGGACAAAGGGCAGCGGGTAACCCTCCCGATTGCCGGGGTAAGAATGCTGCGCGCAGCTGAAAACTTGAAAGACATTTAAAAGCGCGGCTAAAGGGATGGCTGAGCGGTCCTCACGCCTGATTTCGCCCGCCATCAACCGACTCTCCGTCAAGGTATTATTAAGTACAGGGCATAACAATCAAAGAACGAATCTTCCGAATCATTTATAACGGGCGTTATGGTAATAACAATTATCGCGACGACGGTTCCCCAAAGGTCCGCCAAAGCGGAAGATTATTCCCGGGGACTCCTTGTGTCTCGAGCGAAAAACAGCGTTGGCCCCCAGCAAGAAAAAGGATCTTATATTTATGACGCCGCTATTACCTTTGTCTTTGCTCGCTTTTTTGGGCTAGCACGGCGGGGTTAACTTAATCGCGAGACGACAGGCTGGAAATAGGTCGTGTTCCCACGATACCGTAATTGTTTTAGCCGCATCAGACCAGCTGTGTCATTCTCCCTCTAGGAGGGCGAACTGATATCCCCAATTAGAACTAACTCGTAATTATTACGCTGCACGTTCGCGTACTGACAAGTCTATAAGAGGAATTCTACGTAAATACCAATCCGTGGCACGTATTATTAGCGGTTGACACGCAAAAGGGTACACGATGCGATAATGTCAATAAACGAGAAGTCGATCTGAATATTTCACCGTCTCCCGTTGGATATTATTGACGACGTGCGCTCGTGCCGTGTGCCTGACGTTCGAATGGAATTTGCATGATCCGACAGACACAAAGATTCCCACAACACAAGCGCGCGCGTAATTAATACAATTTTTTATCGTTTACCACCCATACTCGACGTCGATACGATTGTTCGTCCTCCCTGCGCCCTCTCCAAGGAGGTTTACGGTGAAATATATTTTTCATGCTGCACTTGAAACTTTTCCACCTTCCGTTTACTGTTCCTCCACCAAGACAACGTGTATTTTAGCACCGGGAAAAAAAAAGTTTCTTTATGATAGGACCTTACACGAAACAAGCTTCTTTTCGAGAGGCAACGTCGCGGTATTATTTGGATTCGAACGGGAATTCGTGACGAATGTTTGCTCACGATATGATTATCCGGCGGATGTAAAATATTCAAGGCGAGACGGAGGAACGGTACGAAACTAGTTTACTGGAAGCCGAGCGAAATTACACGATTTAAGCTCGTCGTCGTCGTCGTCGGGGCAGACGCGAGCAAGACGGAAACACCGTCTTCCACCGATGTGAACAAGACGTCGCCGATGTTATTTTCCAGCGTCACACCAGGTTAATCATCCCCCGAAAGTTACGAAAACGACACGGCTGACGAGCAAACAGGAACGGGGCGGCTCGTCGCTCTTACGCCGCGAGTTTTCGCGGCAAAAGCGCGCTTAAAAAACTTTTTAAATTTAACCCCACCCACGAACTTCTTCTTGTCCACGAGGAGGAACACGGCGAAAAAACGCGGTATACACGATGCCGCCGGGCGACTCTCGTAAAATCTGTCTCTTACAGGAAGCGAACTAACTCCAACGACTTCCTCCCGGTCCTTCTTTATTCAAAATGATTTCATTCTTTTTTCGGAACGTTAAACGCGGCCAATACGCGGTCACATTGTCCCCTTCGCAGCTTTTGGTGCTGTTTTGAACGTTGAGGAAATTTAAATCGTTTAATATTGAACAGCATCCATTAGATTGCATTAGATTGCAATCTCAATTTTTAATCAGCCACTGTTATGGATATAATTGTATGAAAATTATTTTTGACATGTAAAAGCCAGCTAAATTGAATATTTCGGATATGTTCACTATACAAATTAAATGAAGTATTATGTAGATCTGAGTATCTACATATAGCTTTGCTGCCGTCAAACGTATGGCTGCGCCTATGTTTAGACATTTGACTACACAATCTTCCCGCTTATCTAATTAATAATAATAATAATTCAACCATCCACGTATTTTGAAACTTATTAAACTTGAATGGTTGCTTGAGGTCCCCCCGTTCTGTCGTAAGCGTTTCCACAGGATTATTCTTAACCATTTTGATACGATTACAAGGTTTCGCGAAATTGCAAACGGTCTGAGCGATACCGAGTCGATTCTTTTTCTGGTATAATTTTCAACTTCGGAAGCACCGTCATGAAAGCCATTCGATTTAATTAATCAAGTAGTTTCTTTCTCCTTATTTAAAAATTCACCGAATTCCTCTCTGCCTCCTCCTATTTATTTATATAAATCGTTTTCTGTTCTCGACACGGAGAATTATCTTCGTAACGACATGTACGTTTATAAATAAAACCGCGGGCTTCTATGTTATTTGATTCGCGTTTCGCTAAAGAGAGAAGGTACGCGGAAAGATTCAGAAAACGATGTAAACGCCAAACGGTTGCGTTCGAGGGCAGAATGACTGGCGCGACGAAGGGGGTAGGTTCGGAGTTTCGCCACGATTTGTATCGAAAAGGGAGACGGCGACGTGAAGTTTTCCAATTAAACGCGGATTATATCGCTTTGTCTCGGTATTGAAAATACATCGATACCATTGGCCGTATGGAGAGTGAAGGAAAGAGAGAGAGAGAGAGACGAGCAACCCTCGCACATAATCGTCCACGGCACCAACGCGGTCGAATCTTTCTCCGGCTGGAATCATCGAAACTTCGGTCAACAACGACTCGACGATATCTCGATGTATCACGAAGCAGACGAGAAGAGGGATTACCCCTCGCCTCACCCTCTCCCTTCCTTTTTTCCTTCCACCTCTCGTTTTCCCTTCGGCGATTGTTTAAACCGTCTGTCCGGCCGGCACCCCCCGATTCCACCTGGAAAACGATTGTACGCGAAAGAGAACGTGAAAATTTCAAGCAGGCTTGCACTCTTGTACACACCATCCGCGATACGTATACGCGATGTTTGCTGAAGTTCAACCAAAACGGCCTACGCTCTGTCAACCGAATCCGATTAAACCTACGCGTTCGACCCCCACACCTCCTCTGTTCAAGGAATTTTCAATCTTTCTTCCCAGATTTATGCAACAAATATTGATATTCCTCTGAACGAATATATACAAGATGTGTCGTTCAATGCAAACAATCGTCTCCAGAAAAATACTTCCTGTTCCAAAGGGCACATCGAATAATTGAAATTAATTTCTCACAAGTTTCGCAGTCTTTAAAATTGAAAATGTAGTTTTGTATCTGACTAAAAGGAGAAATGACTGTTTTTAGTCATTTATGCTGTTGTGATATTTAAGCAAAGCTTTTACAGATCCATCAAGTGTCTAGATACTGATAGTAGCATAAACATTCACAAACTGTTCGAGAAGCCATTCTCTAGATTCTGTCATCGAATTGAAGCCACAGACAGCGATAAATTCTTGTTTATTAATTGCAAATCGATAGGTTGTCTAAGGCGGCTAATATGATTACCGAAAATCTATTAAAATTAATGATCGTTTTTCCTCCAGTCGTTTCAATATTTATCCATCGACGAGCCAATCTACGAATCAATAATTTCCCTCGCTTTCGTTCTATTTTTCAGAACAGCTTCGTGATCGTGGGAGACAAAGTTTCCTGAGTCGTTTTCCTGTATCGAAAAACAGAGAACGATTTGAATTCGATATAGGAGCGGCAGGGTCCTATGGCGAGGCTAGTGATCTGTAAATACATCGAGCGGATTGGATTGGCCCCTATCAACCTAACTCCCTGTCTACCAGGAAGTTTCGTACTTTCCCTCCCTCTGGAAAAATGCTGTCGGGTCTTCGTGTAATGGCCACTCGGCCAAACCGTGCCCCGTTTCGCAGCAGACATCCCTTTTTATTCGCGTTTCCGCTTCTAAACCGCGCGAAACATTAATTACGAACGCCTCGGTACATCCGGGAGTCATCGAGAGGCTCGTTCAATTTTCCACGCGGCTCGAACAACACGCGTTTTTTAATGGAGCCGAGGATTTTCGCCTGCTAAAGATTAACGACCCCCGGAAGAAAGCGGATCGTTCGACGGTGAAAACGAACGTATGTAGCCACGCGTACGAACGCTATCGATTCCTGAAATTATGGCAGTGGGTCAACGAGGGGTGAAACGGTGCCGGGAGCGGAAAGAGAGGCAGCATCATCGAGCATACTCGGGCAGGAAAGTATAGGGTGGTCTTATTGCTCCGAAAGGGATGAAACCATCCTCTTTAAGGCACGCACGATGATGTCGGCTACTTTTGAAATTTTATTAAATCATGAGAAATCGGAAATATGGAGAATGGAAAAAGAATTCAAGACTTACAGAGCTGGTTGCATTCATTGAAAAATGATTAGTGAACATATATCGGAAAATTAACCCCTTCAGCGTGGAAAATGATTTTAGAGTTTTGTTCTCTAATGATCTATGATAGAGGCTTGGGAGGACTGAAGGTCAAACTGAATGAATTGAAGTACTTTCATTGGCACGGCCATATGTGTTAGCCTATACTTTATCTTATCTTAATAATAATTTTGCACAATCTATCAAACATCAGTAATGTAAACAATATTGAGAACCTGATGTTGTAATAATTTTATACAATATTTATTCTGTATAATAAGTTTGGACCTTTAGTGGTATGTAACATCACAATACACTAGGAATAATTTAAGGGTTTAACCTTCTAACTATTTCGAGCAGTGTGGAATTCCCGAGGGAAAGAAGACGAGAAAATAATCCTTTGGTATGAAGTGTGTATAAATGTGGAAGAATGACACACAGAGTACTTTTTATAGAAACGAAAGAAAGAACATGGTAAATTAATAGTTGTTTTTTAACACTTTGAGTGCCGCATCGCCCATAACTGGGTGACACATTCAACCATTATTTATTTGATCGTGTAAAATATTAAAAATATACCTAATCAGCTCTAATGGAAACAGTAAAAAATGATGAGTGTTACTGATATTATTCATTAAACAAGGTAGAATTCATGGTTACACTTATTTTGTATAAAAATTGAGGAAGTTTGCCATTTACAGGTAATGGAGCGTGGCACTCAAAGTGTTAAATCTGCAACCTGCCGGACCTCATACATTCTCTATTTACATTAATCTCAAACTTACCTGTAAACTTACATGTAAACTTATAATGTAATAAAGCATGCGATGAAGAGAAGAACGTCTAACGCTGACTGAGCTTATTTTTCGACTCTTGTTCACTGAAAACTTTTTACTCAGCCTTCGAGCACTATCTACCCTGTAACTCTTGAACCTTTTTTGTACCATCTACAAAATATTTCCGAGACAACCGAAACAGACGCAAGGTGAGACAGAGATGGCGCAGAGAAAAGCCTCCCTTTCATCCTTTCGATTTTCAGTCTGTACGGGAACACCCTCCGGTAGCAGCCAGTCAGCCAGGCAGGCAGGCAAAAGATATTAAAACAATCGGGCGTTGTAGGGCCCCCTGGTTCCCTTTAAAATTTGCAAATACACGAGTGAAGTGCGAATTTATTCGTCGGTCTGTAACCGCGGCTCCTCTCCACGGCTCAGACTCGGTTCAACGCCGTGAGCCGTTTGCGGCACCCGCGAAATGGAAAAACGGGTTTTCCTTCTCTCCCGGAGAGGAGAGGGACGACTGCGTGCCGCGAGAGGGATTAGCATAGCCCCCTCATTAAAATACAAACACAATTCCATCGGCCCGTACACCCGTCTACTTCGCCTGCACCCGCCAATCTCGAATACCAACCCGTTTTCTATAGTCGCTCCTCTCTTTCTCGCGAAAACTCCCTCCGCCTTCCTGCTATTGCTTCACGAACTTTTAATCCATATTCGTTAAGTCTCCTTAAGTAACTCTATCAGCCGCGACAGCTTATTATTTTCTGTCAGGAGAAACATAAGCAACGCACACGGTAGGCGGAAAAACAGTACAGTAGCGTATAATGGCAAATTATTTGTTTATTAATACATTGTAAACCGTAGGAGATACCCTAATTTCTCTAATAATATGAAAATACAAATATACAATCTTGAAGTTCAATAGTAATATTAACAGGTTCCCTGCCACGTGTATCGTTTTTGGTACACGCATTAATTTTAACATGATTACATAACTACCAATCCTTATGAAATTTTGAGTAAAACTCACATTAAAATGATACTAGAAATAGAAAGTGTAATATAAAATAGATAAATATTTGTACAATCAACCTTGTGTTAAGTCACATTTATTAATATAAATAGCCCTTCTCGTGCGTCTGTCTAGTCACGGAATTTTCTACTGTGGCAGGGAACGTGTTAACCCATTGCTGCTATAGCCGTCAGATATTTCATGTATGTTTTTGCTAAAACAAGAACAACAAACTTACCGGGCGAAATTCCTATACATGTTACCGTCAGAACTTTTTTTTAAAAAACTAATAGAAATCGTATTAATTAACCCTTATAATCATTGTCTATTCATCTAATTTTTTGTAGCAACAAAGGAACATTTAAAAAAAAAGTGTGTTTCTGAGCCCGATTTCGAAAAAAGAAAGTGTGCGTCTATGCGTTAAAGCAGGCTACTGTTGAGTGTCTGGCCACATACGGCCAATTTCACTGCGACATTCGATTCAATAGTGACTAGTTCTGGACAGAAATAAAAATATAGTACAATGAATGTGTAGACGACTGAGCCTGTATGTTACTTGTATACATAGTGCAGTAATTATATACTATGAATATTTACTCATGAAATTTGTAATATATTAAATCGACAAATGGACATAAGAATTGACTGATTCTCGTAAATAAATAGAAAATAATCCATTTGAAAATTGGCAAGATGAATGGGTATACGTAGCTGAAGGATGAAAAAACAAGTCGCTTAAAAGCAAAAGACGATGAGAACGACGTTCCTTCCGCGTGATCGGTCGTCACATGCAAATGCTCTCTAACCATCGCGCAACCCTTAAACTTACCGAGCTATTTCCCGTCTATTCGCTCCCATTGTTTTTACTTCGCTCCCATTCCCACATCCGACTTTCACGGAGGAACAATCAGCGATGTTTAAAATCTCCAAACAAAAAGAAAATACAATTTATCAAACCATGAACATAAAGAATTACCAAATCTCTAGACACGAGTATACATTAACAAACTATGCATCAATTTCGTGACCTCTAGTATAAGACAGTCTATTTTTCCTAAAAGTAACGCAGAAACGTGAGCAGTGTTTGGCAAACTCGATAAAAACAGTTGCTGCAAGGTCAGCAATTAGGAAAACAGGATGGACAGATCGACGGTCTCCAGAGGGGCGGTTAAACCTTATTGACCAGAAAAAGAAAAGTAGCCGTAAACAACCCTCCTAAATACCGGCGGCCTCTTATTGGCCTATAGTCATCAGTTTAACCATTGCTGTAACGACCCTCGCTTGTTTACTGATCGGGGATGCCCTTACGTGATTGAAGCATCCACTGCCCGGTAAACGAACGGATCCACGGCCCCTTAACAACAACACCTTGAACTCTAGACATCCGAACTTCGAACTGCTTTTTCACCTGACAACAAACAGTACGTAAATGAAAAATTCTGAGGGGAATATGAAACGGTCTCCGCATTAAAATTAACTGAATTTCCGACGAGTCGAAGATCAACGAGCGCTTAAAGGGGTAAAACTGCTGAAAACAGAGTCGCGTACACACGTGTACGCATAGGAGGGTAAACATATACTCGGTTGATACGCGAGGATCCCGTGTGCTCCGTAAATACTAACGGATCTATCTTGGAAATTGTTAAAGGCTGCTGGCGGAGGTTGGAATATTTTCAACGCAAACAGCCGGCGCTAATCGTAGGAAAAGCTTATGCGGGGCACGTGGCATTTCTTTGAAGGGCTTCGGATGAGTGTAGGCCTTGCCAAATACAGAATCCGTTTGACCGTCAAACGTACAGAGAACGGAAAGCTTTTATCCTTTCCACCCTCTCATCCTGCCGCCTAGAGGAGCCTCTTCAACCCCTTCCAATCTCTGGAACCCGCAAAAGGGAAATATTTACAAATATTTCGCAACTAGAAACCCCTTCGCCCTCGTTCCCAACGCCTTTCAACCGCCAGCCATTTTTCTGTCTCTCGCGAATTCTTTTCGTTTCGGGGCCTCTCGTTTGTTCGCACTTTAATGCACCGCATGGAGATATGAAATTTTTATCACTTTTCTTCACATTGGAGCGTTTGATGTTTTGAGTTTGACGTATTAGGTTGTAGAAATATTTATAATTAATGAACTAGAATAATGCAGTCCGTGCGAGGGAGGTTATTCGAAAGAGAAATGGGGATGAAAAGCGAGGCCTAACTCGATTTCGCTCTTTATCGACCTCTTTATAGAGTATTCGCCGCGTTGATACGTATGCAGAGTCGATATCTTTGGTAGTTACTCTTTCGAGGCTTACCAGAGAAGAAGATAAGGAAAAACCCGCCAGTAATTTGAACCGAAAGGAGATCGACGATAAAGCTGTTGCTTTGATGTCTTTGTCGAAGTCTAGACTTACGTACGTCGTATCAAGATCACTCGAACTGAAATAAAATTTTGCAATTATTAACATTATCCTTGAACATTCTACGGATACGTGTTTCTGACGAGTACCTTTCCAGCTAAATCTCGATTAGTGTGAGCGATCGAAAGGGACAGAGGGATGACGAGCACTTGCCCTTGAAGGCCAGTAGGGTGTGGCTAACGGTCGAGTAAATGAAGGGTCACATTACGAGTTAATGTTCAGCTGTTACGTGTAATTCGCCTGATTGTCCAACTCGAGAGATTTAGAAATAACCTTTGCCTCCCGTCGAACATTCTGCAAAACTGTAAACTATGCAAATACTCTGAACCATGCATTGCACGTTCATGAAGAAACAGAGAAAGTGTGCTTGAAATCTTCACAAAGCGATCGCCCCCGGACACGGTGCTTCCCCTAGTAGGAACACTCGTGCAAACATGAAAAAGCGATTAAATTTCCGTATAAACGAAATTTTCACGGTTTGCCTATTCACTTCCATGTAACCTCACGTTGCCCCAAAAATTGTTTAGAAAACGACGTGAATATACAACAACAAGTACCAAACAGACCATTGTCTAGGAGACACTTGCTCCGGCTGAAAACAGTTTTTAGATCTTCCCAAACTGAAGGATTTTCTGAAAGAAGTCTGGATAGATATGAAGATGAAGCTCGTGGAAAAAAGTTAGCTCGCGTGTCGATACAGAGAAAAAACAGTGGAAGATGTAGCGTGGAGGTAGGACTGTCGGGACAGGAAGCTAAAGAGGGCGGTTAACAGGAGCTTCGGGGCAATAAGCGACTCTACAA
This sequence comes from Macropis europaea, assembly GCA_916610135.2. Classification (NCBI taxonomy): domain Eukaryota; kingdom Metazoa; phylum Arthropoda; class Insecta; order Hymenoptera; family Melittidae; genus Macropis; species Macropis europaea. The sequence continues at coordinate 31,242,207 of OU744344.1, forward strand.
GCTTTGGGAGGCGACGAGAGATGACCGCACAGGAAAAGCCGCACTGGTCAGCAGAAACAGCTCGCAAAAACACGGTCGGCCAGCCTCTTCTCTGCCCCACAGCAGCACCAGCAACCCCAGGGAAAGCTCCGCCGACCACCCACACCTAAAACCCGACTCCCACCACCGTTTTCCCTAGCTAGTGGCTCTTCCTCTCCTCCTTCTCCTCCACCCTCTCCTTCTCCCGTTCGTTCTTCGCCGTTTCCTCGCTCCTTTCCGCGCCAGCTACCGCCACACGTTAAGGGTTGCTTAGGTAGTTGGTACAGGGGTGGCAGAGGGAGAGAGAAAGGAGGAGAACGAAGCGGATGGGGGTTTGCTCGGTGGCAAGATTACGGCGAAGTTGCGCTCATTTAAATAATGCGCACAATAAAGTATGCAATGGCTACGGGAGTGGGGCTTTTGGCCTGGGTTCCGTTAGCGCTCGATGTTCCTGTTTCTCGGTAGAAGGGATGGCGCTCCCGGGTGCAGTCACGTACCCTTGAAGAAGGAACAACCGAGGACCCAGACGTACACGCACCAACGCGAAACTTCACACGTACACGGTCAGATTTCCGGATCACATCGAGCGTGAAGACATTCGTTTTCGAACGTAAATTCGGGGACGTGTTGAGGAAAGTTAGCGGCGATGTTCAAGGACATGTACTACTGATTACAGCAAGGAAGAAAGACTTGACGATCTTCCGAGTTGATGTAGAATTGTGTTCTTATTTAATGTTAGACTGTTGTGTAATAGATGTCTAGCTTGATTTATTATTAATTTGCATAATGGCTTTATTAGAGAACAATTAAACATTCCTTGTACGATTTTAAATAGTACAACAGTGTCTACTACCAGTTTTCATAATTGTAAATATTTTGAAACATGCTTATTGAGATTTTAACCCTTAAAGGCTATCATGGATGAAAGTTCACCCCTGATAGCGTTTAAGGTTAACGTGACTTTTTTTATGAGAGCTTTTAAGGGTTAAAAATCCTGCAACAGAAAATAGAATCGAATTAATATATAAAATTGTACTATGTTTACAGACAGTTTTCAGTACTTGTTCTGTCGAACACACAAAATTATACTGTAATTCAATATTCCCTATTTTTCTGTAAATAGTATCAAAGACACCTACTGCCAGTTTCCATAATTATAAAACAAATATTTCGTAGTCCATATTTATCGAGATGTTCCTCTTCGCTTATCCTTGAACTCGGATTTCCTGCTCTTGAAAATCCTGCAACTGAAAACAAAGTCCAATTAATACGAAAAATCGTAATATGTTTGCAAACAGTTTTCAGTAGAGGTTCCTCTGGATTCCTCCGCGTCTGATCACTTTCACATTGCAAAGTATAGCTGCTATCGCGTATGAATCTGGGGGAAGGGTGAGTTCGAACGTTCCGCCCCAAAGGTTTCGCCGATCGATTGCGATTCCCAAGGTCATCTAAGTTTTCCGACCATGGACATTGCGTGGAATGACCTGCTTCGATAGGTTACAGGGATTCCGGAATAAATCCCTTCCAGTCGGAGCAAAAGTTTTTGTCGACGGTAATCTTGCATCTCCGACACCCTAAACTCGCTTTCTTTTTTTTGTCTCTCCCCCTCTCACCCGCTGCCACGTATCGTCAGGATGAAATCGAGTGTACGAAAGATGATTCTAGGCGCAGATATTTTTCCAGCACTTGTTAACAAAACTTTGATCCTTCGGACGAAGGATAAAATTACAGGGGCGATCGAATTTTCCGCGGGAGGTAGGAAGAGGGATGCGAAAAATAAGAAAAGTAAATAATATATTCGAGCAACAGGGATACTCTTTCTTGAGCCGCCGTGAAGTCTCTCGGCGCCGTGGCTTATGAGAATGAAGAGGGAGGCGTGAGAACGAACGTAATGAAAAACTGGGGCTGCTTAAATAAAATAAAGCTTGTCGGCATATTATTGGCGGGAGGGTTGCACTTTATCTCCTTTCCACTCTCCATCTCCTCCTTCATCCCTCGTACTTCATTTTTTCAGTTTACTCTTCGTCCAAGGAGACCTTCATTCGCCCGATGACGTTATATCTCGCGACCTTAACGATGCAAATACTACCCCCGCCGTCGCGTAAACGTTGAATTTTTATCCTAACCGCTCAATTTACTCTACTGAAAATAATTAGAGGACGTGCAACGTTTGTTTCATTTCTGACGCTTCTAACAAGGCGGTTATCAAAGCGATCGTCTCACAAGCAGATATTAATGAGCTTTTGCATGTTGATAGATCATGTCATTGTGAATCTTCCATGGTTCTGGACGTAGACGATCAATAGTTTAAAAAATATTTAATGCCAAAGTTCTGATAGATCTTATTTGCTTTACTGTAGGAAGTGCTTCCAAATAGAAGAGTTTCTTCTTTCACTAAGTATTTTTTAAATTACTGATCATCTATGTCCAAAATAATACGTATACAGAGATTCATAATAACATGATCTATTCGGTAGCTTTCCTTGTGAGTAGTACAGTAAGACCAGTCAAAACTTTAAAATGCAAGAATGTAAATATAAAAATAATCAATGTTTATATTACAGGAATGTTAATTTATTCGTTGCAAGGTCGACGGTGGCGCAATTGAAACCCCGAGCTCACCCCCTTCATTAGACGATGACTTCTCCCTGCGTCTATGTATCCCGAACTGACTGGAGCCGAACAAAAATGACAAATAGCATGGCGAAGGAGGCGCCTAATTTACATATCCACTAATCTCTGCCTCTCTTCGTGTCTCCGGCTCTAATTCCACGCTAATTCGCCGCCCGCCAGGAAAACGGCGATGAGATTGTCCGAATCCCCTAGCGCCTTGTTCATCGCGTGAGTAACGCTACGACACATTTACCCTTGCCTACCCCTTTGCATCGCGAAGATTCGTCAGGAGGAATCCAATTTCATTAATGCTTTTTCTATCGACGAGCTCGTTCATAACGCTGTCTTAGACCCTGCAGAATTTTATTTCGATGCAGAATGTATTCTGAAACGAGGGAAATACTTTAGGGGTTGATTTCGGAATAGTAACATCCTATGCCCGAACGGCCACTGTAGTGGTTCGCGACCCGATCGTCAGTTTCGAAAAATGTGTGAAAAATCAAAGCTGAGTTAGAATATAAAAATAAATAATAAATGCAAAGAGGTAATATAAATAATAAATAAAGTTTACGAAGACGAAAGAACATAGCGAAGTGTACCGTAGTGAAAAGGTTGAAAATACTGAAATCGGCTCATGTAAAAACAAAGGAGATCAATAGCTACATTTTAACAAATTTATATTAAAATTCAAAATTATTAGGGCGGCAACCTTCGAAACATTTTACATAGAAAGGTACATTAAAATCTTTCAACTAATAATTCTATATTAAAATACTTTCATCTGAATCGATGATTTTTCCCTATAGTTTCAATTTTTCGATTTCTGAACAATCGTGTTGAGTAAATTTTGTAAAGTTAATAACTTTATTATTATTCAACCGAGTGATATCCTACCTGCGTACATCTACCAATTGCATTGTTTTTAACTAGTAAATCCACTGTTTAAGCGTTTCTCACTATACTGAGCGACACCCCGTACGTCCTGACGAAAAGTTACCCGTTCTCGCAGCAGGATGAACGATATCGATGCGATCGAGCGACAATTAAACTGGGATCATCTCGCCGTTTCATCTATGCTCGATCCTAATGAAGGACGTAACGGCACCGCCCCATAAACATCTCGAAATTGTGCAGGTGCTGTCCTTGATTTATGACAGGCAATTAGAATCCGACCACCTTATTTGCCGTCGTTGCCTCTAAGAAGCGGCGCCGGCATGTGAACACGACGCATCCTAATCTATGCTCGAAACCCTAATTTTAAACTGACGCCAGATGTTGGACGACTTCGAGATCAGACGGTGTAAAATATAAATACTCCAGGAAGCTGCAACTCGACGAGAAACGCGTACTTCGTTTGCGGATAAGGAAAGAAACAAATATTCATCCTGATCATCGATATCCGCAAGGAGGCAAATGTCTTCTGTCGACGGTAAACAAGGGAGGCAGCCACGTTACACACGGAATTAATAATGTAAATTGTGTAATGAGACTGTGCTGTAAGCGGATTATAGAATCTAGAGGGTGCAAGACGACGTCGGAAGGAGACAAATGAAGAGAGATGGTTTGCGGAAACTGGAAATGCAATATTCCGTGAAAACCGTCACCGTAGGGATCGAGAAATAAATAGATATACGTTGTTGGAGTTCCTCGATCATTCGGGGACACTGTCGCCGTTAATTGAGAATACCACGATGTCTGTGAGTATACAGGGTGCGAATCATGCAAAAGTGAATTCTTTGCGTACACGTACTCTTTGAAATAAACTATCGAAGCCTGTACCTCGCATGAGGAATGAACCCTGTGCGAGTAGTTGAAATTGAAGCTGTCACAATCGACAATTGTTTTACGTTTTAATAAATGTATTAAATAAATTCAGTGTGTTGGTGACTGTTACAGCAACGCTTGGATCTGAAGAAACGTGCAAGCTTTTCGACATTTTATAAGTTAGACTTGAATGGATGTAGCCAATGTCCGATGAATAAAATTTGGAAAAGATAGTTATCCGCTTGAAGACTCATAAAAATAAAAACTTCCCCATGTTCTCGATTTCTGATGGAATAATACTTTGAACTGGCAGTGTTCAATGATTCGATAAAAGGAAAAATGCTAAGCTAATCCATCGAACCCACCCCATGCTTCTCTCATGATCGACGGTATTCACAGAAAATGCAGCATGCTTCGATAAATTCATCTCGGCGGAACAAACGATTGTTTTTCGAATGAGGCTGATAAGGACAGTGGCGGAAATGAGTAAAAGGGGGGTGGATAACCCGACGGAAAGCTCCGAGAATGGCAGAAGGAGCAAGAGAAGAGGCGGAGGTGGAGACGACGGAGTACAAGAGGACTTGGGGGAGAGATGGCCCGGCGTTCATCGGACATTTATCCAATTAACCGATTCGAGTCGAGTAACCGGGGGTCAGGAGATCGTTCGGATACCTACAGACACGCACACGATTCAGTGCACCACTACACAAATAATAGATATGTGTGGAAGACAGGCAAAGTTACACATACCGCCGATAAAAACTTTGGAACAAATTTTTAATATAATAGATAAATACCGTGCCATACATAATTATTCAATCGACAGATTCGATACATCAATCGTATACTGGTGGAAACGAGGGTACAGCCACTCACAAAACGTAAATAAAAAATACAATTTCTTTTAGGCTTCATTTTTAAGAAATTATTTGAGTACAACTTTACTTAAATTCGTTACATTTATTAGTAGACTTCATAAAAAAAGCCAACATAAACATATAACTCAATGATTATTGTTCCTGTATTGTTCTGTGGCAAATGGTCTCAGTCGGATGCCAACCCACCCTTCCACACGCACGCTACATTTATTTACTTGTTGTATTAACCCTTTGAACTCCTAATTTTTTTTAAATTTTCTTGTCAATAACTCCGTATTATTTTAAGTGTTTTATTTGAAATGTACTTCAGCAGACAGTTGGTTGATAGGAACCAATTAGGTACAAACAATCATGTACCTGAACACGTCAAGGACTTTTTTTTGTTACAAAACAGGGTCCTATACTTGTAATATTGCTTATCTGGGTAAAAAAAAATATTTCGAAAAATAACACATATTTAAACTGGTAATTTAAAAATGTCGAGTGTAACTCGACATAGGAGTACCTATGAATAAAATCGATATCGAGTTACACTCGACAAAGAAGTTCAAAGGGTTCATCTTGATATCAATTCATGATTTTCTTGCCCATCTATTAATAGTAAATTTTAATTATTAGAACCATTAATGAATGTATTATCGTCACTCAATGTGACCAATATTTATCAGTACAAACAGGAACATAAATAATAGTTCATAATTAAGTTGAGACTTACTCAAATACATAGATTCATAACTTTCTAAACAATAATTTAATTCCACATATTCGTTTTCTGGTTTCTCCTAGCATCATCTCCCGTCAATTTGTACCAGTCATTACGACCCATCCTGTACACCCTGACTCATTAATACTGTAACTACCAAGGTAGTCAAAATAACTGGTTTACAATTTTATTATGTACGATTTATTTTTGACGACTATCATGTTTCCTTTAAATTGACATTGAATAAAAGTAAAGAAAAATGTAAATAAACATTGTTTCCTTGAATTATGTAATTTTTCTAAAACGTCTCATTTTGATCGCTTCGGTAATTTTTTAATCACTAACGGTAATGCAGACAATAACTAGCGAATAACTAGCATTAACGATAACTCGCACATTACCGTTAACATATATATTTCCAAAAATTTCTACAGATCAACAGAAAAGTCTCCAACGATCAAGCACAGAAAACTGTGCTGAACAGCCGAAACTTTTTATCGGCAGTGTACCCAATGTCGAATGTTGATCTGTTATGTTTAATTACGGAAGCTGATATTGACGGGTCGGTATGCGGCGGATAGAGGAGGATACCGTCGTCAGACAGTAGAGGACAGGGAACGAGATCGGTTCTAGTTGCTTGTTCGTAAAGTCACCCCTTTCTCTGCGTGGGGTTGGCTTCGAAAAGGGGATTCGGTCGGAGGAGAACTACTGAGGCGCTCGGGCACTGTCGAACGAAATGGCCAGCAATATTGTCGTCGTGGTTCGGGGGATTTGCGTGGGGCAGATCGACGAACTGCGGGGAAGGGGCTCCAGTGACATGGGAAATTAATTATACGCTCCTAAAAGTCCTGACCTCCGGCTGGACACCCACAACAGATCGTCCTCTGTCTCCATAGCCGCTCGTTCCGTTCTTCTTACGATAATAAAAATTATTCGTTCGATGGTTCACCCCTGGCTCCTCAAATATCGCTTTCACCAAGAAAAATAGTTCAACCCTTCACGTAGAATTGATCACGACGGCTTATTAATTCGTGAATGCAAATTTTTATACTATTTATTTAGGGTTTGAATTCGATTTTAAAATACTTCTGATAAAAGATAAATCTCGTATGTACCGAAAGAAATATTTTAAGCCTCCGTATCAAATTTATTTCAATAACTTATGAATTCTCAACTGAAAACTTCAGTACTAGCTATTTAGGGCTTGAATTCGACTTTGGAAAACACCTCGTAAAAAAGATAAACGATAGAGACGCGTAAATTGCAGCGCAAGATGTTGCTGCCATTATAAATACATCGCTTTCAAGAAGAACGAGCGAACAGCCCCATTCAAAGTATGGATGAATAAATTTTCCTACAATGTGTTCAACTACAGACTGAATCTGTTTAAATACAACCGACTGAGATTTTTATTCTTTTCTTCCTTCGGATAAAAAATTTGTGATAGAAGAAAAGCAGAGAGACGGTATCGTGAGAGGTTGAAATAAAGACTGATTCAAGCTCACGAAACGCTCGGTCTAAGAGTACATCCGGGGATCCATTATCCAGATCTTGGAATTCAACTGTCCGAAACGACCGCAAGATTTGTGTTTTCACTTTTATACGGGGGTATCTCGAATGATTTCCTTCGTTTCGTGCTTGGACCGTCTGTACCGAAAAAAATAAATACGAATGGAATTTGTGTGATAAGAGCTTGCAAGAGCTTCGACAAGACAAAGGAGAACGCAGTTCGAGGCGCGTGGTGTGGTAGTATCTTCTTGCCACGAGCCATCGATATCAAGTTTATCGGTCGTTCTATGCACGAAATCTGCAAAAGAAAAAACGATTTGTTCGGAAATATGTCGGCTTTTATATATCGTTATGGAGCGTACACGTGGGGAACGACGTCGTAGCCTCCACCACCTTACCAACTTTCTATCTCCTTTCTCATACTTTACCACCCTACCACGTACCACACATACGCTCGGAATATTTATTTTTATTACAATCCGTATACTCCTGAGTCAACAGTTTTTTTTCAAAGCCTCGGGTCGACTTCAGCCAAGTCTCTCTGAAAACAAAGATTCTGCAAGTGATGTTTACGCACTGGTTCGTGCAATTAATTTTTGTTTGAAGTCACGACGAAATTGCAATTAATGATTTTTCAGATATTTTCCTGTTTGGGGGGGAGGAGTTTGCGATTAAAGTTCGAATAAATTGTTCTGCTTCACATTATATCGCTTTAATGTTTTTGAGAGGGCACCCCCTGCAAAGTTAGCGGCTACTAGCGAGTCCAGTAAATCTTACACCCCGAACCACCCCCACGCCGAGCCATCCCTAAAACCTCCCCCGGCTGCCTAGCCATTCTTATTCCCTCGTTACTCGCAGCTTCGCTCGAGGCGGCTCTCTCCTTATTATATCGTCTTTCCACGCCATAAAATCGGAAAAGAATTTCGCCCCCCAAGACAATAGAAACTAATAAATTTGATTACTGATTACACTTGCGAATTTTTTAGATTAAAAAGCGATCGTGACGTGAGCTGAAAGTTATTGCTACCCTTAACTTCTAAATCTGTCTACTGTGATTTCTAATTACATGTTCTTTCATGCGTACCAAATATAATTTCTTTGGGGTTTTATCTTGTGTTTTTAAATTAACTGTCTAACTGGTTTTACCAGATTGTTTAATACAGGGAAAATTATATGGAATGACATTAGGTGGCCACTCTGGGATGAGCTTTTCAAGGTAGACACAGTTTAAAGTTTGGCATTCCTAAATCTCCGGGATTCAACTTATACTTCGTAACATCGTAATATTATGAAAGCAGGTTGGTATAATTAAAGTGAAAGTGTCTTTGAAATAGCCTCGGGCGATTACAATAAGAAATCACCCCACAATCTTACCATTTTATCCTGCTATCGCGGAAACTGTCGCGCAATCAGTCATTCCAAATTAAAAATATTTATCGCTGAAATACATAAAAAAAATATTTATTCTGAACAATAAATATGTTCAAAAAATTGAGAAAAAATATTTCGACGCGTCGAGTGCCGCGGAGATCACTGGTGACCCCCATAAACTTAATTTAAATAAATAACTGCTCATTCTAATAAAATTCTAAAAAACATTAGCATTTCAATAATATTATAAAATACAAATTACATGATCGAATTATTCTTCATGGTCCATATTAAAAAAATTGAAACAGCAAATTATAATGTGTCTAGCCAGATGTGACCTATTAAAACAAACTGAGCTATAGCTGGTGTGAAGGCTGTTATTATGCGAATTCATTATGTATACATTTTTATATTATGGAAAAAAATGAATATGTACATTGGGAACCATCTGGGTTACAATTTTTAATCGTAGTTCTGTACAATCTTATATTGATAATGCAGAAATTGATATCTGAAAATATAGTTCCCTACTTTATCATACATCGATATGGTATCATAAGAACGATTATCCTAAAATCTACCATCGACAAACTACTTTGTCGATGAATCTACGTTGATTCATTAAATAACCATAGAAATAAGAATGCCCTTCATTATGAATGTATTTCCAATAATCAGAATTTACACAGGCTTAGAAGTAAGTGACAATTTTGCAAGACTTGCCACGAAGCGGCAAATCTTTAATCGCTGTCACCGACATAAAATCATCGACAAACTACAGAATAGACCTATCATCCAATGTACATTTGTATTTATACCATCGACAAACTACAGAATTTCTGTAGTTTGTCGATGGTACGAATTTAGTGACGTTACCGTCTTTGATGGTTGGAATGTATTTGATTCCCAAAATCACCACCCCTAGACGCAGAGGGCGCAAGAAAACCTGTGGTTTTTCGAGAAGTCGGTATTTCAAACCGTGTGACACGAAGGCCCATAGGATGTTAGGTCTATTCTGCAGTTTGTCGATGTCCATACCGCGCTGTGTATGGACAGGTGTTCGACAACGCGCTCTCCTAACCTCTCTTCAGAAGTTCGTTGATCCCGCAAAGTCGAGAGCAAAACAGCAGATTGTTGACTGAAAATCTTTCGCGGTCAATTATCAAACGTTCGATTCAGAGTTTTGATCGAGTGTTGATTAAAAGTCTGAAGCAACATGGCGATGCTTGCGGAACCGCGGCGAAAACAAAAGTGGACGTTGAATCCGCGAGGAAAACAATGGAGCGAAGGTGCAGATAATGATTGCGTCCGTTCGAACATCGTATGTTCAAGTGATTTTGTTAGCCTTCGTGTGTTGTCTTTTACAGATCATAACAAATTTGGGCAGAAAATGCTGGAGAAGATGGGCTGGTCGAGCGGCAAAGGTCTTGGGGCGAACGAACAGGGCATGACGGAACACGTGCACGTGTCTTTCAAAGATGACTCGGCAGGTAAACAGAAATTTTTACACTTGAACAGTTCTAGTAAGTTTAGATTAATAAGTGTTTGATATAAATTAATGTCCAACCTTTGCATTCATTCTGGGAATTTCAGAACTAACATATATAGACGTGAAACTTGTTGTACGGAGTGTGGAGTTCAACTCATTCAAAGCCGATGATGCACCAGGTGCATCATTCAGTACCTATGCATAACAGTCAATAGTTTTAGATAATTGTTTTGTTGACATTGTGTTTTAGAAAATAATGTAACAAAATTCAGCGTGTTCCTTTTTTGCAGGGATTGGGTATAAAAAGGACAATTTAGATAAGGCATGGACGGAACATCAAGACAGCTTTAACGATTTCTTAAAAAAGCTGCAAACAAGTGAATCTGAGGAAATCGTTAAAACAGAGGAAGTTAGAAGTGATTTGAGCGGGAAATCATTGGAATTAAAATCTAAGCAGAGTCGTGCTCGTGTTCAGTAAGTATTATGTGTAATGTATTATAATGTAACTTTGCATATAATATCTAATTCTTATTATTAGCTATCATAAATTCACAAGAGGAAAAGATGTAAACAAATATAGTCCTAAAGATATTGCAAATATATTTGGTCAAAAGGATTTGAATGTAAATAATACTACAGAGGTTCAGAACAATGAAGAAGAAAGTTCTGATGCAGTTGGTACTCAATATAATAAAGGAGGTGTTATTACTATAAATGGTGGCAACATGGCTGACTATTTTACAAAAAAGGGTAAGGATTATTCTTCATTGTTTAAAAACAAGAAAAGGGAGAGAACCAATTCAGAAAGTGAACCTGAGTATGCTGGGTTTGGCTTTGCAACAGCAACTGATAAAGGGCAATCACAGGATAATGGGGAAAGTAAACCGATGGAAACTGTTTGCAATTATGCTTTTGAAAATCCTTGTTTAAGATTAAACAGCCCAGAAAATGTTTCAAATTCTACTAGTGAATTGAAATCCTCCAGGAAGAGGAAGAGGTCTTCTAGCGTTAATAAGATAGGTTTAAATAATAATTCTACACAGTCAGAAGATGATCATGTAAACGAAAATGGGCACGAAATCGGTTTTGTAAACCCTGCCCTAAATTTACAGTGTACAACTGATGAGGTTTGTAATGGGCAAGATTTTGAAGTATCTAGAGCTGAATTTGGTCTCGCGAACTCTGCTTTAGATTTAACTGATGAATTAAATGCTAAAAAACGAGTGACGTTTAATGATCATGTAGAGTACAGTACAGACTGTACAAAAAGGAAGAAAGGAAAAGTTACACTGGATAAGTTTGAAGTTGAAAATAAGAAGATTAAAAGGAAGAGAAAACATGAGGACAGTGTTGGTAGCTTCGTGTCAACTGGATTTGTAAATGAGGCTTTAGATGTTGAAGAAGCATCTGCAGAAATGACTGATAATGAAATCAACGAGCGTAAAAGTAGAAAGTCCAAAAAGAGGAAAGGAAGTCGTCGTTCTAATCTAGAAACTATAGTGGAAACACCAGAAGAAGACAAAGAAATTTGTGAAGATGCAGTAGAGATTAAGAGAATTAAAGTTAAAGAAAATACACCTGATAATTCGATACTTGAAGAAGTATCGAATAAAAAGTTGAAGAAAAAGAATAAGAAAAAGGAAAAAGAAAGAGAAGTTAATGAAAATAAAACTGATGTTGCGAAAGTTGTAGAAGTAGCTGTGATAGAAACAGTGGTCGAAAAAGAATTTGAACGTTACAATGTGGAAGATCAAGAAAATATAACAAAACGAAAGAAAACGAAGAAAAGTAATATTGAGCCAACAATAAAGAAATGTGAAATTAAAACAGATGATAATAACACAGAAGATACGATAGAAGTTGTTAAACCAGAAGAAGACATTACAAATATAAAGAAAAAGAAGAAATCTAAGAAAGATAAGGATGCAAATGGTCTTAGCAAAGAAACGATAGTAAATGTAAAAGAGGAAAGGGAGATTTCTGATAAAGAAAATGCTAACACCATAGATGAAAGTTCTCCCAAAGTTAAAAAGTCAAAAAAAAAGAAGCACCAAACGTCTGTGGATAAGTCCACAAAAGACTCTGTACATAATGTTGAAGATATGAAAGAGACTGTGACCGAAATAACAAGTACGCCTTCAAAAAATGTAAATAATGAAACATTTAATTTTTCGTCTAGTCCTTTGAGTGACAAAAAAAACAGAATGTCAAAAAAGTTACTGAAGTATCTTTTCCATAGAAACGCAGTTGAAAAATTTCCAGGTTCCAACATACATGAAATAAAGGGATATGGCACAGAGATACGATGAATGAATTGATAGAATGTTTATAAATAATATAATATATATTTTTAAAAGTTTTGTATATAACATGAGTTATACTTCTTTTATGCCTATTGATCCATACATACGATAATAATAAAATTTGTCTGTTACTAGATAGTAATAGGATCTAGTAATCTGTAAATGTATAGAATTTTTAACCCTTAGCGCTCCGTTGGCTCCGGTACGGAGACATCGCTCATTTGTTCAGTAACTCCGGTGTCTCCGCTGCGGAGCCAAATGTTTTTAGCATTATTACGCTTACAATACGATGTCATCGTCAGGCGTTGACAATTGTTATCTGTAGTTAAAACGTGCTAAGTCTAATATTGACGTTAAATTATTTTATGACCTTTTTTATAATTAGCAACATGGAGGAGAATAAATGTTATGATGAGAATTTAGAGCTAGCATAAGTGATAGTGAAGACGTATTTGATTTTCAAGTATTAAAAGATATTGTAGAAGACAATTCTGATTATGATTCTGATATTTCAAGTAGTGGTAGCGAAATTATACTACCAAAGAGACGAAGAATGATAATTATTGAAAGTAAAAGCGAAGATTCGTTAGAAGACGTAGATGAATGGCGTGATTACAAAATTTAAAATTCATGTTTTATTTACAAGAGGAAAATTCATATTTATAAAATAAAAAAAAACAAAAGCACTCACAAGCACGTGTAATTCTTTCCACTCAAAATAAGACTTCTTCCTCTCAGACGCTCCGCTGCAGAAATGTGCCGGAGTTGCTGGTAGGCAATGGTACAAAAACGCGCGGAGCGCTAAGGGTTAACATTATTTATTTTCTCTGATAGTAATAATAAAATGCTTACCTAATTTATTCTGTATTTTGCATTTTCTATAAGTTTCAAAGCCATTTCTGTTTACAACAGGGAGATAAAAATATAAATCAATGTTGTTTTAATTATATCTGCAAGATTTAAGTTCTAGTCCATAATTAAACTATATTGTCTTCTACTTTAGTAACACTATCAATGGTTAAGAGTAAGGTTTTAATTTTATCAGCTGCTTGCATTTCTTCTTCACTTAATTCAACTACAGCATGAGGTATACATGTGTCCTCAATTGAAATTTGTGTGTATCCCAATTTTTTTAGTTGACTTACAAGTTTGTCAGTTTGATTAAATTTGCATTTGAACTGGAACAAATAAATATGTAATATACAGTATTGAAGAAAATCATGGGTGCTCCTTTTAAATACCTGATAATATGTTTTATCTTCATCTTTCACTGCTTCTACATCCTCTGCATCTATAATTATAGCATCTTCTGTCGCTTGATCTAAATTGCAGTCTTTCGAAGCTATGACATAACTCACATACTCAAATACTCCCGACATTGATGAATCCATTTTGCACCTGTATATGAACAATTAATACAAAGTAAAATGTCTCATCAGACTTGCATCAAGGAAGTAAATAATGTATTTTGATACTTACTGTACCTTTCTGAGTCTATTACTAATATTCATTTTTGTTGCTATTATATTATTTGTTGAAATATGTATAGCTAGTGTATATCCTCTAGGTCCACGAGCCGTCACTATATCAACATGATCATTTACTTTTGGATTTTTCATTTTTTCCAAGAATGAATTTAAAGTACTCGCAGGCATACTAGCTTTCTTGGCTTGATCAATGTACTGTGCCAATTTCACATTCTGAGTTGGATCTGAACTTCCTGCCTCTTTAAACAATAACCATGTATTATACATTTCTCATTCCAATGTTTGGAATATTAGACATTGTACTCTGTTTATCCATATAATAAATCATTAACGATATCGGTCATTTTCTTGTTATTTTGTTATTTACTGTTTATTATTAGAATACCTTCAATTGCAGCCCTCATTTTACAGGTTAGGCTACGAAAGAGCTTGGATCTTGCCGCATCTTGTTCTTCTTTAATATGCTTAATGTTTTGCCATTTACTATGACCTGCGTATCTTCTACTTTCATGAAGCAAAATATTTCTGCATCTATCGTAAATTAAAACACTTAATTGGTACCGCATTATAAGTCTTAAAATTAACGTGATAGGTTAAGAGATTTCAAAAACAAATTGGGAAGTAACTAGGGAAGTTAGAGATTTAACATTGGTATCAGTTCTTATTAATGGGACGAAAGTTACTATTTCTGAAACGACATGAAATAATTAATAAAGGATAAAATAGGTTCACGATTTTGAATATCATTTATGTGTTACAAACTATATTGCATGTTTTACAATTCTATTTGTAAAATACGTAATATTATATAAAATTTAAATATAAGTTGATACGGTGAGGAATAATTAGGAATTTTTGGAATACTTTTTCCAGTTACTTTTTTTTATCCGACCAATGACGTTATTCAGATTCTAGGATAAAATCACAGTTTTAATAAAATTCCCTATACGTTATCTAGTTCAATTATTCAATGCGGGATTTTTAAATCGTTTTAATGTAACATTAGCTATATTATTTATATTAACATGTATGATGTTATTGAAATTTTACTACTTTATATTTTTAAGGGTGTCGTGTAATTTTTAAACGTAATGTTGAAGATTAAACTTCTTGATGTCGTAATATTCTCCTTCAAAATAAAGCCGTTTATGTGTATTAATCTATTAATAATAATTTGCGTTTTTGAAACGGCCGCAATATTTAAAAACTTTGAAACGTTCTTAGGAAACATTTTCATTAACTTTGTCATTTCGTCATCAATTTCAGAATCAAGCAAACCTTGAAATCTCGAAATTCACGCGAAAACACATAAAAAATAACAAATAACAACTTATATTTACAACTTAAAAGTATTGAAGCTCCGACGTTAAAAATATCTGGCTGTTAGTAAATAGCAGTTTGAATTGAATAATTTCGCAGTCAGTTTATGTAATTATTTTAATTATACTGTACCATGCTACTGCTATAATAGCTTATACAGAGTCATTCTGTTGTTTACATTCTAAATAAAACTATCAAAAATTCTCGACCATCTGTTCACTCATGTTCTTTCTGGACTCATCAGAATAAAATTTCATTGAAATCGATAACGCAATTTTTGTAATCTTATCGTCTCAAAGTTCAGCCAACTTAAACATTGAGAAATTCTGAGGGCAGTTGAGTTCTTCCACATTTGCATTTTTTACGTTTTCAGTGTTCCGATGGTTTCTATATTGTTTACAAAAGTTTAGATTATTCTACTATACGGTGTCCCGAGATTTTAATGTCGTTAAGTCGCGTTCGGGGACAGGGGTGCACAGGAAGAGCTGAAACGAAGGGTCGAAATTGGCCGATACGATTTCAAATTCCATAAACCATCGGGGTTTCCAGGATGATATCCACCGTCGGGATATCATTCAAATTCCAACTGTACTTGACGTCTATTATTCCATTATGCCATTATCGGAACAAGCACCGCTTCACTTGTAACCAGATCCGCATACTTGAATCCGGGGGGGAGGTTAACGATACGGATAAACAGCGGCCAATGGAAAATGATTTATTATGGTCACTGTAGAACGCTCTTTTCAGTTAATGAACAGGCTCGTTACGTGAAGAACGATTGCAAATTAATATGCTTTTATTTCAGAGTGACTATGATCCTATCTTGAATTTCTACGTATTGTAGATTCAAATGTTTCGTTGTCCTACGGATTTTGTTAGGATTATTTTAGGACATTAAAGTGATATGAACATCTTAGATAACAGTAATCCTTTTTTTAATCTGTGCAAACATACTTTCGCGTAATATCAGGTCATTTTATAAGTAACGTCGTTTTTAAATATGACTTTATCAAACGTAAACAAATTAATAACTGCAGTTATTTTGTAGTATCAAATAATGAATATTAATTTCAGTGTCTATGTTCAACTACTTTAACAGTTCTTTGATTCTGTCTTCAACAAATTTCTATTGTTTTAAGACAATTCATTTCAGATCGATTTTAAATAATTAGTATAATTGAATGTTTTCTCAGCTAAACAGCTGTCGAGCTACCAAAATAGGTGATAGTTGGTAAGTACAATTAATTTCGAGTATGATGAACATCATCATGATATTTTTCTACTAAAATTACATCTTATTTACTAAATCGTTAGCAACAAATTTTTGCAATAATCCAAATTTTGATTGAAAAACTGTGAACAAAGTAGATCCCTCACATTCCACTACATGCACAGTACAATTTTTATACCACAAAATTTGCTAATAAAAAATTTGCTAATTTATTTAACATATGTTTTATTAGATAGGGTGCGATATTACTTATGGAGTGACTTGATATTTTTTGAAATATTAACGAAAGGAGGTTGACTTGATTGAAGGAATAAAATAGAAGATTAAATCGCTAAATCGTATCCCAATGTAATGAATATTCATGTGCGACTACTTGTGCTGAACTGTAATATTGAATTCCTTAGAAAAATATTCACTTATGTCAGTGGAGCGTTTTAACTCATTAGTGGATCAATCGATAAGATTTTTTTCGTAGTTTTATGAAGAATTAGCATGCTCTGCAGGTTGCTTTACCCGCGATTTTTCTGCGTATAGAATTCAGAATATTGTTTTTTTTCCTTGTATTTTGTAGCTGGGCGAATTTTCTTTCGAGTCTGCGGGCGTTGAGGCTTGCCCCCTAGCGGGTGTGAGTGAACTATGCCCCCGTGGGTGGCTCGCCGACACGCCGAGAAAAAATAGTCCCATGTTTTTTTATTTCGATATATTATTTATTTCGCGATAAAATATAGCCGATAACACTCCGGAGAATGTACAGAAGCTATTGCAAAAGCTTCCTAACAATCGGTTTAGTAGTTTTTGAGATTTTTGCGAACATATAAACAAACTCTGTCTCTTTATTATAATAGTAAGATTAAAGATTGCAAGATATTTTGCAAAAAAATTTTGGTTTAATAAAATTTAAATGAAACTTTAACGTTCCTTTGTTGATGAATCCAGATTTATTCTTGATCAGTATGAAAAAATCACATACGTTGTTTTACGAAATAAATAGATGCACTTAAAATTTACAATTTTTATAATGAACTGATTTATCGAAATTTTCGATTCACTTCTGTGGTCGATTTAAGCAACTCAATTAACATGTACATGATCCGTAGTTGTATGACAGAATGAAAAACATAAATTCCGTTAAACAACATACATTTTTGTTTTGTCGATGCTTCACAAATGCTTTGTATTTAAGGTCATTTGAAGGTGACGTTGTTTGTGTTAGTGAAATCCACTCAATGTCAGGTATAATGCCCTTTAAACAAAAATATATGGTTCCGCTTAAAAAAAAACATTGATAATCCTGAATTTGCTAAAAAATCGGACCACGAGGAAAGTTTTCGTGTTATTAAAAATAATAGAGATATTTCAGGCGACATGGACGCACCAAGCACCTCGTATTGTTTCATTTGTTTTTTTCGACAGATAGAAATATTTTAATAATAAAATCTTTGTCCTGTTTCACTATAACATTTTTCACAATATATTCCCAGGCAAATCAAAGTTTATTTTTCCTTGCATTGACATCTAACCTCAGGCATAAAAAATTATGTACAATCATTTTTTTATTTTTACATTAAATAATAATTTACCATAAGAATATTTGTTGTATATCAATCAGTGAATTTACTTTTACAAATTTATCTTCGACATACTGAAACACAAAAGTATGATAAAGTAGTGTAGTTCGCAAAATAATGTTTTCATAAATATCAAATTCATTAAATAAATACGCCTCTTAACCGTTTCTGTTATAATTTAAAATACAAATGGCGGCGAAAGAATGGATACGACCTGACCGGAAAAATTTTAGGGAAAACCGGCCGAGATATATTGCTAATTCGTATACACGACCGAAGGTACATATATATGTATATGAATAATTCGTTCTATTTTTGCGGCCGTTGCAATATTTCACGGGAAGAGCGGCGTTTTGCATTTGAAGTTTGATTTAAAACAATGAAGCGGTCCGCGAAGCGTGCGGGAGGGCGTGTCGAGGAATCGCAATGAAAAATTCGTTTCTGGGTATTTTGGTCTCTTCTCGTCCGGAAATTTTCAATGGAAAATCCTGCCGCGAATGGTAATTCGATAGCGCATCCACCGGTTGTAAACGGGCTTATTTTGTAAATCCATTTTAATAAAGGCAAACCATTTCGTCATACCAACAAAACACAAATTATTGCTTCAGGGGTTTCTAATTTTTTTTTGTGGTAGATATATGGACGTTTCAAAACGAGTAGCACAGTCTATAACAGAGACAGCCATTCGGAGCAACGCCTGGCTCCAGTCTACTACCACTCTGCATTCATTTCCCTCATATACAGGGTGTTCCACCTTATCTGTTACAAGCTCATATTTCCTAATTTATTGAACATACAAACAATGCTTTATATGGAATTTGCATGGTACGAGGGGCCACATCTTTTGGCGAAGACAAATTTTTTTTTATACTATTGTTTTAAGAGATATGAAGGTCAAGTTCGTTTTTTTAAATGGAACTACATATTTTTCTTGAGGTCATTTAATAGTGCTTCTCAAGACGAATTCACTGACCCTTAATGTATATACCCGATTTTTAGTGGTTTTCGAGATATTGCGCTGGAAGAAATCCGGCCGAATAGGAAATACCGGTGGTAGTTTTGTCCGCGCCTGAATTGCCACGTGTTAGACATTGCCTCTTGAAACAGATACGAAGGGTCTGCACCAGAAACGGCAGGCCCAAATCTAGACAATTGTTTTCCGCCACAGATGTAGCATTTGCAGTGTCGAGAAAGGTATCGTCGATACTTTAGAATGGAAAACTATTTAGGATTTATCGTAGGTTGTGCTCTGAGTATGACGTCGAAAACATCAGTGATTGTTGGTAAGTTCAGTTTCTTAAGAAACAGTGACATAATAAAAATAATTTATTTTATACATCACATGAGTTTTATCTAGATATAACGTCTCAACTTTCTTATTACGCGAGGGAAATGTACGCAGAGTGGGAGTAGGACGATGCTCGGTGTCGCTCCGGATGGCCACCTTTGGATTATGTAGTTACTGTAGAAATGTAGGTTCAAGTATCAAATACTTACAAAGAGTACAAATTGTTTTTACAAGTAAAAATTGCACGGATTCCCGATTATTCTCTATGAACAATTACAAGAATAAGAATAAAAGTAAGAGTGCAGTGTATTTAACAGTATAAAGGACTAATCATTTATAAACTTGTAAGAATAAAGTTACTCGTGTATACAAATATTTATAATTGTACGTTTATAAAAGAGAGAACTTCGTTTTACAACTAAATAGGCTGCGAACATTGATGCATATTATGAATAATATTTTTGTACCTTTAGAGAACAGAACAAGTTTTTATTAAACCCCCATACCTGCAATCACATTGCAATAGAAAAACATTAGAGTCTACAGATATAAACATCCACAGCCCGATTATTGTTAGGGAATATGCGAATAATAAGTTTGCATGTGTGAAAAGCGTATAAGTAGGTTGGTAGGATCGTGGGGCTTTTTTGAGTAGTAAAAAGGGGAGAACCATGTGTGCACGGAAAAAATGTAAGAACAGAGAAAAGAAGTAATCGTAAGAGTTCTGATAAAAGTAAAAACCAAAGATTGCAAAGAAAACCGTGTTAATAGTGATTGCGTAGTAATATATATTTTATTAAAATAAACAAGCACAGAAAACAGAGGCAGTGGTCACCACTAGGTACAATAGATCCACATCTCACTGTCTAATTCTTTTCTTCCATCAACTTTAAATCAACACTGTAATAATTGATTACGATTAACTTATTATTAGTAGACGTACGATAAAATTTATATTTCAAGTTCACATAATCAACCCTTTCTGCCTCTAATTTGTTTTACAAGTGAAAGAAATATTTGTTTACGTATAGGTATTTCCTAGGTCTCAGAAAATGAGCAAATTTAATACAGTGGCGTGCAAAAGTTTCCGGACAGTACATTTTGTACGCTTACATTTGCTTATGATAAATAAACTGAGTTTTAACCTGATATTATGTCGAAAAATAGGTCAAACAGAAGATAAAGATGGAATGCATGATCCTTCTTTTCATTTTCTAATGTATATGTAAATCTAAATTTATTATGAATTGTTTAAAGCACGATTGGAAATATGAATGTCCGGAAACTTTTGCACGTCACTGTAAATGTTCAAAAAAAGATTTCAGGGTTCGAAGTTTTAAATGATTCCAAATGGAACACGATAGGATGCCATATGGAATCTTCAGGCTGATAGCATGAGTTATAAATTCTAAGTAAATTAACTCTTTTACTGCTATTGCCGCCTATAGGCGCGTGACAAAGTCGCTCACCGTGTACTGTCGACGCCCATATGCGTTCGGTGCAATGGCTCATTATATACTACTATATCTGGGCCGCACGCAGCGTTGGCCTCGTTTCCATGTAACCCGCAGTCAAAGGGTTAATGATTCAAAATGGAATCACACGACCAGAAAGGATTCAAAAATGTGTATATAATATGCAACACTACAAATGACTCGGAATACATTTCCCTGTAATAATGGCGATCTTCTTCGTCTTCGATATTGAATTGGAAAGAAGCATTATCCCAGATAACAGTGAATCGATTATCGTTCATGCGGGACGAACAAGCGAGCACTTTCGCCATCGAAATTCTAAATTTAGTTGAATTGTTCGGTGGCCATTCTTTTTAATTACCCTCGAGCGACTTCACGGGGACGGTGGATCTAACCCTGTTAACTCTGCTCCGGGTAGTTCCTTTGACACACCATGTATAGGACATGTTCAGCATGTCGTTGCCTTTAATTCACGTACGCTTGCCGCTTTCTGGACGGTTAACCGGACAGAGAGAGGAGGGTTTTAATAAATTTTGCTCGAGAGTTCACCCTCTACTCTCCATTCTTATTAAGATGTATATATTCTTGCCGGTACAAAGCGCGTACAGGCTTTTCGAGCCAGGAAAAACGATGCGTTTGAAGGCTGGCTTTTTGTCCGAAATTTATTCGCATGATTTGTGTGCGATGGAACATCGATATTCACGCGATCACCCCTCCCGAGAAATTTGTCGAACCGAAATCGCCGATTATGGTAATTAGCGTCGATAAAAGTGTGAATCTATTACGAAATTTTCGTGCGGTCAACGTTTTTTGAAACATTCAGTAAAAGTACATTCCTCTAAGCAGTATGAGTGTATCAATTTTACTATGCATTCCGTATTTTATTTGTCTAATTTTTTTTATGACATTATTGTATAAATGTTCGTAACAGTTGTTAGTGGTTTTTTAATTTGAAACTAGCTACATTGTATAAATGGGGGTGTCGATAATTTGGTTGAAGGATTAAGGGAGTAGACTAACTTGTCGGTTTCAAAAAGTCTAACAAACTTTTCTGAATTTTTTAAAGTTTCATGTGTGTAGAATATTCTGGGAAAAGAATTTTTTCAAATTCGAATAATTTACGAAGTTACAGCACTGAAAAGGATTACACGTCAGGTCAGGTTAAATGAACACGTTAAAAGTTAACTGCGTTTCTCTCGAAATCATGTTTTTTAACCTGGCATCCAGCAGATCTCAACTATTCATCCGATCAACTTCAAATTTCGACATATTATTCCTTATAAAATTATCTATAATGTAGCGTACGATTTTTTTGATATCTTAATTTGTTGAATTTTTATAAATTTTCAAAGTGATTTTTTTTTGTGAAGAAACAAATTTTTTCTTTGAAAACCCGCCATTTTCTAAATTTTTAAAATCATTCAAAAATCGTAAGCTATATTGGAGAGAATCTATTTTTGCTTAAGTTGGGATAAGAATTTTTCATTTTTGTTATGCCAGACGTTTTCAGTGTTAGGTGCCAGCGGACAAGGTCCTGCCAGATATGGCGGTAGACAATGTTGTGTAATTCCACCATTTTGTAATTTTTGTAATAAATATGTATCAAACTAAGCTTCATGTGGCCTAAGATCCCTTAAAAGAATCTCGATATATTACTTAATAATTACCTCAAACGACAAATTTTAAATTTACCTATATTTTTAGGCCTATAAGGCGGTCTACTTGCTTAATAGAAGCTGTACAAAAAGACGGATATTGTCTGAATAATTTTTATCTGCTTTTATAGTTAAATTTATGAAATGTCGCAAAAACTATAGTACATCCATGTTACTAACCAAATATTTTATTTCTGTAGGAAATATTTCCGAGTAAAGTAATTGTTTGAAATTCGAATCACAGCGATAAATAAATTAATTTATTATGTCGTTACAATTATCCAAAGAGTTCATTAACTGTAACATAGATTTTTATTTCTTATATCCGTACCGTGGTAGAAAAAGGGCCAATATCCAATTTGAAATTTTTTGGAAAAGGATGCACATTTCTTTCGATTATACTATCACCCACTTCTTTATAAGATTTTACCATGATGGATTTCTGTTATTTGATTGTACCTCGTTTACGTTCGATCAAAAAAGACCCAAAAACCTTACGTGTAACAATTTTTGTTGTCAGCACGCCGTGTGAATCCAGACAATAAAGTTTTAATACAACGTCAAGGGAACAGAAACAAGCATATTTATACTAATTTAATTGCATTTCTTCGATACCAACACAAGTTTAAAAAAATAAGAACGAGGTGAAGACTGCATTAGGGTTAAAAAACATACATGCATGAGTATATAACTTCCAAGTCACATGGGTACGCGGAGGATTTAAACGATAATTCTCTTCCATTTTATAAAATCCTTAATAACGTTTATTCGCGACGGTAGTACGCGTGCCGGAAATATTTCCGCCTAATTTACTTTGAAAACGCACACCACCACCCTGCGTCGCCCTTTACGGTGCATCGAAAGTAATAAGGGGGTAAATAGTGTGTCGCTGCAAAAGTAAACCGTATTTATATCTCGTTTCATTCGTTTCACCATGAATTCTCGTCCCTTATCTTCGCTCGGCTATTTCATCCACGTTTAATACCCCACTTTACCATCCTTACGTCGCGAGCAGCCCATTATCGTGGTAGAACGCCGATATCGAAACTACTCGTTAACGATTAACGTTATTTGCCGGCACCGCCTCGACGTCGATAGAATTTTGCTTTTCGTCGCGTTATTCCCCGTCGTAATTAAAAGACTACGGATCCGAGATCTAATAAATCTTGTAACTCACGTTGTCCTTCCGCCCTGATTCTCGTCGGATCACTTCAATCCCTTCCCCTTCGTGTCCCTTACCGCGTTTCTTTCACACCCTCTTCTCACTTCTCTTCGCCACCCTGCTTACTCTTTAACCTATTTTTATCCGCTGTATTCCGTTCATTATTATTACGTCGACTCATAAGTAACAGCCGATCGAAGGTCTTAACGAATGGTTGCGTCATCCTTCGTGAATTCAGATCGTGGCGCTGGTGGAAATGACTGAAACGGTTTTACGAACGGACTGTGTGCACAGGGTGTTTAACTGTTTGGACTGATGTGTCAGTTATAGGTGACATGGGTATTCCACTATGAACCGCAGTACAGTAGGACTTCGATTATCTGCACTGTAATTCGCGATAGTTGGGCTTACGTTCCAACTACATTTCGCGTAAAAATGGTAGGTTTATTTTAGAATGTAAAATACAAAATAGTGCGAAATTAAATACACAGTGTCATTAAGAGGCTATATACACTCATGTAGGTCAAAAAAATGGATTCTTAGTTTTCGCCTGAAATTTGCACAGTTGTTACATTAAATTATGTATTTTAAGATGTATATAAAGATTTCTAAATGGAAAAATATTTTCAATAAAAGAAAATTATCAAAATTCACCCTAGATTTTCTAGTCCTATCGGTATGTAGCCCCTGCATGAAATTTTCAGCTTGTAACTGATTTTGGAATGACCTGTTTCTGGATGATCAGTGTTGAGATAACTGAGATTCTACTGTATTTATGTACTTCATTCTGAATAATACAAGTAGGTGCACTTAGACGTAACACTACTCGGTCAAGATGAGTATCAAGGTAATGTTATGTTCATTCATAAGCTTGAAACGTGAATAGTAATCGGGAATTTCGTTTTAACAGATATTTATTAATTCCCTTTATGGTGCTGTTATTAAATATTTAAATAGCGAACAAATATTGTGGGTGCCTGTTGTAAAATAAAGATTACAAAAGTATTCAGTTATTTATTAAACCTTTGGCTATGACTATTTTAGACGTAGAGCTTTATAACTAATACTTACCCACAGTTCTACCGTAAAGCAGAATATAAAGTAGTAGCATATAAATAAGCTTATACCAGTGATGGACACCAGAGCTGCGGCCTTCCCTCACTCTAGGTCCATTCCCCTCATATAGGCTGTGATCTGGGACGACAATGGAGGGGGACAAGGAGCGAACTGGAAGGAACTGAAACGAGGGGAATGGATGTAGAGTGGGGGAAGGCTGCAGCTCCGGTGGCCACCATTAGCTTATACGATAAATTCTACGTTACGATATTAAAATATCGAGTGGTTATGAGCGTCCATTAACTCAAAGAGTTAATTCTAGGACTCATGTTCACTAACAGTTTTTATTCTTTCTCCCTTCCTTTTACTTTCCTTTACTCCTTCTTCTTTACTTTCGGCCTCTTTTTTCGAATCATCATAATCTAATAGATTGTCTCAAAGATTATTTAATAAAAATTATAATTTTTTAATACTCACAATTATCGTTTGATTGTAAGTACACCTTAAAAACACCATTTCCCACATTTCTCACTCTGACGGGTTGAATTTATATTAAATTTTGAAGTTTACGATTGAAGGGATGTCCCTATATTTGAGAATTTGCTGAATTCTCTGAAATTTCTTGAACTAACCTCCTTGTAGTCGCCAAAGTATGTCCCTTCTTAGTTGGAGGACTGTCCGATGCTACTGTCTCTGAGGACCATCCAATAAGTAATGAGAAGGCTGTTGTTTTAATACGGTTTCTTCCATGAATCTAACAATTTACCTATTTTTCAACATAATTCCCTGCTACAATTATACACTTGTTCCATCGCTCTACTAGTTCTTTTATGTCAGCAGCAAAGAATTCTTTGTCTTAAAGTCAGAGCCAGTTTTAGACATTTGTTTTCAGTTCTTCGCAGCTGTGAAACTTGACTTCACGTAATGACATCTTGAGGGGGCTAAACAAGAAGAAGTCTGATGAAACTAGGTCTAGACTGTAAGACGGAAGTGGCAGAACCTCCCAGCTTAATTTTTCAATGGCTTCAAGCGTTGATAGTCAGATTATGTATACTGAAGTAGTTGTCAAACTGCTCTTTTAAATTGAGGACAGGAATGCTAAGCAATGGTTTTGGAAGTATCGTAGAAGAAATTTGTTGAGCTATAGCCTTTGTCTCTTTACTTATTGAATAACACTTGAAAGTTACTTGAAATATCTTAAACAGCGTAAAAAATTATTCATATCAAGAACTTTCAGATGCCCACGTTGACCTGGGCGAGTGTCATCGCTCTATCCGTACTTCCTTCTGTACCTTTATGTCTCCTCTCTTTCGAGCCGTTCCACGCGTATAGGTATGTACGCCATGTTCAATTTTATGAGGAGAGACGTATACGTTTCCTAAATTTCTCTCTCTCTCTCTCTCTCTGGTGGGTTGAATTTATATTAAATTTTGAAGCTTAGGATTGAAGGATCTGGCGTGTCCCAACATTCGAGAATGTTATAAATTCTCTAAAATGTCGTGAAGATCCTCCTTGCAGTTGCGACAGTATGCCCTTTTAATGAACTCTTGCATGTTGATAGATTATGTTATTACGAATCTTTAAATAGGTCTTGGGTGTAGGTGGACAACAGCTTAAAAGATATTTAATGTTAAAGTTCCGATAGGATTTATCTACTCTACGGTAACACCTGCTTTCAAGTACCAGAGTGTGGAGCAGTCGGCTAGGTGTTAGGTTGCTACGCAGAGTTCCTTTTTGTTTTAAATACCTTTTAATCTATTGACCATCTACCCCTAAAACTACACACAGTAGTGTCGCGTTAGTTGTCTTGTTAGTTGACCATTGCTATCCCCACCAGTTCTTCCAACTGGAAAACGTACATATTTCACTCGCACTCAATGCCGAAGGAGCATATTTGGGTTTCCTGGAATTCTATCTCCCTTGATAGCTGGACAGATATGGTTCCATCCATGATCAGCTAACGCGACAGTGGTGTATGTATAGGGAGATTCGTAATAACATCGTTTATCAACATGCAAGAGCTCAGTAAAATCTGAGACGACCACTTCGGTAGCTCTCCTTATTAGTTGGAGGACTATCTGATGCAATGAGTATATCTACAATATCTTCAATTATTATCATTCAATCACAATAATCGACTTCAAGCTATTTGAAGCATCCCAAACAGCGTCAAAGCCAACTGTTCACACCAACAACTTTTATACACGTCCACGTTGACCTGGCCGAGTGTCATCGCTCTATTCGTACTTCCTTCTGTACCTTTATGTCTCCTTCTCGGTCGCTTCTTCCCTTCTGGTCTCCTCTCTTTCGAGCCGTTCCACGCGTATAGGTATGTACGCCATGTTCAATTTTATGAGGGGAAACGTATACGGCGAGCCGACGGGCGACGTTTAATAAAGGCGTGGGTGTGTGCGCTAGGGGTGCTAGTTAGTACGACGCTCGGCGCCGGCGACGCCGTCGCCGTCTGGACGCCTATGGCCTCCTCTCGACGTCCTACACCGACGACGACGACGACCTCGTCTCACTCTCTTGAGGCACGTTCTGACACAAAGTGGTCGTTCTTTAAAAATCCAAAGAATGTCCCGGTGATTTGAAATAATACCAGCCTCGACGCTTAGCATGTCCTGTCCTCAGCCTGATAAAGAGAAACGTTTGCCTCGTTGTCTCGACGAAAGACGGCCTAACTCTGGAAATATGTTAAATGAATTTGTCTGGATGTTTGTAATTAATAATGGTGGATTTAGGCGGCTCTTCGAAAAAATGTTGGGGAAACATTTATGTTCCTTATAAAGAGGAAAATGGGAAGTGCTGTTCTAAGTAAATGTATAGTAATTGTTGCCATGTACCCCTTTGAATGTTGCTTGTTAATCTGTATTTTTTTTGTGTGCTTAATTTCTTTAGGGGCGAATTTATTGAAGGTTGTAGAAGTAACTGAATTTTCTTTGATTGTACTGATTCGATATGAATACATTATTTGTTGACAATATACGTATTAGGGTGCTGCAAAAAGTCGGTCGTTTTCCTATATTATCTTACGGTGGATAAAATTGCCGGCTTCCTTTCGTTGAAGAGATATGGAGAGAGGTAATCTATTTCGTTCTGAATTATTATTGCACTTTTCTTTTTCAACGTAATTTAAACTTTTAACTTGGGAGGACAAATGCGAGCAGCCGTTGCTCGTGAGCAACCAGTTACGCAGCTCTGATCTAGACCATAATATAATATCAAATGTTGTCTCGTTTCATAAATCGACTGGTATCAATAATGTTCTGACATTGGTTACAAATTAAAGTTAATATCGTTGCACTTGAAACTCTGACAGTTTCTCGTGGAATAAAGAACATTATAACACACACGTTAATGTAATAAATACTGAATAACTGAATTTAGTAATACAGGAAAAAAGAATTCGACCCGACCAACGAGGTTTACCGTGCGCTCGAAAATTCTGTCACACGCAGATCAAAAAGTTTTAGCCTTTGACTAGCTGTTTTTACCGGCAAGATACAGTCGGTAAACGGAACGGCAAAAGGGCGACGTATAAAACAATATTTTGCCTCACTTGCCCATAGAAAATGTTACAATTTAAAATAGCTCGCAGCAGGCTGCAGCCGATCGAACATAAAAGAGCGAACACCGCCTGTTTATCCCGGTTTTCCGCGCGGAATGCGATTTTCATACGTTTTCTGCGCCGTATCACGTCGAAATAGAAAATTTTGATTCAAGTGCGTCACCCGTGCGATGCGTTAGAACGCGCAAATTGCACGGAGTTCACGGCGCGTTGCGTCGCATTCGAATAAATGCCTGTCATTTTAATTAAAGCACGCCCCGTTTGGAAATGCACGGCATCGCGATTATTATTACCTACGAATGTATTTAATTGCACACTTATCCGCTATAAATCGTGATATCTAAAATTAGAATTTATTATGATTACCGTTCATCCGAGTCACGTTTCCTCGTTCGCTTGAAATGCGATTTTTCTTTATGAGAACTGACTTTTGACACTTTTAAAGGCGCATTCACCATGAATATCAGAAATTTAAGATAATTTTGCATTGTTACACAACAAGAAGTAAATACTTGTTTTCTGAGAAACGTCACGACGGAGTTTAAGAATTTATAGTAAGGGTATAAATCGATGTAGAAAGGTCCAAATAATGGGGATCTAAAAGGATTTATCGAAATTTTAACAGGAACTGTACTTTTTCGTCCAATGTCGTAAGTGGGTACATTTGTACCCGGGTGTTCACGTGAGCGTTAATTTGATCACCTTGAATATTTCATCATTTTCGAGCAAATAATTTCTCATATTTTTCAGAATTTCAAGGTCATCGATAGTCTTTTGAATGGTAATCTATATTTTTCTCTATACAACGTTACAGCTAACATGAAGACGAATTTAATGACCTGTAACAGGGTGACTTTCGAAGGACCTTGAGCAAGAATATGCCTTCAAATCTATTTAAATGTTTTCTTTAAGATATATACAAATCTGTACCTTGATAGAAAAAAGGCGCATGTCCAATTTGCAATTTTTTGGGAACAGGGTGCACACTGCCCATATTTATTGTAATGTACATAACACCTCAGCCTCTTGATAGTTTACCTAATTTTGTTTGTAATAGTGGAAGGACGGTGTTCCAATTTTCTATAAGTTCATAATTTCGATTGCAATAATTTTGAACATTGGCTCTTTTTCTACCAAGGTATAAAAATAATGCTGGATATCTTACATACGAAATTGATGATTACTCTATAAACAGTGTCTCATAACGTTCTTACAAAATATTTACCGTTGAGCTTATTTCGTAATGTTCTTTCTCAAAAAGTATAAGTAACCTTGAAGTAACCTCAACGCTATGAGTTACTTCAAAGTCCCTGCTAAGATCCTTAACCCACCAAAAGCTATTTCTGTTCTATTTATTTAAAATTCAGAATTCTAATAACTTAGTTAGAAAACATTTCCTTAAACGGAGTCCGAAGTTAGGTGGAATACTCTGAATCTGCAAACATAACCCCAATCTCCCCTTTCCACTTCCACACATTCGTAAAAACAGCAAAGCAATCTTCAGAACATTAATGGTCACAGAACAGCTTACAGAAAATCCGCAACGAAATCTCGAAATCACACGGTTCACAGGAAAAGCAGAATTGCTGTTTCGTCGCTTGTCGCGGGGAACAGAAAAACTAAAAAAAGGAAAACGGGAGTACATGTGTAGGATTGGGACGTTCGATGCGTCGTTTCAGAAATACTGTTCACGGTCCGACGATTTCGAAGCGCCGAAAAAAAGCAACGAAATATCAAGCGGCGTGACTTTCCAGCAGAATAATTTCAAGTCAGGCCGAAAGTCATTCAGTTTGCTAATTGCACTCGCGAGCGCGAGCGCGAGCGCACGCGCGCACGAAGGTGACTTTTATTTCGCGAATAGCTTCGGATTACTTTGAAAGGAAAGAGCGAGAAACGATTTCATGGAAACCTTGGCGCAGTCTTATGGAACGGAGTGGCTCACACACTCGTTGGGACTTTATTAGTCGCCCGTAATGAGGGCGAGGGAGAGAACAAGGGTGTTGCACAGTGATTCAGGTTAACATTCGGAGAACAAGGAGACCTCTTTCTCTCTTTCTCCCCTTTCTCTCGTGTCTCTTCGTACGCTTCTCCCGTCTTTTCTCCTCCCTCTATTTTTCTCTCTCCGACTTTTCCTCTTCCCCCGTTGCCAACCTTCGTTCCGGCATTATTCCGCGTTTCTTCCCATTTGTCCCCCTTCCGCTTCTCCTGGACCGATTCCCTCCGGTTCAGGTCTCCGCGTTGCAGCGTATTTAGCGGGCACTAAAAGCTTTAATGAAAAGGATCTCGACTCCACGAGGCAGTAAAATCGGTTATATCGACACACAGGGAAGAGAAAAATCTCCGTCGAACCGACCGGCTTTATCGTGCAATCATATAAACGCGACTCTAGATATATTTCACCCCTCCTCCAGCATCCCTTTTGCGATCCGGCGACCAACGAAACTTTCGATTGAGAACTTTTAAGAGGAGGTCCTGCTCTAAAAATGTAAAAAAGTCGATATTTTTTCTGGTATTGTTAGAATTTTTTAACTTTGGTGAACACGTGTTTAAATGGATTTTTTGAAATTCGACAAATTGAGGAAGTTGTAGGCATTTGAGTAGAGGCGGATGCGTGAGTACAACTAGCCACGTAAAACTTTAAAACGTTGACTGCACAGTGGAAACAACCATTCTTGATCAGACACGATATAAATTGCTATTTTTATTATAAATTTCAGAGAAAAAAATGTTTAAGTAGTCAATCGTGGACATGTGTCTGTATGTTGAAGTGACTAATCTCTGGATTCGTATAATAATAAACATTTACTATTTCCTGTAGATTTTAGGAAAAGTACAGAATGAAAACGAATATGATTCTTTTTACTAGTAAATGTTTATGAAGCGAACTTCATGCAATTTGATACTTTTTACTTGATTAAAATGAAGGAATAAAGTCTAGGTAGGTTGAGTTAGGTATTGCATATATTTTGTTAATAAATTAATTACTTGTTGAAGTGTATGCAATTTCTAACTTTTTTATTTCATAAACTATTTTGAGTTGAATAGTGATTACATTAAAAGAATATGTAGAATTCTGTGTAATTTTGGGAATATGTAATTTGTGGGCATATTTGTTAAATTTCATTAATGACATAATTATAAGTGATTAATTGTCACTACGACAGCATTATAATGTTATAAATAATTAAAAGTCAGATTAATTCATAACGACCTGTCAGGGAAAAGTCTGCATTTTATTATATTATATCACGTACAACACAAATGTCGGAGAACGAAATCCGTTTAATTTCATTCTCCATTAATTTAATTTCTTTTCTGACTATGTGTATAATTTAAAAAAATTTTATGTCCAGAGTTTTATGTAAAATCACCAATAATTAACTGTGATGTTCCTAATTCCATCTATAATTTTATTTATATCTTATCTCACTTACAGCCCACTGTACAGATAATTCTAATTACAGCTTTTATATTCTTTTTTCTATTACTATTGATTTTGATCTATTAACTACTGTGATTAATTAATGATAATTTATTATTATTATTATTATTATTATTATTAGATGTACGAAAACATTCTGTAGTTTTCTTTGGTAAAATTCTGCTTCCATTTTAAATTTTAACACGTTGACTGCCGCACAGAAAACTTCCATACATGGTCAGACACAGTATAATATCCCATTTGAAACACAAATCACGAAGAAACAAAATATGTAACTACTCAATTGCACAGTCTTGACCTTCTATTCTTATTATAATATTAATTTTATTCAAAATTTTAATAAAACTAGTAATTATTTAATTAAATAAAATTCAGTGCGTCAGACACCAGTGACCCTCACAGCAGTCAACATGTTAAAAAATTTAATAGAATCTCGGTCACTGAAATATTCTACACTATTGTCGATGACTGTATATACTTTTTTCAAACATGATATTGGTTTCGGTTTAGAAGACAAGGATAGTGCAGCATGGAATATACATTTTCTTAGTGGTCGTATTCATTATCATTCATTAGGGTTACGTCCACATAATTACTTATTATCACGTTGCGTGACGCAGTGGAAAATTCAATAACTAGTCAGACACGTGAAAATATCTCGTTATAAATGCATAACGTGGAAGACACAAACATTAAATTATCTTATGATTAAGCTACGGATATTTATGAAAATATACATTTTTTTGAGTTCATCAATTATTATGTAAATGTAGTCGAAGAAATTAAATTTTGAGCTTTGTAAGAAACATGTTAAAAAATATACTTTTCCGTTTTAACATCGTGGCGGTCATTTTAATTGAAATATAAAAAGTATTAGCATTCATTTAGTGTGATCGAATTTGGCGCATGTGTCGTATACGACCCACGCGGCACAGATCATGTTAAAAAAATGTGTTCATGAATGAGCCATTCAGAAGCCACATTGATCAATTCCATAAAATGAAAAGTAGAGAAAAGTGATGATGTTACAAACATTCATGTGATCGAGTAATGAAATTGAAAAGTTTATTAAAAGTGGAATTTATCAGTTTGGCTTCTGAGCGGTTCAAATAATTATAATTTTCAGTTTGAAATGAAGCGTCAGGTTATGCAAAACGCGACACACAAAATTCTTCCATACACCTAATATTCTTACACGCATTGAAACTAAACAATTAGGCAACAAAACGATGTAAAATAAAATTACAAGTTAATACCAGAAGACGCAGCATTAATTTATATGTTGACTTTTCGTTTAACACTAGATTTACGGAATCCGTCAATTTGACGGATATCAAATCTCGAAAACAAAAAAATAAATAAATCATGACATTATTTCTTAGCAATTTATGCTGACAATTATTAATGTAATGATATGAATACATACCCAAATTCATTTCCCCCACAGCCCTCTAATTTCAAAGATCTGTACATAGTATATCTATTTTTCCGAAAACCCGTCAATTTGACGGATTGACTAATTTCATAGTTAATTGGAATAAGCAGGCTTTATTCATGAAATAATGACTCCAGTAAAATTCACAATCATTACATAATCTACTGAGTCACGTTGTGAAGTCCTTAGAAAGCAGATAGCAAGAATAATAATGCAGCGGAGATATGTTTCCTGCACAACACCCGTTATCTTCAAATTCACGTCGGAGCAATGTAACTAAATATCAATCGGATCTATCGCCTAAGTGTTTATGTTTTGTGCATGCACTGAAGAAATTTATGTTAATAAAGGTCTATTAATATCATGTAATTAAATTGATTATATTTTATTTCTAAATTAAAACAATTAATTTTTTAAATAAAACACGCATTTTCCGTCAATATGTAGTAAAAGTAGGTATACAAATAATGTCCGTAAGTCTAGTGTTAATGAACAATTCATTTCGAACGTACAACCATCCGAGCATTCATCGTGAATTGGTTTCGGCTGTGCGTGTTCGAACGACGTAGGAATAATCGATATGCCGGTGCTTTCGATCGGTCATTATCGTAGACGAAGGATGACGAGGACAATGTCTGTCAAACTGTAATTTCGTCGCAGACATTTTTACTCTCTGCACGTGTGGGCGAGGGCGTTTAACGGTGTGTTCCCATCGTTCATTAAGTTAACGATCCATCGTTAACCTTACCTTTATTGGATGCGTTCGGCGGGCTTCATAGATGGGAAGAGCAAAGAAAGAAAAGGAAGAAAAAAGTGCACGACTAGCCAACGACGTTCGGCGTTGTTTCTGACGCCATATGGCCGAGGTGTTTTGAGACGACCGATGCCATCCATTTCGAGGATAGTACGCTATTCTGTCGGCTTATGGAATACCGAGTTGAAGCATTTTTCTTCGCCAACTCACGGAACATCCTTTTCATTTATTTTTATTTTTCTTTTCTACGTCTTCTCGATGAGCCGCATAAAATTGCACTGATAGGGATCGCCTGGTAGAAGTTTGAAGAAGTCTGATAGGGTTAATTTATTAGATTTGTATACATGAAAGAGTGATTCTTACATGTATTATAGAGTAATAGGAATCGTTTCGATAATTTCATTTATGAGGTGTCCTGCAAATTCTGATTGAATGTCAGAAAATAATAAGCAAGCTTTGTATGAACATGTATCTTATTTGTGCTTGTTTTTTTAATTGTATTTAGTGTGTTCTTGGAATGTACATTCGGGTGCATTAACTAGAGGTGGTCAATGTGATCACAATTGTCTTGCTTTTGTCATATTGCATTCGACAAGCAGTCAATTGCAAAATCATGGAAAAGTTTAACCCTTTGCACTACAAGTATTTGCACCACAATTCAAATATTATTTTTTCAAAGCGAACAGAGTTACTCAAATTAAAACAAATTTATCGTTTTAATAAGTAAGATTATTGCTGGCAGTTAAAGGATAGTTACCTAAATTGTACCAGGCAGTGTACAACAAATAAAATACAGTTTATAGAAATTCATTTTCTATTCAAGCCATAAGCTTCAGAAAGTGTGCCATGAAATCTTATTTTCCGTGCATCGACACGTTTCTGAATTTTTTAAATTGAAACTCCGAACATCCTATATTGCAAAACGAAGGTGCAACGGAGCGTATTCGCTAAAATTAATATCGCTTTCGTTTCCCCGATTTCTAATTCATCACGTACTGTTCGATCGAACATGCAGTATACTCTAGAGGACTTCCCACAAAATTCAGAATTCCTCCCGAGGAATTTCCTTGAATACGCGCGAAGGTATTATATGGTGCAAACGGAAAAAGGAAACAGATAGCAAGGAGGAAAGTATTTCATCGTTCTTTCAAGGCTTTCCCTGCCGGATCATTGCCAAGTCTGGACCGGGTATTACCTCCTTTGAATCTACCACGAACAAGGGTTGGTCTTTAAGACGCTCGCGGGGGTTAGGTTAGTAATTTGCGGATTATACGGCCAAGAGGAGGGCGACGGAGACAGGGAACAGAGTTCGAGAAAGAGTGTAGAAAATTTTAGGGAGCTATAGGGGAGGCAGAACATTGAATGCCGAAGGAAGAAAAATCGAAAAGGGAAACGGAGGGAAATCCGTGTTTGAGGGCAAGATTTGGGAGCCTTCGCGTACATTTTCGTTAAAACATTTTTATTGAATCACTATATTTTCGGTTTTAATAGAAAATTTGGCAACGATTGATTCTACTTTACTAAAAGCACAATTTTTGTTTTTCTTTTGTGTCTTCGATTTGTGAAAACAAAACGGAGTAAAATTCAATTTAATTTCCTTAGGGTACTGATATATGTGTGTACATTTAGTTTTTTTTTATTTTACTTCAAATATTATGTTTGTAATTTCTTCCATTTTCTATTGTTCAATAATTGAATAAATGCAATTTAAGGAAGAGTTAAATCTCTTTCTTCTGACGTCAAGAAATTTGTCCTTCAGGTAAAGTGAAGTGGATTAAATGTTTTTTATTCATAAAATTGTGTCGCGATTAACGAATGAATTGTTAATAGAAATGCATTTTATAATGTAGGGGTGTTACTCAAAGAGCATTTGTGTTACTGAAAAACTGTACGAAGCCGAATAAAAATATTGTACAAACATATTTTATGATACATTTGAGTTTTCAAAAATAAGAAAGAGGTGAAAATTATTATTTTCTATATATTCACTCCAATAAAATATAACCATTCATTTTTACATTTATTTCTCTAAATTTATATTCATAAAGATGTAGATTTAATGTTTTTTATATCCAAGGAATTTCACTGCACTTTTTATTTGTTTTTA
Organism: Macropis europaea; assembly: GCA_916610135.2. Lineage (NCBI taxonomy): Eukaryota > Metazoa > Arthropoda > Insecta > Hymenoptera > Melittidae > Macropis > Macropis europaea. The sequence goes on from OU744344.1 coordinate 31,278,409, forward strand.
TCAGTTTATAATCTGACAATTATTTCTCCCCTGCTTGACTTTCAATAAACAACTAATAATGACACATACAACAGCAATTCAAAAATCATTAATAAATCATTATTGATATATCAGCTTTTAAAAAGTGTTATTTATTTTAGATAATTTTGATTCAATGCAACACATTATTATCCAAAATTTGAAAGTATGATGCTACTTATTAGTGCAAGAAATTAGTTTAAACCTTGCAGTTTTATAAGTGTAAAAATTGTCTTTAATTTCAAATAGTGTCAAATGGTTACGAGTGCATGTAACATAGTATTTCACACGAAAAAGTGTAAAAGAAAACGAAGGAAAATGACATAAATGAAGAGCCTTCTCGAGCCATAGTATACTCTCTCATCTGTAATTTTCCGTCTCTTTTTGTCTCGCGTTTCCTTCGTCATCCCTTTTCCGGGATCGGTGTTCTCATCGTAGTTTGGTTCATCGTCCAACGATGTTTCGCAGTGGAAAGTTTTCAAGGAACTTTTTCATTTCGACAGCCCTGGAAATCTGTCATTTAGACCAGTCAGAGGAATATTAGCTTTGGCAGTAAATTACACAGCTCTTTCTATCCCTTTCCTGCTCATGCAATCAGTGATTTTGTTTTCAGACAATTCTTAAATGATTAAAGAGCATTCGTGAATACACGTTTCTACTCTGTCGTTCTGTGATTAGGATCCTAATTCAGGTTTGGTAATTTCTAAGAAAACTGGCATTAAAGATAGCATCACTAACGACTGACAAATACCGAAAAAATGTTACCCAATACCCTGAATTCAAAACAGAATTTTTGAAATCAACGATTGGACAGTTACACTATGAGTGGGTAAAGAAAATAAAATATGGAAACTAACGAATTTCATAAAAAGTAGTATGAGGCTAATTGTAAGAGCATTTTGCCTGGAAGAGTAATGGAGGGAAGTGAATTATAGTTCTGGTTAAACTATGAATGAAGAATATGTAATAACTTTAAGTAGGCTATAAATAATTCTAAGTGGACTATAAATAATTCTAAATAAACTGGAAGTGTACTCTCATATGCAAATCTAAAGATTATGCTACGCGTTACGACTTATAATAATAATAATATCGACAAAATGTTTTTACATAAAAATAATATTATTCGGCCAGAGTAAAACTACCCAACTCAAACATAATTGGAATTTTTTGCTCGAATAATTATGAATGGTACTGTATACCTGTAATTATTAATTTTATTTGTATTAAACTTTTTAAACACTGACTCGGCTCTACTTGGCACACAATTTATATCTTTCACAACAAAATAATACGGCTTTCTCTACATCACACATGAAATTGTGCATAAGTTTTATTAAGATATTAATGAAATCTTTAAAATGTTTGTTAGTAGAATTATTTTTGAATAGCTGATAGGTTACTAGATAAGTTACTCTTGGAATTTATATTCACAGTTGTATAAATTTCATACGCCTTTATATTTCAACTTGAATGAAACATTTTTTTGGTCAAGACCATCTGAAGGTCAATATTTTACACACGACTGAATCTATCCTTTCGTCAACTATAAGAATATAGCAGAAAAATTGTAAAGGGCGAGTCACTAGAAACTAGCACCTAAAATAATTTTCGATTCATTGATATTAGACAAAAATGGTTGAATAGGTGTGAAGAGGGCATCGTGACCACATCCATTTAAACATTCTATTGTTTAACCTAACATACCGCAAGGACACACGATACGGATTCACTGAATTCGATTTTTTTACCTGACAGAGGAATTAAAAGTGTAGGATTTCATTTAAGAAAGCAAGTTGACCTTGAAATGACTTTTAAGAAACAATTTAAAAAATTTAATTTGTACACCATCCAATTCCATATAAAGAGTAGGAGAAAACATGTCCTGTTCCATTATTCGAAAAATAATCAATACTTTAGGTGCAATTTCAAACAGCACTCATCTCGTCACACCCTCGCGTGCGTAAACTTTAATGGTCAATTGTTTGACCTTCAATTATCGCAAGATCGTATAATACGGAGTCGTTGAATTCGTACTAATAAAATAGTATGTCATTCCGGTAAACGAAACGAATTGATCTTAAAATAACTTCTAAAAAGCAATCTATAAAGTTTAATTTTTATACCATCCAATTCTACATATATAAAAAACAGGAAAACCATATCTTCCACTATTACTATCTAACCCATCGAAGAAATCGTCACCGTGTGCTACGGGTCACCGAACTGGTCCAGGCACACCTGTATATTATACGCTATAAACCTATGTCTTTCGATAAATTATCACCTCAGCTTATTTTATTAAAATATACATGTTTCGTTACACATTTTGCAGTTTTAGATCACTGAGAGAACTGAACAATCGTCATGATACATATTATTATAAAGAAACATTCAGTGTAACGCGTGTTCTATCGCGAAAAAATTCAGCACACGGTGCTGAACACTTTCTTTTTCAAATTTTCAGGTCTCCAAGGGTTAAAACGTTTCACGTTCACGAATAACTATTTGCTCCGTTCATTCGGTTCCGTCGTGGGTGGGTCAGTCGTTTAATCGCATCATTTGATGGTGTATTCATTGAACGAGCGGGAGAAGTTCAGCATATTTCCGTGCGGAATTCTAGCACGAACGTGCGAGGAGGAGGCATACGTACGTGCGTGCGTACAGCGAACTCGACAGATAAATTTCCCTGGTAAACCTCTGACGGCTGTTAACTCCGAACTAACCCGTAGTAATTCAGCCTTTAAGTCAATTAACTTCTTCGTTTCCGACCGCGCACGACGGATGATTAAGGCACCGTGTAAGTTGCCGCGATAAATTTCTGCGGTTTATTTGCGGCCTGTCCTCGTTCATATGCGCGCGTTACGGCTCCCCGAATGCCCGATAAGGATATTCCTTTCTGGACGAGCGACGAGCAACAATGAACAATGTTCAAAACGATGTCCGTGTACTCGTACGCGTTTATCAATTGCTTTACCGATGCAATTTTCAACGTATGACAACGTACGAGGCAAGTCATATGAAAGTATACACATGAATGCCAGGGAAAAGTTCGAGGGGAGTTTGACGGGGGAAATATGATGATTGAGAAACAAAAGCTTTTTTAAGGTTATTTTTCCCAAAAATTCATGGTCGCCGGTGCTCCTTTACGCGGAGCAATTTATTTTTTCTTCCGTATCATTGCAGTATGTAAAAATACAGATTTAACGGTAGCAATGCATGTCCTACATTAAAGATGGTTATCTGGAACAAGAGCTGGCTCCGGCCTACCCGTACTCTGCGTCCATTCCCCTCACGTACTGTGCAGAGATGACAAGGAGAGAAAGAGGAACATCCTCAAACTAACATAGAACCTCCTCCACGTTCAATTATGGACACGATGCATTGAAAAGCCGAGTGTACGTACTCTTACGTCACAACGTGGTGAGACGGATTTCAAGGAAGATAACTCTCGAGTTCTTCCAAGGATTACAATTTATATTATTTATTTAGTCCGGAATCTCGTACAAGAACTACCTCACAGTATCGCAGACTAAAACTGACGTACAGAAACCCACAATGTATTTTGGTCAAATGCCCCAAGTAGTCGCATTGACGGGTTTATATATTTTTGTGGAGGTGACGTGGCTAAAGGAAATTTCTTTGTCTCATGATGAGTTATGTGGAATTTCTAGGTTATTGGACAGGAATGCATCTTGTATCGCTTTGAAATGCTTGCACAGCATTCATCGAAATAAGGGATACACGTGCACTTTAGAAACATCAGCATTCGCGGAGCACAAGATGCGTGTATCTTATTATCGCATTTGTTTGTTGTATCAGGATAGTCATGGCCACGGGAGCTCCGGTCTTTCCCCACTCTAGGTCCATTCCCCTCATGTAAGCTGTGAGCTGGGTCGACGATGGACTGAGGGGGAACGAGGAGCGAACTGGAGGAAACTGAAACGAGGCGGATGGACCTAGAGTGGGGAAAGACTCGAGCTCCGGTGGCCATCACTGTATCAGGGTGTCGTGTGGAGTTTCTGGGAATTGAGGTGTTGACTGATGTGCATTTATTAGGTTATTGGGTGGGCCAGCGGCTGATCTCGCCTAACGGTACGAATTCTTATGCACGAAGAAGACAAAATAATAACATAAGTAGTGATGGATATTCGATACTCTTTCTTGCAAGTTTTCAAGCAGTTCAGTCATATTCAAGTTTCAAATTACTTGAATAATTATTCGAAGCCAACAGTTCTTGAAAACCTTGAAAGCCTTGAAAGTCTTGAGAGTCTTGAAAGTTTTTTAAGTGTTGAAAGTCTTGAAACATTATTGATTCTTAAAAATAAAGGACATGCAACAGTATCCAAATTTTAAATCCGAATTAACATTATTCTGCGTTTAATGTAATCGCATTGGTTGTTACAGGAAAGTTATTTAGGCGTTATGGTAATTATATTATTGTACGACAAGACTTTCAAGACTTTTAGAACATACAAGACTTACAAGACTTTCAAAGTTCGAATAACATTCGAAATGAGTCGAAACTGTCGCCATGTATACACGTTCGAAGTGATTGCTAACCCATCACTAAGCATAAGCTTTGACGAGAGAAATAACTATGATAGGAAGTAGTACGATATACAAAATGACATTTCATATAACATTACTTTAAAAGTGCCCTATTCTGGTTCCAGTCTCTTTTCTGACTTCAACCTTTGTTCTCGTTGCACAGCGAAGAATCGTTGTGAGGTCGAGCCAAATGGCAGTGAAATAAAAATTGTACTGTGCATTAGGTCGCAGCAGGTCCTGTGTAATTTAGTCTTGGGATATTCCTTAGGTATTGCCACGTAAATAGATCGCATTCAGAGGCACTCAGCTCCTAGCGAGAGGCCATTTTCGGAACAGACGAAAAGCTGCGGGGTACATAGTGACATTACAAGGCCTCTCCCCGCGATTCTTCTATGTCGAAGGAATGACGCAAGGGAATAAGGCGAAAGAAGCAATCGATTTTTTATTAACGAGGGAGAAAGACGAAGGTGCTCGAGCTGGTCTGAAGTGGCTCCGTCAGACGGCGGATGAAATAATCGAAAAATTAGTTTATTTTGATGAGACCACATATTGAATTTTCATCTAGCTACCGTGCGACAAATCATTTATTTTGTAATTATTGCTTGGTCTTTCTTGCGAGACAAATGAAACGTAATCAGAAAAGAAATTAAATATTAGATCTTTGAAATTTAATTTGAGCTCGCGTGAGATATTTATAATATTTTACACAGTGGATGAAAAGTATTTATCATGATTTTTGTAGACTATTTGTAGATTACATAATAATTTCTACGTAATGAATTTTTAAGAAGATCAGGGTGCAATACACGTTTTAATATTGAAATTCAAGATCCGCAGGATTATTTGATTTTCATTGAAACGATATAACAAAAACCACCGATCGTAGTAATAATTAATGAAGCTGTTTCTGAAATTGTATCAAATAATGGTGTTTCGTTTACACCAATTAAGTAATTACTGCATAAAAATTAGCGATCTCCGTTAAGTACTAGCAGAAAATAACATTTAGTGTCTGTTGTTATGTTGAAGAATTCAATGTTTCCTAAAACGACGTTCCAGGTCCATCAGGTTAACAGCGTAGAAAAAATGCACCTCGAAACAACATTGATGAAGCATGCTGGAGCAGTTTCGCGGTGCAAATAATACATCACAATAGCCCTTTTTCAATTTCTGTGCTCAGCAAATTTTCACTGTCGGGATACTCATTCCAAAAAAAGGAAAAAAAAACTAACGGCTAGAGCGAACATGGCCGTACCGCAGAAACACCGGCCGCAGCCACGAAATTAAAGTCTCCTTCCGTGAGTTTAATTAGAGTGTGCCGAAATATCGGCAAGCGGAACGCCGGGAATGATTGCAATCGATTGCTGAGCAAAACAGTGATGCATGCCGTACGTACTCGACAGATTTTCCGACTTCGTTCTCGTGAAAAATGAAGCCCCCGTATGGAAACAATTTGTCCTGGAAGTTCTATTTACGTTTTCATGAAGAATTATCGATTTCATTGCACTGTGACTCCATTCATCCATTTCATGTTAATGTTCATGCGTGTTTCTCGTTCAGCAAGATAAATAATTGCTGATGTTTTAGACACACGTTCACTAACAGTGGTCACATATGTGTAACTCACGAAATAGTTCAAATATTTTCATAATTACTTTTCTTCCTTAATTCTAGTGCAACCAACCAACTGTAAATCGTTCAAGCGCATTTGAAATACTATTTTTTGGAGATACCATATCCTTGCTTCAAACAACACTGCCTTAGGAAAGTGTTAAATAGAAGAATATTAAAACAGCACAATCATGTGATCAGTTTCGTGAGTCGCTGTATGTGTGATGCACTGATTGTCAGGAGAAACCGACTCCACATGTGTTTAACAGCTATTTATTAATTTGATTAAAATGACCTGCTACACGTATGTAAATATGCGATAAGTATCACATATATGTGACATATTATCTGGAATACTGAGTTAGCAAAATGATACGTTGCATTTAATAGAATTCTTAAAAATGTAGCATGGTTTGTGGCGGATGATTTTTTAACGAAATGGCGGTGTCCAACGTGTTAATAAAACATAAAGCAAAGGCTACATTACGATTAAATGAAAGTTACAAACATCTGAGCGGCGTATGGTGGATGATCAAATGGTTAGAGCCACCTGCATAAATTAACGATTTTACATTAAAACAATTAACTTTGAAATAAAAGCGTAGCTATACTGAATTTTTATTATTTTTTTTATGAAGTATTGATGTTTCTAAACTGCAGATGTATACCTACCAACACTGTAGGCAACATTGTCTGTCACATGGACGTTATTTTGTATCAGTGCTGTCTGTCGCCATTTAACAACCGTGTGTTGTGACTCTAATAATTTTATGACCCACTGTCTCTTCTTGGTCGTAGGAGGTATATCTGTTATTTGCTGATATAAATGTTCTTGCTAATGTAACATAAAGTATCAAGCTCCTTTTACATCCAAGGAATTGATTACACTATTATATTTTCGCGACTTGCGTTTGTAAAAATTCGTTTTAATTGGTTTTACCAGACACGGAATATTTCACTGTGCCATAGAACGTATAGTTGAAATGCGTATTATGGCAAGCAGTTGTAAACGTAAAATAAGGAAAGAAAACTGTAATCATGGCTTGTGTTGGAAAAACATGATCAAAAAGCTTGATGCTGTTGTATAAGATATAAAAGATTATTATTTAGCACGGCTTTTATAGATAAATTGTATAAATGGTTTATGTTGAACGCAGAATTCTAAAAACAATTCGGTGAAAAAATCATTTTAATCCTGAAATCCAAGATAAAACATTTTTTCAACTTTGGCATGTTTCGTACATAAAGATGACAGAATGTTTAAAATAAACAATACCTCGTAAACGAGTTGGTCTCTTGGAAGAAATTATTCAAGTCCTGACTCAAATTAAATATTTTTTACTTATAACGTTATTGCGCTGTTGATTTGCAATATGATGACCGACAAATTGAATCATTTTACAATTGAGATCGTCTATAAAATTCAAAGTATACCATCAAGTAATGAAACATCTTTTATATCAACGACACACATTTACAAAAGATCATTTTTAACTGTCTGGCCATGCACGGAATTATTCACTGCAGTACGTGCAGCGATTCATATTATATCAAACAATTCTGAACGAGGAACGTTCAAAGAAAGTACCAAGGTGTATTCACTAGAGGTGGCTCTACAACCTGATAAGTCGAGCTCTCACTCTAAATCACCTAGTACAAGATTTTACAGTGCTACAATAAAGTTATAGCCCTCTCGAAAAGAAAGTGCGACGTGTAGAGACATTCGCTCATGCTTGCCCGTTTCATAGGGCACCTACACAAAGGGACGGGATCAAGGATGAGCAGGTTTTGCACGAAGTACCTGGGAGATAGAGAGAAAGGGACGACGAACGGGACGCTCAAATCGAGTGTTACTGACCCACTTCAGACACGAAGTTTCGATCCTCTCCCCGATTCGTCGTCTCGGCCCTTTCCATCTCCATTCCCGTCGATTTCGTCGATGTTGATGTGCTATCGTGTGGATCATAATCGGATTCCGCGGTCCTCTCAACTGTCGGAAGGACCTGCTGTTCAGAGCGCAGCTGAGTGTCCTGTTGGTTTAATTATTAATTCAGCCCTCGTGAACCGAGTAACGACGTTCGATTTCGAAAACGCTGAATGCACATTTACAATTGAAATATGAAACCTTTCTGAACGCATAATGTTCATGAATATTGAACATTTCAGTGCTTTAAACTTCTCCAGGATATCGACCACGCCTGTTTCTATTTTTTGATTCAAGTACTGTTGACACAGATGCAGCAACCAACAGTCAAATGTGTAAATTATTATTTTAATTTCGTTCGTAATAAATTCACCCCTAAAGAGGTTACTGTTTTATGTGTGAAATGTAGAATTCATACGTATGAAATATTTGTAGGAATTTTTTTTTAATGACAATTATTGGTTGTATGTACATTTATCATTGAATTGTTCAAGCGCATTCAAATAGAACGATGAAAGACTGTATTGAAATAAAGTGATAATATTATTTTCAAAATATAAGTTTAGTGCTTGTATGTACAAAAATGCATTTAGAATTGCTAAGACGTATCAAATTGAATAATAGTATCAAAACTTGAATCGTATCAAGTTGAATAAAAGTACACAAAGGTTGAAAAACCCATTTTGTTTGAGTTACAAACAATTTTTGTTTTCATTAAAGTACTATTATTCTTGTTTAATGTACTTATACATAGTGTTAAAAAAAGGGCCTAATATGCCACAAGTGTACAGCACATACCAAACAATTATTAAAACTTCAAATATATTGTTAATAACTCGATCTTCAAATGTTTCTCTGTACAGTTAATGTTTTCAGCAAATACTTTACAAACATTGTTTGCATCGTTGTAGTATTGTCAAATTGAATGCGAACAATCTTGGCACTTGTAAGCCTGTGAAGTGTTAAGAATACTTTGAAATTCATGATGAACTTTATTTCATTAGCATTAAACGCTTAGTCTTATTTTTAATTCAAATACTTTTGTAAGCTTGAATATTAACCCTCAGTTGGTATGGTGACATTCGGCATGTAACTGGTATCATGGGGTCATACATGACCCGTTGGAGTTTTGTATGAGTAGTAAGTAGTATTTTTGCTGTAACTGTCATTACGAATTGCGTGGGATACACATAAAGAAGAAACAATGAAATTTTCCTAAAAACTTTAATATTATTATTAATTATGAAGAAAACAAAAATGTGTAACAACCAGAAAAGAAGCAATTGAAAAAGTTATGGGTCACATGTGACCCATACAATGAGGGTTAAACTGTATTTATAATAATTAAGGAAAAATCAACTGCAAATACAACTGGCATTATTTTAATAATTGGATGTGTCATTCTTTTTTATTTTTGGCAGAGTGCCAATAAATAATAATAATTCATAATAAATAATATAGTTTGTGCATAAGACAAAAAATTATTATGTAATGTAACTTCGATTAAATCATATCTTGTCGGAAAATTTTAATATGTAGTGTTAAAACAGTCTTACAAAGGACGATTGAGAATTTGAAGGACTTTTAGCGTGAAATAAATTCGTTTCAAAATGCTTCGACAACAAAGGATAGGAAATTAACTTCTTTAGACTGCACAGCAATTTTCCATGCTGCTAACGTAAGACACGCCTTCAAAGTAAAGTACAATGTTGAAAATAAGTTAAAATTGAAGGAAGGTGCAGCTTCTAAATTTGTACTTTCTACGTGAAAGTATACAAAAAGTATTAGTATTTGTATCGATTTAATAAATCATTTAGTTCATATGTGTTTAATTAATTATTCTATAGAAAATGGAAATTTTTTTTTCAAACAGAAAATCCATAATTTTCATTAACAATAAATTGTTTGTCAGTTTAAAAGTTTCTAGATCTTACAATTTTTAACATTATGTTGACTAATTAACATGTAATAAATTGAATATTGGAAAACGCAGGTTCTGGCGACTATTTAAAATCGTTTAATTAAAAAACTGTAATGTAATAGGTTGCAATAATTAGTTCCTTTAGACGAATTTTGCTGTAATTAAATGCATTTATAATTCGAACGACAAAAATAAATGCATAATTAATTTTGAATGAACATAGAGCGCAATTTTGGTGTTTTAATTTAATTTCAGTAAACGTTAAAACCAGAATTTCGTTGCGGACGTTAACGTAATTCAATCTCCGTGGAATAATTAAGTTATTTCTACATGGAACTATCTCACAGCAGAAAGCACATCTTTTGAAGTTTTAATAGTTTCAAACGCTCGAGGCATTCATTACTTCTAATTTCGAGTTACGCTTCATTATTAAATTACTCGACCCTGGTTGTTTACGCAAATATGCATTTCTATTCTTTAATACACAAATAGAAATGAAATCTTTGGAAAGAATTTTCATTTCTTATACGAAAATTTCAAAATGATGTATTTTATTTCACTAATTTCTCAAAATAGGTGTTTTTTAAACACTGTGTTATACTAAATAGTATAAACTTCTGTATTATTTATTACGAAAACTACAGAATTATGTATTTAAGTTGGTTAATTTGTCGAAATGATTGTCTTTTAATTTTTGGGACATACTAAATTGCATAAACATATGTATTAATTACAACCTACACACTTTTCAGATTTTCTATTAGACTCCATCGAATTGGAAAAATATTGTACGTTTATGCTCTCGTTCAGAATCGATGTGTAGTAAACAGATGTAAGTCATAATTATGTAAATCAGTGTGCCACAAAGTGAACCGGTGACTTCGTTATTAATTCGGCTTTAATGAGGCGAATAATTAGAGTCCGGATCGTTGAATTATTTTAATGTAATAATAACGATCAAAATAATTACCTTACTGGTAGCTAATTATCGAACATTGCTTGTGTGTATAACTTCTAGTGAGTTCGCTATTCGCTCCCTTGAATGATAATGCATTGAATTTTGAGGTGGGCACGTTTTAACTCTATTATTAATTCGGTTGGAACCGGAGGTACGTGTGTAGATGATTGTGGCGCGTAGCACAGTCACGCTACTTTATGCAGTAATTATTATCGACGCAATTAAGTTCCCGGAATCAAGATTTTGTGCAGTATACAATATATCCGCGCAAATATTCTGAAGTAAATTAGTGTTGTGATCATAATTTACTATAATTATTTTTCCGTTCCAATTAACGCATGCCTTGGTGGAAAATTAATTAGTAACATGCACATAGTTTTTGTTTGTCTTCATTGTATACCTTAATGAACTGCATCTCGCGTGGCTCAATTTTAGTGTGCATTTATTTGACAATACAAAATATTATTAAACTACTCATATTGAAAATTAATAGTGAAGATTATTATCTTAGTTTCTATAGAACTTTGAAGTCTAACCTTCCTTTACAGCTTTTGAAAAAAACATAATATTACGTCATTGGCTGTGAAAGTAGCAACGGTAAAGATTTATCTGTAAAAATGATAATTACAAAGGCGTCTGCCTTTAAAAAGCAATTTAAAAAATTGTAGACCATTCGATTCTATGTCAAAAACAGAAATAACATGTATTGTACTATTATTGGAAAAAATCAACAGCTTAACTGCTATTTCAAATGACATTCGGCTTGCAACAATTTGTATATTATCGCATTGGAAAACACTGGTATCTCTGAAAACTTGGAAAAAATGTCCTGTATAGCATATTGTTTTTCCAAAACTTTTTAAACTTATTTTTATACCATCACAATTAAAGATGATCAGATGGCCTATTTTATGTGGGACACCCTGTATGTTAGAGGCGACACATTTTAGGAACAGCTCGACGGTATCTAGCTTTCACATAATTTCTGATTGGACCAAGCATTTATTAAGAATATCGACACTGGACACGAACGAATGTTTAGCATGAAGACTATACCTAGTGATTCGACGTCATGTAGCTATCAGATGTCCATAGATTGGTTGTTTAAAAGCGGCGTGTGAGAGTTCAGAGATGATAAAATACATCTTTAAATAGATACAATGTTCAAAAGAATCCACAGAGTGGAGAAGGTAACGCCTTGTGGTGGACCATGAGGAACCTCATCAGACAGAACATGTCTTCCCTGAGATCTCTACCAAGTTTCTATCACGTAATCAAGAAATGGTCAACATACTTACGAACTTATGCGTTCACTGACCTAACGATCTCAGAATTATGTTCGGACAACGATTCTGTAGTTTCTCGGTCCGGTCGGAGGAAAACAGTTCGATTCGTCCCTCTGACTATTTTGCGTTCTACGGACCGAAAGTGTATCGTCTCTCGAAGCGACACTTTCATCCTGTCTGAATGGGAGTGCAGTGTGCGGTCTCTCCGTCTGCCCGACCCTCTCAGCGTAATTTTCCTCCATCGAAATTTTCCTTGAAGCCCGTCGATCCGATTTTCTTACTTCGCCGCGTGCACACAGGCTGACCGTTCGCTCGAACGAAGATCGAAGATGGAACCCCTTTGTGCGATCCCACCGCCCCATCGTCGGCTCCTCTATCTCCTTTGCCTATCTTTCTGCCGCGTTGCTCCTTCCGCCAATCTTTCGCGGAGTATCTTATTGCCGCACGCCGGTTTATTTCACCGAATCAATTAAAAGGCACCGGCTCCGGCTGGCTTATACGCTGACTCGTACCACTGCGGGCTAGCCGTTCGGCTGCTGAATATTCAAAGCCGAAGTTCCCCGGCCGCGGGTAATTATAACGACATTACCGTTACTTGTCCCTTGGCTGCGACGCGGAGCCGACTTGATATCGGCGAATTACCGCTCTACAAGGCCGGCTAATAACTTTGAAAATATTAGGCCGACCGATAAGGTCCCAGGCAACTTTAACCCTTCGGGATTCCTACTGGGACGCAACCGTTCAGCGGCTAATGACTCCTGGACTTGATCGAGCTTCTTTTTCTTATTCAGGTTGTCTGGTAAATTGTGGAGGGAAGGTACAGTACATTATTGATTCGACACAGCACATCAACTATTGGAGTAATTAAATATTATAAATTGAATTTTCAGTGACATTTTCGGTTTAGAAAAATTAATTAAAGAGCATTCTTTCCTCTAGTATATCTTTCACGGTATGTTAATAATTTTTTTTGTACACTTTTAAACATCCTATTGTAAATTGTGTGGAAGCAGTTCTTCCAATTCTTCTGTTTCTCTTTCAATGATTCAACAACATTCAACCTTATTCAGTATGAAAATTAGAAGTAATTAGTTTGAAGTGATAGTGCATATTTTCATTTACGCATGATAGTTAGTTGTTGACGTAGTACTGTATGTTTTCACGTTTCAAGAGGCTAATGACACAAAACGTCATCTTTGTTATACGTGTACATAGTTTCTGATCTTTGTCCACGTTTTAATGGCAGAATCATGAGGCAATCAGACTTAGATTACACTTCTCAAAAACGCTTACGAGTTTTGAGCTCCTAGTCTATCCTAGCAGCTTCCAAAGTTAAGTGTCTATTCGGTATAACGAAATAACTGACGCTAATAAAATGTAGCTTATCGTACTCTGTTAATGACAGAATTTTAAGTAAATTTCGTTTCCTAAAGATAAAACTGATAAATCAGAACAAAACCAAACGAAAACAAAACTGAAACAAAATTAGTATTCACTATGATTCCGCAGAACTACGAAGAACTTCTCACACGGAAAAATAACGCAGTCTCAGCCACAATGGCGCAAACTGTCCTGAAGTTCCCGTAAGCCGAGTGCCCCGAGCAGCAAAGTGACAAAGAAGTTCGCGTAACTCGTCGGAAACTTCTCTAAGCCTCTCGGTCACGTACAAACGAAACCGCAAATCGTTAGAACAAACAAGATTTCGAGTTGGCGCGTTTCGTATGCGCGCAAAAATCAAATTACAATCCAACGAAGCAAGAGAACCGAGGGAGAGGGGGATGGGGGCTCCCCGAAAACGTAGTGTCATCTGTTGCTCGTGTGCGCCGCCAACAAGTGGTATAAGCCGAAATTTAAGGGGTCGAGAAAACTCTGTTCATCCCCTCCCCTCCTTTCACCCCTGCCGCTGCACGTTCCGCCATTACCCCCACTCCCGCGACTCTGGCTGCCCTCCTTTCGAGCCGGCATACACACTGCTCCACTGGATGGATCTCACGCTTCCGGCCTTTAATTGTGTTCCGGAAAGAGAGCCGCCGAGATCCTCTCGGACTGGATATCCGGTCCAGTGTAATGATCCGTGAGGAGAAAGAGAAGAAAAAGGAGTCGATATCCTCCAGCGTGTAGGAATTCTTGGAATCGCCACGTTCTTGGAATTGCGATCAGCTTATGGGGAGTAACAGAATGATTTTTAGTATACCGGGTGGATCACCTTAAGCGTTGCAATTGGATATCTAAGTAATAAATGAATGCTATTAATTCTCTTAACAGCTGTAATATGTATTTCATAAATGATGGAAATTTCAATTTAGGAATTTCGTTTGCAATTTCTTTGAAATATGGAAAATGAAACAGCTCTTTTGTTCAAATTCTAATAATTTGTAGAGTATTGTTTAGTAATTAGTGGATATTGTATCTAGGATAAAACTGATGTCACATGTGAAAAATAATTACTGTTATTACGTGACTGTTTGTTGAGGAAACGTGTTTACCTACAATTACCGGCGTTCTCGACCCAAACCACAAGCTATGTGAGGGGAATAGACACAGGGTGCGGGTAGGCCGGAGTCTGGTCTGGCTCTGGATGGCCATCTCTGCTCTACACGCTGGAGCTTGAAGAAATATCGTACAGCTTTGGTTTTAGTAGAAACTTAACTTTTTTAGAGGTACGTGCTAGGCTGACCTGACGGGTGGGTCGACTCGCAATAATTAAACAATTATTTCTCAAAATCAGATGAAGTAGTTCAGCTGTTCGTTACGTATCTTGTATGCAATTTCACGCTTTAATATCAGCTCATCTCATTAGTAACGTCGTTTGTAAATGTTACTTCAAGTGTAAATAATTCAACAATTGCGCTCATTTTTAATTATCGATACATGAAACATTAATTTTGCTTCTCTTGTTCCATTACTTTAGCAGTTCTTCAACACGATTTTCAACAAATTTCTATACTCTTAATACAATTGATTTTAGATCTACTACAACCAATTAGTATCATTGAATTGTTTGTCAGCTAAAATATTGTCGAGCCACCTGAATAGGCAGCTGCTGATACTTGCAACAAATTTTCAGTTACCCAAACGTCAACATGACATTTCTTCACCAAAATTGCATCGAATTTATAAAACTGTTGGTGACAGGTATTTGCTGTAATTCCACCACGTACAGATTCAAATCTTTATTAGATAAAACCGAATAATATATTCGTATTTATTTAAAGTATGTCTTAGAAGATAGGAAATGACATTACTAGACTGCAGATTTTTATGCAATTTTACATATTCAAGTTCGTGAAGAATGCACATTGCACAGAGTAAATGAAATAAAAAATGTACTTTAACACATTTCAACCGCAAAATGCAGTTATGACACAGTTGAGTTTCATCAGCTACATGGAAATAAAAAATATTGAACTGTGAAAATGTGTATCTGCATAAAAATCTGCAGTCTAGACATTACTTGAAAGGCATGGGAAAAAAAAGGAGGAATGCCACTGTATTTGTGGATTAATGTAACTGTATTGTTCATGACATAGAGTTATATTCTAATTAGGCGACAGAAAAAGAATAGGCGAATATATAATTGTTTTACATTATTTTAATTTTTCTTTTAGGTTGAACATTGCAGAGTAAAAATGGACATACCCTGTTTTTTCCGCTTACCCTTCACTTATGGGTTGATCTAATAGAAGAAAAGTGTGTATTGCGTAAAATTCGCAGTCTGCTAACAAGTCACTGCACAGTCAATATTTCATTAAAAAACTAGGAAACAAATTTGCGGGTAAACATATAACCTTGATCGGTCTTTTCCATTGGCTTCTACCATGTCGGAGCTTTTAACTTGAAGCGTGCAGCAGCGAAAGGGTTAATCGGCACGAGCTGGCAATCGCGGCGCGGTTTCGACGCGGAATCTCGTGCGGAAAATTCGGCCGCGTTAATCATAACGTCACAAGCATCCATCCCGGCAGACTGACAAAGCACGTACACGCGGGCTTAATGAATCCCCCGGTGCTCGATGTGTCCGGACGAAACGCGCGGAAAACATACGCGTACACGCGGAAAGAGATGGGACTGCCGTTGGCATCTCCGCTCGTTCCCACAGTCGGGACACTTTATGATACATCGTGAAATAGTTATTAGAACAGAGCGTTTCTATGAACCACGTGGAAAAATGTTGCGCTGGCGAGATTACTAGGTCGACTGGACAATTCAGGCTGGAAATGAACTCTTCTTCTTCTTTGCATGTGAGCTAATGGTCGTCTGTTGATGGACATTTAGCCGGGGGACCTACAGTTTCAGGACCTACACTGAATACGGAACCTAACCTAACGGTGATTGAGCAGCGTAGCTTGACTACGTTCAGAGATGAGGATAGGATACGTACTGTGCAGAGCTGGAAAGAAGTCCAGCGAAAGGAATGCGGGTCTAATTGGCTAACCCTAGAGTGGGCGCGTAGTTTATTTGGTAATCATTGGACGCGTCGGTCTGGGAGATCAGCTGAAGTTTAAGTGGAAAAAATTTCTTTTTCAGTTTCAAATATTGAAATTTTAGTAATAGCAATTAATGTATAGAGTAATAACTCGTTAACCAAAGGAATATCTATGTAACAAAAGAATAATAAAAAAATATTCTGAAGCAAATAAATGTACATTTCTTTTTAATTTATAACTTTGTCTTTATTTAAGAAGTTTGAAATATATCAAAAGAAAAATTTTTAAACAAACCAAGATACATTTTTTCACTTTTGGTTTTCTTCCTAATTTGAGGAATCTGATGTAGAACCATTTTCAAAGCAATTTTCACACAGTGCAACTATGTGTTCTAGGCTCATAAATAAATAAATATTGGGTTTGTCCCGCCAGCCGATGAAAAATATTATTTCTTAGGCTAAAACAATCAGCTAGTGTGAGAATAAACACTGAAGATTCAGCAGTAACTAAAATATTTAACACAAATGACTGCGTCGGTCTGTGAGACGGTACGCGTCCACTCTAGGATTAATAGTGGAATAGAATCATGTAGTCGGACACAATCATAAAGACAGAGCACACGCATTTCCCTTATTGGTCAAAACGGTCACATCTACTAATCGGATCATATACTGTTGATCATATACTCATGAAACTGTTCAAATATTTTTGTCGTTACTTTTCTTCTTTAATTCTAGTCCAACTAACTAACTGCAAATTGTTCAAGCGCATTTGAAATGTTATTTTTTAGAGATACCATATCCTTGCTTTAAACAACACTGCCTTAAAAAGGTATTAAATAGAAGAATATTAAAATAACATAATCATGTGATCAGTTTCTTGAGTCACTGGTACCGAGTGTAAAAACGGAGTGAGCGGAGTACCCTCTTGTTCTTGTGCCGCCCGCTGGACATCTTTTCAGCTATGCATAATACTACAACTTAAGGAACTTCGTGCAATAGAAACTGAAATATCGAGTTTGTAAAAATCTTTGAGTATTGTATATATTAGAACTGTGACACCAAAAATTACATTAAACACGACATTTTGAAGCCAGTCCTGTTGCTAGATATAGGGAACTTATATACTGTGACTACATTCTCTTCTTCTTCTTTGTATGTAATCCAACATCGAATGTTATGGCTTTTAGACGAGAGATCTATAGTTTTAGGTGGGTACCAAACCACTTGTGTCAACATTAACACAGAATTACTGAAAACGGCCAACCATCGTGGCGTTGACCGTGTCCAGCATACTGTTAGCTTAATGGGGTAGTCTTCTTTCTCGACCTGTTTTCAGGGAACATTTTGGGATCTTTTTTCGAAAAACTAAACAACAGATCTTTATTAAACTTTGCAGATTTATTCGTATACGTTTGTACTGTATTCCTGAATTTTTGTATATTGTTATTATCTAAACTATATATATATTATAATCATCTGAAATCCGTCATAATTCAAGTGATCTTTTTGCTATGTAACTCATAATTTCAACGTGAATCTAATGCATTAATGTGTGTCAGAGATAGTAAAAGCGATCGATATCGGTCCTGCAAATTACTTTATTTTTGTTTCGATATAACGGTCCATGTAGGATTGAATGACTTTTTGGTGCCAGAAATGTGATCTGGGCATTTTTTGAAAATAGGTCACTACCGTTTCGGTGCAACAGAGTCTCTGTGGAATTGAATGAAACGTTTAGTTCTGCGAATGTGGCTCAGCTATATTTCTAAAATAGGTCGCTTCCATTTTGATGTAACACTAGGTTAGGTTAGGTACCGTCGTCTCTGTAGAATTGAATAAAATTTTTAGGTCTGCAAACGTGGCCTGTGCATTTGTCTAAAAATAGATCGTTTACATTTCAATCTAAGGATTGTTCAAAAACAAATATAACCCTAAACATGGAATTTTTCTCAAAGTCTGTATTTCTGGTTTGTACGATTGCAATGGCGACCTTATTAAAAAAAAAGAAAATAGAAACATTGTCCATATAGTGTAATATTTTAACAAACTTTAATTTTTATCCTTCATTTTTAAACTCTCTGGTCCGTAATTGGGAGCATTTAACATTTATATTAATGTTCAGATATATCTATCATTACGCTCTTAATATTATTGATCTTCTAAATACGAATATCGACGTTTATAAGTATTAATATAATCTTTTTTCAGTATTTTATATTTCACATTTTTTTTTATTATAAACATTATATGATAAGATATATGACGAAACTCGTTATATGAGTACATATTTAATGATTATTTTTAACTTTGTAACTTTTTATTTTGTTGCCTGTAAAATGCTTATAATAATAAAATATTGGAGCTTGCGGAATTAGTGAAATTACCAATGTTCTTTTTACGCTATATTTTACTATTTCTGGTGCATAAATTCTGCGATGAATTTCATAAGTAATACAGAGATTAATGCGGAGCAACGAAAGTTTCATTCATTTCACGGCGAAACAAACAAATGTTTAGTAACAACGTGTGCGCAGCGACCACTCTGAGCTGCATTATTACGAACATGTATTCGGGTAACTTCATATGCTTGCATAATGAATAGAACGTTGTGCAACATACCCTTCTAACGGGTGCACAGCGTAAAATGAAAAATTATTTCCCCCTCATAAGTCTCCATTTCTTACATGATTAATTTTTAAAGTACGAAATATGAAACCAATTACTATTTTCACACCGAGCGATAATATTTTCGTACCTAGAGCTTTTTAAAATAAACTGTACATCTTAATGTGTGCAAAATTAAAGAAATTGTAATTATTTATTTCAGCGGAAGGAAAATTTGTAAGTTGGCAGAACAGTTTTGCTGCAAAGCAAGATTTTAATTATTCTATTTAAAGTATAATGAAATACTATGATTAGATTGATAATTTTAAATTTTGTCAGCAAAGCATTGGGAACATATTGATTTTTAAATTCAATCTAAACATATGTCAAAATAATTTTTTTGGTTTAAGTGTACATAAATATATCACATATTAATTACTTACAGCATCAGTTTAATTAGGAAGCATTATAGTATATTTATTAAATATCTACTAACTTTTATATAATTTTAAGTAACGTTGATGTTACAGTGATAGTAATAAATAAAGTGTTTATCGTAAAATAGGTACACATTTCTCTCCTCAACGATACATATTTATAAAAATCTATTTTTTGGTGTCTGACTAATAACAGGAGTTTCTACAGCGCCATAAAACATGTTAATTTCTCTTTGATATTTACTTCTTTTTATAATGCAATACAGCAGAATACAACATAGTACCTACAACCACTTCATTATTGTTTTGCAAAATACATAACAGAAAATTAAAGTTTTTGAGAGAAGATATTAAAAAGTGCAAATTATTATAATGAAAGAAAGCAGTTGCTATTCAGTTTAAATCAGTTTAAAAAGTGCAAATTATTATAATGAAAGAAAAACTGTTGCTACTCAGTTTAAATCAGTTTTAAAAGTGCAAATTATTATAATGAAAAAAAGCAGTTACTACTCAGGTTAAATCAATTAAAACAAATGAACATTTCTAATTATCCACAGCTATAGATATTTGTATTGTTATTCTCCTGCGTCTGACTAGTGGTGGAGTTTTCCACTACGACACGGAGCGCATCAATAACTCATTAATACTCATTTCTTTTTAAACTGTGACTCACTAAAGAAGAAAATGTAGCTTACGACTAATACTGCACTAATTTTTATTAAACTTATAATTCTGACTAAAATTATTTAGTTTACTTAAATTCAAATATTCTTGATAAAGAACCTGAAAATTTAATGTCCATGCGTTAGTAACAATGAATTTACATTAAATAAGTATAACTGAAGAATTCTGAGAATTATATTACTGGAACATTTAATCATGTCACGTGCAAATATATTTCAAGTAACAGAAACCGGTCGACAGATTTCAATCAATTGGAACAAATGAGAGTTTCGAACGTTTCTAATTTGACTGCGTCAGTTGGAAACGCGTTCCAAGATGAGTGTTTCACAAATGTGAGTAGTAAAGTCCCGTTCGTTACAGTTCGATTCGGCTGGTAGTCGGAATCGAATGCGATAGCCGGAGTTACGATCCAATCGCAGTTCAAACATCGACGATAATACTCGAACAGGTTCGATCGTAGTCGCGAACGACCGTATCCCTGTCGATTCTGCGTAATAAATACTCCATAAAAATTATAGCACACGATGCAAGGATTTGCTTGAAACAGCGTTTACTGATCGTGTTCAGGACGCACCATAATTGTAATAAACACAATAGGGAGCGTTCGAAGAATCTGTTTTGCATCCTGTTTGACGAAGTTGATTGAAAATCCTCTCCTACACATGATTCTTTTTCGAAACGTCGCACATTTGTCAATTTTCCGCTGAATCTATGGGGTTGGGGTGAAAGTGCCATTCCGCGAACATGAAAAAAAATATTGGAAACAAATTTGGACATAAAAAAAAGTTCGCGATAGAAATTAAACGTGATAAATTTGAAACTATAAATTGTGACACTTAGCTTCTGAAAGAGCATTAACCAAATATAATTGAGTCATTTTTCTAATCAGAACCAGCTGATACTGTTTCTTGCTATATAACGATGAATATGAATTTTTGTTCAGTTCGAAAAATTGTAAAAATGGCTATAAGTAGTGTAGAACGATGGTAAACTATATAAACCGTTATAAATAATTTATAGTAACGCGTAACTACTACTATCAGGTTCCATGGACCTAGCGCTTTAAAAATTCTGGAAAATACCATATAAATTTGGACGGGGGAAAATAGTGTTTCAGCGAATTCTCTGGTCATTTGCTTTCATTAAAAAGAAATAAATCTTTCTTTATACATAATGTGATTTTTATTGAAAATTTCAGGGGTGGGTCCTAAGGACCCGCTAGTAGTACTTAAGATAGAAATTTTATTTTAATGTTAAGTTACGAATTATTTTTATTAGTTGTGATTTAAAAATTAAATTCACAATAGGAAAATTGCTATGGTAAGATTCTTATATTCTTTAATTTATTGTTTAAATAGCATGAAAGATCTGAATTTTTGTTATCTCCATCGCAGTTTCATTGATTTATTTTTAATCATTCAAAAGATACGATTCTTTTTCATTGATGGCCAACATGGTTTTGCAAATAGGCAGCGTTTGATCAAAATTCGTGAGAGATGGGGCGATTTGGTAGATTTTGAATCAACTGCTTTCTACTAGCGTATTAACCATCAAGTTACGAAGTCGGTTTGAGTACTTAGGCAGTGGAACGTGTCTGGTCAAATAATTCAATTCGTGCACGGAACATCCGTTCGTTTGATCAACCGAGAGTTAAAGCATACGTACAGGGTGTTCCAGAACTGCAGTGGCATGCAAAGTTTCAGGATGGCAAATTCTTTCGGCTTCGTGCAGGAAAATTGAAACGAGTTTTAACAAATATATGACTGGAGTATAATGGAAAACTAAGACGAAGATACAATTTTTAATCATATGTCCTACTTTATTTATAAGCTGACGTGTATTATACCGTTGTCAAAGTAGAGCCTAAACGTAACCAGAAATTTTTTTAAGGCTACTGTATCGGTAAGGAATTTAGTAACTGATAGAACTTACTTTAGAAATTGTGAACCTCTTTATCCTTCTCTTTTTAGATCCGCTGTATAAAAAAATAAGCTTTAAGATTATTGTATGTTGACACTTTCTCTGATTATGTGAGAGTGACAATTATACTAGGATATTGAAAGATTATACAGGATGTGTCAGATCTGTAAGACAAGATTTAATAGACAAAAGTATAGCCTGTGACAATCCGGAAAATGTAAAGAAGCTATTGCAAAAATTTCGTAACAATCGGTTTAGTAGTTTTTGAGATTTGTGCAAACACATAAAGAAACTCTGTCTCTTTATTATAATAGTGAGATATGTGTCATAAAATAGAGAACGACATTACTTATGAAATAACCTGATAATTTCCCTTCTTCTTCGCACCACGGATTGTCCATTGAAAATTGTAACGCAGGAGGTGAAGCATCGATTAAAATTCACGCAGAAAAGGGAATATTCGGGTGGCATCCGGTGGTGGTCGAATAAGGACATCCCATTACATTGCGAAATAATCATAGACGAAGTGCTTGAGGAGGTGTCGGTGAAAGGGGTTGTTGGAGATCGGTCGTTCGAAGAATTGGAAGAATAGGCGAGAATGGTCCAGGAGTAAAGGCAGGGGATAGGAATGATCGAATGAAAAGAGAGAGGGATGAAGATGGTCGTGTGACCGGGTAGCGGGGATATTCCCGTTAGTGATGGGATCAAACGTGATTTAAAAGGTGTCGATATATTTCTTGAGAATCAATGTTTTTGCAATATCAGAGTGTTTACGAGAAAATTTCGTTTTTCTTGTGGGATCTGTTCTGTAATTTTTTAGTTGTACCTTGTATTAAAGTATAATAATAATATTGAGTATAATATAAATGAATACAAGAAACAAATACATACACAGCTATTTATAAATACTAGGATGCTCACCAAATTTAAAATAAATTTGAAAAATGTTATTAAATCATTGCGAGATTCAGACGCACATTGTTGTATTCCATACTTTATATCACAAAGAAAATGTACATTTAATATTATACTACAAATCTCACTATAGAATTTAATTAAAAATCAAGTCTTCTTTTCACTGATATAGCACACTTGCTTCTTAATTACAAACTACTAGTAATTTTCTTATTGTAATTGTGAGTTTTTAAATAGTTTTCAAGAATATTTTGTTCCATTCCTATTGGAAATTATTCCACAGGTCTAGTTTTTAATTTTGGGCAGATTTGACATATTATTCGGTCAGCTTCATCCCATATTTTCACAATTGGGTTTAATTTGTCAGTTGAAGGGCCAATGCATGATTTTTATTCCACTATTCTCTTGCGACTGCTCTATATAATTTTTGCAGACATTTTTATTAATTCAGAAAAAAATATCGTATTTTGAACGGATTTGTGAAGTATCCTAAGTCTTGTGGACGGCAGTGTATGTCTACGTACATAAATACAATAATTACAATTATAGTGATTGGGCAAGATTTAGCACATAATGTTACCGTAAAGTTAAACTTAATACACATAATAAGGAATGTGGTGATGTATTTTTTGTTTATTTATGTTTTCGTCTTTCAATTTATTTCTTGTCTAAGCTGAGCGACGAAAACCACGAAATTTTTGCATTGCTTGTGTCGTACTAATTTAGACAACTCATATTTAATTTTGCATAGTTTATTATTGCTTCAGTACATTTATAATCCTATTTTTAATTCTGACAGAAAAGTGGCAAACTTTTTAAATAATTTTCAAAGTTTTTAATTAATTTTATCCCTGCTGTAAAAGTTCCTTTCCCTTCGAATTATTTTTATACGGTGTCCATAAAATTCAACTTGTTAAAATTATATTATGTAATTTGTTGACTTCTTACTACTGCACTTTAAAGCTATCATGTAGAATTATAAGTATTTATTCATTCAGAAATTCCCCAATTTGTCAAAAATGGTTAATACATTGGCTGCCATGGCAGTCACCTATGACTGACACATCAAACTGAATTTAACTGAATAAGTTTTTACTTTTATATATTTCTAAAATTCTACATGCATCTTTATATTACAGTAACGATATAAAATAAACAAGTCCACCATTCAATAAGAATAGATTTAAGATTCTCAACAGTTTGTACAGAAAAAGAGCTACTGCAATGTATCATACTATAATGCGGACCCTTACATCAGGCCGTTCAAGGTCACAACACCATTTACAAATTAACATTCCACTGTTTAACGCCCTTTTAATCTCCCCCCTTAGTAATATACTCCCAGCATTCACAAAATAAGAAAAAGAAAAAAATGTGCTATAGACAAGGAAGTGATCTTCAAAAACCTAATTCATATTTCTGCTGTAGGTGTGGTACTCAGCATCAGTCATATCAACTCTTTGAACCCGAAAATTTCTGGGAAAAGCGTGCACCGTGTGCTGAAATCTTCTGAGGTGGAGCACGTGTTAAACTGAATTTTTCATTATAACAATGTGTATGCGGTCGGTTGTTCACTTATTTTACTGCTCTAAAATTCTAAAATATGTAACGGAACATATATAGTTTCATAAAATACGCTGAGGTGATAATTCATCTGAATACGCAGCTTTATAGCGTACTATAAACAGCTGTGCCTGAATCAGTACAGTGATTCATAGCACATGGAGAACAATTTTTTGGAACGTACATATGCGTTTATCCTCCTCAAAGGGTTGAAAAATTCTAGAAATTTAAAAAATTCTCTGTTAATAACTTAAGGGGTTATGTTCAATCAGGAAGTGGAAAAAACGTGACGTTTTTTAATTTTTTTTAAAAAACTTGCAATCTTTTTAGAATAGATTTTGTTGTATCTGGAAGACTATGTTTTCAAGCAACTCTCATAATTTTTTGATTAGAAAATATTAATAATTGTCAATGACATGGCCACTCTCCCGGAGATCCTTTTTTGGAAGCGCTCTGCGGTGGCCAGCACTGCTCGTAGCTGAATTATCTAAGATGAAAATTCGGAAAAACTCCAAATAACGATCAGGAAGTTCCAAACTTGCGTCCAGGAACCCGGATCGGGCCCATCGCTATCGTCGCGCGAGGAAATGGCAAAGAGGAAGGAGAGGAAATGCGAAACGGGGGGTCGAAGCAGGAATTGCACGCGCAGGCGCCATTTTGAGCACACGGCCGGCCATCTTGCGATGCGTAACGTTCCAGAGGAACGGGGTAGGGGCATGAATATAACCGTTCTTGGTATCGAACCTCGCTTCAGTACCTACGGAGATAGAGGCAAGCATAGAAGGTCCTTCGACACCTCTGCGTTCGTTGCGCGATTTTCTTTCCGCATATTCTTTTTCCAACCACTTCATTTCACTGCGGTTCTCTCTGCACTTGTTTTCCGCCCTCACTAGCCTTCTTTAATTAAGTATGCGGCTGCGCGAGTAGTTGTCCGCGTTGTCGGTGTGAAATGAAACGCGTCCGCGAGCTTCGGCGTCTGCACGCAGAGAGACTGAGAGAGAAGACAGGCATGTAACGTCTTGACGAAACTTTTTAAATCACCGCAGAGCCTTTCACTCCCTTCATCCTCTTTTCTCTCGTCTCTTTAATCAAGCAAGCCGCGGGAATCGCATAACTAGAAGTCCTCCGTGTGAAACTGAAGGGTTCGCGTGGAAACTCGCACCGCAACCAAGTGCTGAGAGTTCCAGAATCGGCTCTCTGATCAAGCTTAACTTTGCGATTACGACCTCTCTCGATCCTCCTCGAACGAGCTCTTTCGACGATTGTTTCGAGTCCCCGGATCATTACAACGTCGTGTGATGACTCCTGACCGCTTTTAGAAGTCTGTCGGGGTTGCAGATTGTTCTGACGCGTTTCTCTTTGCTCCAGAGGTCGACTATGGGCTCTATTGAGAGATTTTGATGATCAGGGATTGTATGTTCGTATTAATCATGCGAATTTCTGCGTGCAATTGTGGCTGGACAGTCGCTGAAAGCGTGCGCTAAAAACCGGGTCATGCACTTTGCAAAAATCGATACGATATAGTGGACCGGGAGGTACGGCCTGACCACAGCTTGACTCGTATCACTTACAACGGCGGAGCTCCTCATTTTTCAGTGGTTCTGGCCACTTTGTTCCGACACGATCGCTCGTTTTTTGGTGCAAATCAGTGTACCCAGTGTCACGAGAGAATTTGCAAATTTCTAACCTGGTCTAAAGTCTTTTTGGAAATTTCCTGACGATAGAAGGGCGAAACAGGAGTGAAATTATCGTGGATAAGATTTTCAAGATTTTTCAGTCGAAATTCTTTGAAACGTTGCACGAAGCTGATTTAACTTTTCTAGATGTTTCATCATCGTTTTTTTTTCACAAGTATTGATTTCTGATGTAACATTCATTCTCTGGTGGTTATTTCGAGTGTTGCGTCATACTTTCAATAATAAATTTATTGTATTTAAAGTTTCACATTAGGATTCACTATTCTGCTTGCCTATTTGAAATAATTCTGTTAAGTGTAAATGGAAGAAAGTTTTCTTTTTATAGAAAATATTTCTGATACTGTTTCTGAATTATTATTGAAATTGTTCGAAACCAACTACTGATTAATCAGGAATTTTGTTAACGTTGAAAGTTCCGTTCGCTTTCGAGTGACACGACTCGTGTCAGACGTCTCTACCTGTTGCACGTAGCCTTCATAGGAAATTACCTTACCGACATATTGAACAATGTCATTTCTGTCTATGAACGGTAATCTGGTTCAGAAACTATCGTGGGATCGGAACATTTGTTGTGCTACTTATATCCTTGAGCGAATTAGTATCTTCAAACACTCGTAGCAGATTTCTTGGAGGAATAATTACTTTGTAAAGGTAATTGAAAATAATTAAATTGTACGTTTAAGTCTATTTGAACTGGAATTTTATTAATATATGTAAACTATGAAGTAAAAATAAATTGTTTCTCAGGATATTTTGCTCTTATTGGTTTCAAATTTGTAGAAACTCTAAATTTAGTGATATAGTATTTTTCGTACTTTGTACTTAGATAACTTAAAGGAGATTTGCAAGTCCTTCAGGTCATCTATCTCGATCAAACTGTACATAATTGTAGTATTTCATGTACAGATTATTATATTAAAATTATGGGTCACACTTCTGCAGTATTTTCGAGAAATTGGATCTTAAAGATTGGGCCACGATAACTGCTCGTTTTATGTTTTTGAGGTATAGTGTCTAAAAATTGCTTGGAATGAGATTCCTATTATTTTAACAGAATAGTGTGTACTAGAGAACTGTCATCGTGCAAAATTAAATTTAAATTTGCATGTGCACGGAGTACAACCCTCTTTTTCATATTTTCTTTCGGTTTCAACACAGGTATAAAGGAATATTTCATTTATATTAAATTGCTACGTTCGATCGAATATAGCATCATGTCAGAAGATATTTATGTGTTTCGTGACTAGTTAGTGTCGTCAATCAGAGGTGACTCCGTTGTGCAAAGCAAAATACATCTATCGTTCACACCGATTCATAAAAGTTCCAAAATTACATGCAGAACAATAGTGAATAAACAGAAAAATATTTTCTCTTATCAGAACTTAAATTCCCATTGATTTCATTTTATATTTCAAACTGCAAATTGAAAAAGTACTTTAACTAAAAGAATCAAGTACCAGAACCACGTTTTGGTAAAGTACATATATTTTACGCTACTAAAATCCAGAAACCAACATTTATAAGGACAGTAAATAATCAGGAAAACAGTTTCTCGGCTCAGAACTAAAATTCGCAATGATTCGACGTCACGTCTCCAAAAATTCTAAAACCACCTCGACTGAGAGAAACAAGCACAGTAGCATCGTCAGAGCAAAATTGCTCGAGCCTCCCTTAATTTGGCCCTTTAATCAACTCCGTGGACGCCGAAAAAGACGGCCGCGTCACTTCGTTTCACTCGTTTCATCCTGATAAACGCGCATCGTCTCGAGGAAATTAATTCTGCTTCGTAGAAGGTTACTAAGTGTCTACCTGTTGCACCGAGACGAGACGAAGCGGTCTCGATCGTTTTTGGAGAATCGTGAGAGAGAAACAGGGGAAGGAGGAAAGACGGAGAGAGATAGAGGCAGAAAGAGAGAGGATACGAAAGAGAGAGAGAAAGAAAAATGGAGATAGGAGAGGAGAAAGCGACAGCACTTGGCGAATGAAAAATTTTACGCGTCTACGCGTAGGAAGAAACCGGCTGGCACGTCGGAGGCTTCGCAACTTGTTGCTGGTCACCCCGAGATCCCTCGACTTCTCTCGATTTCCGGTGTCACCTCCTGCCAGGTATGCGTTCAATTTCGAAATGAGAAAACTTCTCTAACGCTCAACAGCGAATTCCGCGGCCACCATATTCCTTTTCCGGCTTTTCTTCCTCGCCTCTGACCCCTTTCTCGCTTTGCTTTTCGCCTCTGCATACCCCGTGCTCCATTTTAATGCGTTCCGTGATGAAGTCGATTTAATTGAGTCCGTGCTAACCTTCATTAAATTTTGAGCAGAATGAACGTTACTATGATAGCGTGCAATGAGAAGTTTCTACAGAAATAATTTGATATTTATGTGCTTGACTGTATTGTCGTTCTCTATTTTATGCAACATATTTTAAACGAGTATGGATGTAATATTTATAGTAAAGATTTATATTGTTCTGAATATTTCAATAAAAATTTGAACTACCACTTTTGGTTAAAAGATGTTGTGTTGGCTTCTGAGTAACTGAAAACTTGTAGGTATTCAGGTCGCTTGGCAATTTGTAGTTGGCAAACAATTCAATTATACTGATTGGTTCCGGTAAACTTAAAATGAATTGTTTTGAAACTATAGAAGTTTGTTGAAAATCCAGTTGAGGAACTGTTTAAATAGAGAGACAAGGATATCAAAATTAACGTTCAGTGTAAGATAATTAAAAATGTGTGTAATTGTTACATTATATACCCTTAAAGTCATATTTAAACATGATGTTATTTAGGGGATGACCTGGTATTTATAAAAATTTATTGTTTGTTATCTGTCTATGCATGGAATTTTCTACTACGACACGGGATATGTTAATCTATATTGTGTCGTGCTATATTTGGTGTGTTTAATATAAATAAAAAATGACAACAATATCAATTTAATATTCAATCGTATACAATCGAATCTCTGTTATCCATATTAATAAGGAAACGTAATTGCTTGTACAAGAGAAAATTCTATATTTAACACGTTGGGTGCCGCAGTAGAATATCTTTCAATTAGTCAGGCATGTGAAAACAGCTTTTCAATAACATACATTCTTGAATATATAAATATTTATCTATTTGATAATATACTTCCTATTTCATACTATCATTGCAACATAAATGTTACTCAAAATTTCATAGGTGTAATCAGTTATTTGATGAAATTAAAGTTGTTTAAAAAGAATGCAATAGATAGCAAAAATAGAAACATCACATCAAGAAACTATTTTTTGTTTCATAAAACCCTACACGTTTTTTTGTTGCTGAATTGCAGACGTTTATTGGCGCATTTAGCTGTGTACAATATCAATGTTCTTGTACTTCAAACTACCTGAATTCATATTTGAATACCATAGAATGCTTCAGAATTTTCAGGTATGTTTATTGAATTTTTCTCCTACTGTAAAATCAAAAATTTTTAACAATATTTTTCTGTGTTCAACGTTCGGTCTCATTTTTCAAAATTTCATACACCGTCTATAATTATTAAATTAACATGAATGCCGTGAGGGTCACCGTGACCAGCACTCCAAATTCAATTTAATTAAATAATTATTGAGTGTTACACAATTCTGAGTGAACTTCATACTGAAACAATAATGTAGGAACAGAAGAACACGCTTGAGTACTCAAATCTTTTTTGCTTCTTTACGATTTATATAAAAAATAGTAAATTATATCATGTCTGATTAGGCATGGTTGTTTTCACTGTGGTTGAAATTTGGGCCATCAATCACTACAACAGCAGTCGTCAAGTCAACATTTTTTTACATGTAATTGACAATCATTTCAATATGTAACTCTAATTCAAACATAAATATTTGTATCTCCAAATACGTTAAAAAATACATGAAAATTATTTTATCTATATCGTAATACTCCAAGTGGTCGTTTTTAAATTGAAATTAATTTAAATTCGTTTTTCCAGTTTCTTTCGTTTTAAACTCTTACGCGACGAACTTTTTGAATTTTTGACAACTACTTAATTATGTCGAAAGGTATCGTAAATCCGCTTAGGCGATTAGAGTTTCCGCTTGACGGTTCTTTTATACACTATCATCCCGTCCTGATATTAATTCCTTTTTAATTACAATCTCCGGGACATCTTAGCTCGCGGGTGTGGTTCATCGATATTCCTTTGACAACGCTATAAAAATTGACTCAGACATCGTCGCGATCCCTTCGAGATTGTTTCTTCTGCAAAGCTCATCATCTTCCTCGAGAATACTTGTTTTCTTTTTGCCGCTGATAATTCTTCAGATTTCTTGGACTATTAATTCCCTCGACAGTCTTCTGAGACAAGAACATGTACTTTTAACTAGACTTGCAACGATGGAAGATCGTAGAATATTTTACAACCATAGTACCTAGATCAAGAAATGTTTTGACAAAGAAATACGTCGGGGAATCTTACGTAAAATATACGTATAATGTGTTCAAAAAATTATTCACGGAATATAAAATAGATAGCATTTAATAAATTCAATATAAAATGTCTAATAAACTAGCTCTTGAACTCAGTATTTTTTAAATTGTAAACAAGTTTTCTATCCGTGTTTATTATACTTGTTTTTCAGTTTGTCGAGTAGTTCCTACCTTGTAAATCATGAATACTTACTTTTAACGCTCTGTATACTAACTATCTCCGTAATCTTATCGCCAGGTCTAATTTATGGTTATTTGAACTATATTTTAGTTTTCAAATTTTGTAGGACTTTTCTGCTGTTCGTACAGACAGTATTCTTTTAGAGAAAATTTAACAGTATGTCTTAAAATATTTGTTATGATTATTACCATATAGTACATATTCGTTAAATGTATTTAGAAGTAATATGAGGTTATATATTTATGTAGTAGTCGTAAAAAAATGTTTTGTATTTTAGGATATAAAATTGAAAACATCTCCGATTTTTTAAAATTTATATACTTTACACATTTTACTTATTCTATACGGTATACGCATATTTTTCTTCTACATATCATATTTTTGTAAACTGCAAAAAAGACTATTCTAAGAATGAAAATTGAAATAATAATATAAAAGTGAAAAACAGTATTAGGTACTGTTAAGTATTATACTCTGTGTAATAGAAATTTTAAACAATACATAGTTATCTGATATTGTACTTTTATCCATAAGCATACAGTATCTATTTTTGTTGTGCTTTGATAATTGTGGTATTTCCAATACTTTCCACATTTTTTTGCAAGCTATCAAGAAATTGAATCAATGCGCAATGTTTATATTCTGATTAAGTGTTATTTGTTATTTTGCATTACTATCTGAAATAACCAAATATTTGGCAAGTAAATCATTTGGAAATAATTTATTTCTCAAACAAAATTATGGAATTTATTCGCATACACCATTACTTTCAAATAAACTTATTTGTTCTTTTATTTGGTGTAATTGTTCGTCCTTTTTATTTGTTATTCTCATTTCAAACAAAAAAGGTCCCTCGCTTGGCATGCACGTGTGACAGAGTCGGACGGAAACTTTTGTAGGTAGTCTGAAGCGAATTCATAAAAGAATGGGGAAATCGTGCGACATAAAGGAGCGTTCATTGTGGTGGCACGAAGAACGGTGGCAAAAGCGCGCCATTTTTCCCTCCAACCCTTCTCGTTTCCCTCCATTTAGCGGAATCGGAGAGGCGAATCGATCCGAGGGGATCCCGAGACTCGGCAATTCTCAGGTGCATGTTCCGACGACTTCGTCTACGGCTTTCGAAGGGCTCGGTCGTTTGTTTTGTGAAAAGAAGGGCTCGGCAGAATGACGGCGAAAAAAATTCGAAATATCTGTCTCTGTGAGTTATGTACGGCGAGTGCAGGGACTCACCTGTTGCGCATTAATTCCACGCCACGAGAAAGAGCAGAGACAGGAGGAGAGGATAAAAAACGAAGATCGTCGTTCCTTTCGTGCAACATTTAAACAATTCCCCTTCGATACATCGCGCGCGACCTGTTGCGCTGTTAATTTAATGAAAAATTCACTTTACTGTCGCCATCTTGGCACACGGCGGACGGTTCAGGTCGTACGTCGGGGAGAATGTCTTCAGGACGTTTCTTGAAGGTTTACATACACTTAGACAGCCCGGTAGATGATCCATTTGTACAAAGGACAGTTGTAGGAAATGATCAACTTTTGATTCCGCAAACAATGTTTTGATGTTTGCTTAGCGTGCTTTTATAAATTCTATATACATCGGAACAGCTAAATAAATGTTCTGTCTGTACAAAGACCAGTTCTAAGAAAGAGCAAATCTTTGACATGCCATGCACTGTTTCATTTTTGCATAGCAAGTTTCCATGCATTCTGCATACACCTAGACAGCTTAATATATGTTCTATCTGTACAAAGAACAATTGTAGGAATGGGCACATTTTTGACATTGCAGGGAACGTTTCATTTTCGCATAGCAAGCTTCCATGCAGTCTGTATACACCTAGGCAGCCCAATAGATGTTCTATCTGTTCAAAGGACAATTGTAGAAAGGGTACAACTTGTGACCGCGCAGGCAATGTCTTATTCTTGCATAGCAAGCTTCTATGCATTCTACGTATACGTAGACAGCTCAGTAGATGTTTTATGTGTTCAAAGGACAATTGTAGAAATGGTCTAACTTTTGACCTCGCAGATAACGTCTTATTGGTCCGTAGCAAGCTTCTATGCATTCTGCATACACGTAGCCAGCTCAATAAATGTTCTATGTGGGCAAAGTCACTTCTAGGAAATAGTGAATTTTTTATCTCGCAGGCAATGTTTTATTTTCGCATAGAATGTTTTTTTGGGCTCCAAAGGATGTGAAACGTACAGTTATCCGTGATCTGAGAGAGGAGTTATTAAAACTAATCACAGAGCTGGAAATATCATAGTCTGTATTTTTCATGTGCCTCGTGTGTCTCGTTGTTAGTCTTTTCAATCAGTAGTGAATTTCCAAAGTGATGATTAAGAAAGTACTCGTATAAATTCGTGATAGGTGAATAGAGTAGATGGGGTAGGACATCCCAATAAAGTTTCAACAATTTTTGTCGACTGTTCATCGATGCATGTAGTCTGGACCTTTTGGTTTAATTACTACGTATACTTGATCCAGGTGCAAGCAATGCTTGTTCAAATTAAGCGTCTAATTATTTGATAGTTCATAATAAATACCTTTTTAGTCTCACCAAGTATAGAATAGAACCTAACTATCACAACTGCTACGAATTTTCCGAACCATCCAATATATTTACACAGACTGTGTCAGGACGAGTAAGAAATGATTCTGAATGAAAAATCAAAATGAAAACGGAGGATGATATTTGTTTGTTCGAAACTCCGTTTTAGAAAAAAAAAGTACTTTTATAAATTTGCCGAGGTCATGTGTACTTCGATTGATTGAATAAATCAGCGATGGTCATCGGAGCTGCGCCCTTCCTCCACTTGTCAGTCCATCGTCGTCTCAGATCACAGCCTATATAAGGAGAATGGCCCCAGAGTGGGAGAAGGCCGCAGCTCCGGTGACCATCACTGGCATAAATCAATTAATATTGTGCTATTGGTTGCATTGAACTGATTTTGTATGTTATTAAAAATTAACATTTATATTAATGTACCAGTTGTTGAAAGTCTTCGCATAAACTGTTGTTCAATGCAACTGAAAATCCTGAAATTGCGCTAAGGCGTACCTAAACTTTAATTACTTAAAGACTTGTGTGATTCTCTCTGTTAGCAGAGAATTAATTTGACACAGCCAATAATATAATATTAATTCTGTTATACAATAAAAAATGAATGCAATCGGTTTAACTGCACGCGTACTTGGCGAATGTATAAACTTAATTTTTCGAAAAACGAAGTTTCAGACAAAAGCATTGCATTCTACATTGCAGGAAAATTATATCTGTATCGTAACTTCGTATACGTGTAATTGGTATTGATATTTAACTGAATGAAGCACCAAAGGCAATGATAAATAGGAATCATAATTGAATTGGTCTTTGAGGTACTATAATGATTGAAACTTCATACGTTGTGCATAATAATTTGATTAGCACACGTATATAAATGTATTTAATTACATACACATTATGGGGCATGTAACTGATACCATTTCGGAAATTACCTAAATACTCATGTTTGCAACAATTTATTCAAATGAATATTACACAGTTTAGTGGAGGCCACACTGCACTGTGCAATTGTGCTTTCCTCACATGCAGTTTCTTACAGATTCAGCTTTAACTTTTTAAGTAGAACACCTCGTATGTATATTTTTAAGAAAATTAAAACTGCGTATGAAATTAAGTAAAAAAATGATTATATGACACTATTGTAGTTATACGGTTAATAGTCGATAATATGTATATTTTTTGTACATTAATCTTTATTT
Source organism: Macropis europaea (assembly GCA_916610135.2). Lineage (NCBI taxonomy): Eukaryota > Metazoa > Arthropoda > Insecta > Hymenoptera > Melittidae > Macropis > Macropis europaea. Next base: position 31,313,340 of record OU744344.1, read on the forward strand.
TCATTATGTTAATATATTTTTATATGTTTTTTTATCCTTTCAAAATACTGGCCACGAATATTATATTTGTTTCTGTCAATAGTGTCTGTTTTCCTACCTTTTCTTAAATTGATGACTTCAATTTATTTTTTTATTTTGTTCTCGTAAATTGAGACTAAAATGTAGCATCCAGCTGTAATAATAACAAGTAATTCAAAATTAAAAAATAAGTGTTTATTGAATTACAAAGAAGAATCCGTGCTTCTTTTTTAATTTAAAAACCTGAAAGCAGTTTTAATGTCTTGAATAATACAAGCGATACAAACAAATTAAATAATATTTTTGTGGCTCCTTTGAGCTACGCAATATCTATCAGAATAAACTTTGACTAAAATCAATGTTTATGCAATTATCAGTCACTTTCTGTTATAGCATTTACCTTATTGAATTTTACAAAGTAACATACACTTCTGACATGGAATTTAGAGTCTTTCAAGATAAATTACTTGTACCTTATATAGATTCAGTTCAGTCGCTTTAATGAAATTATTTTAAACCGTAGATGCTGAAGCGAATCAAATCATTTCTGCGTCGATGACGCCTGTTGCTGATACCAAATACCTTCACGTTGACTTCGGAGCTCATGATTTTCGATCAACAAGGATTTACATTCTCCAAAAATACCAAGAAGCTTACATAGCAGCTATGGTGAGTCAAAAATATATTTTACCGTATAATTATAACACACAATCTATGAAGGAGATATACTTTCACAGCATATTATTTTAAATTGTTTCAAAATAAAATAAAGTTTTCATTGATTTCTCTTGAATCGAAAAAGAAGAACATGCGAAAATGTTCACAAGTATAATAATACTATCAAAGTTGTAGAAAGTATAGCAATTTAATTTTCGTGTCTAACACTATGTTAACATTTCTCTATTCATGTAAAATATGAATTATAGATTATCTGATTTTTTTATTCTATTAACAATAAAGAATTGTGTGATATGTGTATCAATTATGTAAATGATGAACATTGTGCTTTATAAACATTGAATGGAACAATAGATTTTTTACGGGGATGAAGGTTTATAGAATGAGTTACAATTTATAAATTTCATAGCCAGTGTATCGGGTATGGATTACCGATAAATTGTTTGTCGTATAATACTTCGGTATAAGATCTTAAGCAATAAATTGCTACCGATTTATGGCTTAAGATTCTACAATAAACCACGAACGAGTTTAATCCGACCTAAATTTTTTTTCCTTGCCGCAATGCCAAAGCGGATAACAGTTTTCGGAGTTTCTGTATTGCATGCAATATCGATTCGCCGCAAGTATCATTGTCTCATAAAATATAGAAAAATAATTTGTTACAGTATTCTAAAAATTAAAAATTCTACACATAATTATATTTTATTATACAATTAAAAAACTACAAGGGTAGCAGAAGAATGATGACCTACCCTTCTTATAGTGACATTTTTATTACATAATTCACAAGTATGTGATAACAATTTTTAAAATATTTGTTTCTAGGATATAAAGTATAACAGTTGTTAGTTTTTATTTATTATTTAATACTGAAGGGGAATAGTTGAATGTTTTACATAATATCATACTTACATCACTACTGCGCCGATTAAGTGAATAACTTATTTATTTTTATCTTTTATGCAATGAATAAAGGCTCTGTTGAGTCGTATTTCGATACGTTCCTGAATTTCCATTTCTTATTTACAAATAACGACCAGTTATCGAAGCCACTATTGTGGCCATTCGTATATTACACATTCAGTGCATATACAAGACATTAACACTAGGCTACCAGAGATTAACCTACACCTATTTCTACCAGAGGAGTCAGAATGGTTTGTTTTCGAAAAAAAAACACGGTATTCGAGAAAAAATGTATATTTATACAGGGTGTCTTCTTTAACATGACACAGTGAAACATCTCAGAAGGAATTGAAGCTATTGAAAGAACGTTCTTACTAAAGTTGTTTGGTATGATGTGCAACATAATATGGTATCAATAATTTTTTCCTTATACTGAACTTTTTTCTATATAAATTATTTATTTACTAAATATTTCCATGTAATTTGGAGAACACTTAATACATTACAAAAATCTTTCACAGCTACAGTGTTCAACAGCGAAAAGAGTAAAGAAAATACTCATACACTCAACTTTCAAAAAAATAAATCTTCACAGAATCAAGATCATATTAATCGAACTAATTCTTACGCGCAATATCACCCCCATTTTACAGGTGTAAACCGAACTCTGATCGACCGAGTAGTTTATTCGGACGCCGGCGAACGCGTAATTTCAGTTTCTCCGTGATCGAAAAACACGTGAACTAAACGTGAGCCGGCGTAAAAACAATTTTTGCCTGCAATTCCGGGCGACGCGGCTCGGAACAACGCGGCGAAACAATAAAACAGCCTGCCGCCGCGGACGGGAGAGAACAAAACCGTGTATCGACCCCGTTAGAAGAGGCTCGAATCAATTTGAAGTCGGGTCGGTTTTATCCATGGCCGGGTCGGTCGGAAGGTAGGCAGTGCAGCGGGGCCACCGCAGGAATTTAATTTAACGAGCAATTTTTCCATCGACCTCAGCAACGAGGAGAATAAAGTTTCGGGAAGAAAAGGCTTGCCAGAGGCATCCGTGTCGGTATCGATCCACGGGATATGCCGTTTTCTGTTGCACGACTCGTCCCGGACCGATCTTCTTCCCGCCGTTTCCCTCTGGAATCGCTGAAATTAATGAGGCGCGGCTCGTTTTATTTTCAAAACACGCGAGTTCGTCGTTCAATGGCTCGACAGTGCAAACGTTCCGTCCAACTGGAACGAAAGGCGCGAAACATGTCCCGTAAGAGTGAAGCTGAAGGAAACGATAAGACGATTCTATGAGATAGGCCATAACCCTTTGCTTTTATTTTTTGGTGTATTTGAGTTCTTTTTATTATTTCACTCGTTGACTGATGCAGTTGAGAATCTTTTATGTTATGGAGTAGTGTAATACATACGTTGACAACCGCAGGAGTTACACTTGATTAGATGGATGGACACCTGGCGTCTATACCTGGCGCTAGTCGCTAGTGTATTTATTAGACACGAAAATGTTCTAGTTTGCAATGGCAATTTGATTTTCTTCGATTTTTTAGTATACATTATATACATGTAAGGACTGTATTTTGGCGTTGCTTTTTGTTATAATAAAGAATCTGTAATAATATGTAATATCTCTTTTGCTTGAAGGATACAGCAAAAACAAATTAAGTTATATACAAATATTGCATGCCCACATTAGAAATAGAAATATGTATTTCTCGCAAACATTGAGACTAACACCGACTAAATTTGAATTTACATGTGTGATATGATGAATATTAATATAAACTGTGGAAATTAAACTCACTGTGTCCACCTAAATGTATTAACGGTTTGGAATATATTCTCATCCTCTTGCATGAAGAGCACAAAATGGGAGATCTACCCCAATGGTTGGCAATGTGTTAGGATACCATATTTTTAATTTAAATCAATTATAGTACCTCCAACACAACTTAATGCGTTGGAGTTGCTTAAAAAGATGACTTACGTTGGACTGTTGTTGACTAGACGTTCATTGTAACTATTTTGCATAGGTACAGAACTGACTGATTGATAATACGTTAAAGACTGGTGTTGAAAATGTAAATGTCGGTTTGGACATGTGAATGTAGATGTAACGTTCAAGATGTGAGTGTGGCAATCACGATGTGAGATTGTGAGTGGTTACGGTGGATGGAGTTTTGACATGGAATTTGTTAATCCGTGATTGAATGCTGAGATTTGTCAATATTCGAGTAGATGGTAAACAGAGCTTCAACAAAGGAGGCCTCGCGAAAGTATACCTGTGACACTTCCTGGACGAACCTTCTTGGGCTGTGACAGGGCGTCCTGTGTTCATCGTAGGACTGTCCAAGATATTGTTCTCTAATATTGGCATGCACACTAGATTTGCAGGAAATCGATCACAAATGAATTTGGCTTTTAGAGCGGCTGTACAGTTTATGACGCATTTGACGTGGCTAACACACGCTTAGATCGTACTACGTGGGTTAACTGAAAAGTAGTGACAGGTATATAACACACATTATGCTTTATTTACACATGAATGGAGCATCAGTAGCCCTAAGTATAATCGCCGTCCATATGAATAATAACTATAGTTAAATAACTGTAGTCCATACTTATTAAGGACGGTGTATGCCAACAGCATATTCGTTTCTATTGATAGCTGCAGAAGACAGCTCTTTGCTTTGCGCCTACGTGCAACTTAAATTTTTATCCAGCTGCATTGATCTAACTTCGTAAACATGCTTTAGACCGCCTTTACACGGCAGCTATACTCTACTTGCACCATAAGCTACCCCTTTCGTCCCAAAAAATAATAAGGTAACGTCCAAAACTCGAAATGCTTTCTTATTCTCAGTTGCTTAACATATTCGCTACCAGCGTCATATGTATGTGTGGCGCGTCGATTCTGTTTTGAGAGCTCGACGTCACACATGCGTGGCAGAGATAATTGATAAAAATAAAGCGTGGTCTGTGGTAGACATTTTTCTCGAATCAACCATGGTAGCGAACATGTTAATGAGAGTTTTGACATTTTATTGACATACTATAGCGTGTCTGGCCAGGTATGGGAGTTTTCACTGTAATAGTCTACGTGTTAATTACCAGAGTCCCCCGCGATCGTCTGCGCTGCTAATCGCCGCGTTTCCACTATTTTTCGGAGGATAGGCACAAAACGAACCAATCCGTGACTTTGACCAGTTGGTCACTACATGTCTCTAGTTTCATCATACTGAGCGGCAACACGATATTCCACGTGAATGCGGCACACGAGCAGTTCAGAATAGTGGATGTTACAGATCGCTACATATATAAGAGTCAAATCTTGTATGTATGTATGTTCTGCAAAGGCTTCTATACCGTTCAACGTATCCGCACCAAATTTGGCATGAATATTTTACGACACCCTTAAGGAAAAAACGAAAGAGCAACAGAAGATTACGCAGATATTCTCCTGCTTGTTAAAAAATACTGTACAAAGATCAACCAGCCTTTATTCACCTAAAGCCCACCACCTCAAAAGCCCGAGCAACGCCGAGCACAAGCAGCTAGTACTCGTATAAAACAAAGGGTCGTGATTGAATTCTTCACCGCTGAAGAAACCAGACCAATTGAGATCCATACTCGACTCAAAAATCTATATAGTGACAATACCACTGATCATCACGTTTGTGGCTCCTTGAAGGATGCACTCCGTCTTCGTGACAACTACCGGAACAGAAGCAAGGAATTCTACAGTGCTGGAATACAGCATCTCATTCACAGATGGCGAAAGTGTATAGAATATGACGGTGACTTTGTAGAAAAATAACAGGATGCTTATGAAAGATGCAGGAATGCCTCATGAGAATGCCATAATTGTAGCACTCAAAGTTTTCGAGAAAAGAAATAGGAGGCATTACTTTCGTACGAACCCTCGTATAATAGGAGATTTCGTGTGCACTAATCAGGCGTTATCGACTTCGTTGGCGTTTCGATTGGTGTGGCAACATTTTCTCGGTGGCGTCGGAGGCAAACGAAGGGCGATAAAGTTCCACTTACGAGCGTCGCGATACCCGAGGCCATTTTGAGGATACGTCGTATACGAGGGAACGATTAAGGATGCACGTTAGCCGGTCGCCGGCACGGCCGTTTAACGAGGGGCCATCGTGGAATTCATTAGACGATTGTCTAATTAAGTTAATCGACTCGGGGTCGTCTTGCCGTCATAAAAGTCGCGTTGGCCGCCTCGACGCCGCCGCGCAACGCGTTTCCATCCACAAAATTGTTACTTTACTTGCCGGTAATAGAGATAGAAATCATCGGTCGGATTATTCGATGGGGGATAAAGAGGGAATTATGGGGGTTGATTCAGTTCGTTGGCAATTTTACTTGTTCTTTTATCTTACTGTACTCCGTGATTAATCCTTTGGAACGGTTTACACGGAAATATCAGACTATCCCATGAGTAGTGTCGTTCCCTATTTCATAGAGACAGCATGGAAGTACATATTTACATGTTATTAATCATCAGTGTAGAGTTTGAAATGTTTGAGTAACTTTGAGAAACGTTAGATGTTGAAGAATTTTTTTTTAGTATTGAGTATGTTTCGAAGAGGAGAATCAAGGTCAAATTAATTTTTGTAGACTGAGAATTACAACAGTACAATATTAGATGGGTGACTGCTAAATCTAATTTATAACTGATTAGATCGGTGACTGCTGAATTTAATTTATAACTGTCACAAATACGTGGGGCATTTTTGTTTAACCCATTCGATCCTTTCGTCGAAATATCTCGCATGTCTGTTCAATGCACTATTTAATGATATTATGCATAGGACATTTTATAATTGCGTGGTATCATATCAAGAAGCGAAGGGCAAGATAGTGCAAACATGGGTGCCATAGATTATGTTGATCAAATTATACATGGCTGTCAGTCCATTTCTATTTCAGAGAAAGGTTGCACGATGGGGGGGGGGGGGGGGGGGGCATAATGTGGAGTGTGCAGTTTTTCATGAGTGAAGACATGGTAGAGGTATGAAGGTTATCTTTGTTTAATGGAACCATGTATTTGTTTATACATACATATCATTCTTTACAGAAAAGCATTAGGGTGTCTGTGCTAGAAAACCATTATTTTATTAAATATTTTAGTGACAGTTTTGTAAAATGCTACTCCTGACCAGACACAGTAACATTTAAGTTACAGTATCTCCTAAAGTAATAGTGTTTCTATACAAATACCCTAATATTCTTTTGTTTATACTGAAGAGCTGCAGTCAGAAAGAGTTTCTTTGTGTTGAAAGTTGCGAGTACTATACTTTTAGCATTAAAATCAAAATATACACAAAATTAACAGCTTTTAGGTAGAAAGTCCCTAATACCTCATCCTACATTTTCGGTTTATTTATTTTTATTTCTTTTTATATATAAAGCTATCACATTCTCACTTGAACTATAGGTCAAACTGTATTTGGTTTTCGTGAAAAGTAAAAGATACATAATGTTAAAGAGTTATGCTTACAAATGCAGTTCTGCATTGTATTGGATAAATTAATCTGAATTATGCGAATTACTGTATAATTATAAAATAATGAAACAAAGTTCCTGAGTAAAATTCAATGCGATTAATTAAGGTGTCAGTACCGCGCTTTCAGCAATTTGTCACGAGTCTATCAGCGCCTCGTTCCGTAATTACAGCTGACTATTTACCCGAAATATTTTCCTAATATTAACTTGTTGCGTAATAAGCGGCGCTCACTCGAAGTTCTTTACTTGAAGATGAGTTATGATCAACAGAACTTTGCATTCCCAAACCGATACTTACTATGCAATCTAATAAATATCGAAACCAAGTGAAGAAATAAATTGCTTAACAGACTAATAAGAATTTTAAATGAAAGGATTCTTAACAAAAAATAACTATAATATTAGATCGTTGTATAATAAATATCCTCTCTTAGAGTTAGGTTAGATTTAATTCTATTGCACAAGTAAAGTAAATGAAACGGTTCCGGATTAATTCAATTTCGAAGAGTAGCATGTGGAAAATTGAAGATCTTTTAATTAATGCAGATATATTTTTGAAAATTAAAATAAAATTCTTTTAGGCCGATTTCAACTATAATAAATTATACATTCTTTTATTGTGAAAAGTCCAATAATTTTTTTGAGTGATATTTTACAGAAGTTGAAATTTTCCAGATTTTCGTCTTACAAACTTCCCGTAACCCTAATTCTACATTATTGTCTTTCTATTGAATATTCTACAATTTCCACTTTAACAGTATTCGAAATATTTATCACATTATTTGGAATATTTATTTGTTTTACATGGAAGTTGTTCGAATGAATAAAATCACGCGTATCTGTACTCGGACCAGTATGGTGACCTGCAGCACACGACGAACGATTTGTCGAAATGCTTGTATGGGTTCCTCACACTCAAAGGGTTAAAAAAAACACCCTGTGCATTGCCAGCACTCTGGTTCGCGTAATCGAACCGATGATCGAGTTCCAATAGAACGAAGCAACCGCCAAACAGGAAAAAGAAAGGCAAAAAGGAATCCGTTGGCGGAATTAACCTGGTGCTATTGTTGTTAGCCGTTGATCCGACTACGGTTTCCACTTTTCCTGCGTGCACCCTTATTATCCAGCAACCAGTTTTCCCTAATGGCCTGTGTTCCGTTACGTACCGGCGCATCGGCGTTCTGATTTTCGATTTCGAGGGGGTTTTAATTAAAAGTTTCCAATTAAACGCGACATATAATTAGGAACGATCGCTAAAATTCGAAAGCCGTAGCAGAGGGCTGGTTTAATAGCCCACGGATTTATGGGCCGTTTCGGAGCGGATCATTTGCGACCGGGATCGCAATGATTGTTTAAACGTTTATATCGGCCGTTAGATGTTCGTTCGCATTGTGCAACGGCGAATGAAACACATATGCATATACAGGGTGTGCCAGTAAAAGTGGTGCAATCGAATATGAGGTGATTCCTTTACCAAACTATCAAGGAGCATCACCCAATTGACACAATCGCTTTTTATGCAATTTTAATATGATATAGAAATCGGAAAAATATACAACACGTATTTTTTATCATCGTCAAACATCCATGTTGAAGGGGAGAAAACAGCCCTTAAATTTGGGGTTGAAACAGCCCTTAAAGCTGGAATTGAAACAATTATTTTATCGAATATCTCGGAAACTATAAGGTACAAACAAGAAATAAAAATGAATATTCACTATTCAAGGGACCACTAGCACTAAAATTTCCTAAAGATACAGGTGGCACATTCATACATACATATACACGTACACTCCCGTCCATAAGTCACCGGACACTTGCTCATTTTGAGCAAAACGATTATTAGAACATGGACAAACTTTTTGACTTGATTTTATTATTTTATGTTGTTATATTTATCTATTTTACGTTAATATAATATATGAATATGATATCATTAACATGCACGATTAAATTAAATAAATATTTAAAAAACAAGACTGTATGCGTAAGTATGTTTTTAGTATACCTCCAACACGGTCAGACGATGGCCTGTACACACATTTCGTTTGTTTTAAGAGTTTTGCACATGACAGAAATTAGTTGTGAAACATTAAAACCTTTAATCGAAAGAATACCGCTGTTAATTCAAACGGTCATATCCGCACGAGGCTGATACATCGATGAGAAGAAAATATGAGGTTAATTATTTGCTTTTGGTAAGATCTTTAACATATGATTTGAATTACATATGCTCTGCATTATAAAGAATTAACAAGTGCTAACTCTGTTTCATGATGTAGGTCATTTCATATTGTAAAATAGATCACCTCCTAATTTGATTAATTGTAAATGTCCGGTGACTTATGGACGGGAGTATATTCGTATCCGGAACGGTAGGATTATTAATGTCGTTGAATTAGTTTTTTATGCTCTATGAGGATATAACAAAAATGTAGGGTTCCATATAAATAACTAAAGGTGACCTTGATAACTTTGAAGAGAAATGGACTACAAAAAATATACTGCAATTAGTCTGTAGGCCCCTCTAAACCAAGGTAATTACAGAAGAAGTATTCGTATTAGTAAAACCATGTGAAATCAGATATACACATTAAAGATTAATGAATTCGCCTTGAAAAGCACTATCAAATGATATAAAGAAACAGATACAGCTCCATCTAAAAAAACGAATCTGCCCTTCATATCTCTGAAAATAATGATATAAAAATAAATTTGTCTTCGCCAAAAAATTACTCCCTCCTACCATGCAATTTTCAAGTAAACAATTATTTGTATCTCTATCACGTTAGGAAATAAGGGACTGTCCACAGTTACCGCGGACACGCTGTATGTTTTATAACATGGAGGATGGCATTACTTATAGGATGACCTAATAGTACAGTAGTCAAACCCAATCATACTACGAACAACGAGGAAGCCTATCTTCAGAGCTCAACAAACGCCGTAGGAATTAGCGAAAGCGGACCGCATGAAACGTATCAATCGACCGAGCGAATCAACCGCGTTTCGAATAATTTGCCGGCCCTTTTGTTGCGGTTCTTTCAGTGACAAATGGTGAAAAGCGAGCTAGCTGGCGATCGAGGGGATAAAGGGCTTTGAAACGACGCTCCTTTTTCGATCTTCGCGAGCCGATAGCGAGATTTTCACTCTTACTGAATGGGGATTGATGAGGGAATTCAGATGGCGTTGTGGCGCGTTCAATCGCCTGCCAACTGATACCATAATGTTCAATTAGTTAAAACCCTCTAGCGCTTGTTGATAGCCCGGAAGGACTAACTGCTTAGCAGTTTTGCTGTATTGAGGTATTAATTCTTCCGTTGCTGAATTCGGTGCATCCGACTAGCACCGTTGCGGCTGAGTTTATTTCACGACTCTTTTAGACATTTTGCAATTATTTGTTGCAGTTTTATAGGGTTAGTGGATTTCTTCAATCCGAGCACTGAAAGAGTAAGTTTAAAATATTTTTCAAATTTTATTGACTGAATATTTATTTTTTTCTTGGTGGTATGTTATTGCTCACTTGTTTGTTTTCATTTATTATATTTTTATGTTTTGCCATTTTAATGGACTTTCTCGATCCGAGCATGGAACAAGTTTTTATTTTTACGAATAATAAAATACGATGGCATAATTAGTTATAATTACAAAATAAAGGAGAACCAGTATTTCAATAGTCCTAAATATCACTCACGATTTACCTCAGGAAAACATTTATGGCATTTCATAGGACTTTCCAAAATTTCATTAAAACGGAAAATATCTTCATTAATAGTTCACTTACCTACCATAAACACAATCACTCTATTCTGTACGAAAACATGAATTTTCACTATTTTTAACAAACACAGGAGGGAAATAGATATGAATATACAAAAATCGGCAAGTCGCTAGAAAAATAAAGGCGTTCGATATTGTTGTGCATATAGAAGACGCGGGTGTACGCTGGACTTCACAATAATTTTTGCTGAAAAAAAGAATCGACCTGTATCTTCAATCGTACACCAGGAACCAATATCGTTGCAACAAAACCACACGAAATGCAGCGGTGTGCATGCGAGTAAACCGCATTCGACTAATTTATTGGACTGTGCTGTGTCTTTCTCCCTTTATCGTATCGATGAACAAGGATGGAGATCGAGGGAACCGATAATATTATATAGGTTGCGGTATTTAAATGGGAACTCCTATACGCGTAGTATCCCCATTGAGATCGCTCGGTTAACTCATAACCAGTGGTATTGTCCAAAAGTAGTCTGTAGAATTCACCGTCATATTAATAATACTAAATTCCAAATTTGTATTTGCACGAATTTGCATTCATTTGTATGGATAGTCATTTTCGTAGAATCTTTACGTGCTGATGAAATACTTAACTTGATTATAAAAGCTTTAATGAATGGTTATTTATTATACGACGATAAGTTTATTAGAGTGTCGTCTAAATTATGCCATTAGTATGAACAATAACTGGCCCGTTCCTACTGATAATTAGATTGCGGATGTTTGTGTAAATATACATAATAAGCTTCCATATTTCGTGTGTTTATGCGAAATGACATGAATAAATGGAGTAAACCGAAATGAAATTAATAAGTGAAACTTTAACAAGACTGCAGTTGCTCCTTGAAATGTTTAAAATGTGTACTTTTTGTTTTGTCAAGTTATTGGGTGTCCACCATTCATCAATTTGGATACATTAAATTGTATAAATATCTGTTGTCTACTGATAATCATATTCTTGCATTTTCAATAGTTTTCGTCGTAATAATCACACTTTAATTGTTCCTACAATTTGGCATTTTCAAATATAATAAAAACAGAAATATAGGTAATTTAAATTTAATTCAAAGATTGCTAAATGATAAATCATAAAGAAGGTTCTGTTACGCTGAAACCACTTTGAGTAAAAGCACACCATTTCAACTGTAAAGGCCTGTTTCGAATAATATTTAATATCCTTTTTTTTTTTGTATACACGTTACACCAATAAAGATTCTATAATAGAAGGAAGATTGATAGAATATATTCTGAATTAAAGAAATTTTTGTCCATGTAATATTTTATAATGTTATAATAATAATTATACATATGTAATGCTATAATAACATTTCTATGTAATCTAAAATGTATTTTTGCTAACGAAAAAATTAACAAGCATACATTTGAATTACTATAAAAAATCAAAATTCTTTCCACAAACATATAATGTGATATCCATCAATCTGACACCTCAACCGGCACCTCAGATTTTGTTTCATTAAATAACTAATAATCTTTATAAAATTTTGGGATAACATTAATGTTGTAATAATAGTATTAGGCGATAGCTATGCGTTCAAAGAGTAAAATATTCCTTTCTTCCAGGATTTATATTTAAAATAGGACGTTATATTGTGTCTGACTAGATATGGCAGTTTTCACTGTGGCATTCACACACTGTTAGAAAACTGACGCAAGTAAAACTATGAATGCCCATGGGTTTCGTAGTAAATGTGTCACATAAGACATGGTTAAATAACTACAATGCATAATTTATTGTTCCAAAAAGAAATAGAAAGTGTGAATGACCTTAAGATCCACGAAAAACGTGCCACAGACATTGTCACAATAACATATTAATGATTGCACCGTGACGTTGCAGGAACATAGCTAACTGTCCTTAGAAACTATTTTGGTAAACATCATTGCAAGTATAACAGTGTTTGTTGGTGTCCTACCCTCAGAACACAATGAACACGGTTACCTTCTCTTATGAAAACAAATCAAGCATGCAATTACCTCAGTGTTCGCATGACCGTCACCGTGTATGCACCTCGTTGCTTGCGAAGTGAAAGAAAAGTGACGTAATTTCCGTTTGCAAATCTCTGTAACCGTTTGCTTAATTACGTTAATACTTGATTTACTGTCCTCTAATTTCGATCGTTAATCAGGTGGACCCATATTATAAAATTCATTGTTTTAATATATTTTATGATACGTAATTCTATTTATTGTTTAAATAAGATAACATTGCTATAATTCCCGATCATGGCCATATTAAAATTTGTGAGTGACACCAATTTAAATTTATTTATTTAATGGCTAATACTGCTGAATTTATTTGTGAATTGATCATGAATTTCTATATGATATTATGTTTAACTAAGGGCAAAGCGACGCAACTTTTTCGATTTTTACGTTTGTGTTAAAATAAATTTATTTTGCAGTTGGTTATTAACGGGATACAATTTTAGAGAAATTTTGCCAATGCGTTTGACGAATATACGATTGAAAAACTAATCAATTTACAATATATTGCTTTATCGGTGTTTATATGCGAATAAAATTTTTAGTAAGTAATTTAATTTTTCAATGAAGTTTTTAAATTAATAATTCTACGAAAAAATGTATTGCGTTAAGTATTTAACTATTGTACACTACTTACATACTGTTTAAGAAAATTAATCAAAATGTATTTTTTATGTTTCTTAAAATTTGTATACTAATTTAATCATTTGTAAGTATCTTTTCTGTTAAAGAACTTCACTTTTAAATCAAACTAAAAATTACACTGAAAACATCCATTTGTGAATTCAATGCACTCCATTAAAAGTTATTTAACACTCATTTTAAACAATGTTCATTCCGACAGGCAACTGTTATTGCACATACAAAAATAAAACGATTATTAAGATAATTCAATTAGCCGATCAGATCTTTTTTAAAACGTTACAATACGGTGTGAAACGAATATCAATAAGAAATTAATTTTTCTTGCATTTCGGAGCCGTTATTAATCGGGATCAACGATAAATCTGTTTCGTGCAAAATCCATTTTTCGTATCGTGATTTATAATTCAGGGATCAAATACTGTTCTCACAATCAATTTTGTTTTAAATATTCGCGGACACGTGCTGCTCCCGATAGATTATCCATCAGCGTGACATATTAACTTTGCAAAAACCCTGGTAGGTAATGATCAATTCGAGCGGGGGAATCTGCATGCCACCAAATTAGATTTCGCGTGGAAAATTGGGGTTTTAAATAAACGTTCGCGCCAGTGGAAGAATCGGTGCTATTGTTAGTGACGCGTGTGTTTCGATTTTGCCGGATGTGCTTGAAAATGACTGGATGTTACTGTGCTTTGTTCTCCAAAGCACCAGCTGAACGCCAGCAAACAACGAGCTTGTGAGTGCAAATGATTTTTTTTACCATTTTCAGGTTTTCGTTTTGATACGAAATGTTGTTGAACATTTATTCTTTTGTGCAGTGGTATCAGAAAGTCTTTTTTTTAATCGATTACATTTTTGTATTGTACTACTGATAGTATCAGTTTAATCACTTTTTTTAGCACTGTCAAATGGCTGACTCAAATGTAAAGTTTTCCATTTAAATAAATAAACTTTTTGGGACTGTATTGAGAACTGGTAGTTTCCAATGTTATTTAAAGTCATTGCAGACTAGTTTCCTTTGTTTCGATAAATTTGTTCCTCTATCTTTTCTTTCTATCTTTTATTTAATTTTTATAGGAAATATAATCATTTGTATTTTATGTAGGATGTTTCTAATTTCTCTGTGTGAAATTAATAAATGTGTTTAAAAATTAAAAAGTCTAATGATGTTTCATTAAAAAGATAAATAGAAAACGTCATTAATATGAAGAAAAGCCTGTTTAAATTTTGGCTATAATTTTCTGACAAAGCGTTTTTTGTGAGGCCTAGTAGACATACCATATGTTTCTTTTATACTGTAACGTCTGAATACTAAAATTTGTATAGTTATCCGGCAACTTATAAAGAAATACATAAACTGGAAATCATCTCTACATATATACAAGTCAAAATTTGTATGTATGTTCTGTAAAGGGTTCTATACCGTTCAACGGATCCGCACCAAATTTGGCATGAATATTCTTTGACACGCTAGAAAAAATACTGTCGGGGTCTCCACCCCCAACCACCGCTAAAGCCCACTTACTCTTAACTGAAGCCCGAGTAATTTTTTGTGTAGTAGCTCAATAAATTTCAAGAATTTTAAGGGGGGTATGTGAGGAAAATTGATTCTTCACATATTCCCCCTTAAAAATAAAATAAAAAATAAGTAACTATGACCTCTTAAAGAAATAAAAAATGTCTGGCTGGTTTTAAAATATATTGTGGAAGTACAAGTTAAAAAAACGGGAAGTGAATGTGTAAAATGAAATTTGAACAAATGAGTATTTGAAGAATTCTCAAAATTTTTTTTTATTCTCCTGAAGCCCACCCCCTCAAAAGCCCGAGCAACGCCGGGCACATGCAGCTAGTATTTTATAAAAATGTACTATTCCATTCCACAGTGTTCTGAAACAGTCTAATTTTTGTATAATTATAAATTATAAATCCTTCAATAAGTATAAGTATACAGAGTGCTTCCTTTATCTCGCAAAATTGGAATATCTCGAGTGGGACTGAACCTATCAGAAACATGTTTGTACAAAAGTTCTTTGGTACGAAGGGGGACACTATGTGGTGCCAATTATTTTTTTTGCAGGTCAAGTGGTGGGGGATCTATTTCTTCTAACATTTGACCTGTCACGTTGTTTTGATGAAAGCCGATGCACTTTCTGTTGAACAGATACAAACGCTTTTTTTAGAGCCAACAGTAATCGTTTCAATGGCTGACAGTGAACTTCCATGGTGATCATTCGATTGGTCTGATAAAGTCATATATTACTTCGAAAAATTGCGAGCACCGGAAAACTAATTACCGCGATGCATCAGCGTGGTAGGCTGTAGCGAGACGACAACGGTAGCTGTTGATTTGTAATTCCCGATAATATTGATTCTGATAATAGACGAAGCTACTCGAACGTCAATTTCCATTTGCCCGGTTAGTATTATCCATGTTTCGCGAAACCGCGTTGATACACATCAATCGGCAAACGAAACGAAACCCAACCAACCGGATTCTCGATCGGCCCGCGCTTTTTCACCAGCGAATACTCTGGATTTACATATATACAAGGTGTCTCGTTGTATGTGGGAAGTACAGGTGGTATGAATTCTGCTCACTAAAATAAGGAAAAAAGTTCTAATAAACATATGTCCAATATGTGTTGTTTTCTAGTTACAGCTTGTTTTGTGTATAGTTGCGTATCTACTTCCGGAGAAATTGCTCGAAGCGACCACCTCCGGTTTCAATATAGTTGTGAATATATAGAGTGTCCCCGCCATCGTGGTACAACTGGGCAGGGGGTAATTGTACGTGAAAAAACAAGTCGGAAATATAGAATAAAATTTTTTCGTATCAGACTTTGTTTTCTAATCCATTATATGTGAATATGAATTATTTATCGGGGAATTAGACAGGCTGGAAAAATTCTTCTCTGGTGGGTTCCGGGATAACTGCCTCTGAAGTTATATGAAATAAAAAATTCTTAATTAGTATGAATGTGGCCTACCGCCTAAACATAACACTGGACCTCATGTTGCACTGCGAATAGTACAGAAATTAAATGAATTTGGCTGAGCAATACTCATCCTATATACTGTCCCAATATTGCCCTATCAGACTACTATCTGCTTCGATCTTTGCAACATTATTTAAATCTGAAAAAATGAAATAGTTTCCAGGAAGTTCAAACATGTATTGCAGGTTTCTTTCATGGACCACCAACTAACTTTTACAAAAATGGTATTAATAGGTTGATAGATACGTAAGAGTGTGTCATAAATAATGGAGGAAATGCTATTGTTGATCAAATAAATTGTTGCTTTCTTTTTAATATCGCAAAACGAAAGAACTTTCCCATCATCCTAATAGTTACATCGGGAAAATGACTATAGATAATACGTCGTTATAGATTATATCGAGCGTAACGGATGTCGCTCCGATAAATCATTATTGCGAGGGCCAATTATGATAATTACAACGGCTGGAACGTCGATAATGCTATTTCAATGGTCGGCTATGTATTAACGGGCACATGAATAGCGTCGCTTTCGAGGTCTTTTGTAAAATCGTTTTTAATTCAGTAGAACCACAATTATCTGGACTAATTAGCAGTAGAATGACTGCATTATTTAATATTTTTCGATAATCATACGACTATACTTATTACCTTTTGTACAGAAAATGATGATTCAGTACATGATATTACATACACGCAATAATTCAAAGGTTCTAGGATATTTATATAGAGATTGATTGATACTGATACCTTGAGAAAAACTGAGTAATATCAGTGGAGAAGTTTATGTGATGACCATACGCTACGTGCGCAAGAGTCATTAGCTTAACTCAAAAGTAGAGTCACTGATCGCCCATCGGCGGTTTTCGCACGGGAGCCAGGATTATAACGAGCACTACCAAATAAACGCTATAATGAATGAACTACTGATTCATCATCTCCATTAGAAAGAGTATTAAAATACAATTGTGGTCGTTTTTGGTGACATTGGTTGATTCCGTTTTCTCCTATGACAATTAACACGTTGACTGCCATAGAGATCACTGCTGATCGGCGGCACAAATATTTAATTAAGTAACTCTTGACTTTTACTGTATTCTGAGTAAATTCAACATTGCAACACTAATATAGGAACGCATGTATAATACTCAGCACATAAACATTTTTTTCTTTTACGATTTACATGGGAAAGAAAACTTTGTGTCGTGTCTGAACAACAATGGCTATTTTCACTTTGGCAGTCAACGTGTTAATATGAATTCTTTTGAGTCGAAACGATCGGAAAAATGACTGTAAATCGTGTGAAATAGCGGTAAAATATAAAAAACGTACACCGTTTGGAAGTTGTATTTTTTATTACTTTTCTTTAACGGGAATGCCACTAATTTATCTTTAAATATTCAAAAGTTATGAATCTATTTAATTTTTCGTGAAGCGGCAGTTTCATTTCTCCTTATTCCTCCCCAAGTAGACTCAAGGGAAAACTGAAAACGGGAATTCGTGCAAAACTCGGAAAATTCATGGAATAGTGGAATTCATGTATATTTATTCAAATTCGTTTGAGTAAATTAAAAAAATCTGTTGCGTGCTTGAAATGTATATAGAGATATTATCTTATGTGATATTTAATATTATATGTATATTAAGGGGAATATATGCAGTCTGTGGCAAGTTACAAATTTCATCAAAATACTAATGAAATATCTAATTGTAAGTGTTCCTTTTATCAGCAGTCCTCTCCTCATTTTACTTAATTACAGACCGTAATAACTTTAGCACTCTATCAATTAATTTCTGGATTACTTCAGTCGTCATATTCTTACACTCATTCAGAGAATGTGTGCCTAGGTATGCTTTCGCTTTTTTGACTGCTTTTTTTTATTTTCTTGTCTCATTTATCCATAACTTTTCTATGGAATTCAGTTCTGAAGATTAAAAAGATCAGGCTTTATTAATTCATGAAATTAATTTCAATTTATCGATAATAATTGCTAACTTAAATTTTAATTCATTTACACGCAACTTAGTTCTATTGACATTACATTGAATACAATTATGAATTTCTTAGTTAATCAGAATATACATACATTAAGAAATTATTAATTGGAATTTAAATGTGCTCATTGTAGCATACTTAATTTATTATACATGTTCCACATAACAGTCCGATTTTTCAAACAATGATTACTGTAATTTAATATTTACACAACATTAATTGGAAACTAATTTTAAATAATTATAACAATCACAAAACTTCTCACTTACACATAACAATAACATTTCTCCCCACTCTTCTGCATCTCAATTTGAAAATCTGAAATCTTGATAGAAAACTCTAGACAGGACATTTTCATCTCTCACTACACACTCCACAAAATTCACCGCAAAATATTCATTAGGTATCATCCCTGTAAGCTACCCCAAACATTTTCAAACTTCTCACCGAGCATTAGAAACCAACAAAAAAAAAATGTACCTCGTCGCTCAATATTTACCAACATCGAAAAAAAAAGAGTCAGAAGATGAAGAAGAACCGTCACGCGACCAGAATACTCAACGATTCAGTAAAACATTAAACGTCCTGGGTAAACAGTGAAATATGACGTCAGATAAGCGCGCAAAATAATGTCAGGCTGATGCGACATGAGGCCGGCGGGAAAGGATGGGAAAAATGTAAGAGAGGAAAAAACTTTCCCGATGGTGTGCAGTGTTGCTATTACCTGCCACGACACGGACACGCCGCCGCTGGTAGGTTTTGCGAAACAAAAACAAAATACGGCGATGATAGCAGTGGTAGGACACAAAAGGCACAATAGACGGTAAAAAGTTTCCTCGGCGATAGGAAAGGAGACGAGCGTTAGGTAACAGGCAGCCGGAGAATTCAGGTCAATGGAAAACAGCACAGGGGAAACTGGGACGTTTTTATTCCCCTTTGAAGTTTCTCCGCGACTTTTCGAAGCTCTTTTCTTCCGCGCGTTTTCTTCGATATTCCGCGAGCGATCATTTTCAGCATGTGTCACGCCGTGTTTTTGCCGTGAAAATGTACGATCCACTTGACCGAGTTGCGTAATGGCGATCAGGCAAATTATTTCGAACCACCAAGTTTTTCACGAGGAACGTAGGGAGATAGAATTTGAGTGTCTGGCGAGATAGAATCAGTTTAATTGCCTTCCACGTGAGACGGTAGCAGTTTGAATGAATACAGGGTGTTGCTAAATTATAGTACCAACTTTGAGGGCTGATGTAACGCACTGAAAAGGAAATATAAAGTCTTACAAAGACAGCTTTCGATCTTGACCCTAATGACTATAGATCCCAGAATAATAGAAAAAAAATAGAGAAACAATCATTATAACGGATGATGAAGGATCTGGTTTGGGCTTAAAGAAACTGCACACTTCAAGACTCTGTTCGCGTTAGTCCACACGGGAGCACTTTGGAAGCAGAGCTTGGGTTGCCGACTGTGCATATTGTGCTTGACAAGAGCCTGTTTGGGTTAGTCCACACGGGAGCACTTTCGAAGCAGAGCTTGGTTCACTGGCTAGTTACATGTCCACTCAGGGGAGCGACTGGTCAGAGCAGCGTATGATTGATTGCCTAATTCGGGGTCCTTCGGGCCTTATCATAGCTGGGGGTCGGTTACGAGGGTGCAAAGTGGAAGGGTGGGGGTTTGGGCTGCTAAGGATTGAGCGATCGGGGCGCTATTCTGGTGGCTGCTCGGGGTACTATATGAAGGGCAAGGGGAACAAACAAGGAATGTTACAAAACAGATTTATTGAGAAAGTAAATTTTTAACACTTTAGTCCACTAATAAAGAGACAAAGTTCCAGTAATTGAACTGTATTGTTTATAAAATGAGGTTATACTCTAATTAAGTAGCAGAAGCAAAATAAGCATAGAAATAATTGTTCTACATTATTCTAATTTTTTTTTAAGTTGAACACTGGAGAATATAAATGGTCGTTCCCTATTTTCTCTCCTTACCCTTCATATTATGTCCTCGCTACAACATTTCGAAGTCGCTGAAAGACATAATTTCTTTTGCATTTTGCGAATCCTGATGAAGCAGTCAAAAGAGTCTTATGCAATATTGCTGTAGAACCGATATTTTAATAAGTAATATATTTTCTTTCCATTCATTACATTTTTCACTGTCATTCGAATTTTCAAAATGATGGGGCCTTCAAAGCAGATCTCTGTATCTATCTAATTCTAATGTGGCTGTAAAAACGACAGGTGACCTTGAAGTGTCTAGTTCCGGTATCTCTGATGCAACAAGCGTGTGAACATACTGAAGTACATGCTCTCAATTTAACATATACAAATATGCAATATTTTTATAATCACCCTATTTGTTGAAGCAATAAAATGTACAGGGTGTCTCTAGAGTCACTAAGCCTTGAAGAAGTAAGGCGAATGTCTAATAAATATTTTCACTCTGTACATCTTGTTGCTCCAACAAATAGCGTGCGTCTCATGCAGTGTGTTCACAGGAACAGAATTAGTACCCTAAAAATTAGTAACCTGAAGAACAGAATAGGAAACGAGATTCCAGTGTGTACATTGCAGCGAACACACTGTAATTCATTTTCTCTAGAAAGTATTTGCTGTCACAATTACGCACGCTGATTATCGCGACACCCGAGCTGAAATCGGATCCACGATGAAATTACGCCATCATGGCGGATCGTTGGCACCGTGAACAGAGATATACTATTGTCGTATTAAAAGGTTATCGGTGTTCGGTGTACAGATTTTCTCGAGTGAACGTCGTTGTATCGCGTTACGCGAATTCGACGCCAAAGTGAAGGAAAATACATTTAACGGCATACTGGTTTTTCTATCCTCTTTTTCTCCTTTTTTTTCGAGGGCACTTCCGCTCTTTCCACGGTCTCCTCCATTTTTCTGTCACGATCCCACCTGCCGACTGGCTGACTCTTAAAAGTAGTTTTCACGGGAGAATAGGGTTCTGATGAGAATAAATGTTTGCGGTGGAACGTTGACTGGGAGAAATTCTGAAAATTTATCCAATCAATCCAAGAAATTAATTATTAATGTTTTTCCGGCTAATTCATGTCTCATGGAGAATTCTCAGAGTCTTTACGTAATCTTTTTGGTTGATTTTTAGTATTATATGGTAAGGGATAGTTGTAGAATCTAAGAATCAGTTAAGGTGTTTGTCTATTAAATAGATTTATTAATTACAGGCTGTTTTAATGAGATTAGGTAAATGCCAAGTGTCCTCCAGATGCCTACTTTAGGCGCATTATAATTGGTAACCCTTTCTAGAAGTTTCGAAAAAACGAAACATTCTCTGTATGCTAACATTTCCTATGCTGAAACATTACTGCAATATACATGGTGTAACTTGTTAAATTATTCTAGTGTTTTGAAATTGTAAAATAGTTAACAAACCATGTAGACTTTAAGCTTTTGCTGTCGAAAGGTTTGGCAAAAAACGACGTGTTGCGTGGATTTACACAAAATTGCCCCTTCAAATGTGTAAGCTACGCTTTGTCCTTATGAACTTTCAACTACTTATAAATGGACGGAGTGTCCCATTTTAGATGCCTGGATTGCGTATGACCGTGCCGACCCAGCGATGGGAGAATTTAAACGATGGTAAGTGATCTTCAACAGGTATTCATTCACAGGTAGTCCTATGTCGAGTCGCACTCGACATTTTTAAACTGCCAGTTTAAACATGTATTATATTTCGTAATATTTTCTTTTTACCACAAATATCAGATCTTAGCAAAGTTCCAATGCTATTTTCAATATCATTAGTAAAAAAACATTGTTTAAATTGGTTCCTATCAACCAACTGTCTCTTCAAGTACATTTCAAATAAAACACTTAAAATAATAGAGAGTTAGTAAAAAGAAAATTCAAAAAAATAGGAGTTCAAGGGGTTAAAATGAGACGGCCTGTATTTCGAGTGACACGTATTGTCTTCATTTAATCAAGTAAACCCATTTTATTCGAACCACATTCATTCATATTTGCTGATAGACCTCTGACAGATGGAGATCAGCGCGACGAATGGGGGCGTTAGATTGCTCGGCCGCGCGTTATTCCCGAAAAGCTCAGCCGACCGGGCGCGGAGAATTTTCCGAAAAGCAAAAGTAAATCGCGGTCGACCGACTCCGCACAATTCTAATCGACGTGTGGCATCGATAAATTCGTCCGCGTCACCGGCGCTTCGTGAACGAGCAACGATAAACCTACCCCCCCTGGTTTTCGAACGCCCCTCACTCTGACGCCATTGCGCGCTGCATTATTATCGGCCGTGATGGCTGGTACGCTCGCTGACGATTTTCATTTCCTCCTTTTTATTGGCCCGTTAAAAGTTACGTTTGCGCCACCATTTATGCCTGATTAAGGTTTAACTCGATTCGCTTCCCCGAACCACCCCACTGCCGACCTTTCATCCCCTGTTACGCGACTTTAAACGCGATCGAATAGATGTCATTTTGTCGCTTTGCGCGAAAAGGGTTCTACCCTTAGGATATTCCTTTTTTTTGGCCATTTACGTTTCTTTAGACTGTTTTGAAATTTTCTTGTTTGTTGAATAGCAAGTATGGCACAGAGTGTTAAGTATGGGGTTATATACAGGATATATTGTGAGGTATTCAATCACATGGTCCTATAGAGATAATTTAAGGGGTCATTCCAGCGTGATGGCCCAAAAATTGAGCAATTTTCAATGATTTGTTTTATCCGCCAATACAAAATGTAATAGTGTAAATCTTTCTCTGATTTATGAAGATGCCTATAAAAGAACATAAAACAATATTAAAAGTATTAAAATTAATGTTTTTTAATATTTTTTTCGTGTCGCAATAGTGGCACGTTTTAACAAAGATGTCTCGTCGGCGCAGGTGATTTGAGCTCGTAGCTTTATCTGAAACGAAAAATTCGAAAAGATTCTTAATTATTATGAGTGTCGCTATCGCAGGTACTACAAAAACCAATTTGTGTTTAAAATTAACAAAATAGCGCGTGTTGAAAGTGGAAATATTGGAATGTAACCCTTTTCTCGACAATTATGCAATGTAAAAAGTACGACAAACTGAACATAAAATCGTAATTCTGGTACCACTAGTGTGTAATCCAACTAGTAGCACAGTTCAAACACAAATGTAATAATAATTTATTGCACGTCGAACGTAAGCACACAAAATACGATAAAAATGATGCAACAACCTGATATATTGGGCGTCCTATGCAATTGGGCAATGATATCTGTTCACTATAGTTAAAGATACAAAAAAATGTTATTTGACACAGTTACGTAAATGGTTTTAGACATTTCATATTTTCGACGCACTAATCGATACAATTTTACTGAATATAAAAATTGTTAATTAGTTGCACTTTGGGAAAACAGTATGCATTCTGCATTATATAGTAAGTAGATAAACAATATCATATCACGGTGGTTGAACTAGGTTTAAAAAACTTTCTGACTAAGTAAATGTGTTAATCCCGTTTGGTTACGAAGTGCGTGTAATGAAGTGATTTAAATATTCGTGATGGTAATATGCAAAAGAGCGCACGACTTTCAAATTAATGACATTATTATATGCGATACGTATATAATACGTATAGAATTTTGTAGATACGGAAAATGCAATATAAAATAAGATGTAGTGTGACACGCCGGCGTGTTATATGGTAGCCAACATGTTAAAAGCAAATACCACGTCTGGACGATGTTCTTTATTTCGTAAAGCCCTTGAACACTTAAACAGTTAACTGTAGCGCACTTAGCAATTAATAGAATCGCAAAGCGAGTGGTTGATGATCTCCTGCATCTTGATAGATCATGTAATTACAAATCTTCCTGTGTACAGCTTTTGGCACAGACGTTCAATAGTTGAAAAGATATTGAATATTAAAGTTCCGAGAGGGTTTGTCTGCCCCGCTGTAACACCAGCTTTCAATTATAAAACCCTGGAGAATTTCCAGACGGTTACAAATTTCCCGGAATTAGGAGAATCCGTGTGATCCGCGTTTTCGATAGGACGGAGGCTAATTTACAATTGCAGTCTGATTCGTCGGAATCGGGAATCGTGTTGGATCGAAACGGCGAACGATCGACTGTCTGACTATTTGACAGAGGGGGCCGATCGATCTTTCGGCGTCGTCGCTTTGCAAGTGAGGAACGCCAAGAGAGGGGATCGTAAAATACCGATGAATGTTGGATGGAATTCTACGAGCTCGAAATATTCGGCCTCGGTTATGATTTAGAGCTGTTTGCTGATTGATTTTTATTTTCCTTGGAATGCTCGCGCGCAATACCTCGAGCAATTCGCATTCACGAATATTAAAAAACGGACACGTGCGAAATTGCTACGGATGCAGATTATCGATGAGTACCGATGCCTGTAGAAATTTCCGAAATACATATTTTCGTGAATGCTTCTCGATGATTAAAATCTTGCCCGTTTTCTTCTATAATTTTCAGCTAGTGCTGGGACTTCTACTGCCGCGGACTGCAATACTCCGAATGTGAAACGTTATGGTACACGAATTGGGGTACATATTGAAATTAAGAAAATGTTTCTTGCAATTTTAACAAAAACTAAGGAAATTCATTTGTGTGTACATAATGTTTATTGCGCCGTTTTGTAGATAAAACAAATTACGTAAATTAAAGTTACGAAGTATATGAATAATTATGGAGGAAAGGCGAGGTACAAATGTAGATTGTTTTTAACCTATGCTGAAAAATATTTTTTGGGGCAATAGAAAGGTGTGGTTTTTTTGTTTCACTGTTTCAATTAATATTATGAAGAAAAGGTTTGTGTATGCACTAAAATATAGAAGTAGTAGATCATTGTTAAGATGGATCAGAAAGTGATAAAAACAACGAATAATTTTTACCAACTGCTCTATTGCGTAGCTTGGTACGATTGAATTAACACAGTAAAGCCACATGAAGCTTCAAATTAATATTTCAAGAACTAGATTTCTAGATTCGCAACAACGCATTTCTCAGAACATACCCCGTTGTTAACACCTTGCCGTACGATTTCTCCAATGATTTCGTGCGACAAAATTTGCTATTCCAGTCCTAGAATGCCGTGATAAATGAGGAGCGTCTATCAGCATATGCAGTTCATTTTTAACAATCCTTTGAAGGTCATCTTATTCTGTGTTACAAAACTTTAAAGAATTGGCAAAAAAGTTGGACTCGTATGTATAACGAATCAATCCTATTCTGTGTCACAATTGTGACTCGTTATTGTAAGGCAACGGGTTAAACGACATATTACTGTGACCAGAATATTTCAGGTGGCCCGTTCTACGCGGGACACCCTGTATGTCCGTTCGATTGAAGAAAGTTTATCGGGTCGTGAAGTGTGACTGGTAAATGAAACGAATAGAAAAGACGACGTGGCGGCTCGCAGATAGCTGGCAGCGAATACACCAGATAAGAAAAAAGTTCGAAGTGAAATATAAGTTCGCCGCTCGGAGATAGGGGGCCAGGGTAAAAGCGGATCGGTATTACCAGGAATTCCGGAATATGGGCAGAAGCTACGAGGGTGAAACAGAGGGGCAACGTAGACAGATAGCACATTTTTTATTCTGGGCTCAAGCTGCGCTGAGAAGAACTGATGGACCGTGGATCCGAACGATAGTTGATTGTAGCCTGCGAATCGGAATGAAAATAAATCGTGGCTCCGTTGCGAATGCGTTGCAGGATTCGGAATTGCGGGAAAGGAACTCTTTAATGCTATGAAAGATGTACGAATGTTATTCATAATTTGAGAACCGAATGTGTTTGTTATTGAGGTTTTGAAAATTATTTTTCACACGTTGAGCGTCGCAGTGAAAACTGACATACCTAGTCAGACACAATATACACTACCGATCGAAAGTTTGGGTACACCTACTGCATTTGTGGTAACTGCACTTAACACGTTGACTGTCATGGTGGTCACTGGTGACCTGCGCTCCAAATTCTATTTAATTAAATATCGATTAATTTTTATTATAATCTGAACAAATATAATATTGCAACACTAATATAGGTGCGCATCTACAATATTGAGTAATTAGACATTTTTTTCCTTCACGATTTATGTAGAAAAGAGAAATTCATATTGTGTCTGACTAGAGACGGCTGTTCTCACTGTGCACTCAACGTGTGCACTCAACGTGTTAAATACAAACTGCAGGGTCTAATACTTCGCTAATGAGAAAGTATTTTTAAATTTTTACTCTCGTTGTAATGTTAATGCTTTATTTTTCTTGTTTTAGATACGGAGACATAAAAAGTGTCAAAGTATATTCCAATAAGCAGAATATTTTCTACATAAATTTTATATATTAAACGCACCGTTTGTCAAAGTAACCGCCTTTTATCTTTATGAGTATTTTACACAATTTTGTTAGGAAAACATACAAACTGAAAAATTACAAAAAATTAGTATCAAGAAAATAACGTATAAATACGCATTAAATAAATACAATTGAAAATTAATACATGTGTTCATTATAAATTTTAATCAAATTAATACCTTCTCGACAGCCTTCATAATGATTAAACAACAATTACTGATTTATTGAATGAGTTACCAATGTCCTACATTACTGTTGGTGACTTTAACTCTTCTACTGTTTCCAAAGTAATCACAATGATAAGAAAAGTTCTTCAATTTCGAACATTTCTCAAAGTTACTAGAATATTTTAAATTTTATAATGGTGCTTAACCCTTACTCCGTAAATGTGGGTCAATTAGACTTTTTCTTCAGGATCTTTAACCCTCTATAATTCCATGTAACTTGGAAGTTACATACCTCTATATCTATATTTTTTAAGCGTTATTTTGTTTATTTAGCACTGTGTACAATTATACTTTACGACTATAGTACAACTGAGGTATACAACTATAAGCTGTATTACTATAAGACTATAATATCACTTTCGTAATACACAAAAAATTCCGATTATAGAAGGTTAAAGAGGCTATATAATATCTTTTACACTTTTTTTTTTAAGACTAACTTATTATTGTTCGGTCCCAAAGACCGAATTTCATTAAATTTATATTAGGCGCCATAGATACCGGCACGACCCTTTGGGTTTTTCCGCCCGGCTACCACACCCTCAGGTACGCGAGGGCGACCTGGGCGATCGGCGATGCACTGCACGCTGATTGGTCGCACCAAGCTACCAAAACTAGTATAAAGACCCGCAGCTTTAGCAGACAGGAGAATATTCAATCAAGCAGCGACCGTACACAAACATTTCAACATTGCATCATCATTACATTTCTTCTCAAGTTTTGAATACAGTTTACATCACAACGCGCGCCAACCTATTTTTATCCTGATCTAGGCTGAATATAATTAATTTTATACCAGCCACGTCCCAACATCATCGTCGCGATCGAGCGTAAGCGGGATTTACGACCCCGCGAAATTCAACAGTGAATTGCGGTGTGCGGGACGTAACAATTATAATATAAAAATAATTTCATATCATCGGTAACAATTCTTATATGCAGTAGGTGGGACGTTAAATATCTAACAAAAAAGTTATCCTTGAAGAGGTTAAAGATCGTTATATATATATATATATATATATATATATATATATATATATATATACGGTATTTTATCCTTTCTAGATATAACGTGGCGAGGTGAAATTACCTGAGCACAAAGTTACAGTATTTCAAAACCACCTCCAAATCGCAAGCTCCTGATTACATGAGCTCAGTCTGTGTAAACTTCGCAGTATGACAGTTTACATGAATCCAGGCATCAAAGATGTTTGAGAACTGTTGATATTACGGATGTCTAGACCCTAATCGAGGTACTAGTTTAGGTGCTATTAAACTTGTGGTCACTGACGAACATCATCCTTAAGCCGCGCAACAAATACATTTGCGCAAGCACCATTTCCGTGTATTTGGAAACCCGAATATTAAGCAGCACTTTGAATACTTGAAAATGAACTTTTAAAACATCTTATGCATGTTTATATTCTCGAAAATGCTTCAACTGATTCTAAAATGTTAGAATTAATAATGTACTTACAATTTCATTTCATACGTTGTCTTCAATGAAAATTTCTGATGTTTCTGATATAAAATTTGTTAGAATTTAGACTACTTTTATGTTTGTCATGGTAATATTTGGGTTTAAATCGGATTATAGTCTAAATAAAAGTAGAGAATTTATTTAAATTTAATAAATTAGATTGAAATCGTTAGAAACAAAATTATTATATCTTAAAATTGTTGATTATTAGTACATTACAATAAAAAATTCATTATAACTTTTGCTATCGAAATATTTTTATACATAAAACGGTAATGATGTATGTATAATTGTACAGTTAGTATAAGGTTGGTATGTACGATATATCGATTTTTGACAGATAAAATCTCTCGGTGTACAAACAATTTTTAGTATTTAATGTATTTAATTTTCGTTGAAATGTAACAACAAAAAAGTATTGATCGCTGTAAAAATTGTACAAAATTATATGAAAATTATTTCAATTAAATGTACGATATCTTCCATAAAGCAATATACCTTTGAAATTTAAAAATTCAAAGAACCACATTTTGGGTAATTTCATACAATAGAAAATATATCGATTTAGAGGTGGGACATGTTTTGGAAGATTGCCGGGTGATTTTAAGTTTGTACTATGCATCCATATTTAATAAGATTCCGGAGAAATAATTATAATTTTCGTAATCTGTGGAAGCTACAGAAATATTCTGTAAAAATAAAACGGTTTCAGTGATTCCCAAAATGTTCGATTTTTACAATTATTAGACGGCTCTTGCGTTGATCATTTTACTTATGACACACGGTAACAAGGTATCTACCAATATGGACGACATCTGGATACGGTCCTTGCATTAATCGTTTCATTGATATGTAGAAGGTAGCAAGGTACCAACCAAAATGGCCAATAATCATACGCTCCTAATTTCATTGAGGACACCAGATAGCAAGATACCACCCAAAATAGCCGAATTTGAACACAGACCATGCGTTGATAATTTCATTCCCGTCGCCACGTAGCAAGGTACACGAGGGAGCTTCTGCACGCGGTTTCGCCGACTATAATTCGCAGCAGTCGGTTCTAATACTCTTTGTAGCCTGCGGGTCGCGGTTCAAAGCCGTGCGCGCCGCTTAAAACTTACATCCGGCGAACTCTGTAACTTAGATTTGAAGGTAGGAAACGAGGTTGAAGGTAGGTCCGGCAGCGGCTTGCGGTGTCCCCGTGGCCAGGGTCGTTTCTCTTTAATTCGGGACGCAGCTTCCACTCGTCTTTGAAGTAGCCTCGTCTACGCTGCTGCAAGTAATCAGGCGAACCCTCTGGCCGACGCGGCATCGGATACTTGTACGACCCTGTTTTGCCCTCGAATCTCTCTCTGTCTCTCTGTCTCTCTGCCTTCTTGGAAAGTTTTCCGGCTCGAGTGATGGTGGAAAAAGGAAGCCGAGAGAACGCGAACAAACGGTCGCAGCTGCCGGTGTTAACGCTACACGGTTTCTCCTTCCCGTCTTGGGATTTTCCTCTGTTACGAGATTAAATCGGGCCTGGCCAGTACTCCGGGGACCGGGTCCGCGGTTTTTGCAGAGAACGTTAATCGTTTCGCCGAGAAGGCTGACAGTTGTTCTTACCTCGGATTTGGACGAAACGGGATTTGTGATGCCTTTGATCCGATTATTTTGATCGACCGTTTCTTTTTTTAATGTTCATTTTCTACGCTGATTTGTGCTTTGTTTCTTAAACACGTCGACTGCTGTGGGGTAATTGAGGGTGGAATTGAGGGTGGAATTGAATTGAAGTGATTCTAAAGTTGTATATACAGTTTTCTGTTATAGTAATAATATGAATTGACGAGTGTGTTTCTGAATAAGGAAAGGTTTGAGATTTTGAATGATTTATATAAAAAATGGGAGACTACTGTGTAGTGGATTGGATAGTGTATATTCAGTGACAACGTTTACATGTGTGATAGAGACTGAAACGGTATGAATGTGCTTAATTGTTTTATAAATTATCCAAAGACATTTATGTATTGTGGGCCTGCGTGTACATGAGTATTTCAAATTATAGAACATTGAAACATATTATTACTATAATGATATAAATAGATTGAATAACATAAGTGTCCGACATTGTTAAGGGGTTAATGTGTTTTATTCAAGAGGTGAATTTGATGACATTTCGCATAATGTTCACATTGCAATAACAATATAATGGGTGAAAGGTAAAGAGCATAATTAGATATTAAGTATAGGTAAGATATTAAGACTCAGAATGTCCAGACATATTGCCTGAACGAAACATGCAGAAAAACATTGAAGAAACACTACGCAGGGAACGGTCAAGAGGGTTAAAGAGTACAAGTTAAGAGATCTTAACAGATGTACTCTGACCGGTGAAAAAAGGGACTTTGAAGATCTCCCACCATATGTACGTTTTGTCAAGGGTACATTTTCTCTCACTAACCTCATTAACTATGTACATCACTAATTGATCAGATTTGTAGTCATGGAATTGAGCTTATCGCAATTTTTCACGAGTACTAAATTCTAATGAAGTTTATTTATTTCCAAACAAAAATATTACTAAATGAATTAGTAAATTAGTACTAAAATATAAATGACATGTAGAACGATAGTAATCAAATAATAATAATACGTGTTCATTGTATACAATTACTACATAAATACAACAGTAGCAAATCATACAAATAATCAAGAATTGTTAACTTATTGTTAAGAATTAATCCACTGCGGTCTGAATTATTTTCAGCTTATTCTGATGGATTCACTAAAAGAAACCGCAACTATATAAAAATTATCATTTATCTATAAGACTATAACTGTTTCATTCAGAACAGCTAATTAACTTGAACTATAGGTAACATTACATTTCAATAGATCTGAATGATACACGTGGACCACATGTGGCAAACCTCTATGCATTACTCATCTCAGTGACACGTTTGAATCGCAAAAATTAAACTCAAAACCTAATCTAAAATAGTATTATTTGTAAGTCATACATGAAAACATGTCTCATACTTCGTTTAAATTGTCCAAAATAGTAGAATTAGATCATAGACTAACGATTCTCCTTTCTGGGACACTATCACCCTATCAAGTCCTCCTTTCACCGGGCCAACTATGAAAGAATCTACATAACGAAAAATAACCATCTACACCAACTACACAACGACAGTGCCCCAACAACGACACCACAATTGTTCCTGCCTCATTCCGGGCAATCAAAAATCCTTCAAGGACCACGCGTTAAAGTTTCGGCAGACCTTCTTCCTCGTCGGTAGGGAAACACAGCCAGAGGCTGTA
This sequence comes from Macropis europaea, assembly GCA_916610135.2. Classification (NCBI taxonomy): domain Eukaryota; kingdom Metazoa; phylum Arthropoda; class Insecta; order Hymenoptera; family Melittidae; genus Macropis; species Macropis europaea. The sequence goes on from OU744344.1 coordinate 31,345,253, forward strand.
TGGCGTGCGAGAAGAAACAAAGCTTGCAACGGTTTCCAGCTCTGGCGACAGAAGTTGCCTCGAAGTCTTCGTGTTCATCGATCTTCTCTGAATCACGACCGGTCTCCCGAGGCAACTGTGACCTTTAGCGTCACCGGAGAAACGTCTCGAGGAAATCCCAGTCGAGGGTAGAAGAAAAGGGAGCATACATGCAGAGGACAGACCTCGTGTCGGGGCGGTGTTCCGTTTTAATTTGAGACATCGTGTCGCACTTGTACCTTTCGAGTAGTCTCGTGTATGCCAGTGTGGTCCGAACTCGAGGCTGTCCTCGAGTTCGCGTCGATGGCGGCCACTTGTCTGATAGAACTCTGGCCTCTTCCTTTCGCACCTCCATCGTGATTCGTAGACGCGCGTTACCCTGGAATTCCAGCATTTAGCCCGTGCAGCTTTCCCCAGCTAATTGCCTAGGGTGTTTCTTTGCCGGACAGCGAGCTGAAAGGTGTGTTATCAGCGAAATTAGGTCGCTGAGCAGGCTCCAGACGGGGCTGATTGAATGAACCGGCTGAGAACGATTGTGCACCGCACAATGTAGTCGAGAGAGCCGATTTGCTTTCGATAGACGATATTCTTCTTTTATGGAAATTTTTTATCGATTAAGGTTTCGATTCATGATTATTCGAGACGGCTTGTTCGGTCTTTCGGAGTAAATTAACCTCGTCGTGTGAATTCGTCAGGGAGGTGGGTTCTTTAAGGTAAAGTCAGGCGGAGATCGCAGAAAATATTTCTGACTGGATATTCTGCAACTATTTAACTGCAACTGAAGAAATACAAGGAAAAGAAAAACACGTTTTTTGTCTGGGAGACTCTAATACAATTACAACCCTCAAACACTATAAAATATCAAGGTTTTACGACTAATGAAAAAGTCCTTTCCTGATGTACTGACAGAGGACTTCCACCAGCCATGATATCTGTATCGAAAAAAAGCATATGTTAAACATTATAAAAGTATTATTACCTCCCAATTTAATTAAGAGAACCCTGTATTTCAGCCCATTAAGTGAGAATACAAGTATTATTAGTTTCTTTCATTTATTATTGCGCATATACAGTATTCGTTAACGTATACAGTCCTGCAATAAAAAATTAAAAAAAATACCTTCAAACACGCGAACCGAAATACTGCCTTACATCCTAATCCAGCATTCTTCGTGGCATCGTGAAAACTCGCACACAGTCCGTGGTAGTATTCCAGAATGAACGGCGCGACCCCTTTGAAGGGATTCATTCATCGGGGAAACTTTCGTCGGCATTCGAAGTTCGGCGGCAGCTTCCGAATGAAATGCAAATGAGCCCGAAAAAATGTCGTTCGCGAAGAGTTGTCTTAATTATTTATTTATACGGCACCGATTCCGGGGTTTAGGGGTTGCTGGGGGGTGCTAGGAAATGTTCCATTAAACCAGACACGCCTAGGAGCCGACGTTATTCGACAGACCCGAGCGATCTCCCCGAGCAAGGCTCGAACTCAATTCACTCGGAATTCAAATTACGGCGTGCACCGTCGACTCCTCCTCTTCCGTTACGTCTCTCCCCTTTTCTCTTCTTCGACCTAACCTCCCCGTACCCTCCCTTATGTTCCTTCTCATACGGTTCCATTTCTGCGTGCGTCTGCGTCGGAATGCGTTGCACCCACGCGCCGATGCGCCTATGCAGTCGGAGGACAAAGGTGGGCAGACGTTGACTGGGAACTACAGGCTGACCCAGAAACGGTGTACCGTTTTAACGCTTAAAGGCCCGTCCATACGTACAGAAATTGAACGTGCCAGATACGAGAAATATTCCTTAATCCTTTATGCCCTGACAGTACTTTGTAGTACCATTTATGTTAAAATGCTGCCATGAACCAAATATGCCTAAAACCCGGTTAGAACTTATAAGTACTGCTTCCATGAAGTCCTCTGGGAGGCTGGAAAATGATGCCAGTATTCAGAGACACCATATTTAGTTCCACAGAAAGGAAGTTTTATAGTATGCGTGCGGTAACGGTTCGTTTGTTTCTAGGCTGTTACGTATTGCTGTGTTTTTGAGGATATTTACTGTTACAATCAATTTTTGAGGGATAGCAGTTTTTTGTATACGTTCTATACAGGATGCTTCACAATAGGTGGTCAATGTTTTAGGGGACGATTCTACAAGCCAATATATGAAAGCAAAATACTGCAAGAAATATATATACTTAGAATGTATTATTAAAAAGTAACGGTAACGTAATTCGGGACTTAAAGGGTTAAAACAGTGCGTCCATAAGAGACTCTTCCTTTTACAAAAGTTTATTCTCGGCCCCATGATGTGGCACGAAGATGCTTTCTATTACAAAGATAATGATAATCACTCCAAGTTTTTAAGCATACCTTAGAAAGACACCATTTGTGCACCCTTCGTGACCCATTCGCAGTTGAATTGCAACTAGTGCTTGTTACATGATTCTCCACACACTAGACATCTCGGGGAAAGAAAAAGAAACAGGTACCTTCTTTTATGGACTCGCTGCACATTATGTAATAATATGTATTGGTGGTTCAAAAATCCTCGCCTCAGATCACAGCCTATATGAGGGGAATGGACATAGAGCTGAGGAAGGCCGCAGCTCCGGTGGCCATCACTGCCCTAACCCCACGACTCTAATATTTCCCAGATATTAAGAAACCATCTGTTTAACAATTCTCACTATTAACAATTCCTAATTCTTGATAAACTGTAACCGCTCAATTGACATAATTTGTAATCTCCTGAAGTGAAAAATGTGCAAGGGTTCCCATGAAAAATCGACGATTAGAAATCACGGATAATAATGTATGTTAGCTCGGACAGAATAATTGTTGCGACACAGTGTTTCGATAGTGCGCATCTGCATACCCCGAAGATATCTATTGTTACCTCGGCTCGGAAGGCATGTGCATTTACCATTGTCCAAACAGACATTGATTCCTTCAACTTCACCGCTTACCCCAATACCTTTCGCTTCACTGGCTACGGCCTATACAGGAACCCTGATATAAAAGACCACCGGCTGAAGTTATTGGAAGGATGAACACGAAATCGTGACTTGTGTTTGTACGAAAAATACGAACGGCAACGTAAACGAGATCGCGTACTATCGGGCGAACAAGCTTGAATGAAACGTTGTAATTTAAAATTGATATTCAAACAAATATTGCATCGTTTTTTTCAAGCCTGTTATATCAGAAATTTAGTATTACTTATAGATTATTATTTATTGATTAATATATTAAGATGAGCCTTTGCAGGAAGGGTCAAGAATTTGTTTAATTTTTTAAATAATATTGAAAACGGTGACAAGTGGAACAGAAATTCGAATATTGGAAAATTTGCAATTACACGAATTGGTAGAATGTCACTTTTCGAGTGCTTCAATTTACTGTTAACTAATGACCAAAATGCTTACAAGGGAACTTCAATAATTCGGAAATTCAGATTTTTAGAAACTTGAATCCTTTGTAGAGGAGTGTGATCGAAATATTGAACGACTTCTTTTATCCAAAGGACGTCAAATATTTTCATTAATATCTGAAAAACTATACGAAATACAACAAAGTTGTTTTAATAAAAAATTAAATGGATTTTAATCTTCTATCAACATGCTGCAAATATTTATTTTTTAGTTACAATGCATAGAAACGAAGTCACACCCACCCATATCTTACTTTCTTTTTAATTGTGATGGCGATTTCCCAAAATGGTTAGAATAACATACCTTTTGTAAAGACAAACAAATGTATTCTAGAATTACACGATATAGTAGTTACTATTATTAGTGTTTTACAATATTGTCAATTAACACTTCAAATTCAATTTAATTAAATAATTATTGATTGCCACAAAATTCTGAGCGAACTTCACGCTAAAACAATAATGTATGAACAGAAGAATACGATTGATTACTCAAATATTTTTTTTCTTTACGATTTATATAAATAATAATAAATTATGTCATGTCTGATTAGATGTGGCTGTTTTCACTGCGGTACTGAACGTATTAACACACTGCTCAAAAAAATTAAAGGATCACACGCTTAAATGATTTATATATAAAAAAATTACCACATTAGATAAAAATTATTTTTGTTGATAAATTGTCTAAAATTATTGAAAATCCTGAGTCTCTAATTGGTTTGGGCAGTGTATACATATTTGTATGTCTACTGAAATTGTGTGCATTGTCTCTTTTACAAAAAATAAAGATATAAGTTGAAGCTAATTTTTGTAACATAAATTACAAATAAAAAATACAATTTGTAAATATCTTGGCAGAGGATAAATACCTATTACATTTTCATTCGAACGATTTGTTCTATTTCTTACAGTTTTTTATAGATATTAATAGATATGGGGAAACTGCTCGTTCTTCTTTAAAGGATAGATTCATCCCCAAGAACTAAAGCCAACAAAGATTAAAAAATAATAAAAATTCTTCAAGTTACTAAAAATCTCTCGTTAACACGCTGAATGTCGTGGGGGTCACCACTGGCTGGCACCGCCGTCGTAATTTAATTAAACAATTATTATGTCTTATAAAATTATGAATAGCACTAACATCGAAATAATAATATAAAATACAAATTACACAATGGAATAGGTAGAAACTTTTTTGTTTCAAAATTTATATTAAAAAAGGCAAATTATAAAGTGTCCAATCAGGTATTGCACTTTTCAGTTTTACATTCAACGTGTTAGAGGACTAAGTAAGTGCAGAACCAATTCTGATTAATCACACCTTCTCTTGCTTGCAAACAATATGCATAAAAATGAATTTTCATGCGCCGTTTACAGGCTACGTGATCTCTCACTATGGCGCGTGTTAACGGGTTAAAACACGTAGAAGATACGACATAGAACATCTTACATAGAGAAACTTCCGCGTTTAATAACATTCCTTGGAAGCCTGAGGGCACGATCGATGGCCCCCATAGCCGAAATTCTTCGAAGGAATCGCGGCAGAATTTTCTTCGTCGGAGCTTGCGCGGGACGTTTACTATGCTCGCGATAAAGTTTTAATCGGTGATAATAATTTATGGGATCGCGAAAGCGGCTGGCCGAAAGAAGAAGAGATTGGGAAGGGAGTTGGCCGAGAAATTCGAGCGTCGATAATTCACAAGCGGAGTTCGTTAACGAGAAGTCGTCCATTAACCGCGAGAGTGCTTTTAATGTAAAGTGAGTAAAGTCGTAAAGCTCGAGCCCCCATACGTAGATCAAGCCCTCGTGCTTCGTTTCGCTGCTTTTACGATCCCTTGACCACCGTGCGTCCGACCTACCCCTTCAATGACCGCCCTACAAAATCGCCTTTAACCACCATAATGTATGTTTTCGGGTCTCATTCCTCGCTTACACGTTCCTTTGATAGAGGTGCTATGTCCATTTCCAAGTTTCTGGTAAAAGATGTACGTGGATAAATACAGGGTGTCCCTAAGATGTTACAACCTGTAACACAAGAACGTGTACGCCGTATCTACAAAAAAATAATATAATAACACAAATTATGCATACATATGTTAAAACACTGTCTTTTTTCTTTACTGCATATTTTATTTTCTGTACTTGTACATCGAAAGAGGTCTTCCTGTTTATTGATAAATAATAATGATAATATTAACCGTTTGAACTCCTTTGTCGAGTGTGACAACATCGATTTTATACAAAGGTACTCCTATGTCGAGTCAGACTCGACATTTTTAAATTGCCAGTTTAAATATATATTATATTTGGCAATATTTTTTTTGCCTAGATAAGCAATATTACATGTATATGACTCTTCTTTTTAACAAAATATGCTATTCTCAATAAAATTATTAAAAAAAATTGTTTAAATTGGTTCCTATCAACCTACTGTCTTTTGAAGTACATTTCAAAGAAAACACTTAAAATAATAGGGAATTATTGAAGAGAAGATTAAAAAAAAATTATGAGTTCAAAGGGTTAAAAGTAGCGTCGTTTATAGCGATCTTTTCCATCAGGCAGTCAATGTGTTAGATATTCAAATTTGTAAACATATTAAAATAAATATTTACCTTGTGATTGTAATACACATTTGTTTTGAAGCAGTTCAGAGTTCCTTCGACTTTTTAACCAGATAAAGCTAGTAAGGATGAAGATTGGGTTGTTCAAGTCCATATCCCTGCTTTCTTTAATTTTTGCTCAATCCGCCTGTGCCTTCGGTGTTCATTTTTTGTTATTCATATCAGGTCATTTTGTAAATTTGTACGTACTCTGCAGTAACTAGTACGAATTTTTCAATTGAAAATATTTTTTGATAATATTAGCTGGTACTAATATTCCAATCCATGGTCCAAGTGCACGGTTTTAAAACTGTAAGTCATTAAATTTCTCTTTTTATCAGTTACAAGACCATAGGCAAAAATACTATGACCCATTTAAAATAAAAATTAAGTGATTCTCAATTCTTAAGAAAATGTGAGACTGTTATGTAACAAAAGTAACGTGTTACTTGTTAAAGGTTACTGTAGAAGATCTATATTTAAAAACCGAGTGCTCCAGTGTCTACAGAATCTCTTATCAGAGCATCTATTGTCTGTCTATTAGTTTAAACAATGAAGACTCGAGAGAACGGAGCTTCCTTGTGTACTCTGTAGAAAGTTTTGTTCAACAAGTACAAGTAGTTGAAATGAAGGGAAATTGAGGGAAACCGGAAACCAAGTGGCCGGTGGGGGAGTGTTATAATCAGTAAGGAATTTCGAGATGGTGTATTCAGTTTACTTACCCCACTTAGTTAAGGTGTTTCAGTTCATCCCTGTTAACCGTTGCATCAACTTGTGGTGCCACAAAAACCGGTACATTGAAGTTATTTGCATAGTCACAGCGCTCTACTGACACACAAAGAATTTGTGAGGCTGACGGTCGATAATGGGGTAAACAATTCGTTTAAAGGGGATGTTCTGGGATGATAGGTGAATATTTCAGTAAAAATGGTAAAAATGATCGATTATAAAATTAATGCATTAATTCTACAGGAAATCAGTGTCCTACATTAAGTAGTTGGACAAATTTTGGTATTTTATTATTTAAAGATTCGAGTGATATTACCTACAGAAATAATTAACAATGTATAATAAAGTAAGCTTCTTTTATGAGTTCTGAGCATTAGGAGAAATTTTAGCGTTAAAAGTAAGTTTTTGTAAAAGTAGATGACCGGGAACCCTAATACTTCAAAGTCCTCTTGCGAGTTTTTTGACTTGTCATTTTAACTGTATAACGTTATATTTAATTGAACATTTCTGTGTGTGAAAATACTGGGCGAACCCCTTTAACATTAACTGGCATAGATACTGCGTCATAACTACTAATTCCTATACGTTTTCTAGCAATATTAATATTGTAATGATAATATAAGATAACATCAGTATAATGAAGGAGTATAATAATATAAGATAACAACAGTATAATGAAGGAGTTAAAAAATAAAATCGTATAATATGTTTGACGAGGTATGACAGTTTTCACTGTGGAAACTGAAGTGTTAATAAATCGATACATGAATGATTAAAAACGAGTCTAGAAGATTAAGTTAGTAATTACTCATGAAATAATCAGTATCAGAAAAATATATTTCACTAAAGTTCCTAAAAATAATTATTATTATTATCTAGGGGTTCATTTTAAATGTGGTCTCATCGACAGTAAAGTAAATAAACATTTTCCAGAGTTATGGATTATTTTATTCATCGATTACATTTCAATAGTACAATTTTGCCTAGTACTGTAAATCGTGGGTTATTATTACTACGCCGACTTTATTGTACCAAATTATAAAATAGAAAAAGGACAGCGAATGTAAGAACATCAACCTCTAGAACTCTGTATAAATTATAAAAATTGTAAAATTGTTATTCTGAATTGCTATAAACGACTTCCAATGAATAACAGTTACTTTTTTACTGTTAAAATTCAAATGATCCATCTAGACAATTATTTTTTGTTTTATGATACTAAAATCCTTTAACAATCGTCCAATCAATTTAAGACGACATAGTGGAATTTATGATATTGTATAATTCAGTCGTATATTTTATTAGTTCTCTGAAAATATTCGGTTTCGTCTCGAGTTTATCCATAAGTCTCTACTGAACGCTCAATTAACATAATCATTTCCGTAACGAACTCTTCCCTAGTTACTCTTCTCATTTTTCCTCCCTCATTGGATTTTGACGTGGAGTATACTGTTGCAATTACTGGTATAATCCAGACACGAAGGAACGCATCGGCTAATCGATAAATTCTGCTAAGGTATTCCCAGTACTCTTCAGACAGAGTCTTATTATACACAATCCCGAAAAAAGTATTATCCTACCACTGATGAGTTTTCAGCAATACAGAGCATTTGTTATTCGATCAACCAACTAATTAAAATGTTTCATTCATAATAAATATGAAATTATTAGAATATTCGATAGCTGAATTATTAATTGCAATTGAGAATTTAAATGTCAATTGCAGCTGACAACACAGTGTTCAGTTGCAATTGAAATTATATAGAAATGTAAACTTCACAGAAGAACGAATTTCATTCGTCACAAACGTTTCAATTATTACTGTTATTTTGTAAACGTTTATTGTTCTAATTGTGTGGTTAATTCGTTCCAGATTAATTTCTCAATTAAATTAGCATTTGATGATTTTAAGTTTTTAATTGATGCTTACCATTCATTAATTTTAATCGTCACTCGAATTTGAATTTACAAATTGAAACTTAGGAATTATTGATTGCAGTGAACAGCAAAACAGCAATTCTGAATGTACATTGTTAATTAATTTGACTTTTTGTCCTCCCTGACTATCAAAGGTATTGCAATAATGCAAACTGTATTGCAATATCAAATCCATGTAATTAAATATAAAATATTTCGTGAAGTTAAACGACATTCAATATGAAAATTAATTTTCATTCAAAATAACATTCTGGTATTCTTGCGTGATAAAGTATTTACTTATTTAGAATACTTACTAATTTGATTACTCAACAATCATTGCTTATTCTCAATTATATATTATAGTTTATACAAGATATTTTGTATGGAAAAAATTGTTATCTATAACTCCTTAATAGTCGATCGGTTCTGATTGAATGAATTGTTACGATATTTTATTTCTGACACGTTTCGTGCTACAGTAGAAAATTCCGTAACCAGTCAGACGCGCCGAAAGACTGAATTGGTGCAAAATCAATGTCGCTTTTCTATAAAACCTAATTTTGAATGGTTGTTGAAAAAACATGGCGAGAGTTTTATATAATTCGTTGTAAATTATTATCATACTTTCTTTTTTTATTAACAAGAATTTCTTTGAAAATATTTAATGTCATTTTCGATTTTAATTAAAATGATGCAAAGGTACTAGGTGCGTCTCCAATGTACTAATAATTTAAAAAAAAAGCACTAAATTTTTCATAAAATTATACAAAACGAAATTTCAATACTGGCCAAGTTATGTTATTTCGCTAATGACTAATGCAGCTGACGGTATGATTTAAAAAATTAACTCGAAACTGTGTACATTTATTTCCAATTATAATTGAGAAAATTATAAAACCTGCGCAATCAACTGATTATTTTTTAATAATTATATACCGTCGATTATAATTTTGAAACAATTGAACATTGTTTCAAGAAATTACAATATATGCACAAGTGATCGGTGTCCCGAGCAGCACTTTCAAAGGTCATGTATTTTTATTCGGGGGTTCTCTATAATTAATAAGTATTTTCTCGATTATTTGTAAGAACCGTGTCTCCCAGCAATTGAAATTGCAAAGTAATTAATATTTTTTAAAAACAAATAGCGCTAGTAGTCTAAAAAAATAAAAGTAAATTTCATGAACGATTTTCGAATTTATACGTACGTTGAATTCTGTGCTTCCGATTTAGCAATACGAAAATGGAATATTCAAAAGCGTGTGGTCGAGTAAACACATTCCATTGATCCGAATCGAATCTAAAATGTATCACCGATATTTCGAATAAACGTTTCGAATTTGCACAAAAAGAATGAAACGTATGAAAGCCTCACGACAGTATTTGATACTTGTATAGCCGAAATTCCGTGCAAATATTGGACGTAGTTTGCATGTTATGTAAATTCTACTACGGGCCCGCGATATTCTAAATATTTATCGAAACTGTTCCATCATCGGGGCGAGTTCGCGCGTACCTCGAAATATTACGGCACCCCATACATTTCTAAACGTGATTCAATGTTGACGATTTTTATAGGATGAATCTTCCAATGAATTTTAGTCAAATTACTACAATTGAACGATATATTTTTTGTGTTATTGTTGACAATGAAGTGAAGAAGCAAACAAAAGTTCACAGAAAATGTATCGAAAATTCAACCACTTACCGAAATTGCATGTCACAGTGTTAGCTTACATGCAGTCACGAAAATCGATAAAGTCGATAAAGTTTGAAAATAATGTCACGTAACCGAGAACAACTACAGGTTTAGATTAAGTAATTACAAAATTTATTTTCGTAAAATTTAACCTAGTAAGTGTAAATACTTTAGAAACTGAACAATTAATTGAAACGTATGCTTATACGAATTTAATCAGGTGAAGAATTATTGTATTGTTGATAATACGTGCGACTGTTATAAGGGTACTATTAATAAATTTAAAAAAAGTAGTGTAAGCGCATCATAATAAATTAATTATAGAAATATCGACTTTAATCACATTGAAATTTCATAAACATTTATTACATTCTTCGAAAGGTATTCAAATTTTAAGATATCATGAAGTGATTATGTAATATTCGTTCTTAATTATTATTACATAATTCGGCATGAAAAAAAATAGAAAACTAAATTCTAAATTCTACAGTAAAGTTACATACACTGCAATTACTGTTTATTTTTTTGCAATTAAGTAGATTAATGCAAACATATAGAATAATTAAAGAAAGAAATAAAGTGGACTTGGTGTAAATTACACATAGCTAATTATACATGCCAATTTATATACGGTCCTATTATGTTAGACTGTGTACAGAAAGTTGCTCCACGGTATTACAATATACTCTGGTTGCCAATAGCCTTCTAATTAATTCGATGTTCATAAATATTCATATGTACAATGAATAATAATAAAATTATAAAACAGTAGAGTTTTAGTATTTCCATTTTAAATTCTAATGTATAACTTACAAGGTACATTCGATACGTCGATTTACAAGCCATACCATGTTCACTAAATTCAAATATTGCACAAAATATCGAATTTACCCTTAACTAGTACGGTGAAAATATGTTTGTCTTCTAACAATGCTTTAGACAGCCAGGAAAATTGTAAATAAGAACGAAACCAATATATAATTGTTCCCATATACTTAAACAATGAAAGGAAATGTATTTCGTACATCAAAGTATTAATTGAAATTGCATTTAATTTTTTTTTAAGTAGATAGGGCGATATTTTGGCCCGTGCCGTACCAATTAAGGGTTAAAGGAATGTAATCGTATTAAGGTAAAAATGCAAAATATTTTTGATTCATCCTTTGCTACATAATCCTATTTAGATGTAAGTATTATCCGGCATCCAGTCGGCAGGCAAGTTTCTGGGTGAGATTAATATTATTAATTCAAAGTGGTGTTATATAATAGTGCTCGTAGCTTGTGGGTAGGTTCACACAATGCTCGGTAGCCTTTGTATTCTCAATGTGCACGCATACATACGTACATATGTACGTGTACACGGCATATGTACATAGATGCATGAATATGTAACGCCGAAGTGCGTGTAATGTTCAGCCATCGTACCTAATATACGCATTATAGTTGACGTGCATATAGACCTTCCGACAGTCACACTACAGACACATAAACCTCCGCGTAAACCTTTCAGAAGTTGTTGGTTGGTAACACTGGTTTCACGTGCGCGCAGGAACGGACAAACACGTTTACTTGTACAGCAACAACTTCAGACAACACATTCGAACAGGAACGCGAACAGTTTGAATTAATTATCAAAGCGAATGTAAATGACTAAATTTCGAATCGCTGGGGATGTTTATTTGTTAGTGAATATGGAAGGTAATTCAAGAATACAGGGAAGAATATTCTGGAAGGTTCATTTATTCGGAATGTTAATGTTATTGTTATAGTTTATTCTAGAAATTGAGTTGAAATATTGGAGAAAAAAATACTTAGTTATTCGTAAAGTTTGTTAATATTTTATTAATATTTTAACTAGATTCATTAATACTTTGAATGCCGTGGGGGTTATCGGTGACCGGCACCTCAAATTTAATTTAATTACCTAATTGAATCGTTTATTATTAAAAGATCGTATGTCCATTTTTTTAAATTTAACACCAGGCAATAAAAACTTTACCTAATTTTCTTCGAAATAATTTTTTTTCGAATAGTCCATTCACAGCCTATGTGACCGGAATGGGCCTAGAGTAGTGGAAGGCCGCAGCTCCGTTGGCCATCACTGACTTACATCTAACGATAGAACTTGAAGGGTTAAAAATGAATATTATCCGAGCTGTAAACAATTTTCTACTATGGTCATTGAGCGGGGGGATCTACAGTTTAGGTCACCATGTGTCAACAGCAATACCGAAGCAGCAATTGATGCTGACCGGGCCCAGAGTAGCTTAAGTTTGACAATAGGACGAGAGTCAGTGTTTTTTCTAGATTTGTTTATTGCAGTACCTCTGTAGACAACAATTATAAATTTTTACGCAACAAATAGAACCGTAAGCTATTGCAAGAATACTGAGTCTTACTGGCTTACTTGCAGGCATCTCTAAGTTACAAGGTATAACTAGACTGCGGATCTTTATGCGATGTAACATATTCATGTTTGTGAACACTACACATTTTACAAAATAAGTGAAACCAAAATATACTTTTAAACGTTTAAACCAGACAATTCAATTCTGCCATAGTTCCATTACAGCAGCTATATGGAAATAAGAAATATTGAAGTCCAAAAGTGCTATTCCAAAAAAGTGCATTTCATCCTTTCTCGTTCTTATCCGAATTCTTCGCTTTACTCTTTTTGGTTCTGCTCATCATCGTCGGTTTCACTAAAAATCCTTTCTCGTTTCTTTGTAGCTGTCTTCCTCGAGGTTCTCCCAATTTATCCATTTTTTCTCTATGCAAATTTTCTCTGACCCCATCTTCACACTTCTACCTTTCTCTATCTCTCTCTCTCATCCTCCTCTCTCCACTCTCGCCTTTTTCCCGTAACTTCTTCTGAATTTCTCTTCCTTCTCAGGTCAGGTCATTATCTATACACACTCTCCGTTCGCCTAAGTTGCTCTTCATCCTCAATACCTCTCTTTTTTCTTCATGAAGTCTAAAAATGTATATTTACATCAAAATCCGCAGACGAGTCGTACCAATCTTTCAAATTAGATATAGAGTTTTACATCATTCTTTCGGTCTGTTATTGACAAATCACTGTTGACTGAGTTGACTGTTGATCTCGTGCAACATTAAGATGTCAGGAACTCGGAGAACGATAGCTGGCGTTTCTTATGTATTATAGCAACGCCGTTGACTTGAACTGTATTTCTCATAATAGAGTGTCCCGTAAGTTACACGCAGTTTCTTTCGAAACAACCCGTCCCTTATCAATCCACGTGTTCCTTCTCCGCTAATTAACGGTTCACTTAAATAGACGGGCGACGAGGCATGTCTTTACTTAACGCGCGCGTCAATCATAAATTGCACGCAGCCGTACGAGCTCTCGTCCCAACAATGCCGGGCGTAATTATTTCTGAAACTTCCTGAAGTGTACCCTCGAGCAGAGACACACGGCTATATGGTATATTCGAACGGTTCCTGTACTTTCCTTTCGCACGTGAAAGGATGCCAACGTACCGGCACGTACATGTACGTACATATATATTCGGAATAGATTGGTCAGCGATCAGTTTGCATGCAAATGCACGGGATCGTAAGACGATCGGGAGATAATTAATCGTCCGCATGCGAGCAAACGGGACCTGTGGCTGTAACACGTGACTGAATGAGGAATCAGACCATTTTCTACGCAATCGAATGATCGTATTGGAGATATCCTTTCAAATGTTTCTTTTTGTTCACGGTTCTTTGATGTTGAATTTTATTGTTATAAGGGGAATCAGAATGAAACACACGTATAGAGTAGTGCACCAGAAATAGACAAGCTTAATCCTAGTGTAGGAAATACGAAAAATCTCTTCCACTGAGCCATCGGCCAATTGCCTATTCCAGCCGATTTTTCGCCTCTTAACGCTCGACACTCAGTCGCTTCTTTTATCGATTCTACACGTGACGTCCTCGGGTCTTTTTTGACCCATCACGTCTTCATTTATTTAAGAAACTTTCTCAATGATGACATTGTAATACATGCGACTGACTATGGTTTCCTTGGTCCTCTCATTATATTATAAAGTTGGAAAAATGAGTTCATACATTCGGGGCATTTTTGATCCAAAAATATAGTCGAACGAAAGAACGCACTAAGGTTAATACAAGTTTGGATTACATAATACTTTGAGTGCAACGCTGTATTAGCTGGACATAATAGTTTTTAGATTGTTATAGAATATAAGATCAAATTATACTTCTTTAAATCAGTATCAAAATAACGTAAAATAATTTTTATCATCCATCTCCAATTCCCAGTACTTTAATTACAATAAAAGCTTATTTAGCTAAATAACAATATTATTTACAATTATACTATAGGCTTCTTTTTCAAGTAATTTTTTTATGGCCCTCATGCTGTTTATTATTATTTTTTTTGTAATAAAATCGAACGACAGATTAATATTTTCTTGCTTAGGAAAGTATATAGAATAAGATAGAATTTTATTATTTTTCATTCTCACAGCCATGAAAAAGGACTTGGTTTACAATAAATTTACATGATATTTTACCTTAACACTCACTCACTCATTCCCACACACGCACTCATACTTCTAGGGAAGTATATTGTTTCGCTTTACAATGTAGCGTTTTTTGCACAATATGTCAATCCAATTTTTATCGTAATCTCACCACCAGTCGAAAAATTTCGATACATTGGTATGTGTATATTTTACATTTTATATTTTCGCGGCGTTTTCAGCGAAGCTTCCAGCTGAACGATGCGTAACAACCTATGACCAATGAAATTGTAACTTCATCTAGCCCGCGGCGATAATATTTCATAATCCCTCGAACATAAATGTTCGACGTGTATTTCAAAATCGCTCGCTGAATTATTGGATTTTCGAAATTTTCCAGCTGGTAAATAAAAGAAAAAAGTCGAGCGCAAAACCTATCTCTATTAGGGAATTATTATACGAAACACGCGTGTCGTGAATTGCATCCCTTAATGTTTAATTTCTAAAATTCATCAGAAGAAGTTTGAGAAATCATGCCACGATAAAACGTTCACTTCGATATTTTTAACACGAAACGCAGTGTTTTAAAAGGGAGAAACTTCATTGTAATAACAGAGTGTTTTGCCCAGTATATAAAATATAGTAACAAAAGTATCATTTTCAAATGAACCAATCATACCTTCTAAAATACACTTCCCTGAAAATTTAATTGTCTATGAAAAAAATTTATTTCATCATTTAGATTTATTAGAACTATTCTTATAATATATTTATTATAATTTTACTGGTTGTTTGGAGACACCCTATATGTACACCTAAAGAAACGTCCGATTTTTTTAAAGGAAACACACTAATTATTAACATATTCCAGAAATGTAATATCAAGCTCGAGTAGAAGATATAAATGCTAAAAGATAATTAAAAAATTGCACAGTTCTGTATAGGTTTATTAGAACAATTATAAAGTCATTTCAATCATTTTACTGGTTTTAAAGATTCAAGAGGTCCTCAAATTGATTTAATAACGAGTACTTATGTTCATGCTCATTCGCATATCGATACATTATAAGTTGGGGGTTTATATGCAGGTGCATACGGCTGCATAACCGCTGAGGGATAATTAATCGATTAGGTATTTGTTTGCACGTGTATGCTCGAAACACGTGCACGCCCCACGTGATCAAGAATTTCGTTTCAGGTAGTTAAGTTCATGACGATTATTAATTGGCTGTACGATTCTTATCATTTATTTATTTGCTAATTACTGTAATATCGGTAGAATGCCATTTAATAAGATCAGCAGGAAATTGTACATGGAATCGCAATTATACATACAAGAACGCTAATAAGTAGATAGCGGATGTTTATGCAATTTAGCATGTCCAAATATATTAAAAATCCACAATTATAATGGTAAAAATACCAATTTTTTTTTAAACCATTAAACAACAAATTAAAGGTTATTTGGAAAATTAATTTCTAATAGTTCTATTAAATACAATGCATCTTTTGTTTCTGCACATGTAAAATATATTAAAGGGGCTAACTCAATATTCCAAATAATATTTCATGTATATGTGACACGCTTCCCATATTTCCGTACGTGTAACAGGTTATTCTGAAGGGATTGGTAGATTGATTGCTTTCACATATCTGTGAGGTCGGTCTCACCTGAGAATTGGCGCGTCACACATATGTGACATCTGGTAGTGAACATTTTAAATATTCCTGTATTGTGAACTGACAATTTTAATATGCTCGTCTGCACGTGGTCGTCATTTCGTGTACAAAGATGACGAATCTGTTTCTTCTCATTGGATGGTATTAACAGAATAAACAATAGATTGTCGTCAGCTGCATTATCGCATAGTAATCGCCAGCACTCGTTGCAGTGTCAGGCTGTTTTTTAATAAACAAATTCAAAACAAAACAAAAACATCGGTTCTAATCCAATCACCGAAGTTAAGCTAATATAAACATAATCAACGCTAATTGTAAGACGTGTGACCATTTTCGGTGCTTCTGTGTTGCTGTAAACATATGGTGGTTCAGAATCCACCTAAAACTGTAGGTCTCCCGGTAAAATGACTATAGCAGTCAATGCTGGGTTACATAGAAGAAGAAGAGCATTTTTGCATATTTTCTTCCGTTTCATTCTATAATACTTAAAAGTAGCAGTAATAACATCTTTATTGCACTATAAAATGCGTCCGACTAGGTACGGCTATTTTCACTGTGATAATTAACACGTAGGTAGACCCGTACTGAATGGTTACATACTTACATGGCGCAATATTTCAAAAACTTGTCTAAACGTTATAAAACCTATACATGTACTCATAGAACCGGGTGAGGTATACGTGTACCCCACAACATATTTTTTGAAACACTTAAACCAAATTATTCATGATAAGCAGACTGTGGATGTTTATGCAATTTAATATATCCAAATTGGTCCCTGGTGGACATTTGATAACTTAGCAAAATAAAAGTTATATATTTTGAATACTTCAAGGAGCAGATGCAGCTTTATTGAAATTTCGTTTATATAACTGTATTAACATAGAAAATATGGAAGTCTTATATTGTATATTTGCATAAACATCCGCAGTCTAGTAATAAGTTTAATGAATAAAATTTGCTTTTCAGTATTGTAACTTGTCTATTTCTTTTAATAAATTTACATATACACTTTTCATCCGAAAAATGCACAAAAAATGGAGTAATTTTGTATTTCATAGTTTTAGGCAAATTCCAAGCTACCATGTGCCACCAGCAACACGGTATCACCAAAAACGGTCACCCATCTCAGCGTTGACCGGGTCTAGAGTAGCTTGATCGTTGGCAATTGTTAATTTCTTTCTCAATACAGAGCCATACACAAAGAATTGTAAACGCTGCAGTCTAACATTCCAATCTGCATTCTCCCGATTGTACAGATTGGAAGTGTTCGATTTTACGAAATTACGTGCGATTTCACGTATGCTCGTCAAATATAGATTTCGGATGGTAGGGCGCGTGCACGTATTTGCATGCATCAAAGTGGAATAATGTATGCATGTAGGTGCATCGCGGGCTAAGGACCAGCTCTGTAGGTACAGGTGCACGAGAATGTAATGCGACCAGGCATAATTAATCGTTCGTACAAACCTGCTCGTAATATACGCCTCCAGTGAACGACGCTGTCATCGAAATTTTGATAATAATTAATTGCGTAATCAACGCGCAGATTATTTGTTCCCGTCGTATTTTCCTCCGAGAAAGCAACCGGAAATATTTCGATACTGCGCTGCTGCAATACAAATTGAAAGTCGAATTTATTTTCGACGGGATGCAATTTAGGTGTCACAAGAGCTTATGTTAGTATAGCGTTGAAAACTTAAATTTGACGATATTTAAACGATTTGAAATTTGTAGTTCACGTTGTTATCATTGTAGCTGTGATTATTTACGCTGTAAAATTTGGCTTTATTATGAAGGAAACGAAATCAGTTGTGAATGCAATTTTATTACGTTGGCAACTAAATTCGCGACCTTTCGAATTTCTTCCCCTCAAAATTCCCTCAATTCTATTATCACGCAGTCAAAAAAAGTACTAGAACTACGACAGAAGAACACTCAAGATTTAAATGTGAATAACGTGAATCAATAATTATTCCAGTAATTTTAAGAATCGTTTTCATGTACAAAATTTCAAGGATCGCAAATTTAGTTGCCAACCCAATATTTCGTTCGAAACAGAATAAACAATATTCCTTAGCATTGGTAAAATTAAGTTTCTCTTAACTTTTAGAGTTTGTAATGTAATTACTGTTTATTATACCATTAAAGACACATTTTTTTATAATAATGAGACAGGTTAATATACACTTCAAAACCTGACTATTGCACAACAAATTTTAAAGAATTTCAGTTCAGCATAGAATTGTCCGAATTGTTTCAAACGAACCCCGACTTAAAGGGTGTTTCCTTCTACAGTAGACAAATATAGTATGCTCTTATTTTTTGCGACCTGTGAACAACTGTTTTTTTTAAACATTTTCAAACACTTCATTCTAAATCATACGAAAACATTTATTTTCACTTCTTTTTTTGTTTGTTCCTCCATGAGCTTAAAAGGGTCTAACTTATTCAGCACCAAGGTAAAAATAATTGTATGCAACTATGCAAATTGTTTATTACAAAGTTTCTGTGCTCGGATTCTGCGTGTGTGACTTTTAAGTATTTTAATACTGTAAGTTCTGATGAATGTTCATTCAGACAGTATATGTATTTATAGATGTTCTTATTGTTTATAGAACCTACCTCTTTAGAAATATTTTTACATTGTCGTCCCGTCGATAATTCGATATTCTTAATGAGATTTTTTCAACAAGTTTACAACGTTTTCATAATAATGCAAAGTGTTCTGAGTACAGCGATTTATAGAATTTTATTTAAATATTAATTTCTTTCCTGCATCAAAGTAAACGTTTTAATTTAAATGCAATCTGTTTGAGTTTGCGTCCAATAATAAAGGAATTGAATTAATTTGTCATCTCTTAAAAAAGAGAAAGCAAAGTGTTAATTTACTAACACTTAATGCCCACTTCATTAATTTACAACTGTACTAAATTCATTTTCAGCAGTTCAAACAGATACCAAGTAAACAGATTTTATCATGTCCATTAATTTACATGTGTTTAATAAGCATAGGTCACGAAAGGAAACGTGGAAATGTAGTTTATTTATTTACTTAGGCAAAGCTAAATCGTAAATGTCCAGTTTTCATTTTATTGCTTAGTACTATACAAGGTGTTCACTCTAACGCATAAAAGTAATTAACTAACATATAAAAGTGTTATATATTATGTTTGTTGAATTCAGCTCAATGTTCTGCACAATATGATGAAAAGAAATTATATGTTTCTACTTAAAAAATTCACGGTTCGGTTTACTTGAAAAAAAAAGTATTTTTGAAATGTTTATTATCGTTATATGTTGACCACTCAACACAGATAAATTTCAGATAATAACTTTTTTTATTACATTGTTGCAAATGGCTAAAAACTTGTGCGGAACGTTACAGTGAACACCCTGTATATTATTAAACCCCGAAAAATTCATTAATGATTGGCGCTACTAATTTAATTTGACTGAACAAAAATTATTGCTTATAAAATTCCGAATAACATTAATATCGAGAAAATAATACAAAATGCAAATAACTGATTGTTTCGAATAGAATTCCTAAAGTAAAGTATACGTATTATACGTAAAATTAATGTGTTTGAATGTTTAAAAATTTTTTTTTCTTCAGGATTTATATTCGAAACAACAAATTATAAGGTGTTTGGCCAGGTATGACAGTTTTCACTGTGACATTCACATGTTAGGACAGTGATAGCTTCGGCTTTCCCCCACTCTAAGTCCATTCCCCTCATACAGACTGTGATCTGCGGCGACGATGGGCCGAGGGGGAACGAGGAGGGAATTAAAACAAGAGGAATGGACCTAGAGTGGGGGAAGGCCGGGGCTCCCGTTACCATCACTGTGTTAAAATATTTTATATGAAGGCAAATATTTTTCTATGAATGCGAAATACACTTTTACATGACAGGCAGCAGCTCTACAGCGATAATAAAAAATTCTTTTTATAATTAAGGCCGACAACCTGCGTCGATGCGATAATATAAATAGTGCGACTGGATTAAATAAATAGCGAGAGAAATCGTTACATAGGGGATTGGAAAGGCTTATATATAGATTGCGGCTGATCATAAGGCAGTCGCGAGATTATTAATCGGCCGTGTCCGTTGGCACGCACGTGCGTGTAACACGTGCCGTTGATACGCAGAATAATTGTTGTCATCCCCATCCTCGCATCACACGTTATTTTCCTCTGGACTCGTTCATAATTAACGACGGATTTACGTTGGTTCGATAATAATTCCGAGGCTGACTTCTATCCGCCCGACAAGGCGGTCGTCAACGTGAGCTCATTATGTCTGATAAATAATGACAAATCTGATGGATACTCGACTGTACAGCGTTGGTGAAAAGACAGCTTAACCACGTTGACTGCTATGACTACCTCAAATTTAATTTAATTAAATAACCATCGCTTCTTACGAATTTTTAGCAAACTAAACAATGCAGGTGTATACAGTAGATACTCTTTAAATATTTCATTTATGAATGAAGTATAATTATTGTTTTTATTTATGGTTTATAATAGAAATGGTACATTACGGCGTTTTTTCACTGCGACATTCAATGTCACCGGTTACGCCATTGATTTAATTCTATTAATTTACTATTAAGTCTTTGACTTGCGGCACACATTCAATAAAAACAATTCAGTGTGTACGGGTTAATAATAGCTGAGTATCAACGGTTGATTCCTTTTATTCATTCGTTCATTATACTTTGCAGTCTGTTTGTCCTAGTAAACGCTTCGTTTAATGTAAATTTGTGCACTCCCAATTATTATTTATTATTTATATTTATCTTGTCACGCGACTCTGGGCTTTTAAACATTATTCAGAACTGACGGCTAGATATGAAAGGCACTATAATGTCCATTCGCGTGTGAGAGGCTACTTTTTCAGGGCGTATGTATGCACTTTTCGCAGTCAACTGGTTAATTCCTTCAAAATTCTGATAAACATTAATATTAAAATAAAGCTCGTGCGATCGAGTAGTTGAAAATTCTGTTGCTGTAGAATTTATATAAAAATCCACAAATTATAACGTGTCTGACTAGATACGGCTGTTTTTACTTTGATACTATACGTGTCGAAATTATTTCTTTTCTACATGCATAGGTAAGTATTATTTTAATTAAATGAATGTTTTTTTTCTTTACTCCGTATAGTATACAGGGTGATCTTAAGAGAAACACAAATGGTTTATTAACAGATTTTCGATACAGCTTGTACGGTAAAATGTCCGATCAAGATATGTCTAGTCATCAATTGTTATTAAGATATAGACAGTTTAATACAGTAGGACCTCAATTATTCGAACTAATTAGTGACACTGACCGAATAATTGAATGCCTCGCATTACAATTACTTTTCACATGAAAAATGATAATTTATTACATAATATTTCCAGTGTTCATTGTAATTTGTACCTTCGTCTTTCAATGTGTTATTAATTTTCTTAATCTTCCTGAGCTGCTAAATTGTACATTTTCATTAATATTAATAGTTTCATGGAAGTACTTTATTTTTGGCTTCACAGCATCTGCTAACTGTTTCTGAAATAATGTACCTTTCGAAATGCATGCAAATATTGTATTTAAAGGGTTAATAACTCAGTAGGACATCGATTTGTATTTCATGAAACGACAAACACGATATTTCTCATAAAATGACCCTATAATATTTTAAAGCATTGAAAATTATAGATCTCCAATGAATGAGTATAGCAGAAACAAATAGAAAACCATCAAGGTGTGCAGAAAAAATTGTAAGACCGCCAGACATTGCGGTAACCGCGCATTAATGATAACAGTACCTGTAATAATTAGGCATTAGGAAGGTTGGCAAGCAATTATTGCACCAGTGGCGGTTCAGCCGGGTTTCCTGTGTCGTAATTTTCCGAAATTTAAAGTAAATTGTTTAAATGAGGAAAGGTGCAGCTCGCGCGCGCTTTTATTCGCGTAATGTAATGAAATCGTTCGCGGTGCTCTAATACAGAGTCCGCCTCGTAATTTCGAGAAAAAACAAGGTATTTTCGTTCCCTTCGGACTCACGCGACCGTTTGTTTCAACAAATGAGTATAAACTGCGCTACATTTTCGAGAATTACATTCCCGCGTTCGTTAGATCTCCGTTAATCCATTGAATAATCGGGGACAAAATATTAATTTAGGAAATTTGAAATCTTAGAAGATATGTGAGATATTTCAAGTTTCTCTGGATAGATTATGCTAGTATATTCTATGATTAAATATATAGCAGAAATGTTATATAAATAGACGCCTTTAAACCATTTATTAACACATTGTTGATCAGTCACTAGTGTACTCCGGTTTGCACATGCAGCAACTTATGCAATTATTAAAGTACAAAATTGTGTAGGTTGTCATCATTATAGTATTGTTGATTGTGTTCATTTAGATTTGTGCATTTTAATATTCAATTGTGATAATAGCTGGAGACACGCGCTACGTTTTTATGAAACAGCCTGTTAACGATGTGTTAAAACCTTCTAGAACAATACGAAATTTTAATTTGAAGTTATGTACAATACTCATAATTATCTAACTGATCAATGTAACTTTTGTCAACCAGATATTGATGGTTCTCCATTTCAAATTTTAGACATTGTTAATATAAAATTGACATCGTAGAAAAAGTGAATTTATATTATAAGAAAAATTTTATGTTAATTAAATTTTATCTCAATGAAAGCATTGCTAATTCTGTATTTAAGTCTTGAGCCATATTATATAGTAAATAGAGCTTCAAAGACAGATTAGATAAGCGACATCTCTATTACTTCTTTTACATATTTTCATATTTTCATTCTTATATACTTACCAGTTTTCCTTACCAGTGTTGTAATATTTTTAATAAAGTCTTCACGTGTACATGTACAACCTCGCTCAAAAGTCTTAGTATAGTTCAAAGATGTGAAGGAATGTTATCTCATTCGAAATTTTATGCGTCCAAGAAAATATCCTGCTGACATATTAAAAATCTTACCAAGAAGTAAGAAACTATTTATATTTTTTTTTTCATCAAAGTATCCACCACGTTTCTTTATTTTTTAAGATCGCTGGTATCCTCAGACTTTTGAGCGGAGGAGTACGTGTTTAAACCTAGGACACCCTATATAATAAAATTTCTGGAAATAGAATGAATGAGAATGTACGTTATATCTTGTAAGAAAATTTTATTTATTAAAACGTTATCTGCTCTAGGGGTTACCACTAACTGGCGCTTCAAATTTGATTCAATTAAATAACTGATAATTCTGATACAATTTTTACATCATTATTATTGTAATAATAATATAAAGTAAGTACTATACGTTCAAATAGTAAAATATTCTTTTCCCTCGCGATTTATACTTAAAACAGTAGATTACAACGTGTTTGACTGGGTATGGCAGTTTCCACTGTGGCATTGAACGTGTTAAGGGATTAGAAAAGTTGTTCTATTTTAAATATAATTTAAACGTATTTTTATCTTAGATCCTATACCACCGAGACGAAGATTTCGTTCCTTTTTTTATATTACCCGGAACGTATCATTTTCTGGGTAATACTCGCCCTGTAATTTTCTAAATAATTCCCATTTGTTTTGTGGAAACATGTTCGCTGTGTAATTGCACGATACGCGTTCATGTGTGCATAGTAATCGCAAGGTAAAATTGGTTTTGTAATTTTAAGGAAAGTGGGACGATATTTTCTCGGTGCAGCGTGTACGTAGGCGTGTACACCTTCACGGATATGTAATTTTCGTGTAATTTCGCAAATTAGTAAGGTACTCGATGAAAATTCACAAAGAGGCTCGCCGTAATCGAAACGGTTTGAATTTTAAAAAATCCTGTTGTGATATAAACATTATCAGCAATTATTAAATTTTCTTATGCTTCGATTATGTATAAAAACAGATATCGATCACCATCAATTTTGGGATATAAGTTACGCAAGAAGTGTTTTAATTTTCATATTTAAGCAGTACCTTGTTCCAGTAAAAGAACTTCGGCATAATTATGGTAATATCATAAGTAATTATAGTTATTATTATAACACGCTAATTTACGATGAACGTAATTGAAACATTGTACACTTTGAAGATAAAATCTCGATCTTCCACGGTTCTTTCATGATTTAATTCTTCGTTTTCCGATTGAAGTCCTTAATATCTGGAACTAAATTTATTTTTTAGAAACATGGTAGCTCTTGTTATAAAAGATTTATTAATGAAAATCATCGATTAAATTGCGTAGTATTTTAAAGAAAGGCCTTACATTTGTTTTAATTAGGGTAATACAGGAATATTTTTATTACCCTGTAATTTTAAATTTTAGTAGCACTTAAGCACGTTTTACGTACGACGATTAAGCTGACATGAAAAGACTTTTTACAAAAGAAATTTAAAGTGAAAAACAAAAGACTAGGTACTGTATTGATTTTTCAAAATGATATCATTTATTTAAAATTACTTTATTGATTACTCAAAATGTCCTCGTTTATTTAAAATTGGTTAATTACTTTATTAATTCTTCAAAATGTCATCATTTTTTATCGAAGAGAAAATTGTTAATCCTCTTTTGAAATAACATGCCGCCCACGAGACAGGGTCTGTACGGATACAGCATGATTCTACTTAAAACATGCTGCTATCTGTCCACATTTCTACTGAATTTTCGCATGTAATTTAGTTTTCCATAGAAACTAACATTTTTTGTAATAACTTTTTAACTATACAAAATTTAAAAAAAATGTCGCCACATTTAAAAGAAGTTGTTACAAATTTCAAATATGTATGCATTATTCCATGATATAATTACAAAGTTTAGTATCCTTTGTGTTACACATCTCTAGTTTCCGATTATTCTTATAGTTTTGAAGCTGCTGACTTATGTTTCTAGAAAAGGCTTTAATGATACAGTTACATCTATACTGCCATAACTATGTCAGAATTTAAGTGCTCATCAAGTAATTTATAAGTCTGAGAGTCTGGTTTCGAAATTACTTTAAATTAGCATTTTAATTTCATATAAAATGTATACTGTTTTTGTACTAAACGAGCAATTATGTAAACAGACAGAACATGAGAATTTGCTAATTTGTTTGCGGGTGTTCCATTCTCAGAATTGTAAAAAAAGTGTAACGTTGAAATAATGGTTTGTAATTATTCAGTTATTTTCTTCATAAATTAATATTTGCTGGCACGTGTACATGTACTGCCCAGCTACTTTTCTTCACTTGTTACACTTTTCTCGTCAAAAACAAGATTACCACGATCCTGTTTAAAAGGTACCATTATAAGAGGTTAAAATTGCATAACAAACTGTGGCTGTGACAGAATTTTATCCCGCACATAAATTTTCGGGTACATATCCTTAAAAAAAGATTCACCATGTAAGTAACAAAAAAACTGTATTCTAGTATAAAAATTAACATCAAACTAAATTCTTTCCATCTACAAGTGCGAAAATATTTCGTTAACGTTGCCATACGGTATACTGGATGTTTCAAGAACAGTATTCAGTACTTGTAAGGTACTAAGTTGACAACTAAATCCACGACCTTTGAAACATTTGACATAAGAATGTTTATTAAAATCTTTCAACTAATCATTTTTTATTAAACTAGTTTCCATTGGAGTTGATGATTTTTTGCTACAGTTCTCGTAATTTTTCGATTGCGTGATAATCGAATTGAGTGAATTTTGAGGCGAATAGATTCGAAAGGTCAAGGAACTTAGTTGCCAGCCTAATAGATTAAATTGAATATAAAATGTTTAATAATTCTGGGTTGACAAATGCATATTATCCGAGCTGTAAACAATTTAGTGCCACAAAACTTGTTTAGAAAATTGTTTATAACTCGTACAATATTAACTGAATACTCTTCTAGGCATCCAGCACCAATAATATTCACATTAACACTAGAAGGACCCAACTTTTATCACCTAGATATACCTGTACTATACTATTTATACTGTGTTATCTTTATGTATACGATTCATATTATACTATAGATATTTCTAGGTGGCGAAAAATTTTAGTCCCGTTAGTGTCAAGAATTTGTAGATTTAGTCATAAATTTGTAAACGCAATATCTCGAAAACCAGTTAAAATCGAGTGTATACATTAAAAATCAGTGCTTCGCCGTGAAGAGCACTATCAAATGATCTTTATGAAAATACATAGTTCCAATTAAAAAACCGAACTTGACTTTCATATCTCTTGAAATAATAATGTAAAAAAAGATTCTTCACCAAAGATATGCCCCTTCGTACCATGCAAACTCCACATAAAACATTTTTTGTATTTTCAATAAGTTAGGAAATATGAGCTTGTAATAGATACATAAGTTGGGACTCCCTGTAGGTGTATATATTACCTATTTAAATTTCCTACCAATATAACTTTCAACGATACACATACACTGACAGCCAAAAGTTTGGAATCACTTGCTGATTTCTAACAAAATCGAATATCCTGATAAACTTTGCAGTAACCCATCGCTAATATATCAGATGTTAACAAGAATATATTCTATTATATTTTAAAGGTGTTCATTTCTTCTTAAGAAGATCCTACTTCTTTTAAGTCACGCAGTGATTCTAAACTTTTTGCCAGCAGTGTACATCGATATAAAAAATCACAAAAACCAATGCTAGATGATGCAAACAGTGTTATCTTATAAACCGAACAAAGAACATAATTCAAGTGACTCGTCACGTGATCCTTCTTGCGTTAAAAGAAGTCACATTACGTAACTCAACAATATCTGTATACCCGTATGGTTCATTAACTCTTTGCACTCTGAAAGTTTTTTACTACACTCGCACAGCTATTCCAAGATATTTTTGTGGTGTCTCTTCGAAAATTAAAAGTGTTATTTTTCCACCAAAATCTTATAAACGCTCATCCTTTCAAATTTATTCCTTGTCTGTCATTTTACACTATGTGTTGAAACAAAATACGTCGCGGTAGTGGCGACAGTAAAGTGCAAATGGTTAAATTAATTTCCGTGAACATCGCTTACATTTCTATCGACAGTCCCAATTTTTCTAAATTTTCAATATCATCGACGCATCATTTACGCATTAACGCAAAACTGTTTCTGAAACGTCAGACGAATTTCCGTGCATCGCCACCGTCGTATCAGTTTCTCGCTTAATCTCTTCCGCGGTGGCCCCGTGCGCGCAAATCCGTTGCGACTGCTAAATTGAAACATTTTTAATCAAACCCCCACCCCGCCGTTCTTTCCCGTGACACGGTGAAATTACGCTTCGGAATAGAATTACCGCGAAATGGCTTATCGTTACATAAATTTCCGTGACGCAGGTAAGCCGCACCTTCATTCGTACGGGGATCTTCGAATAAAATTCCGCGTCGTAATTCCCCGCGCCCGAAAGCGGGACGATGCTTTCATAAAGCACGAACGCGCTCCGGAGGCGTTCGTCTTCTTTCTCCTTTTCTTTTTTTTTTTCTTTTCGCCTTCGCCTTCTTCTTCCTACCCGTGGAAGTATAAATTCCGCGTAATTTCCGCAGATTAGTGCCACGTATCCGGCGCAAAACTCGCTGGCGGCGTATAACTTACGGGGTACGTGCCCGCTTGTGCCGGGCAATTAACATGATCTATCGCATAGATGTAATAACTGGCACACAGCGGCCGCGTGTTTTAAGTGTTTCGTTATACGAACACCCCAGGAGTACGATTCGAGAACTGCGTACACTGGAGACTCGTTTGTTGCAAAAGATTCGGTACACCGATTCCCAATAACCTAGTGTTCTTGAGTCACTAGAGTAGTGAATATATTCTGTTTTATTAACCCTGTGACGCTTAAGGTTTTAGAAGGTTTAAGGTCAGCTTAAGGGAGGGTCATTTTGTGTTCACATAAGTTACAGTGTCAAAAATTTTATTTTTCCTGTTTGAAGTATGTTTATTTACATAGTACAGTAATGTAACGTATCTAGATACTTCTTATTGAAAAAATAAAATATGAAAAATGTTCGTCTACAATCATTAAATACAGTATGTTTCTGAGACAAACCCAGACTATTGGCCTCCTACACAAATTCCTCTTTAAAAGAAATTAATGTTTCGAATTCCGTGGACATTTTTTGACCCTCCCTCAAGCGTCTTAGGATTAATGTAACAGGATTGTAGTGTACAAGGTGAGTCATATAAAAGAGTATGATTTCGGTAATCTTGTACACCCGGGACTAGTTTATTGCGAAAGATTCGGTACGCTGATTCGCAATAACCGGGTCACTGTTCTTGGGTCATTAAAGAAGTGAACGAGATGGTCCGTGTGTTCTGTTTTATTAATCTAACGAAAATCATTGCAGTACACAGGGTGAGTCATATAAAGTGTTACAAGTCAACATCGCTTAAATGAAATGAGATATCGGTAAATATTCTGTTCAAAAGAATTAGAGGATCACACACTTAAATGATTTATCGTACATTAAGATATCTATATTTCTACATTTTCTTATTATTTCTTCATCTACAATCATCTCCTGCTTGGTTATATAACTCATTCCAACACGTCTTGTATTATACCGCCGATAACTAATTGATGCTTTTAATGATTTTAAGGATGCAGGGAGATATTCTTTTACACCACTGAAGATGACATTATAAAACAAAAGACCGAAAAAATATGAAAACGTACGTAATCCCCAGGTTCTAGAAAACAAACAAAACGCCACAATACAAAACAAAACATGCGTTGATCTGAATAAACTTAATATCTAATATTAATGTTGGTAGATAATGTGATATTAAATGACAAATTATAAATTAAAAACAAAATCCTCTGAGAAAATTGTCTAGTACACTCGAACGTTCGCACGTCCGTGAAACGTCTGTCCACATCGTAGCTGAAGAAAAAAGACGCAACACCGAACCAGAAGAAAGTTCGGCCGCCGCAACAGGCGGAATTGAAGGGGTTGGTTCCGGGGCGAAAGGAAGGAGGACAGATGGAAAGGAGAGAAGGGGCAAGGTGGCAGGGGTCGGTACTTCGCGGAAAAAGTTTGCTGAAAAATACGAGAGATTGTTCTGGCGGCCGAGTCGCAAACATTCCGCTTCCTCCGCCCATTTTCTTCGTCTGGCCCCTTGCGAGTGCATCGACGGCTGCTTGCCCCGGCGTGTCTATGTACCGTGAAAAATTCTGGCTTCTTGGGAAATAGTCCTCGCTCCAGGCGAATTTCCCGCTATTATGGCGAGTTCCACGGTGTCGCGATCGCGACCACAAATTTTTCTCGGCTGAAGTTATGGCGAAACGGGGGCGGATGCGAGCGTCCAATTCGAACGATTTTCCGCTGAAACCGAGGACACAGAGAACTTCCTGAGAGATGCACTTTCATTCGCGATTTATTTTCATGATTTCAATGCGATGCTTTTTCTCTACTAGCCTATTGAATAATTACTTACAATTTGGTGCTGTGTAAAAAATTGTGCACCAGTTGTGGTGACAGAAGATTTTGTTTTATGTGTAAGTTTTAAGATACTGCAGATTTTATTTTTTTTTTATTTTTGTACTAGGTACAAAGCTTAACATGTATGTCAGTGTTTAATGTTTCTCGATTTGAGCAGTCTATATTCAGCGTGACAACATTTCCCTACCATAATATTGGTAATTCTTTCCTGATGTGTTTTCAAATAATTATTTAATCAAATATTTAAGACTTTTTGGTTGATATCATTAATGTACAATGGGACCTCGGTTATTCGAACTACAATCAGTAACACAAAGACTCACAGTATAACTATGTTTCACATAAAATTGATAATTTTATTTTAAAATGTAAATTACGTAGAGGCAGAAAATTATGTACACAGTCTTACTAATGCTAGTTTCAGTTCGTAGTTGAAATAGAAGCTCGAATTGTCGGGTACCTGGTGTTTTGATAATAGAGGTTGTACTGTAGATCTGTTTAGATAGTTTCAAACATGTTTAATAATACTGAGATTTGAACTATGTGGTGACATATTATCTTGTTCGCTGACATTGTCTAGCCGTTGACAGTTAAATATGCTGAAGGCTGAAGACAATAAAGAGATCGAAAGCATAATAGATGAAAGATACAGTCCTACAATATATTTTTCTAACCTGACTGGAACATATTTTTCTTAGAAATATGCTTTATTGTCACTATAAGATCATTGACTTCAATAATTGAAGACTTTTGTATAACACTGTATGTGTCCGTTCAGTTTCATTTCTAATGTGATACAGGCATGTCTGGATTTAGTTGGGTTAGATATACTCGTGCCTGGTTTAGATTTGGTTAGCTATAGCCATGTCTGGATCAGGTTACTAGATTTAGAGGTGTCTGACTTATGCTTGGTTAGCTATAGACGTGTCTTGATTAGGTCTAGGTAGGTATAGACGTATGTGGGTTTAATTTGCAATATAAGTACATACACTACTGAATTCCAAAAGTTAGGAATCACTTACTGATTTCTACTGAAATGGAATGTCCTGGTTTTTGTACTAATCCATTGTTAATATACCAGAACTCGACAAGAATATATGTTATTTTAAAAGCATTTATTTTAACGGCTTTCATTGTTTTTTAATAAAATCCTGTTTCTCTTCATTCACGTAGCGATTCCAACCTTTTGGCCGATAGTGTAAATCTGGGTTAAGTTGGGTTAAATACATATACGTTCGGCTTATGTTTGCTTAAATATAGACACGTAGAACTTATAATTGGTTAAACACAGACGTCTTTGAGTTACGCCTACTTTGACACAAACATACCAGGGGTTTTTACACACAAACGTGTCAGACTCACGATTGCCTTAGACAGAGATGTATCCAAACGAAATCTGCCTTAAACGTACATCTTTCTGAATAAATAAAGAATTCTGAATCGTATGTAAACGTGTCTGATGAAATTAAAAGTCTCACAGACCTTTCATCCCGGCGGTCCTTCAATTTCGCTGTAGAAAATCGCATGGCTAATAAGCAATTATTGTTCCTCGGAATCAAGGATCTCGTCGTCGCCAGGAAAAATGCAAATGCGATTCGAACGCGAGGCGGAGTGAATATCGTCGTAACTGGACGCGAAAGAAAAAACGCTGGAACACGTATCCAGGATAAATCCAGCATTCATACTCCGCGGCGATATCAGCGTAGAACGCGGCGAGAATTTCGTTACGGCGATCCTGGCAACGCCGGTCCAGGACCTTAGAGCAACGAAGGAGAAGAGGTCGCCTGCGAAAGAGAGACAGCCGCTAGAGATTTATTTTCTTTTTCATTCTTTTTTAACCTCGAGACGTGCATTTCCGACGGAGAGAGGAAAGCAAGATTAATGAATATTCAGGAGCACCGGAGTGAAGTCAGCCTGCAGGCCGTTTCGACGAAAAAAATAGAATGGGCCACCGGGAAAGGGGAAAGTGAGAAAGTGGGAAGAAAAGAGAAAGACGCGTGTCCTGGGAGGCCAGTGAAAATATCGTGACGTTAACGCTATTAATTTACTCAGAACTTTACATTTTAATATTCATCCCCTGATGCATAACCCTTTCTCTAGTCTATTCTCTACTCTGCCGCCTCTAACAAGTTCCTTTCTTTCGTTCCTTTGCTCCATCCGACAGACTGTTACGCTATACAGGGTGAACCACGCAATTGAACTGGGTTATATCTCGAGTCTGGTCAGAGATAGAAAAAAGTTCAATGGCGCAGGAAGATCTACAGGAGGATCTCGATTAATCGGCTTAATCAGGAGACAGACAGTTACAGCCTAATAACTAAAACCATATTTTCTATACCAAAATAAGCTCTTTATTTTTAGAAAATGTATATTTGCTTTACTAATATATTCATAATCAAATGTATATCTGCTTAAGTTTAATCTATTTTTTTAATTTTGCACTTATAAGTGCTTTATTACGCCAACTTTTCATCATCACTAAACTTTCTGTTAGGTTAGACCCCCGATAACCGAGACCTCGGTTGATCGAGACCACGGATAATCGCAATCCGGTTAATCGAGGTCCTACTGTGTTTACCTAAGACTTAAGTCCTCTCATAAGTGTAACGATGCACCTAAAAAATGTAAATACTCTTCTGTTTTAAATGGAACTGCATATCTTTTTACATAGACCGATTCTGCGTAAAAAATTGTTAGGGTGCAATGTTAAAAATTCAACAATTCGTGAGACATTTCAAATTTCTGTTGTGGGGTGACCACAAGGATCAAGTATGCTCATTTCTGTTTCTGTGGAAGACTTAAAAGAACGAATTAGATTACATTGTTCAAACATAAACAGTGACCATACTAATTTTGTTATAAACGTTCGAACATCTTCTTTAATAATGCATACGATTTACCAATCATTTGAAATATCTCACGAATTGTTGATTCTTCTATGGACATTCTCTTACAGTTAAATATTACTGTGGATCTTCTGTCCGCTCCCACTCTTCCTACCCGTTGAGACTGTACTCTGGAGCCTGATAAGCTCCAGCTACTTCTGGATTGCAGGTTTTTGAAAATCTTCTCCCACATGAACATACTTGCTGCGTCTTCTACTCTGACTATCATCATGTTATATAAAGTTCAGTGTGTTTGTGTTAGAGTATAAGGACGCATTTACTTTAGGGGACTCTACAAGACTCTTATGGTAAGATCTAGGCACTCTTTTATCTAGGCAATCGATATATATTAGTTTTACTTGTATTGTTACTCTGCTACTCTGGTTCAACCTCAAGGAATAACATTCTTCATTACTCATCGTCATTTTCTACTGTGGATCCACTCACGCAAATTTAATGAGGCATGTGAAGTGCCGCTGATGTCTTGGTCAAAGACGAACAGGTCGCGGTACGCAACAATGGGGATGCCCTTTGCTGGTGTTCTCGACTTTTCCTAGCTCTTACACCTCGTGGGATCCTATTGTCTCTGCAAGCTGCGAAAAAACAAGTCCTGTCCCGGATTAAAAACGCTGGTTCCGTCTTAAGCGGTTAAGCCTCTCGACTAGGATCCGAGGGAATCCGGCTACTTACAGAGATTATACTAATGTATCGGATGCCTGCGTCGACGAAACAGGGATTAAAGATTTTGATGGAGCAGCACCATGATGTTTCATAGACTATTCGTGTTGAGTAGTCTATCTGCTTTTTAGGGAAGATAGTAGTTTAGAATCTAATAGGTAGCTATGAAGGTGAGGTGAATGTGTGCGTAATGGATAACTCCGATTTGCGTTACACGCTCAATTTATTTACAATTAATATAACAGAATAAGAACAGGTATTGTCTGCGTCGCACGGTCGTACACGTGGTGAGTCGCAAGAGGTTCTGCCTCGTGTTCTCGTATGGTGACCGCGGCGCGCGGTCAGAAAACAACAGAAAAACTCGTCGCGCAATCGGCAACCGTCGTCCGTTGCCGGTCTACGACGCGCCTGTGTTCGTACACTTTTAAAGAAAGATAGACCGTAAGCATTTAAAGAAAAGAAAGTTAGCGAGGGTAATATCTCGATCTTTCACGGCAGGGATGTGGTAGCAGTGCCGTAGCTGCTACATCACCCCCCTGCCAGTGATTTACCTAATCACGAAAATCCAGCTTGAAATCTGTCGAGAAATCGTACTCGCCTACCTGCGCGGGTGGTAAATTGTGGTGTTACAATATCGCGAGATACATTTGGTTCTGTGTCGGAATTATTACAATTTTTATGTGTTAAATGATCACTTACAATATACGCGGGTTTTAACCTCTCGATTGAAATTGTGACATGTTTTCCTTGACGGTCTATTAGAAAAGTTTTATGTCCGCGGCTAATGACACGATATGGTCCATCATAAGGTTGTTGTAGAATGCCTTTCGATGCGTCGTGTCGTATGAAAACATGCTCGGAACTGGCAAGGTCTTTGTACACGAAGGTCCGCCGTGACCCATGGTGAGAACCTGCGACTGGACTCAGATCCTGGAAATGTTGTCGCAGTTCCTTTACAAATGAAGTTGCGTCAGTGTCAGCTTCACCTGGACGCGGAGACAGGAATTCTCCAGGAAGTCGCAATGGTTCGCCGTACACCAACTCTGCTGTCGTTGCTTTTAAATCTTCCCTCCAGGCTGAACGAATACCCAGCAACGTGGTGGGAAGAATCTCTGTCCAACGTTGATTTTCATGGCAACGTATGGCTGCCTTTAACTGACGGTGGAACCTTTCCACCATCCCATTAGCCGCCGGGTGATATGCCGTAGTTCTTAGATGTCTGCTACCTGTTAACAAACTTAATTGTTTAAAAAGATTGGACTCAAATTGTCTACCTTGGTCCGTGGTGATCCTTAGCGGCGTTCCAAACCGAACAATCCACCCCTCGTAAAAGGCTCGAGCTACTGTGGCTGCTTCCTGGTCGCGGAGAGGTATTGCTTCAGGCCAGCGCGTAAAGCGATCCACGCAGGTAAGGCAATATCTGTATCCTTCGGAGACCGGTAGGATGACAATGTCCAAATGAACATGTTCGAACCTCGCCGATGGTCGCGAAAAAGAACCGAGGGGTGCTGATACGTGCCTGGTGATCTTGGAGCGTTGACATTGGATACAGTTCCGGGCCCATCTTCTGCAGTCTGTTTTGATCGATGGCCAAACGTACCTTTGCGTGATCAGTTTGACAGTGGCGTTGATTCCTGGATGCGATATTTTGTGTAGTGCGTTGAATGCAGTTTGACGAAACGATTTTGTGAGGAAAGGGCGAACGGTGTCTGTAGATATGTCGCAGTAAATTTGTTGTGTACTTCCAGGAATGGATATGCGTTTTAAATTCAAACCGGTGTTGCCTTGTAAGTACGTCAGTAATTCCTC
Organism: Macropis europaea; assembly: GCA_916610135.2. NCBI lineage: Eukaryota > Metazoa > Arthropoda > Insecta > Hymenoptera > Melittidae > Macropis > Macropis europaea. Next base: position 31,380,644 of record OU744344.1, read on the forward strand.
GTCTTCTTCTTGCGATTTGGCCAGCATTTCAAAATCCAAAGTCTCTTCGATTTCGTCCACTCTTGACAACGCATCGGCGACAACGTTATCTCGACCTGCTACGTGGCGGATGTCCGTTGAGAATTCACTAATGAAGCTGAGATATCGAAATTGTCTTGGGGTGAATTTTTCTGGTTTCTGTTGGAAAGCGTAAATGATTGGTTTGTGGTCTGTGAAGATGGTGAAGGTTCTTCCCTCGATCATATAACGGAAATATTTGACTGCGAGGTAGATAGCGAGCAATTCTCTGTCGTATGTAGCGTATTTCTGTTCCGTTGAGCTGAGTTTTTTTGAAAAGAAACCCAGTGGTTCCCAATTATCACCGATGCGTTGTTGAAGCGCGGCGCCAACAGCAGAATTCGAGGCGTCGCATATGATGGCCAATGGTGCGTCGATTTCAGGGTGTGTTAGTAGAGTAGCCTCTACTAACGCCTTTTTAGAGTCTTCAAATGCTGCGGTGGCGTCTGGTGTCCAATTTACAGGTGCGCTGCCTTTTATATTGTCCGCCAGCATGTCGTTCAGAGGTGCATGTACCTGTGCGGCTTTAGGTATGAAACGTCTATAAAAATTTACCATACCTAAAAACTGCCGTAATTGTTTCGCTGTGGTCGGCCGTGGATACTTTAAAATGGCCTCAACCTTTTCGGTGGATGGTCGGGTGCCTGATTCCGACACCAGGTAGCCTAAAAATTTTAACTCCGTCCTTCCGAAGATACATTTTGCCGTATTTATCACGATACCGTATTGTTTTAGCCGTTCAAAAACTATCTTGAGGTGTTGAAGGTGTTCCTCTTCGGATGTTGAAGCCACCAGTATGTCGTCAATGTATGCGAAACAAAAGTTCAAACCTCGCAACGCTTCATCGATAAAGCGCTGAAAGGTTTGAGCCGCGTTGCGTAACCCAAACGACATGAACGGAAATTCGAATAATCCGAAAGGAGTGGTAATAGCTGTCTTCGGAATATCTTCGGGTGCAACGGGGATTTGGTTGTAAGCTCGAACGAGATCAATGGTAGAAAAAATTTTCTTACCCCGCAAAGTTTGTGCAAAATCTTCAATATGCCTGACGGGATATCGGTCCGGCAAGGTCCTGGCGTTGAGAGCACGATAATCGCCACATGGTCTCCATTCGTCACTTCCTTTTTTGGGTACCATGTGCAAAGGTGACGACCAGCTACTCTCCGACGGTCGGGTTGTTCCTAATCGCGACATGGTTTCAAATTCCTTTTTGGCTGCCTGTAGCCTACCTGGTGCAAGACGCCGTGGTTTGCAGGTAACAGGTGGACCTGGTGCAGTACGAATGTGGTGCATCGTGCTGTGTTTTGGTTCGGAAGGTGTTCCTTCCGGTTTCGTAATTTCGGGAAATCGCTGGAGTAGAACATGATAAGCGGATTCCCCGAAGACTGTTTTGATGCTCGGGACGGCTTCACGGGCAGGCATTCCTCGTGTCGAGAGAGACGTCACTTGATCTAAGAGACGGCGATTGCGAACGTCTACCATTAGTCCGAAGTGAGCGAGGAAATCGACCCCGATTATGGGCCTGGAGACGTCGGCGATTACGAATCTCCATGTGAAAACCCGACGTAACCCTAAATTGAGAGTTAAAGTCGTAGTCCCGTACGTTGCGATGGTGGTGCCATTTGCTGCGGAAAGCTCGTAGGATGATTTTTCGCGCCGTCCTCGGATCATTGCTCGTGGAAAGACACAGAGGTCGGCGCCTGTGTCGACCAAAAATTGCGTCTTCGTGTCGTGATCGATGACGAAGAGACGGCGTAAAGTCGGGCTGGGGTCGCTAGCCGTCGTTAACGACTGCCCGGAATGTTTCCCGCCTGGAAGGTGCACGGCTTAATGCAGTCCCTTGCGTCGGTACCGAAACTCCAGTGGTACCAGCAAATTCCATCCTTGCCATGTGTGCGCTTCCTCGATCGAGATCCGGAACGGCTCCGAGGACGTGAACGGGATCGAGGCTCCCTATCTCTCCGCGAGGTACGATCGCTCGTCATTTCTTGACGAAGCGCCGCTATTTCTTCTCGTAGCGACAGAGCGAGCTGCGACATTTTCAGTTGCAATAAAGCCTCGAGGGACCTACCTGCGTCGATTTCCTGCGGCGCCGGGGGTGACGCTTCGGCAATTTGATGGCGATGAGGCCTGGCATCGGTGATAGCGTCCGCCAGCTCGGCCACTTTGTCCAGTTCCGTGTCCTTCTGCGTGGCTAAAATTACCTGCGTGCTCGTCGGTAACCTCCCTAGCCAAAGGGTTCGCAATAAGGCGTCTGATACTTGCGTCCCGGCTAGGCTGCGCAGATGCCTCAAAAATTGCGAAGGTTTCCGATCGCCGATTTCCTCATGCTCCAGGAGGCGTCGCGTCTTCTGCTCTTGAGACACGCTCAAACGTCGGATCAGCTCGGTTTTTAGTTTTTCATACTGACCGGTCGCTGGCGGGTTCATTATTATGTCTCGAACCTCTGTGGCGTAACGTGGATCCAGGGCACTCAGGATATACCCGAACCTGGTGCTGTCGGTGGTCACTCCGGATACCTCGAAACTCCTTTCCACCATGCTGAACCACATTTCCGGATCGCTAGGACAAAAATCCGGTATACGAACGGCGACTCTTTCTATCGACGCTCTGCTCGTGGAGGCGTTGGCAGGGATATCCGCGTTCATGGCTGTATTGCTGCTTCAGCGGAGAGATCACTTACACTTTTAGCAGTTCTGCGCGAATTACACTATTGTATAAAAAGTTCACGGAAGTCTTTGAAGAAATACGGTCGATGGAGAAAAAAAAAATTTTGTCTTGTCACGATCACGATCACGATCACAATCACTTCACGATCACGTCGCGATCACGTCGGGGTCACCAATAATTGAGGTGAATGTGTGCGTAATGGATAACTCCGATTTGCGTTACACGCTCAATTTATTTACAATTAATATAACAGAATAAGAACAGGTATTGTCTGCGTCGCACGGTCGTACACGTGGTGAGTCGCAAGAGGTTCTGCCTCGTGTTCTCGTATGGTGACCGCGGCGCGCGGTCAGAAAACAACAGAAAAACTCGTCGCGCAATCGGCAACCGTCGTCCGTTGCCGGTCTACGACGCGCCTGTGTTCGTACACTTTTAAAGAAAGATAGACCGTAAGCATTTAAAGAAAAGAAAGTTAGCGAGGGTAATATCTCGATCTTTCACGGCAGGGATGTGGTAGCAGTGCCGTAGCTGCTACAAAGGAGTTGGTTAAAAATCGACGAAGTCTCTCCCCTCTGTCATTAATCTTGATCGAAGTTTGCGCAGTTGTAGGTTTATGTGTGCGTCATCGATTTCCGTTGTCAAGTTTTCTCTGATTGTAAGTTCACGGTGTAAGAGAGGGGTGAAAATATTACCCCGCAAAAATGAAAAAAAAAATCATAACTTTTGGATGGTTAAAGGTAAATAAATAAAATTTGTGTTAAAAAATGACAAAGTTTCCGAGCTTTCATACAGTATAAGTTTTTATAGTTTACCATTACTTTATAAGATTTGTGACCATCTCTCTATTTTTCCAACTCAAACAATGCATATTTATTATCATAGTAAAGAATAGTATCAGACAATTTTGATAAAGAATTATCTTATTTGTACTCTGTTTAATGCTCTGTCAGATGGTACGTGTCACAAGTTGGAGCAATTTATAGTTTACGAGTTATAACGATTAATTTAGATTTCTTCTGGGACTGGAGTTTGTGTACAGTCATGTTAAAATTTGTTGGAAAGTAAAAACTAACGGACCATGTGAGATAGATTGCCATAGAGGCCAATATATCATACGTGGTTGAGTTTGCCTTTTTATCAGTTAAAATACTGGGGTAACAAAAGTACGTTGTTCCATAAAAAATAAACACAAACATATGTGACCATAATATTTAAAAAGAAATGATGCTGAAAACATTGTCTTGTTTATAGACTTTGCTTCCTTGGGCCAAACAATTTGTCTAAATATTTTTATATATTATATAAAGGGTGGGCAAAAACTTTGACCACCCGAAATGTTTCCGCTATTTTTAGAGATATGAAGAAACTTTATTTATCAAAGTTGTATGGTACTGAGGAAGCAATAGCATTCCAGTAATAATTTTTTTGTAGATGGAGAATCTTCGGAGATTTCAAAGTCAATTCTATTTTTTTTTTAATGGCATGCTATACTTTCTTGTCCCTAGGAGAAGGGCGTATGTTTAGACGATTCCAACGACCTATAACACAAGGTCGTAGATCATTTCCAACACATTGTACATGCAAATTTATTTTTCATTCAAACATATATTAGCGTATTTTCATTTGTGACAATTGAAACGAATTAATCTAAAAACGAACGCTAGTTAAGGAGGTAGACCACCTTGTCGATTTCAAATAATCGAAAAAACTGTTTTGGAATTTTTTAAAAGTTTCATACGTGCAGGAGATTATGGTAAAAGGATTTTTTGAAATTCAAATAACTGGCGAAGTTACAGCACTGAAGAGGACTACACGTTAGGTTGGGTTAAAGCGACGCGTTTTCAGCATTCGAACAGTACTCATTCAGCAGTCAAACAGTACTCATTTAGCAGTCAAACAGATCCGATCATTCACCCAGTTACACAGCACATCATACAGACACATAGTGTCATTTATACAGTCCACTAATACATGAACAATAAAACATATTCCATCCAGGGAGTAACATAGTTCATATCACATAGGCACAGAATACACATTCAAACAACGTCATCTATATAATCCACTTATACATAAACAATGAAACATATCCTATCAAGGATAAAAAAGCATTCAATCATCATTAGATTATCCATTTACGTCTGCACCGATCACATTAATTGCGATTGCGGAGCAGGACGCTACAGGAATATTTAAAATGTACAAATTGGGTGTTCCCAGCCTGTACAGCTATACGAATCAACCACGCTGCTCATAATAGATTATCGATCAAAGGAACACGTTCCCTGGTCGGTTTTTAGCGAGGAGACTCGATATTTTTTAACAGCTTCACTTAATAAGCGTACTAAACACCAAATAACGAAACATTGCCTATCCCTATCAGTTTTTATAAGAAATATTTCACAATATATAATTGTTATTGTTTTTATGTTATATGTATTTTTTCTAGTATTTTAATTTTAGGATTATAACAAGAATTACTTTCAAAATACTATGAGGAAGTATTTGGTCGTTCGATAAGTAATGTCGCTTTTTATCTTGTTCGTATTTAACGTATTCTGACAGGTTTGTATCATATGCATAATTGATAATTTTTGTGTTTTCTCCTGTTGTGGATCAGGGGTGTGATTATATTATTTATTAACAACAAATCCTGTAGGTTCCGTTATTTTAAGTCTAGTTACAAATACGACATTACTTATCGAACAACCTAATACGTACTAGTGTTAAGCGTGAATGGCGAGCGCAGCCATGAATGCTCCTGGGACATCTATAATCATACTATTGTAAAACTTCAGTGTATACCGTTAAGGTTCAATAAACAAGTTATAATTATTATTATTATTATTTCACAATATGCCGTAGTGCATATGCAATTTGTCACGCTGACTGTCAGCACGTCAACAGAAATAGGAGCATTTGTCATGTGCAAATTGGGTGTTCCCAGCCTGTACAGTGATACGAATTGACGGCGGTGCTCATAATAGATGGTCGATTAAAGGAACACGTTCTCCGGTCGGTTTTCAGTGAGGAGACTGGACATTTCTCCCGGTTTCTTCGTTAACAGCGATACGTATCCGACCGTGCCACGAACACAATCTCGAATCGTAGATTAAACGATCGCAGAACAATTTTCTGTTCATTTTGCCGTTGGCTGGCTCCGCAGAGTCTTTTTCTTCCCGTCGGTCCCAGCTCACAATGCCGCTGCAAATCGCTTTTCCATTTATTTGTCGAGGTTACGTGGGAAGTCGGCTGTCAGGAGAGCTCGAGGAAAAGGTCTGACGACCCTTTCTTACCTTCCGTCTTTTCTCTTCGCTTCACCTCCGATCGTTCCTGGGACACGATCGCTCGGACCGGGAATTTCCCGTCGTGGAATTCTCCGACGTGACAATTCGCCGCGACTTCGATACTTAGACAGTGTGAGTTCGAAAGCGTTCCTACGGTCACGGAAACGTTTCCACTTCGAAACAACGTGTTCGAGTTCCACCGCATGCCCCATTTCATTCTCTGACGGTGATCCCCTGGTGATCTTCAGTAAACCGAAAGATATTTTGTGTCGTACGTCAGATAACCGCGAAGGAGTTGAATGATAATCGAGAAAATTAATTCTTTATTGATTCTGCTTTTTTTATAATCTTGTACGTTTGTAGATCTGTATGACAGTAATTAAGCCTCTGCCTTAGGCTGCGTTTACATTGGTAAGTAACTTTTACCAGAAACCTGTAAGTAGTCTAGCCAGGTAAACGCTGCCTTATGACGACTCACACTCGTGATGACAGTTTTACAGAATCAAGCTAACAAAAGCTTCTTTGGTCATCAAAGACAAATTCGTTTTGATGTATGCTCTTTACTTATTAGCACATGGTCGTATCAGCATTTGGTCGAATCAAATTGTTTTCATTTACATGTTGCAGTGAAAATTAGTTACTTATGTGTACACATACCATCATTGTCAGAGGAAATCATCTGATTTTTTATAGTTTTTTCATAATTGATTTTATTTTAAATGATAATTTTTTCATTCTTAGGCTTCCTGCATATGTTTTCGTACCGTTGCCAATTTTCTCCTAGGTTTGTAGGGACTATGTGAGGAAAAAAGCTGACAATTAGAATAAATTCATCAATTTTCAACGATTATAAACAGATTAACAATATTTATCTTAAAAAATGGTAACAAAGTCGAACATTCCAAGTGATATACGATTTTCATAGTTTCTGAGAACTACTGCACAGTTACTTATTAATTTCAAAATTACATGACCCTAAAATGAAGCTCTCAGCTTTACTCAAATATTCTTAATTAAAGTAAATGAATAAAGTTTATCTAAAGTGACGTATCACTTAACTTTTCATCGAAAAAAGTATCTGCAACATAAAAAGTAAAAGATAATACATTTTAAGTGAGAAAATGAAGCTGTCAATCTTAATTAAGCAACATTAATTTGAAAAAAGTAATTATTCGAACTTTTTTTCAATTTAGTTAAAGCAAAGTCACATATGTTCATTGAATAAGTTGCCTTCAGTATAAAACTACCAGAAGTTATTTCCCATTTTAACCAGGGAAATGAAACTTTCAGACTAAATTAGGTTTCATTAAATCGACCAAAAGAATTGATTCAATTTCCCGTTAAGCTGGAGATTTGGCAAGAGTGATATTCAGAAAACTTTTCCCCCGTGAAACTCGTTCTCCGGTTACCGAAGGAGCACGTGTTTCCTCCGTGTCCCATATTTATTTAATTAGTCGAGCAATGGCGGTCACGGGAGAACGGCATCGGACATTGCAGATAGATTGCTTGGTAAAACCCCCTGTGGAGTCGCTAATTAAACTCTGTACGAACTAACCTCCTGAACTTTGACTTGGTCGCGAGTATTGCTTTTAATGACGACAAGCTTCGCCTCCTGCAAATTCTCCAGGAGAATCTATTTCCCACCCTTCTTCTCCCTTCTGCTTTCCCCATTCTTCGATTTTTACGTCTGCGCTCTCTTCCAACAACATTCATTACGAAAGATGTTAATAAAATGTTTGTGAAAATTTATAAAGACTTACTGTTACTACGTAGTCACTTTTTCTTTACCTGGAGCTGCGGATTTCAAGAGTTTATGCTTGGCATAAAAATAGCTACCAGATCCACAATATTCATACAATTTCTATAGTGATTGTAAAAATAATAGTTCATATTTTATTTGTATAAATTCATTTATTTGATGTCAAAATTTAGTAAATAAATGATTTATAAAAAAATATTATTACAATGAGTAGTAAGTACTAAATATTTTAATGTTAAAATTTAGTAAACAATAAGTTCTTATATTTTTGTACTTAGTGGTCATTTTTGGCCATCATAATTGTAGTTGCGAATTACCAATTCAGAAAGAGTCGAGTGAAGTTAAAATTTAAGATATCTTGGCGGTTTTGACGATATAAAAAAGTAGTCTTAACAATAAGTGGGTACTAAATATTCTACTGTTAAAATTTACTGTATAATAAATATTCATATTTATGTATGAATTTGCTGACCACATTTGAGCATCACGATCGTAGTTGAACTCTATCCATCTAGAACAAATCATTTAATGTTAAATCTTTACATATCTTCGTTACTTTCGATGATATAAAAAAGATTCATAATATTCGCGAAAAATTATTCTTAAGAATAAAAATATATTTTCTGTGAACCTAAATAATTAATATCTTAACAAACTTAATTTATTCATCGCCCTAAATTCATTGATTGTACGGTTCATATACCCATAACTTTCTAATTGTTTACCCACTATTATTCTGATAGCCTTTCAATTATCAATCAAAGTAATTTCGCGATTTCTGTCAGCGAACTGGCACCGACGCAGCCACAAATTCTAGCGGCCTCAATTCCCACGATATCAATTTGGAGGATCTCCGTTTAAAGAAGCTCCGAGGCAACCCTTTTGACAATATCATTGCTCCATCAGGTAGACGGTTATCATCGTCTCCAGTGTCCCCGGTCTCAAAGATCGGCAATCAGCGATACCATGGAAATTCTGGCTTGTAATTTCCGAAGGCCGAAGTAATGCGTGCATGGCAGGAAGACCATAGGATTAAGTTAGAGAGGGGATAGTGGAAATGGGGCTGTCTGAAGGCAATAAGGCCGGAAAAGGGTTTCGAGTGTCCTAGGGTATGAGTCGGAAGAATGAAAAACTTACGTCAAGGAGACAGTTTCGCGGTGTTAAATAGATATTCCAAAATATTTTGGAACTCCGTGCTAGTTTTGAATAGTTTCAAACTTTAGGCATTTCAGAAATTTCATCCTGCACCAGCTGGCTCAGTTGTGGGTTCATGTGATTTTAAGGTTAGGTCTTATGAAATTGATCAAATGCATGCGTTATTTCAGAATTATTTTATTTAATATTCTCTCAGAGTATTCCTATTTGAAAGAAGATTATAGTAGTTATAACAAATTACATTTCAAATAGATTGATAAAGCTCGGTGTCAGGCAGCTGTACAGTAGAACCTCGATTATCCGAACTGTAATTGATAACAGAATGACTCACACTGTAACTAGATTTCGCATAAAATGATAATATTACTTTAGGATGTAAAATATATAATGGTGCATAATTGAATGCATACTGTTATTAGTGATAGTTTAAGCTCGTCACTGACATAGGATGACCAATTTTTGGATGACTCGAGTTCGGATAATCAAGTTTCTACTGTACTTGAATAAAAAAAGAGAGTTAATTACTAAAACATTCGATCAATTTGGAGTCATTGTAACTTAAAACATTAGTAGTATTTCGTATTATATTGATAATTGACTCTACTCAAAATCAATAAAAATTACTCGTAATTTTTTTCAATTGCTTATTAAAAGGTTACATCATACTCAAGGTCAGTAACCATTTTATACGTCATAAGATATTCTTTATTTAATTTACAAAAAGGTTTTATAAAAATTGTATATGTTTATTACCGGTGGATCATTTGATTCTAATTTATTTTTTTCCAAATTTGCTGTGTCTGTTACTCATACAGAGTGTATCTTAAATCGATGTTAAAACTTAACAGAAGCTAAAATTCTCATTAACAACACAGTGGACCTATGGTGATTCTGGCTCAACATTACGCTTAAATATTGAACTAAACGTAAATTAAACGACACCATTTAAAAGCTGAATTTATACTATCCAACAGGAACGGGACAACGAAAATACCTCGGACAAAAAAACCGTTAATTCTGCGCCACTGTAGGTTTCACATTTTAAAACAAAATTATTATTTTTGTGCGAAACATACTTACCAAGTGATCCATCCTGTTACTAATTACTAGACTGCGGAGCATACATACTTATATTCAAATATATGCAAGATGTGTATGTATGTTATAAAGTAGGTGAAACGAAAAGTACATTTTGTAACATTTCAAGCGTAAAATATAATTCTGTAGAAGTTCCATTTTCTCAACTACATTGCAACATAAAATATCGATATCCAAAATTGTATATTTGCATAAACATCCGAAGTCTACTAATTACAGTTCGGATAATTGGGGCCCTACTGCAAATATTAATTTATTTCCTTATGATGAATTCCTATTTAAAGATGATATTACTTATGGAATGACCTGGTATATTAAATCTTTCTCATACGTTCAGACGCGTATTAAAAACTTGCAACCCCTCCGGAAGGCCCCTCCTATTTAAAAGCGAAAAATTGACGAAAGAACGCACACGCTGTGGAAAAAACCGCCAGCAATTTTTACCCCGCACGAACTTTACTCCCCGAGTAATTCTATTTTCCACTGCTCCAAGAATTCCGCCGCTTCTCTCGGCGTTCCTCTTCCACCCCGCATGTATCCATAAAAGCACTTACCTGAAGGAATAAGATAAAAAACCGAGAAGCGGAGGCGGAAAAGATTAAAGGAACATTGTCACGAGGGTGGTGGGTCGGTTCGATTCGACGGGAAATTCTCGTCTCCCGGTTGCACCGGTTACATGCACGGTCTCAGTAATAATATAGATGACTTCGATGAGATTAGGAACGCAAGCTCGAAGAAGATGGCCCTTCAGAGGTGCTTACCAGGCGTTGTCCGTCTCTGTTCGCCTGCTCTCTCAGGCCCGCTCGCAATATTCGACCTGTAAGCGTCCTTTCAGACACCCCTTTCCATCCCCGTGCCACCCCTCGCGCACCATGAAGGACTCCAGGTGAGTATCTGCTACTTAACACGGGCCACGTGCATACAATTTTAATCGACTCGACCCGCCTGACATTTTCTCCCGCGAATCGATCTCGCACCTGAGATTCAACCATTCGACGTCGCTTTGTTTACGGCAGTGTCTTCCAAAGTGGTTACCGCCAAAAAATTCTGGGCTTCCTCGAGATACGGAGTCTTTTAACACTTTGACTGCCAGGTCACCCATTATTGGGTGACACTTTGAATCAGCCATTATTTATTAGACCATGTATAGTATTAAACAAGGCATGTAATAAGGTCTAATACAATCAGTACAAAAATTGCAAAGCTTGTTAATGTTATGGATTAAAAAGGATGTAATTTGAATTTATATTCATTTTTGTATACAAATTCAGAAAGTTTGTCATTTTCAGCTAATACGGCGTGGGAGTCAAAGTGTTAACATGTTGACTGCCGTAGCGGTCACCGGTGACTGACCGACACATCAAATTTTATTTAATTAAATGAATATTAATTTTAATACGGTTTTCAATACAATTAATATTATGATAAAAGTAGAAGGTCGAGGTTGAGAAGTTGAATAGTCACATAATTATATCCATCATTACTTTCGTCTAAAATACGATATTATAGTATGTCTGACCAGGTATGGGAGTTTTCATTGCGGCACTTAACCTGTTAACAAGGCTTTGACTGCCACACTCTATTGGTTGAAAATGACTAACTTTCTGAATTTATATACGAAGGAAATTTAATCGCGAGTTAAAATGTTTTTAACCAAGGATATTAGGAATACTCGTAATTTTTTTATTGGTCCTATCAAACTTTAATAAATAAATTTATGAATGCTAGAAATAATCAAATAAATAATGGTTGAATCTAAGTGTAACTCATACATGGGTCATGTGACAGTCAAAGTGGGGTTCCAAAAACAATGATATTGTTCGCATTAATCTTCTGTTTATTAACTTTTTTCACAATTACAAATTTGTAACAATTAAAAACAGAGCTGCTTTTTATTTTAATGTTTCATTTATTATACAGGACGAGGCACGTAGAGCGTGAGAATGGAACATTATCAAAAATATTACTGACACGAAAAAATATTGCTGGCAAAAATTGAAATATTTTTGGGGTACGCTTTTCAGGGCAGACAGGAAGCATTAGAATATTACAAATAAATGAGATTGCAGAGATATAAATGCTTTTTCTCTACCAGTGACCTTGATTGGCCTTCAGTGACTATGACCATTCAATTCATCTATTTAGGTGTGACCTATACTTACGTGTATTAGAAAATATGTAGTTCCATTTAGAAGAAAGGAAGAAAGGTGATGCCCTTCAAATGTCCTTGACATCTCCACGTACAAAAAATTAAATTACGCAGAAAAGTGTACCCTCACCCATGTTTTTTTAATATGAATAAATTTTCTCTCTAAAACAATTTTTGTTACGCAACAGAATAAGTTTGCGAACCACTGGTTTACAGTCTACTCACTGTTCTGTTTGCACGTTTTGTTCATCGAGCGAATGTTTTGTTGCCGAACGAGCCTGCTCTTCTGTTTGTGAAATGTAGTCTTTTAGGATAAGTTGTTTGTATGTTTTGTGAATGGGTTAGGAATGGTTTGGTGAATTGTGTTATATAGGACGTCTGTTGTTTGTACCTACTGTTCTCTTCTTTTGGTTATTGACAGGACTTTGACTAAATGGAAAGAGAAAGTGTTTTTGTATATTTTGTATGGCATAAGAAAGCATAGAATTGTTTTCGAAATTATACAATTATTATATAAATTATAAATGATATAATATGACAGAGTTTGTAATATGAAGCTTAACATAATGTTTACATGTATTTTTTGAATTGAGTGTTATATATTTTTGTAATACATATCATGTAATCATTCATATTAAGAGATAATATGTAAATATCAGTATGAAAAGGAATTTGCAATGAATGGCGAAGAAATATCATAAAGAAAATATTTAACGATTTGATTGTATACTTATTATTTTATAATATTGCTGGAATTTTCAGCTTGAACGTACATTTTCTATATTAATAAATTATTTGCTTTTTTTTTTGTCAACATGCACGACACCCTGTAAGTTGTGCTGGACACAAATAACGCTTAATGTGTTGGCAAATGGTGGTTTGTAACCCACCTAAGACTGTATTTTTCCGACTAATAGTCAATAGCAGTTGATGCCAGTTAAGACACAAACGGTGTAAAAATAACTATACAAAACTAAAAAATGATTTAACTCCCCTGTAAGGAGCATATCTGCAAGCCAACAAAACTAAAATGCCCTCAGTCTAGTTCTCGATCAATTCAAGCACGCCGACAATTTAAGAACTCTCTGCAAACACCGGCCAATATATTTTCATGTTAACCAGTAGCTGCTTCGTCCTATAACGTATAAACCATTCGATAGAATTAATTGAAATCTGAAAAGAGTGTATCGAGTAAAATTAAAGGCACATCCTAAGTCAGCCAAAGTCCCAAACTGCCTCACAAAAATCCATATTTCCGCCTGTATAAAACTCCCTGGTCTGATTTTCAGCCAGCTCGAGCACCCCGAAAAATCGACTGTCGACATCAAAATTCCCCGCAAACATCTGCAAGCCCATTTCCATATTAACCAGCGTCGGTTAAACGTCGCCCCGAAGGATACAAATTTCCCTGCTATCCGTCGACACTAATATGCTAATCGAATGCTAAACACGGGGCGTCCCTCGAAAAAAAAAAGGAGAACGCCTTTCTGCATCTCATCCGAACGCTTTCGAGTCGTCGGCCGGATGATGAACCAGAGGGTGGTGTAACGCGTGTTCCCCTTAAATACACCGTGACGAGGGATGTCGGGGCCAAGGAACCAAGGGGGTTAAAAGCGTTTGGCAAGTCGAACAATCCTGAGACGTCGTACACCGACTTCTTCCGGCCCCTTTTTCCTCGTGCACAGCTGACATTCGCCAACCAGCCCATCTGCAACCACCCCTTCTGGTATTACGCTGTAATATGGCGGCCGTTCGCCGACGAGGACGCAGCAGGACGTAATAGCATTCCTCGACTATTACTTATACCCCCAGCGACCACGGCTCCTCGCGAATAAGATTCTCTCTTTCGTCATTCTTCTCGTCGCCTTTTCGTCCATCTTCCGACCTCGTTTCTCCCTCACCCTGCCACCCCTTCGCAAGCTTCTTGTCGACTGTTCTTCCGTTCGCCTCTATTTCTGGCTGACTTATGCCAGCTCCTTTTTGCCCGTCTTATGTGCCGCGGCGAGGGTGTATCTTGGCGTGGATTCATCGACGACGCTCCTTCTTTATCGTGCCACTCTCGCGACTCTTTACTGCCACGCATTATTTTAGTTTAAGTATCCTCGCTCGAGGATACCCAGCCGGTTTTATGCGGATTTTTTCGCGTGCTTTTATACATGTGCCGGCGGGTTTTACTTTCTGCTTGTTACAGCGTCTTTGGATGCTTTACGCGACTTGGACGGTGGTTGGGCGTTTTTGGCTGGCTGTCTAGGGGGTGTCTGTTGGATGTCTCTGTCGTGTTTTAAGTATAGTAGGAAATGTATTTTGATGGGTAAAACTGCTTCTACTGCATGGATTTTAGCACGTAGTATTCATTTTGGGTGTGTAATTACAACAAATCTCTAAGTTGCATGTGCCTTTCTTTTAAATAAACAAAGTGCCTTGGGATTAAAGGGAATTCTTGAGATGCTTGATACGTTGGTTCTGAATTCTGGAGTTATTTATTCTAGATAAACAATTTCAGACTACAGAATATTGTTGATTGAATATAGTGGGAGTATCAGACAGATAATAAAAATGTTCCACCATTGAATATGTTGAAGTTTGGAGCTTGTGCGCCTCTTTTTCACCACGAGTGTCCCGTTTCAAGTTATTTTAGACTTTATAGTTCTCGAACGCTGTAGTCGTTGTAGAAGTACGATCACGTGTAACAAGTTTTCTTTACAATATATTACAAGTATTTTTACGCGAGCAATTTAATTATTTCTTTCTTGTGACTATTTCCTGCGAGGTAGATGTCACGAGCTTCTACAAAATATTTTACTTTTTTATTTTATTTATGATTTATGTCGCATGAACTGCACGGTTATTATCAACAGCTTGAAAAATGCACTGTGTGTAACTACATTTAATTATTTATATTATATTAATTTTGTTTCTTTTATGAAATTCAGCAAGTCGAGAATTTTTTATCATCGAGTGTAACGTGTGACATTAAGTGGGGGTTTAATTTAAATTTATCGCGGAGTGTATTACACTTAATATTGGAGCAATTTAAAATTAAGTGATCCGCCGTAATTAAGTGGGTTGGTTATTTTGTTGGAAGATGAGAATGTGTAATTTTGGGTTGATCAATTCTGATCCGTGATATAGCTACTTGATCTCTCCTAGGTAATGCAGTGGTCGTTTTATGGTTTTATCTTACATCGTTTTTTCAGCTGTTTCAGTTTCTTTTTCCCTTTTTTCCGTTTCCGTTTCATTCAACTCCCTTCTATGACTTTTTTCAGATTTTTTTCTTTTCAACTTTTTCCTTTCCTCTGTTCATATTTATTTTTCACTATGTCAATTTCCTCTCATGACCTGTTTCCTATTGTTTCCTATCTTCGCGGCTTTATCTACGTTTTATCTCTCTTCTCTTTATTCCGTGATATGTATTTCTCATTCTTATTGCATCCTCCCATTTTTCTTCCTTTCTGCTTTTTTAAAAATTGTTCACAATTCCTCCATTTTGCCTCCCTCCCTTGTTCGTATTAAAACATCCCATAAGCAATGCTTTTAAAACCGACTACAAGCATAAATTCACGAGTACAATTATTTTTAATTATGAAGATATCGGTTATAATTTTTATTGTCCTTGTTTCACTATTAAAGTAGTTCATCGACCAAACAGTTTCCATTTTCTGTGAGCACAACACTTGTTTTAAGCTGATTCTAAATAATGAGTGCTACAGTGTTGTATTAACTACTTTAAAAAATTTGAAAAAGTAAATATCGGAGCAAATAATAACTTAACAAGTGCAACATGATTCGAATAATGTGCTGACTATGTGACACACAGGTTATCACCAAAGCTTCATCGTATTGGCAAAATTATTGTCTGTAGATTCTTTCTAGTATAGTTCGATTCTCATTTAGCAATTCAAAATATACATTTCGTTCATTTCATCGTAGGTACAATCAAATCTTTATCGAGTAAAATAGAATAATATGTTAGTGTACATTTAACGTTTATTCCTTTAATACAGTAATGGCTACCAGAGCTGCGGCCTTCCCCCGCTCTAGGTCCATTCCCCATATACTATATGCTGTGATGGAGCGAACTGAAGGGAACTGAAACGAGGGGAATGAACCTAAAGTGGGGGAAAGTCGCAGTTCCAGTGGCCATCACTGGTTTAATGTATATTATTAGGTTGAGTCAAATAACTTCTAGTTTGTCTTCTTCGATTTAATAAATAATTTATTAACGAATAATTTCTGCTACTTCTGCAGCCTGTTTAAAAGTGAAGATTCACGATGAAATACTTTATGAGATTTTCCTCTCATGAGATTCTATATATAAATATATATTTATATATATTTACGTTTGTATCATGAAACACCCTATCCTGGATCTCTACCCTAAGTTTCAGGGCTGTTTACTTTCTACCATGAAACTAAAATCAGTTGCATAGATAAACTATAGGAATTTTTACGAATAAAAAATCTATTTTATGTCTGAAGTTATTTATAACGCAACCCAGTATATACAATAAAAAACAACATTATTTATGGGATAACCTGATACTTCTTGTTTCCATTGACACCTTCCTCCATTTTATTTTCCTTCTCGTTGCCCAACTTGATGGCCTTCTTCGCACTACATAACTCTCTCTTTTTTCCTTTTTTCACACTGTTTTTTATTGTGTACTCATTTTTTATGGCACCTTACTTTATTTGTCTCTCTCCCTCTCTTTCTCTTTTCTCCAGTGATTTTCTCCGTTATCCTGCGACGGATTTACCCTCTCGCTTTCTCTGTAGCCACATTTCCTACCCTCTCGTTTCCTGGACACTGTATACGTTTAATTTCCGCTCTCTCAGCTCGGCGGTGCAGCCGGAGGTCACAAAAAGCCGCGAAAGGGGGTTGTGAACGATAATGGCGAGTGTATCTTATAATTCTGCGATACTGAAGGTACTCGAGTTTTGTCGCCAGCACGTCATACTAGAGCTCTCGCGATCCCTGCGCATCCTCGCGTGTAATCGTTTCATCAACTATTGCAGTGACGCAGAGATTAGACACTTGAAGGACAATTTCCACCTCTTCATTTTTTCCAGCATTTTTCTGTGTGCACTCTGGCGTAAAGATGTCTCCTCCCTTTCACATTCGTTCAAATTATCAAAATTATAAGTCCTTCAAAGTGGTCTTTATAAAAATCTTCTATACTCATTTTATATTTCGTCTCTTGCTGACTTATTTCTACACTTTTAGT
Organism: Macropis europaea; assembly: GCA_916610135.2. Classification (NCBI taxonomy): domain Eukaryota; kingdom Metazoa; phylum Arthropoda; class Insecta; order Hymenoptera; family Melittidae; genus Macropis; species Macropis europaea. The sequence continues at coordinate 31,398,044 of OU744344.1, forward strand.
ATTTATATTCTATGCATTCGAAATTATATATTCTTACATACTATAATTATTATTGGACTGCGGATATTTATGCAATTCAACATACCCAAGTATCTGAGAAACGCACATTTAAAATCGCGAAAAAAGTGAAAAATACATTGTTTAAGCATTTACAGAAGAAAATACAGTTCTGTCAAAGTTTTATTTCTATAACTGCATTAACATAAAAAGTGTAAACTCGCATAAACATTCGCAGTCTAATTATTTTATTGTGTTCAAGCAACTACTATTAAAAAAATTTTATTTGTATTCTTCTTTTATCCAGGTTGATCCAGTAACTGTGTTACGACCATCAGAGTGGGTGAGTTCTTTTATAATCTGTATATTAGTGATCAATTTTACTATTACTAGAAAATATGCATAATTCTTTCGTGATATTGCTCAACATTTCACGATCATATTTCTTTTATGATTGGAAATTACGAATGGATCGAGTCAAAAATTCTATCGTGGGTCACCGGTGACCCATAAAACAGAGAACACATTAACTCTATTGTATTAATCTAGAAACGTATGTTACTACACAATTTTTATATTTAATATGATTTCGTTATATTACTTTCTTATTTAATGAATTTTTATTTTGAAGTACTAAACAACTAATTGCTCAAGTAATTAATAGTAGTATATTAACTGATTGTGGTAGATTAGGAATTCATATAGCAATTTATCATAATTTCTTTGTAAACATTTTTATTCGTATTTCATTCTTTCTGCTGTAATAAAACATTAATTAGTAATTATTTTCACTGTAATGCATGAGATATTATGGATAATTAGAATTCATAATTTTTACATATTTTAAAATTAGAAGTCTTTTGTAGAGTTCGAATTTATATTCTTAATACGTTTTAAAAATTACATGCTAACGCAGAATTGATGTTTATAATTTTTGCATGTTTAAAAAATTGTACCCTCACGTAGAATTCAAGTTTATAATTTCTACATATTTTTAAAATTTTACCCTTGCGCAGAAATTCGAATTCATAATTTTTACATGTTTTAAAACTTACACGCTCATACAAAATTGAAATTTATAATCTTTACATGTATTGACAATTGAATCGTTTATCATTGAAAGGGCGTATGTCCATTTTATAAAATTTCACATCAGGCAAGAAAAACTTTACATAATTTTCTTCGAGATAATGTTATTCGGTTTTTTCAATCGGAATTGATAGGAGATGTCAAAAGACACTTTTGATGTTCCATTGGGTCCCATTTGGGTCCCATTTGGGTTACCTCCAACAGTTTAAATGCATAACTTAATTTTCCCCAATATATGGACACACGCCTTTTCAATAATAAACGATTCAATTATACACTTAAATGAACATAATAATTTTTATAATGATAAACAAAACATTATGTAGAATACACTCAAAACGAACAGAGAATGTATACAAATTCTTCTGCATAAAACTACTTTTTAATTGATAGGCTTCGGTAGACCTGTGTGCCGACAATCAAATAATTACTTAACTACTCGTTAAGTAATTAACTTGGAAGAGGCAAGTTTAAACAAGGAAATACCTTTGCGCACGTTACACAATTTTGTGTTAATCCTCTGTTTGAAACGTTATGTTAAACACTTTACGGTATTAAAACTGGTTGCCCTTTAGGGGATGTACTTTATCCACTAAGTTCTGATCTGTTTCGAGGGAACTGTGTGTCTGAAGTTTATCGACTCTTTATGCAAGTTTGAGCTGCGACAAACTCCCAGCTAAAAAAATAACATAAATTAAATATTATATAAATACGTATGTAACACTTTCAATTATACAATTTCTACGTACAGCCACATAAATTACAACAAATTTTCTACAGTTGCTACTGTACAGACTCCAAATTACATTTAAGGTCATTTTCTAACGAACGATATATTGGGTTGTTTCAGAAATAACTTCCGGTTTGTTGTGTTAAATTTATTAGTTAGTATATTAAAAGATAATTTTTTTATGCTTCTGTAACATATCTGAGTTTCTGGGATGTGTAGCTCCTAGTACGAATATAAGTTTATAGTCTACGTGAACCACTGAATTTTTTAGAAGTTTTTTTTTTTTTAATAAGCTATTGAACGGCCCATCCCAAAACGAATTTGGTTTAGAGGCACTTTTGACCATCTTATTCGGCCAGACCCTTTATCTAAACAAATAAACATAAACTTAAACTAGTATTAAATAATTACAACACTCAAAAGCAAATTTTATTCGTTACACTTATTTCAAATAATTTTATTTTGCAAATGTATGAAGATATACCAAAAAAATATATTGTGGTGTTATCTGTGCCCCCCACTGTCCTATAAGGGCTAATACATAATTTTATCTTTCAATATTCGAAAAACAATATAAAAAATTCTGTTCATCATAAATGCTTATACACTAATGAAACTCTTAACACGTAGAACGCTACAGTGAAAATGACCATACCTAATCAGACACGATATAATTTACAATTTTTCATACAAATCGTAAAGAACAAAAAGATTTGAGTACTCAGTCGTGTTCTTCTGTTCCTACATTATTGTTTCAGTATGAACTTTGCTCAGAATTTTGCGATTATCAATAATTATTTAATTAAATTGAATTTGAAGTGTTGGTCACTGGTGACCGCCGCGGCGTTGAACGTGTGAAATTACATAAAAATTCACAACGTAATTATTATAAATGCAGATAAAGAACTATTTCGAGTAAAGAGGGTAGACAAATGCTAAAGGAACATAATGGCAGGCTTGGATCCAATGCAGAGGTCGTAGCAGTAATTGTCATCGTCTGCTTTCCTTTAAAGCTCGCCCGCATGGAGGAAACGTAAACGCGATGCATTTCGTCTCGAGTGTTGGACGTAAAATTTCTTTAATCCGGAGAAGTAACGTGTAAAGAGAAGGGAGCACGGCCAAGGGGATTCTTCGTTTTGCTAAGTTGGTAACAATTAGTAGTTAGTAACCTCCGAGCGATGCTGTAGCCTGACTGCAACGATTATTGCAGGTCTGGCAATGTTACTAACGACGCGTACGCAAACTTAACATTTATCGTTATTGCGCAACGAGAAGTCGCTGCACTTCCTTTTCGTGACCAGGCCTCTCTCTCTTCCTGCTCTTTTTTACCGTTCTACCTTCTCCATTCGTAATTTTTCTTTTCGGGATTATGTTGCTTGACCAATCGCCCTTACTGCTGAGTCATGAAGAGCAAACACTTGCTTCTATCTGCTACACAATGTATTTTAAAAATATCTTAACTTGTTAACGAGTTAACTCGTTGTTTAACCACTTCAGTTGGAATTTAATCGACGATTACGTGGGCCAGGAGCGTCTATTTAACCGATTGCCGCAAATGACAGCTATAGCCTTCAGGTTTTCGTTGATGTGCTGGAAAATGACGGCTATAGCAGTCATGTATATTTTTGCTAAAAAAACCCCAATAAACTTATCAGGTGAAATTCTCGCATATATTATCGATAGATAACGGTAGTACTTAAAAGGAAATTTAATGTTTTGGTTAACCCTTATAAGCATTGTCTTTTCACCTAATTTCTTGTAGCAACAAAGGAACATTTAAAAAAAAGTGTGTGTCTGAGGCCGATCTAGAAAAATTAAGTGTGCATCTATGGGTTAATACGTAAAACCGTTATCAAAGTGAAAAGGTCAGACCATGAGTCGGACAAGTGCAATTTACTTTTACGCCGAAGTAGCTATCACGGGTGGGAGACATTATTCCGACCCAAGTAGTTAAAAGTGTCTCTGGAATGGGCATGACGTATTTATTAGTCACAGAATTTTAATAACTTCACTTGTATAGGGAGACTGGGAGTACCATTTATTTTTCATTCTCATTACAATGTACGTTACTTATTATTTTGTTTATTAGAAATAAATTAGAGCGTTGTTGCATTTATGACGGCCGTGACGAGTTAACTCGTTTTTAACCGCACGCACAACGGGTGCTTTTGTTGAGAAATAACATGGTTAACAGGTTCAAGATCAAAACGTGCAGACTCTTCATGCAAAAAGCAATCGAAATGCTTCACTATTTTGCAGTTTGGATATACTTTTATTAACACGTTAAACGCGGAGCTAATTTTGTTTTTACTTTGCATTTAGGCGCGTAAACAGAGAAAATGTGTCTACAAAACCAACTAAAAAAAATTTGCAAGGTAAATAGCTAGAAATTGTACCAAGAAAGTCATAACTTTTTGTAATACTTGTAAGGGAAAACCTCATTTTTATTTAAAGTGCTTCAATAAAATCTATTAAAAAAGTGTAAACATGTTTTTTAGTATTATGTGAATTATAAATTATTATTTTTTTAAATTTTATATTGTCAGTCCCCAAAGACGGACGCCGCCTAAACGGAAAGTTTAGTGTTTAACATGTTAAACAGTATTTCATGTTAACGGGAAGCCCTTGTTTAGAATTGATGAAATTCGTTTCCTTTCAACAGATTTTTTCAAATTTTTAACAATTAGGAATGTATGTATGTATGTGTCCGCTATCAACCCCCATTTCAATTTTCTTCTACATTCATAGGGGATGAAATAGAGGAGGGTGGCAGTAGTGTTTCGCGAAAAATTAAATGAATCCACATATTTTGGACGATTAGTCTACAATTTTGTAGATCAGTACATTTATCTTTATTGAGCACTGAGAAGTCACTGCATTTCTCTTTTGTGACCAGGCCCCTTCTCTTGCTCTTTTTTACTATTCTATCTTTTCCATTCATGATTTTTCTGCTGTACATTGCATTTGTTTGACCAATCCCTTTTTACTCCGGAGTCGTGAAGGCCAAATATCTGTTTCTGTTTACTATACAAGTTGTCCTAAAAATGTCTGAACAGCCTAAATATGCAAGCTCCCTATGTTCCGTCAACGTTAAAGACCTAGTACACACTTTTTGAATAAATAAAATGCTCTTCGGTCTTCCATTCCATTAGACAGATTATTATTTTTTATTTTTGTTTCTTCAGCAGATCTTCCCTCTGCTTTTTGTCCCTATGGTCATCCATTCTCGTCTATTCTGCACAGTCGTGATCGTTCGTTTTTCTTGTTCGTCGTCTCTGACGCCATTCTTTCTTTCTGATCCTGGATTCCTGGAGCTCTTACGTTCTTCCTCTCAACATTCTTTCTCTTGAGCACTCTTATTTGCCTTGTTTTCATTTTTGTAGTCATTTTTCTGAGTTTTCCTTCCGTTTTCATCGCTGTGTCTTCTTTTCCTTAATAAATTTGCAAATTAAAGACCGTCGCTGATGTTATGAGTTTTTGCAGTTATCGTTTTTTCTTTCCTTCTTTACGACTGCTTTACCTGCTCTTGAGGTCATTTTCTTTTTTCAAATTTGCACTTCGATAATTGTAAATAAATGAAATAAAGGTATGAATATAGGTGAACGGGAATTATTAATGTTTACAATGTTTGGTAGAAATTTTAATAACATTGGTACATTTTCTTCTGGCTCTCATTTTTCAGTTTTCAAATTCTTTTATAAAATAACTGTGAATGAAGCTTCCAGTGTAATAGTAAGCACTATGAAGATGATAAATGTGATAATAGAAAGTATCATCCGCATATTAAAATACTTTTCAACAAGGAGAATTTTTACAGAACTTTTAAGTATGATTTCAGTGGTGTAATATATTAAATAGGAAAATTTTCAAGGGGATACAATTGAAGTAATGAAATAATAACACTTTCTCTGTTTCAAATGTTCGTATTTAAACAATGTTCTACATTTAAATAGTGTAAAATTATTGTCGTTAATACAACGTTAGAAATAAGTCTACCGTTGTTATTGGAATATTAATAAATTCCAATGCGATTTTATATAAATAGAAGCACTTCTAACAGTAGAAAAGCCATATAAAAATTAAGATTTTAGTTTTAAAAATTATCGCATTGAATTAACATTTTCCTACATTTTAATTTAATAGAAATTCTATGTTGGAAAGATTCGTTTAGTTTAATAGCACGAAGTTTGAATAGGAACAGGAATTCGTTATTGCAATTAAATAGTAATGCTGTAAAAAAGAGAAGAAAAATAGGAACATCTTTTATGCGGAAGAAGTAAAAATGCCAGGTAGAATCGATTTCGCAAAATTTGATTATAAAAATTGCAAAAAGTAATATATGCATCGTGGATATTACTTAGCATGTTTATTAAATATTTAATATGGACTCTTTTATACTGAAAAGTTTAAAGATTCCACGGAGAAAAGTTAGTTCACCTAAGAATAATTTTACGAAACTCTAGTTCAACGGTTCCAAAACTTACTTTATAAAATCAAAGTTTCAATATCAGCAAATTACGTATGACTTTTGCGACATTTATAGACTATGCATTGTTTATTTAAGTTCAACAAACATATTTTAATTTAGTTGCTGCTATGGAGAAACTTATTTGAATATTTATTTGTCAAAATGATGTGTATCTTTTCAGTAAATAAAATATTCTGTGCTATGCTTTACGTATTTCCAAATCTTATGTTTTTTAAATTGTAGATTGAAAAGGTATGCTTAAGAGAACTAACTGATATAAATTTCTCGTTATAAATTATTTAAAAATTGCAATTTTTTTTCTCTCAAATATATGTAAAATCCAATAAAAGAGTGAGTCGCTAATTTGCAATGTTAAACAAAAATATCAACTAAGCGACAGAATAAAATAAAACAGTTCTGACCATCATGTCTACAAAATTTTACCTTCTCATAATTCATGATAATATTTTTTTCCATCATTTTAATCAGTTATTTAATATTTTAGATGTATGCAAAAATAATGACCGTTGCCATTTAGGCTGTTATTATAAGTCTAATGAAAGATTCTTCCTTTGTATATTGCTTTTTTTATTGGTAGTATGGTTTAAATTTCATTGACGACTCATTATTATTATTTAAACCGTCTCTCTAAGAGTAAATGATAGAAATAAATGGTACAGCCACGAATCGCTGTAGAAACAATTAAAATTTGAAAAATCTATGACACAATTGCTTTGACAGAATTTCCATACCGAAAGTCTCGAAGAGATTTAGAAATTGCTACTTTGAGTACAAACGTTATTTGTGAACGTGCATCGCAAACCTTAACTGCGAGTCAAAATTCAACGTAAACGCGAGTGTAGATGAGACATTTTATTATGACGGATCTCTTTCATTCGAAAAATAGTCAAAATTACAGAATACCAGCGACATGGTTAGATATGTACATTCCTACCAAGTTATTTTATATTAATAAAGATTTCTTACATAGAAACGGCCATTACACAAGGTGTGTCGAGACGCGTGGTACAATGGTATAGGTGATTCATTCTATATATCTTACTATATTCATTTATATTTATACTTTAGTATTCATACTATATTCATTTATATTCATATTATAGTATTCACTTTTTCACTGTATCCATTAATTAACATTATACTTCGACTACAAAGAGTTATGGACACAAGTCGGTATGATTCTAGTAATTAGCATGTTTATATTTATGTACAAATTGTTAAAAATATCGTCACTATTGCCGAACATAGATTCTTGCTGGATGAATCAGAAATTTGTATCTGCTTGAAGACTTAGGCAATTTTTTCTAGTACCACAAAATCAATGTAGTAGAGTCAATATTATAATATTAATTAAATAATACAATCAATTTAAGTGCGTCCATACTCAGACAATTTCGGAATTTATTTAACAATACTTAATCCTTTCAAAACTAGGGTCTGCCATAAGCGTCCGTAACATTACTATATCTCGGGCGATGAACGATCTTGGGCGTTCAAGTAGCATGCCTAATAAGAACGCTTATCAATTTCCCGCATGAGAGATACGGAAAATTTTCGAACTAAATTTTTTCAAAAGCGAAGCCTCACATTAGAAATAGTATTCTACTATTTTAATTTGTTTCCTCATCCAAAAGCACCACCTACTCCATTATATCACTCGTTCTGACTCACCTTCTATCTGCGTACACCTAACATGTCCCTGAAAACAAGTTCAGATCGCGTTTACCGCACGATTCAAATAAAACTGGAAATATGATTTAAAAAAAAATTGCCAGGAATAAAGTCGATTATCGACGACATTTCTCCCCCGGTACTGCTCGAAAAGTTTCCGAATCGATGCGGAAAACGCAAGTGCGCGGCGGAACGCAATTTCCCGTGCGCAGAGCGCGGTAAAATTAACATCTTTCCATTAAAAACTCCATATCGTAGGGGGTCGTTCTACCTGGCGTATTACCAAGTTAATCCAACGACCGAGTCGCTGAATTAACGCAGCGTTAACGGCGAAAACGGTTTCGTTGCCGTGGTCACAGGATTTCCTGTTCGCCGAAACTCATCCTTGGCCCTGCTGAATCGCTCTTTGATGCCGCCGCCGCCACCGCCGCCGCGAGTTCGATGGAGTTCGATGTGCGGCAGCTCGTCGTCAGCAGCGGAATTCCATCGAAAGAAGCTGCGGAATGTGTCAGTTTTTTTGCGGTTTTATCAGCCGACTGGCCGGAGGTGGCAATTTGTTGAAGCCCGCGTTGTCGAACACCGGAAGTAGGTCCCTGACTCTTTGTCCGGCGCCGATGGCTGCCAGCTCGAGCCACCTGAAACGATGGCGGACAGTTGAAAAATGGACTGCTTCCTCTTGCATTTTTGTGTCGCTTCTATCACTTCGACGGGGAGCTTTTTTTAACAGTTTGACGGTGTCGTGTCACCCGTACACGGGCGACCATGAGTCTTACAACGGAGGTCCACGAACCGGTAGAAAAATTTTACGGAAGAAATGAAACAGATCTGATGGTTTCATTGTAGGGATGTTTAAAGTCACTCGATTGAAAAGTGTTCTTTGATCTGATGTATCTTTGAAATGGATTCATATTTTTTAATGAGTTTTTATTTGTAAGTTGACGCAAAGTAGAAACTTTTATTTCGTGACCTTCAAGATTCACTCCATATTAAGGGTTGAAAATTTAAGTCTGATTAACATGTTGAATGTCACGAGGGTCACCGATGACCGGCACTTCAAATTCACTTTAATTAAGAAGGTACTTATTATAACACTCTCCTGAGCAATTGCCATATTGTAACATTAATTTAGGAACATAAAATACGACTGAATGCCCGAATATTTTTTCCTTTACGATTTACATTAAAAGCAGTAGATTTTAGTATGTCTGACTAGATGGGACTGTTTTCACTGCGATATTCAACGTGTTAACATTATTACTTTAACTTTCTATAATTAATTTTTGATACTTTAAATGATGGTGACAATTTTTGGCGAGGGCGAGTCTCAAAGTGATAAAATAGTTTTTGCGATAAAATAAAACAGATTTGACGGTTTCACTACAGAAAAAGTTAAGTTTGAAGTCATTCGATTCGCAAATGTTCGTTTATAGAGGTACATAGTGCCAAGGTTGGAAAGTTTGATTCAAGGTATCTTTCAAATGAATTAATATTCTTTAATGATACTTTTTGTTACTTCCACCTTGACGGTAATTAGAAATTTCTTTTTAAGTAACTTTCCTCTCATGACCATGCAATTTTGCCCCATATTAGGGTTTACAAATGTAGGTCTGATTAACATTATTTTTTTTTAACTTTCTAGAATTAGTTTTTGCCTTTATTTAATTATTACTAAAATTCATTAATTACGGAGATAGCACGTATGTTTAGCAAGGAGGAGTCACGAACTGTTACAAACATATCAGCGAAAAATTGAAACATAACCTTCAATTTTCGGCCCATGTTAAGTATTGAAAATTTAGGTCTGATTAAATTAATTTTGTTAACCTTCTAACATCAAATTTTTTACGCTGTAAATAATGGCACCATATTTTCTTTCCAAATTCATTAGTTCTGGAGGTATAATATTTTAATTTTTAGCAAGGGAAAGTCACGATTTGGAAGACAAATGTTTTGCAAATATTGTAAGTTTTTTTTATTTACTGTAGTAAAACTTAAATTTGCAATCACTTCAGTCGCAAAATTCGTTTCAGTTTTTACTGTGAAATCATATATTTGCATATAAAACTGGATCGCAAATGATTTACTCCAACACGACATATAACGTTTCGCTTTTTCTAATTTTCAAGTAATTTGAACCACATTGTGTCTGCACGCGTTATTCGATAATCGCTTCTGTTGTTTAAAATGAAACAAATTTGTCTCGAAATGTATTTTATTCACCACAAATGACAAAAATCATTATTTATTATTTCAAATTACTCTCTGAAAAATTCTGTATCGTTATACTTCATTTTTGTAGAATATGTACTGCAATATTTCGAAAATTTCACGAAACAAGAATAACGGAATTTCCCGCGGGACTCTAACATGTCACACAGGTCATACTATAATAGCTTTGACTATATAAAATGAAACTATTTTATCCGTAAAGTTTACATCTCTTTAAATAAAAAAAATCGGTTTTTTTTTATTAATCACTACGAAATCTGTTTCTTCATACCTTGTTAATTTAAAAAGTTATTCATTGTACAATTTGTACCGTAACATTTTGAAAATTCCATTCCAAAAGCAAGTCAATTTCCCGAGGGACTATGCATTTCCCACGAGATATTCGATAATCATTTTTACTATTTTTTAATCAAACTACTTCATCCATAAATTGATTCATTATTTATTTACTTGTATAAGTTATTATATTACAAATTATTATTCTACCTACATCTTATATTTTATTATTTATTCCCTTCACCTCGAGTAAGAAGAATCATTATTTCGTTTTCAAAATGAATGACTGCATGGTTCATGTTACATTCTATTTTCACGAAAATTTCCTGATTCTAAAATCCGTGACGCAGTATTGCAAAAAGTCTCAAAAAAAATTCGCAGCGGTAGTTCCCACGAGGGAATCCACGCGTTCCGCGGGAATTTAGCTTTTAATAGCGGCCCTATTGCGTCTCATTAATTCGTGAAACATGCCACGTTTCCCGCGAAAATTATTCGACGGAAAATGCAAAATCATTACTATGTGTGCGCGCGTGTGTGTCCGGTGGAAATTCTCGTCTCCGTTGAAATATCATTCGCATTATGTCGGTATAAATCCCGGGCCCCGTCATGAAAGCCGAATTTCTACGAGAATCATTTCGCCGCTTGTCTGCTTCATCGATAACACACAGAATATCTGTGTATAGGTGTGTGTGTGTGTGTATTTGTGCGCAGGTGGAACGGCTGCTTTGTGTTGCCTTTCACGGGTTAGACCGCAAATTCGATCGTGCGGTATTTTCGGCGTTTCCAATTTGCGCTTTACAATCGAATCACTAAAGCGCGCCTTTATGATTCATAAACACGAAACATTTTGCCCGGCGATACGGTGTCGCGCTGTTTTTCGTCCGGCTAATAATCCTTCGCTGATAAACAGGTAAATTCACAAACTGGGAATAACGTCTCGTCGGCGAAATGAACGAGGAAAATGGTCGCGATCCGCCACGAAATGGCGAACGTTTCACCGATGCGGCGCGTAGATAAATTGAAATGTTTATCGCCGAGAACTTTGCTCCTGATAATCGGTTACACCAGTGTTATCGAAGAGTTTCGTAAAATTAGGCGAACAATGGATTAATTACTTGTGAGATAATATGTGAGTTCCATTTTGGGAAATATCAGGTCATCGCTCAAGTAATATTATTCTTTACTTTATAAAATGTATGTTAACACTTTGATGATCGCTGTCACATATACGTGATTTAATTCACTTCAATAATATAGCTGTAATACAAAGAAATAAAGGTAACTATCACTGTCAAAAAAGAAACAGCCGAATACTTACAAAATAAAAATTCTAAACTAATTGATATAAAACGAATAAAGTAGAATACTTTGTTACTTAACTAAAGCTTTGCAAAAGTGTCCCAGGGAACGATTCTTTGTAAAATATCTGCGGCCATCAAAGTGTTAAGTGCATATAAATATTCTGTCCGATTTTGTTTAGTGAAAATTGTCCTGTGCATGTGATAAGGGATCTACTTTGTTTAGAATTTTTCGACGAAGACATGGATTACTATAGCGAAAGCCTGTTGCTAACAATTTTGTGAATAAGATGGAATTTTAGTGAAAAAATATTGTAATGGCGTTTATCACGCTCGAAATTAATTGTAACTACTAGATTGCGGATGTTTATGCAATTATGACATATCAAAATATGCGAAATATATGCAATTCTCACTGCTGAATCATTTGTTTCATGTGCGACTTGGAAAGCCAAAATGAAACACGAGAAAGTTATTAATAACTTATCTGTCGATTGTTTTATGGCCTGATTCTAAACGTGGTAGTTACTCACAGTCAGCCGAATATGCACGAACTATTCGAGAAATATGCACACAATCTGCAAAAAATATGCAACATCCACAAAGTATGCATTATGCAAAATAAAAAATATATTTATAGAACCGTCTAATGACGAAACAAATTTTTATCTAGGTTCCATTTCTTTACCTATTTTCTGTAAAAATAAGCATCTGTATAAATATCCGCAGTCTAGTAATTACGAACTACTATCTATTTTGATAGCTCGACAGCTTTTAGTTGACAAACAATTCAATGATATTAATTGATTGAAATCAAAGTGAATTAAATTATCTTAAAATAATACAAATTTCTTGAATATGGATTCAAAAACCTTTTGAAGTAGTTGAACAAAAATACTAAATTAATATAAACTTTTTTGATAATTAATCATCGATTTTTTTAAAATATTTACAAAGAAAGACTTTAGTCTTGTTACTTACTCAGTTTCATTAGTAATATTAAAAATTTTAGTAACATTCTTTATTAACACGTTTAATGCCACAGTGGAAACTGCCGTATATAACCAGACATATTGTAATGTTCTATTTTAAATACAAATCGAGAAAGAAAAAAAGCATTCAATACTGAAACGTATAGGTGATACCTTATATTACTATTATAGTGTCAGTATTGTTCAAAATTCCACAATTATTGTTAGTTATTTAATTAAACAAAATTTCGGGAGCCGATCACCGGTGACCCCCATGGCAGTCAACGTGTTAAGATAGTGATTCAGTTGAAGGCAAAACAAGTGCATTGAATTTTTTATATTCAATAAACAAGTAATGTTTAAAATGTTAACAAATTCACATTTTTCACATAGAATGAGCATAATATCAAATTACAGTAATTCTGTAACATTCATAATTTACATTTTGTGCGTTATTTCACTTGCTTACTCTGGATATTAATTTTCGTGTCGTATATTTTAATTTTTATAAACTGTCACTCTCTTAAACAGAATTTACTGTTAGTAATACATTTCTTTAGTCTTTAGTAATATACTTATAAATTTCGAATTTCTATGAAACATTAGTTATTATACATTTATGATCAGACTTTTACTTTTAATGAGAATTGCATATTTATTCATAACAGGAGAAAAACGAAAGAGAAAATAACTTCATTATGATGTAAATATACGGGGAAAATTAAACCGAACTAATTGCACCCGTGTAATTACTAAATTGTTACGGTATCAGGGGAAAATGTAGTGAATCAAGTAATGTGAATAAACAAACGAGAAATTATTAGCAATTAATTCTCATTTAATTACGATGTTCACTTCGGAATGTATTTTACCTGTTCGTAATAGTTTATGAACATAAATGCAACACTTTGTGCCGAATTATAGTACACATATAATGAATAAATTTGAAATGTATGATAATATTATTGAATTTTAAAAATATTCCTTTAAAATGAAAGTTAATGCAAATTAAGTTTGTAATTTTATATTTAGGAAAAGACCATATTTGGTTCTACAAAAATACAATTATGAATGTACTCTAAATAAAAAGTTAAATAGAAACATTTGAAGAAATGTATTGAAAATATAATACAACAATAAATATTGTTTAAAACAATATATAGGATAAGTAAATGGAACCAAAGGTAAAAATAAATTAATCATTTAACAAGTATATATTAAAATTTACTATTTTCATTATCATTGAGTACCAACAAAAAGATTAAAATATACATACATCGTATAAATGCTTTACAAGACGATAATGTTTACATCACTTCCACACAAATTTGATCGAAGGACTTAGTAACCTTCATAAAATACCAAATCTGTGCTACAGTAAAATCTAATTGAAAGAAATTTGACATATAAAATATCATCAATCCTAAAAATCAGAAACAGAAAGAAATGCAAGGCGGGTAGGGGTGGTGGTGGGTGTGTAAATATTACCTAATTAATAACTATTAATTTTCACGAAATTCCAGCTCATTTCAATATTAAAACAATAGCAGTAATTGTCAAGTGTATGATCACATAGCTGAATATTTTTATCCTTAACACGTTGACTGCCATGGGGTTCACCCGTGACCGACACCCCAAATTTTGTTTCATTAACACTTTGACTGCTATCGGCGTGTGTAGGCGGTTGACAAAGTCGTTCATCGTGTACTATCGACGCCTATAGGCGTTCGGAGCAACGGCTCTCTATATAGAATTACAACTCAGCCGCACGCAGCGTTCGCTTCATTTCCATGTAGCCCGCAGTCAAAGGGTTAAGTGACTCATAATTCTTATAAAATTTTGGGACACTGTTAATATTGTAATAATAGTATAAAGTTCATAGAGTAGAATATTCTTTTCTTCCAAGATTTATATGTAAAATAGGACATTATGTTGTGTCTGACTAGGCATGGCAGTTTTCACTGTAGCATTCAACGTGTTAACAGTCTCCATTCAAAACAGCATTGCATAATATGTCTGACTATATACATCAATTTTCACTGCGACAGTCGTGTTAACCCTTCAACTGCGAGCTATTTACAATTAGAAACGAGGCGAACGACGCGTGCGGCCGAAATTACGGTAGTACATACAGATCGAATGCACAGAACGCCCATGGGCGTTGACAGTACACAGTGAACGGCTCTGTCAAGCGCCTATAGGTCAATAGCAGTCAAAGGGTTAAATACTGCCACAGAAACGTAACCAAGAAAGCAGTGCAGTTCTTAATTCACCATTCACACGTTTCAATTTCGATACGTAGAGTCGATGAAAAGCCAATGAATACAATTATCGGCCGGTTACGTTTCGACGGCTAATGAAAAAATGCACGCGAACGATGAAGAAAGTGAGTTAACTACCGAGTGGGTGGGAGGTAGAAAGGTAACAGGGCGGCGAGGGGTGGTGGAGTGGGTGAAAATCGGGTTCGCCGCCCCTGATAAATTGAAATTGATTTTGATGCGCGCTCGATGGGCTACGCGGAAAGCGTTTTGCAAGCATATGCGAACACATTCATTTCCCACCTGTTGTTTTTGTATTTGGCGAGGGGTTGAGCGGCCGGATGGGGCGTTTCGGTGGGGAAATATGTGGCCCCATAAAAATCCAAACCACGGCTGAGCAGCATCGAGGTCTCCTCCACGCTGGCCAGGGTCACCCTTATAACGGGTGGGCCCGTGTAAATCGTCGCCGGCTCGTTTTGCCCGTGAGCGTCGCTTTTCAGCTTGTCGTTGATCGCTTTCACTAAATTCAGAAAACCAGACCAGACATGAGGGGCGAAAGGAGGGGGAAATTAATTCGATCGGGACGACCTGGTTGGCGAATTGCTAGGGTTGTCGGAATTAGTGGAATTAACCGTGAGAATTCACGTTTCTATCGTGGCGCCGAAAATCGAGCTTTCGGGATCTTCTGATTTTATTCTGAATCTGTCACCAGACTGCCGATGTTTATTCAATTTAACTCACCCAACTGTGTGAAAAATGCACATTTAAAACCGTGATAAATGAAAAGTACGTTTCTTAAAGAATCACAAAGAAAATACCTTTTTATCAAAGTTTCGTTTCTATAACTGCATTAACCCTTAAAAGTTATCATAAAAAAAAATCACGCTAACCTTAAACGCTATGAGGGGAGAAATTTCACCCATTTCACCCATTTAAGTGTTAATATAAAAAATATTGTATTTTAAGCAATGTATATTTGCATATACATACGCAGTCTATTTATCACTGATCGCTTAAATTAGACCATTGTTGTATTCATGGGGTTAATTTTCGCTTAGAAAATATGTTTCCTGTATAATGGATTCCTACTTTTTGAATTAAAGGATTCACTGTATTCTTTTATAGCGAGTTTCCCAGTTTAGGTCTCTCTATTATTATAGTTTGAAGTACGAATAGTAAATGTTCCAAAGCTTCATTTCAATCGCTTTGGTAGTTTCCTTATACAAAATTCACAAAAACAGCTATTTCTTGATCGTACAAAAGTGGAAGGCTTTTTAACCCTTTGAGGACGATGGAGATATACGTGCGTTCCAAAAAATCATTCACCACGTGCTACGGGTCACCCTACTGATCCATGCACAGCTGTTTAATGTACGCTATAAGCCTATGTATTCGGATGAATTATCATCTCAGCTCATTTTATTAAAATATGTATGTTTCGTTATATATTTTGCAGTTTTAGAGCACTGAAACAACTGAATAATCAACATCATATTTTTTTTTCCTTGTATCTTGTAGTGGGCGAATTTTCTTTTGAGCGCGTGGTCGCCGAGCTTTGCCATCTAGCGGCAGTGAGTGAACTATGCCCCGTGGGCGGCTCACTGGTACGCCGACAAAAAATAGTCCCATGTTTTTTTCTCGATATATTACTTATTTCTCGATAAAATATAGCCTATGGCACTTTAGAAACTGTAAATAAGCTTCTGTGAAAATTTCATAAAAATCGGTAGAGTTTTTGAGATTTTTGCAAACATACAAACAAACTCTGTCTCTATTATAACAGTAAGATAAGGTATGTGTTTCGTTACATATTTTGCAGTTTTAAAACACTGAAACAACTGAACTGTTGTTTGATTCAGTTGAACACGTGATTCACTGCAGAAAATTTCAGCACGTCGTGCACGCTTTCCCCGAAATTTTCAGAACTCAAAGGGTTAAAAGAAATACTCACGAACAGTGCCCGTGTTGAGGGGGAGCCGTGTGACTTCAACTATGGACCGGTACTTGTAGAGAGCGTGCCTAATATCCTCTTCGGGTAATTCCTCAGGTACGTCTAGAACGTAGACGGTGAATGTCTTTGCAGGTCTGCAGGGTATCGCGACCTGCGTTCATGAATACGAAACGTCGTATTTAGAGCCGTTTGAAGAGGAGGGTCCTTTGTGTACCGAAAGATAAGTACCTTCTTGTAGAAGCGTGCCCCGGTGACTTTGTGGAAGCCCTTTTTGTAGACCGCCTGAA
This sequence comes from Macropis europaea, assembly GCA_916610135.2. Classification (NCBI taxonomy): domain Eukaryota; kingdom Metazoa; phylum Arthropoda; class Insecta; order Hymenoptera; family Melittidae; genus Macropis; species Macropis europaea. Next base: position 31,415,290 of record OU744344.1, read on the forward strand.
AATCGTCGATGTTGCTAAACTTGAAGAGTATACCGGTGGCCGTCTTCGTCAGGGAGAAGGCGCCACTGTAATGCAAAGCGAAAACGATGTTTTATCTCTCCTTCCAGCTTCCATCAATCGTTTTTTCGTCTCCTTCTTTGTCCTGTCGGTAGATATTATCTGGAATTTGCCCGGTTCTCGTATCGCTCAATTATCTCGTCGACGTTTGACGATGGGCAGTTTTAGTCGAAAGAAATTCAACGCAGCAACGTGATCTATCATTTAGTGGAAGCAATAGATTTTAGATTCAGGGGACGGAGAAACGTCGAAGGCTGGAATTTAGGTTTGATCGATTTCTTTTGTAATACAGGGCTTCCCTAAAGGGGATGCAGCATTTGAATCGCACGAAGTTGCAAGCAGCACGGAATGAATTCACAAAATGTAATGTTATTTGCAAGGTTTTCTTCAATGAATTCTTGGAATCATGTGTTGAATGTTAATATGGATCTGGACTCTTGAATTGCACAGTTTTCAAACACATGGAATATAATTTAAAAAATTTTGTGAATCTTAAATTTTGAATACCACAGAACCGGTTAACGGTGTTATTTCAGGGTTCACTGTAGTTTAACGTTGCATCAACTACGTGATTATCAACCAAGATCGAAAAAATTACATAGAGATGTCCAGAAATACAATGAACATTCATAATTTAAATTAATGCATAATTTACACTTAAACAAAAATTGTGCGCAGTTTTGAATAACGTGCTTCAATCTCATGCTATCCCGCCTGGGACTTTTACATATTTTCTATTATTGTAATTGTTCTATTTTATTATTAGTAGTTGCTGTTAATATTTTATTGTTCCTAATTCATAAATTAAACTTTGTCATAGGTATGTACAATATGTATAGTATACATACATATAGTGTTTGCTATTATCCGCGGTAGGACTTGGAACTTAACCTCCGCGGATGCGGAGTTCCCACTGCATAATATAACAGAAATTTTGAAATGAAGACTGAAAAATTTCCAAAATTTCGTTTGTCAGTTTAAGAAAACAAAATAAATCTCTGCCAAAACGGAGGGTGTATAAAAGAGTCTGTAAGAATATTCGATTTCCTGTTTTACGAAAACCAAAATGACGTTAATACAATTTTCTTTGTAATGTTTCCATTTTTTCTTTACAGAATAACACACTATACAGAGTTTCGAGAACCTCGTAACCGCAATTTACGATTTTGCGTGCATTTCAGACGTAAATTTTGTTTATTTTTATTACATTGAAGACGGGATGGAGTGATTTCTAAAATCGCAGGTAGATGAGTGAATTCTATGAAATGAAAATTTCCTTGTGGAAAATTTGCAAACAGTTAAGTTTACCGTGTAGAACGGCGAAATGCAGTGTGAAACGATAGTTCCTGTGGAAATTATGGAACGATGATTTATGGCGTTGATCAAACATTTGTTTCAATATTGTCCTTTGCGAGGCGACTAATTTGTTTTAATTACTGTTGGTACTGCTGCAGAGCGTTACAATTCGAAACGGTTTGTGAATCTTGAATTAGAAGCAACAGTCCAATATCAGAGATTCTGGGTTTCCATTTCACATGCCACTAATTGCTGAGTAATGCCCGCACCGCGCCACTCCACAATTAATATTTATCGTCTGGTACGAATCAATTTCATGAAAATTTACTATTGTGTAGAAACGGTTAGCTCTAAACAAAATTTATAGTCTGTAGAATTATGTTCCGTAATATTTAACATTGAATAATTTCACATTTTACTATTTTATTTCATGCCGTTATGCAATATTATTTATTTTATTCCTTGTAAATTTTGTACTGCTTTCCATGATAGTATTATCTTACCTTATCTTTCTGCATTTCGAATAAACAAATATTATTAATTTGCACCCTGACTATGTACATTTGTTTTCGTTTCTTTTTATGACGATTAAAGTAACGGTAGTTAATGCACAGAAAATGGATGTAGAAAAAATAAGACGTGAATTTTAAATTTGGAAATCCTGTTAAGGATGCTAGTATATTACCCATCCTGTCAGTTCGTTACTAGATTTAAGTGACTCAAATTCTAATAAACATTCTGTATTATGTATTTATTAAATTTTTAATGTTGCATAGTACTGAAAATAACTCGTATTAAAGAAACTTATTTGTCTTAAAGTCATCATAAAAATTTCATACCTTGTGTTCAGTTCTAGTTAGCCCCTCGGGGACTATGTCATTTTTACCTTTTTGTTCCATGTTGCCGCAGAGTTTCTGGTCATACAAACATTGTGATGCAGCCTGTTATATGAATTGTTATAACTTTAAAGCGAATTATAATTTTCAGATTCAATTTTCATCACTGCATGCAGTCTAGACATGAAAATAAAGCAATTATTTTTTTAAAATAATTTATTCATTTATTTTCGACATTTGCCACTAGCGAAGATTCCTGGATCGGTATAGTAAACTGATGTTGTCCCTGGAGAGTTACTAACACGATAAACACCCATATAAAATTAAATTTCGACAAACTAAGTTGTTTAAAAATTTGTCAAGGACACGATGATTTTAATTTCTAAATTATACCTCATCAATTACCATGTTATAAAAATTGAATAAATTACTACATTTTCAAGTAATCTTTCTCTCGTCTTTTTTTATGATAAGTTTTCTATTTGAGGTCTCCTGCTTATTACTAATATTTGGTCACCCTATTATTCAGGCTAATCGACGATTTACTGTATTTCTTCGAACATTCAACGATAAATATCGAAAATCCGAAAAAAACAATAATATAAACACGAAAATGCCTTACATAAAATTAAATCTCATTAAACGAAATTTCTCAATAACTTTATACGGACATAATGACTTTAATTACACCTTATCAGTAGACTGCGGATGTTTATGCAAATATGTATTTTTATTGTTAAATGTTGTTGTAATATTTATCCAATATACATAAAAAAGTGAGATCTCGAAAAAAGTAGTCTTATCCTGTAAATGCAGCAATTCACGAAATTGTTCAAATGAATGCATTACTTCAGAATTCTTTAATTTAACATTTTCCTGGAGTACTGTTATTTGAAACAATCTCACAGCATCTACAACAAATTACATTTCAAATACGCCGATAAAGTTTGTAGTCAGTCAGTTATATTCGAACAAAGTAAAAAAATTAATTACTAAAGCATTCGATCAATTTCGTGAGTCACTAAATTTCAAGATTATATGTTTTATTTCGACAACTTCTCAAAATGACTCTTTTTTACATACATGTATATGCTGACATGCATGAACATCCACAGTCTACTTATCAATTACCACATGATGCAAATTGAAGCTACCCTACGTATCCAGCACTTAGTCAGTTGTAAATCAATTAATAACACATTAAAAATAACACACTCCATACCGAAAGTTCATCTTCTCGCAAATAGTAGCCGCCTTCTCGATACTGAGCTCGTGGCTGGGTGTCAGGAGGAAGGCGCCCTTCGTCAGGAAATCATTTTCACTGATCTCAGAGTCGGTGTCCTGATCTTGCCAATCCGTGGAGGCGCGTCGCTCCTCCTGATTCAATCGCAACAGGGAGCTGCTTTTCGACGTGGACATGTCGTTTTCACACGTGGCACTGCTGCCCTGCCCCTTCTGAGACATCTTTTTATAGGTCGTCGAAAGTGGGATTGGCTGGATCGAACGTAACTCGTTACGCGAGATCGACTCCTCGGCAAGATCACTGGAACCGGACGTATACTCTTGACACACTGCTGGACAGTTACGCACCGATACGCCTCTTTTATATTAACCAGCAGCTCGCATCATCGCTCTGATCGAGGAGGACACTGCCCACGAGCTTACCGTTTAATCGCCATCTTGAATAGAGGGAAAGAAACTGTCGAGAAGCCGACTGTTGGCGGACAGCTGACCCTCTGAGTAGGAAGTTCGTAAAGTGAACATGCCTGAGAAACTGTTTTTGCGCGAAGCAAGATGTTTTTTGGTCCGCAGAGTTCTAAGACTGATAGATTAACTATTTCACTGTCCAGTCAACATATCCATGTCCATAAGTAGTAGGACACTTATCAAATTTGAGATAAACCTGAAGATGTTATGAAGTCATTAGAGTATTCAAATACACACTGTTCTTTTCTACATTTTAGACCTCCAGGGACACGTCATGCGCACAGTAGCGTGCAAAAGTATCCGGACGCTATATTTTGTACTCTTACTTTTGCTTATGATAAATAAACTGAGTTTTAACCTGACATTATGTTGAAAAATAGGGCAAGCAGAAGATATACAGGGAATGCATGATCCTTCTTTTCATTTTTTAATGTGCACGTAAATCTAATTTAATTATGATTTGTTTAAAGCACGATTGGAAACATGAAGTGGCTGGAAACTTTTGCGCGCTACTGTACATTACTATGTCACAATATTCAGAATGGAAATTAATTAAAAGTCGTACCCTATTTTTCTTGATACCCTTGGTGTGTGATTACTTTTGTCACTAATTTTGGCATTCTGGCTATTACTGTTTCTAAAGTTCGATTAACCTAATGAACAGGAATTCAGCCAATGAGTATACAGGTTTAGTGCATTCAAAAAATCAAGCATTGAAAAGTATTTCGACTGACACACTAGAAGCCTACAAAATCACTTCGTTTACATCTTTAATTAATTTCATCTATTAAACTGCTCATTTATATAACGAATTATTAATGCTAAGAGCGTAGGTAATCTAATATGAAACAGCAGAAGTATAAAAATTAAGTAAAATATGACACATTCCGCAAAAGTTGAACGTGTCGTAATATGTACTTATGGACGACAGTGTAAGTCTTAAAATGCTCAGAGGTTAGAAAAACATAATAGTACTCGCACTCCCAATCAACCAATTTGAATCCCCTTGGGAAAATCTGGAGTGAAGTGAACCGAGAAATAGGGAAATTTGACTGAACATCAAAATCTTACCTGTGGAACCAGTTGAAATTAGACGGTGACGAAATATGAACAGAAACTATTGAGAGGCTCATAGGTAGAATGCCAAAATTGGTGAAAACTGTAATGAAGAAACCAGAAAACTGTATTAGTCAAAAGAAAATTTTATTGTTAGGTAATTTCCATGGTATTATTTGTGACATAATATTGAATGTAGAGGGTGGATCTTCAGGTACTAATATCTTGATTTACTTCAATATTATTACCTGTACAGAAAAATGGATTAAAGATGCGAGGTTGACAAGTTATGTAACTCAACCTGTATATAAAATGCCATTGGAAAGAATACACCTTCAGTTATTTTTTAAGAGCACAATTAGGTTGCTCCGAATGTGTTTCCATCGCAAAAATAATTATTGAACATGAACGTGGAAAAGGTATATTTTCGGCATATTATTCTAATGTTCCAACTACCGTCAAAAATACATGAGAAGCTCCACCTAAAATTACTATGAGGTGATCGTTCGCGAAATTTAGACAAGGTGAATTTGATCTCTCCGATAAACCAAGACTAGCCGTCCATATGAAGTTGATGATGACGTAATTCGTAATTTATTGGAAACAAAATCACGAATTTCAAAATAAGAGGTTGCTAAAAAGATAAAGATTGATAATTCATAGAAAATGATGGAAATTACTTAACCGATTGATCGAAATAATTTTTGAATTAAATGATTAATTAACACATTGAATACCGTGGAGATCACCGGTAAACGCCACCTGAAATTTAATTTAATTAAATAATTATTGATTGTCACAAAATTCTTAGCAGACTTCATCCTGAAAGGATAATGTAGGAACGGCAGAGCACGATTGAGTACTCAAATCTTTTTTTCTTTACGATTTATATGAAAAAATAGGAGATTATGCAATGTCTGACTATGTATGGCTGTTATCACTGTGGCATTAAGATTTTCGCAATTACTCAACACGTATAGACTGTCCTAACAATCTTTTTTTCCTAGAATAATGAAATATTATCAGACATTTGATAGAACGAATTTTCTCTGAGATGTTTCGTTTCAGACATGAAGTTACGTTTTTACCATTTTATTAAGCAATCGTTTTATTTGTAGTTTACTGAGATGACGCAATGCATCATTAGAGGTAATTGATGTAACAAAAACTGTTAATCTGAGCTACTGATAATTAAGCTACTAATGTGATTCAAGGTTAACTTGCTTGGGCACTTCCTACAGACGCTCATATAAAAGTGTTGCGTTTATAAATAAATTTAGTATCGATGTTTTAGAAGTATTTATAAAATATTTTTCTTATTTATAATAAATTATGTAACAGGCTATTTAAGACCTGCTATTGAATAGAAATTCAGAGAGAAGTTTAAATCGATTTTTGTATGCATCGTTAACCCGCGTCGGTAACAATACATCATTCACCTACCTTTTTATGCAGCTTTTCAATGTAACTTTTAATTTTCAATCTACATGGGTACATTCTCTAAAAAGCGGAGAAATCTACATATTGATAATGTAGAGTTTATGAGAGCTACGATCAAATATTCTGTTATCTTTAATTTAATGAGTTTAATGCATATAGCTGTATAATATATTAATTATAATCTTCAATAAAATAATAAGCTTCATAGTAAATGTATACGGTGAATTATGTAAGGAGGAAACGAAATGGAATATTGGAAAACAGTGTTTGAATAACAAAATGAATTACAAAAATACTGCGGCTTCTTCAAATAGAGTTTTGCATGTTCAGTTCCATAATTTTGGAAAATTTAATAACAAAACCTCCAATGTACACACATGTCAAATTAAAGTGGCATGGTACAACAATATTTGTGTTTCAATTTTCCGAAAATTTGGGCACTGATATCTGCTGCTTGCAATGTGATACACTGTTAAACAACTCAGTGAACCAAACAATTAGGTAACATCATTACAGCAGAAACTGTCCCTTCATTATATGCTAGTTATACAAACTAAATTATTGGATAATTAACGTATAGTTCAAATTTGAAGAGCAGTAATTTTCAAAGTATTCTGCCAGAAACACTGAAACACATCTGCTGCTGAAATATTTTAGGTGTGGATTTTGCATTTTAGAACTATGAAATAAGTTCGCGCGAGCATATGTTCTATTTGACCTTGTTTTATAAAAATCAAGTAAGTCACTATGTACAATTTATATAACAAATTCAGTTTCACAAATCATAGCCCTTAACAAGCAACTTGATTTTGCTAAAGGCGACTATAGTCGGAGCTAGTACCCCTGGGTAGATTCGCCGAGGACTATAGTCGACGTTACTACTGACAATGAGATGGTTAAAAAAGAAAAGCAATTTCGTCAATAATCGAAGTTCGTAACAATTTTCGGCATATGTCAGTAAAACATTCTATTTTAGGTTATTGTATTTTTATCAATCCGCCAATGGAGGATTTACCATTTATCTTAACTCTTTTAGTGCCGCGCAACAATACATCGTCCTTGGCTACACTTGCAAAAAGTGCCGACGACGATATACCGTTGTGTGTGAATTATTATTTATTTATCTTTTGAAATACTTGTGATATTGTTATAAATAGTTGAACATGCGTTGTTTATGTTTTATATTACTTGTTCTATGCCAAACTATGTCAGAGTGACAATGTTTTTTATTTGTAAATGCTGTTTATAAAAGATGACCAACTTTTTGAATTTTCATTATAATTTTAAATAAATATTATTCGTATAATTTTCAACAAATATTGAAATACTTTAGTCATTAATTCACTGTTCCTTTAGTTCTTAACATGTTCCTTTTTAAATTTTGTAATTATTATTTAAAACTAAATGTTTATAATAGTTTTATCAAACCTTACCAAACTACGTCAGTTTAGCTCGGCACTTTTCGCTTATGTTCGACTTTTTCGGTCGGCACTAAAAGGATTAAATAACTCTGTACTGATTAAAAGGAACCTTGTTGGCACAACAGAACAGTGAAATGATCTCGTTTAAACAAATTTTTGACTGTCGTCGCTGAGTGCAGCGCCCTCAGCGGCATAAGAGAGCTTAAATTTCATTCAAGACACTTGGCCAACAATAAGACTAGAAGCCGAAAGCTCCAATTAACGCGGCTTTATCGAACTCTCCGGCGACAACGGTGCCAAGTTGGTACACAAAGACGCAAACAGGCGTGCAGTTAGCTGAACAGAGTAGAGGAACGACGAGGGAAAGAGAGAGCTGCGTGAAATGCGCATCCAGAAGCTTAATTTGAATTGAAATCAAGAACGCCTCCGTCCTCTGCAAGAATGTTCGCAGAGGGCTCGCGAGAAAGCGTCGAGATGCATCGATTTGCACTAATTATCGAAACAATAATTACTGCGGACAAGGCAGCAAGTTCAGAAAATATTGTTGACAAAGATCGAAAGTGTCTGCCGTTGATTATAAATAAAGAAAATAGTTGCACGTTCGCTGGTGCCGTTTGTTTAAAAAATTGCCCACCACTGCTCACTCTGCAGCAATGGTTCTCAAACCTGTGCTGTCGCGGAACCTTTTCACAGTTTTCCAAAAATAGTAGAGCCCATATCTATATTTTATGAACAGTCCCCGCTACCCTAACATTAATAAGACCTTAACCCTTATAAGACCGTGCGTGGTACAGGTGTGCCCCACAACATATTTTTTAAAACGTTTAAAACAAAATTATTTGTAGCCAGTTTAATGAATAAAATTTGCTTTTCAGTGTTGTAATTTGTCTGTTTCTTTTAATAAATTGACATACATACTCTTTAGCCGAGAAATACACAAAAACTTGGGTAATTCTGTACCCCGCACGGTCTTTAACGTAACTTTTAGAGCACGGTCCTATGAAAGTCAAATAAAACAAAAACTGGTTTAGAGAGATAAATTATTCATATAGAAATGAACATATAATAAATGAAACATTAAAACCAAAAACAACTCTGGTTTTAATTGTTATAATTTTGGAATTGTTATGAACAAGTTAATAAAATGAAGTCTAATGCGAAAAATGTGTCTGCTTCTTGGACTACAGGTGATTTTATAAAACGACTCCCCATTTCGCGGAATCCACTTTGAGAAACACTGCTCTACAGTTTCAGTAATTCTATTACCGCCTTGTGTTGCGATTTGTTTAATCTCTTGCCATGCGGTTTTATTCATCGTCAAATGCGCTATAGTTAACTGTTCAAGTGTCCCCGTGCTGTAATAAATATAAAACATGTATTATAACGTACAATTTCAGCTTTTGTTAGATTGACCATTGAACAGTGTCTGTAGAAAATAACGCAATTAAATAAATGAAACTTCAACGAGACTATATTTGCCCCTCGAAGAGTAAAAATATGTAATGTTTATTTTGAGAAGTTTTTAAATGTCCATTATGCGCCAATTTAGATATACTAAATTGTATAAACATCCGCAGTCTACTAATTAACCATGGAGAATTACATTGATATATCATATTTAGCCTTTAGGCCAATGGTCTACGCACAATATAATTGCAGTCTGTAATCTGTTGTTTTTCAGTAGGTATGTATTTTTATTTTTATTTCTTTCATGTACACACTGCTCCGACTATAGTGGGAGAACTATGCGTCCTGTTGGTTAAGTGTTAAAGAAAAATGCTTATCATTCAGACGTACATATAAATATCGTGTTTACAAAAGACAAAGTTCATATTCCGTCGTGTAATTGTTAACTTTAACGACCGTACCAGGTATTCTTTCGTATCATAAAAAATGACTGAAATATTTCAGGTGGTCCAAAAACATACGAAACGCCCTGTAGATACGCGACTGCAAATTCAGAAACGTACGATTTACGGCATCGAATTCCAGCGTTGCTGATGGAATATATTCAGTTCCGAGATTTTCTTCCCACGAGCTGGGTTAATAATGATTTATGGTAACACACCGTATCCACAATATCCATCTGTTACCGACGCAAGATGTGCAATAAACTTTCCCGCCAATCTAAATTGCTGCCGTATTATGCGGCCGCGTACGAATTTAATGATAGCAACTCGTATGTGTCACGCGGCTTGAAACAACGAAAACAACCGAAACGCCATACGAAATCCATAACAGCCTACCGTACGCTCGCGGTTGTATTATTTAATGAGAAGAACAAGCCGGGGAAACGGTGCAATAACAAGACAGTTTCCTCCAGGAAGCTATTCCCGTATTCTTCGATTTAATCATTACAGGACTTCTATTGAGATTGCCGTACAATCCTAGCAATCGAAATATACGCCTTAAAATAATTAGAGGATTACAGACTTAAAGTGTTAATCAATTTTATTACTACCTCCGTCACAAATTAGTTGTTACATTTAAGGAATAAAAGTACTGAAATAGTCGCTACATTTAAGGAATAAAATTTGTCCCGAAATAGTTGTTACATTTAAGGAATAAAATTTGTCCCGAAATAGTTGTTGCATTTGTAAATACCAACGAATTAAAAGATAAACTCAATGACAATGAAATACTTTAATAACTTATTTTTAGTACTCTGTTTGGTACAGACGTAAATCACGTATAATATGATTATTAACAAAAAAAAATATACAGTGTGTGCTATAAAGTTAGACACAAATGGGGAAAATACTTTAACTTAATTTGCATCTAAGTAGTTTATAACTTTCAAAATGGCCTCACGGTTACATTTAATGGTGTTTATCTGTCATTTGAGACTTTGATTTTCTTCATCTGAAATTTGCACCCACTACTGATATTATCTGCTAAAATATATAAACATAGCAGGTGCAAGTTAGAAAATGTTAATTGTTACTTACTTTTGAGCACTTGTCTTTAAAACTACTCGCGCTACTTAAATAAAATTATCTGTCAAGTTTACGCCTAATTACATGAAGTTGTCGCAAAGATAAATAAAAATGTATTTTAGTAACTGCTGCCAATAATCAAAAGAAAAATATGCAAATATAACAACTAATTTGGGCGGAGGTAGTAGTTTTTAAACAATTCTGGTATGTAGAAAAATATCTGGATTCTCTCACCATCTGTAATAAAACGAATTCGTTTAATGTACAAAAATTTTTTCGAATGAGGATGTGTCTTCAGTTAGTTACTATGGATGAACCAGATATGTTTCACAAGCCTATTTAAAATATAAAATTGTTCCATTGTTATTATTCACATTTTGAAAATACTATGGGAAGAGTAACCTTACTTCATATCAAATAGACATAAATTATTTGAGAATAATTACACCCGTCCCTCAATTTACGCGAAGTATCCGTTCCACGTGGATGCGTTTTATGCGAATGAAAATCGCGTAAATAAAGTCTGTCAGTACAAAAGAAAAAATATTGGAAATAAAAGCTAGTACATATAAGTTTTAGAAATACGTATTTATTTCAAATAACTTCTGCCCAAGTCTGTAACATTAAAGATAAATACATTCAATTATTATCACATCGTTCCAGCGTCAGATTTACTAAAAAAAAAAAAAGAATCAGTTTGAAAAATTCGAAATTTCACACGCAGTTCGACTATTAGTCAAGGAATAGGATCGTTCACCGAAAGCCCGTTATTTCGTCGCGTTTCATGTCATGGCCATGCATGTATGGGGGTAAGTTCCATATTTTTTTTTTCAACCACGTTGGCTGGAACATGGAGCGCATCTGTTCCCCAATCACGAACGCAGCGCGGCCGATTTGGTAATCTCGAATCAATTATTATCGATTCGAGCGTTCGCAAATTCCCAATCAGCGTTAGCAAAGGGTGCACCGGATTACCGGGGCAAACGGCCATAATGCGGTCAGCATAATCCAACTAAAAACGGATATGTATCGGCATCAGGTGGGAATCGTCGCGAAGCCGGCGTCGAGTGCTGAGCAATAATAATTTGCAACAAGACACAGACGTGATCGCCCGATCGTTACGTCAATCAGGGATTCGAAATCGAAACAGTTACAGTATGTGATTTTTTTAACAAAGAAATTATACAGATAAAACTTCCTCAGGGATACTGATAAATGGGTGTACGTTCTTTGGTAATTTGAATATTCTTGATAAAGGTATGAGATCTGATGTTCATGTATGTGTACATTATGTTTCTCGGAGATTTCTCATTTCTAAACAATTTTTTCATTTAACAGCTTCGACTATGTATTGAAGAAATATAATTGTAAATAATATATAAATCTTAAGAATCGAAATAAGCGTGTGATACCGAAATCTTAATAGCCGAAGTAACATTCAAATAGAATTTTTTAATTCGTACTGGTGTTTTTCAGTTTTCGATTGCTGAATTTTACAGGATGTCACATTTATGCTGGGCTTAAAATTGTGTTATTTAATTGTGACGATACAATATATATTCCACACGCAATTTTAATGGTTTCAAAAGGCGAATATGTTGCGAAAATTGTTTTTAAATTTTTCAATGTTACTGATTTTGTTTATGTGAAAGTACACATGTACATATATATTTATATATTTTTTGTATATTTTTTTCTTCTTGAACTGTGAAGTTCAGATAAGTATGCATTTAGATATGCACAATCATATAAATTATTATTTTGTAACATAACATGAGATATAGGCAATACCTATTAACAGTTTTATAGTGACCCTACTAATTCTAAAAACTATATATCTATTTTAATACTCGTTGAAGCAAAGTAGTCAACATAGGGCAGTCTCAATACATGAAATACGTAATTAATTTTTATTTATAAAAAAACAATCAAATTTGATGTCTGTTGAAGAAATTTTAATTTTTTTTATTTTCTTTTAATCGACATAAATGTGTTTTTAATTCTGAACCCTGGAGGCAGTTTCTGATACTTCTAAATATTTTTCCTGACCGACCTATACTCTGTTTGGGTAAAAAACGCTCTTGTGTTAACAAACATTTGCATATTAATAGTTTTCGCATGATGGTTTGCAGATAGCGCGTTTTATGTGTGCGATATTTGCATTTAAATTAAGACGGTTTTCAAGATTTTTGAAAATTTATTTGGAACAAAATTTGAATCAAATTTGGAATGACACTTTACTTCTAAATTAGAAAGTGCGTCAAAATGTTCATTTAGTAATTTTGGATTACACATATATTCCATAAATTAATTTTTATTATTAATATACTGTAATATTTCCCTAAGTAGTGTATTAATAATTTATGAAGAAATAACGAGCGACGTCCATGAATTATTTATTACGAATATTTATTAGAATTAAATAATGTAATTTTCTATAAAATATTCTTCTTCGTCTTCGGGGTAATAATAATTTCTCATACCTTCAATATTCTAGATATGTTTATAATTTGTAATAAATACACGATCACAGTAATCTTATAATTGCACCTACAAATGCTTTTTTTAGCAAGAATTTAAAATTAAACTTTCCTTAAATTGTAAGACTTCGAAATGAACAAAGTATTTTAATTATTGCGTCAAAATTAAATATTGTTTAAACAGTACATGGTGTACTTAACATTGCATCGTGTGCCATAAGGAGTTTGCGATAAGTAGTTTGAAACTTTTGAGTGCTCAACTTGTGATCGAGTGGTTTATCAAAAGTTTATTATAGATACGTACACAACAAGTTATAATCAAAATTTGATACTTCAGGCATTTATAATAAAACAAACACACACGCACACAAACTACATTTAACTAAAATGTATTCGTCATTGGTCATCATCGAGTTCATTCAAATAACGTACGAAGAACGATAAAAGTGTTTCATAGTAAACAATTTATATTTTTGAAAACTATTATAACATTATGTAATGCTTATTCATTATCCTTTTACTTATACATATACATACAGTTTCAAAGTTCAATATTTTTTATATTATTGCTATTAGAGAAATGAAACTTTGATGAAACTATATTTTGTTCTGCGAATGTTTACAGAATGAACTTCTTATTTTTCCACTGTTTAAACTGTGCTATTTTCAGCCATTCAGATATGTTAAACTGCATGAAAATCCACAGCCTATTGATTACTCCGCTATTAGATTATCATCATTAACTGTTTATTTATTCAGCGAACGTCTGAGTCAGAACTAGTCAGACATGTGGTTCGTGAGACTGTGAATGTGGTAAACTATCAGAAACCCTGTTTATGTAGCTAACATTTTTATTTCATTATTCTATCTTGCATATGTCTCGACCAACAGTAGCCTAAATTCGTTTCATTCGTATTTTAAATCCGCTTTAAACTTTCTTGTAGTTCGCACTATAGTTAGTCCCAGACGTCAGGGCAAACCTAAATGAACATACCAAACAATAGAGACAACTCATTCGCAACTCACTGTTAGTATCTCTCTCTACAATTCACTCTATCGAATAAATCAATCCTGAACCCTCCCTGCATCTCACAATCACAATCAATCCAAATTGAAAAATTAATAATGGCTTCTCGTAACGCTGTATACTGCAAAATATTACTTTATCTACAGCAGCCTAAATTCCCTTCATTTGTATTTTGAAATTAACTTGAAGCTTTCTTATAGTTCACGCTATAGGTAGTCCCAGATCCCAAGGTCAACAAAATTCAGTCAATCAAATAATCAATCCTGAACACTATAAAACATTAGTGTGTCCACCACAATTGAAAACCTATTGCACCGTACTTATTCCAGTGCACGAAATATTGACTCAACCGAGTCATTGTCTGTTCCTAAGGATGAAGCTCACGTTGGAACCCAAGAAGACTCAAATGATCCCTCGGTCCTTTTTTCAATCGCTCGTTCTCGTTGCGTCAATTTATCGACGATATATCGTCCGTTCCAATCATCCAATTAAGTGCCCACGCCTGGGCTGGATGAAAAAGTAAGTTGTTGATTGGCCACCTACACGTTCCTCGATCGGCTCGGGTACATTATCGATAATACACCGACGTATCATCGAGGCTTTCGCGCAACTTCCCGTGAATTATAGCCAGGACGACTTCGTTTGCCGGCAAAAACACAGTGTAATTGCGTCCTAATGCATTCCCGAACCGGGTCGCGGAATTGCTCGAAAATTGACAGTCATTAAGCGAAACGCATGGAGATGGAGGAACAGAGCAAACATTATGGAGGTCATCGTTCTCATTCATTCGTTTTCTGAATGAACCTTGAATCACGGATTCAGAAATACAAGGTTCATAGCGGTAAAGAAACATTACTGCAAATTAACGTGTTAACGAGCTGCGATTACGTTCATTCAACGTGCTCAAATTTTTCTGGTTTGAATGATGGTTCGACATGAATACAAGCTCTGATCCATACCTACACCCCCGTCCATAAGGATAGGACACTCATTAAATTTGAAATAAATCGGAAAAGGGGTATGAAATCATTAGAGGATTCAACGATGAAAATCATATCGAACATTTCTGGTGGAATAAAAATTTTGGACAAAAATGAAGGAAATGTTCAATTTCTCAGTTCGGTTCAAACTATCTTGATGTTTTCATTCTAAGTCACTTGAAGGTCAAGGTATCATACATGTCTGAAATCTATTATTTGTCAGCTACAATAATACGATAATAAAAATACGTCATCACTATTAGCACGTTGAACGTCACAGTGAAACCGGCCGTACTTAACCAGACACGACATAATTTATTACTTTTTATATAAATGGTAAACAAAAAAAATTTGAATACTCAGTCGTGTTCTTCTATTCCCACAATATTGTTTCAGTATGAAGTTTACTGAAAATTTTGCGGCAATCAATAATTACTTAATTAAATTAAATTTGAGGTGTCAGTCACCGATGATCGCCACGTCGTTCAATGTGTTAAAAAACCATCGATGACCTTGAAAGCTCGAAAAGAAACGACTCTGAGAGAAAAAATCATGATTCACAATATTTGTCGTTCTGAACCAACCAACTTTGACCAGGCACATTTTTTGGTATGGGCAAAAGTAACGAAGATATCAAGGTGTACAAGATAAACGAAACACCTTGTATAATAAATGATGGTATGGCAAATATAATAACATTAAATGTACAGATATTTTTATCTGTACTTATCGAAATTATATTTAATTGCAACTTAAATTAACTAAAACGTTTAAAAATAATAAAATACAACCGAATAAAGAATAATAAAATAATTTATATCTGAAGTTTAAGTTGCAATATCACATTTACAATACAAGAGTGTTTAAGACGCACTGTAAATTAAAAAGTTGACTCGACACATTTGCAAAATAGAAATTGTTTTAATGTTGTTTCTCATAATTTTATTATAATTTTTCACAACATTGTTATCAAGAGGAAGTTGTTGCAATTGCAGTAGCTGGTACATATGAAGATGTTTAGAATAATAACTTCCGCAAATGTTATTCGATTAAATTTGCGTATAATACAATTTCGATATCAGCTAAAAAGTCGTTCTACGTTGCGTTATACGATTTAGATTGTTCGGTTTATGCATGCGTGGTGTTCAATGATTCAAAACTCGATTCGAAAAGCATCAGAATGCGCATGTATTTTGCACATCGTTTTTAGAAGAATGATCGTCGAATAAAAAGCACAGAAATTCTATAGTACACGAGCGAAATGCTAGTGGACTTCTGTTTTTCGAGTGATCGATATGTGACCGTCAATTTTCCGGAAATTCAACAAGTTTATCATACACGCAATGCATAACATTTCCACTAAAGTGTATGAAAAATAACCATAATATTTTGTATGTTACTTTTTATAGTTTCTGACCAACTTTTAGACCTTACAAACTTTACATCACTCTTTCCTTATAAATGCATAAATTATAATACGAGAACTACATATGGCTTATTTCTACACAGAGGTTAATTTTTATATCAGAGTTGAGTATCAATTTAAAATAACAATTCATTAAGAATTAACAGTTTATTATAAATTATTGGCAATTTGTACAATAAAAAAGTTTCATCATTTTTAAATTTCAATACGCATAAGGAAATAATAATAAGTATAATTATATTTTATAATAATTTCGTGAACAAATATTCTAAGTCAAGTGAAAATTAAATAATATTTCTAAACCGAAATACTCAAGAGTTCAAGTAGTATTTTAAATAATCTTATTTTAAGAATGACAAGGAATATTGCTCAAAACATACGCTCCGACAAATTTTGTTAAATAATATTCATGTTGTTGCTACATGTTATGTATGTTTTACTATATTGTTAATATAAATTAAATATGTGTAAAGATTAAGTATACTGCGTACTATTTAGATGAAAAATAATTGTGTAGTATTTTACAATTACAAAATGGTAAGAGAGCGTTTAAATTTAATTTTTTATTTATATAATATATATTTTATCGTAAAATCACTTCTGTTGTAAAGTATAAACTTCTTGTGATATATTATGATATATTAGATCAGTGCTGCATAACTGGGTGCTTACGTATTAGGTCATGCCATAAGTAATGTCGTTTTCAAATTTATATTTTCAAGCACACATAAATTAATAATTACAGGTATTTTTCATTATCGAAATTTTGTCCATTATTTCTAATGATCTTGTTCCAACATATAAGTAATTTAGAAACGTTCCTGCCTTTGTGTACCCTTAATGTCACTTTCAGCTGATATTAAATGATCGATATCGTAGGATTTTATTACAAAAAAATTGTTAAAGTATTTAAATGAAAATTAATTTCATAGATATAACATACAAAATATCTTTTTCATCTGAACGAAAGAAACAGTAAAAAACATTATCCGACTGGAAAGAAATTTTGTAGGATCTCATTGACGTAGAATATCTCATATGCTACACTACTTTCTAGCGTTGTTGACGGATTAGTATTTTCACATACATTAATATAACGCGGTTGTAAACATTTCTTAGAAAAAGAAATATTAAAAAATATTTTATGATGGTTGCCCAACTCGTCTCGATATCAACTAAAAGATGGGCGTACAGAAATTATAAGTTTATCTATAAGCAGCTGACAGTGACCTTGAAAACTTCGGAAAATGTAATATAATCATCCTGAAGATCCTTCCGAACCATCTTATTCGAGGAAACAAAATTTCAATTGGTCCAGTAACAACAGAATATTTAAGATGGTCACGATAGGCAGTTCATAAAACCCTGAATAATACAGCATCGACTACTATGGTTACTTATCCGAGGGACCAACCAAGTTATCTCTTAGAAAGGTTTCTAACCACCATACTCAATTGTATTCATGTTTGCCCACTAAACCTGCATCGTATAGACGAAACTGTTGTCCGTAGAGTTTTGCTATTATAATTTAATTTCCCCTTAGAAAATTATAAACAAATCATTACTGAAAGACAATATTATTTATGGGGCAACCTGATACTTTATTCAAACTCTTTTCCACCGCCGCTGTACATGGACTGCCCTATTCCACGATGTCCTTTAATTTCTGCTTGTTCCACCAATTACATCTTCTTCGGCCCCCTCTTCCCTCTCCTCCACGTTTCTTCCTATCGCACCCGGAATCCTACGTAACTTTCGCCCCTTATTTTCCGCAATTCCAACAGTCAGATCCCTGTTCCTCGCTCCCAACCCGTGCAGCGCCTGAAGAACAAGTCACCTTCGCTCCCGTCCCGTTCCTCAAACATTTAACTCCACCCGTGCAGACAAACTTCCCCAAAGCTCGCCTAATAGCTCACCTAATTAAATCGACGCTGAAAATCGTTGCCTGGACTCTCACGTGCTCACCGACCGTCCTCCTCTTCTGGCGCCCTACTCCATGTGTGTCCGTCGAAAACGAAAAAAATCGTTCCTGTCAATCAGCTCTGCCTACCATTTCGCTGTGGATGGGCGACGATTTTTGGAGAACCACCGGTACGTGCAACATGTACAGACTATTTTAGCCAGCTGCGTTCGGTTCAATGTTGTACCGCGTCTATTGATCGAAGCTCAGAGAAGCATAGAGTTACAGGCCACTGGCGTCGACCCCTCACCTCCCGTTTCCACCCCTTCAGCAATTCCATCATTCTCTCTCCTCTCGCGCGCGCCTAACTCCGTCCTCCTCTCCTCGGCCTACACCTCTCCTATCTCCTCTGCTGGTCTCTCTGTTTCACAGACGCGTTACACCGTCCCCATCCTCCTCTCTCTAGGTGGCAGAGAAGGGTCCGAGGGGAGGGCTACACTATCCGAATTCCATTTCCGTCCAATTACAATTCATCCCCGTTTCAAAGCGGCAGTCAGGCCGTGCTCATCCCGCGGCCCGCCAAAAGCAATAATTTCTTTTCTTCGACCAACCCTCCCCTCCCGCGCTCATCATCGGCCATTTTTCGCCTACTTCGCGTTTCGTTCGATGACGAATGCCCCTGCCTCCGTCCAACCCTTGCGCGATCGGTGCGCCCCAACCCCCTCCGCCTCTGGACGCCGAAGAAACGTTTATCATCGGCGCCGCTAATGGGAACGTATCGATTCGAGGAGGACGGCTAATCGGGGGACTCTCCTTTCGAGAGACCTCCAAGACGATTATTGTTGACTCCTTTTTTGCGAACGATCGCGTTAATGCTCCCCGTCCTCCGTTCTTTCGTCTCTTGTGAGATGAGAGCTCTGTGGGTTTCAAAGAGACGCTGCGACGTCTGTCGATGTTGGGTTTGAAACGAGAGTAAGAAATGAGAAATGGAAGGGACAGCTTCAGTTTGTTGAGTCTGGTAGCTTTCTTTGGAAATGTGGAAAATGTTGACTCTTTTTAAAGGAGGAATGATTTCCGTGTTGCACAGAAGATGTAACTGGAAGAAGTGTCGAACTATGAGGGTTATTCAATAAGTAAAGAGACAAACAGCTATTGTCTTAATCCGGTTTAGTTAATTAATCTAGCTAGTTTACCTATTCTTCGATGTAATCCCTCGCACTTGTCTCATCGCTCTACTATTTTTTTTTTATGCCAGTAGGAAAGAATTCTTTGTCTTGAAGTCTGACGCAGTTTTGAATATTTGTGTTCAGTCCTTCGAAATCTGATGGAATGAGGCCCAGACTAGGACTTCAGCCTAATTTCTTTTTTTTTGTAATTTAACAAAATTCTTTTTAATAGTTCTCAAACTGCTGTTTTAAACTGATGACAAGGATGCCAACTTATGGTTTTGAAAGTATCTTATATCTTATTTAGATATTTTTTTAACGATAGCCGTCTGTCTCTTTACTTGTTGAATGACCCCCGCAGTTTTGGTACAAAGTTTTGGTCGTTCAACGTCACTTCTTCGATTGTAAATTTCGAAAAGAAATTTCTTTTCAGCGTGAAAAATCGTCTAAATTGTGTAGAGAAGTAAAAGGATTGCAAAGTAACATTTATGTGATCAAAGGTGTGGCGGAGAAATTGTTCTATGGTCTTGAACTGGCATTAGTAGATGCACCAAATAATGATCAGACAAGCTAGTCAAATTGTACTCAATGTTTAAAGTCGATTTTCTTGAAATCGGAGCTTTGTGAAAAATAATTTTTTCCACATTTTTTATTTAGTATCAAACAGTATTGTATAAATAATCATTATCTATTATAATTAGATGCAAAGTAAATTCATACTTTTCTACAATTTTATCATAATATTCACAACTACTTTCCTTAAGCTTATGTGTACATTTTCATGAAACAATGTATATATGTAGAATCTTACTGTTTTATTTGACAAATGTAGAATCAACACATCCATTCAATGTAAGTAGAAAATGCATTTTACAAACCATGCAGCGAATCATCTGCAAGTATTATTAATGATATTTCAGCACAGATCTTTATCATTTTAGTACGAATATGTTTGTTATATTTATAAAAAAAATTGAAGATTTAAGAGATATTTTTGCATGTTTCTGAAAGCTATCCGGAGCTTAATAGCTGCCCCTTTTTCGAACGAAAACGGCTTCGTCACAAATAGCCTTAGGCTGACAAGAATCGATCGGAAAGCAGTTTTAGTAAGTTATCTTCTAATTTCCTGTGCCTCAACTTATCATGTTGTCGATGGTGTTAAGCTAATCGTGTTGATAGCCTAGGGGTGCGCAAGAACGTTGAAGCACTGTTTAGTTCAGTAAGAAGAATATTAATGCACACATGTATCGATTTGTTTTCTTATTGCACCTGTGCTTTATTAATTCGAAAGATTGTTTTCAACGATAATATTTTTGCATGAATTACAGTATTAATTTATACAATTTATTTTGAAGTGTCAACTTTAAATATGTCTAAACTAGTATTCAAGCAATACTATTACTGTCTTTTATATATGACATTTTAATTGCTAGTTCAGTTGAATTGAGAAATTTGAACATTAAATTTAGTATTTTTTAAACCTGTGTATTATAAAGAAATGTATAATTAAAAATTCCTGCTTCCTTTTGGTATTTTTATATTTTTAATAAGCTTGTTCTACCTCATAAATATTAAAATACCCAGTTTTCCAAAATCTGAAAAAGTTTAGAATTTCTCGGCCTGACTCCATTTCAACACCGAAGTACATGCGGAATTCAGGCTATTTTTATAAGGCCATAGAACTATTAATAAAATTCTGCAATAAGTAGGCTGAAATAGAGGAAGAATATATTAGAACATAAAAAAGATTTTTTATAATTTTTCTCCAGTCAATCAGAGTCAGTGCATAAAATTTTGAGTTTTACTACGTACGAATCTATGTACTAATACATATACTCCCGCATACATTACTTTCTAAAAGTTATAATCTTTTATGTCAAAAATTCCATAATTTTGAAAACTGGTGAGAAGTACACGCAATTCTGTTCGGCCTCACGATAAACAATCAAAAGCATTTAAATGTAAAAGTAAGCATTAAAATCTTGACAATGCTGTCAGCTTTGTTGCTATCTGCGTGCTCAGTATTATTAATTTATCCAAAAAGTAAACGATATTATTAAAACTAATAATCCATATTGAGTTCTACATGCCCCAAGTATTGCAAACTTCTTTCTGAAACATCCTGTACACTATTAGAAACTCAACAACGTGTTATTTATCAATTGCAGATAACGTTAAGTTCCGTCTACACTATATAACATAACGTGCTACGTGGGCTGAATTAGGCACTGGTACGGACGTATGTGTATGGACCCAGAGTGGGGGTAGACTGGAGCCAGGCCTGGCTCCGGATGGCCATCTCTGCTGTATAGTGTAAACGCAGCTTCAAGGCCTGCCGGAATTTTCTAATAATTTCTTGTGTTCCGAACTCAGTGCATTCTATTAATAAACGTCCAACCACGTTGTTGGCATTGCAATTTATTATTGACGTAGCGAAGAAAATTAATGGTCTTGATCGTTTTTTCCGTTTCCCGTTTCGTGGCCGGAATTCGTCTGACTAGCGAACGGACGCGTTTTCCCGGTAAATAAATTCGCGAAAGGGAAAACTACGGTCGCACCGGGACGTAATTCGATTCCGGGAGTCGAACGGAACTCGATTGGCAGAAGTCGCGCGTGCCCCCACATGGAATTGCCACGGGGACAACGAATTCGAAATCGCCTCGACCGTTCTGTCCAGAGGACAAGAATCTCGAACATTTCAGGTGTTCGTTGATTGAAACGCTGAATATCACAGTGAAAACTGCCAGTCCCAATCAAACACGACAGTGTACCTCATTTTATTATTATTTTTATTTATATTTTGACTAGCATCGACACGTTGTGTGCCGCAGTGAAAAATACCGCAACTAGTCAGATACGTGAATATACTTCTCAATTAAAAACTATTAATATTCCCACGTTGACTGCCACATTCAATTAGCTGAAAATGGCAAACTTTCTAGATCCTTATACAGCGTGAATATAACACAAACTACACTCTTTTTAGTGAATAATATTTGTA
Organism: Macropis europaea; assembly: GCA_916610135.2. Lineage (NCBI taxonomy): Eukaryota > Metazoa > Arthropoda > Insecta > Hymenoptera > Melittidae > Macropis > Macropis europaea. The sequence goes on from OU744344.1 coordinate 31,438,019, forward strand.
ACTTTCATATTTTTTAATGCTTCTATGATACATTGTTCAATATATTTATTAGTACAATACATGATCAAATTAATGATGACTGAATCTATGTGTCACCCAAATATGGGTGACATGGCAGTCAAAGTGTTAATAAATATATATCACTGAGCATGCAAACATTTATCTATTCGATGCTATGCTTTACACTTTATACTATTATTGTAACATAAATGTTACTCAAATTTTTACAGGAGTACAAAATTATAATTGAATTTTCAATGATTTCAAATTAAAATTGACATCGTGTTAATTATTGGAGTTATCGACGAATGGAATGGGAAATTGCAAGTATGAAATGAACACTACTATACCTAGGCAGACACAACACTATACTCATTTTATTTTTTATTATTTGTTTTTAAACTTAAGATAACTAATATCATTAATGTTGAATAAAAGAGAAAACTACTAGTATTAAGGGAAATCAGCAATACCTAGCCAGACAGGCAACGATATTAATTTTGTATAATTATTACTATTATTTGTATGTTTAGTTGCTTTATTTACCAGTGTTACTGACAAATATGACTGAAAATTCGAAGTGTCAAATGGAAACTTCCATACCTGGCCAAACGCGCCACTGTACCCCGGTTTGTTATTATTTGCATTTCACGTTACGTTAACCACTATACTTATTCGTGCATACAATTGATAACACATTCATGGAATATAATAATAATTGGACTGCAGATATTAATGTAATTTGGGACATCCAAATATACACATATGACAGATCTATTCTTGGAAATTTGCAAAACAACAAATATAATTATGAAAGTTATATAATCCAAAAGATTGTTCTCGGCATCCTACTTTTTGTATCCACATTATAACGCACGAATATTTTCAATTAAAAAGTTAAATTTGCATAAACACAGTAATCGAAAATAATTCCATCGGAGTTCAAAATGCACCAGAATGCTATGATGCTCTAAAAAATGTTTGAAACATCATACATTCTAAAGATTTATAAAGAAATCAGTTGTTTCTGTTGATTTTTATTACAGTACAGATTGACAAAAAGACGTTACACAGGGTATTACGTACAGTATAGTCCGAAATTATCCGACAAATACCAAATCTGTATCCAAGCTAATGGTAAATACACAGGGTGTCCCATTTTAATCTATTCAGGCGAGTATCTATGAAATTAATAGCTTCAATCGTTGTGTATTGGGTATATTACAAAATAAAAATTAAAAAAATAAACATAATGTTTGTGAAAATGTCGATGCCAGCTGGACCAGCCCTCCTGGCGCACGATAAATTAAAAAACGTAAATCTCGTTGGCCGGATGGAAACATAATTGAAATATCCGAGAAAACGCGGCAGTTTCCATGAGATTACATTGTTATGGACGATTACGCTAAATAGTATCAATTTGTTGCTGGCCCTGTGCACGAGCGACTTGAATTTTATCGCGACGCGAGCAATTCTCGAGAATGGGCTCCTTGAAATATTTACTGTTTACTGTTTAACGCTTAACGAGTTGAAAGAAAATTGCACCGGGGAACTGATTCGACGTTGACTGTGTTATTTCTTCGTGTTTCTAAAACTTCTTCCAAATTCGCACAGAATCACGTGGAAATAATTAACAAACAATTAGTAAAATTTAGAAAAACTGTTTCGTACATCACTATTGAAAATAATTTCACGTCTACAGGGTACTACAAGAAGAAAATAAATAAATAGATCCGTTACAAGTAAAGATTTGCAAAACAAGCAATTAATTACGTTCTGATTAAAGTACTCAGAAAATATTAAACAGGTTCATAATTAAATTGCATGTATTTTAATAAATAATGTTATTAAGAAATTTGGTTGAGCAAGAATTAACACTCTTGCATATACATAAATTAGAAATATAGTATGAAATTGTTTGTGTAATGCTTATTTTCGAGAACATCTCAAAGGTTCCTGAATTAAAATCAATGAAAAATTTAATGTTTGTAAATATATGTATAGATGATCAAAGATTAAAAGTGTAAGGAGTACATGTATATAAAAATTACAAATTATTTTTTAAATAGTGAAAATTTTCAATTAAACGCACTTTAAATTATATGGAAACATTACAACGGAATTTGTATAAATATAAATAAATAAAATTGGTTCATTTTACCACACAGCAGACATATAGATGATAGCACAGGTAAGGCTGATTACTGAAATTGCACTAGTGTGTTCTAGCTTTCTCTTATGCAAGCGAAGGTTGTATAAAATTAGTATTACCAGCATACGAATAATTCTGATTATGAATTTAACTCGGATACATTGAAAATGTAGTATTGAATTTAAAATAAAAATTCCAATCAAATATGTATAACAAAAAACAATAACTTCTAAAAACTTTACTCAAAATTAATTTTCCAAGTTTTAACACTTTTGGTATGATACATCGTGTATCACATTACAATATGGTATTTCTAATAGAAATTACTTTAGATGGAAATAATTAATTATTGTAATATTAATAATTCTTAGAATTCCTTCGAGAAAATTCATTATCTCATTTTAGAACGTGTTGGACAAACGAAAACGAATGGAGGCAAAATAAGTGTCCTCTGAAACGACGTAAAAAAGCTCTTGTGTCACGACGTAAAATTCTTTGACGATCCGGAACGGTTATGTTCATAACCTAGCTGCCGTAGAAGACGATAGGTCGGGGTTACCCTCAATAAGAGCAAACCCGGGTATGTCTGGGAGTCAGGTTTGCAGGGGTGTGTTAACCGCTTCCAAAATTAAGCCACAAGAAAGGGGGATGGTGTCTGCGAATGAGAGAGGAAAGATGATCTCGCGAGGATTGAACCGAGTGATACGTCGGCTAAGGAATCCGAGAAAAATGAAAGGAAATCGGGAGATTGTACATGGGAAAAATCGAAAGGAAGAATCAGGGGTTGCAAGGAGAAATCAGAAAGAGCAGAGTAAGTTCGAGTTACATTATAAAGGGAAAAAATGAAGACTGAAGAAAATGGGCAGAAGAAATAAAAATGTTAGGAAAGGAGCTTGGAGATATGCGATAAAATAAAAGAAATGATCTGATCATTGGATCGTCAGAAAAGAAAGAAACTTATTCGAATCGAGAGAAAAAAGGCGAAGAACAGACAGAAATTCCAGAAAATGAGAAAAAGAATTTTAATGGCAGAAGTTACAAGAGTGAATCGTAATAAAGTTAAAAAACATCGCCTTTTAAATATAAAGAAAGGACATTGAAAAAAATATTCAGGAAAGTTAATGAGCCCCTTAGGGCAGACAAGGAGAGAAAGGAAAACGGATTTTGTCTCTTCAATGAATTTTACAAAATTAAATGCATAGAATAGTCACGTTGTTGCTTAAAATATAAAAAAGCGGGAAATGAAAATATGTGTAAAAGAGCACATAAACGAAAACAAGTAACTCAGAAAACAGTAGGCAAAATAAAACGAACAGGAATTTAAATATTTAAGTCATAATAATTTATTTCGTTAATACATGAATGGTTTCCCTGAGGTCAAGCAGTCGTACACAGCAAGATGCCGAATGGTCAGACGGGATACGCAAGTTTTCCGTAATAATGTTTGGCCATCACCCAGAATCTCGACGCAATAAATAAAAAAAGCCAGGTTAACACTATGCTACTTCAAGGATTGCTAAGTCAAGTAGAAAACAGAAAAGTTCACGTAACCGTGCCTGGTATACACCCCAACACCTCCGCACAATAACTTGAAAGACCTAAGGTCATCAACTTCGTTAATTCGACGGACGGGGAGGTCATGTAAAAAAACGAATAACTTCAGGAAGGAGAAACATAGAGTATAAAACAGAACACTCTACTGAGATACAACGCAAATCTTGTCAACAATCATCTATTCGTAATAAATTCTCAGATCTACATTCCCTCATAAAAAAAATCGTGCACCAGGTCTATTTAACCCTCCATATGGTCACAAATTATGAGAGCGAGGTATTGGGACCGTGCGCCGCATAGCGGAGACCTCAGGCACCACGTTCGAGACTAAGATTCTCGCGAGTGGGGGCGTCGCGTCGGTCGCCATCTCGCGGCGCGCTCGAGAATCAAAACCGCGTGATATCTTGCGCGACTGCAAGATTTTTAACGATAACTTTTGAAGGAAGCATTTACATTCGTATATCTATTGGACCTTTTTTATTCAGAATTGTGTTTTCTATCAGATCCCAAGGTTGTTCTTTTGCCGATACCCTGTACGGCACATACAGGTACATACTTGGTTTAACACAATGCATACAGGATATTATAAAATTTGACACGAAACGCAGGAAATCTCAAGTGTCTCGAAAAATTGCGTACCTATTGGATTCAGTACGGTTGGATTCTACCGAAACTCTGTCTCAATGAAAAGTGTCATTGATAATATTATATAGTATACTTCTCATAGTGCTGTCTAATCCTTCATGTTAGGTCAGTGTCAGGAATCCCAAGAGGTACATGGGCTACGGAAATTGTACTTGTACACGATATAACTGGTCCCTCTAGCCTTACAGATTTTCCGGTCACGTCACGATCCAGTCATCTCATACCAACTAGAAGAATAGAAGACTCAATCCAGCGATCCTGGCGAACACTCGTACATTTTCATTGAACGCTTCTTAAAACAAATTCCGTACAAAACCAACGTGCCTTATTCTGACGGATTCCCTTGCAAATGACTAACCACACAACGTTACTTCTGTGTGTCAGACGCACGTGTTTAACTCACAAAAATACGTGTACGAGACAGAAGTAATCGACCAGGAGAAAGAATACAAAGCAAAGAAACGAAATGAAGCTTGGAAAAGATTTAAGGAGGGAACGAAGAAGTTGGATTCAAATAAACGAAAGACAGGGAGAGAGACATGGTTCGCGATGAGAGAGATTCTAGGAGAGAATATAATTCAACGATGAAGGCGAGAACGATGCACACTGGCCGAGGGATTAATTTAAATATTGACATGACCCTGCAGAGCCGGCCACGCTCGACGGAGCGTCGCTAAACGCTCGTTCAATTTGCGCGTCGCCCTTCGTCTCAAGGCATCGGCATAAATCTACGCTGGTAAAACGTCTCCTAACCGCCCCTGCGTTATGCTTCGATGGAGCACTCTTTGAGGGGGTATCGAAGAACATTACATAAGTTCCCACGACATTTTTCGAACGTTTCACGCCACTCCCGTTCTGACAGCCGTCGAGCGAATAGGCCGTTTAATGGAACCCCGCAGATCCACCGACGGAAAAATGTATTCATACGCGGTCGACCCCCTGTTTCAAGCGCAGGTAACCCTCGCATAACACGGTTAATTTGCACCGTGTTATATGGAAATCGTGTTTACACTCGGTTTAAGTGTGTGCAATGTACTGGATTATCTTGTCTGTTGCACTCCGCGCGCTGTTTAGTCGCTAAGTTTCTATACAGGCAGATTGGATTAGGTTTAGACTCTTGATATGTGTAAACACATGACGATTGGTCAGGATTTGGGATAAACTGCGCTTTCTGTTCCAGCTAATGGTATATTCTTTAGTTTTCTCCATGCAGACATTTTGTTTCTCCCTCTAAGTCAGTTCCCCGTGTAGAACTACATTTTTGAGGAAGTTGGATTGTGGTGAGGTGTAGTAGGTGTGAAACGCTGCACATTTGCGGATTAGATACTCTTGTTAAAGTGAACTCATTCTTTCTAAATTTAAAAAATCCATTTCAATTTTTTAAATTACTAAGGATACAAAAGAATTGTTCTTTATAATATATTATAAAATATGAAATACCGGTAAAATATATTCGCCTTAAGAAATAGAGATGGTAGTGATTTGTACGTGGGTATGTTGTTAGGCTGAACGTAATCCATACATGCAATTTTAAAATGTTGCATATCCGTGAAAGAAACTTGTGTTTGCTGCAGAAGAAACTTGACACAAGACGTATATTGACAACAGTATAAATTAATGGTATACTTCTAAAATGTTTAATCGGATACTACTTAAATTCTCTTAAGATATCAGGGCAATTATTTGATGATATACAGTCTCAGAAAGAATGGTAAAATCGTTAGAGATGGAAAAAAATATCATAAGATAGAATGAAATAGTTGTAGTCATTGAATATTTCTATGTTATTGTTTTGCACTTATGTATGTACAGCTGAAAAGTTCAATTACTTTTTTTAATGGAAACCTACAATTTAAGGAGCACTAATCGATGCAGTTTCTCACCCTCTACAGAAAAGTATTAACAACTATATACTTAAAAATTGTTAGTTTAAAAGATACTTTAAACAAATTTATAAAGTTGCATGCACTGTAAAACCAAGTGCTGCTCTACAGATTTTAAGTTAGAATTACTTCTAAACTAACAATTATTAATATTTCTTACTTTTTAAAGTTTTCAGGCATATATTTCACTGGGAAAGTAATCAAATGAATTCAATTAATATAGATGTTAAAACGGTTTACCACTGATGTTCAGTCAACATCTTTTTAAACAGATTTTCTTGACTTCAGTAGTTCATTAATCCTTTGGGTATCTTTAACCCTTATCAACTATTTTTTGAGTCTTGTTCTCAGTCATCTCAGTTTCATTGTTTATTGAATACTTTGTATTTGAAATAAACTACGTACTTTCTACTGCTTTCTTTAATCAATCGAGGTTATTAGGCCAATGCAAAGGGTGAATACTGACTTGAACTAACTTGATATTATTCTCAAATTCCTAGAAAAATAATACAAAAAATTGTATCTTAGTGCTTCAATTTTATTTACATAAATTACTGCCTGAGCAAAATAAATAAATTGAATCGAATTTATTAAATTATATTAAATTGCGTCTGATTAATAAAAATTGACCAATCTTACTGCTGTAATAAAATTGGATATAATTAAATACAATTAAACATATTTTACAGGCTGCACGTAGCGAACAACAATATTTTGACGCATTTCCTGCTAAAATTTTAATTTTACCGATTGAAAAGTCCCCCATTTTATCTCGTTGGAAAATAATAAATAAATAAATTTATAAATCCTTCACAATGAAAACATCAATGCAATTCCAAATATTTCATATTCCCTGAATACGCCCAATGGTTTAACGTCCATCTATTAATACACCTATTAACAAATTTATTTCACCCGTAACGAACGGTTTCGCAGAAAGTAATTTAAACGGCGATCACGAACGCATTAACGGCGAATCTCGCTCGATTTCCTACGTCGTCACGCACCGTTCCGTCTCGAAAATGGATTTTGTTATTACAGATCCACGTTATGCATTTTAAAGGTGCACCGGAACCGGTGCACGTGATCGCCCACTAAAAATAATGCGTTCGATCCCGGCGCCGGGTCGTGGGGTGGACGCGATCGTATTAAAATAGCTGGTGATTAACGACATCGTTGTCGGGGGAAGGAAAGTGAAACGGGACGAACAGGAAAAAAGAACGACGAAAACGGACGGGGAAACGTTTCACGGTGGAGAAACGTGGGAAAGATAGAACGCTGAATCGATTGCACCGTCGAAGTAAGAATCCCTAAGAAGCGAACACCGAAGGAACGAATTTTCGACTGATTAACTCGCGAAATTACTTTCATTGCAATAGAAGCGCCATGACTCACGTTCACGATTTTAATTTATTATTGCAGAATCGATTGCACATTATTCGTGGATTGTAATGGATTTGATTACATCGTATTGTTATCTCTCATAGTCGAATTACACTAACCAACAGGTTCTTTTATTGAATTTATCTATACATTTTTGAAGGTTAACGAACTTGTTAATGAAGCTCGTGCTTTGGAATTTTTCAAGATTTTCTGTTTTATTAATAGCTTTTCATGAGACTATAATCGATATTTAAGGCCATCATTGTGTTAAAGAATCAATAATTTATGGTTCCTCATAAAGTAATACAGTGTTTTCTATGAATTTAAAAGAACAAAACTTATACACATTCTTCAGTAGAAAACAGCTCGTTTGTATCGTACTTGTTTAAATTCCAATTTTTATCTCCGATCTTCGAATTACATTAATTAAAAACAACAGGTTTTCTCATTCATTTATCTAAGAATTTTTGAAAGGGCAAACGAATTCAATAATAGCTCTCGTCTTATAGAACTTTTCAAGAAATTTTTCTGTTTTACTAATAGCTTTAACTTTCCTTCAAATAGTAATCAATATTTGAGGTGACCAACCTGTTAAACAACAATCATTTATTGTTCCTCATAAAGTAATAGAGTGTTTTCTATGAATTTAAAGGGACGAAACTGTACGTATCATTCGACAGAAAACAGCTGACTTGAAATAAACGAACCGCGAACTACGAATTCTCGCGTATTGTCAAGCTGTGAAAAGGGAACGAATTTTGATCACGAAAGTAACTGCAATTTCAATATTGCGGTGCCAGCGTTTCCAAAGCTTTCAAAGGTATTGGAAAATGTTGCTCGTAAAGAAATCGTTCTGTTACTAAATATCGCGACGAACAAATTCGCTAAAAACTATCTGAATGAAAAATCTAATTCTGCTAGACGTATACATTTTTTTGAAAATGTAAAAATATCCCTGAAGACTTTACTATTCTCTGCAAAATGGTTTGAATGAAATTTAAACTTAAGATAATTGCATTTAATAGAAAAGAGGAAGTGGCTAAAATCCCGAAATGAGAACAATGCGCTAAACGTACGCAGAAAATAGCGAATAGCAAGATAAAATATACAGGTTGCACCAAAATTGATGGCCTTAACTTTTTGTACATACAATACTCAATAAAATAAATAAAAGAATCTCAGGAAACATGGATTGAGAAATCAGTATTTTCCCAGACATGAAGAGCAATTTAATTTCCTCACATGGATATATAAAATATACAAGATGTTCTAAAATGTACAGCCTTAATTTTGGGTACACATAGTATTTAGCAAAATCCAGAAAAAAGTTTCAGTAAACATCTGTCACAAAATCAATAATTTCCGAGATACAGTAGTACGAAAAAAATTTCTAGTGTTACATTGTAGAATAAAAATTATTTCGAATTTTCATCGACATAAAATCAAAAAACTAACTCATAAAAAAGATAAAACCGAGATCTATCATTGTGTCACACAATGTGAAGTTGCAAAATGAAGTGCCCAAAAACAGTTGCTCGCGACATTTTTCTATAAAGGAAAATTTGAGTGCATCATAACAAGTGTCCATTATATTCTTTTCTTAATATCTCGAGAACCATTCACTTCTTTACTTATGTTCATTGAAATTTTTTTGCTTATTTTCTTGAGCACTGTACGTATGCAATATTAAGCCTGTCAATTTTGGAGCATACTGTAGAAAAATTAGACCGGAGGAGAGAAAATGAAAGGAATAGGCAAATTGGCGAAGCGACTATGGTGCGAAAAGAAGGGAAAAAGAAAAAAACGGTGAAAAAGACAAATTCTCAGGGGCGTCGTGACGGATGAACGTGTTGTACCAACCACGGGTTCATTGTGAATTCATCGAGGATTTTCCAAGTGATTTCCTCGGTTATGTCCGAGGGTTATGACCGACCCTCGGCAAGAAACCATGTCGTCACAAGGGGAGAACAGGCAGACATTGCCAATTTAATATTTGATCGCCTTTTCTTTTTGTTTTCGTCGTCCTTCTAATGTCACACTTCACGCTCGCCGATTCACCACCTACCACCTTGTAACTTGTAACGTTACTCGGTAACTGTGTTACAACTTTGAGGTTAGGTTTCACCACGTCTCCACGCAGGAGCTCAAACGTTATTAGTCAGACAAATTTTTATCTTTGAAGCAAAGTTTAAAGGAATCGAGATTAGGGCGTCAGTTATAAATACAGAGGGGTTTTAAACGAATGTTACAAATTTTAAGGTAATGTTATACAATTTGAATACAGGGGGTTCTAAAATTGATGATTTTAATTTTGTTTACCTGTACTACTAACGAAAACAAAGCGGTATCATACATCCAAGTTACGAGTTATACAAGACAAATTGAATTCTGTCAAACAAGTTCAATTTTGTTACTAAATAATTACTAACAGCATTCATTAACCCTAGGACTCCCAAGGGGGGTTCTTTGAACCCACAAATCGAAAAACTTTAAAATAAAACTATTTCCTTTGCGTAAAAAATTCTCAACGAAGTATTTATTATCGTATACAACTTTAAATTTGATATTCTAAAATCACTGTTGCTATATGTAAAAAAACACCGTACATAAGAAAATGAAACTATTCTCATTTCCAAAGAGTAACAAACGACCACAGAAAGAAGAATTGATGAACGAAAAAACCATGTATGCAGCAGGCATTTAATGAACATGGTATTTTGCTATTTATGTTTGACATCAGAAGAATCAGATTCAGACTAGTTTCATGTTACTGCACTATTTTACAATACCATTTTATTCCATAAGTACATATAAGTAAAAGTAAATTTAATGCAAAAACGTATGCTGTCTGCTTCACAAAATATAAGATACAATGTTATAAAACTTTCTACAAAAAACAATTTTTTTAGGATGAATGTGTAAGAAGAAGTATGGATTCGAGCCCCCCCCCCCCCCCCCCGTGTGAGGGCTCAGGGGGTCCTACAGTTAAAAAGGGCTTAATTTAAGATTACTCTCATCTTGTATCAAAGTCTAGAAAGATATCTCATCTTCACCCTATGTAGTGTGGCAGTCAGCGTGTTAAACGTCATAATAAATTATTTCGTTTGTAAGTCTCAAAGCAGTAAGCCAGTTGACAATAGTCTAACTACCGCTGTAAACCCAACCTAACGTGAACGGTGCTGATGGCTCAAAGGGAGCTTGTTCACGGAAACAAACACGTAAGAAATATCAGGTGGTCCATGGGATTACCGTTTCCGTTGGTTTCGCTGCGAAAGATCCGTAGGATTATGGGGCAGCTCTGATTGGAGTAGCATAGGTACAGGGAACGGTGTCGAGGTACCCGCCCAAAACCGGTAGCCGTATTACCATACAGATTGCCGTCGACTGTTATATCCACGGCTCGGAGAATCTATGAATCCGACTAATCATAATCGTACAACTAACCGCAGATAATCTGCCGCGCGGCAATTCGGAATTTTACTGTCAGACGGAAATACGAGCGGCATGCATCGACCCCGGGGGAATGTTTTGAAAGCATCCCTGGAATATTACGATACGGCTGAGATCTGGCACGAAACCGTTTCCCCTGCTTCCGTTGCTCGATTTATCAGCGTGACAATAAACAGAAATGCATCGCGGCTGCACCGGTCTTTCTTCGTCTCGGTTACTTCAAGAATATTTTCTCGATTACCACAGTCTGTGAATAATTATTCGGAAGGTTACAATAAATAATGCTTCTATGTGCATAGTCTGAAGATTATGATTCGACCGGTTATAATTAGACTGTGGATGTTTATGTAAATATACATTTTTAGACTTCCATATTTCCTACGTTAATGCAATTGAATCGGTGAGTTCAAAAACAGTACAAGACCAAAAACCACATTTTGAGATATTTGAAATCACTTTTCGTCTATCATCAAAGTCATTAATTTTACAGTGCTGTTCCAATTTAAACACGGTTATGCTAACCCAGATGAACGTTGATATATGCCTAACTATGGTTAAACTTTGTTTATTAATTTTCAGCAATTAAAATAATATCATTAGACTTTTAGTTTTTCAACTCAACCCACTGTTTCGTTAGGAAATTTAAAAAATAACACTGTAGTAAAATAAAGATTTATTAACTTGCTTTAAATATAACTGAAGCAGAAATTAGTTAATGAAAAGTGATTGTTAAACAGATTGTTGAAACAGTACAAATCCATGTCAGATTCTGTTTTTACACTCATTAAATTGAAGGGACTACTGAAACACGAGTACAGGATACTTTTTTATACTGTTTTTGGTCCCAACATGTAACTCTATGCATTTTACATTTATTTTTCAGATTATTTGAAAATGGCTAATTTTGGATTTGTACTGTTCTTCAACTCACCGATTCAATTAAATAAATGAAACTTCAACAATACTGAATTTTCTTTTACAAAACATTCTTCATCGTAACCTTCTGCAAGATATAGAAAAGTGTTTAAAATAAATCGTTAGTAGATTTACAAAAATTGTTAGTAGAAATACTAAATAACCGAAATATCGAAACAACCAAGAACGATCAAAGAATGGAGTTCAATTTCGAAACGTAGAATCCTAACAGATAAAACACAATATTATTTACCGATCACGAAACATTATCATGTATCTCTTCTTCTTGTTTTCCGATATTTTATTCTGGAAATTGCAAATTGTTTTCAGTTTCACAGAATTGAATTTTAAAACGGCGAATAAACTCTGCTTGTACTGAATGAAAATAATATTAAAATCTACTCGTTGGACGAGTGATATCGAGTAGATAGCAGCGAGCAGTCAGATCGAATTTACAACGAAACGAAGCCGGGAAAACTCCGTGGCGATAAAATATCGTGTTCTGCATAGGGTCAAACGCGAAAGCACGGTGACCAGGGACTTTTACAAACGCAACGGAACCGTAACATGTCCCCTACTATTTTCATATTAAATAATTACCCATACGGGTGCGTGTAAATAATTAATATACTCGCCGTTCGTGAATGAACTTTAATTAAAACGAGAGAGCCGGCCGACGCGACGGCGCGAAATTTCCACGGCATTATGGGAAGTTAAGCAGTCATTGTGCATCGTCGCCGCCCGAAAACACTTGACAAATAATTATCCATTTTTAAGCTACCCGTAAAATACGATTCCGGACGCATGATAAAATTTTCATGGAACATTTATGCTTGCTGCGTGAGCAAGCCGTTTCAATAATTAATGAACGAGCATTTAGTTGCGTGCCACTCGTTTTGCAGCACACGCGAAGAGGCTGCGTTCTTGCCATCCGGGAGCGTATTGTTGCGAAAGTGCTGGTAAATCGTAATTGTAAACAATAAACAATATACGATCGCGTTCATATTCGATAGATGTTGCCCCGCAGTAGTACAGGTAAATGTATTCTCTAACAGTTCGTCGAGTACAGTAAAACACACATCAAAAGGATTACATGTTGAATTGGAAATTTGTGTGCACTCGGAAAGGTATACATTATTTTAAATGTATTTTTATGATTAATATGTAATATGTTTCTTTCTATTTTGTGGGAATAATTGTTTCTTCTAAAGATATACTATATTTTTTTAATCCAATCGATTGTTTGGAAGATATGTCTCGTGAAGTGATTTTTACCTATTCGATCCTTTGCATGAGATATCACGCGACTCGATGTGGTTTGTATCGAAATTTCAGAGTTAAATTGAATTAGATTCAATTAGACTGCGGATGTTTATGCAAATATACACTTTAGAACTTAAATATTATTTATTTCAATATAGTTACCGAAATGAAACTATAATAAAACTATACTTTCCGCTTCAAATGATACAAAATTTCTTTTTTATTTTACTTGTTGTGTAGAAAGTGCACCTTTCACATATTTAAATATGTTAAATTGCATAAATATCCGCAGTCGACTCATTTCAGTCAATTCTTCGAATGCTTCAACAATTTTTGCTAGACTTGACCTAAAAGTAAACATTGTGAACGTTTTAAAAATTCATTTGTGGAATAAGACACCAAGTGACGTTTAAACACACAGTGCTACTTTCGAACTCCATTTTTTCAAAAACGGGTCCTCAGACAAAAAGAACTTATTCTGCATTTTTAACTTGTTTTTGCGCAACAAGTCGCCCGCTACCCGGTTGTAACTAAATTGTGTCCCCACTCGGCAGATTATAAATGAATTTTCTTACCATCTAGTGGAAATTATTGTACACATTATAATTGATGCTTTTTCAATTTGAATAAATAACTATTATGCGTAATAATCGAAGAAGTAAATTAGATTCATGATTTAATATTTACATAAATAAATGACATTACTATCAATTTCTACTACCCTTATCGCTGTTGGCTTAAACTTCAATATTTTTGAAATATTCAACAAAAATTTCTTTGTTTTGTTAATTTTAAAGTTGATCGAACCGTACAGCTTCATCTTGAATAAAGTTTTTGTAACTATCGAAAATAATCGAGATGGTTAGGTACGCTCGCCTAGGGTCTTCACACTATATGTTTTCGACGGATAGAAATAGCAGACATCTTTCAGGGAAACGTTTCAACAGTTTTAAGTAAGAAGAAGACATTTCTCTAGGAAATGTTTCAATGCTTTCAAGTAAGGAAAAGATTTCTCAGAGTGTTTCAATAGTTTTAAGGACACTACAGCAGGGGAAAGGAAGAGAGAACGTTTATCACAGTGATAGCAATTTAATTGTTTTCATTGAATACAATAGGATCTGAACGTCCGAGTTGAGAATTTAAGTAGAATCGGGTTTCGAAAGAAGGAAACTTTCTGACTCTTCTAGAAGAAGTATTCAAATTGTATTTATGTAGCAGATGACTATTGTTAATGTCGTTTTTAAATATTTTTTATACAGAAAGCAAGTCAGAAATAATTCTTCTGTCTCCTAAGTCATCAATTCGAAGTTTTAACAGCATGCCATCATAGTTGTGGTAATTATTTATTAATATCCTAAACAGGTTAGACCCTTTTTGAGTACAAATATAATGTATATGTATACACTGCAAAAATTCTTACAATAGAACCTCGATTATACGAACACCGGTTGTCTTACGTGAGTTACAAGGTAAAATTATCATTAATTACACTGTGCATTTAATTTTATATCAGTATATATTTAGTACTCTAAAATAAAATTACCACATTTATGCGAGAATATAGTAACAATCTGAGTCATCCTGCTACTAGATACAGTTCGGATAATCGAAGTCCTAATATAATTGTGAATAACAATTAAGACTTCGTATTCTATGGCATAGATTAGCCTGGAGTAATGGTAGTGAGTCGCAAAAAACTTAACCTTATCGCAATGCAAATTAGCAAGGCTGGACAACCTATTAATAGGATCTAAACGGCCTAGTTTAAAAGATACACAGAATCTTGGTTTGAGAAGAGAAAACTTTCTGACTCTTCTAGAAGGAGTGCCCAAATTGAATTTCCGTAATAGGCGACTACTTTTAATATCATCTTTAAATACTTTCTGTACAGAAAGTAAATCAGAAATTCTCCTGTTTTATAAAGCATCCATACTAATTGTAAGTTGTAACAGAATTCATTCATAGAAGCAGTAATTACATACTACTGGAATACTGGAGTACTGGTTACGGTTATCCAATGACAATACAGCACAATGCAAGAGTTCATGTTGTACTTTCTTTATTATATCATTATGTTCAACATAAAGGAGACACCATATGATCGATCTATATTCAATATTATAAACGACGGCAAAGAAATATAGTATACGGACTATAACAGGATCTTTAACCCCCATGCTGAAAGATTTCTTCATTGATTTCGTGGGATGAAGTTCACTATTGCAATCCTAGAATGCTCTGACAAATGAAGAGCATCAATCAATCCACCTAATTCGCCTTTAAAAATCATTAACATTAACTTAAGCAAATATGCTGTAGTGTAAATCTTTAAAGAATTCGTACACAAGTTGGACGCGTATTTGTAATATGACAATCATATTTTGTGTTACGAGTGCAATTTATTACTGTAAGACAAGGGGTTAAACACTTCAAGACATCTGAACAAAAATCTCAGAGTGTTTGATGTATTCTGACACATGTACTTATAAGTTCCTGCAAAAATTGTAGGGTTTACTTGTTATAAACCCAAAAGCAGTGGGATGTGTATTATTGTGCGAGAAGCAGATAGGGAGTGTAGAGCACAGAGTGATTTATTTGTGACGCTTTACTTGTGATTAGATTGAATGTACATATTTAACTATGATAATGGTTACACTGAGTATACACGGAATTACTTTGTATTCAACTCTTGCTCTGCCTCTATACTCTGAACTCTGGAGTCTGAACCCTGAACTATTAACTGTAAACTCTTGACTCTGAACTCTTAACCCTGAACTCTTAACTTCAAATTCTTAACCTTAAACTCTTAATTCCAAATTCTTAACTGTGAACTTTAGAGTCTGAACTCTTGACTCTAAACTCTAGAGTCTGAACTCTTGACTCTAAATTCTAGAGTCTGAACTCTTAACTCCAAACTCTTAACTATGAACTCCAGACTTTGAACTCTTAACCCTGAATTCTTTTTCTGAATTCTCTTTTCCATTCGCTGTCTTCTCATACCTTTCGGCCCCCACCGCCCTTTCACTGTCTGCCCTAATCCTTGCATCCATTCCAAAAAAATCACTCAATCTCGCTCGTACCACGATCGTCATTCACACCTCAGACCCTCAAACTTCCTTCTCTTCTTTAGTCACGCTGTTTATACCATTCCAAACACACTTCTCCCCATCACGTCTCCATCACTCTGACAATCAGTCACTTCCAGTTAAGCTACTCGCCAATCCCACAACATTTCGTACAAACAGACCCACGTAGCCACCAGTAGTCGCACGTGCAGCTCACGTTAGATAGAACCTGCTGGCTGGTCGCCGGGAAAGCGGGGGCTGGAGCAAACTCCACAGGAATAAGGAACGGGCGGGCAATTAGAAGGAAACGAACCGCGATATGCCGGAAATGCGGCGTCTGTTTTCGAATTCCGAAATCGTACGCAAAGGGAGCCGTCCCGAGTAAGGCAGTAACGAAAGGATACTCCGTGGCTCCCCGGTGGCCGAGCGTTTAAATTCCTAGGTCGGAAGACGTCTTTTTATCTAGTCGAAGTTTCGTGGTGAGGAGGAAAAAAAGGAACCATTAGCCCGCGCAATTATCCTTGGACGGACGAGGCTAGAGTTACGTCAGCTAATAGCACCGCTTCCTGCCGCTCCCTCGGGGGACACCCGACCAGACGGAGAGGGACGAACGAACGGGTGCAACGAGAGAAAAGGACGCGTCCAGAGAAAGAGAGGAGCAAGTAGGGGAGAAAAGACGGGGAATTTGACGGGACAAGAAGACGGAAGGGAACTTAACGTGACGGAGGAGTGGAGACAGAATGAGAAGGGACAGGTGGAGAGGAATAAAAGGGGGAGAAGAGAGAAGGTAGATAGAAATTTGATGTGACAAGCGGACGAAGGAAGGGAACGGTAGACTTCGACAGGGCGCAAAGTTGGGGTCAGGGAAATAAGGGAAACGGTGGAAAGTAGAGGGTGGAAGTGAGATGAAAGAAGTTTGACGAGGCAAAAGAATTAAACGGATGGATCTTAATCTTATGAAAAATTTAAAGACTGGATGTTGTAAAAAATGGGTAAAGTAAATGGGATTGTGATGATTTAATGGGGGACATCATGCAGTTGACACGTGCTGATTTTTATGCAATTTTGAAGTGATATAGAATTTGGAAGAATGATCGACATGTATTTGTTTTTATTGGCAAACGTCCACGTTGAAGGAGTGAAAACAACCCTTGAATTTGGAGTCAAAGGACCTATTTGACGGTATATCTCAAAAAGTACTGATGTCAGAAAAAAAGTTTAAATATACGGTTTGCTTATTCTTTAATACTGAATTTAGCTGCATAATCAGTTTTCCGAAAAACTAATTTGTTTAAAAAATAACATTTTGCAAAGTTTTCTGCTAAAACGTCACTCCACTTTTGTGAACTTATGTATATTTAACCCTTAAGTGGATTATTAGGGCCGTAGCGGCCCTGTGCAACGGCTAACTAATAATTGTTTAGTTTTTATCGAATAAACAAATAGAAATCAATTTTCCTTACAGCGTTAGAAGCATAATGAGATAATAGAGGATTCCATAAATCTTCAAATAATTATATCAACACGTGTTAAACAATTATGAGCTTGAAGTTGCTCAGGGCTGCTGTGGCCCCAAAAATCTACGTAAAGGTTAAACTTCTTCCTGTATTTCACTCTTCGCGTACTTGAATGATAAACTTCAGTGCAGGTAAGTAGCTATTGAAAAAGTCACAAGGTAAGAGATTACTGTGGTTTCTATTAAACAAGCAATCAATTCAATGTGCGTTGCATTTAGAAAAGCAGATAAACAGAGAAAAGCTGAACAAAATAGGAAGGCAGAAAAATGTGAAATATGAAAAACTGAGAAAATACATCCAAGATGAATTAAAAAATTGCATTAAATTAAAAAAAGCCACTTTGCACTGGTTGAAGAAGTTTGAAGAAGAATTATCTCCACATCATTAATACTGTTTCTATATGAAATTTAACATTTTTATTATTCTTAAAACATTAACATTAGGACACGCAAGGTCATTTCCTCGCCTATATTAACATCTTCCTCTGTTTTTACTTTAAATTTGCGAAAATTCAACGTATGAATGAAAAGAAAAGAGGAATAAGGTGCAATGTATTAAAACAAAAATTAAAACTTGTGTTAAAAATAGGAAGTCGTTTTATGGATTGAGATATAATATTGAACGTTTTCAGTTTGAATATCTTAACAATGATTAAGAATAATAAATTCGTATTTGTGTAACAGTTTGATCTTGAGATGATCTTGAATGCGAAGAAACACGTTCTTAGTACCTTACATGTAACAAAAATGAGGAAAAGATCAGAATAGGATACTATATGTAAGAAATAAACTAAAATTGAAAGTGCAAAACATAACAAGATAATTACTGTAAAAAGAAGAAGAAAGTAAAGGATTGACAAGCTAACAGGAGAATTGCATACTGCAAAAAAAAAAGAACTAAACAAAGCAAAAATAAGAAAGTCCCAGGGTGTAGAAATACGACGAAAACAACAAGAAAGGACAGAACAAGAACGAAAGTAGAATAAAACTGAAAGACAGCAAAGAAAATACAACAGTCGAAAAAGAGCGAAAATGCAGAAGAGAAGAAGTAAATTAAGGAAGATGAATAAAAGTTCCATCTGTCAGAAAAAGTACAGAAAAAAAACTTATACGTGTTATGTAAACAAACATCAGAGAAGGTACAAGAGAAGAAGGAATGGGGAACTGGACAGAGAAATTTGTCGTGTCAGATAAAGAAATCAGAATGAAATGCAAGGGAAAGAATGTAATAGGAGGTAAAAGGAGGAAAAATTCAGAGAGAAGCATGATGTAATAAATGGAAGGAATGAAGTAGAAGAAAAGAATTTTTATGTGACAGAGGAATAGGTATGAAACAGAAGAAAGAGAGGAAAGTGGAATGAGAATGTAGCAAAAAGTAAGTAGAATACATGTGCAGGATAAATTCAGAGTCTTGTCTTAAAATTTATAAATATATATTACAGCCCGAAACCTATAAAAAATCTTATGAACAGGGACAAAGCCATTTAGTTTTGGAATAATTAGAATAATTCACCAGTTTCATTCACAGCTACTGTTATATGGTTATACATAACAGTTTATCTTCTTGATAATTTTTAATATTAATTAACAATAGTTAGGTGTTTTTCGCAGGAGTTTTTGCTGAACTATCAAAACAAAAATTTAGAAAGCACTTCTCAATAAACCAAAAATTATTGACGATATAATATAGTTTTTAACATGACTGATATGTAATATTGGTTAATATAAATTTATCAGCATTTTTTCAGAAGAATTCTGATTATTACTATGCCAACAAAATTTACAAAACAATTCTTAATAAACAATGAATATCCTTATTCTTAGAATATTTTCTTCTTGTAGAACCTACAGACTATAATGCTGTCCATTCTCTATGTTATAATATTTATTTTTCCTGCCAAGATATTTATAAAAATAACTCTACATTGTGATACAACTTGTGAAAATTAGTTGATGCATATTTCACACCTCCTGCTATTCTTTAGCAAGTTTCGTTTTGAATAGAAATGATTTAGAAAATCGAGGGTGAACTGGGTAACTTGTCTGATTATTAGTTGCTGTTTCCACTTATATTAAGCAATTATTAACACGTTCCATGCCACAGTGAAAAATTCCATAACGAGTCAGACGCGTGAAAATAAGTTTCTATAAATACATAACGTTAAAAACGCAAACATTGAATTGTCTTATGATATACCATTCATTTGGTACTATTATTGTGGCGTTCGTTTTTATTGGAATACAAAGAATATTACCATTTATTTAGAATAATCGAATTTGGTGCGTGGGGCGCATACGACCCACGCGGCACGGAACGTGTTAAGATTACCACGTAACAGTAATTTATACACTGAACCATATATGATTCTTTTTTGCTACTTTATAGTTTTTGACTGATCGGGAAACGTTCAAATGGTCTATTATCTCATGTCAAACAATTATTTAATATTGTTTCCAAATAATTTCGTCGCAGTATAAAATTAGATTACATCTTCAAACTTGTCTTTAAATTGTAAATAATGAAGGACTCCAAAATATTTTGCTCTTGTTTATGTACACATGTGTGCAGAAGAAATCACAAACCAACTTTTTATTTATTCATGTCTTCTAACATAATAAAACTAATTTTCATTCCTACTTACCTATGCCACAAACAAACCTGATCGATTGAAAATCTGTTCGGTAAATGAAATTGTTGAAAATATAACCTTTGAATTAACAATAAGAACTCGTCTTAAACTATTAATGTGTTGCATAATTCAAATGATTGCGACATTATTTTTATTACTGTTTAATCAATTACTAGTGCACTGAAAATATCATAGATTGTGTTTCATGTTTTGTAATATATTAATTTTCGATTCAACCAATGCTTTTTGTAATTAAATAAAATTGTTCTAACAAAAATAATCGGTAACATTCAAGGGTGTACGATTTTAATCTTGACAGAAATTGTTGTTTCAATTGCAAATGAGTTGTAACGTTGAATGACTTCGAAGAAATATTTTAAAGCAAAGACCCACTGAAGCGGAGAAGCGAGTTATCCCTTTGGTTTCGAAATAGCCGGAAATAGGATTCGGAATAAATTACGCTCGGTTGGTCGAGCGATTCCTCGAATCGCATGAAGTATGTAATACTTAACCCTTCGGCTGTTCCATCAGAACAGTTTAATCTTGTAAAAAGGATCAGAGTGCTCGCTACCGATAAATTATTATGCCTACTTTCTTTTATCGTTGCCTATCGAACATCATCGGGACATTGATTCCCGAGGTTAAAGGTGGGTTTCTTCCAAATGATGATAAATCAAAGAATTTATCCAAACCTCAGATCCAATGATGTATAATAAATATTACAGCTGCAAACAATTGGCGAAGTGGTATTGAAGAAGAACATAAAAACAAAGTTCATTTTCTTTCCTTTGAGACTTAACCCTTAAATGCATGACTGTTCCAAAAATAGTACAATATTTTGAAAGTGGCAATTCATGTAACCAAAAACCGTTGACTTTTTCAATTATTTGGAAAAATTAAAATGTCTAATTATTTAGAAGAATAATTTTAAAAATCTATCTTACTTTATATTTTTCGGAGAAATATTTATTTTCTTTTTTTCTTGGTAGTATGTATGCACCATGTTATGTCTTCGCGGTTATGTCTTCGCTGTATTAGGAAATATGGGTACGCATATCGTCAACCGGCAACACCATGCATTTAAGGGTTAATTGTCTAAAAAAATATTGATTGTAAAATACAAGTATTACAAGAGCATTGCTACATCTGAAAGTAAATGTAGGTGTAGAACTTACGAAGAAATTGTTAGAAAATTATGTTAGACAATATTAATGTTAATTAAAGTATTCAGGATCAAAAGTGTATTCTAATTCAAATTTATTCGTATTAGATTAATATTGATCGCGCTATGAATAGTTAATCTACGAAGAAATAAATATTTTCTTTCACAACAGAAACACTTTTCTTAATTTTATCGAACCTATTAAATATTAGCAATGATAGAAAATAATCTGTATCTAATATTGTAACATTTTCATTCAACATTTACTGTGTATAACATTTGGTTCCAAGTTTCATAGTATTATTAGCCCTATCAATGAACAATAAATCAATTTAATTAACCGAATTTATCCAAAGAATGTGTACGATGAAAGTCAATTATTTAAAAAATAGCAAAAGGGAGACTTACCTAATGTACCTTAAGCTGTAAAACATGACTGCAAAGTGACAGGATTTCAGACTCACTCTGTACAGAAAGAAGAATGGAAAGAAGAGTAATTCGATGTGACAGATACAAGAAAGAAGAAAGACAAAATTGTCGATACTGACACTGTGATTGAAACGAGCCCGAGTAGAATCGAGAATTTCGAATCACGTTTAAAGACAAGGGCTTTCAATGAAATTTGTCGGTGTTTCAACTGCGCACGGGTTAAACGCTGGATATATCTCTCGCTGATTGTGAGAAATCTAATAGCAGAGCGGAATGATATTCCTGCGAAATAAGAGAAATTTTTACTGTTGACTTTCACATGAACACGGATGAATTTTAAAAAGGATTAACCCTTAGTGTTTGGATTTCATTTGAGTTCGATCGCTCGAGACATTTGTCGATCCTGTGAAAACAGAACGGTTGCACTCCTGAAATCGACTGATTTTATTATAAAAATTTCTGAATAGTTTCATTTTTCTTACACTTTTTAATTACGGTTAAATTGGATTAGCTGTATATTACTCTGTAAACATAATTGTTTACTTTGTCTTTGTCTAATTATTCTCTTATTTTCCGGGGACATTTGGCGAAAAATATTTATCAGCGTGGAAGACAATTAATCCAATAAGAGAACTGAAAACAGTTGTAGATGTACATTTGTGATCAATTTCGGAAATGAGGTGTTGCATCGATTAATGCAGTGATGGCCACCGGAGCTGCGGTCTTCCCCCACTCTAGATCCATTCCCCTCATATAGGCTGTGATCTGGGGCGATGATGGGCCGAGGGGGGATGAGGAGCGAACTGGAAGGAACTGAAACGAGGGGAATGGACCTAGAGTAAGGGGAGGTCGCAGAGCACATTTGCTAAATGGCCTAATAAAAGTCAGTTCCAGATTTAAAATAATAAATATAAAAGAAACTGTTTACAATTACATAGAGAACGCCCTACAGTTCCATTGAAAATTTCAGTAATTAATCATCTAATTTCATCTGCAACGACCTAATTCTACTCTATAGAGGGTTCCAACCGATCCATCCGCAGTGTAGTCACCATATACAGATTCCTACAATAATCACTTGTCACAAAGAACCAGCGGTGCACAAAAAAAAAAGAATAAACGAAATAAGAAATAAAATTTTCAACTGTTTACAATTACGTACATAGTCATTTAAATTTTTACGAATAAATCATCCAATCTCACCTACAACAACCTAATTCGCTCTATGGAGGGTTCCAACCGTCCCAACCGCAGTACAGTCACCGCACAGAGATTCCTCCTGCATTCGCTCGTCTCAAAGAAGCAGTGGTGCACGTAAAACATTTCGGCACGTACACGCAGGACCGGGGACTCGTCATCGATTCCGACGCATAAACGCGCCCATGGAGAATCGTAATTCGTCCCAACGGTGAATCCGTCCCATCGTGGGCTCATGTCATCGATGGTGCGTGTCACGAATGCCAACTGTCTGACACGAGGCCTCGTTCATATCCTTCGTGGCCATGTACCGTGTAACGACCGGTCCTCGCCCACAGCATTGTCCACGATCAAGGGGCAAACTTGCTTCGAAGTGGCCCAACGACATCGTTCGAACGGAAACGTATCGTAGACCCTGCGTCTTCCGGTGGTCACGACTCGTCGCACATTCCTTCCTTCCACCTGGCCTGCCTAACCTGTCAAGGTTGCTCCCAGATCCTCCTGGTTGTTTGTCTTTTTTAATCCTCTTCCGGACGGCTCCCATTGGCTGCCCGCCACATAGGTGTCCGAGCCACGTGTTTTTGTTTAGAAGCGGCCGTGTCGGGGCGAAATGAATTTTACGGGGAAAACTGCGTGACCAGGAAGTGAGTCGTATATTTCGTTCTTTTATTGCGACGGACGAACAAATTTCGAAATTTAGAGCTTCCTGGTGCGCGGCCCGCGCTCCGAGTTTCCATCGGCAGATGTTCGGTACGGAATTAATGGGGAAATTTGTTGGTGACGTCAGTTTTACTGGATCTATTTCATGACTCGGTAGGAGTTGATGAAATTTTGTTTAGCTTGGAATTGGGAGTATCCTCCGATTGGTTAATAGTTGTGGTCGTTGTTTAAATAATTCAGAGTGAATTTTTCGGGTGTTTTCCGATTTTTGTATTGTTCTTGATTGTTTTATGTGATTAATTACCCTTTGTGAATAATTAAAATTTTTTGTGTGATGTTGATTAAGTTCGATTTGTAGCATGTAAATAACTATGAATTTTTACATAAAAATTGAAAACCACCCGATACTGAATACCCAATAGCTTCAAAGAAATATTTTTAATTTCATAAGAATACCCAAATTTGTAAATTGCACACAAAATCTGTATACCTAAGTGTTAAACAGTCATTAATAATTTGGATGTTGAAACAAATTTAAATATTTACAAAAAAGGTTCCTAACATCTCTTACTGTATTATGTTAACAAATAAATATATTATATATAAAATATTCAATGCGTTACCATAAAAATGTACAATTTTAACGTGGGTTTATTTCCTTTGATAAGTTCAGAAATAGTTTGTCCACGAGTAAAGTATTATAAGAAAAATCGAAAGAAGCATCAAAGGAACTCCATGGAAGTATTTTCCCTCATTTTCTATACACAATGTTGCACTTAGGAAAAGAACTAAATGAAGGAAGAGAAATGGGAGATGAAGAAGAGAGGACTAACAGCAAGATTAGATACATCAGGAACGAAGAACAAGGGAATGGCAGAAAGAATAGAAAGCTTAGAAAGAAAAATCGGTTCAACGAAGAAAAAAGAACCAAAGAAAACAAAGACACGGGGAAAATGAAGATAGGTCACACGTACCAAGTACTAAGTCCTGTTGTCTTTAATGGAAAGAAATCGCTACTCCATTAAGGAA
This sequence comes from Macropis europaea, assembly GCA_916610135.2. Classification (NCBI taxonomy): domain Eukaryota; kingdom Metazoa; phylum Arthropoda; class Insecta; order Hymenoptera; family Melittidae; genus Macropis; species Macropis europaea. The sequence goes on from OU744344.1 coordinate 31,462,952, forward strand.
CTTGTGGGGAAGAATTTAAACGATACTAAAAATATAAGTAGTGTGTTACAATTTTTCACAACCATTCAGCTATTTAACTTTTTGTAATACTGTAGTTAATAACAGAATGACTTACACTCTAACTAGATTTCGAATAAACATGGTAATTGTATTTTAAAATGTAAAATATACAGGGTGGGGCATTTAAAGGGAAACACCTAAATATCTGCGTTGTTTTTAATGACACGACAAAATGTTTGCAGAAAGAAATATTTGTTTCAAAGGGACAAATATTACTATAATAGGGTTTTTTTTCTCAAGGTCATATTTCCCGACATTTCTAGGTCATCGACATTTTTTTAATATAATGACGTCTTTTCAATACCGTAACATTAAACCCAGTAAAAATACGAATTCAACCGTGTATAATATGTTGACCTTCAGATGACGACCACAAGCCATTTAAAAAACGTCAGCAACCTTGAAATTTCGGAAAACATAAGCTTGTGATAAAAATCCTTATTAACGCAATATTTTCCCCTTTAGAGCAAACATTTTTTTCCTTAAATATTTTGTCGTGTCATTAAAAACAGCGGAGACACATTTAGGTGTTCCTATTTAAATATCCCACCCTGTATAATGGTACGAAATCAAGTACATATTGTTACTAGCGATAATTTTAGCTCGTTACTGTCATACGGTGACCCATTTTTGGATGTCCCGAGTACGGATAATCGAGGTTCTACTGTACAACTCAATGTGCCCGACTTTATATAAATAGAAATTTATTTCGTTAGATGCGTGGTGGTAATGACTCCGCTGTGGTTATGATCGCTGTAAAATAAACCTTTACTACTAATAATAATAAAAACCGTTTCATTTGACTAATCACTAGACTACGGATAATCATACGTAGACAGAGATTGATAGCGAGGGCAAGATGCAGGAACGCGGAAAAATGGAAAAGATATTAAGAGAGGGCTTCCAAAGAGATAGAGTTAGAGAGAGGGAAAGTAAGTGTTGGCATAGTCAGCTACTAGAGAAGCGAGGAAGTAGCAGAATAGTTAAGGGAATTAGAGAAAGAAAGCAAAGACAAATGTATAGTTGCATAAAAATCCGCAGTCTAGTAGAATAGAATAGAATTTTATTATTTTCAGTTTCACAGCCATGAAATAGAGTTAGTTTACAAAAATAAGCCTTATCTCTCATCTTACATTCTCTCATACTCACATACTCTAGCTCTTCCTATTATCCACCATGGTAGACTCAAACAAGATGTAAACATTTCTATGTAGCTGATGAAACGCAACTATGGCAGGACTGTATTTTGGGATTAAAATGTTTAAAAGTACGTACATCTTTTATTTCACTGACTCTATAAAATGTATATTCTCTACGAACTTGGACATGTTAAATTGCATAAAGATCCGCAGTCTACTAATTACAAACACCTTGAAAGTTTGTTCCTAACATCGGGAAACTATACGAAGACCAGGTGTACCAAACTCAAAAAAACAGAGGAGGATTCGTTTGCTCGATGAGAAAGGAATGTAATTGCTTCAAATCGGGAATATACAAGGTTTCGAAAATGTCATTAACTCCAGTGTACGGTGGAACAAAGAAAGCGACGAACGATCTAACGAAGTGAACGAACGAAAAAGTCAAAGCTCTAGTCCCATGCGCCCGGACAAGAAACTAATTAATACGTGGAACAGATTGGTAAATGAATTGCTTCGAGCTGTCTCGTGATGAAATGAGGTCTTTGTAATTAGGTTCGTGCACAGGCCAGGCCACAAGTCACATTTCTCGACACGTATCGCAAGGTACATACAGTTTATCGTTCTAACGAGCTTATTAGCAGTTGATGAAGTGTAACACACGGGAACAGACATACACCGTCAGCTTTGAAATTGGCCTACCTGCGTCGACGATGATTAAAATGCACCGCGTATAATTACTTAGGCAAAAAATGCTATGACATCTTTTCATCTCATGGCATATTTTATTGTGAAAATTTTATTAACAAAATTAAAGTGTACAAGCAAATGAACCCCTTCAGGATTACTATCACTTACGTTCATGTTCATCTTTTTTAATTCGACTATTTTTAACACTTTTAATGTCACGCTGTATTACCTGAAAATGACAAACTTTCCAAATTTGTATACAAAATGAATATAAGCATAATTTCTACATTTTTTAAACAATAATATCAGTAACTCCCATCATTTTTTTTACTGCTTCTGTTAGACCTTACTAGATATATTAATTAATACTATACATCAGTGATGGCCACCGGAGCTGCGGCCGTCCCCCACTCTAGGTCCATTCCCCTCCATTCAGTCCCCTTCAGTTCGCTTCTTGTTCCTCCTCGGTCCATTGTCGTCCCAGATCACGCCCTATACGAGGGGAATAGACTTAAAGTGGGGGACAACCGCAGTTCCGGTTGCCATCACAGCTATACATAATTAAATAAATAATGATTGAATCTATGTGTCACCCAGATATAAGTGGCGTAGCACTGAAAGTGTTAATGGAGATTTTCTATGTATTCAGACCTTTCGAAAAATTCGTAAATGTTTGTAGAAATGATATACACATGTGTAGTTATTACTTTTTTGACATATCCCTGAATTCATGTTAATAAATTATTATATGGTTTAATAACCACATGTGTGTGTGTGTGTGTGTGTGTGTGTGTGTGTGTGTGTGTGTGTGTGTGTGTGTGTGTGTGTGTGTGTGTGTGTGTGTGTGTGTGTGTGTGTGTGATATTTTGCAAATATTTCTGAATTATATAAGTGTGATTGCATATACAGTAAATGTAATTGGAAAATATTGAATCACTATTTGCAATGTTAATAAACTCGTAACTGAAAAGGTTAATCGTCTACATAACTTTTAATATTTTTCAGTACTTCTTTCCATTGTTTAACCAAATTGTCGATATTCTCATCGAAATGCCGTAGCAGACTTTTAATCGAAAAGTTACAATTGGCTGCTACGACATGTGCAAAAAATTATGAAATATAGGAGTCTCTGTACATGTCAATGAAAATGAGAAAGTGCAACTAAAAAATGTGTATTTCTACAAATATTGTTCATAAATTAAATTAATATTACTTTAATTATTAAATTATTATACTTTAAAGTTCTAGATACATAATGCAAAATATGACATGGTATAAACATTAATGACATTCTAAAACATTAAAATCATTTTCTTTAGCCAGTAGGTTTCAAAGAGTAGGTTGAAGTCACCTAAAACATTTTTCCGAAATTTTTACACATCTTTCTGAATTTTTCAATAAATAAATTGATGGGTTATACGAAAAAAATTAACTAAAAAGAACACATGGTATAAGAATACATTTGTTTAATTTATTACGACCAGTACAGACGATTATCAATAATAGTAAAAATATTATGCTTAATTCTCTAATATTATTATGTATTATAGGGATTATTAGACTCTATTGTAAGTCTTGTACAATCATTAACAAGTAACGCATGTTAATTAAGAAAATTACTGTCTGGTAGGTAATATTAGACGTTACACGAACAGCTTCAACAATACGCAATTATTCTAATTCAGCTGCATCATAAACGACGATTTTCCGACATATTCCGATGATTTCGGAACCTGTTAGCTCGCTATTGTTCGCGATGTTAACAGAATTATACATCCTGAATAACAACGATTGTCCAGATCTCTCATTATACCTGTGTAACGGGAGAACTGCGTAAAATGAATCGATCGATGACTATTAACATCTTCGTTTTGTACATTGTGAGGAATATTAAACAAATTTTTTCGAGTATTTAACGAGACATCGGAAATTAAACGTCTGTCTCTGTGAGGAAGTAAAAGCAAATGAAAAAATTTAATACTCGAAGATTTAAAGTAGCTCAGTTACATATTTCAGTGATTTAAAAATTGAATTTACCTCTGAAGGGAATATTAATTCAACGAAATTTCAAAACGTCCTTCAAAATTGAAATAAAGGAACAAATGGACTGATACTTGAAATTTTTCACGAATGAAAATGAAAAAGTGCTGTCAATCAACGTAGAATTGCAAAATTCTAGGATTTTTCAAGAATACTGTATTATTGTATATAACTTTAACACTTTGACTGGCATGTCTCCCATATGTGGTTGACACTTCGGTTGAGTCATTATTCATTTGATCATGTATAGCATAATAAATATATCTAATAAAATCTACCAGAATCAATGAAAAATGATGGAAATTACTAATATTATTGATGAGAGCCTGTAAAATTAGAAGTTATGTTCGTTTTGTATAAAAATTGAGAAAGTTTGCCATTTTTAGCCAATAAAGCGTGGCAGCCAACGTGTTAATAAAATATAAATATTTAACGTATGCATAATAAGAAATAAACGAAACAGAACATATATGTACAAAATCTTTTTTTGAAAAAAAAGGATAATTAAGTTAATTAAAGTATTATTATTTAATACGTATTAAAATATGTAAATATTAAAGCTTGTGCGTGCATATTTGTGTAAACATTGAACTAATAATTAATAGTTGACGTGAGTATAAATTTCAAACAAGAAAAATTCAATTTTTTAATTAAATGATGAAGAAAATGCATTTAGTGTTTTCAGCACTACAATCTGTTACTTGTTATGCATGATTCACAATTTCTGTCATCTCGCAAAAGAACAAAGCTCTAATGTGGGGAATATAATCGCAGAAGCACTCGTGTTTAGAATTTTTAACAACGAAAAAGTGAATGCGAACACAGAATCGTATATAAACTAGAGAATAAAATGTCTGATATATGGATTATGGTGAGTGGCCGCAGAAAGCCTCCTATGGTGGACTCTATACGGACTTATGCTACTGACTTAGTCGTGCGGACAGAAAAAAGGGGATATCTTTGTATTTTTCGTTACTATAATGTTCATGCGTTTCAAATGTATATTCAAAATAAAGCAGAATTGAGAATCTTTGAAATACAAAATGAAAAATAATATTTGAAAGATTTTTATTTAGTATTATTCGGATAATTTTTTTATTTTTGTTGTTAAAAATAATTACGATGTTTCTCCTATATTTTATGTCAAGGTGAAATAAACCACTTTTGTAATGACATTGTATTTAAGCTAATTGAGAACTCAAATTAAATAAAAGTAAATTTGAGTTTCAATAAGTTATTGCTTTTGAATTAGGCATAAAAGATATTTCCAAGATTATTTTAAGTAACAATTGTTCAAATATACAATAAGATAAAAATTTATTGAGTTATGGAAAAAAGGGTTATTCAAAAATTGAATTAATTCATATGGCGTTGCAGTGTGATGAAAATATTATATTTAGTAATTTATGATTCATAATTAAACATTTCTTTCAGAACTAAATTAAGAAAGAATTATGAAAGGATTTATTTGATTGTTGAAATAAACCAACGTACACATATTTTAAAATAACTCCTCATCGAATAAAGTAATTTATTATTTGAATCTTCAAATTGTTACATTTTTATTCAAACAATAGCCAGGTATGATTCAAATATGTTCTTTTCGGAGCAAATTTTTATAATTTCTCATCGTATTTTTTACAATGTTTATACTCTTATAAAGATATATTAAAGTTGATAAACGTTTGATGTATACATTCAAATAAAAAAAAATGTCAAAGTTTGTTTTCTTCTTACAAAAACATCATATTTTCTTAACTTCACTTGTACAGATATTTGAATCAATGGAATAATATATCATGGAAAGCAATCTGTAAGTTTTGTTTTCATATCAATGCTAATTACCACTATAAATCCCCTTTTTATTTTTGTTTGCAATCTGTTGCAATGAAAAATAAATAAATACATTATAATTCGAGGAATTATATCGTAATTAACAAAGGTATGTACTTTTTTATATTCACACATATTATTAAAATGAAAATGAATGGTACTGTCTCTAGATTCACGTAAATAAGTTTTTGGTTATTATGAAAGTGCACAGCGTACTTTGATACCAGAAATATATCCATTGCAGGCAGCAATACACGTGGCAGTATTTATTTAAAAGAATGACAGCATAACTGCTAATGGAGATGCGTTAAAAAATATTCTCGTCCATAAACCAGTCTGAAACAACAGCCGACAAATATTCGAATATTCTCAGGACTGAACGCGTAACGCCGTTACTCGGTTATAAATGTGGCCAATAAACAAAATCCTGACTAAAATTAAACTTTTGCTGACTTACCTATTTTTAGCCGTGAAAATTTGTTGTTTTTCAGAAACGAAATAGTTTTACTTAAAATTTCCATTAAACCACTGCAAATGACACAATACAATTGTAATTTTACATACGTAAAGAGTAAATAAAATTTCATTTCGCTTGTATAACGACAATATGTAACATATAATATGTCAGAACTTGACTCTGAATAAATCCTGTATATTGTATATTTTAAACGGATTGAAAAATCTAAATAAATAAAAATATGCGGTTCAAATTAAAAAAAATATAATTCAAAGAGTTAAAAATCAATTCCACTGATAACAATTTTTTAAGGAACTCGTATTCTCGAAAATACTCCAGTGAAAAGATTGATATAAAAAATTACGATATCGTATAAATCATTTTCTAATATTAATAAACATATTCAGCTACTGTGCTAGGAAAATTGGAATTTAATATGGAAAAAGTGTAAAACAAGCCCGCTTATTTAATAAATTAGTAAACAACTTCTATGATTTTAAGATTCATGTAAAAATATATCGAAAACAAGAAATTATAATAACTCGGATAAAAAGGGTGTAATAAAAGTATATTAACTCCATATTATGTGAAACCTGTAACTTACGCCTATCAATCAACCACATAATCGTAATCAAAGAAATATAATCAAGGTAGGTAAATACTGTATTTATTAATATATATCGCTCTATACAATCATACTATTATACATGTCTGAAAGAGCACTATCAAATGATCTTAAAAAAAAGTGGGATAGTATTATTTAAAAAAGCGAACTTGGCGTTCATATCTCTTAAAATAATAACGTAGAAAAAATCGTCTTCGCCAAAAAATTTCCCTCTCATCCCATGCAGCTTTCATATCAAATATGTTTGTACCTTCAATATGTTAGGAAATATCGGCTTATAACAGATGAGAGCGGATATCCTGTATATTGACATTATCAAGAAACTGTATTTAATTTTTACAAGAGTATTGAAATTCTCAACGCCATACAAAGTCCGTATAAATAATACTCTATCAAAACTTTATTAACTTTTATATATTCCACATATAAATTTTATTTACTGAGTCTAATAACCGCTACAGTTGACAAAACTTTAAATTCCCAAATTGAGCCATAAAAATCGTATATAACATTATTTAGAAGTCGCAGTTAATTACAGGGGATTCGATCGATCGAACGCAGGACAATTGGATTTTACGTAATTATCACCGGTGTATAATGCTCGTATTAAATTGCGTAACGTCGAATGTCGATTAGACTTTCGACGGACGAGGGATTCCCTTCACGATATCTCGCTTATCGATCGACATTTTTCCACTTCCACGCAGCCAGGCCGCTCCTTGCCGCTTTGTTGTCTCTATTAGCATGATTGTCATGGGGTTTAAGGCTATTTGGAGCCATTCACAGATAAAACAATTAGACGGTGTATCGACTAATTACCGTGGCTCGGTGTGCACACGGTAAACACGTGATCCACGTGACTCGGCTGCAGCTGGAGAATAAACGATGCACATGCACCGCGTATGTTGAATCTGGCTAATGAATGTGTAAGCGACTGATAACGAGCCACGTAAACGGAGCTCGATTACTTTCGAATTTCGTGCTGTTTGATCGAAGACAATACTCGGATTTTATTACATCATCAATTACGATCGTACCGTTTTTTTAAGGACAAAAATAAAATAACTTATGTTTCGTGCTCCTTCAAGAAATTTGAGAAGAAGGCATGTATTTCGTTATACTAACCGTGAAAGCTGAACATGGTTCATGTGATTCAATTAACCCGTAGCTACTACAGTGCAACCTCGACTATCTGAACTGCAATGAGCAACAGGGTGAAGCACATTGTAACTATATTTCTCATAAAAATGATAATTTCATTTTAAAATGTATAATGTATAATGGTATAAAATTAAATGCGCAGTGTCACCAACGATAATTTTATTCTGTAACTGACATAGAATGAACAATTTTCGGATAATCAAGGTTCTACTGTACTATTCGAAATTTGTAACTTAAGTACTACTAACGTACTACACGATCATGAAAGATCACATTTTGCATGAACAAAAATTTATTTCTTCTTAATAACACTAAATGAATTATATTAACAATAAAAGAAAACGAAATATTATTAAAGGCATTTTGGACAAATTGTAGAGGCACATTTCAAACATATGGGAATTTTGTACCTCGCACAGTAATTTTTGAAGCGCTGGGTCCCTGGGACCCGATAGTAGTAGTTACGGGTTAATCGAATATTAAAATCAGCCAATTTGTTTACAGATAAGATTGATTTTTTCAGTGGCTCTATTCATTGCTTTCAAAAATCTTTATGCAGTGCATTGGTTAGATAATGTTTACTTATAAATTCTTTGTCATTGCATTTGTGTTTAATTTTATACTTTATATAATGTTGCTGTGACTGTTTTCATTTTTCTTTTTTGTTTCAATTTTTACTTATGCGCATATATTAGGTTTATAGTCGTACAATATACAAATAAATAAACAAAATCAAATGCCTTCTACTAATTCGTATAATTTTTTTTCCAGCGCTTCTTTTTTAGTGTTTACGTAACATGAAAACACTGCTTTCGTAAAATGTCTGATGTTTATTATTTAAGAAGCTTTTTTACATGCTGCCGAAGGGTGCCCATCTTTCAATTTTTGTTTGTTCATCAATTTTGCGAAGATGAAAATAAGTTATAATCTGAGTGGGAAATTTTAGGATACTACGAAAAATTGTTTACTTTTATTACGATCTTATTATTGTTTGTTTCAGTCTTAACGCATCAGAATATTTTTGAACGTAATAGTTTTACGACATAAGCACCCTAATATTTTTTGAATATTGAAGTGTTCTATTTAATTGATGACTAAGGGTAGAGTTCGTTTGTAGAAAGCTTTCTGTCGGAAACATTTGATGAAAACAAGCTGACTCATTGTCAGTGTAGATGATGAGTTAGTCATAGCAAAGAGTATTTGGTCATCCAACACATTTTTCGAACCTATGCAGAGTACCCAATTTTCTTCCTTCAAAAGAGTCTTATAAGAACCGAAACAAGTAGCAATCGAAGAGTACAGATGAATACAGATCAGATTGGCCACTCCAGACAATTTCCAGCAATTTTACTGCACGATGCGTCCACACCTGTGGCCTAGTATTGTCCTTTAAGAACAGGTGTCTTTCCATATTGCTCTGTTGGAATCCGGATTCAGGATCAACTCTGTTAACAGAAACTTAGATTATTTCTTTAACTATATACAAGTTTAACCTTTATTCTAGACTGCTTGCTAGTTTACCGAATACAAGAGGAAGTTTGCTTTACGGAGTCTGAACTAATTCTGGCTTCGACGAAGGAAAACGCTTTTCACGTTCGTCCTTTAACAAAGTTTCTATTGGTTCGTTCCAAGGAGGAGAGGGTCCCTTTTTAGAAAATGGAAATATGCGTTTACGAGCTCTACGTTACAGAGTAAGGTCCTGACAATAATTTATGAGGAGCAAGGCCCTTGAACACCCTCTGCGGTAGGGTCTATAGTATCAGACTGCTGCTTGTCACCGTGAAGTTTTCCAGATACATTGGAACATCCAACAGCTTGACTCCGGGCACTTTTAATGTACAATTTCTGCATTTAATTGATCTAATTGTAAACAGTAGTTCTTTGAAATAACCGTCTGACTCTTAAACAGAAACTCTGAACAAATAATTCCCTTCCAGTCCCACGAAGTACAGTTCGAAACGTTCCAATAGCAAACGCTGGAGCTATCCGGACAACCCAATATTAAATTTCTCACTCAAAGACTCACAGCTTGTTCAGAAGTGTCATGCTCACGTTCAACCACCTCGGACATCGCAAAAACATTTAGCAAACCGCCCAATCCAGTGAAACCTATCCTCATAGCCTAGGAAGAAAACTCAAACACTAAATACTCGAACGATTCCCATAAAGTAGCACTCTCGTCGCGGGAAACCATTCAATTATCTCTAAAAACCAAGCGAAAGAGCATTACCGGGTCCGGTTGAAAAATGACTTGGTACGTCATCGTTCGATTCGATTCGATCGACAACGTCCACTACGATGTGCACACGCACGTGCGCGTGTGTGCAGAGGGAAAAGGATGCGCGTCAGAGGAGCCGGAACGTGTGTGTATACTAATGGAGAACCAAGCCCATGATCACGGGATGGGTGCGGCATTCTACTTGGGCTAATGCGTGGGTGTGCCGCGCGTAACAGTGCCTTAAGTAATTGTTTATTGCCGTGTCGGCCTCTCTTCGATCCCCCGGCTTCGTTTCCTCGAAACGGCCAGGACCCTCCCAGCTGGCTTTATCGCTGGCGTCGCTCGGTTTATCCACGAAAGCGTTTTACGTTATATCGTGCTTTCCGTTCATCCATCGGGACATGCGTGCCGACCACCTGGAACTATGCCGCGATAGCACACGAATATTAACCCCCGCCGGACGGTGGATTTTCTAGCGAACAGCAGCTCACTTTTCACCTCCAGAGGAGTCTTCGTTTATCCTGAACGAGACGCGCGGAGTTGGAGTGTACAGGGTGAGAGATGTAAGACAAGCTACCTGAATAACTCGTCTATAGAATGTGGATTTTTATGCAATTATACATTTTTGTGGAGTAATACCTTGTTGGAGGTCCCAACGCAGCTGGAAAGCTTCAAGGTGACATGCAGCACTCGGATATTTTAGACCAGAGGTGGCCATCGAGAGCGAGGCCTGGCTCCAGTCTACCCCCACTCTGCCACCACTCCCCTCACTTAGATTACGGTCTTTATACGAGGTCGAAAACGTCGGTGTTTGTCGGAAAATACGATTATTTTTTATACATAGTATCAGTTTTATCCAGAGGTTATATCTATACTCTCCTGTACATCATTTGTTATATACAAATTCAGCGAACGTCATATACACTCACTTACTCGGATCTGTTTGATAATAACAAAATTAGTTACCATATTATGAAATATTACCAATTATAATTTTTAAGAAGCTTTGTATTATTAATAAGCGCATTAGTATACAAAATGTCAACCTATGCACTGGATTGCGCATTGCTAGAACTGAATTTGAACTAGATATTCCGGATCTTCTTAGAAATGAGAAGTATTGTAATTAATTGTTTAATTCTCACTTTTTTGTATATGACTTTGACGAATTTGTATATGACAAATGATGTATAGCAAAGTAAAGTATAATCTCTGGATACCCAACCACAACATACGTGACGAGATTGAAAGCAGAGTGGGGGTAGACTGGGGGCAGGCCTTGCTCCGGTTGGCCATCTATGCTTAACCTCTTAGCTGTGGTGCTGCTTTTTAAAAGTGTGTATCTACGTTATCAAACACAGCGTATGTGCAGCTGCTGTAAAATTGAATTAAATTATAAGGAAATAGCACTTGTTTTCTTTTGAAAGATCAATAATTTTATTGCTTAAATTTATTTATATTTAAATAACGAATGGTAATTACTTGTCTCGCATGACGAGTATACTCGTCATTCACAGCTAACAATAAGAGGTTAAGGCCGTACCGTACAGCGTCTTCAAGGGCCTTGCCCATCATAAATTATTGTCAGGCCTTTACTCTGCAACGCAGAGCTTGTAAATGCATCTTTTCCACTTCCTACAAAAGGGACCTCCTCCTCCTTCGAACGGATCAATAGTAAAATTGTTAAAACACGAACGAGAAAGCTCTTACTTCGCCGAAGCCAGAATTCATTTTGACTCGACCGAGCTTGCACCTTGTCTCTTGATATTTCCGTTAAGTCTAGACGCGTAACACTAATCTTGTAGAACTGTTAATTAAATAAATTATATTTAATATTATATTAAATAATTCTTGAAATAATTTCGCATTGAAGTTGTTTATATTTAAATTTTGAATGTTCGTTCACCATAGTCCTTTAGTTTTTTGTAACTGTATATTTTTTGATAAAAACATTTGAAGCAGGCAGATGTTTGTACTGAATCTATAGGATTCATTGAAAGAAAGAAAAGCCTGTTGATAAATACATCACTTAACAATCGTTCTTCTGATGAAGGCACACGATCCCTTGAAAGAGAGGAATTGATAAGGCTGCATAGGGGAGATAAGGGTGAAGTGGTATTGATAAAAAAATCGAGGGAAATAACAAAACTTCTAATTGAACTCTGAAATACAACTATACAACTACACTGAAACAAATTCATCTTCATAGTAAAAACAGCAAGTTTTAATAAATATTTTTTTATACAATAATTGCTTGAATATTTCATTGTTGACGTTTTAAAATATTACGAAACATTCGTACTTTCGTATTCTTCCAGAGAACAAAACACATCGGAAATATTGCAACTTTCGCATAATAACCGTAATCTATGCATCTCTGCCGAACGGGTGCCACTTTCATTTCCAGCAGAATATTATGGTCATCAATTGTAAACGTGCTGTAAGAATGCAGGAAATGTAGGTTTTTCGACAAGGTCGAACAATAAATGCATCGTTGAAATAGCCGCATAATATTAATATACATATAAATATAAATTTATTCACAACTGTCCATAGCAAAAATATACTAATCAGAAAAAATCTATCTGACTTAAGCAATTGTCCTCTTTTATAAATATTCACACAAAAGTACTACAGTTTAGTTTTAGCGCACAACTTAAAATTAAAATCTCAATGCGCTCTACTGTTTCACTAGTATCATAATTATTAACAATCACTGCTTACGTAAAAATTATTTCAAAGAATCGAGCTACTTCTTTTCCATCCTCTTCGGATATAATAAGAACAAATTAACCTTTATTCCGTAAACGTGGGTTAATTATGTCCGGACTAGTTCTAAAGGTTGAGTGGCTTTATATATTTGCAACAATAATATATTTAAACAAATTATTTGTCAACTCTATTATTACAATCTTTATTTAGAACGTTTAAAGAATCTACATGATTTTTTTCTATTTTTTCACGCTTACGGTTTAACCCTCGCACTGCGGGGGGGGGGGGGATACTTTATGTCCACCATATCATAATTTCTGTATTTATTTTGCTAATCAGTCCGATCAACATTCTGGAAAAAATAGTTATTGTCGATTATGTTGAGCTGAAGTATATACTTCATTGCGGAGTAATTGATTGTTGCGGTTTCGCAGAATGTTTTTTATCATTCAATCTGGCAGTAATTTACCAGATATAATTATTTCTTGAAGGTGGGCACTAAATACCCCACCGTTGGTAGTTCGAGTTTCAAAAAATACCTTGGTAGCGCGAGGGTTAAAGGTAGCAAAAATATGCTTACAGACTCAGGATTAATTACAGTATGAACTTTTCGCATGATAGTCATAATCTATGAATCTTTTATGAATGGGTGCCAATTTCATTTCCACCGGAATATTATCGTCATCAATTATGAATGTGCTGTAGGAACGCAGTAAATGTTGGTTCTTCGACAAGGTCGGACGATAAATGTAGCCTGTAGACGCAAGCTCGTTGAAATGGCCGCATGAACGAGCGGTGTTTAAACAATTCCAGGAAAAACATTACGAAGAGCCGAGCTGGCATTCGTGCAAGCGCGGTCGGACACAGCGGAACGATCAATCATAGTTTTAAAACAGAAGTCTCTGGAACGAAAACTCGAGGAGAGTTGCTGACGCCCTAGGACGATGCACATAAAAGTAATCCCTGCAAGCCACCAACACAACGACGGAAGTTCCCGTAACAACAAAAGCGCCCCGAACCAGAACGCCGGCCACCGGTTTATCGATCTTAGGAACTGTTCCAGTCTTTCGGCTCATGTCGAACCAGTGATTACCGGATATTAGGTGTTACGTCATAATCAAGTCCGAGTCTGACCGGCGGATTGATTCAGAAACAAAGTTTCATAACGTAGAATGGAGTTTCGATTGGTTTTTAGCTGTGAATAGATTCGTCCTTCACGGGTCCCGTACCGCGGGGGTCACCCGTGACCCACGGCATGGTTTTCACTGCAGCGTTCCATTCCTACTGTTGAAGGGTCATACTGTAATATTTTGGTAAAACTGGCAATTTTTCAATTGTTTTAAAAAAGTAGTTTGAGGTCTTGAAATTAATGTGCAAAAGGAACCGTGTGGATATTGTAGACATTGTTCGGGATATAGCATTTAGAGTTGATTATGTAGCTACGCGTTGCTAAGTTTTAAACGCGTATTTCTCGAAATTATGTTTTCAATTATGCTTACAGTTGGCGGATTGCATTAAAATTTAAAACATTCGTTCAGAAAACAGTAGTTTTCTTCTGACGAATGATTTTGTTCATTACATGTTTGGTTTAGCAAAAATATATAAAAATATCATGGAAATTTTGGGGTGTACAACGCTGGAAGACATCAAAAATTTCTTTTTTCGTCAATTTTCAAAGAAACGAAATAAACCTTCGTTGTAGATGAGGGAGTATAGAAGGGTTCATAAATCAAATTTTAAATTTATTTCTTTTACAGTGAATTCAAGCATAAAAATAAAATAGCATAATACTTATCAACATGTCCTTTAAGCGTGCCTGAAATTCCGTGACACTTATAAATTTTCAATTTGAAAATCATTTTGTTATGGAAAATATACATTCATATTAATTAAACAACAAAAACCATAATATTTCAATGAACAGAAAATATCAACTAGAAAATTGAGTAAAATCATTGAACATTATAAACAAAATTTTGTGATACAACTTTCACGAACAAAGCCATAATTTGATCATTTTCGTGATGAACAGGTTCATGTAAATTATAAGCAACTATTATTCACGTTAACAATTGCTAAGTATATTTCATTATGCAACTGCAAGTTGTCTCCAGAAAATAAATTAGAAAATATGTATAATACGTTTAAAAAACTCGGGTAAACAATAGTATGCTAGTGATATAGGTCAACGATTGTTCAACCTAGCTTTCATCTTCGTTCGACGTAACAGATTAATGTTTAAAATATCATTTTCAGCAACTCGATAACGATTCTAACTCAATTCCAATAAAATTATTATGTAATGTTATCGTTATGTAATCGAAGCTTTTGGAAATGATTAATAATTTTCAATTATAGAATTTAATATTATAGGTTGTTTATGGGCGATGTTTCGATATTTGCAAGGGCAAGTTTAAGGTGTGGTGCCATTATAGTTTCTGCAACTTTAATGACTATAGTTAGAACCTTACTGCGGCAATTTGGCATGGATACACAGACATATACGTGACTCATAGTCATTCCTTCTAATGTAACTAACTTCTATCATGAGAGTAGCTAAAGGGTTTGGTGTGTCTGGACCTTCTGTCGTTAGCTTCGAAAATGAATTGAGCTTTTACGTGGTGTTGCTGGCGGATCATTCGTGATGGTTCTCTTTAATAACATTTCTCAAGAACTATCAAAGGTGGAAGAAAATTCTGTGATGTTTTTCGCATAATCACTTTCCTGTAATTGCAGTAAAATGTAAAAGGAAAATGAAGGGAATTTTTAAGCTGTTACTAATGGAAACTGTGGAATTTTAGTAACTGCTGTTTAATAGTACGTACGGGATCTGTTAAAATTGTTGCTAAAATTAAATAAAAGGTTTCGAAAAGTATTATTAATTGTTACAAAAGGAGAAATTTGAGTATTCTGTTACTACTAAGAAATGACTTTTGAAAACTTTTGCAAATGGTATATACGAAATTTTTTAAATTTTTACTGATAGGAAATCCAAAATTTTGAAACCTGTAACTAATGAAGAATATGATATTTCGATAGGTGTTAATCACAAAAGATATTAAGTATTCTGTTACTACTAGAAGTTTTCAAAACTATTACAAGTGGTATACAGGAAATATTTTTAATTTTCGTTGATAGAAAATACGAAATTTTAAAACCTATAACTAATGAAGAATATGACATTTTGATAACTGTTATTCACAAATAATATTGAGTATACTGTTACTACTAAAAGTTTTGAAAATTCTGACTCATGGCAAACAGAAATTTTTAAAATTGTTACCAATAGAGAATAGATAATTTTGTATTATACTCTTAATAAACAATTGAAGATTGAAAATACTATTGTCAACTGTACATATAAATTTATTCATAACAAAGTATGCACAAAATATACTAATCAGAGAAAATCTATCTGACTTACGCAATTGTCCTCTTTTATATACATATACTCACACAAATCTACTATAGCTTATTTTTAGCGCATTAAGAACAAGAAATTAAAATCGTAGTGCGCCTTACTATTTCAAAAGTATCATAATTAGTAACAGTAGCTACCTGTGTTAAAATTATTCTGTAAAATTGTCTACCTACTTCTCTTTTGTCCTCTTCGAATATTATAAGAAGAAATTTAATTCAATGCTAGAACGTTTGCTTTCAAAATTAATATTCAGTTCAACAGTCCAAACTTACAAGAAAAGTTACCAGAATGTTTAGTAAAAGACATATCGATTGTAGGCAATACTTTTAAAACATGGCAACTTAAAAAATACAAACATTAGGAATCGCGATTGCTTTCTGAATTTCTGAATTCTTGAAAGTTTGTATTTTAATTTAATTTAATTTTTCAAGTTACTTTAAAACATTCTAAATACTTCCTTGGTAATATTCTGCCTTTTATATAGAAACTCTGATAAATGTTACAAACAACATACTAAATAAACAACATAAAAGTCACTCATAATTATTCATATTAATATCCATCACAATAAAAATGCTATACAGTAATTATGAGTCATCTTTTCATTATCTTATTTAACAACATCCCTTAACTTCTTTCACATCAGAGTTTCCATTTAAAAAACTGATTTCAAAACAATGTGAGCATTGATAAAAACATTCCATTCAGCGGCTTACCAACATCATTTATTATTAAACGTATGCAAGTCGTACATACGCACGATATATATTATATCTTTCAAGAGATCAGAATTTCACGAGGACATTCGGCGATTCCATGAAACGCAGAGCATTCGGTGAAGCGACTTTTAAATTTTGCGTTTTTCCGGTAACAGGGAATTTTCTACGTGCCATGAAGAACTCTGCGTTGCGCAGGAATTAAGATTTACGTCCGATTCTTCTGGCCGTTCCGTGTATTCGCCTCTGCGTCGCGACAAAATTTCACCGTTCTGTATTTTTCGTCGTTGGGCATTGTCGCAATATTTTGCAATGCTGCAACAATTTCACGGAAACGCACGAACCGGCGAATATTTGATTTAATTTCGAATTTTCAACGGCGACGAAAATGAATAGCAAGGAAAATTGTTATCCGTTGTAATAAATTGAAAAAACTGCCACGCGAGGATGCCATGTTTCATCGATCGTTTCGTTTAAACATGAATAATACGTCATTAATCTATTCTGATATTAAGCGAACGCCGAAATTGACAACGCGAGTGACAGATGGTCTAATTAAGCCGGGGAGTTTAATTAGTTTCTACCACGGTGCTCACGGTGCAAACAGACTTTTAATTTGCACGATCTATTTTTTTGTGCGTTCGTTTCGTTCGCGAAACAATGATACTCGCAATTTTTTTTCTAACTGAATATTTTGTCGAAATAATCGACAACGTAATTTCGCGGAAGATTTTTGATTATTTGTTTATCGAATTCTGCAACACTGCGCGATTATCGAAAGAAATTCAAGGCCGTACAAAATTTAAAATTTTCCATATGGAAGGTCAACGGGAATAACAAATTTATTTCTCGATTCGACATTGTTTTATTAGTCGCGATAACGTCTAAGCACAAATTTATCAGAAATTCCTTTAATTTTGTTTCTTGGATATAAATTCTATGCTCTTTTACAGTATAACTTTACGAGCGATGCGTGTGTGAACAATTAAAAATTTCACGTGTCTCTTAAAAATATATTTTGGAATGAGTTCAACTTTCAGGAGTGTTTCCAAGTAAAATGGAATTAAAATTCGATACTTATACCGACATAATAACATACCAGTACACAAATATAGTGTGCCTTAAATAATTATTTAAACAATTATAATTACTACGAAGTAAATAATGAGCATGTATCAGTATATCGTGATTAATGTCATATTGAATATATCTAAATTGGTTTAGTACAAAATTATAAAAGTGCTGTTATACTTTTCAACCTATTATCTTGTAACAACGAGATACACACATTATGAAAATCTTGCTCCATGTGTTAGAAAAAGGTGCAGTCTTGTAGTAACTTTATCAAAATTAAGTTAACAAATACTGCTTTGGTTGTCGTAGGATTGTTAAAGGCGTACAGTACGTTTTAATGTATGTTATTTATTTTTATTTAAAATCGTAAGGCAAGTGGTAAGTCACTGATGGCTGTGGAACTGTGGCTTCTCCCCACTCTAGGTCTATTCCCCTCATGTAGACTATGATCTGGGACGATGATGAACCGAGGGGGAACAAGAAGCGAACTGGAGGGAACTGAAACGAGGGGAATGGACCTAGAGTGGGGGAAGGCCGCAGCTCTAGTGGCTATCACTGGGTTAAGTATAGTTAGAATTATAGTTATATCTAAAAACATACTTTATTAATATAAATAGTCGATTTTCTCGCACTCGAAACGATAATAGAAATTTATTGTATTGTATGTATATTATTCTAGCAATAATTCTATATTTTTATTACAAAATCCTATAATATTCATCCAAGTGCGATTTTAAACAGAAAAAGGAAGCATCGCTTCGCTGAAATAATTCTTTCACAAACAAATATAACAATAAACAAATCGCACATGTATTTCAAAAGAGTCACAACTCGAAAATGTACGTTTATCAAAGAAAGTGACAAACTGTTTGTGAGCTTACAAAAAATTATTTACTAAATAAATAATATTCTCAAAAAGTGCAGACTCTAGGAAACAATGAGCAAATATTATGTCTGTAATTTTCGATTCTTAGCCCTTGAAAATCCCTTTCCGAGTTGCGTCACTTTTGAACTAGATGTACCAATTTTTTTGTTTTATTGCAAATTTACAATCTACTCAAAGTATCTACAAAATAATAAGTAAGTAGTATGATATGGTTGGTAAATGACATGAGTTGGGCACCATCCACTGATGAGTCTCCCGTATTCATTCAATGAGTTCTGGCTATTGTCTTTTCAGTCTTCTGATCACTAATTGTTGTATAGATCGGCAATTATTTGATTATTGTGGTTTGTGGTGCGGTCTCTGCTATTCCTGGCTGAAATGTGTAAAATGTCAATAAAAATGCAGAGCTTCTCACGAAATTGCCTGAAAAACCTTCAATCTGTTCCCATGAAAGCAAATAAAAAAAAACTGTATAAAAGAGACTAATTCGAAGTCGCGGGAAAGAATTCATCGGTTCACAGATTTTGCCGGGCGTCGGTCGAAGGGAAAATTTGACAAGCCGTGAGAAAGGACCGGGGAAAACGGGCAAATGGTAAAAAGTGCGTGATAGGCGCGATGGAAGCGTCAAAACTGGGACTCGCCACTCCGGTTCCCGTCGAATTGCCGAAAGTCAATTTTCATTAGGACGAAATTGGGCTTGACTCGATAGTCGAAGGTCGAAACGAACCGTGGTGAATGAACGGGAGAGAGAGAGAAAGAGAAACAATGGCGATAGAGAGAATGAGAGAGAAGCATGGCAACTTGCGTGAACCAGAATCATAAGTTTGAACGGTGTGTCGGTGTACGTCGGCGAAACGGAGTTAATTAAATTCACTCGATTAATTAGGCTATTTGTCAGGCTTGCCGTCGATTTCGGCCTCGAACAGGAAAACTAATGACAGTCTGCTAGCTCGTCCTCCGTACGAATGACTACCCGATACCGTAAAAATTATTAAACGCCGTCGTAATCCAATGGAAAATTACTGGGATTTTCTTTCCAGTTTTTGCTGAACTATACTGATTTAACCCTTTGAACTCCTAATTTTTCTTTAATTTGTTTTCCAATAACTCCCTATTATTTTAAGTTGTTTTATTTGAAATGTACTTCAAAAGACAGTTGGTTGATAGGAACCAAATAGGTACAAACAATCCTGTACCTGAACACTTCAAGGACTTTTTTTGTTACAAAAAAGGGTCATATACATGTAATATTGCTTATCCAGGTAAAAAAAAATATTGCGAAATATAATATATATTTAAACTGGCAGTTGAAAAATATCGAGTGTGACTCACACTCATATGTCGACACATTCGACAAAGGAGTTCGAAGGGTCAAGAAATTCTTTTATCTACTTCTGTTACATATTTTTGTTTTATTGAAGCAATTTGAACCTCCATAAGGAGATTATTTTGCAATACAACATACAAAACACAATACAAAATCCACATAACGCAAGACAACTTGAAGATAACATTATTTCCTCATATTGTTAAGTTAAGGTTGGTCAGAAACGAATAGATAAGGTTACATGTCGCTAAAGTAGGTTCGGAGAGTAATACGTTACATGACACCTTCTGTTACATACTGATGGATTAAGAGTAAAAAGTTATACAGGGTGTCTCATTTTGCATTAGTGTTTCCAAGCGAATGTTTTCAATACTGTTAGTGACATTGGAAAATATATTAGGAAATGATAAATTTTATAATGTATACTTTTGTGTGTTTATACTCTTGTTTCACGGATAAATAAACTTTCTAATTTCACCTCTAACAACTTCAGATTGTCTCACACGTTTAAAGCCTATAAATATTCACCTTGTTGAAAGTATCAACCACTTGATTGAAACTTTAAAATATAATAAACTAAACTCTGCAATACGTAACTGCACGCCAAAAACTATTTATATAACTATTTCATAAAACGCTTGTTTAAATTACAATATAAAATCAGACACAAATTTATTGAATTAGGAAAAACTAATGAAACAATTAATGAAGTGCTTCATTCACTTGGTCATATTTGAACTATTTAAATAACAGTTTTTAAATAACGTCCAGACCTAGTTAACAGAATATAAAAAATTGTAGTTACAATCTGATATTTCTATAAATTTACTAGAATTTGAATATTCTAGACTTATCAACGTTTATCGCTGTTTCACCGATGAAAAATATTCTGAATTAATTTCCAGATTTGAAATATATATAAAATACTCATATTAGTATAAAACATTACTGCTAACGAATATTTGATAGTGTATTTAATATATTTCTATGTTGTCTCTTACAGTTTGGCACATGACAAATTGAAATCAATTCACCCCAGAATATGATGACAGTATGGTAAGTAAAATTAATGCGCAATATTATTCTATATAATAATTAGTGCTCGAATGTTATTATTTTAAAATTACATCCTGGCAAAACTTAATTCTTGATAAAAAAAACTAAAATTTTAATATCAGAATAAAAGAACTAACATTTGATTTATTTTGAAAATGATCTTGTTAACCAAATAAACAAATTTTCTAGTTTTACAAAATTGTCATCTCACAATTAATAAAAGAGGAAAAGAGTAAATTATTTTAATTATAATGTTTAATACAATTTTCCAAGAGAAACAATTTTGGAGATTTATCATGCGAGGTACGTTAGACACAGAAACAGTAAATTTAGCTCTGACAAGTTAGCAGTAAATTTACACGCGAACTGTACGGTTTAAACGCAGTAATTTCGTATTTAATACGGAGTCTGTAGAAACATTTGTGCTCAGCAAAAGCGCAATATGCGGGTACAATTTCCTCATTAAAAGTAATAGAAGAATGGAAATGTTGCGCTCTCAGCCATTTTCTCGCGTATTAATATTCTCTTGTTCTTAACAGTAAAATATACTTCTGGATTTCACGCCCTTAAATTCCTCTTTCAATTAACAACAAACTTTAATTTTTCTTCTCACGGATACGAAGTGTTCAAACTGAAACAAAAAGCAAATTTAATTTTAATAAACTTAATACAATTTTATGATTTAGTTGTAAATTTTTACAATTTTTAGAAATAAACAGTAAAATGTGAAACACTGAAAGTAAATAAAATATTATAATAATAATTTTTATGTTCAACGTGTATCTTTGTATTTTCTCAAAAATTCGTTTATAAGAGCTTCGAAAAAAATACCGAATTGTAAATTTTAGTTACCTAACATAATTATTGAATTTCAAAAAATTTCTATTATTAACCCTTACTTTGTAAACGTAGGTCAATTATGTCCGGGTTATTCCCCAAAGTACAGTACACTTTACGTATTTTACATTATATATTTGCAATAATAATATATTCAAGCAAATTATTTTCCAAGTCTATTGTTATAATCTTCATTTAGAATGCTTAAAGAGGTTATATGAATTTTTTCAGATTTTGTTTAAGACTGTACCCATTGAAGGACGTGTTGGGCCTAAATAATCCACGTTTACGGTATAAAAGTACCAAAAATAAAAATACGTTCACAGAGTAAGGGTTAAGTTGAACAAATTTTTATTTAGTATGTTTATAATAAGATCAAATTTGTGCGATTATAGTTCAGACTTTGTTACAAAAACAAGGTCGATTCGAAAGCATGTAATTAACTTAGTAATGCGTTTGACCTAGCATCTCCCATACGATCTCCTCCAACCCCCATATGTTCAATTTATAGCCCACCGAACGTATGGTCGAGGATACACCCACCCACGAATACGAAAGTGGGACACCCACATACACGTTTATTCAAATCACCTTAATCTACTTCCGTAGGCCCATGAAAATTTAAATACCAACAGGAAGTACAGTGAAGTACTGGCAGACAATAAGAGGATCAGTATTCCACCTTTAACGGGGTGGAACGCAAAGTCTTGTAGGACGAGGACAATAAAGTCTCGACTTCTGCCAATTTTCTGTGGTTAAACCCTGACATACTTCTCTTGTAGTGGAAAGAATATAAGTCAAATTTAAATAGAAGAATGATTCTGAAATTTTATTTCCAACGTCAATTACTACTATCTGTCTCATAATTCATAGTTCACAATCAATTTCCACAGTCAAATTTTTCTATAACAGAAAGCCCTCGAACAAAACATGTTTCACACAGCAATTTTGTCTGACACCAACAAATCAGGAGTTAGTTCAGATGACATGATATATTATACCATGCTCTATATTCTATTTCTATAATTTTTAAAAAAGAGCAGACTGGATCAATAGCAACAGTCTACTCACCGCTTACTGAACACCGCACTCCCTAAAAAAAAAAACACCTTTATCGCGCGGTGTATCATAACGCAACCACAACCAGCGATCTCCCACTTCGAAATTTCTTCATCCCTGTAAATTAAGCGCACCAACCGACCCATAAAGTCCGACGTTCCTGAACTTTGACTACGGTCCTACATGAGAATCTCTGTCTCCCCGGGGAATCACTTACCGTAACCAGCCCCCCGAAAAGAGAAACTTGGGATGCGGTTTCGTTTCGCCGATAAGGAGCAAACCGAGCTCGTTCCCGCCCCTAATTCCACCTGGATAGACGAAGGTCAGGTAATGGAAGGTTCTTCGGCGAATAACTTTATCCGATTCACCGTCGATGTTACGCTCAATCGGCGCGTAACGACAGCTGCGTTGCATTTCGGGCGTTCGTTGGTCATATCGCTGTTAACGGTGAAGGTTGGCCTGTGTAGGGCTCGCAAGGTGTAACAGGGCCGTACCATCTGCTCAAGCACGTGGCCCTGGCACGTGCCGCCAGCTGATAATAGCGCCTTCGACACGAGTGCTCAGGCTACGTGCCCGACATTTCAAACGGACGGCCAGTCGCTACGCTGTTTAGCTGATAACGACATTTTCGACTCATACTGCTCCCTCGGACTATACCCGGGGATTATTGAATTTCTTCGCGATATCCGCTTCGCCCCTTCGATCCACTGACGTTTCTTTAAGGAGGCCTTCGGTGGTCACGTAACGATTCATGTTTTGTCAACAACGTTGCCACGTACACCCCCGTTCGAAAGTGTTGGGACGCTTATGAAATTTAAAATAAATTTGGAAAAGGTCATGAAATATACATTCAATATTATATCGCAAATCACACCACGGAAATTAATTAGATATTCAATCCCCTTTTTACTAATACAGCCACCATGCTTCTTCATGGCGGTTTAAACCATGTTTAGCAGTCTACCTGTGAGTTTCTCAATTTCTAGTAATATTTTGTCTCATTGCGGTTGCAAGTGATTCCACGAGTTAGACTTTGATTCTGAGTCGGTTTTTCGCATTTCTCAGACCAGTCCATTCTAGATTTACTTGAGAGTGAGTTGATTTCAAATCGGGAGATTGGCCGGGCTATTCCATAAGTTTAGTTTACGTAAACTCGTGACAAATGCAGGTTTCTAAAAGTAGGCGAAGGAAAAACTCAGTTTTTTGGTCACTTAAAGGGCAAAGTACAGTTTTACTTCTTTAACTACATTAAAACAAAAAATGGCGACAGCTAAATATGTATACAGTGAAACCTCCATTATCCGAACACCGATTAACCAAGAATTCCTCTTTCAGGTTAATTATAAATTGAAATTATCACCAATCGCACTGTGTACTTAATTTTGTTCCAGCGTGTACTTTTATGTTCTGAACCAAAATTATCATTTTTATGCCAAATATAGTTGTAATGTGCGTCATCTTGTTACGATTACAGTTTGGATAATCGAGGTTCTACTGTATTTGCATAGACATCGTCCCAGGTACTATTGTCTGATAAATAAACATATTCAGGGAGGGATTTATTACAGCTGAATTATGATTATATACAATATTAAATATAAATTCAGAGCTACTAAAGCAAAAAAATTGAACAGAATTTGAAATCTCTTTAAAGAATAATATCACTTATCTATATTATCATTAAGCCTTCTAACTTTTTCAGCAATATTTAGAAACTCAAAAATAACTTCATGAATTTAAATTTGAATATTCCCTACTTTTCAATATTATTTCGCCTTCCAAAATGTTTGTATCATAAAGATTTCGTCACGACCCAACCGTAAAAAATAGCAACACCGAAATCATTTCAGTTTCAAGTCCCCGCGCGAAATCTCTATTCCGGCCAGAATTACGGCGAGATTTATTAATCGTCCGGGGACATCAGGGAATCCTGGCTGCCGAGAGAGAAAGCCACGGGGAAAATCAAAATAAAGGACATGAAGAAAACGGGTCGACCGTCTTCAGGGACCCCGGAGCAGCTCGGCAGACGATGAATGTCACGCAAATCGTCCGTAGGAAACGGCAGAAACGGCGCCAGCCCCGTAAAATGAAATTCATCGCTTAACCCCATAGAGTCACCAGCCGCCCGGCGACGCTGAAGAAGATGGCGGTGGGTGTGCTAAGGTTACTTTGCACTTTCTCCGACACATTCGCCGTTTTAGCATACGTATAACGTCGCAGTGCAGTTACGTCGAGTTACGGGGGCATAATCCACCAGCACCGGCATTTTCCCTTTGCATCCGTCTCCGTTTTCTCTACAATTCATCTCCCGGCTCTCCCTTTGCACCGTTAACCTTATGGGTCGCCGTAAACCGTATCGCTATTCCGCTGCACACACCGACACGTCCATGCTTCTCGGTTTTATCTGCATTTTTGCACGTATTCTTCATTCGCGGAACGTTAATAGGCACGGCCATTGCACGCAGGAAGTTGCTATTGGGAAATTACTGCTTCGGCGAGATTGCATCGGGTTCCGTTCGATATTAATCCTGTTGCATACGCGTACTCTTCGAACGTCTTCAGCGGACCTCTGATCACGAAAGGTTTTCTTTCTGAGAAATTGTTCAGATGTTTGAAAAAATATCAGTCAGTTGGCAGTAGATCTGAGAAAAACGTTCATAAGTATCTGGACACCTAGTAAATTCAGATAAATAGCGTATTAATGCTATAATAATATAACTATTATTAGTTTGGGTTTCGCTACTACTTATCTAATAGAATTGCCTTCTTTGATCAACCCTATAATAGCAGCACGTTTTTCTGTCATTAATTCCTTTTCTGAACTGTTAGTTGTGACTGCTAGCCCTCTTATAGACTCAACCTAAAGTTAATACGTTGAAAGCCGCAGTGAAAACAACAATACTTGACCAGACATCTTATAATTTCGTCTGTTCAATAGAAATTACAGAGTGAAAGGATATTTAAGTATCTAATCGTATACACATGCTTTCAAACAATTCGTGTAATATTAAATTTCTTTCGAATTATGTAAGAATCCATAGTTGTTTAATTAAATTAAATGTGAGGTGCGGGTTGCCGGTGACCCTCGTGGCAGTCAACGGGTTAATCGAACGCCTGCACAGTTCTGGTCTCATGTTTATCAAGCTTAAGTGGCTGAGACTCGTCTAAATCTGTACAAATATTCAACTCTGCTCAGAAGTGAGCATATTGAATACACTGAGATGTGATGAAAGAATAAACGGAAGACAATTTCATTTTCCTAAATATCAGCACGAGCTGGAACTCATATTATAAAACCTACTACAATAGGGCCTCGATTATCCGAACTGCTGGATCACATTGTAACTATGTTTCGCTGAAAAATAGTAATCCAGTAGAACCTGGTTAATTCGAAATGTTGGCTAATTCGAAGCTGATATAATTCCCCTTAAAAATCTCATTTCAGTCAATGATAAAAAGTGTTATTTAATTCTAATTCTCGAAGCACAAGTTTGGATAATTCGTAGCTTGGATATCTCACGTGAATCGTGTTTTACTTTAAAAAATTCCTGAGCGTTCTATACAGAATCGTTTCCTAGTTTACCCAATTGTTTCCGGAAATCAACTGAAAAAAATCACTGCGTGCCTCATTGTCAGTTTTAATGGGGGTAGTGGTCTATTTCGTCCAACAGTTATGAAGCTTATATAAATGTTGATGATGGTGTTGCCATTTGTGGGGAGGTGACAGAGAGACAAATTATTGAAGATGTATTGAAGAAACATAATCCTGAATTTTCTGATGAAGAGGAGAATCGACATAACGTAGCAGAAGAACCTATACCGACTACTTTTGGAGCTGCCAAAATACTGGAAAACCTAAGAAAATTTATTGAAGCTGAACCCAACATTGAGGACAGCATTTGTCACTGTCTAAATGAATTAGAAGACTTTCTTGATACTATGTAAACAAATAAAAATCACGAATTCCTATAAATGAGACATTATGTGAACTGTTTTTATTTAGAGCATGGTCCCATACTCTTGACACCTTTTCTCATTTTGTACTCATTGTCAGTCAAATGTTTATTTATGTTATGTATAATATATAATACATACATATTCATAACACGTTTTACGTCTTCTTTGAGTTTGCTATATTCTACATGCATTTATACATTACGCAGTTGTGCTGAATTTTCAATAATTCGAATTTTGGATAATTCGAACTTTTTTACATTCCCCGTGGGATTCGAATTAAAAAGGTTACACTGTATTATTTTAGAATGTAGAATACATAGTAGTGCAGAATTCAGAACACAGCATCATCAATGATAATTTTAGCTTCTGACATACGATGACCAGTGTTCGCATAACCGAACTTCTATGGTACCACTATTATATTCCAATTACACAAAATCCTCCATCACGTTAT
The DNA here is from genome assembly GCA_916610135.2 of Macropis europaea. Lineage (NCBI taxonomy): Eukaryota > Metazoa > Arthropoda > Insecta > Hymenoptera > Melittidae > Macropis > Macropis europaea. Next base: position 31,490,671 of record OU744344.1, read on the forward strand.
GATGCAACCTGCCACTACCCTCGACCTCACGAGTATCAACTTTCTCAAACAGAGTTCTCCGATCGTTCACAGCTAGCGTGTAATTTTCCGGCCTCGATCAATCATCCCGAAAATGGACGGCATTGATCCCGTGGGCAAGGTGAATGATAATCGTGGAATGAAATTCTGTTTACCGTCGCTTAACGGTGTCGATCGAGAGAGGTACACAGCGATCGCGTTCAATCGTCTGACGGAACGACAGTGGAACTTTCCTGCCACCTAGGAACGCCGTTCCGTTTCCGTACTCCAGGGAGTTACGATATCATCAAGCGCCACTCGAACGACGTAACGTCGAGGAACGAGAAGTGTAAACCAGTCTCACCTGGCCTACCTGGACACGAGGCGATTTTATAGCGCCGCGAAATACGGCTGTTTGAACAGGTGACCCGACAGCTGTTGTCCGGGATATATTTTCTGCCACCCCTGCTCGGAGCCGGCTGAATGCGCATCCGACCTAGCCATGCATCGACTGATTCAATAATTGCCTGGTTACAGGAAATTCCTCAGCCCAAAAGCGACATTAACCCTTTCTGTGAGAAATACTTCAGAGCTGCACTGTTGGATTCCGTGCTGTGGAATCGAGTACAACACTTTTAAAATCGAAGAAGAGGTTTATTCTGGCATACGTTGTGGCGTTGCACAAGAATCTGTCTGAATTCGCTAATTCCCCGGCGTATATACAATGTTTTACGGAAAGGGAAGGGTATGGACGACCAGTCTTGATGAACTCGGCCCTTGATGACTAATTCTAAGGGTATCGTTCGTTTGGTTTTAGCGTAAACGAAGAGGTTTTATTGTAACCTTGACACAAGTTCGTTCTGGCAGAACTACTGCAATACTGAGCTAACACAAAACACTGAGCTCGTACAATGTGGTTATCCAGGTTTCTAACACGTTCGCTACCAGCGTCACATATATGTGACGCGTCGATTCTGTTTTGAGAGCTCGATGTTACACATATGTGACAGAGATAATTGAGAAAAGTAAAGCGTGGTCTGTGGTGGACGTTTTTCTCGAATTGACCATGGTAGCGAACGTGTTAATGAGAGTTTTGACATTTTATTAACATATTATAGTGTGTCTGGCCAAGTATGGGAGTTTCCACTGTGGTAGTCAACGTGTTAAAGGGATTTCTGATTCATGCGTAGTTTCTTGAAGTAGGGAGGAAATACAGAGGAGGGCTAAAACAAATGAGTCACAGGCTGACGCGCGGAAAAGATATGCGATATAGAGGAATCTTGATGTATGATTCAGTTGGTCTTAGATGAAGTATTAGTCAGGTGGCTAGTACAATACACTGCGTACCATACTGTGTTTAGTAGCAAAACACATACAGTGACTAACGAAATTGATCAAATACATGTATAATTACTTTTCTATTTTAATTCAGGTTCAACTAACTAAAAATTGTTCAGACGTTTTTGCAGTGTAATTTGTTACACATGCTGTGATCATGCATCAAATAAAAGTGTCCCGAAAATATATCAATTAAAAGGAAGTTGAAATAACATACATTTGATCGATTTCTACAGTCACTATAAATGAGACCTCGATTATTTATTAAAGTTACGGTAGTCCCCACAGGATTATAAGTGTACATGTTAACAGAAAGATGAACAATTTTACTAGCATCAAAAATTCAAGCCAAAGAAATCTGTTAGACGTATACATACGTCCACAATCAGGGCCGGATTAAGATCTTTAGAGGCCCTAAGCACTTGAAAGATTTTGGTGCCCCTCATATATATCTAATTCAAAATATAAACAATAATAAACCGTAAAACAAAATTTTATTTTTCGAAATGAAACAACACTTACAGTAAGATGGAAAATAATGTTTATTTTTGTATACTTACGCTTCATTTACATTTGAAAAGTTTTCTCCTACTTTTTCTAATTGTTAAGTCTTTCATCAGATCCCCAAAACTAATCTTACGTAACACATCTATGTCTATACTTACAATTGGTAGAGATAAGGCATCCAGCCTGCCTTGTTGCATAATTGTTCTACTGGGATTTTTAATATACTTCAACTGAGAAAGTGAACTCTCAGTTGAGCAATATGTGACCATTAATGTTAAGAATATACGAAAGCAAATGTCAACATTTGGAGAGGCACATTCAATATTGTCTGCCACAGCTATTATATAAAGTTCAGTATAACTGAATATTGTTTTTACATTTTGTGTTGCACTGAACTTATGACGCACATATGAGTGAAACTGCTGAAGCTGAGCTGAGAAATTAGTATTCAAGTCCTCTGGGTATGCATCAATCACCTTTTGACAACTTTTTTTCATCTCAATTACAAGTTTGTCAACAACTGTGTAAAAGGTGGCGATACGAAATTTATCTTTGGCATTCAATGATGCCCCCCTTCCCTTGATGCCCTAAGCACGTGCTTATTTTGCTTGACACGTTGACTGCCTGACCATGTCCTGGCAGGGCATGGCAGGTGCTGGGCCGTCATTGGGTGCTTAACAACACTCCCGAACCCGAGTTATATCCCGTGCCTATGACGGCCCATATCATTTAGAAGGTCGGGTGCTCTTTCATGGGTAGCGGACAAATGTCCTCAAGCAGTGTGACCAGTGTGACTCAAACTGGTACCTTCGGGGGCTTCGGCTGCGCGAAAGCAGCGCCGGTGTTCGGTTTCTGAGGAGTGCCTATCACTATTGATAGCGTATCTCCCGTCTGACCACCAACCTGTGAACATCCAAAGAGCCTGAAGGCTCTGACGATTCGAAATGAATCTCCGATCAATTGAATGGGGCTGAAGAGTCGAATGGAGGCCGGTTCGAATAGAGGTAGCCTACAGCTGCCTACCGGTCATCTCTTCAGTTTTGGTCGGGGGCAGAGTGAGCGTACAGGCATGTACGCAGTGAATTCGCCGCCCCGTGGTTCCCCGTGGATACGGCGCTGACTATTGGAGGAATTATCCTCCATTTGGCCACGACGTAACTAAAGGACTCATCCGCAGGGAACGCTCTGCGGCACTTCTGGATTTTTCTGCGCTCGTCCCGAGGCGGTTTTGCTGGTGGTTACCAACCGATGCCGATATAGGGAAACCCTCAGGAGCCGCTAGTCGCTTGCGACCGGTTACACTAAATGCCTGACCATGTAGGTTAAAAATGGCACACTCTGCTAGACTTCGATACAGTATGAAAGTAATCTCAAGTTATGTCGTTTTTAATAAATGCTGTTATTAATATTCCTTTTTCTGTATATTGTATACTATTAACTACAATCTAATCTTCTTTCGAAATTAATCAGCAGTTTCTTTGTGTGTGGTTGGCGAGGATGCTTCCCACTGGAAGCTCCTCATTAGAATCTTATGTGCCATTTGTAATGAGGTCTTAGGGTTTTTTATGGCGAATTTTTCGACTTCGTCTCTGATTTCTTTCATTCCTAGATCTCTATGGATATAATCGTTTCTTTCATATCATGGTAAATTTGCAGTTATTAATATTTATAGTCGTTTACTGATTTTGTTAGACCTTGTTAAATATTTCTACTAATACTATTTGTAGTCAGATAAATAAGAACTGAATTTGAGTGTCACCCAGATATGGAGAAGCAGATCAAGCATCTTTTCTGAAGAACCGAAAGAATCTCTACAGTTCCACGTGAACCAGAGGCAGTGATAAAAATAAGCACGTTTATCATTCGAAAGGGTTAACTTGGACCGGTTCCTCCTCTGATTGGTGTTCAATCGTGTTATCACGGTCACAGCTGAACGATGTAGGAGCAGGGGCATGGTGGGATGCGCGTGCCGGAAGCCGCATAAATTTCGATTAGATAATCTAAAAGCCACGTTTAAGGCTTCCACTCGGCGTCCTAAAATAACAGGGCGAGGACGGGGCGTCCGCCAAACCCGCAGGCTGAACCTGAAGAGGAAGAGAGACGACGACGAGGTCCGGCTAACGAGGCTTCGCCGGCAGACCGAGCGGTGCTTGAAATTCATCGGCACCGTCGATTCTGCGGGCATTATAAATAACCGTGAAACGCCGGAAACTCGGTCGAACGACAATTACGAATCGCCGGTTAATGGAGGCGATCTATTAAGTTCCATCGCGCCGCGGTTCATATTAATGCGACCGCGAAACTTTCCCCGCGAGCCTTCGCTGCCGCGCGAACTATAAAATTAATGGGGAAATTGCGCTGGTTTTTCTGATCTGCTGCCCTCCTTTCTTCTACTGAATGGAGAAATACAGAGGAAACTGCAGCGACGATATTGCAATAATTTATTTAAATGTAGTTGACGCAAGGCATATGAAATACAGAAGGAACTGCAGCTATGATACTGTGAAAATTTTTTCAAGTTTAGTTCATATAAGACACAAGATGTTGATAAATAAAATTATTAGGCAAAATGTGTTTTTCTGGATTGTTTGGGGAGAGGAGAGAATGTGTTCTGTTTAGAAATATTACAAGGATATTACTACTACTGTAATTCATCCTAGGAGCAATAGGCTATACCATATAGCCTAAGAGTAATAGGGTATACTCTACCATATAGCCCAGGAGCAATAGAGTAGAGTATACCATGTAGCCTAAGAGCAATAGACTATACCATCTAGGTTTGAGTACATTAACAAACAAAATTAATGTACAAAATGTATTTTTCTAGGTTGTTTGGGGAGAGGAGAGAATGTATACCATTTGGAAATATTAGAAAGACATTGTCAGTAGTGTAATTTATCCTAAGAGCAATAGACTATACCATATAGCTCAGGAGCAATAAGGTATACTATACCATAAAGCCTAGGAGCCATAGACTATACCATCTAAGTTTGAGTACATTAACAAACAAAATTAATGGGCGTAATGTGTTTTACTGGATTATTTGGGGAGAGCAGAGAATGTGTTCCGTTTAGAAATATTAGAAAGACATTGCTACTAGCATTATTTATCCTAGGAGCAATAGGCTATATCATATAGCCTAGATGTGTACTACGCTACACTATCTAGGTTTGTGTGTATTGACAAACAAAATTAATGGGCAAAATGTGTTTTTCTGGATTGTTTAGGGAGACAGGAGAATATGTTCTATATGGAAATATTAAAAGGATATTGCTAGATACTAGTGTAATTTGTTTCTTTGAGGAACTTTTTTATTTTAATTTCAATTCGCGTAAGAAATAAAGCAATTCGTAAATGGAACGGGCAAGAATGTTCTTTAAATCAATTTTCTATTTTTTGAGAGCATACAAGAAAATCTTTTCAGTTTAGAAATGAAATAAGAATATTCCGACCATTGTAGTTTATTTATTATAGGGTGTCAATACAGTTTGTTTGATTTATTAATGTAGTTTTAGTTTTCATGATAAAATGAATGGACAGAAAGATTCTTTGATCAAATTTTTTCTTTCTCTCAAGCTAGACAGGGAAATCTTGTTAGTTTAGAAATAAAATAAAACGTCCCCATCACTTTATTTATTTACTGTAGAATGCTAATAAAAATTATTTAATTTATTAATTTAGTTTCAGCTCATACTGTAGAAAAAAGTTATACAGGAACGAATTATGGCGGACAATTTTGTTTTCTTATTAGCCCTATTCTTTTTCTGGAGCAAGGGCTTCTAAATTTAAAAACACAGAGGGGAGACAGCTACGTTACTTCAATAATTCGTTTAATTTATTAGCTTAATTTTAGCTCACATGAGAAATAAAGCGATTAGTAAATAAAATTAATGGCGCAGGTGTTCGTTTGAAACATTTTTCTTTGGCGAAGAGGGAGCAATTTCTTCAATTTAGAAATAAAGGAAGTAGTTTATTTATTATACAGTATATTAAATTTATTAATTTAGTTTTAGTTCATACGTGATTTTTTTAATACTTTTCAAATTTTGCTTTTTTTCCAAAAAGAAAAGAACGCACCTGCTAAATTTAGAGACAGGGAACACTACTGCAGTATGCTAATAATTTGTTTAATTCTGTAATTTAGTTTTAGCTTATGCAAGGAATAAAGCGTTTCGAAAATACAATTAATAGCAACGTGTTTTAAATTTTGTTTTTCCTTTTACGCAGAAAAGAAAAAATCTGTTATATAAATATGTTTATCTATTTACATTAAACTTACCGATTATTTAGAAATTGCTCAGGACATAAAATTTATGTAAAATTCAAGTTACGTAATATATTAAATTCTTTAAATATTTTTAGAAAAAAAATTCTTTTTCTAAAAATTCCGTTGCCTATTCATTGATTTTCCATATTAAATAATTTTATCTGTCAGCCAATGTACAAAAACTGCGAAATGCTTTGATAAGAAATCCCGCATATGTTTATATTAGATTCAATAAATAACTTCCGATCTTGCAGTAAAAATCGAAAATCTCTTACTTAAATATTAATTGAACTCTATTATTTATTACTATCTTGAATATTATAAGCATTCTGAAGTAGGATTGCATTAACGACAATAGACAACAGACATACGAAATGTAATAAGTAATTAAACATTTCAGCTATAATGGACACAGCAATTTTCACTGCACCAGCGAACGTTATAATGTACAATGAATAAAAAAATTTGATGTACATTTCAGCGTGTCGGAACACTTACGAAATGGAATGGAATAACATAAAAATGGAGCAGATAAATTCGTAACCGTACTTCTGAACCTCTGTCCCATTAATTTCTCTTCGTATTTTAAACACTTCCCAACTTTCGCTCGACGTTCGCGTTCTCAACGAGAGACAATTCAGTTACGGTTTAATTTCGAACTGTCGACTGGCTTTGTAGCCAATCGGATTATTCGTCTGCGAACTAAAAATTTAATGTTTTTTTTTGTTACTGCTGCAGGAGCACAATTTACGACGGTACAAAATTCAAGAAAAGGAAGGGCGAAAACAAAGAAAAAAAAAGAAAAAAATAACGCTTTTGCATTGGCGTCTGAATTTTCGGAATGCAGTTAAGTTATTTCTGTAGCCGCGAATCGAACTACAAGCGACGAGAGAATCCTGATAAAATAAAAACCCGGCGAAATAGCGATTGCATGGATCCTATCTCGATGCAAATTTCGTTGCAAATATAATTGCCATTTTTCCCCGTTTCTTTGAGCAAAATTTTGCATGGCAGTACGGGGAAAAAATATTCGCTGAATTTTTTGGTATTCTTCGACACTATTACGGAAAACATGAGAGTTTGAAAACACCGCAGGAAAACGTTAATAATAAAATTATGAATTATTTGTGATTTTAATGCGTACTTCTAATATTTAAAATTGGCCATTATACAAAAAAGATATTTAATGTGAAATAATAAAAATAAAAATTGTAACCGGTAATAACAAACAAACAGAAATATTGTTAATTCAGTACAAGGTTCGACTAACCTGTAATTGATGACTTATATTTCATCGCAAAACCAGAAATCGTTTTCTTAATGTGCACATGAAAACTATTTAATTGTAGAGGATTAAAAATATTGCAAAGTGTTAACATAAATTTTAGCTAAAATTGAACTGTGAGTAAACGCATACAATAGATATGACGATGAGTATAAAATATTAACATTGTTTGTGATAATTTATAAACGTATCCATAGTAATTATTTCATAAAATAATCATAATAGATAATGCCGGTACTGATGTTTTAATTAAACAATTCACAAAGGTGTTGAGTTTCAATCATAATTGCTCACTCCAATAAATATCGCTCGTTAAGTATGCTCATAAACAGCAAACCTAATCAATGATGATTCATATTACTGTATAATTCGATCAGTTGAATTCATTGAAACTTTTGAATCAGTAAACTAACCCGAAGTATGTACATAAAACACCTCTTTATTGCTGCAATATACAGTGGTAGCTGATTATGTGTAATTAATGTGATCTATTTAATGAATAATGAATAGTATTAAAAATTCATGTGTTTGAACTTCACACGGAAATACTAAAAATTATATTTAATAATTTAAAAAATAAAATTTGAAATTTCGCAGGAATATGTGATAGTTATAGGAAATATTGTTACAAGTTCATTAAATATAAAAAATGTAATAGACACATCATAATTATACTTTAAATTTTAAGTGTATCTAAAGTATACCCAAAAAGATGAATTAATTTCTATTTGGCTAATTTTACTTTAATTTTATAATATATTTCGCGAACTATTGTAAAGGCATCCGAATTGTACCCCTGTCTGCAAAACGACTTTTCATTGCTAACATGATTTTTAGTATTAGTTTATTGAACTACATATATCTTATTTACCTTTTTCTTCCATTCATATATTTATTGTTATATATTCGAAGTAAAAAAGAAAGAAAACACACTATAAACGAGGGAATGATCTCATTATGACTATACTATATATTTTGACCAAGTAATTCCCGAATTTTTTAAACACTTGTTATTACCCTTTGCAAGTGCTATGCAATGTGAGTCATCTCACAGTTCTTCACCCCATAAAAAGTTATTAATCGCAGCATATTCTAGTTTTATGCAAAAACTGCGCCCCTAAAATACGTCAACTTTAATTAATAACTTTTTTTATAGCACCAATATTTATGGAGATATTCAAGTGGCACAATTGACGGATCTCACATTGTATAATTTATATTATATAATTTTATTATCTATAAAAGTTCGTTCCATTTTATATAATTAAGAACACATGAAAATAAAGATAGATTTATTTTAAATTGTGCCATTCGTGTTTTTCATACAATTTTATTAATAAATATTTTTTAAATTTCGCGGAATTTTCTACAAACATTCGTTTCTCAATTTCAATTTACAAGAAGAGTAATCTCAAATCGTTATGAACATTATAAACTCCTCTTTTAACCTTTATTTTTCTATGTTTTGCTATCTATATAGCATTAAAAAATTAAAAATTAGAATTGTCACTAATAATTTGTCTGACACTTCCAACAAACTTTTTCTAAACAAAATTATATTCACATATACTTCTCCTGGTACATAAAGACAGAGCATCCAATGTCATTCCCAATCGAACATCCATCCACCAACATTTTAACCCTCATCCGTCCCTCATTTTCCCAACTTAATTTGTCCCTTGGTGTCAAATTGACCCAGTGATAAAAAATCAATACAATGAAAAGATAAATCCTTAAATTTGCAAATTCTTTCATTGAAATTAAAAAAAAAGAAATTTCTGTATATTCAGTATATTCCGGCATAAGTTTGCTGGCTTCGTTCACAAATAATAAAGCAACGTGCAAGGCATACTGCTTTTTTATACGTATCGCAAATTTCTGACAAAATTGTGTCAAATTGATGCAAGAGATGGACAAAAGTTAAAAATTTGGCAATAAACAAAAAGCCATTCAGATTATGAATATTGTAAAACATCAAAAAAATTCTGTAGCAATCTCCAATGTGAAATTACTTTCGTTTTCTCGAAAGCATGTTGTTCGTAAATCCGAGGCTCGTAACCGCTTCCGAACACGTAGAAAATCTCGCAGTGAAACTCGCTCCCCGATCCAAAATCGGCGTCCATTTCCTGGAAACTTCCTCGACGCGTTCCTCGGAGTAACTTAGACGTCGTTAACCCTATCTCGTCAACCCCCCGGAGAAAAAGGAGCCCCGTGACTTTGATCGGCGATACGTTGGCGGAGTTTGATGTCAAGACGGAGAAGGGGGAGGGTCGAATGGACCGGTACGGTTCGCCCCTGAGAGACTCTTCAATTTTACGAAGAACACCGGAAGTATATCACTCAGCGGCTCAGACATATTGACACTTTGCGCCCGCCAGGCTTGAGCTACGGCATGCCTTATTAAACTCCCTGGCTAAATTATGGCAACCACTATCGTCGTCACGCCGCACCTCGTGCTATTCTCACTTCCATCCCAAGCCTTTATCTATGGCCAAGCATTGTCATCGCCATATCTCGAATTAAACCTTTGACCGTTAACAAACACCTTATTTATTTCTTTTCAATAGAATCGTCGCTTAACCTTTTCTAAAAATAAAATGTACTGTTGGATGACCAACCACCTTTATCAATTGCTGTGTCCAACTCAGCGTTTAGACTGATTATCAGTCAACCTGTTTTCGCGAGGTTTTCCAAATCGAACTGTTTCTGCAAACACCCTCTACCCTCAGCCATCAAGGGTGCATGTGGTCAAAGCTAGTCATCTACATCCCGGCCCTTTCCCTACGACACTATGTATTTACCTAAGAATTTGCGAAGTCAGACTCTTCTTCCGTTTTGACGTGACTGATTTCCAATGTCAGTACTTGAGTACTTCACGTACAGCTTGTTACGTTGAATCTTCGAAAGTTGTAGTCCGTGTATACAGTTAAGGGATAGTTACTGAAATATGTATGCATACAAGGTGTCCCGTAACATGTGGAAATCACTTTGGGGATGGCTTCAGCATATTAAAGAAATAAAAAAAAGTTCGTATAAACATATGTCCTATTTGACTTTGGTTTGGAGTTATAGCGGGTTTTGTGTCGCAATAATTCTTTCGACAGACGGAGGTAGTTTAACTAATAAAAAAATCCCGATGGATTATTTCAAATGGGCAATATTGGTATCCCGTATGTTATGGGACAAACCGTATAGTTGATTCCGTTTCTTATTCTCTTACCCGAAATACAACAGTATGGATACAGAGGGACCAAACAGTGGGAGTATACAGGATGTTCCAACTATCGCGGTACAACCGGGCAGAGGGTAATTCTACGTGAAAAAATAAGTTGAAAATATAAAATTGAATTTTTTCATATGAGGCTTTGTTTTCGAGAAAAACGACTTTGAATGATCGCTGGGTACACGTGTACTTAACTATGTCGTGGTTGAACGGATCTCGATATAGACCGCATCTCGTTTACAAACGGCATTAATAACATATGTAATGCTGATCCTTTATCAGTCTTTCTGTCTAGCTGGATGCTGACTGCCTCCGGCAATGAAAAAATGAGATGTAATATGAATACAATCTAGTACACTCCCGTAATATTAGCGCGGTCCGTACGGAGAACACCCACGAGCGTTCAAACATCGTACTCAATAAATAAGCTTGTTCATTCCTTGCACGGGACATAAGGAAGTACTCAATAAATTTTTAAACTTAATTTTCTCGAAAACAAAGTCTCATATGAAACAATTTTATTCTATATTTTCGACTTATTTTTTTCACGTAGAATCACGTCCTGTTCGGTTTACCACGATGGTTGGGACACCCTATATAGCAAGTACTTGCAGAGAGGAACAAAAAATGTCTAGGTGATACAGGTCCTGAAATTAACCCTTTAAGTGTTATGGGCACTTAAGGGATTATTTTCCTTTCTGAGTCTGTTTTAAAGATATACATTGGGGTTTCTTTTTTAAACAATTAAACAGCGTATTTTTTTTTAAATTTTATACAGTTATTTATGGACGCTTATACTATATTTGTGAATTTTTGTACATTGCCGTCATCTAAGCTATAGTAATTATTCACCCGGGAAATAGACAGCCTGAAAATATTGGTTCGCATGATAACTGCCGCTGAAATAATCTGAAATAAAAAATGAAAGCTCTTAATTAGTATGAGTATAGTATGTGCATTCCTAAAGCTTGGCCACTTTTAAATTTGATTTTGGATATTCATCAATATTTTCAGGTCTAATATCAACTATTGTTTTGGGGTGTACCTTTTACGCCTTGTACTACGTAATTAATTAGAATTATTTGCTGGCTTTTAGATATTAAAAAGAAAATTAATTTGAACTTATTAACTACATAATTATAAAGTGATTATTATTAGAATCATATGTGGAAGATATCACTTTTTTTTCAGCATTTTTAATTTATTAAGCACCAGACATTTATATCAAGAGTAACATCAAAATCAAGTTTACTAAACCTTTTATTTGGCTTATTATCATTCGGATCGTCTTGCAGCAAAATTTAAAATGTTCAATAAAAATTCTCTTTTCAGTTTTACCCCGATTATCAATCATTTTTTTACAATAAAATATACATGACACAATAATCATTGCAATAACAAAATATTATTTCAAAATTACACTTAAACATTTACGAAATTAAAACTTTTACATCTTGTCAAACAACAACAGAAATACAGCATGAAATTTTCTACAGTAACCGAATAATGATCATACCAAATTCATAGCAAATTGTACAAAATTATGCAGGAAAACGAAAACTCGAATCAGATGGCAAACCGAATGAGAAGAAAAAAGTCGACAGGAAAAAGCGTGCGGTTATTAAACAAATATTGAATTGCCGGGTGAACTAACCGAACCATGAATCTATATAGACATAAATTTCGAATAAACGCGCGGCTCTCTGTGTGTTCGTATTTCTGGCGTGTTTCCGAAAACAATGAGCCTTGCAGCTGGCTGATGCGTGCATGTACCGGGCGTCCCGAGAACAAAGACTGTCCTGTCAGCAGTCAGCTTCAATTTCGAGCGTATTACGTCCACGAACTTGGAAGTATAAGGACGGAATGTAAGCTGCCTGCAAGAGCATGAAGGACGAGTCTCGAACTAGATGCAAAGAGGATATACACACACCTTTGTACAGCGTGCAACAATTTCCATGGGAAAATTCATTCTAACGCAAGCAATTTCACGAGGAATTAGTTTATTACTGGATTTCGTTCCAAAGCGACGCGATTAATATTGATAACATTCAAACGTAACAATTGGGTACACAATAATGCAATCATAATAATGTAGAAGGCAGACGACAAATTCCGTAGAACTCACAAGGGAGATTGTCCAATTGACACAGGCTGATTTTTATGCAATTTTTTTTTGTCGCATATTTAAAGTCACATCAACAGCTTGGTTATTAGAGACCATAGTTGGTGGTTATTCTATACTTCACGATACAAGTTTGTTGTACGGATAAGTTCGACGTCTTCCTTGAGATTTCCTTCTGCTTTAAATATTTTTTTTATACTATTACGTATTTGAAGCTGGTTTCTGTTTTCTTTTGTGTTCTTCCAGTCTACTTAGATGTGTTTGGTGCTTAACTGTTGTTGACAGGATTCACAGTACGGTGGAGTTACTTTGTTTACAGTGTAGTCATGTGTAGCCTCAGTGTGTCCAATTATAAGTCGTTTATGCAATTTTTATATGATATAGAACTCAAAAAAGTATTTAATGCGCGTTTTCTTTTATCGGTGAACATTTATGTTGGAGGGGTGAAAACATCCCTCAAAGTTGGAATTGAGAAAGTTATTTTATTGAATATCTCGAAAACTATTAGGGGTTTTGCACTAGTTGACTCAGTGATGGCCATCGGAGCTGCGGCCTTCTCCCACTCCAGTTCCATTCCCCTCATATAGGCTGTGATCTGACGACGATAGACCGAGGGGGAGCGAGGAGCGATCTGGAGGCAACTGAAACGAGGGGAATGGACCTAGAGTGAAGGAAAGGCGCAGCCCCGGTGGCCATCACTGACGTATATCAATCTAATTGATAACATTTACCCTTTGAATGCAATTCTTCAGAGTTAAACTCTTTCCGTGGATCGACCAATTTTTGACATACTACGTAGCATGTTATGCTTTGGACTTGAATGAATTTAAAAACAAAATCAAAACATAATAAATGGAATCATGAATACTGAAGGTACGTTAGGAATTGTGATATCATAAGTTGAGATATTTAACACTTTGTTAGCCGCTGTCACGCATACGCGACATCACTAATTTGAATAACAATGACTTGAAATAAATGAATTAGCATATTTATTAGCAATAATAAATAAAAGCCCATGTGACGGTAAAATTGAAACTGTAAAATATTCAGTATAAATGAGAATAGTATAGAATGTTCTCTGGCTTCAAGATTCTTACAAAAATAGCCAACGATAATTAGTTTTCGCGAGGTATTTATGGCCGTCAATGTGTTAATAAAAGGACTTATGATATTGTGAATATCGAAAATATAAGCTAAAGAAATTCAAATATACGCGTCCAAAGTTCATGCTAATAAGTTTTTACAGAAAAATATGAAGGTTTTATGTTGAAAGTGGCACAACTCACTTTCTTCCTGTATTGAGATATTTAAGATTCAGCATTTTAATATTTCTACAAACACTACTGCTTACTATGGGGCAATTAATTTCGTATCTGCTGTCTCGAATACTTCTAATGGAACAACCAGAATCAGCAAACCGCAAGTCTGTTTCGTTCATTCAAGACAACGCAGTCCAATATCACGGTACAGCCTTTCCTGTTTCTTTTTCTCCATAAAACATCAAGAAAAGTATGAAATGTTAAAGTTCCTTCGTGGAAATGAAGTAATGCTTGTTCCGTGTACGCTTGATTCACGGCGTAGTATCGTTAAAGTGCGAAGTGCGTACGGTTCTAATGAAATTCACAATGGACCGCGTAATTTCTGCGCTATTCATCGCGCGCACCGCGACGCTGTACCTAAGAGGATAAGACCCAGAAAACGTTCTCTGGGACACGGGAACAATAGCGCGTCGTTTGTCTGATGAAAATTACAGAGCGATGTGCCCGAAAGGAATTACATCGCGTCGCCGTGGAAATACGAGCCGGGAACCGGGGCTTTTTCGTAAATGAGCAGCTGCATCGGTTTGTTTAAATTCCGCGCTTTGATGTTTGGCAAAAAAATATAGGACAGGTCGTGCCGCTGAATGTAAATTGCAAAACGGTGACGAAACGTTGATAAAGAAACATTTACCAACAACATTTCTGTTTAAACGACGCTGATCAAAGCGTTCAACGATTGGAATTTCTTTTTTGATATGGCCACGGCTGCGTGACCCACCGGTGGGCCACGAATGGCATTGCGTGTGAGTCGTTGCAAACAGAATAGTTTTCATAATAAAATAGCTTGACAGGATAAATAATTAATAATTAGACTGTGGATGTTTATGCAAATACAAGAAATAAAATTATATTATTACTATAATAATCTTTCTTCCTTCAACACTGATTATTTAGTTACATATTATATACTCTTTAATTACTGCGATGAGGAAAATATTTATTTAATAAATACATTCTTAGAGTTCAATATTTTTTATTTTAATGCAGTTGCTGAAGTGAAACTTTAGCAAAACTGAATTTTGCTCCAGCCTGTATAATTACAATTGCAATGTCAAGTATTTAGGTTTAATTAAAATACAGTGTATCCATAAAGACTCTTGGGCAGTTTCAACCCTTAAACTGTAAACGTGGGTATTTCATGTCCGGGCTAGTTCGAACGGTTTGGGTTTCTCGTAAGCTAGTAGCTAAGAAAACCTTTTTTCCCCGCCGAAAACAAGCTAACTCTTATGATAACCTTAATTTCGAATGTTGAAAGATGTTATACTGATTTTTGTAGATTTCTTTAAAAACTATTACCCATTGAAAACTTCATCAGACATGAAAGACCCACGTTTACAGTTTGAGAATAGCGTAAAAACGTTTACAGTTCAAGTGTTAAAATGTGTATTATGAGCAAGTGGCATGAGATACATGATTTAACTATCATACGTAATTTATCTATATTAAACTTTTAAAAATGGTTGAGGATTTTATGGACACCCAGTGTAATATATTTAATACACTCCATACGATATACTGAATTACGAAGTGGGTATATTGTACTAACAAAAAAATAAGTGAATAGGCGTTAGTATACTTTTTAAAAATTTCCAAATATTTACTTGTAAATATTTTTATATTTTTATTGCATGCCAAATTTTCATTTATTTAGACATCTATATTTAAATTCTTTGGAGAATAGTTTTTGCATTTCTCCAACGCCATTTTCCCGCGCCCCGCCATTCTATTTGCATTGAAAACTTTCATTAAAATTTATAACGCATCGTGACACCCGATATACTTGAAATAGGTGCGTCACGCGTTAAAAACTTTTGACAGTTTATATGGAGTTCCGAGTGGACGCGGCGAGCATCGGCAATTCGAATTAACCGGGAAAATGGAAAAAAGGGGATCGAGTCCTTTCAGAACTTCGACGAAAATGTAACACGCCCGCCATACTTAGCGGCTCCAGTCAAATAAATATGAATTATGTATTATAAACCGCAAAATCCGAACCGAATTTACGATTGGAACATCCACTTTGATGGTTGCTTCCTTGGAACTAATTTTCTCCATTTAAAATAATTTTATTAATTTGTTACTCAATCTTAATTTATACAATACACTTTATTATGTTTTCTATTTCCCTTCTGATATTTTGTCCTCTTTTAGTTGTTAACATCCTAAAGCTTTATAATTAAAACAGTAGGATAATTTTAAATATAAATTAATGGTCTGGAATTCAAAGTTACAACATATTGAACATTTCATGGATTAAAAATGCATGCTTTCTACTTCTCATGGAAATAGGCTATTATATAACTGCAGTTAACAACAATCCTTATTTTGTTCTTTATGAATATCCTCAATTGATTATATCAAGGGCTGAACCATCGAACTTTTTATCTCGAGACGATAAAACGAACACATGATAAACTTCGATAACAGCAGACAGAATTAATCAATAAAAAAGTTCTACGTGTCCTCGTATTGTGGCATGGAGAATTCTGAAATTAGGTTGAAAAGTTCTGTAGCATCCACCACAGCATTCGCTACACGTTTTCGAGCTTATTGTGTCCCTGGATCATTAAAAACGAATGCATGTAGCGAAAATAGTAGACATTTCATTATTTGCCCGTACTTTCAACTTTATTACTTATAAAATTTGTCACTTCTATTATCAAAGTTTATTTACACATTACCTCGTAAATTTCGCACTACAAACGAAATGTTTGAAATTTTATGTGATTTATGCATAAACGTAAATATGGTTTGAGTACAGGTAGTATTGTAGTGACTATTATTCGAAAATTGATAGCGTTTCAATATTTTTACTCTCATCTTTTAGATTAAAGGTGGATGTGTCGATATTACAGGGCTTGGTTACGGCGTTCCTCTAAGAATCTATTGTTCACATTTACAATGTACTAAGAAACTGATAAAATGTTTTTCATAATTACTCTTGTACATTAGTTCAGATGCAGCTAACTATTCATAATTTTTTAAGGTGTACTTGAAACGCAAACATTTATTTATTATAACCTTGCTACAAATAACTAGACTGTGGATGTTCATTCAATTTAATATATCCAAATTGGTGCATGACGGATATTTAATAACGTAGCAAAATGAAAATTACATATTTTCAACAATTCAAGGTACAAATTCAGTTTTGTTGAAGTTTCATTCATTTAAGTTATTCAACATAGGAAATATGGAAGTCTAAAAATGTATATTTGCATAAACATCTGCAGTCTACCAGTAACACTGCTTTGGAATAGTGTTGAACAACAAAAAGTTGTAATAATTTAATTATTTGAGCACTTTCGTGAATCACTGTACTTGCCAACGTTCAACGAGTTAAATAAATATAATTGAATTGAGCACAGTACAGATTCTAAGGAATAGACATTGAAATTTAGCGAAAAATAGGATTTTCGTACTACCTAACATAGTGATGGCCACCGGAGTTGCGGCCTTCCCCCACTCTAGGTCCATTCCCCTCGTTTTAGTTCTCTCCTTGATCACAGCCTATATAAGGGGAATAAACCTAGAGTGGGCGAAGGCAGCAGCTCCGGTGGCCATCATTGATCTGACCCAACCTAATTCAAGCTACAATTAACCCATATATATGTATCTAACCCAGAGCTTTCTGTTTTAATTTAGTACCACTTAATATTATCTTATAACATGGTCCTCCTATCTACAACTACTCTAAAGATACAGCTTTGACCAGTTATATGGGACATTATGTATATACAATTACATATATATGTTTTCTACTCATTTTATTAAATTATCAAAAGAGCAAGTTAGCTGATCTTGATCTAACCTAAACCTTTTTTCATCTAGAATCTCTAAATTTTGCTTTATGACATTTTTTTCTGCCTTTAGCTATTTTAAGGATACAGTTAAGATTATAAGTACCTTCTACTCGTTCAATAAAACTGTGAAAAGGTTGTTACGTTGTACGGAAGTCTGACGTACCAAAATTCTACATTGCAGAATCTACCTCAAATAAAATTACGGAAAAATCGATTTGCACCATATTCAAAATAAATATATTTACAATTTCAGTTAATATCTAACCTGTTGACTCAGTAGCAAATACGTAAAATAATTTACCTACTACTTTTAAGTTCCATAGATTCTATTAAATTGTAATTAATCCTATTTATAAAGATTCCATAGGGGGGAATGGTTTAGTTATAAACTAATTATAATATTGCTTTAAATTTCTGTAGATTCTATAACTCACACCATTCTCAAAATAAATAGCCCACACATGCATCCATAGCACTCAAGCTGTCAATACATGTCGTTCCACAGAAACAAATATTAACATAATGTCCCTAAATTTCCGAATTCGAACAGGAGATAGACACGTGATGGCGACCGAGAGTATCGAAAATCGATTAGGATATCTGGCTGCGCGTCGACTGGACGAAAACGCGAGCAGGGAATTTTTTCCATCGGTTCCAGAGACCGAAGGGACGAAAACGGGGAAGAAAGGGAAAGAAGGTGTCAAGAGCAAATGCAGGCGGGGAGGGCGCAGTTGGAAAGCGATAGACTATTAGGCGGGAAAACACGCGAAAAAGGAGAAAAGAAGGGGAGAGAAGGGAAATAGGGAGCTAATCGATACGACCTGTTCACGGACGGGTCAGAGTGAACGAACTTGCTCGACCCTGCAAAATATTATTACCCGCCCCAATGAATCCGATCAGTTTCCGACATTACATAAGCCGTCATCGACAGGCGGACAGGACAGAGGGTGGCCAGAGAAATGGATAGATGAATAGATAAGGGGACCGCGCAGATGATAACAACGTGTGCGTAGATTCGTACCAGAGCCAATGGAAAAGCAACGAAACCAATCCGTGATCTGCGGTGCTCACCGGATTTCTTGATCGAATTGTAGGTAATATGAGCCATTTATTTTGCAACGGCATGAGTCACGTTTCCGGAAAAATTAGTCCAAGTTGTTTCTGTTACAGATAGATATGATCTTTTTATGTAGAAATAATTGAAGCCAAAACAGGTATTTCTGATTTATCTGAACCCTAGAGCGTTCTTCCGTTCGACTATTCCTGACTGTATGGAACTCATACTTTCAGCTTTATAAATCAATTTGAGGTTTCAGAAAGCATCGGATCATCCAGTCGTCTCTATTACAATATCTTTAATTATAGAAAAACAACATACTTTGCCCAAATTTTTTATTTATAACAGGTTTTACATACTTGGTAACAGTTCTGTTTGAATATGAATTTCCCCCATTCGGATACCACCATAAACTAATTCATTTTTTTTGCATTAATAAAACTATTCTGGTCATTTTATGCTATTTGTATCTCTTCTTTCAATTATACTATCGCCCACTTATTTGTAAGATTGGACCATGATTGCTTTCTGTTATTTGATTGTGTCTCGTTTATGTTGAATCGAAGAAAACCCGGAGACCTTATGTGTAACAATGTTTGTTATCAACACGCCATATGAAGCCAGACAATACAATTTTAACATAATGTCAAGGGAACAGCGACAAGCATATTGATACTCATTTCATTGCATTTCTTTGATAAAAAAAGAAGTTTTAAAAAGAGAAAAAAGAGGTGGGTTGAAAAAGACCCGAATTTATTATATTATATTATAGTTTATTCAGCTTGTTTTAAATATTCACCCCCTGTAGTGTTCAGTTTCAATATTTGAAATAACTAAATTTTCATGTATTATTTAAGCTGTTTTCTTGCACATTGATAAGTTCATTTTCTTATACAAGATGATTTCAATATTTAATGCAGATACTTCGGTGAAATAATTCTTCGTTTTTGTTAGAGCGTTGAGTAATAGCGTTCCCTTCCTGTTTACTCGATTATTGAGGTTAATGGACGTAGCATGTAACATTGTTTGTAGCATTAGTTACTGTATCGGCTGACTGATTACATTTTGATGGCATTCGTTCTTACGTCCGGTGAACGTTCGTGGAGGGAACCTCGGAAAAACAAATAAGAATACTGATCAAGTACTAATACATTTTCCAATTTCAATATAACTTCATAGAATATCTATTAACAACTACTATAAGATTTAATAAACATTTTGTGAAAATGAAAAAAATATACACCTCTTACAGTAGGACCTCAATTATCCGAATTGCAATTAGCAACTATGTTTTGCATAAAACTGATAATTTTATTTCAGAATATAAAATACACAATGGTATAAAATTAAGTACACCGTGTCACTAATGATAATTTTAATAATTTCCCGTAACAAACATAAGATGACTAATTTTCAAATAATCGAGGTGATACTCTATTGGAATTTAGGTTTATTCTTCAGACTTAAAAATTGATTTGGATTCCGAGGTTTTTAAATTGAAAAATCACAAGAATACTGAATACTGTGTGACGAAACAACATATATTTTTATATAACGAATTAACTCGCCTTTCCTTTCTCCTGGCAGAGGTTTATAATATGTAATTTCTTGTCAGCTCCAACAAATATAAAGCGAAGTTTACCTGACGCAAACGTTATGAACTTCCGGAACAACCCAATATTTGAATCGATCATTCCAGAGAAATATTAAAATACTGTGTAAAAAGTAACTACCACGAAGATTTTTGTTGAAAAAGCCTGATGACTCGCTTTAACTACTTCAAGGTTCTCTAGCTGTGTTCCAGGTTTAATACGATCCTACAGAAAGTCCCCAAGAGACTTTCATTAGGGGAATTTACAGGAGGCTGCAAAAGCTGCTACTCTCCTCTCTTATTCCCCGCTTCCACTAAATCACTCACCGTAAATGTCGTGGAATTTATTACACACTTTGCACGGTCGTGCTTGGTTATAAACACGGTCCCATGGCTGATCGAAAAAAATCGAACCTCACTGTTAGTGTTAATAAAAACTCGCCTATTCTCCTATCGAACGTATTCTCGGTATACAGACTAAATAAATTAATAATAGTCTTAGTAAAAATTCATTCGCTTTCTTGTTGGAAGCATTTTCCGTATCTAAAATAAAAAAAGGTAATAAATAGTATTTATGGTCGAAAATATTTAGCATTAATTATTTGCTGAGTTTAATGTCGCGTCGGCTTACATTTATGTTAATATGTTGAACAGGTTTAAACAGTTCCGTAGATTATAATAATTTGTGTCAGATTATAATAGATGTGCCAATCAGACTGCTGATCAAACGTGCGAGTGTATTAACCAATAAATTAATTTTCATTTCTGCAACTTTGAAGTATGTCAAATATTTAATACAATTGTTTGTAAACGTGTGCAACAATTATTTGCCATGAGGTCCGTTAATATTGAAGTCCAGTGAATTTTGAAAATCATTTTTCTCAAAAACGAAGCATCTTGTGAAATAATTTTATTCCACAGTTTCTATGTATTTCTTCATATAGAATCACCTCCTTCTCAGTTATACCGCCATTTAAGGGACAGCCTGCACAAGAAATTAATTTAATCAAAAACTTCGGAAATATACATATAATTGTAGGAATTTTAAATAGGAAAAATCAGACCGGAGGGATCGGGGAATCGAACCCGGGACCTCTCCGCTTGCAAGCGTGCGCTCTAACCACTGAGCCACCGACCAATTGCCGATTTCAGCCGATTTTTCCTATCTTAGAGCGACACTCAGTCGCTTCCTTTTTGCCGATCCTACATAATTAATCAGCTGCATCTGAATTAAGAACGGAAAGTAATTACAGAAATATTCAATCGATTTCGCGAGTCACAGTGCTGACGAAGCGAACTCAAGCAACGAACCCAGCTGTCTTGCTCTGAGGTAGAAAATAATAATGGCCAAAACAAGCATCTGTTAAAATCATCAGAAGATTATTTTATAGAGGATTGATAGACAGTGTGGACATTATGCTGCTTTTGTTCGAGAACTTCAGTGTGGACACAGCATTACGTTCTGCTCGCGACTTGTGTGGTAACAACGCTGTTTCTGTTCGCGAACAGTCTGCGAGCAGCTGGCAAACTGTTCGTGAAGAG
The DNA here is from genome assembly GCA_916610135.2 of Macropis europaea. NCBI lineage: Eukaryota > Metazoa > Arthropoda > Insecta > Hymenoptera > Melittidae > Macropis > Macropis europaea. The sequence goes on from OU744344.1 coordinate 31,512,725, forward strand.
TTCTGACCAATGTAGACGACAAATTAGAGTGTCCTTCGAGATCTATGATTCGAGTGGGACTCGTTGAAGGAGCGAGATTCTGAAAATCAAAGCTATGCTTGTAAACAAATGTTGTCCGATCTACTCACGAACTTCAGTGTGAACGCAGCACTACGTTCTGCTCGCGAGATATTCGTGAGCTCCAGTATGGACGCAGCAGTAGATTCTGCTCGCGAACTGTTACAAGCTCCAGTGTGGACGCAGCATTACGTTCTGTTCGCAATCTATTCGTAAGCTCCAGTGTAGATATAACGTTGCTTCAACTTCTGGCAGTCTGTTCGCTAACAGTTGTGGCCACTCTGCCCGGCACATTAAGCCCTGTCTACTCTAGCAAACAACTTGCGACATTTATTGCGAGATTTGATGTCAGCGCCGTGTAGACACGCCCGAGAGTGAAGTAAGCAAGTTCAGTTTGCTTGCATCAGTTGATCTCAGCTAGTTAACCCATAGACGCACATTTTTTTTTCTGGATCAGTCTCAGAAACACATTTTTTTAAATGATTCTTTGTTGCTACAAGACGACTGCTATAGTCGTCATTTGCGAGCACATCAAGAAAAATCTGACGGCTAGAACCGTTATTTGCAGCAATAGGTTAAAACACTCGTAGTGTAAGCGCCCGGCAATCCTCTCTCTGAGAGTTTGGTTTTATTTCCAAACGTACTGGAACTCTTACAACTACTTGCAGGCAATAATTTCCGCAAAAAATGCCGTAGTATAGACACCCATGTAAGTTTATTGCGCAATAAATGTCGCAAGTTGTTTGCTAGTGTAGACGGAGCTTTAGAGTGTCCCTCGAGATCTACGCTTCGCGCTGGGACTCGTTCAAAAAGCGCGTTTCCAAAACCCGCTGCTCTGCTTGTAAACGAATATTTTCGAACGCTGTAACGTTTCGAATAAAAAGTGACGCGCTATTCGGCCGCGAGAGTTCTCGGATTAAATCGAGTTAATTTTGGACGTTTTCGAACGTACGTGCTCGAAATTGATTTCCACCGGCTGAACTGCCGGGAAAATCAAAAAGCGGCGGAAACAAGTTTGTCCCAGAGGAGAACGAAAACTGGAGCACACCGTTCTCCGGGCAGACATTTGCTCGCGCCCGCGTAACGTACACGTTCCATTAAGCACGAAAGGATTAACGGCCTCAAAAATTATTCAAGAACTTCATTGGCACGTAGGCGGGGCCGTTTACGATCCACCTTGTTTAGCTTCAGCTAACGAATTCACTGGAGGCTGCTCCTATCTTTAATTTATGCATCGAACTCGCGAAGTGGTGAGCTTTAAAGTTTTATTTTGGAAAATGAGCACTACCAGCGATGGAAAATTAATAATTTAATAGGATTGAAACTGTTTTATTTATGGGTAAATGTTTCTCTTGGTTTGAAGAGTGTGTACGGAATAATTATGTAAGTTGGTTGTGTAAAAATGGTATCTTCTTATGATACTAATAATTGATGACGATCTTGTAATAATGAGGCGTTCTTGTTGCTAATGTGAGATTTGTGACAGTATTTCCGGCAGTTGTATAAATTTGAGGTAGATTTTTATAGATGTGAATAATAAGTACTGAACTGGTTATCCTGGGACCTAAATAATTGATAAATAGTTCTGAATAATTCATGAAATAGAAGAAATTTAATATCTTAAATTAATTTCGTTATGAAATTTCTTGTATCATTTTTCTTTGATTAGCAGAAAGTTTCTATCCATTGATTTCTTCAACCTTTGCTATAATTTTCTTAATGGAACTTGGCAGCCATTACTCTAATTTGTTTCTTTGACTTCAAACTGCAGCTTCTTAGTATGTGTGTTCACAAAATCTGAAATGTGTGAAAAGTATTTTACAAAACTGGGTCAGGTTACATAAATGAAACGAAAAAGAAAAATTTCCTGTCGCAGTAAATTGAATGGAACCTCACTCTTACTTTAATGCATGAAAAATATATAAATGTACAACCATTATGACTTCAGAATCATAAGTGGCATCAGCATACAAAAATTGTTACATCAAAAAGGTATAACAGCGGTACACGTGAGATCAAAGATATTAAACATCGTTCGAAATTTTTGTTAGTTTAACTCAAAAACATAAAAGGAAATATAAGATACATACCAGGTTTATGTTAAATACTGGTGCTCTCAGTATTGCTCACATAATCTTCTGTGAAGAAATTTTTAAAAATTTTCGTTGTATTTTTCCTTAGATTTTAAGAAAGATGTTTACTCTGTCACATTTAACAACTGTAGGTTTCTTTTATCTTTTGAATTTAAGTTATTAAAAATGAACGAAAGTGTCATCTGTATCTGTTACAATTCTAAAGAAATAGTTGTTAAATATGTTATTTAACATGTCGTTTACGGGCCCTTCCTCTATATGCACACACTTGTGCATTTTATTTCCTCTTTCTTACTTTTATATTATTATTATCCTCATTTTCTAGTAAAATAAAAATTAAGCAACCACCCTAATATTTAAATTACAGAAATAGCAACATAGGAGAATTTTTCAAATTGAGTAAGAACTGCTTCGAACGTTACAATTCTAAAAAAGAAAGTATTCATAAATATTTTATTTAACATGCTATTTATAAGCCCTCCCTTTATATGCACATAACTTATATTATATTTTGTCCTTTTCATTGTTATATCATTTATGTTGTCATTTTCTAATCAAATAAAAATAAAGTCACCACAGTGACACTTATTGAATTGTACCATGAATACCTACCGATTTGTCTTTTTAAATTTATCGATGATTTATTAACTCGTTGAGTGCCACAGTGACAATAGCCATACCTGATCAGACACGATATAATTTACTGTTTTTTATATAAATGGCAAAGAAAAAAAAGATTAGATTACCCAATTGTCTTCTTCTGTTCTTACATTATTGTTTCAGTATGAAGTTTACTCAGAATTTTCTAACAATTAATAATTATTTAATTAAATTAAATTTGAGGTACTCTCCACGGTATTCAACGTGTTAGAGGGTGATTATTGCTGTATCTACAGCATGTCTACGTTTCAGGGATTCTTGCTTTGAAATATAAACCGAAAATCAGTAGCCTCTATAAACTATTTGAGTTTTTAGAAATAAAAAAATCTGTCATGCAGTGGAAATTATTTATGACTCAATCCAATAAATGACAGAAATAGCATCATGGTAGAATTTTTCAAAATGAAGGATAACTGCTTCGGAAGAAGAGTAAAAAGGAACTAAACAGAGAAGGGTTTTCCACTAAAATTACATTTATTGGACGTGAGAGGGTTTAAACCGGTATCTTCAATTTACTACGTGAATTGGTTCGACTAAAGTGCGAGCAATGCTACTGGTATCGTCCGTTCCCGACGCGCACCATTTTATTTCATACCGGGCTTCAGGTTTTCCCGGGAAAAGCACATTATTCGCGTAATCCAATATTTATTCGTAACACGACTGTTTGGTGAAACACAGTAAATCTTTGACCCGACGCGCACAAAGGGAGCGTCAAGAATTTTACGAACGTGAGGCTACTAAAAATTGATCCTCCGCTCGATGGCTTGCGAAATTAACTGCTGCCATTTTGTTTCAAATTCTTGATTATGAGAAGAGCGACTTTTTATTTTATTTTTATATCAACACGTTAACTGCCGTAAGGGTCATCGGTGACCGATGCCTGAAATTTTATTCCATTAAATAACTAGTAATTCCTATACTGTTTTCAACATCATTATAATAATAATACTTGATAGACATAGGCATACTAAATGAGCAAAATACAAACAGCAAATTTACGGAGAAAATGAAGAAATACACATCGTTGGCTCAAGAAATCAAAAAAATATGGAGACAAAACAATGTAACAATAGTACTGTTTGTAATATCAGTAACAGGCGTCACACCACAGACTTTCATACAAAACATACAACTACTGGAACTGCCAACATATATACACTCTGGCATTCAAAAAGCTGTCATCCGAAACACAACAACAATAGTCAGAAAATTCTTCCAATAGTGCTGCTAGTATGAGCTTGACATGGCCTGTTTATACTATGTAGTTCAAACCAAAAAGAAAGTCTCTCCGTAGAAAGAAAGAATGACAATAATAATAATATAAAGCAAGTACTATACGTTCAAGTAATACTGTAAAACATTTTGTTTCCTTCTCGACTTATACTTAACACGTTCACTGGTATGGCGGTCACCAGTGACCGTCGCCACAAATACTATTTCATTAAATAACTATTGATCTTGGCAATATTCTGAGCAAATTTTACATTGTGACAATAATGTAGGAACACATGCGCACGATTGGATACTTAGATATTTTCTCCGTTAAGATTTATATTACAAATAACAATTTATACGTTGTCTGACTAGGGATGGCTGCTTTCCCGGTGGTGGTCAACTGGTTAAAACGGTAGATTATAATGTGTCTAACTAGGTATGGCAGTTTCCATTGTGGCCTTTAACGTGTTAAATACACCATGAACACTATGAACACTATGAAACACCATGGACACTATGAAACAGTTCTATGCGTCATTCTATTGTATGTACTTAAGGTTACTTTAAGGGTGAGTTAGGATTTTTACTTCATTTATTATTAAAATAGTAATTTTTTTATTTTATTTCTCTGTTAGAATTAATAATATGTGAAAACATTCAATTAAAAAAATTTGATGCATTCTACTGGAAGGTATTAACAGTAATTTGTTTTCATACTGCTCAAAACAATCAGAGGTTCACTATTTTCAATCATTTTTCATTATCTGTCAAATATCAGTAATGAACAAAATATTGAATGTCTAACTTTACAATATTTTCATTCAATGTTTATTTTATACAGTATTTACAAAGTTCATAGTATTTAACACTTTAATGACCAATGAACTTTTTCAATGTGTGGTCCCGTAATTATTTTGAGCAGTGTACATATTTAACACAGTAGAATATATTGTTTTCACGTTACATAGATATCGCTAGATTTTGTATTCATAATTTTATTTCGTAGAATTTATAAACTTATGCAATTGGGAACAATTGTAAATGGAATCACTGTGGAAGAATGCCGTAATTTCACAAAAAAACAATAAAAAAGAAAAGGAAATTTTTATTTAAATGTCGAAGCATGTCAATCGTAAGATAAATTATTAGGAAAATTTCGATTATCTGTTGTAACAATAAACAGAAATCAAAAATTAAATTATTTCAAAGATTCGTTGGATCGTGCCCACATTTATTTTATTAAATATGATTGTACTGTACTATACTATACTATACTGCATGCATTAGACTATATTAAGACTAAAGTCTTTATTTGTTTACACATAATGTTTATAATCGCTAATATATATTATAGCTAAACCGACTTTGAATTCCAAATTAAAAGGCAGATTGAAAAAAGACAGTAACAGCAGATTTTTCGAAGCATCCGAAGTACGGCTGCAAGTTTTATTTTCATGCGATTTAGTAAATTTTACAAAACCAACCCCTTTCGGGTACAGCCTTGTTGCTCACGGATTTGCGTGACATTTATTGTGCACTCGCAGAAACAAGCGCTCAATTTGCACAAACGAAAATTTCGGAGCAGTTAAAAGTTAAACGTGAACCGTGCGTTAAATTGACAGAAATTATGTTGCTATCTAAAAAAAGGAAATTAAAATATTAATGGAGAAACGAATTTCCTTTCAACGAAACTGATTGCTATTTAAATAAATTAATTGAATAAATATTACATTTTTTCAGCATCGTTCATCATACAATTTTTATCTATACTACATGTTATATACTTTTAAAATCATTTTCCCATTAATTATTCATACAAAATTTCATTAAACTCAAACTCATTGTTGTAGAAAAAATTCTTTCGAATCTCCAAACCTTTTGAACGTTTTATTTATCCTTTATGGAGTTTTTTTCAGTTTGATGTCTTCAGTAAGTAAATCATTAAATTAATGCATAATTATATAATTACCGTATGTCTGAAAATATTATAAATGAATAATTCTGAACAATTTATTGAAGTCTTCTGCTTCGTTACACCATTGGCATTAATTCGTTCAGCGATTGTTTCTTCCAAAATATTGGATAACACCCGAACAACTAATCGAACGATTCCCAAATCGAATTAATCGCAAACAGTGCGCGAATCATTATTGAATAGAAGTTTCGACAAAATTTTTAGCCTTCCCGGGACGTACCCAATCAAATTTCTAATTTAAATCCACGGAATGGATGAACGCGAACTGCATTCTCAAAAAATCAACGTTGTCAAAAATTCACCAGTGAAATAAAAGAAACAAGTGTGGTCCATTTTAAAGTTTGTAGATATAATAAAAATGCGACGAAATTTCGTCTCTCACCGTTTTTCCCACGGAAAAAAAGTCAACGTTCGTTGCACGTAGAGATTCGAGTACATCGAACAAAGAAGAGAAAAAAAAATTGAAGAGGGTCAACGAAACGAACAAAGCGATATAAAATCCAAAGGAGGATTGCTGCAACATATTTATTCGGAAGGGATATCCTAATCGATTTTCAATAGTCTGCATCCCCCTGCAGCCTTCATTCATACTTATTTCAGCCTTTAATCTGGATCACGTATTGATTTCAGGCATATAAAAAAAGCATGTCATGCATATGAAAAACATTTAGGAGTGTACTGAAAAAGTACTGGTTATTGATTTATTTTTTTAAATCGTCACAGTTATTGATTAGCTGAGAAAGTAATTGCGATGAAATTTCGTAGGCCATTTAAATAATTTTTACGTCTATTTGAGGTGTTTTTCAGATTGCTCCATGACTTATACAAAATGCTCCAAGAAGTGTAGAATGACAAATACTTTTAAATTATGTAGTAAATTTTGTTGTAATTGAAGTATGTACATGGTGTACTCCAAAAACAGAAGGCATAAATGAGTATAATTTCGCAGAATAAAAATTTTATGTTGTAATATATTTAATATACAGTATAATAGATTCGAATGCATTGATTTGCATAAGCAATTAATTTGCTGATTATAGGTACACTGATAGTATTTTTACTCCAGAAAATATTAATTCTTAGACCAAGAAATATTTTATAGGGTAATACGTGTAACCAACTAATAAAGCTTATAAAATAATATAATTCAAGATGTTGCTTATTAATTTCCAAGATGTTATTACTGAACAAATGAAAGAAATTATAACAACAAGTACTTGAAGATAACAACTCCGAGCTCGAACTTGCTGCGTTTTAAAAGAACCAATTATGAACTTCGGATTACTGCCAATTTGAATGCAAGTTTTATCAGAATAATACGTTCTACAAAACGGTACGGTTCAGTAATTATGTGCAATTTGCGAAATTGTATGATTCCTATAAGAATTCAGTTCTCTAAGTTAAACTGCTTTCAAGATGTTTTATGATTACGAAACTAGGACGAAGTATGAAATACATGTAGTTCAAGATTGGATCACAAACTTGCAACTTGCTTACTGAATTTTAAGAAACTTCTCAGACATTTATTGGCCCAAAATAACTATAATTATTTCTGGCAGAGGAGATACTCGAGATACTAGAAGAGTTGTTAAGAAAGTTGGAAACACTTGATCAGTACTTTATAGTGTAACATATAGGGTGGTCCATTCGAAAAAGGTAAATTTATTATGTTTGGTAAATACGATATTACCAAAGAATGTTTTAACAAAACCTAAAGAGCCTCTACAAAAAAATGTGACATTACAAACAATTTTTTTAAGTTACTGAAACATTCACATTTTTCAAATACAATAATAGTGAATTAAAGTGACCATTAAAAGATAAAATTTTTCAGCTACATATAGCTTTATATTGTCTACGTTTGTTTTATACAATTTTTATACACTTTTTACGGTACTGCACACCAGCAAAAACTCAGAATATTCTTTTCATTTTCAAAAATTGGCCACTGTTTAACAAAAAAAACCCTGTTTTACAATTTTATTTTTGGTTCCTTCACATACTTTGGGTCATAATTTAAGAAAATTTTCCATTCTGAGTTATAATATTAAATTATGCACAACAGTTTCGGCATGTACGAGAATTCTTGCACCAAATAAGTGCTCTGGATGTAGAATAATTATCCAAATTTAACAAAAACATCACATAAATCGCTTAATCTTTCAATACAAAGGTATCTTGCTATTTTTCAACCGAAGAATTCACATAATTGCTTTACTCTAACGATTTTCAAAATCTAGTAAAGACACTAATATTAGACATCGATAACCCTTATATGAATCTATTTACAAATAAGCAAAAGTTGGAAGAAATCATTTCAGAAAAATTTTAGCAAATCTTAACCATATTCCATTGGGCTTTATTCAAGTGTCCAAAATTTTCTAAAACTAAAAGGAATCAATTGAGGATCATTTTTATCAATTTTGAACACAGTCCAACAATGTTTATCCAACTCATGGAAATTTTCTACAACTGAAATAAATCAAGTAGGGATAATTTTAATTGATTTTGAACATAGTTTATTTAAGTGACGGAAATTTTCTAAAATTGTAAGAAAACGATTGGGTGTAATTTTGATCGTTTTTAACCACAGTTTAACATCGTTTATCTAAATGACGGAAAGTTTCGAAAATTATAAGAAAACAATTGAATATAATTTTGACCAATTTTAATCATAGTTCAACGTCGTTTATTCAGCAGACGGAAATGTTCTACATACAAATACCTCGAACGTTTTATCCTGACACTCAAAATCGATTTAATTATTCAAACGAATCGTAGAATCGGATCCTCGGAGCCACTTAGGTTTTACTGTCACATCGTTCGCAATTTATACATCTTTGCAGCGCTGGAACGTATTGAGATTGCGAGCCGATACTTCCGGTTATATCTGCCCCCTAACTCTCGACATGTCAGCCAGAGTCGAAGGCCCGTAAAATTATCGACAGTATCCGAGGAAATAAAGACGTCCCTCCAGGCGAGAGACGAAAGTTCGACTAAAAAGATCGCCCGATTGTACGACGTCAGCAAAACCTTCGTAAAGGACGTTTTCACGGTGAATTGTGCTTTTACATATAAAGTCTGACTCCGAGTGGATGCCGTGAGAACTTGGTTTTACATTTTACCGCCATCTGTGCCGACTGCAAATAAATATTTTGCTCCGTTATTTTGCTAACTCGCATAATTAATTGGATCGGTGAGTTGAATAGCAGTACAAGTCCAAAAACTATATTCTGAGATATTTGAAAAAATAGTGTCACTTTTCGTGTATCATCAACATTATTAATTTTATAGTGCTGTTCCAATTTAAACACGGCTATGCTAACGCAAATTAACATTTATATATGCCCAACTATGGTTAAGCTTTGTTCATTAATTTTGAATAATTAAAATAAAACCGTTGGACTTGTACTATTTTTCAACTCAAGTCACTGTTTAGTCAGGAAATTTAAAAAATAAGACAGTACTAAAAAAAACATTTATTAACTTGCTTTAAACATAATTGAAGTAGAAATTATTCCATGAAAAGTGATTGTTAAACAGATTGTTGGAACAGAGCAAGGGAAGATGTTGTTAAACAATTTTCGACGTGTTTATTAAACTAACGCTGTTACCAGAATCACTAATAAGGAAGGACTTCTGTGAATTACATACATAGTATAATTATTATAGATCACAGCTTTTAATATCTTGAATGAGTCGAAGTTGTGACATGTTCTAATAATTGTCTCGCTAGATTTATAATACGTTAGGTGCTCAATAATTAATGAGTAATTTATTATGCAATTTTTATTCCTCATTTATAATGCGATGTTTTTAATATATGATCGTTTTTCAATGACTCATGAATCTGATCAAGTAAATTTGTTATTTACATTTTATTTTTTACAGCTTTTCCCTATTACGTTTAAATTACATTTCAAGTACGTTCCAAAAACCTAAATACGCAATAATAAATCATTAAGTGGAATATGTAAGGCGATATCATTTCTAATCGGGACGAAATTAACTAATACCATTATTTAATTCTTTCCCTTTCCCTATCATTAATAACCATAGCAGTTGGGGCGATATTAAGGTGTCAATTTAAAAGAAAGGAAAAAAGTGATGTTTAATATTTTATTATTTTCAAGCAGTCAATTTTGGCTTGCAATAAGTTTGCATATTATTCAGACGTATCGACTGTCTCAAAATCTATGATTGACCAGGAAAACACTCGATCATGTCGTATATTCATAAATTTTCATCGTAACCATGATACTCAATATTTTCCACCGTCGAGCCATTTTGTTACAAACTTTTCGTTCGATTTCGAACACCATTTTCTCGATCTCTGGCTTGTAATACATTTGAATATTATATTCCTTTTATTTTGGAATGACGTTTCCTCGATCTCTGACTTGACTTCAAGGTCTTATTGACAAACATAATACTCCCGCGATTATGTTCTGGATTCCCAATTTTTCATCGTATCCATGATATTGAATATTTTACACCCTCGAGCTGTCAATTTTCATACAACGTTTCTCTTTTACTTCGGAATAACGTTCGTTTTCTCGATCTCTGACTTGCAATAAATTTGAATATTATTTGCCCGTATGATCGACTTCAAGGTCCATGATTGACAGAAATAATACTCGCCGGAGGTCGATAGTAGCAACCAGGTGTTCGGCGTGAAAATCGATCACGTCGTGTGCGGGTTCGAACGATCAAATTCGTCCGTGCGTCAATCGGCGCCAAATTTAGGCTTCGCCTGCACCATAAGCCACGCCGGCTAAATCCGTTTCGGCTATACACCGTAGATGTTTTGCTTGGGAGGTTTCTCCCCACATTTTGCCTTTGGTAAATTCGAGCATGCAAGGAGCTTCCTCGAACGCTCGCCAGCCGAACGTTTGCTGCCTTTATTTCAACGTCAACCATTTTGTCACGTTTGCACATTGTACAGTGACATTTTATAAATCAGATAGGAAAGGTATGGGTGACCATTTAAAAAAACATAATAGAATCACAGAAAAGGCAATAAAATTATTCAGAACATTTTTAAAAATATACAAGCTATATTTGAATATTTATTAGACGACAGTTTATTAAGTATTAAATGCTCAGAAATTTTTATAAATTCTACTCCAAACTCTACTTCAGACTCACGTTAATTACCTTTTCTGTGACGAATTTAGGAGAGCCGGAAATAAATTACATTTCTTGCTCTAAAAAATAAACAAAAGTTTGAACTAAAATCAATATTTTTTTTAGTTCTAACGAAAAAGTTTGAGTCATTACCAGTTACGATGAACTGATATTTTAATAATACTGAATTATTGATTTCTCAATGCATTCTTTTATTTAATTTGTTAATTATTATAAATAGACAAAGTTAAGAGCATCAATTTTTGTGCACTCTGTATTATTGCAAGTATGTACAGGAAATAATAATAACTTGAAATCTGTGTGCATGATTTGAATGTTTTGATTATTGACATTCATTCAACATTTTTTGATGATGTTATATGCTTTTCTCAAACATTTGTGTATTCTTGTTCCTTGCACTTCTTTCAATTTGCAAGTTTTTCGAGCATTTAATGTTAACATTGAAAATTTACGTAAGCTTGCGAGAAAAGAAATTCTCCTACTTCGTTTATTATTCTAGTATATTTTACTATGGCACTAGTACAACATGAAGGACGCTTACAATGAAAATGTTTAGTTTCTTTATCAAGGACACATTCTGAATTTATTACAGATACGCGGTATTAAAATTGAACTTAACACGATTTCATAGATATCATCTACAGTATTTGAATCTATAGAATTGTGGATGCAATTTAGAATGTAAAAGAATGTACGTTTTCATTTTTATTAAATTTTTATAGGTATTATAAATAATATATTAGTAATATTTTCAATTTTTCTATTAAATTTATTTAGAAGCTTGAAACTTCTATATTACAATGTATCAATTAACAAAAGAATCATCCTTCTACCGTAAAATTAGTATTACTGTAAAATGATATTAAATTGATCATAAAAAAATTACGGTTTACGAGTCTAACAAAGCGATTTTTTTTTAATCGAACAGAATTATTGTAAAAAATTAATAAACAATCCATTAACGATGTAACCTTGTTTTATACAAATACAACTTTTCTTTAAGTATACTAAACATGAAAAAAATGATTGAAATAAACATTACTTTATTCTTAAAGACAGTTTAAATCTATAATAATTTTTTTCATTAGAGTTAACAATATCTGGAGGACCACAAAAAAATTACGATTCCATAAAAAGTCAAAAACTCCGTCGATCGAGGCGCGATCCACCTTCACGCTAATCAAAGTGTACATCTCGGTTTGAAAGAGGATTATACAAACGCCAATGAGTACTTCAATATACAGTTACATTATTACATCTAGATATGTCTATAACAATTATATAGTCGAATCATTTGAAATTCCACATAAAGATTCTCCTAAATTATATTATATAATCGAAGCCTCAAGAAATACGTGAAATCCCCGCATTAGGTGACTCGACTTCGATACCAGCAAACGCTTCAAATGACTCACAATCAGAAAACGATTCCCTAAGAAATCAAAAACTCCTTCGAACGAGAGACGATCGACCTCGATGCTAATCAAAGAGTGCATCTCGGTTTGAAAGAGGATTATGCAACCGCCAATGAGAATCGGTGGAAGTGCATATCGAGGCTGCGGCTAACCACGGCTGCAGGCCCATTGCTGTCCCGCAGATAGCGACGGTAACTTGAATTTGAATACGTGTGTTCCCCGTCTGCCACGACGTATAATCGCATCTTCGGTTATGCGTGCAAATTCGCGTATGCACGCGTACATAAGTAGATGATAGTGCATCGTATCAACTGTGCGTCGTATTAATCCTATTGCGGTCGAAACGAACGTATAGGGAGTGGCACCGGATACCCGTGACACGGCACTGTCAGACTCTCCTGTCCACGTGGATTTCCTAGACGAATTGATTTTACGACCAAAGCTATTCAATACTTTTCCCCGCGTTCATCCCCGCGCTCTTTGTTCCGTTCGATTTCCTCGATCGAATTTATTTCAATCGAGACGGCGAGATAGAACCGTGCCGTTTATTCTTCTTCAAACGTTACCGACTCTATGCAAATCTTTTCGAGACGTTTTATTCTGATTATACAGGGTGTGATATACTGCATAGAACGCGTTTCAAGGATAGATTCCGCGCTTAGAAATACGGTAGAGCCTTCGCTATTCGAATTAATAAGGAGACATAATTGTTTGGTTAAGAGATAGTGCGGATAATGGAACGTTCACGTTGATACAATGATCTCAGCACGTAAAACGAAAGTGGTGAGATAGAACTGTGTCGTTTATTCTGATATAACTGTTACGGAATTTGTGCAAATTTTTCGGGGAAGTTTTATTTTGATTATACAGGGTGCAGTATATAGAAAGCATTTCAAGGATTTAATTGTTGGAAATACAGTGGAGCTTTCGATATTTGAATTAATAGGGAGCCATGGTTATTTGGTCAAGAGAAAATTTGGATACTAGAACATTCGCTTTTATACAATGACGTTGGCGCAAAATGAAAACATAATATGAAAGAAATACGTTTTTTTTTAATTTTAGAGTTCTAAATTTTTTGTTGCACAATTGTACTAATTTATCAACGTATTAAGCTGTGTAGAGTATCAGTGACTTTGTACTTCAATCCATGTCTTTGTTGCAATGCCACAGATGCTTCAAAATGTTGAGGCATCTTTATTATCATGTTCACTGTTATCCTCTATTATTTTGGCGTTAAGAATTTTTGTTAAAGAAGAGTATTTCCATTAACGTTTATAATAGCTTGCAGGCTGAAGCATCGCCAGCAGAAATCATTTGGCAGTAAAGTAATCACCTTTAGAGTCAATCGCAACCAAGGAATTAAGACTTCAGCCCCTTGTTTTACCATTTCTCGAACGAAATCATGCGATGAAGTTCACTATGCAGCTCCTAGAATGTCCTGACAAGTGAAGAGCGTCTATCGACACGTACAATTCGCTTCCACCAATTCTCTGAAAGTCGAATATGCTACAGTGTAAAACTTTAAAGAATTGGTACACCAGTTGGAGTCGTATTTACAATGTATCAATCATATTCAATGTCAGGAATGTAACACGTTAGGGGTTAAAAGCCGTTCAATTGTCGTGAACTCTAAGCTTCTGGAGTCCAGAGACACCTCTGATATCTTAGTCCTTCATTCTCAATAGTAACAGACGTATCGTAATCCTGCAAGAAGGCTTACGTACTTAGTGACGCTAATGTAGTTTGCTCTTCGCATATCTGAAATATATGCAACAAGGTGACCGGTTAGCCTACGCAACAAGTTGCAGGTAAGGTAGGCATAGCATGCAAAATAAGAAGCATTCAACCTGCAACACTGTGGTCACTAATTCGTGCACTACATCACGCCTATTTAGGCAGATTTCATATTTAAAGAGGCTTAACATGATCAAGAGATCAGAAAAAAGACAATTTCAAGAAGAAGTTGACACACCCAAACAAATTCAACACGCAACTACTTGTTTTGTATCTCTAAGGCGCAGCGTTAGGGCACACGTACGCTCCCACAGCAAAATAAGAAGCATTGAACCAACAACATTGTGGTTACTAATTCGTTCATTACGTCGGGCCTCCTTAGAGGGATTTCATACGTAAGAAGGCTCAACATGATCAAGAGATTAGAAGGAAGACAATTCCAAGAAAAAGTTACACGCAGGCAGATTCAACACGCAACGCTTGTCTACAGTCGAACACTGTAACCAGTTATTTTGTGTCGTTGACAATAAGACGCAGTGTTAGGTCACACGTATGCAAAATAAGAAGCATCCAATCTGCAATATTATGGTCACCAATTCGCTCACTACGTCACGCCTCTTTAGACAGGCTTCATACATAAAGAGGCTCACGATCAAGAGATCAGAAATAAGGCAATTCCAAGAAGCGATTACACACACGCTGACAAATTCATCAAGCAACTAGTTATTTTCTATCTCTAAGTCGCAGTGTTAAGGCACACATATGCTCCCATAGCAAAATAAGAAGCATTCAACCAACAAGGTTGTAGTCACTAATTCGTTCACCACGTCATGCCTCCATAGAGGGATTTCATACGTAAGGAGGCTCAACATAATCAATAGATCAGAAAGATGACAATTCTAAGAAGTTACGCACAGGCATATTATCACGCAACGCTTATCGAGACTCGAACACTGTAACCACTTATTTTCTATCGCTAAGTCGCAGTAATAGAACACACGTACGCTCTCATACTCTCATGTACAAACCGTTCCACTCCATGACATCATCCTGGAAAACAGTCCTACGTACACACACAGATTCAAACGATCTTATGCTCCAACTGTATGAGATCGAGGAATGTGTCCCTTGTCTATAGCTATTCTAGCGTGACTGAAATTAGGCTGCGTTTACATTGGTAAGTTGTACATTCATCAGTAGACTGCGGAAGTTTATGCAAATGCATATTTTACACGAATGGATTAAACAAGTGGAACTTGGACAGAATATGTTTCATCATTAGAGGAGATTAAAAATATATTTTCTACTTTGCATATACTTTGCATATTCTGCAAATTACTTGCATATACAAAATTTATTTACAAATTAGCTGGAATAATTGTTGAAACTTGCTCAATGCCCCTCTTGTCTGATCCGGGGCTACCACTACGTAATATCATGTGATGTTGAAAGGTCATTTTTGGCATTTAAACTGATTTTTTTGGATAAACGGCACTAATTTTCAATTTATAATTTGGAAAAAACTATTGTTGTTTATTATAATTTGAATTATATCTGAAACATGATTAGATATAGTATAATAGTTCAATAATAATAGTAATTTAATAGTTGAGTGTGTTAAAAACTTTAATAGTTGAATAGTTTCATATGGTAAAAGGTTTAATAGTTTCATATGTTAAAAAGTTTAATAGTTTCATGGATTGAAAAGTTTAATACTTTAATAGTACAATATGCTCGTATAATGTAAATATACTGATAAATATAGTGATCAAACAAAATTAGATGAATTTTCTAATCCCTATGGAAGCGTGTATTTACTGTATTTATCCTGCATATACTTCCGCAGTCTATTCATCAGTAACTGGTACAAGTAGCTAGCCTGGCTTGTCCACTTACGAGTTACTGGCACAAGTTACTTACCAATGTAAACACCTCCTTACCCCGAGGTTGAGGCCCGGCTAGCTACTTGTACCAGTTACTTGTACCTTACCAATGTGAACACAGTCTGACTCTATCATCGAATACTTTTCGTAAACACGTTCAAGCTCGATCTTGAGAAGACATCCGCTGCATTCGAACGGTGTCGACAGGAATTACCCGATTTTCAGGTCCATCGAAAGCCATCCACCGTTCAGCTAATACGTGATCGAAAAAATCACCCCTCGCACAGTGTCCGGCCATTATTGGTGCCAAGAACGGGGCAGCGGAACAAAGCTGGTGTTATTTTAAACCGCGTCACGGCCCGACGACGCCAGCAAAATGTCCAAGGAGTTCGTGCAAGACAGACAACAATGGCGATACATATCCAATTAGCGGGAACGGAGCACTCGCTGGAATAACGAGCCACTGAAAGAAAATGAACGTGTTGCGAACACAGGAAGGCCAGGGGGTGGGGGGTGAACAGAGGGAAGACACATTGTGCCATGTCGAAACGTTATTGTCCAGGAGCCCCGGGGGAGTCAAAACGATAAGGACACCGGTGTGGATAGTCACGTGACATTTCGAGGATTGACATTAAACCGAGCTGAGCCACCGACCACCCATTCTAGCCGACATTTTGTTAATGTCACGACTTTTAAGGGAGCTTGTAACGAGAAAACTCGCCGTCCGCTAGACATCTCCGCAGTTGTTGCTGAAAGCCACCCTAATTCCTGAAACAAAGAGACAAATTTTTTGAGGACATTTTATTCTGATTATGCAGGATATAATCACTTCGTCGGTATACGTACAGGGTGGAGCATCTAAAACAGGCCACTGGAAATACTCGCTTGTTTTTGACGATAGCGAAAAATACATAAAAGCAATCTTACATGGTTTCGAGAACATAATCTGATCTTAATAGTTATTTTGAACGTGTTCGATCGGTCCCTTGAAGTAAATTATCTTCTATCGTAGTTGACCTTCAACGACATTGAATTACCTTGAACCATAGGTCATCTAAGAAAACGAAGTGGACCTTTATATCTCCTCTGTGCATTCACGTACAAACACTACTAAAATCAGATTATGTCTCCCTCGAAACTATTTAAGATTGGTCTATGTATTGTTCGCTATCGTCAAAAACGACCGAGTTATTTAGGTGGCCTCTTTTAGATTCCCCACGCTCTATGTATACTGAGGAAGTGATTATATCCTGTATAATCAGAATAAAATGTAATGTTATTTATAATTACACATATATACAATATTTGCAGTTATAGTGAATGGACGAGATCCAACACAAGTACATTACTTTTATGAAACCTAACCCCACATGAAGAACACGTTCATGTGACACATTCTGGAACTTTTCAAACTTTCTCTTTAAGTTTCAAACTTTATCAAATTTTTTTTTAAAAAGGAACCCTCGTATATAAGAATATTACTCTATATTTTTTATTTACAAACTGAGTAGAACCTCGATTATCCGAACTATAATTCGTAACAGTATGACTCACATTGTAACTAAATTTCGAATGAAAATAATAAATTTACTGTAGAATATAAAATACACAGTAGTGTAAAATTAAGCACATAGTGTCACTAATGATACTTCTACCTTGTAACTCGCGTAGGAAAACTAATTTCCGGATGATTGCTGTCTGGAAGATCGGGGTTATACTGTATTCCGGCTTCTGTGCAATTCTGTTTGATTTTACTCATCGCAAGACACACGAGAGATGTGGGCAGGTGAATGAAAAAAGGGGGAGCACAGGAGAACACTTCTCCTTTTTTAATACTTTTATTCTCGTGTGTTCAACCCGAGTGATGCAACCCCCGCTGGCTCCTGCCGTGTCAGGGCCAACCAGCTTTTCGAGGATACTCGTATTCAGGGTTGAAAGTTCCAGAGAAAATGATTACCAATCTAGGCGAGTGTCACATGGCGTGAAATTTTATCGACGTAATATTAGTCCGCGTGACAGGTTTATAACGGGTGCAAACGCGTCCCGTGATTCAAGTTGAGCGAAAAATCCTGTGATTGGAAACAGGGCTTTAGGGGCGGGACGTCGCGAAGGACGTGAACACAGATAATAGTCTTTGTGAAGAACCTATTGTGACGGTGAACAATTATTTTAAATTTTCACCTGTGATGTTACAATACATACAAATGTTACGTCACGGATATTTTTTTAAGAATACAGTTAATATCAGGTTTTGTATTTAATATTGTTTCTGTTTTATTTTGTAGCAAATGTAGGTGTCCACAGCATGTAAATAGAAATTCTAAATAAATTATGCTATAAATTTAAAGAAATTTGAACATGTGAACTCAATCTCAAGAATTGGAAATTTCATATCTGTTTCAAAATGACTTGTTTTTGCAAGTAAATTTTCTGCCAGTGTATGTCCTTTTCTGTTCTGATATGAACATTTTACCAATTACAATTTTTGTATTGTATAAATTATATAATCATAGGTTTGTACTTCAATTATAAAACATATGTAGAATATATCTTTAAAGAATTCGGAAACTGAAACTTTTTACAAACCATTTTGTTATCAGTAGATTGTGGATGTTCATGCAAATACACATTTTAAGACTTAAATATTATTTACTTTAATGGAATTACCAAAATGCAACTATCATAGAACTATGTTTCCTGTTTTAAATGTTACACAATTTATTTATTGTTTTATTTACTATGTAGAATGTGCATCTTCCACGTATTTACATATGTTAAATTCCATGAAGTTCCGCTTTCTAATCATCAGCATTTTAGATTTTTGTCAGATGTTAAATTCTATGTAAAACATTTTTAATTATACTAATATTTTATATAATCGTAATTTTATTTTTATTACAAAAAAATGTGTATATTATATGCGCAAATACTGCAGGTGTAGAATTGCTTTTAATGATAATTACAACAGCATGTTCCTTTATGTATAATGTCAAGGAGATTAATTCTTCTGCATCAAAAAATGCATTTTGTCACGGTCACGTGAACACCGCCACACTTGTAGTGTTAAAAACTAAATTACAAGCCCAGAATGCTGTTAATTACCCTTGACAAGTATGGATTAAGTGGTGGAACAATTAAAACTTATCTGTCATACATGGAATAAATATCTTCGTTATTATTCACCGTATTATCATTACTCCCCAGCTGTTGATTTTATATAAAAAATGATCAGCAGATCAACACATCCTCTTGGGATTATCGCGTAATAAAATCGTGGAACTAATTTATTCGGTAATTTGAAGCCACTAGAGTAATTTCATGTTGGATTTTATCAAGAAAAATCGATCAACTGTTCTGCAGTAACGTTTACAGGTAAACGTACGAAACATGAAATATACAGGATGAGTCACATAAAATGCAAAATGCGATTTTTTCAGAATTTATTGGAAATGACGAACAAAATTTGTTTAATATTTGTATAGTACTCTAGAAACTTTTGTATAACGTATAATATATTTTATGTAACGCGTTTTCTTAAATGGAATGGCGTAGAAATTCTTTTCGATTTATCATAGCTCTGCTTGTTTAAAGAATTACTGTATATTATACATGATTGAGTAGATGTGGGGAAAAATTTTATATTATTTTATTAGTTAATTTATATTTTGTCATTCCTCTTTGCGTTTTGTACCCTGTATATAAGATAAAAATAATTTTCTTAGCAATTTATTCTGGTTATAAAATTTGCTGGATGTATTATAATACAATATCGAAAATAAAATTGTACTTTAAGAATGAATTCTATTTTAAATTATCATGTTATAATTACTGATCTATTTTAGGAATTTTTTTTCTAAAATGTTTTGGTGCAAAAATGATTGGGAGAACATCGTAATACTTAAATTAAACAGATACGTCAAATATTTTGCTTATTTTTTAATTAGAAAAATTGTGACCTGGTTTTTATTTCTTCACTTTTTATTGAAATACCTAACATTAACAAACGCTTGTTCAAATTGGAACGCTCTTACAAAATTCAAACTAAAAAAAATATTTAGGCAATTAATTTTTTTACATTTTTAATCCGACTACAATAGAAGCTAGTCAAAATTTCACAAAAATAAACAATTGTTCTCTGTTCTTCGAATATACAATGACAGGCAAACAAATTCAATCATGATTAATCTCTGTGCATCAGTAAATAAATTTAACACTAATTTCCAAATTACCATGCTGATGTCAAGAAACAGTCCCTTGATATACAGGATGTCTATGAAGTTCTGTACAATCTCAAAATATACATTACAAACAAATGCCATGAGTGATTCATACATAATAAACTTTTAAAAACTGTCCAGGACTTTATGGACACCCTGTATTGCTCTTTTCTGTTCCATACATCGTACACTGTCTTTTAACCAACCAAATCTCAAAATCCCAACAGATAATTACTGAAAGAATTCAGTTCAATTCATACACCCTGCAACGATTTTCAATTTGACCTCCTTCGTGTGCTCTCTCGTCGACATAATAATAATAATAAAAAAAAAACAGACACTGTGAACGGAAATAGAAAAAAAAAAGGAGACGCAACGGCATTCAGTGTATCCGTGTACGCGTCGTAACATGCACAAAGCGTTCATTTGCGAAAAGGGCTCAGGGCGAAGCCGCGTTTACGACTCTTACGTCGTGAACAATGCGATCCTTTGTTTAATCTGACACCGAGGGAATTAACAGAATCGCGCGAGCGTTTCGCAATCGGAGAAGCGAAGAACGTAAGCGCTGGATTTTTTTTTCAGATTTACGTGTGTGTCGTGCGCTGCCACGACATCTTCGTGTCTTTTATTTATTTTTTTTGAGAACGATTCAAAACCCCCCACGATATTTCCCTTTGGATCGGTGTAACAAAGAGGACAGGGTCAAATTAGCGGAGAAGAAATAATTATTGCGCGTCATCAAAATGCATTGTGTGATCATCAAAATTGAGCTTTCGAACAATTATACAGGCTGATTCAAGTTTTAGGGTAGAAGCTTGGGATATGCATTGCGGCATTTTAAATACTCAAAAATTGATATATTGGGTTGGATGGAAAGTTTTTTCGGGTTTTGACATTAACACTTTGATTACCATGTCACCTATATATGGGTGACACTTCGACACAATCATTACATACTTAATCATCTGTAACCTTAATAAACACATCCAAGCAGGATTCCTTGAATCCTATTGTCTCGGAAGAATTCCAACTCGCTGTGCTTGTCTGACAAAAAGGTGAACTTGTTTCATGAGTGTTCGTCCTGCATGTGTTTTAACTAGTTTCAGTTTGTTTATTAACGCTTTGGGTGCTATGTCATCTGTATATGGGTGACTCAATAATTACTTATTTGATTATGAGTAGGATTAATAAATATATCTATGCAACTGTAACAGAACCAATGTAAAGATTATAAAATTTACTAATATTATTAATTATAAATGTATTACTTCAGGGTGTATTTATTTTGTATAAAAATGTAGAAAGTTTGCAATTTTTAGCTAATGCAGCGTGGCAGTCAAAGTGTTAAAAAGAAAACAATAATTTGTACATACTATCAATTTATTTAATCAATAATGACAAAGATAGTGATCTTCTCCTCTTCCTTGAATTGCTTCGCCTCGAAATTCAGGTAATGAAATTAGTGAAAAAACGCCGTCAGTTTTACATATGCGGAAAACGAAATTATTATACTTTCACCTCAAACCAATAGATATATATACGTATAATACAATTTATTGTATTTTCGAAGAAAGTATTACTGTATATTCGTTGAATTTGAAGAAAATTCAAGTTAAGATGAATTCTGAATTCACATGTAATCGATACACCCAACCTACTTCTAAAACTAGCCAATCGTATACCGAAAGAGGGTCAGCGTGTATGAAATATGAGTATAATTCGCAACGTAATAATATCTACTGTGAAGCTGAAACTAAAAGCGAAATATCCCGTAAAGTACTGTGTTTTCAACAACCTCACTTTATTCCTTTTATACGCAGAATGACACGGGGAATCAATTTACCCGAAAAGAATCATACTGCCCATTTGAAAAAAAAAGTGCAACTGCATTTTGCAAGTGCGCCGATGCGCTTCTGAAAAAAATCGTTCAGTCGGATTATAGAGCTTGTTACACAATGCAAAATTTTCCTCCAGGACTTTTTTCTAGCTTCATTTGGAACAGAGCTATAGCCCCAGTTCCCAGAATCACCCTGTATACAGGGTGAGTCACCCAAGACTGGAAGCTGAAATATTTTCGAAACGGTTAATTATATCGAAAATGTTTCAGACAAAAGTTGAATGGTTTCGAGGGGTGCATTGTTCGATATAAGTAGCATTTTTGAACGTGAAAGCGGAGGTCATTTGAAGGTCAACTTTGGTTTTTTAAATGGAATCATATATGTTTTAATGCGTCAGTGAATTCAGCTCGTCATTCTCTATAAAGAAGCAATAAACCATTTATACTGAAAAACCATTAGTTTAGGAGATATTTTAATCAAGATAAGGCAGAGTAGTGCTTGTACAGAGTCAAATTTATCTGTGCCATTTTAGGTATGATTTAACACGTTGACTGTCACAGTGAAAACTCCCATACCTGGTCGGACATACTATAATATCCCATTTTAAACACAAATCACGAAGAAAGAAAATATGTGACTATTCAATTGCATAGTCTTGATCTTCTATGCCTACTACAGTATTAGTTCTGTTTAAAATTTTAATAAAATTAGGAATTATTTTATTAGATAAAGTTTCATGCGTCGATCAGCGGGGCGACGTGTTAAGAAACCAACTTGACCTTCAAATGTCCTCTACGCGCCCACTTACAAAATTGCTAGTTATATCGAACAATGTTCCCCTCGAAACCATTCAATTTTCATCTGAAACATTTTTCGATATAATTAATAGTTTCAAAAATATTTCAGCTTCCAGTCTTAGGTGACTCACCCTGTATAGGTAGGGGTTCCGTGATTTTTGGAAAATCGTATAAGGGTTCCTCTACAAAATAAGTGTGGGAACCACTGCCGTAGACAATCCTGCGTGTTCGATCACGATTCACGTCTCAGTTTAACAATTCACGTAATTTACAACTCCGCTATATCTCCTCCGGCAACTATACTTGTGATTTTTGCCCTGTTGGTCGGCGAGACGTCCAAACAATCGAGCGTCAAACAGGCGGGTCTGCGGTTCCGGGGCTGCTTCGAGTGCGGCGTGATTTCTCGAGCATCCGGGCCCAGTTAGGTGTTCAAATGCGAAAGCTCGAAGCCGGCTATTTAGCGCCTGTAAGCTTGCGGCGGAGAATTTCCACAAACTCCGAGCTGTCAGTGGAAATTCTGGCGTTCCAGCCAGCCTGGAACTGTTCCCGGGACGGTCGATGTCCCCGTGATGTCCATGCGAATGTCATCCACGTCTTATGTAAATGCCCGTATAATATCTGTACAGATATATTCATGCAGGCGAACTTTCTGATGCTGCTGAATATTCAGCCGATCGTCCGGTGAACGTTGAAAAATAGGGGAAGGTGAGGCAAGATGGGACCGCTAAGAAAAAATTACTCTAGAATACTATATTTATCGATGTTATATTTACAAAAAATATTACATATAGTTTCAACATCTGTTTACCGAAATATATTAAAATAAACTTGCAAAACTTAACACAAAAAGTATAAAAAAATAATTGTAAATATAGTAACGATGTTCTGTCTTGCCCCGTATACTTCAGTCTAGAGACAGTGTTGGATAAATGTATTTATACATTTCAATTGCTCATTATTTTTGTATTCAATACCGAAGTAGAGGGAATTTAGACCAGAACATAGTACAATAAGGTAATCTTCAGAAAAACTAGAGTATATTGTAGATAACTTACTGCAAACTGTAAAATAAATGTAGAACTATGGACAATTGTGGGAATCGGTAGCCAATCAGCGTTATTGCGATCATGTAACGATATTAATTATCATGCGATAATTAAGACACAGACCTCTACGTGTTTTAGAACTTTACGATACGCCATTCACTTTGAAGTTCACAGTGTTAAAACTAATTAATTTCAACGTTACTGATAGTTCTTTAACATACCAGAAAGTTCTCATGCATATTGCAAGTTCAGCAACATCGTAATACCTATTACTTATGCCCCTTGGTTTCAAATGGACACAGTAGTCAAAAATTAATATAATGATAAGATAAATATTTACATTTGCAAATTCTTTCATTGAAAATAAAAGAAATGAAATTTCTGTGCATTCAATACATTCAGGCATAAGATTGTTCGCATTGTTCACAAATAATATAGCGATGTACAAGACATACTGCTTTTTCACGTTTATCGTATTTTTGTGAGAAAAATGTGTCAAATTGACACGAGGGACGGACGAGGGTTAACGTATGGCATGGTTCATCCTATATGTTCTTTCAAAATTTTAACACGATCCAAATGTTCCATTCTTCGACGTAGAATATCAAAGAACTTTTGTAACGCCTGCCAGCGTAATGAACAATGCGAGCGTTCTCTCGTAACTTCCCCCCGAACTCGAATTAATCTCCATGACTTTCGGCATCGCTGTTATCAATATTGCACGATGCACACGGGCAATGGGATAGATTATTACGACGCCATGGAACATCGTGTTCCATTTTACTCTTCCACCTCTTTCCGGGTCTCTTCATCGCGCTTTTACCCGCGAAGAATTATCTGTCCTCATGTTTCTTTCAGCTTTAATATCTCTTCATTTCGCTTCTGGCCACATCCCGTAAAAGAGCAGTATCGTATTAAAGCGATTGCGCCCTCGAAAGACTATGAATCGTTAATCCTCGAAATTGAGTTTCCCACGGAGCACGTGCGGCTAACTTTTCACGCGGCTCTTTTTCCGGGCCGCATTTAATCAGAAACCGTGCGGTTCTTCATAGCTGATTTACCGGAGCTTCAGCGTAAATCCAGCGCTACCGTCGCTCGTTTCCATTGTTGGGAATCGCGCGAGGTCACTTTTTACGATTCAGCGCGGATACGCGAGAGAGATACGCAAGCTCCCGATCTACATTGGCTTTGGCACGCTGGAACCGTTCTGTCGTTTCACAGACACTTCGTTATTCGGTTCTTTGTAATTATTCTGCAAACGCTACTTCAAACAGGCTGATCTATCCCATGAGTAGCGTCTGTTCTTTTCTTTCTTTCTTTGTCTTCTCTTCTCGTTTCCTTCTTATAATTTTGAGTTTATTCGTTCTATTTACCATTAACTTAATATTTTATTTGTTAGTACATACCTTAAAGCGCGTCCGATAGAATTTTTTTTTCACTTTTGTTTTCGTTTCTTAAGGGTTTTAAAAAAGAAAACCGAGACTGATAATCAACTCTGATGTGAAATAAGATGAAGGAAATTATTTTTGTAAAACATATATGTGAAATATGTTCCTATTTTGGTACAAGACTATAATTTATAGATGCTTGCATATCAGGGCAGTCAAGTTTTGGTACTACTTGTATAACTTTTTTTTTCGAACTGTAATTGGTAATAGGTTAACTCGTATTGCAACTATGTTTCGTATAAAAATGGTTATTTTATTTTAGAATTTAAAATACATAGTGGTACAAAATTAAGTACACAGTATTATTAATACTATATTTACCGACGATTAACATGCACTAATTTCAACGAAGCGATTAAAATGACACGTTATAGAAAAAAATATGTAATTCAAGGAAACAATTGTTTACATTCTTCTGTAGCTTTGTTCAGCGTAAATTCAAACTAAACATAATGGTTGTCAAAAATAAATAATAAAATTACAAACCAGCCATTTTGACTATCTTGGTAGTTCTAGTGTTAACCCATTGCTGCAAATGACGGCTATAGTCATCAGATTTTTGTTGATATGCTGCCAAATGACGGTTGTAGCAGTCAACTTGTAGCAACAAAGGAACATTTAAGAAAAAAGGTGTGTTTCTGAGGCCGATCTAGAGAAAAAGTGAGCGTCTATGGGTTAACAATAATTTTGGCATATAACTGATATAGCGTGATTATTTTTCGAATGACCGGTGATGGAATATGTAAAAAAAAGGCAACGTTCAGGTCATCTGGAAAACGTTGCCTGTCATCGCCATCGGAAGTGCCGCTCGTGGGGCCTCAACGGATGCGTCGCAGGCCAAGGATTTTGGCCAGCGACGCGGCATTCCTGTAACGAACCTCGTGTGCGATGCACGCATACCATAACGCGCATTTAGCGACAATATACATACAGGGTGGTACATTACTGCTGGTAAATATTTTAAGGGATGATTCTACAAGCCAAAATAAATCAGAGAACACTTCTAGAGACGCACACGCACACACAGCGAATACCTAATTTTCAATCGCTTGTATCTCGAAATCGTTTTGATTTACATTGACTTGTAGAATCATCCCTCAGAATATTTGCCAGCAGTAGTGAAACATCCTGTATATTATTATTTAAGAGTTAGTGTGTTTCTTGAGACGCCCATCCCTCGGTTTATCCCACAGATAATCAAAGTTCTACTGCACTTATGAAATAACCTGATATCACTTTCTTTTCTAATTATATATATCGCTCATTTACTGCAACGACACAACTAAAAAAAAACGATTTTAGGGGAAACATGTATGAATGTTTCGTATTACTGCAATTTTATAAGATCATCTGTCCTCAACAACCATCCTCCCGTCGTGAGCATTAAAAGCTCAGTGATATATTTCCATCAGTAGAAACTACAAACAAACGCAGTAATTTCTGTATCAATAACTTAGAAATAGCAAATTTTTAGTTGTGTCTTAACATAAGAACGAGACGTGTTAGAGAAGCTGCACAGCAGTCATCAAATCTAGCAATCGATCCCAGTTATTATAAATGCGATTACGTATCGTTGCTCAATTTCATATCACAACTGTTGGGTTGGCAGCTAAATTCGTGAGGGTCGAAAATTTTTGTATGAGAACATTCGTTAAAATATTGGAAGTAATTTTTTATTTCAGTTCTGATTCACATTTGAATTTTGAATGTTCTTTCGTAACAGTTCTGGTAACTTCTCGATTGCGTGATAGTAGTGTGGTGGAAATTTTGTGTCGAAAAAATTCGAGTGATCGCGAATTTAGTTGCCAACCTAATACAATGGACTATACAATAAGCTTCTTTCTAACTAGAAAACATACTTTCATACTGTCACAACTGATGAGGATAAATAGGTGATGTATTTCTGGAGAGACACCATGTGGATTACGTTGATCATTAAAGATTAGACTATTCAATCGACACGACTTTGTTGAGACGTATTATTTTCTTCTTTTTCAATAAACTGCTCGTTCGTTGAAATTGGAACAGTACTTTCATCAACAGGAATGCTGAAATATTTTGCTCGCTAGTTATGGTGACTAATGAAAGAAGTATAATTAGCGAAAGCGTTGAAACGACTGGTACGGTCGTTTTAATTCGCCAGGATGTAAAGCGGGCAGGCATAATCAGCTTTTGCTGCCCTTTCACGGCGAAGTTTGCTTATGTTAGCCCGTTCGTTCGGTCCCCGGAATAACTTCGATAAACATTTCAGCTCCCTCCTTTCTTCTCCCTTCGTTGCTCCCTTTAAAACTGGACGCCATCAGCTGTACACGTGGACACAAGACACCCGTCGTAGCGGGTGTTTCGGAAGCACACAGTCTGGTATCGATGAAATGAGCTGCTTCTACAGTGTGTCCAATTTATATAAAGAAGCGTAATTATTTCGTAAAGAATGGAAAACGGGAAGAAATTGTTCATACAAAAATTACTCTGCTTCGAGATAAACTGTTGTGTACTGTAAATTATTTTTAGTTCAGTGAAGTCATGAAGAACATTTTATAGTCAATTTAATGTTGTTAACTTGAATACTACATTTTTTTTATCCATTTCATGATTTTATTCCATTAAGTGACCCTCGCTTTGACCATTTGTCAGAAATATATTGTTAATTTGTATAAATATCAATACTTATAAAAATACACAATCTGAAAAATTGAACGTTTTCAAAACACTTAATTTTCGGACATACGGTCACTAACACTTTTTCTTTCCTTTTAGTGAATTCTAGCAGTCTGGACAATTTGTGCCGATAATTTAATAAACTCCTGTATAACTCATAATCTACACTGTCGTCTATAAGTATTAAGACACTTATCAATTTTAAAATAAACCTGAAAACATTTTAAAATCATTGAAAAATTCGAATATACACTATTCTCTTCTTTATTTTAGACCACCAGGGTCATGTACATATATTACTATACAATGTATATGTAAGACTATCGACAAAGACTCTACAGTTCCAGTGTATTAAAAAAATCAATCACTGAAAAACATCGTGCAAAACTGACTTCGTTCACATATTTAATTAATTTCATCTATTACATCATTAATTCACTGTAATGGGTTGTTGATTACACAGGATAATGTTCAGCGTACCAAGTTTTGATGACGAGGTTTTATTGTAAACTTGACACAAGTTCGTTCTAACAGGGCTGCTGCAATACTGTGAGCTAACACCATACACTGAGCTTGTACAATGAGGTTACCTAAGTTTTTAACACGTTGATTGCCGTGGGGGTCGCTTGAGACCGGCACCTCAAATTTTGTTGAATTAAATAACTAATAATTCTTATAAAATTTTGGTGTAGCATTAATATTGTAATAATAGTATAAAAAGATACCTCTGCGTCCAAAGAGTAAAATATTATTTTCGTCCAGAATTTATAGTTAAAGTAGGACATTATATTGTGTCTGATTAGGTATGTCAGTTTTCACTGTGACATTCAACGTGTTAAAGGGATTTCCGATTCATCTGGAGTTTTTTGAAGTAGAAAGAAAATGCAGAAAAGGGCCAAACAAATAAGTCACAGGCTGACGAGCGAAGACAGTTTGTGATGTGGAAAAATGTTGGTGTATGATTTAGTTGGCCTTAGATAAGGTATTAGTCAAGAGGCTTGTGTATTACACTACCCATTTATGTAACAAATTATTAAAGCTAAGGATGTGCTGAATCTAATATAAAACAGCAGTAGTATAAAAATTAAGTGAAATATTCCATATTTGATAAAAGTTGCAAGTGTCCGAACACTCATGGACAGCAGCGTATGTTCCCAATAAAAATCGGCCAGATCAGCCTGAAAGTGACTTCGAATAAACGATCGATATCTCTCAAAGTAGAACGTTATCTTCTCGACTGCAGGACAGTTGTCTGGTTGAATCGTCGCCCGATGGCTCGGTTTTATAAAGCATTCTGCCAAATTAATGCGGAGATATCAGCCTCGGAAGTTTTCGAGAGGCGGAAATGCAACCGAGTTGCCAGTGAGTGAGGGAGAGGGGGAGAGTCTCCGGTCCATACTTGGAAAGTTTGTATCTGCACATTAATTTGATGGAACGCAGTACAGAACCAGGTCATTGAATCTCGTCTTGAATCGACCAGTAACGGACCAGCCGCGTACGAACTGCACAGGGTGTGTCCGCAATCGTAGAACAAGCGAAAAATAAGTCGAAAACGAAGGATAGATGAAACGTTTTGCTGTTAGGTTTCGTTTTCTATTAGGTTGTTCGGAAAGTTCGTAATGCTTTCTTATATACAATGAGCTTCTGTCAAGTAATAAAACATTTGATTAGATGAAGCAGTGATGACCACCAGAGCTGCGACCTCCCCCCACTCTAGGTCCATTCCCCTCGGTTCAGACCCCTCCAGTTCGATCTTCGTCCCCCCTCGGTCCATTGTCGTCTTAGATCAAAGCCTTTATGAGGGGAATGGACCTAGAGAGGGGGAAGGCTGGTACTCCTGTATCCATCACTGGGTTAGATCAAGCATTATTTACAACTTAACCCTGCAGTAAACACATGTACAGAAATCACACCAGTACACACATCTGTTACCCCTTTCTCCTCAGTTTGGTTATTACGTTATCAGTTTTATATTTATATATTTTTTTCTATTAATATAAACAGCCCAAAGTAGTTTAGTAAAAATAAAGGAGTGCAAATGTGACTGTCATATAACATATTTAGAATTCGAACTTTTCTTTTGTAATAGCATAAGCGTCTTAGGCTCAACGTGTGCTCTGTAGGGTGAATCAATCAAATGCAGCAATTCAAGAAAAACGTCCGGGTCTGTTGAATAAAAAAGGAGCTGTATTCTTAGAAGATAAAGTTAGAACATCATTTTTCGGTAAAGCTGACAGAAATTGTTGGAATTTGACTTGAGTGTCCTATCCTGTAAACTGTAGCTGAAATTTTTCGCCAAAGTGTGTCGCTTTGATTGTTACTAATTTGAAGGAAGAACTTCTTCCCGTTCGTGATCAAGAAGAAAAGAAACATTAACGATACTTAAACCACCCCAGAAAATCTGATATTTCAAAGAATCGCATTATTCATCTCACTGCCCATTTAACCGTGTACGTGGCTGTAAACTTCGACTTCCTCGTCGTGCAAAGGGTGTTTCTGAATAGAACCATCAAATTGTGCCAACACGTTCTACAAATAAAAATGTCATATAAACATGTGTCCATAAATACTTTATTAGACAGTTGCAGCAGGGTGTTAAATATAAATTAATGTAAGTGCGAAGATATTTCGATGACACTTAATAAATTCATTTTTCTCAACGACGTTGACAAAATAACATTTTGCAATGAAAGAATGATGGAAATCGATTAAAAAAAATACGTGATTAATAGACTGCGGGTTTATGCAGTTACGATATGCAGGGAATATGCAGAATATATGCAAGATGTATGCAGGGACTAGAAAATTCGTACAACCGTGATTAATCAATGTATTTAACGTTATATGTGCATTACACGAACTGTTATAAAAAATAACTGTTATAAATATCATATTATACCATTAAATTATTAAAGTTTTTAACATACAAAACTCAATATAACATGAATATTGAACTTTTAAACATGTTCTCAACTATACTATTAAACTTTTTAATTATGAAACTATTAAACCGTATTACCATTAAACTATTGTACTATATGTACTTATACAGGGTGCTTGTTTTAACTGGAAACGGTGGAATATCTTATGAGGAACTGAAGCTATCAAAAAAATGTTTTTACAAAAGTTGTTTGGTATAAAGGGAGATATTACGTGGTATAAATATTTTTTCCGTATGTGAATAGTGGGGGAGATTTCAAGGCCCAATTAAATTTTTTAAATTGGATCCTATATTTTTTTATTCGTAATGTATTAACGTTTTTTGAGACGAATTCACCGACCTACTATATGAGGTTTTCAGTGTAGTAAAAAGTCATAAATTAATCCTTCGACTGCGAACTACTTGAAAACGAGAGGTACTCTGCGTGCGGCCGAGCTGCAGTAGTATGTACGTATTGTGCCATTGCACGGAACGCCTATAGGCGTCGACAGTTCACAGGAAGCAGTTTTGTCAAGCGCCTATAGGCGCCAATCGCAGCCAAAGGGTTAATATGATCCCATGTAGTCAGGTCAACGCGATGATAGTAGCTGACACAAAATCGGTATCAGTTTTTAATTTCGCGATGGTAGCCACCGATCACACAGGAGCGGCACCGATTCATGCCACGGCGATAATCAATCGACACAACAAAATCACAGTTACTTATTTTACAATGATGAAATTGAGCAAGTTTCAACAAAAACTCGAGTTAATTTGTAAACAAATTCTATACATGGCAAGAAATATAAAGAATATGCAAAATATATGCATAATATGCAAGATATATGCACAACATGCAAGATATATGCACAATATGCAAAATAAAAAAATATATTTTTGAAATCCTCTAATGACGAAACACATTTCTGTCAAAGTCCCATTTGTTTAATCCATTTTTCTAAAATATGCATTTGCATAAACTTCCGCAGTCTAGTGATTAATTATGAACGATCTAATGCGATAAACGTAGCTTCACAAATGACTGCTAAATATCGTCGGATTTTGTCACATTGTGTTATATTAATTTATATTTTATATTTTTGTTGTGACTATTATATCATTTCTTTAAAATGTTTATTTGTAAAGCACCCTATGTGCAGAATATTTTTGAACGGGGCCACGTTAAAACGTTTACAACGGCAGATTTATTTTTTTATTATTGTCGGTTGTTTGTATTTCGTTATTAACGTGACGTTGCTTTAACGGGCGTTTCGTGGCGGTAAATTTTTAATATTTTCCGTGCGCGATGAGCAACGGACGACGACTATTTTTTTATTATGAAATTCGAGAGGGACCAGCATCCGGACGGGAACGATTGTAACGTGAAACGAACGTGATTACACTCGGGGAAATTGTTACGGTTGTTTTTAATGAAATGAAACAATTATTGGATTAACTGTATGAAAGTTGTCAAAACGGATCCCTTCCCGTTTTAACGCGTAAACGAATTTGCTAGAAGGACATTTCAGACATGGAAATCCTAATAATCGACATTTCATGCGGAGGCATAACAATTTTTTAACGATTATTTGTTGGGTAAAATAAAAACGATTTTGTACGTTATTTCAGGGACGAAAAAATAAAATTACAAAAGTTTATTTAATATTGCTTTCAGAATTTATTTCAATGGTATGTTGTACTTTTTTAATCAGATTATGATAACGGTTAGGACGAATTCAATAACTTACAACTCAAGGTCATTCAAACTCTAGGAAGATTATTGTTCAGTTCCACTCAACGAAGGGAAATAACTATACTGTAATGTAGAAGTAAATTCATTAAATTAATGGATGTAGTATTTTCAAAATTCTTTTTCTAACAATCCAGAAATTTCTTCATTACACTTCGACAAACAACTGCTCAATGAGTTTATGACGTATATAATTACATACAAGTGTCAGGGAAATCCCCAACTATGACTCATCGGCGAAGGCAATCACTCAATTTAGCAAAGAAATTACTATATAATAGGGTCCCTTCCCGAACCCCGAAAATTTCCAAAATCCGCATGCTTTAGCAACGAGGCTTTCTTTATGCTTGACTCCTGAACAAGGCAAAGTCAGTCTTGCAACGACCTTGAAATCAGTACAGTCTTTTACGCACTACTACTGACTACTTGATAAAATCTACAACTTCATAATCATTTGTTATTACTTGATACTTCCACTTATTAATTAGCTGTTATGTATAAACTCCTAATTTTTTCATCAATTCTACTCCACTGAATCAGCCGTAGTGCATTGAGTCGACTGCAAGGTCTCTTCTCATTCATTATCGTTTACCACATCGCGATATTTTGGATAAAACAGTCCTGCATGAATTGTTTAACACGTATCTATCTGTTTAAATTGAAAAGGCGCGAAGAATTGTACAGGATGCTTCAGGAATAGGTGCCCCAACTTTGGTGTCGTATTCTACCTTCCCTAAGAATGAAAAAAGGCCATACAAACATAGGTCCGAAAATGCACCCTTTCCGAAACATAAACATTTTCTGTTTATGGTGGAGTATTGTAGATATGCTTAAGACTTACTTAAAAAAATTACTGACAATGATTTCCACCTGCAACAATACATGCTTCGCATCTACGTGCCTAGGGAGGACACCGTTTCTGAGGAAAAGTCTCCTGATACAGACGCTGAGCTTTTTGAAGTTTCCGTTAGCTCGTCCGTAAATGAAGTGAATATCTCTCTAGTTGATATTAAAATAAGCCATCCTGATAACTGTCTTATCTATCAAACGTTTAGATAGAAACTGACTCACTACGACACAAGCTGCCTTCAATATCAGGATGAATTGCTCTACTGCAGTATTTACTTTTAACAGAAAAAAGTGTTGACAGTGCTCGTAATTCGACGCGTGACAGCTATTCATGTAAAATTTTGAGGTGAACAAAAAGTGCTTATATCTCGAAAAGGATGCATTTTCGGACCTATGCTTATATGATATTTTTTCATCCTTAGGGAAAATAGAATATAATACCAAAGTTTGGCCACCTATTTCCGAAGCATCGTGTATGTATATTACAACGATTTCAAACTGGCTACTTCTTCTAGCTCCAGAAACTGAGTTTTACCTCATTATTAGGCTGCGGATGTTTATGTAATTTAACGTAGCCGAATATTTGCAAATGCCAAATTGAAAACAGTGGAAAAATAAAATGTACATTTTCAAACATTTACAGAACAACACACAGTTTTGTCTATGTTTCATTTCTATAACAGCGCAAACATAAAAAGTATTGAACTCTAAAAATGTATATTTGCATAAACATCCGCAATCTACTCATTATAAGTTCACTTGTTGTCAAGAATAGTACATGTTAATGAAAAAATTGCATTCATGTTGTTTTTTATCGCTGTGGATTACAAAAGAAAATTCAGATGCCAGAGAAGCTTCCAGGAAGCATTGCGAAGCAGCGTATTCTCAGGTTCTTCGACATTATTCAAACAGCCGGTGGAAAGTAATCCTGAAGGCTTTGATCCGCACACTTCCCGAGAAATTAATATCACGGTTTAGGAACGCGTAATGTTTACTTTAAATGGAGAAAACGCGTATCGATCAGCAGGTTTCAGATCGCAGGTGCTCGCGCGTGTATTTCGCAACTTTGATCGGCTATCCTATTTCCTGAACCGCTACAAATATTTGAGACTCGTTCGTGCGGTTTGAGTCCGTTGCAGTTACAACGCGCTCGATAAAGCGACATGATCTAAACGAATCGATATTATTACAATTTATTGCAGTATGGAAATTCATAAGCGTACAAAAAGTTACTTATACTGACGAATGACATAAAGTATTAAGTAATCGTGAATCGTGAATTTAATTATTTTCTTTTTTATTATACTGTTCAAAATAATTAGAGGATCACACGCTATAATAGCTCATTGTTCATTAACACGTTCAACGTCGTCCGGTGACCGACACCTCAAATTTAATTTACTTTAACAATTATTAATTGTTGCAAAATTTTAAGCAAACTTTATGCTAAAACAATATTGTAAGAAAGGAGATCACGACTGTGTATTCGAATCTTTTTATTCTTTACAATTTATATAAAAATGAGTAAATTATATCGTGTCTGATTAGGTATGACTGTTTTCACTGTGGCGTTCAACGTTGAATGCCGCAGTGGAAACTGCCATACTCAGTCAGAAATATTATAATCTACTGTTTTAACATGTTGAACGCCACAGTGAAAACGGCCATACCTAATCAGACACGATATAATTTACTATTTTTTATATAAATCGTACAGAACAACAAAAGATTTGAGTACTCAGTCTTCTTGTCCTGTTCCTAAATTACTGTTCCAGTGTGAAGTTTGCTAAGAATTTTGCGACAATCAATAATTATCTAATTAAATTAAATTTGAGGTGTCGCGAGATCGCCACGGCGTTCAACGTGTTAAGTATAAATCGCGAAAGAAAAAAGTATTTTGTTATTTAATAATGATGTTGAAAATTCTATAAGAATTACTATATTGATTATTTAATGGAATATAATTTGAAGCGCTGGTCATCGGTGACCTCCACAGCAGGCAACGTGTTAAAGTGTTAAATACTATGAACCATCCAAATATTGCACAGGGTAAACAGCTGAAGGAAAGCTTGAATGCAAATGTTGTAAATTACACATTCAATATTTTGTTCGTTACTGATACTTGACAGATTATCAAAAATTATTGAAAATAATGAACCTCCAGTTGTTTTTTGCAGTATATTGTATAGCGTAATCCGTGTGGAATAGATAGAAGTTATTTTATAATTGATTTTTAAATATAAAAACTATTATTCGTAATAAGTAGAATTAAAATGTGTTTCATTATAACGATGGTCAATTTAACATTATTATTAAAATTTATTCAATTATTTATAGTGTCAAATACCGTAGTGAAAGTGTTTCGTTATCCTGAACTATGAAGTCACTAGTTTTGTTAATTTATTTTGTAGCATAATCCGTTTGAAGTTGATCGGAGGTCTCTTGTAATTGTCGATTTTTAAATAAAAAAGAACTATTATTGGAAGTAGTCTTATTATTAATATTTATAAAATTGTCTGTGATGTCGAGGATCACAATGAAAGTATCACGAACTCCTGAATTATGGAGTTAAATGATTCATCGTTTATTTTGCAATACCTGATGTATGTAGCTTGGAAAGAAAATAGTTCTTTGTTATGCGATGAACATTAAAAAGAGCATTCTCCCATTTTTTTTCTTTGAACATTCCGCCCGTTTGCATGCAAACCCCTTTGTAAAAAAACCATACCTGCGAAATGTATTTCACTGTCATTGAATGCAGGAAATAAAGTTAATTATAATATTTCATTAAAATGGTAATTACCTTAAAAGACAAACATTGAAAAAGTGTTTATACTGTTTTATTCCGTCAATTACGCAGTATTTTGTTTCTGCATTTTATCAGTGCGTAAATTAATGATTCTTTAATATTCGAGTTGTACATGGCCGTTTCGGAAATTAATTTTCCTTCGAATCGATAGAGATTTTAATTAAAAGTCTTGCAAAATCAATATTGTAGCGTTTGCTTGAACGAAATTTAATGAAACAATCCGTGCTATTCCATTACGTTTTATAGATTTACAAGTTGGGTATATTGTAAATTTTGTTTAATAAAATCAATATACCAGAGGCATATAATTATTTTTATTTCAAAGAAAATCTAGAACAAAAGTTAATATTAAATATTAAAAGAAGCTTATTGAATTAAGGAAGGGAAATGGTTTAATTAAACTACTTAATTTTATTCTGCATCCATACTATTATTCGATCAAATTTTATTTTATATACTCGACTAAATAGTTTCTAGGGGAATATCGAATTTCATAAAACTCAAGAATATATTTCATACATATGACAATGTATAAGTTCATTAAATTAATGATTAATTAATATTTAAAATGATTAAAAACGGATATAAATTCGTGGTGACAGGTTTCAATTTTACTATAGGTATCATTATGCTGACGTCAGTTACAATCAACTTGCATGTATATCGGATTGTACACTTTTTTTTATAGATTTTAATTATATTTAACCTTTTTACGGCGGAATACATTACTCTGGAGCACCGGCGCGAGCCAATTAAGCTGCACAAAAGCAATTACGAAGAGAACTACTTTAAACTTGCGTATGCGCTGCAAGTTAAAAAATATTTTAATGGGAATAGTTTTAATGGCGTCCGTCTAGTATTCTTTCGCACGCCGCGATATCCTTGCGAGAACTACAAATGTAACAAATCGGTTCGATACGCACAAAAAATAATTTGCACACATTTGCATAATACTTTACATGAATGCAAAGAAAAGCTCAGAGTATTCTTTGAATTTCAATGCATGCGTTTTCTTTAAACTGTTCTACTTCATTTGCAATTCTAAAAAAAAAGAAATCCCGGAATTTTATTATATGATCATTTAGATATATTTTTTATCAATATCTGCGATACAAAATCTAACAATTTTCATGAAACCAGCACTTGTCATGTATTTTAGTTCACAAAGTTTAGTATAATAGTTTTATAAAGTTTATTATAAGTTTATTAATAATTCTGAGCACTATTACTGTTAATAAAAAAAAATTGTACAACACTACTCGAAAACATGTAGTAAAACAGGTTGAATGGGAATCACCGGAGATCTTTCAGTTGATCGTAATAAATAAAACATCCGCTGCACGTCTCAGGGACGTTTGCCGTGGAAAACTGAGTAGTGTACACATCTCAGGAATCTCGGTATTTGAAATACAAGAACAAATTAATTTAATAAAATAACTAGGAATTCTTATAAAATTTTAAAATTAATAATATAAAATAAAAATTATACGAAGAAATGGTTAAATATTCTTTTCTGTAGTGAACTATACTTAAAATAAGATGTTCTGATTTGTCTGACTAGACATGGCAGTTTTCACTGTGGCGTACAGCGTAGTAATTTTCAGCTATCAGTCACCGGTGACTCCCAGGGCTATAATCATGTTGATCGAACAATTTTTGATGTACCATACTCGACAATATTTAGACATACAGGTTGGACTGAACATACCAGATATATTCCAGCAGATCAAAATAAATGGAACACCCTGTGCACGATCCAGGGTGATCAACTGTGTTATCTCCGAACTAAAATCGGTACGAAAAAACTGGTGATATTAGAAACATTCTGTTCAAAGGTGGACAGCTTACGGTGGCCCCAACCAGTTTGTAGGTGAAAGCCTCAAGGAGATTTCAAGATCAACTTAATTTTTTTAAATGGAACCCTGCAATTTTCTGCCCCATAGACAACAACCTTTCTCGTCAAAACTTGATAGTCTGAGTATTACCCTGTGTAATCTTCAATCTATTGCGCCTACACCCCCACTCAAAATCTTAGGACACTTGCGGGTTTAAAGAACAAAGAAACATGGCGGATGCTTCGATGAAAACAAAATAAATAATTTCCTACTTTTTGGTCAGATTTTTAATAAATCAGCACAGAATACATACTTTCTTTAACGTATACAGTCTCAAATGAGATAACATTCCTTCGTATCATACAACGATTACTTTGTTTTCTCTAGTCTTGAATGCAAATATGACAAATGTCCTTTTGAGCGGGGGTGTAGTTGGCAACACCGTTGACTTAGCATATTTCTTAACACGTTGACTGCCACATTATGTAGGCTAAAAACGGCACACCTTTCTAGACTTTGATACAACATGAAAATAATCTCAAATTGTGGCACTCTTAATCACTGATGTTAGGAACTCTGTACAGTTTCTTGCTGTTTCTATTAGACCTTTTTAGATACTTTTATTAATACTGTTAATAGTCAGATAAATAACAACTGAATTTAAGCGTCATCCATACAGGCTGTCCAAAAAGGTCGGGGCCAAACTTATACTACGTATTAATGAGGTCGAGTAGGTAAAAAAAGTTCATATAAATATATGTCCGAAAATGCTTTATTGAAAAGTTATAAGCGTTTAAAGATTTTTATTAGTTGTTATGGCAGTCATGATAAATGTTCGAAATTTCTTCTTTCTGCAAGAATGCAGGTTTCCATTCATCAAACTAATGATTGTCGAACTCTGTCGAATATTCTTACTGTATTAGAAATAGTAGTAAATACATTTTGAATACATTCCCAAAGCTGGTCTTCTGTTTCTATCATATTTTCATAAACCGAACTGTTCTAACGCTTATAACTTTTCAATAAAGCATCTTCGGACATAAGTTTATATGAGCTTTTTCATCTACTTGGATTCATTAACACGTAGTATAAGGTTGGCCCCGACATTTTGGACATCATGTATATAGGTGACATGGCAGTCAAAGTGTTAATCCTTAAATACTATCGACGTTGAAACTTACGCAACTAGTATAGGAGGTCTCACTGGCCGCTAATGTTTATTGCGTTATTACATACATACAAGTGCCGAATAAAGATCAAATCCAATTGTTCTTACTTTGTACATTAATGATAAAGAGATCCAAGGCTGATCGAACATTAGACTCTAATCGAAAGGTACGTAGCGTGAGAAGATGATAAGTCATGCAGGAAGGGAAATAGGTAGAATGATAATTTGGACCGGCCTCACAGACGTTCTATTGTAGTTAAGGGTTAAAGTGTTCGTATCTCCTTTACTTACGGAGACAACCGAATCGGTCAGCCTGTAGGAATCGGCCTGTACGTGCCAGGAAGCCCGGTATTCGAGGCAGAAGAAAAATCGCCACGCGCGAGCGGTTATCTGATCGGGAACGCCTCATCCTGAAAGGAAGAAAGTTTCTTGCCGTGAAATTCAACCGTGTTCGACCGTGTGCACGAACGTGCCGGAGGATACAGGGAAGAACGGGCCCCGGTATATTTAGTCACGGTCCTGAACGCACGTGTATCTCGCGCCATGATTGAACGAGCGATGATATCATCTGTACGATATACACGCCGACACAGGGAATTCCCCTTTTTTTTACGCGACGCAGAAATAAATTCCCATTGGTCGGTCGGTTGACTCGGTGCTCATATCTGCTTGGAAAATACGCGTTCGCACGTTGCAGAGGTAAAAAAAAAAGTGTCAAAGAACCGTATCGGAGACCGATACCACGCGAATCTGCAGTCAATCTGCGGTTCCCTTCCACGAAACACTGTTTGATGAATTTTCCATTGAACTGTGATGTTTTTACGCGGCACAGCAGATTAACCGCTTGCCTTACGATTTTATTAATCGTTAAGTGAACTGTAGTTGTCTGGCGATCGCACAGATAGTATTCAGACTATCAAGGTTTGATGAAGAGGTTTTATTGTGTAAGATTAAATATAAAACGTAATACAGTGAGACCCCCGTATCCGCGGATTCGGCTTCCGCTGTATAGAATTTTGTAATTTAGCCAATAGTAACAGTGTTAAATTAAACTTTTTTTCCGGCTCTCCTGATAGATTCAGAAACAGTGTTTATAGATCGCTAGGCCAGTTTACGAACACTCAAACTGCGGTAATTTAGCGTTTCACTATTACTCTGGTATGTTTAAAATGAGTTGTCAGTCTATACTGTAACAGTCTTTTTGATATATTGTGTATGCTACCTATCTCTACAATTTTCAATCATTGTACATAAAAAGGGATTTTCCCGTATGCTATAATAAATTAAGTTAAATTAAATTAAATATATTAAAATCGGATATCCTGTAAGTGGCAGCGACCATTAAACTGTTAAAACGGAAGAACGACCTCGGGAGTCTAATATCGGTGATCCTAAAACAGTGGAGGGAATGACTAATATTTCACGTAGAATCGACATTCTTCGAACCAGTTACGACAGGCCTTGTTTAAATGATCCGATTCGAAGGAACGTGTTCTATAAACCGGCGCACCGTTTCGTCGGAGAATACTGTACCTATCGCACGATTTCGTAATCACCGTTGTTCACGGAATGCATAATAAATCTGCGGACCCGCCACGTCGCCAGGCATGCCCATCGTGCCCCTGGGACGACGATGCTGATTGTTCCAGCAGTTGACATTTCCGCGTCGTCCGGGCAAATTGCAAAACTCCGTCGTCGGCCACGGTCGCGTTTTTAAACAGGGACGAAAAATCGCGATGTCCTGCCCGCGTCGAAGTTTCAACGCGCGTGTACGGGGTGTCCTGGAAGCAAGTCCACGACATTTTCCCGGATGTTGATTTGCAGGTCTATGCAAGTCGAATAGATTGTACATGCTGTAAAATTACAGGCATATTTCGAAAATATTGCTGGTTAGGCTCCAGGCCGTCGCAATGAAGCGAGTCGCATGAATTTTTGGCTTCCCAGTGCATATACAAGTTATGTTTAGGCTATCCTGTATTCCATTAAGTGTGCATTAGCATTGTGTCTGAAAAAGCAATGTACATGCCTGAATTAAAAAATACTAAACAGTAAGACCTCGATTATCCGAACTATATTAGTAACAGGATGGATCACATTGTGACTATGTTTTGCACAAAAATAATAATTTGATTTTAGAATGTAAAATACACAATGGTACAGAATTAAGAACGCAATGTCATTAATGAGAATTTTAGCTTACAGCTGACATAGAATGACCAACTTACGGATGACCAGTGTTAGGATAATCGAGATTCTACTGTATTGCTAAACAATGTTAAGTATCATTTGAGTCTTCAGAGGGTCATAAGCTTCTTGCTTATGGATAGTTTTAACACGATGTTAAGAACCTGAAGGGATCGGAACTGTGAACTTTAGGACGGTTACTAAAGTGTTCAACATGGAGGAATTTTTAACCAATCAAGTTCAGTGACCGTCACCTACTCCAGTCGACATATTAAAAATTGTAACCAATCCGCCTGTTCACTTACACCAGCATACCCTCCTAAATGTGCCGAAACTTCGACATACTCAAAGTTCTTCAAAGAAAGTCAGTCTGAAAATTACCATCGTACAGGCTCGACGGATAGCAATGAGCGCTATCTGATCTAACAACGAAATCATTAGTCACACAAGATTAGTTTGGCGTGTGACGCGTGGAAGTCTACCTTCCACGCTAACAATGAAGTTTTCCGCGTCGATTAACTCTTCCTTTCAGGAAAGATCTCTCTCTGGCATGCGATACTGTTTGATAGCGTTCTACTCAGAATAGAACTTGTTTCAACACTGGAGTCAATTATCTCAAACCCTGCTGCTGATTGATCAACTAAATTTACGTAATATTCTAAATCCTTTGTTGTCATTTCAACGATGTTCACAGCATCTTCGCCTGAAGTAAATTCTACCTAAAGGAACTAATTTTCTTGATCATCCATAAGGAGCCATACCTCATCTATGGAAGTTTTATCATAAGATTGCAGTAAGTGAGTCACATCTTCTGCTTCCACTTCTAATTCTAGTTCTTTTACTATTTTTATCACGTGTGCAGTTAGTTCCTCCACTGAAGTCTTGAACCCCTCAAAGTCATCCATAAGGGTTGAAATCAACTTCTTCCTGACTTCTGTTAATGTTGATATTCTGGCACGAACATTCTATTTGTAAACAACGCAATATCTGCGAAATGCAATAAATCGAGGTATGCCTGTAGCAGTGTCACGTCTCTGGAATTTAACGAGATGTGATATTTTTGTTTTCCAGTGGCTGCTTCGTATAGAGGGTAGGATTATGCGATACAGTTAACTATTCCTCAACTGGAGTCGTAAAGCTCCAAGGACATATTGATTTTTTTAAACGATAATATGTACCTTGTAATGGGTACGTCTGTTGACCATCTCGTGATAAGTAAAATAGTCTTGCATGGTCAAGGTCACGCTGCGATCATAATGGAAAAAGAACCCTCAAGCTTGGAGTTGAATAGATTATTTTATAGAATTTTTCGGAAACTATCAAGTGTAAACAGAAAATAAAAATTAATTTTCACCATTCAAGGGACCATTAACAAGGCTTAGTATACATAGTTAAATTGCCAGAACATCATACACATTCACTTGCTAAAATGAATTAAAAGAATGTTTAAAAACAAAAACACAAGGGCAATAAAGAAAATTATTGTTCTATTGCAAGTGAATGAGCGTACAATTTTATTAAATAAAAATAATAACGAGTAGAAGAGGTTATAGCACGTATAAACTTTTTGGTTCGAAACGACCTACTGCACGCGCTGGAACGTTTGTCGGTTTACTCTCAGGACACCCTGTATACGATGCCCGGAAACGAACGGAAGCAACATCTGCCCGAGCACGTGCTGTTTTTGCGAACGACACCTCGCGCGGAAGTTGTTGATTTATTGTCGTTGCGTTCGTCACTTCTAAACGTTTCAAGTTCCACGCAATATTTTATGTGGGCTGTTCGATAAGTAACGAGAATTTTATTGTAAAAGGAAAGTAGTAGAATATGGCCAATTTCGGACCTCCCTGCCAACACAACACATACCTATAGGTTCCAAGGAATTCGAAAAGCATTATTGTTTCTTTTATTATTTCCCTTACAATTTCGTGTTGAGAAATGTCAAAAAATCGTAAAATTGTTATTTCATGAAAGAAACAATTTGTGGATTTTGTAATCGACATATTACAAAATGAAAATATAAT
Organism: Macropis europaea; assembly: GCA_916610135.2. Lineage (NCBI taxonomy): Eukaryota > Metazoa > Arthropoda > Insecta > Hymenoptera > Melittidae > Macropis > Macropis europaea. Next base: position 31,556,451 of record OU744344.1, read on the forward strand.
TTTTGTTAGTGTTCGGACGAGTACTTCAATTTATTGAAGAATATGGAAATACTTATGTGTACTGCACAAATCATTTTGAAAAACATTTGAATGATATAATTAATATTATGTTTTTTTTTAATATTCACGGATTGTTTATTTGCTGTGCGACTTGTACAATTATGGCATATTTCCTTCACCGTCTTTATTCTGTAAATATTCATAAAATTATACATGTACAAAATATATGTGGATACGCATGTATAAGTAATTGTATAAAAGGCGTGATTCAGGGAAAGTGTTATCATACATGACCCAGAATTCTTTTATAAATAAATAATTTGGAAAAATTGATAGTAATCTTCCAGTTTCTTGATCTCATAAAATTATTAAGTTAATCATAACTGGATGAACGTAGAACGTTTGTAATCTGTGCGAAAGAAACAATTTCAGAAAAGAGACTAAAGATTAGTCCACTGTGCAACTCTTAAGCTCCCCTCCAACTTTTTTCACAAGCACCATCTGTCATTAAATAGAATTCCTGTTTTCCTTATTAAAGCCCACATTGTGTCACTATTATGTTATGTACTTCGTAGATATGCACCAAAAAGTACAGTTCTTCCGGACAATGGTATCAGGTAGTGTACCAAATTTGACAAAGATTGGGTAAGTAGATTTTGAGTTATTATGAGCCAAAGGCCAATTTTTCGAGGGAGAAAAATCAAAATTAAATTAAACTAATAAACTATCAAAATTCAACAATTCAACTACTCAAAATTAAACCAACAAACGATTAACAATCAATTTCAATGTATCACGGATCAATTTATACACCAATCAAAATACAACGAAATTACGAAACGTTCGTATAATTCTCCACACAAAGAAATCCGGAAATTACTCAGATAAAACGAAAATTGCGTGAATTACCTTTAAGCGACCTTTGCAGGAACAAAATAGTGACATATCACGTACACCGACTCGGCCGCGCTTTAATAACGATTTAATATCGGTTTAATAGCGTTGGTTAAATTGCTTATCGAATAAATCGGCGAATTAACTTGCCAGCCTTTCGAAACTTCCTCACCTCGAATTAACCGCGGCTCGATTTAAAGTTTGAAAGATGGCGGTACAACTTTAATGGTTACTAATACACAGCCACCTAAATAGTCGACAGCATAAGCCAGTGACCTTTTCGGCTCCACCTTGAACATGAGGGTGCCCGGATCACGTATTTTGATATTCCGGTTCAAACGTTCCTGCAACTACTTTGCCATCCGCCTAACCGGATATCGGTTTATTACGGTAAGACCGGCAGCAACGAGATTTGAGTTGACTGGCTTTCTGTCAAACCGTGTCACCTATTAAACTGGCTGACAGACGTCGCATGAAATATCATTTAACGCTCTCTGACGAGATTTGGAGCAGCTTCGCCGACGATACGTTGCTATACGGGTGTCTTTAACCAACGTGTTTCAGAACCGACTTGGAAACAGTTTCCCACTTTGGAAAACACTGCTCTAAACTAATGCAAAATGTTCATATATTTTTTGAAAAATGCCACTACACGGTCGCGAATGTTACGGTTGAATCGTACAGTTCTATTGGACCAGCTTCGGCGACGATACGTTGCTATACGGGGTGTCTTTAAGGAACGTGTCTCTATTCCTTGAAAATATTATAGTCTAATAGATTTTTTCAATGTACAGTGGAGTCTTTCTTAACCGGACCACTGGCTGGATATGCCAGTGGCCGGTTAATGTGAAAATAATATGTAATGTTTATTACTTACATATAAAATGTAGATATAATATATAGTAACATAACAAAATTGGATTACAATGTTTGTCTATAAGAACAGAACTTTTCAGATAAATTATTTATACTTTTAGCTTTTTTCTTGTATTTTATTTCAAAATTAAGTACGAGGAATGTACTCATTCGTTTGATTATAGCAATGATGTCCACCGGGGATGCGGCCTTCCCCCACTTTAGGTCCATTCCCCTCGTTTGTGTTCCCTCCTTGTTCACCCTGAGTCCATCATCATCTTAGATCACAGCCTGTATGAGGGGAATTGACCTAGATGTGGGGGAAGGCTTCAACTCTGGTGGTAATCACTAGATTAAAGTTCCCTTTGTGATAAATGTTGTCAACCACGAATGTGTCTGCTCCAAAAGAGGAAACGTGCCAAAGATTTCAAGGTCTCCTTTACTTTTTTAAAGTCGGATTTATTTTTTACCTAGAATTTTATAATATAACTATTTAATCTTTTAATAATTCGGGAAGAATTTAGTTTTGTTTTAATCGAAATGAAGAAGTTTGTAAGGAAGCATTTCAGGCACTCTGTACAGCAAATTTAAAAATCAATTTTTTGAATTCATTTAGAAATTTGAAAACGCTTGTTTTTCTTATGAAGTGTCATGGGAGCAAGATAAATGGAAACAAAATATTGATAAATCTGTACGAAAATGTATTATTAATAAATGGCTTTTCATCAAAAAATTAAATACCCTATTGATTTTCACTGTATTATTATGAATTTACGTTAAAGTTATTTTTCAGAATAAATTAATGACCGAAATTCACGAACAACTTTGTTCAATTAGAAAAGTTGTTTTTTCTGAGTAGATTCACAATTCTGTAACGGCACCATTTTTATTTCGTTGTATATTTTTAATTTCACAGATCTTTTTGCCGACGACACGTTCTCATATTTTCTTTCCTGAACCTCGTACAAGGATATTTCCTCGGTTTAATTTTTAAAAAGAAATATCGCAGAATATATTCTCTTGCATCAAATTACACTCAGCGAACGTAATGGGGCATGATGTAAAAATAGTGTTATACATCCTGTCGGAAAAGTTCTTTTCGCTTGAATTTAATTAAACAGTCAATTTCAAGAACTACTTTTCCCTTTAAAGCACCCATTAATTATTGAATTAAGGTGCGATGTAAAAAGCGTCTCGTTACACAACTTTAATTGTTTTTAACTAGAACCTACTTACCAAGTACCTTCCTTGCTTTTAGTAACAAAAGAACTTTAGTAATTTGAAATTTCTGATCGTATTTAATCTTTTTCAGTTCATAAAGGAACTTTAAAAAATGTCGAACATATTTCTTTCATGAATATTTTAAAAACCTTAAGAAATAGAAAACAAATATTTAAATAAAAATGTAACGGTTCAGTATATTCTGCCAAAATATACAGAAATTTTATTTTTTAATGCAAATTAAATAATAACGTAGCTCTACCATTATTCTCAAATACTTTTATGTTTTTGTAAGGACCAAAAGAACCAGAATTTTATTTTAAATACAAATAGATATATTACATCTACTTAATAATATAAAACACTGATAAGAATAAATGTTATGTACTTTTGTGGAGCTAGAGTGGACCTAGCAATAAAAATTGTTTTAGAGGGAGAATTTATTAATATAATAAATGAAACATTAAAAGAAAAAACAACTCTGTTTTCAATTGTTATAATTCTGTTTTTTTTTTATCGGAGTCGATGGGAGATATCATAAGACATTTTTAATGTTTTTTTGGGTCCCCTAACCCGAGGTTTGAGTTACCTACAACAATTTATACGCATAACTTAATTATTTCCAAAATATTGTCCCACGCCCCTTCAATAGTAAACGATTCTATTGCAGACTACATTTCTTTAACACGTTGAACGTCCTAGCGGTCACGGGAGACCCACACCTCAAATTTAATTTAATTTAATAATTATGTATTGTCGCAAAATTCTAAGCAAACTTCATACTGAAACAATAATGTGGGAATAGAAGAACACGACAGTATACTTAAATCTTTTTTTCTTTACTATTTATATAAAAATTAATAAATTCTATAGTGGCTGATTAGGTGTGGCTGTTTTTACTATGGCGTTCAACGTGTTAAAAAGTAGTATACGTGCGTGCATGCTTCGATACTTGGTTAGTAGAAGTAGGTCTCTCATATTTCACGGTGGACTCAGTTTATATTTCTTCAATTTCTTTATTAAATTGACTCTTTCAATATTGAATAAAGAGCATTGTTAAATTATGTGGTTCAAATCTTGTTTTGAAACAATGAAATAATGCAATTTTCGTCGGTTTAATGTACCGTCAGCGGTGAAACCTAATATCCTTAAGTGGCTTTCGCAAGGAAAAGGAAACCTTTCACCCCGACACGGTCACAAGCGAAAGACTATCCCGGATTGTTTCGGACCCTAATGCTCGGACGGGAGTATACACACACGGGAAACCGGGTACGACTTCCGCCTCGAATTGTCCCATTTAAATGCATTGTTCTCTTCCATCTGAGATGCGTCGCTCGATGCAACGCTTTAGAAGATCAAAGATATCCGTGCAACGAGAAACGAGAAAACGAAAGTGCCGCTCCGGGCATCTGTCTGGTAATCATGTCGACCATCGGGATTCCTGGACAGGCATTCAACGAAATGCAGGCGGCTTTTCACGAATTTTCTTCAAAAGACGGAAAATAAGGGAAAGTAACAAACGAAGATACAATTTTATAACACAGAATACACCTCGTATTCAATCCATTTTATGGAAACAATTAACAGACAGTAAGGTACATTGTTTGGTTTTTTTAACACTTTGATGGCCGCTGTCACATATGCGTGATATAATTCATTTCAATAATATACCTGTAATACAAACAAATGACCATAGGTATCACTGCCAAAAGAATAAACAACCGAATACTTAGAAAATAGAAATTCTAAACTAATCGATATAAAATGTATAACGTAGAATGTTTTGTTACGTAACTGAAGCTTTGCAAAAATGTCCACGGGAGCAATTTTTCGACAAATACTTGCGGCCGTCAAAGTGTTTATATTCACAGATAAACAGGATTGTTTCTGTAAACTCAAAAATTCGTTCCAGGTGCATTGAATTATTTTAATAAATATCGGAAATCATACGAGTATAATAATCCAAGCGTTCTTACACTTGCATATCTATAATAGTTTCTTCTCTATGATTTGAAAAAAAAAAAGACCTAAAATGACAGGTACTCATAACTGAAGAATTTTCGCCAATCTTGATGGGCGGAAGAACTCCTTTTATTCCACTCCTAGAAGACTATACGCCTACAACACATTATAAAACATATAGGAAGTGTGATCCCTTCTTTATAATTTAATTTCAAAAATCAAAAGAAACACAAACTACCCTACCAAATACAATAATTGCAATTTTTCATAACTGATTAGTATTAACTATTGTTCTACTGCTAGCTAGACTAGGATGAACACTAGGTACCATTAACATAGGTCAGTGATAGCCACTGGAGCTGCGGCCTTCCCTCACTCTAGGCCCATTCCCCTCGTTTCAGTTCCCTCCAGTTCGCTCCTGGTTTCCCCTATGTTCATCATCGCCCTAGATCACAATCTATATCAGGGGAATGGACTTAGAGAGATGAAAGACCGCTGCACCGGTGGTCATCACTAACACAGGTTAATATAATTACGAATCTGTGCAATTAGAAATCTAGCCAAAGAATATGTAACATTAAAATTAACGAATTAGATACTCATCCGGATAATCTATCCGTAAGCTGGTTTTTATACATATTTTTCCTGCAACCAAAACATAATGCATATTCAAATAAGGCTATAATTCTTATACTACGATCTGTAAAACAAACGTACCCGTGATGTATATACCTACATAAACATACTACCATAAGTGAAAGTAGCGTAACCCTGGTAGATACTTCTATAAACTACACTACTAACAATAAGTATACCATGTGCAACACTATATCCGTACCTTGGTAGAAAAAGGCCTATAGTCCAATTTGCAATTTCTTGGGTAAAGGTGCACATTGTCGCTTTTTATTGTAATACACATAACACACTGGCCTCTTCAGAATGTATCTAACTTTGCATGTAATAGTGGAACGATAGTAGCCCTTTTTCCTATGGTAACATTTATGATTTTTACGTGAATGGTGAATAAAACTCAAATGCAATCATTTAGGACATTGGCCCTCTTTCTACCAAAGTACAGATATATAATTATATTTTTCTACACTGATTTCTTAGTGACTGTTAAATAAACTTGATGAAATTAGAAAATTAAATTTCGTGCTATCATGGAAGTTATGCCGCCACGATGGACACAGATCAGAACTGGGATGGTTGACCGTCTTCAGTGCTTCTGTGGTGCTGTTAACATATGGCGGTTTGGAACCCGCCTAAAGCTGTAGCCCCCCAACTAAATGACTATAGCGGTCGATGCTGAGTTACATGGAAGGGAGAAGAAATAAAAGACTATAGTTCGTTGAGCAATATAGGAAAAAGCACTTCCTGAAATGCCGCCCTTTGGACTGACTCCAGGGGAAAAACCTAAACCTATAATCACAGTACATAACTGTACTTTCCAAGCAGAATATCTGGCTGAAGTTACATTGAACCTGTAACTGTTCATACGACTGTACGTTTGGCTGGGCTGGGTTAGTTTGGGTTGTAACTCAAGAAGTTTGAACAATTACGGGGAAGGGAAGAGCTCGTTTTATTCCGCTCCCAGAAGACTATACCGCCACAAGATTTTATGTGAATCGTGTGAATTGTGAACACTTAGAATAGAATCGCTCGACAGTTACCTCGATTTTTTAGACATTTCCGATAATCTGATAAAGAATTATTACGAACAAGAACCGGAGGAAATAGGAAAAATCAAACTACAGGATCCTAAACTGAACCCAAGCGCGCCTAACCACTCATTGGTGGCCCTCAACTGTTGACTCCTGCCAATTTTTCGCCATACTCAGTCACTACTCTTTACGATCCTACAGTTTTGGCAATTTTTAATATTCCAATTTGTTGCGAATGAGTGCTGACTCATTTTTGTGTCAAATTATCGGAACTGTAGAATTTAACTTCAATCATCCTGAAAGAGAATTACACTAAATAATTATACTTTTCATGTATAATATTGGACAGAAGTGTCTTTAAACCTGTATTTAAATCAATGAGTCAAAGAACTGTACAAGTCCAATGGTTTTCTTTTAATAATTGGAAATTTATGAAAACAGATTAACCATAGTTAGACATACGGGGACTGACAATTAAGTTCGTAGAACAAATTTATCACAAATACAGAATACACTTATTCGTTATTTGGTACATGGTCTCCTCCAAAATAGTAGTCCCCTCCTGAATCAATGCACTTGATCCAACGTTTTTTCCAGTGCAGGAATCAGTCTTCTTTGTGAGGCTGTTTAGAGCACGCGTCGTAATCCGTTCCACCTCTAGACGTGCCCACAATGATAATCCTTCGTGTCTTTCTTGATCTTGGGGAATAGAAAAAAGTCGGGAGGGGCCAGATCGGGTGAATAGGGCTGGTGTTTCAACAGGGTGATTCGATTTTTGGCGAAAAAATCCTACTAGTTAAATTACCATTCCCTGTTATTTTAAATCCATAATGCATTTCTTTACCGTGCAAAGAATCTGTTTTGAAAATTCTGATGTTTAACTATGCAAACTGACATCAATCGCTATAAAATCAATGGCGTTGATGATGCACGAAAACTGAAGCTATTTTTTCAAATACAGTGGGGTATGCTAGAACGAACATAATTGGTTCTAGAACCTCATTTGTTATGAACCTCTGTTTGTTCTACCATACATTGAAGTATATTTATTTACGGGTGATCCGTTCCAGGTCCACGGTTTAGAGCAAAGTTACCACCGAATGCAACAGTTTCCACAGGAAAAATTTAATACACAATGAAACACATAAGTATCAGAATAATATAAAATTGATTTGTTTAACCTTTATACACTATGTGAATTTGAAAACCATGAACAATGTTTCCTTAGTGGGAATCATGGAATCATAAAAAATCACATAGAAGTAGTACCATGGTAACGAAGGCAGAGAGGGAGAATCGGCAGAGCGGCCGATAGTGTTTCTCCGCGTTCGTTGTAGCATCTTTGGTCGTGATAGCATTCTGATTGTATCGATAAAAACTGTTCGTCATAGCATACCCCACTGAATCTCAGTGGTTTTGGACTCGCAGTGTTCTTCAACTCACCGATTCAATCATTCGTACTACTGTGCGTTTCGCCGGGTTCAGTGAGTAGAATAAACTAGAGGTCGTTGGATAGAGCAGGCGAGTTTTAGCTCGAAAGCGGACAGAGGCAGGAAGTAGCCGGAAGCAGTCCCCGGTGGCTCTTTTCGAGATCGGGGTCGGGTCCACGGAGGAAAACGAGCGTGTCGGGCCCAGGAGCTTCGACTCTCCCCCAGCGATCCTAAAACTGATCCTCGTTTCTAAGTGTCTGCTTCACTCCACGCTCTTTTCAAGCTTTTTCTCTCTCTCTCTCCCTCTCTCGAGTGTTTATGGATCACAGACGACACTTGGACTCGCTCGAGTTCCTTCGTCGACTTCTCTCGACTCTCCTGGAATCGTAACGAGGAGGCACAGAGGCCGTGCGCGTGTTGCTCCGCCATTACTTAAAACTAAAATTAGTTCCCCGAGTGCACCCTCGTGGGCCGGCTGTAAAGGAAACGCTGGAAATTGTTAGAACGTATCGGGAAAGACGAAATTGCCCATGGAGATGGTTAACGGCTTGAATTTCCAATGAAACTCGCGCGGTGAGCTCCACCGCCGTTCTGCAGCGGAAAAATAATCGTTCGTGGCTTGTTTGTAGTTTTGAAGACTACTCGCTTATAATAGAATTGCGGGCGAATTCGAACGGTTTTGAACTGAATTCTTGATGCTTGGAAAATAATTGGAACTAGTAATTGTAAAATTTTGTATTGCATCGGAAATGTGCGGATGTTTATATTGTCGACAGTAACTTTGAAACGTATTCGTTCACGGGTGTTTTGAAGGCTTGAAATGTTAATCCTTACTTCGTACACGTGGGTCAATTTTGTCCCGGCTAATTCCAAATGCGTGTGTGTTGTACTTTATATATTGGCAATAATAATATATTTAAACAAATTACTTTTTAAATCTATTATTATGATCTTTATTTCGAATGTTTAAAGAAATTATATGCATTCTTTGAGATTTTATTTAAGACTTTTACCCATTGAAGTACGCGTCAGACGTAAATGACCCACATTTACGATTTGAAGATACCAAAAATACGTTTACGGAGTAAGGGTTAAATGAAGGGCAAGGGAAACAAACAAGGAATGTTACAAAACAGATCTACTGAGAAAGTCGATTTTCAATACTTTAGTCCACCAATAAAGAGACAAGGTTCAAGTAATTGAACTGTATTGTTTATCACATGAGGTTATACTCTAATTAAGCAGTAGGAAAAAAGTAAGCATAGAAATAATTGTTTTACATTATTTTAATTTTTTCTCAAGTTGAACACTAGAATAAAAATGGACGTTCCATGTTTTCTTCTCCTTACCCTTCATATGGCTTATAGAGTTACTCAGGGAATAATGGAAACGAATTTAAACTAAATGTTTAGTGTTTAAAATACCAGTAAGTATCATTATTCCTGTAGTATGTAAACTCCTTGGCTGTCTACATTAAATTTGAAAAAATTATTTGACCACAGGCGTTTTGAAGAATTTAAATGTTAAATCGCTTTTGCAGTTGCTCACAGATTCGGACGGTTATGAACGGCATGTATAATGCTTAAAATATGAGTAGCATTATTAGTTATAAAATATTTGCATTATTTCGGAAGCATGCCAGTGTTTGGATTGTCCGTATTAATTTTGAAAAATATGCAACAATGAATCTAAATAATAACAATGTATTACGTAAATTTAGAAGTAATGACCGTTTTCATGTCACAATTCTTTATTAATACCGAATGAATAAAGTTTGAATAGTATCGTCCATTTTTATTACTTTGGTAATTTTTTTTGACTCGTTTCCTTAGTGTTCAACGTTAATCCAACAATAATTGTTCACCTAAAAAAAGTAACATCTTGAGATTTTTCAATCCATATTCGACGCATACATCCTGTTGAGATAATCATGTCACAGATTTCACAAATTTAGATCGCATCTGCAACGATTTTTTCTTGATTATAGAGAAAAGACATGCAGATGCCTACATTCAATTTATTTAGTTCTACCGAAAGTAATGAATAGACTGTGAACGTTTATGCAAATATACATTTTTACACTTGAAAATCAATTAAGTTTAGCTGTAACTCATTAGTCAAATAAGGGTTTCTAGGAATTCAATTCGCGGAACGAGGTGGCGTTCCTGTTAATGAATTGTCATTCATATCGATACGTTTAATTGTTGAGAAATGGCGGTGTAGTGGTGTTTCTCGTAATAAAGGGGAAATATCAAAAGTGTGTCACCCACTTTTCAATCTGATAAAAAGCTTTTAATTAATAAAATCGTGATAATACGAACATAAAATATTCTTTTTAAAACAATGGTGTGGAACAATTATTATTTAACAAACAAAGTATTTCGTACGTTTGTCTCCCTTTATTTAAAGATTATTTTAATAATACAATATGGAATTATTTCATTATTGAATAAATTTTCAGGTTTTAAATGTTATTGTAATAAATATGGTATAATATTTTGTTTCAGGATTTGGTAATATTTCATCCCGAAAATATGCAGTCTATATTATACAACATTCGGTGAGTTGTATGTTTATAATGTATTGTGAATATTCCTTGCAATAATTCTTACTTTCTCTGTTGTGTATGAATAGACAATTTTTAATGAAATTATGTAAAACAAATTTAAATACGTCACACTATATTTGATTTTTTAGTGTATCGTGTACTCTACAATTTGCATAGTCTTAATGAAGGTACATTTATATTTGTACAAAAATTTTATTTTAATTACACCAATTTCATTACTATTATTAATTTAGAACAGAACTATGAAAATTTGAATCACCACTTTAGAAAATATTTCATAATAGTTGTATTTCTTCTACAATACAAAATGCTCTAATATACTACAAAAATTAACATTCTTTTATTATACACAATATTTTTTTCATAATGCAATAAAAAATATTTTTTTGTTTAACACACATTTCCCAGTAAATTAGTGGTGCTCCCAAAAAGTGTATTGATTAATTATTTCAGCATATTGTATATTTTGCAGTAAACGACCTGTCACAGTTCACGTTATTACATGTAAAAAATAACAAACAAGACGAACACACGACACACGTCAATAACTTGAAGCCAAGCACGCATGCAGTAGACAAACAAAAAACTATAAAACCATGTAAATGACGTTTACTTTAATTTCCAATCAATTTCAGGACATAATCCACACGAACAGATTTTTAAAACGCGTCAGCATTTAACAAAAAATATATATTATAACAAAATACACTTTTAACTGGTCATAGATCCGTGAGGTGTGTTGAAACATTCATTGCAAAATATTTTTACCCAATGAGCCAGACGTTTGAATATTTGTGAACTTATGTTTACAAACTTAAAATAAATTACCCTTTTTCACCATACTTATTGAATGCATTCAAATAGAGAGTTATAACGCAAAAATCCTGAGGAAAATAAAAACTACAATACTAACACAGAAGAACAACTGCACGACAAAACTATTATATATTGGTGCTCATAAAATCATCACTCTAATTCCATCACCATAAGCGAAATATTAGGTAACCAAGACAGTTCGTGGCGTTTTCATCAGTAGAGATAAATGATACACAAAGTGGATTTACCAATATTTTATTCAGAAAATTAGTCACCGTCACCATCTATTACCCTTTTCCAACGATCTAATAACTTCTCTATTCAATTTTTATAAAAATTGTCCTTTCCGGTGTCAAAAAAGTGCTTCACCTCTCTTTCGACGTCTTGTCGATTTTGGAAGTCTGAATAATTGACTTTGATTATTTAATACACCGGTAAATTCTCAGTTAAATAATCTTTCGTTTAAGCATACATAAACACTCTTTTAATTGATAAAGTGGGCTAAGGTACAGTTTGAAAATGATAACACCGATAAATGGCACGAACTTTCTTGGTTACCTAATAAATGCTACAGAACCTGTTTTTAATAAAATTTTAATATTCACAAACCCAGTATAATAATTCATTCCATAACCAGTATTCTCTAATGTATCAAACCATTTACGACACTTTCTATTAATATAACAAACATGTCAACGCGTAAAATCGACAAATTCCGTGAGTGTCGAAGAAACTACATATGATCGATCGAAGGACATCGTCTCGAGTGTTGATTCTCAGTTAAAAGCGAGGAAATTCCTCGGGTTTAATCGACACCGTGCGCTTGTCGTCTGTTACGGCGACAAGTGGACGGTAAGAAGGAAAATAACGCGTGCAGGGGTGCGCGAGGGGGCGAGAGAAGGGAAGAGGGTTGGTCAAGAAGCACCGAAGGGCACTTTCGGACTCGGAAGGGTCTACCGCGAACAAACGCGACAGCGAACGTGGCTCTTTCACTCGGCACGTTTACAAGGTCCGATAAAAACAGCCAACGCGACGCCGACCTGACATTCTGAGCCAGAACAGAAATTATTTTAGCATCAATTACTTTTTTGTCTGATTTTTAACCCCTTGATGTTCAGTTTAACCCTTTTGCAGCGAACGGTGTACATACACGTTAAGGAGAAGTAGCATCTTCGGTGCAAACAGCCGCTATAATGGCTCCTATGGATAAGACTAAATAACAAATAAATCAATTGCCAAGGCAGAAGAATAAAGTATAACGCAAGAAATAAATAAAAGAAATCAACCGTTGTGTTCGACTATTATTATCCAGCACACAGCGAACGATTTTCACTCAAAGTGTACCGCGTTTAAAGAATTAATTCAGACGGTACTATGGTTCAGAATAAAACACGCTAAAAATTAGGGCTGTTAGTACCTGGAGAACTCGGGTACCCAGAAAATACCCGAGAAAACGGGAATTATCCGAGTATGCCTTACCAGGATGTTCTACCCGTATTGTTATCCGGGTAACAGATACAAAACTTCTTTATTTATGTATAGTGACTCATGAGGCTGGCCAAATACAACCCCCAAGGGATAATATCTTACACGAAAATGATATTTGAATACACGAATATTCAAACTTTCTTCATAGCATTCAAACACCTTTCTTTTATATTGTTGCGCCGGTGTGTGCCACCACAAAACAAAACCAACTAATTACAGTTTATTTACAGACTAATACAAGTATTCACAAGTTCGAACGGGGTAAGGTGAATACGTCTATTCTTGACAGATGTCAAAGCCACACTATTAAATCAGTAATTGCGGTCATTCTTTAACTCATTGCCGTAAATGACGGTTATAGCCGTCAGATTTTTGTTGATATACTGGCAAATGCCGGCTATAACCATCATCTTGTAGCAACAAAGGAACATTTAAAAAAAAAGTGTGTTTCTGAGGCCGATCTAGAAAAAAAAGTGTACGTCTATGGGTTAACAACCTCCAGATCGAGCGTTAGCTTCAACCCACACTTGTTAGGGTAGCTTTCTGTAGCGCCGCAGCAATATTTATTATTTTACATTTGCGACTTACCTTTATTACACCCTTTAGCAAATGTGTTCGGTGTCAGTGGATCATGCGTGAAGGTATCACTCGTTAGTGATCCTTCAGATCAAATACAGTAGAACCTCGATTTTCCGAACTGAAGTTAGTAACAAGATTACTCACATTTTACATTCGTTTCATATAAATATAATAATTTTCTTTTAGAATATAAAATACGCTGTGGTATAAAATTAAGCGCACAGTGTCACTAATAAGAATTGTAGTTTGTAACTGACATAGGATGACCAGTCGTCGGATGACCGTTGTTCGGATAATCGAAATTCTACTGTACCTATGAACTATTCTCATACTCCCAGCCCTAACGTGCATTACTAAAAACGTAACCACAACATTTCCACGAGTAAAACGCGATCTGATCTCCAATTCTCCAAATATTTTTCCCAGTAAACAAGGAAAGAGGCCAACTTTCCCCTACTTGGCCTCCATCTTACAATTCAGCCAGTGTTCCCGTCTTCTCGAATTCTATTCCGACTTTTCTTCTTCCGGTGGCGGGCTGGCTTCTCGGTAGAAGCGTGCCGTGACGTGGAAATGCAAATTCCGTCCATGCGGCTCGTTGAATTATTATTTTAAGTCCCGTAACGGCCATTCGCTACAGGAAAATCTCATGAAAATTAATTTATTTTAATGCAGCCGGTCCACGGCGGTGCCGTGTAGCCCGGCAGGAAACGGCCAGACGAAAGTAACCGGGTGGGGTCGAAGGAACGGGGCGATGAAACGGGGGGCTAAAAGGAGGGATAGGACACGAAACAGGCAGAGAAATCTGAGAGAAAGACGCAGACACCGAATTAACATTCGACTCCTGCTTCTTTCAGCACCCCTTGTCTTTCGACGAGGAATTCCGAATTCACAGCCGATCGAATCTGGCTGAAGGGGATACTTCCAACTCGCTGACAGACCTACACGACGAGCGAAAGCTTAGGTACACTCTGTGGGATGCGGGGTTCTCTTAACCCTTTGAACCCTGAAACTTTCTTCAGGGAAAAACGTGCACCATGCCCTGAAGTTTTCTGCGACAGAAGGCGGATTAAACTGACAAGAGTATTTCCCTTGCTATATTATGTATGATGTGAGTTTCTCGATTGTTTCAGCGTTCTGAAATTGTAAAATATGTAAAGAAACGTGTAGATTTTATGAGATGTCTCAAGTAATAATTCGTTCGATTACATAGGTTTGTAGCGTGGAATAAATGTCTGTGGTTGGACCAGTACGATGGCCCGTAACACACAGTCGACGATTGTTTGGAACGCCAGAAGTGCCCAGTAATGTTGAGAGAACTCATATCGGTATATTAGAAATTCGAAAGGGGGTTTGGGATAAAAATAAAGAAACTATTCTAAGGATAATAAAATCCGCCACTTTTCGGGGGACACGTACACTAAACGATAAATTAAAATAAAATGGCTTCATACTTTAAAACTTTCAAATGAAATAATTAATTATAAAGTTTATCCAGATGCAATCATTCGTATTTACAACGATGTAACTTAGAGTTTATCGTTTTGTTTATCCTGTTGGTTAGCGCCACATAGTACTAATTCTATAAAAAAAAAATGTTCTGAAGATCATAGCCCAAGGTCATCACAGAGAAAGTTGCACCTGTTTTTCCTGAATACAATAAAAAAGGAATTGTCAAACAATATTAATCTGTTACTGAAATATTCAAACAAATGTAACCGCCCAAAAAAGTGGTTTCTTGCGAATAACTCAAAAATATGGCCGAAATAAAAACATGCACCAGGGTGAACTTTGTTCAGCTAGACGTCCTTTAAAACCCGTTCAATTTTTTTCACTACAATGTGGGACACCCTGCACATGGACGGCGGGGTACATAACACATAAATATGCTGCATAAAGATCCCCGTCACTGCTATAAAATTTGCCTGGTACCCTCGAATAAACAAAGAAACAAAACAATGTTTCCTATACATCCTGATAAAATGCAGAAGCCAAAGGAGTGTGCAAATGTAGCACAGGATCCAACATTCTCAGATGGGACGATAATTCCAGGAGGAACGGTTCATTCGCAGCCTCTTTCCCCTGGAATCCCTTGAGCGTGTTCTCGGTGAAGATCGACGAATCTATACGCACCGGTTGCACGAACACACGCACACACCGCGTAACTCTCATGATCTCGTACGTAGAACTTTACGGGACGATAATGGACAGATTTATGAGACGGCTTATCGATCCCCGAGTAAATCCAATTTTCGAGGTCGACGCTCACGTGCGCCCGGCGCCGGGGACACAGGATTTCCCTTGCGGGGTGTCGTAAGGATCGTGCGAGAACGAAACGAAATCGTCGCGAGGAATCTCGTTCGCGTGTTGCTTCACGGCTACAAATTGAAATTTGCTGAACTTCAGACCCCAACCGGCCGGAAGTTTCAACGATCCCCGCCAAAACTCGGGGCGTTGAAAAGGTGTTGAACCTTGATCCCTAAAGCAGTCTGCACATGGTGAAACATGTCGCGATGCACGTATCGACGTCTATTTAGGTCCCATGATGCAGGTTGCAGTGTGTGTAGGTTGATATCGTAGTCGGAAGCAGCTTGCATCGATGCAGGAATCGGAATCGTCCTGGCTGGTGATCTAGGCCTGATTCTGATGCAGGTTTCAACGTGTAGGGCAGAGATGGTCATCCAGAGCCACGCCAGGCTCCGGCCTAGCTCAACTCTGCGTGCACTCCCCTCACGTACACCCCCGTCCATAAGTCATGGAACAATTACTAATTTCAGCTTTACGTTTAAATTAAAATGATTAAACACCCACTATGTTGAATCAAACGATTATTTACAAATTATTTACACTGAATACAATTTCGAAATGTTAAAATATATTGAAAATTATATGTATCAAGTTTAAAATTTGCTCACTAATGTATGATCCCCGTTTCGAGATGATAACTTTAAATAGCCTTAACGGTCTTGCGGGCATTCTATTTTCGTGTTTCTCCTTGGATTTCTGTCCAGAATCGCTTCAAATGTCTATACAGATTACAAAATCGAAACAAATGTCGCCCAAATTTAACGCATTGAAAAACTGATCTTGAACCGTGGTGTAATTATTGCAGGTTCCTTTTTATATTAATTATAACAGAATACTAATCATATCATTAAAAATATGTTGTGTAAACATAAATGTTTTTAAAAAAACCGTTCATATCGAAATAAGTAACTAACGTCTAACCAACCAAGTCTACTATATCGTAATCCAAGTTTATTCAGAAATGGCAAGGTGTCCCATGACTTATAGACGGGGGTGTAGGTTGTGATCTAAGTTGTTATCAGTTTTATCCAAAGATTATATCTCTACTCTGCTATACATCATTTGTCATATACAAATTTACCTGACAACATACAGGATGTTTTACTACTGCTGGTAAATATTTTAACGGGTCATTCTATAAGCCAAAATAAATCAAAAGGTCCTGTATTATTTTGCAATCTGCTGCTTCGTTTTTTCGAGATATAAGCCATTGAAAATGTGGTATTCACAGTGTGCACATGTACACTCACTTATTCGAATGTGTTTGCTGATTAAAAAATTAATTACAATATTATTTATTTTTAAGACACTCCTTGAGGATTAGTTTGCCTACTATGGTCGCAATATATACATTTAATGTAATTTAATATATTATTGATAGGGCACCTGACATTTTGGGTCTAGCTATTCGAACATTACAAGGCAACCTCTTCAAGTGTAACGCTGATATTTAAAGGTGCTTTTGCATACTAAATAGAACTTGATATTCTGTAGTATCCTATGTAGGGTGTTCCATTTCAGTCATTCTAAGTGATTATCTTCAAAACTGTATATTAACACATTGACTGCAGTGGGTGTCATCGGTGACCAGTACCTCAAATTTTATTTAGTAACATAATTAGGAATACTTATAAATTGTCGAACAGCTTCAATATTGTAACAATAACATAAAGTAGTTACTGTACGGTCAAATAATAAAATATTCTTCACCTTCGCGATTTGTACATATTTAGAATATCACATTATACTGTGTCTGGCTAGGTATGACAGTTTCTACTGTGGCATTCAACGTGTTAACAACGGTTTGTAATATCAGTAGAAAAAGAAACAATCTGCAACATCTCTAAATTTGTACGTAAAATAAAGTCTCCTCTACTTCCAAATGTTCTAACATTTTTAGACAGCTCTGTACATCAAGTGAAATAAGTGAAAAAACGTATCTTTTTAAAAGTACCAAGTTACAAACTGTAGTTACCTTGTACATTGACAAATGGTAATGGTAATGGTTGCAGATTATTATACAAATGAAGAATCGGGAATTTTTGTGGCAGATATTCTTTATACTGCTGAATAGTATTGCATTTATGAAATGATAATTTGCATTCCATTCGTTAAGTGTTTAGTAAATATTATACCAAAAACACTTCGAGGTCAAATTGTTTGATTCGAATGAAGTTCTTGGAATTACCATTATCTTATTCACTTCAAGAAAAACATAGAGACGAAAATAGTAAATTCCAAGAAGAATGAATTTAAATATGTTTTTGATGTGGTAGAGTGTACTTGGATTTGCGTCACGGCCTTTAACATAAAATATCTTCGTAAATAATGCGCATTGGCAAAAAACAAATGTCTACCCATTTTGCCTCGAAATTCCGCAAAATAAAGTTCTTTAAAATCGGTGACTCCATTTCTGTGGTCTTTCGTTCTGAATAATAAATGCTTAATGAACATTAGTCAAATGTACTGTTCTTTTTCTTTCGACACTAAAAACTGTATTACATGTGTCCTCGTTCTATTTCTACAAACATGCATAACAACGTATCACAGAATGACATAACTTTTAAAAAAGTCCTACTTTCGTAAAAATCGTTTGATAAGAATTTTGTGTTTAGTGTCTTAATGTTTGCAAATTCACTAATTTAAACTCTCTAAATGTTCAGAGACATAGAATGACTCATGAAATACTTCCATAATCACTTTCCTATCTTAATTCAGGTTCAACTGTCTAATTACAAATTACAGTATTGTATTACAAATACTGTAACCTTTCCTCAAATAAGAATGTCCCGGACAAGAGTTAATTAAAAAAAAGTTGAAATAACGTATCCATTTGATAAATTTCGTGAGTCACTGTATGTGTGCTTTTATTTATTGTTTTAATTCGAACATTTTGAAGTATTTATTGTTTAAGTTAAATATTTTGAATTAGTTATTAAATATTCAAATATTGTATATTATTTTCTTTCACACACTTTAGACCTTTTCCAATTTTTCTTCAGTAGCCATGAATTCATATTAAATAAATATAATATAAGAAAATTTAAAGGATTATCTATGAACTTACATATATACCTATATAACGTTTAGGAATAAAAACAAAAACATTTTGAAATTGATCTTTGAATCAAGTGAAGTCAAGTATAAAATTGTTTAAAGTTGATTTAATAGTGATAAATAAATAAAATTGTCTTTAACTTTGGTAAAATCAATTTTTCATACTGTGTCGACTGATTGTAAGAATTTTTAGAAGTTTAGTGAATACTGGACGTTGGTTAAGTGGCGAACTTTTTTAACAGCGTCGTTTGTACAAAGCGTTGGCCGTATGTGCGTCGATTTTTCGTTCGTTTCCATTGAACGTTGATTGGAACTCAACATCGATTTTGACAATGGATCGCTGAACGTTTCATACATGAATGGCAAAATTGGGCGACGTACAGAGAATTCTCGAAAGACCTTTGATTTGCTTTGATCCATCTTCCTTTCCATTAAAACGTTTTTTAATAGCTGCCATCCATTATACCCCAAAAAAGGGGTTTATTTTAACGTCTGTTTTTTATTAAGATAAATTAATCAAACATAAACAGTTATTATTAATTGAAAAGCTTTCATCGATGAAATATTATAAATAATTACTGTTTTTAATTTATTATAGTTTTATCAATACACAGTCATAATATTAATGAATAATGTATATTTATATATACAACTGAGATATTAATTTACTACAAAGTAAGCATTTGTCGAAGAATGAATGTCAATATAAACATAATGTTGTACATGGTTGCATAAGAATTTCTTTTAATCTAGCTATTCCTATTTTTCATTTAACATTGTTTTGTCATTATGTTTGTCTTCGTATAGAAGAGTCGAATGTTTTGAATATTTCAGAACCCTGTGCTATAATAAGCGATCGAAGGCAACCATGATATCCGTAATTATAGAGTTATACTGTTCTTATAGCAGTCAACTCGTACCTATGTAAGTGTTATAATACAATGCTTGGCACCGAATTATAACTTTGTTACAAAACTTAGAGGTGCTATAATAGGCATGCCTCAATTCTTAACAGAAATTGTATTATTAATACTCATGATCTCACAGAAAAGAAAAAAAAAAGTGGTTTGAAATTTCAGTTTTAACGTACTAGTATATCTTTAAAGGTAATTTTTATCCTTTCATATTTATCAACATAAAGTCACTTACATTTGCAACACACAAACGCTTGAAATTACCTTTTGCACTCAAGTGGCTTTCTTTGAGGCGCCACACTGTTTCAAATTTTCTTTTTTGTACAAGTAGCTGAAATTGGTCTTTCATAAAGTCTACAATGTACACGTGTTACAAACATGCAATTATTGAAACAAGTATATTCAGAATAAAATAAACTCTCTTATTGAAGTCGATTATACATACTTTGTTTCTAGGTGATGTGTATCAGGTATAAAAAAACTTGAGTGTGAAGGGTTAATATTATGGGACTATTGTAGAGTCATTCAGACTAGGCCGTTTAGGATCACACCCCTACGTTCTTTACGATTTATATAAAAAATAGTAAATTATACTGTGTCTGATTAGGTATAGCCGTTTTCACTGTGGCGTTCAACGTGTTAACACGTTCCGTGCCGCGTGGGTCGTATGCGCCCCACACACCAAATTCGATTATTCCAAATAAATGGTAATATTCTTTATATTCCAATTAAGACGAACGCCACAATAATAGTACCAAATGAATGGTATATCATAAGACAATTCAATGTTTGTGTTTTGAACGTTATGTATTTATAGAAACCTATTTTCACGCCTTTGACTAGTTATGGAATTTTTCACTGTGGCATGGAACGTGTTAATAAAATAATTTATATTGTCATTTGTTTATTGGATTCTGAGGCAGAGCTGAGGGTATAGCGATAGAGCTCAGCGTCTACATTGGGCGTAGTCAAAGTGTTAAAAATCGCACAGAATTCGGTTTCGGAACACCAATGCCAGTGACCGAGAGACAAATTCACGAATTTGCAAAATTAGAAAACCGACGGGGCGAAAATTTTCGTCGATTTTATACAAATTTCTTTATGCATCTCGGGAATCGTTCTATGGAATCCTTAGCTTAAAAATCGCGCAGAATTCGGTACCATAGAACGGTTGCGAAAGGCAGATGCCAGTGACCGAGAGGCGAAAGGCGCCAAGGTAAAGCTCTGGCACGATGTTCGAGCTTGCGAAACGTTGGAAGGTGAAGAACAAGAGCGACAAGGCTACCACGGCGGGATCTTCATTTCCGCGAACTCAGCCCTTGGCTTTCGGACTTCTCGAGCTTTTTCGTGGTTTAAGGACAGCATTGAGTCAAGAACATCTCCTCCTTGCTCGCCTCTCAAATCCCATCACAAAGAATGCCTCTGTCTCCTTTCGCCTCGTTGCAAGGTCCCTCTCACCCTCTCACTCGCCGTCGCCTCAACCCCTTCTCAGCTTTCCTTCTCCTCTTTCACCCTACTTTTCTTTCTCGCTATCGTTCCTCAGGCACGTCGTCGTTCGTTCTCCGTCTCGTTTCAGACCCCTGGTCCCCGCGTCAACCGACTCTCTTCATCGCGCGAACTTCCAGCCGACGGGGTGAAAAAGATAGCTACCCTTAAGTCGCGAGGGCTCACATCTGACGGTCGATGAATAAGGGAGTCGCTATTTAAATTGTAATTTCGGCCGTGCTAAAGATACTGGGGATTTGCCGGGAATTTTTACGATCCGCCCGGCTACGTTCGCCTGGCGATTTAATGAAAAACGCGTCCCGTTTTTGGACGATACTCAGTTAGCGGGAGCTTCTTTTTAGGTGTTCGAAATTTGAATTCGATGCTGATTGTTCTGAGTGAAGTGTGTTCGATTTGATTTCACACATTTTGTTAAACGAATCTCATTACCAGTTAGGTATGAAATGTGAAAAATTTTTATTTTTGGCATATTGCCGAAAGCAAATTTTTCGTTCTGACTTTTTTTTATTTAGTGAGACTTCCTTGGATGCTTTACCAGAAATGAATGCATTTCGAAGATTGAGTAGAAGGTAAGGGGGGCAAGGAGTTAAGCTACCGTGAATAAAAAATTGATTGAGTTGGTAGATTAACTTTTTATTCTTGTAAAATTTTAAATTTGTGTTACTTACAATTAGAACAGGTGATAGAATTTTTCATTAGAAACATAAGAAAAATTGTAGTTATTTCTTACGTTCATATTTTGAATAGTAAGTTAATTCGTATAGTGATTCTTATTAAATTATTAAGTAAACTCAATAATATTTTTAAAAATTTGAAATTTGTGTCAACAAAAAATACTGACAGTATATTTTATAACAATCAATTTAATGAAGTGTAAAATATTATTTGCAATAATGAAAAAAACTAGAATTTATTTAAACAACAATTATTCATGTTTAACTTTTTTTACCAACATTATACATCATACTAACTTCAGTAAGACGTTGCATACCAAATCCATAATAATTAACAATTTCATATAGTATAATCATAAAAATTACAATAGTAAGAATTAATAATAACAATTGAATAAAATTGTACAGATTGAATTCATTGAAGATATGACACAATATTAATTTTCAGGATTAAAAATACATATATGAAAATATAATAAAATAGAAATTTAGAAGAATCTTTATTATTATTAACATATTCTGCAAGGTAAAAATTTCACTTATAAATTTACATTTTTGAAACTTTATTTAATTAATAGTTCACGGTGGTCTTCAGTAATGTACCTTACATTTTCAAACTCCAATGTGATATTTTTATACTATACTACAGATAAAGACATGAGGTTTGAGCAATAATATTTTGCGTGCCACAAATATCAAAAAAATATTACTTTTTCTTTATTTCGTTTATTTTGTATACATACGTTTTCTGTACTTGAATATCTTATGTTGCATAAACATATTGAATCGAATAATAAATTATTTATGGTTTACGGATATTAAAACGCAAATAATTAGAGAAAAAAAATTCTGAAAAGGAATAACCAATGACCAATTTTAATTCCAGCAAAGTGAGACTCATCATGTACTTCTAGGTATTTTATCGACGAACTTGGAATTGAAGGAAGTCGTAAACGTAGAATTCTTTCGTCTTTGCTTTTTTAATGAACGGTTTCCTGCATACTTTTCACGTCGATTTTACGATTAATACTATTTCGAATGAAATTGACGTGACTCCAGGACACATAACCATGAATTTCAAAGAAAACGTGTACACGGAAATATAACTTTCTACCTCTTGAATTGCCCGAGTTCCTTCACGAAGAATGAAAACCGAGAGCAAAAAGAAAAGCCGTTTGCAACTATGTCATTTTCTATTTCAGTGATCTTACGCTCTCTTTAACCCGTCTTCCTTTCTCCTCCGACCGGTATCGCAAAGACTTTTCAATTAGTTCTCTGTTTGCAAGCGGAACGTGACCGCTCGAAGATCAAGTTTATTGCATTTTATTACGTGCAATAACGCTTTTGTAACTCGCGCGACCAGAATAATATTGCCGTATTGATAACGGCAGGAATAAATTGCAGGTTACTTTTTCCTACGTTTGTACGACGATACTAAAATTATGATCACTGATATGTTCTTGCAGTTGTGTAAATTAATACTTCCGTCAAATTCATTCAAGGAATTAATGATAAACTGATATTACTGGAAAAAGCAATTCTTACTTTCAGAGCTATGTAGTTGGCAATTAAATTCGCGATTTTTCGTGCTTTTTCGCTACAAAATTTACTCAGTACGATTGTTAAGGAATCCAAAAAGTTACCACAGCTATAACAAAAGATCCTACTTACTTTACTTTAATAAAATAATAGTAGTACTTTACTAAACAATTATTAATTGAAAGATCGTAATGAAAGTTTTTATGTAAAGTAGTTCGAAGGGCATGAACTTAGTTGCCGACCTAATAGAGCTTGTTAATGATCCTAAACATATTCTTGTATGTGTAACAAATTTAATTATTTTTCGTGTGTAGAGTATTCTGAATTGTATATTTCTGAGGAGAATTGTAGTGCATACTCGTCATACACAGCTACCAGGTTAATAAATACCATTTCCTTCAACGAAATCAAGACACTATCGATACCATTTTTACCACTAAAATGATTTTTAAGTTCGTCGTCATATGATGACTCTGACATTTACTCACAGCGTTGCAAATATTCCAAAACAGCAGATCATATTTCATCATCAAATGATGACGAGTCATGTAAGTACTCAATCTATAAATTTCGAAATACCGAAAGACTCACAATTTCACAGTAAAATAACGGTGCCTCTAGTGTCTGGCTCAGTACACGTCGAAAGCAAACGGTGAGACGATAATTCCGCAAATTGTTAACAATACTGGTTCCCAGCGCTGGTTGATCGGGTCGCGCGTGGCTCGTTGTAATCGGAGTTATCATAATAAATTCAGTCGGATTCAGCCGTTCCGGTGGAACCGTCACTGATAGTCTTCGATTCGTGGGACTCGTGCTTTGCAGCCGATGAATAAGGGAGCCGTCATTTACAATGTAAATGGCCGCGATATCCGCGTGAAAGCAAACCTTCAATTAGGCTCGGTTACGAAGGTACACGTGAAACAGGTAAGCTTCCTAATAACTCCTAAAGCAATTACGCGGACCGTTCTTCCTGCCCTCCACGCGAGCCAACGGAATTATTAATTTCAACATTCTGTGTCGTGAAAGAAACACGCGACCGTTGGACCTTGAACCAGTTGGACTCGCCTTTGATCAGAGGGTGCGCCTGGCAAACCTGTCCGAATCGATTCACAGCGAACTAACTCTCGAAATCAATTTTATCCGGATTTAATGAAAACTAGATACATCGCATTTACGCAACCGCGTTAATTGGATAAATATAGATCGGATTATGGTCGTGTGGAAGGTTATTAACACGTTGGCTGCCACAGTGAAAAGTCCCATACCTGGTCAGACGCGTATGATATCCCGTTTGAAGCTCAACGCATGATAAAAAAAATATGTCACTATTCAATTGCACAGTTTGGAGTTTCTATTCTTATTACAGTATTGATTCTATTCGAAATTTTAATAAAATGAGTAATTATTTAACACGTTCATTGCGGACCAGATAGATCTAATCCCTTTGGCTTCATTGCTGGATTGCCTAACTGGTCTGTTCGTCCTATTTGAACGGACAGTTCTACTTCTCTGCTTAAAAATGTTTAAAATTAATAAACATCTGTTAATATTTACCACGTATAGCTTAAAGACATATAAAAAATTAATCAATAAAGGAATCTGTTGTTTGGGGGAGAAAATGCATTTTGATATATTTTAATTTGATATATTTAATGTAATGTAATGAGCACCGGTGATGACCGGCACCTCAAGTTAAATTTAATTAAACAATTGCCACAAAATTCTGTGCAGACTTTATACTGACGTAATAATGTGGGAACAGAAGAACACGATTGAGTACTCAAATCTTGTTTTCTTTACAATTTATATAAAGAATTGTAAATGAAGGGCAAGAGGAACACGTACAAGGAATATTACAAAACAGATTTATTCAGGAAATCAATTTTTAATACTTTAGTCCATCAGTATAGAGACAAGATTCAAGTAATTGAACTGTATTGTTTATAACATGAGGTTATACTCTAATTAAGCAGCAGGAGAAAAATAAGCATCGAAAAAATTGTTTTACATTATTTTAATTTTTCTTGAAGTAGAACACTGTAGAATGAAAATGGACGTTTCCTGTTTTTTCTCCTCACCCTTCAAATGATATCGTGTCTGAACAGGTATGACTGTTTATACTACCATACTCAATGTAGCAAGGGGGTTTTCTGGTCTAGAAATTTCAAAAGATCGAGTTTTGAATTTTTGCATTTTTCAAACGCTTGTAGTCTTGAAAGTATGTTCCCCATGTGTTTTTTGAAATTCGAAAAAAATGATAGAGTTAAAGAGGTGCACAAAATTAGCGCGGTGATCGCCAAAAAACTTTGAATGCGTTTTTTGCGAAATGACATTTTTCAAACTGGTGGAACTAATATTTCAAGAACCGCTCAAGTGATTGAACACATCAGGCTATCGTCCCTTCCACATTTAAGTCAGTATTGCAAATACTTTTTTTTTAAAGTGCTCAGAAGTTGCAAAATTGATGCTAAATTCCGAATATTACACTTTACAAGGCCGCCTTTTTGTCAACTGTTTTCATTTGTTATTTATTCTGGTAGGGACGATAACTATACTCATTGCGATTAAAATGAGCTACGTGTTAAAGTAGCTGTTTGACAACTATTAAAAAAGAATGAATAAAAAAATGACTAATAAAATTTCAAAAAAAATCTAGAAGGCTGATGAGACAAGTGTGTAGCTATAGCAAGAGATTATTTTAAAAAGTAGGTAAATTGTTAGATTCATCGAATAAACCGTATTATGGCAACAGCCATTTGTCTGTTTACTCTCGTAGCATACTAGACTACTGACATTAATTTAAGGGTAAAGCGAAAGTGGATGAAATATCACCCATGGGGAACTTTTGTGTAACTATTTCTTAGGAGCGTACAAGGGTTAATAATTTTGCACAGAATGATCAATTTAAAAAAAGAATGGTATCTACAGAGCAACCTGATTGCTGACACTTCCAAGCAGTTTCACTTCGTTTCTTGGGTTTCACACATACCTTGCATTCTCTTCGGGGTTTTTGTTTGCTTCCTGCGGGTGCAATATGTCTGGGAAAATATCCCCGTTGTCTCAGCTTGTAGACGCAGTAGTGTGCCAACTACAGATATCCCTCTCCGAATTTGATATGCAGGAGTAATTGAAGTCATGAATTCCAAAATAGCGCAAGTCCACTTTTTGGCCCTGTACGAATTATTGGCACGACTGTTTCCAGCTCTCTTAGATGTAGAGAAAAGAAATAGGCTAATAGAGAATTAAAAAAGATAAACAAAAAGAAACTGTTTTTTTCAAAATGTTGGCCGGTGGACTTGTGCCGTTTTGGAGTTCGTGGCTTCAATTACAGTACTCTGCCATTTCATTATGGGCATCCAATATTTTCTACAAATTTCAACTTTAGGAGCTTATTTATAGTTGTTGTTTGTATAAAATGTAACGATATGGTTACCAATAAAAAGCTCTAAATCACAACTTTCAATTTTATTAAAGGAACACAACAATTTTGAATAATTTCTCATAGTAATTTGACATCTCTTGGCTGCAAAGGTTGCAGAAAAGTGGTTCCGTGATTTCAATTTCAGTCTTTCCAAATTCAGGAAGAAAGCTGAGAACGTTTAGCCTTGAAGTATTCTGCACTCGAAGGGTTAAAGATATTAACATGGTATCGATAGTCTGTGAGTTCAGTTAACAGTCTAGAGAATACATTTGATTTAAAAGTTAATTGCAAAAATTGTTTTCAAGTAATTTTGATTTATTTTATTTTCCAGGATTACGACATCAGAAATATGTATAAAAATTCCGAAACTGCAAGAATTTTCCACATTTATTGTCAACTTCTATCAACGTTTCTTCACCCACTTAGCCTACATGTGAATAACATCAAGCTCGCATCGATTTCGTAGAAGAACCGTTATAAATCTCTCTCGCGTTATTTTTATACATTAATTAGTGCGCGAAATTTCTGAAGAATCGCTGGGACACAAGATCGAGCAAGAAGCGGCCACTTAAAAAGAGATAAATTCGCCGGCGACAGGAGATGGGTCTCCTAAAATGTGACATTAATGAGCCGCCGGTGTCTCGCGCTTTAATCACTCAAGGGGTTAATGAAAGCTCCGATGAAATATTTCCGAAGCATCGATTTCCGGAAGAAGCTTCAGGGAAGCGTCGTACGAGCAGGTTATAATCGTTCGAACAAGTATAGTGTTAGATTTTATAACTTCTGTGTAAAAAATCGAGTGTTTTCGAAGTTTTCAAGGTCATTTCAAGATCATAGTATAATATATGATGTTCCACCTAAACCAGACCACCTAACTATGCTCTCTAGTTTCAACGATACGGAAGACTCTGCATGCTTAACTTTAATAATTTCAAAAACGAGTACACTGCAAGGAAAATTCTTTTTTCAGGAGAGCAGGAAAATGTTCTAGCATCTTTAATTGTTATTCAATAGGTTTCAATTTTGTTTAACGAAACATTCATCATAATACACAATAACTGTGTCCAATTAAATCAGTGGTAGCCGCCGGAGCTGCGGCCTTCCCCCACTCTAGGTCCGTTCCTCTCATATAGGCTGTGAACTGTGATGAAGATGGACTGAGGGGAACTGAAACGAGGGGAATGGACCTAGAGTGGGGGATCGTCGGAGCTTCCGTGGCTATCACTGAAATAAATAACGAAGTTGTGTTGTCATTGTAAGCTTTCGCAGGGGCTGTTTCTGTTATGAACGTCCCAATTTTTCCCTTCT
The DNA here is from genome assembly GCA_916610135.2 of Macropis europaea. NCBI lineage: Eukaryota > Metazoa > Arthropoda > Insecta > Hymenoptera > Melittidae > Macropis > Macropis europaea. The sequence continues at coordinate 31,584,652 of OU744344.1, forward strand.
TTTTTTAACGTTATTTTTATTCAGAGTTTTCAAGGCGTGTCAATTTTTTTTTCATACGATAATTCGTAATTTTTTCTCCTGTATGTTGTAACTAACATGATTATACGTTTAGGCATGTATAATAGCCTAACCTTCAGATGACTTTAAACTGTAAAATTTGAAACCAAATATAAAACTTATATTCTTCGAGGCTCCAGGTTACAGTGACAACGGAAAGCAATCTGTAACTCGTAGAATTTGTTTCTACCTGTACTATGATGTCATGTGACAAAAAACACTGCATTCCATTTGAAAACATTAAGGTGACCTTGAATTAAAAAAACGCAATGTCTTCGAAATTTTTATCTTACGTTATTGTGGTTAAAAACTATTCAATTTGAAATATAATTTTAACCTGGTACGTTATCTTAACCCTCGTGCGGTCTTCAGGTCTTTTTTGACCTATCGCGATTTCATTTATTTAAAAAACTTTCGCAACGATGACATTATAATTAGAGACCATAGTTTTGAAAGTGTATTAAAGATACACGTGTAATTAATATATTCGCGTTTCAGTCCGTGTAGTTCTAAATACACGGGTACACGTGTATTGACGTATTCATATTTTATTTCGTGTGATTATTAGTGTATAATAAAATACCCGAATATTGAAGTATTTTCTAGGTCGCAGGTAACAATAAAAAATAACATAATCTCGGTTAACGAAGTTTAATCATATATCTGTTTCGCAAATGACTTGCGTAACTGTACTTCAATATTCGGGTATTTTGTTATACACTAATAATCACGCGAAATAAAATATGAATACGTCAATATACGTGTACCCGTATATTTTGATACACGTGCACCGGTGTATTTCAATACCCGTGTACCCGTGTATTGAAAACTACACGGACTGAAACACGGATGTATTAATTACACGTGTACACGTGTATTTAGATACACGTGAAACGGGGAGCTCTAATTATAATACACGCGACTGGTTATTTCTATGCTTCCTTAGTCCTTTCATTATATTACAAAGTTGAAAATCCATACATTCGTGGCATTTCTGAGTTAAAGACCTTGAGTGTACAGTCGATGGGATGAACGCACTAGGGTTAAATAGACACAAACTACTGGATACTGTTATGCTGTACACCCTGTATATACACATTTTTTTATTTCGTTCCTTTTATGTGCTGACACTTGTCTGTGTAAAAACATACGATGCAATAAAGTCGGTATTATTATTATTAAATATTATGCGGTTGTAAGGAGGTCGAGTGATAAATATGATACGAGTGTCGGTGCCTTTAAGGTTCATTCACATTATGCGGAGTGTTACCATCACGTCACATCACGTCGCGTCGCGTCAGCGTTACATCAGGATATTCTTACACGAAAAATCAATGTATCAGTGCACACTTTGCGGCACGTCAACGTTCTATCCACACAGATATTCTTCTAAACAATGTTTTGACGTGGCGATACGGAACGCATAATGTGAACGAGCATCAAGCACCCACATGTTAAGAAGTTGAGTTTGTTGTTGGTCATCGAAGAATGAAAGGTGTAAACAATAGATTTCTTTGCAATTTGTGTTCCTTGAATCGCAGTCATAATAAAAAAAGGAATTTCGACTATCAGAAATAATTCTTCGAACGATCTTTTAACAAAATGTTTATATATACAGTCTTAAGAGAAAAGTATTCAGTACTTTTGAAGCAGGAAGTACTCATCAAATTGAATAAAACATGTTTAATAGACATAGTTCGAAAAATGAATATTATGCTAGCTATAAATAATTTTGAGCGAGAAAAATTTTTCGGAAAATTTAATTGTAACTCGGATAATAGTTATGCTTGAATATTTAATATTTAATTTCCACTCGTGTTTATTTGACACTTTTATTCGGTTTAATGAGCATTATTTGTCTTCTAAATTCTGAATCGTTTTTTTGACGCCCTGTATATTTGCACGATTGTTATATTATATGACTATTACTATTGACAATGTTGATTTCCGACCTCTGTTCAGTAGATATTTTTTATCCAGTTTATAGGGTACTGGAATATTTTTTTAAACCACATGTATATAATGTTAATAATCAAGACATAATAATCATGTAAATATACAGGACGTGAAAGCAAACATTCATCAAATTCAATAAAAAGTATCTAACAAATATAGTCAAGAAATATATATTATCACAGTTATAAATAATTTTATATTGTAAAAATTGTTCAGAAAATTGTTTATAACTTGTTTATACACCTCCTCGGAGCCCACGGAATTATGAACTTACAGTTACATGGGAAGAAAATGAGATTACAAGATAACGTGCGAAGTGTATTTATGGATATTTTAAAAGAAAGACATAAATTGTAGCAAAATGAGGATCGAACACATCATACAAAAGCGAAAAGAAATTAATAAAAGAACAAAGGTAAATACATTCCTGACTCATTACAAACAGAAAATTTTTGTCCACGTAATCTGAAATGTTGCATTATTCATTAGATGACATAATATTGCAAGTTAAGTTCTTTTGTTCAAGTTGCCTGCATTGAATTATATAACGATTGTATATAAAATGATCAAATAGAATTCTGCATAGAATCTGACTGAGCAGACAATTTTAGAAATGTCGAATACATTAAAAACTCGTTAATTTTTGTATAGTCACGTAACTCGACTAACAAATTATACGAATGCACATTTAAATATTAATGACGCTTTGAATAATTGATTATAGTAATTAATAACGATCATCGATTAAGGTGACTTAAAAAATATATAACGAGCAATATTATTTGAATTGTGCAAGATCTGTGGTATTTATCCCTGAAGTCATGAGGTCGGTGTTACATTTAATATTTGTATTGATAATAAACATAAACATTATCAGACAAACGTGGACGGAAACTAATACATAAACTGGTTTTCTTTGAAGTAGTTTTCCTTTTTAAACGTTCGAAAACTGGATTCATTATCAGTCTACTTAAGGTTGCTAATTGAACCAGTTCTAGACTTTTATAACTGTATGTGCACAAATTGATTAAATGCAATTTTCTTTACATAAACATTCATAAATGTTACGTAAATTAAATAGTAATTTGATATGTCATGGTTATTACACAAAAAGTATTCCCTATTATATAAAACAGAATTATACTTGAAAATTTAAATAAATTTTGTTATCTTTCCAAAAGCTATCTTGCATTTTCTTAATATTTTGTTCTGTTGCAATGCGTACAAATTTATTATTTTACAAAATGTTACTTTTTATTAAAATTACAACTTATAAAAGAAACGCAGAACCTTCTATGCGAAATTTGTATCTTATCAATTTTTAGAAACGTTCTACCATTTTCGCTTTAACCACCGAGTTTCTACCTCCCCTTAGAATTCGTTGCACAATTAAAAGAATATCAAAACACAAATAGAAATTATGCAAACACTTGAGACCGCATATTTCGCTCGTAATTCGCGGTCCTCGTAACTAGGTTTTTCCGCAACCGGAAAACACAGGCAACGTGAAGTGCATCGACGATGTTGTATCCGTTGCAAAACCAATTTCAAGCGATCTCTTCACGGAACAACAAAGAGCCGGAGAAATTATTGCAAGCGGTGTAATTGCGTTTCGTCGGTGGTTTAATAGCTCGGCTTGAACGTTTGCAAAAGCAATTCGCGACAGAGCGTACTTCGAGCGATCGAGAGTTCCTAAGTACCGGATAATTAACTCGACTTTTCCCGTTCCTTGCGGTTTCTTTGTAAACTTGCCTTTATTCGGCCGTGCTCGACGGGGCTTATCGATCATCCGCGAGGAAGCTCGTTTCGATAACCGAATTTCGATTTCGTTTTCGCGGAGCCTCGTGGCTTCTATGACAATGACGGTCGAATGACACAACAGATCTCGTGGTCATTTTTACAAAACTTTCTAAAATCGGTGGTCAGGGGGCAGAACAAAAATAAGAGTTCCTTTCGATAGCTTGAATTAGAAAATTTATTATTGGAATAAAATTTCTATTATATAAATACAAAATATATACCATACAGGGTGAGTCACGCAATTGGTGAGGTTTGTAACTCAACTTTAGTTCAAGATAAAAAAAAAAGTTGTATGGTATAAGAATCTCTATTTTCCTATAAGCTCTGTTTTTTTATTGTTGCAACGATGTGCCTAAAAAATGCAAATGCATTGTTTTGTTAAATGAAAGTGCATATTCTTTTTACGTGAATCAATTCTTTAGAACATTCTGCATAAAAAAGTATTAGGGTACAATATTAAAAAGGCGAATATTTCGAGAGACATTTCAAGTTTTTTCAGTACGTTAAATGCCATGCTTTATTAGCTAAAAACGGCAAACTTTCTAAATTATCATACACAATGAATAAAACTTCTAATCTACTCGCTTTCATCAATAATACAGTGGAACCTCGATTGTTGTAATACTGGTCATCCAAAAATTCCTCTTCCAGGTTAATTACAAATTAAAATTATCTCCGATGACACTGTGTACTTAATTTTATTCCACCGTGTACTTTTATGTTCTAAACCAAAATTATGATTTTTATGCGAAACATAGTTGTAATGTGAATCATCTTGTTACCGATTACAGTTCGGATAATTGTGGTTCTACTGTATTAGTAATTTCCGTAATTTTTCACTGATTCTGTTAGATTTTGTCAGATATATTTATTGTGCTATACATGATCAAATAAATCAATGATGACCACTGGAGCTGCGACCTTCTTCGCTCTAGGTCCATTCCCCTCATATGGTCTGTGATCTGGGACGACGGTGGGCAAAGGGGGGACGAGTAGCAAACTGGAGGGCACTGAAACAAGGGCGATGGACCTAGAATGGGGAAAGACCGGAGCTCCCGTGGCCATCACTGAAATAAATAATGATTCAATCTAAATGTCACCCACATATGGGTGACATTGCAGTTAGATTGTCAATGTATCGAAAAAAACGTTGGGAACACCGACTTTCATTCATTCACCGAAATTAACACGTTGACTGCCATGGGGGTCACCCGGCGATTGACGCCTCATATTTTATTTAATTAAATAACTATTGATTTTTACTATATTCTCAGCAAATACAACATGAACTACTTAAACATTTTGTTGCTTTACGATTTATATAAAGAAGAAAGTTTATACTGTGATCAGTGCCGGCTGTTTTCACTGTGACGGTCAACATGTTAAGCTACGCTGGGCACAGTCAGTGCTAAGATGGGTGACCATCTTCAGTGCTTCTGTATTACTATTGACACATGGTGGTTTGTAACCCACCTAAACCTGTAGACCTCCTGGATAAATAACCATAACACGTGATGCTGATGGTGAGTTACAAAAAAAAGAGGAAAAGTACTTTTTCCTTAATGATGTCAGTGACGCAGTGATGCAACGGGTCGCGCAGCAAAAGAATTTGAAGGATGTGCAGAGTTTCAGGCATTCATCACGATACGTGTATGAATTAGGATCAATTTGCTTTAATAACTCGGCACGGTGGCTTTTGCGGAGACAAAAACGCCGGCATTTCATATTTCTCGTGGAAATCGCAAGACGAATCGCACGGGCTACTTGCTCGTTTCACTTGTTCGTTCACTACGACATACACCGTGCTGTGGAATTCTGACGTGACGCATAATGCAGAATGCATTCCATTGAAACGGCTGCAACTTTGTATGCGTGTCCGTACGTCAACATGCTGCGAGCTGTCGCTCTCACAATCAGTGAAATGCAGCCTTAATGGTGCTGCAGACCAGATTATGATTTACCTCATTGTTCCTGTAAATTATCGCATTATTATTAAATAGGTCATTCTCTGAACAGTTTATGTCTTCTTTGAATATTCAACAATGTTCCTGACTGATAGAGGTCTCATCCACCAATGAAATATTGTTTATATCTTTCGAAATAATAATTGATGGGTTTCGACAGAATAACGTAGCAGTATTTTTGATCAACCGAATAGTAAGGGCACGAAGTATTGGATGTTCAAGCTCACTTCTTCAATTGTAATTTATGGCTAGTCTGCGAATGTTTATGCAAATGTACATTTGCATGTTAATGGAGTTATAGAAATGAGACTGTGACAAAGCTGTATTTTGTTCTGTGAATGTTTAGAAAATGTACTTTACTTTTTTACGGTTTCAAATGTGCGTTTTTCAGTATTTGGGTATGTTAAACTGCATAAATGTTCGCAGTCTAGATATAGCATACACAGTAGCGTGAATAGTCATTAAGTGGATTGAAATATTTTGTGGAACTTTGGAATAAGAATTTAACTTGATATTATTGAAAGTAATGTATTTCTTAGTCTACTATGTGTATATTGCTCATGTTTTTTCTATTGTTGTCTTCCATCTGCCAGGCCACTTATTTGTACAAGATAATTAATCATTTTGTACAGAAAAACCTGACGGTATTTTCTGATTAACCTAATAGCTTTAAGAAATGTAAATGTACTTTTATTTATAGACAGCCTATTTATTAATAAAGACAGCATTTCAAAAAATTGCAAATACGTCCACAATGACAAACTTCATTTACATTGAGACAACAACGATTTAACAAATTATTAGTAAGCCTGATTACTACACTACAGATGTTTATGCAAGTTTACATTTTTAAACTTCAATAGTTTCTTTCTCAATATAATTGAAAAAGTGGAACTAAAAATTGTATTACACTTTAAATGTTACAAAATACATTTATTATTCGATTTTATAAAATGTGCATCTGTCATGTATTTAAATATATTAAATTACTTAAAAATCTGCAGTATACTAATTACTATAAATCATTATGTAGGAAAAGGGAATATTATGAGACAATGTACAAAGGAGAAAATAATTTCGTCTCGTACAAATATCATAATATTCAAACTCTAGATTTTGCTCTAAGAAAACATTTAGTATGTTCAATATATGGTGTAATGGAAAAACTGTATTTGAGTTTTTTTAGTAAAACCAAACTTCAATGGAAGTTCTTAAAACAGCGTGTGACATTGAAATGTCGATTTTCAATGAATTACAAAGGATTTTTATGTCACATTGTATTCCACACAATGACAGATATGACATAACAAATGGAATAACTTGGTGGCTATTTGATTGTGTTTTTAAACCCACCCACTTTATCAACTTTGTCAACAAACGCACACGCAACGAGCGGTGTAAATGCATGGCAGCGTAGATTAATTGTGATTTAATATTTGAAGGGTTTCCGGGCGCAAAATGTGTAGTTCTTAGTCATGAAATTTTCAATCCAATTTTTTTCGTGCGTGAATTTAAAAAATGGTCATTATTTCGGAGAATATGAAATTTCTGTGACGGTTTTGACGAAAATAATGCTCGTAGAACATTGAAATTAAAATTCCATATTTAATTCTCGTCGCATCGAATTTCTGGTGTTCAAATATAAATGTTGAATTAACTTTTACATTTCATATTGACGCTTTTTAAAAGAATATTGATTGATATACCCTGATGAATTTTTTAAATTTCATATTTTATATTAAATATTTGTTAGTTATGCATATTCATTCGTTTTTTCATCAAGCCGTTGTTTATTCGTTTACCATGTTCATTTATTTATTTCATTATCTTCGTTATTTGTAAATGCATTAATCAGAACAGGTTATATGGCCAGAAATAAAACGTCCATTGTATTATGTAATACAACAAAATTATGATAAAAAAATATTTCTTAAATTATCATTTGTGGGTTGTAAAAGAATGTTGACCTAAAATAAACAAACTGGTTGTGTTATCCACGTACCATATTGAGAAACTAAAAAATTCAAACTACGAAACTTATATAGAAAATACAAATGAAATATACATTTTATTTTATATAATGGTTTGTAAAATTATTTTGAAGATAGAACAATTTTTTTTAATTTTTATTTATTTTATTTTGTGCTTACATTTATTATTATTCTGTACATATATGTATGTCAAAGGGTTTCTCAGTCCATAAATAATAATAAAACAACAGACATTCACTCACATGTACAAAAGACGATCATACTAAACACAACAAAAATAATAAGAAAATTTCAGCAATAGTCACAATAAAACTTGGTACAGCCAGTTTATATTAGTTTAAACGAAAGACAAAAATGACTAATACCCTTTAAAAAATATTTCCAACAGAATTGTAAGTTTTATAACTTTTTGCGAACCTACATAAAATATTGTATAATATTTCCTGTCTCTTGTAATATTCCCGACAACGATCTTCCTGTAAATTTTTCTGTGGATGGGACCGTTCCGCAAAAAATCTGGGTCACCGAGAGCTTCGCAATTTTTAACAGAGGGCTGCATCGAATTACGTTATACGCTTTCAGCGTATAATTTTAGGCTAATGCAAAAATTCTGTCATCGTTTTCTTTTTGGCTTGAAAGAGCGCTATGCGCGTACGAGTGAAAGTGCAATATCGCGCTGAAATTGCATTAACAGAACATGGCTGAACCTACTATCACGCCAGTCATGTTTTCAAGTGACGGCCGCTCAACGCCTGTTACTCACATTATTTTATTCGAATTATCGTACCACTCAGCTCGGTATACTTACTTCCATTCTTCAACGCGAACTTATGAACCTGCGGGACATTCAACAACGTTTTCCAGAACATTACTTACGAATGGTCCGACTTGTATTAATTGCTCAAGACGTGCAATAAGTCAATAACTGTACTGTGTATGTTCATGCAAATTTTCATTTATATTTTTCATTATTCTTCTGTCTTAGAACGGGTAAAAAGGTGGAACTTTAAGAACAATTTTTACTGTTTTATAAAAATTTAAATATTGTGCATTTTATTTTGGTAATTTAAGAAAATATAAATATTTGACTACTTGAATACGTTAAATTGCATAAACATATGCAGTCTATCAAAAACTTTGTCGTATCGTGGTTACAATTTTATAAATTCAATTTTTTTTAATCAAACTTAGAGAAAAATGTTTTGGATGTATTTATTTAAGTGCTTTGTAAGACAAGTCTTTTACAAAAACTGCACTCATGGAATGTAATTTCAGGGTGTATTAAACCTTTGACTGCGAATGGCGTATACAATATACACTTGACAAAGTCGCTCACAGTGTGCTATCGACGACCATACGCGTTCAGTGCAATGATTCACTATGTACTATGAAATGGCAAAAATGTATCTTTAATTGAGTTTTGCTTGAAAATCAAATCGGAATTATGCTTTTTTCTGCGAACAATATGAATTCATATATTTTCTGCTATTAAATCTATGCGATTAGATCGATGGTCCTCGAGAAGCTTGAGTTTGAAATGTTTGATTTGCTAAACATGTAGGGATGTACTTTCGGTATTTTGTAATGCAAATTTTAAATTAATATGTTTATTATTTTCTTCCTTTGATGTTTTTCTGCTATTAGAATTAACTATCAACTGAGTATTAATACAAATTAAACAAACGTATTTACATTTTAATTATTCAAACGCAGGAATATTCAAACGATTATTATAAAATCTATTTTCCTCAAAAACGGGACGTCATTGAAAACAAAATTGCATTTCATCATTTTAACTTACTTTGGAGCACAGAATCATCCCCCTCTTGTACCACGAGTTTCGATCTGTCCTGTACGGTGACATTCATTGCTATTCCGCGTTCGTAGCACGGTACTCGTCCAAATTCTCATTCCGAATCCATTGAAACGAAAATACCATTTCCTCTCGTAAATAAATATCGCCGTCGAAACGACCGTGGCTATGCACCGGGCCGAAAAAGTTCGTCCCACTTAAAAATGCATCTTCACCGAAAATTTCTGCATCCGTGGGAGGCACGGTCGATGGAACGAATTCCGCGTCTATTCTCACGGACGATAGACGCTTACACGGTTGATTTGTAAGGAGAGCTCGCGGAAAGCCGGTAACGTCAGCCCGGGAACTTTATAAAACGCTCCTTTGCAGACTTTTTGCTCTGGCGCTTTTATCAGCCGTCGAACGGTAGCCAGTAGCGAGATAACGGCATCCAATTCATCGTTGGTGCACGTAAATACGTGTATGTAGGCGTACGCCGCGCGTTCCATCTACACCGGGTGACCTCGAAGTGCTGGTGTGAAGTTTTCGTGTGTATTGTACGGATTAAAGTTAGGGAAATAGTTTTCACGAAGACAGGGTTATTGATTTTAAGGCATTTGGTTTACATAGGTGGTCTTCGAGAAGCTTGATTTGGAAATGTTTGATTTGGTAAATATGTGTAGATGTACTTTCGATTTTTTGTAATACAAATTTTAAATTACTATGTTTATTATTTTATTCCTTTGATGTTTCAGTGTCTTAGGATGTACTATTCTACCATTTTAGTGTTTTATTATTTTATTATTTTAGTATATTACTATTTTACTGTTTCATTAGTTCACTATTTTATTATTCGATCATTTCACCATTTTGCTATTTCACTCTCATACTATTTTACCACTTTTTAGTTTTCCAATTTTCTCATTTTCTCATTTTTCCACTTTCCCATTTTACTATTTCAATATTTTAGCTCTTCATTATTTCACTATTTCGCCATTTTGCCATTTTACTGTTTTACTACAATGTTTTACCATTTTTGTATTTTCCCATTTTCCCAGTTCACTGTTTTATTACAATATTTTACCATTTTTGTATTTTCCATTTTACTCTTTTACTAGAATATTTTACCACTTTTGTATTTCCCCATTTTCTCAGTTTACTATTTTAATATTTAAACGCTTTATTGTTTCAGTATTTTGCCATTTTGTCATTTTACTGTTTTACTGCAATATTTTACCATTTTACTACTTTAGTGTTTTCCCATTTTGCTGTTCTATTATTTTAGTATGTCACAGTATGAGAACCAATGCTACGAAGACCAATTAAGAATTATAAAATATTACTTCGACCTCTTCAGTCCACAGAACACCTGGTATCAGTTTTTTTAAAGATAAGGTATTTAAACCCATAGACTATATTAAAACAGCTAGAAAAGAGTTCATCGATTCCAGACATTGAGAATTCATCTCGAATGATATTTACTCACTGAACACTTTTCGATAGATTATACATTATCGCTAAAAGTTACCAACTGAATTAGATCAGTATGGTCACACCTAGTACGCACATTTTGGATTTTAAACAGTCGAAAACACCTAATACTTATTTATTTTTCATTTATTTAAAAATTTAGAACACCCGTAGAATATTTTTTTACATATTCTTTGGAACTTGATTTTATAACAAAACACTTACGTCGAACCCAAAGTTTTAATTAAACATTTTATAAAATACAAATACAACTTGTAACGTGTTAATAGCATACTAGATATCGCTTATACAGTGATAAGCAAATCACACAATTAACTGAATATATCAGTTACACTTATCTGTAAATAACTGCTTAAATACTAATAACTATTAATGCTATGTTCTTATTAATAATTAGACTGTCACATTTTCAGCAATTCTAAAGCCTGGAACTCTATTTATGATATTTTTTTACTAATCACAGCGTGTAAATTTTGTAAAGTACTGTCATCTATTTAGGAAACACCGTGTATACAATGCGTCCCAATATAAGTTCCGTTTGAAATACTACTTACACTATTGATTTTTTCGAATAATGGTAGAAGAGACTTTTTTTTCTGTTTTTGACGTACTATTGGATGCTATAAAATTTTAATTTGTTACATTGTTTTGTAAAGTTTATTTCAAGATCAACTTGTTCTTTTTAATAGAATAGCGTATTCTTGTATTCATATCTTGTCAAAAAAAAAGATGAATCTAGGAAGAAGACTCTCTATTATGTGACGGAAGTAATTGAAGATTCAGCAACTGGGTCTTAAAATTTGCATGCGTGCGTCAGCCTTAAAATTATTTAACCATCACAAATTTAAAAATTCAATTGTTTAACTTTCAGTTATGTCATAGTCAAATAATAGAGTGTTACCGAATTCTTCCTTTTCATCCAACAAGATTTGAATAGGAAAGGTAATACTTCATAAAAAAAGAACAATCTGACTTTGAAATAACCTTTAATTCTTTGAATGCTATGAACACATCTATACGTCGTTCGAAAGTCAACAGCAAGGACTATGACCAGAAAACTGCGTCTTATAAATTTCTACAGCTACACATTCAACACTAGGAAAATTCTTAACCTTTCTCCTAAACATGCGCATTTAGGTATCCTATAATTCCTATAGTAACTTCAATAACCATAATTCCATTTATTTTACATTGTTTTCATTTCCAAATGTATTCAAAAACTAGCATAAAGTACATAACATATTACACATTATAGCAGCGGCTACTCCGTTTACAGAAAACCTTCAGCTCTGAAGTTTTCCACCTGCAAAGGGTTACCCCATGTTCAAAAATGTTACACATTCAAACATTGCAACACTACGACCAGAGCTATAAAAAACGCAAATACTAAATACTCATGCTCTTCCCCGATAACACTCTTATCGCCGTAAACCATTCACTTATATTTAAAAACCGTCGAAGAACCATCCTCAAATCCACCTAAACCAATATACGAAATTTTCATTTTACACAGTCAGGTTCTACGTCAAAACAATCTCAACCAGTCCTCTATCATTATTCAAAGAAATCAATAGTCTGGACGTTATTTCGAACACTGTTTACCTGAGGACTCCCTGTATATGCAAACACCTAAAACTGTAAAACAAATTTTTATTTTACACCATCCCATCCTACGTCAAAACCAATTTCAGCTAGTCTTCTATCGTTATTCAAAGAGATCAATAGTCTAGACGCTATTTCAATGCGTGTTTGCTTCAGGACACCCTCTATATACAAACACCGAAAATAGTCACAAATTTTCATTTTACACCATTTGATTCTACGTTAAAAAACAATCTCAACTAATCTTCTATTGTTATTCAAAGGGATCCATTGTCTGGACGCTATTTCAACCCGTGTTTGCTTCGGGACACTCTAAAACACCTTTAACAAACACCTAAAACAATATAAAAAATTTTCAGTTTACACCATTCGATATTACGTCAGAAACAATCTCAACCAATCTGCTACTTTTTATTCAAAGAGATCAATAGTCTGGGCGCTATTTCAGCCTGTACTTGCTACAGGACACTCTTTATATGCAAACACCTAAAACTGTATAACAAATTTTCATTGTACAGCATCCGATCCTACGTCAAAAATAGTCTCAACCGGTCTTCTACTAGCATTCAAAGAGATCAATAGTCAGGACGTTAGTTCAACCGGTGTTTGCATCAGGACACCCTGTATATGCAAACCGGAAGAACGGTACGAGGCTCGTGCAACGATCGATCGCAAAAGTTATGTAATGAGTCGCCGCGTGCGCTGACTCCCTCAACGGGGGACCACCAAAATCTAGGTTATCGAGTTCCCCTCGGTACGTATACGCACTTCAACGCACACGCGCGAAATTCCATGGTTTTTAGTCCGGCTTCTCGTCGTTTCTTCTCCCGTTCACGACAACGATGTCGCCGCCTCGCAACCATCCGAATATCCCGCTTTTTGGCCACGCGTTTTCGACCCACCGTACGCGATTTCGCCCACTCGGTAAAACATCATTCATCCCAGATGAGGAATGGGGAAACTTCCGACTCTGTGAAATTTTCGGCGACTTTTTTAAACCCGGCGCCACGACGATTGATTTCTTCTGTTGATTGGTTTCGTGAGGTCTTCTCTGAATGAAACATCGGATTGAATCATCAATAACTTTCAATCCATTATCTAAGTATGTTATACTTCCGGAAAAATCACATGGTTGATCTAGTCTTGTGATGAGCAACCATTTTTATAGCGAGCCAGAATTGAGAACTTAATTTTTCGTAGCTGGTGGTTTTGACGCGAGAGCCTTAGTGGGATGCCGCGTACAATTTCCAGAAATTGATAGCTGAATGCTGTAAGATTCTGGCATTAAAATGAGAGTGAAAATGAAAAATATTGCTTTACAATATCATGCTTGTAGCCACTTGTTGTTTAAAATTGAAACAAATAATAAAATGTATATAACTCACTGTAAACATAAAATGACGTTAGACTACGCCAGCGGTAACCAGCTGCAGGCTTCAAAATGACGTAGAGCTATGTCGGCGGCAACCAGCTACAGATTTTAAAATGACATAGAACTACGTCGGCGGCTGCCAATGTGTTAATAATCGGTACGAGGTGCAAGCAAACAAAAAAATCTAACTGTTTACTTTAAATGCTGTTCGTGTACAGAGTGGATAGATATGGTAATAAATAATATACCATCTAGATACATAAGAAAGAGATTGACATTCTTACCATTTGAACCAATTCACGTTATGCTTCTCGAGATCCATTGAATAGGATTACAGTGCATATTAGGAAATCTATAGGATTGTCCGAATTGAGTGTCACATCGTTCAACAGATGTCATTGCGAAACGGTTTGACATTTCTTCGTAATTTTTTGATAAATGTCATCGAAAAGTATAAACAATCCACCATGGAACGTTATACAGAACAGCAACGCGTAGAAATTGTTAAAATTTTTTATAATAATTCAAGTTCTGTTACCACCAAACCATCAAAATATTAATAAAATGAGAATTTGTATGGAACTCTGATATATTTAGAACAGTTTTTAATACTCTGTTTGCAATAATAGATCTTTTACTGTTTTACCATTTTACTATTTGAGTATTTAGCCATTTTACCATTTTGCTATTTCACTATTTTACCATTTTACCATTTCACCGATTTGCTGTTCCACTATTTCATTCTATTAATACGTTACCATTTTGCCGTGTTACTATTTTACGATCACATAAAATAACTGCAAATACTATTAATTTACTTTCGCTTGTTGTCACATGTAAAAACTGCATTATTTACAGAATGACCTAACATTTTTTATACACATCCTACAAAAGAATATTTATTACACAATATATATTTTTCAGTGCTGACGCTCTAATACATTTAGAACGCTTCCCGATCCTCCATTTGTAACAATAAACGTTGCATAGCTAAATTTTCAAAGCGCATTAAGAAACTAAACACGAGTTTGCGGAATCCTGCAACAATCGCGGAAAGGGAAACAGGAATCAGCGAATAGTGTTTCGAGTTCGAACGGAAGTTTATGATTTCGAGAAGCGATATTAGAGTTCGGGGATTAATTTTGCAGTTAGGAACTCGCTAAACTAAGGCCGCGATGTGCAGTTGTATTGCTTAGACCGAACGTTACACGGCTGCGTCGAAATCTGGGTTATCGAGTTCCAGTTGCTGAATTTCCTGATGCTGCTCGTGCTTCGCGTCAGCAAATTTTCATAGTTCCTCGCGAGCGCCTTTGCTATCGATAAGTCGAAAGTGTCACGAGTTACGTCGCCTCGAACTGCATAAAAGGAAATAGAACAACTACAAAACCATTCGCGATAAGGATGAAAAGAATGAATATAGAGTTGAACGCCACAAAATCATGTGAAATAGCTGGTTTAAAAATTATAACGAGCAATATTTATAGTATTGTAAGTCAGCGTTTGTTAATAATGATAAAGAAGCAGAACATTTAGAAATATTTAGATTTAACTATTTCCAAATTACAACATCATATCCTACTTTTATTGCTGTTGCAGTTCAGTATTAAAAGTTAACACTTTGACTGCCACGTCATCCATGTATGGATGGCACTTAATTTCAGTTGCTGTTTATCTAAATAGAAAAACTATTAGTAAAATATTTAAGAAGATCTAACAGAGCAAGTAAGAAATGGAAATAACTGCTAACATTATTAATTAGAAAGTGTATAATTTTTAAAGTCTAGAAAGTCGTATGATTTTCAGCTTACACAGTATGGTAGTCAACGTGTTAATAATATAGAGATTAAATAATAATAATGACAATAGAAGTCCTTTTTTAATATTTCTGCGTAAATATTTTTTAAACTGTTAATAATATCGAAAAACATTTCAGACAAATGTTGAATTAGTCTGATGAGGGCATGATAGGGTGTTAATCATTTTTTTAAGGATGAAGACGTGATGGAGATATGAAGTTAACATTAATTTTTTTAAATGGGAATATACATTTTGTATATACTAATCGCTGCAGCTCTTCATTCTCTATTAAAAATATCAGAGAATTTGTGCAGAAAAACTATTAGTGTTATAAATATTTTAACTGTAATTTTGTAAGGTACTACTCATGGCTTCAGATGCACCAACATTTAAATCAAAATATCTCCCGACTTAACAACTTTCTGGCATAAATACCCTAATACTTTTTTTGTAGAGAAAGTTGAACTGCATGAATTAGTGTTTAAAAAAAATCTGTGTTTTCCCACTGGAAAACCAAAGGTGACCTTTATATTTTCACTACACCTCCACCCATGAGAAGAAGTGTATTATATTTACAATCGTTTACTGCAAAATTATGCATATTTATAAAACATACCGTTTTTGATGTTCACATAAACTAAAAAGTACATAATAATATGTACTCTCACTTAATGTCCTAAAAACCTGGCTCCTCTAAGGTAATACTACATTGCAGAATATATAAAAATGTTCACCGTCGAAAATTTAAATTCACGCTGCCAATTAAATTTTGTCAGGACAATCTAGTCCACCGATCTCGAAGATGATGCATCTCGAGTCGATTTCCTGTTTCATCGCGAAGCGGCCGCTCGATCGGCGCTCCGGGGGGCGAAGTTTGAAAATCCGCGGAGCGCGATAACTTCTCCCTTCGAATGGTGAAACTTTTGCTGGTGGAACGGGTGCTCGGACGTGGAAACGTCGAGAGAACGAACGAGATAAATGAAAGACAGAGAGGAAAGGGGACAGTGAGGCAGAGGATAAAAAAAAGAATGAGAGGAGAACACGAGCACGAGCGCGCGATACAGCGTGTGGAACATTCGACGGACCGAAATGAGTCGCCATTGAGTCCAACACAATTGATAGTTTTACCGGGTACGCGCGATGTGTAATATTCGAAGTATGTCATTACCGCCTATGAATAATGTAACGCGTGGAAATACGTTTCGAAATCGCCGGGGTTTCCGCGGCAAATCATCTGCACGGATATTGTGCATCGGTGTTTGCAATCTAATACGATGCGATTACGCCGACCGTTCCGGGGACAATAGCAATCAGATGGTCGAAGACGACGTTCGTTTGCTGTCGTACGACGTGTTTCGCTTATCTATTTGATTTTTATTAACCCTTTCGTTATTAACCCTCTTATTGTTAGTACCCCAGAGCCGATATATCGGCACCATGGTTTTCCCGAGAAATACCTTGAGCCGATATTTCGGCCTATCACTTTTTTACAATTTTGTTTTCATCATTGCTTACAAGCTTTAATTTATGGAAAATAATTTTTTTTGTTTTCCTTATATAAAACTATATATATTTTACAATAAAATACAAAAAATAGCGTGAAGTTACCTTCATTTTTAAGAAAAATATGTTAATTTTAATAAATGTGTTCAGAAATGCATACTTTCAAAGGTATTTCTGGGCGGTAGATGAAAACTTGTAAAGTACTAAAAGGGTTAAAGGTGACTACAGTCCAACGTCGAGCGCTCACTGTGTTTTAAAGCTAACTGTAGTCAACCTTCAAAACTTCACAGCATAGTTTCATATCCCCAGGCTAACTGACATTGTTTTGTTGAATTGTATTTGTACCAGTAACTGGTACAAGTAGCTAGCCTGACTAGTTCACTTACGAGTTAAAGGTACACTGTTGAGCATCCTAGGTGACCATCTACTCAGAAACAGTATAAGAGAAGGAGCCAATCGCCTGACTGCTGCACGCACCGACTTCTTGTAATTGGCTCCTTCTCCTATACCGTTTCCAGTTTCTGACAGTGTACCAATAACTCGTAAGTGGACTAGCCAGTTACTGGTGCAATTGAGTTACCAATATAAACGCAGCCTTACACTCTCCGGCAGCATACTGACGGCGAATTCCACCCTAACGAAAGGGTTAATGCACATAGGTGGTTATTAGCAACGACATTATGGCATGAATACACAGTGGCCTCCGCGTTATACGAACCACGTGGGACGTATGAACATCGCATAAAAATGTTCATTTCCTACTGTACGGAGATTTTCGTTTACCTCGTTCACCTTAACACAGCGATGACCGCAGCTCCGGTGGCCATCACTGTCTTAACATCTCTGTTATATTTGACGGCATGGAAAATCGTGTTAGGTCAAAAAGACCAATATTTTCATTAAGAATATTCACCTTTGAGGCCATTTTTTTCACTTTTCAAAGTCATCGATATTTCTTGTACGGTAATGATATAGTTCTGTTATCATATGGTCGTAGCTGATATCTACAAAGAATCGAATTCAAGCATATATGGCATGCTGACCCTTCAAATAAACTTGAATGAAAAAAATTACGATAGTTTGGGAATGATGGTATGAACATCATACATCGTTACTATTAAATAATAAATAATACACACATAAATAATTAAATTAATCTTTCAGTTTAGCAATCGTGCCAAATTCATTCGTTCATTCAATACATAATAGAGTGAAACGGTAATTATATCAATTTTTTTGTCATTCAGCGAACGTAAAAGTACTACATACTTATTTATTGTTTACTAATAAACTGTTACTTAAGCCGCTTGAAATAAAACGAAACATGTATAAAATAAAATAATTATACGACGAAGGAATGAGAAGTGAAAGAATAATGTCGATTCTGTATTTTAATACCTGCTCGTTTAGCCAAAGATTTTTACGAAATTTTTAGTGGTTTGTTGATGGATCGTAAAAGAAAGTTAGAAAATAAAGTAGATTTAGTGCTGACACTGTTGGAATTTTTTATGGAAGTTTGCTAAAGGAGGCGGGGCACAGTACGTTTAGCCTTTATTACTGCAAAGGCAATATGTTTGCAATAAAGGCATCGGCAACTAAAATCCGAAAAAACTCGTTTCGTATTTAAATAGCCGGAATAATAATAAAAATTCATAACGTACGTAGTACGATTCTTTCAAGTCTTCGAAGAATTACCATTCAAAGGAAATATCAATTAAAACGATGACTGGCCTAGAAAAAACTGCATATTGGTCCGAAAAAATGTTTAATTACACAATTAGGCCCAAGGTATTTTATAGACCACTGAACAATTATTAGATAATTTTAATTATAAGCAAACTGATTCATTAGAAGAATTTTAATAGACAATTTAACAGAGAAATTGGTAAATACTGCATTTTCTAATACCGTGTTGGATAAATAGTTTAAATAATAGACTCTCGAAATATTACAGTACATCGATGAGAATTTCATTAAACGCTCCAAATAGAAGACAAAGGCTTCCTAAAATTTTTATTGCAAACCTATCGCCGTTTCACCGACAAAGAATAAAGTACATTACCTCCACGCCAATAAACTCCGAAATTACTATTCTCTGTGATGCGCGCAGCGCAGCCACAATAAAAGTATAATAAAAATTCCGCAAAAATGTTCCGGGTAAACGGGGTCACCCGTTTGAATCAACCTCGAGCAGTCTACGACGACACATCAAGGAACTAATAAAGCTGCGGTGAGAAAATTTCCCGGTGAACGAAGCTAACGCGTTCAAGGACGAATTCATTAAATCTAGAAAATAATTATACAGTGTATCCGGGAAATTTTAGTATAGTCGCTAAAGATATATGTATGTAATTCCTGGTACAGGAGCAGGAGATAAACATTTAATTACGTTTTTTCGATCAGTTACATAGTTTTAAAAAAATGATTATGATCATGAAACTGTAATACTACTTTTAGTCAACGTCTTACAATTAGACTGATTCTAAACACTATATTTTATAAAAACTTCTGGAAAATGCTGGATACTATATTTTGTCATTTGGTCAAATCGGTGTAAACTATAATTACTTTAATTGAAATTACAATCTAAATTACACTGCATATTACTCCAAAACTCAAATTACACTGAAAATTACTCCAGAACTCAAATTACACTGCAAATATACACCAAAATGTGTCAACACCAACCAGTTACACTTGAATTAAAGAAAAAAAGTGACCACGAAAGACAGTTGATCAATTTGGAGAATTATTGTCACAACGATGTCTGCTTATTATAATAATTGCATTCAGTTATCTAAACAAGTTGAAAGTGTTCTCGTGCATAACATCATGTTTCTGTTTTATTCTACATTTTTTTATTTATTTCTTCACAAAGAGTCACTCATCACCGCTTGTGTCAAAAATTATCGTACACCCTGTATTTATTCAATACGAATACATAGGTGTGAAGTAAGATCAAATATTAAGAAGAATTCAGAATGACTATCAGTCATACTATGAGCCCTTTACTTTGAGAGTGGCGTAAGTCACGTTTTTGCTATTTCGAAATATTTAAGATTTTTCATTTTAATGTTTTTAAAAATCTTATTTCTCACTATACGAAAATTTATATTGTATTTGTTGATATATTGTATTTGTTGTTCTAGAAACATAATTACTTATAATTATTTTTCTACAGATGTTGAAGAATTCTTCTTTCATCCTTTTTGCATATTAGTAAAGTGTCTTATGCCATCTTCAAAATTAACGTTTTATTAACAACTAGAGACTTACACCGATTTAAGTAATGTATACTTCATAAATTCATAAGTAATTCATGTAACATATTTAATATTCAAGGTTATTCATCATTATCAGAAATGAGTTATTAAAAAAATTGTTTAAATAATTGCTTCCTCTACGTTTCCACGTAGGAAAATTCTACTGTACAACATAATCAATCTAAACTAAAATTGTTGCAAAGTCGACTTATACGACATTAATATTAAATATCCTCACAGTTCCGGTCAATATCTAAACTTCTATTGACCCAATAGCAAGTATTTCGAGAGGTATTACCAGTAAATCGTTCCCAGATAAAAAGATTACATTGATTTGCAACCGAAACAGCAATAATTCGTTTTACACAGAAAGATGACATACGCCGTTTTCAAAACAAAGGCCCCACGATTTTCTCAACAAATCTCTAAATCCAGAAACCAAATAAACACGCGCCTACGTGTCAATAACCTCGAAGAAGCAAACGCCAGCAGTCAATAGCGCTCAATAGGACACCCGTTACAATATCACGAAGAAAAATGACATAAGACATCCCCGTTCCGACTCGGGCGCCATATGACCGTCTCTGTCGCAAGCTCTTCCCCTCTCCCGTTGCCCCCACCACTTCCCATTCCTTACCCTCTCCTCGAAACCGGCGACACCGCCCCGCGGCCGCTCGTCCTCCCACCTACACCCCCGCACTCTCACCAACGCACACGCACACCTTCAGCAGCACCGCCGTTACCTGTACCACCGGTACTACCACCTCCACAGGCCGGTGACCAACACTAATTGCGACTCGGTGCATCGTCTTGTGGAGGAACGACAGAGCGCTGGAAGAAAGGAAGAGACCGACGAAGGAAGGAGACAAAAAGAAACGGGTCGAAGTGAGACTCGATGTTGGCTGAAAAGGGACGATGCGGAGACAGGCCGGCACGAAGACGAAGACAGAGAGAGGGCCAGTTACACGAGGCTAAAGAGTAGAACACAAGAGAGAAGGTATAGCGGGAGGGCATAGCTTAGCATGGCACGACACGGCATATCCATAGACATATACACTGTGTCTATGGGCATATCGACGAGATCCGAGAGCGGCCGAGCACGACCGAGCACCGCCGACTCGGACCCTGCGCGCTCAACCCAAACCCGGGGAAGCATAGTTGCATTTAAACTGCCATCCCACTGAGGTCTCTCTTCCGAGTAGTCTGCTGGCCCAGCCAGACTCGTAGAGTACGCGGTGGCTCGCTCACGGGAACGTGTGACACTCGTCTTCGGCACCCCCGCGTTTCTTTGTCCTCCGTCCGACCGCCGTCAGTGCGCTACGAACGGAGGATTTTTGAAAAAGGGTCGCGTCTCGGGGATAAAGGACATCAACGGAGAGAGCAACTTTCGTTGCTAGTGAAAGAATAATGAGAAACCAGACACGGCCGAGCCGTTCCGTGCGGTACGGAACGTTAGGAGAACCAGTCGCTCGTCACCTGGAGCGGTTAGGTGGTTTCGAGGTTGTAGGATTAAGTGGAAATTCGATCGATCGGACAGTGATTGAAATTATTCTTCCCGTCGCGCGGACTGGGAAGTCGTACTCCTGATTCGTTCAATGGACTTTCCGGCCTGTCAACGTTACGCTCGTTGTCAGCTGCTTCGAACCACGGTTTCGTGTGCTCGGGATTAAAGTGTGAAGCCTCAGTCCTTTGTTTGAGCATCTTTCTTGAATTTTCTTCAGTTCGCGTAGACGGAGATCCGGAGACTGTTCGCACGGGCTCTGATCAGTCTCTGTCTTCCTTTTTGCCCGCTCTCGTGGCTCGTTACGAGGAGTAACTTGTTGACTGGCCGCGTTGAAATTTTAAACCCACGCTGAGAAAGAAAGTCTACCCGTTCGTTTCTTTCCACCGTGAATCCTGATACATTTCCGTCCCCATTGTGACCAAGTGACTTGTTGACTTTTCTCTCGGGGCGAACATGACGTTTCCAAGGCATTATGTAAATCGAATTTGAATTTCTACGACGATCCCCGATCGCTGCAATATTCTCGGTGAACCAATGAATTCACGGATCATACTATCGCCGATTCTTGTGACCAAACCGTGGATTTACTTGCAACGTCCGCTGGCACAGGTAGGTCGATCAATAATACACATTTTTATTGAAACAATCGCGCGATTTGGTGGGTGACGATTTATTTGTTAGGACTCGAAGGATCTGAAGGTCAGAGACCGATTTGGTGAAAATCGTTTCTTTCACCGGCATTCAGGCATTAAGAACACTGTTACCCGCGGCTCGAGTTAATTACTCGAGTTAATTACCTTCGTTATATCGAGAGAGAGCTTTTCACTCGATCGTACGGAGGGAAACAAGTTTTTGCAAATTCTATTATCTGCGATTCCGCGAGCACTTGCTGAACACATCAAACTTCGTCATTCTCGATAGAACAATGTCGAGCTGTTTGCTCGAGATTCATTATTATGGGAAACTCGAAACGAAATGGAAATACTCTAGAGGTAACTGTAAATGAAAAATTATTTTAACTTAGATTTGATTCTTAATTGTTTTTTATTTCATTTTTAAAGTTGGTTCAACCTCTGTATGAAATATATTAATGTCTTTTAGAAATTAAAGTACAATTATACTGTTAAACTTTCTTCATTTTTATCAATGATTAAATTTATTCAGTTTTATATGAGGAGATGTTAAACAATTTCTCAGTTTACACTGACAGAGTAATAGCGTTACCTTTTTATTCCGTAGAAAATGAAGACATTCGTGAAACAATACTATATCTTCGTATGCTCCAAAATAAATTCGTAGCAGTAGCACCATTTTGACACTGAAATAGGAAAACTAAATTATAACATTCATACGAAAATTGTAATGCAATAGACATTTGTTACGCTGTCGATGTTGTAGCGTTCACATCTTGATAACTGAAGAAAGTTTCGATCTCCCTCCTTTGACAAGTACACAGCTCAAAATGTTATTGAACATTAATAATTATATGAGTACAATTTAAAAAAAAATCAATATTAAGAGATCACAGTATATTTTATGCACAGTATACTTTATTTATTTAACAGAACCAGGAAATGCAAGAAAATGTATTACTGGACTGATCAAATCGTACTTTGTCATTAATTATTCATTAAATAAATCCAGCACATTCTTTTAATTACCAAATTTATGCCAGTCCTCTGGATATGTCAGCACTCATTTTACTTCAGCCAAAAGGTTGGTTTCTACTCCTCATCAATCGAAAACCAATTCACACACACTACTTTAAAAGACATAGAATTATTCTCTATGCTGCCTATATTTATAACAAACTGATTCTTTAATTTCTGGACACGTCCCTTGTCACCTGGAGTCACACGTTGGCCCGACATTTTGCTCTGCGAACTAGGTGTAAAATTCATTGCTAGTGAAATATTTGTATACCCCCTCGAATGATCTCGTAGAAGCGGATGTACCAGCAGGGATTTACCTTTACAATGCGTTTTTTCGTTCTGTTTGCCGATTGGTCCACGGAACCAAACGCTGTTGCTACGTGCTCCAGGATGGGGCCAGCTTTAAAGCCGATATTGCGGAACGAAGTGTTTGCCATAACCGAGGCAGAATCGTTTGAAACGCGAAGAATCGTTCCTAGCCGATCGACCAGGCGACGGTTTCTCTGAAAACGTTCCGCGACGCGTATCCGGTTCCGCTTTCCGCGTCGGCCATCGAATTCGCGAGAGGATTTTTTTAACCAGCCGACCGCGTCGCCCGAAACAATGACGTTCGCACAAAAGGACGAATTAATTGGACAGCAGATCGGAAAATGTTGGCGTTTCCCGTAAACCGACGAGTTCATGTAACCGTCCTGTTTAACGACACCCGATTGGTTAACGGCTGCTCACAACACGTTCAATATTTAACTTTCGGATGTGTTTTATTTATTCGTGCTTAACCTGTTAACCGGAGAGGATGAGTCAACTCGTTCTGTGACAATTGCTTCGCCGTCAGCAAAACGCCTGTCAATGTTTCAATTAAAGTTCGAATAGAATGGTATTCGTTAGGGCAGGGAGTATTCGAATAATTCATAAGTATTTGAATGATATGAATTAACATCGAATGTAGACGACTTGAGTAAGATAGTATTCGTTAAGGCTGAGACTATTCGACTAACTTAATATTTTTATAGTTTATAGATATTTAAACATTCTGAATGAACTACGAATATCCGAGTACACGAATATTATTTTCGAATTTAGATGGTATTTATTAAGGCTGGGAAGATTCGAATAATTTTACATTTGAATATTTGAGAGATATTGATTGCTTCGTATAAAATTCGAATATTATGTTCCAACAAGACAGTATTCAGTAGGACAGGGACTATTCGAATAAGACAATATTCGTTAAGGCTGAGACTATTCGAATAATTTAATGCTCAAATGCTGTAAATAAATTTCGAATATTCGAGTATTCAAAAATTATTTTCTAAATAGACGGTATTTATTAAGGCTAAGATGATTTAAATAATTTGACATTTGAATATTTGATAGCTATTCGAATGCTTTGGATAAAGTTCAAACATTATTTTCGAATAAGTACTGGTAGGGCTGGGAGTATTCGAACAATTTATAGGTATTTGAATGCTGCGAATTAACTTCGAACATGTGATTATTCGAGTAAGATAGTATTCATTAAGACGAAATTTTTCTCGAGTAGTTTATACATATTCGAATAACTTATAGATATACGAATGCTGTGAAAAAACTTCGAATATTTGTTTAAAATAAGACAGTATTCATTACGGTTAGACGTAAAGGAAAAAAATAAGGCATAGTATCATGCAACGAAAATTTAAGATCATGATAAAAAATAGGAAGCCAATTTTCAAACTTAGTTCTCACCTTGAACGGTCTTACTATCACGTCAGCGGCTGAGAAACTGTTAACTTGTTAACTGGAGAAAACGAGTTAACTCGTCCTGTGAAAATTGCTCCGCCGTAAGCAAGCCTGTTAATTGCTTTCACAGTATATGTTGGCGAATATTTAAACTTGTTAATCAAAGGAGACGGTTTAACATGTAATTTGAAAATGTCTCTGCGGTGGACAAGAAAATTGACCACATTTTTATTCGTTTTTAATTACAAACTATATTTAACTCCTAGGCACAGAATAGCCCACTTAACAGGTTGATGGGATGAGTCGATTTGTGTGTATATTGTCATGTTAATTTGCGTAGGGGTTATGAAATTATATAATAATATATGGCTTTTTATAGCATAGCAGCAGTATGTAGTAACGAGTGCAATTTTGAATGGTTAGAGTTTTAAAAGTAATATTACTTTATCTTATGATTCCGTGAAATACGTGGCAGTGTTTTCGATATAATTAAATAATTTCAGGTACATCTGAAGTACAATTTTATCATTTTATTGGATTAAATAATTTCAAAAATATTTACAATATTAAAATATTGTATATTGTTTCAATTGCTTCACTGTCCATTCTTGACTACCTTAAAGCGATAACAGGTAACACGAACGGTAAAAAATGAATTATGCTCCTAATGAAACTTCATTACCTAAATGCACTTGTACAATCTTCAACATCGACTTTCACTATTATGAAGCTTCAAGCGAACAAATGATTTTCTCCATTTTTCATTCGTACTTTTATGTAAAACTACTCCCTATTCAGTTGTAATGTTCATTACGGGACACCTTGTATGTTGCTAACGATATGAAAGTTAAGTATTGTTTAAGGACAGTTTCGAATCTTCCTATTCAATTTTTATCAGAATAATAATAACTGTTTACAGAACAATAATTAAAGGAATTAAATCGAATAATATATACAAAGAAATAAAAGAGTCAAATTCACGAATTCCGCTAATATCTTTTTCAAAGTAATTCAAGAGTGGCAACGACACATATATACTTAATACAAGTAAGAATTCCTGAATCACAACATAAATTAGCAAGATTGAACAACCTAGTAACAGGATTTGAATGCCTAAATTTAGAAACTAAATAAAATAGTATTCCGAATAAAACAAACTTTCCAACTTTTCTGGAACAACCATTCAAACTAAATTTACTTAACATACTCTCAATATTATTATTTAAATCAATCAAACTCAACATGTACTGTATCCCAACGAAAACAACATTTCTCCACATTCAAGACGACTACAAACACAGTATATCATTTTCAGCTTTGACATAAATCCTCACCTCACAATATTGACCCGTTCCCATTAAATTTACGTCACATTCACTGCAGTAGGACATCGATTATCCGAACTGTAATTAATAACAGAATGACTACCAATGTAACTAGATTTCGCATAAAAATGCTGATTTTATTTTAGAATGTTAAATATATAATGCTATATAATTAAATGCATATTCTTATTAGTGATCATGTTAGCCCGTTAATTACATAAGGTGACCAATTTGTGGACGACACGAGTTCGAAAAATCGAGGTTCCACTGTACAGTAGAACCTCTATTATCCGAAATGTAATTGATAACAAGATGACTCACATTTCGTACGTTTCGTACAAAAATGATACTTTCTGATTAGAATATAAAAATACACGGTAAAATAAAATTAACACAACTTTACTAGTGAAAATTTTAGTTTTTGATTAAAATAAAAGAGGAATTTTCGGATGACCGGTGTTCGGATAATTGAGGTTCCACTGTACTTCAAAAACTTATTCGATATGGTAGCTAACAATTTTACCCAAAATTTCTCGAACGAATCAATGCTTTCCGCAATCTTGCAACAAACCCGTGATGCGGCGGGAGGATCTTGTGCGATTTGACGTGAATGGCTGGAACGAGCCGCGGATAATGAGCAGATAATGGGAAGCGAAGCGATACGGGAACGGCCCCGGGCGAAAATCCACGGTAAACTGTGTCAAGCAACCTACCTACGCGACACGAGGTGAATCGGTTGCATCCAACCGGATGCAACGAACGCGAGTCGACAAATTGCAATCCCGATTCGCAGATTCTGCAATTACCGTTGATACTTGGTTCCGTGTCGCGGGCTCGTTACGCGCGACCAAAAGGTAATTTCTTACTCCCCGTGTAATAACACGCCGCCGTTCCGTCGTGTACATACACACATCGGCCACTTTTGTGCAACTATTACCGCGATTACCCTTTTCCCCGTCTATCTTTCCCCACCCCGGCGCGCGGCCACTCCTCCCCTACTCACCCCTATCCCGTCGGCGAACCCCTTTATGGACGGTCCGCCGTCAACTGTTGCACACGCGAGTATCGCGACACTCTGCGTAATTCGTTACGCGATCGTATCGATTGATTAGCTGTTTAACCGCGAACTGACGCGAACCGGCAAAACCGATCGTCCCTGATAAAAAGAATAACCGTGTGCACCGGGTAATTGCCGATGTTCCTGGATATTTCGATTTGTGATCGTTCGATTCGGAGCTGTTAGCTTTCGTCGTGCATCTTCGGGTTTATTGTTCGAGGGAAGACAAGATTCTTCTTTGCGTATGACCTAGCTTGGAGTCGTAGTGTCATTTAGCTCGGAGGATGTACTGTTTTAGGTAATCAGTGTCTCCCTGTTTTAGGTCACCCGTCTTATTGTTAGCAATGACTGTGGTCAGCGTAGCTGAACTTCAGTGATGAATTGAGGTGTGGTGGGTGTTTTTCTTTGATTTAGGAAAACTGTCTTATCGAATTAAATAATTGAATTGTTTATTATTGAAAGGGGGTATGTCCATATTTGGGGGAAAATTAAGTTGTACGTTTAAACTGTGGATTATGGGACCCAAAGAAACATCAAAGATGTCTTTTGATGTATCCTATCGATTCTGATTGAAAAAACCCAATAAACATTATTTCGAAGAAAATTAGGTAGTTTTTATTGCTTGATGTCAAATTTTGTGTCTAGTCAAACCACTTCTAATTTCTAAATTGTACGTTTGTACAGCCCAGATTCATATTCGTTATTTAATACAAAAAAGTTTATAGAAATTTTCAGTGTAGCTTCCATGGATGTAATTATTTTTGTTACATAAAATCAGGCTTTCCAGATAGCAAAAGATGCTCTTAGTTTCGTGAGCTTGCTTCGTATGATTTTTTGAAAGATTCATCGACGTCAGATTATTATTGATATATCGGATCTCTGACTTTCCAATTGTAACTTCTTCAATTCTTTTGTCTGACATCGCATCCATTATTCGATGGAAATCTGAAAACTACGATGCGACTTCTGAAAGACTACTTACTTTTCGATGTCGAGGGAAGTTGTATAAAAACTTCGGAAGAGTCTTCCTTGATTTCATTACATTTTTTAGAATAAGGTAATTACTGGTATGCCAGAATTTCTACTTCATGACCAATCAGACTTATCAGTTTTTTAATTCTTTGCCTTTGATTTCCAACTTCTATAGTATAATAAATAGAAATTTTATAAAAGTGAACTGGTTAGTTTTCGATATTAAATTTTTTTTCAAAAAACAGCTAAAATCATCCTTAGTTTCATCAACCTTTTTCGATTCATCAATTTAAATATTTAATAGATATTCAAGTCAAACGGCTTATTTATACATCTCGAAAAAAAATAAAAAAATAAAACTGAGAATTTCCAACGGTGTTTTCTAATCAACAATAATACTGTTTCGAACATTCAACATTCGCCATATGTCAACAAATAAAATGTGTCGAACGTCTGCGAGAATAAAATTACCACTCGCTGGTGATCAGGAAAAAATTGATGAAAACCGTTCTCGTGGAACGAAGAGAAAAGAGCATGGCTTTTCCTGTTCGCCGTAGTCGAAGAGTAAAAATGAAATCGTTTTTTATTGGAAGGTTAACCGGTACGTGACAGGGTGTAGAAGCAACAGGGTGACATGTGCGAATTCGATATGTGTACGAGGAGGCTTTGATTCCGAATTGATAGACTATAAACTGTGCACGGTACAGTAGAATAGATTGTAGAAAGTGTGAAGCGTAAAAGATCCAATATAGTCCCTCGTTGAATAATGTATGCGAAAATTGCAACTGTGCAACAGATAGTTCGGTCTACTTCAGACTAAAGGTTGAGCTTGGTCAATATACTAGCAGATACAAAGCAGTGTCATAAACTACAGGTTCAATAATAATTATTTTCTAATTTATAACATATTTTCAATAAGAATATAAAGAACTATAGCTATAGTTAAAAATAAAATTAACATTCTAACAAATGTTCGTAAATACGTGTAGTAGAATCTATTGCTAATTACTATACTGCGGATTTTAATGCAATTTGACATATCTAAGTTCGTGAAGCATACACGTTTCATAGAGTAGGTGATACGAAAAATGTACTTTTAATCTTTTATACAGCAAAATGCAGTTGTGGCATAGTTGCATTTCATCAGCTGCATGGAAATCAAAAGTATTGAAGTCTAAAAATGTGTATCTGCATAAACATCCGCTGTCTACTAATTAGAAATCTTAACTCAAATTCAAATTAAATTATGCAATTATTAAAGAACACACTTGTGCAAGTTGTCATTATAATATTATTAATCCATTTATTATAGATTTGTGCATTTTAATATTCAATTATAAAATCTGCCGGTGACGCATGTTACTTTTTGAATAAAACAGTCAGCCAATAGTGTGTTAACGCTCTGCAACGCCATGTGACTTAGAAGGTACCTGTAAATCTACGTACTTTTAAGTTCTGTTTCGTTTTGTTGATCACTTTGTACCATTGTAGTCTATCACTACACTGTCACCAAGCAGTCTGTTTGTTTATTATTATGATTATATTCCGCGATCTGTCTACGTCATTTATCTGATAAACTCTATGATCCTTAAGGTTTTTGAAGGTTTAAGGTCAGCTTAAGGGACGGTTATTTTGTGTCCACATAAGCGAAAGTGATGAAAATTTTATTTTTTCTGTTCGAAGTATGTTTATTTATATAGTAAAGTAATGTAAAACATCTAAGTACTTGTTATTGAAAAAATAAAATATCAAAAATATTTGTGTACAATCATTAAATACAATTTCTTTGTAACACAAAACCAGACTATTGGCGTCCTACACAAATTCCTCTTTAAAAAGTAACGTTTCGAATTCTGTGGACATTCTTTGACCCTTAATCCTCATCCATCCCTCATTTTCCCAAACTAATTTGCCCCTTGGTGTCAAATTGACACAGTAATCAAAAATTAATATGATGAAAAGATAAATAGTTACATTTTCAAATTCT
Source organism: Macropis europaea (assembly GCA_916610135.2). NCBI lineage: Eukaryota > Metazoa > Arthropoda > Insecta > Hymenoptera > Melittidae > Macropis > Macropis europaea. Next base: position 31,615,459 of record OU744344.1, read on the forward strand.
TTCATTGACAATAAAAGAAATGAAATTCCTGTGCATTCAATACATTCAGGCATAAGATTGTTCGCATCGTTCAGAAATAATAAAGCGATATGCAAGACATATTGCTTTTTCATATTTATCGTATTTTTGTAAGAAAAATGTGTCAAATTGACACAACGGGCGGATCAAGGTTAAGCATCTTAGGGTTAATCAACTTTGCGATTACACAGGGCTAAGAACATCCAGTAGATAGCCCATTCGTATTAACCCTTTCGGTGTTGACATTATCAGAAATCACCAATGCTGTGCTGAATGGCCCAGGCCACATGGCACGTCAAATCCAGTACAGTGGCTATTAGCACTTCAGTATATTCCGCCTTGCCCGTGCGTCGTACGGACCAAACACCGAAAGGGTTATTCCTTAAAAGTGTTAAACGCAAGTTTCGTGCCTAGAGTCAGTGTAAACGTTCACCAGTCAACGGTGACATGACTTCGATCTTAAACAAAGTTTATTTCCATCGGTACACGAAGGTACGTGTAGTACGTGTTTCTAAGTACCGAAGAATCGCGTGATCGGCTCGGACACCTAAATATTAGCTCGCGAACAGCTTGTCCAGGCGATACATTACCACAAAAGCGTGACAGAGTAGGGCGTTCTGCGCGTTAAGCCCCGTTCACGCTTGCTGCGGGAAATTACGATCGGAATGAGCGATGTTTGGACAAAACCTAGCTTAAAATGTTGATATCGATGAGTATAAATAATTTCTATTGTTTGCGTGCTGTGCAGGTCTATCGGGTGCTTGTACTGCAGCCGTAGGGTCTGGTAAACCTTTCAGTATTGTACGATATTGTTCCACGGTTGGTTGGAAGAGCATTTGGGACCGAGAACTTCCAGCCAACCTTCTCGAGCTGCGCTCCTAAATATTGCACTCGAGAAGGCGTTGACAATTTGACCTAGCTCGTTTAGCTGTAAGTTTTCGATCCTGAATGCTTTCCCAGCCAACCGTGGAACACTGTACTATTGATTATACTACCCTATAGACTGAACCAGTATATAAGTTGATCATCAAACGGATATTAATTTTCCCACACTTTATACCACAAAGGAAATGTATATTCAATCCTACTTCACAAATCTCACCATGGAAATTAATTACAAATTAAATCGTTACAATGATACAGATTCGCTCCTTCATTACAGTTTTCACTAACTTTGGCATTCTAGTTGTAAATTTCTCATTTCTGGTAATATTATATTTTGTCCCATTTCACTTACAAGTGGTGCTACAAGGCAGACTACGATTTCGAGTTGGTTTGTCATATTTGTCAATCCAGTTCACTTCAGATTTTGTCAATGGGGTTCAAGTTGAGAGATTGGGGAGATCAGTTCACGATTTTTATTTTACTATTCCTTTGTAGTCCTTTTAAATATTTTTTGCAAATTTTTGTAATAATACAGACAAAGTATCGCGTTCCTTTAACAGAAATGGAAAGTGTCCTAAAACTTATGGACGGTAGGGTACGTACCTAGGTGTATTTTTATATCTATTGCACATATCTTGATAGCTATCCACTCTATGCTAGTATCAGGGTGCCCTATTTATCACTCCCTTGTGATTTTGAAAATTTTTGCAATAATACAGACGAAGTATTGCATCTTTTTAACCCTTTGAATTCCTTTGCCGAGTGTGACTCGACATCAACTTCATTCACAGGTACTCCTATGTCGAGTCACACTCGACATTTTTAAATTGCCAGTTTAAATATGTATTATATTACGCAATATTCTTTTTTTACCTAGAAAGCAATATTACATGTATGTGACCATTTTCTGTAACAAAAAAAGGCCTTGAAGTGTTCAAGTACATGATTGTTTGTACCTAATTGATTCGTATCAACCAACTGTCTTCTGAAGTACATTTCAAACAAAACACTTAAAATAATAGGGAGTTATTCAAAAGAAAATTAAAAAAATTAGGAGTTCAAAGGATTAACAGAAATGGCAAGTGTTCCAAAACTTATGGAGGGTAGTGTACACCGTTGGGTCACACCGTTCAGGCACGCAGTGTCCAAGTGTGGACTAGGCTTCAGGCTGACTGGAAAGATCGATACGGGAAAGTGATTTCCCTTAATCTCCGTTCGAAACGAACGCGAACCGTGTCGTGGCCGTTACAACAAGATTACATCACATTTGCCAGGAACATCGTCGCAGTTCTCATTGCTCCCCGACACTTTAGCAGTCGAAATTATTTTCAACGAGCCCGCTCGCAATCTGCTGCGTGCGCGTAAGAAGCTAAGAATTCAGAGGCCACCCCCGAGAACCCGCCCTTTCTCTTTCGAGTTATAACGGCGTCGTTGCAAGGCTTCGAAACGCGAAACGAAAAGCACCTCCCGGGAAATTGAATCGACGCGGGCCCACTGGTAAATAGATTTCATCTTTCTCTCTGTCCCATTCCTCCCAACGCGATTTCGTACCTCTCTCTCGCTCTCACTTCATCGTTGTTTTTCTCTTCTTTTCTCTCTCTCTTTTTTTCGTTCTTCCTACCCACTCTTCCTCTCTCTCTTTCTTTCTTTTTCAAGGAGAAAATAAGGACGAACAAAAAGCGGACCAGACGAAGGAAATCCAATTTGTTCAGATTGCTAAATGTCTCGCCGGTTGCACGCGATGCAAACACCGGGGTCAGCATAATCTCGGCAAAGTAGCAGAGATTAGAGCGATGAAAGGCTCGATTATCAGGTATCTTCAGCCCCTCCCTGTTCTCGGTGATTTCTAGCCGACGACGATTTCGATTGAGTTATCGAGCCGAATCAGAGGATGACTCTAACTGCTGGGCTTTTTGATAGGGATCGGTGGGAGTTGAAGGCAGGGAGACACTTGCTGAAGACAAGTTTTTAAAGAATTTTGATACTTCCAGCGTGTTGTTAAATTGTTTCTTCGTTTTCGAATTTTTGGGTGGTAGAGAGATTGTATTATTTTTGGAAAATAGGAGGATTAATAATTTGTTACTCTGAAGGTACTTCGTGTTTGAAGTATAGGGTGAATTTGCTTCATTAACTGGCCTCATTAATATTTAACTCTTTATAGGATAGTGGTACAATAATGCACCACTTTGTGGTTAAATAATATAGCTGACATAGTTCTTGGTATAATATTCTACCACTAGGTTCGTGTACACCACCACATTTGATGCATGTTGAAGTCACAGATTCCAGGTTTTTTATTTTTCAAGGATTATAGGGATACTATAGTGCACGAGAATTCGAAGAACAAGTCAATTGTTTGTCTTTACATTCTGTACTACATGGGGTTAACATTATTAACAGTCTGATCACAAGTTTGACGTCACAGATTACGTTTTTTATACATACTTCCCTTTTACAGATTTTATGATTATCTTCAGTGTTTTTATATTAGCCTACAATTTTTTTTTACGAATACTGAAACGAAATAAAGTGTTATAAATGGAGAATACCTTATCCAGCTTATTACTAAAAAATTTCTTTAGTTCTCAAGAAAAAACCAAATGCAACCTTAAAATTTTCCAAGAAGAATTACCAGCAGATGTTTTTCTTTTAATAATAAACTTTTAATCGCTTTAACAATGAAAATAATCAAACAAATCATTTGCTTCAGCCTGTATATTCTAAAAAAATTATTTACATGGCATGGTCATTGTAAAATAACTAAAATATTAAATCTTTACGTTCAGTGTAAAAATTGTTAAGTTAAAAGTAAGTGGAACCATTTGCAATTCTACATGAAAATACTTAAAAACATGTATAAGGTACATTCCTGGAACCACGTATTTTTACTCGTAATGGAAGCAGAGATACGAAGGCGTTTCGTTTTTCCACATCAAATAAGAAATCTAGTTCCCTGTACGTCGAGAAAGTAATATTTGCTTTGAGTAGGCGAAATCTTCTATCTAAAATGAAAGATAAAGATGGTACGTGGGATGGTTTATTTAAACGATGGAAAAGAACGAATCGACTTCAGAGACAGGTATTCTCAAAACGTATCAAACGCAAAGAAACAAATATATTCGAGTTCTTTTCAAAATAATAAAATAAGTACATTTGCCTCGAATTTATTACGTCAACGTGCATAGAAAATAAAAATACTTATTCCACTTAGTATTACATAAATGTGTTTGACAATAAAAATTGTAATTAAATGAAGTCATTAGAGTCGACACACGCTGCAGAGTTGAGATTGCAACAATAATTTTCGTGTCAACAAAACAATTATATATTCAGAAACGAATGCATACTTGAACAACGTTAAACGCTACAAACGACTATGATGTCACTCTAATTCGAAGTAGTTCCACCTACAATAGCAGCTTGACATCCTAGAACAGAATCGTCCCATAGAGATAATTCTGATAAGCGCGTTCAGAATTTCGTTGAAAATTCATTAAAATATTGTTCGCTGGTAATATAATTCTGAAACTGTTCAATTAGTAGGAAACCAACGTTAAAATTCAATCGGTGTGATATATTATAGTTACATAAATCTAGATTGTTTAACTTTGATACCATAGCTCTTGTCAAACAAAGGTGTGCTCTACTAGTATATAACTTTATGATAAAGAATATCGAACTAAAGACGTTGATTGTACGTCTATATCTCTGTATAAGTCTATGTGCATGTGTCTAACTGTACTGCCTTTCTTAGTTAAAACGTCCTATCTACCATTTTCACATTTTGCAAGATATTTTGAAACATATGGAGTTCGACATAGTTCTTACCTTTTAAGCAAAGTTGGAATGTCCTACGTGCTTTGTAGGGGTTTAAAAACAGTTTAATTTATTTATCCTAACTCCTTTTCGTATGGTTTTTAATAACAGTTTTTAATAACCTCATTATTCTTGGATGTTTCGAACCTCATTATTCCAGGTAGGACAATTGAGCTGAGGAGGGCAGTGTAACAAGCAAACTTATCATATCATACACCAACGAATTTAGAAAAAAATTCTATTTCGTTTGTCATTGTGTAAATTGTGATAACTTAAAATATTACAATAAATTTTTTTGTCATAAAGAAATTGTTGTTTACAAAATTTGTGAGCAATTTCTGTTTACACAAAAGGAATCAGGAAACTTTTCCTTAAGAAGTTTTGTTGTATGTATGATACCTTTTGAGACAGCACTTTTCAGCTGTAACTTTAAGGGTTGATTTCACCTCTTAAAGAAATTGGTAGATATTTTGCACGCACCTAAAGCTGCGTCTATCCTATATAATAAAACAGTGCCATAAAACAAATTGATTCATAACCTTGCTGTACAACATGTTTTCATAACCTTCTACAAGGTTATACTTTTTGGTATTGTAGTAACAAGTCTCATTATACACAATATGGTGGAACAAAAATTATATGCTTCCATTTAAAAAACTCAAGGTGACCTTAAGTTTATGTGGAAAAAAAGTATTTTCTCAACACAGACAAATTTTGTTTACTAAATTTTTTTTATTATATTCTTGCAAATGGCTCAAAGATCGTGCGGAACGTTACAGTGAACACTCTGTATAACAGGAAAAATGTTATATAACATTTATCTTTCTCCTTTTCTAAACAATTTTGTAACTTTGCTATACAGGGTGGGTCCCGAAATTTTAACAGGTTATAACTCGAGTTTGAATCGAGATACAAAATGCTGTACAGGAAAAGTTGAATGGTATTGAAATGCCCATTTTTCTATATTCTCAGCTTCTTAATACGTACAACGATGCACCTAAGAAATGCATATATTTATAAATACGAGTTATAAACCGTTTCAATTGCGTGACTCACCCTGTATAACGTGTTATGTTATACAGTGTAGACGCAGCGTAATAATGTTATTGCATTTCTTCCGTCAAGTGTACTCCATCCGGTTTCGATCAGGAACAAAGGGACGTCCGAGAAAAGAGATCTAGAGGGTGGTGGCTAATAAATTCGGCGGTGCACCAAATTGTTCGTGGGAAGGAATGTCAGGTTCGAGACACTTTGACCCCATGACCTTAATGGTAGCACGTCATGGCGCCCACGCGGGCATGCGCAGCTCGGTTCCAAAACGGGAGGGGGTTCGTGCAAAAGCTTGGCGCGAGGTTCGTCATTTTTTTGCCAGAACTGCCAATTCGTCCGAAGGATCGAAAAAAAGGGGAGCAGGTCGATGGGACCTGAAACGGTGCGTTCAATGCAGGCGCAAATGCTGCAGACTCTTCATTGTAACCGTCCCCGACAAAAGGTCTTTGTAAACGCGTCCCAGAAAAGGAGAAAAAAGTATTGAAAATTGAATCTGCCGCCTGGCGTTTCGTCTTTCGGCCGGTTCGACTCATTTATTGGGTCGATCCATAGTGAAAAGGACGACTGTTTGTTTCGACTTTGTTTATGTCTGCCCGAGAATACATTCTCCCTCGTTTTCTATTGGCTAATTGCAAAAGTCTTGATACCATTTTCAGTTGCAATTGAATTAGTCCTACAATTTTCATCTTTCTAGCGGTCTCTTATCACTATTTTTATCAGAGCATCGGTACAGCGGCCGACGAACTTTCTTAATGGAAAACAAAGTAATTGATAGAATGAGGGATGGATGGGAATGATCGATAAACTGTTTTGGGAGACTCGGAACGAAAGGATCCAGGATGATAGGCCGAAGGAACGGCAGGCGTCACGTTGCCGGGGAAGATTGGCAATTTTCGCAAAATTAAGCGAATTGAATCGAATTATGTCGAGCCGGTGACGTCAGCCTTGTAACTCGCTGAATTGGCGAGAAATGTGACTCTCTCGCGTCGCTTACACATCGATGACTTCACGTCGGTGCTCGTTGCTCGAGCATCCCTTAAGGACGCTTCTCAATCAGTCTTAGGGCCTCGATGATCGAGTCCATACGGAAATTCGTGTCCCGTATCGATCACACTCGTTGCAATTTCAGTTTCGTGGTTTAAGAGACAGCACAGTTGGAGTCCAACGTTGTTCATCGAATGCACGATAACTTTCGAATATTCCTACGAACATTCATTAGAAAATTCTGAACAGTAACAACATTATGACAATTCTTAGTGCAATTTGCCGCAACGAGTTTTTAATCTCGGTGCCAGAAGTATCTGAGAATCTACTTGATTGACTTGGTTGAAATTTTATACAGGGTGGTAAAAAATGGGTTCAGAGATTTAAGGTAAAAATTTTGTCAGCTCTCTGTAGCTGTTCACTGATAGCGAGGATGTGTAATTAATTATTTTTCTGGAGTAGCCTAACAATAAGATAATTTACGTGTTTTCCTGTCGTGCTAGAGCACCAGAAGAGAGAAAGCGCTTTTTTCTTCATTTGGCGAGTACTGTTTACCCCTAAAATTCTGCACCCCTTTTTATCACTCTGCATAGTTATTCTAAATGAAATTATCCAGTCTTTCTTCATCTTCTTCTTTGTACGTATCCCAGCATCAACTGCTATGATCATTTAGCGAGAGGCCCTACAATGTTAGGTAGAATCTAGTCTCTGTTTTATAGGATTTTTTTGTATAAATAAAAAACGAGCGATCCTTCGTGGAAAGACTGTAGTGTTAACTTCAAACCACCGTTAGTTTGCGAAAAATTAATATTTTTTAAATTGGCTACGTCAGAGACGAGATACAATATGTGCAGTAGCATATGGATGCTCAAATGTATCACTACACATGATGTAAGTTAGCCATCCACGTTTCAGATATTCGTTTTTGTAATCAAAAGTAATTAGTTATATTAAGCAAGTCACACTAATCAAGACTTCTAAAATAAAGGACACATCTTTGTTATTAACACGTTGAACGCCGCAGTGAAACCGGTCATACTTAATCAGACACGGTATAGTTGACGGAACCGAAACAAATATCAATGGAAATACATTGATTCATCTTTATAGAGTGTGGATGTGAAACTGATACGGTCTACGTGAGTGTGTCATTCTATCTGCGTGTGTATGCGCCGGTGAATATGAACATTGACGGCTGTTAATTTTCCTACGAATTCGAACTTTGTGTCGGCCACAATAACTCGATGAAATGACTGATGTCGTCTACTCTACTGCACTCTCGCGATTTTATTCTGCATTTTGAAACATTTTTCATTGCAGTGGAGGAAGATATTTTCAGATTAACAGGAATTGATGGACGAGGTTAAATAATTCATTATTAACACATTGAGTGCCACAGTGAAAACAGCCACACCCAATCAGACACGATATCATTTACTATTTTTTATATAAATCACAAAGAAAAAAATGTTTGAGTCGACTCAGTCGTGTTCTTGTGTTCCCACATTATTGTTTCTTTATGAAATTTGCACAAAATTTTGCGACAATCAATAATTATTTAATTAAATTACATTTGACGTGTCGGTCAAGGGTGACCGCTACGGTGTTCAACGTGTCAAAAAATTGTAATATTGTTGTGCCTTACACATCCAAGAAGCTCATCATTCTATCGCGCCACGATCTCTCTCCGCGCCTAACTCGATCGTTCGGGACCGCGGAGAAAAGTCAATAATCCAATCAGACGAGCCCTGAATCCGCTGAAAATAAATTCATCAAACGTGGCTTCCAGAACAGGAACAAAAGTAAAAGGAAAAAAAAATGGGCAGAGAGGAGAATCTGGGGCTGCATCGGTGCGAAGATACAATGGAATTCGACGTGGAGCCGTTCGTTGATCGAAAAGGTCAGAACGAGCTGTCTCGGGGAAGGCGTTAATTGACTTTAAACCACGATGGTTTACAGTGTCGGCTCAGCGATGGAGGAGTATGGGTAGCCAGGCGTCAGGAAGGACGCAAAGGGGTGTGCGAAGTCAATTAGCATAGGCACGAAGTTTGTGGGCGCCGAACGCGAATTTGCCAGGTGCCGGGGGTTGGAACAGCATCGAAAAGGGGTGGCCAGGTGGCGGTGGGGCGCAGCGGATGGACCAACTGTCGGATAAGAGAATGTTACAGCCCGCGGGCGTTTCATGTCCGATGACTTTATAAAGTCATCGCGTCCGGGAATCACGGATAACCGACCGGTGACGTCTGATCAAAATATCAGGCTATTTCAGAAGTCTTTGCGTATTTCTTAGGACTCCTTCGAGTATTTATGATGCAAGTTTAAAGGCTGTGATTGAAGCTGTCTTGTATGACACTTGCGAAGAAAGGGGTATCATTAAGATGATTGTAAGAAAATCGGTCCCACTTTAAAAACAGATAAGATAGTTATTATTTTTTGAAAATTAATTTGATTTCATTCTTACAGAGTAATGAAAAGTGTAATAGTGATTGAAGGAAAGAAAGTTTTGTTACACTATGAGCGTAGTATTTTAGCAATGTAATTTTTTACTATAAAGTTTACTAATATAGTGCTTTAGCCCTTACCTCATATGCAGATGCAAATAAAAAACTGCTAAAAAAATGCGCCCTATACATAATAAACATAAACATGTTTAAAAAAGTGAATTTTCTTAATGAAATGGCGATTAAGGCATACGTTACGGTAGTTTTTCCCCAATAAATGAAAAGAATTCTAGTTATCTTTGATTCTAACTATCGAAAATGAGGGACGGTCGAGGGTCAATGATGCCCCCCTTCCTCAGAAATTCAATTCCTTAGCTGCAAGTACATTTCATCAATTTAACCCTCAATTGGTATGGTGGGTTTGTGTCACATAAGTGGTACGGTGCGGATCGAACCGACCAGAATCTCTATCTTTTTTGTTTGTCATAGCGAAGTAGAAATAAGAACATGCAATATTTTTTACCTTATATTTGTAACGTTCCGACTATACTAAAAGTATTTTTACACCAAGAAATTAACTCCATCATTACATCAGAAGGTTTTTAAGGACGTCTCTGGTAGGAAACATGCGGAACGCATGGGGGAAAATATACAGGATGAAAAAAAAGGGTTTCAGACTTTAGAGGCAATCAGCATAAGACCTAAAATTGATCCTTTCGATGTAATATAAATTTTTATATTTATTATCGTAAATGAGTCTAAAAAAATAAATAATGTGGTGGACTTACGACAACGAATAGAAAATGCATGTCCTACAATACGAGACACGGAAGGATTGTTTGAACATGTACGTCGATTTATGATCAGCAGTGTGTGTTTTGTATTGAAATAGAAGAAACACATACCGAAGCTCTGTAACAAATGTGGAAACAAACTTTTATATTTTTCATCGAAAACATTGATTTTGGGGCCTATGTTGACTAAACATTTGTTTACTCCTCTCGGTGAGTACTATATGCTCTTAAAGTCTTAGACCCTGTTTTCGGTCACCCTGTATGTGTAGCAGCGATCTGACCCGCATCATACCAATTGAGGGTTAAAGACAGCGGAAAGGCATCCAGCTGGTAAAACAAGACCGCACAATTTGAATGAACAGAATTGTGCTAACCGTCGCTGCTTCTTTGCTGTCCAGACAGAAAATTGAGCTGTTTTTGGACACAGTTGTTACGGTGAATAAGATGCGAATATCGGAGAAACTGCCGCAGTTCTTGCCAAACAGAAATCGCAGTTAAGGAAGATTATATTGTGCCTATTGTAAGAAAGGAAAGGATTTATTCAATAGGGTAGTTTATAAAAATTTGCTTGGTTCGAACAGTCATGTCCAGGGTGCTCGTTGTCAGCATGTTCGAATGGTCATTCTATGCAAAATGTTTTGACATACCGTGATCAAGATATGAGCACTTTATTCTACAAGGCTCCGTAATTCAAACTGTCCGATTACCATGTAGTAATTATTTGATTTATTGATATGAAGTCACATTACCATTACAATCGCTACATCGACACTCATTGTCAGTAGACTGTCCTCCCGTTCACAGGTATTGTGCAAATTATTCATCACGACGCTGTAAACATGCTGTGACCGGGTTGCTCCGGTGACTGCATCCAGTGAACATTAGCAATGAGATGACGCACTCTACCTGCAGCTTCTGTATCGCTTGTACTAACTGTTCTCGTGTTTCTGATTTTCCATGTAAATGCACTATAAGTTTTATACTTTATTCCCTGCAGGAATAAATGCAATGGTGATAGGTAAGGTGACTGAGAGGGGTATTATGGGTTCTTACACAAGAAAGTGTTGATATGAGGGAGTGAACGCCATAGTGGTGTAAGTGAAGTTTCTGAAAATATTGACTTGCGTTTATAGACACGATCTATACATATCTGTTCATTGACAGAAAAGACGGTTCCAACTATTTATAATAATGTAATGTATCAGCCCTAAATGATTGTACACAGTCAACATTTTTCGTCTTACTGCACCAAAACACTGAATCACTCGTTGCCTAAACACCGTCGTCCTAGCCAATGTGTCCTCCACCAAGTCATCCTAAGCAACGACGTCCTCTACCATCCCTACTCCTTCCTTCAAATCCTTTAAGAATCCTGCAAGGCAGGTTTTCCAGAGATTCCATTTCCAAATTTCATTCGATGTCGACCACTGTGTCAATTGTATGAACCAGCGTCAAAATAAATTTGAAATTCTCAAAACGTCTATCCGTGTCGTTAATTTCGTGTAACCTATTCATAGCGATGTTTCATGCGTTCCAGTCATTAACACGTGACCATAGAATTTATTATAATCAGTCTAATAAAATCATTTCTTTCTTAAAGTGAAGATTATATGACTTGCACTACTATGATTTTTACCCCTCATATCTTGGGAATGACACCGAATCGACCTATAGCGTGTATGAACCGTTCTGTCTAGAACGACCATCCTGACATGCTAGTAACATCAGTTTCGTGACGAAACATCCTGTATAATGATATAAGCCAATTTTTATTCAAATTACAGTGTTTACTACATAAAACCATCCCAAAAGTTCCAACTTCAGGGAAACAACATTCCATATGCACCGTCCTAATATTGTTTTATGCGATGTCATGTTCACTTTTTTAAATGGAACCATACTGGTTTACTGAAGTCACTTTGTTATGCATTACAAAAGGAATTCAACGAATTTTATTATTTTATTAACACGTTGAATGCCGCGAGGGTTACCGGTGACCTCAAATTTAATTAAATTAATTAATTATTGATTGTCACAAAATTCTGAGCAAACTTCACGCTGAAACAATAATGTAGGAACAGAAGAACACGCTTGAGTACTCAAACCTGTTTTTCTTTCTGATTTATATAAAAAATAGTAAATGATATCGTGTCTGATTGGGTGTGGCTGTTTTCACTGTGGCACTCAATGTGTTAATAATGAATTATTTAACCTCGTCCATCAATTCCTGTTAATCTGAAAATATCTTCCTCCACTGCAATGAAAAATGTTTCAAAATGCAGAATAAAATCGCGAGAGTGCAGTAGAGTAGACGACATCAGTCATTTCATCGAGTTATTGTGGCCGACACAAAGTTCGAATTCGTAGGAAAATTAACAGCCGTCAATGTTCATATTCACCGGCGCATACACACGCAGATAGAATGACACACTCACGTAGACCGTATCAGTTTCACATCCACACTCTATAAAGATGAATCAATGTATTTCCATTGATATTTGTTTCGGTTCCCATTTGTTCCCGTAATTTATGCTCCGATTTCATATTCCGATCCAGTCAACTCTATCTATCAAGTCAATTTATATATGCACCGACGGTGCATCGCATATTTATGCATCGTGTGAAAATTTAAAAGCAATACCGACCCCTGTTTTGGCTTTTTATACATATTTTTTTTTTATAGTTTCCTATGGAAAAAAATAGAAAATTTTCTCTGCATCATATGATGAATGTGTATTAATAAAGGTACAAAAATTTATTTAATTCTTTTTTTTTAAATTCACACTATCAAAATCGCATACCCAAAATGAGAACAGAAAATTAAATGGACTTTTGGACCTCCCTCGAACTAAAATTGTTTACTTATCTTGAGCAATTTTGATTATTCTTCACCTCAAATTTTCTCTTTTTCTGCCCATTTTCAATGTTTCCGAGAATTCTAATAACTTTACAATTTTATTTTATACATCGTATCATCATGTACGCTAAAATGTCTCTAGAAACGTTCTGGAAAAAGTAGTATTGAAAAATATTAAGTTAATCAGAAAATTGTATCGGATTCTGTAATGTAAAGGCAATTTGTTATTATTTACAATGTATTAATCAAAGGGTTAATTATTGTTGTAAAACTTATGTACAAGTATTATTAGTGTATGGCGTACGATACATGTAAAATAAATATATGGATCTCCCTATCACCGAAAAAAATTAATAGTTAAATATTTATGAAATAAAAATTGTAAAATAAACGATATAAAATGGAAAACGTAGAATATTTTGTTACTTAACTAAAGTCTAGCAGAAATGGCGAATGGCGACTACGGTTTTTGTAAAATATTCGCAGCCGTTGAAGTGTTGACGCAATCTTTTGCAACTGAGGAATTTAGATTTAGCTTCTAAAGAACGTTCGACGTACTAAATGGGGTATACTCTTTTCTCGGTCTGTTTTGTGGGTATATTTTGGAGTCTTTTTTTAAAAACCAAACAACATATTTTTATCAAACTTTGCAGATTTATTCATATACGTTTATACTGCATTCATGAATATTTATACGCTGCTATAATCTAAACCCGCCATGGCCATCCGGAGCGCAGCCCTATTCCGGCCTTCCCCCACTCTAGGTCCGTTCTCTTCGTTTCAGTTCCCTCCAGTTCCCCCTCGGTCCATCGTCGTCCCAGATCATAGCCTGTATGAGGAGAATGGACGCAGAGTGGGGGTAGGTCGGAGTGGATCTGCGCTCCGGATGGCCATGACAGATCTAAACTATAGCAATTATTCACCCAGGAAGTAGACAGGTTGAATAAATTCTTCTCGGATGGCTCGCACGATAACTGTAGCTGAAAGTATCTGAGATGAAAAACACAAAATAACTTTTAATTAGTATGAGCGTGTGTAGCGCATGAACTACGAAAAACTAGAAAAGAAGTGTTTTCTGACTAAATGGCATGAACATCAATTTTTTTATTAATATTTTGATCTCCACACCACTCTAAAAGTAGTAAATATTGATATATTTAATTTTCCATACTGCATTCGCTAGTCACACTCATACTAATTAAGAGTTTTTGACTTCAGGGGCAGTTATCACATCCGAGAAGAATTTTTTCAACCCCACTACTTTCCCGTTGAATAATTACTATAGTTTACACAATAACAAAATCCAAAAATATATGAATGCAGTTTAAATGCGTTCGAATAAATCTGCAAAATTTCATAAAGATATGTTGCTTAATTTTCCAAAACAAAGTTGTCAAGATATACTCCCAAAACTGGCTGACGGAGGAGAATACCCCCTTAATGCGCAGATGTTTAGTTTCGTCGGAAGTATTTACGCAAGAAGGTGTTGAAACACAACATATGGCGGAGTCGAGGTTTCGTCGTAGCCTTGTTTCCGATGAAACTGCATCCCGCCTGAACGTCATCTTTACGCTGTAAGTGCAGAGATGTGTTTACACGGCGGCGGAAATGGACGTAAACCTTCGTAAAATGGTTGCTGATATTTCGCCGGTGAATTCTGTCTACGTAAATCCGTGGTCGAGAAACAAATAACGTCTCGGGTATAATGAACGAGCGACGCTCCTACTTGCATAGCAAAAATAAACAATTGTTTCTTCGTGCTGATGTTGTTGCGATCACTGCAATTGTTTGAAGATTTTATTATTTGAAGCTACGGGGAATTTAGAGATTTATATTATGTTGAATTATGTTTGTAAAATGTTTATGGGTGCACTGCTCGAAAGAATTGAGGGATTACATATTTATATGATTTGTTGCTCTGCACTATGTCAGATATTTAAAATTATTTCTTCTGTTTGGGAGATTGTGTAAAATTATTTAGAAATTTGCATAGTATGTGTTGGAGATTATGGCCTTTTGAAGATAACTAAAATACTTAGACAGTATAGTAAACTATGTTCGATAAGGCATGCTCTATATCAGTGATGGCCACCGGAGCTCCGGCCTTCCCCCACTCTAGGTCCATTCCCCTCATTTCGGCTGCGATCTTGGCAACGATGGACCGAGAGGGAACGAGGAGCGAACCGAAACGAGGGGAATGGGCTTCGAGTGGGAGAATGCTGGAGCTCTCGTGGACATCAGTACTCGACATGCTAAAAATTAAAATATTTCGTGACGTATTCATTTTTTTTTAATACCTTACCCTCATACTTTTCTACTTAGAATATTCAGAAAAATCGATTTATGTAAAAAAATATGCTGTTCCGTTAAAAAGGTGCAACTTCTCTTTTCTAGTGGATCATCGTACTTATGAAAAAAATAATTCGCAGAAGTATATACATTGTTATACCACACATCTTTTTTCTCTACCATTGTTTTCTATCATCAACTGAAAAAGAGGTACAGTCCGACCCAATTGCGTGACTCATCCTGTATATTACATAAAAATCAATGAAAACTTGAAGTGTGACATACATTGCCGGCCAAAAGTTTGGGACCACCGGATAGTAAAGACGTTGGCGGGATTATGTGATTATCTGATGAACGGTGTACATAGAACATTATATTTTCTGATTATTTACGGCATTTGACTTTACTTTGACAAAGATATGTACATATAATTTACATATTAATCAACATTATAAAAACGTTTTATACATACATTTTCTTACACAGCCTTTTCATCGAAATATCCTACTTTGGATTTTAATAAATATTGTAATTTAATAAATTTAATAATATAACTAATAGAGTAAAAAAATAGTTTACAAATATTGAAAATAAATAGTTTATGTTTTGGACCTTCTTAGTCGACAAGGGGACGATTTGGAAGGATTAACTGTAAACACTGGTATTTATTAATACGTTGAACGTAACAGTGGAAACTGCCATACCTAGTCAGACATACTGTAATGTCGTATTTTAAATACAAATGCATAAAGAAAAAAAGTATTTAATATTGAAACGTATATGTATTACTTTTTAGTACTATTACAATGTCAGTATTGTCCAAAATTACACAACTATTGCTAGTTATTTAATTAAAAAAAGTTTTAGGCGCCGTTCACCGGTGACCCCTACGGCAGTCAACGTGTTCCAAAAAGGCAGAGTCATAAAGTAACTGCCATCACCCATTTCTAGTCCTAGGTAAAAACACCTGGATAAAGTTACCTTTCAGTAATTATGCCACAAAATGTAATGAAGGTGGTCCCAAACTTTTGGCCAGCACTGTATATAGTCCAGAATGCTGCAAGGAGTTAAGTCAAACTCAGCAGCAGGGTCAAACGTCCAAAAAATTCTCTCTATCACAAGAATAAAAGTCATCGACTCTCAGTGTCGACACGTCGAGATTTTTGAATGCAAACAGCGAGAGGACGGGGTACACGGTCGGACGGTTTGATGCGCGCGAGAAATGGCCGACATCTCTGTCTGATCCGGTCTGAAAGGAGGGAGTAGAACGTAAAGCTCGTTGCAAGGACCCGGTAGACGCGGAATACGAGCTCCGGAGGACGGGGTCAGAGGTCGAGGGGGACGAAGACGGCGGAGCAGGAACGGTATCAGCCAGGGTGGCGGCGAAGAGGGGGTGGCGGTGGGGTCGGAGGGACGAGAGGTCGGGGAATGAAGGTGGAGGAGAAGAGCACGATGAAGGTTTTACTGCCGCGGTTATGCCCGCCGGTTTGCGCAATTTCGGTGTATCTGAATTGGCGGAGGAGTCGTATCTAAACGAGGCCGGATGAATCTGCACCCTCCCACTCAGATTCTCTCTCCAGGGGGCATGTCCCATAAAAACGTTGTAACGTTGCTTTCCAGCGTAAGGTTTTGCGGAAAGGAACACCATGGAGGAATAAAGGAGACTGGCTGAAGGGTACCGTACGATTCGCGTAACGTCTACTGAAGGTGTAACCTTTTCTTCTACGGCAGAGCCTCCATTATGATAAACCGCTGAGAGATATTGTACATTCGTAATGGGAATGGAAATTTTTATTTATTGTTGTTTTTTTTCTTTGTGGTGTGTGTCCATGATGATGAAAATTTTTTTGGACAGTTGCACCAAAAATAAAGGAGATTGGCTGAAGGATACCGTACAATTAGCCTAACGTCTACTGAAGGTGCAATCTTCTCTTCTTTTGCAGTAGAGCGTTGAGTATGATAAGCCGTCGAGAGGTATTATTCATTCATGATGGGAATGGGACTACCGATTTATTCTTGTGTTTTTTCTTTGTGATGTGTGACCATGATGACGGCAATTGTTGGTTAGACAGTTGCACTAGGAATATTCCCTTGGCCACTATGGACGCATATACGCGTTTGGTGAATTTTTTTAGAAAAATGACCAATCTCTGCGCTGTATTTTTGAATCTACGTTCTCCTGGTGATCTTTACAGAGCCATGAACGGAGTATTATTTCTTTGTTTTGATACGTACGATATGTTGCGCAATACGCCAGAAAGTGTTCAAAGGATTAAAGAAAAAAGGAATTATGAAAATGTTTGATCAATTTCGTGAGTCAGTACATCTTATTATAGACACGCCTAGAAAAGACTTTTCAAGGTCATATCCTATCTTCAAAATTGTCTCCCCAAAATTTCACACGATCTTCTATTTCAAGTCCTTAGACATCTATTACTTTGTCAGTCCTTTTGTTTTAAAGTAAATAAAGGAGAAACTCTCATGTGATACGCGAAACGTCACTGACTAGCCTAACAGTCGCAATCTGAAACATTAAAAATTGGCTGGAATACGATATTCGAATCAATATTCGCTCATCTGTAAAAATTGCATTCTATTGAGGAAACTCAACGAACTTAGCGACACGGATTATAAAGGAGAACGGTTTTAAGGACCCGATTCAACGAAGCTCGGATTAAATGAAGTAAAAAGATAATGGACCTTTTTCGAGAGTCTTCTCGAATGTTATCGTATGATTCGAACGAATAAAACTCGGTCTTTCGTGTTGGAAGTTTATAAAAGTACTGTTCCATCACTCTTTGTGCCAAAGATTTTTCTCTTCGCGAAATCAAATTCCTGTCAAAATTTAGTAGTCCTTGCTTTAAACCTTTCTTGTAACTTTCGAAGGCACGAAAATTGTACTATAGTAGAATGATCAATGGAGTCGATTCAGAATTAAATATTTTTCAAAATTTTTAAAAATTCATGTAGGGAGTTGAGAATTAGAAAATTAAAGATTAATTTTTAATTAATTCCTTTGCAGGAAGTGATTGCCATTTTACAATTTCATGGTCACAATTTTTATTCACATATTGTCTATCGAGACTTTTTGTTATCTGAATGTTGGTCTTAAAATATTCCGTGTAATAACATTCTATATGGATTCTGTTTTATTATACGTCCCTAGCACACTATATTCGTTCTTTTGTTTTATTTGTATTAAATATCTCTTCCATAGACAATACTTATAACTAGACTGCGGATGTTTATGGAAATATATATTTTAAGACGTAAATATTATTTATTTTAGCATGTTGACTGCCGTGGGGGTCATCGGTAATCGATGCATCAAATTTTGTATAATTAAATAATTATTAATGTTAATACGATTTTCAATAGAAATAATACTGTGATAAGAATAGAAGAACGAGGCTGTGAAATTTAATAGTTATATAATTACTTCCTTCGTTATTTTTGTTTGAAATGGGATACTATAGTATGTCTGACCAGGTATGGACATTTCCACTTTGGCAGTTAACGTGTTAATGTAGTTATCGAAATGAACTATATATGATAAAACTATATTTTCTGCTTTAGATGATACAAAATTTATTTCTTATTTTACTTACTGTGTAGAATGTGCATCTCTCACGTTTAAATGGTTTAAAAAACCGCAGTCTACTTATGACAATATTCTATAAAAATCGTCAAGATCTACATTAATTTGCAAAAGGAACAAAATCGATCCAACTTCGAAATTTTAATCTTTAAAATTGTTTTAAACAGTGATCGAGCTTTAAGTGCTAATATGCTATTTCGTACTCGTTATAAATCTAACAATGTTTAAACCAAATTTATAATAATACGAACGTACAATTTTATTTTATACTCGAGTTTATTATTTAACTTTTAATTAAAACGTTGAACGCCCGATTTTTCAAGATAGGAACCCGTAATTCGACGTGCAACGATTATGCGGTCAGTGCTCGAGCGATCGATCAGGAATTGCTTTTTTCGCACTTTGGAAATTTCGTCGAACGCGTGACGAGATTTACACCAGCGGCGGTCCATCATCGGGGAATTAATACTGCTTTTTATTAACTTATCGACAGCACCGCGTGTTGCATAAAAATGTCGCTGATATTCCGAACAATGGGTTGCCAACAAAGTTTTGTACCGTTCACCTAATGTTGCGATACGAAGTGTATAGAAAATGGAACGCTTAAATATTAAACACTACATGTCATTTTTAATAGTCCAGTCGTTCTATCGGTCTCAAATTTTATATTCTAAAGATTTTTTATTTTGTTCGCCTGATTCGGGATATTATTCATGAAATAGTGAAGAGGGCTATTTTTTTTTTTTATTAAATTCGGTCTTCTTAGCACTAAACCTTCGCTAGACTGCGGATGTTTATGTAAATACAGGTCTTTAGAGTTCAACAATTTTTATGTTAATATCGTGCCAATCATTCAAAAATCCCAAATCAAAGGTTCAAATGTAATAAAATAAAATTGTACATACACAAGTTGACAATCGTTTTCCATTAACCACGATATTCGAACACTCAAATATTTAACTTTGGTTCATGCAACTAATAAAAAAAAACCAAAGGGATAAATAAAATAAAATTGTACATACACAAGTTAACAGATGTTCTTCATTGATAATACACTCAAGTATTAAAATAATGAATTTCGGTTCATGCAACCGCTAAAAAAAATCGCAAATCAAACATTTCAATAGAATAAAATTATACATACATAAATTATCAAACGTATTTCGAGCACACGAGTACTAAAATAGTTAAGGTTAGTTCATACAGCCATTAAATAATTTTTCAAGCAAGGAGTGGAATAAAATAACTGAAACGAGCTGCATGAAAAATAAGTATTATCGGGATCAGGTATAGATGGAAGCCGACTTTCTCGTGCAAGGGAGTTGATAACGAGGAGGCATAGTCGAAACGATGGAAGCCATCCTGCAGGCAGGATTAAAGCTCCCATGGATAAGGCTTCCCCTTTTATTACTTTCTTCAAGAGTCGCAAGCCCGCCACTTCCCGCCTTTTCCCTCTTTAGTGTGTCGAGATATCCTTGACACGCTGAATCGAACGAGATTCAGCAAATTCGACATAAAGCCGCGTTTACGCCTGGAACAAATTCATGTAACTTGAGTACATCTGCATGGATGAATGTCTGTAACAATCGTAGCACAGTGTAAAAGTCACTTCTTTCTTACAATTTGATGTATTGTGCTCAAAACTATTAGAAACATATTGCCAGAAGTTTAATAGTTTTGAACGATGTGTCAAGTAGCAGTAATGAAAGATATATTCTTTATTGTATATTTTACCATTGACATTCTATGTTTGCTGTATACGTATGTAATATTTGGAGCGTTTACAGTATATGACACTTTAATAAACAATAAGTCATTTAAGTATATGATCCTTTAATTATTTTGAGCAGTGTAAATGTTAGCTTGACGTCTAAAGGCCATCCTTCTAAATATTTAACCAAATCTTTTTGTTAGTTATAAATAAAAGACGAGTAAATTGTTTCAATCATACTTAAATCTAAAGATTTGTTTATTTAGTTATTTAATTAAATTACTGTTTATTCTGACGAATGAAGGAGTAGCTCGAACGTCTCTCCGTCTCCACAAACTTTTTCTTAGGTTTTTCGTTCGATAGTTCAGCAGTCGTGGTGTCAGAAATTTTCGAAGACGCGAAACATGTTTATGAAGTTCTTATGCAATTTCAAAGTTTGATAAGTTCGCGCGTACGCGACGCGAACTTCCGGGAGAACGATTCGCAAAGTTCTTACAGCCCATCTCGCAAAATGCGTTCGCTGCTCTTTTCTTTATTGTTAATCCCGTTTAGTGGTCCCTCCCGAAACAAGGGACCATGAAATGACAATCGACTTCGTCGATGAGACGCAATAAAAACGAATGTTCTATGGTTTTTTCAATAGGAATGTTTCACATTTTAATGCTGAAATACTTTCTTCAAAGTATTGGGAAATTCTAGTGACAAACGCGGAATGTGAAGCTTTTAGGTTGCGAATATTTCGATAAATTGTTTTGAGAGTATTTTGCTTCTCTTCTTCATTTATTATCGACAGCACAGTCGTTAATAACAATTTTAACTTAAATATTTGTTAAGATTCTATATTTAAAATTAATTTAAAATTATCAATATTAAACTCAACCACACATACATGACTAACTAATATAAAACAAGAACCCAATCAACTTTCTGACATACGCAATACATTTATTAATTTACAATTGTTACAATTCTATGTATTATTCTTCATAAAATATTATTATTCTTTATGAAATGAATAAATTTCATCGTATTACTTGTTTTAAATAGTTCTTCTCAGTTCCTTGAAATTTGGAAATGGTTTCGTAGATTTCCCACTTCTGTACAATATAGAATAAAAGTCACGTGTATGAGTAGGTAATTACCAAATTTAATTAAAAATGGATCCTTGAGGCTTAATTAATGAAATTTAGAGACTAATTTTTGTTCTGTTCTACTTATTGGGTATTTTTACTATGTTCAGTGCAATTTTACACGTACGTCTTAGATAATACAATTTTTAATAAAAGAGCCATCCTAAATTTTCTTAATTCAATAGAATTTCATAGCAATATCATGTCATGTTTACTAGAAAATTGTGTCTTTCAGCTATCATACGTGCATATTTTCTTGATACATTGAGTGTTCTTTGAAAAAAAGGTTCTTATGACGCATTTGAATAACACGTATTCATATCTAGAGTTAACCTACTTTTTTCCCTCTTGTATGAAAAGAAGAATAGAGTTCTTTCGTGAATTATTGATCAAAAGCTTCTCTTCTCAATATTTTCACTGTATCTGGAGCACTTTCTATCAATTCTGACAATGACGCTCTAACCGTATTACATATTGATTTCAAGAACCTAATGACCTGCTTTTAGTTCCCAGCTTTCCGAGATTGCAATTCTCGAACGTTTCTCGACTTTTGACGAGCACAGAAATTGTTTCATGTCATCTACAACGGAACATTTATTTAAAAAATGTGTATGGAAATTACTGGAAGCTTTTAATCTACTAAACAATTTTTCAGTAATTTAAAAGAATCAGATGTTAGATGTGTTTTTTTATTAATCATTTGTAATAATTTTTTCAAAAGTATTAGAGTATTTAATAAAAATTACAGTGAAATTAACTTTAAAATTGTATTTAGTCGTTTTAAACTAGGTTAAGCTTTTGCTACAGCGGAACACAATGTAAAATAGTAATATAAAACGTTTTATTCATAACGTAGAAATTTATTGAATTTATTGGTTTTTGTATCAAATTGTACATCAGAATTTTTCTGTCGTTATCATCGTAATGAAAGTAATGTAATGTACAACACTATACACGTGATTATAATTAGTATGAGTAAACATGTCTAACACAATAAGGCAGAACTACTAAAAAAGCTACAAAAATTATAAAAAAAGATTCTCTAAAATTTTGTAAATTTGAAATCGCATTAATTTTGTGTGGAAGTAAGCCAACGTTTTAACACATCATATGTTTGCATAATCACAAACGTTCACGATGTTGACTAAAAGTGCTAAAATGTGTTCTCTGAGGCATAACTCTGCAGATGAACGGTTTTTGCAAATGTGTTAACACTTTGACTTCCGTGACTACTGTGGGCAGCAATATTTACTTGACCATGATTATTAATACACATTTTCGATAAAATCTGATGAAATTTGCAGAAAAACCACAAGCACCGTAAACAAGATTAATAAACAGTAACATCATGTCAAATTGAATTTATTTATGTATAAAAGATACAAAAATATAATCTCTTTAACAAATATAACATGGCAGTCAAAATGAGGTATAGTCGCACTATTTTGAACTAATTTTATTTTACATGCAAGTTTAAAAAGTTTAAAAAGCACTCGGCAAAAACAACCTGGCAGTCAAGATTGGGTTTAAATTGTTAAGCAGTAATATAATTTCAAGTTAAATTCATTTTACATAACACTCTGAGTAGTACGACGTCCTTGGCAAGCACAATTTGTAAGTCAATGTTGGGTTCGGTCAGTGAAAAATTTTGACATTGTAAATTAAATTCGTTTAGCGTGAAAGCTTGAAATACATCATGCCCATAGTTAACAAAGATTGGGTTGAGTCATCAATCACTTTCGATTTGTCTTCTTAAATTTATTAATCATTTATTAAATGTTTCCCTGCCACGTCACCTATATATGGTTGACACTTCGATTCAGTCATTACTTATTTGATCATGTGTAGCATTAGTACATATATCTTAGCAGGACGATTGAAACCAATAGAAAAATTATGAAATTTACTAATATTATTGATTAAAACGTGTATAATTTTGGGGTATATTCATTCTCTATGAAAGTGTAAAAAGTTTGTAATTTTCATCTGATACAACGTGGCAATCAAAGTGATAAAGGATGAATATTGTTGCTTCTGTAGCATATCGACGTTTTAGGGATTCTTACCTTCGAGTATAAAGCAAAAATCAGTAACCCACGTATACTATTTGAATTTTTAAAAACAAACAAATCTGTTATGTGTCGGAAGTTATTGGTGACTCAACTCATTATATCATGGGCTTCAACGTCTTAACACGTTGACTGTCATACTGTGTAGCCTAAAAACGTCACGACTTTCTAGGCTTCGATACATCATGAGTGTAACCTACAAGTATACCCTTTTTAATTAATGATGTTAGTAACTATTTATAGCTCTTATTAACTTTTGTTAGATCTTCTTAAATATTTTACTAATAGTATTCCTGTTCAGGCAAATGACAACTGAATTGAAGTGTCATCCATATACGGGTGACGAAACTAAACTGCGGATGTTTATACGAACATGTACATATTTTCACACTACAATACTTTTCTGTTGGTGTAGTTAAAGAAACCAAACTGTATTATATCCTGTGTTCAAAAAATATGCTTTTTAATTTCTCTGCATTATTAGTATTGTATCCTTTACGTGTGTCAATATGTTAAATTACATGAACATCCGCAGTCTAGTCATGACCATCACCGTTTTAAACATTAATCCAAAAATTACACTAACCCCATTGAATGAAACAATAAAACAAAAACTCTAACCTAGTACAGTAGAACGTCAATTACCCGAATACCGATCACCCTGCATCAGTCACAAACTGAAAATATTATTATTATATAAATAAAATTATAGAACGACAAGACCCTATAGAATTTTATATTTATAAAATTTCAAATTTAGAAGTTTTTATATTTAAAATTTTAAATAGTATTTATTTGGGAGGATTTTTTAATTTGTTGAACTTAAAAATTAAGTTACATATATTTATGAATAAATAATGAATTTATATTATAAATTAATAGATTAAATTACCTTAGGGATAACAGCGTAATATCATAAGTGACACAGTGTACTTTATTGTACACTACTCTGTACTTTACATTCCAAAACAAAGTTACCATTTTTATGTAAAATATAATTGCAGTGTGAGTCATCCTCTCACTAATTACAATTCGGATAATCGTGGTGCCGCTGTATTAGACGCGAAACGGCTCCAAGATGGAGGCGAGCGGAATGAAACAATTAACAAGTGAGGGAAGAAGGAGCTAAACGAACACGTACAGCCTCTGAACTGACCTAAGTTGGCCAAGAGTCGTTACGCGTGATTTCGATCGAATCCGCCTTGGCCGTCTGTACGGCGGTAATTGCTGCTCTGAAACAAGCGCGATGGGAACGGGTCGGAACGGCAGAAAGACGAAGAGCCACGAGACGAGAGGGGTGTGAGGAGGCTCATGGGTTGGGGGTTGGAGAAACAAGGCTGCGGGCAATTTGAATCGTCCGCCTTGTTAGCGCCGATAGACAGAAAGAGGAATGGCTGTTCTTGAGCTGGTGGAGAGTTTACCGCGAGAACGGTCCCCGCGCTTAAGAAGCGAGTAAAAATGACACAAAGGAGGTGGCTCGACAGGAAGGAAACAGGGAGGAAAAGAAAGAAAATGGAAAGAGTAGCCTGCGTCGCGTGAAATTGAAGTGGATTTGTGACAAGTGGCTGCTAACGACATGTACACACCGATGGACGCGGTGTCGCATAGAAAATGAGGCCGGAAACCCGGGGCTGAAGCGTGTGGTGTTCTAACGATTCGTTGCTTCAAAGTGCGAACCTGCCCATCAATATTCCGTTTCATCTTCCCTTCGACGAGTCGTCGGAATGATCGAATCATATTCCTTTTTTCACCGTGCTTCCTAGTGAACACTGTTTCTCGGCTGACAGTAATTCGAATGGGAGGAGAGATATTGGGATATTCTTGCTGGCCCAGGTTGTTTGATCTTGCTCGAATTAGCGTTGAGACAGTATGATAGTGTCAAATAGAGTCTCCTTGCTTTTATTCGGTTGTTCTGCCTATTTTGTTGGCGCGTTTACCTAGTATGTTGTCACCGCGCGAATATGATGTATTTTAATTTGTCTTGTGTTAGTGTGTTTCTGTTAATATCTACGAATAAGTATTCGTTCCATTGCCTTAAACGCTGTAACAGATCTTGACTTGTAATGTTTTTAATAATTCTTTTGATATTAAGTGTTTGTATTTTAAGAGGTTTCATTGGTGCAGTGTAATTATAATTTATAATAATTTTCTATAGGGATGAATTAAATTTGTGTAAAATAATATTAAACGTACTGATTGTACGCGACTTGTCGTGACAGGGTACAAATTATATCCTGTTTTTAATGTAAGATTGTCCTCATCTAACATAGTCTTGTCTATGTTTTATAACTGTGAGAGGTGTCTTAACACATGCAAGAGAAAATCTACTTCTTTTTAGATATACATATATTACAAATTCTATATCTAAATTAGTGCTTTTCTGAAATATTTTCTAGTGACGACAAAAATGACCGTATAATTCCTTTGCGAAAAATTTGAGAAACATTCAAAAGTTTACAAGGAAAATAATGTACACTTATGTAGCCATTAACCATTATATTATTATGAATAATATTTTCAATGAAACAAAAATTTACAGACGAAGAGGTTAATAAATAATTCATTAAACTAAACGAAATTTTAATAAAATTTGTAATGTAATATATTTCTTTTTTCAGGGATGCCCCCCAATGACAATGATGGCCGACATTCTGAAGCAGAAGAATGACAGTAAGTAATTAATAAAAGTTACCTTGTTTTTAATATTATTAATAAATCAACAGTAATCAGTAGTTTGCATTCATCAGGTCATGCTATATTGTTTTATTTATTATATACATAATAATCTATTACATAATTTATTCTAATATTAAGTTTGTCCAAATATCCACTCGAGTGACTATAATCACAAAATTACAATTTTAAATAGAAAATATTTGTTATACTCCTCAATAACTCGAGGTTCATTAAATACAAATTTAAAAGCACTTTCATATTGCAAAATTACGAACACGATAATGCTCGAAACAATAGCAGCATAACTTAACAGTAAACTACATTTCAACTCGCATAATGAAATGAAATCGTAAAAAAGTTCACGCGACATTTCGTTTCCACAAACAGCCCTTTTCAGTCTAAATATTTGTATATCAATTACACTGTTTTTCCATTTCCATGGAATCCAGTTTGCCTCACGTTTCTCGTACTATTTACTCGTGGAGATCCGGGACAGCGATTGCTATCGCTTCGCCGGACAAAACAATCTATTGTGGGCAATGGTATTTATATGACCACTATACACAATTAGTATGTATTTTTGATAAAACCACACGAAATCAGTTGAAAAGTGCAAGTATTATAAACAAGATTGATGAACAGTCATGTCATTTTAAATTGAATTCTTGTTGCGTAGAAGTTTGAAAAAACATTATGTCCTTGACAAATACACCCTGACTGTCAAACTTGGGTTAGGATGGTGAACAGTAGTAGCATTTCAAATGAAATTCGTTTAGCATACAAATTTGAAAAATATTATGTTCTTGACAGGCCCAACATGACAGTCAATGTTAACTTAAGCTGAAGTACAGTAACACTATCTTAAATTAAATTCAAGTGACATAAAAATTTGATAACCGTGATGCCTTTAACGAATACAATCTGGCAATTAAGATTAGGCTAGTTTGGTGAACAATAATATCAATTCAGATTGACTTCATTTTGCATAGAAATTTAAGAAACATGGTGTCCTTGGCAAACAGAACCTGGCAGCCAAAGTTCGGCTACATTGATAGAACAGTAATAGCATTTTAAACTAAATTTGTTCAGCAGTAAACGCTTGAAAAATATTACGTTCGTGGAACACAACATGCCAGTCGATCTTGATTTAGATTGATACACAGTAACTTAATTTCAAATTGAATTCATACAACATAATAATTTGGAAACTGTGATATCTTTGGCGAATACAATCTGGCAGTCCTGATTGGGTCAGTTTGGCTAACAATAACATTATTTCAGATTGAACTCATTGTACATAGGAAGTTGAAAACCATGATGGACTTGGGAAATACCCTAGATTGGTGAAAAGTACAGTGGGATCTCGATTATCCGAACGCGGCTCATCCGAAAATTCTTTTTCTACGTTAACTGTAAGGTGGAATTATCATTAGTGACATTGTGTACTCTATTTTGTACCACCGTATATTTTTATATTCTGAACCAAAAGTATCATACTTGGGAGAAACAAAAATACAATGTGATACATCTTGTTACTGATTACAGTTCGGATAATCGAGGTTCTACTGTAATTCCCTTTCAAACTGAGTTCATTTTACCCAAACAGGCTTTTTCGCCCCAAATCTTTGCGTATCAATTATTCTACTCTGTTTATCCATTTCCATGGAATCCAATTTGTCTCCCGGTTCTCGTCTTATTTGTTCGCGCAGATCCGAAACGGCGGTCGCAATCGTTTCGTCGGGCGCAACAATCGTCTGCGTCGCATCGCTTTTTAAGGAACACTTACGAGTCAGGGGCAAACTTTGCCTTTGCCCTTTCTTTGGCTTCTGCTCGTTCTCCGGTTGCAAAAAGCCGCTGGTCTCGAGCCCGTGTAGCGTCTGGCAGCGTGCAAATACCCGGCCGGAGAGTGGCGGTCGCAAAGGGACGAAAAAAACTCGAAAAACACAGCGAAAGGGAAAAATGGTAAAATGTCCGGCGAATTCCAGCGCGAGTTAACGCACCTTTATCGTGCGAAAATATACGCAATGCGAAAAATCTGGTTAAGCCATTCCCCGAAAACTCTGCTTTTTCGCGCGGAATATAGATTTCGAAGGTGGACCGCGTTAAAACAAGGCCGTCGAAAATGGAAAAACGATCGTCCACCGACGCTTTACACGTTCGCAGTTGGTTTTGAAGCGGAAACACGAAAAAAAAAAACGTGTGCGAACGATCGGGAATAAAAACGTTGCGGGCGGACGGGTGAAAATTTACAAAAGGCGAATCCACGTGGTGTGTTCGTGATACGAATGAAAGAAATATCGATTTAACTGATATAATATTAGAATGTCGACAGCCAAGAAGACAAAAGACGAACGGTACATGACACTTAAATGTCGTAGTGGAAACAGCCATCTCTAGTCAGACACAATATAAATTTCTCTTTTCTATATAAATCGTAAAGGAAGAAAATGTTTAACAACTCAACATGGTACACGCGTAACTATATTAGTGTTGTAGTATTACATTTGTTCAGATTATAGTACAAATGAATAGATATTTAATTAAATAAAATTTGGAGTACCGGTCACCGGTGACCACCATGGTGTGGTGTTAACACGTCAAATACCACAGTGAAAACAGCCATGCCTAGCCAGCCACGCCAGAATTTGTTATTTTTAATATAAATTATAGAAGAAATGAGTATTTAACCGTTTGAGTGCCACGCAGCGCGATCGAGCTGTTCAGATTTTATATCGAAAAGTGCCACTGCATCAGGTCGCGACGTGCACTTATGGGCGCGTTCTCATACTTAATCGTCACCTTTTAAACTCATAACTGTAGGATTGTTCGATGTAACATACTGAACGAAACTGTGGAAACTGTTCTAAAGAAGCAGAGATACCACGCAATTGCACCGATTTGCAATTTTAGATATAAGATGAACAAAGCGCCACCGCGCCGCTTGGCACTTTTCAATAAGATTTTTGTAATGACCCCTGGCACTTAAACGGTTAAGTACCTAATCGTATACATATGCTTCTTTTCTATTCGTATAATGTTAAGTTTCCTTGGAATTATATCAGGATCGATAATTAATTAATTCAATTAACCTTAATGCGTTCTTCTGTTCGACTATACACTCAAGGCCTTTGAGTGAAAAATGCCTGGAATGTATGGAGCTCATACTTTCAACTTTATAATATAATATACATGATAATGTTTTCTGGGACCCTTTAAGTGGCCCTCTAAATAACATTAAAGAATAAAACATAGAAGTTATAAATAACTTTATAAACCATACATTTAAGTTAATAGTAGAAGTAGGTCGCATGATTCAGTTCCTTTAAAAACTTGTAGACAACTGAAATGGTTTTTAAATGAATATTAATTGAACGTCTGGATTGCGTGAACAAATTTATAGGCATTTAAAGTCAACACTAGAACTATAAATAACTACTTTTTTAAAATGTACGATCTTATAAACTGAGTCGATTAATTTACATATAGGTCAGAAAGTCAGTAGTCTGCGATTTATAAACAACTGTCTAACAAATTTTGTCAGTACAAAATGGTTTATAATTCAACTGA
Source organism: Macropis europaea (assembly GCA_916610135.2). Taxonomy (NCBI): domain Eukaryota; kingdom Metazoa; phylum Arthropoda; class Insecta; order Hymenoptera; family Melittidae; genus Macropis; species Macropis europaea. Next base: position 31,645,344 of record OU744344.1, read on the forward strand.
CATACACTTTTTGACCCAGATAGCTAGAAATTTGTTATTCAATTTTTTGAGTACTACCTATTTCGATAGCTCGACAGCCTTTTAGCTGGCAAATAATTCAATTATACTAATTGATTAAAATCAACCTCATATGAATTGTCTCAAAACAAAAGAAATTCGTTGAAGGTGGAATCAACTACTGAGCTAGTCGAACCAGAACGCTAAAATTAATATTCAATATCTTAATAATTAAATACAACCGCTGTTATTAATTTGTTCACATTTGACGAAATTATATTTAAAAACGACCAGTTTGAGCTAACAACAAATTCAAGGATACCAGTTAGTCGAAATCAATCTGAAATTGTCCTAAAACAATAGAAACTCGTTAAAGATGGAATCAAAGAACTACTGAAGTAGTTGGCCAAGAACACTAAAATTAATACTCAAAATCTTGATAATTAAAAATAACTACACTCGTCAATTTGTTCACATTTGACAAAATTATATTTAAGACCTACTATTTTTAACTAACAAAAAATTCAATGATACCAATTGGTCGAAATCAACCTGAATTAGTCATCAAACAATAGAAATTCGTTGAAGATTGAATCAAAGAATCATTTCAGTAGTTTAACAAGGACACTACAATTACTATTGAGCACTCCGATAATAAAAAGTACACACTAAAATTAATAAAATGTAAAAATTTTAATTAATTTACTAATAAAAATAATTCCCGCCTCAAAACATAACTGCACTTGTCAATTCATTTACATATGACGAAGTCATATTTAAAAACGACGTCACTTATAGGAAGACCTAACATTTAAAGCCGATCGGAGTGCCCTTATTGCGCGCCACGGCAAAATGGCTCTGTTAGTCGCTTATTAGCGTACCATTTACGTCTCCATCGTTCATCATGAATTCTAAACAGGCTCGCGGCGCAGCCTTCGAAGCATCTTCGACGTGTCTGTTCTGGAAAGACAAAGGTGGCCTCCTTCCGCGTCAATCAGCCGTCATTTGTCTCAATTCTTCACGGCTGAGGAGGACGATGATGACAGCGCGGAGGGACCTTTGCTCCAATTATTGCCCGTGGTGAAATTCGTTCGTCTCGCTCGCGGGCATTTCGCATAATTGTGCAACCGATACTCGATGCCCGGAACCTTGAGCGTATCCTCGTAAACGCCCGTCACGCGAACAACGAATCGTTGTAATTGTTGAAACGAGAGCGTCGTGTAATGGCCGGCCTCTAACACACCGACAACTGGTTCCTCGTTATCCCGCGCAAACGATCGTGAATCATTCGACGTGCGAGAAATGACGAATTAACGATATCAATGGACAGTCCGCGTTAATCATCAGTAGACAGCGGATCTTTATGCGATTTTACGTATCGACGTGAACAATGCACGTTTTATAGAGTAAGTGAAACAGGAAATGTACTATTAAATATTTAAACCACAGAATACAGTTCTACCATAGTTGCGTTTCATCAGGTAGAGTGATTCATGAAATTCATCAAATGAATACGTTATTCCGATTTTCTGTTTTTTAATGCGGTCAACGCCGTGGCGGTCACCGTTGGCCGACACCTTAAACTTAATTTAATTTAATAATTATTGATTGTTGCAAAATTCTGAGCAAACTTCATAATGACACAATAATGTATGAACAAAAGAACATGGCTGAGTACTCAAATCTGTTTCTTCTTTACGATTTATATAAAGAATAGTATGTTATGTAGTGTCTGGCTAGGTAAGGCTATTTTCACTGTGGCGGTCAATGTGTTGACACGTTGAATGCTACAGTGAAAACTGCCATGCCTATCCAGACACAATATAATGTCCCATTTTAAGTACAAATCCTGGAAGGAAAGAATATTTTCTCTTTGAACACATTGGTATCACTTTATACTATTATTACAGCATTAATGTTATCCCAAAATGTTATAAGAATTATTAGTTATTTAATGAAATAGAATTTGAGGCTCTAGTCACGGGTGAGCCCCATGGTAGTTAGTTCCTTTAGGCCATGTCATTTGAAGGGAGGTTATACAGTGTGTTTAAGATTGTTGGGTCAAACTTCAGGGGTATGTAGTACTTATCAAAATAACCCTTTGACTGCGGAGCGCCTGGAAACAAAACGTCCTGGTCGTTCGCTGTTTGCCATAAGCAAGCATGTTGCGTTGGACGCCTTTTGACGTCGTTCGCAGTCAAAGGTTTAATGGATGTGGATCCACGTATCATTTGTTTCGGAGTTGCAAGATGTTATTCTTCAGTTTACTTTTGTATTATTTAATAATTATGGTTCATTCTTACACAGATTCCGAACTGGCGGATATGCATGTCATGTATGGTTTTTTGAACACCCTGTACTATCTGTAACAAGTTACATTTCAAATTTCCTTCAGAAATTTGTAGTCAGCTACACCAGAATGAAGGAAGAAAAGTAATTATATACATTTATACAATTTTACAAGTAATTTATTATTTTACGTGTAATTATGAACATTGTACATGGTAATAGAAAATATTGGAGTCTAAAAATGTATATTTCGTTAAAAATCCGCAGTCTAGTCATGAGGAATGAGGATCATTCATTAAGATACCTTTATGTTGGATTGAATAAAATGTTTGTATATGTTGGTGATTATTATAATTTTATGTTTCAATTTGATTTATTTGAGCATCCAAAAATAGTCGAATTTTATTCGTCTAGCTTCTGATCTGCTATTGTACCGTTTTACGCAGTTGTTGTAAGTTAGTTGCTATTGATTTTGAGAAACTAACAATGTTCAAGTTTCTCAGTGTCAGTAAAACAATTTCATCCGTGTCCTAAGCTCTCTATAATAGTTTGCTAAATCCTCGAGGATTATTTCACCTAGTTGGGTGGCAACAGTTACTTGAGTCTTGATCCGTAGTTTTGAAGCATCGTGAACACACATGGTTTTCACGGTTCTGATTGCGTAACACGTTAGTGATTCACGCACATTTACTGGCGCGCAAAACTGAAGTCAACATAAACGGTATGGAGCGGACCGGAGACGTGAATAGTTCGAGCTGTTCCGATATACAGGGTGGCTCCGATAAAGCGTCACTAACTATTTTCTCAGTAACTAAGAAAAGCAACTAAAAAATTTTGTTCTTAATCATGAAGCTTCAAAGGGTAGTTGTATGTGGTATATGAAGCCCTGCTGCTGCACCCGCAAAGATTAGACATTTTTTGCCCCATAGTTATTTTAAATGAAATGATACATACCTTTTTGGATGGTTTATTGAAGAACGAATAATATTTATTCGATATACTTTTTATTGCCACGTATAATTTACAAGATGTGACTTGATTTTTATAAAATACATTATTTGAATCATCCTGTATGTGCAGTGTCAATAGAAACTGCCATATTAAATAACTTATGATTAATTGATGTAAGAAAAAAATTGTTAAATGAAATAGGGTGTGTTCAGACGACTTCATATGAGTAACAAATTTTATTGTTCATACAGCTAATAGTCTTGAAGATTTCGCGGTGAAATTTTATACTTTGGAATTTTCAAATTGCACCATACAGTATAAATTACACGGTAAATAGTACTGAATAAACTAAAGAAAAAATGTCTAATAAACATAGAACAACAAATCAATATTATTCGAGTCATAAACCATTTTTCTACGTCAAAATTGTTTATAACTCTTGACAATATTGCTTTGTCGACCCATGTCTATTAGCTATGTTTGATTCAAGTTGTTTAATACTACTCATTCTGTAAATTCTGAGTACTTTTTTAAAAGTCCTGTACAACAATAATAATGGTATGTTATAATCATCATGCAAATGTACAGGATGATAAGAAAGGAGTCCAAGATTTACGACGTACATAAAACTCACCAGACTGTGTAAAAATTTCTAATAAACATGCCTCGTAAAACCAATATTATTCGAACTCTAAAAAGCTTCACATTAACAATATTTTTTTAAAAACTTGCCTATAAATAGAACAAATTTTTCAACTCACATGTATTGGACACTTTTCATTCAGTTTTCTAAGCACTGCCTACCCTATAAAACGCAGTTCATAGTACAATTTATCAATTTCAAGATCAGTTCTTCATCTTCCCAAACACGAGCTGCATAAACAATTAAATTTACCATACAATACCCTCTAAACACCGCATATTTCGTTCACCAAATTTCTATCCAACATCAACGGAGCTGATGGTCGATGAAACTCGGATTCAGTCCTCAGTGACTCACCCTGTATATATTTTTACGGCGGATTTGCATTTAAATGATTCGCGGTAGCCTGGTCCTGATATTTTACGCGCGCCTAATGCCGCAGTGGCAAATCTTTAATCCGCTTCCTCGAACCTTGACACTCCGTAAATAGAATTAAGGGAACAATCGTCGGTGGCGTCGACAGATGAGAAAAGATCGTAACGCGGATACGAGAATGAAAAAAAAAAGCGGAGGAGAAAAAATTGCAAACGCTGTAATTGTTTCCGCGGAACCGACGCGCAATTAGGCGGTCTCCGTAAACTGAACGTACACAATCGCGAATTGCGCGCAGCGTGAAGAAAAAAAAACATGGTTCGATTGCAGAATGCGTGTAATCTGGCGAACTCACGTCAGCTGGATATCATACGGTTACGGAAGAACATGAAATGTCATTCGGTACGTATCTTCGCGCATATCGGATAAGTTACAGCTGCGCCTATGCGCCTGTGCGCTCGTTTATTGCGTCGAAGACGCAGAGATTCAGTGAATAATTAAATAAATGCGCTGTAAAAAAATAAAAAATATGGACCGCCAGACTTTTATATACCTTACAAGTTTTCATGTACAGTCCAGAAATATTTTGGAAAATATGTATTTCTGAAGACATTTATTAAAGTTAATATATCTTTCTTATAAATAAAGATAACTTCACGTTTTTTTTGTACTTTATTGTGAAATGTATGTAGTTTTACATAAGGAGAAGAGAAAAATTATTTTTCATAAATTAAAGCTTGTAATCATTGGTGAAAAGAAAAATTTGAAGAAATGAAAAGCCGAAATAGTGGCTCAAGGTATTTCTCGGGAAAACCGCGGAACCGATATATCGTTCTGAGGTACCAATAGGATTAAGGTGGAAATTATAGTTTTTTTTTCTTATAGGCAGTTTCGTTTAATTATTAAGCAAAAATTGATGTGTAGACTGCAGATATCTATGTAAATACATATGTACGTTTTTAGACTTTCATATTTTCTATATTAATGCGGATAAATAAATGAAACTTAAAATGTTCAAAATATGTAAATTTTATTTTGCTAAGTTATTAGACGTCCATCATTCACCAATTAGGGTATATTAAATTGCATAAACATCCGCAGTCTAGTGATGTGTAATGTTATTTCTTAGACAGTTATTTTAACGGTTAAGGTTTTTGTTAGTTTTAAATTGTTTCTTCGGTCAATTAGTTTTATACAAAAATAAGAACATAAGAGAGAATATGACTTAAACGTACAAGTGTGTTACAATATTTTAATGTTCCAAACTGTGGATTTATGCGATTTCTTGTATGATCGCAATATTACAAAACCCTTTGTTGACAAATGAAATACAGTACTGGCCAAAAGTGTAGAACCGCCTGATCCGAAGTTATATACATTGCGTGGCATGAGTCACAAAAGATGATTGTAACGGATTTAATGTTCCACTGTCAGTTTGAAGGATGTATCGTGAATTTTGTAAGATATTGAACAAAACAATTAAAAAGCAAAAAAATTAAACTATTTGTATACTCCTTTTAAAAGGTATTAAAAAATCAGACTTTACGTCTTTATCGTGAGGTGGTCTCACACTTTTGGCTGATAGTGTACATTTCAAATGACAGAAAACTAGTTTAATAATGAAAATAGCATTTTTCTAAAATAACATACACAATTTCCTTTAATAATGATACAAAATAAAAATCAACTTTATAATAAAACAGTGCTCCGCAAGAGTGTATTCGTTATTAAAGAAAAGTAATTAATTGTAAGCAAGATAATTCAAAATAGGAGAAAACAAATGAACTAATGAATGACATAAAAATCTGCCTGAGATACCATAAGTTCTCGCTGGAGAAAAGGGCTAATGGAAAGGTGGACAGTATCTGAATGAAAACCGTTAAGTGTTTCAGCTACTGATACGTGCATCATTCCTGCCATTAGCTTTGTTTAAGCTTTCTAGACCATGTATTACACGCTCGTTTCAAAATCCGGTTAATCAATTACAGCTAATGTTATGTCCTCTGAAGAAAGAGAACCCTTACGTGACAGATATTTACAGCCGGTTCAAACGCGGTCTTAACCTCTTTATGGATTTTCTAAGATAAGCGCCATTTGAAACAGCGTCTCAACCAGTGGTTCTCAAACACATCTTGTCGCGGAACCCACATCTACATTTTACGGACAGTCTCTGCCAAATTTTAATAGGACATACCTAATACCAATAAGACATTAAATGAAACAATAATTGTTTTAGAGGGGGAATTTATTTATATAATAAATTTTACATTATGACATTGAAATGACCTGGAATAAAAAAATGATTTTAAATTGGAACAATGTAACAATAATAAAACAAGAATGATGAATCAGTTTATTGTATTACATCTGACATGGTGCAAATACTACCTGGGTGACTGTGTATGCTTAAACGTTCAAATTATCTCTGGGAGAAGAATCAAGGTTAATTTGTTTCCACTAACCAAAAATGTTGAATTCCAAACAACGGTAACAATAATCAATCTTCATTTACAAATATTATAAACAGCTCGATAATTTTAATATTGCAATATTGTTTTCTATTTGATATTTCCTAAACAATCTTCGATCAATGCTATATGAACCATTTAATGCAAAAGTGGTGTAAGTCAATTTTTTGGCTATTTGGTTTAACCATGTATCGTTTATGTATCTTGATTTTCGGGGGGAAACGGCATTATTATGTTAAAGTATAGCTTACAGTTCTTTGATATTATTGCATTTTACAGATTTTTTACTTCACCCCTCATTATCCAGTAATTAACTTTTTGACTTACACCACTTTTGCATTAAACAGCTCATATAAGGACAAAATTCGTCGTGGGCACCATAAACTAAATCCTGCTCATTGGTACCGAGTGAAAGGGTTCAAAGCGGTCAGGAGGCTAATGGCGAATAATGTTATCGACAAACCGTTGAGGCGTGAAATTCAAGCAGCTCGGCTAATTGTTATTACATTGTATGATTCTGTTGGAGATCGTTTTGCCCCGGTATAGGTACGCCTTATACCTGGCGTCATGCGTCAGGTATGCAGCGCAGCCTTAGCACACCGAGCGGATACGAGAGCTCGTTATGTGGCCGCTTCCGGCAAGGGCATGGGACCTGATGTAATTGCATTTGACTGTCGTTAGTTAAAATAACCGACGTGAGTAACGCGTTAAAGCACACAATGTCAGCGTTGCACGGTGAAACGACATTAACGTCGTCCTGTCGCCAGCTGCTTAGTATCCATATCTGATGCAAGAGTTGCGAAAGAGGAGACTTCTTCTTCTGTGCGTGCAATTCAGCATCGATTGATACGATCATTTTAATCGGAGGACCTGTAGTTTAAGGTGGATTCTGAGCCACTATGTGTCAATAGAAACAGAAAAGAACTGAAAATGATCGATCCTCCTGACGCAGACTGTGCCCAGAGTAGCTTAATCCTAGTGCGGTCTTAGTCTCTTTTTTGGCCCATTTTCAACGTTGACATTATAATACACATGACTGGTTATTCCGATATTTCCTTAGTCCTTTCGTTATATTATAAAGTTGTAAATATGACTCCTATATATTCGGGGCATTTGTGACCGAAAGACTTTGAGTCTACAGTCGAACGGAAGAACGCACTAGAGTTAACTTCGGCGATCGGACCAGAGCTGCTGTTTATTATTTCAGAACTTGTTTATTGTAGAATAGAGACATAACAATTATAAACCTTATGTGAAATAAAACAAAACGATAATTTTTTAACAATACCGTTGTCTTTTTTGTAACTTGTTGGCCTGTCTGCAGGCTACTCACATACATGTACCTTATTTTCTAATTTCTTACATAAGAACGTATGTTTCACATGATCTTATTTGGAATTTTGTAGATCACAAGCTAGGTGTGAAGGAAATTTTTCAGTCTTTGTTTATCAAGAAAACGTTTTTACGTACGATAAAAACATTTCTTTACAATTTTACTACACAACTTCCTTATATTCAAAATTTTGAATTATCTTTTATAATATTTCAAACGCTTATTTAAATTAAAAAATTATTTTGAAACTGTTTATTTGGTTATAATACAAAATAAATGTATTACCCTTGAACCGTTTTTAACATGTTCCCTGTCACAGTAGAAAATTCCGTAACCAGACACACATGAAAATGACTATTTATTAACAATTTATCGACTGGGCGCTTTTGCTATGAACAATGACTTATTACCGGGGGCATTTTCAGAAAATGGGAAAAAGCATTGAGCCAAAGCGCTAACAATGATTACACATTGCAATATAATTATATCACATTGGACGCCAATTGGCGTGCCCGATCGTTAAAGTGTTAATACACGCGGCTGATTGTACATACAAATATTTATCTATTTGATATTACACTTTCTATTTCTACTATCAGTTCAAAATGTATGTTACTCAAAATTTCATAAAGGTTGGTGGTTATGTAATTAAATAAAAATCGATGGGTGTACTGAAAACGGTACCCGTAGCAGGGAACGTGTTAAAATATAAATGACAAAGTATTTCAAACAATTCATCAATTGAAATATTACTTTTTTATAACAATATAGATTGCATGGACTTAAAACTTTATCCACAGCAAAATAGTGAATGTGTCATTTCGTGTGAATGAAAAAATCCCAGCACGGAGATACTTTCGTAGATTATGGTAGTACAGTGTTTCGTAAAAATATAAAATGTCTAGACAGTGGAGCAACGACGACGGTTTCTCGCGAAATTCCACTTCAGAATTAATAACTTCAGAAATTCTTAAAAGCAGTCATATTTTCGCGGACGTAATCCCGGTTTGCATAACGAACACAACGGTTCCAACAATAACTTCTTTCGTTGTACTTTCCTGCGCTTATCTTTAATGTTTTCCCCATTGTGCCGCTCTACTTCATTTTTCTCTTTCGCAAACTTACGCGTTAATTAAACCGCGGGAATGGCCGTCCGAGGTAATTGCGATTTAACTCGAACACGGAGTTTCGTGATTTTTCTTTTCCCGCCGATCGCCATAGAAATCGTTGCAACGGCTTCGCCCTTCCGCGAATTTCAATTATAACTTCTTTTAAATACGCGGTGTTTCAAATTTAAACGACCGAACTTTATCAATATATTACACACACTGAAATAAGAAACAAATCATATACAAATGTGAGTCAAAAAGTGTTTAGTTAACACATTGACTGCCGCGGGAGTCACCGATGACTGGCACTTCAAATTCTGTTTAATTAAATAACTATTTATTATTAATGAGTTGTTAATCTATACTGTAATAGTCTTTTTCATATATTATTTATACTACCTGTCTCTACACTTTTCAGTCATTGTACATAAAAAGGGATTTTCCCGTACACTGTCATAAATTAAATTAAATTAAATTATACAATTTTGAGCAATTTTTATATTGTAACGTTAATTTAGGAATATAAAAACACGACTGAATACCCGAATATTTTTTTCCTTTACAATTTATATTAACACTTTGGCGGCCGCTGATATTTTACAAATACTAATTACTTGTGGACAATTTTCCAAGGTGTCTTAAGTAATTAAACATTTTACATTATTGTCTTTCTATTGAATATTCTATAATTTCCACTTTATGAACACTTGAAATATTTATTATATTATTTTAAATATTTATTTATGTTATGTGGCTGTTATTCGAATGAGTAACTGCTGTATTTGACGTGTTAAGGAATTATCCTACTGTGACCAGTCTAAAAAAAAATGTTTTGGGATTAAAATGCGGAGAAAGAAAAATGCGATTCTTTTCATATTCGCCAGTTTATTGCGGCGTGTCTGAAATCGTCTCCAGTTACAATTGCATTAAAAAGTATTAATATTCGAACAAGATACACCAATTCTCGTAAATCGAAATTTCGTGCCCAGGTGGACAGTGTAAGTACACCATTTCGACATTTTGGTTTTTTTAAAATCGTCCGTCAACAGAAAAGTACTGCTTTATTGAACGTGTTTTAAATTTCCAGACAATGCGTCAATTGTAGTCTGAAATATTATGTACAGCGTTTGAGAAAACATAATTTCCAAAAATACGCTTTTGAAGTTTAGCAACGTCTATCCACGCGTAATATAAGTCCACTCAAAACACTATATTTTCAACAATATTTTGAATATTCACATGAAACTTTTTGCATATTAATTGTAAGACTTCGAATTATTTTTTAAAACAATACAATAATTTTGCAATAGGATAATCTCTTAAGAAATCATAGAAATATAAAAAAAGTAATCTAATTTAATTTGCCTTCGAAAAGTGCTTTCTTGGACGTCTTTCAATAATATAATTTATTCTAATATTCAGTATCCTTTTTATGTATGAAATTTCGAATAAACACAATGGAATAATTAGTAGATTAATACAAGGCCTAACGACCGTGGGTAGCGACTTTCTAAATCATTAAATTTAAATTCAAATAGTTATTGTATTTAAATTTGGTTTGAGTTTATATGGTAATTAATAATCATAAAAATTACGTACAGGAAAGATTGTGCTTAAAAGGAATTGAATTTACATTGGCAGAAAGAAGGTTAAGTAATATTCATCCTTGTTTGGATTTTTTTAACACATTCACTGCGGTCGTGATCACCGGTGACCATGGTTTTATTAAAATTTTGAATAGAACTAATATTATAATACGAATAGAAGGTCACGACTGTGCATTCGAATAGTTGCATATTTCTTTCTTCGTGATTTGTGCTTGAAATGGGATATTATATTACATCTGCCCAGTTAATATCTTTTTAACGAGACACCAATTGAAAAAGAAATATTTTTTCACAGAGTTATTGTTAATTGTCCTTTAAATATTCACCACGTTATTCTTTCCCACCGAGTAGAAAAAATCCTCGAATGTTTGCACAACAAATAAAGGGGATGAGAACACTGCTGCGGCTGAAGGCGAAACTTCGCGAAAATTTCGCAAGCAGTTTCGAGACGCATGTCGAGGCGTACCGCCGTTTAGGTTAAACACCGATACAGTTAGTCGGAAACGGAGCTTAACAGGTGTTAAATAGACCAATTTTCAACTGTTTAATGAAACAACCGGTAACTAGTTAACTATTCTCATTAGGTGACCGCTTTGGTTGCTTAATCGTTTCGAAGTAGCCGATTTCACCGAGGTGCAAGTTAAAGCAAGTTAAATAGAGTTCGAGATATTGACAGAGGATTAGCGTAGTTATAACGCTTCCTATAAATAATTATTCTGTATATGAATGTCGGTTGCTAAGCGAATGTGTTCCACGATGAGTCAATGGCTCATTAAATCCTTTTCATTGTTGGCGCATCGTTGTTTCACGTGCCATCGTTTGTTGAAACGATGATTAATCGATCCGTAACGAAACGAAGAAAAGACGGGAAATTGCTTAAGAGCAAAAAAATATTTTCAATGTAAATTGGAAAGCTAACGCATTGACTGACACAGTGAAAACTGCCGTGCATGGACAGACACGTTATAATACCCTGTTTTAAATATTTTGTTACTGGATCAGACAGTCGTTATGTTATATTACTGTAACAATATTAATTCTACTTGAAATTTTGCAAAACTTAGTAGTTGTTTACGTAACAGTTTGACTGCCATGTCACCCATATGTGGGTGATACTTAAATTTAGTTATTTATCTGACTACAAGTAGTATTAATAAAGATGTCTAAAATGGACTAACAGGACCGGTAAAAAGTTATAAAGAATTAGTAATATCATTAACCTTTTGAATGCGGCTACTTGAAAACGAGACGAACGTTACGTGCGGCCGAGCTGGAGTAATACATAGTGAGCCATTTAATCGAACGCCCATGTGCGTCGACAGTACACGATGTTAGGCGCCTACACGCGCTATTAGCACTGAAAGGGTTAATTAACCCATAAACGCACAGTTTTTTTTCTAGATCGGCCTCAGAAGCACACTCTTTCTTTAAATGTTCCTTTATTGTTACAAGATAACTGCTATAGCCGTCATTTACCAGCACATCAACAAAAATCTGACGTGTATAGTCGTCATTTGCGACAATGGGTTAGAAATGGCATAATTTGAGATTACCCCCATATTGTCTTAAAGTCTAGAAAGGTGTGCCGTTTTCAGTATATAATAGTGTGGCTGTCAACGTGTTATATAACATTTGAGGAGGTAGTCAGCTTGATAAATAGATATGAACAATTCACTGAATTCTTTAAGAAAATAAAAAAAGATTAAATACTTTTAGAGAACATTACGTTGCAGAATTAAATTCCTTAAATAACAAAAATGTAAGAACAATTACTAAAAACTCAGTACCTCAAGATACTAAATTCTCGAACACACAGCACTTCTATTATACAAACTCGCTCATTTAAACGATTAAAATCACAACAAATTGAATTCGATCAGAAAAACAATAGAAACAAAAATTAACTACTTCGACAAAACATACAGTACGACGATCAGGGCATGAGGAGTCGATTATCACGTAAGTAGCATAAGTCGGGCGAAACGGTTCAATCGGCGAACCGGTTAAGCGTGCAATATCGGCCAGGATTAAACAGTCGCCGGCGACGTTACCGTAGGTAAATGCTGCAGGTAAAAAGAAAAGAGGAAAAATAAACAAACTGCGCATTAAAGCGAGTGTCGCGGAGAAAAGAAGACAATAAAAAGGTATAAGGGAACGGCGGCGACCGGTGCAAGTGTTCGCAACGCGACGTGGGTGTCGTCTGCAAGGACACACAGACTCGCCTCGTGTAATTCCACTCGGCTACGAAGAAGAGAAAAGAAGGGAAAAAAATAGTATCTCGTATCGCGATATCTCGAGCGGAGGCGGACTCCGAGAGAGGAGCAAGAACTTCTGGATCTCGATTTACGGATACTTAAAACACACCCACGAGTATAGTGTTCTCTATGGGTATTTCACGAAAAAATACTCGATATCGATTATGGACAACCTGATGCTTTTCTTGCCTTCGCTGTTCTCGTAACGACGCGAACGAATTTCATTCGATTGGCTTTTCTATACAGGCTGATCAGAGCTTTAGGGGATTATAATACTCGCCGAGAGGAGTAAAATGTGTCTAATCAACATAGATCCTAAAATTAATCCTTTCGATGCTAAATCAACTTTTATGTTTACGAGCGTTCGATATGGTGAGTCTAAAAATTATGTACAAATAAATAATATGATGGACTTATGACAATAGAAAATACATGTCGCACAGTATCTATGATCCACGAATTGTGAGTTTCATATTGAAATGAAAGGAAGACATATTGAACATCTGTAACAAATGCGAAGACAAACTTTTGTATTTTTCATTAAAAGGATTGATTTTAGGATCTACATTGATTAGACATTGTTTTACTCCGCTCGGTGAATACTATAATCCTCTAAAGTCTCAGACTCCTTTTCTTTTTATCACTCTGTATTTGTTTGGTTCATTTCAGGACTGTGTTCTCTACTGGATGAGTCCAAAGTGGGGGTTAAAGTAATCGATATATGTTTTAGTTATTTTAAGATTGTAGAATGTTAGTCACGTGGCCGTTTATTATCTTCTGCCTACTTGATTTGATCCTCGTCTCACGATAATACGTGGATTGGAACGGTTTCATAAGGGCACGTGGATGTGGCAACGGCAGAATCAAATTCGTCACCTGTTAGGGACAGGTGTGAACCGGGTGAAATGACGTTGCTCTGTATACTGTTCGGGTACCGGAAGGACCTGAAGCGTATTTTATCGAGGAAAAAGCGACAGATAGCTCGAAATCCGAACAGCTGTGCAGTCGTACATTGTGGTTACTGTTTATCAGAATGAAAAACATTCTTATCTGATGACATGCGGGTCTGAAATATTGCGTTGTTCAGAAAGTTCGTAGTGAAGAGTAACGAAAACTTCAGGGTACGTTTTTTGTGTAAAAATTAATGTGTAAATTATGTACAAGTTAATAGAAATTAATTTTTGTAATATTTTGTAATTTCATGATCATATTTTCAAAAAACTTTGTTTTTCATCGAAAAAGATTATTGCATGAATTGGATCCTACAGGATTCTAGATTATTGAGTTTTTTATCTTTAAAAAAGTCTTATGAAAATCAAAACAAATGGTAATTGGTGGTGCTATGTCAGGTGATTATAGCGCATGGGGTAGGATGTCCAATTCAAATTTGAACAATTTTTGTCAGCTGTTCACCATAAGCTATGATCTAGCATTGCTATATAAAACTGAAACTCCTTTCTTATTGACCAATTCTGGACTTGTTTGTTTAATTGCAGCGTTTACTTGATCCAATCTCGCGTCTGATTATTTAATAGCTTATAATTAGACTGCGGATGTTTATGCAATTCTAAATATTCAAATACGTGAGAAATGTATACTTAATCAAATAAATTTGTCTGAAAAGGCAAATACACCTTTGTCAAAATTTCAATTCTTGAACTAAAAGATTTATATAAAAGATATCAACACTTAAAAACCTATTTTTGCATCCGCAGTCTACTCATAGTAGATACGTTCCCTTCAATCCTACCAAATACAGAACAGGACCTAACTATCGCAGACGCCATGAACTTTCCGAACAACCCAATAAAAAGGGTAGCCTTTAAACGAGAAAATAAAATTTCGCCGTGTAAAATGGAGGCTGATTAATGTTTTCGAAGGCGGTTTAGATGGTCGGATAAGGCTGAAGTTCGCTGAGCAAGCGTCTGGCGATGATGACTATGTAAAGGCCGTGATCATAGTTTTATGCAGTACATAAAGTTAAAGTGGAAGGGAAGTTACAAAGAAATGTTTAACGAGCCCGTTTTATCCGATACTGATAAAAGAAAATCGACGAACATTTTCATTGTAATTTTTTAATAGATTTCTTCGTCGTTTTTGAATACTGAATTCGACATTGAAGAATGACAATCATTTAACATAATAATAATAAGAAAGTTTTAATAATTTACAGAACACATATACAGGATGTTTTTAGTGACTAACAGAATTTACTGAAACAGACAAAAAAGTCTTATAAAGATACATATATTTTAATTATTCGTCATTCAGTATACTTTTCTGGGCTGATACATTGCATGGTTTCTTTAACACTAGAAATACCAAGGGAGTCAAAATGTCTTGTTTCACATTTTCTATAATTATTATTTATATTAAAAACATTTTAATTTATTTAAATTTTTCTTGAGTTTCATTGAAATATACAGATGATTAATTTTATAAATTTGTTGTTTTTTTTTTCTCTTTTTTTCGTGAAATTTCTATGTAGTATACCTAGATATATCAGGGTGGGTTATTTTGACCCCTCATAATAATCTTATTTCGAATTTCCTTTGAATGAATGGAAAAAATTTAAAGAACCAATAGTAGAAATTGGTATAGGATGATCTTCGGTAGTTCTAGCATTAAAGATAGTAATTCAATAGAGCATTTTCGTACGTAACACTGTTACATAAGTTTCATTACAATCTTTACAGTCGAGTACGTTCTTCAAGCTTGGTAAAATTCCATTATCATCACTCACTTTAGTTACCTTAGTACCATTTTTACAAACAATAATAAAATTAATAATGTCACTCGAATGTTAGAATAATGGAGGTCCTACTCTGTTTACACTACTGCTTCCCGGAAGTGTGGACACTCTATTAAAAAGTTTTAGAATTTACATTGAAAAGTTCCTAATCTATTTTGTATAAATATTATTTAATTGTTTTACACATAATTCGTTAACTTTATGTTTATAAAATGTAAAACTGACTGCAAATAAAATTATTTTGTGTTAAGCAGTTTGCGTGTTTAGTTTTTCTATAATTCTCAAGTGTTCATACTTCTATGAGCGGTAGTGTACTTGTATCCCAAAATGTCCATAGGAAAGCATGATTAATTTAACGAAAGTTTCACTTAAACTTTTAATCCTCCTTATTCAAATAACAGAATCTGCTTATTGATGGATTTTCCAAAGCACCAGCATAAAAAAGGGCGATATTAACGCAAACGAAGAAACAGCAATAAAGAAGTTTGTATCAGGGATCAATCTTCATTTCGTTTTATTCGAAGTAGAGCTAACGATCTTTCGTTTACGTATTTTCCGTACCGACGATCGTTGCCGTTTATTATGGCGCAACCGGTTGTAATGGTCTTCGACGATTGATTACATCGTGCGCTATACAAAATTATTACGTCATTATCCGCCGCTAAATCGCGATTAACTGCGCTCGCGAAGTAACTCAATTAAATGTTTCCACGATCGAATGGCCGTAATAAATATCAATTCGCAATTTTTTCGCAATTTCACCTAATGCTGTGGACCTTTGTTATTAAGTCTTCAGGAGTAGTTTCGAATTCCTTATTGTGCTTTTTCTTCTTCCCGTTGCTCTGACTTTGTTGCACGCGGTATGTACTTATTGTTAGTTATGACAATTGTATTGTAGGTACAGCCAGACTGGAATGACCAAGGTCACACCCCCACCACAATCTGAATTCTCATGTTTAAGTTCTGAGGGCACTGGTACTTACATATCACCTATTAGCTGCAACAATGACACATAAATATCTTCCAGTTGGTCTTCTTCAATTTATTAAATAATTCATTAAAGTATAATTTCTGTTACTTCTGCAGCATGTCTAAGTTTCAAGGCCGTTTATTTTCTGGTATGATTCTAAAATCAGTTACAGAGACGAACAATTTGAATTTTTAAAAATAAAAGCTGTATCATATTGTACATTTGCTACAATAACGACACAACTAAAAATTTGCCATTTTTTGGTTATTGGTATAGAAGGAACGGTTTTTGCTTGTAGTTTTTAATGGCAGAATGGTATAACGGAGTTTCTAAAACTCACGATGGGAGGACAGATGTCTTCATAAAATTACAGTGATGCGAAACCTTCAAACTCGTTTTCCTTAAAATCGTTCTATTTTAGTTATGTCAGTGTTGTGTAGCAAATGAGCGATATGTGTACGTTAGTGTTTTATTCTCATAATACGTACGTTATGCTTTTTATTTACATATGTATTATCGATGAAATTTGAACTCCTCATGGCCAAATTTGAATACATCATTTTTATTTCAGAGGTTCAAGAATTTTGTTCAATTTGTTAGCAGCTGTGAATTTAAATTGTGTAAATTGTATTTAAAAATAAACTTAAATTTTTGTGAATTAAGTATAGAAAACTTAATGTACAAATCAGAAACTGAATAGCACAAAAACGATTAATTTCCAGATTTATATTCATTAAGGCTTTTTAGCTTATTTTTTGGTTAGTTCAGTTTTATTGGATTTTTTTAATGAGTTCTGTTCACTTTGTTTGATTTATTCTATTAACCTTATTTTATTGTGTATGAATATATGTATAATGTTGTGTTTCATAAAAATAGAACTCTTGAAATAGATAACAAATGAAATAAAACAGAGCTAATACAATAAATCAGACATAATAGAATAGAACTCAGAATAGAATAAATCGAATTATTCGCTTAAATAGCAATATATAATTGATTGCCCGTGGCAACATTTAAGTTGTGCACCTCTGAGCTGTCCGAATGGTTGGCGATGTGTTAAGGCATGGTGTGCAGTATTGAGTCAGCAGTAAATCATGCAGCTGGTAATGTGCTAAGAACTTCCGTGTGCTGCTGTTAATTGTTAGCCCTGTAACTGCGAAAGACGTACATATATGACGTGAAGAAGTAATTTCTCATATGCGAACGGCCACAAGAATTAGCTTCTTATGTACAGACGACCACTACAGTGGCCCTGAGAACTGATCGTTAATTGCGAATAATATACGAAAATCCAGAGTAAAATTAATATCAAGCCACAATTAAGAGAATTTTAAGAGATTCTCTGCAAAGTCGTAAAGTTTAAGTAATAAATAAATTTTTTACTGAATCAACGGTGCATAACATTATAATGGATATGAATAAAAAAAATTAACCGCCGTTGTTTTAGCAATTATCCCGCATGCAATGGACGTGTGTTAGAAAAAAAATTGTTCAATAAAATATATTTTGTTCGACAAGCTTTATATTATAAAAAAAACTTAATTTTTAATGTGAATCATATTCTGGAAAATTTCAAGGTAACTTACAGGATAAGTAGGTATAATTACAAGATAAATAGAACTTGACAAACTGAATACAAAATTTCGAAAAATTAATATTATTCGAGTGATGATTAATTTTATAAATAATTTTTTCAATACGAATTTGTGTCCAGTTCGGTTAATATTGGTTTTTCGATCCATGTTTATTAAACATTTCTTATTCAACGTATGGTGTAGCATCTACCCCGTAAGTTCTGAATACGTTTTTTTAACAACGTATATATTTGCAGTGATTATTGTTAACATTGTACACGCTGTTAAAAAAGTATTCAAGACTGACGGAGCAGATAGTGCTCATAAAAGTAAATAGAAAGTGTCTCATAAATACATGTCGAAAAATTTCTATTTTCTAAATATTTTGTTCTACACTAATCTAACTCGTTTATCAGACATTTTTTATTCAATTCATCAAGGACTATTCATCCTATAAACTACAACGCATGGTGCAGTTTAAAAATTACAAGATCACCTTAAAATCTTTCAAAATTATATAATCCACACAGAAACTGAACATTTAAACCCTCCAAACACACTTCATCCAATATCAACAAGTCAAAGGTTACTTTGCACAACAGTTTCTAGTGACTCACCTCCATGCATTCCTGCTGACGTCGATTGGACGAGCACATAAGTGTCTGCATAAAATAGTCAAAAGACATCAGAGTAAGGTACAATTTAAACATTTCAGAACCCCCTGAAATCTTCCAAAACTATACATACAATTCACACAGAAACTAAAATTTTAAACCCTTCGAACACACTTTATCCAACATCAACAAGTCAGAGGTTACTTTACAGAACAGTTTCTAGTGACTCGCCCCCGTGCAGTCGACGTCGATTAAATCGCGGAACACGGGCAAGCACATAAGTAGCTGCATAAAGTAGGCAAAGGGCATCAGAGTAAGTTGGACTGGCGTTTCGTGTCCCGAGGATGATGATAGGCGCGTGATACGTGGGCGGCTCGTCAGTGTTTCCTCAACAAAGGGGAACTCGGTGTTGGCGGTTGACGGGTGATCGATCCGGCGGATCGGTGCTCGATCCTGATTTACGCCCTCATAAATAATGGCCCCCTTTGCGCCTCCGTGCAATCCTGTCACGGGAATCTATGCACGCGCGGAACGATCAGGTCGATCGACGTTGTGCCAGGTCATCGATCCGTCAAACTGTCGATTCGTCGCCCGGGGCGCGTAACATGGAGAACACAGAGAGGGGAGAGGAACGTGTCATAAACGCGTACTGTTGTGCGCTGCACGCGTGAACGATGTCCATAACTAACCCGTGCCGTGTAAAACATCGCGTACCGGTGTTGTTACTTTTCCTTGCCATTTAGCTTCGACACGGGAAACGGTGAACAGTTGTTGCAACATTTTTCAGACGAACGGCCGCTCGTCCTTTTGTTTCCCTTTAATGAATGTTTCCGGAATGTCAATCGAGCTGCGTGCCTCACCTGGCCGGGCCTGGAGCTGCCATACACGGCTGCTGTGGTTGTTCCACACAGGAACTACTGAGGATTGACCTTTACCTGTTTTTACCGAAGAGGTCAAAACCATCAGCAGATGGAGATATTCTTAACACTTTGAGTGCAGCGACACACGTATCTGAGTGACAGATAGATTCAATCATTATTCATTTGATCATGTAAAATATTAAAACTATACCTAATCAGCTCTAATAGAAGCAGTAAAAAATGATGAATGTTACTGATATTATTGATTTAAATAGGTAGAATTCATGGTTACATTAATTTTGTATAAAATTTGAGGAAGTTTACCATTTTCAGCTAATGGAGCGGGGCACTCAAAGTGTTAAGAGTACATTTTCCACAAAGTTATTTACTATACGCATCGCACATATGGTTGGTTTTATTATTTGTACAATATCCTATTTGACACTGTTTGCGTTTATAGGCTGTCAGATTTACCGATAGTCTATTTGAAAGTTTTGGTTCCTGCGATTCTGTTGAAGATTCTTCTCTTTCTTCTGTATATTCACGGCAAAGTTTTTAGCTAATTGCAGCTAATTTTAGCTAATTGCATCTTTTTTTGACATATTGTTAACCTGCTCTTCTAATATACAACCAAGACAATTACACTACATAATTTTCCCATTTGTACCAAGCAACTTCCAACTGAAACAGTTTTTTCTATCCCGAAAATTTGACAAGTTATTTGGGTGAACTGTTTTAAACGCCTTATCCTGCATACACAGGGTGTTTCATACAAGTAAAATAGATTTCAGATGAAATAAAATTATGGGAAATGGGTAAGGTTCAGCTCACAATTCTTAACCCTAATCTGTACAGGTCTAGGCTCAGTAACAAACATTATTAACAAGCCTAACCCACGTTTATTATTATTATTATTATTAAATTTCTATTTTCTCTAGAAAAGTCACACTGCGCATTCAACTCACTTTTACTCTATGTAATTTTTATCGAATGCTCTAAATTTCCAAACAGAAATCCCCGATATTTCAAAGATGTTCCACACAGGGGGAGAAACAAATAAACTTCAACGAAACACTGTAGCTATATGGATTTCACGGAATTGTTAATCCACCAGCGACGTAAATATTTTATTTACGTGTCAATCGGGCAGATTTTTTGTCATACTTTTCGGGCGAAGGAACATCCATAAAAATTCGTACCACGGATCAGTTTCCATTTCATCTACGTCGGGGATTACGATCTGGTTAACGATCTCCGGTTTATGCGCTTTCCGACGAGATTACCGCCGTTTATGGTAGCGTAACCGGTCGCGATGGACGCTGACGATCAATTACAATGTACCCCATAAGAAATTATTGCTGAAGAAATCATTTCGGTATTACCGCCCGTTAATGTCCGATTAGTCGGATTTATCGCGTAATTCAATTAACAACACTCGCCCGCGAAATAATTAGATCGCGTCGGGCTGTGCTATCGAGCGTCCAGTTCCTTATAGTTTTGCCCGTGCGTCTGCCTGTTGCGACGAATTATTATGTCGATTAAAGGGTTTCAGTGTCAATTATCCCCGCCGACGCTCGAAACTTCGCCGGGACTCTCTTTGTAGGAATTAATAGGGTGACATTCCTCCGGAGTGGAGAAAAATTCGAACTGTGTGAGTGTGTTGGAAGTAAAGATCACTTTTATTTGCTACGCTTGTCTTCAGTGCTCGAAGGTAATTTATTAATTAACACTAGATCTACCAACGATTAACGTGCATCTATTTTACAGAAGCGATCAAAATGACACGTTTTAGAAAAAATACGTCATTCAAGGAAACAATGTTTACTTATATTTTTCTTTAGCTGTCTTCAGCGTTAATTCAAAGCAAACATAACAGTTGTAAAAAATAAACCGTATATAGTACCTACAATTGCAAACCAGTATTTTTGACTGCCTTGGTAATTCTAGTGTTAATAGTGTGTGCGTACCATTTGGCTGTTAAGAGGTTACAAAAATTGGTCTCTAAATCAACCGTGTAGGCGTAAACACGGTTGTCGAATGTGAGATGAGAGTATTTTTTACGTGTAAGTAATATTGAAAATTCTGATTTATCCCTATTCTTGGTCAAGGTCCATAGTTCAAGTATGGAAAAGTTTGTGAACATAGACTGACACTTTTCCAGAAAAGTATGTTAAGTTGTAATATATTTTTTAAACGAATTATTTTTTCGGAAAAGTGATTATACAGCTGAATTCAGCATTAAAAATAGGCAAACCGTATATTTAAACTTTTTTCCTAGGCCTTTTTTTAATCCCAAGTTTAAGGACTGTTTTCACCTCTTCAATGTGGACAATTGCCGACAAAAACAAATACGTGCCGAATATTTTTTCAACTTACACCAAAGTGTAATATAGTAGTTTAATATAGTGTATTCGACCGAAACTGCATAAAAATCGACGTGTGTCAATAAGATGGCGTCTCTATAAGTAGAACTATATCGATTAATGTTAATAATGAAAATGATAATAAATCGTACTCTATTCTTCGGGACCCATACATAGGTTCACAGAGTTAAAAGAGTTAATGGTTTCTTAAAAATTGAATTCTAATAGAGTTGATGAAATATCCTGTTCTACATTATTCTATTTCCTATTTATTTAGTCTACTAATTTTACAAAAAATTAAAATTAATATTATTATCATCCCTTACTCCATAAACGTACTTTTTTCAATAGGTAAAAGTTTTAAAAAAAATCTGAAACAATTCAAGTAGCTTCTTTATACATTCTAAATATAGATCATAATACTAGATTTAAAAAACAATCTACTTAAATATACTATTATAGTAGCAAATATATCAAGTAAAACAACGAGCCAAGATAAAATTGAACCAGGTTTACGAAGTACGGGTTATTTTCTATCCATCCTGTATTATCATCTCCACAGAAGGATCATAGTTTCTACTATTTCAGAGTTGCTCCGAAAGCGTCTGCCAGAATCTGCAGCATGTTGCAAATCTTTAAGGAATTACCTGTATACACGTATGTTTGCTGGAGGAAACTTGCTATGTTCGGATTCGAGCGTCTAAAACGAGTTATGAAATGAATAATTCCAACGGGCAGGGTGTTAATGAACGAACCATCGCGCTTGAAATATTCAGGAAACCGATGGTTCCCCAGAATATCGAGACTGTTTTCGGAGTGCGCATGAAATTTTCAATTTAAGTATTCTTAGTACGTTGATTCATGGACATCGAATTCACGGAATCCGAGCACAGAGCTTTCTGTTTATTAGAGGAATATTCCGGCTGCTTGTATACGTTACTTAACACAAGGTTGTTTGGCACTTAAGAATAATTTACGACCGCTGGCCTCTCGTCCGCACAGCATCTGGCCGCTGATTCGGCTGTTACAGAAAAAGCTGCGGCAAGAAATGCATGAAGAAATATTATTTTTTTGCTGTTCAATCGGACCGAACGTTCAACCAGAATCGCTTACTCGTTTATAGGGTGTAATAATCTGTTTGAGTTAATTTGCTACAACTATTTTCCGTTTTTATGGCGAGTTTTTTCATCCCCTAGTGGCTAAACTAGTAAATCACCAATCAGATACAGCTTCGATGTTTGAGAAGTAGAATTTATTTCTGCGAGAATACTGATGTTTGAGGAATGGAATCTATTTTGCCTTGAAGAAGCAGATATTTAAATTTTTTTTCATTTTTTATTTTTATAAGTCGTTGGTTGAAGTATTGAAACACCAATCATGTACAGCTTTGATATTTGAGGAATGGAATCTATTTTTCCTTGAAGAAGCTGACATTTAAAAATATTTCTTTTCTATTCATTGGTTTATAATTATAAAACGTCGATTGAAGTATTATTTATGAAGAATTTTTATCCTTGAAGAAACAGACATTTTGTTGAGCTGATATTTAAAAGTATTTATTTTTTATTTTTTGCTTCTTAATTATAAACCAAGGTATTGTCCATCCTTCATTGCTTAAAGTATTAAACCACCACTTATTTGCAACTTTTATGTTTCAGATTTTGTTTAGTTACTGTTCAGAAATATTCCGTTCACATTTTTGGGTTTTTACTTATAAGTCCACGTGATCATTCCTTAATGGCAAAACTGGTCGTCAATTCATTATAGTTTTAATATTCGACAAATAGAATTTGTTTGTGCTACATGATTGTTAGTAATATTTTAATAAGTTTCGCTGAATTAATATTCAAAAATATTTCTCTTTTATTGTCTATACTATTAATTATAAATCAACGTGTTCTTTCATCTCTCAATGGTTGAACTATTGAATCACCGATTATTTACAGCTTTGACAATCGATGAGGAGAATTTATTCATCCTACACAATGTCTAAGTATACCTTTCTCTGAAGAAGTAAAAAGTTTGCTAAGTCGGTATTGAAAATTGTTTTCCATTTTTTGCAGTTTAATTATGAGCCAAAGTGTTTATTAATCAACCTCAATGCGACCTTGGTGACTCACACGGATTACGTCTGTCAGAACGTAACTCGGTTGTACGTCCTTTTGCGATCATGGGATCTGGCCATTAACAATTTAACCTTCAACATATGCTTTATATTATTGTCACAGTATTACGCGCTTCGTGTCCTTGGTTAACTTTATGCGCCTGCATAACATTTAACGAGTTTAGATTAGTTCGCTATATAAGTAACGGTTGTTTTATTCATGTTTTAGAATTATGAATTAACGATGATTCTTCAATAACATCTAAATGCCGCGTCCCTTATTTGCAATTACACGAAGATTAATATAAATCCGACGAGATGACGTCGTCGAGAAATTCTGAGAAAGAAGTGTCAGAGAAAATCGATGTATGTTCCACAGACTGTAACATTAATATTAATAACTGATGACGGATGTATACTTCAGGAGAACATTATCGACTGGTGACTATTCAGAAATCAGTATCAATCTTTCGATAGTCACAGTGACTATTGAAAAGTAGGAAGACAATGTAACCAGAGGAAATAAAGAAAGCTGATGCTATTGTATGTTTCTTTTGAACATCGAAACGAGCTCCGTTCGATCACATGATTTGTTTACAATCGATATTCTCAAGTATACATACATGAATCGGTGAGTTGAAGAACAATACAAGTCCAAAAATAGCTATTTTCGAACAGTCTCAAAACTAAATGTAAAATGTATAGATCTATATGTTGAGTCCAAAAACAGTGCAAAAAAAGTACCCTATACTCATGTTTCAGTAGTCCCTTCAGTTTAATGAGTGTAAAAACAGTATCTGTCATGAATTTCTACTGTTTCAACAATCTGTTTAACAATCACTTTTCATGGAATAATTTGTACTTCAATTATGTTTAAAGCAAGTTAATACATATTCGTTTTTTACTACTGTGTTATGTTTTAAATTTCCTGACTAATAAGTGGCTTGAGTTGAAAAACAGTACAAGTCGAATGAAATTATTTTAATTGTTGAAAATTAATAAACAAAGTTTAACCATAGTTAGGCATATGTGAACGTACATCTGAGTCAACATAATCGTGTTTAAATTGGAACAGCACTATAAAATCAATGGTGTTGATGATACACGAAACCTGACACTATTTTTCCAAATGTCTCCGAATGTGGTTTTTGGACGTGTACTGTTCTTCAACTCACCGATTCACGTGTGTTAACACTTTTCTGAAGCACTCTATATTTTCTACATCAGCATCCTCTTCAACTAATTAAACAATATGATATAAAACGAAGTTGCTATAGAAAAACTTCATAAATAAATAAAAAGTATTCTTAAGTATTAAGTAATTAAGTATACATATAATGAAAAATTACAAACGGACATATATTCAGAAGATTTTTTGTTTCACATTTCGTTTCATTCGAACAAGGGAAATTGATTTCCCAGATGGAAGCCGTGCGATTTGGATCGCAACGAAAAAAAGGTATGGCGGCTGTCCGTGCATCCAGCTTTTTCTCTTGGTGCTTTCTTCCCTGTTCGGAGCTCCTCGAACGCTCGAGACCAATTGAATTTTAATGACGAATCGTTAACAGCCCCGCATGAATGCAGGCACGTCATCGTTCCCGGTGACGTCGACAGGAACAAAAAAGCTCTCTCTGAGAAGCTCCGCACTATTTACTTCCATTGGTGTACGCGAAACGATGAATATTCGCTGAAATAATGAACACAGGACATCGTCTGTTCGCCAGTGAATCGCGTGTCAACTCGCGAGAAACTGCGAGACGATGAAACATCGATTTTATCGAATTCCAATGATTTCACGTGTTGACTACTACGGGATCGTGTGTGTCTCAAATTTATTACTCAATTTTGAACAGCGTTAACACTGCGTCGCGCAGTGGAAACTGCAATACCTAGTCAGACAGATTAAAATGTTCTGTTTTAAATATACACTGCGAAGAGAAACAAACATTTACTATTAAAGTATATATCTGTTCACTTATATTGTTGTTACAGTATCATTCCTGTGCATAATTGCATAAAAATTGCTAGTTATTTAATTAAACAAAATTTCAAGCGTCAGCTGCCGGTGACCCCTACGGCAGTCAATGCTTTAATAGTGAAAATGCAGTAGGTCTTCGATTATCCAAACTATAATTAATATAACGAGATGACTCATGTTATATATTTTGTATAAAAATGATAAGTTTATTTTAGAATCTAAAGTATGTAGCGATATGAAATTGAGT
Source organism: Macropis europaea (assembly GCA_916610135.2). Lineage (NCBI taxonomy): Eukaryota > Metazoa > Arthropoda > Insecta > Hymenoptera > Melittidae > Macropis > Macropis europaea. Next base: position 31,671,830 of record OU744344.1, read on the forward strand.
GCATAGGGTTACCAACGATAATTTTAGCTTGTAAGTGACAGAAGATGATCAATTTTCGAATGATCGGTGTTCAGACAATCGAAGTTCTACATAAGATATGTCATAAGGATACTTGGGTAATACTTCTTTAATTTATATTATGAATATTACAAAAAGATATGTTTGATCACTGAAATCACTATAAGCAATCAATGTAGTTTTCATGACTATTGTTATTGTTGCATTTCAAAGTGTCATCTATTTTTGTCAATGCCACGCTAACGGGGCTGAAAAAATGAATTTACTATTCTACGAAACTTATAATCAGTGTTGTTTCATTTTAATCAATGCATTCTTAAATCTTTCTATCGTTGGATTTTTCTTTATTTTTATTTGTAGTTTTTTTTTTTAAATTTAAGGTCGCATCAACATCTTGATTATTGTTATAACCTTTTAATGAAATATTTATTATCATATGTTTACGTACAATTTTTTCTTATTTTTACTTTTAAAATATAGACTCATATTAACCAGGAAAATCTAGAAACAGTTTATAACATGGCTGACTATAGTACACACGCGCAAATTAGAGTTTTCAAGATGATTCCCTTCTCTACTGAACATTTTGCTTTTTCTTCATTTAAAAAAGGCAAATAAATATATAAAAATTAAAAATCGTGTTAAAAAGAGAAATCATTTCTAACCCTGAACAGTTCAATCTGGATAACTCTGCTATAACTACGACATTGCTCCTGTGGTATTTAACACGTTAAAAACGCAACTGGCATGACGAGTAACACTGGATCCCACACGATCGTATAAACCGATTTTTGAATTTGAGTAGAAACTCGACACCAGCGATCGAATGTTTAATTTTTTCCTCAACACGATTAATAACGCGAGAAATCGTTCAGAGCATCGAAACGGCGAAAATTCGATACAAATAGGGATATGAATGAATTTCGTTGCGTCGACGAGTTTTTCGGGGGCGGGCCGTTCGGGCGCGTGAAACAAATTCGCCGATAACATTCGCTTAAAATCTTTAATCTTAATTACCGCATTAATTAAGAGTTTATCTGGCCGGCAACCAGTTGCCGATTGTCCCCGTTCTATCGAAATTTTTTATCGCTTCCGTATCAGTTCTCTTTCCTCGCGATAGTCCAGTGCGGCGGCGGCACTTTTACAAAATGAAACTGGTTCGCTTCCACGGACGAAACCGCACGTGTTGAACTTCGTAGGAAATTAGATTCCGCGTAATTGCGCCGAATAAGCAGGGACGAGGTGTGGCAGAGAGTAAAAATAACAATTGCAATTTTATGTTGCCCCTCTGCGGTCGCCGTTCACGATCCGATTAACTCCGGTATGCTAAACACTCCCGGTGTCGACTCAATGCACTTTCGAAAATGTGCTTCGGTTCCTGGCAGCGGTAATTTACTGTTCGTAGTCTGTCCGGTATTAAGTGAATCATTATTCTTTATTATTCTAGCACCGCGTTTAGCCCTCATTCGTCCTTCGTTTTTCGAAATTAATGTATGCCTTCGTGTCAAATGGACGCAATAGTAAAAAATTAATAAATAGTTAAATTTGCAGATTCTTTCATGGAAAATAATAAATTAAATTCTGTAGATTCAGCATACAAATATATACTTTGTGTTAAAAGAAATAACAGTCATGGAGCCTCAGGTAAATTTACCTGTATATGCCAGAATAACAGAATATTTTTTTCTGTATTCTTTATTTTAAATTTTACAATTTGTCCAGCTGGATATTAGGTAAATTCGTCTAGTGTTTATATTAAATAACACGCTGATGACTATCCCCAGCAAGGTGTCATCTTAGAATATACCTTGTTATTGTTATATGGTTAAGTCAATGGGGTGTTTCCTTTCTAACCCTCATCCGTCCCTTGTGTCAATTTCACACAATTTTCAATCTTATGCCTGAATGTACAGTAATTTCATTTCATGTATTTTCAATAAAAAAATCTGCAAATGTAAGTATTTATATTTTCATTGTATTGATTGTTTACCATTGTGTCAATTTGACACCAAGGGACAAAATTAAGTTGAGAAACCTGATGAGACTTGCCTGGCGGCATGCTTCACGACCAGGTCTCATATGAGGCGGCATCAGGCTCATGCTGTCTACTCTCACACTTGATACTGTATCACTAGCACCTGGCCTCGAGGCAAGTATCATCGTGTATAGGGTGTTTTACAGGCAAACGAGGAACTCTGTATTATTATCGGGTCCTACGGACACAGCTCTTAAAAAATTCTAGAACATACCATATAAATTTTGGTGGGGGAAAATCGTGCTTCTTAAGTATTCTCTGGTCAGTTGGTTTCATTACGAAGAAATAAATTTTTATTTATGCAAATGTGATTTTTATTACAAATTTCAAGAGCAGGAGCCAGGGACCAGCTAGTAGTACTTAAGTTACAAATTTTGAATAGTAGTAGTTACGGGTTAAGTTGGTATTTCCTTCAATTCCTTTTTGTCGTTCATTCTACCTGTAATAGCGTGTGCAATATACTTATTAATAATTACAATTAGCTAACAATGTTCAATTTTTCATTAAAATAAGCCCTTCAAGTTCAACAATTATGATAGATCATGATTCTGAATATCTTTAATGGGTCGGAATTGTGACGCATAGTAATATTTGTCTCGATAGATTTACTTTTCATCACAGAAAAAATCGTAATGTAAAGTATTGGAGAACGACTGATTCTGTTGCAGCGCAATAACAGTCTCATAAAGCCACCGGGTCTAATTACAATTTTGGGAAAAGTTCGTGTAACCAACTGCTACCCTCTGCAGCAGCATACCACATGGTCAATAACTCCTACATACATTTTTACAATGTTTTCGCACGTTTTCCAAACCCAGCAAGCTTCATGACGTTATTACTTGCGACCACCGTTACACAAGGACGGACTTCCCCTATTTTCATAAATTCAGCATGTTCAATCAAATATTTTTCCCACTATAAACCGACTAGTTTTGAAATTTAACCAATCCGCGTCTCCACCCCCAGCATGTCCATCTCCAAGGCCCTGCGAGTCCTGGTGAAAGTATTCTTGACGAAGGCTCAATAGTTGCCAAAATATTTGTAAGATTAATGTAACGTACACAATATACTCGTATAACTACCTTCGAGTTCATTTTTAGATACCTCCAGAATTTTTCCAACTAATTGTAAGCTTGCAAAATCCAGGTGTGCTTGGCCGTCCCTAAAAATAGAATTAGTCACGATCCTCAAAGATCCATCTGGTCCATGCCCCTCCAAGGAAAATTTTCTCCCCTCTTTAAGGGACTGACGATTTTTCCTCTGCTTTTTGAGGACATATTTTCCTCAGATCTCGAGTGCAGCATATCTTTCTACATATATCTTATTCATTAAGCGACGATTACAAAATAAAATAAGTAAGTATTCATTAAACGAGTTTCACTTATATTACCTACGGCATCCCTGTTGGATGACCAACCACTTTTACTTATGACTATGACCAACTCATCGTCTACACTTAGTCAACTTGTTCACGCGAAACTTCCCAAACCGAACACTGTCTCCAAACGAACGCTACCCTTAGTCATCAAGGGCCGAGTTCGTCAAAGCTGGTCATCCATACCCCTTCTCTTTCCCTAAAATATTATATATATGCCTATGAATTAGCGAATTCAGTCAGATTCTTGTGCAACGCCGCAACGTATACCAGAATAAACCTCTTTTACGATTTTAAAAGTGTTGTACTCGATTCCATGACTCAGAATTGCATTGGTAGCTCGGTTCGCTTGGGTTAACACGGAAAAGACCACACAAGACTTCAGAATAATATTTCACAATTAGCTTTCTAGACTCGCTACAAACAGTCATCCAAAAGTATTCCCCAAGAACGCCAAAGAAACGGGGAAGACGTTCGCATTGGAGTGGGCGTCGAAATTAAAACGCCGGCTTCGGAATATTCCGACGAAATACCGGAAGCGGTAGAACGCGAAACGTCGGACAAACGTCGGTGGCACAAAGAACAAGAGTCAAGGGAGAGAACGAGGAAGGAACTGGAACAACGGAACGGATTCGAGGCGAGATGACGTCATAAACCTTATTTATATCCACGCGTGTTTGAGGCGTATAGCGGTGCCGTTATTCGGGGCACACCTCGTTTCAGTTTGCCCGCGGATGCGGGCGGAAATACGTGAACACACGCGCGCACACTATCGCACGCCGATGCTTTTATGGTCGAGCACACGTGCGAGCGCGCTCGCGTGCACGTCCTACGCTTGAAGATTGCGTCATGCAGCAGTTTGCGTTGTGGGTTACGAAATCCTGGAAAATCTACGAGCCCACGCCGCCGTTGTTGATTTTTCCGTGGAAAACTATCGACGTGACACGTCCAACCGCGATCTGTGGATTCGTTTTGAAATTGTTCACCCTCCGTGAAAGGATTTGAACTTACACTTGTTAGGTAAGAAACTCTAAATTAATCATGTGCAACAAGTTACAAATTTACAAAACCATCATAATACCTATTTGGACGTAGGGACTACAAATTTGGGGCATGTCTGCTAAGTAAAACATACAGAAAATGGAAGCTCTCAAATCAGTTGTATTAATGTCCATACTAAATACACTATGGTTCATCAAAAACGATGACATAAGAAGAACGTTAGAAATCCCCACTGTGGAAGATGAAATTATACGATTCTCCAAAGCACACCAAAACAGAATAAACAGTCATATAAATCCTCCTGCCAAAAACAGTTACTCGAGTCTTCCCAGAAGACTTAAAAGAAAACATCCTACTGATTTACTCAGTCCCAACCATTAACATATCATGAACTCATACAACTCAATTAAAACAATAAAAACCTTCTTCAGCGATTGTCAATAAAAATATCGAAATCCTCACGTTATTATTGTAAACAAAAGATACAAAAATTGTTAATATTTGCAGGAACAAATAGAAACATTTAATAAAGAAAGATTACAAAAAAACTTGTTAGGAACAAAAATTAAGCGGTCGAAGTTGAGCTACGATGGCCACGGATCAGTGCTGGCTTGGTTTTTTTCTTTTCTTCCTTGTGTTTTTTACAATTTGTGTTATCTGACATTTAGTAAATTTTTTCATGATTTGAGATTTATTATCACGATAATGCCAATCCCCATTAGGATGACATTTTAAGATTGTTGTCATCTGTTTGTTTACTTTCCTACGTTGCAGTTAAGCACAAGTGATGTTTTCTCTTTAGTCGTCTTTTGTCAAGTTTATCATAAACATCTGCTGCTAGTTGGTTGGTGTGCTTTTCTATTCTTTCTTTGTATCTTTTTGCGTTGCTTGCTATTTCTTCGGACACCGATGATATTTTTAAGTATTTTCTTATATCCTCATTTTTGACGAACCATGGTGTATCTACCACCGTTCTTAGGATTTTCACTTGAAGTGTTTCCATTGTTGCTATGTGGCTTTTTGCTGCCGTGCCCCACAATGGTATCCCCTAGGTCCGGACAGGTTTTATTAATGTTTGGTAGATACGCAGTTTATTGTCTAAACTGAATTTGGACTTGCGGCTAGTTAACCAGTACACTTTGCGCTTTTTGAGCTTTTTATTTTCTATTATTGATTGTATGTATTGTTTCCATGTAAGTTTTAAATCTATTCGTAATCCCGCGCTGGGACGGGTGATCATCTTTAGTGCTTCTGTGATGCTATGTTTTGAGGCTTTCACGGCCTCGTTCCTTGAAGATAATACTGTTTGAGTGTGTAAGCCGTGTTCAATAGGAAAGTGTTCCTAATAGAGAACCTCAAACAGCATTATCTGTTCTGTGATGCTGACGATAACATGGTACTTCGAAACACATCTAAAACTGTAGGTCCCCCGTTAGAGATCTTAGCAGTCTATGCTGGGTTACGTATAAAGAAACAATCAAACAATTAGACAGCAGGTACACCGGATTGATCACCAAGTATACAGTATTGCGCAGAATTGTTCGAACGATAATTTTTGGAGTCTATACCAGTTTTAAGGCCTATGAATGTATACGTTTTATAGCGTTTAGCTGATAGATTGTGTCATTCGGGAAATATGAACAATCGTTTCTTATTCTTGAAAAAGAGTGGTGAAACGTTCTGCTTTATAATGTTTATATAAAATGATCTCGAAAAAAATGTATAGTTTTATTTAAAATACGAACTGGTCCTCCATATTTCTTAACCTTTAGAGTACAGAGCGAGACGTAGCTGAGTAGTCCATATGAACTATGTTTATTTAAAAGTAACAAGCGTTGTGGTACGATTTATTTGCAAAATAATATGTCTTAATATTAAGCCATAGCAGACATATCAGTCTGAGCGGATAGATGCGCCTTTAGGCCACAGCGACAGCTTTTGCTAAGCATGTATATCCGCCTTCAGTACTCTAAGGGTTAAATTGATCACGTAAAAAAAATTCGTGACTCCGTTTGAGATGTGAAGATCATCCCGGTTTTTTTGAGTAGTGATACAATCCTAAAAGGGCTGGTACATTATACAACAATAAGTCAAAATTGTAAAATAATTATTTAATTTAAGAATTATTTAAATTAACATTTAACGTATAATAGCTAATTAAATAGTTTTTTCAGTTATAAACTGACTATAATCACAATCTACTATTTTAAACTGACACATATATATTTAACACAAAATGGTGGCGTGTTGCAACGTTTTGTACAATTTTTCTAAACTTTAACATTTATAATCTTAAAAATCATTAGAGCTAGAAGGCTAAAATTTCACGTGAACCAGTTTCTTAAAACTGCCAACAAACACTGTATATTTAAAAGATCTATAACTATGATGGTAAATATTATGCATCCTGTCACGTATTCATTCATTTTCGTAAATTCACCAAAAACAAATACACTAAAGTCGATAACTCGACTATGAATTCCATTACAATGAAACTGTTCAATTGGAACAACAAATTCTTTCGTACAATATGTGCCAACATTTCTAAACTTCCAACAAGAAATGCATTATAACAAACCTCCAAATGTTATATGTCATAATATCATTGTGAAGGAAAGCTAATTTTTCGACGCGGGGCTCGAGGAAAATCTACAAAGGGCCAACCTCACCAAAAGGCCACGGTACTGAGGGGATCATGCAGAAAAACAAAAATTAAGGACCGGAGAAAATTCGGTTACGCTTCCACGAATCACGAGCACTGAACGTAATATTACGACGGGTGGGCATATGCGGTGGTTAGCGGGAAACAGAGGAAATATAAAATGAATTACGACTGGAACGGACACGTCCGCGTCGGCCATCTTTCATGGTTAATACGAGAAAAATGCATATCCGTGTTTCCCGTGGACGATGTTTTAATCTTGCCGGCTTGAAGTTCGTGCGTTTCTACATACCGACGATAGCAGATAAGGTGTGCACACCCCGACAGCATGGGAAATTCTCATTCAAATATGGCGATGGAATTATCATAATTAATACTGATGAATAACGATAAACTTGTTTGCTTGTCCCTCGACGCTGTATAATTTAAAAGACTTTCAACGCGCGGAAAAGCAATACTTACGAATTAAATATCGTGTTTGATATGGATTACTTCGGAACGATTAATTAATTGTGAAGATGTCTTTGAAGAAATTATGAAAATCATTAAGAAATATTGCATAACGAGCTGTATCTTTAAGGAACAATTCTGCATTTCTTTTATTACAATTAATATTTATTTTGTATTAATTATAGATTTCGTAATTTCACGTAATGTATCATATTTCTTTTCAAATTTGTACCATCTTGTAAAAGCTGCATCTTTAGATTATTGAAGTTAGAAATCAGGAATTCATTAAGATTAGAAAAAATGGTTTACTTTTTTTCAATGTGAATTCGTAGTTGTTTGAGAAGAAGTTTTTACGTCTATTGATTAATGTATACAGTGGCGTGTAAATGTTTTTAGACATTATGATTTAAGATTTTCATGATAAATTTACATTCATAGTTGTCTGTAGATATAGTAGGTAGAGTTATAAATTACTTCACAACTGCATTATTTTATGTTGTTGAAAATTAGTTTCAATCTTCATGCTTCGAAATAGACCAAAAGGATTAATTGTGTGGAAATGTTTGCATGCCACTGTATATTGACTATAACAAACACCGTAGCGTACGTACAAAAGTCTTAGACCGCTCGAAAAAAGAGATTTTGTTGCCATTCTTCTAGTAGTATATACCTAAAACAATTGACATGAGTGAATTATTAATTTGCTTCTCATTACAAGCTCCCTAAATAGTCCTAAACGTGTTTAATATTATTGATATCTGGACCCTGTGGTGGTCAGTTCGTAAGTGATAAGATATTATCTTGTTAAAAATCATTTAAGTAACCTTTAACCCTTAATTACTGGGTACAATACGTTCTCACCCAGTGAAAACTCCCATGCCTCGTCAGACACACTATAATTTGCTATTTTTAGCATGAATCATAAAGTAAAAAAATCTTCAACTGTTCTGTCGTATAACTAGTATTTTATATTATTATTACGGTGTTAATAGTTTTCAGAATTTTGTAAGAATTAATACTTATTTAATTAAATCAAAATAATATTGCAGGTGGTACATAATATGCTTCATTGTCTCTACAAAGTCAGTGACGTTAAGATTATAATTTACTATTTTTGACATAAATCATAAAGTAAAAAAATCTTGAAATATTCTATTGTATAACTAGTAATTAAATTAATAATTATAAATGTAACTAAAATTAATAATTATTTAACTTGCGTGGCAATCACCGTGTTAAATAACTTGATATTATTGTTTCTTATAGCATTTTATATCATTGTTACGGTGTTAATATTTTCCAGAATTTCATAACAATTAATAGTTACTTAATTACATTAAAAGGATCATGCAAGCAGTACATGGTATGCTTCATTGACATAGCAAGGTCAGTGACGTTATGACAGACCACTGTATATTTGTCAGTTTGCCTAAAGAAGGTAATACATATTTTATATTACTTTTACAAATTAACGTAAACCTGGGATAGTATGATAAAAACAGTAGGCCGTATGTAATTACGAAACAATTGTATCTTCTGACGCCATATTGTGTTCGAATCAGCTGCCATCAGGTCTCGAATGAAAAAGTGCTCATTACAGAAACGCAAGTGAGTTCATTGACTTCGAAAATGGTCCATAAGAAATATAAAGTGCGAATTTCGAATTCCGGACGTCATGGGACTGTTTTGAACAGGTGCGAAAATCAATTTACCAGGTGCAAAGTCATGGTCAATTTCTCTTTCGTACAGAACATATTTTAGCATAACTAACTTGCAGGACAAGCAGCAAATTTACTGTTTAGTTTCTATCTGTCAAATCTGTTAAATATTTTTAAATCAACCATCGTAGTAAAAATTACCATACGTAATCGGACACGTTATAAACTGATGAGAATAAAGCCACTAAATTATATAAGCGTATAGTTGTAATTGTCTACTAATTGACATCAGCCAGAATTTTACGAAAATTAATAATTATTTAACTTGCGTAGCAAGCACTGTGTTAAATAACTTGATATTATTGATTCTTATAACATTTTGAGAAAATGTAACATTGCAACAATAATGTAGAATCTCACACAACGATAGAATATTTAATTTGTTTTCATTTGTTAAAGAAGAATTGTACATTATAGTAATGGGTCTGGCTAGGTATGAATGTTTCCACTGCGACACTCGACACATTAAAACAATTTGTAGCTTCTAAAATAAAGCATGAAGGAAAAAAATATTGTAGTATTCAATCGTACACTTGTTTCTATATTATTATGGGGGGAGCCCGGTTTTCTAACTTTAAAAAATCGATTTTTTTTTGCTTTAATCGATAGTAATGCATGTAACGATTATATTCCTAAAGTTACAGACCGAAATTCGAAGTAAGCGAAAAATTTTGTCCATCCCAATCCACTTCACCCAGATGAAAAACATTTAATACATATTTATGAAAATCTTTTGATGGAAAATAACGGCAATGAAAGCTTTAATACTACCATCTGGCGCCTAGGACCAAAACATTTGAATTCGGGCATAGAAATCGTTGAGATCGCTGCTTTCATTGCTACCGGTGTTTTCAACGAAGGCTATTATGCCATTTTAATAATAATACAGTCATTTATCATCAATATTGGGCATCAGTGTTAATTATTTGCCATGTTAATTTTGTTCAGAATTTTGTACGAAACAATAATTATTCAATTAAATTAAATTTGAGGCACCAATCACTCAACAACAATCAACCTCTTCAGTATTGTCATAAATCAGGTACCTAATTTATCTAACGTTACATTTCATTATATTTAGCTTACCAAATAACATAATGTTGTTAAGTACTTCCAGGAAATTTAAAAAGAAAATTCTGCCGAAAGTCGCGAAACGTTAACAGACTCCGTCAAGAAATTCATAACACTCTACGTCGCAGTTAACGTAATAGAGTAGGAAAAGCCGACAGCAATGGAATTAAACAGTCGTCCACTGTGACGATTTTAAATTGCAGGTGACTTCTTAATGCAGTAATTACCATTTTACTGGAAACACTTCGGAAATGGTACCTTAGATTTTATTTGCAGACTGCTTAATTTGCATACAGAGCGTCTGTAACACGACGATCTCATTACATGTTATGTAAATCGTCCATCCAGAGCAGATCGAACCTGGCTGTAATAATGCACATATGTGGCGATATCTTGGAACATATTTAAATTGGTCAGACGGAAACGGCTATTCTGGTAGTCGCATTATGTCATTCCCGATAAATATTCATGTGAATGAACACGAGATAAAGTAATAAGACTCACTAATATGTTATTTGCCTAATTTCATTCTGGGAAATAAAAAGAAACTGTAGATGTTATCTCGAGAAACGATTAACGAATTAATAAGATTTTAACACTTTGACAGCCGCTGTCACGTAGACGTGACTTTATTTATTCGAATACTACCCATGCAGAGCAAATAAATATCTCAAATCATGTAATAAATAGACTGCAGATTTTTATGCAATTTAATCAATTTAAATCGGTGAATGATGGACATTTAATAATGTGGCAAAACGAGGATTACATATTTTATATGCTTCAAGGAACAAATGTACTCTTGTTCAAATTCATTTATGTAATTTAATAAAATTGTTTATTTGCAAAAACATCCGCAGTCTACTCATCAAATTGATCACATATTTCTATAATTACTTTTCTTTCTTCTTTCCGGTCTGATTGATTAATTACAAGTTTCTGAAAGACGTCTGAAATGTAATTTGTTGCAGACATTATGTACAACCTTCCTTCAAATAACATAACCTGAAGAGATGTTAAATAACACAAAATCGAAATAACGTATTCATTTGATCAATTTCCTAAGTCACTGTAGCTGATAGAACGCGACTATAGCAGAATTGCATTTTGCGGTTTAAAGAAATTTCGTTTAATTAAATAAGTAGCAATAGTTGTGTAATTTTGGACAACACTGACATTGTAATAATACTATACGGCAACGCCTATACGTTTCAATATTAAATGCTTTTTTCCTTCTCGATTTGTATTTAAAATAGGACATCGTACAATCTGCCTGACTAGGTATGGCAGTTTCTACTGAGACTTTCGACGTGTTAGAGTGCGTCTTTTTTTGGAGTACATCCGTTCTGTATAAAAATACTATTCGTAATCACGTATCCCATACGTAAACACACAAATGTAGCGTTATAACTGAATGTAGTGCCTAACTATGGCAGGTACTTTTAAAGCCATACCACTGTATATACCATGCACACCAATGTATATAATTTTATGTTTTTGTACACTGATTTGTTATTGATTGTTAACACGTTGACTGCCACAGTGGAAACAGCCATCCCCAATCAGACAACATATAAATTACTGTTTTTATTATAGATCACAGAGAAAGAAAATGTTTAAGTATTCAGTTTTGTACATGCCTCTCTATGCTAGTGCTGTAATGTAAGATTCGCTCAGAATATTGTTAAAATCTATCATTATTTAATTAAATAGAATTTAACGTGTCGGTCACCGGTAATCCCCATGGCAATCAACGCATTTAATAAACTGTATTAAATTGGAATTGAATAAAAATGTTGAAAGTTTGCAATTTTTAACTGATCGTGTGGCAGTCAGAGTGTTTATGACACCTCTCCTTTTCCTGAAAAGTTTCTACGTTCGCTCGATTAGAATTTCTTATTGAAAACATTGTTTACAAAAACCATCGGCGTATGTTTCACTTAATATCGAAATATTACGTTGTAATTGCAAGGAATCTCGACGGTAACAACGGCTGGCATTTTACTTTGTAATAATACAAATTGCATGACATATCGACGGGACGGAGCGATTCCCGGTGAATTATTCAGAACCATCGAAGGAGGAAAACTACCGGTGCCCAGCAGACGCAGTCGATACAAAATTATTTCTCTCAGGAGGAGAGATGTTCTCTTTGCTCCCTTTAGTTTGACTTCCCAACCGACTGAAGGAAATTCGATTTTATCATAAGCTGCCGCCTTTCCCTTTTCTTTCCCTCCCGCCGCACACAATGCTTTCTCTGTGACTGTTGTCTCCTTCCTTTTCGTGTCAGACCGTGCTCGGTAATGTCATAAATAATAGGAAGGAAACGTATGAAACTCCGAAAGGACACGTGCGCCCAACGATCTCGTCTCCGGGAACCTTGCGTGCCATTATATACGGTTTTGTTTAACATAAGAAGCCAATAACGGGGAACGCGTTCGTCTCGCTTTTGGCTGTTCGCATGTGGTATTGTATTCGGGTGCACGGAGTGGGGGGTTTTTGCTTGCTCGCTGAAATTTGTTGCATCGAATTCTAATTTTTCATAAGCGACACTTATTGTTAAAGGTTTGACGTGAAAGAAATGAAGGAAGTTTTGAATTTCAACATTTTTGTGTTTATAGGAGTTCACAAACGTAGTTGAATGCCTTGAAAGGAAAGGTTTAATGCATGAGAAATTGTTTTATGAATTTGAAAGTATAGTTGTTATTTTGGACACGTGCCTGGATTGCTTGTGTTATGTTTGAAGCGTATGCAGTGATATCAAGAGTATTTGCAAAGTATTTTTGTTATTATTAAGTGTATAAATGAGAGAAGAATATACGAAAACTTGACTAATTATGTTCATGTTTTTTTAAATTATGAATACCCCTCGAATTAAGCAGATTTTAATCTGAAATTTATATGCGACCATTGTGATAAAAGTGCTTTGAAAATAATAAAGTATCTTCTTTTTTTTCATATATTGATCAGTTAATTCAGCAGCGTTCCGATACTTCCGTGATTAAAAAAAGTCAACGATTCTCTATAAAGAAAGTAAATTAACTTTATTTTTAAATATGAGTTAAAAGCTCTAGAAACGATAAAACTGTAAGAACTTCAGAAATATTTGACCATATAATAGTTGTTACATCTTTGTTAACAGTATTTTAATTGCAAGGAAGAACCTATACTTGCGCATACCTGTGTTAGTAACTCTACAGATGTTTAAAAGTTAGTTAACTATTAAAAAATTAATTTTTCTCCTGTTACAATAGGTTAATATAACATTTACCCATTTATTATATCCTCCACAAACAAATTTAATTTGTTACAAAGTATTTTACAAAAGTTCCTTTGAAATGAAGGAAAGACTACTTTACTTGTCAAGTTAGGTTCATTTGAAAATATACAGGATGAGCCATTCAGAGGGTTAAAAAACTTTTTTTTTACAAACTGTTAAAAATATTATGTTTTGTCTCTCATAAAAGGCTTCAATGATTCACAAAATATTAATCAGGAATTTTTCACTAACTCCAATGAATGTAAGAAAATATTTTAACACTTAAACCTGAACACTTTTGAAATATTGATGATGTAGAATATTATTTGATTTCATAGCTAATACGTTTTAAAAAAATATTACTGACATGAACACTTTTGAAATAAAAGAAATAATATTTCACATATTCATTCAAATAACCTTTCGTTTTAGTTCAGGGTTATTTGAAATTCAATTTTATCGTTTTCTTCGAAGAAATAATTCGAATAATATTAACTCTATTAGACAATTTAAGAAAAAAGCTCTTACATTAGTAAATCTCACTGAAATATTTTTTAAATAATATGTTCAGTTTATTACAAAATGTTACATAACTATTACACGGTTAAAACAACAACGGCACAAAATGTTATTTCAGATCCTTATTTTCCATTTTCATTTTAAGCAAATTTGCTGACACTTATAACACTGTGTGGTCCACGTTGTATCGTATGATTTCCTGGAAATGAATTCGAAAACGCACTTATTTGCTATATCCGTTAAAAAATCAACAATAAGAGATAATATTTGTCTCTTCTGCCGGAATTCTCAAAACAAACAAAAACGCACACGGTACACATAAGTAAATCCGGATATCACTTTAGCATGTATTTCATGTTTCGAGTTCTCCGGAGCGTGGAAATTCTCTTCCTACAAATTCGATGCAGTTTGAAACAGCGGTAGATAACAGAGGAATCCGCGAGGACAAACTGGAGGCAAAGAAACCACGAGAAAAATCCAGGTTTTCAATTTCCTGAGTATATACAAGAGGAACGAGAAGATGTACTCTATGCACATTCCCTACACGCATTTTCCATGATTTTTCTAAAGTACATTCTCTTTCTCTTAATTCCTTCAATCTTCCCTTCACTACGAATGCTTCCTATTGAATGGCACCACTTTAAGGTATCTAAAAACATGATATCAATTTTTTTATAAAGTTCATTTAACAAATTTTATTCCATTAAATAACTAGTAATTCATATACAATTTACAACATCATTATTGTTATAATAATAGTATAAAGTAAGTATACTTACTTTAACTGTATGTTCAAATAATAAAATATGTTTTCTTTCGCGATTTATATTTAAAACAGTAGATCATAACGTATCTGACTTGGTATAGTAGTTTCTACTGTCGCTTTCAACATGTTAACACGTGTTAATCAGACGATATAAAATGTAATATTTTAAGTATAAATCGCGAAGGAGAGAAATATTTTATTATTTGAACGTATAGTAATTACCTTGTATTATTCTTATAATATTAATGCTTTTCAACATTTTGTAAATCTTACTAATTATTTAACTAAATAAAATATGAAGCGCCGGTCACTGGTGGCCCTCATCGCAGTCAATGTGTTAATGTTTCAAAAGATTGAATGATCCCTCGTTTCACTTAACGAAAATTATCAATCAAAAATAGGAAAAAGAATTTCGACCGGTTGTTCGTTGAACCCTTAAGTGGATTATTGGGGCCGTAGCGGCCCTGTGCAACTTCAAACTAATAATTGTTTCATTTTTACCAAATAGACAAAATAGAAATCAATTTTCCTTACAGCATTAAAAGCATAATGATATAATGGAGAATTATATAAATCTTCAAGTAATTATATTAACACATGTTAAACAATTATTAGTTTGAAGTTGCACAGGGCCGCTACGGCCCCAATAATCCACTTAAGGGTTAATAAATTATTGATAAATAAGCAAAGTAATAAAGCTGGATCTTGTTAATTAAAATAAAGTACTCCTAAAAAGGTTAGTACTATTAGTACACGTATTATAAACTGTTTTTCAATAAATTATTCATCAAATGATTCGATAACACCATTGACAAGTGTCGATTTACATTTTTAATTCTGACGGGCGTTCAGGGAAGACGAGCAACGTCACGAATTGTTTGCTGATCGAAGATATACATTTGCGCTATTAATCACATCCATCGGTTCTGTTCAATGGAATTTCTTCAGATACGAATCACTCATTCTTCATGCTGTCGCGTTTACTTGCATAATCCTTATCTCGTGATTTGTCCCATTACGAACACTTTTCCCCATGAAAAATCATCTCAATTGCCTCATGAACATTTCTCCAGTCGGTTGTATTTATTTTTTTTGTTTTCGAGTAATTAGTAATTATTAAACTTCGATTTCCTGACGAGGCAGATCCACGAACTGGTAAAAAAAATTTTGCGAGAAAATGAAACAGATTTGTTGATTTACTGCAGAAAAGCTTATGTTTAAAGTCATTCGATTCATAAATGTTCATGGAGATATCTTTAAAACCTAACTGATATTCTTTAATGTAACTTTTTTATTTTGAATTCGACTCTAAATAGAAACTTTTCTGTGGATAATTTTTTTCTCGTGGCCTTGAGGTTTTGTCCCATATTAGGGGTTGAGAATTGAGATCTGAGCAACATTCATTTTTTTTAATTTTCTCGAATTAAGTTTTTCGTTCGGAACAGTGATTCCATTTTTTTTCAAAATTCATTAGTTACGGAGATACGTCTATTTTAATTTTTTGCAAATGAGAATCATGAACTAGTAAAAACGGTAAGTCACCATGAAACAACTTCTTTATTATATGTGTTCTGTCCAGTGAGACCCATCAAATAATTCCAGCGATTTTCTTGAAAGTTTAATATTTACTTTTTATAATTTGATGGTCACCACGATCATTTCAAAGGAACATGGTACTTTTTATACAGGATCTTCCAGATATGTACTAATTATTTTCAAAGATCTAAAAGAATCATTATTTCATAATTTGAGTCAGATGTCTGTAATTAATATCGTACATGATATATTTGCATTATTCTAAGATTGATAGTATTAATTTGTAATTAATTAATATTCTACAGAATAAACAAAAACGTGTTGTTAAATATAGGTCGATAAATCAATAGTATCCTATACACGTATATTTATAACAAAAACTTTGATTTCCTTGCAACAGGTACTGTCTCCAATATTTCTTTATATCTCAGACACTATAGATTTATTTACCCCTGTTTATTGAAATTCTTTTCTTTATTACTATACGTACCCAAAATTGGGATCATTAGTTTTGGTACCTCCCCTATACTCGATCACTCTTACGAAGAAAATTAAATTTTTATTTGTAACTCAAAAAGTATTGGTTTCCCGATCGATGTTTATTAACAGCCTTTTAACACTTTTACTGCCACACTGTATCGGTTGAAATTGGCAAACTTTCTAAATTTCTATACAAAGGAAATATAATCTCAAACTAAAATCTTTTGAATCAAGAATATAAAAATATTCATAATTTTTTTTATTGGTACCATTAAACTTTAGTACATAAATTTATGAATACTAGAAACGATCAAATAAATAATGCTTAAATCCAAGTGTCCTTCATATATGGGTGACATGGCAGCCAAAGTGTTAATTATTTTAATGAATATTGTATGTACCCAAAGTTAAGAACATTTTCCATTTTCCTACATTTTCAATTTTTATTATTTATTTTTCATGTTTACCATTCTGTGTTCTTGCTACTAAATGATATCATTGAGCGAACAATTAACCTGTAATCTGAATTTATAACGAACACTCTGTTCCATAAAATACCTTCAAAATACCGGCGCGGCGCCGTAAAAATTTCGTCGAACAGAAACCGTGATATCGATATAAAATTCGTATCGATACTCTCTGGCTGCACGGAACGAAGCAGAATAAATTCGATAGGTAGATTACATTTTCCAACGGTGTTTTGCTTGAATGCAGCGAAATAGCTTTGACGTTCGCAAATCAATCGCCATCTGAACACTGCCTCTCCGGCTATTCGTCGAAGAAATATTTAATAAAAGCCGAGGAGAGGTTTTCAATGAGAGAGCTTCGAAGCTTTGTTAAAATGGTACTTTGTCACGGTCTGCACGAGCTGCCGATATTTACGAGGCAGTCATAAATTTCTATGGCCACGAGATATTACTTAAATTTTAAAGGATCGTTAATGTCATTCATCCGCCGTCAGTAGGCAGCCTGTAGTTGAATAAACAATCGAATAATACTCTCTGTAGTCTGTTCATTTTAATATCCGTCAATCGCGACTCTCTCAATGTTCTGCCATCGTGGAATAATCGTACTCCTCCATTCGATGTTATTTGAACTGCACCGCATTGTAATGCGCGCGAAATTTTGCCATTGAAAAATTAATCACCGCAGATATATCTCTGTTTTATATAGCTCATTTAAACTCGTCCAAACAACGGTCAAATATAAACAACCAGCGTTAAAAGATTGAAAACAAATGTTTTCATAAAATATGAATTCTAAAAGACTTTTTTGTTTTTGTTACAGACAGTGAAGAAGCAATTGTGGATATCCAAGTGAATACTAAATGGACTTTGTGCTAATGGTAAGTAGACAAATTTAGAAATTTGAAAATATTGTATGATTATCTTATCATTGTATAAATTCTTAATTCAGTTTGACCCCGTGTAATGTCTCAGTGCAAACAATTCACTAAAAATGTGAAGTGGAAAGATTGTACTGTCCAGGTGGCTCGACAATTTTTTAGTTGACAAACAATTCAATAATACTAATCTTATAATAAAATGAATTGTTGTAAAATTATAGAAATTTGTTGAAAATCAAGCTGAATAACTGTTAAAGTAATGGGACAAGGACACCAAGATCAATATTTAGTACATCGATAATTAAAAATGAATGCAATTATTGAATTATTTATGCTTGGAGTAACATTTTAAAATGATGTTACTTATGAGCTGACCTGACACTCGCGAGTAATATCAATTATACCTACCACGTCCTGCACGATCCTCTACGATGGGTGCAACTCTATAATTACAACGGATCGCTTAATTTTAAACTGCTTTAACAAGTATAATACAGTCTGCGATCAATTTGAATTAAAGCTCCCGCTTAATGATAACTTCAAAGACTAAAAAATTCTGCACTTGCTGAATTTCATAAAAGAAACTAAATTAACCCTTCGCACTCCATAGGCACCGCTACAGCGACAGCCATTATCTCAATATTCTGCGACGTTAAGACGTAAAATTTGAAATTTATTCTTTATAAGTAGACTGCGGATGTTTATGCAAGTGAATACATCCAAATTGGTGAATGATGGGCATTTAATAACATAGCAAATTAAAAATGACATATTTCGAACATTTCAAGGAGCAAATGCACTCTTGTTGAAGTTTCATTTACTCAACTGTATTGACATCGAAAATATGGAAGTCTAAGAGTGTGTATTTGCATAAACATCTGCAGTCTATTTATAATAAAAGTTAAGATAACAGAAAACTGAATAAAAATTAAATTATAACCATTCATAGATCTTTTCTTCAATAAAATAACACTTTTTAATTTTTTCGAGCGGCAGCACGAAAATGTCTTACAATTGCTGGTAAGTCATATTACAACATTGATTGGAGTGCAAAGAGTTAATCATCGTAATAATATAATGTGAATAATCAAATGCAATTACACAGAAATTTTTTAAATTAGCGTTAATAACCTTGCAGTCAATGCGACATAAATAATAAATAAGAAAAACAATTATAAGAGTCTCTTGTTTCTCAGAATTTATTCTCCTGCAAGATTCACAACTTTTTCTATCAACGATCATAAATCTCCTAATTATCGTGATCGTATTTCACCGACAATCTTGCTCCTGTGATTAATGCAAATTTATTAATGCTCGAATTATGCGGAATCCTCGAAAAGGACCACTTTAATCAGATTATGCGCGACCGGAAAAAAAGGAGGCGAATATTGAAGGAGTATCTGAGCGGATTAAAATTGGATTGTATTTTAAATTCATTTCGTAATGAGTGCACAGGACGAGACGGTCGCATAGAACGCCGCGACTCGGTTATTTTATTTTACGTTTCCTTTGCACGGTTAAAAATAAATTATCGCATCATTCGACAGCGGCTGAAAGTGTGCTTTATCTAGTTTCGATACGTGAACGAATTGCGTCACCAGGAAACACCCAAGAAAATTCTGTGTAAAGGAAAACGTGGTTACGACATAAGTACTACGTTGCCTTGAGTACTTATCTCGGGTATCGCGGTATTTCTTGCCTCACCGGAAACTCGAAAGCTTTGTTTTGACACTCGTTTTTACAGTGCTTTGCATCAGTTTCCTCTGTGAAGTTCTTCAGGGACGAATTGATTGAAACTAGAAGAAGAAGTTTCATTTTTACTCAGACAGATTCATTTAATATGAATTCTGAGTTGGTTAAGAAAAATATGCTGCTTGAAATGATTATAGAGTCTGGATTTTGTACTATTTTGGACAGTCTATGAAACATGAGAGACAACAGAAATTTTGAGTACATCATCATATTTCATACACTATCCAAAATAATAAAAAATCCAAACTCTATAATCATTTCAAGCAGTATATTTTTCTTAACCAACTCAGAATTCATACTATAACTGACTGCGGGTTTAATATATCCAAATGAGTGCATGATGAATATTTAACACGTTCCATGTCACAGTGAAAAATTCCATAACTAGTCAGACGCGTGAAAATAAGTTTCTATAAATACATAACGTTAAAAAGACAAGCACTGAATTGTCTTATGATGTACCATTCATTTGGTACTATTATTGTGGCGTTCGTTTTAATTGGAATGTATAGAATATTATCATTTATTTAGAATAATCGAATTTCGTGCGTGGGGCGCATGCGACCCACGCGTCACGGAACGTGTTAATAACTTAACAAAATAAAAATTACATATTTTGAATATTTCAAAGAACGTGAAGTAATGAGCGTGTAGGGTTTAGATGATAAATAATCCCACACAGTATTCAATATTTAGAGAGTGTTATTTACCACGAGATAATGTAATATGCGACTCTGACGGAATGTCGATGGAGAATGTCCTCACGGAGCTTTTCGAAGTTCCAGAAAAGCTCCGCGAGAAACGCTTTTCTCTAATTGGCTAACCCTGCGCGTTGGTGTTAGCCAATCAAGCTTTTCTAATTACCCAAATCGCGCCATCTATTCCTTGCGCCCTTGGCGCGCTTTTTCGGAAGACGGCTGCGATTTGGTGGGGGAGAAATTTGGCAACGCAGCGGAATTTCCTCCAGGCCCGGAACTCGTGACGCGGTCGGTTACAAGGCCACCTAGCCCCGCGTCGTGGGCCCTTCGGAAAGGTCGGTTTTATGACACCCGCATATGCTATTGAGGCCGTCTACGAAAGTTCGAATCAGAACGTCATTGTTACCGTCTTAAGTAATAAACATAGTTAAAAACGGCTTTCTCAAAAATAGCTTCGCAGGCGCGCGTATCATAAAACGGTTCAACCTTCTGCACGTCAAATGTTTTAATTTGCACGCACAGCAGGCCGCTACATCACCCCCTTGCCAGTGCAAACGTTATCCTAAGGGTTCTCTATCGCTAATTAATAACTAACTTACACTTACTCTAAATGTAAGGACTATTTACAAAAGTACAACTATTTCCTGTATACTAACTTAACTATGTACAATCACAGGTCTACTTAAATCTAGTTGTGACCGACCTGCAGGCGATCTGGAAACCTTACGCGTCTACCTGAGCGCGTATGTACCGGTTCCTGCGTGCAGGTTGGTTGCTCGTCTGCTGCGTTATCTTGCGCAGCGCGTAAGGACGTTTGATCCTTCCTATTAATGAATTCGTCATCGCTTTCGAATAAATATGCCGGTTTGAGTCTGTCGATTGATACGGTAGTCTCTCTGCCTCGCAACCGGATAACGTATGTTTTTTTCGAACGGGAAATAACAGGGAACGGTCCCTCGTACGGATTCTGTAAAGGACCTTTTACCGAGTCAACGCGAACAAAGACGTGCGATACTGTCGCTAAATCTTTAAAAACAAATGTTTTTCTCGTTCCATGTTGTGACCCCGAGACTGGGCGTAGTTTCCGAAAATGCGCGCGTAGTTGTTTGACCAACTCTACCGGTTCCGTGTTATTTTCCGTTGTATCTGAAAAAAATTCGGCCGGTAGGCGAAGATTTTCGCCGTATACCAGTTCAGCGGCCGACGCTCTTAGGTCCGATCGATAGGCCGCTCGAATGCCTAGCAGAACTATCGGCAACGCGTCGGTCCAGTGTTCGCTATCATGACACTTTATTGCCGCCTTTAGCTGCCTGTGGAATCGCTCGACCAGACCGTTCGCTGCCGGATGATACGCAGTAGTTCTCAGGCGTGTCGTACCTAAGAACGCGTTAAGGCGCTGGAACAATTTCGATTCAAACTGCCTGCCTTGGTCCGTAGTTATACGCACAGGCGTACCGAATCGCGCGACCCAACCGGTGACGAACGCTCTCGCGACCGTTTCCGCCTCGATATTCTCGATCGGAAAGACCTCGGGCCAACGCGTGAAGCGGTCTACGCACGTTAGACAATACTTAAAATTGCGCGACGCCGGTAGCGGGCCTACTAGGTCGATATGCACGTGCTCGAACCTAGTAGACGGTAACGCAAAACTACCAACAGGACTCGTTACGTGTCTAGTAATTTTTGCGCGTTGACACTCGAGGCAATTGCGAGACCATTCGCGACAATCCTTTTCTATCGACGGCCACACGAATCTCGCTTTAACTAGTTTTACTGTGGCTTTAACTCCTGGGTGTGAAAGCCCGTGAGCGGATAAAAATGCCTGTCGTCGGAAGGATTTTGTCACGAATGGCCTGACGTTACGCGTACTTATGTCGCAATAAACACACGCGTCGCTATTTGCAAATTTTACTTGTTTTAATTGCAACGAGGTACCAGATGTCGTTAAAAGCTTCTTTAGCTCCTCGTCCGATTTTTGTGACTCAGCTAAATCGTCGTAATTTATCGACGCGGTCACGGACTCTACTCTCGACAACGCATCTGCTACCTCATTGTCTTTCCCACTAATATGACGGATATCTGAAGTAAATTGCCCGATGAAATCCAGGTACCTGAATTGTCTGGGCGTGCATTTTTCTGGCTTTTGCCTGAACGCGAACATTATGGGTTTATGGTCGGTGTATACCGTAAACGTACGACCTTCCACCGCATGTCGGAATCTTTTCACCGCCGAATACACCGCTAACAATTCCCGGTCGTATGCGCTGTACTTACGTTGTGCTGGCGACAAGGATTTCGTGTGGAAAGCCAAAGGCTGCCACGAATTTCCTTGTCGCTGTTGCAATGTCGCACCTAACGCGAAATCCGATGCATCCACCATAATCGCGAGTTGCGAGTGATTAGATGGATGCGCTAACAACGCGGCATCTGCCAGCGCGTTCTTTAAACTTTGCAGCGCGGTCTCTGCCTCTGGTGACCATTGAACCGGGGTATCACTCTTTAATTTCCTACCCCTTAACAGATTGTTAAGTGGGGTTTGTAGTTCCGCGGCGCTGGGTATGAATCTACGATAAAAATTTATCATACCCAGGAACCTACGAAGGTGTCTAATCGTGCGCGGTTTAGGGAAATCGATGATCGCTTTAACTTTTTCCGACAACGGTTTCGTGCCTGTACCATTTACGGTATACCCGAGGAACTTTACTTCAGACGCTGCAAAAATACATTTGTTTGAGTTTACAATGATGCCATACTGGTTCAATCTTGAGAAAAGCTGCCTAATATGCTCCCTATGTTCTGTCTCACTTCTGGAAGCGACTAAAATATCGTCGAGGTAGGCATAACAAAAATCAAGGCCCCTCAAGACGGTGTCTATAAATCTTTGAAAGGTTTGTGCAGCGTTTCTCAAACCGAATGGCATAACTGTATACTCATATAAGCCGAAAGGCGTCGTAACCGCGGTTTTCGGGATGTCGCTCGGATGAACCGGTATCTGGTGATACGCTCTAACCAGATCTACCGTCGAGAATACCGTTTTTCCGGACAACATTCTTGAAAAATCCTCTATATGAGGAATCGGATACCGATCCGGTACCGTACGCGAATTTAAAGCTCTATAATCTCCACAAGGCCGCCATCCGTTGTCCTTCTTAGGAACCATATGTAGGGCTGAAGCCCACTGGCTCTTAGAAGGTCGTATGTGGCCTTGATTAAGAAGACTCTCAAATTCTGTCTTCGCGATCTTGAACATTTCCGGAGACAATCTGCGCGGTTTGCAAAATGTCGGTGGCCCGGATGTGGTATTTATATAATGTTTGACATCATGTTTTACCTCACTAGTGTGAATCGCTGTCGGTCGTACGACGTCCGGAAACTCTGCCAGTAGCTGATGGTACGGCGAATTAACGATGATGGTTTTCACCGACTCGGTGCTGTCTGCTCGTACCCTTCCGGCGGAAAACAGCGACGTGGTTTGGTCCATGAGTCGTCGGTTTCGCAGGTCCACCAACAGCCCGTAGTGGCTCAGGAAGTCCGCTCCGATGATCGGTCTTGATACATCGGCGATGATGAACTTCCATAAGAAAGCTCGGCGAAGTCCCAGGTCGAGGTTGAGGGTTCTCACTCCGTACGTGCTGATGGTGGAGCCGTTAGCCGCGAACATCTCGTACGACGTCTTCTCGACTCGGCCTTTTACGTACGTGCGAGGATACACGCAAAGGTCCGAGCCCGTGTCGACCAAGAATTCCTCTTTTGATTCTCGGTCGGTGACGAAGAGGCGGCTAGTTTTGGGACCGTCACTGATAGCCGCGTTCAGTGGCGTATCTGATCGTTTCCCGACCCGAAACTGCACGGTGAGCGGCACCTTGTCGACTCCTTCCCGAATTTGCGATGGTACCAGCACAGTTTCTTTTTGGCCGGCGATCTTCCACGCTTCGCACTCCCCGAACGCGATCTGCGACGGAAGCTGCTACCGGACCGATATTGCGCGCGCGACCTGGACAATTCCTCTATCCGATTTTCCATACTCTCCAGACGCTTTAATAATAAGTCCGTGGTACTGTCCGAAGCTACACTCGCGACCTGCGTTCGCACGGTATTATCATGAATTTGATCCGCGATTTCAGCTACCTTGATTAGCGGAAGATCTGCCTGCGCGGTGACGATAGCGCGAGTCATCTCAGGTAGTCGACTGGACCATAGCGTCCGCAGGAAATCATCCGATACAGTCGTACCTGCTAGGCTCCGCATATGCCGTAAAAACTGCGACGGGGTTCGGTCACCAATCTCTTCCTTCTCTAGAAGTTGCCGGATCCGCTGGCTCTGCGACACTGATAGTCGCTGGATTAGCTCCCTCTTCAACGTTTCGTATTTCTCCGCTGCTGGAGGATTCGCAAAAATATCCTGGACTTCTTCCGCGTACTTCGACTCCAGTTGCGACATTATGAAATAAAACTTCGTGTCGTCCAATGTAACTCTATTCAATATAAATTGCGCCTCTATCTGATTAAACCAGACAGCTGGTTGACTGGGCCAAAACGGCGGGACGCGGATACCGACGCGGAACGTTTCGGGCGTCGCGGCGCTATCAGCGGTAGCAAGAGCGCTGTTGTTCGCGGCTAAAGTTGTGGCCTTACGTGTTGCCATATTTACTTTCTTGTTTTTCGAAAACTATGAACTTCGACACTTAAATAAATTGAACTTGTGCTCACGTCGGTGTCACCAATGAAGTAATGAGCGTGTAGGGTTTAGATGATAAATAATCCCACACAGTATTCAATATTTAGAGAGTGTTATTTACCACGAGATAATGTAATATGCGACTCTGACGGAATGTCGATGGAGAATGTCCTCACGGAGCTTTTCGAAGTTCCAGAAAAGCTCCGCGAGAAACGCTTTTCTCTAATTGGCTAACCCTGCGCGTTGGTGTTAGCCAATCAAGCTTTTCTAATTACCCAAATCGCGCCATCTATTCCTTGCGCCCTTGGCGCGCTTTTTCGGAAGACGGCTGCGATTTGGTGGGGGAGAACGTCTTGGCAGAAATTTGGCAACGCAGCGGAATTTCCTCCAGGCCCGGAACTCGTGACGCGGTCGGTTACAAGGCCACCTAGCCCCGCGTCGTGGGCCCTTCGGAAAGGTCGGTTTTATGACACCCGCATATGCTATTGAGGCCGTCTACGAAAGTTCGAATCAGAACGTCATTGTTACCGTCTTAAGTAATAAACATAGTTAAAAACGGCTTTCTCAAAAATAGCTTCGCAGGCGCGCGTATCATAAAACGGTTCAACCTTCTGCACGTCAAATGTTTTAATTTGCACGCACAGCAGGCCGCTACAAACGAATGAAGTGTTGTTACAGTTTCTTTATTTTACTGAATTATCATAAGAAATATGGAGATCTAAAAATGTATATTTGCATAAACATCTGCAGTCTAATTATAACACTTTTATCAAGTGTTTGTTGTGTATGATAGTTGAAATTTTTATGGCATTCATACCTTTACGAAGAATAAATAATTTAAGTATGTAATTGTCTAATTATTTTGGGCAAAGTGTAAAAAATTGGAAAAACTTGTTCAGTAAATGTTTCTGAGGAAATTGGTAGAATTATTTTAGGTCGCGTTATGGTTGCTGAATATTTCTTCAATTAAAGGTTAATTATACTATAAATATGCAAAAACCACAGATTATAGTTATGAGTTGATTAAAGTGTCCTAATGCCATCATTATATTCATGAATTTTTAATACTTTGAAAGATCTGACAAAATTTACTTCATACTTTAAACAAGATGTTCGTGAATTATATTGTACGTTTTATACTTATATTACATAAAGAAATAATTAATCCTACGTGTTTCTTTAAACTGTATTGTAACTAATTAGGGACTAAAAAATATATATTTCATATCTTAATCTACAAGGTGATAAATAATATAATATGTACGAAATATGTATTACATATATACAAAAGTAATTAATAATTCTTATGCCTTAACGTTATTGTGATCAGTTGATTCGCATACCATAATGACAATACTCTATTCATAAAATTTCATTTTTAGACTCAAGAATAAAAAAAATTGTTTTATATTTTAAAGCATGAGAATATTATTAATACTTTGCTTGTTAAATTCGCATTGTATGAAGAATTAATTAGAGAGGGAACAACTAATGGTTCACGTATTGTTATATGATTGTTATAAAACTGTACTAACAGTATTTTCTTTATGAAATTTCAATTTTAATTTCAAGGAACTAAAAGATTAATTATTTCATATCCTAGACCAGGAGGTTATAATTAATCTTTTCTGTGTTACATTTATATAAAAAGTAGAAAATAATTGATAATTCTTGTGCCTGCACATTATTGTGATTAGTTGATTAACGCACTGCAATGACAGTGTTATATTCACAAAATTTAAATTTTACTTTCAGATAGCTTAAAGAATAATCAATTCATATTTTAAATCAGGAAACCATAATTAACAGTCTGTGTATTAACCTTCTATTGTATGAAAAAATACTGCAGTAATACTTTGTTCACAAAAATTCAATTTTCCTCTCCAAGGAACTAGAAAAAAAGTAATTACTTAATATTTTAAACTTTACTTATGGAGAGATAATTGATGGTGCGTGTATGTCTACTGTTTATAATCCTTTTTCGTCTGTCTGCAAAGCGGTGGGATTTGAACGAACAGTTAGCCTGCAATCTCGATTTATCAACGGACCTCAATTTTCCTTTCCCGATCCGTGCAGCGAGTGGTTTAAATTAAAGCATCGGAGTAAACGCAGTTCCTCGCATTAAATTATGGAAGAGCTGTCTTCTTCTATCTAATTTTCCCTCCGCTGCGAGTTAAGCTGACGCCTGAAATTAAACCCGCCTCCATAAATTCATTGGATGGTAACTCCACTTACAGTTAACATAATTCTTGGATTTTCCGCTGGCGAACGCGCGAGACTCGAACAATCGGCTTCGGTCAGCCTTTAGGGGAGGGTTATTGTATTCGTCTGGGTGGAGGAACAGTCAGTTTACTTTGAACCACGAACGAACGAGTTTCTTCTGAGAAATCCGAGTCTCTTTTGTCATTTACTTATAAAATTTGGTATTAAAATTAGCCGACTCGAACTCGATCGTCGATACCTTTTAATTACGATCTCTTCTTGACGGTACTCGCCTTGATCACACCGTCAGCAGAATTTCTTGAAAATATTAAAGGGTGAAAACGAACTGAAAGAAAAATGAGTTAGTAATTGATCTTTTGGTGGTGCAATATGGAAGACAAATTTTTGGTTAGTTAATTCTATTTATTTGTTAATCGTTTGCCTTGAACTTTGATACATGACATAATTTATGGAATAAATGTTTTCAATTCACATTGACAATATTATTATTCTATTTTTCATCCTAGAAATGTGAATAAGCTGCCTGGTAGATGAATGATAGACATGGGAAACCATGGACAATATGGAGATTAAGGATTAAATTCATTTTAATAAAAACAGAATAACTTTTCATTAAAAAATTAGACAACATTCTCCGATTAGCCTACTTAGAATCTTATTAGAATATTACTATAATTACATTAAAATAAAATCTCTCTTCTAATCTTAAATATAATAACATTATAATACACTATACACGCTATAATTTCTCTACTTATATTGTTTTCATTATGAAAGAATCAATCTACTTTTTGTTATCATAGATTACTTAGATCAAATGGTCCTCCAAGATGACAATAAGGTAACTTGCAATTCTAATACAAAACTAATTTGTTGCCTAACAACTATCAGATACAAACATATAAACAATATTTTTAATAAAATATTTTTTGTTCTCCATTCAAACTCATACAAAATTTTAGATTAAGCATTGAAGGTGACCTTGAAAATACTATCATCTTGAAGAGCTTCTGGACCATTTCGTTGATGCTTCAAATTTTGACCAGTCATTTAATAATAAAAATAACAGAAATAGACAAATGATGTGCTTGACTCTACGTGTGCTATAGATAGTTTATAGTCTTAAACAGAATTGACAATTACGAAATAATTCCAACCCTTTGCACTCGACTGGCACCCCTGAGACACTATAATATTATTATCCTATTCTGTATTTTCCTTAACAGTTTCATAAATTTTACAGTATAGTATATTTTTTATAAGCCATCATCTACTGAACCTACTGTATTGAAACTAAAATAAATCTTGTTCAGATTAATTACTCCTGCATTTGTAGGTTATGTATATCAGGCATAAAAGACTTTCAGTGCAAAGGTTTCAATATCATTACTATTTACTAATATTGTAGACAGAACAGGCTCTTTTTGTAGACAAATTGAATGCACTTTACAGTGCATATATACTTAATTAAGATTGAAAATTAAACCTCCGCATTGTATGACTTACAAGGAGAGTGCACGAACTTCGGATCACCGATTTAGTTGAAACTCAGCACATTGGTAGATTTCGTTACCCCCTTTACGAAAATACCCTATTATAGGGTCAAATACTCCATATTTTTCGAGATATTCATGATTGAAGTTTTATAGTACCTAAAAGTATCCTTGTGTCGCAGTAATGAACAAGCAGTGGTGTGGTGCTTAACTAATACCTCATAAGTCCAGGGTTCGGTAGTGGGTCACAAAGAAGTCAACTCTGTCTTAATATAAATCAGCAAAATCGAATAACTTCGTAACAAATATCCATTATTTCACTTGCGGTTGAACAACAGTTCTCTCTCTCTCATTAGTACAGAAACATGGGCACCTCCAAACAGGAACGATTACCTCTATCTGCCAACTGACAAATGCTAAATTCAGCTATAAACCAAACTCACTTCGCGGCAAGCTTCTCGAATATTGTCAAAACAGCCCACGGTGCTCGGATTCCGGAAATCGGGCAAACTTTCAAACTTGCCGAAAGGTAGCCCGGAAACGAACGTTCCGTTTCCAATTTAAATGTCAATCGGATGCTCGGGTGTGCAGACGCGGCGGATGAAACGAGGCGAGAAATCAGGTGAAAGGTCGCGATAGAAATGGATGCGTCTGAGAGCAGTTGACAAACCGAAAGAGCCGGCGTGACTGCTCCTGTTCCCGGAAAGAATGCGAAACAATTTATTCTCCCGTATTTTCCTTTTTAGATCAAGGAGAGAGAAACAGCGCGCGCCGTTCTCCGGAGAATGCATTATTTCTCATTGCAACGCGGATCGATAATGTTCGTCTCGTTTATACCGCCTCTCCCTGTTCGCCGGAGACACTCGTCGTTCTCGAGTGAACATTGTGATACAACGCGTTGTGACTGATTGTCCTTCGTTCGACTGAAAAGCCTTTGTCGCCGCCATTGCTCTTCGCTGAATGCACGGCTTCCGGAGAAGCGAGATCTCGACCGTGGCGAACGGAACGGTAATCGACGATCGCATGATTTTCATCGTGAAAAATTCAGGCTGCCTTCGAGCACTGCTCCTTGCCGGATAGAACCCCTTCAACCTCTTCAGGGTTGAATTTATTAGTTTGTTTTGAGCCCTTATCAGGCGGAAATTGCGGAGAGAAATGCTCAAGCGCTTTAAGGAACAGTTCTTTTTTACACCGCTGAAAAATTACTGCTTTTTGTGAATTTTTCGCAAGAAAACTAGCGGAGCTATCAAAGTGAAATTCTAAACGTTAATTTTTCGTGCTTTGAGCTGTGCGTATAATTTTTGTTGGGGTGAAATACAGCATTCTTTTTGTGTTGTGTGTACCGCATGTAAGCCTTGCACGAAAAAAAGGGTTCTCTGTGTACAAGATTTCATTCGGTTAAATGCTCATAGCGACACCAGTTTTTCAAATTTCAAAAAATCCTTTCTGGGATGTATTCTGAGGAGTTCAAGGTAAAAATCAACTACATCCTTTCCTTAGCTGAAACACCTCTTAAATTACTCCAAGCACCCTAATACTTTCTTACAAAGAATGAAGAACTACATCCATTAATACAAAAAAAAAATATGTAGTTCCATCCAAAAAAAAAGATAACCTCCTCTCTTATTTCGGAGAGCTGCGGGCTATGACTTTGCAAAATTATTACTTTTGAGGTCCTCTATAATTTTGCAAAGTTTAGAGCAAATCGGAGTTTTAACGGTCATGCGCTTTCTTTGTGAACCAAATAATTTCGAAGATACATTTGCGTGGAAAGATTAAAATGGTACACCCTATATAGCGTGTTTATCGACCGGTTCTTGTCTCGTCGCGGATTAGAAAGAACGGTCCTACCGTGTTCAAGCGTGATTCCAATTCCTCGATCGTGTCTGCCAGTAATCACGGTACCGGATTTCTTTCCGTGGCGGAACTTGGACGCCACTCT
Source organism: Macropis europaea (assembly GCA_916610135.2). Taxonomy (NCBI): domain Eukaryota; kingdom Metazoa; phylum Arthropoda; class Insecta; order Hymenoptera; family Melittidae; genus Macropis; species Macropis europaea. The sequence goes on from OU744344.1 coordinate 31,702,851, forward strand.
TCCTTTTGTGGTTCCTCGCCGGCGCGTTACGATTGATCGCTTTCCATCGAGCCTTTAATCCTTAACAGCGGTTAGGGTGCTCGAACAACGCTATCGCAGTCCCAGGAAGTCTGGATCTTATCGAGATTTTTCGTTTTCGGTCAGATTGACACGATAAACTCAACTCTGAAGCTGCCACAGAGCGGATCTGAGTAATTTTGAATCAGATATACTGCAAAAATTGGTTAGAGGATCATGCCTCCAAACTTACGGCACTATTATCTCAAGAATGGCTCAACTGATTGACTTCTGCTTTTTTAAGTCAATACTGCAAATACTTTTTTCTTAAAGCACTCGGAAATGGCAAAGTTGATGCTAAATTCCGAATGTCTCACTCTACAAAGCCGCCATTTTGTCAAATATTTTGCTATGCTGTTCGTTTTCGTAGGGACAATAATCACATTTATTGCGATTAAAATAAGCGACGAATTTTTTATTTTGGGCGACCAGAAGACGAGCAATCAGTGCTGCCACTGAGCCTAAATTTCTGAAACACGAAATACGTGAATATTAATAACTTTTAACATATTGTCAACAGCCTATTAAAAATAATTTGTTTATTACCTAAAATGTTAGTAAACATGTGTACAAAATAAAGTCCAAAAGATGACCTTAAAAGTGCTTCCTTAGACCAAATAACACTAATGGGCCTCACAACGTTCTAAAACATGTAAGAAATTGCTGCCTTCATTTTTGTATTTAGAACGGTATACAACTATTTATAAATTTGCATATCTCGCTTAAAAACAAACCATATTTATTTGAAACATTTTTTGGGCAGTTGTAAAAAGTGCTTGTAACATTTTATCTGGTTTGTATGAAAAATGATCTCCCTCCACATGTACGTACATTTTATACATATTTTCTGTACATGTCTACCTTCTGTTTCAATAAAAATTTGACACCTCTACAACAGGGAATTAGGTTTTGAAAAATCCTGGATTAATATTGAACTGTTTTTACAAGCACTCTGTACCTTGTACTAAAAAAAATACCTATATTCTCTCAGAATTCATTCGCAGACCCATGTTGACTAGGTATTTTTTGTTTATTTTAGTGAGTACCACCTAATCCTCAATTCTGCAATCCTGTTTTTCAATCGCCCTGTATATTTTTAAATTGTAGATATTCTGATACTAATCTTGCTTTTAGAATAGGCAACTGTTCTGACAAGTACTACCCTACCCTTGATTTTTTTAATTAACACATTCTCAACAATTTTATTAGACGAACCAAACTTAATATTTAGTCAAGTAGTTAAAAAACTCTACAGTTGATAATTAAATCCTGTAATACTAATAATTGAAAATCAGCATAATATGAATGTTACGTTTGAAGAAAGCAGAAACTTTTGAAGAAAGATCAAAGAACTAGTTAGAGCACTAAAAATAGTGATCAATATCTCCACGATTAGAAGCAATTATAATTTTTAATTAACGCATGAGGTTATTTATACAAACGACTGCGGATGGTTATGCAAATATATATTTTTACACTCCAATATTGATTATGTTACTATAATTAAAGAAAAGAAGCATTGACCAAACTGTACATCCTCTGCATGTTCAATAAGTGTACTTTCCGTTTTCCTTGCGTCATTGAGAGTGCATCTTTTATTTGTTTCAAGATGTTCGATTACATAAACATTCGCGGTCTACTCATTAGATGACCCAATACACAACAACTCGTCTCATTTGCACTCCTAAAACAAATCAAAACCAGAACTCCAGATTAAACTTAATGTCTCCAACAGAGATTCAATCCTACCAACCCATAGAACATCGCCTGACAAACAATAGACTAATGCTCTATAAATCGTGCAGGAGAAAACGCGTAACCGCAGCATCGTTAAAAGAATAACAGTGGTCAGACGATCGTGATTAGATTAATGCACGACGAGATCGTGGTACGAGATTGAAAATGCAACAAACATTTCCCGATTACAGTGTCGATGACTGCTTGCAAGCTGTTCCCGATTCGTGATGCTATGTAATTTCATGCTCGCAATTCAAACGATCCGAAACCCGATCATTACTGCATCAAACGTTCAGCTGTTTTTTTCTCTCTCTCCTCTCGTTTTTCGTTGCGAGACAAGAAACTTATCAAAGCGGGCAGAAGGGCGTTCTCTTGTAAACAGAACGCGCTGGTCCGTTTCTAGCGTTCGGCTGGAATTAAGGAAACAAGGGGAAAACAGGAAGGTAAGAAAAAAAATATATTCTCGAGCGTTATTCCAATTCCTCGAGTGCGTCTGCCCGGTAATCACTGCGCCGGATTTCTTTTGTGAATTTTCTTTCTGCCGACGAACCTCCGCCAGAGGAAGACGCCACTCCTTCCTTTTATACCTCCCTTACTATCGTGTTACAATCAATCGCTTTGTCTCGTCGAGGCTGCAGTCCCTTTAAGCTGATACTCGAGTAACAATATACTTGTACAGAATGTACCGTGAAATCGATGCACGACGGTTTCTCGGCTTCGACGGGTAAAATAAAAGGCGGCGCCCGAATTCGAAAGCTTTCGCGAAAGGATAATGCGACGAGGGAGGTTGCAGGGCGTTCGATTGAGAGGCTTTCGAAAGGGAAATATTCAACGACGAACGCGTACAATTCGCGCGATTCTATAGGCCAATGCAACCTGTAAGTGCGTCAATTTTGAACGGTTCGTAGGAGAACATAGAAAAGGACGTTTCTGCTGCGTTACGTTCTGGAGTTTCGTGTTCTCGGCGATAGAGGTTGTTGACACGAGTTGGGTTAGGTGAAGTAGTTAACCCGTTGCACTAGAAATCTTTTACATTTAACCCTTTGAACTCCTTTGTCGGGTGTGACTCGACATCGATTTTATTCACAGGTACTTCTATGTCGAGTCACAATCGATATTTGTAAATTGCCAGTTTAAATATGTACGTCATTTTGCAATATTTTTTTTACCTAGATAAGCAATATTATATGTATATGACCCTTTTTTGTAAGAAAAAAAGTTCTTGAAGTGTTCAGGTACATGATTGTTTGTACGTAATTGGTACCTATCGACCAACTGTCTCTTGAAGTACATTTTAAATAAAGCACTTCAAATAATAGGGAGTTATTGAAAAGAAAATTAAAAAAAAATTGGAAGTTCAAAGGGTTAATATACATTTGTAAGAAAATGCAACGCTCGTGTCATCTGGAGAGCGTCACCTGTCATTGTCATTAAAGATGCAGTTGGGCTCTCAACAGATACGCTGCAGACCAATAATTTTGGGCAAAGACGGACCCAAAGACTATAGCGTCGTATCCTTTATAAATTAATGTCAAACCTTCAAGTAGGTTTTCCGAATGCAATCCGGAGAAACAGTTCTCTTTGACGAAGAAAGTCAGTCTTCTTAGACTACCTTCGATCAGCGACAGAACGATTTTCCGTTTACGCTCTTTGAATTTTGTAGAACTCGGACGATTTAATTTATAAAATTCATTTCTTTGTATATTTAATCTTACATATTGTTGAAGGTCCCAACCGTTTTGTATATTTTCAACTTTCACTATACCCACTTTTCTTCTACCCTCTCATCTCAATACCCAGTTATTCGAATCTTACCCAATCTGGCTTCCGTCAACCATGTACGCGACTTTCCCGAAAATATGCGGATTCGGCCGTGGAGCTTGAGAGTCTTACGTCACACAAATAACCTTTTTCAAAAAATTCCATGTTCTTTAAAAAAAAACACCAACTCTTTCCTCACAGTAACCAAGGAAAGCTAGTGCTAGTATTTTCCTCTTCCCCGCAGTTCACAGAAACCAATAGAAAAATTCTTAATTCACGTCTTCGTCTACGTCACTTCTTACGTCAAAATTAGTCCAGACCTCGGAAAGTGAACTTCTACCTTCATCCATTAACCTAAGTCTAGAATAAGAGTTAAACTTGGGTATAGTTTAAAGAAACAAACTAAAGTCTCTGCTAAGCTGAGTTTGATCTCGACTCTAGACTCCAACAACATAACTTAGAAACGCAAGTTTCAAACGCACTTGTTCCAGTAGTAGAATGCTTGTAGAAGGTGTACATTGTGAGATTTTTTAAATTGAACACAATTTTCAGCCATTTATACAAAGTAGAAAAGTAGAAACATAAATATTATGGTGTCTCAAAGGCGTAATTTCAGTGCAAGGAATTAAAATATCTCCGAGGACGAATTTTTTTTAACACTATGACTGCAAGAATTTTTTAACACGATTGACTAGATACTTCAAATCATTTTTGTGGCGCCTTCTGAAAACTAAAAGTCCTGTTGTTCTAACAAAAATTTATATATGCTTATATTTTAAAATTTATTCGTTGGTTTTGTTAATTCTGTTTGTATTGCAATAAACGAAACTTGAATTTTAGATCTTGATATTCTCCATTTTATAGTACAGTACAGTCTCGATTAAACCTACCTCGAATAATCAAAAACTCAGATAATACGGAGGGGTCCTTCAGAGTTCATAAATCATGCAATAAAACCGTCAGTTTGATAACGCAACACTGTACGTGTAGTTAGGTTGATTTAGAATTTGATTAAAAGTTTAAGTAACTGCTATAACGATATTCAACCACCACACCTTTGAACTGTTATGCTAACCATTCGAAAAAGACTCGGGTAATCGAGACTGCACTGTGTGTGTAAAAACAATGTATGTTGCGATAGCAACGCCAGTGGAGTGCAAAGGGTTACCATAGTGACATTTTCTTTATATAAACATCCTTAGTGTGTATCTTTGTGTAAACGAAATGAATAACAACTGAATTAGGAGGTAACTGACAGCTATCTTAATATATGTACTGTATTACAAAGTGACCTACTATTGTAGGGACGCAGAGGCCAGGCACCTCAAGGTAACATCCCTTTAATTTCATGAAATGTTTTTTACTATGCATTCCATAGTAATCGCAAAGATGTTCGAAAATAAATAGTTTCTACGATTTTTATGTAAAGACAGAACTGTTTTGTATAGGTGTTTCAGAATTATTATTGAACATTTCACCAGCTAATAGGACTACCAAAAACGAACAGACCAGACTTAATAAGTATAGATCCCCGAATTGATCGTGTTTTTAGATGTTCAGCGATTATGCTCTTGTAAAATGATTTATACATCGACAGTTTAGAATATCACAAGTTTACAGTAACTTGTATTTCATCCATTTTCAATGTAATTATGCCCTAGTAGTCACTTATAGTATAAACCACTTAATTTGCAACATAATGTTTTAAAATTAACTATCTAAATCCTTAATTATTCACATAGGATCTAAATTGTATATTTTATATAAAAATACAATAAAACACATTTTTTATAGCCATATAAAAACTGTTGATTTTTAGGCCAATTAAATGTTATTGAATTCAAATTTTACTATTTTATTATTGTAGGTACACAACGACTTGGCGCCTCAAAATCACATCTTTTTAATTTTTGTCATTCTATCATTCTATTCTTCCCTTTCAATCTATTAGGTTGACCCATAAATAACATTCCACACATAACAGCCCTTTTTCTTTCTAAAAATTCAAATAATTCATCTGACCTACTGACTTTTGCTTCATATTTAATCGTAAGAATCCCTAAAACGTAGACATGCTGTAAAAGTAACAATGATTATTCTGTAACAAATCATCAACAAATTTAAAAATACAAATCGAAAGTTATTTATGACTCAACCCAATAGTCTCAAAACAAAAAATCATCAAATTAAAACATCGCACACACCTTGTTACAGTGTCTGCGTAAACAAGTGACCTTGAAGTAAACATGCCATACGTCAATTTCCACTGCACCGCATTGACTCATTCAATGCCATGAGCCCCATTTAGGGATCCCGCTTATGTAAGATTATTAAATCCTTCGAAGGGCAATTAAAATCTATAGAATTACAGAAAAATCCCCCCCCCCCCAAAAAAAAAAGTTGGCAGTTAATGGATTAACTCTCCCCGAATTCTGCCGACCCCCCGATAAGTCGATTACCCTCAACCCAAAAAAAAAGCCAAAAAGGAACCAGTTAAATGACACGAGCGTAGGAGTGACAGTAAGACGCGTATCGCGTGCAACGGGAAACGCTGAGCTCGTCGTTAGTGGGCCGCGTAAAGGTAAAAAGGAGGGAAAAACGTTCGAGCGAAAAATTTCCAGCGACCAAGACAATGGGCTCCTCGAACAATGCTCGGAATCGTAGAAGCTGCCGGTGATTACATAATCATAGCCTAGTAAACACGTACAATGAGAACGAATCGTTACGTGTGCATGCCGGCTGGCTCGTCTCCGACGCAACTATACATATAGTGTCTACGGACGAAAAATCCGACATGGTGCTCGTGGACGTTCTAATGCCGTGCCGTGGTCGGCGGGCTGAGAGGTTTTCATCGTAGGCTATCCACGCTCGTGGGAATCAGGGCTTTTTATCGGGCATAGTCTGCTCTCTCCCTTTTCCTCCTTTACCACCTTTCCACTCCTCCCCGCCTCTCTATCTCTCCCCTTTTCTCACCTCTTTCTCTCTCACCCTCTTCACCCCACCAGCCTGCTCTTCTGCTCCTCTCTTCATCTCTCCTCTTCCTCTTTCTCCCGGGCCTGGCTTTGTACACGATACAGACTTTCTGCGGTATTACGTTGGTATACAGGGTGTCCTATCTAACGACCCTTATCCAATTCTCGCGTTTTCCAAAATGTTTTCAGAAATTCTCCCCCTGTACGGCTCCCTTTGTACGTTTATCTTCGTGTTCGTCATTATAGGTGCGGCGGGTTCATCTATGGACGGGTGCTTTCTTTGTGTCGGGGCTGGTTGAATGTTTCGTTGGTGAGTGGAGTGTTTTTTATTCGTTGTTGTGGCGTTTTGTGGTTAATATTGTATTTTGGGCATCTTTTGTTTTTTGTCTATTGTTAATAGTTGCTCGTTATTGTAGCGATGCCTTTCTACGTGGGCTGGTGCTTTCTTTGTGTCAGAGTTGGTCGAACGTTTCGTTGGTGAGTGGAGTGTATTTAGTTCGTTGTTGTGGCGTTTCGTGGTTAATATTATATTTTGCAGGTTTTTTTTTTGTTGTTGGTAGTTGTGTGTCTGAAGTGGGAGTTGATCTTGGTTTTAGTAGATTAGAAACGAAGAAAATGTTTGCGGTTTTATTTAGAATTCTGCGAAGTATTCTTTGGGGAAAGGTATGGATACCATTAATTTCAGTTGATGTCATTATTTCTTGTGGTTAAAAAATTTTGTTAATATTTTATGTCGTCGATTTAATTCAGTTTTCGTTAGATCCTGTTACATGATATGTAGAATGTCCTGTAATAAGTAAAAATTTTAATTATAAATATACAATAAAATAATACTGCTTCAAGCTCCTGTTTTGAAAATTATTATTATCGCCTTGAAGTAGTCTAGAATGCACACTAAAAATCCCTGGTGTGTAGGACATTCATTTTGTTAATTTAGTAATTGTTATATACACCATTACATTTCAGTTATTCAAATGCAAAAAACTTTTTACCCTCTGATGCTAGAATACCATGCTATATTATTGTTTTCAAAACAAGTACAAATATCAGTCAATGATTACTAAATCTGACATTGACTGTAAAAAAATTGTTACTCCAAAGAATAAATTATAGCTTTGAAAAAATATATAAAGTTATACACAAAAAAATATTTAATTATACAAAAATGTATACACAGGGTAAATAGTACTCAACAAACTGAATAAAAAATATTTGGTAAACATATGTCGAAAAATCAATATTGTTCAAAGTATAAACTATTTTTAAGCACAGAATTGTTTACAGTTAGGATACTATTGATTTCTGGACTCGTCATTTCAATAAATATTCTCAGTAAAAGTATATGAAAGCGAATTCAATGTTTTTAACCCGTCTTCTACGTACGGGACACCCTATATACCGGTACTTTCGATAATCTGTCAAAACATGTTATGAATAAAAATTAGGCATCACTCAGTAGGTAACAAATTGCAATATTAAAAATTGCAAAAACACTTTTTCTTCAATAAAAAATCAGGTCCCCATCACTTTTTTAAGTAGCTACCATATAATTTTTCCTAACCAGCATTGTAGGTAGTATCGAGAAAAATTCAGCGATATCAGATAAAGTTGCTTTTCTTCAATAACTCGTTTGGAAAAGCAGTTTTTAATGTAATGAGGTTCCTTATTAACGCGCCAGTCAAATATTGAAGTTACTTTAGCAGTAAAACTTACTTTAATAGTAATTAAATTACTTAATTGATCCATGTAACTGAATGTAGGCAGTAAATGTAAGCTGAATGTATGCAGTTTGTCCGCACGGAATACCCCGTATAGGATGGCGGATGGAAGGCTTCCTCTTTCTCCTTCGAGATCACCACTTTAGCTCCTCTCCCTTTCTCTGGTCGAGCAGATTCTTCTTCCGCAACTACCGTCATCAGTATTAGCTTCAATTCGAAACTGACGTCTTATGCTAGGACCCAAAGCAAAGAACACTTGAAAAAACAGAGAAGTAACCTTACATTGCCCAATCTCTGCGTCACTGCATGAATACTAGTAATAAGGAAATGAGTGGTACGCAAGCAGGCATTGGACAGATGAAGAAAAAAAAAATGCAGAATCTGTGATAAAGAGGAGAAGACTGCAGAGCATGTTATGACGATGTGTGAAATTGAAGGTTAAAAAGTTGGAAAGGATTAAGGGTGGTGTAATGTACAGCGACTCACGAAGTTACTCAAATATTTCTCTAATAACCTTGCTTCCTTTACGCAAGTACACCTCACTAGAACTTACAGAGACGTCCCTGAAACATATTTTATTACAGATTAGCATGCCTTGTGTGCAGTTTTGTCTGATTTTTCGTTGTATCTTGTAGCCGGGCGAATTCACCTTCGACTGCGCGGGCGCCAAGGTTTGCCACCTAGCGGCTGTGCGTGAATTATGCCCCCGTGGACGGCTCGGCAGCCTACAAAATGTTATCTCGATATATTATTTATTTCGCGATAAAATATAACTTATGACACTACAGAAAATGTAAAGAAGCTATTGTGAAAATTTCATAACAATCGATTTAGTAGTTTTTGAGATTTTTGCGAGCATACAAACAAATTCTGTCTCTTTATTATAATAGTAAGATATTGTAGCCTTGCTGCAAACAACAATAGCATGTGAAAGTGTCAAGTAAAAAAGTTTTAAAATATCAACTTCGTGAGTGACTGTATATAAACACACCAAAGATACGAAACCCACCTACCCTGAAAGGTATCATTATTTTGAATAAGAAAAACCATACTAGCAACAAAAGTACATGAATGCAAGTTCGACAGTCTTTAATCCGTTTTCTCCGAATGGGACACACTGTACAGAATGGCGGATGGCAGTCTTCCTCTTTCTCCTTCGAGATCACCACTTTAGCTCCTCTCCTTTTCTCTGGTTGTGCGGATTCTTCCTCTGCAACTATCGTCATCGGTACTAGTTTCAGTTCGAAACTGGCTAACTCCTCCGCAGGAAAAATCCACACAGACGTGACTCGTCTCGACTCGTTTGCATCCGACCGCATACGCCACTCGAGGCAGCATTTTCCGAATCACGAATACGCGTTACCGTGGAAATTTGTTTATCACCGAAAAACTGCTCACGTGAAATTGAACGTGGAGTACCACTTGGTCGACCGACGAATACGCGAAACAGGAAATTTCCACGTAGACCGTTTCTTTCCCGTTTCGCTGTCTCCTTCTGGCAGAGTTCTTCTACTCTCTGGCTCATGCTTTCGAGTTTGCTGGAAAACGCTATTCGTTCGTCTTTTTTCCTCCATGCATACACTGATAATGGGTAGGAAAAGTTTTCAGCACGGTACAAGAGAAATTCGTCGTTTATGACATCGGTGGTGGTATAAGAATAACGTGAAAGGCCAACTGTCTGTCGTGAAGAGGCTTCTCCAATCGAAAGGTTTCTTTCCGCTCAGGATTTGCTCTGCTATTGACTTTTAAAGAAGGGACAGAAACGATTCTTTTAATTGCGACTCGGTAACGAGGCTTCCTTGCATTCGTCCCCATTCGATTCATCTCTATTCCACGATTTCCAACGTGAGAGTACGTTTTCAATCGCGTACACTGCCGCCTCTGTCGAGCCCTGCTTCGTGATAGCTGAACTAATGGTAATTGGCCAGGTTTTTTTTCGTTGAATGCAATTTGTGTAGACTAGAATGCATATTCATGCTTCTGCGGGGTAATAAAATTATTACTGACTTCTGGTAACCCTTTCAGCTTTGAAATGTAGGATAATGGGTATATGTTCTGATCACGATGGAATACATGTTAGAGCAACTGTTTTATTATTAGTTATATTAGTTATATTATCAGTTAATTCAATGTGAAGTGTAAAAATTAAGAGAAGTCAGTTAAATATTTTTAATTATTATTTGTTCACTATGTTGTCCCTGTTCAGTTCAGTTCCGTGTTATATGTAGCTCAGTCTAGTTTAAATATTAGTAAATGTTTTAATAAAATATTTAACAAAGCATATCTAGCTTTATAAAACATGTCCATGTAATAAATCAGGTATCTATTTGGATTCACCAATAGATAAACAAATCTAACTTTTGTCATTATTAAATAGTGCCTTAATCATTCAACCAGGTATGATTTATCAATAGATCTTACTTCTTAGATATTCCATTCTAATTCATAAGAAAATGGTTGAACATGGATATGAATAAAATTAAAGTATAATAAATATTTTTAGAAAAATACATTTTATTAATTACATATAGTAAATCCCCGTATAACGCGGGGGGTATGTTCTGCATTATGTGAAAAAATATTAGTTTTAAAGTTTTATTTCTGATCGATAACGCCCCAGGCCATCCTGCAAAGCAACCAGTGGACCAATGGTTTATAAAGACATTTAAAACTTATTACATATGTCGAACATTTGAAGTGATTTTAGGAAAAATTAATCGTAATTCGAATACAACAGTTCCGCAAATATGGAAAGAATTTTCAATATTAAATTGCATTGAAATAATCTCCCCATCTCTTAAAGAATTAAAATTCTCGATCCTGAATGCCTGCTGAAAAAAATTATGGCCAGATATCGTTATTACAGGAAATTGTTTAAATTTAACAGAAACAGATGTAAATCTCGTAATAAATGTTGCCCAAAATTTAGGTGAAGACGGATTTGTTGATATGAATGATGAAAATAACACTAAATTAATTAATCACAATCAAAATATTGACGAAACAGAATTAACAGAATTAGCAAATTGCTGTGATTCGAGTAACGATGAAGAAAACTCATTCCAGATTTGTAATGAACCAGAGTAACATTTGACTTTAAAGGCTTTAAATGAAGTGTTAAAAATAGCCTAAAGCCAGAAACACATTTTATGAATATTGACCCGTCAACAGAGCAATCTATCGAATGTAAAAGAAAATCGCTTGATTGTCTATTTCCATATTTTCAAGCCAAATATAATTTGGAAAAAGATTTGCTTTTAAATAACGATAATAATAGAAACGAAACTGATGACTCTTTAAGCGATGAATCTGTGCACGCAATGTTAAAAAGACGACGTCGTTAGAACTTATTTATGGATACCGACAGTGAATAAATGTTAAATAGTGAAGCACTGTTTTAATTTTTTTTTTATTTAAAATTAAATAAAAATGTTTTTCCGTTATTCCTTTAAATATACATTTTAATTTTTTATGGTAAACCTTTACATCTTTTATAATTATAACTTCCCTATGCATACATGAATAAGAGGCATATATTACGTTTCTAAACAAGAAGTCGAAAAGTTTATCAAAATATTAAATTTATCTGACGCATTATACGGGGGTTCACTGTACTCTCAAATAACGCATCACAGCGTATACATTTTATTAAATTCTATACAAAGCTTAGAAATAATAGAACAGAACCAACAAAAGCCAAACGCTTTATCTAGGACACCCTGGTATTAAAACTATTCAAAGTGCTACGATTCCGAGTATTCTCAGTTCTCGTTCGTTTCATTAGCATCCGAAAAGCCAGGAGATCGTCGAAAAGATGAAAGGAAGTCTGTTCACCGCGTACAAGAAAAGAATTGTGTGATCGTCGTTTGTCATGCCGGTCATGATAACCTCGGTTTTCCCTTCGAGGTCTACGGTCGTGCTACAACTACCAGAAATCAGTCGTACGATCATTTCTTTCACGAACTTCAACGTTTCGAGCCACAGTTCTATCTGACCATCTTCTCGTTTTTTCTTTAAGGAGAAGCTGCCCAACGATATTTGTACGACGGTTGCATTTTAATTAAGAAGCGATGCCATCGCCGGAGTTTCGGTCAGCCGAGGGTAAGGCGAACTATGAAGTAACAAAGTTTATAAGTTAACCGAGACGAAAGGAAAGTTCCCTTCCAGTTCGGGGGCAACTTACCAGTCACACGCAGATACTTGACAATTTTATTTCGTATACTCTAACTTTCATTCAGGACTAATTAATAGCGCCGCAACTCATTCTCCTCTGCATCATGAACGTCGCAGAGATGCGCGAAAATAAAGCGTTCGTACGATTTTTGTATGGAGAAAAAACTGATTTGTGTTGGGGGTGTTTGAGAATTATTATTGACAGCTGGCTAAGAGGCCTAACAAAAGTAGACAAAAATGTTTTACTAATTACAAATCACCGAACTGATCATTTCTTTAGATATTCAGCAATTATGGATATTGTAGAATGATTGATACATTGACAGTTTAGGCTATTAAGAATTTGCAGCAACTTGTACGTGTATTATTAATACTCTGCTCATTTATGAAATAATTTTGATTGACCCCAGCTACTGATATTCTTAGGCCATCCTCCTCATTTATAGTAGAAAATAAGTAATTAATTTACAAAATAATACATGAAGTTTCAATATCTGATTATAATAAATAAAATAAAACACATTTTCGGACCTACACACCTCAACGTTGAATTTTGCTCTTAATTTGGTTAAACGTTTCTTACTATACGTCCTAGTATACGATGTCCATTATTTTTCACTTTCATTCTAAATTTCAAAATGATAAAACTTGTCTGTATAAATGTTGAGCATCCTTGAAGTATCTGCTTCCGATATCCTTACTATAATTTCTTCTACTGTGAAGTTATGAACTTCTTCAAAATCAAATTTTTCAAAAACTGAGGGTGATGGAGACCGCTTTGCAGATTCGTAATCAATGCACAAAACTCTATAAGAAACGAATACTGGACCTCAAAACAATTCTTGGCTGTTGTACAGTGTAATCAGCGCTGATACTATAGCAGATAAAGTCGAAACTTGAACACAAAATATCTCCTAAGCCATTAACCGTCTGCACCCAGTATCGTACATAGGAAGCTTAAGAATATCAAGCCCTATCAGTGGGTAAAAGCTCATTTAAATATCGCTGTTACGCTCGGGGAGGTTCCCTTGTGAGACTTTCTCCTCGCAGGCTGGAGTTCAGGAATGCTTTCCCGGGGAACTGGCAAAGAAACTGTTGCACTCGTCCCAGACGACACTGCATTAGTCCCAGCAGACTGGAAGGACACGGATACTTTTCTGTGGTGGTCTCGCAGTGGCAAAAACAAACGTCCTAATTGAGCCTCGGGGACACGGTTCGCCGGTGAAATGGAAACACTTATCTTCGGCCAGGTGGAGGACAGTCGAAAAAGGAAGGAACCGAAAAGGAAAGGGAAAAAGAATGGTAGCGACGTCTTTTCCCGGCAGAGTGCCCTTAAAATGGGAATAAAGGACAATGGGAAGAGGATGACGAGGGTGACAATGACGATGGTGGCGCGGTACAGGAACTAAAGAGCTGAAACCACAGGCTCGTGCGATTTGATAGCCGTAACCTCCCGGAAATATGTTACAACAGGATGTTGGCTCCACTTCCTTTCAGCCTTCGTTCTCCGCGTCTGACCTTACTTTGAATGCGTTTCCGTGTTCGGGTAAGAGTTAACGTTATACAGGGTGTACCGGAAATTGTGGTGCGACTGAGAATGAGCGGATTCTTCGGGCAGAGATTAAAAAGTCTTAAAAAGTCTCACTAAAGACTTCCTTGTTATATCAGGTCATTCCATAAGCATAGTCGTTCCCTATCTCTTAAAGTATATGTTAAAAGAATATTATTTTGAACAATATTTAATATTTGACAAAATATAGGATGATTCACCTAACTCGACCACCTCAAATTACTTGTAAACTATCTGTTACATGAAAGAAGTTTTCAAACAAAAGTTGTATGACATCGACAGGGACATACATTGTATTAATTATTTGTTTGTAACTTTGCTTTCCTATCGAGATATGAAGATCGCCTTAAATTTTGTAAATGGAATGTGTAACAGTTAATCCTGCAATTCAAAAGAGTATTGAACGCTGACTAAAAAATTGTTAAGGTATATGGATTCAAAGAGCAGTAATTATTGAGAAATTTTTCAGAGAAAGAAGCACTTGAACGTGTATCTAAAATAACTAAAATAACTGCAAAAATTGGGGATATCTATATTCACTCATTTTACATTTCTCTAACGCGTTCGTTGCAATTTATAAACAAGTTAAATTCTATCCTCGGTAACAAAATTTGTAAGCTTCTCAGGGAATTAACCTAAAAGAGGAGTGTGAAATCTCATTGATTGAACTTCCATACACACATACATACACACGCAGAGACACGCAGACACAGATCGGTAGTCGTTCAATCAGTTTTTTATGCGAGTCGGATTTACGCGATGCTCTTTGCACCCCTTTATGCTTTACCCCTCTTTCGTGGTGTATTCCTTTTACGCGGAGGGCTTCTTACGTATCGGTCGATCATTGTTATCGGTAGCAGCGGAGGTGCAAAAGAATCCGAAGGTCAAACACCGACGCGTTTGCGGTATTCCTTTACGATCGTTCCACCCTTTAATCCTATCTGTTGGAGAGATCGATCGATTTTGCCAAAAGCGAAGGGGATCGAAAGAGCTGAGTCACTCGAAGACATTCGATAGCGGTTTCAAAGGGATGACGGGGTGATTCTGATACCTCGTTTTTGAAGTAGCTCCCGATGAACTGCCTCCGAGTAGGATTTTTCTTACACTTATCTTTCTCGCTTCGATCTTCTTTTTCACGGACTAGGAGTTGCGATTTAAAACGATTCGACGACTTTTTATGATACGGTTTTACAGCTTATGATTAATTCTAATTTCTGGACTTTTTCCATGCTGATTATGACTTTATTCATACTGATGTTATACTGTTTTTTGATTTCTGTACTTATTTCATATTCATTCTGAAGTCTGGACTGATTTAATATTGATGCTAATTTTTGTGTTGGTTTCATACTGACTTTAATTTTTGGATTATTTTTATGGTATATAATTCTAATTTCCGGACATACATTATGTGGACACGAGCTTCTGAACTGGTTTAATATTCATTATAATCTCTGTTCTTATTTCATGCTAATTCTAATTTCTGTACTGACTTCCTACTGATTATATGTACTTTATGTGGTGATTTCATGCTGATTTTAATTCGTATATTAATTACAAATTGATTCGAAATTCTGTACTAACTTGAAATATGTGAAATAATTTTAATATCTGTACCTTATGAATATATAAAATACTAACATATGTCATTATTAATTAGAAGAAATCTTGAAATACATTAGCAAGTACCGTTTGATAAAAATGACACGTGACAAAAAGTGTAATTATAATTCTTATAAAAAAAAAGATTGTCTTACGTTTCAAGTAATTTAACTCCTTTAATTAAAATTATTTCCAATTAAAATTGAAATATTGTATTTCATTAAACAATTAAAAATATCACTAGAGCTAGTAACTATTTGTATTAATTAAAAGTAGCCATTATTCAATTAATTTCAAATACTTCAAATAAGATGTGGAATAACCATTGAAACGTTATAAACATTCTAAATAAATTCAATTAAAAGTAGTCTAACTTAAACATATACATTCATTTTGTATGATAGCCCAATAATTGTATCTAATTTGACAAACACTGCTTGACAATTAGAACGATCCTCTTAGCAATTTAAAACTTCGACAGCCACTGTCACGCGATTTCATTTATTTAAATAACACACGTGTAAGTTGAATAAATATAACAGTACGCCTGTTCCTGATATAAAATAAGTACCGAGACATACAAAAAGAAAACTGTAAACTGTAATATAAAATATTTTGTTACTCGAAAAAGTACTACAAAAAATGTCCAACGATAGCTAATTTTCATAAAATATTTATATCCGTCAAAGTATTAACAAATACGTGAAAAATGCTCGTCTTGTAAAGTAACGGAAATAAAAAACACATTCAAAATGGAAAATACAATTTTCTCAAAGTTCCATTACTTCGACGGTATTAATGAAAAATCAGGATGCCAAAAATTTCCAAAAAATAAAAACGAAATTAAAAGTGACGTTCCGTACAACGTCGGTCAAACTTTAAAGGAGAAAACGAGCGCGACCTGGCTTCCAGCAGGTTTTAATATCGTCTAGGTCTCTGCCGGGCTGTTTCTCCGGCGTCGCATCGTGTGGGAGGTTAGGTTAGTGGACGTAAAACCTGAAACTTTCTCTTAATAACTCGTAACATAAGTACCGGACGGTCGGCTTCGGATAGAGTGAAAACTGCCGAGCTGTAAGAAGAGTATAATTTACACCCCGTGGAAAATCGTGGTACGTTGCTTAACGCCCCTATTTTTACCCCCTCCATTCGTCTCTCGCCCCTCCGTCGGCCCTTCCTCTATCACTTCCCCTCCTCCGCGTTTCTACGGTGAGTTCTGTTGCTCCGGGAGAAAATTTATTCGAAAATTTATCCGGTGAATTATTTTCTCTTAAGCCGGTTTCCGTTTTAAATTAGAATTAAGTTATGCGAAAAACTTTTTGGCTCGTCCCCTGTTTCTCTGTATCTCTCTCTCTCTCGCTCTCTCTCCCTCTCACCGTGTCTCTCCCTTTCTACGTCTTGGCGATATTTCCGCAGCGAAAAATTTCCATCGCATGCAACAGTGACGAAGTGCTGGCGCAATTTAAATCCGTATGCTCCTCTAACGCCTCGTTTGTCATTGTAAAATTTCCCGGCGACCAGAGAGGAGGAAACATTCGCGAAAAATCTCCCGCGGGAGCTGCAACGCAGGGGTAATAAAATGGCTGCTCCGGAAGAGTCGTCGGAAACATGGTGAACCGGGTATCTGGCCGGGGATTCGACTCCTCGAGAATGACGATTCCGTTCTGTGTGAACGATCTCGTTGAACTTGCAAAGAAAATGAAAAAAATAATGGAACGTGAGTTTGAAATCTTTTATTGATTTTGGTGTTCTTTTATCTGTGCGTCGTGGAACTCACAGAAGTCTGTATATGATCATAGCTTGGTTTCAAAGATGGAGCATCTAGGTCAATGAGGATAAACGGAATCATGTTTACGTGGACTGTGTAATAATGTTGAGAATTTTATTGTAAAATTTCGGTTCCTCATTCAGAGAGCTATATTTTTTACCGTATCATCCTTTTACGTATGTATATGTCTGTATTTCACAGACAAGTATTTTTATGTCTACTTCAACTTATCCAGCCTCAGTGGCTGCTCTTGGTGTTTAGCATGGTGCACAGTATCCTTTGGGTTCCTGGTATACAGAGTGGGCTGTAAATCGTAGTACAAGTGGGGTGACGGAGATTCTATCGCACAAAATAAGTCGAAATGATTGAACTATTTCTTGTGTAAAGCTTCATTTTCCAGAGAAAGCAGTTTAAACAGGGACCAAGTATGTGTATATCTGACTGATGTTTGCCGTTACTGATTATTTACTTTCCGATTTAATGTACGACTATTCTGCAGAAATGCTTCCATATTATTGTAATGTCACCTCGATATAAGACAAAATAAGTAATACATACATGATGTACATAATACAAAGTAAGTGATAAATTCAATTTTTTTAAATTTTTCTTTTAGATTATTAGTCCACTTCCATAATCACTGGCACATTTAAGAATCACATGCAAGAAACAATCCAAGAAACAAAAACAAGAATAATATGTATGAACTGGCTAATTGTAGACAAACATTCCAAACAAAATCCAAGAAATAAACTATTAATATATCTAATCAGACTTATGGTATCAAACTGTGTAGAATAGCAGCAAACAGTCGTACACTACTGCTCATGGACACTTCAGAATTAAAAGAAAAAATAAACACATAAATTGCTTATCGGAAAATAATTTTATTTAAGAAAATAAAACATTAGGGACTAATTAATTGGTAAATGGGTACAGGAATGTTAATATAAACATTTTTGATACAAATTATAAACAATTATTTATGACGAAAACCTTTTTAGTGGAGTGTACACTTTTCCCTGAACAGTGGTGTACATATAAAAAAGCTGAAATTGTATAATAAATAATTCTCCATCCTCCAAGCGAGTTTCTTTTATGCGTATCACTAGCCATGCCAGCGTACTAGTAAAAATGTTCACAATGAAACATTTGACCTCTTGCGTCGACCCGATTGAACCTGCAGCGCGGTCTCAGATTTTCTCTCGTCCTCTCGCGTTAGAAGTCGAAGAGAAAATGGAAATTCAGTGGAAAAGGAAGGAAACCCGGCCGGGGCGAAGAGGGTGGAGGGGGTTCGGAACGGTGAGAGATAAGTTTGAATCCACTCTGGGGTGGGAAGTACTTAAAATTTACACGTCGCTCTCCGTTTTCGTTTTGTCCTGCTGTCTTCTTATCTATTCCGAGCTGCGCATCTAAACGGAAAATAATGGACGGTTCTACCGTGTGTGTGCATGTGTGCGTGCGCGCGGGCTTACGTGTGTTAGGTACACGATTTCGTGTGGCATTGAGAATAACAAATGGGTTCGCTGCACAAGAACACGAAACTCGCTTAAAAAACCGACAGCCATTTCTTCGGTATGCATTGTGTCTAGTGGCGGTGATCGTTTAACTCCGTATTACGCAATGATTTATGAAGGATAACTCGGACAGAACGAGATATTTCGGGATTCTGGACGAAACGATGATAAATCGAATCGACGATCCACTTGAATATGTACGAGTTCGATAATTATTCAATGCGGAAGACACGTTGATTTTTAACGTAAAAATACAAATTTTGTTTCCTAATTTGTTAATTTTATTCCTTTCAGGATTTTGGAGGATTGTCTGGTCCGCTGTCTGACGCACATCTCGTGGGAAAGGAGAAAGGATCAGAGCCAGAGTTGAATTTCACACAACCGAGATAAGTCAGGTATTATTCTTTTGTGCTTTATATAATTTTTTTTAATAAATAGGTTAAAATCGCATTAACGTTGCATATAGATGGTTATGAACGGCGGCACTATGGGATAAAAATACTATGGAGAATTAGATTTTATTATTATTGAAATGGAGTAGAAGATTTCTATTTTTCTTCTTAGACTTGTACAATAGTCTTCTTTGTCTTTTGACTCCTCAAATTCAATTTAATGAAATAATTACTTATTCACATAACATTTTTAATAACATTAACATCAAACAATAATATAAATTAACTACTACTTGATTAGATATTTAAATATATTTTCCTTCATGATTTACGCCTCAAAGAAATATTTGAATGTCTAATCAAGTATGACAGTTTTCACTGTTGTAGACAACGTGAAAATTACCTTACTATTATAATAGAGATACAGAGTTTGTTTGAATGTTCGTAAAAATGTCAAAAACTATTAAATCAATTGTTATCAAACTTTCACAATAGCTTCTTTACATTATCCGGATTGTCATAGGCTATATTTTGTCGTGAAATAAATTGTACATCGAGATAAAAAAACGGACTGTTTTTCTGCCAGCGCGTCAGCATAATTTTGCGAATTCTATACATAGAAAAATCGCGGGAGAAGCTGCATCCAAAGCATGCTAATAACACATAAAATAATGGTACCTGAGAAGTACCATTTCAATTTGCAGGCTTAATTACCACACACTTAAGCAAACATAAATTAGTAAAAATAAAATATTCATATTTTTGGTACTACGTATACGTCTCTCGTTTTTCAAATATGAAATTGCAATACACTCTAAATCCCATTCAAGTTACTGAAAATGGATTATAAACAAGAGAAAAGAATTTACTGTCCCAGAGACACTTCTGTCGTTCTTTTCGAAATCGAATAAAGACTTAAGATCTCGTTCTGTTGAGAATACATTTCTCGCGACGAGATGTTGCAAGAAGGACAAGATGTCCGCGCCATTCTACGAGCGGTATAAAAGCAGAGAAGAAAGAAGAAACGTAATTGGACGATCGCTCGTTCACAGAGTGATAATAAGTTTTCTCTTCGAAAGAAACTCAGCTATCTCTGTTTCACTGTGTTACTCGACTTCCTACTTCTGAAACTGTCGGACACTTTCCACTTAAATTTCATTTAAACTGTTGATTTTTCGTATTATCGCGAACCTGACAATTCTATAGATCGAATAAAACTCGTACGTCTCTCGACTAACTTCTCTAATAGAATTTATCCGATTCCATACAATAATATTCCATAGAAAACAGTTCGAAAAATATACAAGGTGTTGAAAAAAGGAGTTCATGACATCGGGCGCATATAATAGTCGCACAGAGGGACAAAAAGTGTCAAATCAACACAGGTCCCAAAATGAACCTTGTAAGTGTTACAAGCACATGAAAACGTTTCATATTTTCTTATAGTCCGTCCGGAGAACGCTTATAGGCGTTTAGGTGGTACACTTATTAAGTGCGTTTAACGACCTTCCGCACGTGATGTACGGTTGTTCAACGTGTTAAACTATTATTTCTAAAATCCACCCTGTATGTGAATAATAAACTTCTAGTTGGCTTGGAAAATTATCGTACCGAATTATCATTCCTCTACTGAAAACTATATAGGGGTAATTATTTGGAAAGTTTCCAGTGATTGAATTTGATTGATGGAGATGATTGAACGCGATGCAATTGATACCGGCGGTTCCATTCGAAAGTATCTTGAATACTAATCAAATCAGGCGCTCAATTAAATTCAAAATCACTATGTCATGATATGATCAGGCCAATAACACTGATCAAACAGTGCTCGGTGAGCTTTACAGTTCCATACGATAGCAACGGTCCCGGGAAGATAATACGCAGCATGGTTTTGATCTTGGACCTATTGTATCCACAACACCGTGCTCGTATCGGTGTAGCTTGTATTCTGAACCGAAACTACACGTTTCATCAGTGGTAATTAATTATACGGACACAAATACAGGATAAAATTACAGTAGAACCACGATTATTTAAACTAAAGTAGGGATACACAAATTACATAAAATAAAGGTTGGAACTATATAAAATAAAGGTTCTAATTACGCAATAATAAATAAATCAATAAATATAATGTCGTTCTTCAAATTGAAGAATACCGTAACAAAAATACAAACTGGTATTTATAAATATTGAATACAAAGTAAATTCGAAATAAATAAATGAAGTTTTGTACTTACAGTAAGTGGTCAGATACTTTTCTGACCAATGTCAGATGTAGGGTGTTTCCAAAATATTTAATCAAACTTTACCAGTCTACACACAGTGTATCAACAGCAGTTATTAACCAAATGGTAAAACGCAACTTCTTAAAAAACTTATGTAAAATAAAAAGCCGAGAGCAATGAAAGTTTTCATAACTCGCGAAGTTCAAACTACCTGAACGATTTTCAAATTGAAAACCGGCACAAACGTACATCAAAGACTAAAATTGTCTTTGCTTAGCGTGCGTATCATTCGCAAGAAGAGTTTCAAAAAAAGTATATAACGAAGCTCAAAACGCCGCGAAACTTCCTTTGATGGCGACAACGTTCAAGCACCGGCTCTCAGCGCTTTTTAATTTACACTTATATCTGGCTGGGATTATACCTTGAAGCTGTATAATTTAATAATCTCCTTGTCGGCCATCCTGCGACACAATTTTTCAAAACATGCACCCGCGGTAAATGAAGTTACACCGCAAGGGCAATTTTTCTAAAGCCGGAAGACTGAAAGGTGGCCGGCACGTGACGCGACAGCGTCTGCAGGTTGGGTTAGGTGTCTACTATCAAATGTCCATTAACCCCTTGACGTGCAATTTAATTCAGACTATTTTTTACTATGAACACAATTTAATTTTCTTGCGGCTGTCGGTATAGATAGTGTTTGAAAGATATTGTGTAACGCGATCTGATCGTGTTTGAACAGGATTTCAATATCTGGTACCTCACACGCCGAATTAACTTTGTGTGAATAGTTTGAGAGTTGAAATAAAATGAGTTGTTCCTTTCAGTCAGTGACGGTCACCGGAGCTGCGGCCTTCCCCCACTGTAGGCCCATTCCCCTCGTTTCAATTCCCTTCTCGTCCCCCTTCAGTCCATCGTCCTCACAGACCACAGCCTATATAAGGGGAATGGACCTAGAGTGGGAGAATGCTGCAGCTCCACTGGCCATCACTGCTTTAAGTTGAGGTTTATTTACGAGTTATTTCGTTAAACTCAACTTACAACAGCTGATTGTGAGCGACAGAGTGACGGTGTAGGAAGGACTGCTAATGCATATTTCTTTTTTTCCAGGCAGGTTCCTGTGATGATATCTGGTTGCTTAGAGATACCTTCAGGCCTTGAGTTCTTAATTTTCTGAATCGTGTGATATTGGTTAGAGACAAGCATTTTAGTGAGAACACTGATACAAATTTAAAAGAAACCCAGGATATACAGGGGCTATGTGGCCATATCTAGAGTGGGAGTAAATAGTAGCAGAGCTACTTATAGAGTGCGTCCATGAAGTTTTAGAGCTAGGTTAATGAAAAATTAAATTGTCAAGAAAAGAACTCTATTCCTCCTTAGCTTTTAACAAACTCTCGTTCTAAATTTATACACCGAATGGCATGGTTATAAAGCTTGTGAATTCGTCTGTATAAATCCTGTTGAAATCAGTTGCCAGAATACTGTTTAGCTCACGCGTTACATTGGCGTAGATGTCTTCGATGGAGTCAAAGTGACACGCCCTTCCCCGTATGACTTTAACTTAGAAAATGTGTACAGCATATAGAACGTATAGTATTCGCTCATATTCGTGAATTCAGGTACCCACTGTGAGGCTTGAAACTTATCTCCCGCAAATAAGGGGGTACCACAGTACTTTAACCCCTAACAAACCAGAAAGTAAATAACAATTGAGCTGTTCTTCGAATTTTTGTGCCTTATAGAATCTCTACAATTCTTAAAGAATAAAAAGTCTGAAGTCTGTCATCTCATCATGCGTCAAATGTGACGATAGCTCCGACCTAGTGGTAGAATATTACACCATGAACTATGACTGCTACATTTTTTTAAATAAAATGATACAACATTGCACCACATCCTATAAATGGTTAATACAACAATGAGTATGTTTCTGCACGTAGCTTTAATTTATTACAAAGCATTATAGTAGATTGAAGCTCATCAGGTTACCATGACGAGCCTGCCTCGTCATCCGACGTCAAGGGGTTAACTTTCACGAATTACCCGTGTTTCCACGGAGGCGGACGGTAAATGTGGGCTCGCATCGCGAAGTGGCTGGCGTAAAAAAAGGAAGAAAAGGGTAAGCGGAGTCGTTCAGCCAATTAACGGATATAATCGCTCGTATAAGATCCTCGACGCGAGCTCCTCTGCGAGCCATTTAAAAGATTGAAAAGCCGGGGCACGAGTGGCGGAGGCATCTTCGTGTAGGCTGGAAAATGAAATGCAGATGGGATTTAAAGGAAACAAGAAACGCAAGAAGCGCACCGTGTACACCTGGGGAATCACGCAGTAGGTACACGTGACTTTCGTCAGAGGCCTGTGCGCCCGCCAGAGCAACCAATACATAGAAGCAACTTTTAATTCCTCGCGTCCGCGGCTTCTGACCTCGGGGAGCAGACTCCTTCTTTTTTTTTTCTTCCTCTTTTGTGTCGCCACGATCGAACTAGGCCAAGCCTACTTCCGCCTACTGGCGACGTGCTCGAGTCACCATCATTATCGACGGCGCTATCGCGACCGGTCGTCATCGATGGTACCGGTATTCGTTTCCCTGATGGGAGAATCGGTGTCACCAAGGCTGCTCGAAGTCTCGACTAACAAGTAATGTAATCTCTGTTGTAAGTGTAATCTCGTTAGACTTCACACTTACTTGAACCTAACAGGCCCTTACACTGGCGTGACACATTCGCGACCGGTTCCAGTAACTGATCTCTAAAGCTATACTGCTCAAAAGAGTTGAATCGTTTATTACTGAAAGGGAGTATGGTAGAACATTCAACAATTCAATTATTCGAACACGGATCATCCGGACACTAGTCATCCTATGCCAGTTACTAACCAGAAATATCATTAATGAGACTGTGTACTTAATTTTGCACAACTCTCGATTTTATATTTTAAAATAAAGTTATCATTTTTGTGCGAAATATGGTCGTAATGTGAGCCATACTATTACTAATTGTAGTTCGGATAATCGAGATCTTACTGTATGTCTATATTTTTGGGAAAATTAAGTGTTGCGTTTGGCTAACTATAGATGTTTAGCCCTATTTAGAGTTGAAAGGGCATTTCTGTCGTCACTCGGTACAAGGCTTCGGGCAGTTGGAAATAACATTTGTTGATAAAAGGGCTCATGTCCTGGACAAGAATTAAGAAGTTTTTATTTCCTGAGGTACAAATTTTAAAAAATGGACGCAGGCCTTTTCAATAATAAATGATTCAATCAGAGGATTATACATTTGAATGATTTATTGTTCAGTGACACTTTGAACGCTACGCTGTATCACTTGAAAATGACAAACTTTGTAAATTCTTATGGAAAATAAATATAACTTTAAATTATAGCGCTTTTAATTAATAATATTTGCAAGTTTCATCATTTTTGTGCTGACTCTATTAGTCATTATTATATAAATATATTTGTTAACACTTTGTATGGCCTAATGAATAATGATTCAAGTTAATTGTCATCCTCATATGGGTGACATGGAAAACAAAGTATTAAGGCGTTAATGTATTAAGTATTAATATATTTTAAGAAAATGTAAATTCTGAAAAATCGGAAATTTTGAAACTTCTAGGTTAGCGCATCCTCTTAGGGTGTCTAGTGGCATAAATTCTCCAAATAATATACACAGTAAACGTGCAATAAAAATATTATTTTATTTGATACAAATTATTTTTGTTTCACTGTTGATATTTGATACATTGTCTTAAATTATTGAAAATTCTGCACCTCCATTTGTTTAGAGCAGCGCAGTTCCTGAAGAATATTTGGTAATATCGTGTGAGGTGTTTTAATCGTTTTTTTTGTAAGAGCGTGACTTCTCAGGTCCTTAACCCCTTGTCGTACAATAACGAGTTACACTCGTGACGCGGTATATGATCGTTATGTTGCAAATACAAGTCCCACTTGAGCAGCGATTCTTTAAAAGTTTGCACCATGGGACCTTTCAGAGGGTTGTTAAATGTGAATTGTGAGTGCTGATAGTCGTTCTTCATTTGTCAAGGCACTCGAGAACTTGAATGGTAAACTGTATCGCACGAAATCGTTAAAAAATCGTAAGGCAAGGCGTCAAAATATTATTGGAGATAGTATATTATTTTATTTCCCAATTATTTTGATTATTGAAATATATTGCGCGCCCCAATCATCCCGAAATTACGAAAGAATAATATTTAAAACATTTTTTCAAATAACGCTCCGGTTTATTTGAAGTGGAATTTTATTATTTCAATCGAAATGTAATTTAAAAAGTGCTTACGATATCTGATTCTTCTGGAAACATTTTTCGTAATGTTGTATTCAAATTGTTGTAAAATATTACCTACATATTTGAAGTTAAAAAATTCCTTCAATGTTAAAATAAGGTATTTACGAATTTTAATTATTTTCACGATTATTTCTTTTTGAATACTTGAAATAGTAATGATATGAAATTGCTAAATTTTACAATTCCTATTATTCCAAATAAATATGTATTTATTTGTTATATGAATTCACAAATTTATTTGGCTTATAGTTTAATACTAGCGACATCGTCACCCTGTCTGCCACGTATATGCATTTATAAACCTGTAATTCCCATTGTAACTGCAATTAACGAAACTCTATTTATTTTTATGTGTGTCTGTTTTCGAATTCATTCAGAAAATTCAAAACACAGTACGGAATGCAGTATGAGCTCAAGATTCCGTTCACAGAAAGTGTTCTTTAAAGTATTCCGCGCTAAATTGATTAATATGTTGACTAATGTAGTGAAAACAGTCGTACATGGTCAGACACGTTATAATTTATATTTTCAAGAGTGCGGAATACAGTAGAAGTTTGAAAAAATAAAAAAAATTTACTTTGCTCTAACGATAAGAGTCATACAAACATCAAACATCAAAGAATATCACCTGATAATTTGATTTATTAATATAAAAATCCACCTAAATAATTCTCTGTTCTTAACACTTTGACTGTCACGTCACCCATATATGGGTAACATTTCGATTCGATAATTATGATCATGCGTAGCACTAAGAAATATATCTAAGCAGGTCTAACGGAACCAATAGAAAAATTAAGCAATTTACTAATATTATTGATTAAAAGGCGTATTATTTTGTGTATTTTCGTTCCGTATAAAAATGTAGGAAGTTCGTAATTTTCAATGAACACAGCGTGACAATGAAAGTGTTAAATACTAATCTCCAAACACTGCTCAATATGTAATAAAATAGCAGTATTTATACTAATACTGCTATACTTTTCTATTTTTCTCTAACTATAATAAAAAAACTGCGCGTCCTATCTGTCAAGCGTTAAATAAACATAATTTTTATCAACATTAATAAATTGTATCCTGAGGAGACTCCGATATAAAGTTCCTTATTTCAGTATAACCCATTATTTCAGGATCGCCTGGAAACGGCAGAAAATTGATATCGTGATGTTCGATAAATAATTGAAACAACGGGTTCGCAAAAAAAAAATGTGGAACAACAGCTCCAGTCGCCCGTTTCTACGACGACGCCGGGCAATTAGATTTAGTGCTTCTTGCTCGTGCTCCTCTCTTTTCTTTTTGCGCCTCTCCATTCTAGACTCTTCTTTTCTCTTGCATCCTTGTACACGCACACGAAAGGGCGCACAGTTTCGTTTATTCTCATTGAAACTTTCCAAGCAAATCTCCATTTGTCTCCTCGCGCGTTCTTTCACCTTTTTTCCCGCCCCGTCATTCGTACCCTTTTGCACGTAACGATGAATTTCAGACTGTCGTCGCGCTACACAATTTTTTTTTAACGCATTCAAACATTATTAACTGTTCGCTGAAAGCTGCAGCGAGACACGGAATAGGAGGAAAAAAGGAAATCTTCTCGTTGCGTCTTCTGTTAAATTTCTCACTCGTATTGTTAAGCTTTTAGAATTTTACAGCGACTGTTAAAAAGTGTGAACATGGATACTCCATTTTCTGATATCTTTTTTGTGCGCGTAATTAGGTCTCTTGTCTTGCAATTTTAATTGTTGAACGCTAATAAGAATACATATATAATTTTATTGACAACACACGTTATGGTTTCTGTTTTAAAAAGTTATTTATTATTTATTATTCTAACTTTTCGAAACACAAACCATAACGTATGTTGTCAATAAAGTTGTATATATTTTAATTAGCGTTCAACAATTAAAATTGCAAAGAAAGAGATCTAAATACGTCCAAAAGAAAATATCAGAACGTGGAGTGACCATGTTCACATTTTTTAACAGGGTTTGGTAATTGTTGAGATGTTTTGCAAGTAAGAATGAACAGAAGGTAATTACTAATGTATGAAAAGTGAACATGATTTTGCAACTTTAATATAATAATGTGATAATACAGTGAAATAAATACGATTAATCGATATTCCATAATTAATGTGTCTCAGTTTCATTTGCCTTAGTGGAGCAATCAAACGAATTCAAAATTAATGGAGTAATTTAGGAAATTATTTATTTAAAGGAATAATGCTGTTGCTTCATAATTGAAATTTTGTCCTGTAAATTGTATTTGAAATAATGATTAAACGAAATATTATTCAGTATTGTTTATTACATATTCATTCTATTAATGATATATATCTGGGAATATCGGTTAAATAACAAATGCAAATACTTTCTCCATAGTTAAATACGTTCGTTATGAATAAATAATTATGAATTACTATTAAATTCGAGTAACAAAATTTTAATTTTCGATCGAAATTATTCCTTTATTATTTCACTTTCGATTGTTAAAACTGCAATTAGTAAATATTTAAATCACACTTAAACACTACAATAACAGTACGTGTATTTCAAAATTAGTATAAATAATTAATAACTGATATCATCAAATAAGAAATAAATAAATGCCTGTTATTTTCATTTTAAATACCTTCCCAGCTATTTATGCTGTTTGTAAAATAATTAAACTTATTGTAAAAAGTTACTGAAAAATATTGTTTGAAAAATATTCAAACGCTCCGATCGGCTCTTGTGAAACATACAGTTTGATCAAAATGAATTTAAATTTGAATTGAAACGAATTCTATTGAACTCCATTCGATGTTAGCTATCTTCACGCTCGATCGACTCCGAGTATATACAGGGTGTTCCGCAACGAGTAGTACAACCGAGTAGTAAATAATTCCACATGATAAGACAAATCTGAACCGCAGAATCACATCTTTTGTTCGATGTTTCGATTTTCAGAAAATAGATTTTGAAAATTTATAAAATGCAGCGGTATTTTTGTAGAATTAAGAAAACTTGTCCCCTATTTTTAAACATATAAATTTAATACAATCTCATCTATTCATCACAACTGTATCATTCTATCACAACCAACCCAATTTTAACTGACTGTGTCCCATAGAAGACTTGAAATAATAAAACAAAATAACTAATCATCTCAAGAATATTTCCAAAAATTCACAGAGAAGAACATTTTACTACGAAGTAGTTCCCGAAGGAATTTCTGAACAGATTGCAGGTGTTCTGGATACATTTTAAAATAAATTTTCACGAAAACAAAGGTTGAAACTAAAAAAGTGTACTGTTATATTCCACAGTCCTTATTTGTCTCTTCACGTAGAATCATTTTCTGTTCGATTAGATTACTCGTTACGGGACGCCCTGTATTACTACGCACAATCTAATGCGAGGAACTGGCAGGCTCCTTAATGCTCCGATGGTGGCGCAGGTAATAAATTAAATTAAAAGCAGACACTGAGGATTCACGCCCATGCCACGCCTCCATGACATGAGACGCTAACGCGAATAAATCACGGGAAAACGATGATTTATGTTCCGAGGACGATCGTTAAAAAAGCCTTGAGAAACTAACTTGTCCTCTTTGAAACGCCGAGGGGGTCGATAAATCTCGCTGCGCTCTATATACAAGGTGTCTTTTAACATCTTCCCAGACGTTGACGTCTTTTCGTTGGCTACAGATCGTTCATGACGTGGTATTGCATATTTTCATAATTGCAGGAAGCGAGACGATGACATGAAATGTCCCTGACTATACAGATTACCGTTCTCATGAACTTTTACCTTCAAGAACGTAATTGATGAATTTTACACTCTTTGAATGTTAATATTTCATGTACATATACAGGGTGGACAATGTAACTTGATCACCTTAATTTTTTCCGTTACTGCTGGGCCAATACACATTTTTTTTTAAATACCTTGGTTTAGTGGGACCTACAGGCTAATTGCAGTATATTTTTTCTAGATCATTTTTTCTTCAATGTTAGCCACTCTAAACTAAGGTATTTAAAAAAATGAATTTATATTGATCCAGTAGTAATGGAAATAATTAAGACGATCAAGTTAAGTTGTCCACCCTGTATAATGATTGGACCGAAATTCATGATACAATCGAGGAAGGATTGATTTCTATGGCTCAGAATAAACTGGATTCACAGAATACAGTTTTTTTCTGTGATGCTTTATTTTTTAATAAATAATTACTTAGGAAATCAATGTTGGAAATTGTTAATGTGATAATGAAGGTTCATTAACCTGTTAATTGGGTTATTTGTTGTTCATGAGCTAACAATGAATAAAATCGAGTTATCTGTCCTTGCCCAACACAGAGATATTTTTGAGTGACATATTAAAACGTCTTGTTCTGTTAGTTTTATTTATTTCGTGGTGTGCAGTAATCAGTTTTCTCGGTTTTACCACAAATGACGGTCCACGTTACGTACACTGGTCAAAAAGATCAGAAAATCACGTATTTATGCAATCCCATTATACTGTTATAAATTTAATATTTTACAACGTTTATCCGTAATATGTGACGTTTATACGATTGAAGATCTATACGAGAAGTATTATTAAATTAAGTTTATTATACACTTCAAGTATTCTTAATTTACTGTTTACTCGTGATCATCGTTTACAGATGTAAATAGTAAAAAACGTTAATTGTTTACAACAGCTATCGATGTTTTTAATTTTTTTTAAATCAATTAATAAAATTATATTTCAACTACCCCTTGAATTAAAATAAAATATTATTTAAAGGAATATTTCACATATTATTATTTCATTATTAAAAAAACAAAATAATAGAAAATTTGAAATAATATTTTAAACAACGTTATTTTGAAAGTCTTCAGAGTTACAAATACCTGACAAGTCATGTTCTTATATAAAAAAAAAAGAAAACTGACAAAACTCATGTCATATTACCAAGTAGAACTGAAATAATATTGTTTCAAATACTATATCAATTCCTGAAATGGGCCTCGCGCGTTACGGGACACCCTCTATATTAAATACAGCTGCAACTGCAAAATAAAATTTCACGTTGCAACAAATCGCTCCGTTCGCTCCTCCGCACGAATAATCCATTGCATTTTACAACAGGCCATTTCTCTTTCCGCGCGCGCGATTCAATTTGTACGAATGAAGGATAAAAAAATTTGCATCCGTTTGTTTGCCAGTGGAATTTTGCGTGGCCGGTTAATTCCCGCATGGTAGATCCACTTTCTTTCTCTTTCGTACCGCCGAAAGTTCCGAAATTGCTGTCGGCCACAGTTCACCCTTTGTTAACGGCGCATTCAGCTCTCGGACGTACACGTTAAACGGTCGGGAAAATCCCGGGCATATTAAATGATCGTGTAATTACGAATGTTTGCCCGAAACCAGCCCCCAATCCCCTCCGCAGCAGCGGCACTCCCTTTGTCTTTTCGTTTCGCGTCACCTTTTTACACGGTCGAGCACCTCACGGTGTCCGCTTATGGACAGGAGAGGGTTTAGCTAAAGAGACGACAACGAGTCTCGAGGTCGTTTCAAACTGATTTCAACGATGCCGGCCATTTCAATTGAGACTCTGACGTAATCCCTCCGTCTTTCCTACATAGTATTCGCATTCCTGCTCTCACACGTTGTTCCCTGTCAACGACTCCCTTCACTTCACCGCGTCCTCTCTCTTCATTTCTATTTCCTACTGTGCCGCCTGACTCCCACGCCTCACGCCAGGTGGCTTTCCTTCTCACAAGTGCTGCTGTGTGGCTACTTTGTACGCGTTCTTTTATTCTCACAACGATTTTGATACCTTTCAAAATAAAGATCGTGAGTATCTTTTCTGTAGCTGCCAAATTCTTCCTCCTCTTCCACTTATAGGGTGATTGCGAGTCTTTCAGAACGTCAATTTTGTTCAAATTATACAGACTTATTGTTACTAATTTATTTACAGAGTATGTACTTAAAATTATAGGGTCCACCTCTCGAGCTTTTTTTATAAATTGTTTCAAATTTTTTAGGGATTACTATAAATATACCCTTGACGTTTATTTTCACACAGGTTTGGGTATAACTGTGTCGATAGAACGTAAGACTTTCTGGCGGATGGCTCAGGTATAATTCCTGGAAGTCACCTGTTCTTCTATTTTAGTTTGTATTTTTTAAATAAACTGAAATTGAAGAGCTGCACTTATTACGCAAGAAATTCAATAATAATATTTCATGTAATATAAAATACATAGAAAAGAATATACTACGAAACATACACTAACGCTCAAAAGTGTTTGTCCACCTATGTATGTGTGTACACTTTATTGTATTCGTACTGCAAATATTTGTTATTTTTTTCAAAAAACAGTCTTTAACTGCTTTTATAATGTTTAATTGATGTAGCCAATAAATGTTGCTTTTACTATACTCATTGCAACGGTGGGTGGGCAAATACTTTTGAGCAGTAGTATATTGTACGACTTTGTGTGTACTTTATTTCAATACGATAATAACGATTTCCTTTATTTTACTTTATTGGAAAATTGAAAAAACATTTTCGAAAAATCCAAAAGTAAAATTGAAAAAAATAGATGCATTCTCTACAATTTTTCCTTTTATTTATCATCATTCATCACATGTATCGTAGTCGTCAAACTGTTTGAAACGCAATTTCTCAAAAATACTTGAAAGGTATGTCCTACAATTTTACTACAAGACATTATAAATAAATTACTAAATCCATGTAAAAATTTCAACAGAATTGCCGATCTACAGGACTCGTAGTCTCCTTCTTACTTTTGCTCGTCTTCTCAATCTTCCTTTCGCCTTTTTGTATCTTTCTTGTTTCATAATCTTCCTCGTTCTGTTAAGTTCCTTATTCTTCTGACTCCTCCATTCTGTGACCCTGATTCCCTGTTTCTGTCGTTCGTTCACGCATACCAAATGAAAGCGTAGTCTGTCTTCCTCAGTTCGCTGGCACGCTCATAATCGCTCTCGTCATCGCATGATTCCGGCCGTGTTACCCTGAAGAAAGACCGCTTTCACGTACGCTGCCAAACTGCCTGCGGTCGTTACCCCTTTACGATGCACAGATTCAACAATTCGGTGTCTATCGATCGGCTCGATTTCGCGGGGCCGTCGTTAAAGTTAAACCCAATTTCGTGATCCACTCATTAACGAAAGCATTGATACCGCTTCTCCCAACGACACTGGATAGCATAAAAATAATGGCAACCGTTATTTTATATCGGTTTTTTTTTCGATGCCGATAGTACGCTTGGATTTTGCGACATTCTCAAGGGCATTTTCTGTGACTCTTCGAGATATCTGTTTTTTATAATTGAGGTGGGATAAGAACTCGAGCATCGATTTTGGTGAATAGACCGACGAGTCATTAGAAACTGCAATCTAAAATGACTTGAAACCCATTAATGTTAGAACAGAAATTGTTGAATGAAATATATTGTATTTTGGAAGGTTTGGTTTGATAGAAATATTTAATTCTTTATCAATTATTATAATTCTATATAGATATTATTTTTTAAGATTTGTTACTTGCAGACGAATATGTATTATACATTCCAACATAAAATTAAAATTTGTATGTGAAATATAATTAGAATGTGAGTCACCTAATTACTAATTACAATTCGGATAATCGAGGTCCTTCTGTACATTAAAATTGAGAATATTAAAGTTGAAAAATGTATATTTCTATAAAAATTCAAGGTCTATTAATTTAACTGATTTAACTTATTAGCTTTTGTAAAATTATACCTTTTTATGACTTCATAAAATATTCATAACATTACATTTGTTCTGGTTTCAAGTGATTAATACTAGCATTGTTAAGAATTTCCTCCACATACAGATGAATTGCAAGGCTTTCCAATCTGTTATTATATAAACATATAGTCAGGAATGAATATTAGTTTAAATAAAAATTGTATACACACGTTTTTCTTTGTAATGATATTAGCGTGTACGCTGCTGAACGAACGCTAAAAATGTGTGTTTTAAATTGAATGTAATTTCATATGATCCTTATTAGTATGCATGAGAAGATATTAGTATGAAAGTAACGTGATATAAAGTGTGCCAATTACGAGGTCCGACTGGATCGAATCTCCCGCCACGTAATACGAGGCAGGCTAAGGTTTTTGCATGTATAAATTACGCAACTCGGTTTACTTATACACATTTTATTAAGTTCGCCTTTGCGTCCATACGTCTCTCTCAACTCTGTGAAACAATTTTTTTAAAACCATTACTGCTTAGGGTTCAATTTTTTGTATTAAAACTATTATAGGATTATTTCTCAATACATAATAATGAATTCAATTCATTTAAAAACAGCTGACGAATCAAATTATCCACCTACAAAATTGTTTACTAAAAATAGAACTCTGTGATAATTATTACAATGGGAAATGAGTCTTATAGTGTCAACTACTGGTACATTTACTCTACTTAAAGTAATTGAACAGGGTGTAACTGATTTTACAAATTTATAAAAGACCCATTCGAAGTCCATGTTTTTTATTATTCACAACCTTCAAAGAGAAATACTTAAAATAAAAATTTAAAAAATCCATATCAATTACTCATTTTTTCCAAAACAGTCCAGTACTTCAATTTTAATCTCAGCAAATATCTCAACGGGGAGGAAAATATTCTTTAAATCATCCAATACTTCAAAAATATGGACTTGTATAATAAGATAATTATTCTTTGTATACTACAGTATTTTGCAACCTTCTTTTATATTATATTAAACTGTGTAAATGGAAGTAGTCCATATCCATGTACCTCCAAATTTTGAAGCAAACATTTATTGCACATGTTTATTTGTTGATATACCAAGATATCGATATCAAATTTTCACAATGAATTTTTTATTAAAATGAACAACGAAATCAA
The DNA here is from genome assembly GCA_916610135.2 of Macropis europaea. Lineage (NCBI taxonomy): Eukaryota > Metazoa > Arthropoda > Insecta > Hymenoptera > Melittidae > Macropis > Macropis europaea. The sequence continues at coordinate 31,737,553 of OU744344.1, forward strand.
TTCTTAAAGTACAAGAAACGAGATTTTACAAATATAACCCAAATAATTTAATATTACATAAATGTATTCCATCTCTCTATTATTCAACATAACACAGAAATTAAATAAATTAGTTTCTAACACTCTTCCAATTCACACGAACTACATAAACAAACAACAAAGAAAAAAAAATTGAAATCCCCACAGATCGTTAACGTGCATAAATTCTTTAATCGGGCCCGACTTAGCTATTCCCTACGGTTCGCCGAAGAATCGAAGATAATTAAACCGAATATCCGGCAAAATTATGCGCGGCAACTGTTGCAATCTAACGAGTCCGGGGGGTGGAGGCTCCGAGGAGCGAGGAGCAATTAATCAATGCTCGAAAAACGAGCAACGCGAGCCAGGGGGAGGAGGGAAAGACTCGTCGATCGAGATTTCCATCGGAAAAAACACCGGCAAGAATAAACGAGAGTCCGAAACGAAACAAATGGAAAAGACCCGAGAAGATGAAGCGACCGATCGGCGAGGATTTTGATCGAAAGATTGGAAAAACAGCAGTGCACCGGGCCAATAGAATAGAACCGAATACAACGGAGAAACGAATCGTCGATTTGATGGAGGAGATCCATGTTTGAGAAAGGAAGCTCGTTGACACGAACATTTGCAATTGAACACTCTTGGATGTTTTGTTCAATCGTACAGCTTGCGCTGATATCGGGTCATCCTTTTAGTAATATCGATCTCTACCTCATAGAACAGAGATGGCCATCCGAAGCAAGGACTGGCTCCAGCCTACCTCCACTCTGCGTCCATTCCCCTCACGTAGGCTGTGGTCTGGGTATGACGTCGAAAACATCGGTAAATACGGTTTCTCAAGACATAGTGACGTAATAAGAATAATTGCTTTTTATACATAACAAAGGAGAGATTTCCCTTTATATCGTCATTTTAAAATGAATCTCGAAACAAATTTTTTAAACCTAGAGTCGTTTGAATTTGTAAAATTTAAAAAAAGAAAAGCTACTTCAGTTTTCCAATCTGTTTTATAATACAAATACATCTTTGAAAAAATTCAGTTCAGGAATGTGAAAGTAGAGGCTTCACCCTTCAAAATCAGCCGAAGTAAACCGTTGTACGATTTTTTTTCTCGAAGTTACAGCAGTTCGAATATCGACAATTTTTCGAACAAAATTTAGTGATCCTTTAATTTTGTGGAGTAGTGTATGTGCCCAAGCAAATAACTACTACAACTTCAAGCACCTTTTAAACATTTGTGTGTTTTGTTAAGTATTTCACAATTTTAAAGTATTGCAATTATTTAACAGCTATCAATTTTACCATTTTTACTAAAATTATGAATACACTGTTCGAAACAATTAGGGACACCGGATTTTCAGTAATTTTGGACAAGCTATCGAGTCTCGGTCATAACAACAAATATTCTGTGTCTAATATTGTGATACTGTTATTCAATGTTTACTAAATAAACCAATTAGAAAATTCATAATACATCTATAACAGTTTAATGTACAGTGAATCATTTGAGTGAGCAATCGTCCATTTACTTTGAGTATCGTATGATAACATTATGCCAATAATAACAATATGTGGAGTAGTGTAGTAAGCAATAGTAGAATAAGTAGAGCAGTAAAGAAAATAAACTACGGGAACAAGGAATAAAGGAATGAAAAGAAAGAGTGAATGGGACGAATGGGTGGACAAACCAGTTTTGTAAATATAGGATAAATCCAAATTTCTTGGTTGTCAGGCTGAAATAAAGAATATACATACTATATTATTTATTTATGACATTAACACGTCGACCACCACGCTGGTGGTGTTTTATATGCTTTGCTCTGGAGGCCACAATAGCATTTTCATAATTCTACGTACACAGTGATAAAATATTAAGTAATATGGTTAAATAAGACCATATCCTTATTAATAGTGCGTTTATCTCGCTGGTTATAATGGTCACAATGTTCTCTAGTTATTTACGTTGTTCAAAATTTTTTAATCGATGATATTCATTTTATTTTAATCATTCAAAAAAATGTAATAACACCAGTCACGGGTGACCACCGTGTCAGTCAACGTGTTAACGAATAAATTTTCAAATCCAAGTCCTCCGAAACTTCCGCTGTGTCAGTTGGCCGCGCGTCCTATACCTAGTTCCGGAACTCGAAACTCCCAAAACGTCAAACAATCGTGCGCCGATTTCTGTGGCCCGTTAGATCTGTTATCAGCGTTGCGGCACGGATGTACGGGCCGACAGAAAGGAGCAAAGCAAAGAAGGAAGACGTGGTTGGTGATGGTGAAACTATCTTGGGGTTATGCTCCGGTCACTGACATCCAGCCGTAACGCTATACTCTTTTCTCCTGGACACCGAGTTTGCCCTCTGACAGGCTCCACGCTCTTTCGCCGTGCCGCTGTTACATTACCTCCTTACAGGCTGCAGGCTGGATAACGAGATGTGTATCTGTGCACACAGAAAAATGCGAGATTCGTGGAACCGTGCCGGTCGCATGGAAATTTTCTGCCCTATTTCTTCTGCTGCGCTCGCTGCACAAAGGAACGGATCGAGTTGCCGGAGACACGAGTGCATGTTTTAATTGGAGCCGGATGTTCTGATCGATGATCGACACGGAAATACAGCATTCAAAACAAATCGCGGTTGCACACTCCCGTACATAAGTATTAGGACAATTACAGAAACTGAAGTAAACCTGAAATATTATTACTTAACCCTCTATAACATACGTGTAACTTGGAAGTTACTTACCTAAATATTTACATTTTTTAAATCTCATAACGTTTGTTTATAATTAGACTGCGGATTTTTATGCAATTTAATACTGTCAAATTGGTGAATGTTGCACATTTAATAATTTAGCAGAATGAAAAGCGTATATCTGAAACATTTCATGAGCAAATACACTCTTGTTGAAGTTTCATTTATTTAACTGCATTAGCACAGGAAATATGGATGTCTATATATGTATATTTGCATAAATATGCGCAGTCCATTTATAACTGTGTATAATTACATTCTACAATTATATTGTCACCAAACAGTCTGTTAGTTTATTATTACGATTATATCCCACAATTAATCTGTAACATTCACCTGGTGTATCATTTTCGTCATGCGCAAAAAGAATTCGCAAGAAAAACCTTTAAGTTAATTATTGTCTAGTTTGATACCTTCGTGTTCAATATTAAAACGAATGCCAAAATTGGTTGAAGCAGTGATCGAGAGCGGCGACGGATATATGGACAAGAAAGTTTAATTTTATTACACGTAATTAATATTTGACACCCATGCATCAGTTGGTGTCCTTAGAACTGTCGTTTGGAATAACTTCTAACTGATTAATGTTAAAAGAAAGTTTGTTCAATGAAACGTACTGTGTTTAGAAGGATTATGATAGAGAAATTTGGTTGTTTATGCAGCTAATATTTTAAAAGATTTCAAGGTGATTTTAATATTTTCAAGTTGTACTGTGTGCCATGAATTACAAAATAGATAGCACCCGATTAATTGAATAAAGAATGTCTAATATACATGGTTTGAAAAATCAATATTAACCAAGTTGTAAATAATTCTGTGTTGAAAAAATTAGTTAGAAAATTGTTTATAATTTGAACAATATTCAATACTGTCTGCTCTGTAAGACTTGAATAATTTGTTACAGCATCCTGTATAATATTGAATTTGCTTGTTTATCTTCTACCATTCAGTGCTAAAATAAATGTATTACGTAAGTAGAAAAGTTTTGGGTTAAACTAAAACCTTAAAAAATATAAGATGTATAAAAATTATAAATGACTTTCGTCCTACAAACTCCTCAAACATAATATATTTTATTGAACAGTTTATTTTTCTAATATTAACGTGTTAAGTTATATTTCATGTCCAATCGTATGTCACTGACATTTTTAAAATATTAGTTACAAATTGGGCATAAAATTTTTTTTTATCTGTAATACTACTTCACATTTTATTATTCTATTCTGATGACACAGAAGTTGGGTAGCTCAAAGTCATTTCTTCTTCTGTATTATTTTTCACGTTCATTCCACTTTTCAAAATGACAAATCTTTGCAAGTGAAGCTTCACACACACTACAGTTTAGAATGATTAAGTTAATAAGAAGTGACCTTGAAGTTTGTACTATAGTACATACATTTTTTCAGTCGAGTCTTCCGACTGATCGAAGAATTATTTACAAGGAGGAAACTACAGAAAACAGTACAGAATTTTGTATTTAATATTTAAATTCTTCGAAGCTTACGTCAGTATGAATCTAAAAGTTTCTCGAGTCCATTAAACTTCATACTTTTGCCATGAATTCAGAATTATTTCTCGTGTATAAATTTTCTATGTTTCGTTAAAGTGGCAGATTGACATCTATCGACTAATTTTGAATTCAATTGTTCTTTAACAACCTCTCGGGTACATTTAAGTCACTATTAAGTGCACTTATATGGCTGGCTGTTGGTATCGTTTAGCATAAACTGTGATAATCGGTTTAGTGGCCCTCTCTCATCGTCGATCAGGTATTTAGTAAAGTGCATGTAACCATGAGATTACGCATGCTTCCGACATGTCAGACACAAAATACCTATTAGGTTTTTATTTGATCGTAAATAACACTTCGTTCGAAGTTCTGTTTCGCAATACCATGAATTTTCAGATTCATAAGTAGACTGCGGATGTGCATGCAATTTAACACATCGAAATACGTTAAAAATGCACGTTTAATAACGCAAGGAAAATAAAAAGCATATTTTTTAAACAGTTGTAGAACATAATGCAGTTTTGCCAATATTTCGTTTCATCAAGTACATTAACAGAAAAAATATTGAACTCCAAAATTGTAAATTTGCATAAACATTCACAGTCTGTTCATAAGAATTAGAATATCAGTTTTAGACGTTTAATAATTGTACAGCTACTTGAATTACATATACATTATCACTTAAAAGATTTGGGACATTAAGTTTCGTGAAAACCTAATTGTGAATGATCACTTGCAGATCACTTGACATTTTCATAGTCGCAGTCATATACGTGTGGTTTCATTCATTTGACTAACACTTATGTAAAACTAATAACTGAACGTTCCTATCACTGACAAAAAGAGAATATGTAAATATTTATAAAATTATAAAATAATTGGTACAGTAAGAATAACGTAGAATTTGTTACTATTTAATTACTTGCTAAATAACAAATAAATAAAACTTGTTTATAGTCTTGCAAAGATGGAGAACGATAATTAATTTTCGCAAGACATTTGCGGCCATCGAAGTATTAAGTAAATTACCTTATACGATATTTAACAATAAATTCTGAATTTCGTTTAAAAAGTTATCAAACCTTTATTTAATTATTGAAATTCGGTTATCCAAGTGTTAAGTGAAGTAATGTTACCTCATATGATATTTAACAGTAATAAATTCGAAACGTCGTTTAAAAAGTTGTCAAACTTTTACTCAATTATTGAAATTATCCCTAAATAATTGTTTTTTTTTTAGTTTTGTAACAATTGGAGAATTTCTCATTTCTGTTCCACAATTGTATTGTAACGTTTATTTTTCCAGCGCTCTCCAATGCTTCGAAATTTCGCGAAATTAAACTCGCTTGGTTTTTCAGCTTCAACTTTGTTCGTACAGTTTTTAACTATGCAACGTTAAATCGTTATTTACAAGCAACTCGGAGATTGTTCAACAAATAAAACTTCGTTTTAACGTTTGTGTGGAACGAGCACCAGTTTTTCTTGCAGAATTTTGCAATTGTAATTACAACGGAACATTCTCAGGTACAAAGTAGAACGAAATTCAGTTTAATCAACAATTAACAGTTACAATTGCTTTCTCAATGTTAATTGCAAATAAAAATTACAATTTTTGAATGTCAGAATAAATTATTAAAGACAGTAGAAATTAATCGTTTAATGCTCTGAACAATTAAAAAGTTTTGTTTATGAAAGTAATTCGTGGTTCACAATAGAAATTAATTATATTATTGCAATGAACAATTAAAAAGTTTTGATTGTGGAACGAAATTGTAAATGGCAATTGAAATTAATGAACTGATAACTGCAACTGATTATTCTAAAACTTCTTTTATGTACAAAAGTAATTGCAATTAATTTACCTGCAATAAAAGTTGCAATTAAAAATCTTTAGAGAGTATTTTATAGAATGTAAAACCATGGAATTTGATAAAAATGCAAATATTTGCTCGCATACGTATCCTGCATTGTAAAACTTAATACTCAAATCAATGTATGAATCACAGTAATAATTATTTAAAAAATAACAGTGTTAATTAAAGTCTCTATTAGCAAGTTGCTGATATGTACAATTTATACCTTCCTAATGTTATAGTACCAATTAAATCTAATACATTTATATTAGAAAAGAGTTATTAATAATTCAAATAAAAGATTACAATAATTACAATACATAGAGCTAAAGCTGACGAACAAAAGTTGTTCATAAAAAAAGCAAATAATCATCAACATAAAATGAAAATGACAGCTCAGATCCCACTATTCTCCTAGGTTATCTAGCCTCAAGAAATCAACTAAGCAATTAATTAACTCATATTCTGTTCAACAATCATTTAACGAAACTGGTCAACGACTGATAACTATAATCTCAAATTTTCCTGCAACGAAAGGAGCCTATCTAGCACGACCATAAAATATTTACCGTTCGAATGAAAATCTATTGGCAAATATCACGCGGCCTTTCAATTCTGTTTCAGATGGAGGACGAACAATGGGATTGTCGAGTTTCGTCTCGGAAGGAAAAGGAGAAAGAACGAAAAGTAGGATGAACCGTGGAACGGTCTTGATTCCTTGGCCGCCATAGCTGGAGAGCAGCTTCGAACTTCTCTGCACTCTTCACTTTCTTTCTTCCTCCGTTCTATTCTCCACTCTAGCACCCTATTTTCCTACAGCCCTTCTAATGGCTCTTCAGGGTCCCTGTCTTATCGGTAACCCGTTCTCCCGGATCTTTTCTGAATGAAGAATCTGCAGTTCTGTTTTCCAGTGTCCTCGTGCGGCCACGCGGCGAACGTGATCGTCTGAATCGGTGAACAGGAACGAAGGAACGGCCGTTTCGCTGAAAAACAGGAAAAAAATACTCGAACGTTACGGGCGGGCCTGACTCTTTGCTCTGCCCGTGCTTTTTTTCCTCTGGGTGAGCAAAGTTTCAGGTGAGTCTGTGACAGTCGATCGTCGTGGACTTCAGCGACACCCCATGGACAGACCGAAAAAGAATTCGTAGGATTTTTTGGAAAAATTTCGAGCATCGAGGCGTGGAAAAATTAGAATGTATCGTTTGTTGTGATTTCTGCAAATTGTGCAGCATCAGCTGTGCTAGGATTCAGTTAAGAAATACGAAGTAATTCTAGAGAATAAGAATCGAATTGATTAGCAGGATCGATTAGGTTGGTATGTACGAAACGTCATTTTTGGAAGGATTGAAGTTTATAATATGATACCTTATACAGGGTGTCCCTAAAGTAACCATCTATTTTGGCGAAATAGGGAAGAATCTAAATAATTTTTATTTTGACAATTATGTACCCATTTCTATACAATACCCACGTATTTATAATTTTCCAATTATTGCCCATATTTTTTTGTTAATATTTTATATTTTCTTTTCAGGCCTATATTATTGACAATGAATCTGCAAGAACGAGTTTATGCAGTAACACGCGGGATAAAAGGCATGAAGTGTAATAAAACTATATTAGATCTTTCATCAGATCTTCTTAGCCGGCTAGATCTACTCGCGTCATGCACAATCCAGTTCTCTTAATACTTTGACTGCCATGTCATCCACATATAAGTGTCACTTAGATTCAATCATTATTTATTTGATAATTTGTAGTATTCATAAATGTATTTACTAAAGTTTAACCCCTTGCCTTGCAATAACGAGTCACACTCGTGATACAAAATATGATTCATATGTTACAAATATGAGTGCCACTTTAGCACCAATTCTTTAAAAGTCTGCATAATAGGACCTTCGACTTTCAGAGAGTCCTTACAAGCGAATTGTGTAAGGACTAGCCCAGTCTCTAAGTCCTGTTTTATGAAATTTTCTTTCAAACTGTTCTCTAATTTCAATACACTTCATGCCCTTTACCCGTTTTTGCACATTCATCGTCAATGATACGGACCTGACAAAACCTAGACCACAACCAAAAGAACAAAAATCCATGATGTAATACAGCATTTCTATCAACAAGTACCATATAGCAATATGAACAGAAAAGAAAGGATTATACTGTTCCGGCTAAGGACTGGGCAGTCTAAGATAACACATGAACACCTAATCAGAAAAACAGAACCACGCCACTGTGATCTATGTCAAAACCAAATATTAACGACCGACCACATATTATACGAGTGCAGAAGAACAGAGCCACAAAGACAGAAATACGGCATAAAACCAGACACAACTCTACCAGTACAGGACCCCATAAGAAATACAATAAACTACCTCAAAGAAACAAATATGTACACCAAAATATAGTCTGTCCAGACCCAACATCGTTGCTAATGACCTCGCAATCGATGCGACACAAAACGCACAAGAAGAAGGAAATATGTGCCTGAAAAGAAAACATAAAATATGGAAAGCGATTGCAGAATTATAAATATGTGGGTATATTATAGAAATGTGCATACAATTATGCGAATATAACAATTATTTAGATTCATCCCTATTTCACCAAAATATATGGTTGACACTCATTCGTCCCTTGGGTCAATTTTATACATTTTTCTCAGAAAAATGTGACAAATATAATACTATGAAATAACGGTTTGTAACATTCAAGTACAGACACTCTGGATATGCTTCTGGAGTTTTATTAACCCTTTGACTGCGGGCTACTTGTAAGCCAGGCAAACCCTCCGTGCGGAAGAGCTGCAGTAGTACAGTGAGCCATTACACCGAACGCCTATAGGCGTCAAAAGTACACAGTGAGCGATTTTGTCAAGCGTCTGTGGGCGCCGATAGCAGTCATAGGGTTCAAAAAGAAAACGTACACCAACCTAATAGATTAAATATTGATTTTGGTCGTTTCAAAGAAATTGCAAAGGATAAATAAGCAACTTCAGAGGTCTTTGGAAGTCAAGAATTTTTGGTCAAAGCACCTTTTGACTGGCAGTACCCGAAGTTTTCTTAAGGAATGATTAATCCGCAAGTTTAAAAGCGGCGAGCGCAAAATAATCTTTCTTTTCAGGGCGTTAATACGGGGAACCGTGTCGCACGAAGTACGTAATAAATAAACAAACTTCCTCGACTGTACTCCCACGCCTGAAATTTGCTTTTTACCTGGCCCCTGTGCTCTCTTGCTTTGAGAAGATAAAGGTGAGCAAAGTTTCAGGTGTATGAGTGCGTTGGAATCAAAAGTAAATCTGGACCACGAAGAAACCTCGCAACGATGTGCTGCGATTTGTAGAAAATAAGAAAATGAAGGACGATTTACTTAGCACGTAAAATGCTGTGGCGGTCACTGGTGACTGACACCTCAAATGTAATTTAATTAAACAATTATGGATTGCCGAAAAATTCTGAACAAACTTCATACTGAAACAATAATGTGGGAACAGAAGAACACGACTGAGTACTCAAATCTTTTTTTTTTTTCTTTACGATTTATATAAGAAACAGTGAATTATATCACGTCTGATTAGGGATGGCCGTTTTCACTGTGGCGTTCAACGTGTTAAGATTGTTCCACTTTTATTCCATCTTTATCATTGTTTGGATAATAAAAATTCTACGATCTGATAAAAGTGTCGTTACTTCTATTGGGTTGAGTTATAAATAATTTTCAATTTGTCTTCTTCAATTTATTAAATAATTCGTTGAAGAATAATTTCTGGTATGAAACTGACAAGGGATGTTACCCAACCGTGACACATTTACTTTTACTTAAAATTTTTTACTTAAATTGTCAAAAATTGTTGAAGTTGACTACATAAGTATTCAAATGTGTACTTGAAAAAAATTTGTGTACGAAAGAGGATTTCGTCAATTTTGAATAAGGCCCTATCTTTTTCTTTAATTTTGGAACATTTCTAAATTTCATATATACCTAAATAAATCATGAAATCCTTAACAGGTATAAAAAATGTTACCCCAAGTGACATTTTATGTAATAAGCTAAACATATAGTAAATAATACGTTAACCTCTTGCATTACGATTTTATTAATTGTAAAGTGCGCTATAGTTAACTGTTTATGTGTTCAAGTGTTTTAATAAATAAAGAACAATATATCAAAACGTAAAATTTGCCTTTAATTATCCTTTAATAACCAAAAAAATTTCCTTTTGTTGTGTACATTGGTACAAATCTGCATCGTGCTTTTCTAACACACGGAGTACAATCTTGTCACGAATGTAACTCCTTGTTATAAGTCAGGGGGTTAAAAATCTGAACAAAGAAATAATAAAGTACAATTCAAATTTTTCTTTCATCTACATACCCTCTCACTACTGTAATTCTTTAATAATAATAGCCTGTATTAATTTTTGGAGTTCAAAGGTGGCTACGCATTTGTTTGAGAACGAAACAGGGATCTTATTAATCACGAGTTTTCGTTTCGTTTTTTTTTAAGATGAAAATTTGATTTTCTATAATTTTGTAAATATTAGATAAAATCGAAGCAACGAGGAATCTATGTATTTGGAAATTCTGCTGGCCTCACGAGATGCGTTCTAGAAGCAGTTAGTCTAAGATTAGCAATGAAGTTGGACGGGTCTTGGAAATACTAATAAATCAATTCGAACGTCAGGATCTGGTTTCCGTCAGTGTCAGGCTTCCCTGTACCTGTGTAAATCAATAACAGAGTGGTTAAAGCCGATGTAATTGAGAGAATGTAATTTGATAGTTAATCAATAAAAAAATAAACTACACCTCTGGTCATTATCGGATTAATAATACGCTAAGATACTCTTAATCTATCTAAAACTAGCGTAGGATGAATTAAATGGTCTTTGTAAATACATCATTTCATCATGTAAACATAACATTATTTTTAATAAAGCGTTTCTGGTATTTTTCCTTTTCGTCGAACAACCCTAACATAGTTTCTAAAAATTAATATCCAAAATATTCATAGCCAACTCAATTTTTATTTAAATGTATACAGATCTTTGATTTTAAATTTATATCCTACCTAAAAATTTCACTTTTTTTTAATGTTCATGATGTGTCGAAAATACTATAATATTTACAATATTTTTTGAAAAAGTATTATCATAAAGAAAATTGTAAGTAACCGTATGAATTATTTTTAAATTTTAAATAAGAATTTAAAGGCCTTATTTTTTTCAAAGACTTCAAAAAAACATAAGACTGACAAAATGACGAAGCTATTCATACATGACACGTTGCTCTCCTTATCAGTTACAATACTATATTAATGACAGTATATTTTATTTAAAAAAAAAATTATGATTTTGAACTGTATAAATCAAAAACGATTTTAACGAAAAGATTTGCTTTTTCATATTTCTTTCGTATCTTCAAAACATCAATGATATTTCAAGTGATCAAGTTTGATCCAACATCGATTGCAGAGATCGAAACGTCCTTTATACAAAGCTTGGAATTTATATACCAGTCTATTAATTTCAATTAAATCAAATTATACGTACAATAATTACAGTTTTCTTTTAATTCTAATATTAAATAACATTTAAAATTCCGCTTGTTTCCCTCTTTTGTACAAGCTGCTAAATAGAATACACAACTATCGCAGGTTTTCCAGTTAATATGATTCGTTGAGAAAGTGCAACAAACAGTGGCAACAGGTAATAGAAGTTGTCAAATATCAAATTATTTACAAAACATTACATAACATTGACCTACACTTTTGAAACATTCTGTAGAAGTTTCAGGGGTAAAAATATATCGATTACAAACATCGAGGTGTCCTTCGTATAAAATCTGAGATTTTTATACCAATCTGTTAATTTCAATAAAATCGAACTATACCTCAAATAATTTCAATTTTCCTTTAACCCTTTGAAAAAGTCGCTCACCGCGTACTGTCAACGCCCTTATGCGTTCGGCGCAGTAGGTTATTACGTACTACTGCAGCTCAGTCGCACGCAGCTTACGCCTCGTTTCCAAGTACCCGCAGTCGAGGGTTAATTCAGACAATAAATAATATTTAAAATTCTGCTTCATTCATTCGTTTGTACAAACTGCTAAATAAAATACACAACTTTTCCAATTAATCTGATTCGTCGAAAAAGTGCAACGAACAGTGCCAACAGATAACAGAAGTTGTCCAATCCCGAATTACCTACAAAACCTCCGATAACCGTGCCGTTCTTATCGCGAACAGTGCACGCTCAATGCACGGTATGTTGGTCGATGTGTTAACAGTTTAAACTCGACGCAAGCAATATTATCATTCGCAAAGTTCAGGTAATAACTAACTTGTAGGATTATCAGTTATCGACGCTGAAACTCGCAACAATGCTGCTGGAAAATACACAGGTACCGCCGTGGGGTTGGATAGTTCACAATCGTTTACGGCTGCGCTGCCGTTTCGCGAAGAAATACTTTTATACGGCACTTCAGGCGTAAAGTTAGGCATGAAACGAGCCTATGGGTTCTAACAAGTTGTATGATCTGAATTACTATACTCAACACTTCGATAACCGCAGATATCTTGCGAAAATCTGCTGTCGTTAACCATTTCTTCAAGAGTCCCGTTAGGTAATAACAATAATTCTAAGCTATTCTTTTAATATCTCTTATTTTATAACTTTAATCCAGTGGTGGCCACCGGAGCTGCGTCCTTCCCCTATTATGATCTGTGACTACGATAGACGGGGGGGGGGGGGGGGGGGGCAGAAAAAAGGGGACTGGACCTAGGGTGGGGGAAGGCCGCATCTCCGGTGGCTATGACTGCTTTAACCCTTCGATGGTTATGGACGTATAAAAGCGTCTGCCAACAGACATCAGTAGACTGCGATGTTTTATGCAAATATATATTTTTAGAGTTCAATATTTTTTATGTTAATACAGTTATAGAAATGAAACTATGATAAAACTATTCTTCTGCTTTAAATATTACCATATTTATATCTTATGTTACTTACTGTGTACAATGTGCATTTTCCATGCATTTAAATATGTTGAATTGCATAAAGATCCGCAATCTGGTCATCAGCACAGACTATAGACGCACATACAGTGTGTTAAAAAATAGCAGAGCTTCAGGACAGTGCAGATAGTACTTGCGAAATGGATGAAAAAAGTCCTATTGAAAAATTTCTCCAATCACTTCAAAACGTTGGGCATGCACACAAGCATTCTAAAAGCAATCATACTAGAAACGACAATAGTGAGAAAAGCCTTGCAACAATAATAGATGAGCGTGTGGCCTGGTGAAGACCCGTCGTACGATCACTGGAACCACGTAATGTGAGAAATGTGAAATACTAATAATAATAAACCCATTATGAAATTCAGATATCATCCCTCTAAAGATGACAGTTAAAGCGTTAATGTCACGCCAGTTTTTGTGAATCTTACTACCTAATCTGATCTTGACCTGCAATTCTAAAACATCCTGTATTTAGCCTCATATAGAGCAGAAAGTAAGGACAAACAATTGACTAGCTCTTAGAATTTTTCTGCAAAGTTGAAAAATAAAGTATTTGAAATCTGTGGCTTTATCATGCGTTAAGTGTGGTTGTAGATAGAATCTAGTGGTTAAATATTATACCAAGAACTACGGACGCTATATTTTTGTAAATAAACTGATACATTATGATACCACTACCCTGTAAAGGGTTAATCCACTCTCAACAATACGATTTCTGTTCGTGATTCAGTCGAACACAGGGCACAGCAAGGAGAATGCCGGAGAACGAGCAATAAAATTCGAAACAAACGGATCCCAATACAACCACCCACAAATATTTCCTATTCCTTCGTCGGTGGAGCTTGACGGTTCGTTAAAAACGCTGCAGAGAACGAGCGTGTGTACACTGCCGCCCATAAGTACGTATTAAGACAGCGATCAAATTTGAGATAAACCTGAAAATGTTATGAAATCATTGTAGGATTCGAATACAGACTGTTCTCTTCTATATCTTATTGTCAGACCACCAGAGTACGTGTATTACTACACCACAATATTCACTATGGAAATTAATTAAAAATCGTATTCTATTTTTATCGATACACTCTTTTCGGTTTACACTAATTTTGGCATTCTGTCTAATAGTGTCTCTGTAGTTAGACAAAATACTTATATAAGCTTAACAAACAAAAATTAAGATATCAAAACAATAGATGTGTCATATACTTTTATAAAACAAAGGGCCGTGATTAAATTCCTCACGGTTGAAGAAATCAGTCCAATTGAGATCGATACTCGACTCAAAAATGTGTATACAGTAAACTCCCGTATAACGCGAGTTCCTACAACGCGAATTCCTACAACGCGCTAAAGATGTTGCGACGACTCTTTTCATATAACGCGATTCTCGTACAACGCGTTACACAAGAAAATGCGGAAATTCCCCGTTTACTTTAGTCGAGCATAGCATAGCTTGTCATCTCCATGGTTGCATGGGGATATCCTATAACGCGATTTCGTACAACGCGTAACGTATTAACCGCGTTATACGGGAGTCTACTGTATTGACAATACCATTGACGTTGCCACTGATTGTGACGTGTTTAGCCCATTGAAGGATGCAACCACTCTATGATCGTCATTTTGCGGACAACGATGAGCTGAAAGAAAGTGTTCGTGACAGCCTCCGGAACTGCAGCAACGAATTTGACAAGCAAAAGACGGCAAAAGTGCATAGAAAATTATGGTGACTTTGTAGCAAAATAACGGGAATGCTTCATGTAAATGCCATAACTATAGCATTTAAAATTTTTGAAAAAAGAAATAGGAAGCATTGCTTTCGTACCAACCCTCATAAAACCTGCCGCGAGTGTTAATAGAAGTACAAAAATTAGGTAAAATATCACACGTTCGACAAAAGTTGCAAGTGTGTTAATACTTGTGGACGGCAGTGTACACGCTGTCGTGGACACAGAAGATCATGATTGTAACCCGAGAAATAATGCCGCAAATCGACCTTCGTAACGGAGTCGGTCTAACTCCTGTTTACATCGGGATCGGGAGAAACAGCACGCATAGGTGATCCCTGAAACGATAAACCTGAAGTGCATATAAGTAGCCATGGTAAAGCCTTACGCAACACCTTGTCACGACAGAATGGATATCCCTTGTGCAATATCTATAAATAAACTAGTCCATAGGCAGACTATAATAACGAGACACCGGCATTGCTACGGACAGGAATAATAAATCTGCCGTTATATTGGCAAATTTGCAACAATATGATCGCCTCTGTGCGTTTCACGCTGACAGCCGACTGGTTCGCGGTACACGGCACGCATAAATCTGTCTACCAGTCATTTGCAACGAAGGAATTAAAATTCTGTGCTAGAGGGGGTTAATTGGGTCTTCGATCGTTGCTGAGCACTTTGTGCGTGGAATTTTCCCTTTCTCGGTCGGCACACTTTCTGCCGAGTTCTATATTTAAAATAGCGTAAGTGTTAAAACGTTTCCAAAGCGGGAAGTACACTAACAAACCTAGAAATTATATTAAAGTGTTAAAAGAGAGGGTTCAAGACTACGACAATATGTGAAACTTGGGAAAATGAACACAAATTGTCTGCTCAACGTAGGCTCTAAAATATTATCTCGTTAAATGTTCTGAGTACTTGATGTCTCGTACACAGGGCGAGACAATTAAGACAGGCCAGTAACTCGTCTGCTTTTGGTGACAGAGAAAAATGCTTCAGACGAATGTTGTTTGATTACAAGGGGGACATAAGCCGATGTAAACTTTATTTCTTTCAATAAAATTATATATTTTTTTTTATCTACTAACAGAATGGCGCCTACAATGACCTACAATTGGAGGTCAATTACAATGTAAAATAATTTAGTTCATCGAACAGACCGAACACTTCGGTACTTTACATATTTATTAGCCTTTCTACTAGTATTCGATATAGTGAACCTGAACATCAATACATTTTTTTCTTTTACTAAAAGTAAATGAGTTATTCAAGTAGCCTGTCTGAAATGCCTCATCCTGTGTGCATACAGTCCGTGCGGAAAACGCCGGAAGGCGTTAATGTGGTATGCTTATTAAGTGACTTTAGCTGCCTTCCGCACGTGGCGTACGGTTATCGTATTAACTGCACTGAATAGATTACTTCTTTCGAAACCGTGCGTCCTGTGCGGAAGGCCGCTAAAATTGCTGAATAAATACATTAACAAAACGCCCACGGGCGTTTCCCGCACATATTACAGTGTAGGTGTACACTCGGGTGTAAAATAGGCGTCCCTGTGTAGGGGAAGGAGCTCCCCACCACACGCCTGACAAATTCGCGGTTGTTACGTATTTGGGGAAGTCCTTCCCCTACACCGAAGAAAAGCTATTGTGCTTCCGACTGTACATTTCGCGACATCTTGCAAATCGAAGCAGAAGTAAAACGAGAGGGATTTCGCAAGCACATATACATATTGTATCATCTCATGTATCAACACGGTACTACTACCACCGACGAGATATATGAATAGCCAATCACCTTATGGACTTTCGTGGCCCAACGTGACTGCCATACCGACTTAGAAATTCGACACTGATTTTAGCGTCCTCTACTCATCAACGACGGCCACTTGATAAAGTATTCATTAAAGAGTGTTAGTAAGAGCCAAGCAGCACTCATGTGTAAATGCGTGTGAGCCTGAAGAGAGGAGAGACGTTTGATAGGCAATTGTTGACTCGCAGCGACGATTTGTATCGCGCGAGCTTCTCGGGTGCTTCATTAGTATGTATGCGTGAATATTGAATACAGACGCACACATATAAAAAAATAGCGAGCGAGCAAAGCTGCGGCGACGCCTCGCAGGCTCGCGGCGGACAAAAATTGGTTATGTATTAAATTGAGTGCAGCCAGAAAGGGTATAACCGGATAAGGGGGCAAATGTGCCCTTAAACTAAATTTGATTTGTGATGGACCAGTTTACCAAAAGAACCCATTTTACACAAATTTTCAAGCCTCTATCTCGACCGGGAGGTAGTAACAGGGAAAATTCGGAATATCCGGTTTTGCACTATTTTCCCTATTTAGTCGCATGCGAAAATTCAGAAAACTCTTCATGCGATACAATAGCCAATTTCGCCATCGCACGCATAAAAAAGCACACATATGTATGTATAGATTGTCAGTTATTTCACAGTTTATATTATTTTAAAGTGTGTGTCGTTCGTGTGACCTGCCATGGAATTTATAATTTTTACCACAGTAAGCGCAACAATCTGTTTTTGCATTCTGTTGGTAACGTTGTGAGTGACACGGAAATGGTAATGGGGCACTAGTGCCCCAGGAATTCGGGCCGAAAAAATACATTGCATGATTGGTCTATTCATATATCTCGTCTGTGATGTAGGTTCTTCGACGTGGACCACAGCGCCACTGAACGTCACGCGACGTGGTCGTTCTGTCAGTCATCGACTCGTTTGAATTTCTGACTTCTGATCTAACAAAATTTCTTCGATTTTTACACCGATAGTAATGCCAATGCAAAAATAATATTAATGCGAATATAATATTATGGTCAATATTCATAAACTCCAAATAAATAGTGCCACAGAATGCCTTTTTCAGCACGACTTCGTTTTTTTTTGTCGCAACAATAAAATTAGTGTGGTACTATTTCGCATTCTTGTATTACTAGGCATTCTGTAGCACTATTTATTTGAAGTTTACGAATATTGTTAAAAATATTATTTTCGCGTTAATATCATTTTTACATTGGCATTATTATCGGTGTAAAGTTGAAAAAGTTTTGTAAGATCAGAAGTCAGAAATTCAAACGAGTTGATGACTGACAGAACTGCCACGTGCGCGTGGCGCTCAGTGGCGCTGTGGTCCGCGTCACAGAACCTGTACCTTCGTAGCGGTTCTCGGGAGGCAAGAGTAGAGTGACAACTACTCTGATCGCCGATGTACTGAACAAAACCTAAAAGACAAAGGGCTAGTTACGTAAAATTAAAAACAATAACATTAAAGCCCAGAAGTCGTTTAATTATTATTCTTGGTATGTGAGGATTGTTCCCGTTTCAAATTAAAAGCAATTGCGTTCTAGCGCCATCATGATTCATATAATCGCTTTATCAGCAGATTGAAACTGAAGCATTTGATGAACTGTCATGTTTATTCGACTCCTGTCATGTTTATAAGATAATAATTCTGGTAAGTCAAAATTCCATCAGATGTAGACACGAAAACCACACGTCAGTGCATATTAATCTTCGTTTTTATTTATTTCACAATGTGAATGAATCATAGTGATGCATGTTTCAATATATGCACTGATTTATGACGTAATTTTGTATTAAATATTGATGTCCCGAATTTTTTCTCCAAATATAGACGTAGTTTCTTGTTGAACAGATTGATGTTACTTTGTTCGTAGTTCAACTTCCATTTCATGTAAACATTTATGATAGAATAAATAATAATAAAATTGCTGTATTTTTATACTTTGTAAACCATTGAGAATACATGAAACTTCAATGTTAATCTTTTATCTTGCAGTAATAAAATTTATTTATTCACTATTGTTACACATTTTCAATTCTTGATAAAAGAAAGTATAAGATACTGATATTATTAATTGATAATATAAATAAATAGTGTAATTATGCTTAGAATGAGTAATGATTATAATAAACATTGTGGTATTTTATTATTGAAAAATTGTATTGTCACACGTATTTTGCGTGTTATTGCACATAATCATGCAATCAATGTTATTATTATTTAATATCCAATGTCCATAATTCTTATATTACACCAATTATTAACATTTCTTTTATAGCTTTTGCAAATAATAAGACTAATGTAGGGACATTTGGCCTGACTAATTTATAACTATGGAATCTAATCAAGAAAACACCTGTTCTTTGCAAAAACAGGAAATGGAAAAATCATTGAGTACCAATCCTAAACTATGCATTGAACCAGAAAGTCATTTGCAGAGCCTTGGTTTTACCACAAATAATGGGAAGGCTAGATTTAAATTAGATGACGATACACCTACATATTTGAATGCTGCATTAGCAAATTTCAGTGTTGTTGATGCAGATGATACATTGTCTTTTGTGGTATTGGGAAAAGATTCGATGGAGTCCATTCAAGCATCCTCGCTTGCATCATATGTGGATATTCAACAAAAGAGTATATCCGTTGTACGTGTCCATTGTTCAATATACAATTAATAATAATGTTGAAAATTAAATAGCTCCGCAGCATCAATACATTATATTAAAATTTGGTTTGCCTGTCTAGGATTATAACTCCATGATAGGATCATGGGATTCAGTGGAGATACAACAGAAACTAAATGAATTGTTACAAGAAAATGGAAAATTGAAGGAAACCTTAAAACAGAACAACACAGCTATGAAACAGCAGTTTAATACTCTCGCCAGTTGGCAAGAAGAAATTATGAAAGTACATCAGAATCATAAGAAAAAGTTTGCTGAGACCAGGGAATTAATTAACTACCTTAAAAAAGAGAATACTGAATTAAAAATGAAGATTTCTGCTGAGCGTCCTAATAACACAGAGATTGGATATGAAGTATGATACACTATCTTGTATTACCTGCTACTTCTTGTCATTGTTAATTTTTATTGTTTTGTTACAGGTTGTTAATACTAATGAGGTATATAATAATGCAAAAGAAAAAGAAATATCTATTCCCATAGTTGCACTTCAGGAAAAAGTATCCTCGTTAACAGACGAGTTAAATAATTCCAAGCTGAAATGTGAAAAATTGTCAACAGACGTCCAAAAATTACTCAGTATATCTAACTTAATGAGTTCTCAGTTAAAGCAGGCCACCTCCACGATACAAGAACAGAGAGTCAGTATAAAAGAATTAGAAATACAGACTGCAATGTCAAACTCATCTGAGTCAACTACTTTTAATCAGTCTCTCATGCAGTGTGAAAAATGCTTAGTTAAGGATAAAGAAATAAATTCGTTAAAAGAGTCCATTGCC
The DNA here is from genome assembly GCA_916610135.2 of Macropis europaea. Taxonomy (NCBI): domain Eukaryota; kingdom Metazoa; phylum Arthropoda; class Insecta; order Hymenoptera; family Melittidae; genus Macropis; species Macropis europaea. Next base: position 31,757,718 of record OU744344.1, read on the forward strand.
ATGCTTGAACATAAATTGCAACACGTAAGTGCTTAATTAAACGTTTAAACATTAATCTTTCAATTATATATCTGTTCATAATTTTATAAATATTTTTAGGCTACTGCTCCTGTGCAATTTTGTATAAAGAGTCCAGTGAATGCCAGACAATATTATCAGCAGCACAGTCAAACGATAAAACTATATAATGAAAAGCTACAAGAATTGACAGCATCCCTTGATAAACAAGTTAGTCATTGTGTTGTTATAGAAAAATGTTTAAAAGAATTTATGGAGGCATTGGAAGTTGCTGGAATATTGAATAAATCCTGTATACAAGTCGAAGATCTAGATTACAGTTGGTTGTCAGAAACCACAAATTTCCACAATTATAAAAAACAATTATCTAGTTGCTATAAACAGTTAACTGAAGAACGCCAGAAATTTACTGAAGATACACAAACGACGACTTTGGCACAAGAGCAATTCCATAAAGCCCTCTTGGATTGTAATTCGATTCTGCACGAATTGGAATCAATGATACGACAAAATGGTAAAGAAAATACAGTAAAATCTAGCGGACATCCTGAACCAGCTCAAAAAACTACGGGGTCTGAGGAACAAGACATTGAGAGTAAACGATCATTGGAAGAAGAAAAGGTATCACTTACGAAAGAATGGGAAAATCTTGAAGAAGAGAAGAAGTTGTTAGATAGTCAGAAGAAGAATCTCGAAGCGGAATACAAAAATCTAAACGAGGCGAAAGAACATTTGCAGCAAGAGCGAGTAAGTTTGCACGAAGAAAAGTCGTCTCTTGATCTGCAGAGTCAGTTGTACGAAGATCATGAAAAAACGTTGCAACAAGAGAAAAAAGAGTTTGAAGCGAAGTACGATCAGTTAGTTACTGAAATCGGTACGCTGCATGAAAGTATACAAAAGAAAGAGTGTAACGTGAAACGGCTACAGAAACAAGTGGTGGAACACGTAAGTGTAATAGTATATTTGTTATTCATTATTTTAACATAATAACTTATAATCCGTGCAATCACTTTTATCAAATGTATTCTTCTTTTAAGTAAACGTAATATTTTTACATTTCTAATGTAGATGGAAAGTACGAAGTTACTGAGGACCCAGTTATATCTTTATGAAGAAGATTTTGAGCAGGAAAGAAAAATCAAAGAATTATTATTAGAAGAAAAAAGCAAACTAAGTACAGATTTACAGAAACAAATCGAATTTAATGAACAGTTACAACAAGAAATTACTCGATTGAAGACGCAGTATTTGACGAGGAGTCAGATTGAATCTGAGAATCAAGTAAATCATCTTTGCTCACTTGATTTACAAATATACTTATTCAACGCCAGTATTTATTCTCACTTAAACTTAATTTTAGGGTGCTCCATTACAACCTCCTCTGATGTCGTATGCATGTCCAGTATGTGACTGTAAATTCAGGCACGTGCAATCTCTGGATCAACATATTGATCATTGTATAAATTTGGACTGATCTAAGATTTCTGTATACTTTGTTGACTATAAAACGCATGAAGAAATTAGAAGATAGATACAAAGTCGTTACCAAATAGAATTATAAGACAAAATATATGAATTTTTATGTATTGGACATTGGAAATAAGTTGAACAGATAAAATAGTTAATCTAAATTTCAGTATCTAAGTAGTTTCATTTTAGTACCAATAATAAATTTATATTTCCATAATATTTATTATGCATAATGAAATGAAAATTTTTCAGTAAGCCAATATTCCAGGTCATGCCTTAATTATGAATTAGAAAAAAAAGTTATAACTGATTTGCTAATTGTTTTTAAAAACGATGGAAAGAAATTGAATATTGTTATAAGTTGGATAATTTTCATGGAGTAAAGGAACTGTTGGTTAGAGGTTTGCGTATCATAAAATTAAACGTATAATTTTATGTGTGAGTACCAGGCAAGAGAAATTTCAATATTCGTTACAGGAAACATACGACTTCATTTTTCGAATACCAGCACGCTAAATGCCGTTATTAATATAATTGTAAAATATGCAAAAATTTATATTTTACATCTATATTCACGAACTTAAATTTACTATTACATGGCCGAGATATTTCTGTATATCCTATAAATAATTCTTAGCACTAACTTTTTAATCTTTCACGTTTTAGAACTATTTCTAAGAAAATAATTTTTTTTAACATTCTTCCGCTCATAGTCTGCAGAACTTAAGTTACTAGATCTAGTGATTTCACGTCGCAGGAAAATTTGAATACACAGATCCAATTATGAATCATGTAATTAAACATAAATAAAAGTATATTATAGTTTTGTTATTAATTTTACGGAAATAAGTATGACAGATAATTTGCATAATTTATACATAAAAAACATTGCATTTGTGTGACACTGATTTTTTGGTTTCTTAAATTTAATTTATGTACGAATATTATTATGCAAACATTATAAAAACGTTATGAGTAAACTATTTGAGACTCATTCTGAGAGTGTGGTGTGGTATGTTTTTTTTTCCTCTTTTGGAGGCTTACATTTCTACTTGCTCCAAAAGATAACTTTTCAACAGTTACTCTTTGCCCTACGAAATAAAGTCATATAAAATTCGTATACTTACTTACTTATGATCCTTTTTCTTTTGGTTTACAGCGAGTACATTTTTTTAATAAAAATATGGACATATATATTTACAACATATAAATCAATGTTCTACATACTATAATTATAATCGATTTGATTAAATTTCTTTATCTCATTTCTAACCAGCAGTAATGATATCAGTCTAACTTTTTATAAATTATATAAACTTTGTACTATAATATTAATACACTTTGGCATTGACCCCTAATCTGTAATATTACAAAACGTTCAGTTTCTATTGAACATAAAATTAATAAAAACAAAACATAAGAATGATTCAATCTTTATATTTATTTAGCTATTTAAATGTTTATTTTAAACTTATTTAAGTATGCACCTATTATTCTTAAACGTGAAACGTGTTAGACACGGTACTTAAAAGTACTAGTGTTATGTTGCTTGGTATTGGCAGCACTGCTTGAAACGCCTCGTTGTAGCGCATCAAATTTAAACTATTTTCCGTTGAAACCTACGGTTGAAGAAGTCAGTAGGAAATTGGTGTTTTTGGCGCGATCTCGGGTTAGTTTATGTGACAGCAAAAATGTCAGATTTTCGGAGACATTATAAGGAGAAAGCGTACGGCTTCGGAGATATAAATGAAGGAAGACAACTTCGCATGGAGCAACATGAAAAGTCACGTAAAAACCAAAGAGCTAAAACATTTAATGGAAATAGGAATACAACCGATTCCGCGTCTAGTACACCGCAAAGTAAAGGTTCGTATTAATATTTATTCTATAATATATTTGCAGTTCATTTATCTGCTATATCATCTAAATCATTGTTCCTTATTATATGATCATGTTTTGGTTTTAGTTCAGCCACCTTCTGTAGTAGAGGACCGTATGACAAGAATGCTAAAATGGAAAGCTGAACGGGAGAGACAAAGGAAAATGGAAAAAACGAAGAAAAAGCCTGCATTCAGAGTAGGAATTGTACACCATAACTGGTACTCGCCAATAAACAAAAATGAAGTCAATGCTCAACCTTCTATGCATACAGCAACGTGTAACCAAGATGCATCGGCCATTGCCTCTGTTTCTAAGAGAGTTACGAGAGCAACAGAGAAGAGATTGAAGCAAAAAGCACTTATGGAAAAAGCAGAAAAATGTCCAATGAAAAGTTCTAATCCTATTAGCAAAATTCATAAAGCTGAAAAGAATGAAAGGAGGAAAGAGCAATCATTCACTCCTGTTGATCATAAATTTAAAGCTCCGATTGGACTACCTCAAATGCCATTGTTCGGGCGAGTCATGTTAAGAAGTATGTCACCTGGCATTGCAAGTGGATTTATGTCATCCTCTTTAAGAAGGAAGAGTACGAAAAGTAGTACTACAGACTTTATCATTGAAGATATTAATGATAAAAAATGTGACATACCAATGACTGAAAATAAAAAGGATACAAATGATGCAGAAGAGAGTTCCATAGAAACTGTATTATTAAAATTGTCATCTAATGAAGAGGAAATGCCTATCTTATCTAATACTAACAACAATAATAATGTTGTTGAGAATGCAGAAGTAAACAAAAACGCATCTAATAACAGTATCATGAAAACAAGGTCTTTGTCAAGGAATAATTGTATTACGCTTAATAACAGCATCGTAAACACACAATCTCCATCAAGGAGTAACAATATAATATTTAATAACAGTCTCACAGAAGCACAGTTTCCATCAAAGAGGAACAATATAATATTTAATAACAGTGTCACAGAAGCACAGTCCCCATCAAAGAGGAACAATATAATATTTAATAACAGTGTCACAGAAGCAGAGTCTCCATCAAGTAATATCAATAGCACATTTAACAGTGTGCCAAGAACACGATCTTCGTCTAGGAATAATAGTATTATATTAAATAACAGTGATGTAAAAATGCAGTCTCCATCCAGGGATAACAGTATCATACTTAACAATAGTCTGATAAAAACACAATCTCCATTAAGTAATAAGAATATTAATTTTGATAACAGCATCACAAAAACGGGGTCTCCTTCAAGAAATAACATTAACATATTTAATGACAGTATTACACAAACACAGTCCTTGTCTAGAAATGACAATATCACACCTAACAATAGTTTCACAAGAAAACGGTCAGACAATAATACATTTACATCAGAACACTCCGATTCTCCTAATGAACCAATTTTCTTTTCTCCATATGTAGTTTCTAGTCGAGGGAAAAGTAATGCTAGAAAAGAGCAACAATTAAAACGTGGCTTTAGCCTTGGTCATTCGTCAAGTGATGAAATACCCACAAAGGATACTGTGATGAAAAGTTTAAATATTTCAGTTGAAGAAGAAGAACGTACTGCACAGTATTTCCAGTTTCTTCTAAACAAAGAAATAGAGAGATTGAACGAACTGTGTGATAAATGGGTAGAGATAAAAGAAGAATCTAAGACCTCAGAAGATGGACAGTATCAAATAAATCAGGCCATCGGACAAACAAATTTATTAATAAATAAAAAGTTTGAAAGATTTCGAGGATTAGTTTTTGACTGTGAAACAGGAAAAGGAGAAATGTTGGTAACATGTAAAGATTTGCAAGGATTCTGGGACATGATGTACATAGAGGTGAAGGATTGTCATTTACGATTTGAAAAGTTGGAGAAACTTCGTTCAGAAGGCTGGAAAGAAGGACAACCATCTTTTATTAAACCTGTTATTAAAAAGAAAATAACTGCAAAGAAAAAAGTTGTGCCTGCAAAATCAAGTTCACTTAGAGCTTTCTTGGCTAAAAGAAAAAAGAAAATGTCACAGCAAGTAGAAAATGCTGATAGTTCAGAAAATCATAGAGTCATAAATAAAGAAACTGTGAATGATAATGTTGAAAGGAAAGAAAACAGCCCCAGCATGAAACAGAAGACAAGGAGATCTATGTCTATTGGTGTCAGTGACACAAAATTTACACCTGCAAAGCGGGAAGCAACTAGATTAAGCCTCTTGCAGAAAGTACAGTTATCTGAATCGACTAAAAAAATGAAAAGTCCCTTAACTATAATGAAAATAAGTAAAATGTGTAAAACACCTGAAGTTCAATTGGATGATACAATATCGTATGTTAATTCTGATCAAACACCAGGTAAAAGTATACTGAAGCAACCAAAGGATTCAGACTCTAGTGTGAAGTCATTGCATAAAGTTAATTTTAATGATGATATTGTTTTAAATGATGTTCCAATTGAGGAAGAAGCACAAACCAAAAAGGATTTAGCTGCAGCATTAGCAAGAATAGATAGCTTTGACTTTGACAGCCTTCATGAGGAAGTACCAATTAATGCAGAAAGAAAACTCTTCTTTGATGATAGTTTTGAAGAATCTGAAAATGTATTTGATGCTGAACATTCTGAGTTAAATGATTCTATGAAGAAAAGCAAAATTCCATTACCATTAGTACAGGTACAAAGTGCAACACCTTTGCAAGAACTAAGTTTTAATGAATTTTCTAAGCCAGTACTGCAAACGAGAAGTTTCAGGCGACAAAATGTTGTAACTGAAGATGATATCATATCTCATCCAGTTCCATTGTTTAATATTATAGCTGCTACACCACTTAAAGAAATTACAGATGACACAGACTTAAATGTATCGAAACAGAAATTGCAAGAGCATGTTACTATGAGTGATGAAGAAACAGAGGTACACAATGAGAGTGTAAGAGTTTTGAGGAATAGAACTGTTACCTCGGCAGAGACATCTACACCTAAGAAATCTTTAAACAAAGTATCTATGAATGTACAAGGATTAGAGCATAAAGAGAATAAAACTCCTTCGAAAACCAGAAGAAAAAGTTCTATGAAAGTCAGCATTAGAGACAGTGAAAGGATGGACTTACATGAAGGTATGAATAGAATGTCTTTAAATGCAAACAGTGAAAGAAGAAGATCTACCAGAAGAAGCGTTAAATTTTTTGGTAAAGATTACTTTTTATAAATTGGATTAATTTTAAATAAATTGGATTTAATTTTTTATAAATTACAATATACATCTTGTTACAGAGCAAGAATGCACTGGTTGTGCAAACAGTAAACCAGTGCTTCCCATGACACCTCATGTTAGACGAAGTAAAATACAATCCAGTGAGAAAAAAAGAAGGAGTGCATTGCCTGAAAATCTTATATCATTTAAAACACCAGAAAAACGTAAATAACCTTGTGAATCTTTATGTTGATTCTTTAAATATTATAACTATGCACTAATGTAAATTTATTTCAGCACCTGAAAGGATCAGAAGATCGCATCATAAAAAGGTATAATCTCTGGTTTAAAGTTACAGTTTTTAATGTTTGACCATGTATGTGTAGGAAGAAGTATGAGGTTTTTATATACCTTTTTCTGGTTCAATTTTTACCTCTTTTTAACTATCATCTTGTAATTATTCATAGAAGTACCAAACTGTTATAATTATTTCTATTATGGATGACTTCTTAACTGTTCATTTGAATGTCAGCTATGCTAAGTACGATTTAAACAGCGATTAAAATGTTTTTATAAGAGGCACATTTATTTGCGTAAAGTTAAAAGAAATACGCGAAATTGTATAATATTTATACGAATAAAATTCAATTAATGTGAGAAATATAAAATTATTAATTTTCACGTAGATGTTGCATGATAGACTCAAAAGTGGTTGTATTGTAAAACATTGTCTATCGACTTTTTGTAATGTATACGGATAAGTTAGGATTCTGTAAGGTTGAATTTGTTTACCTGTACGGTGCCTCGAAGCACAGGTGCGTCCTATCGCTCCTACCCTAACTTCGAACCTAGTTGATACATTTTTGTACTCTGGTATAAATAATCTATTCTAGAATAGTTACATAAATGTGAAAAAAGATTGTATGAAATTTTGTTTAAAGAATAAATATGAACATTTACACGTTTAACATCGTATGTTCGGAATAATATTTTCTTTGAGTGGTAAAAAATTGATTTTGTTAAAAAAGAATTTGAAATAAAATAAACAGGATTAAACCAAATGACTGATTTTTATATAAATCCACCCATTAGGATTTTGAAACGAACGTGGTCAGTGTTAAATTTCAGTACGCGATACTCTCTTGAAAAGAGTAATTAAAAAAATTTCAAATCAAAATCTCTAAATCGAATTTTAAATTCTCTGTTTGCTTCTAAAGTGCTCTGATGCGTAGAGCGTGAAACTCTACTTAAAATCGGTGACCCGTATAAAAATCGAATTGTGTAATAATTCTCATAAATTACACGGCGTAGTCTTTTGCTCGATATTGTTCATGCTATAAATTGTTATATTGTCACATGCGTAATTCTTTAAAGCCCAAAGTATAACATGATAGCGAACGTTTTGTTGAAGAGTGGGCTTTATCTCCTCGATTGTTACGGTTAAGGCCCTCGACAAGTTGCAAATACGTTTGCTAAACATAAATAAGAAATATACGAGCGTGAGCAGATGCATGAGCGCCCGTTTACTATATTTACAATGTTATACGAAAAAATAAATAGTTAAACAACTTCGCCTTTAACTATACCAAGACAATTTTCCGCGGTGTCGCGTACTTTGTTATCATTATCTAAATTGGATGTTTCAATCAGGGGTTGAAAACAGTTATGATATCGATTTCGGTGCACGAAACAGTTATCACAGACCGCTAGTTTATTGAACATATATTTATATATTCGTAACAAGCTTCCGCACATAGAAATTTCTATCATCTATGTCACATTCGCGTAACACGCGTACGGGAATTAAAGGAATTCGAAAATATCGACAAACTACAGAATAGATCTATCATCCAATGTATTTTCACCGACGAGATATAAGAATAGACCAATCATGCAATGTATTTTTTCGGCCCGAATTCCTGGAGCTCTAGAGCACCGACGAGATATATGAATAGACCAATCACCTTATGGCTTTCGTGGTCCAACGTGACTGCCATACCGACTTAGAAATTCGACACTGATTTTAGCGTCCTCTACTCATCAACGACGGCCATTTGATAAAGTATTCATTAAAGAGTTTAGTAAGAGCCAAGCAGCACTCATGTGTAAATGCGTGTGAGCCTGAAGAGAGGAGAGACGTTTGATAGGCAATTGTTGACTCGCAGCGACGATTTGTATCGCGCGAGCTTCTCGGGTGCTTCATTAGTATGTATGCGTGAATATTGAATACAGACGCACACATATAAAAAAATAGCGAGCGAGCAAAGCTGCGGCGACGCCTCGCAGGCTCGCGGCGGACAAAAATTGGTTATGTATTAAATTGAGTGCAGCCAGAAAGGGTATAACCGGATAAGGGGGCAAATGTGCCCTTAAACTAAATTTGATTTGTGATGGACCAGTTTACCAAAAGAACCCATTTTACACAAATTTTCAAGCCTCTATCTCGACCGGGAGGTAGTAACAGGGAAAATTCGGAATATCCGGTTTTGCACTATTTTCCCTATTTAGTCGCATGCGAAAATTTTGAAAAAAATGTAGCATATTCTGGATACGGTGGCATATATTAGGGAATTTTTTCCGATTTTTTCGTTGCAGATTCTAGTTGTAAAAAATTAAAAACATTGTAAAAAGTCAAATAATGCGGATTTCTTATTGAAATTTCAAAGACAGCACATTTATATTTTTATGGTAAAGACATCTTATCATAGCTATTATCCTCAAATTTTTTCAGATTTTTCAGTAAGGTGCGTCGTAGCTGAAAAAAATTAAAAACCGATTTTTTCCAGGTATTTCGCACGAAAAAGTACCTTTTACTTTGAATTTTTATATTTTCTTTATTCTGTGGGTATATTATGCAATATTAAACATTGCTATATTCAGAAAATAGAATATAATTTATTGTTAAAGAAATAAAATTGACTCGATCCATTGAAACTGTGCCGCGTGCAGTATATTTTTAACTATTTACTACAATTTCAAAAGTGTCTTTGGTGCAGCGGTTGTATGTCGGACAGTGGAGGTGAAGACGAACTTTTTGACGTATGTTCGATTCCCGCCCGGACTTATTTCTTTTTAGTACATTAATTATTTTTTTTTAATACATCAATTATGTTTTTTTGCATTTCTAACTACATAAAATGAAAATAGTATTTATATAAAAACATTTTAAATATATGTTAAGCATACTTTATACTAAAATATTCACAAAAATAATTTTGCAGCACTCTTCGTTGAATCATTTCTCTAGCGTGTATCCTCTTAATTACGGTTAGGAGAATACATTCCTTTTTTATAACATAAAAAAATAAAAAAAAATATGTCTGGGCGGGATCGAACCTGCGTCAAAAAAGTTTGTAACGATTCCAAAGTCGGACACGCAACATCTGCCCCAACAACACTCTTGACTGTGTGGTAAATAGTATGCACATATATTGGGTAATGTTAACAAGATTGGCCACGTGAAGGCATGAAAGAAGGACTTAACAATCCCGGAATACACTCAATGTTTCTACAGTTATAATCCATGCGCTAATTGTATAAATAAGAACATTGGTTTACTAAAGAGCAAACACCCAACAGCATCCTTATATTATCCCACAACCCCATGCAAAAATTCTAACCTTGCATGTATTCAAAATAAGTATACGTATTCATATGCAATTATATTTACATAAAGACATGTATGTATACATACATACATACAGTCTGAACTTTAACCTTTTTAAAGTTTAGTAGTTACGTCTGACTATGAGATTCAACTATTATGATCTGTTTAAGAAAATATAAAAAGTAAAAGTAAAATGAAAAGTAAAATAAAAGTCAATTTGGAAAACCCCTGAAAAGGTTAAAATTTAAAAGAAACGCAAGTATGTACAAATATATTAGAAGTATAGCCTAGCACGCACCTACAAACATTTTCTTAGAAATTGTTTATGCGTTTATGATACGTACAAACATACAAAAACGTGCACAGTATGTTGAGTATTCAGAAATGTACGAAATGTAAAAACGAAGAATTTTATAAAAATATGATTTTGCATAAATATCAGCAGTCTAAAACTCTCCATGCGATATAATAGCTTATTTCGCCATCGCACGCATAAAAAAAGCACACATATGTATGAATAGATTGTCAGTGATTTCACAGTTTATATTATTTTAAAGTGTGTGTCGTTCGTGTGACCCGCCACGGAATTTATAATTTTTACCACAGTAAGCGCAACAATCTGTTTCTGCATTCTGTTGGTAACGTTGTGAGTGACACGGAAATGGTAATGGGGCACTAGTGCCCCAGGAATTCGGTCCGAAAAAATACATTGCATGATTGGTCTATTCTTATATCTCGTCTGTGTCTATTCCATACCTCGTCTGTGCCCAATGTAATTCCTAAAGTCACAATTCTAAATCGTAGAGTGCGCTAAAAAACCACTGGTTTGGGGACATGTCGGTATTTCAGATTGTGTGACACGAAGTGCCATAAGGTGAGGAGTCTATTCCATATCTCGTCTGTGGTGACACAAAAATACATTGGATGAATGGTCTATTCTGTACCTTTAAATAAAACTTTATTGATTTTGAACGAAAAATTTCTGAGAGATTTCATATGATGGGATAACTCGTCATGCATGTTTAACAAGTTCAAAAAATGCGCGCACGATGAATCGGATGGTTGCAACCATTCAAGCTTCGTTGTATGCCTGGTAATCAGTTCCAGGGGCACCCGTCGTCGGAGATATAACGTTTACGGGGTCTTTATTATAAAAAAATGAATTATGCCATTTTTTTTTCATTGTTGGGTACCTTGAATCGTTAAACATATATTCCTGAAAGGATTTTATTGTATACTCCTGGAATTAGTGACTAACTAAGTGTCGGAGAGTAGCGATAGAGAAGAAACGAAGGAAAAGAGCGAATCAACTGACTTTCAAAAAGAAAAACAGATAAATCGATTTTTATTATTGTAAACGTTTGAGAGTATATGTCCTTGTTTGATTTTCACATACATTTTACCTTTAAAAAAATGTATTTTGGGATTTTAACTTCTGTTGAGGCACAGAATCAATGTCTCCTCGGTGTTATCACGAATTTTGCTCTGCTATAGACGGAGAACCGCCTAATGTGACCTCCTTAAATTATTCTCTTGTTAGTGGACCAATTGAATTTTTTTCTCGGATAATATGGTTCAGAGAGGCTTTAAAAATTATTTTATTATTTTTTTTCTTAGCCGCTTTATTCCACAGTTTACAAGATCACCTTCAGAATGTATAAATAGATATATAATTTTTTACGCCCATCCTTTAAGTGATATTGAGATCAGTTCAGCAAGCGTCATAAAATATTTTGTTTTTATTTTTGTTTAGGTCACACATGAAATATCAACAACACTGGAAAGGTAGCGTTGCATGCGACATGTCCTACGTTAATAAGTTTGTACAAAATTCCTTTCAATTCAGATACTCTTTTTTACTGTTTCCTTTATTACAGATGGAAACAAAAATATTTTATGACGAACTCGTCTCAATATCAGCTAAAAGATGGCCGTAAAAAGTTATAGTTCTATCTATAAAAAACTGACAGTGACCCTGAAAACTTCGGAAAAAAGCGACTAAGAAAAAATGTAATTTTGATGTAAAAATATGAAAATGTAAATGTTATTCGAGGAAAGAAAATTTCCATCGATCTGGCAACAACAGAATAATTTAAGGGGGTCAATGTTCAGTGGTCCACCTTGTATAATTATACAATACAATTATATTTGCTATAGTTTAATTGGAAACTGACGTTATAATGTTGATCATGTTTTGGAGTCACACTTCCAATAGTATAATGATACAAAATTAAAAAAAATGTTTATTTCGGAAAGTAAATTTAAGAGATCCACTGACCTGTTAGCTGTGTATCACGGGTATACTCGTCATGAAGTAATGGCAATTTTTGGTGTTATTAAAAAAGTAATTACCGTTTGCTATTTACATTAAAATTTTAGTGAAACCTAAAACATATTGGTAAATTTCAGACATTTTAGAATATTTTGAGACAAGAACGAAATAAAAAAAAAACAAATTTTTTTCCATGTATTTGATTTTCCTTGTATTTTTTTAATAATGAATGTTAAAGTTTTGTCAATAATATCAATGAATTTGAGCAATAAATTATTAAGTTTTCAAAAATACCAACAGCCATTTTATTATAATTTAATTCAATTTTATAGCAGCTGCATATACTCTATGTTTGACGAATATACTCTTCATCTCCTCATTTTTGCGTCACAACGTAGGTACACACTTTTAAAATAGGGCTACACAGCTAACAGGTTAAATAAATAATTTTAACAAATTTTGTATAAATCCCTCTAACCGGCATAGAATGATCAATTTTCAGTTGACCGATGTCCGGATGATCGAGGCACTGTCGCAAGTATGGGGTAGCAGAAAAAGAGAAGAAACGAAAGAAAAGAGCAAGAGAAGGCGAATCACCTGGCTTTCAAAAAGTAAAACACATAAATAGATTTTTATTGTTGTAAACATTTCAGAGTACCTGTACTTGATTGATTTTCAAATACGTTTTTACTTTAAAAACATATATTTTATTTTAAGGCTCAGAACCAATGGTCTCTCGTTAATATCACAAATTTTGTTGTACTATATAATTACATAGTACAATTGAATCGGTGAGTTGAAGAACGGTACAAGTCCAAAATTAGCCATTTTTAAACAATCTCAAAACTAAATGTAAAATGTATAGAACTATATGTTGGGATAAAAAAATGTAGAAACAGTGTCTGTCATGGATTTTTACTGTTTCAACAATCTGTTTAACAATCACTTCTCATGGAATAATTTCTACTTCAATTATGTTTGAAGCAAGTTAATAAATATTTTTTTTTACTACTGTTTTTTTTTAAATTTCCTGACTAAACAGTGGCTTGAGTTGAAAAACAGTACAAGTCCAATGGCTTTATTTGAATTATTCAAAATCGATAAACAAAGTTTAACTATAGTTAAACATATCTGAACGTTCATCTGAGTTAGCATAACCGTGTTTAAATTGGAACAACATTAAAAAATCAATAACGTTGATGATACACGAAAAGTGGCACTATTTTTTCAAATATCTCAGAATGTGGTTTTTGGAGTTGTACTGTTCTTCAACTCACCGATTCAATTATATTTCCTATAATTGCAAAGTGACGTTACATTATTGATAATGTTTCACAGTCACTCTTCCAATGAAACTGTTTAGCTTGAAAGTAAATTCAGGGGATCTATTGAATAAACAATTTTTACGAATTTTGTATTAATCCTTCTAACTGGCATGGAATGACTAATTTACGGTTGACCGACGTCCGGATGATCGGGGCACTGGCGCAAGTATCGGCTAGCAGCGGAAGAGAGGAAACGAAGGAAAAGAGCGAGAGAAGGCGAATCGGAGCGCAAGTTCGTGCAAGTGGGTGGGAGTTGCAGCCCCCGTGAGTCAAGAGAGTGAAGAGTAACTGAAAGAACGGACTTCTACTCAGTCTGTCCGCGACCGTCCGTCAAGCAGACGTCTCGTCCCCTCTTTCCTTCGTCGCTTGTACTCAACGTAGTGCATTAGTTCGCAGTGTCTCGACAGCCAAAGTGGAAGCCACATGTCGTCCGGGCCGCAGCTGCTACCGACACCCTGACCACCGGATCCCGTGATCGCGAGGATCGATCCCATCCCGCGTCCTTTTAGCCCCGATTTCGATCTTTGCACGACACTTCGCCGAATTTGTGTATGATAGTGAGCAGAACGTGCGATCAGTGACAAAACGTGCAAGCATGTGGTACGCGAACATCCTAGCAGGCCTCGTAGGCTTCATCCTCATCGGTTCGCCACCTTGGTGCTCCGATGCCTTCAACATAGAAACTAAAAACTACGCGGTCTACCGGAAGGACACCAGGTCCATGCTGGGATTCGCGGTGTCGGTGTACAGAGACAGAAACGGACGAGGCTGGTGAGTTGGTTTTTGGTTATTGACTTTTGTTTTTCATTGTGGACTTGGTTAGGGGTGATTCTATAGGTGAAGATCCACGATGAGATATTTTATAGGATTTCCCTCTGATGAGACAAAAATCTCAGCAGCAACTAAATGTAAAGTCTCATGTGAAACACGAAATTTCTGTCCCGTCGTGCATCTCCACATTGCGGGTTAAGATTAGTTGGAACGATGGGGGGTTTCTTTTTTAATGGAGATTTGTTTTTGAGGAGTAAGGGGTTGGAGACTGGTAGGGTGCGTGCAGTTGTCTGGAATTCAGTGCAATGAATTTTGTTGTAGATATGAGTTGGAAAGAAAGATAGTTGATTATCGATATGGTTGTTTGGTTTGAATCGTTTTGAAGTACGTGTACTTGATTTTTAAAAATGTTTTTCCACCAAAGTCGAAATCATACAATGTATTTCCTTTAAATGGAGTTTTGTTTTCGAAAAGAATAAGATTGCACATCTATAAGGTATGAGGGCACTTGTGTGAAATTCAGTGCTATGAATTTTGTTTATTGCAAAGATTGACAGTTGACTGACAAAATGACATTTATTTCACTTTAATCGTTTGGACGTACATGTATTCGATTTTTAAGAATGCTTATCCTCGGAAGTTAAAATGATAGAACATATTTCTTTTAAATGAAGTTTTGGTTTTGAGAAAAACAAGGTTGGATTTTAGTAGGGTATGAGTTTTTTGTATAAATACAACTTTCTTTATGCCACAAATTGCACACGTGTGATACATAAACGAATTTTTGTATCATTCAAAAGTGTGCATACTTAATCAATTTTCAAAGAAATAATGTACTGTATAATTTCGATTTATTTTGAGGCAAGTAAGTACAGAAGGGGATGACCCTATACCTCAAAATAAGTAAGAATGATAGCATACATTATTTCCGAGAAAATCAAGGTTGAAAATTAATTGGTTGCGATTGCATTTAACTGAAATCCAAACAAAAATTAAATCTGTTTATTGTCAGGGTTAAGAATTGACTGTCAAAGTGAAACAGGTAAACAAATTTATGGGATCTTAAACATTTGGAAGTATGAGTACTTGAAAGATTTTCAAATACGTTTTTCCCTTAAACAAGTATATTTTAAGATTTTAATTTACTTTGGGGCACAAAATTAAACTCTTCTCGATATCACATTTGGTCTACTGTACATATACTATATACTATAATTGGCAATTCTCGTTACATTTTTTACAATGTTTTCAAGTCACTCTTCCAATGACTCATGATAAAAAAAATTGTTTATTTTAAGGTCTATAACATGATCAATT
The DNA here is from genome assembly GCA_916610135.2 of Macropis europaea. NCBI lineage: Eukaryota > Metazoa > Arthropoda > Insecta > Hymenoptera > Melittidae > Macropis > Macropis europaea. The sequence continues at coordinate 31,773,577 of OU744344.1, forward strand.
TTAACAGTTTTTTTTTCACTAATATTTTTACTAATAATGAATTAAAAAAATTTATCTTAATGAGTGCTTAAATCGAAGTAGAAACGTGGAAATGGTGTACTGAAAATACGTTGAATCATGTATGACTCGATTCGCTATTGAACATCGACACCGGTTCGTTCATCGATTTTGAGGTGATGCGTAACGCAATGACACAGAAGATTCTGAGAAAAGAGGATGTGGCTCTGGGATTATACGTTTACGCACTGCTTACAATCAAACTGGTTTAAAAGTCGGAAACAGAGATAAGAAACGTACACATGTAAAAATTTTACTTTTTTGCCAGATATTTCTGTCTAGTGAAATTGAAATTCTCTTAAATTCTTCACGGACAAATTTATTGAAGTTAGGAAAAAAATTATTTCATTTTTTAGAAATTACATTTATTCAATATCAATTCATACATATTATACGCAAAATTGAAGACATTCAGGAATCTTTGAGAAGAAGTAACGCGCACGTATTATTGAAACGTTAAGATTGAAAAGAATTAAAAAACAATTAAGCGTGCACATACAATCAGTCAGAAAAGTCGACAAACGAACCAAAAATTTCTTTAATTGCCGGAAGAACAATTCTCGAACGTTTAATTACATTTTAATTCTGCAGGTGTATTGAAGAGAAAATAAAAGAATAAAAGATACGATATACCAAAAGAGTTTCTAAAGAATAAATATAATATAATGTTAAAATGGGGCCACAGTGTGAGATATTAGTATAAATATGGTATTTTGTAAACGTTAACATAACATTCTTTTATAGATCATTTTCATGTACGCTTTATTAATTTTTTCTACTTAACTTTTTCTAATCTGTTATATTCAAGTTCTTAATATTTTTTTTCTTAACAAGCTCGATACATCTTGAAAACATCTACCTTTTCGAAATTTATTAACATTAATTGAGAAATACCTGTCCACTAATATCTAAAATTTACGAGAGCTCCCACATTTTTTATAACATATAATAAATTTATAGAATGTATATAAACTTTTGTAACCGACTATATGCGTGTTTCTCAAAAGATTAATTATCAAATACATTAAAAATATTCTGTTAATATGTAATTACTTCTGTTTGCATTCAAACTGTTTGTTATCAATAATATTTGCATATTACTGCAAATATTTTCTTTAGTAATCGTTGATTCAGAAAATTCCAAAAATACTGTTGAACAATTTATACGTGAGTCATGGTTATTCGAAGTCATTCGTTCGTTTGACTAATTCTGCTGATGGAAGAAATATTAAATCTTTACGTGAGTTTGCTAAATGGGAGTGTCATCATATTTTACTTTGCAAAACGAGTCAATAATAACTTTGCGTCATACAAAATTACGATTTTATCGTACATTATTTTTTAATAAATTTATTTAAAAATATTCACCCAGTATATTATAAAAAGTAAAACTGTTCGAATGTTCTACATTGTGTACGCTTTAATGACATACACTTTGTTATTTCTTAAATTATTAAAGATACGAAAAAGTAGTTTAAATAAAGTATTTTACTAGATTTCATAAACAATAATTTATTTTTGTCATCCAATGTTCTTTTTCGAACCAAGCAACATTCATGTACACTATTTTCATATTTTTACAATACTTTAAGAAATAACAAAGCCTATAACTTAAAAGAAACATACCGTATATAATCAGATTAATAATAATTGCGTATTCTCCATTTTCCTCATTTTGTTCGTTGCATCTACTGAGTAACTGCATCTAATTATTTAAAAAAAAAAGCAGTTTCATCTTCGTTCAATATTAAAATATAGCAAATTCATAACATTCACTTAAATTATTTTCATAATTATTGCTTCTATAATGCATAAAATAAGAAGTGGTGAAGTAATTCACTGTTTAACATTATCAAATAAGTCAATAATGATTCTGAGATATAAAAAGAAACTTAATTTTCCTACAATTTTGTTGTAATTTATTTTCTAATAGATTTATTGACAAAAAAGAGATAATGTTTATACGGAAATTTGATGTCAGGTTTGACAAGGTTTATTGATACATAAATGACAGGTACTCCTACGAGCTTAGGATGACGCTCTCCTTTTAAGTCCTCGTCCCAGAAACCAGCAAGTAGCTTCTACTGTTTCATCGCGTTGGTCGAGCCTTCGATAATGAAATATCGATTTCCACTAGCCCACGACGACTACGAAACTCTATACAATTTCTTCCTTCGCGATTCTATGCGGCTATTTAGGTGGATAATTAGGATTGATCTCTATGATCAGGCTGAAATGAGGCTGCGCGTTGAATCGAGTTAGGCTTCTAAACGGCCTGAAACAATAGCGTCGTTTACTGCACTTATTCTACACTTAAGTAACACGATACTATAGTCTTAGAGCAGTACTGACGCGCTTTTTCTTAGAAAAGAACTAGAAAATAAATATAGTTATGATAAACGTATTTCTGTGTTTAATGTCAAATGACGTAAAGCGATTTTGAAAAAATGTTAAGTTTGGATATGTACAGGTCTTCTTTCACATACGATTGAAACTATATAATTGTAGGAACTGCAAAAATAATTTCTAAATTGTTAATAGGTCAAATGGAATTATAATATGGATTTGTAGTTTATTGTGAAATTGCATGAAATTTAGATAAGGCGATTAGTTTCCTTTAATTAATTATGCAATGATAGAGTGTGACTCATCCTTATCAGCTTATGAATTCTTGGTTAAACTTTGCAGACCGCATCAAGTTAGCTCCAGATTAACACAAGAGTGTTTTCCTTTATATTCATAATTTTTGTTTTTCAAAAACAATACGTTTTTTGTTCTGTGTTTTAATGAGTCATGACAAGTTTTTGTATAATTCAGCAGTTTCTGCTTAGTGCATTAAAATTACATACAATTGCTAGAATCATTAGTAGATGTGATATCAGTACTTAATATGATGTAATTTTGTTGTATAATCTATACTGAATGAAATAACTAACTGCAAACACTTTAACTGGGCACTGTATGGATAGACTTGCATTCCACGAAGTCACGAATAACAGTTATTATTTAGAGGATATTTTTAATAAATCTTTGGAACCAAATACACAATTTTATATGAATCTCGAATTTTAAAAGACACGGTTTTCAATAGGTCAAAATGCAATCACCAAAATAGTATGAATCATAACAATTTCAAATAATATGGTATTGAAAAATTGATCAACCCCAGAAATCAGGAATGTTCAAATAAGGGAATTCATCTGCTATAAAATTATTAGTAAAATCACATAGAACCAAGTGGAGTTTCTGTTGATGACACGTTCGCCACCACCTGTCACATATCTGTGACGCACTCAATTTCCAGGAGGAATCGACGTTACATACGTGTGACAGCGACGAATCCACCAATTCCTTCAAAATAACCTGTTACATTTATGAAAATTTGAAATGAGCGTCTTACATGTGTGACATATTATTTGAAACACTCAAATGGTTCCTTCAACCCTTTGCATGATCTTTTTCTATGAGTACATGTATGGTCTTGAGAACAAGAGCTATTGTAAATATTACAAAAATTAACATTTTTTATTTTTGTATGCTGTAAGTAATATGCAACAAAATATATTTGTCTCAAAATAATTTTTTTGTTAATATCTATATATCCACTTATATATCATCATATGTACAAATAACTTTAAATATAAACTTGCTTCGACTAGTTGGTAGTAGCACCAGAAAAATATGCCGACTGAAAAGGGTTAATACATTTTGCGTGTACATAATCAAAAAATACATTTGTATTTATCTCTCATACGCTGCTGGGGTGAAATTCACGCGTTTCCTATTTTTAGATATTGTAAAATGTTTGATTTCTATCTGATTTAAGAAGACAAATTGAAAATTGTTTATGACTCAATATTTCTGGGGAACGATGTTAACACTTAGAGTGCCACGCTCCATTAGCTGAGAATGGCAAACTTCCTCAATTTTTATACAAAATGAATGTACCCATGAGTTCTACCTTTTTTAATGAATAATATCAGTAACATTCATCACTTTTTTACTGCTTCTATTAGAGCTGTTTAGGTATATTTTTAATATTTCACATGATCAAACAAAGAATGATTGAATCTATTTGTCACCCAGATACGGGTAACGCGGCACTTAAAGTGTTAATAAACCTACTAAAAGCATAGGTCTGAGGTGAATGGTTTTTCAACTAAACGGCGTTAGCGAACGTATTAAATAACACTTTCTAAGCGAATAGTGAGACTTAATCATCACAAAATCGGACATTTCGTGTGCCCCAACCTAAGTCGCATCCCGTGGAAAGTGTTCGTTGTGTTCGCGATGAGTCTCGTGAGTCACGCGGGCCACGAATAAACGTTTCTGCTCCAGCTCCTCCGGCGACGACGGATATAAATAATGCCGACAGAACGAGGAAACGCGGGTAATGGCATCGGTTACGTTGGCCGCGGAAAAATCGCGGCAAAAGGTCGACAGGGTCCAGCCGTGTAATTTATTCGAGCTAACGGATGCTGAAGCCGACTCGATAGAGACGCCATCGGCGATCGTCCCTTCTCTCCCCTTCCGACAGGCGAATCAATCTATCCGGAAGATTTTGTACACGCGATTCATCGATCTCTCGTGATCATCGATCGAGCTCCGATATGATTGCTTCGAAACGGTCTTACATAACTCGTAGGGTGGGTTCAGGAAAATATTCTAATTCTATTGTTGTAAAATACTGCAAGCTCTGCTGGTAGAGGAAGGGACCACATTATCGTACACTTTTATATGATATCTTGTAGTTTACTGGAAAATTAGGTTAAATATTTTTCTATTATATGAAGTTACACGGAAATATGTTTACTGATATTGTGTTTATGTAAAAAAAATATTTTTACATAGAAATAGAAAAATTCTTATATTAATGTTTCCTGCTCTTTTTGATAAGTACAAAAACTGATGCCTAATACTGTCTATGCGGTATTGGGAAATACATAAAGTAGTTGATATTGGATCATTTAATAATATTCTTCTAAATTATTCTACAAAACAAAAATCACAAATATACACCTTCGTTTTACCAGAATTAGCACATACTTCATGTCTTCACTTACAGCACATACTACATCTGTTCCATTTTTCGCTCATTTGGCCTTCTGAAAAAAGACCTCCACGAAACATGCATTCTGCATCGTTATTGTCATCATAATCCATGTTGGAATCGCCATCTAGTTTCGAACTTTCATCACCACTATTGCTAGTAGAACTATCATCTTAATTTCATTCCTGTTGCTATAAAGAAAAATATATATCAATTTTTAATATTGAAAAATGAAAATTCTATTTGTACAAATAATAATCTGGGCCTTTTACATTGCGGATGATATGGTAAAATCGAAAGTGTATACCTATCTCTGGACAAAAAATGATTTTCGGTAGCACGTGCACAAAACTTAAAGAATATTTCCCAGATCACAGCATGTATGAGGGGAATGGACTTAGAGTGGGGGAAAGCCGTAGCTCCCGTGGCCATCACTGGTTTAAACACACCTTCGTCTTCTTTTTTTAACTCTGTTTATACAGATTCAATACCTAATTAAATTAATATTTATATATTTTGATAATGAAAAATTCATTCAAATTTTTTGGACTGTTATTTTATATTTAACTTGATAGAATATTGTAAATTCTATCTTATATTTTCAAAACATATACTTATTCAAGCTTATTCACTTTCTTTAGTTTTATTCAGCATTCATTCGAAATATACATAGTAGTCGTCAAAAATTAATCGTACATAGTAAAATTGCAAACCAGTCATTTTGACCGCCTCGGTAGTTCTACTGTGTGTAACATAAAACATTGCATACCTGTTTTGCCCTTTTGAATTCTTCTGTCCAATTTTTCAATCAGAAAGGTAACATGTGTCTCTAGAGTTTTGAAATTGAATTTTTAGATAATCCGTTTGTGTTGTACAAATCTGGTTTAAAAAGCCCATGTTGACGCGAGGCAATTCGCCAGAGTACTTAATTGGATTCCAAATAATTCGACGGGTTTGATTGATTTATGTACCACGTTCTGTAATTGATGTTGCGCTCCTAATTGGCAGAGTTTGTTTAGCAAGCAATTAGGGCTTGTTTAGGCGTTGCTAAAAGGTGGTCGCACATGTTACTCACCTTTTCGGATTGTACATACGTACTTAAGTACATAACCGTATAGTCCACGAATTCTAGTTAACCATTTCAGCCCGATAAATCCATATATGAGTTCCAAAAAGTCATTCGCCATGTGCTACAGACCACCAGGTGTACTGGCTAAGGTACACCTACTTATTGCATAGCATAAACCTATGTATTTGTGTCACTTATTAACCCTAAGACGCTTAAGGGAGAGTCAAAAAATGTCCACAGAATTCGAAACGTTAGTTTTTGCGAAGAGAAATTTGCGTAGGAGCTTTGTACGACAGGTATTTTTTAGTTAAATGTTTTTTTGTTTTAACGTCAATTTTCATATTTTTGATATCTTATTTTTTCAATAAGAAGTACCTACATTATATTACTTTACTACACACATAAACATACTATAAAAAATAAAATTCTTAGCACTTTCGCTTACGTGGACACAAAATGACCCTTCCTTAAACTGACCTTAAACCTTCTAGAACCTTAAGCGTCCTAGGATTAAAATATACATGTCTCATTAAATATTTTGTACTTTCACAAGACTAAAGTAATTTAATAATTCTTATCATACACATTGCAATAATGACAAATATTTAGCCCTTGGTCCACGTTTTTGTCCGAAAGTGTCAATGCTCAAATGGCTAAGAAAAAAATCTGTTAAAACAAGAAAACTCTTCTACAATGAACAAAAAGAATAAAAATAGATTTCACGAATTCAAGCTTTCATTTTACGGTTCACCAGGAGCTACTAATCTCTTAGGTCTCCGATGTATCTACATTTAGAGCCAAATCGTATCCAAAAAAACGATGACATCGTGAGCCAGCCTCATCAGTATCTCCCGAAATACTTTTTAAAGTAGAAACAGCAGTACAGTCTGCAATAACAGTATCGGTAAAATCACGAGTGCGAAGAATCGGAGCGTAGTTTCCCCAATCGAATTTCTTTTTGTTGGCCCGGCTGTTTACACGGGTCTTTGTACATTGTTTTCTCGAAAGACAATGGATGGCCGTAGTCCTGGGGAAAATAAAGAATAAAACAGTCGCGCGTTCGGGATATCCCGAAGCTACAGGAAGTCCGGATTACATCGTTCGTTACGAGAAACTTCGTAGGCGCTTATATTTAGGCCAGCCTGTAGCTTTACGAGCGTTCGTGCCCGTTAATCTAACGCGAGGCGAACGGACCCGATCGCCACCGTGTTCCGCTACCATTTTGCTTTCGCATTAATTCCCGAAATAGTCCCACGGTGATGTGCTCCCATCTTATAACTCATGGGACACCTTACCATTTTAGAGTGAATCTGGATTACGATACAGATTTACTTACTTATCTCAATATGAATGGTTCTTTTAACTCTAGTACGGTCTTCGGATCTTTTTCGACCCAGCTCGTCCTTATTTTTTTTTTTTAAACTTTTGTCGTTATCAAAGAAATGCAATGAAGTTAGCATCAATATGCTTGTTTCTGTCCCCTTGACATCATATTAAAAGATTATTATCTGGGTTCATACGGGGTGCTGATAATCAAAATTGTTACACACAAGGTCTTCGGGTCTTTTTTGGCCCAACGCGAACGAGACACAATGAAATAAAATAAATTAATCATGGTCAAATATTACAAACGTGTGGGTGACAGTATAATCGAAAGAAAAGATCAAAATAGCATAAAATGACCAGAATAGTTTTATTAATGCCAAATGGGTGGAAATTCATATGCAAACGGACTGTTACCAAGTATGTACAACCTGTTATAAATAAGCATGTTGTTTTTCTGTAATTATTGATATCATAATAGATGCGACTGGATGATCCTATGCTTCTTTAATCCTCCAATTGTATTATAAAGCTGAAAAAATGATTTCCATACGTTGGGATCATTTTTGACCCAGAGACCTTAAGTGTACAGTCGAACGGAAAAAGGATCTGGGGGTTAAAGCCAGCCATGTTCAAGCAATATATTTTTAATGATACGGTTGGTATTTTGTTATAATTAACATTCGCTACCATGGCTCGATAACGTAAACGTCAACCATAAACCATGCTTCGTTTTTTGTATTTTTGCACAATATAGCCCCTGGCCATCGAATTAAGTCCCCTCATAATTTTCAATATCTCTTCTGTTTTTAGTAAAATTGAAAGGACTGATCGAACTTTAATAACAAAGTTTATTAACTGTTAAGGTGTTACACATATACATGTTAATATTTTGTTTTCTCCCCTTGCCTTAGTTACAGCTTGTATTCTTTCTGACATACTCCGAATACACTGCCTTATCATATCCTTTATGGCTTCATTATTTTGCGTAAATATTTACTATTTTTGTTTTTAAATCCTGTATTGTGGTGATCGGTGATGAGTAGACTAGTTATTCGAGTAAGCTGCAGATATTTTCGACGGCATTCAAGTCGGGTGGATTGCCTGTCCATGGGAGTACGGGGATGTTTTTCGATAAAAGAAACTTTGTGACGGATTTGGCTCTGTGACATGGTGTTCCGTAAATCACTTTCACACCAGTAATACATCAATTGCAATATACACATTGGTCATCTACGTATTTAATTATAATTTGGGCAGCCAAGAAGAATCTGCCATTGATGACATAGCGTTATAGTTAGAAAAGTGAAATTTTTGCATTTGGTACTAATTCGATGGCCAGGAGCTCTACTGTGCAGATTTTCAAAGCAAACTTCATTTGTTCATGTAGCTATAATATGAAAAATTATTGCACTCACACGTGTGTGATGTCGGGCGCTCATGTGAGGAGAGAATTAGTCCGTCACACATATGTGACGTTGGTAGAAACGTGTTAATATAAAAGAGTCTGAAATAAATATAGTAAGGTTCGATATCAGTTTTTCACTGCATTCTATTTAGGCGACTTTCAAGGTGAATATATTGGTCTCTGCTTATGTTAGAAGTTGTTTGAGCGCTATTGAGGTCTGTTTATAAATTCTGAGCTGAATGCAGCACTTACATAGTTCTTGAACGAGAACTATGGCATCGTTCGCTTGCATTCAGTTCATATTCAGCATTCGAATGGTCGACATAGTGCGCATCAGAAATGAATTGGCAATAGAAAACGGTACAGGAATAATTTGATTTGATTTAATATTGCGGCTGTTTAATAACTAGACTGCGAATGTTTATGCAAATATATATTTTTATTCTTAAATATTGTTGTATTCCAATATACATAAAAATGCGAGATCTCGGAGGATATAGTTTTATTTTGTAAAGATTTCAAAATTACATCTTTTATTTCGCTAACTTCACAAAATGAGTTTTTTTTTACATCCTTGAATATGCTAAAATACATAAACATCCACAGTTTACTAATAACTTTAATTTAACGTAAGACAGAAATTAGTAAATATTCCATCACTTATGGTTCAGGGTATACTTACGGGAGCTGCTTTAAGGATAAATTCGGCAACTGAAACTAATAAAAAAGTTCATATAAACTATACAAATCCTATTTGACATTGTTTTCAAGTTATAGCAACTTTGTAGTTTTGGAAATCTAGTGACCTTCACAAGGGACTATCAAAATGGTCGCCCACCATTTCATTGCAATCCTATAGACGTATTTCCTTGTCTTGTTTTTCCTGAATCGCGCCCGGCAAACCTATGCATTTAATGTACGTCGGTCATTTCTTGGTTAGAACAACTTGTCGTTATCACTACAAGCACAATGCATTGCAACGAGCTGATGCGTTATGCTCTTATCAAATTAATGCACTGAAAAGACTGTCAGAATAGTATGAGGGCGTTTATGATTCACTTATAGTTAGTGTTTACGGAATAGTCAACAAGATTGCGAGTAAGACATTGAGTTTGCAAACAGTCAAATGAAATTAGATTGATTTCGTTTAACGAAATAATTATTTCAACGCGTGGGTCGTATGCGCCTCACGAAGCAAATTTAATTATCCTAAATAAATGCGAACATTTTTTATATTTAAATTAAAATGAATGTCACAATGATAGTGAAATATTAGGTTATCAACTAAATTCACGACCTCCGGAGCATTTTACATAAGTACGTTTATTAAAATCATTCAATCAATAATTTTTTATTAGAATCATTTCCATTCGTATCTACGATCTTCTGCTATAGTTCTGGTCATTTTTCGATTCCGTGACAATCGAATTGAGTCAACTTTAAGTCGAAGAGATTCGAAAGGTCGCGAATTTAGTTGCCGACCTAATAATTGAATGATTGTACTTTTATCATTATGTACTTGGAACAATTTATTTTCCTATGTAACACTATGTATGATATTTTTCACTGTGACAGGGAAGGTGTTATCACTTTGACTGCCATGTTACCCATATATGTATGATACTTCGATTCAATAATTACTTATTTATTCATGTGTAACACTAATAAATGTATCTAAACAGATCTAATGGAGCCAATAAAAAGATTATGAAATTTACTAATATTACTGATTAAAAAGCGTATTATTTTGGGGTACATTCATTCTGTATAAAAATGTGGAAAATTTGCAATTTTCAGCTAATAGAAGGGGGTAATCAAAGTATTAACCCTAGGACGTTTAAGATTTTAGAAGGTTTAAGGTCAGGTTAAGGGAGGCTCAATTTGTGTCCACATAAACGAAACTGCTAAAAGCTTTATTTTTTCTGTTCGAAGTATGTTTATGTATATAGTAAAGTAATATAAAACATGTAGGTATTTCTTATTGAAATAATACAATATAACAAATATTTGTCTCCAATCATTAAATACAATATCTTTCTGACACAAAGCCAGACTACTAGCCTCCTACACAAATTTGTCTTTAACACTTTGAGTGCCGTGTTACATATGGACAATATTTTCCGTTTGCTTTCTTAAAATCTCTCAAGCTCGCGCCCGAGGAAGGAAAACGCCCTAAAAACGCTTCATGTTATCTCGTGAGTATCGAAGGGAAGCACGAGCCTGTTCCCACGAATAACAACCAGAATCCAAAGCCCGATTTATCTAGGACTACGAAAAATCTCTTTGTATGGAAATCTTAGTGGATCCCCACCCATTTTTCGGAGTATATAAACCTTCAAATTTTAACCCTCTCGGGCAGAACTGTAAAGTCGTTCGTAACGTCACGTCGTATTGCGTTCGTTAAAAAGTTGGTTGCATCCAGTGAGATCTGGCTCAAGTTTCGTTTCGAATCAACGGTTAACCTTATAGAATCCGCGGGTTCGGTAGAAAATCTATTTGGCAATTTTCTTAAACCACTCTTTTGTCCCCGCATTGCCAGTGCGTCAACGCCGAGCATCTATCGCATAATTAATAGAAAGATTTAACCATTCGCGATACACACATATATACTTGTAATCAAAACTGACCTTTTGAGTATACATTTAGTGTTCATTTATAAATGATATAATCTCTTGCAAAACCCATCATTCATACCAGTAATACTTATAATAGTAGTTGAACGTTCCCACGCGATATAACTTTACCGCTCGAGTTATATCGACTTTTAATTTACAGTTACAAGGCTTAACTAACATTTCCTGCGACACCCTGATTTCGCATCAGGCTCATTCGCACGACACATTTATCCAAAAGAGATTTCTCTAACCCAGTGGCTCCCCAATTTCGCATTGGGTTCGTCCACGAAATCTAACCCATCCTGCGACTCCCTGGTTTCGCACCAGGTTCGTCCGTGTCCTACAGCTCCCTGATTTCGCATTAGGTTCGTCCGTAACTTCTCCAACCTCCTGCAGCTCCCTGATTTCGCATCAGGTTCGTCTGTAAACTCATCCAACCTCCTACAGCTCCCTGATTTCGCATGAGGCTCGTCCGCGTACCACACTAATAATCTGATAAACCATATTCCTTATAAAATACCCCTCGCTGGCCTCACGCGTTGCTCACGGCCCTGATTCGTAACAGCCGCGACACCCATATCTGGGTGACAGATAAATTCAACCATTATTTATTTGAATTCCTGCTTACATTCATTTAATATAAAAATTGAGGAAGTTTGCTATTTTCAGCTAATGGAGCGTGACACTCAAAGTGTTAAAGAAACTAACGTTTCGAATTTTGTAGACATTTCTTGACCCTGTCTTAAGCGTTCCAGGGTTAAATAAGACGTCAGTTTATATGAAGCTCTTTTGACTATTTTTAAGTGCTGAATTTAGTTCTGAAGTGGCGTGCCGTATGTTACGGGAAACCTTGAATGTAGAATGAAAATCGTACCAACGTTTCAGCCCCTGTGATCTATGCTCTCCACGGGCGCGCACCTTCAGCTTTTTTCGGAGCAAACCTTTTTTAATCTCCTGACGCTTCGACGTTGCAGAAAGTCTTCAGCCATGGTAATTCAATATCAGCGTTCGTTGCTAGAAATATCGTCGTTTCGACGTGTTCGCATCGGCAACCGAGCACTTTTTTTTTCATTCGTTAGCGTGAAAAATTCTGAGATACGATCATTTGCTATCGAGAGTGATTAATGGGACGTTGAACGGAAACGTAAAAATTATACCAGGATCGATATATTTTAGCCAGTTCGTACGGTGCGGATGTTGAATAAGCATCACCGTGCAGATAATATATAGACAGGAATGCGCGTGATTAAACGTAATGATTTAACCAGACACGTTTGCTATGCTCAGAGCACGAAGTTCACTATACATCACGGTCGATACAACGTGTTAAATCATCGCTGATATGTTTTGTAATGGTAAATACATATATGTCATGATTTTCGAAGAACATATACTGGATGTTCCATTTAATTATTTCCACGTGGGAATCTTCGAAAGTATTAGTCACACTGAACAATATTTTAGATATAAGCTTGATGATTTTGAGAACATAATATGGTGTTAATGATGAAGGTCATCTTCGTTTTGTTTAATGAAGATATATATGTTTTTAATGCACTAATCGATGCAGCTATTCTTTATCTATAAAAAAAGTGTTTGGATGCTTGTGTCAGAAAACTGTAAATTTAGGAAATACATATTTTGTTTGCAATTTTGTAAAATACTACTCGCGGGTTTTAACGCGGAAAATATTGTTTGTAATAGAACCAACAATTTTTGTAACCGGCTAATCGATGCAGTTATTTCTCCTGTATACAAAAGTGTTAGGGTGTATCTGCCAAGAAGCTGTTAGTTTAGTAGATATTTTGAATTTAACGTTGCTAAATAGTACTCGAGTCTTCGAACGTAGAGAAAAATTTTTTTTTATATAATACTTTTATATAATATTTTGAATAAAAAAAGTATGAAGGTGTTCGTGCCGAAAATTTGTTTTTTTAACGATATCGTTTATAAAATTCAAATTTCGAGAAAGTTCTCTACTCTAATTATCTGACTTGGTTCTCCAAGATAACTGTCAAATCGTTTTAACACATTACCTCGAGTACCTATAGAATACAATCGACTCACTAAGATATCGTGATTAACTATGTGAAACGACTTCTAGAAGTCAGCACAGATAACGTCGACTCAAAAACTGCCAACACCTCAAACAGAAAAATCAAACTGAACAAATATCAACAACCCAACCACTTCAATACGAAGCACACTCGATTAACAGGTTAACAATCGTGATAAAAAGCCATCTGGCGGGTGAACTCTACGACCTTGAACCACTCCGTATGTCCCAACGATAGAGTTTCACGCTTACAAGCGATAGCACAGGCAAAACTGGTCGAAACATTACAGTTTCACTTTCTTCCTCCCCTGAAGAACCGAGTCTATGTATAACACGTTCGAGCGGACACACTTTCGACAGATTCAGTGCACGAGGTTGGCTGTGATGCAGGATGTTAGGTCATCGTTGCTCCGTTACGTGGGCGGCTCGTCGTTCTCGCTTTGCTCTGATTAATACTTCGTTAATCTCCGTGTTCGATCTACTATTCCACTACCGGCCTGCTGGTTCTTCAGGTCCTTCCTCAATGAACCGGCAGCGGTTTTCGTTCGCTGCAGATTGGGTGGCCCTTCGTGGAACATGAAATTGAGATCCCCGACCTCCCGTCGAGTTCTTATGCATACGATTTGGCGAGGCCAGTTTACCGAGATTCCATCTAATCGGCCACCGTATCGTTTCATAAGAACGTCCGCGACGCCCAGCACGAGATTACACTGTAATCTTCCTTGTATCTGGTCCAATCTCGAGTATTCTTGCCAGTCTACGAGCTGTTTATTCGCGCGAGCCTAATAGGATTATTGTCGTGGCGCACTCCGCGACAATAGCGTCAAGCTTTGTTAGAAGAAACAGTGTTCATCTTTTAGCTGTGGTTTTACTGTTCGGGTTAAGTAGTTACATAAGAAACGTCAAATGAGTTATTCTGTGAATTGAGGAAAGTATATAAACGTCTGGTGAGCTGGAAGAAAATTATAGGAGTGTGTACAGAGTGGCCAGGCTAGGACAAGTTGCCATCGCTAGACAGCGAATGTTTATGCAAATACACATTTTCAGAGTTCAATATTCAATATTTGTTATGTTAATGCAGTTGAAACTTCGACAAAACTGTATTTTCTTCTGTAAATGTTTAAAAAGTGTATTTCTTAACTTTTTTCACGGTTTTAAATGTGCGCTTTTTAGATGTTTGGGTACGTTAAATTGCTTAAACATCCGCAGACTAGATAGTCATCACCATCTGTAAATATTGTATAAATATTTTGCTCGAGAAGGTGATGACAACTTGTCTTAGTCCGGCAGGCTGAACATTTTCGGTACTGAATGCTATTTCAAACTGCCGGGCAACTCTGTATATCAGTTTGAGCAGGGAATTCTGACCCACTCACCGTGTACTGTTGACGCCTATAGGCGTCTGATCCAATGGGTTACTGTATAGTACCGTAACTCAGCCGCACGCAACGTTCGCCTCGTTTCCAAGGAGTCAGCAGTCAAAAGGTTAAGTTTATAGTATTGTGAATATAATTTGATCAAGGTATAAATTTAAGTGGAATGATTTGAGATGAAAGAGTAGATGAAAGTGAAATTAAGAATGAAAATCTTTTGTTCCGCCGGATATATTAAATATTAATAAGTTATGCCATAGTAATAGCGTAGTTATTAGTGTTTTGAACAAAGTAGCTATCTAGAATCTAGAAGCTATCTTGCGCTTCAGAATAGACTACATATATTAAACAAAAATGACCTAACTATTTGTGATAGTTGTAATATATTATTTAAAATATTAAATAAAATACATTTCTATTCAATCTGAAAATTTAATACAATTTTATTGAACGGTCCGAAACAAAAAGCTATTGCTTTAACATTCCTAAATCGTACATATATTTTAAGTTAAATTATTATATCGATAACAGAGAACACAAATAGATATTTTCGAAACTGCTTTAAATTTATAACTAAACAGTGATAAAATTGGCTGATAATTAGATTTTACCCTTGTAGATAGATATATTTTTTGATGCATACAATTAATAGAGTAGGCTAATAAAATTTATCCAAATATTTTAGATACACGGAATATAAAGATAAAAAAATTAAATTTTATTTTATGGTTGAGCAAGTTATTTCTTAATATATGGTTTATAGTTATTTTATTCTTGCTTAATTCATTTCTTTTGACTTTACTATATTTCTTAACATTTTATTTTAATTTTTATAATACTGTATTTTAAAGAATCCTGAACTGCTAATTGCATATGAATGTACGAACTAGAAATCGAACTTAAAATCGTGCTAATTGTAAGAAAATTACATTAGCAATTGAAATACCAGTTAAAAACAAAATAAGAACATTGTCCCTTGCGTCATTTCGAGTCACTAATTGCATACGAAAATACCACCCTTGAAATCGATCTTAAAAAATAAACGTACTAATTACAGCAGTACTTCAAATACTAACAAAATTAATTAAAAAAACTGTTCTTCAGATCATTTCGAGCTATTAATTGCACACGAAACTGTAAATCTTAGGTAACAAAATTGCGGCAGCATTTAAAATACTAATCAAATTAAAAAAAAATCTCGAGCTATTAAGTACGTGCAAATACACTAATTTTGAACTTGAATTTGAAAGAAATGCTATATGAAGATTGTAGCAACAATTCAAATAACAATCAAGTTTAAAAGAAACTATTTCTTAAATCATCACGAGCCATTAATTGCAATACAAGTACAACCTTGAAGTTAAATTTAAAAAAAAAAGTATGACAAAATTGCAGCAATGTTTCAAATACCAATCAAAAAACTGTTTCTTAGATCATCTCGAGGCATTAATTGCACACGAACGCGTTATCCGCGAAATCGAACTCAAAAGCGGGACAAAGGCGCCATGAGTCGGTCGAAAGTTACATCAACGTTTGAGAGGCCAACAAAAGGTAATTTTAACCATGACGAACAGGTTATAATCTCACGTTGGTGTATTTTTCAGTGTGCGATGCTCGCGAAAGACACGGCAGCCGAATTATGAGTCAGCCTCGCGTTACGGCCTTTAAAAGACGCGTTAACTCACGATCTGCTGTACTGAAAGAAAGAAAAAAAAAGAGACGTCGTCAGGTACTAATCGAGTCGTGACGCGATTCTCGTTGCAGCTTCTCGATGACTCGTTCTTTTCCACGGATTCGATTACTCGCACCGAAATCGTCCGGACGAACCTCGCGCTAAATATAAAAATTATTTCACGACCCGAGACGCCTGACGTCGACGATAAAAGTCGAATCGAACGACCAGCAGTTGTTGATAACGCTGTTGTTTAACAATAATTAATTATTGCTGATAGACACCGCCGTTTCCTCGAAGAGAAACTAGTTTCTCCCTTTGTCTGTGAAATTTCTATTATACGAGCTGTGCGAATCTTTTTCAAAGATAATTCCGGGAAGCATGTGCTCCTTATCACGTGGAAGTGACCACGTGATAAGACCTTGCCACGGTTTGCGAATTGTCCGACATTTATGTTCCACGAGCACTATGTGTTACTGCTTGTTTCTTTGCCCTGTTAACTATTAGTATAGTAGACGCTCGTTTAATTTATTATAGTACGTCGATGTGTCTTCTGTTTGGTATTATTTTGTACATGATGCGAATTAAAATAAAGCAACATTATAAAATATGATGTGTTATTTATATAGCTGTACAAGATTTGTAATAAAGTGAACTGTAGGTTCTTGTGACAGAATCAATTTCGCAGCCGTTTACAGTAACTTAAATCTGAAGCTGGATGATTCTGTCATTAAAACCGGGACAAGAACTGCACAGTTTGTTTTAAAACGCCTAATTTGTAATTAATAGACAATTTAACATACCCAAGTATCTGAAAAACGCTCATTTAGAACCGTGAAGAAATAAAAAGTACATTTTTTAAATATTTACAGAACAAAATACAGTTTTATTACAATTTCATTTGTATAACAATAATAACATATTAAGTATTGAATTTTAAAAATGTATATTCTCATTAACCTTCGGTGGATAGTGATTACATATTATTTAAAATTGTAACGAATATCCGTTATGAATTATACAAAGAAATTGTTTAATTTATATAATGGAGTATTATTAAAATTCAAAGAGCTTATAGAATTCATTAATTTAATGTAAAATTTAATGAGTACAGACATCGTATAATCTGGAATGCTCAGCCAAAATATGTAGTGTTTTACATCAGCTTCTTACAATAATTATGAGAAGCAATACTACATCATTAAGAACCATCTGTGCTTCATGAAAATACGTACTATTATGTACTACGTAAGCGGGAGCGAAAATAATATTCTTCTCAAATATAGTAATGTTACATTAAAAATAATTCTAGTCTTTTAACAATAATTTCAGAGCTAGTTATAACATAGCTAAAATGATGAAATTATTTCCAATAGCTGCTTTGAATATTTTTCACATTTTTTGTACCATCTAGACTTCAATTTTTTTATGATAGCGATGGTCATTGCAATATAGTAATTTATTACAATAAATTTATGTGTCCAAAGTAATTGGTACTCTATTTATAATTTTTTTAGATTCTTATAAGGAGCTTGTAACGATTGTTTGCTAAAACAAAGTTTTATAAACACTGTTCAGGGATTGTTTTGTGAATGAAACAGCATAATCTCTTGTCTTGAAAGTGCTCCGCTGCTTTGTTCCACGTTTGTTCGAAAGCGGTGCTTACGGAGCGTGTCGATGAAAGAGGAAACGAGGATTCAATTTCCTTGTTTCCGGTCGGCAAAACGCAACAAAAGTTTGGGTGAATCGCCATCCATCGGTTCTACACTTTCCGCTTTCAACTAATTGACACACAAAACATACTTACTGTGATCTAATTTATATTTTTCTAAAATAAAAACGTTTTTCGTCGAAAATCATAACATACAATTATAATATCGAAAATAAAATAGACACGTTTTATTTTTATTTCAACAGAAAAGCTTAAATTTTCAATAAACACATTTCTGTCCAAAATTAAAACATTGTGGAAAACAACTTACGTTAGTAATATTTATTCATTTTATAATCACTCAAGACTGCATACAAAATATTGGGTTGATTTGAAAATAACTTCCGGTTTGTCTTGTTAAGTTTATTAGTTAATTTATTAAAACATAATCTTTTGCTGCTTCTGCAACATTTTGAGTTTGTGGGATGTCTAGCTCCTAGTATGAATATAAGTTAATAGTCCAGGTGAACCATTTAATTTTTTAGAAAGTATAATGTCTACTGTGTATCGGAAGTTATTTATGACTCAACCCATACATTCGACATACTACAAAATCGATGACATCGAGGTTCAAAATTCAAGTTACATTCTTTGTAACATAAGTTTTTATCATTAAGAAAATGAAACTACATTTTAAACGATAAGCATTTATAAAATTTAGTTGGAAAAACGGCACTTTCAATTTTCAGCAACGCGCCACAAAAATGTCTTGCAACAGCTATTCGATTATATTTAAAAACATTCTCAAAGCCTGAAGGGTTAAATTTACCGTGTGCCTTGCGTATTTATTTACACCTTGTGTGAACACTTTCGCTATAAAGCCTCATTTTCGCCCGACTGCAGTGTTGATTTTTCGAAAGATCCCGGCGCCAGGAAAGTCGTTCGCAGCCGTAAAATCAGGATGAACGGTGATCATGCGAGAAAGGAACACGAAGAGCAGTGTAAACGAAGATTTAAACGGTAGCCAAGGCAAACGATCGTGAGCACCGTGATCTTTTAGCCGAGCTAAGTACAAGGATCCTCCTGAGACAGCGCGTTATTCATTCGCTTTTCATTCTCCTATCGGTCTTTTCTCTCGTTTACCGCCCACTTCTGCATACCTGGCACACCTTTCGATCGATTATCGATTCGAGGTGGCCGATTGACGCCGATAGATCTTGACGATGCAGATTTCCGATTTTTTGCACGCTTTCCTGTCAACGGGTCAGCGTCCCTGTTTTGTCGAAGCAAGACAGAGTTTCTCTGATATTTTAATGTACTTTGTCATCTGGTTCTTTCTTTGTTTTCAAGGACAGCGTAACATTGATTTCGATTTTGCTAACGCAAGACGAGAAAATATAAGCCGTTCAGAAGCCAAACTAATCAACTCAACTTTTAGTAAATTTCTCAATTTCATTACCCGAGGATATACATTAATGTTTATGAGGTATCACATATGATTTACGATCCCAGCAAAGGCGAACATAAACGTATTATGCACATACTATATAATTAGTTAAGAATATTCTGTAAGATTAGTGTCATGTGCATAAAACCTAAATATTGTGCACGTTACTTCAAGCACTAACAAGGGGTGCTTCAGGACTGGCCCTCGCCGATTTTTATGAAATTTGGTGGGGTGGTAGATATATGTCTACAATAAGCGTAACTATAATTTTAGCCGTATATGGCCAGCCAGTTTTGAGAAAAGTACGTGTAAAGTTTGGAAAAATCACATATTCCCATATATTTGCGTATTGGAACACTATATTCAACAAGCGCCGTGGCGTAGCGGCAAGTTTACGAGACTTCTAGTTTTTTGTCCCAGGTTCAAATCCCGTCGCGGATATTTTTTTTTTTTAAGAAATATTGCATCCTACGTTACAATATGGAAATGTAGATTATTCTATGCAATTTTTCTTGAAATATTTATTTACTCATTATTAACAATACAGTTTTATGCTGAAAGTAAAAATATGTACGTATAGTTTGAAGTATATGTGTAAGCAATACAGTTTTATTCTCTACCTGTACATACTGTTGAATGGAATTTATCACAAAAATAATTAAAACAAATTTAAATTACACCACGAATATCTCGCAAAAGAAGGTTGCATGCACGAATAATTATAATTATGTACATCTGCGGGGAAATTAATGTCACTCACATTATAAAACGTCAGGTAGAAAAATAAGGTATTGTCTGTAATTGGCTTCTAAAAACAAAACCCGTAACGGTGTCAAAAATTCGTACCGATCGTTGTAATATTCATTTTCAGGCTGCAAATATTTTTATTTATGAAACACGTTTATTAGAACTTTTACTAAAGAATACATTTTATTTATTACATTGCGTGAAAATGAAAGTGGATAAAGTTAACTACCGATAGAGAGTTTTTTTATAATGTAAATGAAATCGATTTCCCCGCAGATATACGTACATACTTTGACTTTCAGCATAAAACTGTTTTGTTAATAATGAGTAAATAAATATGTCAAGAAAAATTGCATAGAATAATCTACATTTCCATATTGTAACGTAGGATGCAATATTTCTTAAAAAAAAAAAATATCCGCGACGGTATTTGAACCTGGGACATAAAACTAGAAGTCTCGTAAACTTGCCGCTACACCACGGCGATTGTTGAATGTAGTGTTCCAATACGTAAATATATGGAAATATGTGATTTTTCCAAACTTTACACGTACATTTCTCAAAACTGGCTGGCCATATACGGCTAAAATTATAGTTACGCTTATTGTAGACATACACCTACCAACCCACCAAATTTCATAAAAATCGGTGAGGGCCAGTCCTGAAGCACTCCTTGTAAGCCTCAATATTACTGTTTTTTTGTATTCTTTTTTTGTATTTTACATGTTAAGATTATTATAAGAATTATTGTCAGAACACCTTAAAGAAATATATGTCAATGTTAAATCTGTATATGTATACCATTAAGACTCAATAAACAATCATTATATTATATACATGAATGTTTGTGACATCATCACGTTTCTCTGCTTTTTATTTTATGGAGTTGATCAATTTGGCTTTTTAGCCGTTTATATTGCTGTGTATGGGTGTAGATCCACGACGAGATATTTCATGAGATTCTCCTCTTACGAGACAAAAATTTCAGCAACAATTATCATTATAATTAAATTGCCATCGGTTATGCATTTTATCATATTTAGGTGTATAACATACATTCATTTTGAGAACTTAATAAAAAATGTGATCTTCAATTTTTGGCAAGACAAAAAATTAAACACAAAATCTGATTTTTTATCTGTACTGAAATATACAAATATTTCAGAATAAAAATACAGTTTTATAAACATTCGTAGTATAATTATAATTTATCATTGTCAAAGTTGATGTATTTGAGAGTTGCAGTAAAATGATAATTTACAATAACAATTGATTTAAGCAATCGAGTAATACAAAAGTCCACATACTGGTATTTCTTTATAGTAGAAAAACTTGTTCTCCATACTAAAATGTGATTTATATAAATATTTGATTCAATAAAAAATTCTCATTTGTCGAAAATTTATAAATGTCTAAAAATTGCACCGTTCCTAGCCCTTTATTTCAATTATTTTGCAAAAGTGTTTCATAAATATATTTAGCCCCCTCACCAAATTAGTACAAATGTAAGAACCACAAGTTCTATGAAAACATATCATTTTACATATTTTCTTAACAAACAGACAGCTACAATTCATACTTCCATATTCCTATATTTCACACCATATAACCCAGAAGAATGAAGATTCTTAACTCGTACTCCAAAAGTACCACAATTACACAATCGATAAGGTTACGAACAAATTACGAAAAATGCAACCAAAAAAAATCAATTAACACAACTCGAAACTAGAAAAAATACGAAATTGCGTTCAACAATGAACGAAACTTAGTTCAAACAGATCAGCCTAGTTAACTTGTCATCCTCAGTGAATAGGTTAAAATAATCGATATGGGCGGTGACTTGCAGAAGTGTCGTTAAAAATCGACGAAAAAATGCTGAGGAAAGGTGCAGAAAGTGCTTGGCGAAAAGAGTAGAAGAGGAAGAAGGGCAGAGAAGGAGGAGAATCGAGATAATGAGGCTCGCGTGAGGCACGTGCCCGAAGCTCTGGCCGTGTCATTATCCGGAGAACCGACAGGCCTCGGGCCTATTACCTTTTACCTGGACGCATGTAAACACATGTGCAAATGTTTTTACACACGTGCACAACACGCCGGTAGGGCCAGGTGGAGAGAAGGTTCGGTGCTAAAATGAAAAAGAAAAGCACCGAGTTTCATAAATGAGTTACTGCTTTGCTACCAGCTCCCCGTCCGTTCGGTAGCCACGACGTCCCTCGAGACCCATACTTTTGCTCGTTCACACTATAGCTATCAGCAAATGTAATGGCTCTTATTACAAATTGTTTGATGAGTGGGTGACAGCTAATTTATATGACTGTATCTTTTTTAATTAATTTTTATTTTTCTTGAAGGAAAATTGGGGTCTGTGTTAATAGTATGACACAGATATTTCTTTTGTAATTAAAAAGTATAATCTTATGTTATGTGATTACTCTTTTCAATTAATTTTTATTTCTCTTGAAGGAAAATTGGGATCCGTGTTAATACTGTAATATGAATATTTATTTTGTAAGTAGTATGTATAATATTAAGTTATGTGGTTACTCTTTTCCATTCATTTTTATTTTGTTTGGAGAAACATTAACAGTTCCATTTTACAGTGCTGTAATATAACAATTAGTTGTTACGTATGTTATTAATATTGTATCTGCGTGGAGAAGAATGATTCAACTTAAAAATTATGTGATTCAATTTATATTTTATATTCTCTGTACTTTTTCTCAGAGCTTAATTAAATGATCTCTATGTATTAATTCGAGAAAGTACATGATGTAGTAAATTTTTGTAGTTAATATGATGAATCATAATTGTAAGTTGCAGGACTATTATTTTCAATTAATTTTAATGTTATTTAGAGAAGAATCAAGATCTCCGTGCTATGTTAGAGTATAAAAATTTCTTTCTACAAATGTTATTGATTTTGTCACCCACAAAACACTCATGTACAGAAAAATCAACTAAAAAATTCTATTAACCCTCTTCCGGGATGCTAACACACGTGTGCATTATTATTATTATTTAAATACAAGTATTATTAGCAAGGATGTAACGAACCGTATGAAACCTAAAGTGACAAAATTCTATCTCTCAAAAATTTCAGACCTGTTTTCAATTTATTTAATATCTACCAATTCATATTAACCCTTTGAACTCCTTCGTCGAGTGTGACTTGACATCGATTTTATTAACAGGTACTCTACTCGACATTTTTAAATTGCTACTTTAAATATGTATTATATTTCACAATATTTTTTTTTACCTAGATAAGCAATATTACATGTATATGACCCTGTTTTGTAACAAAAAATGTCCGTGAAATAATCAGGTACATGATTGTACCTAATTAGTTCCTATCAACCAACTGTCTTTTGATGTACATTCCAAATAAAACACTTAATATAATAGGGAGTTATTGAAAAGAAAATTAACAAAAATTAGGAGTTTAAGGGTTAAACAATATAATAGAAAAAATTGGAATCACTTTTTCTGACATTACAAAATTCGACCCTGAA
The DNA here is from genome assembly GCA_916610135.2 of Macropis europaea. NCBI lineage: Eukaryota > Metazoa > Arthropoda > Insecta > Hymenoptera > Melittidae > Macropis > Macropis europaea. Next base: position 31,797,557 of record OU744344.1, read on the forward strand.
AAGACTATTTTTATACATTTCCTGTCTATTATCTGCATATTTGCGTGTATAATTGCACGTGCCGTTTACCTAATAGCTCAATTAAATACTTTCCGTTGATTACATCGAGAAACCATACGGTGCGGTGAATTTCTGCAATTAATCGACGCCGGCTGATGCTCCATAATTATTCTTCGAGACGACGTGTTAAACGTGACTTAATAGATGATAGGCGATGTGTGTTTACGTCATTTTTACGTCACGCGTGTAGCGTACCTCATTTCCCAGTGTCGTGAATGACGTAATGACTCGTACGTGAAAGCCATTAAGCATTGACAACGTGATAGCGCAATTGAAACGGTTCGTTAAGTGATTTAGAAACGCATTTCCGACTGCTTTGCCCGTAAATTGTGTAGGTGTTTCTTGCAGGTGTTATTTTTTATCAAATCGATGAATAAACCAATCAGCGTTAATTAATTTGTTGCTACAAATAGACAATTAACTGTAATTAACGGGAAGAAAATTTCACTAATTGCGAGGTTGACTGAGAAAGCATAGTGTGAGGTGAAATCTTTGCAATGTACAATTGAACAGTAATTAATGTTTGGTCTTTTAATTTCCATCTGACGCATTCTTCTATTGTCATTTTTTTACTTAATTAAAAGGCTAATTTGAAAAATGTTCTAAAATTCGGGAAGTAAAAAATTGAAAAAATTACAAATTCCTTGATTACATTTGAGGAGTATACTTTTCTTTCTTGATTTGTTAATCGCTATGATCGTAAAGTGTATTAAGTGTAATTATTGAGAATAATAAAATGCGATAAACATGTAAATACATGGGGCGCTTTGAAGATTTCAGCAATATATCGAAACAAATTCAATATTCTCATTTCATGATTTTTTAACACTTTTGTTTACGTGTTTAAGGAATTTCCAGTTCGCGTAATTTTTGTTCTATTTTATATTAAAAATATGAGACATATTGCATCGCTAAATTTATACACAATACAATGTTATTTCTGCATTATAATTAAAATTAATTGTGATTAGATTGAAGTTATACATACACTAAATTCCCATATGGATGAAATTATACATTATACACTAAATAAAATGAACTTATAGACTAAAGGAAAGCAAATATTTTTACGTATATAGGATGTTTCACAGCAGGCGGTAAATATTTTAGAGAATGATTCTACAAGCCAAAATAAGTCGAAAATCAAGAATTACGAAATTGTGGTGGAAGTTTCATTTTTTAGTTATGAATGTTTATATTATACATCTTTGTAATTTGCTTTTAAAAGTCCTTAATTTAGTTCAACATTCTACAATTTCTTGTAGAACCTAACAAGATTTTGTCGTTCTAACACGCGTGAAACTAAAAAACCTAACAGTAAAATAAATTTTCATGAATATTTTTATTCAAGTAGCAATTAAAATCTTTCATAACAGAAACTTTTCTCAAATATTTTTTGGTGTAATGTTTCGTTTTAATGAAAACAGTAGTCTTAAATGCAAGCATTTCTTCTAATGTACTGACTTTAATAATATTGTGTTTGAATGGTTATGATACATTAACCTTGCTAATAAAAAAAAAACATTTAATTACATAGACAACACATTTGGTGCTTATTTGAAATTTTTAGTTTCTGAATTCCTTGCAATTTAGGGGGGTATTCTCCCTTCTTGGCTCGTTTTTTAAGACAAATTAAACAACATATCTTTATGAAACTTTAAAAATTCATATATTATATTCACGAATTTTTGTACATTGTTATCATCTAAACCAGTGGTGGTCACCGGAGCTGCCCCCCCCCCCCCCCCCCCCCCCATATTCGAGGTTCATTCTAGACGATGATGGATCGAGGGGGAACTAGGAGCTAGCTCCAAGGAACTAAAACGAGGGGAATAGATTTAAAGTGGAGGAAGGCCACAGCTCCAATGGCCATCACTGATCCAAACTATAGTAATTATTCACCAGGAAAGTAAACAAGCTGAAATAATTCTTCTCAGATGGTTCGCATAATAACTGTCACTGGAGTCATACAAAATGAAACACTCAAAAAATTTCCTAATTAATATAAGCGTGGCCAGTGCGTGAACTACTTGTTATGACATAAAATTCTCTTTTAGGTTCCTCGTAAAAATTAAAAAGCAGTTTGAGTGTCTGGTCGCTTTGCATGACTTTTTGCCGTGAATTCAATTGCGAATGTAGATCGCCCGACGATAAGAGGGGCGAACTGTGCAATTACAGTACGGGTGTTTAATGTCGTGTCGGTCCATTTCTGACGCCCACGTGTTCGTTGCCAGCGATGCCTCGTCGCGGTTTTTATATCAATTCGTAGATCACCGACACACCAGGAGTCACCGGCATCATCCTCCTGGTAGTAACACGAATTGACAGCGAGTATCGCGTGTCGGTATCACATTGCGCTACCGAATGATTCACGATACACTTGAAATCACAATTGCGGCTACATGCGCCGACACTGAGAATATCCCGACATGCTACGTGCCACATGCGATAAACACACCTGATACGATCGTCGTGTAGGTGTGTCCAGGCTATTTCTATTGTTGATTCCGCCGCGTACAATTCTGACATTCGAAACAATGTGGTTACTGTATGGAAACTTAAAATAATTCAGTGTTTTATCTGACAGCTCCAGATGGTTATATTGTTTATTAGAAAAGCTACTCAGGGAATTAATGGACAATGGAAATGGGTTTTGGGTTGAATGATGTGAGAATAGTCAATTCGGTGATCAACGAGATTTATTTTTGTATAGAGTGTTCAGAAAAGTGGTGCTGGAGTTTAGAGGTATATATGCATAGTAATATGTCGAATACTTATGAGAATCCATAACACTTAGAAGATTAATTTTGGAACTGCTTTTGCTAAAACATTTTAATTTATTTTTTTTAGTACTATATGTTCCTAAAATTTGTCTCAACCTTTTGTGAACATCTATGTACACGGTGTTAATCCCCAAATAAACGGAATAAAAAATGTTTATTTGATTATCCATATTTATTAGACTTCTTTTTACTCAGTTTGATGAGCACTATGTATCCAGTAAGTCTGGAATGTTTTTTTAAATATTTTGTGTTTGAATTTTAAACAGATAAATCAAGTAAAATATTGCAGAGGCCGTATATTATTTGAAAACTCTGTTTATTCATTATTTTTCGCAACTTACAATTAAGGGAAACTGACAGTCACATACATAGTGACGTGCAATAGTCCCCGAATACTTAATTCTACAAGAGCACTTTAGATAGCTTTTGGTCAGTTCTGACATGTAAATAATGCTAAAATTTAGATGGAGGATAGATTCTGACTATATCCTTCCTCTGATCCATTTTTCAATTTTGAAAAGAGTGCAGGAAATCTGGTGTCCGCAAACTTTTGCACACCACTCCACATCTATGTATAAAAGCACCTTTAAAGAAGAAAGTTCCGATGAGGGAGGAAAGTTTCGTCAATTTTAAATCAACTCCTTTTTGGTAATTAAAATATATTTTGATTACGATGTTTTGAAAGTTGCACTTGGTCAAATGATGTAAATTTTTTAAACGTTGTTACGATTTTCAAAATAAAACTAAATCTTTCGTTTGGCTATATAAAACATTGTTATCCTTAGTGCGTTCTTTCGTTCAACTATACACTCAAGGTCCTTGGGTAAAAAATGCTCCGAATGTATGGAACTCATATTTTCAACTTTATAATATAATGAGAGGATTAAGGAACATAGGAAGCGCATGTATTATAATGTCATCATTGTAAAAGTTTCTTCAACAAAAGAAGACATGTTGGGTCCGAAAAGATCTGAAGACCGCACTAGGGTTAACCAACAATGAAAAAAACACAAAGACCTTACATTTTATCTCTGAAATTCCCAATCATTTCACAAAAATAGTCACACAGAAATTTGGAAGGGCAGCTATTCCAAAGTTTTCTACTCTATATCTCGATACATCGTTTGCTTGTAAAACATACATCGAAACTCTGAAGATGCTCAAAGACAGCAACTCCTGAAATTCCTCGTCAGATGATATACTACATCTGACGGCCGTGGAAGAATTCCATTTTCGTTCTCGGAAAATCTGTTTGGGCTTAGGCCTGTCACTGGGAATCTCCAACATGTCCATCGCATGTCTTCCTCTGTTCCTTGAATTTCCCCAGTCCAGTTGTTCTGTCCGCCATATGGCAACGTTCACCTACGCGTCGCTCGGACAAAATTGCATTGTTACCCTATGGACTTCGTTCGACACATGTTCCGGGCGTCCGCGTCGCAGCTGAGTGCCGCAAAGGAGAATAACGTGACTCGAAGGTCGGGAAAAGCGTTTTATGGTCGTCCACTCGAAGATTTATAGTTCCTTTTGGACTCTTTCTTATTGCATCGATAGGTAGGCGGAGGATGTTGTTCTTGCACAGCTGAATGCCTAAACGAAAACATCCTCCGATCGACGGGCGATCGTTTCGGGAAAATTGATTTCATGGGGGAAAATTGGAAGGTCTATTAATGCAATGTAACAAAATTAACGTTTCATCAATTGCATTATACTTATTAACTACTTGGGTTCGAATTTAATCGACGACTACGTAGGCCTAAGCGTCTATTTAATACGAAAAACCGTTTTCAAAGTGAAAAGGTCAGGCCACGAATGGGATACGTGTAATTCACTTTTAGCCCGAAGTAGCTATCACGTGTGAGAGACGTTATTCCAATACAAGTGGTTGAAGATACAGTCACTCATGAAATTGATCAAATGAATACGATTTTGAAAAATTCTTTTATTTAACATTTTCATAGGTTATTGTTATTTACAGCATGGCTACCATATCTGTAATAAAGTACATATGAAGTAAGTATGCCTTCATAAGATCTGGTCAATTAGTAGTACTTGTGGGGAGGAAGAAAAGTTGATCAATTTCGAGAGTCACTGTAACTGATAGTGAATGTTTTGGATTAAATATAATTCTTATACAGCCCTATATTTTTCATCAAAAGTATTGCTTTTCCATTTTTTATGGTACCTAAAATTCTGTAGTAAATGATATTTAGTTCGATAATTTGAGTATTTGGAGTTTGGAGGAAATGTTTAACCCTTTGTCTTATAGCAACGAGTCCCACGTAAAATCATAGTTCCACTGACAGGTATTATTGCAACATGCACTTGAGCACTTGGATACTAAACGTTAGCACACACCACTAAAAACTCGTAGAGCAAGAGGTTAAACGTGATTATGGTATCACAGATTGAAGAATTGGTTTTGAAAGTCGGATGGGAACGCCGAATTTCGACGTGTCCAATTCTGAGTCCTGTTATTACTGTCTGATCATTCTTCATTAATTTTGCAACTTATTTATTTTGTCTAATGAAAATAACTTCATATTCTAAAAAATACATACATGTATGTATGTAGGTGCAGAATTTTACCATTCTTTATTTCAAATTTCCGTCAGTTTATTTTTATAGTATGTTGAAAAAAGCTGCTTGGAGATGTAAAGAAATGTGTAAATTGGTTTATTAGTTGCAGCACAATCATAATGAATTTAATCAACTGATTTTAGTTAAGTATTTAATTGTGATTAATTCTTATGTGATGCTTAATTCACATTACATGTACTTCTATAATGACTAGATATTATACAAAAATGATCATTTCAAAACATATTTCATTGAAATTATTCAAACACAATAGGTACTACTATACTTATAAATAGACTGCGGACGTTTATGCAGATATACATTTTAAGACTTAAGTGTTATTTATTTTAATGTAGTTACCAAAATAAAAGTCAGATGAAACTATATTTCCTGCTTTAAATGTTACAAAATTTATTTTTTATTTTACTTAATGTATAAAATGTGCATCTTTCTTGTATTTAAATATGGTAAATTGCATAAACGTCCACAGTCTACTTATAAATTACGAGCATTCCCGTATTTTCCATATTAAATATCAAAGTTCTATTAATTGTCATTAATATTTGTCTAATTCTATTCCCCCCTATTAATTAGTACCACGGAAAGGAATGTAGGCAGGGAAAACGATTCACAGGGCGTTCGAGATCGTTTCTTCGAAATCAATAACAAAACCATGCAGAGTTTATTCGTTTAATTGGTCGAGCGGTTGATAAAAGAGATAAATAAGTCCATAGAAGATGTCGTTCTTATGCAACTGCAATCGCATTGTCCATACCGCGGATGGAAGTGGGTCGTCGCATCATGACCCCAGATGAAACGATGCTGATTAATTTGCTCTTTCATTAATACGATTAGGATCGGCCAATTAATCTGCTTGTCGAGACCCAGTTCCTTCCGTGATTGATCTCGCTGTGTGAGGCTCGAATCTGATTTTTTGTTCGCTCATACGCATTCCACATTTATTTATTTCATGATTGTGCACGTTGCAATTGCAGAATTTATTGCCTGCTTTTACTATCGTTTGTCTTTCATAGATCTCCATTACGAAATTCTCTGGTGCATATATGTACTTTTTTATTTCTCTATATAAATTGTGTTGTTTACATTTTAATATACACCTTGAGTCGTCAGAAAGTGCTATACAACATAATTGTTCACTCGTTGAAGTTAAAACAAAAATTGTGCAATGAAATATGCTGTGTTGGAGGGTTTCGTATGTTAAAAATTTAATTTTTTATTCAGCTGTCATATTTTCGTGAATAATATTTGACGAACTGAATAGAAATTACCAATTAAAAAAAGAAATTATCAATTATAAAATTTCTAGTTATTTTTTGTCTGTTTATATAAGTTATTTTATTTTATTTGTATTCTGATATGTGTATTTATATATTTTTTGTATGGAAATTTGCTTCATCGGGTTAAAATTATAAACCATTGAAAGAAATTAGTATATTGCTATCAGTAGACTGATGTCGGTCTGTGTGAATTTTGCAACGCTGAACTAAATGATTAGGACAATAATACGAATTTATTGTAGCGTGAAATATGCCTCCATCGCTGAAATGTTAATGTATGCAGTTGATGTTTTATTCTATGCGAAACAAATCCCTTGCATTTGTTCCGTATCCTGTTCCGTTCTAAAAAGAAAGTCAACGTTGTGTTGATTATTTTTAATATGCTAATCTGGAATCATTTGCCATCTTGTAATATTTACAACGTTATCATTATTGTAAAACACATTGTTTTTTATTGCTTTAAATTTTCTATTAGCAGCTAGATGTATCACATAAGGATAAACTTAAAAAACAATTTTAGTATTGATTATTTATTGACCTTTTCCAAGAAAATAAAATTAATACATACACAGTAAGACACAGTTAGATGAAACAGGCCCGCATGAATTATGCTGCTGTAAGTCAATTTTAGTAGTTTTTGCAGTATTAATTAACAAAAAAAATTACTAATAATTGCAAATAATTTTAACATATTGTTTCTTGCTCACAGCATCTTTTGTATTTTCAGTTCTAATGGATGTGTAATAAATCTGTTCCACTTGTATTTGTCATAGTCATTGACAAATACTGGCCACCATTAATCATATTAAAATTCATAAATAATTATAAACACAGTGAGATTAGTAACAACTAACAGTAAGTTCAAATGTAAAATGTTCAAAACATAATTATCATGCTACACAAATTGAATATATATAGCGTTCAAAGTAATTAGAAGATCTAAAATTACAATTTTAAATCATATTTAAATTATTTGTTGTTTATTAAGACGTCAAATATTATAGAAGCTCAAGGTACCATTCATAGTAAAAATTAAATCAAAATATTATAATACGGTACCCAAAAAATTGTCTTCATATGTGACATTCGATAGATTGTTCAAAATAATTCAAAATCCAAAGCCTCTAATTATTTTGATCAGTATATCACAACTCAGCTAGCTCCGTCTAATCTCATCAACCAAAATAGAATAAAATAATCCCAATTAATCGTAAAATACACCCGTGAAAACCTAATAATAAAATATTAAAGCAGTAATTTATAATACGTATAATAATTTTTATATCAAATATTTCTTCCACGCAGAAATCAGTTAAAAAACATTTGTAACTGAAGAGTGAAAATTTTTCTCCGGAGAAGCGATTACGGCGAATTCAAGTTTGCTGTGTAAAGTCTGTTTAAAGAAATTCCAACTGTCTTACAAAATCAGGTATCTTTTATTAGCGACTGACGTAAACAAGCAAACGCAGCTGCCTTTGATAAGGACAATGACGACGGAAGGTACGAATTCGTTGGTTTAAAATGCGACCAACGCAAAGATCGCACGTTTCGGTTGGTTTCGCAAAATCTGGCACCCACATGGACGTCTTCTGACCATTCATGGTTGTTTGGGTTCGGCCTATCTAGAAAAGTCGCTTAAGTCGTACACGCAGGTTGGAAATGAAAGTCGCTTCACACCTACGTGTTTTTTCCCCTGAATTTCAACATCCGAAATCGCAGGGACTTGTACTGAAACGTTAAATATCGCCATTACATCGATCGATATTCGATACGTTCTCGAAACTGCTGAAAATTGGGACGAACATTTTTTAAAATTAGTAATTTACACGAAGGCGCAACAAAGTTTCCCAGTTCCATGATTTTATTTATGGCTCGTCAAGATTACTCGAAAATTATACTTTGTATTCAGCTTTCTCTCTGCTATGCAATTATGCGAAAAAGGGGCACAGATGTCATTTAATTAAAATTCACGGTAACCTTGAGATGAAACGACCAGCATTTTCTTTTTATACATATACTTACAAGAAACGGTGCATTCTTCCTGTAAGTGAAACAAGAAGTCGCGGATTTAAACAGAATGATATAATTTATTCAAATAAACTGTTTCTCGTTAATGGACTGTAGCAATGTTTGAAATATAAAAAGAATTTAACAATCACGTACTGCATTACTCCGTTAGGTGATGATATTGATTAGTCTTTCAGAACTCACGCTCAGAATACATTAATATATCGTAATCTATATCATGACGTATGACTAATATATTAATAAGTTATTAGCAGATAAATAAACTTTACATATCTTACAATTGAGCAGTCATCCAGAATTTCTGCGACTTTTTTCATAGTTATTGATATATTGATTTGTGATAATGTAAACTTGAAGGCTAATTTGTGACGATGTATGCCCCAACATTTATTTTGTATACTTCAAAGCTTGTGATAATGTTTATTTTTACGTTGGCTTGCGGTAGTCTATACTTCAAAATATTTTTGTGATAATCTGTACTTCAAAACTGACTTGTGACACGTATACTTCAAGATGTATGTGTGGCAATATATGTTACAAGATTGACTTGTGATGATGTATACTTCAAGATTTACTTGTGATAATATACATGTATTTAAAGACTGACTTGTACAAAGATGTACTCCAAAATTGACTTGTGTACACTTCAATACTGATTTGTGACAACGTATACTTGAGACATGATTTGTGAAATCGTATACTACCGTATTGATTTGTGACAATATGTCCTTCAACATAGACTTAAAATACACATATAATTTTCAAATACTTTCGCGGTCTCATTTTCTGATATATTATAATATATCCATACATTTCTCTTTTTTGTGCAATAATTATTAATTTTTGCGAGTGTTATATTGTTTTATATTAATAAAGGTTTATTTCTGCATGTTTAATTTAAAAATTATATTTGTATTTTCTTTCAATTCTCTCCATACATGTCGAATACGTTAGGTGGACGAATACTTTTACGGCTGACTGTACTTCAAGATTGATATGTTATTCACCCTATATACTTCAACGATTAGGTATTTCATAATTTTTTTTATAGTGCATAATAGACAAAATTTTGGGTTAGTTATCGAAAAGGAATTTTGAACAAATGACTCACGTTTAACAGCATGTGCGTGAACTGTAAATTTGCAAAAGAACAAGAAGGTTAAACTTGATCGTTAATCGAAACCGCCGAATGGCCTTGAATTCATTCAGAGACACTCATACGCTCCGCCTTGCATGCTACGCTACCGCTAAAATGTAAATTATACTTCAGGAATATTCAATTGAGTCTATAATTGCTCATGACCGACATAGAGTCGAAGACTCTGCAATCCTGGAAAGCATAACCGTGTCTTTTCCACGTGAAAATTCGGTATAGAGTAAATAAAAAGTTAATTTATGTTCATTGAATTAACGGATCGCGAAGATTAGTTACTTGTAAGTGGGAAAATCAGACAGCTGCTATTAAAAAGTAAATGGTAATTTTAGTTTGATTTCTTAAAAATTTCTCATATTAAAGAAAAAAAATAGAAAGTCACGACATTGAATAAAGATATGTTTATTATGATTATTATCATAGATGAAAAAGTAATTTTAGTTGATAGAGGAACGTTTTTATGGATCGTGGAATTGTTCTTTTTGACATACATCAAAGAGAAAATTGAAATTCCGACTTGTCAGAGAATATTTCCTGTCGATACGATCAAAAAATTACTGTGCACCCGGAAGTCTCTTTGTCGGCTGTTGATCAGAATACAATCCGCGTGTATCGACGCATCACGATAATTTTAATATTATTTTCACGTGTTTTCTGCGTGATCTAATGACTGACCAAATTATTTTAAGCTTCTAATATTCTTTTCATGTTTTATATATTTTCTGCTGCAAATTAATAGTCTAGGTGAACTCTTCGATTTTTTATGAAGAAAAAATATCTATTACCTACCGGAAGTTATTTATGACTCAAGCTAGCATGAAGTTGCCACACCTGGGCTTCAATCCTTGCTACTTTTAGATCTGCACGTTCAATTATGTGACTAATTCTAGATATTTTCTCGAGGCGATCGTAGATCAATCTCTCTGTGATCCATGCGATTTCGTTTCGACCGATCGACGCTTTGCCAACAGTAAAAGTTGATATTTGTGTTGGTGAGAAGGTGCTCCTTATAAAGTAGCGGAGACTCGACGTCGATACGCCTTCGTTCGCCTTGCGTCATCGACTGATCGTGCGTCGAGACGCGCGTTGCGTGTCCCTTAACTTCCAGTTGCACGACGGAACTTTGGAGTATGTAATTTGTTAACACTTGCAGGTGGCAACCATTTAGTGTCCTGCGTTTAGGATGCGGAAAATTGACAGTGGATAGCTTACAATCAGTGGAAAGGCAATTGCGCTGCAAGGGAAGGTCCTGGGCTCAATTTTCGGGTTCATCCGATTTTCTTCTGTATCACATCAGGAAATTTATGTTACAATTGCGTCAATAAGTCAATCTAACCCTGCTCAAAATAATTAGAAGATCAGATGCTTAAATCATTTAGTGTTTAATAATATATTAAATGGCATGAAAGTTCTAAGTATTGTACAATTTGAATACAGTGGAACAGTGATGGCCACCGGAGCTGCGGCCTTCTCCCACTCTAGGTCCATTCCCCTGATATAGGCTGTGATCTGAGACGACGATAGGCTGAGGGTGAATGAGGAGTAGACTGAAGGGAACTGTGACCGGGGGAATAGACCTAGAGTGGGGAAGTCCAAATTTCTGTAGCAATCTCTTGTGCCATGCAAATGCTACGGCAGGAACACCGAAGCTAAGACACCTCAAGATCACTCCTTTTCCATAATTTCAATAAGCTATCTTCATTTTTCTTCCTATCCTAACGAGTTCACTATTTTTTAACATGTTGACTGCCACGCAAGTTTTATATGTTTTGCCCTTGGGGGCACAATAGAATTTTCATAATTCTAAGTATATAATGACAAAATATTAAGTAATATAGTTAAATAAGATCATATCCTTATCAATAGTGCGTTTATCTCGCTCGTTATAATGGTCACGATGTTCTCTAGTTATTTACGTGGTTCAACATTTTTTAATCGACGATATTCATCTTATTTTAATCATTCTGAAAAATGTAGTAATCCCGGTCACGGATGACCACCAGGGCCCCACTGAGAACACAAGCGCCGGTCACGGGTGATCACCGTGGCAGTCAACGTGTTAAATGTGGTTGAATGCCCTGGTCTAGTCTATGCGATTTTTATTCTCATTTACACACTCAACCGACAATCTCCAATTCTGAAAAATTTTCCAGCGAGTTCTTGTAAATTCAGAGCGACGGTCACTGTGGTACCTTCAACCCTTTAGTATTTTATGACTTCAGTCTCTCTTGATTTGGAGATGATATGCCAGAACTTCCGTTGGTCTGCGTAGAATGTTAAAAAGAAAGGATTTGTATGTCTGTTTTACTTTTTTTGGAAGTAAATAACAGTTTTCTGTTTTGATCATACATACATGGTGCTTTGTGAATGAAATTTTTGATACTTATAATAAAATAACGATGAGTAATGGAATAATAAAGCAAGGCGGTCCAATGGTTGGAATTATCAATTAATTCTATTTAAGGAGATAAATAAAAAAGTAAGATTTAATAAGGAGGCAACTAAAATATTGTAATTGCAATATTAAGAATACATTAATTATGAAACATGTATTGGATAAGACGGTTCAATGATTTACCTATTTCATTTTAAGGGCTAGATAAGGACGTTGACAGTCAACATCATAATTGCTATATTAAAAATAAATTAATCATGGAAAATGTGTAGGACAAGACGATCCAGTTTTGTAGTTTATTAATTTATATATATTTTTGAGATAAATTTAATATTATTAGTTCAATATTTTAATGATTTTTAATCAATATATTGTTTCAAAGAATTGAAATGATATATGAACGAAGAAATTAAATTTTTGTTACAAACTATTATGTATAAGTTTATAAAAAATTTATCAAGTCGTATAAAGTGAACGTTATTTAAAATATAGCGCGGTAAAAGGTTGATGAATCTGATGAAATTACATAAAACTATTTTATCAGTTATGTCAACGCGGAGTATATTTGATTCTGAAGAAACATCTGTCTCCCATTTTTCATTTTCAGCGTTTCGAAGTAGGTTATTTCCTACATGACGATTTAGAAAGTACTCAGGCCCGATGACAATTTTTTTTCTTCCTTCGGGCATAAATCGAAACGAGATTTATCTCAAAGCACGTTTATTGCTGTGTCGCGCGGTAAACATGTATGATAAAAGTGTATCTTAATATATTCCTGCGACATTTCGAGTCCAGAATAAATCAGACAACGATCACAGTCGGGAAATGTTTAACGCAATTGCCACAAGATGAACAGAATAATTTTCATCTGATTCTTATATTGGAGTACATGAATGTATTGTAACAAAAAAGAAATGAAAGTAATTAAATTAACGTAAGATTCTTGTTTCCTTTGTCAGAATCTCAAGTTTGCATAATAAACGAAGCCTAACCAACAATATTAAAATTTAATCTTTAAAACAATCTCTTAAAACAATGGACAACCGTAGAAACTAATATATTAGGTGTGCCGAAAAGTTTTGTTCGTTTTTTAAGTTAAAGAAAATAATATACGAACCCAAGCTGTCGAATCTGACCTGAAACTGTTTGTCGGGCTATATTAAGCCTTTTCGCCATCTCTGATGTTGATAAACATGGCCTTTTGCTAAATTGAATTATTAATTTATTAATAAAATAAATGTGCACTAAACGGACAGAACTTTTCGGCAAACCTAATACATAAAACATTTTAAGTTGGCTTTTGTCCAGAAAGCGTTCGTTCGGATCGTAACCTCTTCCTGTTACATACAATCAGGTCATCTCATAAGTAACACTATTTTTAAATGTGAGTTCAAACGTAAATAATTCAACAATTGTACTCATTCTTAATTATTGATACATTGAACAGTAATTTTGGTATCCCTGTTCCACTACTTTAATATTTCTTCAACTGGATTCTCAAAAAATTTCTACAGTTATAAAACAATGCATTTTAAGTCTTCGTGCAATCGATTAGTATCACTGAATCGTTTGTCAACTAAAAAATTGTCAAGCCACCAGAATAGGTAGTAGCTGATATGTACAGATTTTCGGTTACTCAAATGCCGACATGACATTTTGTCATAAAAAATTCCATCTACTTTATGAAATTGTTGGGTATAGTCCTTTGCTGTGGTAGTCCAAATTTGTATTGAAAAATTCAAAACAATATACATGTGTTCATACTTATTTCAAATATGTTTTATAAGATAGGGAACGATATTACTTATGGGATGATCTGATATTTCTATTTTAAAAAATATTTAACAAATAAATAACTGTATTTTTAATCACTAATAACAATAATAAACAGCACAATCTTTTCCCTTTCCTTTCTCAGTGAATTGTTTGCAAATTTTTTCGCTGTATGTGCAAACGTTACACAGCTTGAAATTGAATTAAAAATTTGTATAACGATAAGAAAACCATAGAATATTTTTAAATTTTTACATTTATCTACTTACCAAGAGCATAAATTTATTTTACTATTTACAAAATTAAATTTTTTGTTAGATAAGATCGAATAATACATTCACACTTATTTAAAGTACATATGTTTTATAAGATAAGGAACATTATTTATGAGATTACTTGTTCAAATAATAACACTTGATAAAAAACAAAATTTACACGAGAACTTGCCTCATACATACTTACTGTCAGTACATACAAATCCACAAGATTATATCTTCATTTTTCGTTTCGTTTTTATTTAAGATACTGTTACTTGAATCCTCTGGGCGTATATCTGCCGGAGAAGAAATGAAAGTCCGCAATAATCTGACTTTGTTGCTTTAGCGGAATTTCGTTATGCTCGGCGATAATGTAACCGAGCTGCATGTGCATATCGTGCGGAAGGCGTATTCTCTACCGGGTTTTAAATTTCCTAACACGCACAGTCTTATTACCATATGCGCCTTCTCCGAGAAGACTTCGGGTTCGCTGAACCCGATTATAAACCCCTCAATCAAGCATTTTACTCCGAAAATCTGTTGGACGCTCGTTTGATCGTTCTAGTGATAAATAGAAACTATTTCTGGCTAGAAACTTTGACTTAGCTAGAAACTGTTAACACTTCGATAGCCCCTGTCACGCGTGTTGATGTAATTCATTTGAATATGTATGTACGTGAAAAGAATAACTATAGCTCATGTCATTTTATTTTCAAAATTTATGAAATGGTAACGATGTGTCCTCTTTGAAATTATTTAAAATATTAACGTTTTTAAGAGTGGAAAATTTGTCAACAAACAGTGGCGTGCAAAAGTTTTCGTACAATCAATTTCGTGGTCTTACTTTGGGGTAGGAAAATGAAAATGAATTTTGAGGAATGTTTGATTGCAGAATAAGTCAGAAGTATGATAAAACCAGGAACTATCACCCTTCCTCTGATTTTTCAGGATATATACATTGAATTTATTATCATCTTTTCAAAGCATAATTGTAAAATAAACTGTCCAGAAACTATTGCATGTCATTGTAAGTGTGTTGATTCTGAACGAATCTTCTTTAAAAGGCAAAGCAAATAAACGAAAATTTAGAGTATAACACGAAAAATGTTTTTAATTAACCAATGTCATTGCAGTAACCCTAAACATCTCTTTGATGACTTTAATAAAACTCAAATAATTTTAATAAAAATATTAGAAAATACAATAGTACGTCAGTTATCCCAAATAATAAATAGACCAAATACTTTCGATAAACGAATTTTAATAATCGATCTAAGAAAGCTAAAATAGGAAATCTTTCATAGAAGAATACAGGAAGGGCAGTATTTCGAAAAATGTAATTTATTATATAAGAAAAATATTCGTAATGAAACTTAACAATCTTGAGTATCAACAATAGTGGAAATCAATTAACCAATTTGTGATAGAACTAAATCTCTTCATCTGAATAGTATAAATCTTGGTAGAAAAAGAGCCAACTTCCAAAATTATTGCAGTTTTGTACACCATTCACATAAAAATGATGAACGTTGTCCTAGGAGAAAGGTCCACTGTCCTTCCACTATCACAAGCAAAGTTAAATACATTCTCAAGAGGCCAATGCATTACGTACATAACAATAAAAAGGTACCAATGTGCACCATTGCCAAAAAATTGCACATTGGCCCTTTTCCCACCAGGGTACAGAAATATTTTTCGAGAATCTATTCGAATCTTTTCCAATCATGAAAATTGTCTATTCATTACAATCGATGTTCCACTGCATCTGATTATAACGTGTTTCATAAAGTTTGCAGTTCAATTAACACTTTGACGGCCGCTGTCACGCACACGTGTATTTATTCATTTAAATAACACACGTGTAAAATAAATCAATGAGCACAACTGTGATTGATGACAAAGAAATATTTAAATGTTAATAAAGCAGAAACTATATAATATTCAATGTAAAGAAAGTATTGTAAAATGTTTCATTATTTAAGAATTTTTGTACAAGTTGGCCAAAAACAGTGCCTCTAAAATGTTTTGCGACCGTCAAACTGTTAATTATTATGTCTGAGGTAATTGTTCGTATGAGATACAGGTTTTATTTCTTCTTCGACAAACAACTGTCAGTCTGGACGTGCTGAGTTGACGTTTAAGCGCGTCGCTGAAGATGACTTGTACGATTGTGAATAATATTCGTTAGAAAGGAGACACTGTGAGAGTTGTCGGGTTACACGTAATACTTTTCACGGACGTATAAAAGTTACTTCCCTTTGTAGGGTCTTGCGTTACGTGATTTCCGGCTTGAAATACTGAGACTGCATTACAATCGTGATTCTTTATGCATCTGTATACATGCGTTCCTGCCCGATTGTAATAGTTGTAACGGAAGTTGGCGAATCAAACGTGATTCTAACGCGGTGTGCAGTGATTCTCCCTTAAGATGGAAAGCTATTTTTAATGATAACTCTACGTGTATTTGTTGAATTTTTTATAATTACCGTTCTGTGATTCTATATGTATACTTATACTGTAATTCATATTTTTCTCGGAGAAAGGTGGTGGAAAGTACAGTATAAAAATGAAGAGTGACTATGAATGATGAATGATAAATAATATAATTTTTTATATAAATTTCTATATGTAAAGTGTATTTAAAAAATTACATTTCAGATATTACGTATAATTGCAGAGTTTAATGTTTTTAAAATCTTTTGAAGTCATAAGGTGACATAATTTTATTATTTCATCTTGTTTAGTGTTTCTAAAACTGCTGTGTTATTTACACATTCATAGTTATTTATAAAATTAGCTAATCACATTTGATTTTGTTAAATTTCCGCAAAAATGCAGTTATATGTAACTGGAAATTAATTTTTTTTATCTTGTAGTTTAAACAGAGGCAAGATGATGCCATTCTCCGTAAAATGATAAAATAGTCGTGATTAAACTTTCAACCTCTCGTACCGGTACTTTCTTTCGAGGATTCTGCTCACGAGTGCAATTACACGAAGCAAACTTCCATACAGAGTGCTTCTTTAACCTATAAATCATCATAGAGATTAAACAGAAACAGGGTTTGATATTATATTTTTTTCTACATTTAAAAAAGAATGACGAACTATTTTACTTCATTTCCTTAAAATAAATGAATAAAATACTATTTTAATTAATTTAAATAAACTATTTAAATGCAATAATCAGCCACTTTAAATCTAAACGTAGGAAATTTTAATTCAGCTAGAAGTTGAGACATTTTTTAATTTACCAAAGCTCTTCTCTCTGAATCTGTTACAGTGTTATGATTCAACCTGTGCTTCATATACTTAGTCATAGAACTAGAGAGTGTTTTCATGAATAAGTGAATGATGATGACTGAAATCTGATGAATAAGTGAATGGAGTATTAATTATCTAACACGTTAGACCTCTAGCCTTGAATCTACTCGGTTGGAACTCGTAGGCGCTTTTAAACTCCTTTGTTTGCGTAAGAGATATTCCTACGGAAGTACCTTGCCCACCTGTGAAACTAGGCTTCCAGAAAATCAAATTAATGCGTGGGCATTTTCAACGGAATGAGCAATCTTTGAAGAAACACATGTAGTCATAAGGAACAATGAAAATTGAGAGATAATTATACATCAATTTATTTGCAAAGTTTATCAAATATTACATTTTATGTGTATTTATCGAATCTAACCTCTAGGCAGTACAAGTGGCCTTCCGAGTGCAAAGGGCTAAAAAAAGTGGTGCAAATCATGCGTGGAAAGGAAAACACAAAAAACAACGAACTTTCGATGTTTCACCAATTTTCTGCTAGAGGTGTCAAATAATATTCGTGATTTCGATAGTTTTTTAAAATTTACATTAACCATATTGTAAAGTTGTAGTAAAATCGTATATAGTTGCGACGGAGCAATTAACCGAGTTTCTCCTAATGAATGTATAACAAAATTATCGAGCATTATAACTACATATGTTGTACATGTGAAATGCATGTTTTAATTATTTTCTTTGTCGTTATTGTGTGAAAAATTGATAAATTTCTGTAGGTTCACCGTACAAAACTTCACATGCTTCGTCACGCCAATAAGTTTTCTAATATAAACAAGTAGGAATCAAATGTACTTTATTCTCCTTTATTTTGAAACCGGACGCAGCATAAAGTATATCCGCCTTCCGCTTAACCCGTTTTAAAATTGAATTATTGTTTAGGTGATATTAAAATTTCTACTCATTATGTACAATTCATACAATAGTGCATCATCAAATTGTCTATCAATTAACATTTTTAAGAAAAGTCTTAGTTAGCACGTCGTAGAATGTAGATGGTTCAATTAGAAACCGAATCTATTAAACTTCATCTGTGAAAATGGCGATCAGTTCCGGAAATTCGATGAAAAATTCGATCTTCTCCAATTGTTGTTTCACAATAATGATTAAAGTCATTTACTTGTTTGCGTACTACGGAAGGAGGCTACGAACACATACATGTACCAAACGTATACCGGTGTTCTCAGTGCAAATTCGTATAATTTTCACTAAAATTTTGTGGATTCTGCTAATTTCTGCACAAAGTCAACGCTTCTCTTTTAACGTGCATATACAGTAGATGAAAAAATTGTACAAATACTAAATCTTTCATCGATTTCTCGATAGTTGCAATATTTGAAGAAATATATTGTCATGAGAAAAAACAGGAGCGCTACAGCGCTCGGCATTTTTCCCATATGAAACAGAGGAGCACGATCGCACTGACATTCAAACGATTGACAATATTGTAAAACCGCACTAGAAGCATACAGGCACTACTGCGGAATGACCCGTGCTACAGAATAAGCGTTCGAACTTCTAATTTTTTGTTTAAGTTTCTTTTCAATAACTCCCTATTATTTTAAGTGTTTTATTTGAAATGTAATTCAAAAGACAATTGACCGATAGGAAACACTTTAAACAATTTTTATTTACTAATTATGTTGAAAATAGCATTTTTTGTTAGAAACAAGGGCCATGTACATGTAATATTGCTTATCTGGGTAAAAAAAAATAAACATTGCCAAATATAATACATATTTAAACTGGAAATTTAAAAATGTCGACTGTGACCAGACACAGGAGTACCTGCGAATAAAATCGATGTCGAATCACACTCGACAAAGGAGTTCAAAGGGTTAACCGAGTTTCTCCTATAAATAAATCTTCGATCTTCGTAAAAATGGTTTTACTGACTCAGTTTCCCTCCTTACTGTAAATTCGTCGCGTTTCGAGAGGCAGAAGCCGAGGATTCCAGCTGGAAAACGGCTTTGACCGTTTCGTTGAGCAACGCTCCGCGAATGGAGCCGTCCGATTTTGCCAAATACGGCGTTACAAATGCGCGTCTGTCCGACACGGCGTCGCGATATAAGTCAATACGACGTCCTCGCGTGCCAGGAATAAAGGGACGCCGATATTTAGCACGGTGAGCGCCGATGAAACTTTAGTTACACGCGACGACACGCTCTCTAATTCATGCGGGACGTATTAAGCCGATGGGCGATTTTAATGCGCGATACGCCGCGCCACTTTTACGCGGTCTTCCTTCAACCACGTCGAAAGGGGACGGTCGATGTTTTCCAGTCGATCCTCGTAATCGATGGAAGCTCGACGGATTTATTTATTGGCTTATTGATGCGCTCGTCGACGCTGATTGCACTTCGAACGTGAAAAATGTCGAACGTGTGTCTCGTATCGATTCTGTCGTCTGTTTTGTAGATGGAACGAAAGATTAGGTCAGTGTTGGCCACCGGAGCTGCGGCATTCTCCCACTCTAGGTCCATTCCCCTCATTTCAGTTCACTTTCTCACAGATTATTTGCCTATATGAAGGGAATGGGCCTAGAGTGAAGGAAGCGTGTAGCTCCGGTGGCCATCACTGGTTAGGTGGACACATGCGGTGGACTTCAATGGTGAGGATACTGTTTGCCATGGGGGTGCTTTTTTTGGGGAATTCTGTTACTATTCTTTCTTACTGAATTTCAGGTTCCTTTGATATTTTTTTGTATAGAGTGCGGTATAAAAACTTATTGATCTGTGGCAAATATACAGGACGTCCCACATAAATGGGACAAGCTGTATCGTTAAGACGGTTAGAGGTGAAAAAAAATGCCATGAGACAAAATTAAATGGTATCGAATAATTCTGGAATTACATTTATGTGCCAGAAAACTGCAATTGTACCTTTTCTTTAAATAGAACAACATATTTTTGGCTTCACTAATTGTAATTTTTCACTTTTTACAAAAAGGTACTAAAGTATTTATGCCTTAGACTTATCAGTTCAGAGGTTTCAATTTTAAGTTTCAATGGAGGACCAATCGAACATTGTTAAAGTGTAAATATTCAATGACACCTGCTGATACATCGAAATAGTATAGCAAATTTCAAACTATAATAACTGGTGGTCTAACAGTTTCAAGGCGTAAGTACCTTGGCACTTTTTTGTAGGTACTTCCCACTAGAGTAGAATATGTTTAAAAAATTTGTCCTTAACACATAATCTACTTGATCGATATTTAAGGAGACATTCGACTCATGTTTCTATTAATTTTTGTCAGCCTGCCGCTCCCAAGAATCCTTACGTGAGCTAATTTAGAAGACGCTAAATCATCGCACCTGCACGTTGGTTAGAGCAGCTGCGAGCTTTTGTTAGCGCCTATCAAGGTCGTAACATCCAATAAATTCAATGCTGCCGAATGCAAACGATGAGCTACTCCATACATTTCAAAATACTGAAGAAAATGAATTTAACTCATCGTTGTAATCGTCTGAAGATTCTTGATGAAACGCCAAATAAGGCAATTTATGCGAATAATGTAACTGATGTCATTGCTTGTGAACACCGCACGTGTCTGTAATATCTAGTGAACTGTGTAGTTTATTGCAGGAATATGCTTACAATTTGAATACACCACTATTTAAAAAACAATCTATAATTTTTTAATTAATTCCAATGAAATCTCAATTTTATGAAAAACTCGCTAACAATTTAACTTTCAGATGGAATAAAAACCACAATTGCAGTGACTCACAAAATTGTTCAAATATTTTCATAACTACTTTTCTTCCCTAATTCTAGTGCCACCAACCAACTGCAAATTGTTCCAGCGCATTTGAAATGTTATTTTTTGGAGATACCATATCCTTCCTTCAAACAACACTAATTTAAAAAAGTGTTAAATTGAAGAATATTAAAATAACATAGTCATGTGATCAGTTTCGTGAGTGACTGTATGTCTACTTATTTATTAAAATTGAAAAACTAATTCAATTCTCTTGTTTATTAAATGAATTCATAGCTACGAGAACAAATATACAAAATTACAGAAAGCTCAGAAATGCCTGGTCATCAGACGTCATGTTTTCGTCAACAGTACTTGAAGTTAAAAAATAAACGTACACTTACGTCTTACAATTAGTATTATTGAAGAGATTAATTGTTCTAAAACTATACAATTTTCTAACATTGATAAAACATTTAGTCTCTATAGAACAGTGTTACAGCATGCTTGAACTATTGTTACGTAAACGTTTCCCAGTTTTTCATTTTTTCAAATAAGGTAAGGCCAAGGTTTTTTGCGGACATTAAGTGTCCATCGACCATGTTCAAATAGCGATTACGTTTAAATGCCGTCATATTGATCGTCAGCTGTAGGCTGTACTGGATCTAGTCGGGGTCGAATAAAAAAGGAATCTAAATTGTTCTCCAAACTGGACCGGCATTGTAAATCAACGTATTTCAACTTTCCCTCGATGTCAGGTTGCTTGTACTCGCGTAACCTGCCTCCTTGTGGCGGACCATCTTTGCCGCCTACTGTCACAATTGTCCGTGAGATTGACTCACCTGACTCCTATCGCCGAATCTTGTTTGCGAAACCTGGTAACTGTACACAGACTACGTAGAATCAAACGGGTAAATGAATAGCCACAAAAAAAATTAAAATTAACCCTTTGAACTCCTAATTTTTTTTTAATTTTCTTCTCAATAACTCATTATTTTAAGCGTTTTATTGGAAATGCACTTCAAAAGACAGTTGGTTGACAGGGACAAATTAATGGACTGCGGATTATTATGCAATATACCATACCCAAATACCTGAAAAACGCACATTTAAAACCGTGAAAAAATAAAAAGTATATTTTTTAAACATTCACAAGGGAACATAAAATTTGATCGAAGTTTCATTTCTGTAACAGCAGTAACATAAAGAACTATTCAACTTTAAACATGTATATTTGCATAAACATCCGCAGGGTTCTAATAAATATGATAGAGGCTAAAGGGAAGCAGTTGAGTAGCAAAGGACAGAGACCAGAAAAATAGAAATCAGTGGGTTACGGGTGGAAACGAAATATTAAAGTAAGCTCATAAATAACTGACACGAAAAGCTGGAAAAATGTAATGATAGTGAGAAAAAAGAATGAGAGCTCTAGGTGTTTGTATTCATGGTATCCTGTGGGACCGGTTCGCCCCTGCATTCCCGTTCTGGTGCATGCGTCGCATATCGGTGACTGTAGTTCTTCGTGATTGCAAAAAAAAATAGAGTGGGCGAGCTTAAGTCCTCAGGTACGACCCACGTTTGCTATTAACACGAATCGTCCACAAATTCATTTGGACACAGAGGATGCAAGTTTAGCGAACTTCGAGCGACAGTTTTGTTTGACACTCGACGGTGAAAATGGAACACGTGTGTGTCTATTATTATCATTATTATTTAGGTCATTCCATAAGTTATTGCATGGTGGATATTGTGTGAAATAGAATCTGACGTAAGACGCAGTTAGTTTTGACTCATCAAAGATGAAGAGTTCTGGGTATCGTTTACTACTAACCCGACCCAACTTCTACGGGGATGAATTTGTTGAAGTTGGGAACAGGTTAATTTTATTTATTCGGAATGCATTTGTAGCAATGACACAAACTGTTGAAAAAGATTGAGGAAAACAATAGGTTTTTGCAGCCATTAAGCTGCGTTTACACTGGTAAGTTACTGGTACCAGTAACTCGTAAGTGGATTAGCCCACCTAGCTGCTTGTAACAGTTGCTGGTACAAGTAACTTATCAATGCAAACACAGCCTTAGACATATTTTGAAGAAGTTCAATTCTAGTACCTAACATGTTGACACGTGCTTAAGTCGTTGAGTAAGTAAATAATAAACAGGTATAACATGACAGCAAGTTTATTAGAATTAAAAATAAAAATATAAGTAAAAATGCTGTATAATATTGCAATAATCTCAATGGATCTAGATAAGACAATGGAATGTCTATTATAAGGTTTTTTCTGTGGGCAGTGAACGTGTTAATAATTTCTCAGGTCTATTAATTCTTCATACATATATTTCACAGACACCTGTAACTTCTGAAATAACTTCAAAATGATCATGCTGTAAAATTCATACGACACGAAATCAAATTTTGCAAGTCACTATAAGTCTGTAACAATAAAAATCATCAGGTGCAGTTCACAGCGATTTCTCTTGCAGGATCTGAACCGAATCCTTGAAGATCTCGTTGAAAGGGCTTAATTGATTCATCTCCGCAATTTGCCACTCCTTGTCGCGTATTGTTATCACAGCGACTGTTCGCAATTCCGGAGGCGCGTTGCGCATACTTGCGAATCGCTTACATAACTCGCATAATCGACGCTTCTCTCCTTCCAGGCGTTTTACGCACGCTTTTTGCACGTGTGTGCGTGAGTGTGGCTTTTACCTATATACGTGTACTTACATCTATCGCACTGCAGCCTGGATGCTAGAGTATGCCAAGGTTGCTCCGTAAACGATGTCATTTTTACGTTTCGAATCTGGACGATGGACTACAAAAGATTCTCAGTGCCTTTCAAGCCTTTCCTTCAAGTTCGCCGCTGTTCTTGGTCTTTGAGCTATTCCTCTTTAGTATTTAAAAATTTAATGCCCAAGAATAATTCCTGTCAATTCATGAAAAATCATGATTTTTGTAAAATTCCACTCCGCTTCGTCACGTTTCGATTTTTATTAACACTGTTTTGATGTTTTTGCTAGATGTGGCGGATATAAGACAGATTAAAAGGAATATCATCTTATGTGAAAAAGAATTATCAATAAGAGTATTACTAGAATATTTATAATATTTTTAATAGAATATTGATAATACTTATAATAGAATATTTACAATATTTATAATAGAATATCAATAATATATACAATAGAATATTTATAATATTTATAATAGACGAGATATCAACAGAATATTTCTTGTCCTGGATCAATGATACGAACGTGATAACCTAAAGTATATAGCGGATCCTTTGGAACAATAACATCCTGGGTGTTAAACAGCCGTGTTTAGGGCTTACAGTGTAGAAGAAAAGAATATCTAGTAAAGATAGATCGAAAACTGAGTACTATGCGAGCCGCAAAAAAATTGTTTACAATTTGGATAATATTTTACGATCTATGTTTTCTAGACATTTTTGCTCATTTAGTGACTACTATCTACTCTATAAATCCTTAGTATTTTTTTTAAACACCAGTACATTAAATCATTTCAATATGTTTGCATATTTTTTATAGACTTTATTAAGAAATTAATTATAAAAGCGAAGAGCTTGCATTATTTACATAATTTTCAACTTATTGTGCAGTATCTTTCCACCAATCAAACAAATTATATTGATACGCTATCTGAAAAGTATAGCTTGTTTCCAATTTACAAATTCTAAGTAAGTATTAGGACATACGAAAAAATTTACGAAATTATCTGACAATTTAAAAACAAAAGCAGCATTTATTTTCAAGTGAAAGATAACTGTTGGTAGAAAAGAATGTGATAATTATTTATAAACTGTACAGCAGGGATCAATATACTGGCTGAAGGAAAACGATTAGATTGTTGCTGTCTTAAAAAATGAACTATCTTCTGTCTTCTGCTAGATTCAACAAACATTTCGATATAAATTTCTTTCGCTGATAAAACGTTTTGCATCATTTATTAATCACAAGGAGAGAAGAAATAAACAAAAGTTACTTTTCTGATAGTATTCAGGGTTTTTATCGTGAGTTATAAGTCGGACGGGGGTATTGCAACACGATAAATTCTTGCAGAAATAATTTTCTTATGTCAACTTAAACAAAAAAATAAAATTAAAATTCATGTTTCTATAATTATTCCATATAATCTACTTGTGCAATTTTACTCAGCTTGATCTACATAATAAATTCTTTTTTTATATGATCGACCTTTTAATTAAATTTCAAAGAGATACGCCGTGCTGTGACAAATTTCTATTGTCACGTGTGTAATCATTGAAATAAATTTTCAGTCATAAAAGTTCAAGGTAAACGAGAATATAATAGCAAGGTCGATGCTTTAGAAGCCTCGTGGCTTTCTGTGTTACAGCTGAAACCCGATTGTAATCGAGTCAGAGGTCTAAAGAAGGGAATCGTGCGATACTGACTCGAGAAGACATTAATTTAATCGACAATGATTTATTGTATGAGAAAAATACAATTTTAAAAAACTTAGTAACTGGTCATTTCTGATGAAGATTAACAATATCTAATAAGAGTTAAGTAATCCTTCATTCTGTTAAATTTTACAATCCATAACATTTGTTTATTTACTCCTTTGTTAAATTAAACAAATTGAAAGTAGAGTACCTAGACCTTTTGTTACAGTAGTAATTTATACAATTTTGTATAACATAAAATTTGTGTAAATTTATATAATGTAATAAATTAATGAAGTTCAGTTAAATTCTAATATTTTTGTTTACTGTTTTTCATTTTTAGTAATAATAAAATTGCTAGTATTATATTTTTTGCTGTACTATAAACGTCCTCAATTGTTTTCTTAAATTTTTAACAATTTTCGTTTTTTTTCTTCCAACTGTAGTAGAATCTTCCTTTTGACTATTCGCTTCATAACAAACTGAAAAATGTTCACTGTCAATATTTGAAGAAGATTAATAAATTCGAAAAGTAGACACAATCTGCTTGTTAAAATAGTGTTATTATTCGGATAATACTAATATTTCACGCGTGATTGAAAATGAAATTGCATTAGAGAAATTTGATTCATTCCATCCAGTAATATGCCTTTTAACATTTTGACTTTCTTGCAATCAATTACGTGCTGTACTTATTTTTGCAAGTAATTATTTCTTAGCAATTTTAACTGTTCATTAGAAATTGAGTTAACGATTCATTTTTCATTTATGTATATGCTCGTAATGCAGTATTAATCACTAGATTGAGTCAGGGTGAATTCAAGATACAACCCTCAGGCTGACACACCCTTTCGAGATAATTATACGATGGATTACCTTACCCACCAATTTTCATATTGCCCACACCTACAGTTAGGCGAAACGATTTGATAATGAAGCGAAGTGATACCAACTTACAACGAGAAGTAGAAAATTTTTCATAGCAGAATGGAACAAAATAATTTCAAAATTATTATTATAATAATGAATAATAAAGTCATTACATAAGTAAGTGATCAATTTAATCAGTAGTAAAGTTTTAATAATATTAGTAAATTGCAAGTTTGTATGAAAGTTTATATTTTTAATGCAGGTACTGTGAGACATTCTTGTATGAATCTATGCTATTATTATTATTTGTACACTATTATAAGTTATTCCATCTTGATCATAGTTATTGTGTGTCGCTTTAAATACCACTTATTAAAAGGTTCAGTACTTTTTACAAATTTAAGTATTGTTGTAAACGAAGAACTTCGTGGTGTTCTATTTTATAGTTATATTCTGCTTACACTTTTTTGTGAATAGTTCTAATAGTAGTCCACTAATCTAGTCTCTGAGAGAACATTTTATTAGATAAGTGGGACAGACGTTAAATCTCAAGCTAATAAATATAGTAGTTAATTTAGCGAATAAAACTGTCATCATTAAGATAGTTCAGTGTGTTGAGACCTTCGTTATGTTGATACCAATTTTATGTTCATAACTAAGAATGGCTCCACTAATGAAGAAGATAACTATTCATTCACAATTATTCTAACAGAATTTTACACTCTCAGTATGTGAGTTAAAAATTAATTATACGACTGATATTTGTAAGAAATCTTAATCATTTGAATTACAGTCCGTTTTATACTATTAGTAATTACGTAGGCACAGAAAAATATTTTTGGAGCTACAAATAATTTGTAATAATGCCTTACGTATGAGAATATTTTGTATTAGTAGCGATTTTGCAATTTTACGGTATCACAGGTTCGAAATTTTGTAATTTTCCAATTTTTCTTTAAATTTTAGTAGTTTACAAAAATAACTCTGTATTTATGATCCTGATTTTACAAAATACTGCCCATAATGTTGCCTCTTAGCAATTTTAAAAAGTCAGAAATCAGAACACCAAAGACAATTTGATACTCTCAAAATCATCTGGTCTGTTTAAAATCCATAACTTCGCTTATCCACTTTCGTCCAGTTATAATGCTTGTTCCCTGGCATTGTGGCGTACCGTATCTCAACCAAACGAATATAAAAATTGCGGTAACAACTGCGTTACCTGGTTTAATAACTTGCTGGTTGCTCGGATCAGTTACCTACGCTTGCGCCACTGTTCAAAATAGCTCGTGACCACTGACCTCGATCTCGGAAATACATTCGCATCATCATCTTTCCTTAACGATACGATAATGGACGTCGAATGAGGACCTCGTAACATCTCGACCAGATCGATCCTATAATTGCTTTATTTCGCGTGCGCTTTACTATCATAACCCGTTATTAGAAATCTCCTGTGCATTTACCCCAGAGTCTTTAAACTGAAATTACTCCGATATCGACATTTTTTTCGATTACCTCTAAATCCTACCGACATACCTAAAAATTGATACCAGCTAATGCAAAAACTTAAATTATTTCATACCGTTAGTTTTACACCAGAGTAAAAAATATAGACAAATGACACGATAATGGGAATTATTATAGGAGCACCGTAATTAGGTTCATTAGACTCAATCTTTACAATTAGTCGGTTAAAGACTGTAATACATGATATTGGCAGTCTAATTTTCGATGCTTTCTTATTCCTAGAATTCTAATAAACCCGAGAAATAATATCCAGTGGTAAGATAAAAAATATCGATCACTTGTTAAAATTAAACAAAAATTACAACCTTGAAGAGCTCCATTTCAGTATCGTTAGAACAATGAAGATCGAACAAAGTATTATTGCAAGAATTGAAATATGTTACATGCAAAGGATGTCGCGTGATATTAATGCAAATTAACACAGCGTGGAGCATAAGCAACAGCGAAAGAAGGAGAATGACGTCACACTATTTTCATATTTCTCTTTTCACAAGAGATACTCAAGCACAGGCGTAAAATACCGGTATCTTCCGTTTCGATATAAGAACCTGGTTTGTTCAGCGATTTCACGTGATTTTTTTTTGTTGCAGGGCGATCGTGGGTGCACCGGAGGCCGAAACTCCACAAGTTGGCGTTTACAGAGGCGGTGCAGTTTACAAATGCGATATCGCGGCCGATGACCAATGCAGCAGGATCGAATTCGACACTCAAGGTCAAATATTTAACCTCTTTTATTCTACGAGTATTTTTGTTTCATTATTTCAACGAATATTCAATTGATTTCACAAGATGAAACCGTGAAATCTGACTTCTCTGTCTTTTTCATTAAACAATACATTAATTTCTACCTTTTCGGATTAGAAAAGAAGAACATGTATTGTACACGAGAAAATGATGTTGAGAGGATTAATTTGAGTGCCTCTGCAGTAGTTATGGGGGAGAAACTTGTTGCCAGACAGGTCTCCATTGGAGATAAGTATGATACGATTATACATAGTTAGGCCGAAATCTTTTGACGGTTTTGATGCAACATTTCGAATGATTCGAATTTATATTGTACTATTAATTAAACTTAAATAATACTATTAATATAACTGTATGGTAATTTGAAAACACTCTTTGGAGTTGAGAACTGAAAAAAGATTCTTAAAAAATCATTGTCAAAATTATTTTAAATCAATATTTCTGTAACATCTTACATATATGCATTAAAGAAGTAGGGTGGTAGAAAATTTCTAATGTTGGACCTTGCTACGAACGTGAAATTTTTACATAAAATGCACCTATTACTTCTAAGGGATTCACAAAATATAATTATAATATTTGTCCTCCGTGTTATAGGAGAGTTACAAAAACATGCGTAAAATTCAGAATGGCATATTACCTACGAGATATACTTGAATTCCCCGCCATAAAGGTGTCTAAACAAAATCCTTCTAAACGCAAGTTCGAGTACAATTTAGAATAGTCTTAGCATTATTACAAACTTCAAATATATTTATTTATACTGGACAGTTCCCGCTATGAAGGTGCTCAAACCAAGTTCTTCTAATAATAAGTGTAACTTTGACCACAGTTTAAAATATTCTTACAGTTAATATTATTACAAATCCTAAAGTATATTTAATTATCCTTTATCTTATAATGAATTTATAAAAGCACGCATAAAATTCAGAACGTCATATTCTTTATTATACTCGAAGTTCTCGCTATAAAGTGTCCAAACTAAATCCCTTTAACAATAAGTGCAACTTTAAGTAAAAGTCAAAATAGTATTGGCATCCCACAAGCACGTTCCATCCACCTGAAGCGTGCCAGGTGCAACGAACAGTTCAGTCACCTGCTTCTGAAACATCCTCCTGTAAAATTTGTTCGAAAAATCTGCCTATCGCAAGTATGAGTTTCCACGATGCACCGGAAACGCAGACGGATTAACTCCGCGAGAGTCTCCGTTCTCCACCCGATATCTGTTTTCCGGTTCTTTCTTCCACTTGTACCGCGGCACTTGCCGTGGGCTTTGAAAGGTACCTCAACACAGTGTTGCTAACGAGGGCTTATATATCTTCTATCCCAGTGGCTGTTCAGTGACCCACATTCCGCCTTGCCACCCGCTCTCAGAGCCCTCGAGAAGCTTCGTAATCTCAGGAACTGCGAAGCAACCGGCTCGAGATGCTTGTGCACCGTTCTATTCTTGGCGACTTTCCACCCACCCTGTCGTTGACCCTTCTATACTTCGATGCTTTGTCACGTCCCGTTGTATCGATTGCACGAATTTCTTCTTCTTCTTTGCATATGACCCAGCATCGACTGCTATGGTCATTTAGTTGGGAGACCTACAGTTTTGGGTGGGTTCTGAACCATCATGGATCAACGGAAATTCAGAACCAGCGAAGACACCCGTTTTAGCGTTGACCGTGGCCACTGGGCACAGTAGCTGGAAGACCTACGGTTTTAAGTGGGTTTCGGATCACCATGTATCAACAGCAATACAGAAGCTCTGAAGACGGTCACCCGTCTTATCAGTGATCGTGCCCAGAGTAGCTTAACTTCGGCGATCGGACGAGAGTCAGTGTTTTATTCTATATTTGTTTATTGCAGTATATCTGTACACAACAATTATAAATTGTTACGCAATAAATACAACAATAAGCTATTACAGTCTATGTTTCTTACGTGACAACACCGTGAACTATTTATTTTTTATTTCAATCCGTATTACGTATTAACACGGTTTAGCTGAAACGATCAGGGACACCCTGTACGACAACGCCCAATCGGTGAATTGGCAATAATTTTATTCTGCAGTAGAACAACAATGCCAAATAAATTAAGGGGACTATTAATATGTATGAACTTTGGCCATCGGATGAGAGCTGCTGTTTTTCTTCTTTTTGAAAATCGTTTATTGCAAATATATGGTGTGTCCCACTTTAATCTTTCCAAGAGAATGTTATTGAAACTATTGATGATATCGAAAAACATTTGAAACAAAAATTGATGATTTAGAGGGGGATATAATGTGGAGTCAATAATTTTTTTATAGGTGGAGGCGTAATGGAGATATGATGGTCGGCTTCGTTTTTCTAACCTTGCTGTTCTCCTCGAGTCTATATAATCCGAAATGAAGATTACACTTCCATAAGTACTATGTTTTTAAATATTTCTTTTTAATACTCAATGTATTTAAATTCTGCGTTTACTTCTTTAGTATTTCACATTTCTTAAGAATAAATTATTTCAAAATTTATTTAAATACATTGATTATTAAAAAGAAATATTTAAAAACATAGTACAGATGGAAACGTAATCCCCATTTTGGGTCATATAGACCCAAGGACAACAGCGGGGTTAAATGGAATCATATATTTATTGTATAGATTCACGAATGCAGTTCTTCAAATTATTCAACTTTTGTCTGAAATGTTTTTTGATATCATTAATAGTTTCGAAGGTATTCTTATGTAAAGTTTAAAATGGGTCACCCATTTTGTTTCAGTTTTCATAAATTCAGTTATATTATAGTACTTGCAGTAATGTACATGAATAGCTAACAAGAAATTTATAAACGACCGTCATATTCTCGTTGTATCTTTAACTGAATCTTTACATGAATATTCGCTTTCACAATATTTTTAAAACACCAAAAATGTGTAGCAATGCATTCATATGTACGTGCTTCTGCACTTAATGAAATCAAGTATTGAGCTGAGTCATAAAGTCTTGTTAAATTTATTAGTTAATTTATTCAAAGATAATTTGTAACTGCTTCTGCAATATATCTGAGTTTCAGGGCTGACCATCTTCTGGTATGAATAAAAAATTAAGAGTCCAGGTGAACCATCTGATTTTTTAGGAAGAATAATATCTATTATGTATCGCAAGTTATTTATGAGTCAACCCATTAATAAGAGTTTAACATAAAAACTGATTAAACTACGGAAAATTAATCAAATCTTCTTATAATACACTGCACATATAATAAAATCCATGAAAAGTTCCCAATTATATTAAAAAGAAGATTCATTCTCAGGACATCATGTACTCAGAGTTCAATCCGGGACCAAAACGATCATTTAAAAATTCCACGAAAATTACAATTGTAAATTAAGTACCCTACCGCTCTGCTAAATGTTTTCAGGCAATCTTCATCTTTAAAAAAAAGAACATTCGGTACAACAAAGAAAATCGTTCAGAAATAACGAGATCGTAATGACTCAATTTCAGGGGAACGGACGATCGAGTAAAAAAGAAAAGCAACTTCAGGCACGAGTCACGAGAACACATAAATTTCTACGCAGACAACCATTCAAATTAATAATCACGAGCGCGATATGATCTTTCGTTTGTGCGCATAGACCGACGCTAATGCGCTGATGCAAATTAGTGGAATCACGCTGGCGCGAATTAGACGATCTTACACACCTCGTGAAGACCGTATCTCGAGGATCGACCACCATTCCGGCCCCATAATTTGCTGGTTCGAAAATAATTGTCTGTTCAAAAGTAATCGACAAAAAATCGCCCCGCACAAGACTCCACGTTGTTTCGAACGGACCAAATCGAATCGATTGGAAAAGACAGATAAAGTGTTGCCGATACACGTTAATCTTCCCAAGAGGATGTTATTGAAACTAAAGATTAAAATACCTTTCGACAGCCATCTTTGTTTCAGAGTCCCTGGATTGTAGTTTTCCAGAAAATTGAAGATGGAGTTTTCTGTGCGTGTGAAATAAATTGCAGACAAACGTTATTTTGGGAGAAGTATTTTCTATGTTGGGTTGTTACGGTGAAATATATGTATAGGATGATTCCTGAAAGAGATTGGAGAATTTAAAACAGACAAGAAATGTCAAGCAATTTTTTAAAGTTTACAGGATAATAGTCCTGTCTTGAACATTGTTAAAATAGTTGAATAAGCGCATTGTATGTGAACGCCCATAGGCGTTTTTCGCACAGAGCATGGCAATATATGGAAGACATAATTTTAGCACCTATATTGATTAGGTATTTTTTGATCGTCTTTGACAATACTGTTTGCCTCTAATTTCTTCAATTTTTTTATGAACCACCCTGTATATTTTTATTAGGAAATCTATTATACTTTTCTAATATTTTATTTTTTTGTATTTTACGTGGAAGATTGTTGAGATTTTGTGTGCGTGTAGAATTAAGAGAAAAAGATATTTTCAACGAAATTTGCAGCTTTTGTATTAGATGTAGGAATATTGTTAACACACTTCGATTTGCTTTCTAATTTAGTGAAGGTGGAATTGGCGTAGTACTCCAAAATAACAAGAAACAGAAGAATTGTTCGAAACAATCTTTCAGCTTGCAGACGAAGCTTTTGACATCGTTAGAAAATATACACTATTTCCGTTTGTAACATGTAAAATATAAAAATTCCTATTTTAACACAGTATACTTTTATAAAAAATTCCAACAAATCGTGGTAGAAAATCATGTAACTGATTCTCCTTCAACAGTTCTTTTTCAGGAATACCATTCAACCTACTATTTTTTTTGTATTATGCTTCAGGCAGGTACCTAATTACAGCCTGACATTTCATAAAATAAACAATGCACGTCGAGAACATAGATGCTGAATTGTTCAATAAAAGCATCAAAATAAATTACTTAATATCAATAGGTAAAACATACTATTTTTCTTCTATTTAATCAAATACTGGAAGCAAGCTTCTAATTATTTCAAATACCCTCTATATTCCATTTTCTAGTCACAATTTTTCGTGACAGCAAAGCACACTCGAGTACCTAGTATTTTTTTCTCTCACCGTTCAGAAGTGACAGGCTCTCCATTTCTCTGAGTGACGATGAGGACTTCTCATCTGTTCTTTCGTCAGAGGTACACAGGCGAGTACCATTCTCTCCCTTGATAGAGAAACGTTTTCACCGACTACATACACAAGATCATACCCCTTGCTACGTCCAATTAGTCGTCTCTCTTTCTTCAGTCAACTGTACCCATCCGGACACTTCGCTTTGATCGATAATTAGCTTGATCGTATGCTCGATCTTGCCTCGATCTTGTCCAATTAGAGTCGTGCCTGATAGTCCGACCATCTATTACATTCACTCGCACACGTTCAGAGCCTATCACTCTCTGCATCGAATTTCACGTTCCTCCTTCACCCAGAAAATTACTTCCTTCGTTTTGCGCTATGTGTTTCTAAGCGAATAACAATTTGCATTCGACGTTTTCTTCCTTTTTTTTGGGAGCAATAGATTCCTTTCGTCGTTTTATTCGAACAGCATCTAATCGAACAGCAATTTATACTGAATTTCATGTTCCATTCGAGCAGAAAATTATGTTAATAATTCTGTGTTATTCATTTTCATAGAATGATAATTTATATTAATTTTCTTGCCCCTTCCGCAGAGAAAATTATGGTAATATGAAAGGAAAATGTGTAGTAAAATGTTGAATATTAAGTCATATTCTATACAGTGTTTGCAGACATGTTAAATTACTTCAATTATTTTGCAACATTTCTATGATTTAGGTACATTGGGAAATTGAAAAAAATTGAAGAAATTTAATATTACTTTGAGTTGTACCATAAGCATGTATTCTTTTGATTTTTCATAAGTGACTCACATATTCTGACTCATATATGACTGATTTAAAATATACATTTCAAAAATAGTTATTATTTGTTTAGCTAAATTCTGCGAAAATTTCTGTGAGACCCGAAACACAAATAAAGATTGTTCAATAGAACTTTACTGGCGCCATGATATCATTGTTTTCGTTGGCTTAGTGTGTGCGAAGTTCATCCGGAACTATTTTTGAAGTTTTACACGACACGTAAATTTGGCTGCATGATTATCTCACCACTATTTAAAATTCGTGCGTGTAGAAAAATTTTAAAAATTGTAAGTTACAATAGTGAAACAAATTAGAAAAAGTTTTAATTCAGTGTACTGCGAAATGTGAAGGTAAAAAAAATTATTATGAATTTTAATGTTCAGCCTGCTACATTTTTTAATACGATTTATAGATATCTGAGCATTATACTTACAACTTTCGTTTATAATGACATTGGCTTGTCAGTTTATAGATTTATATGAAAGACTACTTTCTCTGTATAAAATCAATTAATGTTTTTATTTTGCTTAAGAAATAGTACATTGTTTTCACTTTTCTCTGTAAATGCATACAGTCTCTTGAGTAGTTTACTATAGATTTATTTTTCAAAAGTCCCTTCTGAGTCTTGTAATTTGCATAAAGTAGCGATCATTTAGGTGCAATAAATGTAATAATATCTACTACATTTACAGGGTAATGGTTTTAAAAATTTACTTATCATAGTTAGACGATTGAAATGAAACTGTACAGTTTTTTTAAAGATTCTCAGATGTTTAGTACTATATGTATAATGTTCACTATTGCACGTCCTTCTACTAAATTTAGAATTACGTCGTTGAGATAACTTCAGTTTAAAGTTCTTCATAAAATCCAACATCTACACCTGTGAATTTTCATTTGAATTACCTATTCCAACACTGTCATATTCATTTATAACATCTAATTTAATATACAGTAGGACGTCGATTATCCGAACTATAATTAATAACAGAATTACTCACACTGTAACTAGATTTGGCATAAAAATGATAATTTTATTTTAGAATGTTAAATATATAATGGTACATAATTAAATACATATTGCGATTAGTGATAATTTTAGCTCGTTAGTGAGACATAACATGACCAATTTTTGGACGACTTGAGTTCGGATAATCAAGGTTCCACTGTAAGTCAAAAGTTACGTTCTAAATCGGCCATTTTCTACCACCATCCCTTCCAACTCACTCTAGCGAATATCCTCATCTTGGCACGCGTCATCTAACAATACTCACCTTTCAGAGTCAGTCCTTCCTCCAGATCGTTCTAACGACCAGATGCCAGGATCTCAATTTCATGCAACTGCCGAAGGTCTGTACAGAATTAGTGATGAGACTAATACTACATGTATTGATGAACAGTCAAGTGATTTGATTCTTCAGTTTTGTTCATTGGTATCGGAGAAGTATCAAAACTGAGCTACAGTAGAACTCCCTTCATATGAACCTGCCGGGGGACAAGTAAGTTCATACAACCAGGTCATTCACATAATAGGAGTCCACCTAATTCTTCCCACCAGCTATGCTTTTTCGTTCAGTTAATAGGAGTTCATGTTCATACAAGGGGATTCCACGAAACATTTACTCTTAAACATATAATAATCTTGCACACCTTAGGAATTGAGAAATTAATTTGCGAGCACAATAATTGCGCAATGCTTAATGAATTAATTCTTTATTTATTCTAATTGTAAAAAAGATACAGTATCGTACAAATGAATTCGGACGATTGATGCAATATACTAACATGAAATTAATTGAATACTTTCTAAGAGATAGAATGATAAATAACTTATATTACAAAGTTTAACCAACTTTAATATAAATATACATCTGGAAACAATATGGAAAAATGTGAATAGTAAGAGTATCGAGGAAAATCATTTGTCTAAATATATCTGTCTGAAAATAAATGATGTTTAAGTAAATAACTTTAAGTACTGTAAATATGTATATGCTTTCCTAATCATGAACTTCTTAGACGTTCATGTAAGTAAACTGACGCTCGGTGGTAATTCACATAATAGGAGTTCAGCTAGAGTTCATTTAATCAGGCACTACTAAAATTTCGTTCATATAAATGGAGTTCGTATGAACGGAGTTCCACTGTACTTGGTATCAATGTTCGATACTGATACCTCTGTAATAAGTATGTGATATTAGCCGTCGAAAAGAGACCCTACCATACTCATTTGACTGCTACACTCTACACCCCCAGCGAACATAACTAAAACAAGCTATATGCAGTGGTGGCTAATCTGCAGATGACGAGGGAACCGGCTGACTGATATAGGGGCTCATACGGCTCCCAAAGGAGAAGAAATTCGAAATTCTCGAGCCCTGTCTCAGAGTAATACCAAACAATACGAATACTATAGTAACAAAGTATCGATACCATGGACAATATACTCAATCTTTTTAAGCACACAGAATTCGGCAATGAAATGATTTCACGTACACAAAACTCACTTCACGTCGTTAGCAACATTCCAAACAAGCTAACGGTGCAAAACTGATGCTTACGAAACTTGACATAACTCAAATATTTTGCTGAGAATGCAGCAAACGTTTAAAATTGAAGGGGCCCATAATGGAGTGGCAGGGTACTGTATGTCGAGAATATGCAATATTGTAACAGAAAGTGTATGGTTACTATGTACTTATCTGATTACTCAAAATTAAGTCCAGACAACAAACTTCTAGTCTATAAAACAATTATCAAACCCATCTGGACGTATGGTATCGAATTGTGGGGCATGGCTGCTAAAAGTCTTGTAGTAAAACTAGAAGCATTACAATTCATTGTACTTAGGATGATAGTAAATGCACCATGGTACGTGCGGAACGACAAACTCCCCAAAGACCTAAAAATCAGAGCAGTAGCAGAAGAAATAATACGCTTAAGTGGCTAATATAAAACTAGATCAGTTACTCATCCTAATGATCCAGCTAAAGAACTGTACACAATCAACCTACCCAGAAGACTGCACAGAAGGCACCTCAACGACCTTCTTCCTCAACAGCGAAACGCTACACTTCACAATTTTACGGCCGCTGTCGCTTACATGTGACTTCACTCGTGTGTACAACATTCACATATAACAAATGAATGAGCATACATATCCCTGACAAAAAGTATGTAAATACCCAAGCATTCAGAAAATGGAAATGTCAAAATATCCTGTATAAAAAGAACAACGATGAATAATTTGTTATTTAAAGGGTGTCACGAAAAATGGTCAATGATAACTGATAATTTTCTGAAAATATTTGCGGCCGTTAAAATGTTAAAATTTTTATTTGTACAAATACTTTCTGCAGAGAAAGCATCTACGTGCTATATCTACAAAACCTCGTTATAACGATTTACCGAATGTCCCTTTAGGACAAATTGTAAAGATGATTGGAGTTAATAAAAAGAAAAAAAAAACTTATGTGATCGAGAGTTCGATGCAAGATCATAGTTCTCGGACTGGTGTCGATAGCATTGATTCGGTATCATTCCCATCACTGGGTCCGCTATCCATTTCGTATCGGCGATTCCGTGTGCGTACGAGGAAGCAGCTCGGATCTCGTGCAGGTCTCGCGGAGGTCACTCACTTCTTCAGCGTGTCGGAGTAGCGCGTTGGGCTGTCTCGGGATACCGGGAACACCGTGTCCACGCAAGAAGTCGGCTCTACCTAATACAGAAAACCGTAAGGTCGTTCTACCTACGGCCCTGCCTCTCCGAACGTTCGGTATTTCTTGCGGGATGCCACCTGAGGATCTTCAGGGAAGGTCAGACGCATCGGTCCGCTCGATTCCATGGTTAATTGACATCCCCTTAATGAGAACGGTTACCGACCGAATAATTGGGCCGTGATCAGCTCGGTGACTTTCGTCCCTGTCGACACCGATCACTCATAATCGGTCGGTTTCAGCGAACGTTCAACCGACCGGTCGGTTTTAATTAGCAAGGTCGTTCGAGCGTGCTCGGTGAGCGTAGATCAATGAGGAGATTTATTGTGCAGTGGGTTGCATCCATTGCATCGATTAGGGAATTTGTTTTCGATATCTTTTTCATCGTGGTTGTTTATTCATTTCTTAGTATATTGATCGTTTTGTTAACTTTGGAAGGTTTCAAAATGCTTCTCGAACGTGAAAGGTATCTTGCTGTACAGCTGTACCCCATGAAAATTCGCAGCAATTTTTATGAATATTTTATTATTAACCCTTAGCGGTCGGAGCCTCTCAGGGACAGATTTACGCCTACTCAGAGATTGTCCTGTAAAATCAATAAAT
This sequence comes from Macropis europaea, assembly GCA_916610135.2. NCBI lineage: Eukaryota > Metazoa > Arthropoda > Insecta > Hymenoptera > Melittidae > Macropis > Macropis europaea. Next base: position 31,836,656 of record OU744344.1, read on the forward strand.
TTTGGAACTCAATAAATTAACACTTCGACTGCCACACTCTATCGGTTCAAAATGACAATCTTTCTAAATTTCTGTACAAAGGTAATATAATCGCAAGTTAAAATCTTTTTAATCAAGTATATTAGGAATACTCATGATTTTTTTATCGGTACGACGTGGCGGGAAACACATAGTTCCTAAACTTAAACTAACGCTGATAAGACCCCAATTTGACGCCTAATGTCGGGTACATCCAGGCTTTCAACCGGGAGGACACAACTGCTGTGCCGGGAATATCCCGGCCCTCGACCACTAAAGCTTATAAAACGAATATACAATAATGCGTTATAATACAAATATAGGCTTAAACAAAATAAGAGCAAGTTAAAAAGATAATCAATTAATACAGTGAGAGCAAAAATTACATTTGTAGCACGGGTAGCCTTGCAAGGTTAACTTCTTCTGGGGTGCTGATGCATGTATGTAGGTTTGACATAAACCTTAACGGCAATGGATATATTGTTTTTCTCAGAGTTGTTTAATTTTTGTTCATGTCTTATTTTTCAATGATTGAGTGGAATTGGAGAAAATTTTTTTTCAATTATATTTTTTCAATGAGAAATTTACAAAATTCAGAAATCTAAAGTTCTTTGTTAGCAATATTACAATTTAAGAAAAAATCAGTGTACAATGTCTGTTAATTACCCTGAAGAAGCTAATACTTAAAAATTTATGTTGGATAAATGTAATTTCTATCCAACTTTAATAAACTCGTTCCTAAACAATTGAATATTCAACGTCAAGTTTTTTTTATTTACTATGGTGACATGTAAAAGTTTCTGGACATTATTTTGTCTCATTCTTAACAAGGGAAACTAAAAAGAATTTTAATCGATAGAAAAATGATAAAGATGCAAATCTAATTTTTCAACAATTATTTAAAACAGTTAAACAGCGAAGTGTCCCTCAAATTTGTACACGTCACTATACCTTGCACTCATTATAATTCAATTATTGTTAATAAAAAGACCTTAACACCTACTGGTTACATACGTGCACATTACTTTTCACACAAATTTCTCAATATTTCTCACCTTTAGGTGTGGATTTAATATTGAATAAATATTAGAATTGAATAGACTAAAAGACACTGACTTTTTTTCTGACTATAATAAATTCGTCCGTGAAGTGGCTGTACTTTTAATATATCATCAAGTGCAAAATTATCGTATTTGGATTGGTTATATAATTTCGAGTGCTTTTTCCTGAATATCGATTACAGAACAGTTTAATTGAATTATGGTTACGGAAAGATTTCTTGGTTTACTGGTATCGACATACCTTTTGAAGCGTTTGTAAGTTAAGGGATGGGAAGCGAAGGACGACTTCCCTTTAAGGGCTAGACCCGACCGATACGGCTAACGGGTTCATTCCATTCGTAAAATCGAGAAAGAAAACTTCAGGGTGCACTTGCTGAGAATTCTCCACGGCGACACCTGCTCGAAGCTCGCTTCTTAAAGGAGTATGACGCATTGAAAGTTCCATTTGTTGCAAATTGTTTAATTCTACCGTTCTGTAGAATAACGTAAACACTGAATTTTTCTTAAATATCTTACAGGTTAATTGAAAAAATATTTATCTGTCCAGTAAATAACGTTAAAATTTAATTTTCTTCGTATTAATAAATTTCTCTTTTTCTGCAAATTTTAAATAAGTCTGTCTGTTGTACCTAAATTCCAAGTTTAGTCTACTGTAGTATTTGTGAGTGCATTACAAATGCAAAAACACCGTATGAAAATAGCTACTAACATTAATAACTTGACATTTTTATTGTAGAATACTGAGAGTAATGTTAGTCCTGGTATTCTTTAATGAGTGTTGTAAGATAAGATTCATAATTGTAAATTTGCTCTACTTTCGAAATTTTTAATGAAATTTTATTCAGTCACAGAATTTTCTAATGTTTACTCATTAAATAATAACATAATATGGTACACGATTTAATAGTTTAAGACACACCAAAAATTTAATATAATTTATTGATTTAATACATAATTTACTGTAATACATATTACAATTCCAACATTTTTAACAATTTATAAAAAAATAGTAGAATAATATTGAATAATTAAAAGTAATAAAAATAGGAATAGACAAATGGTTTGCTATGTCCCATTTCTATTTCCCTATTCATTGTTATAAAATGCAATAAACGCTAATGCAGTGATACATGATAAAAAATGTTTTCTTTTTTTGGTTACAGGAAACAACCATGTTAGAAACCCCAGCGCGGCGGGCGGTTTGAGTCAAATCGATAATAAAACACTACAGTGGTTTGGAGCCACGGTTTCAGCCTCACTCAAAGATGGAGGGCCGATATTGGTGAGTAAAAATCGATCAACAATAGGAATACTATAACTTATCATTTACTTTAAAAATATCATTGAAAAATTTCTGTTTCTTCCGTTTTGAAAATTTACTAGTTTACATCTTAAGAACGTAAGTCAAATTCTACATTCTGGGGTTAATCAGGGCTGACTGCCAATGAGGGCTTAATTCTTAACTGGCATAAAGATTGAGGACTTATTGACGTATGCGACAAGATAATATATTCAACATAAAACAACATATTAGTTTATGTGTTAGAAATGAAAACTTGTATAAAAACTGTAGTAAAAGAATAGTAAACGATTTTTTGTTGCTCGATATACCTACCCAGAATAATTCTATATAAATTTTCGTCTCCTTACGAAATGTTTCTAATCGCAAAATGTTCCATTGCCAAACATTCCATTTGCCACAAGAAAACTAACTGTATCTGGTGCCGAATTAGAGAAGCGAACTGTTGTTTGTAAAAGAAGGCAAATCAGCAGTTGTTTCACTGTGAGTGAACTAGTACATTTAAAGAAAACATGTGACAGATGTAATTGTCTAAATATACAAGCACTATTTAGAAGGTAATTACGTTCGCCCGCACGTGGAAAAGGGAGAAGTCCGGCGCGAGGCAATAAAGGGTAACGGATAAATACGAGTTGCAACACACGATTCCTTTAATGTTCCCTTTTCACATCTCGAAAGGGATTTATAAAGGTACAAAAGCGGCAGTTACGAATAGATGAAGGGGTCTTGTGAGAAATTACAGGCGTACGTTCTCAGAAGGCCGCACCTTCTATTTCGGGAATCGAAAACAAACGAATTCCCATTTCGTTCTATGTTTCCGTTGTGACGTTCAAACGCCTTGCCATTATATCGAACCCTCTCGGTTACACTATAATAGCCACAGTTTAAGCGATTCTTTAATTAGATTTTGTTTCGAAGTACTAATTATGTGTGCATAAAAGTTACGTTCCTTTGGGGTGTTTTAATTCATTTTAAATCAGTTCTGCATGATATTTGATGAAGTATTCAGTTAGGGTAGTTAGGAAGGTTGCTTATTGACTGAGGGAAATGATGAAAATAGTATACACTGCGATACTTATGAAGCATTCGCACTACAAAATGGAATTGTTCAAAAACGTCTCTAAATTAAGACACAAGTAGAAAAGTGACTTTTATTGAGAGGAATAAAATAGTTACATTCCTAGTTTAGAGAAATAAGCAACAGTTTTAGGTCGAGGTAAATTTATTATCTTTTAAGTTCCAACAATGTACGAGAGAAAACTATTGGCACAAGTTAATTTGACAAACAAATAATTGACAAATTAAGTTAATGATAGAAAATCTATTGTGATATCTATTGTTATTATGAGTCTTGGTTTCAATGTTAGCTGTAACACTGTAACATTAAAAATACGTAGACTGCGTTTAAAACAACACCGATGACTGGAAATTTTGGAAACAATGATCCGAAAGAAACATATGTTGTTATACTACTTGTTCACATCAGCATTTCTCAAGGTGCTAAACATCGTTTTTTAATATTTTTTCTTGAAAACTTAAGGATACAGAGTTCTTGATTAACAAAATGGTGGAAAAAACTCATATCAACAAAGCGATTAGTTATTAAAAAAATTCTCAAAGATAAGGCATACTTCGGACCGTATAGGAATACATACAGTAGAATCTCGATTATCCAAACAACTGTTATCCGAACATTGATCATCCTACGCCAGTTAAAGGCACAACTATCATTAGGGATACTATGCATTTAATTCTACATCACTATATAGTCTATATTCTAAAATACAATTATTATTTTTATGCAAAACGTAGTTAAAATATGAGTCATCCTATTGCTACTCACAGTTCGGATAATGAGGTCCTACTATACGTATAAATTATGTATTTCTAGAAGTTTCTACGTAATTTTTTCGGACCGCAGTCAACCGCGGATAACTGGAACCGCGAATACGGTGGCATCATTGTGCTTGCATAAACATCCACAATTTAGTAATAAACTATACTAAACACTCAGCAAAGACGGATCACCGCAAAAACGCTGAAGAAATAGCCTCCGCTCTGGATTCAATTACGAGCCGCTAAACAAACCCGGCGAATCCGTCGGGGAAGATGTCCGAAAAATCGCAGTCGGTGGCACAGACAGCCTCCATCAACTTTCTCCTTTTTCCTTCTACGTCCGTTCAATCTTCTCGTCCGGCACACCGCAGCCGTGCGTGATGTGCATTGCCCACATGCATGCGGAATAGACGCGGCTGTGCGTGTACGCACGCGGCCGACTGCAACGCACATAAAGATAAGGGCGGCTGTACATCATAGAGACCGACAGTAACATGTTTCAGCAAAAGAAGGGCTCGAGGGCCCGGGAAGGGTAGAGATCTTTGCACTAGATTGATATCCGGACCACCGACGGATCGTTGCAAAATGCATCTATGCAACCGCTCAAGAGGCACGGCAGTGGGTGTTCGTGAATAGATTTGCTAATTTTGTTCCTTCAAGCATCCAAGGAGTTCATCTGGAAAGTAGCACGGGTACAGAGTAAACTTTTGGCATTTATTGTTTACGATGCTTGGATACAATTTGTATTCGAAGAGCAGACTGTTTGTTTTAATTTAGAGGTAGGTAGACATAAGTTTGACAAGGCTGGGAGAGAAAGACAAAGACACGTTAAGGACATTGACAGATGACGATTGGTGATTGGTAATGAGAGGCTCATTGTCAGAGCAATTAGTAGACCAGAGTAGGTCACCTAGATTCAAGGAAAGCGAAGGAGAGGAATATGTAGGAAAAGGATAGACAGAGAAATTATTGGGAGTAGTTCAATGTCGTTCAACCTTCAACATAAGGTTGTGTATGTGGGAGCAAGTATATTAGATAGGTAAGAATAGAGGAAACTATAACGAGAGCTCAACGAGGAGAATGATATGGCTTGGAAAAGAATGGAATCAAAGTTTCATGCGGAATCCTTTTGAGAACTTGAAGAGACTTTGCTGCAGCGCAAATTCACCTAAATCTGTGTGTGTGTATGGTACGTAGGACTATGTTATCCAAGATGATGTGATACAGGCAGACGTTCTGTGGTCAAGCGTGTGTATGAGTGACCTAACACTGCAATTTAGCGATACAAAATAAGTCATTACAATGTTCCAGTGTAGATAAGCATTGTAGGATTCTCTGTCAGCATGTGTATAACTTCTTCTTGTGTTTGAGTGTTCTCTCTTCTGTTTTTGGTAATTCTGATAAAATTACGACTGAAGACAATGCCTAAATAATAGTATAAAATGATAAGTTTATGATCGCATAGCCCAGTAGGTTTATTCTTAACAAGCTGTATTAAAAAGAGCATTTTATAAAGTGTCTGATTAGGTACGGGAATCTTCACTGTGGCAGTCAACGTATTAACCGTTTGAGTGCTATGAAGCTCGATCACAGAATTCTCAAAATTGTAGTGGAATGTACACCTATTTATACTGAGAATTTAAACTATGGTAAATCACCTTGATTGACCTTGAAAGACCAACATATCAGGATCAATGAATTCGTCTCGGAATGAATTACACACCCAGCTGAACAAAATATATAGTCACATTTAAAAAAACGTCGATGACCTTCAAATCTCAAAAAAATAACCCTCAGAGAAAATTTGTATACCATTAGATGTGCCCCTTAACACGTCGACTGCCGTGGGGATCACCGGTAATCGACACATCAAGTTTTATATAATGAAATAATTACTGATTTTAATACAATTTTGAATGGTACTAATATTGTAGTAAGAATAGAAGGTCAATGTTGTGCTATCGAAAAATTATATAATAATTTCCTTTGTTATTTGTTATTGAAATGGGCTATTATAGACCGTCTGACCGAGTATGGGAGTTTCCACTGCGGCAGCCAACGTTTTAAAATAGCGTAACTGTATCAAAGGTGTTTTTTCATTTTACTATTATAATAAAGAGACGAGTTTGTTTGTATGTCGCAAAAATTTCGAAAAGTACAAGAGCGATTGTTATGCAATTTTCACAATAGCTTCTTTACATTTTCTGGAGTGTCATATGCTGTATTTTATCGCAAACTAAATAATATTTATTTACCCTCGTCCATGGGGGCATAGTTCACATACAGCCGCTGGATGGGAAAGTTCGGCGTTCGCCTGCTCGAAACAGAATTCATCCGGACACAAGATACAAAAGAAAAAACATAATATTCCGCATTCTATACGCAGCAAAAATTCCCAAATATCCCACACTGTATATTTGCATAAACATCCGCAGTCTAATACTGAAAATCGCCAATGGCTAGGTTAAAAAATTTCTGGTGGACCAACGATGGTCTACAAAGTACGGGACGTGTTAACATGAATGGTGTTAGATGCATGGTCTGCAGGATGAGTGATACAAGGGGGCCTATAAATAAGGGGATCTCTGATCTATGTGAACGACGTATTAACGACGATTATCGTTCTCATGCTCGCGTAATTTTCACATAGCGAAACGTCGCTACGACATTCTCATCCCTCTCGGTCGCAGCATTATGCGGGAATTATCTACTTACTCCAGAATGCGAGTACACATTCCACGGTAAATACCACCATGCTTTTTCCGCGATTTATTCTTCCTCGCTTTCTCCAGTCCACCTCGAGCTGCCGTGATACGCGAATTAAAGATAAGTAATTACTGGGGCCGCAAGTAACCGAAGCGGTTTTCTGCACGGTACCGTCGGGAATTTTCGGATTTTTCTTCGGGGACGATTTTACAGGGTTCTTCACCCTGTGAATCGCAATTTGATCTACGCTAAAAACGAGATTGACACGGATTTTCCCACAGTGAATAGTACAGAAGATGAAGGTATAATTTTCTGGGGATAACAGACGAGGGGTTCAGAAGAAAAACAACCCTTGTCGAAGTTTACGATGACAGCACAGCTTCATAACTTCATGATGTAGTTGAATACAGTTCTTCTGTGATATACAGTGGTCGGACAAAATGATGGAAACATTGCTTATAAGTCGTGTATTGTGTAGTTGAGATTAGTAGCCGTGAAGTTGTGCACATTGTTGTTGTTGTTGTTGTACATATCCTATTAAACATTATTCAGGATTTGTATGATTCCATTCCCAGGAGAATTCAGGCTATATGTACCAATGGTGGTCCTATACGATATTAATAAAGAATTTTCTTAATGCATGAGGTGTTTCCATTATTTTGCGCGTCCTCTGTAGTTATAGAAAACATCCATAGCAATTATGTAATATGATGAATATTTTGTCAAGAAAAGTTGAAATATGTTGAACAAAAATTAAAGATGCTAGAGTATTCTTTTGCGGCCCTGAAAAAGGACGAAAATTGGCGGGAATCGTTTTTGTTATGAACCCTTCAAATAGGACTGTATTGTAGAAAATTGATTTTGAAGATGTGATGTACAATTTGCTTTTATATCCTACAGTGAATAATACAGTCGAGAAGAAAATGATTTTATGGAAAAGATAAAATAAAAATATTTAAATAGAGTAAAATTTCTTAACTTGATGTTTTGATTTGCTGAAAATCGATTTTAAAGCTGTAATGTAGAATTTTGGTATTTTTGTGTCCCGCAGTAACTCACAGTGAATAGTATAGTCGAGACGAAAATGATTTTATGGGAAAGACAAAACAAACACGTATTAGAGAATAAAATTTGTTTGATACTTCATTTCGCAGTACATCGATTTTGTAGCTATACTATAGAATTTTTATATTTTTGTATCCCTGAGTATTTCCTAGTGAATAGTAGAGTGGGAAATGATTTTGTGGAAAAGACAAAATGAACATGTAATCAAATATAAAATTTTATTATTTGATGCTTTGTTTTGCAGAAAATTGATTTTGAAGCAATAATATAGACTTCACTTTTTTGTTTAAATTATCAAATTTAGAGCAAAAACACATTAAACTGTTTTACTTATTTCATCAAGATCTACAATTTAATTTCGTCAGGGACAAAGAAGTATTAAAGTTTTTGTATTGAACAAAAATATAAAAATTTGAAAAACATTCAGAAATCTGTAAGAAAAATAATATTCATTTGTAGGAATGTTTGAATTCAAACAAAAGTTATCACATATACGCATATGTATGTGTCACTATATGAAGAGATTAAAATAAAAAATGAAATCAATTCTCTGCCACAAAATTGTAGCATTTTTAACCCTTTTCCAGATTTGATTTATATTCATCAGTCATTATATTTCCAGCGTAATTTTCATCGTGGAAAAATTATCAACAAAAACTGTCACCACTCATATACTTTTAGGGATGTGCAAACCTTGAAACAATTCATAAGAGTGGAAGAATTTCATCGATTTTAAATAAACCCCTTCTAATGACAACTAATTTGGATAATGAGTGTAACATAGAATCATTTAAATATATAGTGTACACCTTAGAGTGTTAAAATTTAGCTGACGTTCGATGCAACAAGTAATTGAGAATGAAATAACCCTAATTAATGGGACCATGTTGTGGTTTTTGGATCGACCGTCGCTTTTCGGTGAGCATCAGACTCGCAGGTAGACGTCACTTATACGTGACGGGCATAACTTTGGTCCATTACATCGTTTTAGCGCCATAGATGACGTGTCGAAGCATATTTCGTTAGATTACACATGAACCTCACGTATCCACCTCCGGTCGTAAAAGGAGACAGGACGGATGCTTCTACTCGGTCACACTATTAATTAACAAAAACTTGAATTTCTATATAAATACCGTTCTCCAAATTCCGCTGCTGGTAACTCTATACACAAACCTCGTGAAAGTTGCTGGCATTCCTCATTTTTTACTGTCATTTCGAACGTAATCGTTTCCATGCATTTTACGGATCGAACCAAAGAGTATTTGCACAAAAAACACAAAACTGTCGTCAGAATTTTCATTACACTGAGTATTCATTACTGTTTCCTAGAAAACAAGGTTTTATTAGATTTTAAAAAAATATCAATTTGTGGTTATTAAAACTAATTTATTTTTTCATCTCATGAATTTTCTATGCTTTTCCGTGACTATCCTCCATTTTTCTGACACCTCTTGAAAAAGAATAAAAAATAAAATAGTTCAGGAACATCCAAAAATATTTCTTGGTCAATCTAATGTATCTATTTATGATTCAAAGAATTAGTAGAAAATACTACTAAAAATTGAAGAAGAAAGAAAGTGAAATTTATGTAGAGGCAGATTTGGAAGGTTAGAGCATTTAGTAAGGGATTGTAGGATAATAGACAGAGGAGTTAGGATTGAGGAGGTAGTGAGTAGAAGAAAAGATGAGGCTTTAGAAGAATGGATCAGCAATTTAAAAAAAAATAAAAAGGAGAAAATGATGGGGAGAGCAATGAGACAATAAAAAAGAACAAAATAGTAAGCAGTAAAATAATACGATAGTAATAAAAATAAATAAATTACGAGAATAAGGCATAAAGGAATGAAAAGAGGGAGTGAATGAGACGAATGGGTGCATCAAGCTAGTTTTATGAAGATAGAACAGTGTAAACCAGTGATGATCGTCGGAGCTGCGGCTTACCCCACTCTAGGTCCCTTCCCCTCATATAGGCTGTTATTTGGGGCGACGATTAATTGAGGTGGAACAAGAAGCGAACTGAAACGAGGGGAATGGACCTAGAGTGGGGGAAGGCGCAGCTCCGGTGGCCATCACTGGTATAAACTTTTTGTCCAAACTTTTTGACTGAAATAAAAATTCAATTAATTTTGAAATAAAAAACTGATTTAAAAATTTCAGTGAGGTCAAAATAAAGAATATACGTACATACTGCTAAAAATTTAATACTAATTTTTCGTTTTACTTACCAAAAATTCTATTACATCACACGACTTTAATTATAAATAGTAATAATAATAAAGTTAGTAGAAAATGTTCTACACGATCAAATGTGGATATAATTCATCTTCTTAGAATCTTTCATTTAATTTGTCAACAAAATCTTCTCAATTATAATTATATTTTATAATCCGTATTACATCGTCGACTACATGAAGAGAAAAACGTTCTAGCTTGTCGGACGAGACATATTGCAGTGTTTTTTTTGCGTAATACTGTTAACATGTCGTCTATTTGATATGCATCGTTGAAAACATCGACGAGTGGTTGTGCGGAACGATAATCAATGGAACAGTATTAAAGATGGAGGTATAGGTTGCTTCTTTCGGTTAATCGTAGGACACGAGCACTGGAAATCACCGCAGGACGTCTGGTTTCTCGATAAAAGTGATTCGGTCTGATGCATTAAATTGCACGCAAGAACTCGCATCGAGTCTGTGTATTGATACAAGCGTGAATACACGCTTCTGTTTGACAGAAGTTACCGTAACACTATCGTCGATCATGTAGAAAGAAAATTATGTAACTCCTTCGATACGTACCGACCAATCATAATTTATTTAAACTACATTCCCAAATACTTAAAAAATATAACTTTGATTAACGATAATACAGTGCACTCTTAATGTATGTAATTTATAAAATCAATTTTTGTGCAATTAAACACTTTGAAATTGCCGGTTTGCGTACAGGAGACTACAAACGGAATGGAAAAATATGAAGCTGCTTATTTTTTTCTGAAATTGATAGAAATGTAAAAGAAAATATTCAAATGAAAATTCAAAATAAAAATTTGGAATGAAAATATTAAAAATTTAAAATATAAATATTAGAAAAATTTAGATTAACAATATTAGAACAAACATTTGAAATAATATCAAAATAAAAATTTACATTAGAAATGTTAAAATAGTAATTTGGAATAATAGTATGAAAATAAAACATTTTGAAGTATTTGAAGAAAATATACATAATTTACAATGATACAATATGGTTACAATATATTAACTTGTTTTTTAAATATGATCCTGAAACTAATTTTTTGTTAGTATCTTTACAGTGGTCGAGATATAAAGAAATATTTTTCATATATTGAGAATTCAAAAATGGTTTACAACGTGTTTCGATTAGTTTCTTTAAAAAACACAGTGTTTAAAAAAAGGATCGAGTGATTTATTGCAGGTGAAATTATACTTCGAGCGCAAAAACTGTACAGCTATTCGAATTAATTCCCGTGGCCTGGCATCTTTTCTTTTTTCGTGAAATAAACTGGTCTCATATTTCCATCCACCATTGGACTGTCGTCTCGTGTTTTTTTGCAGCTATCCAATTCACCGATGCTTCTTCATCTTCTTCTTCTTCTACGTAAGTTCCCGGTCTCTTTCGCGATTCGCCGACATTTCGAAAGATACAGCCTCCCTTGATTGCTGCCAGATGTTTCGCGCTTCCAACCTTTCTCTCTTTTCTCCTTTCTCCAAATAAGCGAATGCAGTGGTTTTTGTTGTCGTTCTCGAAATGAATATTTATTCGATCGAAGCGCGGAGTAACAAATTAGTGAGAGGAAGGTATTGAGGCTTTACCTTTTTAAACAATTCAGACGAAAATGTTGTACAAATAGTTTTGTGAATAATTCAAACGAATCTCGTTACAGAAAAAGGTTTTACTTAAGAAGAAATTTTGGATAATCGAACGCCAATCTTTTGGGTCCTAATGAAATTATAGCTTTTTGAGGAATGAACTGGGAAATTTCAGTTTATCCAGATACAAATTTTTCCCCCAATATTTCAATACATTTCTCTCCATAAATTTAAACGACAACTTTTCTTTAAAACACAGAATATAAAGCACTTCTTTAATTTAAAATACGAAGCACAAGTACATTTTAAAAAATACAAATTACAAATGTGAAAGTTAACACAGAGATGAAACTCTGAAGAAGACAATATTCTTGATTGATCGTAAATGTTGTTTTTAAATAAAAAATCTTAGTTCTAATCTATTATTTCTTAATTCTATCTGTTTAAATTCAAAATTTTAGTTCAATCTATTAATTCAAATTTTAATGCTTCTTTAATCTCAGCAAGTAAAAGTCGTTTTACTCATTCCTCAAAAACAGTTGTAAACTCTTTTTAAATAACCGCAGAATAACCTAGACTATTACTCTTGTAGAAAATACTAATGTACAAATTTTGTATTATTTTGAACAAAAATTGCTTAAATATACCAATAAGAGGAATTAAGTTATTGTGGTTACTATAAACGTACACTACGCCACAAACTTAGATCACATTAACTCCGTTACTATTATAGAGATAATCAGACTAGCCAATTCATACTTGTATCGCTTCCTATAATTTCTCAATTTCAAATTTCTTCTCACTTGTAACACGATGTTAAATTTTCGTGTTGTGCACTATTCTACCAGTCAAAAAAAATGAAAAGTCGTAGAACAGACTTAGAAATAACCTTGCTACATCCAAACTACCTAAAGTTACAGACCTATCTAGACCCAGCATCTTTCATTTACTTGAATGAATATTATAACCCTACAAACGTCTCAAAACACTTTGCAGCATTAAATACACCAAGAAGATAAAAATTAACCAAGAAGATCAGAAAGAATTCCTTTCCCAATGTAGTCCCGCGTCGACACCACCAAAGCAGCGCGATTCACCTACTTTCATCAGTAAACAATTATATGTGTCCCGTTCGAAACACGAAAGCCTGGTCCGGCAACAATGAGATCAACGAAAAAAGCTGCCGAAAGAAAAATACAGACCCAGAAGGGAAAGAAAAAATGTCTGCGGGTACAGGATCGACGGAACCGAGAGAACAATCGGCAGCAATAAAATACGAGCGACTGGTCGCGATAAAGCCGCGTCCCGGTGAATCCTCATCGAGGGAGTCCCCCGTTGGCAAAAACGCATCGATTAAAAGTTAAAGGACGATCCCGACCCCGACGACCCAACTGAGAGCAGAGTCTTGTACGAAATTCGCGTTCCCTTTCCGTTGGCGAACGCGACCTTTCCCTGTTCCTCGTTCTCCCGCGCGGGCTCGCCCTTTTTGGGGATTCGAGGAAGGATTCTCGGACCCTGAAGAGGTCTGGATCGATGGGACCAGGCGAGGTGGATACGCCGTTGAACGTTTGTCGGCCGCCAGAATGGAAATACCATTGTCAGAGAGAATCGACGGGACAATGTTTGAGAAATTCCCGTGCTCGTGCGAGAGATACTGTGAGAAGCGGTTGATCATCCTGCCTTCTCGACCGGGGAGGGGGTGCATGATTTTTCTTTTTCGCGGTTTTTTCTGCTTCGTTCTCGGAGGGGCTCAGTCGATTTCTGCGATCGTTCCCTTTTGCGGAGGAATTCCGTCGCGGTTTTAGGTTAGAATGATACCAGCCGAGATTGTCGCCAGTGAATTTAATGGCTGGGGTGAAAAAGATAAATATAAATATGATTTTTTTTTTAATTCGATTACGATTTTTGAGAGTGGTAAGTGGAAAGTTGATTTTTTTGCGGAGATAAGTAAATCCATTTGTGGAAATGATTTTTTTGTTCTGTTATTAATTAAGATATTTTTGTTTTATAAACGTAATAATTGCGTCGTCAGCTATAAGCGTGTAAAATAATTTTAAAGTATTGTTCGTATTTGATTTTTTAAATCGTTGATTTTATGTGTAAAATAATTTAATATGATAGGAAAACAATAGTGACCTCTTTAGTTAGAGGCTAATTAAACATTTTTGAGAAGAATCGATAATTCATTAATACTTTTTAAAAACATTGTACATGAATAAGTTACAGAATATTAAAAACGACTTCCAATGTTTCATTAATGTTATAGCGACTATAGAAAGCAACTCAATTAAAGCTTGCTTTTTTTAAATAAAATTTACTCTAAAATTTGCATTATTTTCACGCCTGTCATTTTTATCCAATATAATATTTCACTAAAAATCATTTCTACAATTACATATACATCTAGCTTCTTTGTTTCACCCAATAAGAATGAAATTAACCCTTTCAAGGACTAATTTACTATATCCCAAGAAGAATATTCAATATGAAATCAAATATATTAAACAAAACAAAAAACTCAAAAACGTTCAGAAGTCTCAAGTAATTTGAATTTATAATAATAATAACTAAACGTACACGTGTGTGTCAGTATCCATAAACAGGTTAAATATAAATCCAATAAAAATGAATATAAAGAAACTAACCAGAAGTAAACAATTATTCATTTCAATACAATATATCCTCTATATTTTTCAAATGATACTAAAAACACAATGAACAAAAACAAAAATTCAAAAATTATCTAAAAGTACCAGAATGACTACAAAAGGTCATCAATTTCAAATTCAATTTATTAAATCCTTCGAAAAGAATTCGATACAAGGATCATCGACACAAGATCAAAGTTCATGCGATGCGTTAAAACAACGGAAGTTAATTATTATCCTGGGATTGGGTTCTCGAATAGAAGAATCATGGATACACGGATGGAAGAGGTGCTATTGTAGCTGAAATAAATACTCGCGGGCCCTTATCTGTTCATCCAACAATTCTCCCATCTTCCTGCTGGCGAAGCTCCGTTCAGAAGGAGGAGCCGAAGCTGCAGGATAATCCAACGGCCGGACAATACGCATTCCAGTCGTGTGTTTTGTCGACGGGACAAATTGCAACGTCCGTTAAACGATCGCTTTTTGCCCGCGGCGGCCTTTCGTGCCCCATAAGACCCTCCGTCTGAACAAACTACTCTGACCGATCCTAATTACGATTAGTTGCGCCATGACAAAGTCAGCCTCCAACATCCAGAATATTAGTGATATTGACTTGAATTCAATTTTCCTTATCTGAGCCTAACTGTCTGTTTGAACGTCTAAGAATCGAATCTAGCATGACCTCCAATGGAATTGTTTAGATAAAGAAAAAGTAATAATTAATAAATCCTATATTTCAAAGAAAATAATGGAACTACTAGTAAGAAAGATAAAATACATTTTGAAAAAAATGTGACCAATTTTAATTATGATTAGTTGCGATCTAACAGTCAGCCTCCAAGGCCCAGGATGTTAGTGATATTCACTTGAACACACTGTTCCTTATCTCAGCTTAATTGTCTGTTCGAATATCCAAGAACTGAATCCAGTACGGCCTCCAATTTCTAGAGATATAATTGTTTGAATAAACGTGGGAATAATAATAAACTCTATATTTCAAAGAAACTAATAGAACCATTAATAAGAAAAATAAAGAAATGTGAAGAATGTTTATTTTAATTGAGGAGTTCCAGGTCTTTGCAGTTGCTAAACAGGGTGTGTTTGTTACTTTGAAAATGTTCCCTTAATTTCAACATGGCAATTGAGAATGTTTCAATAATAAAGGCAGGGGATTAATCAAATTTTTATGTCGACTGAATAACCAGTTTGAAATAAATTGTCTGTGATAATTGAGTTTATACTGTAATATTTTTCTACATTAGCAAATTCTGCGTACTGTACAAGACTTTACGAAAAAGTCGACAGTTTTATTAGGATCTTCCGTAACATATGTTGGAGTGCATGATTTAGAGAAAAGTTCTTAAACCTCCAAGCCTAATACGTCGGCTATAATGGATATCACTGTACATCACTCACACACATAAAAATCTGCCATTTATTACCAAACAACCCAATATAAAAAAGCACCACTGGTTGTAACGCCCACGCAACAACCCTACATTCGTTTCAACGAATCTACCACCCACGACCCGAATCATCGACCACCGCGATTCCCGGATTCAGGAAAAACGAACACAGTCACGTTTCGCAGGACGGACCAAACAAAAAGGTCTGGCAGAAAAACACCGGCACCCACTACGGGAATGAAATATTTCCGCTAAATTTGTCCGTTGCACCGTAGCAATATTTTTCACCTGGCTTTATCCCTTTGCCCGGGAGCTCTGCCCTGTGACAGGACAACAGAGCGGCGGCCACCGACGGATATTTACGTCACGAAGGTGGAGAGGCCGTGAGACGACGGATGTGGTCGCATACGGAAGACATGTCTGCTTCAGTTTCGTGGTTGACTCACCTTCTGTGACTCACTGGCTTTATTTATACGTACACCCCCGTCCATAAGTCACCAGACACTTGCTCATTTTGGGCAAAATGATTATTAGAAAGTGGATGCAATTTTTTGGTCTGATTCTAGCATTTTAAGTTGCTATATTTATCTGTTTTACGTTAATATAATACCTGGCAATGATATTAATAATATGCACATATGATTTAAATAAATATTTAAAACACTAGACTGTACACGTGAGTATGTTTTTAACACATCCTTAACTCGGTTAGACGACAGTCTGCACATAGTTTTCGTTTGTTTTGGAAGTTTTGCACAAAGTCAAAGAAAGACTTATGGAAGAAATCAGAAGAAGATTGTAAAGAAATTAGTTGTACGAGGTGGATACATCGTTGAGAAGAAACTATAAGATTGACATTAGAATTACCAAAGCAGTCCAAAGCGACTGGTTTTATGTTTAGCAATTATGTTTACTTTGAGTTGATGCTGAATAAAGCTACAGAAAAATATAAATAAACATTGCTTCCTTGAATTACGTATTTTTTCTAAAACGTGTCATTTTGATCGCTTCGGTGAAATAGGTCAGTCATGACCACCGGAGCTACGGCCCCCACTCTAGGTCCATTCCCCTGGTTTCAGTTCCCTCCAGTTCGATCCTCGTCCGTCCTCGGTCCATTGTTGTTCCAAACCACAGCCTATATGAGGGGAATGGACCTAGAGTGGGTGAAGATCGCAGTTCCGGTAGCGATCGCTGAAATAGGAGCACGTTAATCGTCGATAGATCTAGTGTTCATTACTTACAAGTTTCGGTAAGATCTCTAACATATTATTTGAATTACATATTCTCTACACTATAAACAATTAATAAGCGTTAACTTTATTCTATAATGTAGATCAGTTCATACTGTGAAATCGTTCACCTCCTAACTTTATTAAGTGCCCAGTGACTTATGGTTGGGAGTGTATGTACACGCTGCTAGCGGGTACACGCAAGAAATCGCGGGGGGAAATCCCGAATGAAAGCGTAAATTTGTCAAACGGACAAAGAGTGGAGCTTTTCTGAATACGTTTCGATGTTCCGTGTCCGCTTGCGAATGCGTCGGTAATATTTCAGATTCTCGAGGAGGAAGGTGTGAGTTATCGTACTACTTCTCTCTGTTATGGCGTGTAACGTTTGATGCTCGAAGAGTGAATTACATGATGGAGACAGATGTAAACGGTTGTTGGTCCACTCTGGCGACAAACGAACGCTCATTGTAGTACAGAAATGAAGTATTAGCCTGTCAAGGTCACTTACAAGGAAAGTTACCGAAGTGGTAGTCTCTACCGAAATCGTTTCAGGTTTTAATGTTCTTTTTCACGTTAATAATTCATGTTATTATGAAGCTTCCTATACAGGATGATTCTTATAAACTGACCGATTGAGTTTTCTCTAAAACACTTTGTAAGAATCATCCTATACATGGTTTTGAACGTTGATAGGCAGTAGCTTAAAACAGAGATGGCCATCCGGAGCGAGGACTGGTTCCGGCCTACCCCCACCCTGCGTTCATTCCCCTCACGTACTTAGGTTGTGGTTATGTACCCAATGATCTCTACCACTGGGATACATGATTTTTCATATAGGAATTCAGTGAACATCGTATACACTGACGTATTCGGATCTGTTCGAGAATTAAAGAATTAATTACAATATTACTCATTTTTAACTCTTTGACTACAAATCGCCGCCGCTCGCTGTGTACTGTTGCAGCTCGGCCGCACGCAGCGTTCGCCTCGTTTCCAAGTAGCTCGCAGTCAAAGGGTTAAGAAGATCCGGAATGTCTAATTCAAATTCAGTTCTAGCAATGCACAATTACTTGATAGGTTCATATCTTTTAATCCAGTGCGCTTATTAATTATTCGGATCTTATTAAAAGTGGGTAACATGGTGATTCATTTTTTAATTATTAAATAGATACAAATAAGTGTGAAAGAGCTCTAAAGACGTTTTCTGTCTTTACTAAAACTTTTTTAAAAGTCCAACGACTCCACCGGACGTACAGTGTAAACATTGTAACGCTCGTTACATCTTCAACAGCCGCGTTAAAATTGCTCTGAAGCAAAGCATACCAATAAATTAAACTTTATTTCATCGAGGCAGTAAACATCCACGTTCTTTGTAATCGAGGACTATAAACGCTTTGAATGCCCTGATCGGCAACCATTTAACCATCGTCCTCGTTCAAACGATCAAGCCTAATTACACGCGTATTCATTGGTCACGCTTTAATTTTCTCGTTAATTTCGCGGGACGCCTTTTGATTTTTCCCCGGCGCACGATCTACCGCAGCTGCGTTCGCGTCGTCCATTCAATACAGGGTGTATCAAAAGTGACGAAACAGACGAGAAGAAGGTGATTTCTCATGTAAAAGTAAATCAAAATTTTAAAGTGAAATTTTTGTGTAGTGTTAAATTAAAAATCTTTGAAAGTATCGTCTTCCTTTTTCTATACAAATTTTATTGATTGAAATTGGACAATGTAAATTCATAATAAATCGTACCTAACCTCTTCTTCCAACGTCTTTGCATATTACACTTGACTTTTATTTGTAGAATCACGTAAAATAGATAATTTACGGTAAAAATAATCAAAACCGTATTCACACTTTGTCTGTCACGCTTTACTAGTTGAAGACAACAAACTTTCTAGATTTTTATACAAAATTAATATAACTTCAAACTCTACCTGTTTACATCAGTAATATTAGTAACTTCCATCACTTGATTCTGTTAGATTTGATTAAATAAGAAAATAATGATTAAGTCTAACAATAAGAGTCATCCACATATGGGTGATATGGCAGGCAAAGTGTTAAGCACCGTCATATTAAGTACACATTAAGTACACAGGATCGTTAATGATATTTCCAGTTTGCAACTGATTTATGACTAATTTCCGAATGATCAGTGTTCGGATAATCGAGGTTCTGCTGCTGTGATGGCCATGGGAGCTGCGGCCTTCCGCACTCTACGTCCATTCTCCTCCTTTCAGTTCCCTCCTGTTCGCTCTTCGTTTCCCCTCGGTTCAACGTCGCCCCACATCGCAACCTGTATGAGGGGAATGTACCTACAGTGGGGGAAGGCCGCAACTCCGGTGGTCATGACTGTTCTACTGTATTCAAATTGTATAATATTTAGAACTTTCATGTCATTTAATATATTATTAAACACTAAATAATTGAAGTATCTGACCTTCTAATTATTTTGAGCAATGTACAAAATCATGAACACATTGTTACTTAAATTAAAAATTAAATTAAATGGATACTTAAATACAATTTTCTTTCTACATGTTTAACCGTTTGAACTCCTTTGTCGAGTGTGACTCGACATCGATTTTATTCACAGGTACTCCTATGTCGAGTCACAGTCGACATTTTTAAATTGGCAGTTCAAATATGTATTATATTTCGCAATATTTCTTGTTTACCTTCATAAGCAATATTACATGTATATAACACTTTTTTGTAACAAAAAAAGTCCTCATAGTGTTCAGGTACATGATTGTTTGTACCTAATTGGTTCCTATCAACCAACTGTCTTTTGAAGTACATTTCGAATAAAACAGTTAAAATAATAACCAGTTATTGAAAAGAAAATTAAAAACAAAATTAGGAGTTCAAAGGGTTAACTTCTGTGCCAGGAATCGTCCTCTATTCAATCGTGCCATGATTTTTTATCTCCCTGTACATCATGATAAATAAAATGTCTCGGAGTTTGTTACGGTAGATGCGCGCGTGACGTTTTACGATCGGCCATTACGTGGCCGTTTCGCCCGGCCAAAATTGCCCACCGTCGTTCCAATTTTTTTCACGTGCCACTTTTCGCGTATCTGTACGCCAGGTTCCGGCCTCTCCGATTCCCGGTAATCCGCTCAACCCTCAAGTTTCTCTTCGTCGCGAGGATTATGTGTTAAATTGCGCGTTACGAGGGAGTATGACAAATCGGATTTAGATCGGCCGCGCGGTGGGTTCATTTGGAGTCGTAATTTGCCGTGAAATCGGGCCGTTACGGTCTCGCGATGTACGTCGTGTGCTCGTTGGATTAACATATTACGGGAGATTGTAATTTTTATGCCACCATCGATTTATTAAATCGAGAAAATATCGCTGAGAGGTCGTAAATCGTCTTCTTGAACGGGGTTGTTTGAGCAACGAAGTCGATTATGTGATTAAATTTAGCTTCCATATTATTACATGGTATAAAATAATGGAAGTATTTAAGACGTCTAAATTTTACATTGACACTTTGACAGCCGCTGTCACGACCCGTGATTTTATTAATTTAATAGATACAGTTATACAATAAATAAATAAACGCAACCATCACTTATGACAAATAAATATTTAGGTATTGATAATGTGGAATTAGTAGAATATTCGACATAAAGAGAGTCGTGTAAAATATTTTGTGACTTAAGGATTCTTGCAAAAATAGCCGAGAATAATTAGCATTTGCGAAATTTTTTCGACCGTCAATGTGTTAATATAATTTTTGTACTAGACTGTATGCGCTGCAATTAATATTGTATTATTATTATTATTAATATTGTTAGGTTTCGGGGAGTAATATAATTGTCACATTAGATGTTTTTACAGAAAAAATGTAACAGTGAAGTACAAGTACAGCAAATTAAACAGTTATTGGTTTAATAAGCGCGTTGATTAAATTTTGTTACTATATCAGTTTCTGACAAATATTACTACTTCTACTGTAAATATGAGGGCGTTAACACCCCATTACGTGCATGAATTTTACATATACACAAAGTGACTGATTAAAAAATTGTATAAATTATTTGGAAAGTATGTATATGCTGGGTATTGACAAGCGTTGATTTTAGACAGTAGCAAACTCCTTAAAATTTTTAATAATCTAATGTTGAAGAAAAAAAGTATATGATGCTAATTTTGAAAATAAAAATATGTATATTTCTAGTTTAGCATAAAATTTAATTTTATATTGAAGAAGAGTTCACTCGTCGTTTTAAACAAACGTTGAAGACATATAAATAAACTTATTCTACATTGCAAACATACTTACTATTTTTCATTCTGTGCTAAATAAAAAATTATAACAAATTATCATTAATTTAGATTCTGTACATTCCATTCAATGTTTTAAGTTGCAAATTATCTCGCACAAAAATATGTTGCAGTTTTTATGTTGTGTGCGAATTCCCCATTTACCAAAATTATAATATTAATTGAACACATGAAATATTAAATATTATCTAAACTATATACAAATTACTTAAACTAACCACTTACACAGTAAAAATTTTTAAACTCGTAAAAACTTAACAAACTCCAATGTCTTGAATTACCCTCTAAATATACATACAATATTTAGAGTACATAATATTTAAGAAACAAGGATTTTGTGTTTAGATCAAAATAAAATTGATTTAACATCAGTGATTAGTAGACTGCAGATATTTATGCAATTTAATATATCTAAATTAGTGCATGATGGACATTTAATAATTCAGCATATTTTGAACATTTCAAGGAGCCAATGCAACCTTGTTGAAGTTTCATTTATTTAACTGCAATTAGCATACGATCTATGGAAGTCTAAAAATGTATATTTGCATAAACATCCGCAGTCCAGTGATTAATCTCTGACTAAAAATGGACAGCAAAAAATATTCAAATGAACACGAATGTGCACTCTTTGCAGTGACACACACGGGGTCGACACCGTTCGTGCCACTTTGTGGTAGCGATCCCTCAATGTCGAACAAAAATGGGTCGTCCGTATACATACCCCGAAAAGCTTCGGCGATTCCACGGAAGCCGTTCCGTATCGACTCGTTTAAAAGACGGTCGATCTATCCTCATTGGTTAGCTCTGGGTGTAGCCCGACCCGAGATGACCTCATTCACGCTCGAAAATAACTTACGCTCGACCCGGTCGGTTGTTCGTAAGCGATACGTTGAGTCTCGGCTTTTTCTCCAAAAAATTTATTAACCGACACCAAAAGAGTCGAAAAAACGAAGACAAAACTCGAGTCACTGAGACACGGTATCGATAAAAAGATCCATAATTCTCCGTGACCTTGGACGAGAATTTACCCCCCATTGGTGGAAGTTCGTGGAAATGCGAGAGATATGATAATTTATGGGAACAAACAGAATTTATTAAGAAATTCTAAAATAAGGAACATGGAGTTCAACGAAAAGGGGAAATTGGAAACAAAAGCATGTGTAAAATATATTTTTAATTTAATTTAAAATAATTAAATGAAGGGTAAGGAGAAAAAACAGAGAACGTCCATTTTTCTTCTACAGTGTTCAATTTTAAAAAAAAAATTAAAATAATGTAGTACAATTATTTCTATGTTTATTTTTATGCTGCTGCTTAATTGGAGTATAACCTCATGTTATAAACAATATAGTTCAATTTCTTGAACTTTGTCTCTTTACTGGTGTACTAAAGTATTAAAAATTGATTTTCTCAATAAATTTATTTTGTAACATTCCTTGTTTGTTCCTCTTACCCTACAATACAATCTAATTTCTCAGAAATACCACCTATATGAGACTTTTTGAAGTCATGAGTCTTCTAATATTTTGTAAATCGATTTTTAAGTCAGTAATATTTTTAATTTAATCCATTCAATGTATGGACTAAGTATTAAAAAAATTAGCATACTTTGTAAATACTGAAGTAAATAAAATACACAATGTTAAATTGTGTAACAGAATTAACTCCTCGCCTTACCAAATTCTTAACGGCTACTGGCGCTAAAGTTTATTATTCAAGTGCTCTAAGAGCGAAATATAGGAAAAACATGTAAAATTTGCTTTAGATAATCCTCTGAAAGGTGCTGACATAGAATTTTTAAAAATTCATATTTCAGTGAAATTCATACTTACAATATGTAGACCATAATATGGAACACGAGTGTAATTCGTTATTGTAAGGCAAGGTGTTAATCTTTGGCGGTTAAAATTATTTTTGAATGCTTTGAAATGTTGGACACAGAAATAAATTTATTTTTCTGTAAGACAGTAATTGTTGTTCTCAGAGAACGTCACATGATCTGAAGGTAATGTTACCCTACATTCGTCTATCCTTAATCTTGCAAGGTACATGCAGAGTGTATGGTCGTAAGGAAGTCCTGATGCTTTCTTGTGCTTGGTAGACACGATTGGGCAACAAAAGGACAACCCCTTCAGGAATAAACTTGTTAGAGCTATTAATCAAAAAATAAATCCTCAAAAACAATTTATATATTCATAATATGTACAACTCATATTTATAATTAGACTGTGGATGTTTATGCAAATATACATTTTCAGAGTTCAATCATTTTTATATTACGATTAATACAGTCGAAGAAATTAATTTTTGACGTAACTATATTTTGTACTTCGAACGGTTAAAGAATGTACTTTTTAGTCTTCGTATGTAATTGAATGTACTTACATATTTCAAGTATATGAATATGTTAAATTCCATAAACATCTGCACTTTATTTATAATATAGAGATCATAATCTACATCACGAGTGTTACTCGTTATTATGAGGTAAGGGTTAATAAACAAATACGCAAAGGCTTATGCAATATCCTTCGTTCTTACGATTGTAGCAACAGTTACGAAACGCAAGGTATCATGGCGAGCTTGACCGAACTTTTACCTTTCCGGAGTCCGTTACAATGGAAACGCATTAAGTATCGCGGGGAATATTGTAACCGATAAAACAGCGGGTACATTGTTTTAATTTACGGTGCCGTTTCGCTGCGAAAGATACGGTCCACCCATTATAGTTGCTTGTCAACGCGGGAATTTCCTGCGTGCACACGTGCGTTACACGTTTCGAACAATAAAGGTCGAACGTGCGAAAGAGTTTACGGTAGGCCGGGCCATTTTGGTTGTCCCGTGTCCGATCGTAAAGTTCGACAAAATCGTAAAGCCTCCTCTTGCAACGTCCCAAGATTTTCTTGAAAAACCGCCGATTTATTTTCGTCCGGGCGCAAACATTGGTTTCGGTTCGATGACGAGCCCGTTCGAAAGTCGTCGATGAAACGGGAGGCGCAGATGGCGCTAGTGCCTTATTCCGAAACTCACAAGTTAATTCTGATTCACATACCGTGAGTGTGAACCTCCTATTTCTGCAACAATTTTCATCGCTTTTTTCTGAGAGAGCGGATTATTTGCAAGATATACAATAGGGGGATATTTATTGCATCACTTGAATATCAAACACGTTATCACTAGACTGTGGATGTTTATGCAAATATACATTTTTAGGCTTTGTATTTCGTGTGTTAATGCAGTTAAATAAATGCAACTTTAACAAGAGTGTCTTTGTTCCCTGAAATGTTTACTTTTCATTTTGCTAAATTATTAAATGTGTATCATTCACTAATTTGAGAGTAGATTAAATTGCATAAAAATCCGCTGTCTAGTTATCAATTACACCTCTTTTATTATTAGTACTAGAAAAATACTATTGTGTGACATTTGGTTAATTGTAGGAATTCAGTGCTTATTACTTGGATACGAAACGAAGTTACATAACTGTACCATTTTATTGTTCGGGAAATTAACAATTGAATAGCAGTAGTATGTAGCAATAATATTAATATAATTGTTTATTGATGGCAATAGCATTTCATCGTATTCCTTTTGCTTTTACATAAATATAAGTTTTTTGAATTTGTTATTCAACAATATAATCTTTGAACGATGTTAAAATTCATGGTGTAGTATTGTTATAACAGTACATATTCTGAGTAATTCAGTACACTTTGTTATACTTCTGAGTAAAAGCAGACTTATACATATTTCCAAAATTAATTAAAGATACGTAGCTCACTATTTTGGCAAAAATTATTTGGATACGAATCATTTGTATCAGTCATACTGTTATAAAAACTGTGTGTATTACGTATGTAAACTTGAGGCTGACACAATAAATATTTCCAGTACTGTAGGTCCTTTGTTATCTTTTATCCTCTTAAGTGAGTAAAATAAGCCAAGTTTTCATGAAAATGTAACTTATAATTGGAGGGGCAAAACCAAGTTTTCGGTTGGTGTTTTTTTTTTAAATGTTCTTCGAACGTGACACGGAAAATCACCCTTGACCAGTCTGTTCCACGGTGTTTCTCAGTATAGGAAAAACCCATATGGGTGTCATATACCTTCCGTTTCCCGAATCGGCATTTCACACACCACAAACATATGAACAGGGATAAGGTGAAATTTGAAACTGGGAAAATACTGCAATATAATATGGGAAGAGGGAAACTGTTTCATATTTTAGAAGAGATTAAAAGGAATTGTCATACGTTTATGGGTTGAAAGAAATCTTTTTCTAATTTTTCATGAAGCATTCGAATATTCATAAGTCATACACAGAAATAGTTTATAATCTACACAAAAGATTAATCTGATAAAAGAATGAGAGTATTAACTTTTCTGCTTTAGAGATTGAACAATTTACGTCAGAATAAATAGTACACAGTAAACTTTCATTATCAAACAATGAAATACTTAAACAAAGACCACTGTTTCTTCATACATTTCTTTTATGACCCACTCAAAGCTAAATGGCCCTTTTCTCCACAAATCTTGTAATCTGATGTTTTGGGAATCATTGCGATCACATTCTCTTCACCCAGTGAGATAAAAATTATCTCCCGAAATATAAAGCAATCGAAAGAGTCAAACAAGCTTATCTAAGGGAGCATAAAGTAACCTAAGTGGCGGCACGAAATTTCATTAGTTCATCCGTTATCATCAGCTAGAGATTTCAAACTGACATAATTTTGATATACAGTAGAATCTCGATCATCGGAACACCGATCGACTTAAAATTGATCATCTTATTATAATTACAAGTTAAAATTAGCATTAGTGATACTGTGGATTTCACTTTATACCACTATGTATTCTATATTCTAACATAAAATTAAAATTTGTATGCGGAATATAGTTAGAATGTGAGTGATCTTATTATTAGTGACAGTTCGGATAATCGAGATTTTACTATACTAGATATTCCTTCGGTTAGATCAGGAGTGAACAATTTTTTCTTATCAGTAAACCAAATAAAGACGCACAAATTTTTGCAAGTTGCAAATTTGAGTAGTTTTGTTACCAACTTTCCAATCAATTAAATAACTAAATAAATAAGGCAGTTGCAAACAAGTTTTATGTAGATTTTATCGTCGTTTTAATGACAGAACCTGCAAGAACTAGCTTCAGATTTAGGCTTCCGGTACCGGCTGTGAAAGTGTTTAAAATAGGAAATAACCATGAGGGGTCTATGTGGTTTCGGTGTCTCAACAATAATTAACCATACTTGTCCATCATATGGTATTTTTAAATAACAAATTAACTCATCTTCTTCCATTAACAAGATACCAATTCTTAACACAAATTTTACTGGATTTGAACTACCGATTTCGTTGTTCCCTTAAATGTG
Organism: Macropis europaea; assembly: GCA_916610135.2. Lineage (NCBI taxonomy): Eukaryota > Metazoa > Arthropoda > Insecta > Hymenoptera > Melittidae > Macropis > Macropis europaea. The sequence continues at coordinate 31,863,454 of OU744344.1, forward strand.
TGTTCGCCGCTTATTTTAGGAGTATATTTTGGGATTTTTTTTTGAGAAAACTAAACAACGTATCCTTACGAAACTTTACAGGCATATTTGTACATATTTATACTATATCCATGAATTTTTGTACAGTGTTATTATCTAAACTGTAGTAATTATTCACAGGAGAAGTAGTAGATAGGTTGGTGAAATTCTTCTCGGATAACTCGAACGATAAACGTTGCTGGAGTCCTCTGAAATCAAAAACTGAAAGAGACTCTTAATTAATATTAATGTGGCTGACACCTGAACTACGAAAAACAAAATACATCAGTAATTACATTTCCAGGGTGGTTTGAGGGTGAAAATATTGGTAAAAAATTCTTCCTTCTTCAGATTGATGCTATTTTGTCAAAAATCACCTTTCAGTTTCCATGTTGCTCATCTCTGGTTTAGACGATAATAATGTACAACAATTCATGAATATAGTATAAATACATACAAATACACCTGCAAAGTTTCATACAAACATACTGTTTAGCGATTTAAAAAAAAATCCCCAAATTTTACCCTCAAGCAGGCAGAGAAAGGAAGTGCAATAATACTCCCTTAATTCCCAGACGCTGAAAAACCGGTCGCATAATCCGTTCGCGAGAATCGTTCCTGCCGGATGAAAAATCGCGAAGAAATTCGCCGTGGAATCGGTTGCAACCGAATTCAATGGCGGTCGAAAAAACTTGTATCGTTCTCGCGCGATACGGCCGCGTTGAAAGGCCGCGAAGTGGTCGGCTGAAGACATTAAAGGAACCGTGCCATTAGCCGGCCTTAAGTTCTTTCGAGTGGTCCTTTTAATGAAGAGCGAACGCAGATACAGCCGGTGTAATCACGCCGGAAGAATACGAGCATCGTTCGAATTATTATTCCCTTTCTTTCGCTTTTTTTCACAGGCCATCATTCTCCCCGCAATTAGAGTCGCGTTGCTTTTGGTTGCCCGAACGATTCGCCATCCTATTGTCGAAGAAAACGTGGAAGAAAGGTGTCATTATCCGCCTTTAAATTCTTATGGGCCCTCAGTGCACGCGCAAATTACGGCCACAGGGCGCAGCTCCAGAAATTAACGCAACCTTTTACAGTTAGTTTCTTGTAAACGCGGGAAATTTGAAAAATATGAAAGATGAATTGTTAGCGTTGTCGTGATAGAAAGTCACCTTATTTCTACTCAATAATACTCTACGTTTCGCGGCTATTGTTTCGTTTACTATTTCTAGCTTGGTGCAACGTTTACCTGAATTAATGATGTCACTACTAGGCAGAAATATCAAATTTTAAATTCCTGTACTCTTGGTACCAAAAATCCATGGTCACGCCATAAGAACGAACAAATTTTAGATTAGATATGTTTACATCTCTGTAATGTTCTTAGGCTTCGGCAGAAATAGAGCAGATAGTAGTTTTCATTGATTCAGTCTACGATTCATATTGAAATACGCTAATTTACTTGTATTTCAGGCAAAACCGCTTACATTTTCGCAGAAGTAGCGCGAAATAGTAATTTGCATTGATTGAGACGTCAATTCATTCCGAAATACACAAATTTGCTCGTATTTCATGCAAAATCGCTTATATTTCGGCAGAAATAGCGCGAAGTAGCAGTTTTCATTGATTCAGTCTATGCTTCATGCAAAAAGACGCTAATTTATGCGTGTGTGATGCAAAATCGCTTATGTTTCCACAAAAATAGCATAAAATTGCAGTTTTCATTGATGTGGTCGCCGATTCATGCTGAAATACGTAAATTTACTCGTGCTTCATGTAAAATCGCTTATAAATTCCCATTACTTTTTTAATGTTCGTAAATTGTCAATCTTAGAATGTTAAAGATCTCCGACATCTCCTGACCCGACAAACTTCGTAATTCTTCTACCAAATTTCAAATTTTAGAAGCGTAAAAGATATAAACTCTTCGCAGCACGAACTTGTGTTATTCCCTGATACTTTAAAGGCAATCTATTTGATTTTTAAAAATGTAACATAGAAAAACTTTTAGAGATATAGTCTCATTACTAGACTGCAGATGTTTATGCAATTTAACGTCCAAATACCTGACAAATGCACATTTAAAATTGTGACAAAGAAAAAGTGCATTTTTTATACATTCACAGAACAAAATACTGTTTTGTCAATATTTTTTTTTCTATAACTGTATTAAAATGAAAAATATATAACTCTAAAAATGTACATTTGCATAAACATCCGCAGTCTACTCATTACTTTTGGAACAGACCACGTATACTTTCTGAACGTCCCGTGCCGCATGATCATCATCGACGAGTCGATCAGCTGTCGATTCTTTAACTCATTGTCGGTATCTCGATCAAGATACATCTGTGCCCTGTGTCAAGGTGCAAGATCGATTTACTCGATGCGGCTCGGTCACGATCGATCGACGTAAGCAGCTGTAACCGTGATAATCCAGACTTCCCCCCTTCATTTATACTCTTCCTTCGCGTTTTCTGCTTCCTCTTCGAGTGCCTCGACTCAACGAGGCGCATTCAAAGGGTTCACTAAGGACTGCTTTATTTGGAACGTCCGATGACCAAACTCATTCTTCTACTTCTTCGCGGCTGTCCGGTGTGGCTATTATACTCATCGATTCGGGGATATTTTTATTCCCTTCCTCCCGTTTTACTCTACCAGCTGTTTCGTGAATCCGTTTTCTCTTTTATTTTAGGCACGTGGTCCGTTGAAACATTTATTTTGTCATTTTCTGTGTGTCGATGTAGGGGCTAGGTATTTTGGAATCTAATTGGTGATTCTTTCTGGTGATACGGTATTTTTTATTCTAGCGATGTAGTAACTAGGTTCTTCAAGGATCGATCGTCGTTAATACATAATAATAAATATGATACGAGCACAACTTCATTTTGAATCTTTCGTTGTTTTGAGAATTAGGATGAAAGATCATAATAATTGCGTTGGTGTTACAATAATTAATTCAGAGGTTATGCCTTTGATCATTATGATTGGCACGACTGCTGTTCGAGAGAATAACCTCTCGTATTAAGTAAAGCATTAGAATAAATAATAAAAGAAGTATTAAACAAGTCTATAAGAAATAAATTTCATTTTAACCTTTTAATTTTTTTGTTCTTAGTGACTGCAATTAGCCAAAGATAGAACGTTCGAATTAACTACTAGTATGATATAATCCTGCACTTTTGAGGTGTAGTAGAGCTTAATGCAATCTTTATTGATCTTTCTTTAAGGTTTTTTATAATGACTGTGATGACACTTTCTGCTCGATGTTTTGAAAATTTGGAACACAGCAGTAGAATATGCTTTATGTTAATTGGTGTATTATACGTATCATAAATTGAGCGATTTGTTTTCGTAATCAATTGAGAGTTTATAATTTTGGTCTAGTTATCATATGTTATTCCTTTCGAGACATTAGCCCTCGAATAACGTAGTGCGACTAATTGGCTCCGTCTCATTCGAGACTTAGGGTTCATACAATTTTGGGGATCGTGTTCCGTACTATTAAAAATAGCAATTCAAGACTCCAAATCTATATAAAACTGGACTATTGGTTCCGAAGATTCATTAAACAAATCTTCTAAATAACAACATATTTTTAGAATTAAGTGCCGTGCTATTCGTGATTTCGTAAAATTCAGGTGTTATTAAAGGGGTGCCTACATATATAGGTGAAGATTCATGATTTGTCCACTCTTGGTTCGATATTCATCCCCTTATGCTAGCAAAGTAGAATTAGTAAAACCCATCACATGATTAACAATAAAATTACAAAAGATATGGATGTAACATGATGAACTTACACACGTGTAAATAAAGTAAGTGTAATTAGAAGAAATGTAATCAAAAAACGAACTCCTCAAAAGTGTAGTAAGTATGTTCTTTTATTGCAATTTCCGCCTTTCTCCTTTCGATACTCCGTATCCAAAGAGAAGCTTTCATTCGACTTTGTGCACCTAAACAATTGAATACTTACCGTAGAAATTATATCTCGACATCTCAATCGAAGATTCTACGTAGTCGACGTGACAGTCGAAATTCAAGTTAAAGGGTTTCATCCTGTGGCGACGGAGCGACGCAATAAAACTCAATTCCATGCCGCAAACGAACTCATTACATGAGTCAATACACATCTCAGGGCTCCGTAAACCCTTTCTAACCGTTTCGAAGGTGATCCTTAAGCGATTGAGTTAAATTGGCACAATGGATAAATTACGGTACATCGACGCACTCTTCTTCTTTTTTTCCTTCGTGTTCCTCGTTCCTGCTGGTCGATCGACGGCGGACGGAAAGAACAGCCGGGTCGCATTGTTCAATTAAGTTACGACTCAACAACACTTCGGCCCTTCTTCAAAAGATTCACCGCGACGATTTCGCTGGGGATTCGTCACAGTTCGAAATATCTTCATTGCGCAGAAGCTATAAATTAATTCCCTCCAGTCCAAGACTAATTACTTTGCAACCCAATTGTCATGGAGATCGCGTGGATTAAAATGTAACTTACAATTTATTGGTCTGCTGTCCCTATTCGAGTATACTGACCTATACTGGTTTTGTATAGGTCATCTCCTAAATAACTTCACATGTTTTTAAGAGGTCATATACGTTTCTCGGCACGAAAAAGTGGTCAATGTTTGTGAGTGATTGGAGGACATGCTATTAGACCGATTGGTTTAATTCTTTTTATATTGTGAAAGTACACATTTATAGAGTAGAAAACTAGGAATGTAAAATAGAATACTATTAGAAATATAGCGTTTGCGTGCAGTGGCGTAAAACTGTTTTTTTGGCGGTGTTAATATTAGTATAATTGACCGTCTTAATCTTTCAAGCAGTTTACTTATATCTCTACTTTTCGACGGATAAACCCAACGGTACTTTCCAATCAATCTAATATATTAAGAAGACCTCTCACAAATGTATCCTGATCAGCTTTCGAGTACGCCGGAACGTGTTAAACGACAAGACACAGATTTGATCAAATCAAGAGCAGCAGAGCAAAACATACGATGCGTTTTAGCATGCACCAGAACGATCTCTCGTTAGTCGATCAACTTTTCACCGGGGACGTCTTAATCGTCGATAAGCGACGCTTCTCTCGTTTAATTTTCGATTAACGGAGCCGATCGAGGATGCGGGGGACTGTTGTAAACGATGTAACGTTGTAACGTGCCTTAATTGGCTCGCAATTAATAATGCAGCGTATTGCGTGCGCCGGTTGGAACACTGGATCCTCCTGCATGCGGAATCAGCGTCCTGCTCGTTAGGGCTCGTTTACACGGCAAGCTAGCCTTGGAAACCGATTAAAATGTTACCGTGCCGCGTCTTGCCGCGATAAGACGCGTTTGTTCTCCTTCTGAATCTGCATATAGGTGCAGTTAAGGCTGCGTCGTCCCTCTCGTGCTTTGATTTATCGCGACTCTCGAATTGAACACGCACCTTGCTGCCTGCACCAGCGCGGGCCCGAAAACGGGGATTAAGATAAGGACAAGCAAATTCAAGTTGTGTTTGGTGCGAAATAGACGGTAGATCCACAGGTCCCACAGTGGGGCAAACGGCCTATCTAGGCTTCAATTAAATTCATTTAAAGGGTGGACAAAACCCTTTAAATGAATGAACTCAGAATTTCATTATTTTTAGGGAATAAAGATGTAAAGTAATAATAAATAATGTTGTAGTAATAAATAATGTAGTGTAAATAATGTTACACTGTCACATGGAATGTACTGAGTGGATCAGCGCAGACCACTTCTAAATATAGCAATAATTATAGTAAAACAAACAACTTGCTGTCCGGGCCTTCCATGTGTTAGGAATAAGAGAAACTAAAATAGTTAGAATATTTATATTATCCTTCTAAAATGGTGCTCACTGAGCAACAAATTACAAAGACATCAAATCAATAGTATATACCATACAATCAAGAAGGATTTCAAAACAGTCGAGTCATTAAACGTGTTACAATTTAATGAAACATAACGATTACAATTTGTTACGACGTTGCCACAAGTGGCTACCGTGTTTGACCCCAACGAGATTGACACGTTACGAGACACGAACCTCAGCGACGAGTCACGAAACGTCCCCGTCGAATTTCCACGAATTCTATAATTAATTTCATTTATTGCACGCCGAGGTTTATGACACACGCCTCCTAACGAGTTTCAAGAAAATTCTGCTACATGCAATTCTGCTCGATGAGACTTAAAGTGCATCGTTATGCATATGTATATTTATACAACGCGTTATTAAGGTCACATCAGCTGCTGGAATGGCTCCCTGGTCAAGTACAGATGATTGACGTAATACGTCGATTATTGTGAGAGAACCTTGTCACAGGATCGGGAATGAACGGTCCCGGCCACGTCCACATTGCCAAAAATACGCGTTCATCACCTCCGAAAAAAAGTATGACACATTAAGTTACATCGTCAGACGTGTAATTTGATGTAACCGGAAGTGGGTGTAGTAGAGATGTACGAGTTCCTTATCTGCGATACCATTGTATTATGTTTTTTTTGTTCTAATTTATTTGTGGTAGCATTTTATGAATCTGAAGATATACTGAAATAATCTGAAAAATATATTTTTATTCATGTTCTGATTTTATGTACTATAGCAATGGTATGAGGTATTAGTTGTTTGGGGATACTTTGATTGTAAATTATAGTAGATACCACCATCATATGTATGATTTTTCGTGTGCTAGTTAATGTAGGAGGTCATGTAAAGAGTTTTAAGAAATGGAATGATATTGAAGATGAATTTAGATAACTAAGTGAGATGGTATTAAATTCGGTACAGCCACAACCGTCACAGAATCGCATATGATGTAGTTTATTGCAGCGCCTTTAAACTAGGGTCATTTGACCTTCTAAACTTTGATAACTGATCCTTGTTTCTCATTTTGATACCAAAATTGTCAATATAGCAAGACAGTTATTGAACTTGGCCTAGGTTGATGTTCCTTAAAATAGGTAGAACTGGAATTTCGCCCTATGTCTATCGAATAACAATGACATCGTACAAAATACGCTACAATTTACATATTTCAGCATGAATCAGTAACTAAATCGATGAAAACTACTATTTCGCATCATTTTTATCGAAATATCAACGATGTTGCATGACATACGCTATAATTCACACATTTCTGCATACACCAGTAACCAAATCGATGAAAACTGCTATTTTGTATCATTTATATCGAAATATCAACGATTTTGTACGTGGTACGCTATAATTCACATATTTCTGAATAAATCAATGGCTAAGTCGTCGGAAACTGCTATTTCATGCTGTTTCTATCGAAATATCAATGATTTCGTGTGATATGCACATTAATGCACACATTTCAGCATGAATCAGTCACTAAATCGATGAAAACTGCTATTTCGCGTGAATTGTGCTACAATTCACACATATCAGCATAAACGAGTGATTAAATCTATGAAAACTACTTGTTTGGGTAATTTCTATCGAAACATCAACGATTTACCATGAAATACAGTATAACTCACATATAAGCGCAGTACATTAATGTTTAATAATAAGCTTCTAAAATTTGTCTCTACATATTGACGAACTCGATAATTTAATATCCAAAGAAAAAGTGAATTATTATTACTTGCAAAATAAGTATTCTGCACAAAATATTTTTTCGTTTTAAACATAAATATTTGACCCAGTGCCAGTTTTCCATGTTGTCCAACTGAAATATCTTATAAAAAAGATTTAATAAGACCTATTACTGAACTTAACGAATAACCTAGATTATTAAGTATGTTACACTCATATAATTACTTATATTCTATGATTCATTTATAAATTCAGAGAGTATACGTTCAATCACCAGTTTTAATAACATGTTAATCCTAAAATTGTCTATAAGTGACTTAACTAGCATGTAAAGACGTTGATTCGTCAACATCTGCAGAAAAATAATTACAATCAGGTTAACTGTAATTACCCGAGGCAACAAATATAAAATAAAATCCTTCACAGTAAGCAATAATATTTTTAGAAACAATCCAACAGAAAATTTTAAAAAAGCGACTTATGCCGTTTTCAAAATAAAGGGATCAAAGGTGTTGTTCCTTATAAATATGCGGCAGTGATACGAGCAGACGATCAGTTGCATAACAGATGCAATCGAACCTGACGTCACTTGGTCACGTAAAGGCGCGACTGCTCGTACTGCCGCAATTTCGATCGATTAACAAGCGTTTGGTTCGCGAGAGATCGGAAGAACGGGAGCTTAACGAGTCGACAGACCGGTCGTTACGTCTAATTGCAATGGAAACGGTCATTAACAATACGAACTCACGGAGCTAAAGGGTTTCTGTTTTATGTTCGCAGGCGTGCGCGCCCAGGTACATCTGGTTCTCGGTGTCGCAGCCGAAGTACGACCCTGAGGACAGGAGGAGCAAGGCATCGCCGGTCGGAAATCGAAGAGAACCCGTTGGCACCTGTTGGGTCGTCAACAACAACTTCAACGAATCGCAGGAATTCTCCCCATGTCGAACCAGTAAGTTTTCTTCTTCTCTTGCCTCATGATCGCGCCTCCTATGAGAAATGATAACCCGAAATTTGACGAGCTTCCTTAACTCTTTGAACTCTGTTGTCGAGTGTAACTTGACATCCATTTTATTCACAGGTACTCCTATGTCGAGTCACACTCGACATTTTTAAATTGTCAGTTTAAATATGTATTATATTTCACAATATATTTTTTACTACAAATATCAGATCTTAGCAAAGTTCCACTGATATTTTCAATATAATTAGTAAAAAAAATTGTTTAAATTGGTTCCTGTCAAGTACATTTAAAATAGAACACTTAAAATAATAGGGAGTTATTGAAAAGAAACTTAAAAGAAAATTAGGAGTTCAAAGAGTTAATTCTCTGCCAAAATTTGATAAAAGTGATCGAATGACGCGGTTAATCGATTCTGTGTTATTCAGAACCGTTTTATACGTGACTTAGGATTCATGTTAATAATTTTGAGGATTGCATTCCGACCTACTGAAAACTATGCAATTCAAGATTCCCTATTCATATAAAATTGTATATTTGATTCCAAAGATTTATTAACCCTCATCCGCCCCTTATTTTCTCAGCTTAATTTGTCCGTTGGTGTCAAATTGACACAATGGTAAAAAATCGATATAATGAAAAGATAAGTAGTTGAATTTGTAAATTCTTTTATTGGAAATGAAAAAATAAAGTTTCTGTATATTTAATACAGTCAGGCATAATATTGTTGGCATCGTTCACAAATAATAAAACGATGTGCAAGGCATACTGCTTTTTTACATTTATCGTATTTTTATGAAGAAAATGTATTAATTTCACTCGAGGGACGGATGAGTGTTAAAGAAACCTTGTAAATAGTAACATACTTTTGAGATTGCGTACTGTGCTATCGCAACTTTCTGCAATTGAAGTTCCATGTTGTTTGAAGGATTCTGTCATACAGTGCCCGGTTAAAGTGTTTTCAGTTGTTTACAGAAGTATTGTTAGGTATTCAGGTAACCGTTAAGTAACGCGGTTAATTGGTTCCGTGTCATTCAATGTAGTGTTGTACGAGATTTAGGATTTATACAATTTTGGAACTACAATTTCAGAACTTCAGAAAATTCTTCGAAAATTGAGAACGGGTATATCTGAAGCCAGCACGAGAACTAAAAAAGAATTTCTTATTTTTAACTATAAAATATTTTCTATTTTGATTTACTTTTTTAACACGTTTAGCACACACATTCAGAGTCTTACTGATCTCTTCAGGATATTTACATAGAAAGACATACAAAGTATACATGTTTAAAACTTTTCGTAATTACAAGCAATCATTTGTATAGAAGTATCTATTCTACAAATTAATAACTTTTTCTCGATTATAGTGGCGTGCGTTGCTTAGACTTTACAACTAACCCTACCAACGGGTGATTCTAAATGAAAAAAACAGTTCGAAATTATGGAGTAAAATTTTTTTGATTAATCCTTTATTTCCGAGAAAGTCGACTGAGAATTTCACTAGTCATGCAATATACAGGATGCCCCAAAAAAGAAAACGAGGTCATGTCGGGCATATGTTTATGTGACCTTTTTTTCTTATTTTAGTATGCGGAATCCACCCCTGTTATACTTCTCACATGCAACGGGACACTCTGTATTTCATACATTTTTCTCCAATTTAATTTAATTATGCATTCAATCAAAATTTCATATTTTTATTTCTACCATCCTGTGTAAAAATTCAACTTTAACTAAAATGAATTAATTGTAAAACGTTCAGTGCGCTTTACACAAGAATACAGAAAAGAGGAAACATTTTTAACGATTCTTCAGGGACCGACTTCAATTTTCACCACCGTCTTCCCAGCTCGTCATTTTGGCACTCGAATCGGCCTCACAGAATTTATAGTGTGCGCCTCGTTCTCTTTCCAAATTTAGCTCGGTTTACAACAAAAAATCTGGAAAACACTTTTGTATCTGACTGCACTCACCCCGAGTGCTATAAACAGTTGTAAACAGTTTCTCAAGACGTGGAGCTCGGTCGTCCCTTTCGCTCGGTTTCTTTCGAGGGTAGCTTCTTCCTCTCGAGGAGTACATCGTTCGTCCTTTAAGGAATCCCACGGGACGAATTTTCTTCGGCGTCGAGGATCTGCCGCGACATGTGGCCGTGTCCTCGAAGCACAGCTACCATAAATACAGACGGTAACAGGATATTTCCTGTCGTCCACGGAGGTCCGCCTTTCGCATTTTAATGACAAAAGACGTATCGATTTTCGCCGCCACTGCTTGTTTCACAGTGATTTAGAAAGCGTGCTGTTAAATGTCAGAAATACTGATGCGGTACAAGTTTAGAACAAAGCTTAACGAACAGTAGCAGGTGCTCCCTGATGTCTCAGCGTTGACTGTACAGCCGCGTTTTCCAAACAGGAATTTGCGAAAAAATTCAGGAGTTCCCCGAGATGCATAACGTGTCCTTTAATAAAATTTATTGGAGTCCAAGAAGCAGTAATAGTCTTCGTATCAGTCTTGTTTTTATTAATTTTTTTTTTCACAGCAATTATAAACAGAGTTGTCTCTTATTTTCAATTTCCATTCATCATAAAATTCTCTCTCTAAAACAGTTTTCGTTTCATTTAATATCTCATTGAAATTATTCTCCTTCTTCAAATCCACAACCTACCGAATCCTATCTTCATCCTCACTAATGCCATCTGTATCTTCATCCTCCGTAACACCATCCTCATCCTCCCCATCCATATCCTCTGGTCTCAATCCTCCCCAAACCCATCCTATTAGGGTCATAGAGTAAAGTGGTTGAAAAATGATTAGTTTGTGAGATATTTTAAGTAAATGTCTATATTAAAAAAGATGCTCAAATGCTTCTCCATTGGATTCTAAACACGTCATCGCTTTTTCATTGTTTTCATAACAGAATCGGGGTATCTCTCGTTATTGTTGAGCAATAAAAATAAAATGTTGAGGTCTTTTTTTGTCGAAACGTTTACGTTTACATAGAGCGCTTGAGCTTCTTTAATGATGCCTATTATTTAAAATATTTCACGTTTAATAAAAGTACAAGACATTAGCAAAATGATGGAGCTGAACTTGATCAAAGATCATCGAATTCTCAAGGAAGAGTTCCTTGCGTTGTTACTTAAAATATGTACACTGCCATCCATAAGGTTTCGAACACCTGCCATTTCTGTTAAAGAAACCCGATACTTTATCTGTATTATTGCGAAAATGTACAAAGAATATTTAAAACAGTCACAGGGGAGGAATAAAATAAAAATCATGACGTAGTCTTCCCAATCTCCTGATTTGAACCCAATTGAGTAACCGGGAATGAACTGGATCCAAAAATGCGACAAATTAGCTCAAAAGCAAAATCTGCCTTGTGGAACCGCTTGTAAGCGAAGTGGGACAAAATATAATATTATCAGAAATGAGAAGCTCACAGCTAAAATATCTGTCTGTGAAAACTGTAATGGAGGAGCAAGGGGCTGTATTAGTGTAATGATTTGATTTTTAATTAATTTTCATGGTAAGATTTATGAGGTTGTATTGAATATATACATTTCCTTTATGGTATAAATTGTGGAACAGATTAATACCTGTTCGAATTCTCCGATGATTCCATAGTCTTATTCTTTATTTCAAATTTGATAAATGTCCAAATTCTTGCGGACAGGAGTGTACATCTTATAATGGGTATTTTCTTACTTTATCTTCCGTATTATTTTGTTGTCTCCATAATAGCTTTCTAAGATACGCTGCGTGACCTACCTCGACAGATAATGCTCAAGTTTCAGGTCTCTGATCGGAAGTGCACTTTCTTCTGCTCCTCGCGATAGTGTTCATCATTGTTTCGAGATAAGCTTCTTCGGGAATGTACTGCATTTTTCGGTTATCTGTTATCACCGGTAGAACAGTCTTTCAGCACAGATTTCGGTTAGTTATTTATGTGGTCCGGTATCGCGCGTCTCCCACGTTGTTTAGATGTTTCGGAAGTCTTTCCGGTCAATCATTCTCTGACCCTTTCAATACCACTTTTTCAGCATAAAACAACGCAGAACTATTTCTCTTTTATCATGTAACACTAACAAAAATTGTATATCGGATAGATTTAATATTAGTTTAATATTAATGAATACCTAACATCTAAAAATAAATATTAACCCGTAACTACACTATCGGGTCCCATGGACTCAGCGCTTCAAAAATTCTGGAAAATATATAAATTTTGATCGAGGAAAATCGTGCTTCGAAGTATTCTCTGGTCAGTTGGTTTCATTAAGAAGAAATAAATTTTTGTTTATGCAAAATGTGATTTTTATTGCAAATTTTAGGAGTGGGTCCCAGGGACTCTCTAGTAGTACTTACAAGTAGTAAGTTACAAACTTTTAATAGCAGTAGTCACGGATTAAATTTTCTTTAGAGAACGAGAGTTTTGCCCTGTAGAGAAAGAGTATTCTGATTTTGATAATTCTATAGTATTGTATATTTAAATCATGGTTATGTAATTCCTTGTCTTTCGATTTTATTATTCTTTAAGTATTCTAAAATTGATTACTTCGGTGTCTTAATAATGTGACAAAATGTAAAACACTCATCAGTGCGTACAATTTATTTGAAACAACTGTTTGTCTAATACAATATCACCTACACATAGTCGAGAAGCGTATAATAGGACAAAAGATCTGTAGCATACAGCATTCAGAAATGATTAAAATTTTAATCTTAATCTTGTTTACACGCCTGAATCAATCACAAACGCTATAAATCACAGTTGAAAAACTAAGCGACTTGAAACTTTTTCACACCACTCTGTAGGTTCAGTATGAGCATTCTTGAATAAAAACCTCGCATCAGCCGAGAAACGTGGAAGCCACGTGGTACCGGAAGTACATTAGCCGTAGTACTGCACGTGGTTCGTCTTTTTGGCAAACGGCACGTCGTTTGCAAGGAAACGCTTGACTTTAATTGCAGGAAAGTGCGACACTAAAAACAACCAGCACGTTTTATTTGCGTCCCCGGCAAAGGATGTTTCTGCACGGAGCGCAACCACGAAGGACTTTTAAACGTCGCACGTTTCATTCGCCCGTCGCTTTTTCCTTTTGCAATCACACCGAAAGAAATACGGTGCAGCGTTAATTATAGCATTTTCTGGCGCCGCGGATTATTCATGGCCGAGTGCAAACGCTTTTTATATTGTTCCTTTCTGCGGAGCTGGCGACACCGACCGTGCGAAATGTCAAATATCTGTCTGGGTACGGTGACATTCTTCTCGAAACCGGTCACGAGACAACGAGATTTAGTAGTCAATTTATTTTGACAATTAGAGGAAAGTAGTCAAGCATGGAATACTATATTGTTTTTCGAATGTCATTCTTACAAAATGAATCACAACAAATAAAAGATTTTTATAGGCATTCAGTCATATATTTACGCTCAATTTAAGAGCAGTCTTATATTTCTAATGTTATGAACAATTTTCAATATTGAACTAACATTAAGAAAACATAAATTGTACCTAATATGGAATAGGTACCCAAATATGGAACACTGACCACTACTGAGTGTCTATATTTGGAATTTCACAAAGTTAAAAGTTCGGTATTCAGCTCACAAATACTTATGAATATCACAGGCAGGTATGTCAACAACAACAACAAAAAAAACAAATAAGCACGGTAAAATAATAACAAATACGAAAAACACATCAAATTTATGCAGTGTCAAAAGTTTTCGAACAGCAGCAAAACAAAACGATTCTGCCATGTCACTAACGTTCGCTCGACTGACAAGTCACAACGTGTGCGATGCCAAAGTAGGTGCGTGAGATAGCATATAGCCGTTTGACAGATATTCATTCGTCAGATTTTTAAAAATGGCACTATTCCATATTAGGCACACTATTCCATGTTTGGTCACTTTCCTCTAATCTTTCCACTTGCGGCCCAGTTTCAGAGAAAACAAATCGCTGTACGTGGAATGATAATAGCTGAAGAACGGTTAATTTATTATGTTCATTTATTTCTATTACGCTTTATTGTTTTTATGATCGTACAATTTTTGGAACTCGAAGCCATTATAGTGACCATTAACACACAAGAAGTTACTTTTCCATGGTGTGAATATCTGCCTTTTGCAATTAAAGGGTTAGGGAATTTTCTAATATTTGTATTATCATATATTTCTGTAACTTGATTGTAACGATTGTATTTGTAATATCAAGTAATTTATTATGTCTTAATTGCACTTTCTTACGATTACTCAGTTTTCTGTTTTATTTGATTTAACCCCTGACCTTATAAGAACAAGTCACATTTATAATGCAGATTATATTCATAGTCTTTGCGACTATGTCTGGGTGATATTGTATTAGACAAAACGTTGTTTCTTACAACCAAATGTATTTATAAAAAATCGTCTTCCTTTGCAAACTTTTTTGCCACATTTTTCGAAGAGAATTCGAACAAACGTGACGGCGATCATGTAGAAAAATACGATAACCCCGCAGAAACGGACAGGCGGTACGACGTGTGAGCTCATCGTCCAGAAATTCCGCGTCGAGCAATTAAACAATTTGCAGAGAGCGATCGTTTGCTGCCGCTTTCCCCGAGAAGCGTATCGCGGTTTCCGGCGCTTACACCGCAGCGAGCTTACGAAGCTGCGCCTTCGCACGTAACCCCTTGCTTCATCGCCCTTTGCTATGGCACATTGTTGCCTTTTTCGGAGCGAATCGCCGTGTTTGCTCGCTCGTCCGTCTCCGCGTGACCGGCTACCATTTGTCGGCACTCACAATGTCATAGGTGCAATTTTCCTTCGAACAGACTATGCCGCGTTTTACAGCTGAACATTCGCCGGCATCCCATTAACATTTACGTCGGTGGTGTCATCGATTGTCTGATCTTTTACGGTTCATGCGTGTCACGATCTCAGTATTCTGAATTATTTATGGAAACGAGGAAAGTTGATGACAGACAGTGATTCATGACTATGCCGTGTAACGGTAGATACGAGGGGAGGTCCAAAACTCTATTCAATTTTCTCTTTTCGTTCCTGGTATGTAATTTTGATTTTCTCAGTGTGAAATTAAAAAGAGAATTGAACAGACTTCTAGACCTCTACACGTATGATGAAACAAGGTATTTCAAGATTGTTTTTTTTTTCATTTTGATAAGTGATTTCTGTTTTTCGATCCATCGCACCATGATAAGTGTTTTTGTTGATGGAGGATCATAGACGAGTGCAAGCATGAATTGTATGAGCAGTAAATTCAAATGTTTATTAACAAATATCAACTAAGATGTGTAGTGTGACGTGATTTAAGAAACAAGATAAACGAGTGGCATTACATAAATCAGTGATGGCCACTGGAGCTGCGGCTTTCCCCCACTCTAGGTCCATTCCCCTCATATAGACTGTGATCTAAGTCGACAATGGACCGAGGGGGAAAGAGAAGGGAACTGAAATAAGAGGAATGGACTTAGAGCGGGGGAGTGCTGTAGCTCCGGTGGCCATCACTGACATAAACAGAACAACAAAACTTATTCATTTATATCGACAAAACAGACATTAACAAATTATCGGCGCCGCATATTAGTAATTAATTTTCTCAATAGTTTCATTTTCAAAAATTTTGAAAATTTTGTGTGTTCTAATTTTAGCGTGTTTAATTAAACGATGAGTGACCTTCAATAACCTGTAACTCAGATAGGTAATAGTGGCCGTTCAAGGCCAATGAACGAGCTTCTCACCATATCATTTGATTGTATAAATTTAATTTTAATACGTTGACTGCCGCGGGGGTCACCTGTGACCGGCACTTCAAATTTTGTTTCATTAAATAACGAATAATTGATTGTTTATTGAACCTTTATAGTATACATACACAGATTTACAACAATATGATTATAGATGTTCCAGGGGCTTTCATAGCTCCATTCGCCATTCACGCTTAACACTAACATATATTTCTTTAAAGTATTCTGACAATAATTGTTATGATAATCTTAACATTTAAAATACAGAAAAAAATACAATAATACAAAAAAGCAGTAATCCAAAAAAAAAAAACAGCAATAAAAATAGTGCAAGGTGATACCTATGCGTTCAAATGGTAAAATATTCTTTTCTTCCAGGATTTATACTTAAAATAGGACATTATAATCTCTCTGACTAGGTATGGTAGTTTTCACTGTGGCACTCAATGTGTTAAAATCGTGGTGGGTTTGTTTATTATAATTTATGATCGAATAAGTAACCTTGAATGGAAATAGTTTATTTCTATCACAATCTTGATGTCCCTACAACCCTATGTTCAGTAGACTACAAATTTTTAGGTGATTTCACATTTTTCTTAGTCCGACAGAATCGCGGACCTGAATTCGAGGAAACTGTTTCTGTTTCCTGGTTGACTCAGGCTAAAACGTATCAGGTTCGATACCAAATTTAGATGAAATCACTGTGTGTTTAAAAGGAAGTGCTGCAAACAGCGCACCGTAATAACCGTCTGATTTCTATGGAATCGCAGTTTCAAAGAAGGATGTATCGGACTCGTTCCGCTTTCGTTCGCGTAATCACCGCTTGAACGCGTCCGAAGGTAGAGTGTGAATCATAAGTGTCGTCCATGCTTCCTCGAGACCTCCGTCGTGGCTTTAAAAGCTCTTTTTAGTAGCGTCTAACCGTATCTTTCTTTTCTCCTTGCAGCATAGTTAACACTTTGTACGCCATTAGTCCACTGCTCGACTTTATCACCGACATATCGATTCTACTTATCTGTGATAACGTGCAGTAACTTCAGTAATTATTTGATCGATTAAAAGTACTATGAAACGTATTTCATAGTGTCAGATGGCTCGTCATTGATTATTAAGCAGTATATTTTAACTCGATTGCAGAATCATAATTCCTGACTGTTATTTTCTGCTTCAACTATATAGTTACAAGCTCGTTAAGAAGTTTAGGTGTTATTCATGTTATAATGTCGAAAAAAAACGAGTAATATACTCTGCTGGACAGAATTATAAGTTCACCTCATATTTTGGAGTTTTTTATGATTTATGAGTAAAATTATTCATTCTCCTTTTGTAGGATTGCATAAGAATACATGAATAATAATATATGAAACCAATTTTTGTATTATTTACATGCATGATGTATAAATAAATTATTATGGCTGTTTAGAAAAATGCTGTTTTCCAGTTTGACAAAAGAGTAAGTTCGCTTATAGAAAACAATTTATGTAATATCAAATTACAACAAAAAATTGTTTTTAACTATCAGTTGATGATCCATTACGGTTAATTAATTGAAAAATGTTTGTTTTCATGCTGTTAGTGTGGATTTCTATTAAATTTTGGTAAATTTTTTCCCACACAGTTATAATTGCTACTTTTAATTCTTGAAGTGTTCAATATTTTTCGTTATTCTTATAAATACGAGAAACAATAATTTTGTCCAACTGGAAAACAGCATTTTTGAAAATAGTCATTATCATCCATTATACATGCACATAATACAAACATTGGTTTCATAGTATTATTTTTCATGTATTTTATGCAATCCTACAAAAGGAGATTGAATAGTTCTATTTACATTTAATATTTTACATTTTGTTAGTCATGAATCACAGAAAACGCCAAAAAGTGAAGAGAATCTTGTAATCCCAGTCAGCAGTGTATATTTGTGTGAACTTTTAGGTTTAAGATAATAAAATAGTAGGTCATTAAATTAGTTTTTGCATCAGATACAAGACAACGTGAACAAAAATGCCATAGTGTATTTAGAAAAAAAGCAAGATATTATAGCATGTATACAAAATATTATGCACACCAGTTTCAAGTTTTAATTACATACAAATATTAGTTTCTATAGCTTCACTGAAGACTCTTTTTAATGCATTTTTCTCTTTCTGGTGAATATAAATTTTATCAATGACACAACATGCTTGCACAGAAATTTGCAAGTTACTTTGAAAAGGTGCTAAGTAATCCGTCGTATGAAGACACATTTAGAATAGCTTTTATGGCTGATACACGGTTAACCGTTTCGTTGCAAAAAAACGAGAGTTACATATTTACGGCTGTATACGGGCGTTGCCAACCGTTTGTTACGTGAAGCGGAAACGTACACGTGAGCAAATGCACGGAAATAAAAATTACGTAGTTGCAGATGTTTGCGGATGTCTTTCTTGCGACTAAAAGGCGAATTGAATAACGAAACGAAGAACGTAATGATCGACTCTGCGTATGAAAAGAAACGTTCGTAACAGTGGAACAGTAAATTCAGAAGCAGAAAATCAAGGTTTACAAATAGTTATTTATAACTTGTCTGCGGATTTTTATACAAATATACAGTTTTAAAGTTCGTTTCTTTTTTATGTTATTGCGATTACAGAAACGAAACATTGATAAAGTTGTATTTTGTTCGATAAATGTTTAAAAAATGTACTTTTTACTTTTTCATGGTTTTAAATGTGCTGTTTTAAAATATTTGGATATATTAAGTTGCATAAAAATCCGCAGTCTATTTATAACGTATGGGTGAGACTATGCCTGTTACTTCTAATCATCAATGAAACAAGACTTGTTTCATTTTAGGAAAAATATGGAAGCTGTTGATTTTGTTTTAAAAGAAGAATAGTGAATTTTTAATTATGACTATGTTTTTCTTCAAACTTGTTTATACGGTGTTTTTCATTTTAAACGGTATTCATACGTACAACTCGTCGGGATAATTGTTATGTTACTTAAAACTTTGTATAAATTATTTGAAGTTATTGAATTGTATAGTATTTGTTGAAAGCTGTACATTTTCCATAATTATCATTATCACTGAATACACAGTACTTACTTTTAAGGTTCTGAAACTAGTAAAAGAACGTTGTTTGTAATAGTCAGAATTAAGTTACTCCTTCAGTTTGGATTTTTAATAATCTCTTGAATACATTCGTTGATTAATGAAACAATAATAGGTGCGTAACATTTGTCACACTCTTAACATTATTTTACAAGCTTCCAATGTAATATACCCAATTACATTAAACGTAAGACAGCTTTTAAAGCATGGAGAAGGACGTTTTTTATAGGACTCCATTTCTTTCTTTACATTGTTGTGTTCTAATAAAGAAAAATCTCATGTAAAACATTATCAAAACTGTAACATAAAGTGTATGATTTAAAATTAGAGAGGTCTGGTAATCACGCCAAGTTTTTCCAGTATTATAATAGCTTATTGTTTTGTTTATTCGCGCATAGTCATAATATTAATAACGTACGTAGTCAAGCAAATGAACGATCTTTTTTAAAACAAGACCAAGGTTCTGGTTCGATCACCGAAGTTAAGCTACACTTTAAACAGTCAGCATTAAGATAGTGTTAGTTTTCAGTGGTTTTGCGTTCCTATTAACACACGGTGGCTTGGAACCCATCTAAAACTTTGGACCCCACCGTCTAAATGACCGCAGTAGTATCTGATGCTGGGTTACATACAAAGATGAGCCTAAAAATTCACCAGAGACACGAATTGTGTATACTAAAAATTTCTAATCGCTTAATTGATCGCTCCGTCAGATACCAAGCCTAGCCGACAGGCAGCTCGTCTGCAATCCCCACGAAACGCAAGAAAACGCCAGAGAATTGAGAAGAATGCGCATCTTCCCAGTTGTGAGATATCGCAACACTCGGACAATAAACGCGGCATGTAAAAAGCGTAGTAGCAAGTGACGAGCGCATCGGGTGAAAGTGGCAATGAATTGCGCTAACTGCATTCCTCGATGAAAGCCGCCCACTCGTCAAAGCTCGTCGGCAGGGGAAAGAAAAAATCGTAATTAGAAGGCGCCATTGCCTCTGGCCACTAACTCAGCGGCTAACGAGGCCAATTAGCACTTGATCCTGCTTGAATTACGATCGCGTTACCGATCCGCACCGTCTTTCCGCGGTTTCACCTCTTCCTCGTCTTCCTGCCGCGCGGATTCATTGAAATGAATCGTCTCCCTTGCTCGTTCGCGCTATTATTCCCGGCGGCCAATCAAAATCACGGCCACTTTGACCGCGCACGAGGAGACAGGAATGTCGCGACAGACAAGATCTCGAATTCTTTCTTTGCAATAAGAACGATCCGTTTTTATTGCGATTTTATTGCGACAAGCGCGTTCAACGAGCGCCTGGAATTGCTCGGGTGAGATAAACTTCACGGTGTTTAAGTGGTTATCCTACTGTAACCAGCCTGAAAAGTGGACGTTCTTTGAGCTACGTCCTCATCCATCCTTCATTTTTCCACCTTAATTTGTCCCTTGGTGTCAAATTGGCACAATGGTAATTGGTACAGTAGAATCTCGATTATCCGAACACCGGTTATCCGAAAATTAGTTTTCATATATGAGTTAGAAGCTACCGTTATCATTAGTGGCACTATGTATCTAATTCCATACCACTATGTATTTTATATTCTAAAATGAAATTATTATTTTTCTGCAGGACACAGTTACAGTGTGAGTCATCCTTTTACCAATTATAGTTCGGATAATCGAGGCTCCACTGTATATCAATATATTGAAAAGAGAAGTAGTTAAATTTACGAATTCTTTTATTGAAAATAAAGAAATGAAATTTCTGTACATTCAGGCACAAGATTGTTCGCATCGTTCGAAAACAATGAAGCGTAATAAAGCGACGTGCAAGGCATATTGCTTTTCCTACATTTATCGCATTTTTGTTAGAAGAATGTGTCAGATTGACATGAGTGACGGCTGAGTGTTAAAATACGGAAAAAATAAAATTGTGGTTCTTTTGATATTTGCAGGTTAATTGGGACGTATCCTGAGATTTCTGTATTTAAAATTGTATTAAAAAATATCAATATTAGAACGAAATACAGCGATTCTTGTAAAATGTGTTTTTGCCTGCACGGGTGGATGATGTACACGGGTTTGTTATTTTGGTATTTGTAAAACAGAAAAATGAATATTTTTATAAACCGTTTTATGGTCCCTGCCTTTTGACTAAAAATTTGTATATTATCTAGTAAATGAAATGGACACATTTAACGATTCTTTATGGCGTAACTTGCGATATGTAATTCTTGAACAATTGAATTTTAAAGCTGACGCTGTTTTCAGTTATCTTAAAGTCATATAATAGGAGATTGTCCAATTTGTTTCTTATCTAACAAGATGTCACTTAAAAATATTTAATTTCATTAAAAAAGATAAGTTAGTCTCGAAATATGTTTCAAAAAAACAATTCTGAAATTGAATTTTTACAATTATAACAAATTTTATGCATACAGTTTGTAGTATTTTGAATATGTAAATGCTACGTGCAAACCTATTGTAATAATATGACTATGTATAAAAAAAATATAGACACTAACATAAGAATTGAGAAGGTGGAGATATGAATTAGATAGTTTGCCTAAAAATTGCTGTATACCGCATATAGGACAGAAAACTGAAGAGAAGGAAAAATGAACCAGTTAGTTTGCCTAAAAATTGCCCTAATCCACATATAGGACAGAAGACTGAAGAGAAAGAAGAATAAATCAATTAGTTTGCCTAAAAATTGCCCTAAATCACATATAGGACAGAAGACTGAAGAGTAAAAAATACATCAGTCAATTTGACTAAAAATTGCCCTAAACCACATATAGGACAGAAGAAAAAAAACATCAAAAGACAAACATGTATAATTGCATAAAAATTCGTCTATTTTTGTCGACCACATAAATTCACAGTGTAAAAATTTGAAAAATGGGGCTGATGTCCTCAATTGTTAATCGACTACTCAAATTTTAGTTTACGACGCGTTAACCTGCTGTTTGACACAATAAAGTTTGAGTGGCTCGTTTAAGAAATCGTTTATTGCAGATGTTTTTTGCGACGCTAGCTGTTACGAGATCGTCGATAAGTCGAAAGTTTATTCCCAGCTTCGAGGTTTTCGCTTGACCGAATAAAAAAGAATAGGTTCGATAGGGGATATTTAATCGCTCATCGACACACCCACACGTTTACACGGAATCAGAATTACAGTAGCTCCATTCATTCCGCGTAACTCGATTAAGGGTCGCGTGTACGACGCAAACGACTCGATCGTGCCGTTCTAATTTCTTTCCGTAAAATTATTTCTTTGAAATAATGGCATCGTCAATTGTATGCCATGCTGACTCCACAAAATACCATTCAAGTAGATCAAACTATTTCCTGCAGTTTATTTCTTTAATTTATTCAACGAGCACAGATCAAGTTTTTGAAATCAATAACTGTTTAATCACGTAGATTGTCGTTTTGAGAATCAAGCTTTCAGATTCTAAATTTGAGCCTAATTCGTTTTCAGTGGATAGGTGTAAAATCTTAGAAAAGTTAGTGAATTTTTTTAATGTAGCTTCCTGTATTATTGAAGAATCGCTAAACTACTTCCATTCATTCTTGACACGTTGACGGCTATAACAAAAAAGACAATATATAGGGTGAGTAAAACATTCGATATATGGAGAGTAATGTATGTACAATATTCTGCCACATCCTGGTTTAACACATAATAATGCAACTATGGAAGATTTTCAAAGTTTGACTGCAAATATCTCCGGTCGCATAAAGGATATAGTATTTAGGTCATTGAATTCATCTTTCCATACAGAACAACAATATAGACATAAAAATATAGAGTGGTAGTTAAGAAAACTTCGATGACCTTGGCATGATCGTCATGGTGATCTTGAGGAGGAATTTCTAAGATTACAATAAATACAGTTCCATCGATGTTTCTGCATTTTAACAGACAGAAATAACAATTGAATCGGTGAATTGAAAAACAATACAAGTCTAAAAACCACATTTTCAGATATTTGAAAAAATAGTGTCAGTTTTCGTGTATCATCAATGCCATTAATTTTATAGTGCTGTTCCAATTTAAATACGGTTATGCTAACTCAAATGAACGTTCATACATGCACAACTATGGTTAAACTTTGTTCATTAATTTTCAATAATTAAAATAAAACCATTGGACTTGTACTGTTTTTCAACTCAATCCACTGTTTAGTCAGGAAATTTAAAAAAAATCACACATTACTAAACAAAACATATATTAACTTGCTTTAAACATTATTGAAGTAGAAGTTATTTCATGAAAAGTAATTGTTAAACAGATTATTGAAACAGTACAAATCCATGACATACTGTTTTTACACTCATTAAACCGAAGGGACTACTGAAACACGAGTATACGATACGTTTTTGCACTGTTTTTGGTCCCAACATATAGTTCTATATATTTTACATTTAGTTCTGAGATTGTTTGAAAATGGCTAATTTTGGACTTAGACTGTTCTTCAACTCACCGGTTCAATTATATTGATCATTCAAATGCACTGATCTGAAGCTGACCCTGAACGGTCCAGCGGACCAGGTCATTGATACCAAAGTTAAAACAGGATTGATAAATTGTTTTCATAGATTACACGCGATTCGTTAAAAATACTTTACATGTTACGATGGTAAAAGCTGAGGAGAAGGATGCAGTTGTTTTGAATTCAGGCTGGAAGCACCACTCATTTGGTTACTTTGAGCAGCGCTCCTTGCATAAAAACATTTCCCTGGTACTTGTCGTCGGTCCAAGTTCGAGTGCAGAGCACTCTCGTACTGACAAGAATAGCACCCTCGCAAAGCATCGAGACACGTAGGATTATAAATAGTTCGACCGGAGACGATATCGCCTAATCGAACTTGTCCTTTGTCGTTCACAAGATACATCTGCCATGCTGCGACACCTTCGAACCTTCTTGCTGAAATTCTAAGGTTCATCGACTACAGAAGAAACATCATCGATGACAGGCTAGTATAATACGCTTTATAATTTAGATGGTGGAATGAAGTTCTTCGAGACGTATTTTCTACCATGCAAATTTTAAAAATTTCAGAATAATTTAGATACCATAACGCATAGGGCTTTGCAAACTGTATATGCAAATTTAAATGTGCAAACGGTGATGGTTGCCATTGCTGATGCGACTGTAGATTAAAGCAACAAATAAAGAAGCAAAATTATAATTAATTTAAATGTTGTTTTAGTAGCTCTCGTGATAAACTGACCTAGTCAAACGTATTTTTAATAATAATTATTTGTAAATTAATAATTGTTATAAAGACTGGCTTCAAATATAAAATTTCCAAGACTTCCAATCGGCTTTGTTCATTATTTATGGAAATGTCGTTCAATGCAGTATTGCAAAGACATTCGAAATAGACCGCTCAAGGTCATTTTCGCGTATGTCGTATAACCTATTTTTTTTTTACTTTAAATATACCAAAACGAACACATAAATATGATATGAAAAAGATACGAAAATTACAGATCAAACTTAGAACATAGAGTCAGAATGCTTGTCACAAAATTTGAAAATATAGTCTATGTGCTAAAATGGCCAAAATACGTCCTAACAAACGTGAATTGAAAAACCTTTGCTTCCAAAATGTAGGCATATCTACATAATCCACTTAACTCCTTGATGTACAATTTGTTTAGATTATTGTGCTCTGTTTCACAAAAAAATATACTAAAAATACTTCTTCCACCTACGAATCATAGCAGAAACTGACCCTGTTTATAACTATAATAAAATTTCAGCAAATGACATAAAGTACCTCATACGTTGTGACCAATTCAGCTCGTCGTCGTATACATTGTCATTAGGTTACTGTAACGAGCCAGACACATCACTCATTAGACTTAAACGAGTTAATATAGTCGATAAACTTGAACCTAGACGAAACTACACTTTGTTCTTTTAATATTACAAAATTTATTTGTTAATTACTTTATAATACGTGCTTTTGTCATATACTTGAATATGTTTAATTGCAAGCAGATCCGCAGTCTGTTCAGAGCATATAGGGTGAGACACCCAAAACAGGCCACCCGAATAACTTTCTTTACTTTTTGCTGCAAAAAAGTGTTGTTGTTATTTGAAATAGAATAATGTATTCTTGTTCTATCTTATATTTGAACGTTTAAAAACAAAATAATTAGTTTACTATGACGAGCCAGACACGTCATCTGAGTCCAAGTGTCTCTAATATAATCCTAATAATATCAGGACAATTTATAGACAGTGATATGACCTTGAACAGCTCAGTTCAAGTATCTGCCATCGCCTTCAACGACAACGTTCCCAATTCTCCGTCTTCTGAGTCGATCTGCCGCAAATTCTCGTACTCCAAACGATTGTCCAAGTGGTTAACATAATCCTAATACTATGAGGACAATTTACAGACAGTGATATGATCTTGTCTCAGCTCAATTCAAGTGTCTGCGATCGCCTTCAACAACATAGTTCTCAATTCTTCGTCTTCTGAGTCGGTCATCCGCAGATTCTCGTACTCCAAACGATTGTCCAAGTGGTTAACATAATCCTAATAATATCGGGACAATTTGCAGATAGTGATATGACCTTGTCTCAGCTCAATTCAAGTGTCTGCGATCGCCTTCAACGACAACGTTCCCAATTCTCCGTCTTCTGATTGTCTTGCATTTATTCCGCGCGATCGTACCTGAAAGCAACGATCGAGCCGACAGGACATCGCGTCGCGAAATTAAAGGCCACGTTTCGCGACGTAGAATCGCATTCGCATGCACGCGAAGAAACGGCGGCGCCGATCGATGGCTGCCTTTATGTCTCGTTTTTTCCTTGCTCGACACGGCTGGGATCGTCGTCGACGACCGATTGATGTAATTGCGTGACTGGCAGCTCGTCCAAAGTGACCGATCGGCCCGTCAGGGCCCTTTCGTCGTGCTCATAACGTATGTACGTACGTGGTCGGGCTGAAGAAGGCATGGCCACGCTGATGCGACGGGGATCCCACCGGATATTCTCCCATACAAGCATCGTTTTCTTACTGACGTGCACGCAGGCACGCATTGCGTCTCCTCCACGCAAACTCCCCGGTTCTAACCGAGCTGACGCTGCCCGTCAAGCTCCATGAGGGTTCGCCCTGATGCTCGCCAAGTGAAATCGCTCGAGTTTCTTGTCTGAGGCACTTTCAATTGAAATCAACCGGAAATATTGTAGTTAGCAACGTTTGTCGGCTTAGAAGATTGGGCGTTCTAATAATTTGTTAAGTTGTTGCGTGATGGATTGTCGGTTTTTCGAGGTGTTAGACTGGGCTGGATTGACCATTAAGCCTAATAAGCACGTGCTTAGGGCATGAAAGGACGGGGGGCACTATTGAATGCCAGAGATACATTTTGTGTCAGCACCTCTTACACAATTGTTGACAAACTTGAAACTGAGATGAGAAGAAGTTGTCAAAAGCTGACTGATGCTTACCCAGAGGACTTGGACACTAGTTTCTCAGCTGAGCCTCAGCAGTTTCACTTATGTGTGCGTCATAAGTTCAGTGCAACAAAAAATGTAAAAACAGGATTCAGTCATGCTGAACTTTATAAAATAATTGTTGAAGACAATATTGAGTGTGCCTTTCCAAATGCTGTCATTTGCTTTCGTATATTTGTAATATTAATGGTCACAAATGGCTCGGCTGAGCGTTCATTTCCTCAGTTGAAGTATGTTAAAAATCCCAAGAGAACAATTGTGCAACAAGGCAGGCTGGAAAACTTCTCAAATATAAATAAACTGGAAGTATACCAACATCAACATTATTTTCCATCTTACTGTAAGTTCTGTTTCATTTCAAAAAATAAAATTTTATTTTACGGTTTTATTATTGTTTATATTTTGAATTAGACATACATATATAGAGACACCACAATCTTTTTAAAGCGGTTAGGGCCTCTAAAGGTTTTAATCCGGCCCTACACTCATTTTTCATAGATTGTTTAATCCCTATGAGAACCTAAACGTACTTGAATCAATGAGTGGAGTGCAGGAAGCAACGTGACAGTTGTAAGCTGCATTAATCAACAGGAAGTTTTTCAACAGCTTGATTATTTCGAACTGTAGACTATAGCTCGTTTTACGTATTCACCTTCTAACTGTCATTTTTTTAAACATCTGGATAGTTTTTTCAGGAAGAAAATCTGTCGAGATCTGAGACCTGCCGAAAGTGTCTTAAAGAATTTGTCGACTTTGGGAACCCAGATTTTTTTCTAACTGTAATTATGAAACTCGTATATTGTTGGCAAAATTCTATTAATTCAGATGCTTCTCATTTTAATTAATGATTTTTATTTTGTACTGAGTTAACTGAGTATATGGAACAACCTAATATTTTTATGTTAGGGATGCATGGTTGGGAGCACATAATACTTGCAAAGTAGAACGAAAATGAGTGGAAATGTTCAGGGGGGTATCAATCAACATAGGTCCTGGCTTAAGTGTGTTTCATATATTTTCTGCGTTCATACGGAAAACACTCATAAGCGTTCGAATGATCACTTATTGAGTACGTTTGACGATCTGCTAAATAACAATAGAGAATGCACAATGGTCAGCACATTTTGCTTATAAATCTTAATTATGATTAGAAGGATACTGTGTCTTACCTCTTTCATTATTAATTTTTCTGTAATGTTTTTTAATTTTATTTTTTCAGTTTGCCTCTGGTGTATCGATATTTTTACTCTAAAACTTATCCTTCGGTAATAAGTCTGTACTCTCTATACGAAACATATTTTTTATTATTTGGTTGTTTAATATACGATCATTGGAATACTCCCATATTTGTAATAATATAATTTCTACATATTCTTCTACGGAATAAATTAGCAGCACCATTGTCATTGTTAAAACCATAATATGATCCACTGAATGTACGTACGTAAATTATTCTGTTTCATAGCGAAAGTAAAAATTAGTCTCTGTGTTTTAAACGTAGATCGCAATTAAAAATGTAGCACATACAGATATGACATTTGGAGCATAAAATTAACTTTAGAACCTGCTGATAAAGCATTTGGATTTTCTGCAAAATTACACCTTAGAACGTGAATCTATATCTTTTCAAAAAAATATTAAATATAAAATTCAATGCGACATAATAATCAACAATGGTAACTTACGAATCCAACACGAAAATCGCAGCAAAAAAGAGCAAGCAATATTCACACGACTCAAAATAGACTGCACAAGAATAACCCATAGCTACCTTATAGAAAGAAAACATCCATCTGCATGCGAAACATGCCACACCACACTAACAATAGAACATACAGGATGTAATATGTGAGAAGTACTATAGTGGTGAATTCTGGGCACAAAAATAATGGAAATAATACATGTCATTATGTCGAACATGATTTTCAAGTTATAGCTTATTTTGTATTCTAATAATGCCTTCCGTAATTAAATTTAACACAATTGATCGTCCATAAAAGACTTGCTAATAATAAACAAATAAATATGTGTCATACGCATCATAAATGGTAAATTAATTTTGAATATACTCATGTATAGTCTGCCTAAGTATCCCCTAACTCTCCACCGAAAACAGTTCATCCATCCTCTAAAAACAGGTAACGATTTATTAAAATACAAAAGAAGCTGTAATTAAAAAACATGATCACATGGAAATATTCTGTATAATTCTGTATCTTGGTAGAAAAAGGATCAACGTCCAATTTGCAATTTTTTGGGAGAAGGTGCACATTGACCTTTTTAAATGTAATACACATACAGTCGGGGACAAAAAGTAAGTGGACAGGTAGTGGAAATAGGTATCAATGAAGTTTAATGGAATTAGTACTAGTCTTATATACTTAAGTTTTATTTATTATATATCCTTGTCATACGTAGATTATTTAGTAAACAATTAAAATTAATATTTACATTTTTGTATAAACAAGCCATATTTAACGAAATAGTAAGCCATTTGTCGAGGGACAAAAATAAGTGGACATATAATAAAAGACGTAATAAATAGAATACATGATAACATTAATACTTGGTATTGCCGCCTTTTGCTTGAATTACTGCTTCCAAACGTCGTGGAATACTGTTTGTTAGATTTTCAATATAATCTTTACTAATATTTTCGAATGCTGACTGTACACTTTTAAAACAATCGATCTTGTTATTTCGCTTATCCAATGCAACTTTTGCGTCCAATACACTCCATAAGTTCTCTATAGGATTCAAGTCGGGGCTCTGTGCTGGCCATTCAAGTAATTTAATACTTGAATCCTCAAAAAATTTCTTACTTTTCTTGGCAGTGTGTTTAGGGTCATTGTCCTGTTGGAAGATAAATCCTTCATCGAGACCCATTTTTAATACTGCCACTTCTAAAAGTTCATTTAGTATATCAATATACTTATCTGCATTCATGGTTCTGTCAATTTGTACTAAAGTACCAATTCCATTCCATGAAAAGCACCCCCACACCATCAATGATCCGCCGCCAAATTTATCCGTTGGCGTAATAAACGCATTCTTATACGTTTCATTTCTTTTTCTCCAGATTTGGTGCTTCTTTTTTAATTGCCGCAACTCAAATTTGCTTTCATCACTCCATATTATATTTTTCTAGAATGATAGTGGCATATTCAAATATGTTTTAGCAAAAGCTAAACGTTTTTACATATTTGTTTTATTAATATGTGGCTTATGTCTTGCCTCGCAACATTTTAATCCAGCTTCGTGTAATCTTCGTTTTATTGTTTTTGTTGAAATGTTTAATTCTAAAGTTTCTGCAATATTTCTCGATGCGATCGTTGGATCCTGTCGACATTTGCGAACAATTCGACGGTCTTCTTGGACGGTGGAACAACGTTTGCGTCCACGACCTCTTAAATTTTCCACAGTATTATGTAGTAGATATTTTTTATGAATTCTTTCTACCGCACTTTTAGATATATTGTACTTTCGAGCTATCACACGGTAACTTAATTTATTACGATAGTCCGAAACAATTAAACGGCGAATTTGATATGAAATTTCCTGTATTTTTGGCAGTCTGCAATTATTTCACAAACGATCTTACTTTTACAAAGTTTGAATTGGTACTAAAAAGTTTATTTGGGACTACTGCGTGTAAGCCTGACCCCTGCTTGATGTTTGTATACATTTCTTGCCTCACAATAACATTGTAACCAAGTGTCCACTTATTTTTGTCCCTCGACAAATGGCTTACTATTTCGTTAAATATGGCTTGTTTATACAAAGATGTAAACATTAATTTCAATTGTTTATTAAATAATCTATGTATGACAAGGATATATAATAAATAAAACTTAAGTATATAACACTAGTACTACTTCCATTAAACTTCATTGATATCTATTTCCATTACCTGTCCACTTATTTTTGTCCCCGACTGTAACTCATTGGGCTCCTGAGAATGTATCTAACTTTGCTTATAATAGTAGAAGAACAATGCCCTTTTTTCTATGATAACGTTCATGACTTTGATGAGAATGGTGCATGAAGCTCAAATGGACATGTGCCCCTTTTAGTCAGAAATCTGAAAGACAAAATAAACCATTAACTGTCGCAAGCAACATTAAAAAAATATTCAAAGGGTCTAGCC
Source organism: Macropis europaea (assembly GCA_916610135.2). Lineage (NCBI taxonomy): Eukaryota > Metazoa > Arthropoda > Insecta > Hymenoptera > Melittidae > Macropis > Macropis europaea. The sequence continues at coordinate 31,894,464 of OU744344.1, forward strand.
GAACAAAAGGGTCAAAAGTGCCCCTGAATCAAATTCGATTTGCGATGGGCCATTCGACAGCTTATCAAAAAAGATCTATTGTGCCAAATTTCAACTTCGTATCTCGACTTGGGGGGTAGTAAGGGGCAAAAATTGAAAATCATGTTTTTGCCCAATTTCTCCTATACTACTGTATGTAAAATTTTGAGAAGAAGACCTTTCTCCAAGGATAACAACATACTACATAAAACCGAAGAAACCATAGAAATCGCTAACAATCATACAGCGATTGATGCGACTGTAAGTACGGAAATAAAAGGTGATTCGTAGCGTGCTATCAAAGTCAATCAAACCTGACTGGCTCGTTTCACGAGCCGAGGAAGGAAGAAACGTTAGAAAGGCAATGGTATCGGGCTTTCACGTTCGTCTAGAACCTGCTAGTAAGATTGATCGTGCAAATGTGACTGCCGCCGGAAAGATTAATCTCGGTCTGACACTTGGCATTAGCATCAATAAGCTCTGAGCACCGGTCAAAGCTGCGCCAACGTAATCGCAACGAGTTTGCTGCCATTAACCGACAATCGGCCGCTATCGTACAACAGAGGCAACAAAACCGATTTTCCTATTCCACAGCACCGAGGATTCTCCATTAACTCGTGAAGGTTACGTTTCGCGTCGCCTATAATTACTCGTCATCATTAACTGTAATTGATGAATTATCAACGTATGACAGCGACGAGATTCGACAGCCAGCATGCATGCTACTGTGTCGTCTTCGATGCATTTCATATCATGTTCATACCATTCTCCGTTTCTTCGTTTTGTATTGAAATCGCCTCGTCGATTTTCATGGAGGGAATTCAGTTTTGTATAGCAGTCGATAGTAATTTGCACGTCTTGCATCTGTGAGAAGCTTCTTAAGATAGGAGAATTTATTCTATTATTCGTTCGACACTGCAATTACTGTTACAATTTTTTGTGATGAGAGGAAATTTTATTTGAACATTGATTATGCTCGTTTGAAAGTAACTGAAAGGCTGTCAATTATAAGTGTTGGTAGAATGGCCAATTCATGGTAGTATAATCATTTATTTCATATTAATAGTTTCCTGATAGTGTGTATTAAATATGTATTACTTGGTGAAGCTTCAATTCGGTCTCATTGCTAGATAAATGGATAGATAAGATACTAATTTATAGCAAATGATCTGATAGAAAATGGGAAAGAACATTCGAATATAAATATGTGGAATATATTTTATCATGACGATAATTGTCAATTTCAAGACAATAAACATAAAATGAAATTTTCCGGAGAAGTCAATAATATTTTTGGAAACATTCAAATGCAGAATCATAAATATCTCAAAATAGCAAAAGAGTGACTTAGGCCATTTTCAAAATAAAGGGCTTAATTATGTGTTGTCAGTAATGAGTGTAAACCCTCCACCATACCTTTAGAGTACTTACAAATACAAAATCTTAAATATCTCAAGATACCAAGAATGTTACTTCTGCCATTGTAAAAATAAAGGACTCATGTCGCGCCCCCGCTTCAAAAATATGTTTCTAAGAACGTATTCTTTTGGATGACATAATTTGATCGGTACATATTTGAATGTCATGTTTGGAAATAATTACCTATTCCTTTATCTGAGAAATTCACGTTTTTGAATTGTGTCACCTTAGAAGCAGGGGTGCGATATGTTTCCTTTAAAAATGGTGGACGAAAGAGTATACCCGGTAAGTGTATCTCGTGGCTGCATTTCTGCATTCTCATCGTGCGCATCGATGAACGTAAAAGAACTTCCGTACGGGCTGAGACTACACGATAAAGTGGCTGGCACGTGAAACGAAACCAAAACCGCCTCTTTCTACCAACGAGGTCTTTTACTTCCTGTCTCGCGACGCCATTTCTCGGCCACGTACCCCCTTCGAACGTTTTTCCAGCGATAATTGTATTTGACGTTTCTGGAAATAGAGCACTCGGTGTAATTGGCCTGCCGTTGCCTGTCTTAATTGGCTAATAAATTGTAGACGCCTTCGATCGCGATCCTATATGGTAGAAACATAAATTAACGTCAAATCGAAATCGTGTTGCTGCTTGTTCCCTTTAATGTTAATAGTAAAATTCCGGTAAATTGATACCGCGTCAGTTTCTTCTAATTCGATGTAATTTGAAATGAAGTTTTGGTATTTTAAGCAAGGGGAATGCGAAGTGAGAAATTTGATAAATTTTCATTGGTTTCCATACCAGAGCTATATCGTACCTGTATTGTTTGACATTTAATATTAGTGGGATACTTAAGGTTTTAATGGTGGCAGATCTTATACGAAGATGTTTGTCGATCTTCCGTGAAGATGTAAAATTGCAATAGGTTTAACTTTTCAATAGAAAGTTAATTTATTGTTACTAAAACTCATTTCTGCCTCAAACATCTACATATTGGTCATCGTTAACTATGACTGTTAAAGGTAATTGGTAAAGTGTTTTAAGAATATTAATATAATTTTCTTATAGAAATATACTTTACTGTTTTAGGTTACTGGTAATATAAACAAAGACTTAATAATGCTTTGGTAAAACGAATCAAAATTCACATAAAATTTATACGATAATAAATTTATTTATTTTAACAACGTCGATCTGTCTGGAATGTGTGGCATTTTAAAATAAAACGCCAATAGTAAATGATTAATAAACTTTACATTTCTAATTCGTAACGATGTAATGCAGTATGTATAGCTTCATCAACGAATTTGCTAAGATTATTTTATATTTCATAGTTCTGTTATCATCTTTGCATGAAGCATTTTTAGGTATATTTATACAGTACTTTTTACTGACCTTTCTCACAGATCATGCTATCGGTACTATATAGTACCAATTGATCGTTCAGTTATGAAACATCCTATACAAATGTCATCCCATTCGCGTTTTCAATGAAGTTAACAACGTTCAAGTATCATTTTATTATCTATATTTATTATTTAGTAATGTCCTTCTTTATCTTATAAAACATATGTTAAATATATATAAATATATTATCCACTTTTGTTTCATGAAAATTGTATTGTGCATGTGGTACAATATAAGGGATCAACTTTCTTTACAATTTTTCAAAGTAATTTTGGATTACTATAGCAAAGACCTATTGCTAACAATTTTATAAATAAGATACAATTTTTGTAGAAAAATATCTTGATGGAGTTTAATATACTCTAAACTAGTTGCAACTATTAATAATTTTGGATACCTCGACAACTTTTTATCTGAAAAAAGATTCAATGATACTGATTGGTTGAAAATTTCAACTTGAAATCAATCTGAAATGAATTGCTTCAATACAATAAAAATTTGTTAAAGACGGAATATCAAAGAACTATTGAAGTAGTCGACTAAGGACACTAAAATCAATATTCAATATCTTAATAATTAAAAATAACTGTAGTTGTTAATTTATCTGCGTTCGATGAAGTTATATTTAACCCTTTCGCTGTTTAGTCCGTATGACGTACGGACAGAAGGTAGTAAGCTGCTAATAGCCGCAATACTGGCTCATTTATTTCATGTAGCCTATTTTATAATAAGAACCGCATTAGTGACAATTATCCTCCGGTTTTCGCTGTTTGTTTCATTTTATTAATACATGTGAATTTAAAATTTCACCAAACTTAGTTTCCTTTGCCTAAATTGTAGTTTATTTCATTACTCTCTTATAAATAACTTCGATCAATGTTTCAATAAAAAACTAAAATCAGTAAAATAAACAAGAAACAATAATACTAAAATCAGCTAGAAAATATGAAGTATTGTAGACAATAAAATTTGTAAAGGCAAACTGAATTCAACCTAAAGAATTAACATTGCAATTGTGAATTTCACACAGAAATTGTCGTTGAGAACGTGAAAGAAAATCAGCACAGGCGTACCTCTCGATCATGATAAATAAAACAGTGAAAGGGTTAAAAACGACCTTACGTATGGATCATCTGATACTTTTAGTCGTCCAAGCATCTCTACTTTTATCGGTTTTCCGTAACACGAGATTTCCTCCGATTTACCGTTTTTCTTCCATGCGAACCAGTTTGAAAGCGTCCATAGCACACCGTACGAGTTTGACAGACCGTTTTGCCCGCGACCGATCCCCATTTCACGTGCTGAAACAGCAATTACGTTTCATCGAGAAGAAGGAAGGGTTATTATAGCCGTTCTTCTGCGTAACTGCGCTCTTTCCGCCTCGCGATTCCACCCATTGGAATGTCCTATCGCAATCGCAGAAACAGCCGAGTTTCTTCGCCTGCCTCCGGCTCACAATGATATTTCAAAGACAAAGGGAAAAGGAAAAACAGGAAACGAACTGCGTCATCGGCGGCAATGCGCTGAGTGTGCAAAAATTTTCTTTTCTTTTTTCGCGATGAGTAACTTATCATACGTGACAAGTTTTAACGCGCAGGAATTAATTTTTATTCTTAAGTGTCTGTGAGTGTAAAAAAGTGATCATACTTCCTGAGGTTCATCTAGAGTTACGGAAGAGAATTTTTTGAAATTGATTAACACTTTGAATACCACACTGTATTAATTGAGTATAAAAGTGTTTTTCAATTGTTATAGGAAAAGAATAGAACCTTAAATGATGGGTAAGGGGAAAGAACAGGGTATGTCCATTTTTATTCTACAGTGTTGAACTGAAAGAAAAATTAAAATAATTTAAAACAATTATATTTTCGCTTATTTTGTTTCTGTCCCCTAATTAGAGTATAAGTTCACGTCATGAACAATACAGTTACATTCATTGGACCTCGTTTCTTTACTGATGCACTAAAGTATTAAAAATTGATTTTCTCAATGAAGCTGTTTTATGACATTCCTTGTTTTCTTCCCCTAATCCTTCAAGTTATACCCTATATATAAGGAATATTATTAGAGACACTACATCCTTGCTTCAGATATCAATGTCCTCAAAAGGTCTAAAATAGAAGAATGTTCAAATGACATACTCATGTGATCAATTTCCTGAGTCACTGTACATATTACCATACAATTCAATTTTTCCCAATACAATCAATCACATGGCCCTAATAAATACCAAGAATAATAAAATAAAGTTCAAGGAAAGCTTCTTGATGAACAATGTCAAAATTATTCCCACAGCACTCGCGTAAATCACATTACTAATTTTTCTCGCACTGTATTCCCTTCGAGCTTGCAAGAGAAATAAAAATTCAATGCAAACTATCAACGGTGTTCGCAGAATAAAATAATCAGATATTCATCGACCGACAATCAGTGTTTCATTACTCCAAATTAAATTCAATTCACGTCAAACGTAATTGAATGGCGATCGAATTAAAATCGAATTGAATATAATCCGAGTTAGGAACGAGGAGAAGAGTTCGTGGAACGAGAGACTAACTGATGGATCGATCTCTCAGTTCGCGACTCGAGCGAGGAAAACGAATATCGAAGGCGTCACGGCAGAAGATCGATCCGGGATTAATGATGCATGCACGTATTCCTGTGCGAGAGTGCGTGGCATAAGCCTTTTAAAACGATGCCTAAGTCGACTTCCTAGTCGATAGCTCGACGACCTCTGTGTCATCGTAGAAGACGTTTCACAAATTCTACTGCGAAATCTTTCACCCTCTATTGGTACATATGTACTAACATGATTTCTTATGAATAGACTGTGGATCTTTATGTTCAGAAGGACCTTGATTACCCTAACTGCAATTAGTAGCATGATGCCTCATATTGTAACTATGATTCGCATAAAGATAATAATTTTATTTTAGAATGTAAAACGCATAATAGCCTAACTTAAACACACAGAGTCTCTAATGATACTTTAGCTTATAACTGACATAAAACGAGCACTGTAGTTTAATATCTCGAAGATCATGAAAATGCACATTTATAGACTAAGGGAAGGAAAAAATGTACATATAAACAATTCAATTGCAAAATACAATTCTGTCATAGTTACGTTTCATCAGCTATATAGGAATGAAAAATATAGAAGTCTAAAAGTGTATATATGCATAATTTTACAAATTTGGTCACAACCGCTTTGGTCATTCTGCATATTCGATCATATAGTGTATTTTCATGATACAAAAACTATGAATTTTCTAAGTGTCTTTTTACAAATGGGAAGTACTATAGTACAAACAGAATTTGTTTGATAAATAGCACATTATATCTTGATAATTATTAGTCCAGCTTATCGTAGTACTATCACTATATAATAATTGTCAGATTATAACGATGGCATGTCTTCAACTGACACAAGAAGTGGAAAATCAAAATTACAAAACGAAGTTCATCAAATAGTTTGAAGAGGCTATGTTTTAATTAAATATCTCTCATTTCAACGAATTAATTTCAATATATAACACTAACAATTTGGAACCGTAATATAACAAATTTAGGAAAACACAATCAAACATAATTTTTATGTAATTTCTTATTGATCTCAAAATTGATCCATCAGTATCAATTTAAGGCTTTCAAACTGTGCAAATGAAAAATTAAGTCATCTCAAATCTCATTTTGCCCTCAATTATTTTTATTTATGCGGCACAATTATATGGTGAATCGTTACGTAGACGTACGTCAATTCGAGGAACGTTCTCAATTATTTAGGGCACCGGGTACGTGGGCAAGGGTCCGTTCAAACGAAACGACCGAGATATGACGTCTCTGTTTGGAATAGCGAAGGACGACACGGTATAATTGTGTGTTTCCGTTTCAGGGTTCTGGGGATACCACAGGCAGGGTTCCTGTCAAGCTGGATTGGGTGCTGCCATGTCCAAGGTAAGTTCCAATGAAAAATGTATCGTGAGACCTAAATACTTGACTTGCAAGAAATACCGATTGCGGAGACTATCCAAATATGGCCTCGTCTATGTATGATACACCGAGTTTTCAAGTAGAATATCTTTTTACTTTTTTAAGAAATATTTTAACCTTAAGAGTTTTTGTATTACATACAAATTATGGTATTTCAGTGAATATATTGTACAGATCTAGATGTAGATACTCTAAAATTGAGGTCCATGCCAACTTTTGCTTGGAAGATTCTTTTAAAAGAATTTTAAGGCGTCACGAATAATTTCTCACATGTTAGAGCTAATTGTTTCTGTCTAAGAACTATAGTACAGAAGCAATACAAAATACAATATTTAATTAAATTACTAGATAATTAAACAAGAAATCGGACATTATTATGCAGTAAGGCGTCGATTATCTGAACTGTAATTAATAACAGAATGACTCGCACTGTAATTAGATTTCGCATAAAAATGATAACTTTATTTTACAATGTTAAATATATAATGCTACATAATTAAATGCATATTGTTATTAGTGATAATTCTAGCTCGTTATTGGCATAAAATGACCAATTTTTGGATAACTCGAGTTTGGATAATCGAGGTTCCACTGTACTTATGATCCAACAAATTATACAATAAGTTAAGGGGACTTATGACAACGAAATGAACTTTCTGACAATTAATGAACGTGAACGTGGATCATGTGGACTTCCCAGGCACAGATTACTGTTACTTTTCTTTATTGAAATAATTATTATTTTATAGAAAAGTATATAAATGATTTTATTGTTTACTGTCAAGCAGAGGGCGAAAATAATTCGAACCAAAAAGCGTTAACATATTAACCGGGACAATCTAACTAAGCGCTTTTAAATGCACAATATAAAAAAACAGAGCTTCACAATTAGGCTTTGCGTATTACTAAATTTTACTTGCGTAAAACAATTTTACGTATCCAAACGTAGAAAAATCTCAAAAATCGAATACATTGAATACATTTGAATGCAATCGACAAAATTGAATGAAAAGCACTTCAAAGACTTCAAGATTCGCAAAATGTCTATGTTAACAATTCCAAAGTTCATTAACATCCTCAAACTAGTAATGAAAAAGCTATAAAACTTTATAAGTGCAAGGAAGAGCTCCTTGTACTAAAATCGAGTAGAAAACATACTGTGCACGATTAATTTCTCAAGACACCTTCTTCGCATTCCCAAGACACGATAGTCTGAATTCCCGAATAACGAATATCCATTCTGCGCACCGAAAACCGAAAACCTCTTTCTTCGAGATCCAAAAATATTTCAACGTGTCCGAGGCCAACTGAAAGCTACGCAAGCCTGAATCACCATGCAGCTGTGAAAGAAAAGCAAAAAGGGGGCGGCGGCAGGCGATGGCGATTAAAATTCAAGCTTGAACTATTGAAGTCAACGAGTGAGGCCAAATACGAGCTTTCGTGAGTGCAGTTTAACTGTTTAAGTCAACGTCGAGTAAACAGAGAGGCTGGGGGATATAAATACGGTAACCCCACGTGTCCTGGCGGTTGCCACGTCCTGAAAGAGTTAGGAGGCGACACGAGGGGTCGGCGAAAGCCGAATATGGCCAGGAATGTGAATTCCTACCTTACGCACCTCCATTCGTATTCGTGGTGCATGCAAGAAGGTATAGAGGCAATCGGCGGCCTCTCGTATACGATTGTCTTGTCGAAAGCTCGATTTTCTGGCCGTCGGCAGATCCTGAGGACCGATGGGCCAGAGGACCGTAGGCGTCGGCCATCTTTTTTACTCGATTTCTTTACAGATGCATCTCGCGCACACCTAAAGGCCGCAGGACGTCTGTTGCACCTGCACCGATACCTCGGTTTACCCCTGCCGTCCCGATAAGTATCGCGGCCAATAGGTACGAATTCGAAATTGGTATGTCATCGTTTTATTTTCACCTTTGCTCCGGGGAAAAGATTCGTGAACGTGACATGGGTGAAGAATGAATTTCTCGGGCTCGAATGCGATGAAATCCTTCCTTCGTAGAGGATGAGTTAATTTTGAGTTTTTGGAAAGTTATTCTTTGTGTGGGAATGTAGGGTTAATACGAGGGCAGGTTCAAAAGTCTGTTTCATTTTCTCTTTTCGTTTTAGGTATGCGATTGTGATTTTGATGGTGTGAAATTAAAATAAGAATTTAATTTTCGGATCTTCTGTCGTATGTCTGGTGTACATCATAGTTCGTATCGTCTATGCAGGATGTAATGTGTACCTTTTTCTGTACACCTGTAATGTGTCAGTCGGCTCGACATGATGCCGTATACATTCTGTTTTATTGTACATTTTGCTGGAATGTTAGGTAATTTTGGTAAGATTGAAGTTGAAGGTATGTTCAGTAACTAAACTCTTCATTTGATAAGTGAAATTGGATGATCATCAAAATTTTAATTGAATTCATCTGTTCAATTTTATAATCTTAAGATCAAAATTAATCACAGATGATAGCGACTGATATTTTGTTTTCTGGCAGTTAATATTGAATATTACAGGCTAAAGATATATTTCTTGAAAAGGTACATAGAATTTTATAACCATGAAAAAATATTGTACAGATTAATATAATATTCAATGAGAAACTTGAGAAAAAAATTCCGGGTAAAATAGGGAAAAAACTAAACATAAAAGTAGATATGTATATGCACAGTGTCTCCCAGTTTAATCTATAAATATATAATATTTCGAAAACTACGTCGAATAGAACAAAAATATATCGTAGGGAGATTAAACGAGTTGAAAGAGAACATCAGTATATCCAAGTTAAAATTGTCTGGGTGAAGGCGTTAAGGTCATTTCAAAGTCACTTACGTTTTTTAAAAAATTTGCAAAATAAACAACAAACCTGATGTAACTGTTCTACTGTATAATTGTTCAGATACACTACCTATATTAATATATTTTTACATGAATTCGAACAGCTATAAGCATTTCTGGAAGGGCTATATAAAATACCTTCGTAATTTGCACTGATGATATGTATTTGAAGTATCTAAATACTGTTGCTTAATGTGAAATGACTTGTGCTCGTACTGTACACTTTCTACTAAACTGTCGAATCATCTTGTTATCTATTTCACTTTCTCAAGAAACACACCATATAATACGATTGTATCCTTACACCTTATCACTCTGAAAAAAAATATTCCATATAGCATTTAAAAAAATGTAAGTGACTTGAAGGGACCGTAACGCTTCCACCAAAACACATATCCCTTCAAACACCATCCACTCCAATAATTCTATAATATTTTCCAAATTTCTTTCCAATTTAATAGATGTCCTAACACCCATGAACGTCCCTGACTGGAAGCATTTGTTTCCGAACGTCCAGTCTCTCCATTCTCCTTCGAACGCATTCTCCGTATCGAAAAGGAGGCCATAACGCGTTCTGCGGTTTCTTTTTCCCCCTGCGTGACCCAGAGACTTCGATCTGATCTTCACGCGAGCAAGAAAGACCCAGCTTGCACACGAAGCTCAATCGAGTTTGAGGAGAGCAGCATTATCGCTTAGCGGGACAGCTTCGATTGCCGGCAAAGAAATAGTGGAACAATTCCGCGGCCACTCAGCCGGCTATCTTCCTATGGATGTATAATTCAGAATTGTCCGGCTATATGGCAGATGTTTAATGCATGTCGCGGGCCCTGGCCGGCTCTAAGTTCGCTTCGGCATTCAATGTTAATATCCCACCCCCGCGGAACCGAAACTCAATCCTACCGTTTTACCCACGGTCCACGGACTCCGTGAAACGGCCATCGAGCTGGAGCAATGATTTTAGGCAAATTCGATTCTTACTCGGCCCTTCCGCAACGCCGTCCTGTCTTTATTCGGCCTCTTTTTTTCGGAGTCCAGCGTTGTCGCGCTGCGGGTAAAATGGTTTGGTGGCCGCTGTGAATTTTAATGGCGGTTTAACCGAGGATGAAGACGTCCTTTTTGGCAGGATTCAGGAAAGTTCAACGCTGTAAGCGCAGGTTGTTTGATTGTTATCTGGTAGTGTTTGAGCCCTTTATTTGGAAAGCGGTGTACGTCAGTTTTCCGGAGAAAATGAGTTAAAGCTGTTTTGATTACAAATAGATCTTCTCGTCTAGAATTTATTGCCAATGTCTTTCAAAATTCTTGCTATTGAGTCAATAGAAGTTTAGATATTAATTGGATTTGCAATGTATTTATTCTGAAATTGACATAACTCAATTTTGCAGTAATTTCATTTTAGATAGTTCATGTTATGTGGTAGAATTTTGGTCGTCAAAACGTATCAGATGTGTGAAATGTGCAATCAAGTTGGCAACGTTGAAAATGGCGGAAGCAATTATTTTAAACATTTGGGACACTGAAATGTCCAAAAATTTAGTTTTAATAAAATGTTAATTTAAAAATTTGCTTAAGATACTTTGCTATTATGACATAAATATAATTCGTTAACATCTATGGAAGAATAATTATAAATACCCGAGACAACAAATATGAAATAAATTTTTCTTCAGTAAAGAATAATATTTTTACAAATATTCAAATGCAAAACTTAAATATCTTGTAGTAGCAAACAAGTGACTTATATCACTCTCAAAACAAAGGGCTTATTTAATGAAAATAGTTTGATTCTATTTTTATTTGAATTAAATTTTTAATGGTTAAATGAAAATGGTTAATGTTATTTATTATCCCGTGCATTTTATTGTTTCTTCTTTTCGTTCCTTTCAATGTTGATAAGATTAGAAATGGCCTGTAGATACATGTTGGCTGAAACAAATGGAATCATCAGATTTTTAAACTTTATACACAGGGTGTCCCAGGTATTTTCGACCAAACTGTGTCAGTATATTCTACGAACAAAAATGCGGAAAAAGAGTTGTATAAACAAATACCCATGTGTAATCTGTCCAAAAGTTATAGCAAAGATAAACAAATATTCCTATATTATTTTAGTAGGTGTCCTACGACTTATGAGCGGAAGTGTAGAGGTAAAGAAAACCTGACGGATGACAAAATTGTGTAATATTAAACAATTGTCGTCTCCACTTGGCGCAAAGCAACATCTATTTACGATATTTCCTTCTTATCGACCGTACGTCCATTCGTTCGTCGGCTGAACCATTGGGGAATCCCCTGCTGCACTAAATCTCAGGACCAGTGATTTAGAAGCCTCCCCGACGCCATTGCGTATGCAATCGGCCATCGATCTTCGCGTTAAACTGTTGCTCCTGGTATCCACCTCTGTTTTACCAGGTACCGAGCGTTATCCCCCGATCTACAGAGAATCTAATCAAGATCGATCGATATCCGAGCGATATCGATCTATACGACTCGCTCGGCGCATCGATCCTCGATCACGGCGTTCGTACGCTGCGTTTACAGGAATCGAAAATAACTCTGGGAGGTCCTTTCATGAAATCTTAATGTCGCGCTGGAATCTCAGGTTCGAGAAATCATTTCAGATCGGGCCCGATGGAGATCTATCTTGGATCGTGCTCGCTCGCGGTGCAGCCCGAGAAAGTAGTGGCTACGTTCCGTTTGAATATTGCTGGTAATCGATATCTTAAAATAGGCACGATCATTGCGTAAAACGTTGAGAAATCATGGAACGTTTTCTTGAAGGCGATAGTCGATTTTGGAATCGAGGACGTTCGGAAAATTTCAATTTCTTTGGAGAGAAATACTTAGGTTCTGATGAAGAAACTGGATTGACATAGTAACAACCGTATGATTCATGGTTGATTAAATGTTGGACCTAGTATCTTAAGTTAACCCTCTATAACGCCATGTGACTTGGAAGTTACATACCTACATATCTATGTATCTATATTTGTTAAATCTTATTTCGTTTATTTATCACTGGGCATAGTTATATTCCACGACTATACTGCCACCAAGTAATCTATTCGTTTATTATTATATTTATATCCCGTGACACGAACTTTATCATTTATCTTTACTATTTACCTGATGTATCATTCTCGTCATATGCAAAAAAATTCGGGTTATAGGGGGTTAAACTAGTATAGCTTCTGTAATATAGTGATCACTAGACTGTGAATATGTATGCAATTTAACATATCGAAACACGTGAAAGATGCACTTTCAGTAATGCAACGAAAATAAAAATTTTCAATTTTTCTTCTTAAATTTATTGATGATTTATTACAGGTTGATTATTGTTGCTTCTACCACATCAAGACTGAGTAGTCCAGATAAACTATTTACATTTTTGGAAAGTACAATGCCTGTTGTTTTGAAAGTTATTTGTAACTCAACCCAATAATTGTAATGGGGCAAGAGTTTTATATTTTTCACGTATTTCTAGATTTTTTTAACCTACAGTCTAAAGGTGTTAGGTGTTTAATTTGATGGCCCTACTCCCATAAACATAACTTTATTCGACGTTTTAAAGAAACGTCCTCACTGCATTCGATACATTTCATTTCTGATGTCGTCACTTGCATTGCATACAGCTTATACCAATTCTTCGCGTGTCTCAGCAACGCTTATCTCGGAAACGAATGACCCATAGTGTACATGACCTTTTCGATTCGAAATGACCTACCAAGCGTGCTGGAAAAGTTGTTCGGTTACCTCCTGGACACCCTGTATATTTTAAACTCCAATATTCGTTCTGTTAGTGTAGTTAACGAAACGAAATATTTACCAAACTGTATTATGTCCTTTAAACGTTCAAAAAATGTTCTTTTCATTTTCCTTATGCTATTGAAAGTGTGTGTTTCATTTGTTTCGATTTTATTGAAATTAAAGTACCTCCTAAAGTAATGTTTTTTTTTTACATAAACAGGTTAATACTTTTTTTATAAGGAATAACGTGATGCATCGATCATTGCATTAAAAATTGCATGATATCATTTAAAAAACGTATATGTGATTTTAGCCTAACTTAAGCACATCCACCCAGCAATATCCTGCCTGTATCTTACGATGTCCCCTCGATCTATGACCCCCTAAAATCATTTTCTTCTACCCAGCGTACCTTTTGAAATGTTCGCAATAATATATTAAAATCAAACACTGTAAATCTATCTCAATGGTTAGTGACGTGTTAATATTTTTGGAATTCAGATTTATAATTTTTTAAAAGCTCCTCCAGTTGCTGTTAACGTGTCTGTAATAGATAAAGCTTCTGAAAGTGTCCTTAGGAGCTAAACCTCTTATCTTACCACCCAAGGTAGCGTTCAGAACATGTCCCAATCGTAAAAGAAGCAAAACGACTGTTTTTCGTGTCCCCGGCCCCTGACAGCACTTGTTCGACAAAAGCAAGGCAAAACAGTGTCCACTTTTACGTCCACTTTAACTTTACGTTATCGTGCTCGAAAGGGACTCACTTTTGCGATTTCGGAAAACCGCTTCCGCTCGAGTGCTTTCGTTTTCCTCTTAAAGTAACAGCTGGTCGTTTTGTCCGTCATCGAGATCCATTTCTTGTCAACTTTCAGGGAATCTTCCTGTATGTAACTGCATTTGCTAGACATTTTTTTTCTGAGAACACTTAGCTGCAAGATACAGACATAAGATGACTGAAAATTCTTTAAAATATTTAAATTCGGAACACAGAATAGTTATTCAATAATAAATGATAATAAGAAACTTTTTAGTATTTCTTTAATAAATCTTAAGTAAGATTACACAACAATCTCTGTTAACGTAGATGGGAGAATATTCATTAATTTCTTACGAGAAGTGATATTGATTATAAAAACAAGCATTGGTAAATAGCACTTTACCAAGATTTTACAATAATCTTTGAAGGTAGGTGTTTGATTTATTCAGACAATTTATTGTCGATTTCTACGCTCTGAGATATGAATATAAAATTGTGCGAAGTCAAGGAATGGAGATGAATATTTCAATAATTTTAATGAATGAAAAACAATGTTTCTCTATAAAAATAAAATATAAGAAAAAAATGCAGTCGTGTTATTAAAACTTGAAATTCTGTTTCAATTCGATTCAATTTAATTTAATAAATGAAATATAATTTGATTTAAATTTCCATTCAAGGTCATAACTCCGCCTAGAAGTTGATTTACCATTTTTTAACGCGATCTTTAACAGTAAACCTACCGACAATTTATATATACCTATTTCTACCGAACCGGTCAAATGACCGGTCTTTAAATAAAAGCTATATTTTCGGCAATTGAATGCTGGTAATAGTCAATTCAATACGGGTAATGATAAACAAAATAAGTTTTTGATAATAATAAAAAATTATTTTATCCAGTTTAATTATTAGCAAGAACAGAAAATGAGAAATAAATAACAGTCGTACAGCTTAGTCGTACGGTCATTTGACCAGCCGTGGTAGTTTAGTGTTAATTTCCATTACATCGTACAATGCCTTATGTGCCTAATGTCCAGTACATTACATAAATATATACAATGTTTACAATATCATACAAAAAAAGACAGTTTAAAAAACTTCTCGTTTAACTACACCGGGGCAATCCTCTGCAAACAACACCATCCCCCGAGCACAGGGGGAGCAACATGAAGTCGTCAGTAGACCAACCAGCAACAAGTTACAACGAACGCATTCCTCGCTGGAAGCCGGCGTATTTCAGGGCGGTTATATGAAAAAAGATCATAAAATCTACGTGGACTTCTTTAGAAGTCGCTAAAGTCGTCCGAGAACTTATTGGCCAGGCCAATACGTAGGTGCACGCAGACGACGGGGGCTGGCATAAATTTCAGCATGCTCCCATACATATTTGAGCAACCGGTTATATTTCAATCTCGGATGGTCGTATCCTCCCCCTCGCGATCGGCGCCAGAGTACAACTCGTGCCGGTCGTGTTTCGTGTAGACGGGCCAGAGAGAGCTCGACCGCCATTGTCTCGGTTGCAAATTTTTCGCGTGTAGAAGCATCGAGGCAACGCTACTCCGTAGGGGGTACATCGTGTCGGTTTCTCCTCTTCTGCCTTCTTTCAGGCCGCTTCTGAATGTGTCCGGCCCGTGTCGTACGAGTTTGCCCGACAAATGCACATATTTGCTCGGCTACCGATTCGCTAATATCCCCCGTGTACGACCAGACGACCGGACGAGCACTGCAAATTTGGCTGCGGACGTTTCGAGCTCCCCCTGTGGACGAAACTTTTGAAAGGTTCGGTTGAACACTGATTTTCCGAGGATTCTTAACGTGCTTTGCGTCTGATTGTAGATGGAAGCTTCTGTTTAAGTGGAGAATGGTTTTGGTTCTTCTTCTTTCATGTTTTTAGTACACTTGTGAACATCTATCAGTCAATTTAGGTCGCTGTTTTTAGAATTGACCGAGTGGGGATTGTAAAAATTTTTTAACGCTCATAGGGAGTTTTTTAATAGATGAAATTTTTTGTTGGTCATTCGAAATTTGATTTTTAGATGGTTTTTCAGTTGCTCATGCCAGGGTGAGCTATCGTGATCATCTGTGAGCGTTTTTAGGATTAACTTACTGTAGGTGGCAAGTTCTATTTCAAATGAAGATTGTAAATTTGATTTTGGAAGAGGTTATACAAATTTTAATCGCTGATAGGAGTATGCTTTGTAAATGAAATTTTTTGTTGGTCATTTGTAACTTCTTTTTTATATGATTTTTCAGTTGTTCATGATAGGGTGAGCTATCAATGATCATCTGTGGGCACTTGCAGGATTAACTTATTGCAGGTTGAAGGATGAAGTTTGCAAATTTGATTCTGAATGGAAATTTTTGCTTTGATAGACAGTATTTTTCGTTCTTTCATTGAAATTTTATTTTTGAGTGTTTTTCCGGAGTATCCCAACGTTTTGGCAGCATTACAAGTAGCATCAGCAGAGACCAAGGTTGTACTGATTATTGTCAGCGCGTCTGTTGGTTGTTGTCTGTTTGTGGAAGAGGTTCATGTTACAATTCAGCGATTATCAGTGTTTTGCATTAATTTGTTCAAGTTTAACGACTGTGTATTCCAGTTGGAGTTGTAGCCTTTTCTACAATTCTACAGCAATTTCTACAATTCCTTATCACTTCTGTGTCTGAGAATCATAGCACACGTCCACGTGCTTCCGGAAAGAATTGACACGCGACTTCGTCTTGCATCAACATCGACGACGATACTTTACGAATAATAATTATTTTTGAATGTTTTTACAAGAATTCTTTCAATCAAAGAACGACTGCCACGCTGCATTAGCTGAAAATGGCAAACTTTCTAAATTTGTATACAAAATGAATGTAACCATGAATTCTACCTTTTTAAACAATAATATCAATAACTTTCATCTTTTTTTACTGCTTCTATTAGAGCTTACTAGGTATATTTTTAATATTTTCCATGATCAAATAAATAATGATTGAATCTATGTCACCCAGATATGGGTGACGTGGCACTCAAAGTGTTAAACTTACAATAATTCCAATAATTCGTAATTGTTAGCTTATAATAAGTACAAAATACCCAAGTTACTATTACTTTCCCCCCAAAAATTCCTAATTATTAATGTGGTATTTAGTACACTTTTATCGAAACCGCGTGAGAAAACACTGATTGACAGACGAAATATTTGTCATTCCGTTGTGGCTAGTGGAAAACGTGATGTACGCAATCAGTCGTGGTGTTTGAAGCGAGACGAATTGCCAACGATCATTTGTGCGATTTAGAAAGGGGCCCGTGGATGGCGCCGGAACATAGAAGTCACGGTTGTTGCACCCGTGCACGCAGAGTGCATCGGGACATTGGGCGTGCACGTGACTCGATGGCACGTTTGACATTGTTTGGCCAGCGAGGAGGGTCCATTGTTCCTCTGCCGTGCGAATCGCCGCAAGGGCCAACATGTCGGCTCACAAATAATAACATTTGTGCGGGACGATAAATAAAAACCAGCCCCAAAGTGCTCCGCTACCGTCGGCTGCACACGAAGCTGCATGTTCGATGCAATGACGTAAACCAGATGCCTCGACGATAACGTTGGGGGACTTTATGTCATCGCCAGAGAAGTTAATAAAGTAAACTCACTTTTGTGTATTGAGGGGGGAATTATTTTTATTAGTTGAGATTTAAAATTTAAATGCACGATAGAAAAATTGATTTTTAAGGTAAGGTTTTTATTCCCCCTTCAAAAAATAATTATTATTAGTTGAGACTTAAACAATAAATAAATGGAATATAAAAACCTCCTATATAAAATTGAAAGAACTTAATTGGAAAGATTGTTTTTATTCAAGGAGTGGTAAATAATGTTAATTGTGAGATTTAAAAAATCGTGGGAACTTGATTTAAATTTCTTATTCGATTCTATTATGAAAATTGGAAACTGGATATGTAATAAAATTTGAACTTGAAATTTTATTATTCCATTAGGTAAATAATTAAATGTTATAAAATTTCTAAAGTCACAAATTTGATAAATCAAGGTAAAAATATTTAAAGAACACTCAAATTCAAGTTAAAGAATTTAAACAAAAACAGCAGTTTCACGGTTATTTTAAATTAACAAATTTGATTAATATTCTACTCTCAAAAAGTCATACCAATGTGCAAATGCAATGCTAAAATTAAAATCACTCTGTAACGGTAGCACAAAGATTCTATCAGACACACCGATCCCGTTTACAAAATTCAAAGAACATTTCTATACATGAAAACTAAAAAAAGCGTTCTGACTCACGTGACTCCAAAACTCATCTGTTTAAGTTACCGTAGTGTTCACACTGAATTATATATGTAGGAGCAACAAGAGGAACAGACGCATCTTCTGTTTATCGAGCCTGGATACAATTTAGACAGATCCAATTATAGAAATCTGCGTCGTGGTAGTCATAGAGCTGTAGAAAGAAGCGGCCAATGCAAATGCAGTGACTCAACAGCATAAACTCAGAGATCCGGCAGAATTACAGCGCGAAGGCTGTCGTTTGTAACGCGGCGCTGGTTACAACCGAGTATCGTACTCATGGGTCCTAATGGAGCAAAGATTACTTATCGGGGGGCAGTGAAAATGCATTCGTATTATTCTCCGTAGACGTTACATTGCATTCCCCACGTGCAAGTGCAGGCTACATCGTGTACATTTCAGTGATTCTAATTTCTTACCCACCGAGGGTGATACTTTCGCTTCGTTGAATTAATGGGTTGCCCGTGGTTGTTCAGAAAGGCACTACGCTAGCTTTTACATATTCAAATATTAATACTTCACATGCATAAGGTGACTTATTTTTACTCATTTTTCACCATACACACGAGTGGCGTTTTAACACTTCTCTAGCGTGTCACTGCAGCTCCTGGCCATCGAAATAGGACCACTCATAATTTTCAACATTTTTTCTGTTTTTAGTCAAATTGAAAGGCCTGATCGAACTTTAATAACAAAGTTTATTAACTATTAAGGTGTTAACCGCACATACATGTTAATATTTTGTGTTTCCTCCCCTTGCCTTAATTACAACTCGTATTTTTTCTGGCATGCTCCGAATATACTGCCTTTTCGTATCCTTTATGTCTTCATTATTTTGCCAAATATCAACAATTTTTGTTTTTAAATCCTGTAATGTGGTGACCGGTGATGAGTAGACGAGGTCGGGTGAATTGCCTGGTCATGGGAGTACGAGGATGTTTTTCGATAAAAGAAACTCTGTGACATAGTGCTCCGTCCATTACTTTCACACTAGTAATACATGAATTTCATTGCAACATATACATTGGTCGTCTACGTATTTAATTATAACTTGGACAGCCAAGAATAAGATGCCATTGATGACATAGCGTTATAGGTAGAAAAATGAAATTTTTGCATGTAGTCCTAATTCGATGGCCAGTGGCTATATATATGTGACAGTGTTATTTTTTTAAAATAACTGAATTCTCAGATCGCAATGTAACAAAAAGGTGATTTAAAAGAAACGAAAAACAAAAAAGTGTTTGGGTCTTTCTAAAAGTTTGAGTGAAATGGGTTGGTAGATATCGTACATATAAAATTGGAAAACGAAATATAAAACTATGTAAAAAATTAGAAAAATCATACAGAAGATGTCAGACTCAATTTATAGGATTTTAACAGGAAAACGTTTATTAACTAGTAATAGTAATATTTGTGATTTACAATAGCATATGTCTCACTTCTTAAATACACCTATGTGTGTATATTCCCGCTCAAAAATCGTATGACACTTACCTATTTTGACAAACTTGAATAGCATTATGTCTAAAAAGTAACGTACGTACCATAATTAAAAAACACTTTATTGTTAAAAAATGTTAACTATCATCTGAGCCTTCAGCGAGTCGTCATCTTTTTACTGATGGAGGGTCCTGCTTCGATGTTTATGGCTGTTGACTGATAAGGGTGCTGGTTGCTGAAGGTTGGCACGGCTATAGCAATTTCTTAAAATGAGACCATTTGACTTTTCAGATTGACTTTTCCTTTCTCAAAAGATTTCTCTGTAGCATGATTGATAGCATTTAACCCACAATAGAGTTCCTCCTCAATTGGAGTCAGTCGTCTCAAACCCTGTCGCTGCTTTACCAGCTAAATTCATATTACATTCTAAATCCTTTGTTGTCATTTACCTCATGGAGTAGATTCCATTTCAAGAAATCACTTTCTTTGCTCATCCATTAAAATTTTTTCATGAGATTGAATTAAGTCAATCACATATTCAGGCTCCACACCTAATTCTAGTCCCTTTGCCATTTCCCCCACATCTGCAGTTACTTCCTCTACTGAAGTCTTGAACCCCTCATCAGTGATCCGTGAAGGTTGGAATCAACTTATTTCAACCTCCTGTTAACACATCGACTGCCATGGGGGTCACCGGTGATCGGCGTATTACATTTTATTCAATTAAACAACTACTACTTTTATTAAAATTTCGAATAGAATTAATATCACAGTGAGGACAGAAGGTCAAAACTATGCAATTAAATAGTTATATATTTGTTCCTTCTTGATTTGTGTTTGAAATGGGATATTACATCGGGTTGCCAATTGAATTCGCGACACTGGAACCTTTTGGCATGAAAACGTTTATTAAAATTCTTGGAATAATTTTTTATTAAAGTTACTCACATTTGAATTTTGAGTGTTCTTTCGTTATAGTTCTGGTAATTCTTTGACTCCTTGATAGTAGAATGAGTTCTTCGCTTCAAAATACAGAAGATCGTGAATTTAATTGCGAATAACAGTATGTCTGACAAAGTATTGTAGTTTTCACTGTATCAATCTACTTGTTAACACGCTGACTGCAACAGTGGAAACAGGCATCCCTAACCAGACAACATATAAATAACTGTTTTTATTATAAATCACAGAGGAAGAAAATGTTTAAGTATTCAGTTTTGTACATGCCTCTCTATGCTAGTGTTGCAATATAAGATTCGCTCAAAATATTGTCAAAATCAATCATTATTTAATTAAATAGAAATTATCGTGTCTGTCACCGGTGACCCCCACGGCAGTCAACGTGTTAACATTAATATTTTAACACGAACCTTCATTTTGTAAACAATAGAACATCCACACATTAAAACGTAGTATGCCTGTACTGGAGTTCTGTAAAGGTGTTCACATGAAACCAACAGATGAAAGTCCCTCCTCGAGGCGGGACGGGGAGGCAACGAAAGCGAGGAAGGCTGAGACGCGAAAATGTGACGGCACCGTGCGGATTCCGTGTCGTCGAGAGGGCCGTGTCTAGTTTCGTTTTACTCTGCTTATCATGAGAAATGGCGGCCGTTTATAAAACAATGCTGCCGCTAAGGGAGGAGGACCACCGGCGCGTAGGTGGCCTCCTCGCAACGCTGCCCGACGCTGAACACGGAACACGGTGACAGAACGAAATGTCCGTGCCATAAATGGCCACCTGAGGACTCCCCTTTCGCCGTCGCTATTGCTCCACGCCGCTGCCGTGCGCCCTTTTTCCGTCCCTTCGGCTATCTCTTTCTGCGCCAGGATCACGCGTATATACGCGCTTTGAACAGCGTGCGACGTCCACGTGACAAAGCCTCTCCGTCGCGCGAGGGACCACGATTTTTCGCCTAGCGATTCACTCGCTATCAAACCTCCTTTGAGCATCCGCCTCAAAGGCTCCTTTGAGTTCTGCCTTAAAGGCTTCCACGAATGGGAACAGTCGAAGAGGAAAAAATGATTATACCGTGGAATCCCTATTTCTGTATTGTTGAGTTGACTCGACGTTCGAAAATGCGTCTGCAAAAGGCGATACGAGTATACTGTTGGCACCGATGACGTTTCTAATGTAGTTTCATTGAATAGCTGCGGAGTATTTCTTATAGATTTTTGAGCAGGGTGAATGTTGTAATATATTATGGTACAGGGTGTGGCATCTAAAACAGGCCACCTAAATAAGACGCTTGTTTTTGACGATAGCGAAAAATATATAAGACCAATCTGACATGGTTTGGTGGGGGACATAATCTGATCTTAATAGTTTGTTTTTTAAATGGAACGATATGTTTTTTTTACATATCTTCTGATAGAACGTTTTATAGCGCGTATAATGATATATGGTTCAAGGTCATTGAAAGTCGTTCAACGTCAAAATACTTCGAGAGTTGTGATGTTAAGTTATGTTAGTACTAGCCCATATGGCATCAAATACTTTGAAAGTTCTACACGTTATACATAATAGTATAATGGGTGTTTAGTGAAGATATATTGCAATATTATGCTTGTAATATTTGTTTCACTTCTCATATTTGGTGGATTGTTCAAACTAATTCAGAAACCTGATCCTATAATTATGTTGAGCAGTATATTTCAGACAGAATATTATAATGTGTCTGATTAGGCAGGACAGCATTGTATGATACGATTATGATACCACTTCAATATAAAAAGGATATTTGGTAAAAAACAAAGACAGTAGTTTGGAATATTTTACAAATGGCTTAGTTGCAATTCGATTTGCTATAGTAATTCACCAATTAATTCAGATGATCTAATACCAAATTACTATTGCAGGCACTCCTAGTAGGCTGCAGAAGGACGTTTTCTTGTCTACAATATTACTTCCCCTTTTTTTATTTGGAGAATACCAAATTGAATGCACTAAACCAAAAAGACGAATAAGACATAATGTGATAAAACAAAAATTTATTATTATGTTAAAAATAATATTATTCAATATTATTAGTCAATTATATGGGGGGTGTAAGCTTGAACTGCCCTATTTGAGTGTCTTTACTAATAGCTCTCTCAAAAATTGCCTTTTATAATAATCTTTATACAAACTAATTTACTGCATTTAGAAAACTTCTCAAAATGTAACAAATTATGACACACTCAATAGTAAGCTCTGTATTAAGCAATTTCACATGAAATATCAACACAGTGGCAGCCGTAAAATTTGTTAAAAAATTCCAATTACTGTCAAATATTTACATGAAACCACTTGAACAACAAACATTTTTTAACTGTTATTTGTTTCAATATTTCACGATTCTTCACTCTACAAATAATTCCATACTTATTTTATTATCAGTCAAAAATATGTTCATCTATTCATTCGTTACATCCATATTAACAATTATAATCTTTTTTCGGTACCGTGTTATCGTCGTTTAAACGCATGCTTATTTCGGTTCTTATTGAGCGTCCATAGCACAATTCTAAGTATACATATATAATGCTTATATTTGAGTTATGTTGATGTTAAGCTATTGTACTAAAGGGCTTATCCCGTATATAATCAAATAAATAAATAATATAGCGTACAGGCAAAATCATGTCTACACGACACCAGAGACTTAAAAAACCATGAAAATAAAAAAAAGTGAAATTGAAATTTCTTTAAACAATTCACGCGTAAGTAAATTACAAATTTCACTCCACAAGTTATAATTAAACGAAGAAATTTCCAATTCGGCTGTACGTACGGTATATTATTTATCGCGGTCCAATAATTTTCTCTGGGACACATGCAACCGGCAATCACTCCCAACCTGCTTGTAACTTTCCCATCATTGACTTGGGACCTTCGGCCAAGGTTCGCCAGGTTTCCGTGTTCTTCGTTCCTCGTTCATCCCGTGTAATCCGTGTCT
This sequence comes from Macropis europaea, assembly GCA_916610135.2. Taxonomy (NCBI): domain Eukaryota; kingdom Metazoa; phylum Arthropoda; class Insecta; order Hymenoptera; family Melittidae; genus Macropis; species Macropis europaea. The sequence continues at coordinate 31,918,314 of OU744344.1, forward strand.
TTTATTCCTGCGAAAGATTCTATGCACGCGTAGGCGTTGGTTTGCACCAACGCGTAGGTGCATACTGCGAAAGACAGAGAAAGACAAAATACGTCGACATTGTCCCGCGATTAACACTTTGATCCCGGTGATATTTAAGCGGAACCTTGGCTGGTGACCTCCGGCAGGGGTCAATGCAGCGCAGAGAACCGTGAAAGCTCACAACTAGGCTATTTCATACCAGACACCGGGGCTAACGAGTAACTTCTCCCGTACTTGGTGTCTCTAGGTGCAGCCGTTTGCATCCTCAGGTTCAATCTGATGCTGATGGGTTGTTACAATTTTTAATTAAAATTTTGACGGCTTTTACTGCTATCACTCTTTAACCTTTTCATTGCCTTTGGTGTCCATTGGCGCTTAGCAACATCACTGACGTCTATAGGAGTTCGATAAAATTGTCCATCATATGCTGTCGGCTGTTATAGGCACTTAGTATTCGTTTTGAAATTTCTTGGTCAGTCTTTTTTCCTGAATAAATTATTGTCTACTTCTCAGTGCGTGGAAAAATCTTCTGTGTGCAGCATTGTTTTCTGCTGTAAGTTCATCGCACATAGTACGTAGTTTTACGTCAGAATCTCGATTTGGAAGCTGATCATCTCTCGTTCATTTTTTATTAACGTGGGTAATAAACTGAATAAACTGCAAAACAATTGAACATGGTACTTTCTAAACGTTACGATTTATAAAGAAAATGATTGAAACGCTTCGAAATCGAGATTCTCAACTATCTCATCAATTTGGGTATCTTATGGGTACCCGAGTACCTAGGTGCCTTAGATACCTGGTTCAAATCAATGGCCCTAATTTCTATGACTCTCTTGGATATCAACTTACAAAAGAAACCATAGCTGACCATGCAATTTAAATTATGTACCACGTTATTTAAATTAATGATTTCTAAAAAGAAGACCGTTGTACCTATCGGTAGCTATCAAAGCAAAATGAATTCAGGTGTAACTACAAATTCAAGCTACTGTTAGAACGGAAGGCAATTCCAATTCATGTCATTATCAGTCAACCGTTCTCCAAAGTGTAATCTCAAAAACTCGTTTTTCTGTCTCGATTCCGCCTCAGTCTCATTCATATTGCATGATATTATCGTGAATCCTGCTCGAGTACCCAGCTTCTTGCGATCATTCACGTAGACCGTTGATTAATATGTATGCGAGACATAATCTTTGCTACTGTTGCATCGTCGTTAGATGTAAGAGGTTGTAGGAGCCTTACAGTTACAGCGTGTCAAATGTACAACACATTGCGTGCAAGGAAGTTGAGTCTACAAAACGGTTCGACCTCGGTAAATACATCGCTAATGAGGTCTACGTTGATCATGAGACGTTTTAATGGAATATTAAGTTTCAATAACAACTGTCACGGTTTCATATGTGCGGAATAAGTTATAATAACAGCTACGTTGTTTTTTTATTGATATTTCATTGGAAATGTCTACAAGATTACAATTCATGGCAATTGAACGGCTTTAAAACTTAATTTCGTGCTCGCGGGTGATTCTAGATGCAATTATTAGGTTGATCGGGAAAAACTATCTGGTGCTTTTGCCAAAAAAACGTTGATAATATTTTATTATTTTTCGAGTGGCATAAATAACTGTCTGATAGATAGAAGACAGTCTTCGAAAATAATAGGTAATATATGTATTACCTATTATACAAATTCACATTTTATTAGAAAATACAACATTTTTCGAACATCCTAATATTTTATTGCCAAATATAGAAATGCTTTTGTATCCTCATAGTTGTTCAGTTTCATGAAATAAATGACTTACCGTGTGATGAAAAGAAATGACTTATCTCATACGAAACATTCAACTCACTAACAACGCGTTAAACCAAAGTTTGACATGAGTCTCATGAGTAGACTGCGGATGTTTATGCGATTTAACAGATCCGAATGGCTGAAAATAGCACATTTAAAACCGTGAAAAAATAAAAGGTACATTTTGTAAACATTCACAGGACAAAATACAGTTTCATCAAAGTTTCATTGTTATAACAGCAATAATGTAAAAAACATTATACTTTGAAAATGTATATTTGCATGAAAATCCGCAGTCTCATGCGAGACACGAAACTTCTCTCTCATCGTTGATTTCCGCCTTAAAACGTTGATCGTCCAGCATAAATCGAGTATGTTTCCCGCGGGGGCAAAATCCAAAGTGGCTTCAGTTGAAAGACAGGACAAGTCCAATGGTTTCATTTTAATTATTGAAAATTAATGAACAAAGTTTAAGCATACTTAGACATGTATGAACGTTCATCTGGGTTAGCATAACCGTGTTTAAATTGGAACAGCGCTATGAAATTAATGGCTTTGATGATACACGAAAACTGATGCTACTTTTTCAAATATCTCAAAATGTGGTTTTTGGACTTGTACTGTTATTCAACTCGCCGATTCAATTACGAATTGTTTTTACACGGTAATAAGTAGTATAGGTCCACGCGCGTCAGACACGTGAAACCTGCGTGAAAGTCTCTCTGTGTTCCTCGCATGGGAACGACCGATACCGAGGGTTCAACCGCGAATAGGTATGTCGATGATTTCAAGTGGCACTCGAGTAACTCATACACCGATTAAGTACGGTCGAGTATCGAAGACCGTGTGTGAACGGCGCTCGAGAGCGTTGCTTTATCACGGCGCCACGAACGTTGCGACACGTCTTCAAATCGATTCATGTCACACGCTCGGAATTCATTAGACTTTGATCGACCGTACATCTCCCGTGTATTTGTCAAACTTTCATGAGCTTTACAATCACAAGCGTCGTAATGTCATCAGTAACTATGAATCATCTTACGCAACGTGTTAAGTTACGTTTTAATGAAAACAGTACCCTTCAGTCAAACGAGTTTCTGTTATTCTACTGTCTTTAATAAAATGGCAGATTTAAAATGCTTGACGCAGTGTGCACATTCGCATAGTTATCCGACTAGCATACGTACAAGCAGCTGATTTATCGCATTTGTGGCTCGTGCGCGAGCCGTCTCTTATCTCTACCATTATCTTGCGAATTGAAGAAAAATTGAACTTTCGTGGGTGCGTCCGTTTCCTGGTTGCGCCGCTCGCGGCTACGAAAAACCATAACTCCGTAATATGGCGCTTACTATTCCGTTACTGTATTCTCTGCACGCCTATTCCAGATGTCTTTTGTTTCTGGTTCACGAGAAAATGGAAGAAATTTAAATATATTCTATTCTTTTTTAAAGGATAGCTTTCACGTTAGAAAATTTTCGAAAGCATCAAGAATGATTTAGCCTTCTTATTTTTTACTATAATTTGTATTTCACCGAAGAAAACATTGGTTTTCATAATTCATCGATATAATATAAAGTCATTAAAAAAGGTAATGCAATAAATAAATCAATTATTTATATTGCTCAGTTTCTTCGATTTGGTTTCAGTGCCTGCAAGTTTTTCGAGACAAAATAATAATAATTTAAAAAAGTCAATGTATACAAAAATTTTATACTACGTTTTCAATTTATGCCTGTAGTTTCATTTTGAACTACCCGGTATATTTAAAGTAATTAAAGGTTCACAGACTTGAATTAGGATATCAAATATTACGGGAGCTTAAAAAATACTATACTATACAATATCGAATATATTGCCTACAATTCTGTCATTAATTACATTGTCCAGAATTATTGAAAGTCCTAATCGTCTAATTATTCTAAACATTACGATAATTACAAAAATTAGTTTTTATGCACTAATTGTTAATTGATAAAAAAAAGGAACAAAATAAGTATCACTTAACATTAACAAAAAAAAAGAAACAAAATAAATATTACTTAATTAATTATACTTTCGAGTGACAGAAAATTATATTCTATCCCTCTAATCATCAATTGAGAACATAAAAAAAAAACTAAAACAAATATTACTTAATTAATTAAACTGTGGAGTGACAGAAACTTATATTCTATCCCTTTAATCGTTAATTGACCAAATCAAAGAAACCATAAAATAAATATTACTCAATTACTTATACTGTCGAGTGTGCATTTCTTGATTGATAAATTCAGTCAAGTTCAATCCTCCTGGAGGCCAAGATGTAGCTATGCTGGACATCAAAGAAAATTACATAAATTTAAATGATAGGGACCGTCGTTTAAAGCACTTTCCACCGATATCAGCTCGACGTCGATTAATTTCTCTAATGGCACATTTTTCTATCGATTTCAGAACGGTGAGAGGCTCTTCATCGGGGCGCCAGGAAGTTGGTACTGGCAAGGTAAGATTCCATCTCGATCCACTGCCTTCGAACTTCAATTTAGGTCACCGTTTCACAATCGAACGTACCTTGAAACGCGACACGTTATTCGAATTTGTAAATATGTATATTAATCGGGACATTTGCATACGCATCCTGTTGCTTCGATCTTCGTGAGATCGAAGAAGCTGAGACACTCGATGCGAACGGTCGAATTATAATTTTACAAACACTAACCCTTTGGAGAGGCAACATTGTATTTATGAAAAATATATTCACTCCCGTGAGAAGAGTATCAAAATGAAAAAAATATAAATTTCTCAGGACAGCGGTGAAAATGACCGTAAACTTTAAATTATTACACCGTGAGAAAATAATATTACGGTTGCTCATGAATTTATCGTTCCTACTTTCACTATGCCTTTTCCGATGATGGAGGCTCATATTTTTCTTATTTCAACATCCACCGTACACTGATTGAAAATTCTTGAAATTTCAACGCTTCTCTCACGGGTCAGTTCAAACTTAAATATACAATATTACACTGCAGAGGGCTAGTAACAAAATGCAGTATAAATAATAATAGTAATAATAATCAGAAAATGCAGGGTGGGTCACATAACTTACCCAGACCGTATAACTTCTAATGTATGTGTTCTACGAAAAAGTGTTTTATATAGAAATTGCACAGTATCGAAGGAAACATATCGCTCATTTGCTACAACAACGACACAACTAAAAATTTAAGTTATTGGTACAGAAATAACTGTTTTCGTTTATAGTTTCTACTGGTATAACGATATAACTGATCTTCTGACGATTGTCGAGGACAAATGTTCTTATCAAATTCCGGTCATTCGAAACATTCAAACTCGTTTTCCCTAAAATCCTTCTCTTTGAGTTGTGTCGTTATTGCAGCAAATGAGCGATATGATGCTGAAACGGTTTTTTTAAATAACCTGTTTGTTTGCAAGATATCAAGGTGACCCTGAATTTTTTAAATGGACAGCGTACCTTTTTATATCAAAATTTAAAAGAGCCGTGAATTTTCTGTAAGACAATATTAAGCTTTGATTGTCCTAAACTAAATAATTAGCGAGATATTTACAAAAACGTTGTTCGTAGTCTCACTACTTATTTTAATTACAGTAAGTACTCATAGTGATCCTCGTTGACTTCTATATACCTTTGCATAGTGCATAGTGTTCCACGGTTGGCTGGAGGAGCATTCAGGACCGAGAAATTCCAGCCAACCGTGGTAGGGCAAGTTGTCATTTCCTTCTCCCAGTACATTCGGTACGTGTCAATAAATTATACTGTTATTCCAGAGAAAAATTAAAATCAATCTATAGAGTGCTGAAAAAATGTACAATTCCTGTCCTTAGTTAACAGATTGCACAGGTGTATGGAAGTCGACGAACGTCATTTTGAGCACCTACTGTAACTAAAAATAATGTCAGTAAGTATGGCCGTGAACAACGTGTTTGCAAATATCTCGCTAATTATTAAATTTAGAACAAATAAAGCTTAATATTTTCTTATAGAAAATTAACTGTTCTTTTAACTTTTTAAACAAAAAGATTTTAGACTCGACACAAGAAAATTTGGTTCAAAAAGCGTTCCATTTTGATATCTCGTAAACAAATAAGTTATTTAAAAATATCGTTCAGTAACATATGCTCCCTTTGATACCGTGCAATTTCTATATAAAACTTTTTTTTGTGAAACACATACTTTAGATGTTATTCGGGGTGGACAAGTTATGTGACTCATCCAGTATAATTGCAAATGATGGAATTCTAAATTTCGCCGGAAAATAATTGGGCTTATCAAAATTCTCGAATCTATCTATTCAATCTACCCCCTGAACTAATCGGACGGTGAAAAGTTCCTTCTTCACTAATAAGGGAAACGAAGTTCTTCGAGCTTTCGTAACGCCTGGGCGACGGAACAGCGACAAAACTCGTTCGACTGATCTGATGGGATTTTAAGTGATTTAGAAGAGCTTTTTCGTTAAACGATTCCAGGTCAGATATACTCGATCAGCACCGCTATGAGGTTGAAGTTCGTAGCGCCGATGTTGTTCGCACCTGAGGCAGAGACACAAGGTACCGCGTATTTGCAGGCGCCCCCTTAATCAAACGAACCAGAAAAAACATGCCGTCGTCTGGAAATCAGCCCTCTGAAACCTCTAATCAGTCGCTATTCTCTTAACGACGGCTCCCATTAACAAATTGTTTGCTTGCGCCTCGAAAACAAAACGATTCCCGCATCGATGTTTACAGTTCGCTGCAAAATGTTAGATTAGAACGCCGCTTAACACGTTGACTATCACAGTGAAAACTCCCATCCTGGTCAGACACACTGTAATATGTCAATAAAATGTCAAAACTCTCTTTAACAGGTTCAATTTGCTCTTACATGTGGTTCAATGTAATTTTTAAGCAAAAGTGCAATTCTTTTGGCTGTTATAGTTAGCAACTTTTAGTACTGTTTCAGGTGACTCGATTACCTGAAATATTTTTGTTATTTCAAATTTAAGAATGTTTTTCTCAAGGTCGTTGATGATTTTGTTACAGTCTTCCGAGCTCAGAAACTTTGAAATAATCATGTGTCATGTGTTGAAAATTTTTGCAAGAAAACAATTGCTAGATTGAATATTTGATTACTGTAATATGTATAATGTTCATTTTTAAGTCACTTCAGTATTGTAAAGTTGTAATATATTGAATGAAACATATGTATTCAAATAAGTCAGGTGTAACGATTCATTTGAATTAATAGAATCAGATTTTAAAATAAAGAGCTACGTCAGGGCTAATATAGTGGTCTGTAGCATAGGATATACGATTTTTCTGAGCTCATGAGTAGATTCATCGGGCTAAAAAAGTTAACGAGTATCATCAGAAAGAATAATTTCAGAGTAAAGATATGTCAGGTGGCTATACAAAAGATCCTGTACATAGTTAGGATTATTATACAGGATGTTCCGAAATGGTTGATACAACCCGAAAGAAGAGAATGAATTTACATAAAAGTAAGTTGAAATCAGAGGAAACATTTTTTTATAGGAAGCTTCGTTATCGAGAGAAACATCTTCGAAAATCAATCTGCTATAGATGAAAAATAAAGCAGATTGCAAGAAAAGTACATATGTTCAAAATTCAAAACTGTCTACCATTGTAAGTTAATAAAATTAAATTATTAACAGCTATTTGTTTCACAATGATTATTAAATTTTAAATTACACTAGAAATTTAAAGCATGAATCAAAGCTTCAAATTCGATTTTCTCGAAAACAAAACTTCCTACGAAGAAAATGAAGTATACAATTTCGATTTATTTTGCATGAGGAATTCTCTTTTGAAACATCCAGTATCATTCGAGTTCTGCGTTAAAAAATTGTTATGCACCAGGTGTGGGTTAAAGGAAATTATACAGGTTAAGAAAGAACGATCAGAATTTATCTTAAATATAAAGATTTAAAAGAGAGCAATATTTTGATTTTTTAATTTAAAATAAAGTCACAAATTACTCAAATATTTACAGCCGTAGAATTTGTGTTTTAATAGTACTACGCAGCTTACAAGGATCTAATAGTTAAACAACAACAAAAATAACAGGACAGAATATAATAGAAAATTTATATTAACTCGTAAGCAAGAAATTTTTACGAAAATAACACAATATTTTCAACTATAAATACGTTGCAAGTAACAAAAAAAAACTCATAAAAAAAGATTGATCAGGAAATACAAAGTTATATACTATCATCTCAAATAGAATTATTAACATAAAATTGACTGTAAACATACAAACTAAAAATCATACAGAAATATCAATGGTTTACTTAATTATATTCCAATTTATTTTTTCCATATAGTACGATTCATTAATTTTTGAATACTACTCTTTTTTATACTACAAAATCTGAAAATATTATACGTACATATTAACCCTTTGAACTCCTTTGTCGGTACTCCTATATCGAGTCACACTCGACATTTTTAAATTGCCAGTTTAAATATGTATTATATATCACAATATCTTTTTACCTAGATAAGCAATATTACATGCATGTGACCCTTTTTTGTAACGAAAAAAGTCCTTGAAGTGTTCAGGTACATGTTTGTACCTAATTGGTTCCTATCAACCACTGTCTTTTGAAGTACATTTCAAATAAAACACTGAAAATAATAGAGAGTTATTGAAAAGAAAATTAAAAAAAAATTAGGAGTTCAAAGGGTTAACAACATCAAAGGAATATGCCAAAGACGTATAGTGATTTAGTTAACAATAAGCATTAGAAGGATAAAAAACGGATAATCTATATTTTTGTCGCGAACTGTACGAAAATGGACACTCGCAAATGTGTTCATCGATGTCGTCCGAAGGTGGTTGAAACATGTCCAAAACATTCGGACACCCAGTAACCCAACCACGCGTTCTCGTACCTTCACACTTGCTTGGCCCCGATTAATTTCCATTAATTACTCACAACGACACGTTCATCCGGCTTTCAATCATAACCCGACGCCTGTGATTAATAATTCGATTAAAATTGCGCAGAACTGTCACGCTCTCCAGAGTGTCGTGAACACGAGCAAAACATATAAAACAGAAACGAAGAAACCATAAACGAGCGTAAGGTGAACTCTTCGTACAGATTTCAATTAGCATAGTAGTGATTCTAGTGTTTTATGCTTGACAGTTTGAGTATCTGGTGCCCCCAACCCCCCTCAGTGATTAATATTCGATTGACGATTAATGCACCGTGTGCCGTTCTTTATATTAATTGCTGCCAGGTGAGTCGAGGGTGGCGAATTTTTAACAGGTGCAGGCCTGCTTTTTACAGCTTCGCGTTGCAGCCAGGTGCCAGAGCTATTCGTAATTACTCTAATCGACTACAGAATCTGTCTGATCGCTGCTATTTAATTGTCTGGCAATAGCGATTCGGAATAATATTCATCGTCGGTTCTTGAGGGAGTACGCTCCTTTCTCGGTATGTTCCGAGGGTATATTTTGAGAATTTTTGTTGTAAAAACATAAAGAACATATCTTTATGAAACTTTGCCGATTTCTTCATATAGATGTATGCTATATTCGTGAATTTGTGTACATTATTATTATCTAAACTATAGTAATTATTCATTGGAGAAGTATATAGATTGAGAAAATTTTTGTCGAATGGCTCGCATGTGGGAGTCATCTGAAATGAAAAACTCAGAAAAACTACTAATTAGTATGAGTGCGGAAAACGCCTGAACTATGGAAAATGAAAAATAAATGTAATTTTTGACAAAATGCCAATAACTGAAAGGATGAACATCGACGTTTTACAAATATTTTGATTTTCAAACCATTCTAAAAATCGTAAATATTGAGGCATTTAGTTTTCCGTAGTTTTAGCACTAGCCACGTTCATACTAATTAAGAGTTTTTTGAATTTTTTCTTTCAGACGACTTCAGTAGCAGTTATCACGAGAACCAATTTTTTCAACCTGTATGCTTCCCTACTGAATAATTTCTATGGTTTACTTGGAAACAATGAGCAAAAATTCATCGTTGCAGTATAAATGTATCTGAATACATCTGAATACAAAGTTTTACAAAGATGTTCTTTAATTGTTAAAAAAAAATCCTAATTATACCCTTAAAACAGGCCGAAAAGGTAGAATACACTCTTAATAGAATTACGCTTAGATGCTAGTATAATAATACATGAAACAGCTTACTATTCATCAGCGTGTATTTTTTTGATTGTTTTCTGACTACGACTATCATTCAAAATTTCTACGAGTAGATATTTTATCATAAAAGTGTGGATTTTTTTATGTTACTGTGGTGATGAAACGACGCATGATATATTTTACAGTTTTTAAAATATATTCATTAACATGTTCGATTGATATGCGTACAATATCTTATACTCAATATAAATCATGAAAAACAAAGTAATTAGTCATTTCATCGTAGACTTTTATCATTACTTCTTTGCTAAAATTGCCCAGAATTTTACAAAAATGATCAGTTATTTAATTAACCGTTTCATTCCATCTTTTTTTCAAATATCTAGGCGGCAGTCGTCTAGTCCATCCAATTTTTTCTCCGTTGCAAATATATTTATTTTACATACATTTATATCTATCAAAAAATTCAGAAACCTGAAAAAAAGTAACGTAGACACATGCAGCCTGTAGGCCACATAATATTTGTTTTATCTTTATTATCCGGACATACAGTGACTCACGAAATTGATCAAATATTTCCGTAATTAATACTTTGACTGCCACGTCACCCATATATTGGTGACACTACGATTCAGTAATTACTTATCTGATCATGAGTAGCATTAGTAAATATTCCTTAGCAGGTCGATTGAAACCAATAGAAAAATTATGAAATTTACTAATATTATTGATTAAAAAGTATATAATTTTGGGGTATATTCATTCTGTACAAAAGTGTAAAAAGTTTGTAATTTCCAGCTATACAGTGTGTCAGTCAAAGTGTTAACATTCTTCTTCAGTTATGGTGTAGCGGAGTAACAAACAAGTGTTAGGGATGAAACTGAAATATAAGCTGTCACAGACATCGTAACAATGCTCAAAATAGGGTTAATTAAAGGAAAGTTGAAAAAGCGTGTTCATTTAATTAATTTCGTAAGTCACTGTGAATTAAAAGAATCTAAACATACACATATGTGTCAGCATCTCTGAAGGGGTTAAATTAAGTTCGACAACCCTCACGTCACTGTGTTAAAAGCAGCGTCATTCTCAATAAAAACATAAACTAGGCTTTCTAAAAGCCGTGACAAGCGTCGTTGCGTCTCACAGCCACACATTTTTTTATAATACTTATACTGTACTCGATGCCGGAGTAGCTGAGAGACGTTATCTTGAGTCGTAGTCAGAGGCACGGACGTGTTCAGGCGAGTATGTGTTAATGCCGACGCGTCGTTTCGCGGATTTTTCTGAAGTGTCGCTTGCGATTTACAGGGCAAGCGTTTTCGCAGGCGCGGAACAGCCGCGCGGAAATAATGTTCACGAAGGAAGGGCGGGCGAACGAGGACGACAGCTACATGGGTTATTCCGTGACGACCGGAGATTTCATTGGAAACGGTGACAGCGGCACCGCCGTCGGCGTACCTCGTGGATCCGATCTCCTCGGCAAAGTATGCTCATGAAATATTAACACGCGATTGTGTAAAAAAAAAACACGCGAAGAAGAGACGACCGATTGAGATTACTTCGGTGAAAGTAGGATTGGACACTTTTTCTTTGAAATGAAAAGGAGAAATAATTACTCGAAATATAATAACTAATAAGTTTGTTTGCAAATAAGGATATATGCAAGTAAATTCGAAAATATTGTTTGAGAAATTAATTATTTCCAAATGATTTGTTTGCTAAATAGTTGGTTATTTCAAATAATAATACAAAATAGAAAATAACAATTGATTAGAATATAAAGATTGCGGTGAAAATGAACACTACCTGTGATAAACATTGTCGGAAGTTTGTGGTTTTGTCAGATAACATAAAAGTTCGTAATAATGTAATAACGTAAAATCAAATAAAAAATATCTAAATTTCAAATAAAATAATAAATATGAACACACATATATGGGTGACACTTAGATTCAATCATTACTTATTAGATCATTTGTAGTATTCATAAATTTATTTACGCAAGCTTAATAGTAGCAATAAAAAGATTATGAATATTCTTAATATTTTTGATTAACAAGATTTTAACTTAAGATTATATTTCCTTTGTATAGAAATTTAGAAAGTTTGCCATTTTCAACCGATAGAGTGTAACAGTCAAAGTGTTAAAATAATTTATTTGCCAAATACATTATTACTCGAATAACATCGACTAAGATAAAGTAACAGAGTATATGACAAATAAAATACAAATTTTACTTGAATAAAAGTTTATTTCGATATTGCACAGACCTGGGTGAAAGTAACCTGTTCCGGGAAAATTTACTACTCATCAGGAGAAAATCTTCAAGCTCGGGGAAAACATAATGTCTTAAGAAGGAAAATTGAGAAACTAATACAGTAGGACCTCGATTATCCGAACTATAATTTATAATTCATATCAGTATGACTCACATTGTAATTAAATTTCGCATAAAAATGATGCTGTCTCGTACAAAGTTATGATATGATAAAAATTGTTCAAAGAAAAACTACAATTCAAAGTTAATTTAGATATTTAAACCCATATACTTATTAGTAAACAATTCTTTACAAAATAACTTTTTTAATTTTTTCATACATTACACTTATAATTTAAATTGAGTGACTCGGTCAGAAAGGACTCTGTCACAACATCCAATTTCTGTTTTTTTTCCTTTCTTTCTGTATTTGTGTTATTATTTATAAGTATTATGAATATTACTTATGAATATAACTTTTATGAATACTGTGGAACCTCGATTATCCGAACTATAATTACTAAAAGACGACTATTATTCTAATCGCATTTTGTTTAAAAATTATAATTTTATTTTAGAATATAAAATACACAGTCGTATAAAATTAGATACGTAGTACCATTGATGATAATTTTAACATCTAACTTACATATGGCGACTAATTTTGGATGATCGCTGTTCGAATAATCAAGACCCTACTGTAGTTAAGTGATGTCTCATAAAATAACTGGTATCTCAAAATGTTTTAAATTCGACATAGCCTTTGTTTGACTCATTCACTCAATTGTTAAAAAATAGTTAACGTCCATAATGTTTGAAGTGTCAAGCAATATAGGACACGAAGGATCTGATTAATAAGAAATCTGATTGCAGGTTATCCTGTTCACCTCGAATATGACGAATCCTCGTAACATATCCGGGGAGCAAATGGGCGCTTATTTCGGTTATGCCGTCGCTTCCGGCGATATCGATGGCGATGGATTAGACGATCTCCTAGTTGGCGCACCTATGTATACGGTGCCAGACAACTCGGAAATGACCATTGAGACCGGAAGGGTGTATGTGATCTATCAAGGCGTTGGGCCTGAAAAATTCCGCAAAGTCGACTCTAGGTACCATACTATTTTTTATTTCAACATGCATCGTGTAAATAAGTTAAAATATGAAATTGCCCAGTTCAGTTGATCAATACTAGATCTACCAATCATTAACGTGCATCTATTTCATCGAAGCGATCAAAATTACAGGTTTTAGACAAAAATACGTCATTCAAGGAAACAATGTTTATTTATATTTTTCTTTACCTTCATTCAGCATCAATTTAAAGTAAACATAATAGTCGTCAAAAATAAATCGTGCATAGTATAATTGCAAACAAGTCATTTTGACTGTTTTGGTAGTTCTAGTGTTAACATACCAGAGGTTTATGTAGAGTGCGGTTATAATAATGGTACAGACGCGAACTGGGTAATTCTCCATTTAAAAATAAATCAAAAACATAGAATGAATTTTTGTTCTACGAGGCTCTGTTTTTGAGAAAATTAATTTTGAAGATTCTCCAAGTATGCGGTCGTCCAGACTGGACCTGTCAAGATCACATCTTGCTTTCGAATTGAGTCCTGACTTTTGATCTTTTAATCAGATCGTACTCTATATTGATTTGTGGTCCGATCGTATTGTGTTTTTATAGTACTCCATAAATAGATACATAAGTGATTGTTAATTAAATGTATGGGTATTTGGAAAATTGTGAAAAAAGGTTTTCTCGAAAAGAAAAATCGGACAAAACAATTTCGTCTGTATTCCTAACCCTTTAATTGCGAAAGGCGTATACACTTTTGTATTACAAAAATTAAAAAAGCTATTAGGGTGGCTTCTCTTAAATGCCTCACCCTGAGTGAGCCCCTTATACTATATCCAAGGTCAAATAAGTATCTGACTATAGCTCAAAATAGTTCATTTTGAGAACATAAAAGTCTCAAAAGACCAACGCAAATAATATAAACAAATAAAAGAAATTAACCGTCCATATCTCAGCGATTATCGTTCACTGAATGTATGCTGCAGCTGAAGACTTAAACTAGTAAACAAATTATCTTTCCACGTACTCAAAAATATAAAAAACTTACTAAAAACTGTTCAGAAAAAATTATGAAAGAAAATTCGTAATTATTAAAACAGTCCCATTCGATGGTATGAATGTCCAAGGTTGTGTATTCATTCATTCATATACTCTGAACTGATTGTAAATGGCCCTAAGGGTCGAACAGCATCCGAACGTGCAGACCGTTGAACCCGCTGATAATTGCTTATCGTTATCCAGAGACGGGGAGAGCAACCGCGGACGATTCGGCTTGTCACTGGCCTCTCTGGGGGACATCGACCGTGACGGTTATGGCGATTTCGTTGTGGGTGCTCCTTACGGTGGCCTGAATGGTCGCGGCGCCGTCTACATTTATCACGGTTCTGCCACCGGAGTCCTCGAAAAATATTCTCAGGTGATCTACGCCGAAAACCTGGACATTCCCGTGAGAACCTTCGGATTCTCCGTGGCCGGTGGCCTTGACCTCGACGGGAATCGGTATCCCGACTTGGTGGTAGGCGCCTACGAATCCGCCAGCGCGATATTCTTCAGGTCCAGGCCCGTCATCAAGGTGGACTCTTACGTGACTTTCGACCTGGAGTCGAAATTGATCACCTTGGACAACAGGAACTGCACGCTGTCGGACAGAAGCAGCGTCACTTGCTTCCCGTTGAGGGCTTGCTTCAAGTACAGCGGCGAAGGTGTCTTCTCCAGGCACAATTTTAACATTCAGTATGTGCTGGATGTGAAGAAGACGAAGAACCCGAGGTTGTTCTTTTTGGAACTGGAGGGAAGAAACACGATGAATAGCACGATCACCGTGGAGAGGGACCAGCAGTTCTGTCGCACGGTTCAGGTTAGTTGACAGTATCTTCTTTTTACCACGGGGAGGGTTTTCTTTATGAAGGATTTTTTCTGTAGTTATGTAGGATTATACATACAGAGGTCATTAGCGGTTATTTGCAAATTTACTATTTGCAAAGCAGCTTCTTTAGTATCGTATATATAGTGTAAAATGTAATTTTAGAATGACCATGAAGATATATACAGATAAAACTTGTTACAAAAGGAAGTTCAACTCTTAAAGATGTTTATAGACAGACAAGTGTAAATAATGATGACGAACCATTTATTTCTAAATCAACGTCTGATTTTTAAACAGTTAACGTCATAAGGATAACTTTGCTCCAGATCCCCTTGTCTCACCTATTTCCTCACTAAAGCTTTTTCAAACAAGAATTTCTAAACCCCTTTTCTTCTTCTGGACATTCTGTCTACAAAGTTCTTACATACTTCCTATTAATCGCCATTTTTTGTATAAATCCATTATTAAATTCAGATCACAACATCCACAGGTTTACGTGACACCAAACATTCGCGACAAGCTAACATCCCTAGACGCTGAGATGCGAATGAGTCTAGCCAGAGAACGTTTCGAGGACAATTCACCAAGGGATCCTAGACTACCCTTGCAGCCTGTTCTCGGTTCAACGACATCCAGAAAAGACTCCCTGTCCATCAGGAAGAACTGTGGCTCCGACAATGTGTGCATACCGGATCTCCAGCTGAACGTATCCTCGAACGTCCTCAGGTATCTCCTTGGTTCTGGCAAACGGTTGGAGTTGGACGTTCTGGTGCAAAACGCAGGAGAAGACGCTTTCGAGGCGACGTACAACCTGAAGCTTCCAACTGGTATCGATTATATCAAGGTCGAGAAGATCGAGACCACGGAAGTGCCTGTTCAATGTTCCGCGCCGAAACAGTCGAACAATAACACTCTTCGCTGCGATATCGGCAATCCACTGCAGCAAAACGGGCTGGTCAAGTTCAAGGTGTTGCTTCAACCTGTCACCTCGCATGGAATGAAGCCAATCTACGAATTCAGCATGGAGGTGAACACCACCAACCCAGAGAGCCCGTACACGACCGATGACAACACGCAGATTCTGAAGCTGCCAATTTGGATCGAGACCGATTTACACGTGGATGGTGAAAGCAAACCGAAGGATCTTTATTACAATCCGGACAACTACACCAGCGAGACGAACGCGTCGACGGAATTGGAGTTTGGACCGGCCATGACACACAATTACACGATTCGAAATCAGGGTCCATCCGATGTTATCGAGGCTGAGGCTTTCCTCATCTGGCCAGCCCAGACGCTGGCTGGAAAGGAATTGCTGTACCTGCTGGAGCAACCGGAAACGTCTGGACCCATCGCTTGCGAGCCTGCTAATGCTAATTATCTCAGTCTGAAGGTACGTTCATTCTTTGAAATTTGTACTAATGGCATCGAGCGTACTTGATTTGGTTACTAGGGTGTTCCAACAGCATGTTGTGTAATTAAGAAAAATATATAGGATGAGGTACTTCAAACAAGTTACATGAGAGACTGTTATTTTTTGTAATAGAATAATTAAGGATACTCAGTTTCAAGGGGGCCATCCCTTAATAAGATTGTTCTGCTTATAACTCAGAAGGTCACAGATATCTCAAATTCATCAACCATTTTATTAAATGGAATCTAGTGTTGCAATTATAACAGTTCCTAATCCCAGCTCATAACTATATTTAACCTCAAATTAATTTCAGCTGGATCAACGTCGAAAGATGTATTCCCATCACTCGGACCCTTCAGGAGTGATCCTCGACGAGTCCCAGTCAGGCAGAACGATCAACGTGCAGAGAGGATTCGAGGCAGAGCGAAACAAGATCAGTCATAAAGACGAGTCAGAGATCAACAGTGGGGATAGTTCTAACATCCAGAAGATGCGTCAGTCATCTTCCTCCTCGACGAACGTCGTTACCAGCGAAACCAGGAGGATACAGTTGTCGGGTACCGGTGACAAACCGGATGTCATTACTACCACCTACACGCAGAACAATTCAGGAACCAGCTCGGGTGATTTGTCTGGTGGTGCTGGTGTGATTTTCCACACAGAATCCGGTGGTTACGGAGGCAGCGGAACTTTAGGCGGAGATTTCCGCAGCAGTGAGGACACCTTGGGTTCAAGGATCCCAAACCTTCAGGAACAGCATGGAACTCGAGTAAATCAGTCAGAAACGGCGTTCGAAAATCGATGGGGCGAAACGAGTGTCTCTGGCGGACGCGCAGTGTCCTCTTCGAGGACGTTCGACTCGGATGTAAAAGAAAGTGAGAGAGAGTATCAGGAGCTACTGAGGCAGCGGGAGGAGCAGAAACGTCTGCTTTTGGAGAGGACGCAAGAGGCGGAGCGTAGGAGGCTGCAGGAAGAAGAATCGCGAAGACAGTACCAGGAGGATCGAAGGAAGATCCATGAAGAAGAGCTGAAAAGACAACAAGAGGATGACCGTAGGAGACAATACGAAGCACAAGTACGAAGACAGCAAGAGGAGGAACGAAGGAAGCTGCAGGAAGAACAATATGAGCTCGAACAGAGAAGACGGTACGGCTCTTCGAGTGGACATCGCGAAGGAAGCGAAGGTGGCTTCATCAGTGGCGATAGAGAGGATACTGTTCGAGGCAGTGAATTTTTTCAACTGCGAAACATCACGTCTACGCAAGAGTTAGATCGAGTATTCGGATCTATATCAAAATCTTCCTCTCTCTATCAGCTGCACAACAGACAGGGAAGGCATTACGTCCAGTTCATGGGGAGATTCAGAACTTCTGCCGATAGGAAAGAGTATCTAGAGTTCCAGGACGGCACCATGCTGCCTCTTCAGGATCGCTACGGGGCTCCCAGCCTCATCTCTGAATCCATCGAGCACCGGGACAGCAGATTCCTGAGGTTAGAGGGTGAACTCCTGATCGATTCGAGCGGAACAGGATTTATAGTCCTGAAGGATGGCCGCAGGTTCCCTCTGCAAGGGTCGTTCAGCTACACCGAAGAACGCACTTATTCCTCGGGTGATCCTCAGGGAACTTATCAAGGTGGCAAAGGCTCGAACGACTATGAATCCAAGACCTACAGCAGCTCGTGGAACGGAGAATCTGGCGTCGATGGAGATCTAGAAAGAGACTACGAGTCAAGGTACACGAGTACTCACGAGGAGAAAAAAACAGAGGACAGAAGGGTCACCAGCAGGGTCTACGGGAGAGACAATCGAGAGACCTTGGGAGACAATGTAGCGACCAACCCGCCAACAGGCTCCAGATTCAGGCGTGAAAGCGACATGGTCAGCGTGAAGGATTTCAAGAAGTTCGAAAGGCTCCGCAGACGTCCACGGGACGTGGAAAAACAACTTGTGACAGATGACACCGAATTCAGCGGCGGAGCAAATTTTAATGATGATCCCAGTACATTCTCTCCTGTCGGTCCTTGCGAAACTGCCAAATGCGTTATGCTCAGGTGCGTTCTTGGTCCTCTGAAAAAGGATCAAGAAGTTTGGATAGCTGCTAGGTATAGGGTAGACGCGAGAACTCTCAAGAAGGTAGCCGTCCAGGAGAAAGTTAAAGTTTCCACCAAAATGGTGGCGCGTGTCACCAAACAGCCGTTTATCGGCGCACCAGCGGAATCAGTCACCAAAAGCCATGAAATTAAAACGAACGTCGAACCCAGTTTGACACCATCTATACCGGACATTATTCCATTGTGGGTTGTGGTTCTCTCCGCTTGTGCCGGAACGATCATCCTGTTGCTGCTTATTTACCTGCTGCACAAGGTTTGTTTATGCAAATTATGTATAGAGTGTGCTGGAATTCGAGATATAATCGAAAACGGGTTGACTGTGTGCCTCCAAATAAGTCAGTTTCATGTAGTGCATTTATTTTTGGAAAATTCTTGGACGTTCCAAGTTAAGTTGAAGCAATGTCACCGCTACTGAATCTATGATATAATGACAGATGAGATTTGTTTTCCGTTTAGTACGAAGAATTTAGCGGTGAAAAATTAAATTTTTTATGGCCTTTTTTAAATTTATTTCAAGGTGAACTTGTTTTTTTTTAAATCGAGTGGTGCATCTTTTTATTTATGTGTCCATTTCAGTGTTTCATTGTTTGACCTACAGTTTCCGCAAGTACACACCATAGAAGGTCATTGAATCTGTGTTCCCTTTATTTAACAAAATTTTAGCAAGAAAATGTGGCCTTTGATTGACAGAATAGATGCTAACCTTCAAAAGACCTTCAAAAATAGATGATAAAAATATAATTTGTATCCTACCAAACTCTATGTAAAAAATAGGGAACATTTATCCTGTACTATTGTTTCATAAACCCAGTAGTTTAACACGTTGAACGCCGCGTCGGTCACCAGTGACCGTCACCTCCAATTTAATTAAATTAAATAATTATTGATTGTCGCAGAATATTGAGTGGACTTCATACTGAAACAATAATGTAGGAACAGAAGCACACAATTCAATACTCAAATCTTTTTTTTCTTTATGGTTTATATGAGAAATAGTAAATTATATCGTGTCTGAGTAGGTATGACTGTTTTCACTGTGGCGTTCAACGTGTGAAGCAGTATTTTAACACGTTCCATGCCACAGTGAAAAATTCCATAACTAGTCAGACACATGAAAATAAGTTTCTATAAATACATAACGTTAAAAACACAAACATTGAATTGTCTTATGATATACCATTCATCTGGTACTATTATTGTGGCATTCGTTTCAATTGGAATATAAAGAATATTACTATTTATTTAGAATAATCGAATTTGGTGCGTGGGGTGCATACGACCCACGCGGCACGGAACGTGTTAAATGGCACTTATTTTAAAACATCCAGTATAGTTTCAACCTATATTTCTACAGAGTATCACTCTTTTTCTCTGTCCTAAATAATATCACTTCACTGTGTACAATTGCATAATTACTAGACAGCAAGTGTTTATGCAATTTAACACATCTAAATCAGTAAAATATAGTTACTTTGAAAAATTACTAAAATACAAGCTATAATCTTAGAATGTACAACCAGTGAAACAAAATGTTGCCAAAGTACCATTTCTCTATCTGTACTAAAACATACGAATATTGAAGAATTAATATCTATATGATCACAATCCCTTGCAGTCTATTAATTATAAAACAATAAAACCGATACTAACAATATTCGTATTTCTGTTATCAGTGCGGATTCTTCAAGAGGAACAGGCCATCCGATGCTCCGGAGAGGCAACCTCTTAACAGGAACGGCCATTTCCAGCATGGAGACGACCACTGAAAGACAAACGAAAGGTGAATTCCGTCAATGGAATTCCCAGAGTCAAAAATCGTCGAACGACACCATGTTTGCTAAACGAACGAACCACGAAGTGCCTGAATCCTTGGGAATCTCGGCGAAACTGGTGTACCCACCAGCTGGATTCAACTCGCCGAATTGTAACATACCTTTCCGCGAGTAACGACGATAATTTTTAATTAACATTCGCGAGTGCCTTGAACTCCAGGCCGAACGAGAAACTACTAGAGTGAATTACAGAGGTCCTGGAGCGATTCGACTTTTCTACTGCCATTGAATACTCTTACCAGCTCCTGCAGCTCGACCATGCAAGTTTCTAGTCAGGAGACATTTTCTGTTTTTTTTATCTGTAATTTGCTTAAACTACGCGTCCATTCGTCGACGTGAACCTCGAACTGCCTCGATATGAGCAAATTTTATCGCACAATGAAAGATGGATGACTGTTGACCCTTTAGCGACGGTTGACTTAGACAGAGAATAGCAGAGCACAATATAAAATAGCAGTATAACGTATTTAATAAATAATAATAAAGTATTTTTCGTCTGCGTCGTCAGAATACTATTTGAATGATATGAAAGATGTTAAACAAGTTGCTACTTAGTACTACATATTTATAGCCTTTCAGTGTTAGTCGTGGAAAGGATGAGCCACCATAGTGGCCTTTCGTCCTCAGTGACTACTTAGTGGTGAGTCACTATAGTGTAGCTAAAGGGTTAAGAGTATTTTTATTGATGAAGCACAAACCGAACTTTTATGCGAACAAGAATTTTCCGTGATTATTCATTTACAAGGAATAATTTTTATAGTTCATTCAACTTGTGCAAATAAGAATATTATAGTAAGCATTTTGAAACAAGCTTCAACGAAATTGCTAACTGCGAAAGGGTTTCAGATATTATCCTGATTTATATGCGAGCAATAACTAATTCTTTGTTGTAAATATGTAAAAGTGTACGCTTTTACAATCCTTGTTGATAGAACGGTTGAAACTGCACTTCCGGTTTCTATCAGAAGGATGTTTAGTCGGCCCAAACGTATTCGATGATTCGATGATCCAACATCGATAGATCTCATTCGTCGCCGAAATAATTGACAGACGATTTGTATCTTACTCTCCTCTGTATGGGCTCGAGAACTCCAACTTTTAATTATTTATTAAATTTCTACATTATACATGTATATGTAACGTATGATAGAGCGCCGTAATATGAACGGGGCTTGCCCCGTGTGTATGTGTGTACAATCTTGTAAATTATTAATTCTATCACTAAAAACTTTTCAGAGAAAAATAGCTAACGCAATAATAATTATGTAGAAAATAAAAAAAATATTCCTGAGACAACGGGAAGGTAGAACTGACTTGTACATACAGATTTAAGATGTAATATTAAAAAAATATATATATATGTATAATATTATTAATACTAAATGTGGAAGTTTTACTTTTCAAATTCATTTGAGATATCTGTAAAATGAATTGTAATAGTGCACCTAGGACATTCCCTTTTATTCCAGGGTGTATCACAAAGTAAGTAGAAGATCAATTTTTCATACAATCGTTTATTGAAAAATCACAATGACGTAACAATAGTGGGCGTAAAACAAATGCATGATTACTATTTAACATCATGTGCCTCTGCATTTTCTATATGAACTGCATGGATCGCGTTTCCATTGGATATCAACGTGTAAGTTACGTCGTGCACAAATTAATAAGAAAATCTTTCCAGATATAAAAAAATATATACTTCAATAATCTCGTTTCGTTCGAATAGATTTTGACAATACTTTTCCTTTCTTCCATCTCCCTCTCTCTTTGTTTTTGTTCCTTGGTAAAATGTATATAAAAATAATCTATGAGTACAATCGTTTGTAAAATATACTATCATCTTGTTAATATTTTTGCGTTTCGAGAGCTCCGTAGAAAAGGACCGTTTAGATAAATTTCTGGTTCTTTGATGCTTATAATTAATTAAAATGGCCTGCATTTGGTAAGAGAACTGAAATCGATCAGGACGAAGTAAATGTTATAAAAATGTGATTTCGTTTTTCCCCCCCTTCAACTGTCATTAGATAAAACGGTACAAAAGTTAATACTCCAAAAAAGATATACGTATAAAGTGAAACGTTACCTTCATTCACAGATTCCCCATTCAAAATTATTGCTAGGAGACTAACTATTAATTATGTACACGTACTGTAATGCGGTGACCGAGCAGGATGGACTATGTTATCTTCCGTGTGGAATACATTGAGAAATTAAAATAAATATCGAGACATGGTTGGGCAGTGTGGGACTGATTACTGCTCTCCAAAACGCTAATGTGCTATCAGACAATATGTACAATACTGCCACGACACACGTGGCACGCATGTTTACACTCTTTCCAAAATCACGATCAACAAGAATTTCTTTTCTTTTCAGCCTTCTTAATAATTTACATGATGGATTCAATGGAGACCAACTAAAGTTTATGATTCCTGGTATGACAATTCAGTTTGCGTTTCTACTCCGTATGACGGGTATAACGAGCGATCTATCGAATAGGTGTCGTAAAAAAAAGTATACTAAACGAATGATAATGTAATTGTACCCGTAACCTTGCACTCGTGTCATCATCACCACACTTGACCCTCATAATTGCCTAGCTTCTATGTACGGAATAATTGGACTTTCTTCAGATGCAACAAGTTCATGATTCTGTCGCTAAATGCGTAGCTGATGTATTGACAAGTTGCCAATTCACCAGCAGATAATGCCTTTAAAAAGCATAATTTTTAGATTATGTACACTATGCTTCAGAGACATTACCTACATTTCGGTGTCGACGGAATCATGTACTTCCTCGTGAGGGTCATCCTTGTATCAGCTGTCTGGAACCTGGGGACAAGTGGAAATTTGTGGCATAAGATACATTTAACGAACTTCGTCTTAATCAGCGTACTTAGTGGTATCCTTACTTTCCACTGTAACTGATTGCCAACGTTGTACAGTTCTTTCAAGGATTCGGCTAATTTTCCAGAACCTTCTAGCTCTTTGTACTTGCGATACAATTCGAGAGCAGCTCGAGCGTCCTCTACCGAATCGTGTGTTTCCGATTGAATCTTCTTCCCCAAAAAGTGCCACGTGAGAAAACGCAAAGACACCATACGATGATGCGGTAAGTGAAACAACAATACTGTATCTAGGACCTGTTCCGGTGGTACGACTAAATTTATTACTCTGTAAGAATCGATGTAAAGATTATAAAAACTTCGTTACACAATTCAGATCAGCGCTGTCCAAAACGTTACTTGTGAATAACTGGGGTTCCCCCACGCTTGTCCGCGTTGTCAAGGATACGCGCGACGCCAAGGAGGCGACCATGACGGACTAGCGCCTTCACGTCAAGGAAGCTCAGACGCTATACACCTCGCGACGTAAAAGGACGGTTGGAAGGGGAAGCAGGTGCGCAAGGGGCCCCTACGCTGGACAGCGCTGATTCAGATAATTTTTGTAGTCGAATATGTGGAAACCAATCATCACCTAAAATCATTCTTCAGCCCGTGACCCACGAATATTATTCCGTTATCAACCAGAAAGCGCAATTTTTGATACGTCGACTTGAGAGTAGTCAAATGTTTGCTGCTGAAATTAGCATCCAAATCACCCGGTTGAATTCCACTGAATTTTGTTAAGTAATCGACTACTTGCTCCTGCGTGCTTATATAGTCGTCTATGAAGGGAGTGCCTTCAAGAGGACCTTGCCTGTTCAAAAAATGAAGAAACATTAATCAAAGCATATTAAATTTTGCAAAAATACTTCGATTAACAATTAAAAATTGCACACACCCGCGTATGCATGTTATTCGTGCAACAGACATGTGACTCGGTTTAATCGTCGACATTTTTCCGTCACTTCGAAGCTCAGACTCTTCTTGATTCAGAGTTACGAATTCTGCATCAATACCTACTAATTCACCTGCAATATCAATTTCATTAATAATCACCATTAACTCGAACTCCAGTTAACTCCTTTTGGTACTCAATCTTTTCACACCTTTTTTCGGCATTTCGTCCGATGTTAATGGAGTGAATGTAATGCCTCTTGTTCCTCCACTACGGGCGATGCATTTATCTTCTCCAAATACATCATAGGTAAGGGGACTGACAAAGGGTGCTGGCTGAGGAGCTGGCACAGCCGTGTAATGAAGGACACAGGGAACCTTCCAATCAAGATTGAACCAAACTGCTTCTTGTGGCGTCACCGCTGATATGCTGCATGAGATTCAGAATGCACTACATCATGAAATCTGCCATTTCAACGAAAACAATTAATTTATGAAATATCTTGCACGTACCAAAAGTCATTGAAAATGTACCACTGCGACACTGCACTGCCAGAGGATCTTTCATGGAAACATGGCCCAACTTTTAACAACGCAACAATGTTTCTTCTGTCTTCGTTGCTTTTGTCATCGACGTAACAAACAACGGCGCTAAGGCTGTACTGCATTTTGCTTATTTTGTTCGAACTTTCATTCGTCGCGTTCGCGCTCTCTCCGTCTCCATTATTTGATCCCGTGGTAACGTGATTGTTAGCTTCTTTGCTTCCACAATCCGTTCCAGATACTTCTGAATCTGGTATTTTACCATCTCCTTGTCCATTCTCTACAACAGGCGCTTCGGTAGGCTTGCTACGTTCACTAGAATCGCTCTTTGGACTGTTAATTTTTTCCACGGTCAATTCACCATTACTATCCAGGGTGACTTCTATGTTGTGTGGGACCCACGAATGCGAATAATATAAATGACTAGGCGGTGTTGCAGCGACTGGTGTTGTGGTAGTTGTGGGAGGCGTGGCAGGCGGGGTTGACATATTTTCTAAAGCACAAAGATCAAAGTGATTATGGTACACTTTTTAATTGCAACACAAAAGAATAAAGAGTGGGTCACGGTACCTGAATCTCTACCGACGTGTCTAAATCTACAACCTATTCGGGTGCAGTTGTTACCGTATCGACACGGTTTTACGGTAACAGGAACTGGACTCGAAGAAGGACTGCACTCTTTTCCACTTAATACTTTCTGAACGACGATATCCATCTGAGTTTGCCAGAATGATTTATCCTAAAACGCAATCGTTTGAAATACATGAAAACAGTGGCGAAATCTCTCACACCCCTGCAGTCTACGAGATACAGTCATAAAAGATCAGCCGTGATAAAATCTACAGTATTACTTTACATTAAAAGTGCTATCAATAATCCTGAATACCTAAAAAAGAAAATTTAATTTCAATTAAGGTAAAAGAGAATATACTATCTTTACGCTCATTCTTAACAACTAAAATGACTACACTTGAGAATGAATAGTGATAGGCAAGCTTGCACAAAACAAAGAGTTATATCATAGCGTTGCCCAAAATGAAACTTTATTTTCAAACAAAACAGTAATTTGTTACTGTTTACAAATTGTAAAAATAAGTTTCAATGAGTGTTTCTACCATTGACAGTGTATAAAAAATTATTATCAGAAAATGCGTAAAATAAGCTGCACATACGAAAACTGTGTTCTGAGTTAGAAATTCTATGACTGATTTACTAGATACTTCAAAGTGTTTTTGGAGTACAATAATACCTTACGTGTCTTTTATGACTGCCCCAGCCAAAACCGCTGCACATTGTAATATCACGATGTATGTATAAGTTTGTGTTTCATGTACCTGTTGTGTATCTAAACCACAGTTCAGAGCCAATATTTGAGGTAGTTTAGTCAATTGTCGAGACTGGAGAGTGGGTGTAAATTTCTGACAATTGTCACACCATGCAGGTGTAATTTTCTCAGGTCTTAAACTGCGGGCAAGAACACTCGTGAACGGAACCTCTTCTGCTATAAAAATGCGTTCACATGAGGCATGAAAATAGGGTAGAAACTGACGACAAACATCAAGCATGTATAGTTCGAAATATGGCTTACGAGGATGCGTTAATTCCGGATAAACTAAGTTACACAGCAACATGATGGAATGTTTCGTAGCTTCTTGCCCACATTTGAGACAGCGATGTATGTGCATTTGTTCGGACCCAAACAGACGACTGATTTCTGTCTCTTCATCTCGTACCTCATTCTCTTCAATAGACTTTTTGTTGTTCTTATCTACCCATAATAAATATTCGTTTAAGATTTTCAACGAATCGATTGTAATAAAATTGTAATATCGTAATACATTGTGAAAAGGAGTAATACTCTTCTAGAGGGATATTATTCACCGGTATCTTACACGCGTAAATAATACACGTGTTTAGGGGACTTGTATCAGCAATGCGCTCAGCTTTAAATATTTAACCCCTTGACATACAATGACGTCTCTGAGACGTCATGTATTTCATGTGCCATGGTAGACTTTGACGTCTCCGATACGTCAAGAACTCTCTTCGGCGAACACCGGGCAGTATAATATTATTGGATTATCTGTTTCGGCCGTGCATCAATGCTGTTTTTTTTAGACAGTTCAAGATGCTTTCCCCCTCTCAATAATATCGATAAAAAAATCGCATCGGCAAACAGATAAACAGAAAGAAGCGCAATGAAAGCGGTAGTTAGTATAGCAGTGATCTCGCACGCCGAATGTCGTAGCACATATTTGAATTTTGTAAAAATCAGAAATAGTTCTCCCAACATGTCTGAGTTGAATGCATTATATGAAAGTTACAACGAAAGTCTATTAGGCTATTTTAGTGGTGATAATGAAATTGAAAATGGTCATCAAAGTGTTTATGCTGTTGAGTATTCAAGTGATGCTTCAAATTCAAGTGAAAAAGTACTAAATTATTATTTTATAGTATTACTTAATAAATTATTATACACTAACACTATATATCAACCTTATTGAATGTTATATAACAATGTAAACCCGAAAATAAAACGCCCTGTTTCTGAGCTTCTACAAGAGCGTTCACTATTGAGCCAAATTAAATGGTATTCTACGGACGCGTCAACGCGCATTTTATTCGTATGTCAAGGGGTTAAACGAGAAAACTAATTGTTCACTATTACAATAATTAATCGACGGTACAGAAAACAAACAATTTAATGATTTTACTTGCACTTCTCAGCATTGCCGATACTTATGGAAATTTTTACAAATAGGCCATGCATTCTCGGAAAGCTACGTCTTCTTTCCTATAAAAAAAAATGGTCAAATGAAAAATGTCAATAAAAACGTGTTCGAACAAGCAACGGAAAAGCTGTACTCAGAAATGTGGCATAATCAGAAAGAAAAAAAAAGTGATAGCTGCAATATCCTAAGAATAAAGGAACAAAAAGATATTCCATTCAAAATAAATGAACAAGTATTTACATGTAACGATGAAGTGTGCTCTGAAAGTGTAAAGCTAATTCGTTTATATTCTTCGGATACGTTGCCGCAATCGTTAAGTAGGTGCAACATACAATCACATACAAAATGAAAAATAAACACAAAGAGTGCCCAATGTTAAGGTTACACATGAATTGTGTTTACCTTTCGATGTGATCCACATATATTTACCATCCCCCTCTTGCTTTCTCCTCTTTTTCCTCTCTTCGTCGTGGCTTCTGTACCGTGAACCGATATCCTGCAGAATGCTAGGAAAGTCCTGTTCGTTGTAAACAAATGACGGGCACTTAGGCCCTGATTTAAGTCGTGCTGCTTCCTCCTCTTCCTGCTGACGTTTCCAATATTTTCTTGTCTCCAATATTTCATAATGAATTTGATGCAATATAAACCTATTCCAGCTCTACAATAACGTTTATAACAATTAGTAAGAATGATTAACTTCACAGTAATCTCTGGGAAGTTAAGATATGTCTGACTTTAGTATACAAATTTTGGTGGCAGACTATTTTGCTCTAAGAATGCTGTTGTCTGCAACTGTACCTGTATTAGCCTGTTCAAATTTGTTTTTCTTTTGGCCTCTGGGTGCAAATCGCTAAGTATAAGTCCCAAGGCTGCTGCTTCAGGGACTGTCCTGAAAGCCCGCAGGAAATTAGCAGCTTGGCAGGGCAGACCCCGAGACGTGTCCAGCATATGGAACAGGAATCCTAGTTCGCAGGAGAGGCAAAATTCTCTTTGGCACGAATGAGAGAGCAACGCTATCCTCACAGGTTCACAATAGTAAAGTAACTGAAACACACATAAATTTAGTGAAGATTTCTTTAGACAAAATCTCTAGGAGATTCGCTGACAAGATTGTACTTACTTGCAGCATAGCATTGCAATAACTGTTGGGAAGTGTAGCTTCCAGGCCGCAGAAGCTGGTGCGATTATACTGATCGAAATCAAACTCATCGTAACCGAGACGGGAGTATTTCACCTCGATTTTACGATAACGTTTAGGTATGGCCACGAAGGTACCATCATCTGTTTTAGAGCGTGAATCGCCCGCGAAAAGCTTTGCGACTACGCCACGCCGTTTTTCCAAATTGTAAGGTATCTGCAAAAGAGGTATTATTTATTTTTCTTCAATCAGTCGATCGTAACTTTATTCATTTTTTCCCCCTTAGAACGGCTTTCGTGAATGATCGGTAAATTTATAATCCCGTGGACGATGCAATTCGGACCGTGAAAAAATAAATAATACCTATTGAATACACGCGTGGGACCGAACCAAT
Organism: Macropis europaea; assembly: GCA_916610135.2. Lineage (NCBI taxonomy): Eukaryota > Metazoa > Arthropoda > Insecta > Hymenoptera > Melittidae > Macropis > Macropis europaea. The sequence goes on from OU744344.1 coordinate 31,947,436, forward strand.
AAGCGGCGTATCATTAAAGTTAGACTTACGTGTATGTCTTACAACCTTTATTTCACTCAAATACAACTTCCATTATACATTCTTTGAGAAATATATGTTCTATACGTAGGTGCGCTAAGACTATCGGTTATTGAGCACAAATCATAGAACGGGAGCAGACAAAATGCATCGATTACAACCACAATTGTGTTTTAATGCTGAATCAAAGGCAGTAGTACGTTCACGCTTGTTCATAAAATACAAGGCCTCGAAATTCAAAACATCGATATGGAACACTGATATTTTCTTCTCAAGTGCTTGTCGAGCATCAACGTTTCGTTAACTTTCGAAGGAACAGTTTCGCATGGCAATTTCTTTTGCACATCGTTTCAAAAATTTGAGATTTTTAATCTTGAATGATAAGAACCTCAAATTTACGACAAATGACAAAATTTATCACGCTTTATTAATGGAATTAAATTTATCATGTTTCAGAAATAACTTCTTGTAGCAGATCAAATTACACTGAAAATCAACCTATGTACACATGTAAATTAATAATAAGAATATACTATCGTTTATGCAATATAATTACATGCACAATGTTTCTGGTGTATATATATTTCTTCTGTACATTGGCACATTTTTTTATATACATATATATTTAAGAATGAAAAGGTAATAACAAAATTATTTTTTTGTTTTAAACACTGAAGTAAATGCAATCACTGCATTTATGTACAGCCATTAAAGTGCTACTGTTAAATGAAATTCTTAAAGGAAACTCCATATTGTCTTTTTTTTTGTTTAACAACGATTTACTTTGCAAACATAAAAATACTTTTAACCAGAAAGTTCATTCAAATAAAAGAAATGTTAAGAACTTTCATAATTTGTAAAAGTACGAAACTAATATATATATTCTATAACAAAGATTTACAATGTTAAATCTTTGTCACTTCAGTGGTAATGAGATCAAGTAATAATATTTATTATAGATTGCAGATCACGTTTCTCCTTTTTTGCAAATATTTTCGTTTCTTCTTTTTAAGATAATAATAATATTTTAACCGAATACTATACTAAAGAGAAGAAAGAACAATTTAACATTATATCAGTGCAGAATTTCAATGCCCTATTTCGGTCTCTTTCTCTCACACATTATTGTAGAGAAAATTATTAGAATACTGTCGACTAGCTTATGAAAATATATCACGTTTTCTTAACATTGTTTATGGACTACAATATTTATCACGAAATATTATCAGTCTTAATCACATTATATCATTTTACTTTTGTTTTATAGAAAATTAAAAGCTTCAATCATATTGAACTTCACTCTGTTACAAGTAATATATTGTTCTGAATCAGTATACTGATTTAACACTAAGATTGTACCTCTTAGGTATCCAACATAATTAATTTTGTCTATGTAACTGATTCATTAATAACACATCATCTGTGCTAATTTATACGAAATATGTAGTTTTAACTGTTTGCAACTACACATTCCATATGAAACTAAGAAATTGAAGTTCCATGGGAACAATTAAATCTATTCAAATTTAAAGTGAAATAGGGATGTACACAACTTCCAGCAGTGATAACTTGTGTCATATCACTTGACCTGTGATATAAGTAACAAAAAGTTTAAACACCGAGTATAACATTAATCATTCTATTTAACTGTAATTGGAAACTATGGGAGACATTCACAAATGGGAAAAATAGGAAATTTGGATTTTAAGGAAGTTTTAGGAGGGCAGAAGAAGAATATTGTAGAAGAGTAGGAGAATATTGTTTCCTCACTTGATTTCTGCGAAATGCCTGAGGATTTGGAGCATAACCTATTGTTCCTTGCATTTTCATTGTGCGTAGAATTTCAGGATCAATTGTTGGCGTCTTCCTGTAAAAGCATATAAAAAATAACTGTACCAAATTTCTTAAATATATATAAATTAAACATATTACACAAGATATACAAAGCACACAAATTTATACCCCTCCATATATTCTTTACTTTACTTATTTTTATCTGTAATTTGACTAGTATCAATTATGCGTGCAGCTACCTACCTATACACTTTTTTTAGGTATTCTTCTGGCCAATCACTTAATAATTGATGTCCAGTATAAACAATAGGTATTGTACTTAGTGGTGTCACATCATCAAATCCTATGGACTGATTTGTTTCAACTGGATCAGCGAATTCTGTTGGCCTATATGAATGAAAATATTTCTTTCGTTGGTATTCTAATTTGAATACTCTTTGATGTCTATTCCTTAGAATTGAATACGTTTACTGACCGAGAGAATGTGTTAAACTGAGGTTCTGGTGTATTTGTTGACATAAGGTGTATAGAACCTGCTGAATCCCCAAAGCAAAGACATTGAGATGTAGAGGAAACATCAAAAGATAATATCATCGCACCACCAGTAGCAACCTATCAATATAAAATTTCTGTGCATATAATGTAATTGGGCAGCAGCATTTTTCTAAAACAAGTATTATCAGTATATTTACCTGATACAAGCATGTCATGGGTGGTTGTACATTAGCATAGATAGTATCAAGAAGTTGCATTTGTCCTAACGGCGATACAACTGCTAAACGACTGGAATAACTTGGCAGGAACTTCAAGAGAAGCGGATACACCAAAGTTGTAACAGGACTTAGTGCTCTCATTTGTCTCAAGTCATACGCCATTAAGAACCGATCTACTGAGAGGCCCTGACGACTGAATCCACAAATATGGTTAATAGTGTATGCTACTTCAAATTTAATTATAATAGCAAGTAATAATATTTCTGAGAACATGATGATATTCTGAATCTTACCTGTTACTAAAACCACAAGTAACGAGGTAATTTCCTTGAACATCAAAATCACTGAGGGAACCGCTATGAGTATCAAAAGTATGCTCTATGGATAATGTATTTGGGTCCCTGAGATCAATTCTTCCTGCAGGATTGCCAGCACATATCAGTCTACTATGCTGCCTTAAAATTGCACAACCATTTTCTCCTACATGTACCTATAAGTACAAGTAAGTGGTAATATATGTGTATAAAACAATGTTGTCTTGCTAATATATTTATAGAAACTCACTAATCCAGTCTCTTTCCCTCTGGTCAGATTAAAATCAACTATTTTTTCCTGATGGCCCCCCATAAGTAGCCTTGTTGGTGAAATTTGAAGCATGCATTGCATATCTATCATATTTGGTGACCTACGATATTGGTTACTTGTATACTCAATACACAATTAGACAATATACATAATAAACAATTAACATACATATGTGTAAATATTGGTATGCCTCGTCTCAATTGACATCTTAATAAACTTTGTGTGAGAACTAAAATTCCCTCATCTAATGGATGAATATGTCGTACTTCTTGTGTAGCATGTACTTGAAAAGAAGTATACTTTTGTAAACCAGGTCCATAGTAAGATGTTACGTGACCCTATAAAGTATTGCTCTTGGTCAATGCATTATCTAATTTCATTTGCTCAAGGTGTTTTTCATCTTCACATACTTTGTAAAATACATATTACTGTTTATAAGTTTCAAACTGTTTCAATAATGTACAGCACACAAAATAAGGAACAAACAGAGAAACAACTTGTTCGTTACATTTATAACAAGCGTTATAATACCCCTTGATTCCCCATCCACATAAGTTCTTCGACGGTATCGAAAGTGGCAGTGGAGACTCCAAACCTATCCCCCCCATCGGCAAGCAAAGTACGGGTTTCATGAAATTCAGCCCCGACAAAATCTTCTCCGAATTGCTCCGCTGCAGGTACATATTCATCACTGGACAAGACATAATTTGATTCGTCCCCTGTAAGAAGAGATGGAAAATTTGACAATGAAACTCTGTGATGCTCTTTACCTTCACTCAAATGAGTAAACATAACTTGTGACAACATTTCAATACAACGTATAGGTTAAAGATGATTAATGACAACGCTCTTTCTCATCATCGTTCACGTCGAGCACTGAACTGAAATTTCACCCTAAAATCAGCAAGGTCAGATCTGATCACGACGTCGTGTCCAAGCGATAAATTTTGCGGATTCGTTCGAAGTTGAACAGCTGATCGACGCTGTCGCTCTGCGATAACAGCGGATATCGAGAGCAGACAGGCGATTCGTGAAATCGGTGGTCAAGAATCAGACGAACGGTACTATGATGATACTAACGGACAATGGGACACCAGATCGCGCAGCATGATTCGAGCAACGAGTTGTCACACAGATCGGTTTCGCGCCTTTTCCAGCCTTCGAATCTTCGACGAAGAGGATCGCAGTTCGATATTGTGGCCGCTTTCTACCGCCTTCGGGACACTGAGGAGCCGTTTGAAAAAAAACCTGAAAACTACTCACAGATCAGTTCTTGCTCGTCACAGCCGCTATCAGCCGTGACCTCTACGGACGGGTCGTAGTGGCCCAAAACCGGATACTCCATGATATTCCGGTGTTCAGGCCGCTCGTATTTCAAGCATCGAGTCGCCGTCGATACGAAGATAGCCGTGGAATCCTCTTCCTGATGATCGTTCTCTTTTCATAGCACACTTTCGGACACGCACACGCACGTACCTTAGTCGCCTTGGCAACTGTGCAACAAGCGAAACACTTCCTCCCGAAAATGCACGTTTCCACGCCACTGGACACTCCGAACAACTGAAATCGTGGCCTACATAATACAACTGGCACCGTTTTTTCACGATACGAGAGCTAACTCGTTTATTGAGGTACCTTTAATTCATGATTCCACTTTTCTGCGCGTTTCACCGTATAAGGTTGTTGAACGGCCTTGAAGGTGGCGACACCTGCTGCTTCGCGCGTCGAGCAGTCACATCAACCACGCGGACGTGAAAGTCACTAGGATACGGCCAGTGGGTAGCTTGAAAACGAAGCCGCGGAAATGGAATATGAGTTTGTTAAAATTGTAGGCTATGCAAGTATCTTAATTGGTTTCAAATTGTTTATTGCGGTTAAGTTATTACAATTCGCACATTCTTACACTTCTTGCGCAATAAAGTAAAGTTTCGATTTTACCGTTGTTTTTTAAACTCATGGCCTGGTGTGCAGGCATGTCAAAATTGTATACCTTAAGTTTACTTGGACATTACAATATTTAAAATTCATAACGGTTATTTGATCTTCTGGACATAACATACGACAACGCTTATAATTGATAAACATCAGGAAAAATACAGAAAAACTTCTTTGTCAATTAGACAAGAAAAAACTTGATAAAGTATCAAATACATAAATAGTTTAATTGAGTGTGACTGACAATGAGTGTGATTGAAACGAGATGGCGCAAAGTATGTTTGGACTGGTATAAACAGCGTGATTGAGGAATGCGACGAAGTTCGAGAGGCTCACAAGGAAATGTACCAAAGTGTTCATCTCAGATTTTAATAAGCTTTTTGTATAATTTACAATCATACATAGTTTAATTACAAGTAAAGTGTCACTAATCAATCACCCTGTGCTGTATACTCTCAATCTGCTTTTCTCACAATAGACGTCTCACCAGTATTGGGTTTATATCGAGTAAATTCTATAAAATTAGCGTTCGAAGGTGGCATGAAGGAATGAATCAATTGTACAGTAGACTAATTAGAACTTGAAAATGATCGATTTCTGTTCATCGTCTTTACTTCTATTTATATTGTATACATGAACATTAATGTTTCATCAGATTATAACATATTACATACGGTTTATAAGATGGCACAACGAATGTACAAAGTGTATCGTTAATTTTTATTACTTTAATATTTCACTTACTTTTGATGATAGAACCTAAATGTGCAGGGAAATAATTATTTGGCGCAAGGCGAGGAATATTATTATCGATGTTTTTTCCTTTAAGGTCATGTTTTTTTTTAGTTTACAAGGTCATCGACGTTTTTTATAGCAGTGACATTTTTGTTACCATGTTAATACAGTTGACAAAGCAGGAGACTCGAACCTTACAGAACTTTTGTTTTCTTTCGATTGTACACACTTGATGATAGTGAGACCAAAGAGGAGATACAACAGAGGCGACACTCCTGACGAAGAAACCACTTTTAGAGAGAGACGAACGATACAACCAATTAAAGTGCCCTTTCGGTAATGATCGACAAACTTCGGTAATGATCATTGAACCCTTAATCAGGATTGGTTAGAAAACTTTTTCGGCGGTATCAGACAACAAAGTGGAAATGCTGTAAATCCAACAGCAATCCAGTTTGCAAGGGCATTTAAGAAATTATTCTTAGCCAACTAATGCCATTTAAAATTTATGAATTGTGTGGATGATTTTGATAATATATTAACAAATTCAACCAGATTATCAGAACAAACAGTTTCCTTATTAATTGTTCCAAATGCTCGTGGATCTTTTCATGTAGAAAATTGTGTTTACCAGAGGAAAATGCTTTCAAGTATATTGCTGAATATTTATTACATAAATGTTTGAAAGTCCATTCTTGCCAGAGAGGTAAAACATTTTCTACAGACAATGAACAGTCAGATGAAAGTGGGGATTTAAGAAATCCCCATGAAAGTTTTTATAATTTCTCGTTTTCCTTAGAAACTATGTTTTTCTTAAATGCGGAATTTCTGTAACCAATAAGAGTATAGAAAATAATTTATTTGAATTATGTACAAATTTTTAACCTTGTAAGGTTGATGTAAATACTTCGAAAGCCAATATTAGCAATATGCAGAAAATTTATGACACAAATAGATTTCCAATTATCAGAGGTTTACGTGAAACAAAGATATTTTAAATCTAGATGATTTAAATTTCCCTCTTGCCTATACAACCAATTTAAAGGGACAGCAAACCTGTCAAGATCAAAGGTACCGCTCAGAGTGTCGCCTCTTGCTGTATCTACTCTTTGAGTGAGACATATAAGGTGGGGACATTAGTCTGTCGAAAGATTATAATTATGACGCCATTTTAATAATGTACTACATTCGAAAATGTCTCGAAAGTAATGAAATTCACTTTGAACACCTTTGAAAATAAACATTTCGCACAGAAAAATGTAGAAATAGACTTTGTATGTATACAAAGTCTTTAAAGGTGACTTTCAAAGCTTAAAATAATTGCTCTAGAACAAGCAATTGTCAATGGTACAAGGTTTGTGCTTCTAAAGCAAACGTTTTTTGGTATCGTTGAAAGTAACGACGAAAGTAAAAATATTCACTCAATGTACAGGTTGGAAAATTAAATTTACCCTGTATTACAGACTAATATTTCTACAATTTTTGTCTTTGTAAAAATGCAAGCGGTGCTTGAAATCAGTTTAGTGATTCCACCTTCAAAGAAATTACTTTCATGATTTAATTTCCCATCCTAAATGAATATATCTATGTACATAAACCGTGTTATCGTGATAAGTAAATAAGATAGAGAATGAAACAGTTTATTTACTGGACACCAATATATGTATAATATATATTTCACAAGTTGTAATTAATATTTTGCATATCACATGAGAGACGATGAGAATCACAGAAGTGTCAAAATGTTAGCTATTTAAACAGGTACTAGTATTTTTAAGAAAATATGTTTCCTGTAATTTACAGTTCCTGCGAAAATACATTCACTCTTCATTACTTTCATATGTGATCTATGCGTTGTCTTGTGATATCGTTCACGGAATAACACGACGAGCAAGTGACGAGGTACAAGCTTTGCCGTTCCTTTTGCTATCAATTTGTGCAATGGTACAGATATTTCTTCTACGGTCGTTTTACCTAGAAAGAAACAGCACCAGACAATTATATCACTTATAATAACTAAAATATACGTTAAATAATAACATATAAGGAATTACCTTATAAGCAACGTAAATGAGTAAAATTCTGATTCACGTAAAAACGTGGTACCAGATTTCTTGCGTATTTTAGTAGCGGATAAATTGCATCGTTTCAATGTAAAGTTGCTAGTAAATTGTTGAAGTTGTAAAATACGGACTGGAAGAAACAACGATTTTTCGGAAGTCCTTTGTCAGGTGACGGGTTCTCGAAATAGTAAGAATATTTTAAAAAAGTTGTCAACGTGATCGTTGTGCGATGCGTAAGACCTAATGAATAATATTATTTTTTTTTAAATATGTTAGGCATTGCGAAGATATGAAATGAAATATGTTTTATGAACATACCACTCGGTCTAGGACGCGTACCCTGTATGTGTTAACGCGAATGAATTGTCAAATAACACAACTGATTGGCCTAACTGAAACGAATGAACAGTGCTTAGTTAGAAATGACTGTAACCTGTATTTCGAAAGCAATTTGGTGTCTAGACTTTAATTTATATTTGTATTCACAATTTGAAGTGTAAGGCTACGTAAATGCAAATTTAGAAGAAACCAATTGCAGTAATGGAAAAATAGTCCACGAAATGGGAAATTTGTTAATTCGAAAGATATTTTAACTTTCAAATTTGCAGTGTGGTAGTCAGGTCTACCTAAGTTGTGTTGTAATCATGTTTGCACTTGAAACTGCATGCGAAAAATGTATCTGTTTCTAACCTTCGAAAACCGCATGAACTTTTTGGGACACCTAACATACAGGGTGAGTCACCTAACTCGACCACCTTAAATTACTTGTAAACTATTTGTTATATGAGAAAATGTTTCAAACAAAAGTTGTCTGACATCACGGAGAACATACAGTACAATAATTAGTTCCTTGCTATTTTGCGTCTTTAGCGATATATGAAGGTCATCTTGAAGTTTTTAAATGGAATGTGTAGTAGACCCTACAATTCGAAAGAGTATTGATCGCTGAGTTAAGAAACTATTAAGGTATATAGGTCCAAAAACCAGTAATTACTGAGATATTTCTCAGTGAAAAATCATGAAACTTACGTGAACGCGGAGGACTTTCATGGCTGGCTCATTCTCCAAACTTGACGCCGCTTGATTACTTGACTTGAGCATTGCTTACATTAACAATCATTTGTGGCGGCTTGCTGGAGGTTTTAAATAGAGAGAAGAGTGGTAGGGAAGAAAAAAGGTTAGAGAGCATTTCGTCCTAGGTCTGTTATTTGGACTCATCATCCGTGTCTTAGACGCGGGATAATTACAGAAAGCTTGAAAGGTATATACATGTAGGAATTGAAAGTAAAGTGGCAACTTATGAGAACGCTTTGCGACGATGTTCCTCTGATGACGAATGTAGGGAGTATCGCCACACATTTAACCCTTAGAACTCCTATGTCGAGTCACACTCGATATTTTTAAATTGCCAGTTTAAATATGTATTATATTTCGTAATATTTTTTTTGTACCTAGATAAGCAATTACATGTATATGACCCATTTTTGTAACAAAAAAGTCCTTAAAGTGTTCAGGTACATGATTGTTTGTACCTAATTGGTTCCTATCAACCAACTGTTTTTGAAATACATTTCAAATAAAACACTTAAAATAATAGGGGGTTATTAAAAAGAAAATTAAAAAATATTAGGAGTTCAAAGGGTTAAACAATACCTGAGTAATTACTGCTTTTTGAACCCATATACCTTAACAGTTTTTACTCAGCTCCCAATACTCATTCCATGTAAAAAAACTCAAGGTGACCTTCGTATTTCGATAAAAACGCAAAATATTAAATAACTAATTTATGACTAATTATGACACTGTACGCTCCTCTTGATATCGTACAACTTTCGTTTAAACTATTTTCTCTTACAACAAATACTTTACAAATACTTGTGCCGGTAATTATGAAAGTGGCCTAAGTCGTAAATCTACAAAAATAAATTTTTCACTTAATTTGTGTTATATCGATCCAAAACATCGAAATATCTCAAAAAGGAAAATAATGACTTAGGCCACTTTCATAATGGCCGGCGCAATTGAAGGTGGTCTAGTTAGGTGCCTCACCCTTATTATCACGCGTTACCTTAGTGTCGTCGTATCAGGCGTGTGCGATGATGAAGAGCGTTAGCGGGAAGGTCCTCGTCCGATTCGGCCGATTGGCGACGTGACATTCGATTGTTCGGGGTACCAGTTATCGAGCCCGCGTTTTGCTTAGATTGTTGCGTTGGAAATGACGATCTCCTAATAAGCGGTGGCGGTCTCGCACCTACGGTTCGATTTCAGCCATGTACCCTCGCTATAGTTCACATAGCCGAGCAAGCTGATCTAATTATATGCTACCTAATAGGCGTAAAGCGGATCGATGCATGCCTTGCATTTCGAAGGACCTCTGACTCTTCATCGGTTGCCCCGGAATGAAGCGTCTCTGTAGCGGATGTTCGACCGTGGAACCTTTCCTTGCACTGGCATTACCTGCCTTAGACGAGTCCTTATACGTTTGTTTTTTAAAAATACGCACATGTTCGTAAACTCGATTGAATCGTTGTGTTCGACATAGAATGAAAAGATTTCATTAAGGTTTTGTGGCGGATAGCGGGAAATCAATCAGTGTAAACCTTCGTTGCATTCGTGACACAAAAGTTCTCTAATCGAAAATATGCTTATATGTACTATTATTATACACTATACACTATACAAGCTAACTCTCTCTAATGCTGATCTACGGCATCAACGATCTACGTATAATCATTTTTAGAATCATTACTTCCGTCACGGCTCCCCAATATTAATAAGACATTACGTTTCAAAGAGGTATCTGTTTCCAATACCGTACGAACGTCTCTATCTTTTGCTCTTTTTTGCGTTATGTGCGTCTATCGTGAAGCTACACTGATTGGCTTTTGCAACTACAAAAATATAATACAAGTTAGAAGGTGAACTCATGGAAATCATAATATAGTCGTCACGGGGTGGGTTGAAATTCTGGATCGGTAGGATGGTTAAGAAAGTAGAGAAGTTGCCGTTCAAATACCTTATCTCTAGCGAAACGTATTCGCAATACTTCAACGAGAGCAGCTATCGCAGATATGAGGAGCATCGTGACGAGAATGTATCCTGCGACTGGAACGGACTTTGCTCGACGATCTTTGCCACTTTCTTCCGTGTTCTCTGTCGTTGCTTCACCACCGTTCTCCTTCTTTAACTTATCCCCACACTCATCACCGAACCTAGCCGTGTTCCTGTTCTCTCGATCATCATCCTCCAAATCGTCGGTGGTGCAAGTTCGCGTGTAGGTACAGTTTCTGTCGTAATCGCTGAGAAACACCGAATTCAAACGGTCCTGGTACTCCAATCTGGGGCAACGTTTCAGTTTTCGATAATCAATGGGAATCACTATCGTCTCCGTATTCGTCGCGTTGTCTGGTGTCTCAGAAGCGTCAGTTTCGTCGATAGTCTGATTCGTACTGTAGTAATTCGTGTTTAACAGCAGTCGTAGAGGCAGAGAGAGCAGCACACCGAAGATCGTTAGTATAACAAGGATGCTGACGTTGATGCCCAGTGAGATCCGTTTTTCAGACATCTTGACCAACCGAATTGCTATCGAGTCGCCTTCACAGATCGTCCTTCCTCGATGCACGTTGCATTTTCATTGGTCGCACCGTATATATCACTCGGGCTGCAGATGTCTCGGGACTCATGTTGAATCGTCCGCGTCGAATGCTCGCGGCTCTATCGGGTCTCGGTTCGGTTCACATGGTTGCCGTTTCAGGTGAACACCGTGCTTAGCAGAGTTTTCCAATTGTTATCAGCCGAACAATGGAACAGAAGACGATATATCCCTCCCTCTCTTTCGTACGGACGCAACTGTTGCGCATTCTGTTGTGACTGCAGTTCGAAGTGAACCTGGATGTCGGCTGATATTGATTTCCAGGTGGAGAAGCGACGTACGCGCAAGTCTCTCGGTACCTCTTCCGTCGAGGAACTACACTTGGCGGTAATTAGATGTCGTTTAAATTGAGCTTCCCATGAAACAATCAATATCCATGCCGGTACTACCCTCGCCCGAGTTCGTGCTAATGCGTAATCGATAGGACGCTTTTGTGTCTGTTATAGCTGATCGAGTTAGCGTCTTTAGAACTCTGGTGTTGGAACTTAACCGTCTAATTTTAGAGTACAGCCACTGCGGTGTATAGACGCGGTTTGAGGGTTTTAGAAATTGGTTAGCGTGTGTTAGAGATACCTGGTATCGACACAAAATAAATTGTGAATTACGAATTTTAATTCATTGAGTGCTAAGTAGATTTCTTTTAAATTGTTTTAGGAGTCAATTTAACATTTATTGTAATTTTGATTAAAATAATATGTTTTGTATTTATATTAGACATTAAGTTGCTTTTACTTTTCGTTTTTGTTTTTTCACACATAATGACTTAAATTACACTACATAAGAATTCACTGCATAACCAGACAGCAGGACCATTATGTTTTAAGCTCCCAAAAGGTAAAATGTACTTCTTAAAAATTGTGTTTAGGCGTTTCTCCATGTTGCAAGTAGTTTCATCAATAGCGTAGCGTTTCTTAATAATTTACATAGAGGTTTGAATAGTATTTCTCTTATAATAATGATATAAGGTAGTCACCATATGATCAAACAGTTAAATATTTCTTTCTTGTTTTCAACTTGTTAAATAGATCACGGTTTAATAAATATAATGCAGTAGAATCTCTGATATATTATCCAAATAGTATATTATTTTTAAATCATAGTAACACTTTCTTATCCAAACACATATTAAAATGTTGACTGCTATGGGGTTACTAATGCCTGGCGCCTTAAATTTAATTCAATTAATAATTACTAATTTTTTTAAAATTTTCAGAAGCATTAACATTGTAATAATAATATAACCTAATGATTGGATGATCAAATAATTAAATATTCTGTTTCTCAATCTTTTTTATTTAAAATAAAATACTACGTAGCTTGTCTGTCTAGACCTGGCTGTTTTCACTGTGACATCCAATATACTAACATTACATTCACATGCTTCTATGATAATCAAAATGAATTCTGTTTACAGTGCTCTAATCTTCCAGTCAATAAAAACTTTAATAGGAACACTCATGTAATGGACAACGGTATTGTTAAAAATTGATAATCCTGTAATGCTAGAAAGATACACTGAAGATATCAGCACACGTCGAAGCATTTTGTGGTATTGGAACAAGGGCTTAGGTAGCTTGAAGTAAGTATAAAAACAGTGATACTATATGCAGCTGACTATGCCAATACACTTCCACATTCTACCAACAAAATGACTTTATTTTCTTTCGCGATACTTTCATTTCTTTCTTGAAATACAGAATGATAAATATGAAAAAAGTGAACATTATCCGAATTTTCTCTTGTTCGAACAACTGCCTCCCTGTACTTTTGGATAGCAGATATTCTACTACTGTTTTAGTTACTATCGATTGCTGGGATTCACAATTAAACGCTTGAAATCATGACCACGTGATAGGCTACGAAATGTTTTCATGACACCCGTACTTCTACTCGAGAATGATCAAAAGCACACAAGACGCACACAACGGAGGAAGTCCGTGCATATTCGTATCGTGACGGTTCCAAGGCGGTTTTGCGGCAGAGTCGATTCATCCTGGTACACGTTCTTCGCGTGGAAAGGAAGGAAGCGGTAGCGCGGCAAGGGTGCAAGAGAACGCTTTGAAATGGGCAGGTTCTCTAGCGCGTGCATACATAAATAATATTAGACAATATCGAATTAAAATTCGCATCTTTCTGCGAGTAACAATGGACCGTGCTGCCCCAACAAAGGAAATGCCCGCCTCGGCGGCGGCGGTGGCGGTGGTGCTGGTGATGGTGGTAGCATCGGCGGCGACGGCATTTATAAAAGTAATAAAACAGTCGAACAACAACTCCGTGGAGTGAGTAGCACCGAGGAAGAAGGAGAGAGAGGATGAGTGAGCGGAATACTCCGAGAAGGTGAAAAGAGGAGGGCAAAAGGAGGTACAGAAAAACAGACCAAAAGAGAGAGATGAAGCACAGGAGAACAGCGACCCGACCCGACCGACCGGTAGCCCAGCCAGAGCACGTATATCTTGCTCTGTTACACCGCACGCCGATTCTTCGAGGTTCTCATTGATGAATTCGTTCCCTTGCCAAACCGAATCGCTCGATCTTTCATCCCCTCTCGCCAGCCAAAGACGAGACTGTTCAGCTTGACTCTGTACGAAATAATGATGAATATTCATGAACCATTTCAAACTGACGAACCCAAGTATGAATGATGAGAAATCGTTCACTGTATGCTATGGGGAGTTGGTTCGCGCCAGGTGCAATTGTTTATTGTACTTCCTGAACCTGTGTACTAGGGTAAATTATTACGGATTCACATGGAAGTAATTTAATAGTTGATAATGAAGTACAGAATCCAACGTGTGCTTGACTATGGAGAATCCCAGTACACCGCGTTGTTCGCGGAAGGTTTAGTACTGATACGGTTAATAATCATTGGTAGATCAATAAGAAGGGAATGTTTTCGAGATAGCAGAGCGGGATACCCGAACGAGAGTTTGTACACGATAGCGCCAGATTTCCTAGCACAATTATGAATCTATCACCTCGTGCGTTTATCCTCCAATTAAACCCGTTCCCCTCGTTTCACTTGTATCGAGTCCTATGAGGATCTGTATCGCGAATGTTAATTTAATCTTAATATCAGTTCCGTTCGAGGGAATCGGCGGCCGATAGGGAAACCAGTTCTCTAAACGAAGCATAATGAGATTAGCCGGCAAGGCGAGTATCGAAAAACGATGTCGAACGATGGTAGAGATCGTGCAGGTGCATTGGGAGGATAATCAACGAGTTTTGCGCGAAAGATGAGCGGAGGTTGAGAGCCAGGGTATGTAGAGCAGATGCTGTGGCCATGGCAATGGTGGCGGAGTGCGTGATTTTTCACCGCCGACAGCTCCTCCTTCGAGAACCGCGCATTCCACCTCCTTCCTTCCTCTTCTTTGCCCTCTCGCTTCTTTGCCGTCGGTCCCCTTCATCCTTCACTCTTCGTTCGCGTTGCTGCTCATCTCTCTCAGCCTCTGTCCCTGTTCCACGTCCGCCCCTCAGACGTTCCTCCGTCTCTGTCGCTCTCTCGGTGGCGAACATCGGCAACGTATGCCGCGGACACGCCACTGGACACCACTTGCACGATCTTAGATTTGCTGATCTCGCATCCCGAGTGCACCGACACAGGGATGCACCGCACAAGGGGCACGCCTGCAGCGCCCCCTATGCTGCTCGCGTGTGTGACCGGAGGAGCACGCACGCGATATACAAAAGGCCGAACGATGCTCGTGACCGTTCCGAGAAATGATTTTCAATAATCGACAGGGAGATATGGAAAGTGTTCTGCGGGAAGGATGCTCCTTGTCACGATGTATCGGTAGGTTTGATCGATTCGCCGAGACTGCATCCCGGGACCGGTAATTATCGCGTGCTACGGCTGTTGCATAGTTACCCGGGGAACGGTAGGAGGATATCACGGCTACGATTACGTCATTCACGACGGAACTTGGTATCTTATCGGGCGTCCTAATTTTGCTGATTACGGTTGAAAATGCTAGCTTCGCGAGCCTATTGTGCTTCGGTCTGCGCGTTCTATTTTTTTTTCAACGTTTACTCGTAATACTGTTCCGTAGGTTCTATTGACCGTTTTGATAAAATGATGGAATTTAATTATCAACGTGTATTGTTATGTCACTGGTGCTTGATGCCTGATTCAATTGTCTGGTCGACATTTAACCGCCGGACGGTGGAGGTGGGGCAGTTTTGATTCATATTCTGTCTGTCTAATAGATTGTTAATATTATCGGTGTTGCGTTGAGGGCCTGAATGCGCTCTTTATCGCCCCGTCTCGCGCACTCGACGTTTTCATTGGCACTGTTTGTCGCACAATAAATTCAAACACATACGTTACAGACTAGGAAGTCTACGATGAGCTGCAACGCGGTCATTTTTAATTGGAACTTCGAGCATAGTAACATTCTCATAGCAGCATTTAAAAATAAGGAGGTTGCACTCCATAAACGCGTCAGGAATGTAATAAAAAAACAGAAGAAAATTTGTAGGAAAGAATGAAGAACCTGCTCTGTCTAAAAAGCGTTTCAGGTGTTACATGTGCACACGTAGTGAAAATAAATACAGTATAAAATGTATCGCATGTTCATAATGTATTTTTAAACCCCATACTATTAACCTGTCAAATACTTTCTGCGTAAATTGTACACGTATATAATAAATTGCATAGTTATATTTGTGTTTGCTATTTTTTATAAGAAAACTTTATGAATAAATCATAAACTTTATAAATAAATCGTAAATTTGTACGTCATAAATACGTGTATTCTTATATAAATACAAAAATCTGCTAAAGTTCTTTTTCTGATCTGTGAGTAAACAAAATTCAATCTGGGTAAAAAATGACCGGGCTGAGCCATCCATCCCGCTGCCCAACCTTCCGCAATCCGACTGTTAAGATGGTACACCTCAAATCTTCGTATCTCAAACAGGGATGCCAAAAATTGAAGAAATCTGAGGAGGTCAGAGTGTCCGTCTCAATGCTCAATCTCGGCTCGTCCGACAATTCTTTTAACAAGTTCCCTGCTACATGTACCATTTTCGGTACACGCATCAATTTGAATGATTGTAATATTACAATTAACCATGTGTATTAGTAAATACATACCCATTTTTTCGTGTCTGTCTAGTTATGGAATTTTCTACTGTGGCAGGGAACGTGTTAATATTGTCTCTGGATGTCTCTAGAAACGGGTACCAGCGTACCTATCTGACGTAGAATTTCACGAGCTTTAAGATAGTATTTAAGACATAAATATTTATAGTTCATGCGATACATCTATCTTAAAAATATGTTCATATGCAAACATCATCAGGACAGGTTGACTTCTTTATCGATACAAAGAGAAATTCACTGACCTACATTTTTCTGAACTTGTGATAACTAGGATCTAAATATTAGCATCGAAACTCTGTAAGAGATTAAACAAAAATTCACTTCAACTCGATGTCTTCTATTTCTGATGTTATATATTTGTAATGTTAAATGCAGTTGCAAATTGTTGTTGGAGGCACGTAGATAACAGTCACATACGACACTATCATCCTGTTCCACCAACTACTGTAAATCCTATATGGACTCGGAAAAGCCACACCACCACAACACCTATGATTTCCATCGTTCTATTTCTGAAAAAGACCACAAAGACATCTAAAATTGTAGCAGGACTAATTTACATGTAAACAGACCATTCACGCCCCTCTATCATTTCTCGTGCAAGCTCACCGGTTACGATTCCCAACGAGCGTACGCGGCAGCTTGCCGCTCGTTAGGCTTGTAATTTACATTTGCCAGTCGGCTATACAACATAGTTGAATCATTGCTCGAACAGAATCAATACGGACCAAAGGAGCGTTCCCTACGAAACGAGTGATTTACGTAAGGCCGGTGGTATCGGCGTAGGATCGGTCCGGTCGCGCATAGAAAGCGAAATCGACTTGTAAATCGGCATGCCATTATGCAGATGCCGAGATGCACGAGAGGAAGCGACAAGAAAAACTCGTTCGACGCTGCGCCGGGTCCCGGGGATTTACAATCGACGCAGATTGGAAATCACCGGCCAGGATAGGCATTAGCCGTCGAGGCTATCGAAGGCGCGAATGCCGCTAATTGGCGTAGCACGAGCCGCGTACTGGTAGCTCAAGGGGAGCCCGCATAGCTGCGAAATTTCCATCTAAAACGTTTGTAAAGTATGGACGGGACGTAGCGGACGGCCGCGAGCCCTGCGCGAGAGAAGTCGCGTCTTCGAAATGCCACGGGAGGAGGGTAGACATCGCAATTACGCAAATTGCGGCTCTGTTCTCGCCTGCTCCGGGCTTACTGCCCGCGGAAGGGTATCCGGGCGAACATCGGAGGCTGAAGGATGGCGTTACGAGGAATGTTCAACGTTTGCACGTACATACACGGGAGCGTGCTGGTGGTTGATCGTCTCACCGTTCTAGCAATTTGAATGAACGACACGACGGCCGAGGCTGTTGTCGGGGATTCGAAAAAGCTACCGTTCCAGTAGGTGGCTCGTTCGCCACGAAGCATCGCTCCGGAACGAGAGGAATCGCTTAACAGCGATGAAAAATGCTGTTTATATCGGGAAACTGGTTGAACGTCTCTCGATTCGACGGCAGCGCGTGCCTGCCGCGGTCTTATTAGCGCTGATCAGCCTTGCGATAAATTTATGTGCCCGCCAAGAGATGTATATGCCGCGAGGCATCGTCTTCCAGGGAAAAAACGACGCCGTTACGCGGGATCCCCGTAGTTCTGCCTCGATTCCGCTTCCCCGGCCGTGTCGCGGCCGTTTTTGCGTTACGCCGATGCACGCGCTGACAGTGCACCTAACAGAAAGCGACAGAAAATCTATCAAGCTTTCAATGAAACCACCGGATACCACCGCTGGAATTTCTAATGCCGACGCACGCCAGCAATGTCGGGCACGACGATTGGCGAGAAATCGTTCTGTGCCTTACAACTAATTTTTTGCCTGGACTGTCCTCCTGTCGCGTCTATGCTAGAAAATACATCATCTTTTTTTGGTTTTTATTCCTGGTGAACGAGTTACGCCTACCTTGCGCTGCGAGATATGAGTGATCTTATTTTAGACAAGGTCGTTCCCTACTGGAAGTTAAGTAGGGCTACGAACTCAATCATTCGAGTCTAGTCGTTGGCCAGTAATCCGTAAAGCTTCTGCGCTCGCTTTCGCTCTGATAAAACCTGGTAAATCCCTAACTTCGTTATGCGATGAGCCTCTAGGCTTCCAACGGATATCAAGTGATTAACTCGCCCTCGCTGGTCAGTCTTCTGTTTTGAAGTTTTTTATGAGACTTCTAAAGCCTCTGTACGTTTGTTCCGCTTTAGAAGATGTTTCTGAAGTTCTTATTATATCGACACTTGATTCCGCTAAGCTCTGTTGAATTATTGCAATCATTGCTTTATAGATTCCTGGATTTATATAACTTTCTTCATCTAACTTCATAAGTGTTTATACAATAAAACGATTATAGGTAAGATTAGATCCCACGTGGAGTATGTTTCATTGTCTGTAGTCTCACTTGTTTAAAATACGAAATACTTATAGAAACGGAGCAGCGCAAACTGTTAAGATTAGCAACACACGGATTTATGGTTGTTTGTTGGGAACTCTCAATACGAAGGCCTTCGGAAAACGCAGTTTTGTTACCGATTCGTCATTTTTAGTCAAGTTCAATAATAGTCAGATCATTTATTCGATTCCCCAAAAACGTATTAATTTGTATACTCTTTGTCCTTTGCTAATTTCAAAACTGATTGTTATAATATTGTATATAACAAAGATAACTGAAGCGCGCTTTATAAAACTTAAGATCGGTACAGACACTCGTTGATAACAATTAATTAATAGTAATATTAATGCTTAATGGATCAGACGGGTCGGGCTTAAGCGCGAGGAGTTAGGGTTTCGTAGAGGGCGTTGCAAGCGCGAAGATGCTCACCAGGGGCGTATTAACGACGGTGTCATAACGTGAGCATTTATTTCTCTATCGGCGGCATCCGTTGGATGCGGCGAGCAATGGCCGGTAGAAAACGATGGAAATTTATACGGAGCCGATAATTAGCGAGCCGAATCGGCTCCTGGGAGGAGTACTGCGGTAGCCACGGTAATCGCAGTAATTTATGTCCGCTCTTCAGGATATAAACTCGTTGAGATAGGCCAGAAGCGTAAAAAGGCGGACGGCGAAAATGTCGCCCAATTAACGGCGAATTGGAGCGGTCGAGGTCGCGTGTACGCACATCGCTGTTCCATTTCGATGTGTACACGTGTTTCTTGAATGTATGCTTGCATACTGGGTGATCTGTTGCAACAAAGTTGTTGTAACAATTTAAAAAGACGATGAGACGTTTAGCGGAGATTCTTTGTCCATGACGGGTTCTTCGGTGCGTTTCTATCTATCAAAAACGCTTTTACAAATATAATATTATAGAATTCATAGGAGGCTGTACTTTATGGCACTCTCTAGTGTACAATCATAATAGATCGTAATAAGGTGGTTTTTTAACAATACTTTCTACTTATTTTACTACAACATTACAGCAGACGGTAAAACATATTCAGTGACTTCTTCTGATGCGACTTTGAAATGGTGATGACCCCGACATTTTATATTCATATTAGTCTTCTATTCTTTTGGTCATCTGAGGGTCTGATTGCAATACAGCAAGGTCTTTGACATCTATCGTAACAGTGTGCCATTTGAAAATTGATCACCCTAACATTGATGGACACATCCACATATAACGTCCTATTATTCCAAACATTGTTTCGAATGTCACCGTGTCAGAAGCTATCCCAGGCTCTAACACCTACCTACTCACGCAGTATGTAATCCGTTTCCAACCATACCAAAACCTGGTGAAACATGTCGAGAACACCCTGTATACATGCATACAGATGTTCCGGAGGAATCTTACGTGCGGGCAGGTACATAGAGGCAGAAGAGCGAACGGTTAACGAGTCGTCGGCGCAAAAGCAGCCGCGGTGCCATTAGCGAGCGAGCATATGAACCGGGCTTAAATAGCGCGAGCGTTCAACTGGACCGGCCTCGCTGCGCCTCCCTTTTGAACTTCGAGCCACTTTTACGATTTTATTATTGGCTCTTACGCTCGCGATATTTATGCGACGTCGCGCGATATTTTCCACGGGGCAACGCGTCGACTTTAATGGCACCCGGCCGGCTTCCCCCATCCTGGACGATCCTCTCAGGAGCGACGCATTGCGCGATGCGCTAATAACGCTTCGACCGAGCGGAACTTAATTAGGAGGCTACGGACAACGAGGAGGAACGAGCCGCTGTTCCACCGTGCCGTTTACCAACCAGGAGTACTGGAGATTTCCAATTCCACGGGATCCCATTCCACCGATAATTTAGTTGTCGGTGTTTCAACCTCGATCGAGCCACCACCGGCTAAACGAACGGGGCATTACGCTTTTTGCTCGGATCGCTTTACCCAAATTGGGAAGCTGTCGATTATTAGCGGTTGCATTAACACCGGTTTTATGATTTTTTTCAGGAGAGACGCACGGACCTTGCCAAGATGTTATTGTAATCCATGTGTTTCGAATTCTATGTGTCTGTGTACGGTCTTTCATACGCAGATATCTGTTTTCGATTATGTTTGTGATAAAGGCATGGAGAGTCTGCTGTTTTTGAGAAGCGTTTGTGTATTTGGCAGTGAATTAGTAGTCTTTAGAATCACTTGCTAGCTAGGAATGGAGACTTTAAAAGCTGTTCAATTGCCATAAACTATGAGCATCTGGAGTCCACTTGCGTATTTGATGTCTTGTATCTTCGTACTGAATAGTAATGGACAGGTCGTAAACCTATAGAAAGGCACGCGTACTCAGTGACCCTAATGTAACTGCTACCTTTGAGCCCAGGACTCTTGCACCCTTGCCATACTTAAAATATACGCAGCAGGGTGGTTTGGGCTGCAAGTAAGGTAGGCGTAGATTCCAAAACAAGAAGCACCCTATCTACAATATTATAGTTACTCATTGCTAGATAAATCATGCATTCCTAGATTGATTCCATACTTAAAGAGGCTTACGAAAAGAGATGATAGAAATACAAGTCACATAACGCTTATCAGCATTCGTACATTGTTTTATTTTAATTATTTTGTTCTGCTAAGTTACAGTGTTAGGACACACACATGCTCCTTTACACTCATACGCACGTTCCTGCGCATGTTCAAACACAAAACGCCTAACTCCACCACATCATATTGGAGAAGACAATTCTATACAGACATACACACACAAATTTAAGGGAGCTTATGGTCCAACAGTATCATAACTTTCTGAACGTTCTAGAATTATTTATTTTGTTGAATAATCGACTTTCTATTAGTCTAAAGTGATGACCTTTGTTTGGTTGGGTATCTTATTCTATAGACTACATTTTAAAAGCATTGCTCATTTGTACCTGTTTTCTATATTACAGTTTAAGTTTATTTACTGACTATAATGGAAGCAGCCAAGTTAGTTTGCTTATGGTCACACTTCCTATAAATTGACTTTTTATTTTTTAAATAGGTGTTTTAATTTTTGTCGTATTATACTACGTCTTATTTAATCCACGCAACGTTTTTAAAGTAAAACAAAACCTACAAAAATCGACAAAGTGACCTTGAGCGGTTTAATTTGAGTGTCTCTACGATAGAAGATAAGATTATCCTCAGCTAATAAATCTTGTACATACAGAATGTGTTCAAGCCAAAAGTCACTAACTTAGGATCTGATGCAGAATAAAATTATGATGAGGGTAGACCATGCTCTGAAAGAGCGCTTGTTGGATTTGAAATCTGGCTTAAAATATAGATACTGACGAGTATAAAGAAATCCTAAAATATTATGCCAACGTTTATCATTGTTGTAAAAACTGGCGTTGAAAATAAAAATTTAGGAGCCATCCGATTGACTTCGTTTCTTCTGTAAACTGTACCCTTTGACATGCAGATGAACAAGTCTTATGCAATATTGCTGCAAGATGAACATTTTAACAAAACATGTTGCTTCGTCACGATTTACAATTTGCAAAAGAAACGTAGTTGATCGACGACTTTGAAATTTTAATGATCGAAGGCATTTATTCATTGTCTACCTTCATTCAGAGCCTAATACTATTTGGTTTCAGTGCATTCTTTGACCGTGTCAGATACTGAACAAGACGGCATAGTCTTCAGTCGTTTTAATCCATGTATGATACACGTAGTATAGGTTGTCTCAAGTGTATAGGTACCATTATTCAACGCAGAATAAGCTTCGTCCACAGACTTTCAATTTATTGAACAATACCGGCTTATGAAGACACAGATGTCTGCAAGAAATGTATTCATTGGTTGGCAGGCTATACGAAGAGTTTGATAATCTTGCAAGTTCAGCGGATGTTAATGACCCTAATAAATGTAGCCAGGTGAAATAGAAGAGTATTGACGTTCGGATAAATCGATATATCTACTCATCTTCGTTGGCCACTTTGATTAATATTTATTTATGTATCTCAACCGACTTGTCTGAAACTTGTTTGGCGACGTAGCGACTCCTCCTCGATTTTTCCTCAATCATGAGGGGTTGGACGAGGCCTTTAAACCGCAAGATGAATCTTAACTTCGATCAAAAATCAATTTTCTGATTTTGACGATTATATTACAGTGGAACCTCGCGTTTCGAACATGTCATCCAAAAATTTCTTTTCCATGTTAATTACAAACTAGAATTACGCATATTTCGCTAAATAGAGAAATTATTTTACATGTGGCTACTGCATGAAGACCATGTGAGAGCAGGTTTTGCTTTCCAACTACACTACATCCATCTTTTCTTCGAAGTACCATCTAAACCAGAAATGGCTATTCGGAGCAACGTCTGGTTCTGTCCTACTCCCACTTTGTGTCAATTCACCTCACATAATAAAAAAGTTAAGATGCAATCTCTAGATAAAACTGGTGTCATATATAAAAAAATTGTTCTCATTACGTCACTGTCTCTTGAGGAACCGTATTTACCAACAGTCACTGATGTTTGCGACGTCATACCCATACCCAGCTACGTGAGGGGAATGGACACAGAGTGGGGGTAGGTTGGAGCCAGGCCTTGCTCCGGGTGGCCATCTCTGATTTAAATCAACGCTTCCGTCGGTCATGTTGGTAGGATTTGTATGGTAAGCATATTTCACCAAAATAATAAGGTGATCAATTTTATGCTATCGGAGGCAAAGGACGACCACGATGTCGTTTTGCAATGTAACATTATGGAAGGTGAAAAAAAACGGTCGAAAAAATCTTTTAATGAAAGGGCGGGTTGGTACCTTTCATGTAAAGTTTACGTGTACCTTGATGTAGCCGTTCGGATACTTTTGTCGTGAAGATCTTATCGCGGCCGTGTTCCCTATGGTTTTCGCATGCAGCGTCCATATATGCAAAGAACGAATCGCACGTTCTATTTGTTCCTTGGTGTACACGTGTGTGTCCGATTCTCTTGCTCGCGAGGCTCGAAAGCAGCTGCAAGGAGGACCGTTAGAAGTCGATAACGATATTCAAGGAGTTTAAAGGAGGCCTAGCTCCGTTGCGTGCCGATCGTGGCCATTTTACGAGGCGCGAACAACAGCATTTTCTCCGATCGGCCATCACAGGGACAACGCCCCGCATGTTCCTGACAGCGAGACCAACAAGCACTAAACTGAGAGATTCTCAAATTCAACGGTTCACTCTGTGTACACAGCGAGACACTATGTGCACACACTTTTCCAGATGCATGCACATACTTCGAGTTCATTTAACTCCAACTTCCACCGTACGATTAACTTCAAATATAAATTTTGCTAGGGTGACTAGTCTGAAAGGTGTTCTTTGGGCTTGAAATGTGGAAAAAGTAAAAATGAGATTCTTTTGATATTTGACAGGGCACTAGAACGTATCTTCAGCTTTCTGTATTTAAAATTGTATGACAAAATATCAATATTTGAACGAAATACAGCGATTCTCATAAAACATGTTTTTTCAGGCAAGGGTGAATGGAATACACAATTTTACTATTTTGGCTTTTGTACAACAGAAAAACGAATTTTTTTTATATATTCTTTTGTAGTTATCTTCTATATTTCCCTTTTGATGAAGGTTCACTTTGTTTCTTTAAAATTGACGATAAACAGATTTTTGAAGTTCATCACATTTTTCCACTCCAAAATTTCTATTATATTTTTATATATTTTCTAAACCAAAACTGTTATCAACAAAATCGTATGTCAAAAAAAGCTTATTGTTTTTCTGAACGTGTGTTTTCAATTTTACGGCAATCTGCCAATTGTAGCCTCAGATGTACACTGTTTTGGAAGACATAGTTTTGAGAAACACATGGTTGAAGTTTAGCTATATCTACTTCTGCATAGCTATGTAAATGTACTCTAAATGCAATATCTCGAAGAATTTTGAATATCCATACGAGACCTTCTGCACGTTAATTTAAAAATTATAAACTACTTTTTAAAACAAGAAAAAGATTTCGATTGCTTCGAAATTTTACAGTAGGATTCCTCCTTAACACACTGCCAACCATTGGGATAGATCATCCATTTTGCTCCGCGTCATTTTGTTTCTGTATATAAGAATTGAGAATAAAATCCAATAATCCATGTTCATTAATACATTTTTGCACATGCATATTTCTTCTACTTTGTATGTAACCCAGCATCGACTATTGCAGTCATTTAGCCAGGGGACCTACAGTTTTAAGTGGGTTTCGAACCACCATAATTTCCATATTTTAAATTCTTGATCGCCATATTAAAGAAGCTATGATCGTTTAAGTTAAGATACTAAGTACTCAGTATGTGATCAAGTGTAAATCGTGTGGTTGGCAATGTGTGGACATTTCTGCCAGTAATACGTGCTGTCTTCATTTTCAGCGTCGAATCGTTAAATTCCAAGAATATCTGTGACAGTAACTAGAAGGTAAATTCCAATTTTCATGGGTTGTAGAGGAAGTGAGTCTGTAACTGGGTACCAATTTCTTCGAAACGATTTTGATAACTCAAGGAATGACAACTTTTACTTGTATAGGTAATAAAGTGAAGAATATTATATGACGTTTAGAAGTATAGGGAATGTCTCCAAATTAAATGATCAAAATGTACCAACGTAATCTATGAATAAAAGGAAAAGTCGTATATAAGCGTAAGCCTGCAAGAGATTTAATTATAAATCAATAAAACTGTTAAATATAAAATTAACACGTTGAATGCCATGGGGGTCATCGGTGACTGTAACCTTAAATTTAATTTAATTAAATAATTATTGATTGTCACAAATTTCTGAGCAAACTTCATACTAAAAAATAATACTGTAGGAACTGAAGAACACGATTGAATACACAAATCTTTTTTTTTATTACGATTTATATAAAAAATAGTAAATTATATCGTGTCTAATTAGGGATGGCTGTTTTCACTGAGGCACTCAACGTGTTAATGTGATATGGCGGGAGAATACATAGTTTGGTGATGTTTAGTTAGTTTGTTCGTGAACTCTGTCAGAAATAATAAAATTGGTGTTATCAATTAATTTGAATTGATTAGCTAATCTTAGGCTAGGTGACACTAGTGGTACGTGATCTTGCAAAAAGCACAATCATTGTTAATTTCTTTAGTTTGGCTAATTATAGCCGTTTCATTAAATCAACTATAATTTAACATAATTTGGGTACTGTTATCTTCATATTTTATGCTCCGTCACAAATAACAACCCTAATGTAAACATATTTCTTGTGAAACTTCCCAAATTATTGAATCCATTAAAAATAGTTTACAAGAGATTTCTTTAAATGCAACCAAGTTTTGTCAACAAATAGAAATGTACTAGGTAGCTTCGAAAACATTTCATTATATATTTTTATTCTTAAATAACCTTGTACTACAATCAAACGCATTGCTCTATCTAAAACATAGAATTCCATTTAACAAAATTAATTGATCACAATACTTCCAATACCAAGTAATCCACACAAATTCTGTATTTCGCTTCATTTTAGAAATATTAGACTCCAGAAGTCTTAGCAACACACTCTGCCTGTAATTATTCTTCAGAGCCATGCAAATTGCTTTCCGAGCATTTTATCAGATATTCACAAGCAGACAGTGCAGAGCTTAAGTGCTTAATTCCTGACGGCCATATTATGCAATCCTGGATCGCAGTTAGACTTGCGAAAAGGATTATTGCGGAGAATAGAGTACCGATCCACGATATCGAAATTTCTCGTCTAATGATCTGTCTTTCAAGTCGGTGTCCGTAATCGGCCGGAGCAATTAACCGGCTCGTTAAAATGAACGATCGTTTGCCACATTAGTTGTCAAGCAATCGAGATTGCCTTTGCGATATTATAAATACACATGGGCCTGGACAAATCGTTATCATCGGCGGTGAGCTTTCAGCGTGTTCACGTGTACGAACTTCCGATTAAAATTATCTGTGGTCCTTTCAATGTATCCGCCACAGTGAGATTGTTAAAGGACGGTGATAGGGGGCAAGACACCAGGAACGTATACAATAGTAGCGCCTTTGCGATCCGATCTATTACTACCATCGTACGGAACGTGAAAACGTGGAAGTCGTTTCTGCCACCATTCCGCATGGCTGCCCATAGCTATGCCACCACTACTATTACGCGATCAACCATTCTACTCCGCGGTTAACGATAGACGACTTCAAGCGGTTCGAATACACCGTGGAAATTCTTCAGGATATAGGAGAACGTTTCCGTGCGAACATGCGCCTCCACGGAGATATGTTCTTTGCATGTGTTTGCAATGTACTAGCCCTACTGATTAACCCATAAACGCACACTTTTTTTCTGTAGATCGGCCTCAGAAACACACGTCTTTTTTTTACATGTTCCTTTGTTGCTACAAGAAATTAGATGAAAAGACAATGCTTATAGGGGTTAATTAATATGATTTCTACTAGTTTTTAAAAAAAAATTATGATGATTATAACCGTCATTTGTCGCCTGGTAAGTTTGTTGTTGTTTTTTTATTAAAAATATACATGACTGCTATATCCGTCAATTGTTAGCACATCAACAAAAATCTGACGGCTATAGCCGTCATTTGCGGCAATAGGTTAATAATCTATTTAGGATCAGTTGAATCAGAAATTGACACTTTTCCATATCACAAATTTTTTTCACACGTCAGCTTGTGAATCATTTGTCTTGGCCGTTTTTCTGTCTTCTTCCCACGTCAAGGAATTCCGGATGAGTCCCCTTACAAACTTGGGTAATCACATTGTACAAGACTCATTGTCAGTATTGCGGTCGTTCTGGTAAAACGAACTTGTGTTAACAGTTACAACAAAATCTTCTTCTTCAAAATATAGTAATCTGAGCATTACACTGTATAATCGGCAGTCTATTACACGTTCAAAGTCGCTTCGACTGCTAAATGATTTGCTACTATTTTGAGTTGTTAGATTCTATGTAGCATATAGATATTCTTGAGGAGTTTGCGTATTTTCTGATTGTTGTATGGGATGATGAAGAATTCTTACAGGTGGTGTAGTCTATAGGCTTTTTATGGGTGTAGTAGTATTAACGGCAACGGCAACAACAGCGACAGTTGTAACGACAGCGATAACGACACCGAGAGCTACTTTAACAGCGGCAACAACAGCGACAGTGGCAACGAGAGCGACAACGACACAACAGCGACTTTTTACGCGTGTAGTAGTAATGATGCAACAGCAAAAATAGAGGGAATAACTGCGGCGACGGTAACAGCAACAGCAACAGCAACAGCAACAGCAACAGCAACAGCAACGTATCTACCTTCTACCCTGTATTGTCTGCTGTCTACTGTCAGCTATCTGCTGTCTGTTGTCTAATGTCTGCTGTCTACTGTCTGTTGCCTACTGTCTGTTGCCTACTGTCTGCTATCTCCTGCTTGCTGTCTACTGTCTGCCGTCTATCGTCTATGTATCAGGTATGATGCCAACACGATGTATCATGTATCATATGATCTATCATCTATCATTTGTCATCGGCCATTTATCACGTATCATGTATCATGTATTATCTATTATACGTATTCTGTTTACCTTTCTTTCGTAGAAGCTACAATTTTTTAAGGCGTAGAGATATTAAAAATTCTAATCCTAAATACAATGTTCTAAACAATTAAAGACTTGTGATTTTTCACAACTTTTAGCAATTTGATAAAACACTAGAAATGGAAAATTATTCAATATTTACTGTACATAGTATTCAGAGCTTCCATATTATTTAGCACATTAATGAAACAAATTTTTTTTATATTTACTTTATTTTAAACTTTACAATTTGTCCAGCTGGACATTTAGTAAATTTTTGTAGCGTTTATCTTAAATATCACGCGGATGACTATCCCCAGCGAGATGTCATCTTACAATCTTATTATTGTGATATGGTTAAGTTAATGGAATGTTTCTGCAGCTAACTTGTTTGTGTGCGTTGTAAGTTTTCCTCTATATTTTGTTGCATATCTGATAATTTCTTCCTTAACTGTTGGGATTTTTAGGTCTTTACGTAGATCCTCATTTCTTATGTACCATGGGGCATTAACGACTGTACTGAGTATTTGTGATTGAATTGTTTCCAATTTAGCTATGTACCGCATTGCCGACATTCCCTATAGGGGTATTCCGTATGTCCATATAGGTTTCATGATCGTTTTGTAAATTTTTAATTTGTTTTCTATACTCAGTTTGGATTTTCTACTGGTTAACCAGTACATCTGTCTTCTTCTTATCCTTATATTTTCTGTTATTGTTTTAATATAATATTTCCAGGTGCGTTTTGTGTCTAAGTGTAGTTCTAAGTAGTTTACCTTTTTTGTTTGTGGGATACGTATGTTATTAACGAAAAATAAACCATTTTAATGCTTGATCTTCTTAATTATTTTAACCGTTTGAGTGCCAGGGGTCATTGGAAACTCTTATTGAAAAGTGCCAAGCGGTGCAATCGCGCTTTGTTCATTTTATATCGAAAATTGCAAATCGGCACAATTGCGTGGTATCATTGCTTCTTTGGAACAGTTTCGACAGTTTCCCTGACTACGTTTCATATAATAAAGTTACTTTTGTTCTGAGAGACGGAACTTATGTCACAACTATTGTAAGAATGTTAGGCAACAGACAGATTTAGTGCATAATTAAAACAACAACTGCTATATCATGCAATCAACTACTTACTAGACTTGCACTCTGACTAGATTAAACTTTAGATTGTAAACTGTCACCACTTCTTTCACACTCTATCTCTCTACACTTCAAATACTTCACGTGGTGGAACACAGAAGATATTACAAATTTTCCAAGCATTTTAATACGACTGTCAAATACTTATTTACACCAGCAACTTCTGTTTCAAATGAATGACTATTTTCTAGAGCGGGACAGATTCTTCCTGACAGAGGAACAAGTTTACAGACAAAACATACGAACATGTTGTCTGAAATAAGTTCAAACAAGAATAAATCGATAATTCGATAAACGATGTATTGAAAATTCGATAATCGATATTCGATAATCGATACTCGATAATCGATATTCGATAATCGATATTCGATAATCGATACTCGATAATCGATATTCGATAATCGATATTCGATAATCGATACTCGATAATCGATATTCGATAATCGATATTCGATAATCGATATATCGAAGGTTCGATTTCGATATATCGAAAGTTCGATAATCGATATATCGAAAGTTCGAGAATCGATATATCGAAGGTTCGATAATTGATATATCGAAGGTTCGATAATCGATACATCTAAGGTTCGAGAATCGATATATCGAAAGTTTGATAATCGATACATCGAAAATTCGATAATCGATGATTCGATATATCGATATGTTATCGATAATTCGATATATTCATACGTTATCGATAATTCGATATATCCATATGTTATCGATAATTCGATATATCGAAATGTTATCGATAACACGATATACCAAAATGTTGTCGATAATTCGGTATGTCGATGATATTAACATAGCGATAACTTTTATTTTAAGAGATATAACATGTATATTGTATCTACACTTCGAGTGGGGCGTGTTTTGTGTCGAAACACATATTTAACCGTTTAAGTGCCAGGGGTCATTAGAAAAATCTGATTGAAAAGTGCCAAGCGGCGCGATGGCGCTTTGTTCATCTTATATCTAAAATTGCAAATCGGTGCAATTGCGTGGTATCTCTGCTTCTTTAGAAAAGTTTCCACAGTTTTGTTGAGTATGTTATATCGAGCAATCCTACAGTTATGAGTTTAAAAGGTGACGATTAAGTATGAGAACGCGCCCATAAGTGCACGTCGCGACCTGATGCAGTGGCACTTTTCGATATGAAATCTGAACAGCTCAATCGCGCTGCGTGGCACTCAAACGGTTAAGCAGTCTAGC
Source organism: Macropis europaea (assembly GCA_916610135.2). Taxonomy (NCBI): domain Eukaryota; kingdom Metazoa; phylum Arthropoda; class Insecta; order Hymenoptera; family Melittidae; genus Macropis; species Macropis europaea. Next base: position 31,978,378 of record OU744344.1, read on the forward strand.
AGGCTATTCTTCTGTACGTTTTATGAACATAGAGCAGCTGGAATTTCGTGCAACGTAGATATGGTAAGAATTTTAATCCTATATAATTGGATATCTGTTCTTTCTTCCTTTCTTTCGTGTACCAGCTAGAATTTTTTGCTCCGTGGATATGTTAAGAATTCTGAACGGGCGTTTCTGGTACCGCGCACGCGCGGTCCACTTACACTGAAAATTTCTAACAGTCACGTCGATGATTAAGTGTTATCGCTAGACGTTGCAGTTGAGATCAAATGTAGCAGGGTAGGAAAGAATGAAAAATACTCAAATGACGTGTAATTTATTACTGACGATGTAGAACATCGGTTAACCGATTTAAGATAGAATGATATTAGGATATTCGAATGATTACATTTTAATATAGACTTTACATTGTAGAGTATGTTAATTAAGTTCCAGGGTGGTATCGATAAAATATGAAGCAGTGTGGTAGAGTTTGAGTAATTTTGCAATGAAGAAATTTAGGACTTTTCTCGGTCCAAGCCTAAGAAACAGACATTTTGTTATAAAGCAAGACTTGAAATGAAACATCGCTGAAGAATAGGGTTGAAACATTTATAAATATTAATGAGTTCTAATATTTAAATTAGATTAAATATACATATTATTTAAAAATCGATGGTATGTGTCTATTCAGTTATCATCGTGATAAAAATTGCAATATTCGTAATGATCTCAAATTTACTAATCAATCAATCAGTTTCAGTCTGCACAGTTATTTAACAACTTCTGTTTTTACGTACTTTACGAGACTTTATGTATCAGCAAATATCAAGTTGTGTGGTATATCTTTGTTTCATACAAATCAGATAAATCAATTGTACCATAGAGTCGATATAATTTATAACTCACCTCTGTTTGTTGCTCGATCATATTGGAAATTGCACATGGACTATATTTTACTATTTGCACGCTATCACGCACGCTGTCAAAGATGTTTTATGACTTCAATCGCCACCACGATATAATCAAGACACATACTCCATATTATTTCTTTGTACAGTCGATCTGTTCTTTTTCATCTTGTACAAATTCAGATTGTTTGCTTTCACATTCCATTCTTGGGAATCATTTTCTTTCGTTACATTCCGTGATCTGTTAAATCGTCTCTTCCGCGTTATATTTTTAGCCTACTATATCTTACAGAATATGCGATCATCAATTTTTTAGCGATTTTATTCGCAATATTAAAATTCGACCTGTTATAGGTTATTATGTTTATATATGAACGACCAGTTATTGTTTAGGATTTTAAAAGTATTCAAAGTAAGTAATACAATATATTTCACATAGTAATTGACAAGTAAAGTTAATTTTTTTAAAATTATATTTTTCAACACGCAGTAGTTTATTTTCTTTTAGGTTCATTAGGTAATAAAACTCCATGTTTGATCTACGTCTCTTAAATGATTACCAATATTTTCACTGAATTGTGATTGACATGGATGCACCACCAATTATTGGATTTCCATAATGAATCCTTCAATAATTCTACGTACCTTTTAACTCCTAGACTTCCATGCAGTCTCCAGTGATGAACGCCGAAAAATTAACTGAATTACACAACTATTAATTCTTATAAAATTTTGAGCAGTATTAATATTGTAATAACATTTTAAAGTAAGAGTTACACGTAAAGTATCGGTACGTACGGGGTTTCGGGACTTTATGTGATTTCACAAACAGTCTGACCACACAAAAATTGTTTCGGAGGGTATCTAAAAAGTCTTAGGTCTATCAAAAAAGTTGGAGTCAAACTTCAAGCGTATGTAGTACTTATCAAAAGAAAGAAAAAAGTCTTAATGAACGTGGGTCTAAATATCATCAGTTTCGGAGTTTCAAGACGTTTCCATTAGTTATACTAAAATACGTTGATGTATGGTACTAAACACTTTACTGGTAGGGTACCTACGGTTCGAAAAGCTTCTTGATACAGGCGTACTGTTTGTCTAACATTGCCACTTGCTTTACCGTACATCAAATGCATATGCGTCATTTCAGAATTTGTGTAAGAATGAACCATAATTATTGAATAATTCTTAAATAATACAAAAGTAAACTGAAGATAACTATGCATGCACACGGATGTTGCACTACTAGAGCGACAAAGTACATTCTCCTTACGGTTGCTGAATTACGGCGCTTATCTACGACCACATAGTTGTAGTATTATATTTTCTTTGCTTGGCTTAACCCCTTCAGGGATATTGACACGTATATATACGTTTAGTTTGGTTCTTTAATTCAATGGTTATAGACAAAAATGTGACATCTAACGGCCATGTGTGTAGTATACTATTTTTCTTACAGATCTTTAAATTTTGTAAATTCTTTATTCCTTATTTTGTAAATATGAATTTATATTGAGTAAATATTACTTTGCCTAGCTTCAACAAATTTCTCCCTGAAGAGGTCAACGACTTACTCGATAGGATTCAGATAGAAACGTAAGAAAGTCTGTTATTCAGTTACAGGGTCAGAGTTGAAAAGCACCTTGTAACTTGTAACTCTAAAATTGATGATACTTGGACCCACGTTCATTAAGACTTTTTTGTTCGTTTCGGTGTGTACTACATACTCCTGAAATTTGAACGCAACTTTTTTGAGCACCTGTACATGATTGACATGGTAGAGAACATGTTAACCTTCGAAGTTTTCTGTAATGGCGTCCGTGGCATCCAGAGTCCAAAGAACATAATTATGTCTCGGGGTGGACAACATTGAAAATTATTGACTCCCAAAATCCAATTAGTAGTTCCGTCTCACTAACAGTGAGCCACTTTTGTAACATTTCGGAATGTTGCGAACGATTTCCCGGTTCGTGTTACCAGCGTCGTAAAATAAATTATCCGCTCGCAGCATGTCCTCCTATCGTAATGACATAAACTAATCCGCCGGGGTTATAAGAGAGTTACAACAAAGGTCGGCAGTTTCATAAATCACGGTTATTTTGACAGTTCAAATAATCTAGCCCAAGCCAAAATAATTTCGCCGTCGTTCGGTCGCCGTCGTGTAGTTCCGCTTCCGTGGACGACGTTCATCGTCGTTTCTTGGATCGCACGTGCCCACGCCTCATATCACTCCCGTTCTATAATTAACACTTCAGCCGCTTCGAGCCACTATAGTGGCGTCCAGCTATGCGATTGTTTTGGACGACACACCACTATGGTGGCTCATGTTCTGCTTTCCTTGCATTGGAGGATTGTTGTCGTTGGTTTCACTTCAAAGGTCAGCTGGTTGTTAATCTTATTATTAGTAGTAAACTACACACAGGACCGGATTAAGACTTTTAGAGGCCCTAAGCACTTAAAAGATTTTGGTGCCCTCATACGTATCTAATTCAAAACATAAACAATAATAAACCGTAAAATAAAATTTTATTTTTCGAAATGGAACAAAAGTTACAGTAAGGTGAAAAATAATGTTTATTTTTGTATACTTCCACTTCATTTATATCTGAAAACTTTTCTCCTACTTTTTCTAATTGCAAAGTCTTTGATCAGAAATTCAAAACAAATCTTACGTAACACATCTGTTTCTATACTTACAATTAGTAGAGATAAAGCTGAGCAATTTGGAAAGGCACACTCAATATTGTTTTCTACAATTATTTTATAAATTTCAGCATGACTGAATCTTGTTTTCACATTTTTTCTTGCACTGAACTTATGATACACATATGAGTGAAACTGCTGAAGCTCACCTGAGAAATTAATGTTCAAGTCCTCTGGGTAAGCATCAATCAGCTTTTGACAACATTATTCTTCAAGTTTCAAATGTGTGAAACGTCGTGTCTGACCTGTAGCTATATACTGAAAACAGTCGAGGCAGCAGCCAACATGACAGAATCGTTTTATTTACACCGTTTTACGCGACAATCGCTCATAAATCGATACTGGGTCCCAGAGCACGTCTCTGACCGTACAGCTTCCGATCGGATCGACCGTGTCCGATCGACGATCCCTCTCGCGCGATTCCACCGTGTCTAACTCCGTGATCGTTGTAAACTCTAATCTCTGTCGTAGATTCGAGACAGGAAACGTCATTCACTCGAGGCGAGCTCGAGAGCAGTTAGGTGCTATACTAGGCTGTTTTTGCCGTGTGCTTCTTGCGCCGCTGGTTACTGCCGATCGAGTTGATGATGGTGATCATTTACACATCGACACGCCTCGCGAGTTAAAGGTGAATGACATCCGGTCTGTTTACGGCTGTTTCAGAATTACACGGGATCGAACCATAACACCCCGTTTTTGCGATGCTTTGACTTCCTATTAGGTCCTTGCAGCGCTATTTCGGCCGTGCGTTGGTTACGCTGAGTTTTGGAGTGAATCATGGGTTCATTCATGAAAATGGAAGCATTATATTAACAAGTTCATGTTAATTTTTGCCAGGAATTGGCTATAATTGTTATGGTCTAGGAAATTTTTCGATTTTAATGGCATGTGGTAGATAATATTTAACATGATGATGAAGAATAGTTTTACTAATAATTGAATAAGCAATTTTGATAAATCAACGTAATACATAATAAAGTGAACTGAAATGAATTGGTTATAATTATTATGGTTTAGGAGATTTTTCAATTTTAATGTCCGGTGATAGATAACAAATAACATGGTAATAATGAACAGTTTTACTGATAATAGAATAATTACGCGAAAATGTTAAGTGACGAGATAGGGAATTGGACAGTAATTATTGTTAACTTAACTACTAATTAAATTTATTTTATTATTTTCAGTAAACTATTTTATGCATGAATAAATTTCAGATATTAAATACAACAGTATCAGAATATGTATTTGACCTATCCCATTAGAATCTATTTGCTATTTATAAGTTAATGATGAATTTCATAATAAATCAAATAGGACATATAATCAAATTAAACAAAACACTTTTAATTTTAATTTCTCACCGTTTTAAGCACTAGATATATTATTTATCACTTTAATGCAAAAACTGATCGCTAATGGGGTCACTAGTCGCCAATGGTTACGTTTATCTTACTTGACAAATTTCAAAATCGATTTTGTTGAAAATCAAGCCTCAAAATTATATTATTCACGTAGAATTATCTGATACTCCGTTGAACTATACATTACAGGACATACTGTACATGAGCCCTTTATGTTGAAAGTGGCATAAGTTATTTTTCCGGAAGAAATGAGTTCAAGCTGTTTCGGTTATAAATAGGTACAATCTTTTTATCTAGAAACAACTTATTGTAAATATTTTTAAAAATTCTTGTTATTGGGTAAACAAAAGTTGAGATATTAGCCAGAATTGTAAACATATCTATTTTGAAAGTGGCATAACTCAACATTACAACAATATCATTTTAGATATAGTATATTATGTAGTAGAATTTTCGTACATCAAAATATATTAGGCATAAGGATATGATGAATTTGCTTCTATACATACCCTTAGTTTACCACAAATATGTATTTTAAAAACTGTTATATTATCTAATATCCGATATATTAAATATTCGAATATTAATTATATTACATATTAAATATCCGATATATTAAATATTCGAATATTAATTATATTACATATTAAATATCCGAATATTAAATAACCCCTATTTCTGATGACGATGAATAACTGTAAATATTAAATACATCACATGAATTACCTTTATACTATATAATTTACTTACGAATTTATGAAATATATGTCATTTAAATCGGTATAAGTCATTAGTTTCAATGAAATCCTAATTTTGTAAATAACTTAAGTCACTTTGGTATTACGAAAAAACGTTGATTCGTTAACATCTGTACAAAATAATTATAACTCCTTCATACAACAAATATAAAGTAAATGCCTCAACAGTAAGCAATAATATTTTTCGAAACATTCAAGTGGAAAACCTGAAAAATCTCAAAATATCAAAAAATTGACTTGCGCCACTCTGAAAAGAAAGGCTTCATACGCTTCAGCTTCGCGAGATCATTCGGTTCTGACATTGTCTAACGCGTGTTCTCGCGTGACCCCGGCGGAAACACACGAAAAGCGCCGTGCCAGTCAAGAGGTTATAGTCCCTGGGAAGCGTCGCAGAATTTCAGTCTAACGCGAGTTTCGGTTGGCGCAATTGGACCGGACGGCCAACTCTCATCATTCGGAGTGTCATCCGCACGATGTTCTCGTTTCATCGGTCCAGAGTGTGGGGACCCGTGGTCCCGCGAGTGCAGTTAACGCGTTCGCTACCACGTGTCACGTATGTGTGACAGCGACGAACTTACCAAGTCCTTCAAAATAACCTGTTACACATACGGAACTGCGTGTACCATATACATGTGACGTATTATTTGGAATACACAGTTGATTCTTTAAAACATTTTAAGTGCGCCTAATCGAAAGATATATCGTGTTTAACAGAACTACTAAAAATGTAGTATGGTCTGTGGTGGACGGTTCTTAAATTTCAACGGTAGTACCACATTGACAACTATTAGGGTAGATTTATCAGTTTGTGCCGCGTCACACGGTGATCTTGATTCAAGCATCTGACGATTAATTCTAATAAGTTAAATTTGTTAACATATTCGAGACCCAGCATATGAGTCACACAATGTTTCACTCGTTTAGTTGATAACTCAGCACGTGAGTCATGTACAGAGATTAGTATTATCAACCAGTTCTTAAAGAGCGAAGGCGAATTGCAGAATAAGGTGTATGAAAAATAAAAGTGCTATACGCTTTAAGATCAAATAAAGAATTAATAATCTACTACCAAGATCGTCAGCGTATCAAAACATAAATTTTTTATAACTGCAAAAACATTATCGGTTTTTCAGAATAGTCTTGTAATAATACATTTAGATAGACACAAGGAGTATAACATTCACATTTCATCTATTGAACACTGTATCACAGAAGGTACTTTAATAAAAACACCAATACCGAGTCAGCCCTTATCACAACACCCTACTTTCAATATAAGCAATGAAGTCAAACAGTATCTAACTACTCCACCAAATAATTTTCTCAGAATCAATAGTCATAAAAATAACCAAAATCCAAGGTGCAGGTCGTGACCCCACGTCAGTCATCGTGTCAAGACACCTGGTATCCAGCATCCAGTCGGCAGTGCGTTAACTCGGGTGTCAGCATTTGGGTGGAACGAGTGCGGCATGTGTCGACGATTGAAAGAAACGTTGAACGTATTCGTGGCACGACGGTACCGGCGGTCGGATGTATTCGTACGGCTTCGTTCGCATAGAGGATCGTGTGTAACCTAGCCTGTTCCGAGCTAGTGCAAAAGAACCGAGGTCGTTCGTCGCTTTGTTTACGCGCGTATCAAGCGAGACAGGCCGATGATCGCGTGCATCACTGTTATCCGGCGCGCGCCATCGAAATCGCGATTCGCCGGCGAGTCGCGTGCAAGTCAGTAGGATTTCGCGCGTGCAACCGTGACAATCGAACGATTCAGCCTTTCCAGCTCGCGATCATCCGTCGGGAAATTGGCCCGGTCACGTGCCAGTGTGTGCACCGTACCGCTCACGTGGTTCATCCGCGAGCACTCGGTGTGTGCATCGGCCGTGTGCGCCCGTGTGACCTCTCCAGGGAAAATGAGACGACCCGCGACCCGCTGCCGGCTCTGAGGACCGACCGGTCGATCAGCAGCTGCTTCTGAACTGGTGAGTGGCCCCTGCTTCTCTCCCCTGACCACGTTCTTTCGCGTTTCCTGGAATTCCTACGGTGCTCGATTGTTTTGGAGCGTGAAAGGTACGCATGGCCTTCGGCTGGCGGGTATCTGTGTCAGCTCCAGCACTCGCCGCGAATTTTCCCATTTGTGCGTTAGAGGAACGCGTCAATGCTGTGTTGAATTCTGGGTCTGACTGGCAGGCTTTGGTCAGGTGTGGTTCAGTGGAGCCTGTGATGTGATGTGGTGTTTACTTTTATGAATGGGTAGAAACAATGTTTCGTTTCGGACATTGTGCAGTATACGCTTTAGAAATATATAGAGGTCTTGTTATAGCAGAATCAGTTACATTTGCATTTGGAAGTTGTGCAGGTTGGGTGTAAAAGGAAAGGATAATTCAATTTATTTTAATTAATGGATGTATAGTCATTTTGACACTCTAGCGTCAGGCGTTCTATGAATTAACCTACCATAAATTACAATATAGAAGATTTACAGTAATTATTGAATGCTTTATATTTGTACTTAATTATTGTTTATTTACTTACGTTCGTACTAATTTGTTTATAAACCTGTGATTCTCGGAATACTATCAAAGACGTACTAAGTTTGACTGATAACACTGACAAAGCAGACTGCAAAAGGATGAATGAACTAAAAAAAGGACAGCCACGTTAAGGGCCACAGTGAAAACAGCCATCCCTAGTTAGACATACCATAGTTTGGTATATTTAATATACATTACGAAAAAAAGAAACATTTAACTATTCTATCGTATACTTGTACATCTACATTGTCGCTGTAATGTCAAGTTTGCTTCGAATTTTGCAAGAATCGACAGTTATTTAATTAAAAAATATTCTAATAAATTAGGGCAATTCCCTATAAATACTGGCCTTAAAGTTTTGGAGTAAAACAGAAGACAAACAACGAGTTCTGAAAATTTCATGGCCTTTTTGGCATATTTTTTATGTGGACTGCAGCATTAGTGAACAATTTGAATAATCTGGATGTGGTATATTCATTCTTAAACAATATATATATTTATATTTCAGAAAGAAATTGATGTACACAACTATCCGAATTTTAAAATATGTAATGCTGTGCTCTGGTTATATTTTATTATGCACATTAGAGTCTTATTCAACACTTTTTCACATTTTCAGCAGACTAGCCTTTGCAGTTCTCAGCATAAAGACTCATGAGTGTTGAACAATGTAAATTTTCAGAATACTAGTATAATGTTAGGAATAGTTCCAACTGAACGTGACCTTCAAAATCTCTTTACTTCATCTGTTACCTCCAAATAAATGCGTGAAGCTTCTTTCAGCGATTAGTGGATACCACAACTTCAGAAGTTAAAATAAATGGTTACAGAGTTATTTAATTGAAAACTTTACAATATATGCAGACATATTTTCAACAATTAAAATAAAATATCAGCATTTTATTCAGAAATGTTCAAATATTTGTCATGCTCTGAAAATGCGGCAAACCATCATTTATCTAGTTACGTGTTATGACCCATTAAGTCTACCGAGATAACAACAATCAGCCATCTCACTAACGATTTTAAATAAAAAAGAATAAATAAGCTATAGATTTTCTACAGTGGCGAATATGGATATTGAATTTCTTCACTATCGGTGAACAATTATGATTTTTGCACGTTGGCCGGATTTGTGCACAAGTAGTGTCAAAAATTCGTGCTGAACCTGTTCCTACAGATTGCAATATTTACCAGAGTTTGTACTCAATTTCTTCTAATTGTTATGATAGCAACATTCTATTGTTATGAACGTGTATGCTGCTGTTCGCAGAAAATCTGAATGTTGTTATTTTATGTAACGAGTGTTGTAAGGTTAGATAGAGGTAAGAGCCAGCGGAAGTACAGGCTGTTGATAGCGGAACTCGAGGTGAATATGTAGGCGTTCCGTTCGTGTACATTCTCGTGGAAAAGTTATTTCGGTGTCGTGGCTCTTCAGGCCTTTTCATGTTCGAGGATGACACCGTAGTTTCAGCCGTCTGAAATTATCTCTGCCTTATGATATAACTAATTCAACGGCACCAATGTTTTACAATTAACGAGCATCAAATTCCTGATTATTCTATGGTCTTTTAGAGCTATCGTTTAATTTTAAGGAAGTCACGATCTTTCTGCCAGAAACAGATGTAAATAGCCAAACCTGCTCCCGAAGTACCTAACGAATAAATTTTAATGTTAATCCCATTCCCTTTCGATCATGCTGATATGTGTTGTCCTTGTCTCTCCTCTCGACTCTCGTCTCTTGTTCATCGCACTCAAAGTCGCGGTGTTCCTATTGTTGTCATATGATCACGTAACGCCTTTATTTCAGTGATCTGGCTGGCTGAATATACGGCAGAGATAGATATTTTATATCAGTTGGGTCGGGTTTTAAAATTCTCGCCAGTTCCATACCTACTTTTTTGTACGTATAACTTTTAATCAATGTATCCATAAATGGTAGTCTAACTTTTGTCCTTAGAAATTGCTCAGACTTATCTGTATTTACTGATCATGTTTTCTTGTCTTGTATCTATTTATTATTACAAGTTTATTCCCTTTTTTAAATATGCCATTCAGTCTTTTAATTCCTTACACTTTTGTTAATTTATTACTAATTAACCAAATGTCTATTTATAATGTTAATTTCCTTGTTTAGTATTACATGTTAATACATATATTACTAAATATTACGTTAATTTACTTTCTAGTCTTTGTTAAATGCAAGCTTTAATGTTAGTCCAGATTTAAGTTTAGCCTATTAAATCAGCACCATGCTCGACCTCGTCATTTCACCTTTAATCATTATATTTATTATTATTTGTGTTCATCAGCTGCTGTTGTTATATATATATATATATATATATATATATATATATATATATATATATATATATATATATATATTAATTTATGATACAGTAAAGACAATATGCAGAATGAAATATAATATGAGATGTTATAATGTAAATAAACATAAACGTTGAATTTATTCTGCAAACACTTTCTTATAGCATTCTATAAATAATTTTAGTTCAGCCTCTTAATTAATTTGAAGCGATAATGAATTATTCTGATCTAATCATTTTTTACAAGGAGAAATATGCGTACAAATATTAGTCAAGATTTACAGAATCATTTTACAGATTTTAGGAATCAAGGTTATTTAAAAGTCATATTATTACAGGTCGTTATATTTGTCTTGATAGTATCCACAATATGGCGATATTATAAACACAGGAATCGACTTAAAAATTATTGACGTCCTTGAGATGTCCTTGAAAATGGCCTCAAGAACAATCTTCTTTCTACAACCATGTTTATTCCCTTAAACCCTGCAACCCTTAACTTCTTCTCGCATTATTACCAGCTACAGACGTATTTAAAATGGTCAAATTAACCCCTAGAGTGGGTGTGTAGCTTATTTGGTAAACATTGGGCGCGTCGGTCTGGGAGACCGACTGCAGTGTAAGTGGAAAAAATTCTTTTTCTGTTTAAAGTATTGAAATTTTAGTAATAGCAATTAATGTACAGAGACAACAAAAACTGTATAACAAATAATATGTTATATATAATAATAACAAAAACTCGTTAACCAAAAGAATATATATGTAACAAAAGTATAATAAAGAATATATTCTGAAGCAAATAAATGTACATTTCTTTTTAATTTATAACAATGTCTTTATTTTGGAAGTCTGAAATATAACAAAAGAACAATTTTTAAACAAATCAACATACATTTTTTCAATTTTGGTTTTCTTTCTAATTTGAGGAATCTGATGTAGAATCATTTTCAAATCAATTTTCACACAGTACAACTGTGTGTTCCAAACACATAAGTAAATAAATAGATATTGGGTTCGTCCAGCTAGCCGGTGAAAAACATTATTTCTTAGGCTAAAATAATCAGCTAGAGTGAGAATGAGCACTGAACATTCAGTAATAACTAAAATATTTAACATTAATGACCGCGTCGTTCTGTGAGACCGTACGCGCCGCTTACTCTAGAGTTAAAAACGACATCCCGTATACTCTTTTCAATTCTCAAAACCGTCCAAACCACATTTCTTCGAACATACCCACCCGATATCGTTATACTTGCAGCAAGCAATAAGACTTCACATCAAGAAAAAGTTCGCCATAGTTGTTGAAACATGTGCCTTAGTGTCGCAGAGCGTGTCACGTTTCACCCAGTATACTCCTGGTGTCGCGAACGCGTTCGTCGCTCGCTTCAGCATCGTTTTCAGCGTTTCCGAGCAGTTATGCGGTCGTGGATCGATCGTAAACGAGGGAAGGGCGGTTTGATTATGTTGCACGACGGACTGGCCGATCCGTAACGAGCCCAGGACATGTTCGTCTCGCCGGTCGAACAGGACGAAACGATGATCGTTAAGTTTTCTACGAGCGACGTTACAGTCGGACACGAGCGTGGAAGTGTAGAATCTAGCCAATGGTGTATCGAAGCGGAGTGAAGAGATAAGATAGCGGCCGGTTATCGACTCGCTTACACTTCGTTCACCTGCGTCCTAGGTGCTCTTATCTTGGCCTTTTATCTGTGACCTCTGCTCCGTACGTCGCTGCTGATATCGCGCGAGACACGAAACGTCGTCTGACGGTATGCACGGCGATACCTCTCGCTATAATGTCTACATCGCGATGGTCGCACCGATCCACCTACCTTTGCTCGTTCCAATTTCCAGGATCGGTTCTGTCCTCGTTCATCGTGCAGATATCTTTTCCCTCGTGCCTTCTTACCCCCGTCTTTCGCCGCGGCTATCCCCGGTGCACGAAGATGCGATCTTGTCCACCGACCACGCCTTCACGAAGAACTCCGTCGATCTCGTTTCGAGAGTTTCAAACCGGCGCGTGTGTCGTTATTTCTTATTTCCTCGGGCGGATTCATCTTCAGAGGGAAGAGGGAAAGGAGCTTGTCGAGGCAGGCTACGTCGCGTGTCGTAACTATACCGTCGTGGTTGATAGGTTTGCGGTGAATAGGTGGGAGTTTTAATTCTTCGATACGCTGATAATGTTTTTTGCAAAATCTTAGGTTCAGTCGTTAATAAATACCAGTTTGTCAACTTCAATTTATTAAATAATTCATTAAGGAGTCACTATTTTTACTTCTGTGGTATGTTTAAGTTTCAGGGCTGTTTACTTTCTGATATGCGATAAGCATGAAATAATAATATTTCATAAGTATGGCATGTTAAAACTCTTTGTAACTGGAAACTATTTTTGTTAATTAATTATTGAAATACTAAAGAAATCCAAAATAATAACAAATAAATCGTTTTATATACCCGTCAAATTGATGGATGTGGTAGAATTAGGTATACATTCAACACTGGTTGTCCTAGTGTTAAAACAGTATACATATATAATTCATTAATTTTTGCCTACCTGCTACAAAATGGGGCCTGGCTTACAAATATTATTTCCCATTCATCCATCCACACCGTTGTGTTATTCTACTTAAATTTAAAAACTTAATAAAATCAATAACTGTATAAAACTTCAAACTTATCGTAACACATTACTTATATTAATTGACAACTAATAATACTGTTATATAATTTTTGCGGTAATAAAGAACATAAAAAAAATTCTTTGACAGCAGTATAAACTAAAAATATCCCATGAAATAATTAAATGTTTGTACTTTCACAATATCTGCCCATAAAAATTTGAGATTAGCTTACAATAGCTTTCCACTCTCATCCAACCATTTTACTCTTCCATCTGTAACGCTCATACCTATTTACATCTTAACTTTTTACATACACCTCTTTCTTTGGTAGTCCTTTGAACTTTAGTACTTTATGCGCTCTCCTGTTCCTGTCTTACCCACTCCTTCCTTTCTACCTCGTTAACCATTCTATTATTTTATCATTATCTACTCTCTTCACTATTTCCTCTAACTTTATATCTTTATCCCCAATTCCTCTACATTCTTCTACCCAATGCTTTATACTTCCTTATCCTTCCCTACATAACATACACTTCCTCTGTTCGTCCTCCATCCAATATCTGTTCGCTTCTTCCACACTACTACATCTAGCCCTCTACTGTTAAAATAGTATTCCAAACTATTATTTCCCATTCTTATTCTAAATTGAAGTCACCCCGTCTGACTATGTCACCCAGCATGTAACGTCGTGCTTCCACCCTGTAGGTACATCACGGAGGTCGACACTTTTGCAAGGGTGAATCTCGTCTTGTGGCGAGCATCGTCCCTTTCTATTTAGTGGAAGGACTTCCGTCACCGTTGATGTTCCTCGTCGTGCTTCGATGCTCGGCAAAAAATCGGCCGCGCTCGACTGGAACGTCATAACCGAGTCGTACGTGCTTCTTGTCCGGTTACGATGATTTCTCGTCCCTGACACGCACGTTTCTTCTCCGAGTAAATTCTCGCCGTACCAATCCGCGAGCTTTTTTGCGCGTCTAACCGGACGATCGTACATACGTTGCTCCCCGATAACGTGATATTTTGATTTCAGCGCGGCGACAGGTGCACGCTCTCTGGGATTTCTCGTTCCCGTCGATCGGGCCGCACGATTTTACGGCAACATTGATAATTTACGATCCACGATGGAAAAGCTGTAACAGCGTGAAGCAATCTCGCGGCAAGGATAGAGCTTTATCGGCCGTCGCGTCGCGTATCCCGTCGCGTCATTACCTCTGATAGCTGCTCGCGTGTATCGAACGAGAAGCTTATCCAGTGTTCCAGGAAATGCGGCGAACGCGCGATACACACGGGAAATCGAATCGTATTTCGATCGTATGGCGCTAAGTTTTTTTTGTTCTTCTTCGATTCTCGCGTATCGTGTGTCGGCGCGTTGCGTGCGCGTCGACACGGGAAAACCTCGATCGACAGGAAAGACCCGTGTTTGCCTTGCACTCGTCGAACGACTCGATCGTGGTCGACTCTTCTCAGCCGATACACTGCGGAGATACATGATTTTTCGTCTGCCATCTAACCGAGATAATGCAATCAGTCATCGGGTCGTTCTTGATCAAATTCAGAGATTCGCGGAAGAAGGTGTTCATAGGTCGATGAGTCTGAGTGGTCAAGCTGAGATGAGTATTAATGTTAGTAGCTTCTTGAGACTTTTTGGAGAAATTAGTAACAACTGGACAGGGTTTCCTGGGAAGATTTATAAATGGGGTGGCACATACATGTGACGTATTAGTTTTTACGACAGATTGACGTCACATATGCGTGACAGCAACGAATCTGGATGTGTGGCCTTTCAACTGAACGGTGGGAGCTAATATGATACTTTAGTATACATTCTGCAACTTATTTTGTGTATAAAAGAGCTGTATGAAGATTGTTTGCTAAATTATATTGCACAATTTCAGAAATACATATATTTGAAAATGATTAAAGTTGTTTGTGTCGGTATGTTGGCTTATATTGAATTAGACAATTTATGTCCTTTATTCAGAACTGAATAGTTTAAATACTGTTGTACTACAGTAGAGCCTGCCGTATCCGAGTTAATAGGGAGACAAATGTGGCCGGATAACAGAATTTTCGGATATTAGAATGTTTGGATAATGGGGATTCGGATACGGGAGACTCCACTGTATTGAGTTTGAATTACAGAGCTCTTAAAAAGAGATGTATCATGTTTACGAAAGATTGAATTTGTTTGGAGATGTCTGTATTGGATAATTTGTGTGTTTAATTTACAATTTAGTAGTTTGAATGTTGTTGTACTACTGACTGAGTAGCAATGATAGCAGATAGAGGAGATAATACGTTTGGAAGAAGTTGAAGGTGTTTGTATTGGTATGTGTCATCTAAAAATTTTAGACCCCATTCTATATTCTGCACCGTACTTTATATGAAAAATGGAGGTGCATCCAACTTATGCGAACCATAAGTTCAGCAATTCAATTGTGTTTCTTCTGACGAAGCTAATACATTTAAACAATTATGGTCCTTATATTTGGGTATTTCATGTACACGTGGGTTTGCAAAGCAAATTTTATTCTCTTTGATTATACTTCAGAGTTGTATTTTCATCAGTAAATAAATTAATCAAGATTAGGTTCAATAATGGCGTTTATCACTGAATCTCGCCTTTGTACACCTACGTTCCCGTTTTCATTTTTTACTCTGCATTATACATAGAGAAATGTTCCTTCTTTTTCTTTCCTCTGTACAATCTTACATATAATCATGTAATAAAGACATTAAACAAAAATAATTTAAAAAATTGCAGACTTGACGCGTCCACATCACACACCTAGTACATAACAAGAATTAACTTACTGATCGATCAACACTAAATATTTAGCTCACTTTCCATTTCACCCGCTGAAAAAAATTCAATCAGCCAAGTTCAATCTGCGGCCCAATCTCCGTAACAGCCTAATAAAAACGCTTAACATTCTTCCACGGCATTGAACATATTCCTGTTATCGAGCCTCTTATTATCCATCATACGATGGCGCCTAATATCACGGTACGCTCAGCAGAGGTCCTTTTTTTCTACGACTTGTCGAACACTTTTCGTACACCGTGCTACCCATAGTCGATTGGCTGGTAGTCACCAGGCTCGTTCGGTGCTGGTACAAAAGGGACGGCGGTGGATGTTGTGTATGTATGGCGGGCAGCAAACAAGAGGGGCAGGTGGAAGGTTGTGCAACCTGTTGCTCCGTTGCTGGGACGAGGAACGAACGGTAGGATGAGAGTCGTTCGGGTTTGGTTGCGGAGAAACATTCTGCCGTTGGGTATAGCAATCACAATGGGGCGAGTCTCCTTCTCTTGGTGATGTACGCTCTCGTTGCTCCTTCGTTCTCCTCTTCTCCTTCTTCTCCGTCTTCTTGTTCTTCCTCTTTGCCTGATGTGGTTCTTCTCTCCGGCCACCTCTCCACCTCCTTCTTCTTGGACGTCGCGCCCTCGGGACACGATCCCGATCTGACGCGATTTGCATAATTCCAGTATCCCCGCCCAGCCGTTCAGCTGCTCAATTATTAGCTGGAATTTAAGACGTGTTTAAGAAAATAACTCGACCCCGGCTGCTTTTTGCTTCTGCCGATTCCGCTGCTTCGCCGTTCGAGTTTGTTGACGTTGAAAAGTGAATCTTCTCCTTAACACGTTACACCTTTTATGTAGAGACTGTTTCTGAAACACGCTGAAAGATAGCTAACGCGAGTGATCTAGTAAAAAGTTAGGGGTCGAGTTAGTCTCTCATGCGCGCTAGCAGTTTGAGGTTCCCTCGGATTTTACGAGTTTATTCTCCTGGCAGGTTTGAAAAATACTCGCCAGTTGAATCATTATTGGACTTGAATAACATTTGCTGTCAGCGGTGAAACGAACGATATTCATACAGTGTTATCACGGAACATGTTTTTATCAGCGGTGCGATATGGTAACGAGGTCTGTACTTACGGATGTCTGTTGCGGTTTTTCGCTCCATATCTGAGATTTACTTTGTGCAACGATCTACAGATCTAATTGCCGGTTCCTGATTAAAACGTTTCTGCTTCGTTGCTTCGACAACGACCGTATTTATCATGATCTGTCCGCTGCGATAGTTGAGTCGTCAAATTTTTCATTTCTCTGAATTGTTCGAAAATTTTCTTCTTGTACCTATTTCATTAATGCGTTTAAATCCTACAACGTAGTAAGATGGTTACAGACGTGAATTCTTGAACTCGTTATACGATCAACTTCTAGAAATGTTTATAGAGCTATAAATTGCCGTTTGAGATCTTTGTCAGAATCTTTACTAGTTCATTCAGAAATTTATCCTGTTCCGTCGGCTTATATTTTCGATCCTAGCGTAGTCTTCAGGCTTCCTGCAAAATTTATGCACTTATGATCTTATAATACTCATTGTAACTTCCATAATGGCGATTCCATTTACTTAGTCTTGTATTTGTTTTTGTCCACAGTGTTTAGGTCTATCCCAGACTCTGAGGGTTAAACAGTTTGCTTATGGTGACCGAGGATTCATCGTCTCTTGATCCTTTGCTCTCAGCACAACTGTGCAACGTTAGATTCATGCAGTCACCAATTTAATTGATTAAAGTGCGCCTTTATCGGTGATATCCGCCATTAACCCTCTCGCTGTTTTGTCCGTACGACGTACGAGCTAAGCGGAAGGAATTAAAGAACTAATAGCCACTATACTGCAGTCTATACTAAGAATCACATTAATGATAAGGCTACCTCTTCTGTAACTTACATTTTATTAGTACACATGAATTTAGAATTGCATTGAATTTATTTTTTTTCTCTGTCAAATACACTTTGATTTCGTTAGAACAATTTTTTAATTAAGTTCTTCTCATTATAAGACACAAATCAGTGAAAATAAACAAATAAACAGTACTTTACAGAGGACATTAAAAAAATATAAAATATTATCTTACTATTATAATAAAGAGGCAGAGTTTGTTTGTATGTTCGCAAGAATCTCAAAAACCACTAAACCGATTGTTATGAAATTTTCACAGTAGCTTCTTTGCATTTGCCGGAGTGTCATACGCTATGTTTTCTCGCGAAAAAAACATGAGACTATTTTTTTGTCGGCGTGACGGCGAGCCGTACACGGGGGCATAGTTCACGCACAGTCGCTACATCATAAAACTTGGCGCCCGCGAGCTCGAAAGAGAATTTGTCCGGCTACAAGATATAAGGAAAAAAGAACATAATATTCCAAATTCTTTACGCAGAAAAATCGTGGGCGGAGCTGTATCCAGGGCATGCTAGTAATCAATAAATTTGGAAAATGATTCCGAACTTGCTCCTTTAACACGCTGACTGCCATACTGTGCGGGTGAAAACGACAGGACTTTCTAGCTTTGATACAGCATGAAAGTAATCTGAAATTATACTCTTTTCAATTAATAATGTTAGCGATTCCATATATTTCTTCTTAAATGTTTTAGTAATAGTATTAGTGTTTAAATAAATAACACCTGAATTTAAGTGTCACCCATATGTGGGTAACATGGCGGTCAAACTGTTAAAGTTTGGATCGAGCGAAGGCGAATTCAATTTAACTCAAAAAACACTTTACAGTTTCGGAATGTCGAAAAGAATTTGTCGCTGGAAACGTGAAATAAATTCAGCAGAAGCGTACCTGTCGATCATGATAAATTCAGCAGTGAAAGGGTTAATCTCGAAACGGGTCTCGAGTGCATCGCGAATTGCATTCCTCGATGCGCGATGTGTGTCTCTGGCGACCGAGAAGAATCGAATGCAACGTGTTAGGGCGCATTCCCACTGGTCAGTCAGCCACGAACCGTGGACGCACGTACCTAACATTCTGATCCATCGCGCATCATTATAATTCATTTTATTACCGCCCACCTGTACGGATGCATCCGTTTATACTACGTCCGCGCATCTGCGCGTGCATCTTGTTCGAGTGTTTTAGCGGTCTTCTTGTTTCTGAACTCCAGATCGTACTCTCGATAATTTTGCGTGATGTATGGCAACGCGACCCGCGTTCATCGATATCGTTTAATTTCTTCCTCGTTCCCTCTTTCTCTCGCGATTTTTGCTCCTGACGAATACATAATTCCGTGTTATCGCTCCTTCATCGACATTGGTCCGGGTTTATGCATGTCGCAGCTCTTACTTTGCATCTGCGCGCCTCCTGCTTCGCGCGGAATACAGGATTATAGTTTAGGTTGGAGAAGTCATTCGCGTTTGTCACTGAAGTTTAGGGAGTGCTTTTGTGATTTTTTTGTGGGTGCCTCTCAGTTGGATGCTGTCCAGTAAATCTCAGTTTCGAAGTAATGGAAAAATTTTACATTTGCATGGGTTTGATGTAATAACTGTTTAGTTATGTGATGGAATTGGTTGCTTTTGTTAGTTGAATAATTTTTTTTAGTAATATGGAGGACCTATGTTAATGAAGATATATTGTTAATATTTGATCAAATTTATATCTTGTTTTTTATTTCTTATGAGTTTGAAGTGCAAACTTTCTTTTTACGGTTATTCATGCGTAACCGCGACGTTTTCTGTTTATTTATGTCAATATTTACAGCTTTAACAAACGTATAGGAAGCTATACGACCAGTACTGACATTTATTCTTTTCTAATAATTTTCTAAATTCTGTTGTCTGATTAACAAGTTTTTATAAAGGAAGAATTAATATTCATTAATATTTAATAATATTTAATTAATATTTAATATTTTCCATAAAGCAAGAATGATATTTTAGGAAAATTATAAACTACTTTAATATACAATTTGTATCCACAGACAAAAAGTGGATCGAGACTCGCTAGCAAAAAGTACACTACTTAATTAATTAATTCTTCATTAAAGTGCCAAACTCTGTGAAAGCTCCAAATACTGTACATGCTAGTATTAGTAACGTATTATTTTGTTCTCTGCTCGTATTTGACAGATTGCTCAAAATTATTAAAAACCGTGATTCTTTCAAGCAGTACATCAACACGTTGAGTGCCACAGTGAAAACTGCCATACATAGTCAGACACGCGATACTATTCCGTTTTGTATAGAAACCACGCTGTAAAAGAGTATTCAACCATATGATTGTATGTCTGTTAACTTACATTATTACTTCAATACAAATCTTGCACAGAAATTTTGCAAAAATTATTAATTATACAATTAAATTAAATTTGGTGCCTGAGTTACTGGTGACCCCCCCACACCAGTAGCCTCATCAAACAATACTCAACTTAAATATATTCATTAAAACAAACTCAGTACACCGACTATAGATGAAGTGACAACAACTGCAACGTCTTCTAAATGCTATAGCACTCCTACCAAAGTCAAAACATACGTTCGAAATCCTTAACTCTCAGAGAACACTAAACAGACCCATTTTGTCAAAATTGTACTCCCTACATGTTTTCTAACAACCTAACGACAGGGTGTTCTCTTTCGTTTCCTTGCCACAAAGAGGAAGATCCGAGCAATCAGCGGAGGACTCCACGCGATAGCGAGATGCAAAATACCGGTGGAAACGCACCCTTATGCCGGAGGCGATGCAAGAAGCAGGGCGAGGCGCATCGTATCGCATCTGCGTGCTCTCTTTAAAGGCGTTGGGCGTTCACCCCGACCTCGGCCAGCCCGGTGCAACTGGTTCAAATGCATATCGCCTAGTGCAGAGGTGCACTACTGGTAGCGTTCTCTCTCCTTCTCTCTCGCTAATGGAGCTTGCAGCGACACGTAAACCGCCGGACCTCGTCCTGGCGAGCTACTTCGAGTATTTTGACATTTATTGCCCCGCCGCCTGCCATTTTCAAGCTACCACGATGAGCCAGCCGGCTGCAAATGAAACGGAAGCCCCGCGTAAACTCCCGGCGAAATGGACGGCGCCATAAATATTTCGAGCCGATCGCGAATCAATAATTGGCCGGCGCACGCGTATGCAAACCGCGATCGATAAATCGAACGGTACCCTTTATGATGGAATTTTAATTGGATGTCGAGTTCATTACGGTGAGCTTTTTAGCAGACAATCGGTCGGGTGTCAGTTTTCTCTCATTTTACGCGGTAGCCGGTGCGCGAGCGTGCCGCGAATGCGAATAATAATCGGAGAGCAGGAGCAATAGGGTAATGGGATGAATTATAATTGGTTCCGCCTTGTATCACAAAACGGGTAATTGGAATAGGAGTGGTATGAAAATGAACGGATGATTGGAAGGATTTAGTTTAGGGGCTGTAGGGTTTTTCCAGTTGGCCTGTGTGTATAAATATAGTATCATATTGTAATCCAATTTCAGTTTTCTGGAGGCAAAGATTTTTTTTTTATCATTATATTTATTCTTACAACTGGCTCTTTTGA
Organism: Macropis europaea; assembly: GCA_916610135.2. Lineage (NCBI taxonomy): Eukaryota > Metazoa > Arthropoda > Insecta > Hymenoptera > Melittidae > Macropis > Macropis europaea. The sequence goes on from OU744344.1 coordinate 31,999,898, forward strand.
GCCAACCAGTAAATTGGATACATGAGAGCATCGTGTATGCATGGATAATACTCAACAGTGTTTTCACTACACTTTATTGTTTGTTATTTCTGTAGATCGGATGGTTTTGCTCTCTTCAGTATTTTGATTTCTGAAGTTTATTGTAGGTTTCTTGCCAGCTTGTTAGAGTGTTCCTCTAATTTGTTTTTGTGCGTTGTCGCGAATCTTTGTATTAGATCTTTAACATATTTTACTCCTAGAGCTTTATAGAGAGAGTCTCCAGTCACACTATGAAGCACCAGTTATTGTCCTTAAGGCTTTAGTTTGGAGTCTTTAGATAATGTTAAGGTTGCTTTTTTTTAGCACAGCCCCTAAGTTGGATGCCGTATATCCATATTGGAATAATTGCGGCTTTGTATAAACGTGTTTTATTTTGTATCGTTCAAGAGGATTTGTATTCCAGAAAACAGTACATGTTTCTCATTTTTAGGTCTAGTTGTTTTCTCTTCATTTTGATAGCTGAGTGAGATAAAAAATAGAAAATTAAAATTAATGCAAAAAACACAACTCTCATCATATTTACAACAAAACATGTTACGTGGAACCAGAGATGAAGACTCTTTGTTTGCTATGAATTGTCAACGTCCTATCAGTGTCAATAATTTAATAATAATGTTTTTAGCGGATTACAAAAAATATTAAGAGTATGTGAAACTTATTAGATGAAAATGAGAAGAGAATCTTTAGTTTGTTTAATGGCGATTGTCATGAGTGTCATAATGAAAGCTATCCAACCTACGCTGACAAATTATAATTTGCTTTTGATACGTACGTTGATGCATGGGTCAGATTCGGCTCACAAAAAAAATTCGATCGAATCAAATAACTGCTGATCTTTATAACATTTCGAATAAAATTAATAGTGCGATGGTAGTATACAATAATAAGTTTGCCATGCAATAGTGTACCATCTGTAAAAACGTATTTAAACATGTCTGACTAGGTAGGGATGTTTTCACTGTGACGCGAAACGTGTCAACTTAAGTCTTGAAGCAAATAAATCTTGACCTATTCAATTATACCTTTTATATCGTTATTACAATATTAATACTCTCCAGAAATGTTCAAAATGAGTAGTTATTAATAAGTAATTATTTTTTAATATTTAATTTCTACTACTATTATTTGATATTTATTTACATATGTCTTATCTAACTATTTGATTAATACTAAAATTTAGTCAAATTTAAATTCAGTTGTTTATCTGACTACGAATAGTACTAGTAAAAATATTTAAAAAGGTCTAACAGAACCAGTAAAAAAACTATAAAGAATTACTAATATCATTGATTAAAAAGGGTATAGTTTAAGATTACTTTCACATTGTATCAGAGTCTATGTAGAAAAGTATGTTGTGTTCAGCGTATATAGTGTGGCAGTCAATGTGTTAAATATTTCTTTAAAATTAAACAAGAATTAATAATTATTCAATTAAATTAAATCTGTGGGATTAGAAACCAGTGATTCCAAAGCACTCGACGTGTTCCCCAAAGGATTACCTCGTAATATAGTTATTTTGCAACCTATATAAGGTGTTGTGAGTGACTTTTCATTTTACAGCCTGGATAAGCCTTATTTCTAAGAAAATATGTGAGAGCAATTATAATTGACTCTGAGTCACCTCCACACACATTTAAAATTGTTTTTTAAAGGATTTGAATGAAGGAGTTGTGACTCGGTATCACGGTTGATACGATTGGTTGAAGTTCGTACAGGATTTTCGAACAAAGGGCTTTGTCTCGGGTTAGCATAAATTGTCGTCTTAACAGCGGTGCGCGAGACACGGTGCACGGAACATATGGTACTTTTCTGATTGCACCGCCGCTACAATTTCTTAGTTTTCCCCCTCTCACTAATGGATACAAAAGGATAATGCTAGGGTAGCGCCGCCTCTGTGGATTATCGCATAACAGAAGCAAGAAAAGGGACGGGTGACCATTAATGGTACAGTTCCTCCGATAGGTTGCTTTTGTTTTATCGATACAATTGCATGCCCCGGAACGCGAAGCGACTGTACCCTGTAATGGATACTCTCAAACATATGTGCTGATCATCGATACCGATGATAAAGTCGGTATTGATTTTGGAATGTACCGCCTCTGGTGAAAGCAACGGTTTTTTAAGTCACAAACGAGTTTGCCGTGTAACCACTTACAATTACATAAAATGATGTGACAATAAATAATTAGATTTAGCTGAGTGGACGCACAGTAGCGTCGGTAAAACTGTTTATTTACATGTTTAATTACTTGCAAGATGATAATATGTGGCATAATTTTAAAATGACAGGACCGTACATAAAAGTACAGTGGAACCTCGATTATTCGAATTATAATTGGGAAAAGGATAACTCGTATTGTATAAACGTTCTGCGTAAAAATTATAATTGTTTTAGAATATTAAATACATAGTGGTATAAAATTAGTTACACAATGTTACTAATGATAATTTTAGTAACAAAAATTAATAATCTATTTGTGTTTTTGGTATTTAACAGTTTTTAATTGGCCGGACGAAGATTTTGTAACGTATAAGACTTCGACTGTCAAGCTATTTTGTCAGTGTAACACAGTTTTCAGATTTTTATACAAAATTATTATAATTTCAGATTATGTTGCTTTTCGTGGATTTGGTTCATAATTTATGTAGTTCTGTTACTGGCTCTGTTAGATAGAGTCAGTAATATTTACTCGTTTCAAACGTTATTGAAGAAATAATGCAAGTCATGGTGAAAATAAAAGTGTCACCCAAGTATGCATGAGATGTCAGTTAAAGTATTAATGGGTTGAACGTTTATTCATCATCAGTGCAAATATTTTTTGTCAGTAATGAAATTTAATTACTGACAATGATCGACATAAAAGTGTTTAATGTGTAAGTACGATATTTTAAATGCACTTAGTTGTATTATGTATGATATAACATTAGACGTGGAGAAAAATGAATAATTAAATTAATATCTGTACCGATTATTCGATTCAACTATAAACGTTCTTTTACTTTTTAGAGTATTAATATCAGAAATGTTTAGAACTTTTTATAACTAACAGAGTATAACTATGAAAGAAGTATAATTTTATTTCACAATTACTAGTATTAGAAGTTTTACCTCGAATGACTTTGAATCATAGGTCATTGTATTTACCTTGAAACTATTACGGAGAACATGTGAAAAAAACTAAAGAAATATATTATCCCACAACTACAAAATATACACATACACTTAAAATAATTACTCTGGAAGTTTCCCTCGAAACCAAGAATTTTTAACCTACTAAAATAAAAAAATTTACCCGACAGGACTCTTTTAAATGCCTCACACTGTACACGTAAATGTCTTTAGTCTCTATGTTGCATTTACTAAATAACAGTAATAATTTTCTACATCATTGACTAAACAGTACTCCCGATAATTTATTTATTTGTAAATTAATAACCAAAATTATTTCAATCGTTATATTATATTAAAGAATATATTAATATTACTTTTGAATATTTAAAATAAAGAAAATTTTGTTCTCCAAAACCGTATTAAAAAGGTTTGTAAAGTTATGCATATCGGAAAGAACCGCATTACTTATGAGATAACCCAATAAATACGTAATATTCCGTCGCCCGCATATGAAGTGTTAATCTAATATAAAACAGCATCAGCATAAAAATGAGGTGAAATATCACATATTCGACAAAAGTTGCGTCCTAGTACTTATGGACGGCGACGTACAAGACCCGAGTACGAGTTAATCAATGAAAAATCAGCTGTTGCTCCGGGTGTGCGCAACACACCGGCCCAGTCGCCATTAACGTGGCTATCCGAATACAGGTACCCGTTTCACGAGTACGCGCGAATACAGGCGCATCCGTGGCCGCTGCAGGCTCGGTACACGGGGGCATAAGTGGCGGCGCATGCCTCCGAGCAACGGCGGCGGTTTTTCTCGTTCGAAAGGGGCCGAAAGAAGTTCGCCGCAATTAACGGCTCCGTAAATTTACATACGTCGGCGATCGGCGGGGATAAATGGGCAGAAGTCGTCCTACACCGTGAACCAGCCAAACCCGCAGATAAGTAATCGCGTAAATCTCCGACCGGGCAATACAAAAAAATGCTGAATGTTCGTTTGCAGAAGTGATTTCGTAATTTCATTCAGAAATTGATTTTGCGATCTGTCTTGTCCCGGCTGCAAATTATCCCAGGGCATCTCGCAGCGAAATGATTTCCGGTTGAACATATACGCGAACGATCTTCAGCTTGTTGCCTCAGAGCTCGTATGTTTCAGTGAATCGTAAAATCAATGAAAAGTTTGATCACTTTATTTTGAGTGTAAAACCGTACGCTTGTATATTCTTATCCCTTCGAACACGTACAAAGCACACAAAAAAAGAGCCAAATTGGATGCGGAAAACACGGTCAAAGAACAAGGTCTCCTCAAAGGGAAAAAATATTTTCAACATTATTACATTAAAGAGAAAAACTAGTCAAGAACTTGCAAAAAATAAAGTTGCAACTACCCCTTAGTATGGAAGCGATAATTGCAAAACCAAACATTATGGCCTGTCTTTATGTCTTCACTTTTCTAAAAGAATGCAACTTACGTATCTAGAGACATGTAATAACAGAAGCTGGAGAACTATCACTGATACAGTGAACAATGTAATTCATACAGTTATATATACACACACATATGTAGGTATACTCATGTTAGCAAAATAAACCTTCATTGGGGTTTCTCAATTAAAGAAAAGCCTTGTATAACATTGAACGCCACAGTGAAACCGGCCATACTTAATCAGACACGATATAATCTATTATTTTTTATATAAAAGATAAAGAAAAACGATTTGAAACACTAATCAGTGTTTTTCTGTTCTTACATTATTGTTTCAGTATGAAGCTTGCTCAGAAGTTCGCGACAGTGAATAATTATTTAATTAAATTAAATTTGAGGTGTTGGTCACCGGTGACCGCCACGGCGTTCAACGTGTTATCGCACATATATAGTGCAAGAAGAAATTGTGTAAATATTAAATCTTTCGTCGATTTCCCGTTAGGTGCAATGTTTGAAGAAGTATACTATGATAAGAAGACCACAAGCATGATAGCGTTCTTTAGCATTTTTCTCAGGAGCGTGATCGCGCTTCACAGAACTCCACTAATTAAAGCACACAATTATTTAGATTTTGTGTCACTTTTACGGTACTGAATACACCTGCGAGTTCTGTGCCACAACGTCACACTCGATCATGATATTCAACGTGAAAACACATCACCCTCTTGTCCCAGGTTTCGCAATGTCCTCGCCTGTCAACATCCAGCAAAACGACAAGGAAATCGGCGACGAGAGAAAACTCGAGTACACACCGCGTCACGTCGATGCGAGGTGCATGGGACCACCTTGCCGCGGGGGTTGAGAAACAGAGTCAAGAAGTTAGCTTACGGAACGGTAGAAGTCTACCTACCGCGGTTCAGCTGATTGCGAAAATAAACATTCATTATTGTAATTACTTTCTGCGACGTGGCCGTGCCGAGAGCCACGATCTGAAACTGGTGACGAGGGGCTCGGGGTGAGGAAGGAAACGGCTGAGAATGAGAATGAGAATGAGACGGAGGGAGAGACGGAAAAGTAGCCAGAGCGATGGAGGAGGACGAAGGCTGCTGACTCCGTGTATATCTGTAACGAGAGTTTCATTGACGTTGGTCGTCGTGCCCATGGCGGGTTAATTACAAAGTCGAACCGACGATTCCTTCATTAGCGAAAAGGAATCGGTGAATCCAATTGCTGCTGCCGAGGCGAGACGAATCCTCGTTTGCATGAGCCGGCTCCCGACGCGTCCTCGCGAACGGAAAGGAAAGAATTGGAAGAGGACGGTCGATTCGTGCGGCCCGTGTGATTGATCTGCTATGGACCGGTCGCTTCTGCAAGAAAGAACTTCGCCCGGACTTTAATTACCGCAGTGAAATTTATTTAAAGAATTTGTTAATGGAACGACCGATCAATGAAACGGTCTTTCGGTTCGGGCTCGGAGTCGATTTATAGCGTCGCGACCGTTTAAGCTCGTGAAACGACCGATGAGAACGATCGTTAAATCACGGTCATTCTTCGCGTGAAAGTATATTGTAATTGCATAATGAGTTCATTCTCTGGGAAAACGTTCAGCGTATTTAAGTATGACTTGAATGTGGTAAATGGAGGATGTTGTTTCTTTATTAGGAATCGTGAATTTCTTCGTTAATACAGGGTGATGAAAGTTTGGCAACTTTTGTATAATAAAATATTTTTCCTATAAACGAATGTTTTCTACATTTGTTTGTTATCGTTGGATTCGCTATTCAATTGTCTATTTAATGGCGTATAGATGTTGTGCATTTGATTCATTTCAAACTGTCGAACAAACGTGAAGAAATTCGTGCCCCTATAATTTCCTTGCACACGCGAGGAAAACGTCCGATCGGCATAGTTCGTTTGTTCAATGTCGAAAAATCTGGGGCTTTAAAAGCTATTAAACGTTTCAAGGAGCAAGACTTGTGCTGAACCTCATAAGTCTATGGAGTCGCTAAAGCAAGATTTGTTGAAAGCGTGGAACGAAATAGATGAAAATGTCGAATGAATGAATATGTCGAAAATCAATATATCGAACTTCGATTATCGATATTTCGAAATTCGATTATCGATATCTCGAAATTCGATTATATTCACCTGTTGAATATATGTAACTTTAAACGATATAACACGCCGATCCACAGTGAGGGAGGATACACTAAACATGTGTTGCCGCGACAACGTCTCTTCGAGGACAAGAAGGAGAGAAACGTGCCTTTTGCGCTAATGCTGCTAGAAATTACTTATTTAGTCAATACAGTGACTAATTACAGCACGGTACACTTAATTTCTCGCACGCAGTCATACGTTACGCAGGCGCATTATTCACGCTACTCCTCTGTCCCCACACATTCATTCCAGCATCCAAGCACGCTGAACTACAGTTGTTCTAAACTATCAACACTTCCACCGTTCAAGTGCATAGCTGCGTTTGCAATGCCCAGTTTTTCTCTTTGCTCACTAAATTGAGTACTTGGTAACGGTTTTGTGAAAATATCCGGGTGTTGTAGATTTGTCGGTATATATTTTACAATAACTTCACCACTTCCTATCTTTTCCTTAAAAAAGTGGTGGCTTACATTTATATGCTTTATGAAATATTGGATTTTTTGCTAGACATATTGCACTTTGGTTGTCCATACAGATCACAGTTGGTTCATCGCACGGTTGTTTAAAACTCTTTTAATAATTTTCATAACCAAATGACTTCTCTGGCTGCAGCCGCTGCTGCTACGTGCTCGGCTTCGGTCGTGCTTAACGCTGCATGCTTTTGCCTCTTCGAGTTCCACATGACTATTCCATTTGATAACACAAAAGCATACCCTGTGATGGATTTTCTAGTTTCAGTATCTCGTGCGTAATCCGCATCGAAGAATCCTACTAATTCACAATTACTTTCACCCCTTCAGTACTCTATACCAAGATCTACCGTGTTAATTAGGTATCGAATAATTCGCTTTAAAGCTAGCCAATGTACATTATTGTGGTTATCGAGAAATCTGCTAACTTCGTTGACCGCGTATACAATATCTGGTCGAGATACGATCGCTAAAAGCATAAGTGAGCCTACTGCCTCACGCTATGGTTCATTCGTTATTTTCTCACATTCATTCTCATTTGGCATTACCACACTTGTTGATTCTGCAGGTACGCTAATTCCTTTTGCATTTACCATTTCAAATCCCTTAATTAATTGTTTTGTGTATGCTGATTGATGTATAGACAAAGTACCCTCGGCCCTATTTCTCTGAATTTGTAAACCAACAAACTGTCTAATATCCGCTATAGTTATTTCAAATGTCTTTATCAAATGTTCTACAACTGTCTTGAATACTTTGCACGAACTGGACGCAATCATACAATCATCAACAAACAACGTAAGATACACATCAACATCATTCATTCTTTCATGACACATACATTTGTCCGCGTCACTTTCACTGAAGTGAAGTTTTCTTAAACTTCTTCAAGAAAACACTGAACTTTTGGTTCCAGCAACGCGGTGCTTGTTTCAGACTATATAGTGATTCCACTAGTTTACACACCACGAAATTCGATTATACACTGATTGATATTAGCAGTACATTCATGTTTACAAACATTGTAATGCGTAGTTTATAATGCGTAATAGTACACGAGAATATCTCAGCGAAAATGTACTGATAAGCTGAAATGTAATTTAGCACACTTTTAACTGCAATAACGTTTGAACTAACAGGTTTAGGGCATAAGTATCTTAGTACTTTTTTGTAGAGATTAGCAAACTGCATTGAATAGTCTAGTCAAAACTGTAGGATTCTATTTAAAAAAAATATGCAATTGCATTTTCCAGGTGCACCAATGCTTAAAAAATGCATACAATTATTTTCAGATTATGCATCATTGGATACCATCTAAGCTTGAACTCTAGCATTTTTATCCATCTCTAACCGTTTGGAAGATACAGCTTGTCCCGGTAGCGTGGGACACCCCGTAGTGTGTTTGTGGTGTGACAAGAACTAAACTCTCGTGCGTCCTGAACAGAACTGAACTGATTGCTAACTAATTTCTTACTAATTGATGTCTCAAAAAGTGTTGAAGCGTCGTACGCTCCCCTTCGGTGAGACCTTAGCGCGCTCTGTCCTTGGAGCGGGGGTGACTAAGTGTGTCCTGCAGTCTTTGGTAAACGGAATTTTGGCAGCAGGATGAAATTTCCGTCAGATCAGAATGCTTGCGACGCGCTCTATGACTCACTGCCTGGTTCCTCTATCATCCTTCCGAAATGTAACCATCTGATACGTCTAGTTGCTATTAAGCCCCGGAGAAGCAAACTTTGGAGGAACCATAAACTGACCTTCTTCGGGTGACTTATTAATCATTCCGAAGCATGGTCTGACGATCATGTCATAAGGCTTCCCTGTTGTACTTCCTAACACCACAAGAAAAGCACAGATTATATCTGTATCTTGGTAGAAAAAGAGCCAACGTCCAATATGTAATTTTTTGGACAAAGGTGCACATTGGCTCTTTTTATCGCAAAACACTAACACATTTGTCTCTTCAGCATGTTTCTAACTTTGTTTCTAATAGCGAACCAATGGGTATTGGTCCTTTTTCTAGCGACGTCCAGATATAAACAAATCCCTTTCTTTAATTTTCCGTGGAATACCATATCCCTCTGAAGACACCACTGCAATGTATCCATGTTTCTACAGAGTATGCTTAATTATTTCACCGGAGAGTGATCTCGATCATGCGGATCGACGTGGAAACGATCCGTGGCGCGCATAAATGCGACACGGGCCAGAAACACGGTCCGCGCATCCAGTCGCATTAAGGCCACGCATAACCGTACAATATTGCGAACATTCAACGTAAAGGTGACTCTCCACGAATGCACCTGTAGTAAGCAACAGGAGAGGAGACAGCAACGAGACCCTCTCGATCCCTTCGACTGGCTGTCCAGCTCTTTCTTCGTCTGGCGTAAGGGCGCGCGTGGGCAGGCGTGAAATACTGCCGCACGACGGACATTTTATAGGTGGAAACGAGGCACGAGGTGGGCCGAGGTCGGGGCCCCGGCAGGCCGATTAAAAGTACGAACACGGGGCCCACGGGTGATAATTAATTCACGGCACTGTGCACGCCAGACGGTTTATCCGTGCGATCCGGACGGGCCGCTCTTTTTCCTTCTCTTCCTTCCCTTCACGCTGCGGCTGCTGCTCCTTCTTTTCGTCGTGTCTTTCTGCTAAGAGAGGATTTAAGAGTACGGTTCACCGAGCCGTCGATGGCTCTCTTTTTAATTGCACGGACCGTCGATCTTGATTATACTCGCAAGGAAGAATGTCGTTCGGAGGTCGACGCACCGCCGCACCGGACCCCAACGTTTCTTTGCCCGCCAAAGCCAAAGTATTGTACCCTAAACTGACAGGCCGTGCGAATAAGGTGATAATCGAGATCACAGGACAACGTGGGTAAAAAATTCCGATGCAGACACTTTGAACGTGGAGGAAAGGAGCCAAATATGGAATATCATTTGGTTTTTCGAATGTCATTCTTACAAAATCAATCGCAACAAATAAAAGATTTTTATGAGCATTCAGTCATATATTTAGCTAAATTTACGAGCAGTCTTATATTTCTAACGTTATGAACAATTTTCAATATTGAACTAACATTAAAAAAAAAATTCTACCTAACATACAATAGGTACCCCAATATGGAACACTGACGTCTGGTACAATATTTTCATGGAAAACAAACAAAAAGTAGTTTTAGTTTTAATAGCTCACAAATACTTATGAATCTCACAGTCAGGTATGTCAACAACAACAACAAAAAACATATAAGCATGGTAAAATAATAACAAATACGACAAGCTCATTAAATTTACTGTCACGTTACTAATGTAAAGTATTTGTGAGCTATTAAAAATAAAATTATTTTTTGTTTGTTTCCATGAAAATATTGTACTTGATGTGAGTGTTCCATATTAGGTACAATTTATGTCTTTCTAATGTTAATTCAATGTTGAAAATTGTTCATGACCTTAGGAATATAGGACTGCTCTTAAATTGAGTGTAAATATATGACTGAATACTCATACAAATCTTTTATTTGTTGTGATTGATTTTGTAAGAATGATATTCGAAAACCAACATGGTATTCCATATTTGGCTACTTTTCTCTATATGAAGATTTTTGCCTCATGAGAGGAAAATCTCATGAAGTACCTCATCGTGGATCTGCACCTTTCGAGTGCTCGTTTCAGCTCATTCTTACGACGACTTGACGTTGTACACGGTGCTCGCCACAATATTATTGATTAAAAACGGTATAGTTGGAAGCTACATGTATTCTGCATAAAGGTGTAAAAAGTAGGAGTTTTAACAGTCAACATGTTAAAGGAATCAGAGAAATCTGATTTCTTCATCAAGCGAGCAAGTAAATGTCACCCCTAACTCATTAATTTCAATCACTTCGTCCAATGCTACATTATTGATAAAATTTATATAATTATAGTTGTTTCTTATAATACGCGTCTTCAATGTTGCGTTGGCATGTAAGTTCACGCAAAGATATTCATACCCGCGACAGAGGATCATTAATTTCGCACAGTCTTATTTTCTATTTGTTACGTACGCGTAAGGATTTCAGGGTGATCATATTACAGAAAATCGCGTCGATATTTCATGTCACCACTTCGGCCACGGTGGAAACATCGCTGATAAATGAAAGTCATTTGTCATTTAAGATCTACTCGTAAATATACGATGACGGTTAATTAGATACGTTGAATACACGCTGATTGCTCTCTACCAATTAGCCCTGTTACTTTCCCTAACCATCTTGCAAACAGAAAGATTCCGTGCATGTTAATTCCCTTTGTCTTGACGTTCAATGAATTTAGAAAACAAGGAGGTATTTATAATTTACAACAAGGTAATTGAACTTGTATTTCCACTTGGGAAACAAGTTGTCCGGGCAAAATAGATTTTAATAAGCAATTACAGCTGCCATAAGATTAATGATAGACACCATTCACACTGCATTTTATTATTTTATTGGTATGGTCAAAGGTGAGCGCAGTAATTTATCTGTAAAAAATTTCTTTTATAGACACTGTTATTGTAAGAATGTCTAGTTTAGGCCGTTGAAGGTCATATTCCTTCCTGCGAAATTATTTCCTATTTTACACATGATTTTTAATTTCCATCCCATCGCACGCTGCTTTATTATTCATTTCTAACGACTGTTCAAAAGGATCTAAGATTTCTTCTTCTTCCGTACGTAACCCAACATCGACTGCTATGCTCATTTAAATGGGGACCAACAGTTTTAGGTGTGTTTCGCACCACCATATTGTCGACAGCATCACAGAAGCACTAAGGACGGTCACCTATCCTAGCGTTAACCTTTAATTATGCACGTACTTTATTTTTTGCACCATCCTGTACGTGCGGTCTGACGGACAGCAATATATAATACTTTTAAGTGTAATTATAAAACTAATTAATGTATTGTTATTATAAATATTTATATAACTAGTACTAATACTTTTGCAACGTTTTCACAATATCCCTTCATTTTCTCTATCTACAGTGACTCACGAAATTGATAAAATATTTCCATAATTAATATTCTTCTTCAATTCTGGCGTACCTGACTAACTACAAGTTTTGGGGGTGAATCTGAAATGTAATACATTACAGATATCGTAACCTTGCTTCAAATAGAATGCACCAAATAGAATTAAATAAAAGTTAAAACGGCGTATTCATTTGATCAGTTTTGTGAGTCGCTGTACAAGTGTCTTTTTACTCAATTTTATCAATTTTAATTTGATTACATAACTACCACGCCTTACGAAACTTTGAGTAACATTAAGTGGCAGGGAACGTGTTAGTAGTCATACAGGATAAAAATCCAGTCTCTCCCTAACCCGCTATAGAACTACAATTTCTTCTTATCATCACAGCATTCTGATTGATACACATTTTTCATCGCCGTGATCCGGAATATTTCTTCCTAATTTTCACAATATACCTCCATTTTCTACATGTATTATTACAAACTCTTTGAAATTGGTTTCCTGATTGAATTCTCGTTCACTGTCGGCCTGTCACCGCCCACGACCCTACCTCCAGCGTTCTCCTCGGATATCCAATCGAAAGTGTGTCGAACCGAAAGCAACGCTTCGAGAGCCACTCGAAAAAGGAAAAAAAGAATACTTTGCCAATGGAGGCTCCCCATCTAGCACGTGCGTTCTTTCGGCGCAAAGTTCGCTGAGAATGCAGTTGCACCGGTCTATGCAGTCCAATGATTTCTGTGTTTCAGTCGGTTGGTGTATGTATGCGCCTATCGATACTATTGCTCATGTAATTGCGAGATCGAACGGCGGTGCAATCGTTTGCAAAATACGTCGGACGTTATATTAATGATATTCTTGTATATCCTGAAACGCAAGGCTGTAAACGTTCGCCGATTTTTCGATGTGGTTCGTTTATACGATTTACGTTCCGGTTATCATACTTTGTATTCCGTTATTAGTTTTTACATCATGATAAGATTATCGCGGGGTGCAGTTGCAACTATGCAGTCTGGTATCCTGTTTTCTCGATCGAGTCGATGTTGAATAGTTGAAATAGTGATGCTGTTCGGACGATGCTTTTTGTACAACAGCAATCTGAAATATTTCGATATGAATTGTATGAAATTTGAGTATTTCGGCTGCGTGAAGAATATAATAGAAATAGGCAAATATAAACTAATAATTCAAAATAAGCATTTATGGAATTTAAGTACCTAATTCAACAGATTGAAAATTTTTTTCTTAACGTTTAAGGTAGTTTAGATTTATAAAAGAATATACATGTCTGGATGATTGTGTTTTGATCAAAATCTAGACGATTATGCACGAATTGTAGGATATTAAAGATATTTTATAAATTATTTTTAATTTTTTATTATACCGATTTAAAAGATAGATATTAATTTTTATAGAAGTTATAAATACAAGTTTTACTATCAGTTAATACAAATAAATTGTTTGATTGTCTTCAACATGTGCAGTATTTAATACAGACAGTCACAGTGAAAACCGCCATACCTAGTCAGACACGCCACAATTTGCTGGTTTTAGTATGAGGCATAAAGGAAAAAAATATTAATTATGTGATCATATATTTCTTATTTTATATTATAATTCCAATGTTAATATTTTTTAGAATATTATGAGTATTAAGAATTAATTATTGGCGACCGCTATGGCAGTCAACCAGCTGCACTGAGAACTAGAACCATTTACATATAATTAAACTTAAACACAGGTATTATTATAATTATTATTACCATATCGACTTTATTACACCATGTTTACCGTAACGCCTAATATACCCATACAAATAAAATAATAATAGTAAAAATGCAAATTACACGAGGACCAATACCATCTCTTATTGCAAATAAACCCGAACTCTCAACAAGTATGGAAATATCATCAGAATTACTTTTATACTGTTCCAGCAGTCACCTAATTACTAAAAAGCTCTAAATGGAAAAAGAATTGAGCATAAAAGTTACCTGTACATTTTTCAAATTACGAGTACAATTTGATTATTCTGTGATACCTGCTCAAATTACAGAAATACAAATTTAATAATCTTCTAATTATAGTTTCGAGCATCCTGTGTTCTGAATTGCCGATTTAGGTGTATAAATAGTGTGTCAGCCGTGCACATCATAAAATAGCTGAAAGGTCGCCGCGGAGAGCAGTTCCCAGATGAAACGAACGGGCACGCTGCGGAATATCGTACGATACACAGTCGGATTCCGTTTATGCAACGTTATTCGCGGTACGCAATCGATTGTGAGACTCAAAATATCGTAGAGCACGTTATGTACCCTGCGATTAATCGCGCGCTCTGTAAATCAACGCGTGTCGAAGATAAACGAATGTTTGCATTGTCTCCACGTATGCCACTTGGAACTGTACGCTCTCGTTTCCAGCACTGCTACCAACATACCCCTTCGACACGTACACCTGCGGGTATTTATTATACACAGGGTGTTCTAAAATTTATGAGTGAAAAGGAAATACTAAAAATAAAAGAAGAGCCATATTTGAAATATAGACATTACTACAATTTTTTGTAAATTTAAATTAAACATAACTTGCAAACGTAAAATATATTATTAATTTCTGACGTTCAATGAAGTTTAATGTCCTTCAATTATGCGCCATTGAATGAACCTGAAAAATTTTAGATGTAATTTTTGATTTATTTTTATATCCGAATATTCAAGTATTATGTTTATAAGAATATCAAAAATTAAATAGACTTTTGGACCGCCTCAAGTAATTGTAAGTACGTACTTAAATCAGATATACTATATAATCTGCAGCTGAGAAAAATTTAAAGAAATTAATTGGGGTAATTTTAGTCGATTTTGAACAAACTGAACTGATTTACAAATAACTTCCGGTTTGTCTTCCTATATTTCTTCGACAATTTTTTCTTGCTTTTGCAATATGTTTGACAATGTGTTTCAGGCACGCTTGTATTCCAACATGAAAAAAAATCAGCAATCCAGATGAACAATTTGAATTTTTAAGAATTAACATAGATGTGATGTATTGGAATTTATTTGTGACTCAAATCAATAGTTCTCTGACTAAGGATTTTAGTAACACCCTGTATAGTCAGAGTTGAGGGATTCACGCGATATCGATTTCTTGTACACCGGCAATCGTATAGATCGCAGCAATTAATCTAGCCCGTGAACGCTTGAGTTTCACGAGAAGAAATTTATATCGGCGTCCGTTCACGTTAACCGCTTCTCAGCGTCCAAAGATTGGCCAAAATCGATAAGGGAAATCGCTATTGTAATTAGTCGCACCAGTAGCATATGTCGGACGATTTATTAACAAATTTTGCCGGCCCAGCAATTAGCTGCTCTGGGTCGTGTGACTGCAGTTGTGTGAACAATTATAGGTTCAGAGTCTGTTGAGTCTCACGCTGTTCAGAGACCTATTCGGGTCTGACAATTATTTGTTATCAACACTAATAGTTCATACAGGTCGAACATAACAGAGGATACCTTATAAGGTATTTGGCATTTAAAATATTAAATGCAGAATTTGAGGAGTCAAAGATCCGTCAAATAGTTACAGTTTCAGAAAAAAAAGGAATACGTGTACACTTTCTCCTGTTTAGGTTCAGATGTTATGATCAACCGGTCGATGACTGGTCGACGACAGTACAGTTGCCTGCGTGTCTTTTATATTTGAGTTTTTCTATATTTTTGTATAACCACATCTTATTCTAGTTTTATTAAATACTGTTTATTTATTAAATTCGGATCACAATAGTTACTGAACCCCTCACCCTCGAAGATCAATAATTATTATTTGTTCATAACATCTGAACCTAAACAGGAGGAACGTTATAATACATACATTCAACGAAACAGAACTAACAAACAAATAATGAACAAGCAGAAAATCCAGTAATGAGTCAAGTAAAGTATTAATAACAAACCAACCATATTCTAAGTGTTCCGGTACCCTTTGTCTTACGATTTTTCTAACAGTTTTGTGCGATAAAGTTTACTTTTTGAACCCTCGAGTACCCTAATGACTGAACAGCTTTTATCAGCTAACATAATTAACAACCCTTTGAAAATCAAGAGTGCTGTACTGCAAAGTTAGGGAGTTAATTTAGATAGAAGTTAATACAGATCATATTCTGTCTCCCGGGTATAAGACTACGTTTACATTGATAAGTAACTGTACCAGTGACTGGTACAAGTAGCCAGCTCGGCTAGTCCACCTACGAGTTACTGGTACAACTTACTTACCAATGCAAACACCTACTTGCCCAGAGGTTGGGGCCTGGCTAGTAGTTACTGGTACAAGCAATTTACCAATATAAACGCAGTCTTATTAGTTAATGAAAAGCAACGTATTAAAAAGGGTAGTTACAAGTACAGGGTATCCCGAACAAGAGTAACGCTCTGAGTAAAACAATTGATCATTATGGTCGAGAAGAGAGTCTTCGAGTTTTTATCTTATGAATAACGAAATATTTGAATTGCTCGATTATTTGGAGCATTATCTCTTAGTTCATAGAGGTAGTCTTTATATTTATTGTTTTTCTAATGGGATTACAAGTTCTTTTACAAATTATATTACACTTTATATGTAATATTGCCTATTTTAATAATTACCTCGCTATACCTAACTTATCCCTTTCTTACAATTAGCCTACATCTCCTGATTCTTACCTTAACTACATGGGTTATCCTAGCGCTCGTTTCTCACGCCTCTTAACCCACTTTGAATGCCACGTCACCCATATTTGGGCGACACAAAAATTCAATCATTATCTATCTGATCATGTATAGTATCAATGAATATATTTAATATGGTTTAATAGTAGCAGTAAAAAAAATATGAAAGCTATTGATATTGTTGATTAAAGCAACAATTTATAGTTATATTAATTTGGTATAAAAATTTAGAAAGTTTGTTATTTTCAGCTGGTGCAGCGTGGCACTCAAAGTGTTAGCTGGTGACATAGGGACATTATGAGCACGTTCATTTTGTTTTAGTTGTTTCTACTCCACTTGTCGTTGCAAGCATCCTAAAATTAGTACGCTTTAAACGATCTGAGAGATCGCATGTGTTTATTGTTTTGTGGTTTTCGATTTATCCGTGTTCAAAGTTTTTACAAGGCCATATTGACCCTATGTTGCCAATTATTGATAATTAGTTACAGGGTCCGATTAACCACACGTCACTTGATGTGTAACAAAAAAAGCATCTCCTACTTAAGGGTTCATTTGCATTTCGAACAGTTTTCGTCAAAATCTGTCAAGAATAATTGCACGTTAGGTTCACAGTTCGTCAGGTAATTTGTCTCCCAGGCTGTCAACAAAATATCAAATTCGAATAAGCTACCGTTCGATCGACTCTGGTTCAACGACTACCAAGTGTTTCGGATCATGTCGGATTGCTTCTGTTGTGCACTGCCTGGTGGTCGGTGGTTTAATTAATTGAAACGGTTAGCATTAAACGGGCTGGCGGTACTATTAAATTAACGAAATATCACTGGTTGCTGGCATTAGTTGGGTATCTGATGCCCGCGCACCGGCATAATTTGTCTAGGAGACGTATGGCGAGTATTAATTCTCTTATGCGCCTTAAGTGACCTTTGATTTTAAAGGTAACCGTGTGCGCGGCTTAAAGTCGATTCAGATCGCCGGTAGATAGGCCGGTGGGTGGTCACGTTTAGTGTCTAATTAATTGAAATGTTCGGCAGCGAGTCGTTACGCCGTGATAGAACGTGCTCGTAACCGGGACAAAGTGTTTCGTCTCGTATATTAATTAGCTGGCTACCCGCAACGAGTCTGCTAGCAATTTGTCTTCAAATCGTTCGCAAAATACTAATTTCGAGGCTGATTCGAGTCGAGAAAGGTCAGTCATTTCGAGAAGTTGCTGCCGGGATATCGTGAACGTTGATCAGCTGACGGTCTATTGCCAGCGGTACACGTGTACGCAGACCCAACAGAAGTCGAGTGGATCTTGTTTAATTAATCGAATCAATAGTGAATAGCATGGTAGTTGCATGTTTTATGGTACGTTCGTTCGTTCGTTCGTTCGTTCATTCGCGTGTTGGTTGCTCATAGCAGTGGCTGAGGTTGCTTAATTCAGGATAATATATTGTCCGAGAGATGCTAATTAAGTACCTCAGCCGTTGCACTGTGACGGACTTTCTTTTGAATATTTGTCAGTTTGCTTTGTCTCATTTAACCTACTCAGAAATGCTGGCATACGTACGCGTGTATGTTTAGTCTCTTTAAATTGAAATATTGTTGCAGAGATGTTGAATAAATATTTACTACGAAATTCGTCAATAAGAAATAAGAAATCTTGTCATGATTGACAGCTGTCGGGTTTTTGTGATATTGAATAAATGTAATTGAAATATAAATATGGATCGTTTGATTACGTTCTTATTACAAGGTGTAAAGGATTCTTCAATTCCGTACCTTTTATTAATTATGATATCGTATATCATTAATTTAAAAAGCACACTTTGACAGTATTAAGTTCATGTACATAGAGTTTATTAGAGAGAAGGCATGTATCTCAAGCTGCAATACTAAATATATCCTAAGTTATAATACTATGTATTTCGTCAAAATAATTTCTACTTGCTGCTTTGCAGTGTTTCAGTGATCAGTAGCTTTGTTATTCTGTTTTAAAAGAAACTAGATGGTTTGAATTCTACAAATTCCTCGAATGACTATTTTACGGCCAGTTTATAATATATTCACTATTTACAAGCATTGAAATATTCATTAATTGCTTTATTAATACGTTCACTGTCAATTACTATCGAATTAAACAATTATTAATTCTCATAAAATTTATATCGATACCAGTATTAAAATAATACCACAAAAGGATAAGAGTGTGCTCATATAGTTCAATATCTTTATGCTCAAGTACTGCATTTAAAAAAGCATTTTATAAGGTGTCTGGCCATATACGGAATTTTTCACTGTGTCAGTCATCATGCTAATAATTTTATTTTACGACAAAGAACATTCATGTCGAAATACAAATCTTAATATTCTCCCGCATTATTATACAATAGCCTAAAAATATGACCAGCAGTGATATTATATACTTAACACATTTTGCAATTACACTTTAGAAAAATTGCTATAACTGAAACAATATTCAATATTTTGTGTTGAAATTTTAGCAACATGTCAAGCTATGATTACGATAATATCTGTATTTTCTTGAATATTTTTAGTAGCGTTTATTGTAATTTAGAAATAAAAGAAATTAGTTTTAAAAGATCCGTATTTTACATTACTTTTTTTATTTTCCCGTTATATAATTTGATCTAATGAGCAATTATATTCAGCTCTGACATCTTACTACTGAACTGAATACAGAAAACATTCGCAAGGATTTTATAAGGGTAGTATCTAAAACGGAAAAAAAATAAAGAAATAAAAGACGTACATTTACGTGACCGACGGTTAAGCTATAACATGGAAAAGACGTATTTTTACGTCAGCGGCACAAAATATGTTAAATAGACTAAAAATTACCATTTCCACTTAAAACTGAACGCAGCATTGGTCCACGGACTTCAGCGACTCTGAAAGAAAGTATTTTTCTCCAATTTTTCCAGCAGGGTATCGACGTTATCTGCACGAACGTGGTCCCGATCATGCTCAGATATGCAGTTGGTCGGTAATGAAGGTACGTTTTAGTGACGTTCGCGATATACGTCGTAAACCGCCTCGTTAATTAACCGACCGGAACTCGAGCGCCATCACTGCGTGCTAGTAGAGCAATTATTTATTAGCATGTATAGCGACCCTTTCTATAAGCACTTAACTAACCATACATTTCTAGTCGACGAACCAGCGGCAGAGACGTTGCAACGTATAGCATCATCGTTGCGCTATACCATGCTAGAGCTTTTTCCCCGCTATACCGGAAATTATACCCGTACAGCTCAGAGCAACGCGTTCGATCCTTCTTCTAACAGTCCACGTAATTGTTCTGGATTTCTTGTGTCTTTATCCGTTGAATGGTCCCGGTTTTTGCCATGTTTCCGATAGAGGGCCATTTATTTTCCTGCAGCAATTAACATCCGACCAGCTCGATCACATCGACGGAGCATCCGCTCTTTCGAGGATCGGAAACGATCATACGCTTGTTTGAGTCTTCGGCATCCTCTTTAACACTTTAAGTACGACCACGTTGGAGTTAAACGTTTTTTGTGGCCTGCGAATAATATCCAACAGACTGTAGCGTATGCTCGACTTTCTGATTGACTTTTTGAAAGGTCGAGTTGAAATGAGTGGGATTTCGTTAATTTTGTTAGTATAATTTAAATTAGGGAATTAAGTAATTTTTCATTAATTTTGACAAATACAGGAAGCTTCTGAATTTGATTACACGACTTTAGACTGACTCTGTACTCGCCTTTAATAACGTCACGAGCAGGTTCACTATTAACACTGATAGTGTGAATTAGAGTAGACACGCCGAAACTGGATCTATCAAGGTCACATCTCCATTTTAGATCTAACACACCCATTATTTTTATTTTCATTTCAAATCTCAGAATGACAATGTATGTAAATTAGGTATTTGTCGGTCTTGCCCATAATATCTCTAAATAAAAATTTTGTTCTATATGTTCCAAAAACATGATGCAGGTTTGTACTGATTTGTAGAAATTATGCCAAGAAAAGCTCCTTTGATTGTCAAGTGATTGTTAAAGGCGAACTGCACGTTATAGTGCATGTTCCTTTGTATCACTGCGCTGGGACACTTAATTAGTCAACTATAGCATACTTGGCAAATAACACATTGACTGCCATTTCATTAGGCAAATATCATTTGTCCACCACTTCGTTACTGCATATTTCATATTCTTATTATAACTTTCTAGCAAAACATTTATGGGTATGTATTTGTATAACATTTTTTTTACTTATTTTTACTTGTAGAATACACTAGTACGGTTTGGCGGAAAAAACCTGGGACACCCTGTATAGTATCCCTAAAGACAATTGTAACTTGTAACTGGTATAGGATGATCAATGTTCGGATAATCGAGGTTCTACTGTTTAACAAAAATCGTTTTCTCTACCCATCTAGAGTATGTGCCCACGAATCAAGCTTTACTGTTCTGAGCTTTCCCCGTTTCCTCCTTTCTCTCAGTCCCTAGATTCGCCTTAGAGTAGCGACACGTATCTCGTGGCATCTTTTCCTTGGGCAAATCGGTATCGATCGCGATCGCGGTCGTGTAGGAACATTACGTTGAAATTGCCCTATCCGTTTGACCCGGGATCGATCGTCGTATCGATCTCGTACCTCACTCCGAGTCGATGCACGTTCGTTCGCCTCATGTCGCCGGTGTCTAGGCCGGTCCCTTCCTCGTGGCCCATTTTCCACTACTGAAACTGTGCTCGCCTTCTCTTTTCCGGCTCGACGTCGTGTCCGATGACAGAGCCGATGATTTGAATGCCGCTGATATTGATAATTCAATCGCACGCGAATCGTTCGAGGTTTCTAGATATGATGTAGTGTGATCGTAAAGTATGCCGTTGACGTTTATATTGTGAGTCAGCGAAGTATTCGAACGCTGTCGAGCTGAACGCTTAAAGGTTTGTGGAATGAAGTTATAGTGTGAGGTTTGAATTATTATTAATCTTCTCGGGAACAATTTTATTTAAATTGGATGAAAATGATTGGATTATGTTGAACTGTACAGAACTGCACTCAGTTCTGAATTATATTGGATTTTATTCAATTACGTTTAATCTATGCAATTTTGAATTATACTTACTCGAATTGCATTTAATTATATTCAATTTTTCATTATATTGTATTCTATTGAACTGTATTGTCTTTTAAAGCGTATTGAATTATTTTTAATTTTAATTAATTCTATTTTATGTTGAATTATATTCAATTATATGAGCACAATCTCATTGCTGTTAAGTAAACAACAAAAAATTGTACAAAATGAGGAAATGTCTGAAAAAGCCACAGTTATGTCGTAATTAGGCGTTAAGGTTCCTTATGAACAATATTTACATTGAAGTTGATTGCTTTCAACCGTCCTCTGTAACAACTTAACACCCGTGGGAATATCTGGATTTTGGATTCTCATTTATATCCATCATACTGACAAATTTGTCAAAATGTCTTTTCATAAAATGTAAATTTAACAAAAATTATCCAGGGCCAGAAACGATTTGATAATATCTTAATGAAACCAGTAAAGCTTTTGTTGCAAAGGGGTATCCCATCTGAGCATTCATACAAGTATTAAATTACATTCTTTCTTATCCTTCAGAATAGTGAAGAATGAGGTGTTAAGTTTTGATAAGACAACCTATGTATTAAAAATACAAAATAATGTATCAGTAAATGAAGTGGTACTTTAAACACTGTTTTTAGATCATTTTATTTCATCCTACCGATGGATATTTTTGCTAAACAAAAACTCAAACCCCAAAATACAACTCCACAGTCTGTTTGCTCCACTTTCACGTACTTCTACTAACTTTACAACTTTTACTGTCAGCTCTTAACATACTCAATGATCGTGTTATTAACAGAAACACATTGTCAGCGTGACGTTTAGCGCCTCCACAATCGTCGTCGACCATCTCGTATAGAAACGACTTAAATGCACTCGCAAATTCAGATTTCGTGGTATCGGAGGGTACAGTCGAGTTAATTGTGCTATCATCGGGTCGTAAAATCGTTGAAATTCCGGGAAAGGGGAAGAGGGTGTTTGATTTGGATGGTCGGTGACGTCAAACGAGGCAACCAAGTTATTTTCAGTGAAGGTAGCCTGGCGAGAGGAGAGGAGGGGAGAGGAGAGCGAGGTCGAGTCTCATGCGACGAGTTCGGGTCAGCTCGGTTTGCTAGCGCGAGTCACCCACGCCACCCTCTTTTTCTTGGCTGTTCTCCAACGAATGGCGACGCCTTCGCTTTCGAAACCCGGTAGAACCGTGTTCGATAATACCTTGCAGGAAAATCCTTGCTACATTCGACGAGTCACGTTCCCCTTTGTCATTAAACATATCATTCGTTTATTTATCGATCAAGTTTAAAGCCGTAACGACTTCCAACGCTTGCTGGCGTTGGTTTAACTCAGTGATGGCCACCGGAGCTGCAGCTTTCCCCCACTCTAGGTCCATTCCCCTCGTTTCAGTTCCCTTCAGTTCGTTCCTCATCCTCCTATGTCGATCCTCATCGCAGATCACAGCCTATATCAGGAGAATGGACTTGGAGAGGTTGAAGGTCACAGCTCTGGTGGCCATCACTGGTTTAACAGAACTGAATTCTTCGAATCGATGTACTTACAATTAGTAGTAAATTTACACTTACGTCACTTTGTTGAATGGATTTGCTGGCTTCTAAAATGTAGAGGTTTGTAATGGTTTGCAGATTTTTAAATTGTCTCTTATGCCAGTTAAATGGTGTTGATTTTCATTAAGAATAGTTACTTTGGCACCATTTAGTCAAATTGAAGACACAACAGTTACGAGTTGCCGAATTAAAAAATTATATTTAATAGTAAACAACAACCCATTTAAAGTAATAATTAGACTACGGATGTTCATCACAATTTTATTCTAGGATTCAATATTTTCGTTGTTAATGTAGTAAATGAAGTGAGACTCTGAACAAACCGCGTACTGTCCTTCAATTATTCAAAAGCAAATTTTTTATTTTCCTTGTGTTCTTAAGTGTGGATTTTTTACGTGTTTCGATATGTTAAATTGCATAAACATCCGCAATCTAGTAATAATTAAAGTTCGTACATATCATATACTTTACAACCTCCTCTTTCGCTGTTCTTTTAAGCTTCCTTCATAGAGAGATCACTGAAACATCCAAAAAATTGCCATAACCTGCAACCTTTTACATGCACAAATTAGCAATGCTCTACATACAGCATACCGAAAAAGGTACCGCCATGACACGACTATTCTGTGTGTCGATACAACTCCCTGTCTCCAACAGTCCAACTAGAGATTCTCACATCCAGTCTGGGTAAAGACGGTCGGAGCTGGAACAAATTTCTAACGCCATTATCGCTGAATTATTCCGTGGTATCGAGGGTTTTGCATTTCGTAACGGCGAAATATCGTCATTATTCACGTCCTGTTAAAGTGGCCCGAAGAAGGCGATGGAAATTTCTATCCACACCGAGGAAGCAAGAGAGAGAAGGAGAGAGACCAGTGGCGCAAGTGGTAATCGTTGCTAATATCTGCCATGTAACGGCTATTACCATATTTCACCGGGACGTAGCAGTAAATTCTTTCTTCGTAGGTCGGGCAGGAGCGTACAGGGCGTTTCAATCGGCCCGTTTAAAGACCTTTGTCGTATCCTGGCCTGGAGAACCCGCGTACTTTTACCTTTTGCACTCTCCCACGTGCCTCCGGTAGACACGCGAATGTTTCGCCCGCCGCTGTTGGATCCTCTGGCATTCGGTAGATCGTGATCTACAAAATGCCTCGGATATCGATCGCCTATCTACGACGAATTGCTGGAAACGTTCGCGCTTTTGGCCGGTGTTCGACGAAATTACCCTGGCTCTATCTAGATTTTCGTGCCTTCATCTTTCTGCTATCTCCCCTAGGAATTTATTGTAGACATTGTGATGATTTGCCTAAAATATAGGTAGAGTTGTTCGACACTTTCTGTGGTTCATCGTTGATGTTTCTTTTCAGTCAGATCGTATGAAATCGGATACTTCTAGACGGCCGTAGAATTTTTGTTAATCTGTATTTGTTCATAAGATTCTAAATCATATATTCGACAGTCTGGATTAAGATTTAGGATCATTCGACACTTAGGATGATTCGTTTTATTGCCTGCTTTCACTAATGTTTTATGCATGTATAGTATAGCCTGTTAGAGTATTTTATGCCTGGTATGTTTAAAATTAGATACTTTTTACACGCTGAGAGAATTTTTATGAGTCTGTAAATATACTGTTAGAAGTTATAACTGATCTGTATATTGTCAACCTTCATTGTACTCACCTTTCTTCTGTCTTCTGCCCATCTTTCTCCGCATTTCAGTGCCTATTTACTCAAACCTTAGCCAGTCAGGCTTCTATCATACATAGTACGCGACTTTTTCTAAAACGTGCGGATTTCGTCACATAATTACCATCTCATTCTAAAAATTCAACTTTCTCTAAAAACCACAACGTCTTTTCTTGCAGTAATCAACTACAACTAATTACTCTGAAGCTCGCAAGTGAACTTCAAATCGAATTATTATCACCAATTTGCCTAAATCTAGAGTAAGGGTTAAACTTATATAACAGTTTAAGGAAATAAAGGCAATTTTCTCGAATCTGGTCTCCAAGAATACATTTCATACACGAATTCTCTGAGAGTTCAAAAGGAGTCAGTGAAATCATGTTAATCCCTTGTCAGTGAAATAAAAGCAACTGCTCCACCGAATACACATAATTCAAGGGGAAATATTCTCCATTTGTCGACAGAATTGAACATTTATGAAACGGTCAACACTCACTCCAGAATCGCCGGGTCTGTTGCGTCTCCGTCTCGGTCTTCCGTGGTGCAAGAGGGGAAAATTCCGAAATAGAAATGCAGGAGAAACGAGCCAGGGAACGAGAGACTATTTCGGGTGAGGTCAGAGGCTGAGGTCAGTCTATAAGGCCTGGTCAGCCTCCCACGAGTCCTGGAACCCTGCCAAGCTCGACACCCACGCAACCGAGCGAACAGAAACCTGCGGGAATTCGAGCACCGTCCGTTTCGTGGATCATGATCTACGAGATCCATGCGACGAGAATTCATCTCCGGACACCGGTTACCATGTTCACCTATGCAATTTGTCGAAACGTCCGCGTTATTCTATAAATAATCCCCCACGAACGTATCCCCCTCATTAGAAAATAATCTGCGACCGGTGGTCCACGACACGGGCTAACGATTACAAATTAAACGGGGAAGTAAAATCCAGTGGTGGCCGTTGAAACTCGACGCGCGTGCCATGGATGAATCGTGGTTGTTTTCTCTTCGATTATGCACGCAAACGGAGCTTACTCATAAGCTCTTTGGCCGCTATGTCGAGTTTGATAAAAAAATGTTTGACATGGAAGCTGTTTTAGGTGCAATAGAACATGACTGAGTCTCAATGTACTTTGTAAAATGATAGCATCAGATCAGTTTCTATAAGTAGTCACACTTGTTATGCAGATTATGGTCCATATGTTACAAATATGAATTTTTAAAAATTTTGTATTACAGCACTCTTGGATTTCTGAGGATCATCTTAAGCAATGAATAATAATAGAGTATTTGAATAATAAACTTCAGTGTTGATAGTTATTGAAAAATTGTAACGCAAGGAATTAATGAAGGTTTACACAATTATTCCGTTGGTACAATGGATAAAATATGCTCTGATCGTGTAGATCTAACGGTTCCAATCGAAAACGCGTTAGAAAACAGAGATCATTTTGAAAATCACAGTTCAGGGACATGCTATTGTAAGGATCTAAGAATTGACTAACTTATTGGTGTTTATAAAATATTTCAGAAAGTTGCAGACCAGAAGAATTGATAGCATATTAACTCTAAAATATTTATAAAAAATTCATTCCATAAATGGGGGTTTATATGAACCTTATTACGTTTTCTATGATTTTGAATGGTAGCATAATTATTAAAATACAGAATTACACGGAATAAATGGAGACAAAACATTTTCGAATAATCGATCCGAGCCACCTAAAATGGGAAGCTCATAACGGGTTACAAAAATGTCATTAGTGCGAAACGTATAATTTCCAATACGAAAAGAACAAATTTTTTGAGGTGAAAATTAAGATATATTTGATACGTCTATGTTCCACTACAGCTAGAACTTTATTAGACAATATCTATCCTGAATGAAATCGACACTGTTTTAACACGATACGTCTTCATTGATACTAACAACAGGTTAACAAATATATGACTCAATCTCAAACTGTCATTTCTCTTCTCATTCACCAATCATCTAAAAATCCATTAATCATAACTATTTTACCTATAATATACTAGCCTCCTGACCCACATTTTTCCATATCGCTAACTTTTCTTCTGTAATTTTTACCTATTGCAACAAACTCCGGATAAATAAAATATCACTTTAACACGTTGAACATCACAGTAAAAACAGTCATACCTAATCAGGCATGATATGATATACAATTTTTTATATAAATCGTAAATAGAAAAAAGATTTGAATACTCAGTCGTGTTCTTCTGTTCCTACATTATTGTTTCAATATGAATTTTGTTCAGTATTTTGCAACAATAAAAAATTATTTAATTAAATTAAATTTGAGGAGTTAGACACCGGTGACCGACGCACTGAATTTTATTTAATTAAATAACTCCTGATTCTATGAAAATTTGGATGGAATTAATATTGTGATAGGAATAGAAGATCAAGACTGTGCAATTGAATAGTTATATATTCTTTTTCTTCGTGATTTGTATTTGAAATGTGATATTACGGTATGTCTGACCTGGTATGGAAGTTTTCACTGTGCCAGTCAACGCGTTAACCTGCTGTAACCGAAACTTTCTTACGTATGATGAAAATTATATATCAGCTAAATGATACAGACAAATGATAAACTTTGTATCGCGATATATAAACATAGATAAATATAATAATAAACGAACAGACTCCTTTGTGACAGCATGGTTGTAGAATATAATTGTACACAGCGCTAAGTAAATGAAATGAAACCTAAAAAATGTACAATAGATACATAGGTATATAACTTCCAAGTCACATGGCGTTATAGAGGGACAACAGCCTAGCTAACCACATTATACGAATTCAGTGTGTTGCGTTATCTCAGTATTCCGGTAGCTCTGTCAAAACAAACTTCTGTCAAGTATACAATAAAGTTTCTTCCACAAAACTTGGTAGTCCGAACATTATGGTACATAATCGCCAGTCGATTCCACACCCAATCCTAGCTCCGCCACAGCTGAAACGTGAGGTCATCAAAACAGAATCATAAACTCAGCTCTCTGAACTTATTCCCGAAGCATCCGAGACGCAATCGGCCTTGAACACGGCGATCCGTACCTCCCACGCTATTTTCAACGTTTCCCGCGACGATCAGCCGAATCGGGGAACAATGACTCCGAGAAACGCCTGTCCCTCGCCAGTTCGTCTGAGAAAATGTTCGGTTTCTCGTAAACGTGCCGTCGTCGGATCACGGCGGGGCTATTTTCAGAGGCGTCGTTTTTCTCGTCGGCGCGGACGGTAGCGAACAAGCTGCAAGGAATTATGACGTGGGCTACGGGTAGGTAGGTAGGTAGGTAGTTCCATTAACATGCAAATTCGCCAATAATTCCGCCGCTTGTCGCCCTGCTCGCGTACACATATGCCTGCCTCGTAATCGTTCATGCGGCAGCGGCTGAATCGAGAGGCCCGTTTTCCAATTCCCCGTGCATCACGAGGGCGCCTACGATGCCAGGAGTTAATTATTGTCCATGGGGATTTAATTGCCCGCGTATCGTGATACTCTGTTCCTTTTACGGGGTGCTGAGACGTGGGAGGAGACAGCGTAAACACAAGCTGCGTGCGTGTGGCGCGGAAAGTTAGACCGTCAGTGTTCTCTAGTATGTAGTACCAGTATCTGTTACAAGCCGATGTAGTGGATATTTGTTTGGCCGATACGTTCCGGTTGGAACGTATTAGGTACCTGTTCGAGACGTATACATCCACGGGCGTGGATAGGTATCTATGTTCACGGAGAAAAGTTCAGGACAGATCGACGGAGCCTCGTGCACTCCGCAGGTATGAGATGCAATTAACATGGAGGTTCTGGAGCTGGTTGGATTGTGTTTGTGTGGACGAGTTGTTGCATTTGGTTTGATGGAGTATGCGGTGATCGAGGAATTTGTTCATTGATTTTGTGAATGATTGGGTTATACTTCATTGGAAGTTTCAATATTCGTTCTAATTCTAATTTGTGGTACTCTTGATCAGTATACAGGGTGGGTCACCCGATTGGGACGGATTGTAGCTCTTTTTTAGTAGAAGGAATATGCGATGGCATATAGATTATCAAATGTATCGTTGTACATGATGTAAGTTGGCCATGAACGTTTTAGATAATGATTTTTCATAAACAAATGTAGTTATCTTGGAAACATCGAACTGTCAAGACGTGTAAATAAGAAGTACCATTTTATTAAGATAGTTGTGATTTTATTGTGCCCTAGAATATACTTTAATAAATTCGATACACTTTTGTTAACAACTTAAATATTATTTTAAAAATAGAAACTGTCAACACTTTGCAATACTGATACTTACTAATACATACATGCGATTATATTATCTAAACGAACAAATTTATGAGACACTATGATATCTAACAGTTGCACAAATATTCGATTTCCGCTCTCGATATCGATTTCCAACACCATAAATCTGCGAAAAATAGCGTTAGGAAAGGAACCTCGCGATTTGAATAATTTAATTTACTATTTTACGCGACTTTATTCACATCATTCGTCTTGAATGATAATTTCACCTCTCTGGCTTCGAATCACCGCGTCGTATCGATACGTTTCGCGAATTAATCGAACAACAAATTTCCTAATATATTGCTCCGCAGTCTCCATGACTTTTCCTGCAACTAGTTCGCTAATAAATATGTTAATAATTGCGCTTCGAAATTTCATGTACTGTCTTTAAACGTGGAGCGCGTAGCCCAAGACGCGTAACATGTGCGTGACCGGCGATCATATTTCATGCTTTAATAGTGAACGTCATTGAGATATTAGTTTTGAATGTAACACACATCTAATCTCCGGCTCGTGGCCGGGTCTAACAGTCTTTCCCACTTACTTCGCTGCACAATGCACACGCGGCCGCCTGAATAAGATGCTTTCGACTTCATTTGCAGAAAGAAAATAAATACAGTTTCGTGTTATGAATTATGCGTACGATTGTTAGCGCATGACAACGGTCGCTCGGTATACAAGCGTGCTTTGTGAGCAAGTACAAGGGGAGTAGGTACAGTACGTGGGCAAGGCTATCGCTTTCCCAATCTCGTAAGCGAATATCGCTTATTCCCTAACAGTACGGAACACTTCTGCTCTTGTACTAAGCCATGGAGGGATCTGAATAACCAACTTAGAAGTTAACGTAATTCCAGGGATATCTAATTACTCGAACGACCTAAAACACCGATTGCCTTTACGACCAGGTCGAGGCGCAGCTGTAAGATAAACGTTTTTCTTCTGTTTCTTTCTATGTGTCCCAGCATCGACTGCTACGGTCATCTAGCCGGGGGATACTATGCGATAGAATTATAAGATGGGTATGATAGTCGCGAATATTCCATATAAATACGAATAGTTGAAGGGTAGAGGGGAAGACGGCGCATTGTCTCCTTCAAGCCTTGTCTCAATAAGTATCCATTTCCACATTGACATTAATAATTTATTATGTTTCTGTTGGAGTATTTCAAAATCGCTTTAGATCTTCATTCTTTAGACAGTTTTACGTTCATGTCTATTTTCCAGATCACATGTTTATACGCTTGTACTATGACTAGGGGATCCGGATATTCATACAAACTAAGATATAGTCAGGTAACTATGAAATACTCAGGGACTAACTAACGTATTATTTATTTACATATAAATTAGTTATTTACTATCTACATTACATTTATGTGTCATGTAATTGATGGACAATTATTTCATCTTGTTATCATTTGTGCGCGCACATCGCAAATAGGTCGCAGCCAATTCTGACAACATATGCGTCTTTTATACAAACTCATACAGTAAAACGTCGATTATCCAAACTAATAAGAAGACAAACCCGTTTGGATAATCGGACTGGAAGAACCAAATTTGCGAATAAGACATAAAACAACTGGGAATAAAACAATGTTCAAATATCGATGTATATTGCGTGAAAAAGTACACGATAAACGAAAAGTAGAAAGTAAATTAATCGTTTTTATATATAGCCAAATGACGAATCACTTTTAAAATAAATATTTATACTGCATCTATTTCCGTTTGCTCTTTTGCCCATCATAATGCAACATCCAATGCAGTCTCAGCTTCACGGCGTAATGGAATAGTACATGATCCGCCATACCTTTACCTTTGTCATAATTTTTTTCAGCAAGGATGGATGAAACAATATCATCATACTTCATTCATATATTTTCAACTATTCCTGAATATCGTCGTAATTACAGTTTTTAAATCCAGCTATATTCGGTGATAGATTATCCAATTCATTGTGCTGGGTTTCAAATGAAACGTACACTGCCGTCCATAAGTCACCAGACACTTACAATTAGTCAAATTAGGAGGTGAACGCTTTTACACTACGAAATGACGTACATTATAAAATAAAGCTACCACCTATTAATTGTTTATAATGTAGAGAATATGTAACTCGAATCATGTGTTAAAAATCTTACCAAAGAAAAGTAATTAATCTGATGTATATAACCACTTGAACTAATAGCTGTATTCTTTCGATCAAAGTTCTTAATTTTTCGGAACTAATTTCTTTCCATCCTCTTTCTAAGTTCTTCCGTAAGTCTTTCTTTGACTTTGGACAAAAGTTCCAAAACAAACGAAAAGTGCGTAGAGATTGTCGTCTGACCGAGTCAGAGATGCATTAGAAACATACTCATACGCACAGTCGTTTTTTCCAGGGCTGTGGAGTCGGAGTCGGAGTTCGGGAGGAATTTCTAATCACTGGAGTCGGAGTTGGAGTCGGAGTTGGAGTCGGAAAAAAATATGCCGACTCCGACTCCAAGTCAGTAAATTTTATAAAAATCAAAAATGTGCAAAAAATAATTGAAAGTTGCAATAAAACTAAATAAATACTAAAAATACTACATTTGTATCAAATTGTATATTGAATATTTGTAATTTAGTTATAAATACATATACTTATTATGTTGACAATTTATTATAATTTTGACTGCCGACTCCGCAGCCCTGGTTTTTTCAAATATTGACTTAAATTATACGTGCATATCATTAATATCATATTCAGATATTATATTAACGTAAAACATAAAAATAGAACAACATAAAATAATAAAATCAAGCCAATATATTGTATCCACGTTCTAATAATCATTTTGCTAAACATCAGCAAGTGTTCGGTGACTTATGGACGGGGGTATACATGCACTGAATACAGACAAGACACTAAACTCGGCCATTTGAAGCAAAAAGGATACGTGTTCTAAAATGTAAACATTCTTACATAATTCTGTGTTCCGATAATCGGTCCTTAGAATATTTGATATTCGGATAATCGACGTTCCACTGTATAAGAAGTGTGGAGTGATTTGAAATTTGTGATCAGAGCGTAAAAAGCTGAAACGGAATCAGAGTACTGGAATAACAGGGATTCCTATTCGACGAACGATCCTTGGGTTGATCACCAGGCGAGGATGAGTGGCTGCCGGTATGAAAAGTTGAGGACCTACACTTTGCGATCCGTGGAACGAATGTTAAGTCGCAGATGTTATCGTTCCAGATATTTACTGGCCTGCGAGCCATCAGACCGTTCCAGATTAATGGCGCGATCGGTAATGAACGTGGCAGCAAGGGCCACGGCAATCACGGCTTCTTGGTACCACAAATCCTGAGACTGCCTTTTACCCCGGGGCAGCAACGCGTTATCGTGTATGCACGTGTGCATATTCCCGTCCACACGCATTATTATCAATATAGTGTCTCGCCATATTGATATACAGGGTGATACGGAAGGAAACGCGTCTGTCAGATCATGCATTTTAAATGTGATCATTAGACTGCGGATTTTGATGCAATTTAATACTCTCAACTTGGTGAATGATGCACATTTAATAATTTAGCAAAATTAAAGTGGAATGTACATATTATAACCCTTTGCACTCGAAGTATGCCTGACAGACACTGACAATGTCAATCGTTCCACTCCAAGTATGCCCCTCAGGCACTCCGTTGGTCTGTCAATTTTATGTTCTAATTTTTGTATATCATGTCCAAAATGAAATATTTCTTAATACGTAAAACTAACAATATGTAAAGCGTAAATATCTTATCTCGATGAAATTTTCTTGGAATATGATGCATTGAAAATTAACATTTGCTTGCAGTAGCTCGCAACCATATTGCACCATTACATTAGTTATGTTGGAGTTGCTGGTCTATAGTATCAAAAGATGCTTGGGGTGCAAAGGGTTAAACATTTCAGGGAGCAAATGCATTCCTGTTGAAATTTTATTTATTTAGCTGCATTAGCACAGGAAATATGGATGTCTAAAAGTGCATATTTGCATAAACATCCGCAGTCTAGTGATCATTTTGACACTTTGGTTGCCACGCTGTATTACCTGGAAATTACAAATTTTCCGTATTTCCATGTCTTACATTTTACGCTTATTATGATGATTATTATTATTATTGGACTAACAGCTCCCACTTTAGTGGTCATTAGCTGTTACGCTTTTTAATCAATAATATTCGTAAATTTTGTAATCTTTCTGTTGGTTCTATTAGACCTACTTAAAAGAAATTTTAGACGTGAATTTCTCTCTTATTTCGGAGAGGTGCGAGCTATGACTTTGCAAGATTATTATTTTTAGTAGGCTGCGGATGTTTATGCATTTTAGCATATCCGAGTATGTAAAAGTGACTCATTTTGGTAAGTTAACAAAATACAAGATATAATCTTGACATCTTTAGAAGATGAGACCGTTTTTTCCAGGTCGCGCTTGTTTATGTATATTGAAATACAACAATATTTGATGATAAAAATATAAATTTGCATAAACAGTCCGGTTATAAGCCTATATATAGTGTGCTTGTACCTACTGTAACCTTTATGTTTCACTTATATCATAGAATACGTTGGACACCTGAACAAGCTATTATGCACAGGAAAATTTATTGATTT
The DNA here is from genome assembly GCA_916610135.2 of Macropis europaea. Lineage (NCBI taxonomy): Eukaryota > Metazoa > Arthropoda > Insecta > Hymenoptera > Melittidae > Macropis > Macropis europaea. Next base: position 32,034,059 of record OU744344.1, read on the forward strand.
CAAAACAAAAAGAAAAATTGTAACGTATAAAAAATTATTGCAAAATGTGAGATTGGTGATACTTGTTACAATGTCCATATTAAAATGTTCATATCTCGATAATAATTAAGTCTGAGATACATGTTGATAGGACATTTTGAACATAAAATTAGATCTGATATTTGCTACTAAAGTATTTACTTCTAGAACACCTTGTGTATGAAACATACATGAGAGAATATTCTTTTACGGCGCGTGTGGACGGTGTTCGGTAAAAGGGTTACCGTTTCGCTCAGATAGAAAGCTCTCCTCGAGTGACGGTATTATTAACGTGAAAGTGACCACTCGTTTCTAGTCGCTAATATAAATATCGATTTAGTCGCTGGTATTTTTATATGCAGTTATTGATATTTGTTCGCGAAACTACTCTACGCGATCTCGCTCTAGATTAGATGAAACTTTCAGATTCTGCAGGCAGATAAACGTGCATTGTTGATACAGATATGGAAAGATAATGTTATTCGAGTGGTTTTCTAGAGGGATAGATTTTTTCCACGTTTGCCTCCGACTGAAGTGAAATGGTACAACCTGTTTTCTAAAAAAACAGAACGATGTTTTATTTAGTTTGAGGGGTGTCTTTCGACTCGTATGGCGACTCGATTGAATTTCACGAGATCATAAATATCGCTTATGCAAATCGCGACGATAGTTTGCCAGATGCTACAGGTTAACCTCTTCAGAAATACATTTAGTTCCTTTTTTTAATTTAAATATTGTTAAGAAAGGTATCAGGTCCAGTGGTGAAGTATGAATACATTATTGTTCGCAGGAATTTCTATTTCTTTGTCAATTTTTCAATATTTGTGTAACCCTTAAGTACTCGTGTTGGGTAAAGGAGTCTGAATCAGTGAAAACTGCCGTACCTTGTCAGACACAGTATAATTTGCTAATTTGTAAAATTAAAATCAGTGGCCGATACCTCAAATTTTTCTTAATTATATAAGTACTCATTTTTATAAACATCTGAGTGCAATCAAAACTGTAATAATAATATAAAGTTTGTAGAATTTAGAAGCTAAATATTTTTCCCTACGTAATTTATATTTAAAACTGGATATTGTAATGTGTCTGACCAAGTACGGTAGTTTTCACTGTGACGGTCAACCTGTTCACATAAATCGTGGAGTAAAATAATTTTTAACTAATCTATTATACAACCAATATTTTATATTTTTATTACAGTGCTAACATTTTTCAGAATTTTATGAGAATTAATAGCTAGAGTAGACATTAATCAGATCATAACTTTTAATAAATTCGTCCCTGATGAAGGTAAACTAATTCCGTGTTACTAACTTCTGGAAATGTTATTGAGAATGACAACAATTTAAAAATTAATTTACATCTTTAAACTGAAATGTCTATCGATAATATTTGATCAAGTTTGAATATCTTTGTATTAACATGCATCTTTACATCAAATAGAATGGTTTGTGTGTGTTGATAAAATTGTATCATTTGAATCTCGTTATGGTACTCAATTTGTATCCACAGAATCACAAGAGAGCTTTATTTCTCCTTCTACAATTTAATTCGAATAAATAAAATGCACACGTTCAAAAAGAAATATTTAACAATCAGTTGTATATAATAAAACTTTAGACACATGTTAAAAATAATTCAAGTTGTTTGAAGACGTTTGTATTGGTATGTTTTTCTGTGTGTTGGTTCATAATCGATCAGTTTGAATCTTTCAGACATGAAGTTCAAGTGAGCTGATTTAAACAACAATCAAAGACTGAACCGAGGTAAACGATTTTAACCCTGGATAACAAACCTTTCGCAAAAATGAAGATCGGAACATTTGAATCTTGTGACATCGGATGATCCGCTTTCTAAATAAACTAATTAGCTTATTATTTGCTCATTTCTTTATTAATAAATTTAATACCAGATATAATTTTTTAATTTCATTTATTCTGTTTCTTTATACGATAAAACATTTTTGTTGTTAAATGAAAAAACTTCGATTATATTCGTGTTTTTAATTGACGTCATCATTTTCATGACTGCTTAGTAATAACGTTACTCATGTAATAGCTTATTTATCTAGGGTTAAATAAATTTGGTATTACTCGGCTTGAACTAAAAATTCAGATTTCTAGAAACAGCTATGCTTCCAATTGTATTTGCTTTACTGGGTACCTAATGTTTCAATTCCAAAAAATAAAATTTACACTAAATTTCAGATGATTCAAAAAACCGCACATTTAATTCACATCACGAACCTAATCCTCGGCATCAGTTTCAAAACCTATTGTTACTTATTGAGCTGGATGCAGGCATAATGTTCGCCGCTAATTGCACAAAAACCGTAACACGAGAGATGCAGAATCGTGTATCAATGGCTGACGGGAACAGCAGCGCGATCGAATAATACAAAATTCAGTGAGTTATCTGTGCGGCTGTGTACGGATGGGCCTGCAACGCAGCATTTGTTCCAATCTAGGCGGGCTGAGGTAATAAATATGCCTTTCTGGCTGATATAATGCGAGCGTGGGTTGGTACCACTGGAATCAGTCGTCGCAGCTGCTTGATTTACGCCATACGCCGCGATGCATCACGGGACTATCGTTCTGCTTGCATTTTGCCGACCGAAAATAGGTTCGGCTCTCGTAACTCGATGCTGTCTCCTTTCATTTCACTGTTTTCTTTCTTCCACTTTCGTCCTTCTCTCTTACTCTCTCTCTCTCTCTTTCTCTCTGTTCGTGGAGCTTCAGGAGGTGCACGATCCAGAGCGATCCATTTCTCCCTAAATCCTCTTCTTCATTCTTATCCCTTCCTCGAGACGCCGCTATCTCTTGTCGTTTGTTTTCGGACGCCACGCACTGCATTTTCGATCTGCTCTGTTTCCGATTCGTACTTATGCGACCCTTGTCTCTGGGACGCTTTCAGACACAGTAGAACCTTCGCTATCCGAATTAGCAGGAAGACACACAGTCTGTAATACGAGAGCGTGTACGCGGTATCTACCAAAAAAGAGAATCTAATGTACAAAAATTGGACATAGCTTGAAACTATAGGGTGTATCATAACATGTGGGATTCACTTCAGGAGTGGACAGGAGACACAAAAACAATTAAAAAAGTTTATATAAACATGTGTCCTATTTGACCTCGTTTCAAGGTTATAGACATTTTTGTGTTTCAATAATTCAACTGCTTACCTTCATAGAAGGTGCTCGAAATGGCCACCCTCGGATAAATATAAAATATTTGAATATTTATTCATTCTTATTTACTTAATTACGCATTTCTAACTTCTAACGCACAGCCAATTAGAGATTTATTGAGTGCTTCTATCAAGAGAACAAACTGAAATGAGTAAACTCAATCGACAGAACGTGTGAAATCAACAAGAAACCAACGTGTGAAAGCAACAGCATTGTTTATAAGTACAGACCGAGGGGTGGCCATTTCGAGCACCTTCTGTGACGGTAAGCAGTAGCGAATTATTGAAACAAAAATGGCTATAACATTGTTTTTCTGTCTTCTGTTTACTACTGAAGTGGGACCCACGTGTTATGATACACCTTGTATATTTGGAATACTATTACGCTGTTATTTAACCTTTTGCACTCCAAGCAATTAGACTATAACTGGTAGTCAACTCCAAGGAGTTTTTTCTTACATTTCTGAGTTACATTTAAATGACCATGAAAAAATCTTGGCAATTTGTCAGATTATACGACTTTTTTTCAAATTTTAAAGTTTATATACTACGAATTCGGATAAGAGTAGAATAAACATAGAAAAGTGTAAGCACCCGATGACATTGATGAACGAATGCATATAAACACTTTTATCTATAAATGATAAAATGTGGGAGTAACACTGACCGTAGGAGTAGAACGCCTCTAAGTGTTTGGGCAGTACAGCTGGTCTTAGGAGTGCAAAAGGTTAATAATTAATCTAACGTCCTCCTTTGCAACGTCTTGGCACGCTTTCCATCTAATTTTCTGCATATGAAGCGAATAATGATTGTCATATCATTTGAATATGTTGTACTAAATTCTTTGAACTATTAATACGTTTTCTATTGAATCGGCATCTGGTGAATGAGATCAATCCATCGTAACGATGCCCATTTCCAAATCGGATACTAAAGGTTCTACAGTAACGCACACGCGTCCATTTTTCCTGTGCATTCACGAGCAAGAAGTGCATTAGAATCAGTAATACAACTTCTACGGCCGGTCTTCGTTAGCGAGAGGATAAACTCGAAGAATGTAACAAGAGAAACATATCATCATGAACGGAAAGAAGAAAAAAAAATGAGATCGTTACGTATGTATTCGCATGCAGCACAGATATCCTCCGCATAATATCTTAATGACTGAAGATCAGAAGTATGCCCCTCGATGGGCCCCTGAAAGTATTCATCAAGATGCTCCACGGGGCCCTATAAAATTCCATCCCTCAATATGCTAAAGAAATCTTTAAACTTTCGAGGGGTCCGTGGCATTATGTAAATTGGCCGGATCAATTTTCGAGCGAAACTCGCACCTCCTCGGAACGATTCCTTCGTAAGAAGAAATTATTCCGATAGAGAAGAGACATGGACAGCAATAATGACTCCGAAATCAGTAGAAAGGGATTGGCGAGGATGCGGCGCAGGTGCACCTGTCTAATGAAGCAATCCCGGAGCAGGAAGGTCCACGAACCAACAGACCTCCTCTCTTTCCCTCTCCTCTCCTCACGCGGTACCTCTGAGACGCGTCGATGGAAGAAACATCCGCAACCGGTTGACTTTCACGATTCCAAATGAAAAACGATTCTGGATCGTGCAGAAAGAAAGTGGCGGACGAGTGCACCGGAAAGCGGTGATGAACCAACGACGTGAATCGCTAATTAAGGTACGGTGGCAATTAGTAATTACGGTAGCCTCGATCGACGCCGGCGCGGTCCAATCAGACGGGACCAGCGGCCCACCTTCGGCTCGAACCTCCCGTCCGAGGGTCCACGGTGTTATCATAAGTCGAGTTTTTCATTGACGCCGGTAGCCGCGGGTCGAAACCGGTCCATGGAGGTCGAACCGACTGGCAACGACAGAAAACCGGGGCTAGAGGAGGTGGAGGAATATAGGGGAGAGACGGCTCCACCTTGTTGCACGACGATCTCGCGCGCAAGGCTTTCCTGGCCGCGTCCATAAAATGCTGAAACGCTCAGGGTGGAACGACACGCGATATTCCGTCCTCGTTGGGATACACTCGGGACGAGTATCAGACGGGATCCCCGTCGATAGATCCCAGGAGGAGTCGAGTGCACGACTGTACTGGTTCGTGGCGAACGATGTTTTCGAACGGACTGAGCTTCGAGAATATTATCTGATGCTTCGTGTGCTCGTATTAATATTTGGATGCTCTATCAGATCATCTCGTAAGCAATGCGGCTTTTCGGAGAGATCAGTTTAAAACGATAGAACTCGCCACGATCGTCACTTATCTATTTGGTACATACATTACTGCAAATAGAATTCTTCAGACAATGCTGCATGCAAAGTTTCCAAGTGAACATCGAATATTGCAGGTATTGCGAACGTTTAAAATGAACGGGACGAGAGAACATACTCAGCATGTTATTGGGTCATCCCATAAGTAATGTGGTTATTTTGATACGTATATTAGGTGAAAATAAAAAACTATCTGTCGGTAGTTAATTAGAATGAGTCGAATTCAACTTTTGGGCTAATTCTTGAAGTTACTATTGGATTTTGTACGACAGCAACCCATTAAACGTCTACATCCAATTCTTCATGCCGCCCGGTCTGTGGCGATCTGAGGATAAATTCGATTATTCTAAATAAATGGTAATTTTTTTTGTGTTCCAATTAAAACGAACATCACAATAATAGTACCAAATGAATGGTACATCATAAGGCAAGTCAGTCTTTGTGTTTATAACGTTATGTATTTATAGAAACTTATTTTCACGCGTCTGACTAGTTATAGAATTTTTCACTGTGGCATGGAATGTGTTAAGAGTGTAGTCCTAGGTCCAAATTTCATAAACCATCTTTAACACTGGTTTACATTAATAATTCGTGCATACACCTCAGATATGTTTTTCTCCACTACAGTCGCATTATTTCTTTATTAAATTCATATAACGTAGCAGGCCGAGTATGTCCCTCGTCCCGTTTATTTTAAATGTTTGTAAGAACTGCAATATTCGATCTACACTTGTGAACTGTCGATACAACATTGCCTGAAGCTTCCTATTTACAGTAGTATTAATACCAAACAGATAAGTGACGATCGTGACGAGTTCCATTGTTTAAAAATCAGCTCTCAGAAAAACTGCATTACTTATGGGATGACCCAATATGTTATGTGAGTTTAGTAAAGGAAATAGTGGAAGTGTAGCTGTGAGAAACATATCTAGGGTATATGTTACAAAGATGATTTAAAAAATTTGGAGCTAGGAGCTACAGGCTTAAAGATGAACCTGCTGTACTAGTTTTTATCGGTCGAAATAGAATTACAATAGGACCTCTATTAACCGGCTTAATCGGGAGACAGACAGCCCGTATAAATGGAGGCTCAATGGATAATCGAGGCCCAAGGGGAAATAACTAAAAACGTATTTTCTATATCAATAAATAATCGAGGTCCTACTGTAATAACACGTAGCATAATGTAATTACCTGGAACATCATACAAGTTTACATTTCTTTTAACCATACGAGCCGAGAAATAGTTATTGAGTCTAAAATTTGAGTATATTTTTCAGATAATAATCTTTATTGTAAGGGCGGAACTGAGAATTCCATTTTATAGGTATTTTTGGCCCTAGTCTATAGTTCACATACACAGATTTTCATGAATATCTATTAACATTTTACAGATAATTAAATACCGCACATCCCAATTTAAATTTCGTTCCGAATTCGCCCAATCGTCTACAGTAACAGGCAGGCTCATAAATACCTCACCGCCTCGTCCCGCAATGACTTTCCCCCTTGCAACAGCATGCTCCCTCCCTATATTCCTATGTCCACAATCAGGACGCAAGGGGTGTGACCTTGAGATGTTCAATTTCTACGTCACTGCAATAGTGACTTATCATCCCTTAGAAAATCATATCAAGAGACAATCAATTTATCAGATTGAAGATGTTCTACAGAAGAATGATCACCGCGAATACACGCGGAGACTTAATGCAGCAAAAGAGTTCTCAGAACAACAGGACGACACTAATTCGAGCACTGTCATCGGCAAGGATACGCGCTCAATCATTTTTTCTTCGGCGAATTTCGTCCAAACGAGCCGGGGACCAAAAAAATCGCGCTCCCTTCATTAGCAGCGGTCATGAATCATGGCCAAAAACATGATCGCGATTCGGAGCAAATAAATATCCCCTGTTTGGCTGGATCGAGGGGATAGGAATGTAACCCTCACGTATGTAGATTACAGAAGGCCCAACGGAATCGATATACATATGTGGACCGAATGCAGAGAGCACAGTAGAGATCGGGATAATAGCCCTATGCGGTGCAGGAGCCCGGGCAAGGCAGCAGCCATCGACAAATGGCCGTGGCCATGCAATAAACAAGCCGCGCAATTAAGAGAGCAGGTTAATTAATGTGGACCAACTAGGAGGAACGGTCTCTCCCTCTGCCTCTCTTTCTTTTACTCATTTCTCTTTTCGTCGTCTCTCCTTCGGTGTATTTCCAGTAGGCTTCCTCTTCGTTTCACGATCCTCCGGTTCCCTTTCTGTCGGCGTAACCACCGGCGTGCATGGTAGTTATCGAGAACCGAACCGACCTTTTTTTGCGGCCGCCGGGCGCACAGAAGTCACAGGACGTCACGGGATTTTCTTCTGTCCCGTCTGACGTGCGCCCGAGAAACAAGAACAGAAGGAACCGGGTACAGGGTGGGCACATAGAATAAAAGGGTGGCGGTTCGGGACACTCACCGGGGCTGGATTCTGGCTATTCGTGAAATCGGTGAAATCGATTCGCCACACGGAGACCACGGCGCTCGTAAATCCTGCTCCACGGGTTTCGGTTCATTCTGGGTGTTCCTTCATCCCGCGTCGTCGGACCTAGATGAATGAATCTCCCAGCGCTCCTTGCGATGATTCGCGGCGTTCTACTGAATGCAAGCAGGATTTCTTTGGACAAAATACGAAGTGTACTATGTTGGAACCTATAGTAACCGTTCATGATTATGTTAATTGACGAGACAGTGTCTGAACATAATTGCATGTCGCATATACGAAAGATTATTGAGTATGGTACTCCTAAGGCTTTCGCGACTTGGTATTTCATAGTTGCTAGTTGACTGCGGACGTTTATTTAATTCAATTCATTATCATGAAGGAAAATCCTTTTGGTACAGAAATTTTACATAAAATATTTTACAGTACACAGGTTATTGCTATAGTATCTGATGAATAGAAGTTCTGAACTTGTTTAACGCTATAGAGAAGAAGTCAATTTGGTTATTAACCCTTTGCAGTCCAATTATGCCTGTCGGGCATTGGCAATGTCAAGCGTTCCAGTCCACGTATGCCTCCCAGGCACTCCGTTGGTTTGTCAATTTTATCTACTAATTTTTGTATACTATATCAAAAATGAAATATTTCTTAATATATAAAACTAAGTAATGCGTAAATATATTATCTCGATGCAGTTTTCGTTTATTTAAGTGCATTATGTTAGGAAATATGGAAGTCTAGGGTCTTCTTGGTGAAGCCTGTGTCAGGATTGAGTTAGTACAAAAAGAACAATATCAAAACATTCTTTGCAACGGAAATCAAGATTAGATTCTTACTCGTCTTTCCCAAAGATCCTCTTCCAGGGCTATCTTCATCAAGTGTAAAGTTCATTTCAGAGAAACTGAGAGGAGCGTGAGTGCATGTCTCAAAGAGTATGGGAGGTCCTTTAGACTAGGCTACATCCAATCAGTTCTGGCTAAACATCAAATGACTACAAGACACACACTACTGTTTGATCAAACAAAGTTCCTAGCAAGACCTAAAGGATATTTCTTAAGAAAATACAGGAGAATCCTTCACATCAACGACATCAACAGAGGCGGCGAATATCAACTCAACGACATCTACAGCCTTCTCCCATTTTAATTCATCAGCTGATCAATTAACACCCGTAGTTGGCGATCAATAGACCACAGCGTGGAGGCAGTCTACTCAAATAGAGAAACTCTGCACTCGTATGCCAGTACTGGTGCGTCGTCAGACTCCTGAGGAGACTAACTGCAATGCTGGCGAAACGTCGGAACCTAACTCCGCGAGGACACGGCTTACACCCTCAAACAATGTTAACTGGTAACAAACCGGCCCAAGACAGCCTTAAAACTCTTAAATTCTATTTAGTCAGCCCCAGAAATTCATTGGGAATACAGTAGAACCTCGATTATCCGAACACCGGTCATCCTACGTCAGTTACAGCATTAAATCATCATTAATGGAACTGTGTACTTACTTTTGTAGCACTGTATGTTTGATATTCTAAAATAATCACATTTATGCAAAGTGTAGTAACAATTTGAGTCATCCTATTACTAGATACAGTTCGGATAATCGAGGTTTTACTGTATTTAGATAAATCGTAACAAAAGTAAGGAGTATGGTCCAAAATGATTAGCTGTGCAATACTTGACATTTTCCCTATGAATTCGACGTTAAAAGTAGATCTTTCAGATTGGAGTTTAGTAAATAGTTTTTCCAAATAATATTCATCTTCAAATTTCAAATTACACAGCTATCACATAACAACACATCAGTAACAATTCCCTGCTAGAATTCAAGTATGTGCAGGACTAACAGCTGAAACCCTCTTAACTATCGTCATACACAGTTGCAAACTTTCCGACAGAATTTCAGAAACATTCTTCATACTCCTACAAGACATAATCTCAGCCTTCCACTACCATTTTTCTCCTACACAAACATCTACAAACTAAATCCACCCTACGCATGGAACCGCATGAACCCGCGAAAAGGCTGTCGGCTAATTTTGCATGCAATTAACCGGTAGGCCAGGGTACGAGTCCCATCGGTTACCATTTTGTAAGAACTCGGGCAGCTTGTAATCCGTACAAATTGTTCTCTTCGGAAGCAAAGAAAATAAGCTCTCCAACGATCGTGTAGCAACGAAACGAACGATTCCGTTCGAGCATTAATCAGCGATATTCCATTTGAATTCTTGCGGGTAGGAGGATCGGTACTTCGAAGCTAATTGAAACTCGAACGTCGAAGATAATGGCACATGCAGGCCTCGTATCCTCGTGCCGCGAGCGTTGATTATGAAATCACCAGCTGGTAGGTGGTCCCGGACGATTAGTGCTCTTGGCAACGTTTAACCATCCGCGAATTTCCTTTTGTCCTCCTTGCACGTGACTTCTACGCGGCTGTGTGCGCGCGTGTGCTACACTCCGAGCGCATCTCGGTGTCCATTAACTAATTGAGGGAGTTAGTTTGCAAATGCGAATGATCGAGCGTGCAGTTGGCCGAACGGTGTTCCGTCCCGACATAAAAATGTTAAATACGGTTTTAAATCGTTTGGCAAGCGTGTACGTTGCTAAATAGCGGAATTAATCTCGAATTTATTCGAGCCCGTTCGCGGCTTCGGTTTAATATACATGGGAGAGAGAGAAAGGTCGATTTGTTGCTCCTTTTCGGAATAACTAAGTAACTCGATCTTCCGAGTAGAAGATGTTCCTGGTAGTAATTATAGCATGTGTGTTAATAATAAACGAGTTACCGTAGAAATTTGTGAACGTTTGCAACTTCGTCGAACGTCACAGACATTTTTCTTTGGAAATTGTTTTATTAACAGAGTTATTATTTATGTCTGTTAACCTGTTGGAAGGGGTTCAAGAATGATTATAATATATTCGTGTGAAGCTTTAAATCAACAGAGATTACTGGTCCAAGGAGATTTATTATAAGAACCGATGAACAGAAGAGTGTGATCGTATGGTCTTATAATAAAAAATAGTGCTGGTTAGATTAAGCTTGTATCTGATACAGAACGTTATAAAATCATTTTTTATATTTGTTTCTTGTAACTGTAGAAAAACTGTTCGGAAAACGTAGGTCCAAGGATGAATATTTTCCATGTTCTGATTAATTTTTTCAATATAAAATTGTTCAGAACTTGGAAAATATTTATTGCTTGACCCATGTGTATTAGACATTTTTATTCAATTTGTTGAATTCTTTCTACCCTGCGAGACTTGAACACTTTTTAACACCTTGAGTAGTGCACGGTTGGTATATTAAATAATCATTAAGTTGAGTCCAATATTTGCAGGCAGAAATCCCTAAAACGTAGACATGCTGCAAAAGCAACAATAATTAACCCGTAATAAATCATTAATGAATTTAAGAAGATGAATGAGAAGTTACTTATCACTCACTCCAGTATTAATAATACAGAACGTGCTTAAAAATATATTGAAGAGTTACAGAGTACATACTGTTCATCAAATTAAATAAATAACGCCAAATAGCCTAACTCAATCTCTATACCTTCGACACACTTTAACACGAGGGATTACGTCCTTCTTAATTGTGCAACGATTTCTAATACACTACTGTATAATAATAATAAGTATCGCGTGATAATACTCCGCATTAATTTAGGGAATAGTACTAACCTTCGACGAAAACTATAAACAACTCCCTCTGAGGGAAAGGTAGCATAAAATAGAGCAGAAATGCAGCTAATGAGAACGGTTGATTCGATTGTGTTGCATAGGGTCAAGCATGCTTAAGTACCCGGGTGTGTACGGATCATAAGTTCCATGGTATTCCATGGCAACATTCAGCCAAGCCTTCGAGTACGCTGTTGTGTCAAAAGGTGAAGGTCCAACACGGCCTTGAAGAACATCGTACGGTCTGCAACACACGCTCTCCACCATTTCCTCTTTGGATCTCGTGAGTCTCTTCCGCGAATCGAATCCGATTCTCCGCCTAATGACTTTTCCAGAAACGTGAAACTCGTGTTCAAGGTCGACGATGAGTATACCAACGCAAGGTGAAGGACATTTCCAGAAAGAAAATATAAAAAAGCAAAAATTCTCGACTTTACTATTATCAGACTATCTCATTAGTAGTGTCGCTTTTTATCTGACATAATCAATGCGGAATAAATATAAATGAATTATTTAACTTTATTGCAATACTGGCATTGTTGGGCTTGTGGTGAAATGTAACTGATGCGTTCGATTGTAAATTTTTTAATAAAAAGCGAACTGTAATACTAAAGATCTATATTTAAGAATTTTGAGATTTATTGGATCCAGTCATAAATAACTTGCGATACATAATACATATTATTCTTCCTACACAATCAAATGGTTCACATACACTATAAAGTATTCATATTAAAAGGTAATCATCCCTGAAACTCACATATGCTGTAGAAACAGCAAAGTATTATCGTTTAATAGCATGACTAATAAATTTTACAAGACAAATCGGAATTTATTTGTGACTCATCATAATAGATGCAACTTTAGAGGAAAAGCGTCAAAATAATATTTTAGTGACGTAATTAGTAGATTTTTCGACTTTTAATACACGTCTGAAACTATTAGTTAGTTAGACAGTTCGACAATTTTTTATTTGATAAGCGAGTTCGATTCTATTGACTAGATAAAATCAGTTTTACATGAATTTTTTGGTTGAAAACAGTAGAAGCTTGTTGAAAAAAGAATCAAGGAACTACATGAATGATGGATCAATAACATTAAAAATAATGGTCATTAAAAATTAAAAATTAAAGTAATTATATCATTAATCATTAAAAATTAAAATTAACTGTAATTGTTAATTTATTTGAGCTTATAATTACATTTAAAAACAATATTACTTATAGGATGATCGAATATTAGTTTAACCTGATCTTCAAACATTGCCAGCAAAGTTGTAGCACTTATTGGCCACGTATGTGTATTATTTTTCTCAGAGATTTTTCATTCATCTCTTTTCAATTTTCGATTTTCCCCTAATAGTTCTGAAACCACACATAAATAAAATTGCAATGCAACTTTAATAAACTACATATTATTTATAGAACACACTACTTATATAATAGAATTTGCCACTTGCCAATTATGATAATCAGAAATGTAGATTGAAACAAAATAACTATCAACGCATGCTGCAGTAAAATCTTAATCATCCGAATGTCACAATGTTATTAATTATAATTTCAGTCATTTCATTATCCACAAAATTCAATTATCCAGGTCCGTCCTATATTAAATTTAAATCACTGAACGGTTGCAAAAATACCTCCACATCCACTCACGCATAATACTATGCAATAAAAAATCGATAATTTATGGTAAGATGTAATTCCCAGGGAAAACTCTGTGTACTTTCTGTTTCCACTTAAAGGTCAAACGATCGTTTTTTCTCCATTACAACGGTTTCATTAACACCTGCCTGGCGGAGTGCAAGCAAAGAATAATAAAACGCGTGCGATTTTTGTCTTTTTGATAACCGCGTTAACGTCAAAGTGTCAGTGAACACGGCTGAACGCTCATGGAAAATGTCTGATAATTATCGTGATCACCGACGTATATGTACGTCGACTCGCGCGATACGTTCTCCCGTAATTGATGTCTAATATAGCCAGGCATTTGTACGGTCAGCGTGCTTCACGCACAATTTCCTTTACTTTAACAAATGGGATCGTTGCAAAATATACCCTGGTCGAGTGCCAGCTGAATATTACCTCTCCGAGAATTCCTTATTGATGATCCGACTTGCAACACTTTGTTGCGCTGAATATCATCGGCCAACCTCCGATGAATGCCATTTTGTTAAGTAGCATGATTTATATGCATATTATAGATACTGTCCGTTGCTGAGTTACTTGCAGGATCAAGTATTTATTACCTGATAATGGATAGTTTATTATATAGTGTTATTCCCGATTTAATGATCAAACTGTACCAATTAAGTCGCTTACGAAAGTAATTAAACAAGCTTCAGCGCTACTATAAAATCTGGTGTTGGTATACTAATATCTACCTGGTGCCATTGTTCATTATTTTAGATTATAGACTGTATTCTATTATTTTAATGTATGGTTACTTTGAACGTATGATATACAGAGTGTTCGTAGACAAGTGTTGTTTCAAATAAACTCAAATTACTGATTTTTTTATAATAGTGACTGGAAGTATGTTATTCCTGTTTTTGACATAGAATTAAAAGGCATACTATTTTTAATTTTTACATTGTGGTTTCAAGGTTATTTTCAGCTCAATTTTCTTGTTTAGTGGATAAGTACATCTCATTTTTCATACGTTGTTAAATAAAAAAGAAAAAGCAAGTAACTTCCTAATATATGACTTTCAGATGACTGGAGGTCGATCAATTAAATTTTGAAGGTAACTGCTTAGTATTATTTATAAAACATATTGATGTAACTTATTGTATTATTCGAAGACATTCTGTATACATTACTGCTTATAAATACTTGGACATCTGTTACTTTTACGAAAGTTTCATCTCCATGCATAACAATTATTCAAAATATACCGGAAAATATGCAAAACTTCTATAGGACACAAAAAAACAGCTTGACCAATCCTGTCTCCTGATTTCAACCTTTTAGAAAAATCGTGAAAGGAGTTAGACAGACTTTCAAGACTTCAACGTCCTTGATTAGTTTCATTAGACATTATGGTCGAATACAATTTTAACCCTCCTTGAGAATATTCAGTCTGCAAAAATATTTTGCCAGATTTTATTTAAATAATAGAGTCTATTCAAACAAAACGGGTAATACACAGTAGATTTTACGCGTGGCTAGCGGTCAATAAAGAGGTCAATAAAGTGATACACATTGCACTAACAAAAGAGACTGCATAAATTGTATATAGACTATAAGTGACCTGTATAAATGTCTTTACGTCTTTCGTGTCCTTGCCTTGCGGAGGATCTACTTAAAATCACACTAATAAAGCCCTGTTTTGATCTGTGAAAAGTGTCCTGAAAAAACTGCAGGTCAAGAGACTTAACACTTTTCTGCAGCAGCAGCCTATCCGTGTGTACTCTATATGTGTCGATATCTGAATATCGTTGCATTCCAACATATTTTACCATGTGTATTTTTCTAAATTGCATTCTTTTCACTATTTTATAGTGTAAGCACCATTAGCCTATCTGTAACCCAGTGATGGCTACGGGAGCTCCGGCTTTCCCTCACTCTAGGTCCATTCCCCTCGTTTCAGTGCTCTCCAATTCCCTCCTCGCTCCCCCTTGGTCCATCATCGTCCTGGATCACAGTCTACATGGGGAGAATGGACCCAGAGTGGGGGAAAGAGCTTCCGCGGTTGTCATTGCTGTAACCATTCAAACATTATAAGTTTACTTAAATCTTCACAGCGTTCCACGTTTCAGCACACAAAACTTTGTAATGAAACAACGTTTTTTTCTATGTATATCACCCATATACTGTACAATTAGTCAGCATAGACATTAGGTGAATTGTTATATTCGTAGAAGATAGCACGAAGACGGTACCTTGCGTTGTAAATTTATTTCGATAGGTCTAGAGGGTGTGTTCTTTTGAGCTTTTGCGGGATGTATTGGTTGTATATATTGTTGGCCAGCGAGTTAGTGTGTGTTTCAATCCTTCTTTTGTAGCCGCTACCTTAAAATTAGGCAACGTTCGAGGAATTTATACGATCCTTTCGTTATAAATAATAGAAGTTACACAACAGAAATTCCTCGCTTATGCATTTATAGGTGAATTTTGTGAATATTTTAGCGCTGATCGTTTCTTGGCTTCTGCACACAATGTTCGTTTAGCTGCATTCTGAAGTCTCGATGCTACCTGTACATTCTCGTTCGTTTGAATACTTCTTTAATCATTCGTACAGTCTTCAATCTCACAGTTTTTCACAGGTTTCTATTTAATTGGCATTCTCGACGGTGTTACGAGCTGTTCAACTTTGACCTGTTCGATCACACGTTGCGCCACTTTGGTCGGTTAGACTGTTTTCTTCGGCAATGTGAAAGGTTACGTGAGAACGGAGATGCATAATGATGGAGATCGATCGGTTCGCTGCATAATCAGTCGGCGTAGCCGCGCAAGAAATGCGTTGCTCGTGAATGTCAAGAACCGATTCTTGGAATTTCAGTTTAGTCACGCGTAATGCACGCGGGAACACGAACTTTAACTTCACGAGAACTCTGCTACTTCTTCATATAAAGTGCAATTGTTAACAAAAAATTGAACTATCTCTAACACTAGTTACAGTATCGCACGTAAAGGCGACAACCATTTAGGACTAGGTTACATTAGCAGGGTAACTAGGATAGTATACTAGCGTGAGTAAGTTACTTAGTTACTTACTCCACTATTCCAGGTTTGACTGAAGGGGTAACGCCACCCTCGAGGCCTCATAATGATAGGTAACTTTAAAGGGGCCCTACAGTCAAAGCGATCTAGCCGAGATAGCCACATGCTGCCTTTCGAACGGCATGGACCACACATAAAAAATTGCCATGTTATTAGATTTTCGCGTAGCAAGAACTGAGTCTATTCCGATTATAAGCTTAGTAACATAACATTATCCCCTGTAAGTACGATAAAAGACCTGGGCATTATCTTTAATAATTCTCTCAACTTTAATGATCATTATTCACATATCATCGCATCTTCCAACAAAGCACTTGGTTTCATTAGTAGAAGTTGCTCTTAGTTTAAAAACCCTTGTACTTTAATAAATCTATACTTCTCTTTGGTCTTACTGCACCTTGAGTATGCGTCGATAATCTGATCTCCACAAACTTTCAAGCATAGATACCTATTAGAAAAAGTCCAACACAAATTTTTAAGATTGTTAGCTTATGAATCTGGCCATCCCATACTTCGTTTAGACCACAACTACGATCATATTATGCGCTGATTTAATATTCATACTCTGGAGGACAGAAGATTGGTCAACTATTTGCGTTTTCTTTTTAAAATCATTAATAACTACTCTAACAATCCAAGCCTTCGTCATTTGTTGAACTTCAATGTTCCTATGCATAATTTTAGACATGCCTAACTATTTCGTTCACCCATCTACACTTTCAGATATGGGCATTCAGATCAACTGTATAAAGTTGGTAATTTAGTCAATAGTTTCAGCGTTAAATTGGACTGTTTTCCCAGCTCTTCTGATAGTTTCAAAAACAGTGTTTATTTAATATCAACACTTAAACTACGTTAATGTAGCGTGTCACTATTGCTCTAGTATGTTTAAAATGAGTTGTTAGTCTATTCTGTAACAGTCTTTTTCATATATTATGTGTACAACCTGTCTCTACACTTTTCAATCTTTGTACAAAAAAAGGGATTTTCCCGTATACTGTAATAAATTAAAACAAATTTAATTATTGTACGTGTGAGGAGCCAGATTAACGTATTGTTAATATTTAAAATATTGATGAGCTGGTTTGATAAAACTTAAAATATTTTTACTATTGACAAAATATTGACAATAAGATGCGTCTGAGAGCTATTATTCACAATACCTCGGTTAGAACATGGCAAGAGTCTTACTAGATTCAACAGTTCTTTAAAGTACGTGTCAGTCATGCAAATATAATTTTGAAAATCTTTTGGAGTGGATGTACGAACTTTATTTAACAAATTTACATGGGGAAATGTTTTTCTTCTCAAACGCCTCTCTCTAGCCGATACTCCTTCCTTCTTTGGATTTTTTATCGATAATGCTGAAATAATAGCTGCATAAGCTTTGTTTTCATTAGACATCGTTGATTGCCAACTCAAAACTGACTGTATTGTCAATAAATATTGAACGTGCAAGGCAAATGCGGTTTGTCAATAAATGTTGCCATCTATTGTATTGTCATTTAAAATAAAAAGTGTTTGGGATATCTACATTAAATTTACTATGGAAGTACCCGTGGATTACGAAAAATACTAATAAATGTGGAAATAATGAACATGTGAAGAAAGAAGTTCATTTTTGGCCGTAAAATTCAGATTAAACAGTTTACACGCAAATTGAAAATATTATTATAAACTCGACCAGTGGGTGGCACATAAATTCTTGGAGGCAATTAGACAGAATAAGTTCTGTGCAGCGTCTGCATCTTGGTAACACACGAACATATTCATCATGGTTAAATGCAGGTGCACCCCATAATCGGTCCCAAAACTAGAAATTCGTTCAAGGAAACTAATGCTCACTGTATGATGGACAAAAATGAATTATTCATTATAGTTTTTTAAGCACTGGACAAACAATAACAGCTGAAAACTACTATGCTGAATAGCAAACAATGGATGAGAAATTAAAAAAAATGCAGTATTAGTAAATCAGAAAGGTATGACCCTGCTGTACGACAACCCTAAACCTCACGTTGCATGAGTTACGTTGCAAAAACTGCATAAGTTACAATATCAAGTTCTACTTCATCCACCATACTCACTGGACCTTTCCTGAACTGATTTTCATTAATTCAGAAATTTTTGATGTTTTTTTAATTTCACTTTGAGTTTGATTATGAGAAAGTATTCTAACAAATGGTATCACATTGAAGACAGAGCTGTGTGTCAATCTTGATGACCAATTAACACATAGAGTCAGAAAATCGTTGGTACAAAAATCGCTTGTGTCATCGCTGGTACAATAAGATCAACATTGTTTACCTTTGGCTTGTCTGCACGGATTATACTTACTCGGTTGCACGAGCTGATAAAACGGAGTAAGTGTATTGACAGTATTGACACTGTGTCACGCTGCAGCAATTAACGCGATTTTACGACAGGTTAAAGCGCCGCTTATCTACATTCACCGTTTTTTTTTAATCGTAACGTGACTGATATCTTTGAGCAGATCTGCAGATTGCGTACTTTGGTAACTGATATAGATTTTTTGTAATATAAAAATAAACAGCCACGGGTTTATGTCCGAGTAAATTATCAGATAAGACATTTTTGTGCGTTGATGCAAGACGAATTCTGTGAAACTGTTCAGATTCGATTAAAAAAGTTATTAAAACATTGAACGCCACAGTGAAAACAGCCATACCTAATCGGAAACGATATAATTTACTATCTTTTATAAAAAACGTAAAGGAAAAAAAAGACTTAAGTACTCAGTGGTGTTCTTTTGTTCCTATATTATTATTTCAGTATGAAGTTTACTCAGAATTTTGCGACAATCAATAATTATTTAATTTAATTAAATTTGAGGTGTCGGTCACTGGTGACCGCCGCGGAGTTCAAAGTGTTAATTTACGATCTTAACAATTGAATCATTATCTTGAGCAAGATTGTATGTATTAACAAAAATTAGGGAATACTTCGACATTATTGTTCGTTCTGTAATTTAATATATCATTTCTGGATTACCTAGGACACCAATCACTATATTAGGGCAACGACACATGAAAGAACGTTTTCCGGAATGTATACAAAAAATTCTTGAAAATAGAACAATTTCAAGGGGCCACAGAAAACTCATTCCTCCATTTACATCATTTAAAAACATTTTTTTTTGGTGTACATATGAACATAGTCTAACTCAACGTCTTTAACACTTTGACTGCCATGTTAGTCAAATATAGGTGACGCTTCGATACAATCATTACTCATTTGATCGCGTGTAGCATTTATAAATATATCTAAGCAAGTCTAATAGAACCAACAGAAAAATTATGAAATTGACTAATGTTATTCATTAAAAATCGTATTATTTTGTGGTATATTCATTCTGTATAAAAACGTGAAAGATTTATACATTTCAGTTAATACAGCGTGGCAGTCAAAGTGTTAAAATTTTAAAAATCTCTATTAAAATTCCATGTAAAATATAATATACCAACATGACCTTTTACCATTATATATCGTTAAGGACCTCAATGATGCAAATATTAAAATATTTAATTATTTCATATTGCTGTAATATTACTTGCACTCAAAGAATAATAACGATTGACAGCTATTCTTCACATCTATCACAATTGTTCTCCGGTGTCGCTTTAAAAAAATTCTTTCCCTTCATTCGTATCTCATGATCACGACCGATCATTTAGTTAAGTAATTGCCCTATCAATCAATGAATCGATGAGTGATTAGCAGACACCGTGGGTTTTCCAGCGAAACCAGATTCTCGCCATGCTGTTCACAGCGTCGAATCATAAACGTTTGCAGAGGAATAAAGGAGAGGGTCATCTCTCGGGAATAAAGGTAATTAGACGCTATTCAAAAGCAAAGTACCCGGCCGTTTGACGTAATCGCGTCGTGAATTCATTCCGGTGGCTGCACATCACCGCGGTGGTTTTCTTATTAACGCTGCCTCTTTCTTTACGCTGTTTACGTAACGGGCCGGATTTTTTGCATTTGACACCACAAAGTATTCCGCGGAGGCTTGGCGAACCATGAAAACCGCGACTCTCTTTGCATGCTACCGCAACGAAGCGGCGAAAAAAGCTGGAATATCCGACGATAATCGCTCCTCTGTACCGCAGCATCATTGACTCATTCCCGAACAACGTGGCTTCCTGGAGGAATTTTACATTGTGTCGAAGATGACTTCCTTGGTATCCGAATTGAGAAACCAGAAGGACGTCGCAGAATGGAGTTGATGGAACTGCAATGTTTGTCGAGGCGCAATGAAAATAAATACAGACATTGTTAATTGGGATTTTTGGAAAACAGTGATGGCCAAGGGAGCTCCGACCTCTTGATGCACGTGAAATGTCCGGTTCCTGTCAATCTTCAAGTTTGATAGGAACATTTCAGGTATATTGTTGTGTCATTTGAATATCAGTGAACTATACTATTTGAAAAAATTCTACTCAGGGATCTTTGTTCAGTAGCTTTGTTGTAATTTTTAAATTGAGTTCAAAGTTAACACGAGCGGGAGTGAATTTCTGATGCAAACAGGAGTTGAATCGGATATGAAATTTTTGACATTCCTCAGTTTTCATACATTTAAAGCATTTCTGAAGTCAATAATAGCCACTGTAGCTGCGCCCGTCCCCCACTCTAGCTCCGTTCCCCTCATGTACTCTGTGATCTGGGACGACGATGGCCCAAGAAGGAATGAGGAGTGGACTGAAGGGAACTGAAACGAGGGGAATGGACCTAAAGTGTGGGAAAGCCGGAGCTCCCGTAGCCATTACTGTGATAGACATTGCAGTAATTTTCACGGGTCATTAGCAAAATGTTATTTGGCTCTCCAGAAATCTCTGGTACGCGGTCAAACCAACGAGCAACAGCTTCCAAAAAGTGTATATGTACTTGCAATTCAGTAAAATAGGTGCATACTTTCTGAACGAGCATCTAATGAAGCGAGCACTCACATTATCCATGTACCAAGTCCCAGGTGCATACAAAAATTATACGTTTATCTGTAAAACGCTATTAAAAGTAGCTTGGCTTATAATGTAGAATATTCATCTGTACACGCTTCTGCCTAAAAAACAATAGTCACTCGGGTCTAGAGGTACTAACTTACAATACACGCAGGGTACCATCTGAAAATATTTATACATACTAGCAGGGGTACCAAGTTGGTTATTCCATCTTTCAACAAAAACTGAAAGTCACCTTGATAATTTCGGAAAAACGAGACATGTAAGGAAGAATGGAATATAATAACGTTGAAAGTCTCTCTGAACCACGTTATTCGAGGAAAACAATTTTAAACAGTCCAGTAACAACACAATTTAACCATAGTGCGGCCTTTGAATCTTTTTTGACCCACCGCGTTTTCATTTATTTAAAAAACTTCTGAAATGATGACATTATAATACATGTGACTGGCTATTTCTATGTTCCCTGAGCCATCTTATTATAATTACTAAGTTCATTACATATAAGTTATTTTGCAATAAAATTTATATCAATCGAAAGCTTACAACAGAAATTTCTATCGTAAAAAAATATCGATCGTATAAAGTCGTCAATAGGAGGGATGCAAATACTTCTGTGACTCACTGTATATAGATAAAGTTGAAAATATGAGTTTCATACATTCAGGGCATTTTTGTCCCAAAAACCTTGAGTGCATAGTCGAATGGAAGAACGCACTAGGGTAAAGATGGTCAAGTTAGGTTCACCCTGTATGCGTTCCTAGTCCCTAAGGCAGTAACATCAAATTAAAAATCACTCCGTACAATCACCAGTCTACTACTACAGATGCAAACACTCTTTAGTATGCAAATGACTCTGTTAAACAGTACCATGATGACCAATCGTCTATGCGAGTCAGAGAAACGCTAATTGCTTAAATGTCAATGAGTAGAAATCACCTACTGCAAATAGACATTGAAGAGGGTTTCGCATTAGGCTCAAGGAGGAGATGGTTCATCGTGGTTGTCTTTCGAGAGGCAGGGAGGAATTTAATTCGCTGGTACCGACGGCCATGACCGCGTTTCAGCAGGTGCACTTCCTGAAGATCGTTCCGGTCGATAAGCGTCGATCGTCGATCACTTAGCGATCGCGTCTCTTGTTACGAACAGGATGAATTCGAGTCGCAACATTGTAGAAAGCGCTGGTGAAAGCACGGTAAAATTTGATACATCGTTTCAGACCCCGCCCATTCGTCGGTGATTTACCCGAATGTATTAAAATTCATTAAAATGAAGGCCTGCAGGAAATCTCTTCCGCTTTGTGACTGCGTTGCCTTCGACAAAGTGTAGTTTGAGACTTTGTTGCGCCTTTCACGTGACTCGTGTTTCATACGCAAGCGATTTTGATATTTTATGGACGGTATTAATGTTCCTGTTACTTGTCAACACTGATGTATTGAGTTCTTTGGTGTCTACTCGAGTCTGGAATGTAGTTTGACGATTTTAAATGGAATTGACGGAATCTGTGTGTTATTTTAGAAAGTTGTTTTATTCATGTGAGAAATTTTTTAAGTGATACACGCGTTAGAAGATGTGATAGGATATAAGAAAGTATGATTCGTGCGTGTGATTCAAGTTCGAGGAGAAATCGAACGCAAGCCAGAAAGGAAGAGAGCGTAAGTGGAATTGGATTGTCTATTGTCAGACACGCCGTATAGTCGTTCTGATTTCAGCTTCTTCTTTTGTATTATTACATGCGAATATTATTTAAAACACTAATAATGGTAGAAGTATATGTACATTTAAGAATAAATTTGTTTATATTTGATAAAATTTTAAAGAGAGATTCTATATCGTATTATTATGAAATGCAAAATCGTATCGGTATTAGTAGTAAATTTGTAGCTTTATAAGATTCTAATATGCAGTAGAAAATACTGTTTACATTCATTCGTTATTTAATGATTTTATCAAAAATATACAAAACAACATACAGTGTGTCTCAAGGGTTTTATCTTTTTTGAAAATCTTACTTTTTGTGTATTTCATATTTATTTTGACGACTTCACTATTTTTTATATCGCCACGGCATAATTAATATCTAATTGTAAATATACCGGATACGACTGTGTATCTCAATCTGACCTTCGGTTTATCTACCCCTAAATACATAGAAATAAGTCTGAAACAATAACAATGTGACACAGTTACATTTTAGTTAATGTTGCAATTTTATGCTTGCCCGAAATTAATATAAACATTAGCCTTTCCTCTATTTGTACATCATATTTTACATGTGACGACTAATTGAAAATACCTTAAAGGAACTTTATACTTGAATATTACTCGAATTGTAAATTCAAAATGCAAAATTGACTACAAAATGTTCTTGATATACATCATTAAATTCATCTCTTTATTAACTACAATAATCCTCTCCAAAGTAGACAGCATCAATTAAAAACTTCAAGATCACCTTTATATCTTCAAAAATCTAAAATGCACATAAAATAAGACTTCTTTTTGACAAGACATTCCAAACACTCAACCTACTCGTCTGCTCAAATTATAGAATGAAAAATGGTATAAGATAGCAGTCCTTCATACTTCATCCCCTGTAGAATATCTGCTATGTTAATCACCTCGAAATCTTTGAAGAATCTGATCCACAATGACTTACCACCTACTTCTACTCAGTTTTTGATTACGACTGGATGTAGAAAGATGTTTTCAAAAAATTGAAAATCAAATGAACTTGATCGATGTTACTGCTCCTTGTCGGTAGCAGCACGTTCTCTCCCTATCCCTACGGGACGTCTATCGAGTCCTTCCCTAATGCGTCCTTGATGAGAGGTAACCTTGCAAGAGGTCTCCACTTCCCTCTGGATTACTCGGTTTATCGATGCGAACGATTATTTCGCTCGTCACGTTCGTCACCGTCCCTGCGGGTCATCTGGTTGTTAACTTCCCCTGACAGCACTATACAGGTAAACTAGGCAGGATAATCTCCTGAACGACCGCGTGGGCTCTTTTAGCAGCCACGTAAAAGATCGTCTTCCAAAGATGCGGTTTAATCTTCTGATGAAAAATGATCTGTTGTGTCGCATCAGACATAGGTGAGCCCTTATAAAACGGATGTTAAATAGAAAAGATAACGATGATGTTTCGGTCCTTCTATTTTATGTTACGCCCGCAGCTCTGACATAAAATTTAACACCTTAAAATTATTAATAAAACTCTGGTAAACATGAGCTTCGATACCATTCGAGTATAAGATACAAGCTCTTTCGGTTGATGTTTATTAGAAATGCTGCAATAATTATTGTAAAATATTTTGCGTAGACATATTTATACGTCGCCGAGGATAAAACGAAGCTGTTGAGAAATTTCTTTCGATACATTTGTCGTTTTAGAATTTTAGAGATTTGCGTCGAATTTATAGAGTAGCTAGTAGTAGATTTATTTAAAAAAATCGTAATAATAATTTTAGAGCCAATGACAATTTGAATTTTATTATTTTGGTTCTCTGTTTATGTTTAAACGTTTCTGAAACCTATTATGTATAATTAACCTCTATATACACTAAATAATAACAGAGGGAATATGTCACTGTAACTCTCTTATTATTTTAAAAGTTCAAGTGATAATAAAATAGAATAGTCACTTGTAACACGCTGTATCATAATTAGCGGATGCTGACTTATCAATATCAGTAATCAAGAAATCTTCTAAAAGCATTATATAGGCAATTTGAAAAAAAAACAACAATATGAAGCAATTGTCAACTTACTAGTGTCGAAGTTATATAAGTCGCCCACAGCATATTTAATTCGTAATACAAACAAATGAAAAAGCCTAGTCTCAGTGAGTCTGCATTAACTCTCTGACTTTCATGGGAGTCACCATTGACGGGCACCTCAAATTTCATTTAATTAAACAACTATTGATTTTAACAACATTCTGAGCAACTTTAAAATTGCAACGCTGACGTGAAAAACTGTGTACACGATTGAACACACAAATATTATTTCTCTGAATGATTTATATCAACACGTTGAACGCCGTGGCAGTCACCGGTGACCGACACCTCAAATTTAATTTAATTAAATAATTATTTATTATCGCAAAATTTTGAACAAACTTCATCCTGAAACAATAATGTAAAAACAGAAGAACACGAGGGAGTACACAAATCTTTTTTTCTTTACGATTTATATAAAAAATAGTAAATTATATCGTGTCTGACTAGGTATGAACGTTTTCACTGTGACGTTCAATGTGTTAAAGGGATATTTTATTTATCTGGAGTTTCTTGTAGTAGAGAAAAATTACAGAAGAAAAGTTAGCGATATGGAAAAATATAGCTCAGGAGGCTAGTATATTACGGGTGAAATAGTTACGATTAATAGATTTTTGGATGATTGATGAATGAGAGGAAGAATGACAGTTTGAGATTGAGTCATATATTTTTTAACCTGCTATTAGTGTCAATATTGAAGACGTATCGTCTTAGCTAGACGCATGTCTGGCTAGGAATGACTGTTTCCACTGTGTCAGTCAACGTGTTAAGCGCTAATTCCAAATATAAAGAAACAATCTAATTTGTAAAAACTTGAAAGAACTCCAGACAACATCCAAGCGCATACCAGAATCACCGTACTCAATCCCAGCAAAAATCTTCGATGCTGGCAGCTTCACCATGGATCTAACAAAACGTGCAGTAAAGCACGATAGAAGGCTAGGGCACGGGTAGCCGGAGAACATGTTGAAGAGAGTCTGTCGGAGTTCTAAAAGCCTGGTCAGAGCCAGTCACCCGACGAAGAAAACGTAGGGGGAGACGGGATGGTGGGCTGACGACATTAGAGGCACATTAGCGTGCGCCACTCGTCGACCAGCTGGTAGACTACCGGGCCAGCTAATTACATGCCGATTCCAGAGGATCAGCCGCACAATGCCGTGTCGACATACCGGTCGACTTGCACCGGGGGGTCCTCGATACCGATATCCGTGTATCGGCGGTACGCTTTCGCGGAAAGGTTTCATCGGTTACACGCTCTCCTCCTCCTCCAACAGCCTGCTAGCTAATCGCTCGAAACTCGCTAACACGGCAGCCAGCGATTCGTGGCGTCGATTTACTGGCAGCGATCCTCCTGCGATCGGCGCACAGGTAATTGTTCTTCGATGCGTGCTTCGTATGGAAGCTTGATTTCCTCGGCTAGGTGTCCGAGTACGTGGCTAGATGAAAGCGAGCGTGCGGGAGATCCTATCGTCGCTGGATCGTGCGCTAAATACAGAGGCGAATTACTTTCTCGTCGGTCGATTTCAACGGGGATTCCTTTCGAGAGCTTGCTGTACGCCTGGTCGTTATTGGTTTAGGGGGTAGCTACGCTGTTGATGGGAATTTTAATTGATACCGGCAGGAAGCGATGTTGCGTTGCTGATTTACTACGTTCGAGATGTTTACAGGGAATAAATATTGTATCGGACAATGGATTGGTTGGGAGTCTTTGGATCTTCGATAGTGTTTATGTTCTGCACTATCTGTTTCGTTAAATCCTCGCTTTAAGATTTGTTTAAGCCATTCGCTGCCAACCACGAGTATACGAGGGTGTTCGGGATTGCCAGCACGAGTATACTCGTTGTATTTTAAATGTATTCTAATGGAAAGTGTTTCACATTGGCAACACGAATGAAATCACATAATTTGCGCTGGCAGCGAGTGCGTTAATAGTTAGATGGACTGGAGTTTGCTATACAAGTGTACTATGGGTGAGATATAGGGAGAATATTTATTAACATGCACAATTTGGTTTAGATAATCCTCTGAAGTTCATGGATGCTGTGATACAAAATTTTTAAGGATTCATATCTGACAATGAGTAAAACTCATCTGTATCATATACACCTAGATCATAGTCTGCATCACGAGTGTGACTCGTTAGTATAACGTAAGGGGTTAAGGCTTCCTGCATTTGGCAGATTTATAGTATTTCTATATTTATTCTTGGATTTGTTTAGACAAACTAAATCCATTCATCGATGTCAATTCTACTCAGTAATTTTATTTTAGTTTAGAACAATTTTACTCCCAACTGAATTGGCTTTTAGAGTAGAATGCTAAAACTTTCTGAGCTAACCATATTAGGACTTACAGTGCAACAGGTTGAGTAGTGTTATTTGTATATATCATCTAGTTCATACAGTGAAGTGTTTAAAAAAGTTGAAGTTGAATTTGAAGGACATATTAAGGGGTACAAGATCACAAGAGACATCTAACATTCTAGGGTACGTTTACCTTTATTCCTCCGTACATTTTGAGCCCGGTCTCACCAAAAAGCCTTCATATGCAGTATGCTCTCCCCTTACTGGTTAAAAATTTAAGTTAATCAAAATTATAATTTAGAATTGACTTACAGGGACTACTGTTTCTGATTCTCGAGTGTAAACCTATAGACATTACATTCTAAAATTCGGACCGCATTGCAACTAAGTTTATGAGAGTTTGAGGACTTTATGTTGATGGTGTTAACTTCGAGGTTGAATAATAATCAACAAAATAAATAAAAGAGTATTAATAAACATAGATGCAGGAAGCAATACTGTTCGAGTTGCAAAGAAAAGTTTGATTTCATTCTAACTAATTGCTCATTTGCTGCAACAATGATATAATACCAAAAGATCGATTTCAGGGAAATCGAGTTTGAATATTTCGAATTACTGCAATTTTATTGGAACATCTGCCCTTAAGAACCGTACCCTCGTGGTGAGCTTTAGAAGCTCAGTTATGTACCAATATCTCAAAAATGGCAAATTTTGAGATGTGTCATTGTTGCAGCAAATGAGCAAAATGTTCATTCAATTTTTCCATCTATCTTGGAAACTATTGATTCTTCTACCTACATGTACTGAAACTTTTGGTTTATTTTATTTAGTACCACTTATAATTGAGATTACAAATTTTAGTCTGGTCCTCGATAATACTTTACAATTAACCCTCTGACTGCTATCGGCACCTATAGGGGTTTGACAAAGCCGTTACTGTGTACTGTCGACGCTTATAGGCGTTCAGTGCAATAGCTCACTATGTACTACTGCAGCTTGACCGCACGAAGCGTTCGCCTCGTTTTCAAGTAGCCCGCCATCAAAGGGTTAAAAACAATTGAAAAAGAATTCATAGGATTTTGCTTTCTAATCAGACACGATATAACTTACTATTTTTTATATAAATCGTAAAGAAAACAAAGACGTAAGTACTCAGTCGTGTTCTTCTGTTCCTACATTATTGTTTTAATACGTGATTTCCTCAGAATTTTGCGACAATCAATAATTATTTAATTAAATTAAATTTGAGGTGTCGGTCACCGGTGACTGCCACGGCGTTCAACGTGTTACATATGCTCAATAAATACAGCAAAGCAGTGCTCGCAATATTGTGTTGTGTAATTGTCATATTTTTTCGAATGAACCCTCAACCAGATTATGTTTTAAATATTCATACCTTATGATCCTCGATTATGCGAACAACTTGCATTCATAATGATGCACTAGTAACAACGTGTACCTAATAGAAGGTTCAGTTGTTTCGAGGCTTTTGTCCATTCGTTGCAACGCCGTGAGGAAAATTCTCGTGGGCATAGTTTAACTATCTAACCATAACCGCGTGTTCATAATTCTTTGTACCACGTAGAGATGCGCAGGTACTTTTTCGTTCCAACGAAACACGCTGGATCTACGCTGGTTCGCAGATGTTACCAGCGGGTGTTCTTCAGGTACGTATTTGAAGAACGAGCGCTCATTTGAGTGCAGGCTGGCTCCTACTGCGACGAAAATTCAAATGTTAAGATACGTTTTTCATTGTACGGATCAAAGACTTGCTTGCTATCTCGGAGCTTTAATTAATTGCATAATTTTTTGTTTCTTAATGAGCCTTGTCTGTTGTTGGCGAAGGTCGTTTCAATTGCTAAAGAAAATTTTCTGCGTTCCATTGTTTGCGAAATATAGGATTCAATGTGATATTGATTTCGGTGTAGATCATTATGTCTAACTTTGTCGAAGTTCTTAGCAGCTTCCCATACAACCTTAATCAAAATCTATTACTATAAGTAAGAATATATATTAATATACATTTAATTTAGACTTTTTTCAAGTTTAATAAATTTGTTTCTGAAATGGTTAAAAATAATTTGTATATGTATGTTGAAAGCGACAATCTCATCACAAAATTAAAATTTTTTAATTAAATAAGGGAATTAGAACCATGGTCCTAATTAGATTCAAACTATGATTAGTCTGCAACGAGTTGAAGACACAGGGCACTGGTTACTAAGGCTTACCATAACCGTACAATCATAACCAGGCTCTTCTCTAGAGCTGGGGATACCAGTCTTTAACACAACTTCAAAAATAAAATGAATCAAAAAGACGTCAGATGTCTCCAATACTATCAAGCAATCTAGACTCAAGTGAACTCGTCCTTTCAATCACACCTGCGTTCTACAGCTGCACAAATTAGAGCGCACTTAGGCCAGGGCGACATGAAAAGCACAGTTAAAGTTCCCTCAGTCATTCGGTATGAAGACGTTAGACAGCTTCACTATTTTCGTCGAGGCTTCATGGACGACCTACACTGTGTAACTTCTTCCGACTTTATTGTGCCTGGAAAGCGCTTTCGAGTCCATCGTGTTTGTCTTTATCATTTTCACGAGTGGCTACGCTCGACATAGCTCGGTTGGCGGGGACCTCGGCTCGTACGGTTCCTTTTCGCTATTAACGGCAGGATGTCTCGAGAAGACGAGGAACAACCTCGACAAACCTTTTTCCTACGCGTCGAGTGCGCCGGTTTGTCATGGCAAATACGGCCCGTCCCGTGGACCGTCTTCAAGGTTCCCGCGAAAACTGTCGACCGTTGTCGTCGCCGTTGCAAACCGCTGATGACACTCTACGCCACTTGAACGAGCTGCCGCGGTGCTTAGTTTCCTCGAAGAAGCTCGACCCTTGTCGCCGACGAGGACAACGACAACCGGGACAGCGTCGACGATTACGACGGACTCTCTTTGGCAATTACAGCTCGAGTGGCGCACTGTAAGAGACAGCTGCTGGGCCGTGTCCTCAGGTTGTTTCTTTTTTCTTCAAACGCCTCCTGCAAATTTATGACTGGATGTACAGGGTGTATCATAAAATGCCAAACCCACTTGAGGAGTGGACAGGAGACAAAAACAATGAAAAACGTTCATATAAACACGTTTCCTATTTGACCTTGTTTCAAAGCTGTAGCCCTTTTTGTGTTTCAAGAATCCGCAACTGCTTACCTTCATAGAAGGTGCTCGAAATGTCCAGCCTCGGTCTTCATGCAAGCTTGCAGTCGTCGTATCAAAGATTTTCTTGATTTTAATATTTATTCATTCTTATTTACTTAATTACGCACTTCTAACTTCTAACGCACAGCAAATTAGAGAATTATTGAGTGCTTCTAGCAAGAGAACAAACTGAAATGAGTAAACAGAACGTGTAAAATCAACAAGGTCAGGAAATATCCAGAAGATACAGAGTATTGTTTATAAATACAGACTGAAGGTGGCCATTTCGAGCACCTTCTATGAAGGTAAGCAGTTGCGGATTATTGAAACACAAAAATGGTTGCAACTTTGAAACAAGGTCAAATAGGACACATGTTTATATGAACTTTTTTCATTGTTTTTGTGTCTCCGGTCCACTCCTGAAGTGGGTTCCACATGTTATGATACATCCTGTATATTTCGGTATTTATACAGGCAGAAGTGTTGCTACGCTTTACAACACAGCTGGAAGTTAGAATTTCTAACCTCTTTGTTTGCTATGTTGTTTTGTGGTAGCACCCTTGCGTAAAAAAGCGCCATAGCTACCCGATAAGGTCACATTGTGTAAGTACGTGTTTATATGAATATACAATGGATTCCGGTTATTTGAGACACATTGGGACTGGCGTCCTTTGGCCTGATTAAGCGGTATAATTAATTAAAATGATATAAAACAAGCAAATTGTAGCTTAAATGAGCAAGGAAGTGTTTATTTAAATATTTTTAGAATAAATCAGAGCCAAAAATGTAATATGTATATAGATGTTCATCATGCAGAACTTTCTGTTTTCATTCTTTGTCAATGACCATCAATAACATTAACACGTTCCATGCCACAGCGAAAAATTCCATAATTAGTTAGACACGTGAAAATAAGTTTCTGTAAATACGTAACCTTAAGAACACAAACATTGAATTGTCTTATGATATGCCATTCATTTCGTACTATTATTGTGGCGTTCGTTTTAATTCGAATATAAAAAATATTACCATTTATTTGTAATAATCGAATTTGGTGCGTGGGGCGCATACGACCCAGGCGGCATGAAACGTGTTAATGGACTGTCCGCGCATACGCACGTTGTCCTTAAAGTCCTTCCAAAAATTCTAGTTGGATATTTTTTAAACACTCTGAACACTTAGGGTGTGCTGCACAATTGTCAAGAATTAGAAGAATTTTTCTTTATTTCCGCTGTAATTCCACGTCCCACCTCATCAACCATTGCATAAAAATGTCGGAAGTCATCCATGCATTCCTAGTAACATGTCACTCGACCAGTAAACTGTTCATTCTTAACCCTTTAAAACATCGAGACATTACACTTTTCCTAATAACCAACAGTTTCTTTTTATCAGTTTCTGACATGTTTGAACAGCATAACGCAGTAATACGATTCATTGCATTTATCTGTTCCAAATAAGCGGCACGCTGTCCCAATTAAGTGAAGAAAATTGGGGCTATTTATTCGATTAGGTTCTGTTCTTTGAGCTTTGTCTCAAATAACTGGCTACCTCGATTAACCAGTGGCTCAAATAAGCGGAATCCACTGTATTCTCTTCGATTTTGTGTCCTGAATTCATGCCTGAAGTACTCTTCACATTTTCAGAACATCCTATGTTTAACCGGTCTTGCGTCTGTAGTTATTAAGATTCCCCCTTAAACACGATGTGCAACAAGTTATTCGTTTCAGGTCAACTTATTGCACGAGATATTCCTATCGTCGCCTCCCCCTTCTTTCCGTTAACTCGCCGCAAAAAGTGGATGTATAAATTACATCTCCTTACCTCATCTCCCTGTACGTTCATTAAAGTAAAAACGAAAGACACGGTTAAAAAGGAGCATGTCCAGCTAGCTGAACCTGATCCGTTCATGAATTTTAATTCGTTCCCCAAACTGTTCATCTTTTCATCGACGGACGCCGTTCAACCCACCCCCTGTACTATTACATACTCTCTTCTAAAAGTCCCGGCTAAACACGGGAATCCTTATTTTTATTCTTGTCCAGGGCAGCAGCGGGTCCCTTTATTTTACGACGCCGATTAAAAAGCTCGTCCCTTATATTCCGCGGCTAATGACGCATTAAACAAGACCCAGGGTCCAACGAGCGTCCATGAATCATCGAGCAAGACCTTTACATATCGTGTACTTTGTACTTGAAGTCGTACGTTACCGATCGACAAATTCTCTCCCGGTTTCTGGCACCCATAAATTTCGAAGGTCCCATGGATTAGCGCCGAGACGGACTCGCTGGCCAACGAAAACGCGTTTTATCGTAATACGATCGATAAAACTGGATCCACCGGGTCCTTCTGTCGGGAACCAGGATAACGCTTTCAGGCTTGACACGTTCGCCAGCCGATAAACGTTGGCCGAGGAAACTCGATGCGAGATCTTCGTCGTCAAGGGCTGCGGATAATCGACTTAACGACGAGGCTTAACGACTTCTCGGTAACGGTTCCGCCGGGCTTCGTCGTCAGGGTATTACGATCCGCGGGAATTCTAAACTTGGGCCTTGTCCCGATCGAGGGACTCTATAATGCACGCGCGACACCGCCATACGTGTCATGGGGAATCGATCCGATCCGGTTGTAAGCCGACCTAACCATAAGTCCGAAGCGGATCGAGTCGAACGAGAGTATTCGCCTCCTCCCCACGAGGGAAGCTGAATAAAATTCTCACTATTGAACGTGGAAGACTAGATGTTTCTGTGGGGGATGGTGTTAGAAGGTGGATGCCCAGAGTGATTAGAAAGAGGAGAGGTTTGGGATTTATGGGAGTTAGTGTGGACGCCTGAACATAGGTTGGATTTTTCGTGATGCTGCCTTGGTTATGGTGTTTTAAAAACTTCTAGCGTATGAAGCGGATAATTGCACGTGATGTGTGTCAATTTTAGTTATGAGGAGGAATGCGTTTTTAAAATAGAGAATTTGAAAATTCGAGTACTGAGGTATCCTGTTAGGAGGAACTGTGATCATCTGCACAGAAATTGAATTTTTGTGGAAACTGTTATTGTTAAGATGTTTGAAGGGACCTCAGTGCATAGAGCAGTTAGTTTTACGTAATACGTGTAATTTTTAGGCAACGCTAATCGTGTGCTACCAAGAAAATAAAATTTGGAATTACAACAATTAACCCATCCTATCAGGAGGTACTATGACACCTGCACAAAAGTCGAACATTTGGCGAATCTGTCATAGCTACGTCATTGTAATAAATTTCAATGTGCAAAGAAGACACTTCTACGTAATGTGTATGATTTTTATTAAACATGAATCATCCATTATAAAAAAATAAATTCGAAACTGAGATTCTCGAGACATGAGATTAACTGTTTGGTAGACTTGACTAAATGTAATCTCATCGAGAATATCGGACAATGTTCTGACCTGTAGCTTATAGATACACAACTGCATTTTTAAGGTGATCCAACATTTAAATAGTTTGGGGAGACTTCAGATGAACGTGGCCTACGTACTTAGGTGTACCTTCCGTTATGAGATTCCTTTACATCGTAAATATATGTTCAGTGTAGCATTCTTGAAGCTTTTTCATCTGAGGTGATTTAGGAAGCGGACAATTACAGAAAGTCTTGTGTGTTAATACTTTAAGTGCTATTTAAACAGTTTCTTGAACAGCTGTGTTAAAATAGAGCGTACTGTAATAAGGATTCAGAACTATGACGATTATAGGGACATTGAAATTACACCGTTCAAAGTCACGTACAATTTTCAGTTTTAATAAACGACCTTAATTTATCGATTTACCAGATAATCATTATTTTTTGTTATCATTCGAAATCTTAAGATTACAAAACACTGAAAGCAGGATGTTGTCTGTATTATACTTAAGCGTTTCCACTTAAACGGAAAATGACCTCGAAGAGTTGTTTCGCTGTTCCTACAACGACAAAATTAACAGCAGATTATTTTAGAAAACCAGTCCTCTGTACTCCGAAGTCATTTAAACGTAAGAAGATCGCACACAAATCTATAATTCTCGAAAGACTTGAGCAGCGTACTGAATTTCGAAAAACACTTAACAAAACTCATACAATATCTATTCACCACAAAACTGCACCAAAAATTGTAACCGCTAAATATAAGAAAACATCCACGAAGTAAATAAGTAGTATGTAAGGATATGGATCAGTGTTAGTATTACATGTACTATATGAATGTAGATAGTATGAAAGATCCCATAGTATGTAAGCAAACAACTGTACCGCGTTGCTAATGACCTTAGATGTTAAAGCAATGTTAAAAATATATATAAAAAAATCTATAATTGTCTAGTTGACAAACCGAAATAAGATTATTAAAAATTTAGAAAATCACCGTGTGTACCATGTTAAGAAAATTGAAACTGAACGGACGTCTTCGCATTTCAATTCGATTCCATTTTCGAAACACCGCGATCCTCCCACAAACGTGCTCCACTTTACCCTCATTATCGTAGTCAATGAGAATCTCATTGCTTTTACCTGAATCGCCGTGCTCAGTGAGTACGAGGACAGCGCAATTCGCAGTATCGTGGTGAAGCGTGGGAAAACGGTGGAACCCGAGGAGTATTTCCGACATCCTTCCTTGCTCGTGTCTCCGTCTAATTTTCTTTTTTTTTCTCTGCCTTCTAGGACTGTGACAACCTGGCGGACGGTTCGGAGCGTGACTCCCCTTGGAGCTGTGGGGGTGGCAGCGGTAGTGGCCGCAGACCCCTCACCTCCATTATCGAACACCTACGCACCTCTAAAAGCAGGCTTCACAATGGTGAGTCAGAGAACAAGCACTTTACAGCATTTTTACCATCAACTATCTTCTATGCTGATGCAATGTTTAACCCTTTGACTGCAGCACATTTCCAATGAAAATCACTCGCTGTGTGCGGCATAATAATACTTGAGGAACAAATGTTAATTTACTTTGTTCATATTTCTATCGTATTAAAGGCATCGTTTAATATTTATTTGTATACTCTCTATTATTATTTATTATTTATTTTGTATCTTCTAACGTGGATTTAAGTTTTTATACATCATTCGGAACCAAGTAAGTCTCGAGACCATCACAGTGACCCTGTGCACAGGAGTAAGAAGCTGCTGATCCAGGGCGTATGCCTTTCACACTCAAGGAGTTAATTGGAAGAAAAGTGTTAACTCGACATTTAACACTGAATGATTCATATGCAAAGCTATGAATGAAACTCATTTCTCCCCGGGTATAGATACATTTTGTAATGGGCAGAGGCCTACACAGGTACAGTTTGAACAACCAAGTTTTAGACGATAATGTTTGTTTGAAAAATGAGATTTATCTCGACAGGTGTTTCCGTTCAACACGAATATTTAAACCCTGAAGACTTTAAGAACTAGAACTGTACTTAATATAGGTATAGAACTGAGCTTCTTGATTTACGAAATGTAACTAAGCTAAACATGGTTTTTGAATGTTTTTGGTTGCAGCGGGCCACTTGGGAAATTTTAACTCACTTGGGATTATATCTGACTACTGGTAACGTGTACCATCTGTAATTGGTAACGTGTCAGTAGAGGTCAGACAACCAAATTTTAGACGATCAAGTTTATTCGAATAATGGGATTTAGCTGGACAGGAGTTGGTGTTCGACACGAATCTTTAAACCCTGAAGAATTTAAGAACTAAAATTGTACTTGATGTATACAGTCGAGCATCCTAGGCAACCGTCTGCTCAGAAACGGTATACAGGTGAAGGAATCAATCACGAGAATTCGACGCGCGGCAGCAGTCAGGTAATTAGCTCCTTCTCCTATACCGTTCCTGAGGAGACAGTCACGTAGGATGCTCGACAGTGTACGTAGAAATGGAACTGAGCTTTTTAAATTAGGAAACTGACAGTCAGATCAATATGGTGTTTAAAGACTTTTGGTGAGCAGAGGAGGAGATCCTACGAAGGTACGAAATTATAAAGATTTTCAAATTGCAACATTCACATAGAATCGGTGGATCTTAAAGCTTTTTAAATTAGGAAATGAAACCGACAGTGAGATCAGTATGGTGTTTAAAGACTTTTGGTGTGCATAGGAGGAGGTTCTATGAAGGGCCGAAATTATAAAGATTCTCAAATTGAAACATTCACATCGAATCGGTGGATCATAAATAAATTCCTACTCACTCGACATTATATCTGACTGCGTACGATAATTTTCAATGTGACAGCCAACGTGTCTGATACTTTCAGACTGTATCAGAATTCGAGACAAGAATTCCCATCGTTATAGCGTCTGTCGATATCTATTTACTCCGTCCACCCATCAATCGATCCGCCCTTTCTATCCTGGCCACTCGATTTACGATTAAAGATCTCTTTATCCGCCCTTCAGCCGATTCGTTTCTGCAGGATGCGAAGAAGGGACGAGCCTCCGGATCGTTGGTGGTATGGGGACATCCGTTTCACTCGAGAGAATCGGCGCACTATAACGTTTTGCTTATGTGCATCCTTGCCTCTAATTACCTCGAATGAAGACATCACCGGAGTCCTCGTTGATTCTCTCGAGAATTCCAGGCCGGCTACCGGGAGAACGAATCGTTTCGCGTTTCGTGGCTTGATATTTCACCGATTATTTATTATCGTTACGAGCTACGGTCATCATTCTTCTGCTTATAGCATAGGCGTGCTCGTTATTTCTAATGGTCCGTCCGCGCGGCTACTTCGAAGGTGGATTAGGGTACTCGGTATTATGAAGTGACTTCGCGAAATTGCTGTAGCGTTAGGGTTACTGCAATTCTTTTACAGAAACTCGAATATTATTGGGTTGAGTAATAAGTAACTTGCGATGCATAACACATTTTTTTCTTTCTACAAATCAAATAGTTTATCTGGGAAACTGATTTTTTATTCATACTCGAAGATAAGCATCCCTAAAACGTAGACTTGCTGCAAGAGCACCAGTAATCATCCTGTAATAAACCATCGATAAATTTAAGAAGTCAATCGGAAGTTATTTATGACTCATCTTAATATTATCTAGTAAGTCAGGGATAATATTATGTTGTATACCATTTTTCAAGATAAATTATGAAGAACTCATGGATACTCCACATTCAAAATTTTCGCCGCATGAAAAGTTCTGGGATGCGTTTTTAGACTACTTCTTAATGGATTCACTCGAAGAAGCCTCAGCCACGTAAATACATGTATTTGTCTATAAATCAACAATTATTTCACTGACAAGGGAAGGACCCCAATTGTCCGACTTCAATTTTAACGAGTTTTTGTGAGATGATCGCATACGTGTTCCTAATGATAATGTGAAATGTTAGGTGTAGACACTCGATAATTTTAAAGATATAAACAATTAAAGGTACGTACTTTCAAGATGCACTATAAATTTAAATCGAGTTTATCGAAGTTGCATTGGCAAAGCGAAATGATTATGTGGCTGGTAAGTCAGAAGTTCTGTGATGGAGTCCCATTCACCGAAATATTTCTTTTTTTACTATTTTGTTACGGCAACAGCGTACATGATGAAAAGAAAATGTTGTGGAAGAATACTGTATTAATATTGTTAATATTTAAAAGAAAATTTCAGTACTTTATTAATAGTATTTCTTTATAACCATTACTTCAAGCATCAAATGAGATGCATTTATTGTTACTGCTTATTATTCATTATTTGTCTTTTTACTGTATGCATGATAATTATCATCCACCATCATATGCACTGTTGCCGCAATAAAATTGTAAAAAAAATATTTCGGTGAACGGGATTTGATTTCAGGACCTCTGGATTTACTAGTCAAATAACCATTTCACTTTGTCAATGTAACTTCGATAAACTCAATTTAAATTCATAGTACACCTTGAAAGTATGTACCTTCAATTGTTTATATCTTTAAAATTATCAAGTGTCTACACCTAATATTTCACACATATCATTAGGAAAATGTATGCCATAATCACACAAAAGCTCGTTAGAATTAAAATTGGACCATTGGGGTCCTTCCCTTGTGAGATGAGATAACACGATTCATAGATTCTAGAACAATATTCTAAATTTGAATGCTGCTGGAATATACACATGTACCATACGAAATTCAACAGGAAGTTCTGAAACTCTCGGTGTGTTTCAGCTGAGAGCTATCAGGCAGTAGGTAGGCAGGGGACTAGAAGCTAGGAGGAGAGATGTGGACGTCAATCACGATTACGGGATGAGTTTTCAGCGCGCGTCTCATTAGCCCACGCCCTCATTATTACGTTATCAACGTCCCCGGGCTGGTATAATGGCCTCTGAATATATTTATGAGGCTAATCCCCGCGGCCATACGAAAGCCGCGGCGGAGCGGCTCGTACCGTAACAATAATCCTTATATCCCCCACATAATTGTGCCCGCGGAGGATTTATAGAGCAGGTCCGGGCACCGATCCTATCTAACGATCTGCCCATTGAGTAGGCATCCTAGGCCTGCATCGGGATGCAGGCAATGGGATTCATTCAAGAGCAAGAAGAGAGAGACGGGGAGGGAGAGAGATGAAAGCGAGAGAGGGCATCAGAGTCTCCTGTTTTGCGGTTGGGTCATCTAGATTCGTTCGCTCGTTTCTGCCTGATTGGTTTATCGACCTTTCGCGAAACACGAGCAACCTCGTGGACCCGGAGCAATTTGGTTGTTCACGAACTTATCTGATCCGCGATGATAAATCGTTGCCGGGCTTTTTAGAATGTCTCTTTCTTGTTATTCTTTTGGCGAAAGTTGTTGATTGCGTACTGCGGCTGGTACGTTTTGCATGTACTCGTTCGAGATTTTTTTCTGAAATATTTTATTTGCTCGATTAATCAAACGTACCGACCTCTTGAGAGCTAAAATGAGAACACAAGAATGGTAACGGTCTCGTAAGTAACATAGATGCATTATTACTGTGTATTTTAAACTCTGAGAACGAAAATAGCGTAAAAGATTCTTATACTTTTTACTAGCGCATTAAGACAAACCTTTTTTGTTTTATTAATCATTTCTAGAGATTTATAGTTTCTAAAACACTCTGGCTGGGGATCCCATTGTCAGTTGATACTTCAAGGATAATAATATCGATTTTACTGCGTCATAAATTTTTACAATGATAATAGATGAAGCCACATAAGAAGAGACGGAAAAAATATATATAGCTCGTTTCTCAAGATATATATCGTTTGAAATAGCCTAGTGTTCCCTATTCCTATGGTAAAGTTTGATCATATAAAAATTAAGTTTTTATTATATTTCATTAAAGGTCATTTCAAGGTCAATTTGTTCATTTTTAACAGAATGGCATATTTAATCTTCATAAACTATTAGAAAAAAAATACAAATCCAGTGCCTGCAACACGAGGATAATCGCAATTAAGGTTCAACACAGATCACCCTCCTGAAACCTATGCCTAATGATCAGCAAGAACGTCCTTTGTCGATCACTCACCATTCACATCAATTATTTCGTTCTTCGAAGTCGAAGGTTTTAAAACAATGCGTCCTCTTACCAATCTAATTACCATGTAATCTTACAGATCGACTACGTGCGGAATAGAGACGCAGAAATGTCAGATGTAAGGTAGGCCTTCGAGCGTGTACCGAAGGACATGAAACGGACGAAGTTGTCCGAGGAAAAGAGGTACCGAGAACCGATGGCGGCTGAAATGTCAAAAAGGTGAACGCGATACGCGTCAAGGTCGTTTTTATCCCTGTCAACGAAGTTCCGGGAATTGGTGCATAGGCCAGAGATGATGATTAGCTATACCAGAGGATAATCATCGGGCTACGCATCGGTTATGACATATCATTATAGCGTGTCCGTTCCTTGCCGGATGACATCATAGATGCTGTTCAACTCTGAGCGATTTCATTCCTCGTATCTCCTTTCCCCCCGTTTCACCTGTGCCGATCCTAACAAGGAGCTGATGATGATCCAGTGAGATATATCCGCGGGTCATTAGCGGCGATTTCGATCCGAATTGCCCTGTCAATTCTGGGAGCGGCTTTTCGAGCCTTGTTGCTCCGAGTGCAATACTTGTGTTCGTCTAAAGTGTTTCATAAGAACGGTACCGTTAAGGTGAACGATTGGCGAAGGATCGAGCTTGTTAGACACACTCTTTTTGGTGCGATCGGTCACGTGGTTCAGGTTTTTATGAACGTTGGATGAATTACTTGCGAACGATATATTGATTTGCAGTTCGCCGAGAGTACGGGAGAGAATGGTTATTGTTTGTGTGGTGGATTGCGAAAGGGTATCCCTAACCCGTTTATGGAAATCCATTTCTTCACTAGGGTCTGTATGTCGTTCAGACGTTTCACGAATCTTTGAAAAGTAATTCTTCCTAGTGAGTCTTGGAGATTGAAGATTGATATCAATTGTTAATAACATCAGTTTGAATTGCATTTTAATGAAAGAAAGAAGGTGTGATTTATTATTCTTCCTACTTCTAACAATAAGTCAGACTTAAAGAGTCGAATAAGTACAATCTTCTGTGGAAATTATCTCAAATTTATTCAACAGAAACGTGTTGTACATGCAACAAGTTATTTATTATGTACATAAAATTTATTAACCCTTTGTACTCCGAGCAATTAGGCTATACGTTGGTGGTCAACTCCAAGGAGTTTTTCTTAGATTTATGAGTTACACAAAATGACCACGAAAAAATCGTGGCAATTTGTTAGATTATACGACTATTTTTCAAACTTTAAAGTTTATATGCTACAAATTAGGATAAGAGTAGAATGAACACAGGAAAGTATAAACACCTGAAGACATTGATGAATGAACGCATATAAACACTTTTATCTACACATGATAAAATGTGGACAGTAACACTGACCGTAGGAGCAGAACGCCTCTAAGTGCCTAGGCAGTACAGCTGGCCTTAGGAGTGCAAAGGGTTAAGTTAACGTTCTTCAAAAGCAAGGAGTGTATACGTGAGTCTCATATTTCCTTATACAGGGTGGTAAAAAAACAGTTCAGAATTGTAAGGGTAAACA
Source organism: Macropis europaea (assembly GCA_916610135.2). NCBI lineage: Eukaryota > Metazoa > Arthropoda > Insecta > Hymenoptera > Melittidae > Macropis > Macropis europaea. The sequence continues at coordinate 32,075,724 of OU744344.1, forward strand.
GTAGTAGTTAACACGAGTGACTTGCTCCTTGGAGTCTCAAATCAATGCGTAGGGAGTACGCCCCCTTGTCTAACAATAAGTCTAGTTGGTGAATTTTGACCAGAGGACCCTAAGGATTACAACATGATGACCACTTGCGACATTCTTTACATGCGTTTACCTGAGATTTCTGGAACACAGTTATCAAAAGTGACAAAACAGTAGTGCCGCGTTAGCTGATCGTGGCTGGGGACCATATCTGGCTAACCATCGAGGGAGGTAGAGTTCTACGAAATCCTGAGTATGGTTATTCTCGATTGTGTGCGAGTGAAATACCAACACCTGATATGTAATATCAAGGTCCGGAAGTTGGTAAAGCGTTTTCATGAACATGTTTGGATGACCAGATAAACGAAATGGCAGAAATATTCGGAGATAAGAACTTCGACCTCTTTGAGAATTAACCCGTTAGCTGTGTACCCCTATTTTAAAAGTGTGTTCCTACGTTGTGTCGGAAAAATGAAGAGATGACGAGTATACTCGTCAAACACAGAGTATACGCAGCTACTGTAAAATTGAATTAAATTATGAAATAAATAATTTATTGCTCAATTTCATTGATATTATTGACAAAACTTAAACGTTCATTATTTAAAAAAAAAACAAGGAAAATCAAATACATGGAAAAAATTTGTTTGCTTTTTTCATATTTCGGTCCTGTCTGAAAATATTCTAAAATGTCTGAAATTTACGAATATGTTTTAGTTTTCACTAAAATTTTAATTTAAATAGCAAATGGTAATTACTTTTTTTTCATGACGAGTATACTCGTCATAACCCACACATTTGCTGTTTCTTCATGTCGAGTATATTTGTCATAAATAGCTAACAGGTTAACACGTTAAACGCCGTGGCGGTCACCGGTGATCGACACCTCAAATTTAATTTAATTCAGTATCACAAAATTCTGAGCAAACTTCATACTAAAACGATAATGTAGCAACAACAGCACACGATTGAGTACTCAAATTTTTTTCTTTCTTTACGATTTGTATAAAAAATAATGAATGATATACTGTCTGATTAGGTATAGCTGCTTTCACTGTGGCAGTCAACGTGTTAAAGTCAGTCTCGGTTACATTTGTTCATTCTAGATCCGTAACGCCGGGCCTGACTCCACCAAGCTAGTTCCATGAACGGGTGGGGCCAAGGATGGTCAACTAACAAGGCAAAACCCTGGCCAGCTAACACGTCACTACTGTATTGCATTCCCTGTTTTAGCGTCGTGTTGTTTAACTGTCCAGAAATCTCAGTGACAGGCCAGTGGCCATCATTGCGCCTGAACAATCCCCATCGAATCCACCGTTGCAACCGCACCACGGGAAAACAGGTAGCATAAATCCATGGACCCAGGTGCCACCGATGCGAACGGATCTCCCGCGCTTAGGCCAGAGGGTCTCGCGTCAGAGGAAACGTATTCTCGAGGTCGAAGAGGTCTTCTCGTTCCTGGTCGATTCCAGGCAGCATCCTGGAAGCGGCGATTCGACACGGCGGTAGGGGTAGCTCGCCAGGATGTGCAGGCGCATGCACAATTTATAATGCAATTAGAGCCTCGGATGGTAGCGCTCGGATTTATGGCAGGTGGAGAATCTACCGTCCGGCGGGCGGCGGAGGGGAAAGGGAAGCCGGAGAAGAGGGAGAGGCAGACGAAGAAGAAGAAGAAGAAGAAGAAGAGGGACAGAGGAGAGCTGGTGAGGCCGATGCGAGGGCTATATTCTCGTGGAATGAGTTATACGCCTCCCGCGGTTCCAATACATTATTTATCGCTCGGCTTTTCATTATTTCTGCGTCGTGCAGGCCGCTGATTCAGCCTCGAAATGCGGTTTCCGTCGGCGGGTTCAACACTGGACTTCCAGGCCGCGTTTGTAATTGGCTTTATCAGCGTCGTCGGATCGGTGGTCGCCGCGGACGACGACGACGACTCTTTTGTCGAGTAATTTAGACGGATGGAACGGATTTATTGAACGAGCTAATGAGATTGATACCGTTGCGGATCGCGATCGAGCGGGCACCAGCACGCGAACGTTCACGGTTCACTTTCCTTTTGAAAGTTTTCGAGCCGTCTAGATCGCTCTTGACGATTTCGCCTCACTTTCATCTACTTTGGTAGTTTTTCGCCGAAACTGAGCGATTTCGAGCAGCGCGCCGAGTGAAAGAAGTTTAATGGACAACTTGTTGCGTGGAAGTGGTTGCAGGAGTAATGGGAAAGGTTGGAGGAATTGTTTTTTCAGTTGAGAGGTATTACGTACTTTTAGGTACAAACGAGTGCACACGTTGTAATTTATGCTGCATTTAATTCAGGAAGTGTTTTGTAGGAAAAACTGTAATGGAAGGATAAAAAATAGTCAGACAGTCTTTTATTCGACGTACATTAAGCTTTGCTAGGTAAGAACAGAGTATAAGAAATATTATAATGTAAAAGATTAATATACATATAGTTTTTGTAGACAATCTTAAAATCTTAGAATAGAGTTTCAAATGCAAATTATTATCATCACGAAAATTACCATTTATATAGTTGGTATAAATTACATTTTCCTGCAACACTCAATTTATCACGAAAATATAAATTGTTCGAAAATAGAGAAGAAATGTGTTTTATTTCAATAATATTTATTCATTCGTATATAACAAATATTAATTTATATTTGTTTTTTGATCATCACTGTATCTTCCGTTTATGTAAAGTGTTTCAATTTTTTTAATGTGTAAAAGAAAAAGTATGCACATATGTGTACAAGGTAAACGTGAATGTAATATAAAATGCATAACTGAGATTGTTATTACTATTATCATTTAAGAATTTGTTCCTGAAGGTCTGATTTTGTTACGAACATTCTGCGTGAAACAATTTTTGAAATAATGACATGAGTGAAAAATTGAAGTGAACCGTAGCTTCTATTATCTTCATTCCAAATGGTCTGGCAATAGACAGTCCACTATCCCTTGTAAACTGTCCCTTTCTGTCTGTTACATTACACATATATTTTGACCTTCTGTTCTATTTCCATTACTTTATAAAATTTGTATCTTTCATGTATGTGAATATGTTGAATGACTTATCAAGGTTTTATACTTTTTTATAAACAATAGAAAATGTTGCTTTTAACAGTGAAATGAAAGAGAACTGCTACAGTTGTTTAAATCGCAAGACCGTTATTCAATACGGAACAAAGTCGTTCAATTTGCAATTAACGGGAACCGTTCACAAAAAGTGAAAGTTTTTCATGTAACAATTAATAACAGACAAAACGAGTAGTAATTAAAACTTCAATTTACTTTTTCCTCTACAATACCTTTTACACACGCTTTTAGTACTGCAGACACTAACAATACATATACTCATTACAGCAATTAAAAAAAAGTTCTACGAAGATTAATAGTACATGCTATATTTTTTTAATATTAAAAGATATTAAAGGACATATCTGATGCGTCTACAAATTTAGAAACATTTAAAATCTATTATTGTGTTATGGAAATTAATAGCTGTCATGATCTTCAAGCAAGACTAAAAAATAATTTAAAATCAATTGGAAAAAGTACGATATTTTTAAAGAAATTCCAGATGCATTCCCTTAACATGTACCATAGCTCCTGAAGTATTAATATGAATTTATGAGAAGTCCTGCATTTATAGAAGAAACTATTATGATATGTCTGAGCAGGTACGGAACTTTTCACTGCGGCGCGGAACATATAATTTTATTCTCAAAATGTTTCTCGTTTAACGGGTTATCCAACTGTACAATTGAGAAAAATCGAAAATTTGTTAATGTTTTAATAAATAGTTTGAAGTTTTATAATTTATGTGCAAAAGGTCTAATACGAATATTCAAAACATTTTTCGAGATATAGCGGTTAGAGTGGACTCATGTGCCTACGCGTAGGTAAAGGTTCTAAGCTTCAAACGCGTATTTCTCGAAAGTATGTTTTCCAAAATTGCGTTCACATCTGAGGCTCCAATTGACCGACTGCCTTGAAGTTGAAAACGGTAGTTTTCTTTTCACAGGCGGTTTTATTGATAATCTTTTCAGTTTAGACAATATATAAAAGTATAATGCAGAATTTGACGTGTAAAACTGCAAAAAACTTCAAAAATTTTGTTTATCGACAATTCTCAAAAAGAACGCTCTGTCAAAAAGGAGGGAGTTTAAAGAGTTTATAAAAAAATTCGGTTTTCTGTTTCACGAAAACCAAAATAGCAAAATCGTATACAGGAGCATGTTTTGCAAAAATTGCTATATCTCGTTCAAATGTTCATATTCTTTAATACAATTTTAAATATGAAAAGTGTAAAATACGTTCAACAAAGATACAGAATATCAAAAGAATCGCATTTATACTTTTTCCGCACTTTAATCCCAAAGATCATCCACTTTTTAGGCTGTTCATACTGGGCTAACCTTTTAACAAACATTTCAACGTACCTAACAAATTGGAAACTTGTCAAGAGATTTTCTCGTTCACTGCCTCCTCTTAACATTTTTATAATTCATCTTCCGGTTCTGTTGCTCTGTCTAACAGGGCTCGATCATTTTCCCCCGTTGCTCGCCGTATTCAGTGGCGCCTCTATCATTAAGAGCAATAACTTATACCGATCTTACGATGCTAATGAGGACCGTTGCTGGCGCAGTTATTTACAGCTGCTTATTTTTACTATCATACCGACATCCAGGGATGCGTCCCGCTGCATCCGTCTCCCTGTGCTTCTTGTTACACAGCCCGGGAGCTTGTCGCGTTTCCTGTTTTCCTAACGCGACCATCGACTCGCTGCGAACATTGATTCGACGTTAATTTATTCGACGCGGGTACTAATTACCGCGACGCGATATTAATTCGCGTTACACGTGTAACCGGTTGATGGGATCGTTCGACAGCGAAAACCGGGTAGACTCGCATATAGAAACGTTCGAATCGCGATCGGTTTCCTGCGCGTAACACGCTAACCGTGCCAGATACCAGCGATAATTACTCTTCATCTTGACTATAACTCGCATTGGCTGCAACCGTACCGTGTTACGCGAAAAATCGCCTGGATAGGGTGGTACAGACGCACGGACATGAGGTTTCAATTAATAGGACCGGATGTGGAAGACGATTTTCGTTTGCAAATACAACGAACTGATCAATTATCTCATGTATGTACAGTGACTCACGGAATTAACACTGGAACAACCAAACCCGTCAAAATGACGGATTTCAGATTTCCTCTTTTCAATTACAGAAACTATTAACACTTTGTATGTGGGTGATGTAATATTACATGTTTACTTTTATAACGCTTATCTGTGACCAACGAAAAATTTCGTTTTTACTTCGTCTGTACATTTTCTGGGAGTCAGGACAATTTCATACGCTTAAGTTGAATTAAAATTATTTTTTATGTGATGATGGCAATAAATTAAAATTGCTGGTAACGGTGAGTATAAATAAAAAAATTTAATTAAATTCCGACAACAACTTCAAACGTTATGTGACTTTTAGTGGTGTCTAGTGTAAAGTCTTCATGAAATCGGCAGAAGTACGGCACGTAGGTTCAGATATGTAAAACACGCCGCATATAAAGTGTTAAGGTGCTTTTGTCGGAATTTATGTCGACTTTTGTCGAGATAAAAGGATGGTTGTATATGCCAATTTATTCTCCATTAACCACTATAATTTCGAAGTTTCTTTATGATTTCCTATACGAGCATCACACAGTTGTCGCAGTAATTTTTCTCAAGCTCATCGACTCGACTCGTAAAATTATAAGTAGACCTGCGCACGTTTACGCAATTTAATATACTTAAATATCTGCAAAACACACATTTAAAACAGTGAAAAATAGAAACTACATTTTTCAAACATTCACAGAACAAAATACAGTTTGGTTCCAGTTTTTTCTCACAGATTAACAGCATTAACATAAGAAATATTTAACTCTACAAATTTATATTTGCATAAACATCCATTGTATAATCATAAGTAATACATAAAGTACAGTTGACACAGATCTTCCTATTTTAAGACGCTGAATGCTACAGTGGAAACTGTCATACCTAGTCAGACACGACACAAACGCGTAGGTATCATCTTATACTATTATTACAATATTAACATTATCCCAAAATTTAATGAAAATTATTAGTTATTTAATAAAAGACAATTTGCAGTGTCGATCATCGGTGACCTCCACGGCACTCAGTGTGTTAAAAAATGAGAAGAAACACTTTCAATAAAAGATGCTATAAATCAGCTGAAAATTCTAATACCAGATTAATAATATTTTCCCAACAATCTAATTATAAATAACAGTCAACAGATTAAGGAATTGAACAAAATAAGGAACAAGATAAGAATCAAAATTAGAAATAAGAAACACTTTTTATAAATGATGCTACAAATCAGCTAAAATTTCTATTACGAGATTAATAAATTTTTCGAACAATCTAATTATAAATAATAATCAACAGATTAGGGAATTGAACAAACTGAAGATATACTCCTTTGGCACCGAAGAAAACAATAACCAGAAGAAATGAATCGCGAGTTTCTGTCCAATGGGATGATTTAAAGTGAACAACTGTGTGCAAATTCGTTAGAAATCTCAAACGAGATTGGAACGTTCCGGATCGATTGCATCGCAACATAAAATCGAGAACAGTTCGTTATTGGGAAATAGCAGTTTCGAGCTATCGAAAGATTGCAGTTGTGTCCTGATAGCAAAGGTGCTAGACGTCAGTAGCATGCTCTAGATAGGGAGAAAGAGATTCTGGATGAGCTGTGACCCCACAAGGATATCCGTAAAAGGTTCGAAGCAAGGATAATCATTTCTTGGAAGAAAGTTACGCTCTTCTGGATCGGCGAGCATACAGGGTACTTAAGGTCGGAATGGAAATTAAGCAGCATGCAGTCTGCGTTCGAATATTTTTGTCAGCCAGCGTTCTTAATTACTCTTCTAACTCACACAGTGAATGCAATTAAACGATATAAGGTTAATAATATTGGGGTAATGTTACAATTGTAATTACATGAATGTGTGTATGTCCTAAGCGACATTTAGGAAAGGATAAATATTTTATTTGAAATAGTTTTCACTTTGTAGTTTAAGTATTTCTTGATTAATTTGGTAGGTTCATTAACACGGTCATTGCCCCTTGAGCCCTTGTGGTTCATAGAAGTTTTTATCCTAAATTACGTGTTACTTTTCTATTTGCGTCGATTTCTTAATTAATTCTAATAATTATTCAATTATTATGTACAAGGTATTTCGTATAACTTGACTAGCTGAAATATTTCTATCATTTCTTTTTTTATGTGACAGAATGTCTAAAAGTGGATTCTACATCCATGTTCGTAGAGGCAAAGATAATAATAGGAAACAATTTTTCCTGGAGGCAACTCTTTTAGAGAATTCCAGGTCATTTTTGAAAAAATTGGATACCATTTTTTTTTAGAATTCAAAGTCAATTTTTGAAAAAATTGAATACCATTTTTTTAGAGAGTTTAAGATCATTTTTTGGGAACATTCATGGTTATCTTTTAGAAAATGTAACATCATTTACTGCAAACGTTCAAGACAATTATTAGAGAATTTAAGATTATTTCGTTTAGGACAAGATATTTTTGTCACAACAAATTATGCCATGTGCAATATCTTGGTTTTAAAATAACTTTTTGAAGAGTATGACGCCATCCTGAACTATGAAAACACCTTGCATAGGTGTTTTGTAGATTGTGCATCATATTATTATCAGTAGTGTGGGATTCAAAAGTATGACACAAAGTGTGAGTCGTGAGTTAAAATAATAAAACTAATATATATATTAAAATAATAAAAGACAGCACAATATATAACTCCTTACAAACAGACTCCACGCAAAACTCTCCACGCAATACTCTCCACGCAATACTCTCCACACAATACTCTCCACGCAATGCTCTCCACGCAACAACTCAAACGGTTCTCTTCTGCACTCTGACCCGGAGGTCCCAAAAATCTATACACACACGCACACATTCCACACGCATTTCCACACCAGATTCATACAGAGGAGATGCATTCCCAGAAAGTCACACGATCCGTTCGATACTTGACTTCTGAGAACGCACGCACCTCTCACACCACGCATCCCATCAATCCTTCCACACTTTTCATTCATGCACCTAAACAGTTCGCCTAACTAAACTGTCCTCGAGACTAAACAAGAAACTAGCAGGCGCTGAATTTCTCCTCGCCTAAACGCTAGCACAAATACACACGAAAGCATCCACCAACTCCACAGTAGGCTTGCACATGTCAAGTGTACAAGTAGAACCACTTACAATTACATATACTTAACACAATGGGAGTCTTGTTAAGTGTTTTAATTATAAAGATAGTTCGAATGCATTCACATAATTTTTTTTAAGAACAGAGATCTAAGATAATACAAAAGGACTCATTATTGTAACTTTATTTTAACATTTTGAGTGCCGCGTCACTCATATCTGGGTGACAGATAGATTCAATCATTGTTTATTTGATCATGGAAAGTATTCAAAATATACCTAATCAGCATTAATAGAAGCAGTAAAAAAGTGATGGATGCTACTGATATTATTGATTAGAAAAGGTAGAATTCATGGTTACATTTATTTCGTATAAAAATTGAGGAAGTCTGCCATTTTCAGCTAATGGAGCGTGACACTCAAAATGTTCATAAAATTCTAAACTAATCGATATAAAACGAATACCATAGAATGTTGTGTTTATTAACTAATGCGAGTTAATTCTTAATTCTTGCGAAAATGGTCAGAGAAACAATGTTTCACAAAATATTTGTGGCCGACGAAGTGTTAAATATAATAGAATTAAATTTTTTCTGGTTGTACCACGAATTATGTAGCATCCTGTACTAACACGGTATGTTTCACGAGAATCCCTGGTAGTCGATAATGTTAAGATCGTTGAGATATTAGAAAGTCTCCCTCCCACAGGCTCTAAGGTAGACGAGCGCACGGTTGCGGGCGTGAAAGAGGTAAAGCCGTGCTCGAACCGTTAATCGCAAGCGTAATTACGATAATCGCTCATTGATTGCCTCGTGAACGTGCCTTCTACACTTTCCTACTGCATCCAGAGGCCGTGTAAAGCATCGCATCTATTGCACCACGAACACGGATGAGCCACACAATGGAAGCATCGTACAAAACTCAGTACATAAAAGTTCATGCTGCCCATTGAACATCCATTTCAAACATTCTTAATTTTCATAAATCATCCCGGTCCGACGTAGCACGAGCTGTAAATTAAAATTGATGGGAGAAAATTTTGAAGCAATTGTCAGGAAGAGGAGATAGATTTTCACTAATTACCGTGTTCATATTTATGAGAAATATTTGCACGTTAATGAACTAATTTTAGACAATTCATATCGAATTTCGTCCAATAGGTGCTATCGCAGGCAGACGCAGTAGGTGGAATAATGAGCATTTTGAGAAGAGTATCGAGTGGCATAGATAGTTGGTGGAAGAAATATAATGCAGTCGTAAACTGGAGTAATCAAGGTGATTCTGCAATCGATGTTGAGATTTTGTAAACATAGAACGTCTCAGATTTATTTTTCGAATTATAACGAATTATTAAAAATATTTTAGAAGCGTACGGAGCATGTCAATTCAGAATTACATACGTCAGCTATATTTCAAGGTGTTTATTTAAGGTAACTCATTACATATAATTTTCGACGACATTTGGAAATACATCATTTATTTACCATTGTATTTTCGATTGACATTCTACTTTGCAATTAGTTCAGTTGTCCCTATTTTAGCATATTTACGTTTATTAACAGTCATATTATATGTTGTACTTGATACTTCGTCTAGATTAGAATCGCCTTATATTTCTTCCACCGACTGTAAGTGAATAGAATATTTAAAATTTATAGTTTATCTACATGTATAATTAGGTTTAATATTAAATGTTCAATTATTTAGTTCGTATCCCTGATTTTTTGTAAGAATAGAGTGTTGATAAACTGTTGATGTGATTGTATGTCACGTGACACCTTTACAAAGAGAACCTCAACATTTTGAGGTGATAATATTTAAAGTACAAGTTTCTATCAAAAAATATCTTGCTTATATCCTAAGAAACATAGACTTTAGCTTGAGTTTTTATCTCCCTAATGAATAACTTAAAACACAGGTTTCACTTTTAGTACTCAGGATATAAAAATAACATATTCCATAATCGATCCCTCATGTTGACACATCTAATGCCAAGGTATACTTATCAAGTATATCATACTTCATAACTTTCATGCAGAACGAGTATAATCACAAATTGTATTGCCATTAATTAATCTCATTTATAGTCTTCACAGTTTCTTATTCTGTCTGTTAGGTCTTAGCAACAATTGATTGAATATATAATATGACTGAAGTGGAATGCGCGTTTCGGTTGTATAGGGAGAATAGTATTATTAAAACGTATTTATTGTAACATTCTGTGTAAGTATATTAGTTTGGCAACTGAATTCGTGACCTTTCCAATTTCTTTGCCTCAGAATTCCCTCAACTCTACTATCACATAGTCAGAAAAATACCACCACTATGCCGATAGAACATTACAGATGAAACAGTGAATGACTTGAATAAACAATTAGTCCAAGAATTTTAGTAAATATTTTCATATAAAAACTTTCGAGGGTCGCCAATTTAGTGGCCAATCCAATAATTTAGAAGTTATGGTTTGGTCGCACCGTGAAATGTGCAGCCACCGGTTGTCCTGAATCATACTTCGGTTATAAAATCAATAAACAGGAAAAAGAATGAAGCTAGTAGTAGAATAGCATAATAGGGCAATAAGAAATACAATAGTAAGCTAAATAAATATTCTGTGAAGCATGGCAGCCTACGTGTTGAAGCTAAACGTCACGCAATTGCGTTTGGCAAGCTGTCAAATTAACAAGTATTCCTTTCCTAAACTCTCTTCATACATGCTCCTATAATCGCGATCAGTCGCCAAGATCTACCCGCCATTCACTATAAATCACCCTAAGAACATTGTTTCGTACCGTGATCTTTGTCATGATCGTGAAAGTGACACTGGTACCTCGCACGGTTAATTAAATTCGTGTGGTTGATTTGTTAACACAAGAGTAGTTAGAACAAGAAGCCAAGGCATCCCTTCATACTTTTCTGTTTGATCTAACTTGTAAAAGGTTTTCTGTGGATATTTATTGCAAATTTCTTAGCTATGGGTGGTCAATCAGCGATTAGAAAATTGGAAAATTTCTGGGCATTAAATTTTGCTGGTGTCCGCTACTTACCAACCATATTTGGGCGTAGACGGACAATAGTTTTAGAGATATTTAATGTTAAAGTTCTGACAAGGTTTATCTACAAAGTCACTTGGTTGCACTCACCTTGCCATCTGCCTTATGCTCTTTTACTTAACAGCAGCTGTTACAGCAGAGTAGATAAACACTATCGGATAGTTAACATTAAGTATCTCAAACTATTAACCGTCTACGCTCAAGCCCATTTACATCTCGGCCTCTTTTTACACGGTGGATGCGTACGGTGCAAAAGAATCGTCTATAAAAAGACCGTGTAAAATGAAGAAATAGACGCCTATAACCAGTCATAAGAATATCAATTTTGTGCTCTTACATTTCCATACATTTTGTAAAATTGAATTTTTCCGTATTATGTGCACAACAAAATTTATTTTTATTTACTCGTGATCAAATACGGGTGTCTGACAGCAAATTAATATATGCATTTACTGCATGTGTGTTAGAAGAATTAAAAAACAAACACAGCTCCATTGCACAGTATATTTACCACGTTGACTGCCGTGGGGATCACCGGTGATCAGCGCTACAAGTTTTATTGAATTAAATAATTAGTGATTCTTACACAATTTGCAGCATCATTATTATTATAATAATAATATAAAGTAAGTACTATACGTCAAATAATAGAATATTTTGTTCCTTCGTGATTTATACTTAAAACAAGAGATTATAGTGTGCCTGGTTAGGTATGGCAGTTTCCACTGTGGCATTCAACGTGTTAAGAAAAGAAGGATTTGAAATATTCGTACAGAATGCGCATGATTTTCGTGACATTTTCTGCGAACTACTTAGTGTGCGTTTTTGCAACCACGAAAAAGTAAGTAAAACGTGTGAAAGAAATCGTGTAAATGTGAATAAACCTGTTAAAAAAATCGTGTAACTGTGAAGAAAACGTGTAAAAAATACCGTGTAAGAAGGGACCCAGGTGTATAGAGAGATTCATAATAACATGATTTATCAACATGCAAAAGCTCATTAACCCTTAACTACTACAGACGTTGAAACTTACGCAACTACTATAGGAGGTCTCACAGACCGCTAATGTTTATTGCGTCATTATGTATATTCAAGTGTCGAATAAAAATCAAATCTAATTGTTCTTGCTTTGTACATTACTAATAAAGAGACCCAAACCTGATTGAACACTAGACTCTACTTGAAAGGTACATACATGGCGTGAGAGGATAAGTCATGGGAAGAGAAATAGGGATGAATAAAAATTTGAAGCGGCCTCACAGACGTTCTATAGTAGTTAAGGGTTAAAGTCTGAGTCGATCGCTTCGGCAGTTTCCTTGTTAGTCATAACAAACATCCCAAAATTATGAAATAGACCAAATACCTAAATACATCCGTGTCCAAGCACGTTCTCCCGTAGCCTGACAAACGTCTCCATCCACGCGTCCGTACGATCCAATTTCCAGAACCCTGTTCTTTAACCTCTGCATCCTGTCGCGGTATGATAAATGCAATTAGCCGAAGTGAAAGTTAGCCGGTGATTGACAGAGCGGCGAACGATTACACGGTGACGTACAAAAGCCGAGGCGTCGTGAGTTATCCGTATATACGAGGCGGCCAGATAATACATCTATTCGCGGGTAGACGGCGTGAATAAAGACATTAATAAAGCTCTTCGTGGCGACGGAGGAACGCAGAACGCAGCCGGAGGAACCCGGTGGAATACAATACGCACCGGGACGGGTCCCGGGTAATGGATGCTCCTTGGCACTGGATGGTGTAACGGATGGTGCTCTAGATGGTGGTGCTATCTTGGGATTCTGATGCCTGCTCGGATATACGCGTTATCGGCCAGGGAATCGTGAGGATCGAACAAAAACGTTCACCCTCCCGACGCGGAAGCCACAGAATAGAGATGACAGGGGGATGTTGTCTTAATACGAAACGTAACCGTGTGGTTTCTCTCGCTTCTTCATTGTTACGGCGATGGGTCGATTTATTTTTTTCTGTCGCTACGTGAATCATCTCTATCTGACCTTGGTCCACGGAGTCGCTTATACTATGAATCACTCTGTCTTTGACCTACGCAGTTTTGGGTGCTTCAGGTTTGAGCAAATAAGTAACTTGTCAGGCGAATTTATACTTTATTTTTGATGATCGAAAGTTTCATTTACAATTAGTTCGTTCTCCACGTCCATCATCTCAGATTTAACAATAGGAGTCTGGAGTCGATACTGTCCTATCTTCTAGCCTAGAAAATACGGTCATAAGAAGATAAGAAGTTCTTAATTTTTTCGAAATCGGAGGCTCATACAGACAAATTTTATTCTACTTTTCCGCTTTAGTTTTTTTCATCTAGATTTACCATCTGCTAGGTTTGTACTACTCGTACAGATACATCCTGTATTTTACAGTTTTGACCCTTACGGATACGATTCGATACTTTCGAACAGTTCATCGAACTTTTACTAGGCCTTTAGAAGTGCATGAGTGGTGCCTGTGTGAATGTGTGCGTGTGAAAAAACAGTTTAGGGTGAGACATTGTCAGAGAAAGATCTAGCGAGAGAGCTTATACTATGTAGAGAATGCAATAACCTTTATTATTATTTTAAGAAGTACAACTCTCTATATTCACATACAATCCCTACAGTATTTGTGTAATGTAGCAATCTTTGTTGCAAAGAATTAATCCTTTGCACTCCAAGCAATCAGGCTATACGTTGGTAGTCACTTCCAAGGAGCTTTTTCTTAGATTTCTGCGTTACACAAAATGACCACGAATAAATTTTGGCAATTTGTTAGATTATACGACATTTTTTCAAATTTCAAATTTTTAATTTTTCAAACTTTAAAGTTTATATACTACGAATTGAGATAAAAGTAGAATAAACATACAAAAGTATAAACGCCCTATGACATTGAGCACTACAGCTGGCCTTGGGAGTGCAAAAGGTTAATATTTACAAGAAAACGAATTTTATTTAAAAATTATTCCTTTCTAGATTTAACAATCAGCCACGTGAAACAGAACACGTTAAAACGAATCCCTCTCCACGATTTAATCGCATTGGGTGCATCGATGCGAGGAAGGTCCAGGTTTCGCCTAACGACCGTATCGGGGAGTATGTACCGATGAATTCGCGGCACAAAAGCGTCCTCGTGGCCACGTGTAAACGAGAAAACGGAACGAGCTGGGTTACCCTTGTCCAGCTGGCTTTATCTCGTACCCTTCGTGAGCCTGAGCTCGACCATTAGTCGTTGTCAGTTACGTCCGGCCTCTCCTCTTCTGGATCAACAACCAGGAACCAAGCGTCCTACTCGTTCGTGCGCCCTCTTGCGGCTCGTAACGTGACCCCTTCAGCACCTTCGAGGAATTAAGATATCCTGTCTCATGCACCACGCGAACGAAATTATTCCCCTCTCTCGATCTTTCTTTACGGCTGCGCCGCGATGATCAATCGGCGTTTTAGCATTCGTCTAGTGGGTCTAACAGTTTCTCGGAATTTAGATACCGGGGTAGCTCGCGAAAATGGATGTCGTTTCTCTTCTGACTCTGCGACTTTGGAATGTCTCACTTTACGAAGAATCGATATACAGTCACACAAGTAGCTGCACAAGTAGTATCTTTGTGAAATAACTTGATAGAAGTTTATATAGACACAGTAGAACCTCCATTGTCCGAACTGTAATCGGTAACAATATGACTCACATTACCACTATGTTTCGCATAAAAATAATAATTTTGGTTTAGAACATAAAAGTACAGGGTGGAATATAATACAATTAAGTACCTAGGGTCATTGGTGATAATTTTAATTTGTAATTAATTTGGAAGAGGAATTTTTGGATGACATATGTTCGAATAATCGAGGTTCCACTGTAATTTGAAAGTTTGACGATGATTCAATTAGTAAATAGACAAACGGTTGTTGTTTGAATACTGTTTGTTCAGTGAATTTAATAATTCATCTATTTTTCAACATAATCCCGTGCTACAATAATACACCTGTCCCATCATCTACTAGTTTTTTTACGCCAGCAGCAAACTTCTTTGTGTTGAAGTCTGAGTCAGTTTTGCATATCTGTTTTCACTTCTTCATTCTTGTGCAACTTTACTCCACTTTATGGTGCTTTGAGGAGGTCAAATACTTGTCGCGATTCGGGTAATGCGTCCAGGGCAGGTTCCGTCACAAAATTCTTCAATTTCTGACATTCCTGTTGCAGATGGGAAAATTTAAACTATACTATCTTAAAGCGTATGGAATTCTACGTCAGATAGGTATATTGGTACTCGTTTGTAGCCACTTCCCGAGACAATATTAAAACAATTGTCGGACGAGTCGCGAGTCGGGCAATGGGACGGGCACTCGGACCTCCTCAGAACTCTTCAATTTTTTGGCGTTCCTGTTTCAGGTAGGAAAATTTGAGGTATGCCATCGTAAAGTTTGTAAAATTCTGCGTCAGATAGGTGTACTGGTACCCGCCTCTGTCTACTTTCCGAGCCGATATTAACTCTTAACTACTATAGAACGCCTGTGAGACCGTTCCAAATTTTCATTCATCCCTATTTCTCTTCCTGCATGACTTGTCATGTTCTCACGCTATGTACCTTTCAACTAGAGTCTAATGTTCAATCAGGCTTGGGCCTTTTTATTATTAATGTACAAAGCAAGAACAATTGGATTTGATCTTTATTCGTCACTTGTATGTACGTAATAATGCAATAAACATTAGCGGTCTGTGAGACTTCCTCAGAATTCTTCAATTTTTGTTGTCCCTGTTTCAGATACGAAGATTTGAAATATACCATCTTAATAAATCCAATTTGCTCTATAGATCATTGTATATTTGCAGTCTATGCCACGATTTGCATGATTATACAAAAATTTTCAATGTCTTTCCATCTTGAGAGTTAGATGACAGTGCAAAAGATGAGTACTGTGTCGAAATAAAGAAAAAAGATGTTACCTTGGCAGATAAAGTTTCATTATCCCTGCAACAGTTCTTCAGTAGACGAAACAGATATTGATTTATTTTCCGCGAATCTATTGTTTTATAATTGCCGCCCACTTTCTATCGAATGCTTCTGTTTGAACAATTTATGGAATGATAACAATAAAAAATAATATTAAATTAAGCTGTCATTAACCTGGCATCAAAGGTACCACTGGTACGCTCTCTTTTGGCTTAATTCAGTTAGTCTGAACGCAGAATTTGTTAATTAGGCTTCTTGATGAGTTGATCGAGGGATCAGAGGATTTTATATCCTTGAACATAAATGCGTTCACGTGGAATTTTGTTAATTTTATCGCGACCCGCTCGAAGAATTCATGGAACTCGAATCCGAATTTCGCGTACCACCTCGATCGTTTACGATACTTTTAATCTTCTTTTTTATATTTTTACGAATGTCCTCCCCGGTATCCGTTATCTGCTGTCATCCTCCGTGCATCCTCTGGCGCCGCTGATAAACGTTTATTTATATTTCAGTCGGTTAATTTTAAACCCACCGAACGAGTCACCATTACGAGTGCTCGTTTCTTTATTTCTTTATCGATTTTTATCCTCCTTCGATTTATTTGCGATCGATCCAGCTGCATAAATCTTGCGTGCTGCTTCGGATTGGATGCACGGAAAAATGCCGCGTATAACAGGATTACGAAGTTATGGTGCGTCTCCATATGTAACAAACTCGTACGAGAGAGAAAAATCTCGTATGACTCATGAGGAAACTTTGATAACTCGAAAATCCTGTTTTTTTTTCAACTTTGCTGATTTGTAAAGGAGTCTGAGATAAGTGTCGAGCGATTTTTTAATTAAATTACTGGCGATTACACAAAGAGGGTGAGTACGAACTGATTCCAACTCTGACAATTTAGACTTAATTTCGACAGGACGGTTTGTCGAAAATGATTTTTGTTCATGGAGATGGGGTCATACGGTTTAGGTTTAGATTTGGGTTTCGATTCGGATTTAGGTTTGAGTTTGGGTTTGGGTACGAATACAGGTGTGGATATGGGTATAAGTATGAGTTTGGGTTGCGTTAGGCTTAGATTTAGGATGGAGGTTGCAATTGGGAAGATTTTATAATATTTGTGATAACTTCATGATTATTGTTTTTATTGTTACTGCGGTTGCCTACACGAGATGAATTATTCAGATTTTTAGGTTTCAAAATTGTTTTAAATTGTTTAAATTCATTTGTGAAGTTGACGGAATTGGGGATAATTACGTAGGATGGAAATAGTAATTAGAAACATTTTGTATTATTTACGATAATGTCATGAATTTTGTTCTTTAGGAAAAAAATGGTACAGATTATTTTCGATTACTGGTACAGATTGGTTTTGATTTGGCTGTAGGTTTGAGGTTGGGTTTGAGTAGGGATAGAAGTGTGGGTATGGGTATGTGTATGAGTTTCGGTTTGCGTTAGGTTTAGGTTTAGGTTTAGGATTAGATTTTTTCTTTGAAGTCACTCCAAAGTATAACGTTTCAGGAAGTGCTTCTCCCATATTGCCCAACAAACTATAGTATTCTAGATGTTATGTGAGTTTCTCTCAAGTGGAGACGCGCCTTTAGCACATATCACAGGGCGAATGAATCACTCCGCGGAGTGTCATTGTATTTTATTCGTAAGGGGGGGCTTATTAACTTTGGCATTTATGACCTTTTGAACCCGGACGAATCCTGCGGACACGTTTTATCACCGCCATTATTGCTCTTTACTACCCCGCTTGAATTAAGACGGTACGATTGTAATGTCGTCGGCTGACAATGGACGCGCCCAACCATTTCTATCCTGAGCCTAACCCCCGGGAGGTTTGGCTTGATAATTTATTTGAAATCGTGAACATTTTATTACTCGTCTGATCAGGTTCGTTCGATTACAACGGACGCGAGCCTGAATAAATGATGGCGGATATCGCCTCGATCGAATGATTAATACTCCGCATCCTGTTATCCGCTATGAGCGGTTTGCAGAAAATGCGTAGCCTCTGGCTAAGATTTGAAACGAATTATCTGGGAGTAACAATTGCAAACTCGCGTGTGCAGTGATTTCCATAAGTTTGAGATAAATCCGAAAATGTTATGAAATCATTAGGAGATTAGAATACACACTGTTCTCTTTTGTATATTAACACAATATGTTCCGTGTTGTTTGCGCGAAAACTGATGCGTGTAGCCGGCATATTTTAAGATTTTCGACTATGTTGCAGCACTTTACAAAAATGGTTATACTTTTTAAAATATGAAATATTTTTTTATGAAATCTCAGATGAAGACTTTTTATATAGTAATTATTTTACAAGTAATTTAGTCTAGTCGATAAGAAATATCCGTTTAACATATATATTGTAACACATATTTATAGGCCGCCGGCATTTAATGCACAGTGTATAAAACCGTATTTATATGTTTCCGACATTTCACGAGCAGTCAACAAAAATCATATTTTTATGTCTCCGGACGGTAATGTGTTAAATGAAGGGTAAGGAGAAAGAACAGGGTATATCCATTTCTATTTTGTAGTGTTCAACTTGAAGGAAAAATTAAAATAATGTAACACAATTATATTCCTGCTCATCATTTTTCTGTCGCCTAATTAGAGTATAACTTCATGTTATGAACAATACAGTTACATTCATGGACCTTGCTTCTTTGCTTGTGTACTAAAGTATTAAAAATTAATTTTCTGAATGAAGTTATTTTGTGACTTTCCTTGTCTTTTTCCCTTTCCCTTCAAATCACCAGGGACATGCATGTATATTGTTATATCACAATATCCACTGCTGAAATTAATTAAAGATCATATCCTATTTTTGTTGATACACCCCCTTCGGTCTATGATTACTGCTTTCCTCAATTTTAGCACTCTGACTGTTAGTATTCATAGTTAGACAAAATACTTACGTAAGCCTAACAAACACAGATTGAGAAACAGACTATGCAGTTTTAATGTATTAAAAAAATCAAGCATTGAAAAGTATTCGTACTGACACACTCAAAACTTACGAAATGATTTCGTTTACATCTTTAATTAACTTGATCTGTTGTACTAAAAATCTACCCATTTATATAATTAACTATTAAAGCTAAGGGTGTGCCTAATCTAACATAAAACAGCAGAAGTATAAAAGTTAGGTAAACTATCACATATTCGACAAAAGTGGCAAGTGTCCTAATACTTATGGACCACAGTGAAAACTCCCATATCTGTTCAGACATGCTCTAATAGTTAATTTCAAATACAAATCACGAAGAAAAAGAATATGTAACTATTCAAATGCATAATCCTGACCTTCTATTCTTATTCCAATATTAATTCTGTTCAGGATTTTAGTAGAATTAGTAATTATTTAATTAAATAAAATTTGATGCGTCCGTCACCTGTGAACGCCGTGACAGTCAACATGGTAAAGAAACGCGCGTACTGTGCGTTTCGTGGTTAGGTTGAATTATTCTGCGAATTCGTAGCTCCACACCCTGATTCTGAGGTTAATATTCATTTATTGAATAATTTATAAACTTCTTACGGGGTTTTCATAGTGCACGTGCTTTCGCCGGATGAATTTTATTAAACCTTCATTGTTGGCAGTTTTACGCATGCGTCTATCATAGCCGCAGGCAATTTAACCCTTTAATTGCGGCACACTTTCAGTGAAGTCCGTCCGTTATGTGCGGGACTATAATCGCTGAAACAGCTATGATTAATTTCTTTTATTCATCTGTATGCTACGTTTTATTCCTTTGGTTCAGTAAATGACTCACTACTTTGATGATCTTAAAAAATCGTCCATATTGCTCGATTCTAATTTGCTTCTCAATCTTTGTATATCTATTGTTTGTAATTAACGAACCTAAAAGTATTTATGGTGGCTGTTATATGAAGTGATGAGTAGTTACTTTTTGAAGATGTGTATTAACGCCTTTTAACACGTTGAACGCCGTGGCGGTTACCGGTGACCGACGCTTCAAATTTAATTTAATTAAATAATTATTGAGTGTCATAAAATTCTGAGCAAACTTCATACTGAAACGTTAATGTAGGAACAGAAGAACACGACTGAGTACTCAAATCTGTTTTTCTTTATGATTAATATAAAAAATAGGAAAATATGTCGTGTCTGATTAAGTATGTCTGTTTTCACTGTGGCGGTCAACGCGGTACTACTAAAACGTTAAAAAATTCTTTATAAACAACTTAAAGGTTTACTAAAATTGGGATATTATTGATTCAACTCCATTTTACCTTTTATTTTTAATTCGTGTGTACAACTAACATTTTAGATGAATCTTAGGATTATCATTTTATTAACTTCAGCGAATTTAATTTCGAGGCAGAAACTAGAGATTTGCAACAGTGAAGACGTAAGTTTATCATAATTTCTAAACACAAGATTGTGAAAAGTCTAAAAGTATGTAATTTTGCCTTGTGATGTTCTTCTTCTATTTTCTAACTATTTTGAAGACCAACCTCCGCCCAGTTACGTGGGACATCCTGTATAAGAAGTTCTAAGGTACTTGTAGTCCTATAAACAGCTTAACTTATGGAATGAAAAGTTTAAAGACCTATGTTTATGACTTATTAACTACTTACAATATTTTACTTCCTCAAAGCTCAGCTCGAGTCATTTCTCATTCCTTCGAGGTCGAAGGTCACAAGACGTTTCTTACATTGTTTTCTCAGTCTTAAATGAATGATACGAACGTGTCTTCCAAATTTAATGAAACAATAGAAGAAACTCGAACTAATTCTGCATTACAAAGAGGAAAACGTGGTGTTTATGCAGAGATGTTTATACAACAGGAATATCAAAGTACAGTAGAACCTCGATTATCCGAATTGAAATTAGTAACAAATTTCCTCACATTTCAGTTATGTTTCGTGCAACTATTTTAGTTTAATTTTAGAATATAAAATACACGGTGGTACAAAATTAAGTAGAAGCGACACTGATGACAATTTTAGCTTGTAACTGATATAGGATGACCAATTTTCGGATGACCGGTGGTCGGATAATCGAGGTTCTACAGTGTGTAGAGATATACCAAACTCTTCAGCAGAGAGAAATGTATTACAATATAAATATTTTAAGTTATACACCCATTATAGTTGAAAAGGAACAACTTGGATAAATTAACCGAGATTCTCCTATCAAAAATCATACAAAATTATAACAATTTTAATTTTCCTTCTTTTCCTCCAAACGTATAAAGTGAATTAGGCTTGGACCTACGGTTCCGAAACACTTACAACAAACACGACACGACGTGGCTGCTATATTGACAGAAAAAGGTATTTTAAAAAAGCAGATAATCCGATGGACGTAAAGAAGGGTCGAATGTTAGCAACAGAAACGAAAGAAAAAAAAAGGAAGTGTCCGCCGATATAGTCTTCCCCGGAGCTATCAAATTCCGGCGGGATAAAGACGTGGGATACGTCGGACGGCTCGTGAATGGGATTATTAATATTTCCCTTTCCTGCGCTTGACTCGCGGCCTTTCTCTACCATCCGCTTGGAGCGATTCGCGCGAGATACCCTTGCCGATAATTTATGCGAAATCGTGAAATCAAGTTTTACTACTTCTCGCCCATCGAGCAGCAACGAGTCTCTTTGGACTCCTCTCCTCTCTGCGGAGAGACCTTCTCCACGGCTACGCCGCATAGATAATTAAGATATCTCCTTCCACCGCGGCGGATTTATTAATATTTCCTGCTCTCCTCAATAGGGGCTCCTTTGCCACGCCGTACAAAGCGGCGATTTCATGGAAATCGCACGTTGAAATTTAAATTAATTCCTCGTCCCCCGGATCCCATACGTTAAGCCCGTGATAAATGCACGCGCGACGCGGCGGACCCGCGACGAGAAAAATTTTCAATTAGGCCATTCAGGATTACGCGTACCCTTACGCGGGCGACACTCTTTAAATCTGTCGCTTTGAGATATCTCCGCCATTTATTCTCTTCGCGAATCACGTTAGCGATGGCTCTTTACTGGAGGCGGATAAGTTCGATAGGTGTGTAGAGAAATCGGGCGCGTGAAACGAGTTCTATAAAGGGTTGTTGATGGGACAGTGACGTAGAAAATGAGGATGCAAATTACAGTGGAATTTTGATTATACGAGATAATTAAAGGAAAGCCTCGATAATCGATTTTTGCTAATTCATTGACTATATTTTTATGGCGCTACTTTTTCCATAAAGAACAGGAACGTACAGACATGCCTGATAGTATTAAGACACTTGTCGAACCTGGAATTTGCTTCAAGCACTAAACCTCAATGTTACTGTTTTTTTTTGTATTATATGCATTTTTTTCAGTACTTTAAATGCTAAAATTATTATAACAATTATCGTTAGAATTCTTTAATGAAATATATGTTAGTGTTGAGCGGGAATGGCGAGTGGAGCTATGAAAACACCTGGAACATCTACAATTATATTATTGTAAATCTGTGTATATGTACCGTTAAGGTTCAATAAACAATCATTATACATGAGAACTTGAAATAAATCTGAGTAATGTTCTGAAATTATTGGAGGATTCACATAGACGTTGTTCTATTGGATACTTTATACCACAATATTCAATATTGCACCACAAATTTCATCATGGAAACTAATTAAAAATCAAATCCTCTCTTTATTGATACAGCCCTTTTGCCTGTTTGTTGCGGTTTTCATCAACTTTGGCATTCTAACTGTGGATTTCTGAGTAGTTCTTGGTAATCTTTTGTTTCAATCCACTTGCAAGTGGTTCCACAAGATATACTTTGATTTTTAGCCAGGTTGTATTTTCTTGTCCAATTTAGTTTGGATTTTCACAATTGGGTTCAAATCGAGTAATTACCGCCGCCAGTGCATGATTTGCATTGTATTACTCTCTTCTAATTTCTAAATAATTTGTGCAGACTTTTACAGCAATACAGCTACAGCATCATATATGTTGAACAGAAGTAGCAAGTGTCGCAAGATTTATGGACGGCAGTGTATATGGATTCATTTTCAAATGTAGCCGTATTTGAATTTTCATTATTAGCATATTTCATGATATTTTCGAGTGCAGGTTGACTTTAAGTTGTTAGAGTTTATAGTATCTTATTTTTACATTTTTTAATACCACGCTTTGTTGACTTTCGACTCCATATTGAACTGTTGTTTTGGAAATTGAATGCTGTGCACCCTTTTCTAATATACCAGCATACCCTAGGTGCGGTTTCGTCTACGATTTGCCTGTGTTTACAATTCAGAATATTATTTCTTTTCCTTGTGTTGTAGCCGGGCGAATTCTCT
The DNA here is from genome assembly GCA_916610135.2 of Macropis europaea. Classification (NCBI taxonomy): domain Eukaryota; kingdom Metazoa; phylum Arthropoda; class Insecta; order Hymenoptera; family Melittidae; genus Macropis; species Macropis europaea. Next base: position 32,099,339 of record OU744344.1, read on the forward strand.
TTCGAGCTCGCGGGCGCTAAGCTTCGCCACCTAGTGGCTGTACGCGAAGTATGTCCCCGTGGACGGCACGCCGACAAAAAATAGTCCCATCTTTTTATCTCGATACATTATGTATTCCGCGATAAAATATAGCCTGTAACATCCCGAAAAATGTAAAAAAGCTATTGTGAAAATTTCATAACAATCGGTTTAGTAGTTTCTGAGAATTTTGCGAGCATACAAACAAACTCTGTCTCTTTATTGTAATAGTAAGATTGTACATGCTTATTTTACTGTACCCTAAAATTATTCGAATGACCGAACACTTGAGAAATCTATATCTAAGTACAGTTGAACCTCGATTATCCGAACTCGGATCTTCCAAAAATTGTTCATCCTATATCAGTAACGAGCTAAGATTATCACTAGTAACAGTATGTACAATGTCAATGTTAATTTTGTACAATTATATATTTTACGTTTTAAAATAAAATTATTATTAGTCTACGAAATGTAGGTACACTGTGAGTCACTCTGTTATTAACTACAGTTTGGATAATCGAGATCCTACTGTAATTGAAGTTTTACTACCCTTTCTAAATCATCGTTTTCAAAACGTAAAAGCTGTAGAAGAAAATTTCAATACTAAAATAAACAGTCAAACATATTTAAATATACCATCAACTAGTTTGTATAATCCCATCTTTTTTGTACTTGTAGCTATTATACAAAACAAGATTGAAGAAAACGAATTCCGGAAAGAAATACTCTACATATATACACGTGACTATTACCTGTTACATCCTGTGTAACACATAAGACTGTTACGTATCCCCCAAGAGGTTAAAGTTATACAGCACACTACAAACAATAAAGAAAATTTCAATAAAATAGTCAGCACACTTTCAAAGTTGCACTTCATCAACGACACACACACACACCACGAACTACAAAAGCTTCGATAAGCATCCCATTGAACGGTAACTTGCAGACTTTCGTCTTATCAGGCCACAAACGATCAGCCAGCCAGTCTCATACGTTCAATTCGCGCCATGATAATCGGAAAATCGTATGCAGGCATCAGTATCGAGATATGCTTCGTAACTATGCCAGAAAAGCCTCGATAAGCAAAGTTGGAGCGCTGATAACCCGCACCGGTTGAGAATCTCTGTCGCGATCCATTTGGAACCGACATGTATTACGTTCACCTTCCTACGTTCCGTGATAATTTCAACATTCCACAAATCATTTAGCGAGGCGCACGCCTACAGCTTGCCCGATACAAGTTCGCTAATAGTCGATCGTCGATCGGTTCTCTCCATCCAGTTTCCCTTGAAACGCGTGTCAACCCCGTGTCGAAGTCCGCCCACGTCTCCGTTTCGTGTCGTAGAAAGGAAACAGGAGAAAGAAAACCGTCTGTCACCGCGTGGAACGTTTTTTTTTACCCGCTGGATGAAAATTATGCGTTTACGTGAGCCGCGTGGAAAAAAGCGAGCGGCGCTTGTTTGGTATTGGTACACGGTAGCCGAGTATCGTACTTTTGCTGTTCCATTGTTACGGGTGGTAATGGCGTTCGTGAAGAGAGATAATCGAATGGTTCGCCTGTTTCGGAGACGGACGCTCCGCTGCGGATGGAATTTGTTATAGGGATCGTTGGGATATGGGGGATGCTACCTTTGGCAGGTCGGCTGTTGGTTCAGCCTTGCAGCGTGGGATTCTACAGATGTTATTGTTTTCTGTTGTTTTGTCGTGAGAATATGGTTACTGGGTTTGGTTGAAACAGTTGGATTCAGGAGGATTTAGAGTTTTGCGTTTCAAAATTATTTGAAATTGTTTAAACTCATTTGTGAAATTGAAGGAAGTGAGGATAACTACGTAGGATGGGGATTGCAATTGGGAAGATGTAATGTTTATGATAACTTTAGCATTATTTTTTTTATTGCACATGAGTTTATTTGCAAGAGCTGCATTCAGGGGATTCAGATTTTTAGGTTTCAAAATTGTTTTAAGTTGATCAAATTCATTTGTAAAGTACGTAGAATGGAAATTGTAATTGGAAACATCTTTTAATATTTACGGTAATATCTATAATATTGTTCTTTAGGCAAAATTGGTACAGATTAGTTCTTTCAGCTTGGAAACGTTTAGCAAATACTTTGTTACGTTATATATAAGTAATAAAAATTGGTAAGTTATTTAAATTTTGCAATTGCAAAGTATTTAAAACACTATTAAGCGAAATATAATGCACTGTTTAATTTCCTTATCACTTATAATGGTATTCTTTTTTATTTTCTGAAGATTACCAGACTGCAGAATTTCTAGATCACCATCAGTTTTTTCAGTGAAACCCTCATATGTTTTCACGAAAATCGTAAAATTATCTGGTATTGCACAAGAATTAATTATTATTAATACAGTATTATAGTATATTATCTCTGAAAATATTTACTAAGTCGTGAGTTATGTTTGGATTAAACTTGTATTAAATAAAATGAAGAAGGGTAGGTTGATAAGAATTTTAATTTTTCTTCTGTATGCATTAAAATAAATGAATGAAGAAGTATTCCCTTTATCTTCATACATTCTATTCTTTCGGATACATAATGTAAACGCATAAAGAAAAAGAAACTACAAAAAAGATACTTCTTTCTCGCCATTTCTATTCAATGTTCGTTGGTATAATCTCCGAAGGGGTATAATTTTATACTCTCATCTTACGTCGTAAGAAATGGTCATGGCGCTCAGAATTTTATTGTAGGTTAGGATAAAATAAGTACCTTGTATACCCTACCTGTTTTCAGTATGCAATGTGTATACATGAATTTTAAGAATACGCTGTAATATTAATACAACCGTATAATCTTAACGTTACCCCCTGTAATAAAATAAGCTGTCACGGCGTTATAACAAAATTATTTGTACATATTCTTCACTATACTGAATGAAGTCACATTGACAGGACTTGACATTTAGAGTGAAATTGGCGATATAAATTAAATAACTAAATATTTGTATCGTTCATCGTAAGAACGAAAATCATTTCTGTTCGCGCATAAATTTTAAATAAAATTTGTGAAGTGACTTCTGCCAGGAATAAAAAAAGACGTAAACAAGAAAGAGACAGAGCAAACATTCGCATCACAGTAAAGTGCAAGAAAATTATAGACAGAAGAGAGTAATTTATTGGGATAATGCTGTAAACTGACAGATCTGAGTCGAAACTAAATTAACTGAAATCTCTAGTAGAATTTTCAAAATAGGGATGCGTTCATGTTGTGCATTTAAGAGTTTTCCTAGCCTTGAAGTACCTGTCTAGTCCGCCTTCACAATAGTAATGTCATTCAAGTACGAAACTATTCAATAATTACTCGAAAATATTTCCAGTCTAGTTAATATACTGAATTAAAAATATTTCTTGGTACCAAGCACTAATAAGATATTCAGATTTTTTTTCTTACGTCAAATAAGTGTTTCTATCTATAGTATTAGATTGACAATTAAATTCGCGATCTCTCGAGTCTCTTCGTTCCAAAATTTACTTGTCAGTACGATTATTAAGGAATCACCGATTCGGAAGGAAAGTGTTTTAATAAAAAATTATTAGTTGAAAGATTTTAATGTTTCGAAGGTGGTGAATTTAGTTACCGACCTAACATATCAAATATAAAAAACTTAATTGTCAAGTCAAACAGTCGCACAGTGGTTCACAAACCAGGAAAAGTTGGCAAAATTCTGAAAACCTATTTTTTTGTCAGCAACCGATAGATAAGAACATATTTTTATACTTTTAATTTTTTTACATATAATTTGAGTGTGTTATGCAGTGTAGGGCTTGAAGCAGGTACACCACATCACGAGATAGAGATCCTGAACGTTTTTTTAGTAATTTTAGCAGAGATGAAACATTCAGTCTTGGTCAATGATTAATCAATAAATAATCTTGGTGCCTAAAGAAGGAAAGTGTGCTTTCTGCACATCTTCAAGTATTATTTCCCGCAGAAATCATAGACATCCCCGGACATATAATTTCTATAACTCAAGAAATATTTAATTGTATACATAGTTAAAATAATGAATGCCTATTAAATGTTTCTTATGTTACATTTCCGTTTTTATGTTTCAAAATCACTGTAGATACATTACTTATGCCTAGGCTTTTCGATGGAAATTTAAATAATACTAATTAAGCCAAGAATAAACAGTTAATTTAATTGTAGCAGAATCCAAGATTTTCGGAAGCTGCGATTTAGGGGTTGAGGAATTGCGATATTTAATAGATGTGCACTTAAGAATATGAGGAATAGAAGGTGCAATATCATGTCTAACTTCTCCTACATTTAATTTTTTCTCACGCACATATTGAAAAAATGAATTTTGGTACGGTTTTCGGGCTTTTCAACCACTGTCAGTCGTTTTGCTGTTTTGATTTCATCCACTCTAATCATTTCCTCGGAGCGATATAATTTTGTCGGTGCCCCTTCGCAGTAAAACGAGTAGTCCCGGTGCTCATGGTTCTGTCCTTGACATAACGTGAAATACATATTTTTACGTGTCCACCCCTTTTTCAATACACGGCGTATCATTACTTTAATGCATCGTTGCTGCTCGCGAGCAGGAACGAGAGAATCGAAATCGTCTTGATCGTCGGCGGTAACGGAGTAGGTTACTAATGGTGGGCTTGCTAGGTCGGTGGGTTGGTAGACTGGGTTGGGCTTCTTAGAGGTCCACCGAGGTCAGCTGTACGAGAAGGATATGGTCGCCCAAGGCACCGATGACATCGACGAGCGAATAACCAGGTTCGAGGCTCTCGAACGAGCACGTCGACCGAGCGCCGTCTCCCTTCTCTCAATGAAATATTCCCGAATAATAATGCTCCTTTCCCGTCTGATAAATTTCCCTCTGCTTCTTCCCCCTTTTCAAACTGCCTCTCGACCTTCGGTGCAATGGAACATTAATCTTTATTATTTTTAGAATTTATTATACTTGGATGGAAATAACTGATTTTTTTCAAGTGAATCGGTGAGTTGAACAGTACAAGTCCAAAAACCATATTCTGCGATATTCGAAAAAATATTGTCAGTTTTCGTGTATCATCAACACCATTGATTTTATAGTGCTGTTCCAATTTAAACACGATTATGCTAATGCAAATGAATGTTCATATGTGTCTAACTATGTTAAACTTTGTTCATTAATTTTCAATAATTAAAATAAAATCATTGGACATGTAATGTTTTTCAACTCAAGTTACTGTTTAGACAGGAAATTTAAAAAATAACACAATACTAAGAAAACATTTATTAACTCGCTTTAAACACAATTGAAGTAGAAATTATTCCATGAAGAGTGATTGTTAAGTGCATTGTTGGTACAGTACAAGTCTATGTCAGATACTGTTTTTACAGTCATTATATCATTTTACACTACTGAAACACGAGTATAGGGTACTTTTTTGCACTGTTTTTGGTCCCAACATATTTATACATTTTACATTTAGTTTGGAGATTATTTGAAAATTGCTAATTTTGGACTTGTACTGTTCTTCACCCATCGATTCAATTATATTGGCTTGACAACTAAGTTTGTTACCCTGGAGCGTTTGGTATAAAAACGTTTATTCAAATTGTTAGAATAATTTGTTATCAAAGGTATTTACATTTGAATTTTGAATGTTCCTTCGTTATAGTTCTATTTTTTTAATTTTGTAGCGAAGAAATGTAGAAGGTTGCGAATTTAATTGCCAACGTATTATTATTCAAAATGATTTTCTTCTTAAAAAAATGTTACCTCACTTTTTTCAAAATTTTGATAACAGGTTTAGCGCTTATTGTGCCAGTAAACTTTTGTTTGAAACATTTTTTTCTATCTCTTGTACTTTCAGAGTTATATGCGAAAAAGTGGCAGTACCTATTTGACTTTGAGGTTAGTTTTCACACCCTTAAAGGATGATTGAACATGAATGAAACAAACCGTTGTTTTTGTCTTGGATCACTCTATAAACCCACAAAGTTTCATTCCAATCCGCGGGTCAGCGTTCGCGGTGTTCACTTGTCAGAAAATGGGTATTTTGTGTCTATTAAACCACCAAATATAACAGGATTTTAGAGTCTGAAAATTATTTTGGATATATTGACAAAAAAAGTCAAATCTATTTGCACTCTGTGAAAAATAGTGAATTTAATGCACACATTTATTAAAATGTATTGATTCAATATCGTTGATTTTTGAGGAAATGATCAGGATTGGGATAAAAATTTTAATTTTGAAAATGTACCATTATCTTAGATTTTAATTTTATTAGTTTCTTATATGTAAGAAGGTACGCTGACTGTTTTTGGAATGATATGTACTGTTGATTAAAAGAGGGAGCTTTTATCTTTTTTAACATATTGTAAGCCGTGGGGGTCACCTGTGATCAGCACCTTAAATTTAATTTAATTAAATGATTACTGATTGTCGGAAAATCTTAAGCAAACTTCATACTGAAACAATAATCTAGGAACAGAAGAACACCACTGAGTACTTATATCTTTTTCCCTTTACGATTAATATAAAAAATAGTAAATTATGTCGTGTCCGATTAGGTATGGCCGTTTTCACTCTAGCGTTCAACGTGTTAAATATCTCGAAACAACAAAAACTGGAGTTACACCACTTACAAAAAAGAACCTCTCGAATACAACAGAACAAACCGCATCCTCAGTCCTGAAATAATTATCCTGCGTGCTCCTCTTTCGAACAGCCGTATGCGTGTGTTGCAATCTATAAGACACCGGTGTTTCGTGCGGCAGCCGGCTCGGCATGTGTCTTTGCCGGGTAGAAAAGAAGAAAGAGCAGGCTAAAAAGAGGCGAAAGGCCGGGGTGGGGCAGAAGGAGATGCTGAAGAAGGCGCGGGTCATGCAACAACAGGAAGGTTAGTTGCTCGGGGCGGCGACAAGCCAGCGAACACCATCTTGCTGAGGTTCTTACATACGTAACCGGCTCTCATAATTTCACTGAACCACCAGGGACCCAGGACGATGCGCAACGCGCGTTTCCTGGAAGTTCGTCCTTTTCGTCGCGAAAAAACCCTGCACCAGCTTCGTTATCCGATGAAGGGAGTGGCTGCGTGTGTTGGGGGATAGAAAAAGTCGATCCTTATTCCCACTAGGTCTGATTCTTTCGTCTCTTTGTCTCATGAAAAGGATGTTCAGGCAAAGCCTCGGTTAGGCCTGTCTGTATCTGAGATTCAGAGGAATGGTTGTGATAGATTTTCTACTTGAATTTATGACATTATGCACGTCTTCGTACTATACTTAGGAAGAGATTGAAGGTCTTGCGCGGGAAATAGTTCAGTTTTAAATAGATTATGGGTTTCCTATAGATGAACTGCTTTGCATACTGAAGAGAGAAAGGTTTTCTAAGGCGTCAATGATAGATCACGTTTTAATCAGTTATGTACGTTTTGAAGGAAATTTTAATAGTCTTCTTTTTACCGTCACTCGAAGTATATATGTAATTTATATTACGTAAGTTGAAATACTAGTTAGTGAGTATTAATTTTTATTATTGCCAAAATGTTTATAAAAGATATAGAAATTTAAATTAACACAGATATGACTTGGCTGGTCCTTATTTGTTTATCTCCTCCATTCTATAAAAAACGACAAACCCGCCGTGTAGTCCCTACTATAGTAAGTTCACTGTCTACTCAATACGTGCACAAAAGAAGTGACAAAAACTTCTTACAAGTAGAAAAACAATCTACTCTTTCAGATTATTATAACATTATGCATACCTCATTCATTATGTTCTTCTCGGCAATAGTCTATTATACTATTTATTTTTCTAAATTATTATTTATTTATTTCCACGAATATCTAACAAGTAAAAATTGACCCATTGACCTGACGTATTACATAATTTTTATACGTAAAGGAACAAATTGATAATATATGTAAGTTATACGTTAGAAATATTTCTAAATTAAATTAAACTGAATTATGTACATCCAATTATGGTTCACGTGTGAACGTGTTAAAATGTAGTAACTTTGAGGAACGTAGTTTCAGCGTTTCCGCTATAGTGACGCATAAATCGTGGAGTACAGTAGATCATTAATCTATCCAGGGACAAATTTATTAAACTTGAATGAAAATAATTAATTTTTTTTCGATTATATTTATTCAGTATGCTATCTGATTTTTCTTCTTCTTCATAGAAAATTTCGCGTCCAATATTAATTGTTTGTTATATTTGCTATAGCTTTATCAATAATATTTCAATTTAATATCTTTACACATGAAAATAATTTTCCATTCATGCATAATGTTCAAGATAATATTTTTTTGGAGCGATTTCCGGGATCTGGACAGCGGATAAGGGCTACAAATTATTTAAAAAAATTATTTCTGCTTTTTCAAAAATATCTAATAGGTTATCCCGAAAGTGACAGAAAGATTCATCGTATAGTTTCTTCGAAAAAAATCCTAGAACCTCTTTTCGGGCGATTACTCTGGTGTCCTCTCTTAACACGTTGCCTGCCTCACAATCAGTGAAAACAGCAATACCTGGTCAGACACAATATAATAACTTGTCTTGACTCATTGGTTGCCGGTGTGTCACATCCTCCACATACACTTTTTGCTGTCAGACTTCTAGCCGCCATCGAAACGAACATTAACGATTGTAGGACGAGTTCGAGTTAGATAATCGATCGAAGGTTCGATCGACTAATGTAGGCGTCGTCACCGTTAGCCCGTTAATTAACCGTGGCTAAGTATGTACACCTGCGCGATTTCACGCCGTGTTCAAGCATAATCTGGCCCCGCTCGCTTAACCTTTTATCCGACTAACCAGTCGACCACAATCTTTCGACAAACCTTTTTTTTTCGACACGCTCTCGTGACTGCTATCCATCCGTCGTGAAACCCCACGATGGTGGGCAGCTAACACTTACCAGGATCATCGAGAACAATTCGATGTTATCCGTAAAAACATCTGTGCTCCTAACCTTGATAAAGAGGAAAACTAATGTACAGGATGTTCTCAAAAGGTGGCCCAAAATTTTGTAGGCTTATAGTGCTGATCTTGTTGAAACTGTGACATTTATTTATTAGTAAGAATTCGCTATTAATTGTTCTTAGTTTAATTGGTATATTCAGGTAATTGTGAAATTCGTTTGTGAATACTGTTTAAGTTTTTAGTCGCGAAAGGCGCATACAGGGTGACGCATTTACAGCAAGCCACTGTAATAACTCATCTGCTTTTAGTGATAGAGCAAAATGCTTCAAACAAATGTTGTTTGATTTCAAAGGAGGCATAATTTGATATGAATAGTTTTTTTTGTAGGTGGAGAGGTAAAAGACATATAAAGATCAAGTTTATTTCTTTATATGGACTGTGATGTTTCTCTGCTCATCTTTTTATACATAGCGTGTTCTATGACGCGTAGAATGACCTATACTTGAAGGAGATTCAGAGTCGTTGAAAATCAATTAGAATAAAAAATAATTTAGCTCATTGAAGACGTCGAAGAATTCAGTAATTTACAAATTTGTTAGGTATTTTGCCAGTGTTCGAAGTGTTGATCTTGAACACCGATGCATGCTCTAAACCTTTTGTGAGCAACTTATTCACATAATATTGTAACTTTATTTTATTTCAAGGCTCCATCATTTGACTGAAATATATTTAAATACTTTCGTGGTACAGTGAAAGTTAAACTGTGCCTCACGTTCATTAACAACTTTATACTTTGCTTTTGCAGATACTATACATGCCTAAAGTATAACACAACCTTTCACAAACATCCTGTATACATAATTTTCTAATTTTGTCTTATTTCGTGGTTCCGCCATTCGACTAGCACATACTTAAATACTTCGTGGGCCAGTGTAAGTATAATTGAAGGGTAAGAGGTAAGGACAGTGTATGTCCATTTTTATTCTGCAGTGTTCAGCTTGAAAGAAAAATTAAAATAATGTAAAACAGTTATATTTTTGCTCATTTTTTTTCTCTCGCCTAATTAGAGTATAACTTCATGTCAACGATAATACAGTTACATTCATCGATCCTTGTTTCTTTACTGATGCATTAAAGTATTACAAATTGATTTTCTCAATCAAGCTGTTTTGTGACATTCCTTGTTTTTTCCCTTAGCCTTCAACTAAGCCTCACGTTCATGAAAAACTTGTTCTTTCCGCCAAAACTACACACCTTTAAAGTTTAGCATAACACAGTGATAGCCACCGGAACTGCGGCCTTCCCCCAACCCATGTCCATTCCCCTCGTTTCAGTTCCCTCCTATTCGCTCCTCGTTCAGGTGGCCGTCACTGGCATTCATTATCACCTTATACACATGGTATTCTAATGTTATTTTATTTCGTGGTTTCATCATTTGTTTAAACTATATCCAAATACTTTCCTGAACCAGTGTAAGTAATCCTTCCCAACTCTACGTGACCTAACGGTAGACTATAATTATAATCGAACGATCATGTATACCAGAAGTGGCCATCCGGAGCGAGGCCTGGCTCCAGCCTATCCCCACTCTGCGGCCACTCCCCTCACGTAGATTGTGTAATTGTCGGTAAATACGATTTCTCAAGAAACATTTACGTAATAAGAATAATTATTTTTCATACATGGTATCAGTTTTATTTAGAGATTATTCGTGTGCTCTGCTGTACATCATTTGTTGCAGAAATTCAGCGAACATGATATACACTCACTTATTCGGATCTGTTTGATAATTAAAAAATTAAATACCATATTTTTTATTTTTAAGAAGATCGGAATAATTAATAAGCGCGCTAGATGAAATGATATCAACCTATAAAGTGGATTGCGCATTGCTAGACCTGAATTTGAATTAGATATTCCGGATCTTCTTAAAAATGAGTAATATTGTCACTAATTTTTGTTTAATTCACAAACAGATTCGAATAAGAGAGTGTATATGATATTCGATGAATTTGTATATGATGTTCGATGAATTTGTATATGACAAATGATGTATGGCAGAGTAGAGTATAATCTTTGGATACCCAACCACAACCTACGTGAGGGGAATGGACACAGAGTGGGGGTAGGCTGGAACCAGGACTCGCTCCAGATGGCCATCTCTGATGTATACGATATTTCGCACGTTTCCTCCCGTAGAAAAATCCTCTGTTTAATCTGTTGTAATATCGGTAGCTTGTATCGTAGCCTGTTATCGAGCATCCGAAACGTGTACAGGGTGTTACGGTTTTCTCGAGATCTTTCACCGGTTTTCTCGCGACGATCGATGGACAGCGTGGATCGTTTGTTCACTGTCTCTTTTACTCTATTACGGAAATCACGGTGGAATCATTGACCGTGACAGACTGTATTCAGGACGATCCAGTTTCCCGTTCGACTCGTTTGAATCTTCCTCACCTTGACGAGCTACATGCGCCGCGACGATAATCGATCATTGTACGATGGATTCGTGATCGTTTAGCGAGATTTGCCTCTCGGGTTTCCCGCCTCGCCTTTGAAAAGCGGTTAAATTCCTGCCGGATCAGAAAAATGCAAAGTTGTCGTGCTCTCGCCGCGAATTCCGCTCGATAGATTTATGCAAAGTTTCCCCTCGGACCCGTCGTGGCGTTTTTTAAACGTTTATCGATTATTACAGAAAAAAGGTATAATTTATTTAAATTGCTGAATGTGATTTTAAGTGACTTCTATTAGCTGTGGCATATCAGTTGTCTTCAGGGTACAAGGAAGTCTGTCATAGAATGTCGGAGGTGTACAGTATATTAATAAAAAGTGACAGTTTGTGTTTAAGAATTATTTGCTTGTTTTAGGAATGTACTGTTTGTAGTGCTGGATTGAGTAGAAACAGGGAAAATTTATTTTCAATGCACAGCAGAAATGAGGATTTGAAGTGCAGTTTCTGTTTGTTGCTTTCGAAAACGTTGTTTGGAAATGTAAGAAGTATTAGTTTGTTTTAAATAAAAGCTTCTGGCAATAATGGTTGGTTTCTTTATTATAATGAAACGAATTTTAATGGCAAAATGAAATTAGATTTTTTTTTTAATTTTTAGATAGAAATTTTAGCGTGAACACTGTTTTCTTTTTAGAAATAAATGTGGTTGTTTTTTAAAATAAGAAACAAATTTTAGTTAAAATTGTGTATTAGCTACATACTATTTATTTCAATCGCATCCAGCGCGTACTTGAAAAATGTTTAAATTGAGCTGATCTATTCACAGCACAATAATAATAAAAACAATTTACAGAAACACCACACGAACAAACCAAACGGTACAGATTTGATATTAAAATGAAATAAACATGATGTACTTGTTATCAGCTCAAAGAAACGTTCATTCTCGTCACGTAAAACGTAAAGCTCCTTTCACACTGAACCAGTTTACCCCGCTACCAAATTTACAAACATCCAAACTCACATAATTCGAAATAACACACGTCTAAGTCAAAAACGCCAAAAGACATACAGAAATGATATTACTACTCGATAGTATTCGTAACATGCTATCGATCCATAAATTTATCGGCTGTCGGGGGGCAGCAATTACAATTGAAAAGCGAGATCTTAAAAATTAGTCGGGACCCTTGCGCGGCGGACAAGATTTATTCGGTCCCCGTGAAAAGGTGGAGCGACTAAGAGCTCGGCTCTGTCGATTTTCACTTTTTTTTTCGTCGAAACGCAAACCTCGCTGTGGAACAATGATATCTTAACTGGGATCTCAATGGGGTTAATTAACACGAGAACGGGGTACGGAGGTGCGCGGAGGCGAGAGATAGAGAGAGAAGGGCCCGGGCTGGGCTTCGACGATACCGCACGCTCTCTCGCCGTGGCGTTAACCAAATTGATTAATCTCCACTTCAGCGTCGATTAATTATTGACACGCTTTTGTTATCCAGACATCGGCAATTATCCGGTCGGTAAGTGGTGACTCTGTGCTCCCACGGCTGAAACACGAACGTCTTTCGTGGATTCGACGTAGCCACCGCGTTTTCATTTGTCCGATTCAGTGATTATCACGATCGCGACAGCCGAACGGCGAGTAATTGTCCACTCTTATCGGGTGATTAACATTCTGCGGTATAGCGTAACAGCAGGGGTTGAGTGAATCGGTACGTGGATCTGAAAGAGAAGCAGATAATTTATGTTCAGTCTAAGCTGATTAATACTGATTTGGTGGGAATGTGATTCTGTTTTCTGCATATGTAAAATTGACGGCGTTTTTCAGTGATCTCGTTACCTGAATTTGGAGGTAAAGCAACTTTAGGTAGCGGAGAGGATTGCTATCTTTGTCATTACTGATTAAATAAATTGTTTTCTTTTTAATTTCTCAAAATAAGAATCTTTTCCACAAACTAAATGTGATAAATTTTAGAATAATAGCAGCAGCTATCGGGCCATCCCATAAGCACTGTCGCTTCTATAGTTCATTTTCAATGCAGAAAAATAAATACTTACCGTTTCATTTAGTCATCCACATATTGACCATTTTTTTCTGTAACTATGAGTCATATTTTGGATACCTTCTTTATTTCTTCGTAAACAAATTTTCTTTTATAATAAGAAATCCATTCACAGTTGATTCTAAATGGTCATAGTTGTTGAACTTTTTACCAATTAGAAAATGCTGTAATGATCAGTGATGCAAGGTCAGGAGAATATGGGGAGTGAATATTTAAACGTTGAAGCTTGAATATTTTTAACAGCAGTCGTGGCTGTATTGACTTCTTGAAACTTGTACAGAATACGATGTTGCAAATGAATTTCGCTTACGTTCAGTTTTTTCCTTTTTCATAACACAGATGATATAAATGCTTCGAACGTTCAGTTTAGTCCAGTGATGGCCATCGAAGCTGCGGCCATTCTCCACTCTAGATCCATTCCTCTCATATAGACTATGACTTGGGACGACGGCGGACTGAGGGGAAACAAGGAGAGAACTGAAACGAAGGGAATGGACCTAGAGTGAGGAAAGGCTGCAGCTCCGGTGGCCATCACTCGTTTAGACTTACAGAATGATGTTTCTAAGGTACACTGTGAGATTTCTCTACGTTCATCGCACAAACAAGATATCTATGTTTATTTAATGTAGAAGATGAAGCGACATTACTTATGAGATGTCCTGATACTTTTAGGGCACGTTCGCATTAAATGATTATTATTATCGCTTTTTGTTGGATAAACAGGAAGAGGAAGAAATAAGGTAAAGTGGAGTGAATTTTAAACAGAGTTAAAATTACAGAAAGTCAAATCTACAGAAAGAGTTAAACTATTCAATTCTATATTTAATATATAATTGGTCAAATTCAATACAAACGAACGTATTAAAGTAAACATCTTCAATCTACCACACATTCTAAACACATCCGTAAGTATTGCAATACAGTCGATTGTTTAACTCTGTTAGTACCTTATAAGTTTTCATGTACCGCCCAGAAATACCTTCGAAAATATGCATTTTTTAGGACATTTATTAAAATTAACATATTTTTCTAAAAATAAAGATAATTTGACGCTTTTTTGTATTTTATTGTAAAATATATGTAGCTTCACATAAGGAAAAGAAAACAATTATCTTCCATAAATTAAAGTTTGTAATCAATGGTGGAAAAAAATTTGAAAAATAAAAATATGAAGACGAAATATCGGTTCAAGGTATTTTTCGAGAAAACTGCGGAGCCAATATATCGGCTCTGCGGTGCTAAGAGGGTTAATGTCTGAATGTTTGACGTCTTCGTCGCCACTTTTAACAAGAAGAATAAATAATATTAATATTATTATATTTACTTTTGTAAGATCACGTGAATAGACTGATAAAAAGAATTGAATGTAAGTCTCAGGCTTTGCCTTCCCCCAAAATCAGTAAGGTCTGATCGCAAGGAGAAAGTGAACAAGACGGGCGCATGGAGATAAGGGCCCACCGGCCAGAACGTTTGACGCGGTCAGCCTAATTGCGATCTCTCGATCTCGACCGTTGCCAAACAAGGAAGTCGCCACTGTCTTATTGCTTGGCAATGCCTTCGCCTGAACCTCCAACACATGCACGTACACGTGTCAGCTGCAGAAACGATTGTGCGATCACAATTTTGCATGATTATTTCAGTCGTGGAACTCGAGTTGGAACCGCCACGGTGTCGAGGAACCAGTCATTATACTAATTATGAGTCATGATACTTCACAACTAATATCTTTTGGTAAGGATGAAGTATTACTTCCTCTGCTTTGTATGTAGCCTAGTACGGATTGCTATGGACATTTAGCAGGTGGACCTACGGTTTTAGTTGAATTACCAACCACCGCCAGCGATGCCAGAAGTCAATTTGAGATTGTGTCACTGAAACCTGGAAACTCAATGAAAGGGACTTTCACATTTGATTCGAAAGTTTAGAATCCAAGGTCATTTTAAAGTCACACTATCATGCATGTCTAAATCGATATTCATGTCAGCTACAACATACAGTAATAAAAAATATGTGCAATGTAGATTCATGTAAAAAAATGGGTCACCTTAAAAAGGAAACAGGAGGAAATGACATTTATAACAAAATATGTCTTGTACCTTACTCACCCTTTAATTAGGTGTCGTGTTTTGTATGACCCACCTTGTACTACGATTATATTGATTATGAATTAACTTGTAGGTGTTTCACATTTTTTCGTACAGTTACCTTCAAAGTGCAATTATTCTCCGAGAAGTGAAAAAATTATTGCAGTAGAACCTCGATTATCCGACCAGCGATCACCCGAAAATTGGTCATTCTATGTTAGTTACAAGCTAAAATTACCATTAGGGACACTGTGTACCTAATTTGATACCACCGCGTGTTTTATATTGTAAAATAAAATTATCACGTTTACCTGAAACATAGTTACAACGTGAGTAATCTTGTTACTAATGTCAGTCAAGGTTCTACTGTAATTAAAATTCGAGGAATTTAATAAATCAGTTGTCTCGGAGGATCGTTTAATAATATCCCGTAACATTTACTCGCGAGTCATGAAAATAGACTTACACTGCTTTCGCCGCGATCATTATGCTTCACTTCCATATGCTGCGGGGGAATTTTTCACACCGTTTAAATGTCACAATATTTTCCTTACGCAATATTCGCGTCTCGTGCAGATTAATTTACTCGAACATGCGCATGCTAAACGAGGGCCGTATTACTGTCAATCACATTTAATTTAGTACGCGCATATCATACGGGGATAATTGAAAGGTGGTCGCGCCTGGTCGGAGGTTTTCATGAAACACTGTATCAAGAAAACAATTTCCTGTCATCTCGACGACGTACATGCACTCTTCTTGTCGTTAGGGGGATCATTATTATTTACCTCGCCTCTCGCGTACTCTGCGGGACGGATATTTCGTCTTCAAGCATTATTGCTCGAAATGATCGCGCTATGGAAACGGTACATCACTTTGTTGTGAGACAGTCGCAATCTTCTCGGACAATTATGGCACAGATGTGTGGACGACTTCTTGGACACTGTGACCACTAATTTTATTACGTCATATGTAGACTGCGGATGTTTATGCAAACATACATTTTAACACTTAAATATTATTTATTTTAATGTAGTTACCAAAATGAAACTATGATAAAACTATATTCTTTTTTTAAATGTTACAACATTTATTTCTTGTTTCACTTACTGTGTAGAATGTGTATTTTTCACGTATCTAAATGTGTTAAATTGCATAAAGATCCGCAGTCTAGTCATATGTAATATTTAGACTGTGGATTCTTATGCAACTTAACATATTGAATTGTTTGAAATATGTAAGTTTTGTTAGATTAGTAAAATAGGAGATAGATTTTGAAGCTTTTATGCGAGACACATTTTTTGCTAATTCTAAGTACAGTAGAACCTCGAGTATCCGAACACCGATCATCCTATAATTGGACATCATCTTATGTCAATTACAAGTTAAAATGGTCATAATAATAAGTACATAATTTTATACCATTACGTATTTTGCATTCCCATATAACATTAAAATTTGTATGTAGACTGTAGTTAGAATGTGAGTTATCTTGTTACTAATTCCAATTCCAATAATGGACGTCGTGCTGTACATTTCTTAGGTCTGATCTGCAGGATAAAGATTGAAACTAATTTTCAGCGACACAAAACAAAAATACATTGGACTGAAAAGATTCAGATACGATCTATAATTTTATCTTTTACTTCCCCAAGTAATTACAAGTGCTAATTTGTCACAAGTTTTTTTAATTAGAGTTGAATATTTGAGTATCACTCTATGCAAAACACTCTGTGCACAGCTCGTTTAATAAAAATATATACAACATATTTCTTTGCACAGCTCACAACTTTATAATCTCGAAACAGGTAAACAATTCATACTGTAGATACCAAAATAATAAAACGTATAGTCCAGATAGTCCCATCGAAAGTTTCACCATCGAAAGTGTTAAAATTTCTCTCCATTAATCCGTAATTAAAGACGTGGGAGTATTATCACTTAAGCACAAACGTGTGGTCTCGAATATCGCTGTGTTAACCCATTTTTGCCCAAGAAACTGGCCCTGATGCTTTAGAAGCATTTATTATTGAAAAGCTGCACATGTAAAATAGAGTACTACTATAATATCAATGCAGATTCTGATGTCATCTCGCGTGGGAACATTCAATAAGCATTCAACGTAATGACTACATTCAAGAAAATTTTCTACCGACCAGTAGATAGAGCTAGCAGGCGAAAATGTGGGTATACTCGACTGAGTACACTGGGCAAAAATGGGTTAATGTGCAAATAACAATCTTATAAAGACTTCTTTGATTCTGTTTCCAATTTTATCAATGATACTAAAATATTATAATTATATTCTTATAGCGAGTTACTTTAAATTAGAGCTAATCATGTTTATATATAGGCAGGGTAAAACAAGTAGCTCTACACGTCTGAAACGTCTCACAGACCGCACGTCTTTAATAACGGATTAAAATCCAAAAGAAATATAGTCTCTCAAAGTTCCCGCCAATTTTTAAACAACAGGATTCCCGCTCGTTCCTGGTACACGCGTCAGCGTGCCTGGCAAAGGCTCTTGCACTTTCGCATAATTGCTCGCCTGCTAGCTTCCGGTATAATAGTTTCTGAGAGTACTCGGTCGTCAGCAAACGGCGACGACTTCTTGCCGGTTCTTTTTCTCCAGGCGACTGGTGTGCCACGGTAGTTAACTTTTTGCTACGTGATCGAGCGACATGGACCACGTGGCACGTGTTCGGGCTAATACCTGAAATGCTTTCCGTTGATTGCCAGCTAGCTCCCCGTATACTCTCAAAGAAAGTCTCGGTCATCACTGAATCTCCTTCGTTCGTGGTAACGGTGCTCTTGGCACCAGATGCAACACCTAAGTTGGAGAAAACCATTCTGTAAAAAATATACAGAGTGGCCTAGTAATTATAGTAGAGTCTAGAAGAAGGGAAACTTATTTGTTCAGATACCTAGGGGTGTTGTTTTTAGGATCGCCGGTTCAACTACCGGAGGATGAATAAGGTGTGGCAAAGAGAGACTTCTGATCAGTTGCACAGGCTCGTCTTTAATAAACAATTCCGTTCAACGTGCAAATATAGGTCCAGGAATCCAGTGAATTGATTTTACCGTCTTCCATAATTGCTTCACACAGGATGTTATCTGTACACACAGGTCAATTATTTTAATTTTGATTCTTAACTCTTTTTCCGCCTCGCCAATCCCTTGTTCTCATGAGGATCGCTCTTGAGAAAATAATCGTACATCTTCTAAAACGTAATTGTCTGGACTGGATCATATAAGTACACTTTGGAAAAACGGGTTTCTCATCTATTTTTAAACATTTTGGTGTTTTATTTTAAAATTACGAAAAATAACAGAGTTACATCAATTGGAATATTGGTAGTCAAGACCTGCATTGCAGTTTAATCTGTCGAGTAGGTAATTTTCTGTTTAGAAACATCTATTATCTGCAGTTAAAAAAGAATTAACTTGCCTTGTCTATCAAAGAAGCATTTTCAAATGACGAGGTTCAGATATTCGGCAATAAGTACCCTATGCGCAATTAAAATTCGTCTTGCCAATCGTGAAGCCTCTTCCACAGAACGAATTAACTCGTCGTACCCACTTAACAGGTTAAATAGCAGGTGGAACTTACTCCACATACATATACCCTATTTCATCTTGTAATCACGTTACTCTTTATAACAATCAATAATTTGTAACTTTTATAGTATCGTATGAGTCTGTTCAGTTCATTCTCTTGGTAATATCATAGCGTATCCGATTTTTACAATAAATTATGTTTGAAGTAATAATAACAGGGTATGCATTCAATGTGTGTGATAGTTGGATGCTTGAAGTCTGAGGCAGTTTTGAACATTTGTTTGCACTTCTTCGATGCTCTTTGAAATTTGTCTCCGTGTAATACCTCCTTGAATGGATCAAGCAAAAAGAAATATGGTACAGCGATGTCTGAACTATAAAGCGGATGTGGCAGAACCTCTCAGCCTCTCAGTGAAAACGGTCATACATAATCAGATACAATATAATTTACTATTTTTTATATAAATCGTAAAGAAAATAAAGATTCGAGTACTCAGTCGTGTTCTTCTGTTTCTGTATTATTGTTTCAGTACGAAGTTTGCTCAGAATTTTGTGACAATCAATAGTTATTTAATTAACACATTGGCAGCTGTCGACGTAGTTTTACGTCGTTTTAAAATCTGTAGCTGGTTACCGCTGATGTAGTTCTACGTCATTTTATAGCTGGTTCCCGCTGGCGTAGCCTAACGTCATTTTATATTTACAGCAAGTTATGTGCATTTTATTATTTGTTTCAGTTTTAAACAACATGCGGTTACAAGCATGATATTATAAAACATTTTTTGTTTTCACTCTCATCTTAATGCCAGAATCTTACGGCATTCAGCTATCAATTTTTGGAAATTGTACGCGGCATCCAGCAGAGGTTCTCGCGTCAGAACCGCCGACAGCGAAAGTGTTAATTTAAATTTTAGGTGACGGTACCGGTGACCGCCATGGCGTTCAGGGTGCTAACAGTTGTCAAACAGTTATTTTAAATTGATGTCAGAAACACCAGTGTATATTTTGGAAAGCGTCATACTTCTCATTTAGCTATTTTTTTTACCACAGCCGTTTGTCTCTACTTATTGAAGAACCCTCGTATATTTGCATAAACATCCTTAGTCTGCTCATGATGAACGAGAGACGAACCAAAGTATATCGTGCTGGTGCTCTCCTCGTCGTCGCCTCGATGATCGATCAGCCTCGACAAACTGGTGTCCGCCTTATAACGGCCCTAATCTCTTTCTATCAGGAAGGATGGAGAGGAGGGATTAAAGCGGGGGACCTTATATCCTCCCGTTCTCTCTCGAGTGGCCATAAGTAATCACGTCGACCCGTGGTAGTCGCCAGGAACTCGATGAAGAAGAGGGTGACGAGGCGAGAGGAGGTCCGAGAGAGCCGGGCAAAAAGAGGAAGCCTGAAGAAATGCGGCCGAGAGAGCCGAGGAAAAAAAAGGGAACGAGCTGAAAGAGTGACTGCAGCAACCGGGGAACTCGGGCGCGGCCCTTCACCGATAGGACCCAGAAGACAAATAGAGAACCGCTCGACCGAGCAAGGTGCCTCCTCGATGAACACCGCGTCACGATATAAACGCGGCTGAACAGCCGATCAAAACAGGCCAGCAGACTCTGAGTTGCTTCGATCGTTCGTGAAGAAAACTTTCCTTCATGACACTGTCAGATTCAACTCTGCAGAAGACATGTACCACAGTACAGACATAGCAAGTAGGTTGTTCAAGGCTACTGTCCATCCAATTATTAGATTTTTTAATTATCAGTCAAGTTGAATGGCGATACTGCTGCAACAAAACCATCCACTACTCTATACCTCATACAGCTAAACCTTTTAACGAGGGATGACGAGTTAACTTGTCATTGAAAAATGCTTCTGCAGTGCGCATGATGAATTAACTCGTCTCGAAACTTTAGAGATTACGCACATGTACTAAAAGTCAACATATCATTCATTTTTTATTATCGCTGTATTGGTACGATGTTTTAGCACTTTTTCTATCAGCTAAACAAAAAAATTAAAAAGAAAATTAATTAATTAATTTGCTAGTTTGTAATTTGTTTCCACACTTTTTCTTTTGCACGCATACAAAGAACATTTTTCACTGAAATTATTCATTTATCCATCGAAGAGCGTCTGTTTTTGAGTTACTTATGATTATAATTGTACCAGACGCAAGTTATGACATGTCGCATTTACTATGGGCATGACGAATTAACTCGTCTTTATAAGTTTGTCACGACGCGTACAGAGTGCGCTTTTGGAAAATAAGCCCCCCAGTTAACAGGTTAATGTTTCTTTACGATTGGGTGAGATTGGTTGCGAGTGGGTTGAGGTCAACTTAAGTTGAGTCCTTAAAAGAAAATATTCATGCTTTCTGAAGAAATCAATTACTCTGCTACACTATCAATCTGTGTTTGATAGACAGTTTTAATCTGTCCAAGCGTCGTGACAGCATCGAATTACTGCTTCTACTTATTGGCTATAAGGTCAGCTGCTCTCAACCAAATTTCTAAATACTTTCCAAAGGGAATTTTTTCCTATTTACGTTGTCCCTTCTTCACCTCCAACATGTATGTTGCCATCATGTGAGCCGTTTAATGCAAAAGTGGTGTACGTCAAGAAAGTTGATTACTGGATAATGAGGGATGAAGTAAAAGTTCTGTAAAATGCAATAATATCGAAGAATGTTACATCTCTTTCATATAAGCCACTGTAAAGTCATACCTTAAGATAATAATGCTGTTTTCCCCCGAAAATTAAGATACATGGTTAAACCAAATAGGCAAAAAGTTGACTTACACCACTTTTACATTAAACGGGTTATGTAGCCTCATTCCAAATTACCATTTGGAATAAAATTCCAAAATGCCGCATAACTCGAAACTTTTCAGCAGCAGCGTAGAAAAACTGGGCTGTCATTGGAGTGGCTACGTGGACACCTATGAACATCCAAAGACGATCGTCTGTAATCGACTATCGTATGGTAAAGGTTAACGTCCGCCTCGTAAAATATAAACTCAAAAACATAATTCGACTTCCTTCGTCTTTCATCGTTCCATTTCCGTCCTCGTTTCGAGCGTACCATAACACTTCTCTCTTAACATCTGACCCCGCAGCCACTTAATTTCATCGGGCACAGCAATCTCTGGCTGCAGGATGATCGATAATTGCGATCAGCGAGATCGCTCCAATGAGATCCGGTTATTGAATAACGTATTGAAAATTTATTTCATCGGTCGATGGGTTTTCTCGAGAGCCCGTTAAGCTGGCCCGTTGGTTCGTTTGACAAGTTCGTTCGCGACCGAAATCACGGCCGATCGAAGCAATCGAGAAGAAGCCACGCTTCTTTTTCGAACGACGCAGTCGAGATAACGGAGCAGCCAGTCGTTAATCAGCAATAATTACCGATGGTAGATACGTCATAGCGCTTATACAGCATCCTTGGCCCCGCTTGTATCTCCCAGCGAGAAAGAAAAATCGAACAGGGCCTTCTTCAAGGCCTCGTTGCGGCCAGATCGAAAATGAGATGATCCCTTGTCTCGATACTCCTCATCCTTTGGCTCCCCCGACGGAATCGAGATTGCTTCCGCTCGAACGCCCCGTGCAATGAATTCACCTGGTAATTAAACACGATTGATATTGCGTTCTTTCTGCGCCGATATTTACTGTTACCAGCCGTTTCTGGGTGTCCGGCATTTCAATGACTCCGACGTCTCTGACACTGGTCTGTGGAACGATCTGTACAGAGACACACAGAGTGTCCTTATTTAACTTGACACGCACAACGATGTAAAACGATGACAATGATACAACAATTGTTTCGTCTGGAAGGGGATGTGACATAATGTCTATCATTCTTTTCAACGCATTCGCTGCCAGCGCAAATTATGTGATTTCATTCCTACTGCTAATGTAAAACGCTTTCCATTAGTATACATTTAAAATACAATGAGTATACTCGTAGTAGCTAACCTGAACACCCAGCCAACTACGAGTATACTTATGGTTGGCAGCGAATGGGTTAAGGGTGGTTCCGGTCTAGAATCCACAAAGATAACTCATTTTTAGGAATTAAGAAAAGATATATACGATACATAATTTAATGAGAGTTTTGACATTTTGTTAAGGATGTCTCGAACGATACAGATTTAGATATGCTTTTTTTATTTGATTTTGTAGATGGTATTGTAGAGTTATTGAATTCGAGGCATCAAAAAAATCCTCTAAAACGATGGATGTCTAGCTCCTAAATCGTCTGCGATAAAAAACAATGCTCTGTTGTAGAGGAATTTATCTCGACATGTAGGGTTATTTCCTGAATAAGTAATACAAAAATTGTATTGTTTAGAGGGAGACGTTATATGATATCAATTGTGTTTTTTTAAGTGTGTTCGTAGAGAATAGTTGAAGGCCAATTTAATTTTGTTCAATTTCATGCTGTCTCTTCTTCTTCAGGTTATATGAATCGATATTGACACGAGTTCATGTCATATAACTTAAGGTCATAGAAGGTCATGGAAGGTCATTAGTTAATAAAATTCTGTA
Source organism: Macropis europaea (assembly GCA_916610135.2). NCBI lineage: Eukaryota > Metazoa > Arthropoda > Insecta > Hymenoptera > Melittidae > Macropis > Macropis europaea. The sequence continues at coordinate 32,122,963 of OU744344.1, forward strand.
AAATAGGAGTCAATGGGTTAAAATTTCAAAAGTTTGTATGAAAAATTAACATTAACAAAATAGACTTCACAGAACACGAAAAATGTTAGGTCTGCCGAAAAGTTCTGCCCATTTAGCGCACACTTATTTTATTAATAAATAGTTACTAATAGTTTAGTTTAGTAATAGGCCATGTTTATCAACATCAGAGATAGCTGAAAGGCTTAATGTAGCCCGATAAACAGTTTCAGATCACATTCAACAGCTTGGATTCGTATATTGTTTTCTTTTACTTAAAAAACGGACAGAACTTTGCGGCACACCTAATAGTTCGAACCTGCAGAGTTTCGCGGTTACCAGAAACCTGAAATCACTGAAAAATGGCCGCTATAAATCAAAGACACTTTTCCTGAGCGTCGGAACTCGCCAAGTCCATTATTGCATAATCGACTCCATCATCGATTGCAAAAAATATCGTCGATGAATGATCGCTCGAATGCAGATTACAATTCTACTGACGTGGTTTATGTAACAATAAATATCGCTCGATAAATCATCACCGACAAAGTGCAATGCACACCGCGGAGCGTGCGCACGCATATTATTAATCATACGAAAAAGCGTTAAGTACATAATAAATTACTCGAGGCTCACGGAAAGCCGAGTTACGTGAAAACTTCCCAGGTATTCAATTAGCCGTATCTAATATCGCAATCCAGCACGATATTTCAAACTTTCGCGGTGTTCGCCGACGAAAGTATTGGCGAATATTACGAAATTTTTCATTTCCGTTTTGGTGGCAGCCAAGGACACGCATCCGCAGTTAGGGTTAGCTCCTTACTTATTATTAACCTGTTAGCTGTGTATGACGAGCATACTCGTCATGAAGAAATGACAATTTATTGTGTCATGACGAGTATACTGCTCATACGAAAAAAGTAATTACTATTTGCTATTTAAATTAAAATTTTAGTGAAAACTAAAACATATTCGTAAATTTCAGACATTTTAGAACATTTTGAGACAAGAACGAAATAAGAAAAAACCGAAAAAATTTTTTTCTATGTATTTGATTTTCCTTGTTTTTTTAAATAATGAATGTTTAAGTTTTGCCAATAATATTGATGAATTTGAGCAATAAATTATTTAATTTCCAAAAAAACCAACTGCCATTTCGTTATAATTTAATTCAATTTTACAGCAGCTGCGTATACTCTGTGTTTGACGAGTATGCTTGTCATCTTTTCATTTTTGCGATACAACGTAGGCACACACTTTTAAAATAGGGCTCCACAGTTAGCAGGTTAACAATCGTCTGTAAAGCTTATTTTTATTATCTCTCGAATTTCGTTTTCGTGTAGCATTTGAAAAAATTCTTTGTGCAACCTGAGCAGTTCACATAATTTTAAAATGAAATTCTTTCTTTGTAAGTTTATTTTAGAGAATTATGTTGACCGTCATGGCGGTCACTGGTGACCGATGCATTGAATTTTATTTAATTAAATAATAACTGATTCTACTAAAACTTTGAATGGAATTAATATTGTAATAGGAACAGAAGATTAAGACAGTGCACTTGAATAATTACATATTTTTTTTCTTCGTCATTTGTGTTTGAAATGGGATATTATAGTATGTCTGACCGGGTATGGAAGTTTTCACTGTGGCAGTCAACGTGCTAACACTTCGACTACCACGCTGTGCTAGCTGAAAATGACAAATTTTCTAAATTTTTATGTCAGATGAATATAACCTGAAATTATATACTTTTCAATTAATAATATTAGTACGTTTGATAATTTCTTTACTATTTGTATGAGACTACATAAGGTATATTTATTTGTACTTTATGTAATGCAATAAATAATGAAGGAACATAAGCGTCATCCATATATGGTTGATGTGACAGGCAAAGTATAAAAAGGGCTGTTGAAGTATATTTATTGTTACTTTACAGTATATTTGTCACTTTAAAATAAGAATACGGCATACCTTACGACGTAACCTAATAGAGCAATTAAATATTTTTTCATAATTAGTCATTTCACGGCGAAAATCAATGTATTAAAATTCAGAACATTGCATTTTTTTATCTCGAATCAATAACGATAATGCCTAAACTGCGGGTAGATATACATATAATTGTAACATACATATAAAAATATGCAAAATATATGCAATCTTCACTGATGAATCATTTGTTTCGCAGTGAGAATACACGAGTGTGTGCGAGTTGGAAAATCAAAAGGAAACACAAGGAAGCTATTAATAACTTATTTGTCAATTGCTTTATGGCTTCATTCGGAGCCGTGGTGGTCAATCAACCGAAAATGCACAAAATATACGAAACCATGCACACAATATGCACAAAGTGTATACTATACAAAGCATATGCATACACAAAATAAAAATATATTTTGAAAACCATCTAACGACAAAACTTCTATTCGGGTCCCATTTCACTACCTACTTCCTACACAAACATACATTTGCATAAATTTCGGCAGTCTATAAACGACCAACAGCATCATTCCACTTCAATTTTTCAGGCCCTGGAAATTTTCTCCTTATCAATACACAATCACCATACCACGAACCACTGAATCATTCTCCTAACAATTTATAATAATTCCCCGGTTTATAATTCATTATCACCAGCCACGGAGCAGCATCGATATTCAAAGAGGTCGCTCATAAATATTGCAGGCTATCATCGACAAAATCGCGACCAATTGCAACCGTGCTTTCGACCGGGTCCCGTTTTATTTTTTCGCACTGTTCTTTTCACTGCATTCTGGTGTAATCGGTGCGTGCTCTCTGCATACGAATGCGAGCACGCTAGAAGATCACGAAAGGGACACTCGTATTCTGGCCTGGTGTTGGTTGGATTACGACAATGTGTGCGCTGCGTGCCACAGAATTCTCTTGTCAGTGGCGTGGTGCAGCGTGGCGTGGCGTGGCATGGCGTGGCGTGGCGTGCGAATAGCAGCCCCCTATAAATCTTCATTTAGTTGGCCACGGTTCGGGTAGTTGCTGACTCTCTTATAAGAATCGCCAGCCGGAATTTCAAGGAGCATGCGAAACGTCGGATTTTACTTTCGTGCCATTAGTTATATTCCAGTAAATTAGACTCGGAAGGATGATTTTCAATCATTCCTGTCGTCGGTTGATGATGCACCATCGATAATCCGAGATTGATTTTATTGATGAAAAGTAATCGTCGGCAATGCATCGTGATAGCTGAGAGTGCGACATAATCTGCACCCTGTTGACCTTTTCAGGGGTATTGCTACGTATACTGCAGGATAAAAATTTGTAATTCTTGCTGTTGCATTGATATTGTGTTTTTTGATTTTTCTGCCGATTCAGAAGGTGCGAGTTTGACAAGCTTCAGTGATAGGAATAGGTGAGACGAATGGCCTAGGTTTTAATTTTCTTGTTTTTCAGAATAGTGTAGTATGCTTAGCTATACAAAAAATCCAGATTTCATTAGTTGTTTAATGACAATTATGCATTGCAACGATAGATTCTCCCTGATTGTATATTGCGTTAAGAAACTGATAATGAGTAAAAATAATTTTAATCGTACATTAAAAACAACATTTTTCTGAGAATATTTTCAGTAGTGAGAAAAATTGGATACAGTTAATAACGATTTAAAAAGGTATTAAACTTGGTGATTTATAGAATTTGGAAATTTGGATGCTGAAGGGGCTTGTATGAAATTTATTATGTGTACATCCCCACCTTTACTGCAGAGAAAGAAATATTATTTCTGTCATTGAATTTACTATCCAATTAATTTGCTTAAAGTTTATCTAGACACAAAATTAAAATCAGAGCTATGGAATATTGTACAAAATGTTTGGAAGAATATTCTTCCAAATGCAATACAGGAATTAGTTGGAAAAACATTTCGTTTGACAAAAAAGCGAAACAAATTAAGGTCTCTTTTTTTTACGAGAATCCAGATTAGTTGTATTTTTATGTTCCTATAATTAATGAACGCGCGATTCTTGAGAAAATACATTTATTCATCTGCAGAAATTAAAAACTGAGAAGGTTTAATTCCTAAGATGTCGGAATTGTAGGAAACTGTTCAGTGTATGTGTACCTTTAGTTTTAACGAAGATATAACTTCAGATGATCACGTATATGTAAATTCATTTTCTCAGATATTCGTAAATTTTCTCAAGTTTTCGTCTTGATTAACCCTTAGGAGCTACCATAAAAGAAATCAGGTTAACCTTAAAGGCTATCAGGGGTGAAATTTCAACCTTTATGAGTCAATATATGTGGATTCTTAATAAATAAATATAATTGGAACGAAATTAAATGTACTCATGGCAACATCATATCAAGAGACTGTAATTCATGTTTGCCAGAATATTGAAATTCCCAACGTTATGTGAAAACTGTATAGATAAAACTATATTAAGACTCCAGTGATTTTGTTTGTCTGTGTATGTAGTTAATATATTCAGGCACTCAGAAAATTGATCAAATAAATACGTAATTTCATAACTTTTTCAGGATATTTTTATTTACAGCAAGTTTCTCATATCTGCAACAAATTACATTTCAAAAGCGCCGGAAAAATTTCTAGTCTAGTAGCAATTATAGAAATATTTCACGAATCACTGTAAGTTTCGTAGTCATTGACAACACTGCAGTTGCTAGGACTCTAAACCTTACACGTTGTTCTAATTAACACATTGAGTGCCACAGTGAAAACAGCCATACCCAACCAGACGCGATATAATTTACTATTTTTTATATAAATCCTAAAGAAAAAAGAGATTTGAGTACTCCGTCGTGTTCTCCTGTTGCTACATTATTCTTTCCGTATAAAGTTTGCTCAGAATTTTCTGACAATCAATAATTATTTAATTAAAATGAATTTGCGGTGCCGATCACTGGTGTCCACAATGGCATTCAACGTGTTAAAAAAAATAAAAACTCGAGTTTTAACTAATTGTATATATCATTCCAAAAACAGTCAGTGTATCTTCTCACATATAAGAAATTAATAAAATAAAAATCCAAGATAAGGTATATTTTCAAAATTAAAATTTATGTACCAATCCTGATCATGTCCTCAAAAATCAACGGCACACCTCACTCGGATACTTAAAATTCAGGGTTCACAGGTTTCCAGATTTACGACAAGTTGGTTCGAACGAAACGACATACCGCGTCCCCGACGAAATAACACGACGCAACGATTTTCAGAAAACAGACATCAAATTGCTACCGAGAAACGCCACGGTCCGTCATCGACATTTAAAATGTCCCGCCGCATCGATTATTACTTTCATCGAACGGTTCGCTCGAAGCGACGATTTGCTCTGCGCGTGTTCTTCATATCGATAAATATTTGCCCGGGGGCGGTGCTTCAGAAAACGCAACACGCGAATATGTACGTCGCCTCGCAATTTCTTCGAGGTTCCTCCCTCTTCTTCCTTTTTCATCCTCGTTACGCGTCCGACCTTCCACGGACTTTTAACCTATTAGCTGTGTATGACGAATATACTCGTCATGCAAAAAAAAGTAATTACCATTTGCTATTTAAATTAAAATTTTAGTGAAAACTAAAACATATTCGGAAATTTCAGACATTTTAGAATATTTTGAGACAAGAACGAAATAAGAAGAAAAACGACAGAAATTTTTCCATGTATTTGATTTTCGTTGTTTTTTTTTAATAATGAATGTTTAAGTTTTGCCAATAATATCAATAAATTTGAGCAATAAATCATTCATTTTTAAAAAAACAGCTGCCATTTCGTTATAATTTAATTCAATTTTACAGTAGCTGCATATACTTTGTGTTCGACGAGTATTCTCGGCATCTCTTCATTTTTGCGACACAACGTAGGTACACACTTTTAACACTTTGAGTGCCACGCCGCTCTAACTGGAAATGTCAGACTTTCTAAAGTTTTTTACAAAATTAATATAACTATAAATTGTACCTTTTTTAATCAATAATATCAATAACTTTCATAATTTTTTTACTGCAGCTATTAAACCTCATTAAATATATTCATTAATACTATACATGATCAAATAAATAATGATTGAATTTTTGTGTCACCCAAATATGGGTGACGTGGCTCTCAAAGTGTTAAAATAGGGTTACACAGCTAACAGGTTAATTATCATCTCTCCTGTGTCGTCTCGGCTTTTGTGGAAGGGACACACGAAATTGCTATCGGTTAATCAGTTAAGGCGTAACAATCGTCCTAACAACCAGTGTCGCGTTCCTTTTGATTCATACTATCGCCCAGTGAATCGTATGACGACATACTGATGATTGAGGACTTGGAGTAATTGTAAAATTATGTGAAGGATATGACGCGAAACGAAAGATCAATTATGAGATACTGGCGAATGGAATGTGCTATATGCGATAAGGAAGATTATAGTACATTATTTTTAACCCTTTCACTGTTAACACGTTGAATGCCGCAGAGCTCATCGGTGACCAGTACTTTAAATTCAATTTAATTAAATAATTATTTACTATTACATAAGTCTGAGCATTTTTCATATTGTAACATTAATTTAGGCACATAAAAACGCGACTGTATACCCGAATATTTTTTTCCTTTATAATTTATATTAAAAACAGTAAATTATATTGTGTCTGGCCATATGTGCCTGTTTTCACTGCGGCATTCAACGTGTGAATATTATTAAACGTAACAGGTACGTTTGTGCTGAATTCGGTTCATGCTTCCACTGAAAAATTTTTTAAACATTTCACAATTATAATTGTAAGTCTGTCATGCATTCTGTTGATTCAAAATTTGAAGTAGCAAGTAGAAAAACCTCCTTTAAATTGTATTGTTTCATTGATTATAGTTTCCCAATGAAAGACTAAACGGAGATATTTTATAAAAAACATTGAGTTCGATTAAATTCTATATTTACACGTATTAATAGAGCGCAAATAGACAGCAGAAACGGGAACAGATTTATAGTTCATGCGATTCTTAGCACAGAGGACATGGTTCGTCGAAGCCATTATAGTGGCTATTAGTAGGTCGTACTAAGCGGCAAAATGGTGAATATAAGTCAGTATTGATTATTGACACACACGTGTACGCTTTATTTTTTAACTATAACTCCTTGCCATACGATTTTATTAATCGCCAAGTGCACTATAGACAACTATTTAAGTGTCCCAGTGCTTTAATAAATAAAAAATACACATTAAAACGTACAAACTGCCTTTAACAATTCTGTGACAGCCAAACGAGCTTCTTTTAACTTAATTTTGAAAAATTAATAAAAAAATAAGTCGTGTGCTTCTAACATATGGAGTATACTCTTCGTTACGAGTATGGCTCGTTGTTACAAGGCAGGGGATTGAATATTGTTAACATAATTTTTAGATTTAGATTTAACAATGTTTATTGATTTCGTCTTACAATCACAGTTTGACAATATACTCTGCAATAAACAACAGAATCACATAAATAATTAAGCAATTTGGTTCGAGTGGCTCATTGTGGTGAGCTTCTGTATTCTTTAGTGTTGACTGTTAACTCAACCTCTTTATCAGCATATCTGCCTGATAATCGCTAAATAATTCAGAGAAAGAAGACTACTTACAGATTCATGAAAAAACTGTATTTAACTCTGACGAAAATAAATGAAAAAAGCGGAACGAAGATAACAACAGCTTATAATACTATACTTAATCAACTATCTTTAGTACTAAAATGAAATTTATGAAATAATAACAAGATTATAGACTATATCAAATTAAACCACGAATAGATGTACATACAGGTTTAGCTGTGTCAATAATACCAATGATAGGAATTATTAAGATCATCAGACTGACAGCTGAGTAGGTAGGCGTATATTGATTTGTCCTTGACGAAACTATATACCAACTCCTAATGGCCGCATGTAAATTATGTATTTCAGAACTTTCTGAACTTCTTTCAATTTTTTTTTGTTAGTTAATAACTATGAATTCGCATGGAGTACATGCGTACATCAAATGTACCTACCGCATCGTAGCAGTACACGCGTATCCGGCGAACATTCAAAATTGATATCCTCGAAAACGGAGGCTCCCAGGACAAAATTATACTGCACATTCTCGACTTATATTTGCATGAGGAATTACCCATTTTACGGGTGTACGCGATTACAGAGCCTGTACAGAAAAGAAGGCAAAGAAGAAGAACTCTCGTGACTCGATAAGTTTTCGTCAACCGCAAACAGGATGCGTGTAAGAATGCCTCGGCATCGGCTCTCCTGTTGCATTCTCCTGTTGGTTAGTGTCCTTCTTTCGTCCCTGCCGTCTCTTTCCACGGGTTTTGCGGTCGAGCACCGGTCAAGTTACCGGTGCACCGGCAGCTAACCTCTCCGCGGATTAATTCGAGATCGGAGCTGGGTGTGTGCAACCGGTGCAGTCGCAGGGTGTGCCCGTTGCATCTCCCATTCCGCACGCAACCCCGAGGTCGCGCTATCGGACCTCTATCGTCCAAATATTTACGATCCTCTCGCACGACCGGCTTTATGACGGTGAATTTCATCCGCGACACGCCGTAAAAGAGCCACGTCCCTCTCCTCTCTTTCAGAACCTTTATCGCCGGTGCCAGCTGCATCAGCCTCACCCGGTGGGTATCTCCGATACGACTGCCTATGGATTTCTTCATCGCAGTTCCTTGGCGCGAGCGGCCAATTTTAGCCTCGACCTTGGAATCTGGCGTTTGAGACATTTTGACCCTTTATTTGCGACACGTTCTGAGAAAGTGTTGGGTGTGGGGGATATGATGTTCGTGAGTCCGTGGCTGAGGTGGATTGTCCGATCAATGGTTCTGTGAGCTGCCTCGTTGAAAAGGGAAAGATATTGAAATTGTTTGGGGTATTTAGTTACTTCGACTGCTGGTATAGATCATGTAACAATGTGTACGATACTGTGTTAGTTTAATAATAAATGCGACATGCTGGTCCAAATTTGCTGAGTGTAGGTCTTTCGTAGTTGAAGGGTTAATTTTCAAGAATGCTGTGTGACTTACAATTAGAAGGAACATACTTCTACAGGGTGGCGGTGAGCCAACTGACATACTTAAAATTAAAAATCTTTTTTTTACTGTGCGGATCGGTACAACAATCCATTGCACCTGAGTTTGTTAAAATAACGTCATCTCTTTCCATTGTCACCCTAAACATTTAAAACGTGTCAGTCGGCTAGGCGCAAGCCTGGACATGTATCCATGTCTTTTAACATTCGCAAGTATTCTATTATTGTATTGCCATCAAGTGCTGGACTTTGTTTATTATTATGTTTATATCCCCTGATAAATGTTTGCCACTTACTTTATTATGTATCTTCTGGTTAAATCGGGTTAACGCAACCTTTTTGAAAAATTCAATGTTTTGGTGAGAAGTGAAAGATGAAACGAAAGATTTATAGTCAACGTAGAGTTTTTGAAATATGTTTTTGATAATGTTCTGAGTAACTTCAACGCCATTTAATATAATAGGAAAAATTCTCATATTGGAAATTTATGGCGGATACTTCCGTATCTCACCGCTTGATGGATTCTCACGCATTTTTTCTCGCAACTGCTAGGACAATCATTGTTTTGAATATACAGAAAACCGCAACAAATTTTGAAGGCATATAGGATTCAGCAAAACAGAAACGAAAGTCTGAATAAACGTATGCCATAAAATTAATCTTTACTGATATACGCACAGTTTTATGTGAAGTATAGTAAATGTACTTCAGCATATGTTATATGAGATTCCTTTCAGCCTTGACATAAATTTAATTTCTTTAATCATAGAAACTATGGAATCTCTGAAAAATTACGAAACTATGTAGTAGAACTAACGGTGGCTATGTTTATACGACACAATTATAGTAAATCTATCGTGATGAATCCCGTCTCCATCATAGATTACATCGATTATATCCCAAGAAGCATTAATTTTAGGAAGTATGTTTGTTAAAACTTTCTTGTTCATTTTGACAAATATTATATATTCACATACTGATACGAACACGATGAATACAGATAAAGGAGAAACAAATCACCGAGGAACTATGAAAATGAATACCAAATATTCCAAAACTAATCGAATATTCTGCGTTTAAGACACAGATCTGCTACGTATCCTTACCAATGAGTAGAATAGTAAATCCAAAATGAAATATGCTTCTAAAAATATTTTCTTGTCTTTCACAACACCTGAAACTCCACAGTATTATTAAATTTGAAGAATTTGTTATTCACATTTCTGAAGAAGCAAGACTATTATCCTGACAGTTATAGAACTATTCTTCAGGGCAATCAGCCTCGTCAGAAAGCAACAAGGAAGAAGTTAAAGGAATCACCAGCTTTCGTTTGAAATTTACGGATCTTATACCTCCCATGTTCTATTAATTCACTTCCTTTTATTACACGTCCAGGTGTTTTCATTGCTTTTCATTCCTGGCCTGTTTCGTAAGGCTGTCGCGAAGAGGAACTCGTCTCTCTTCTTGTATCTCTCATTTTCCTTTCACGTTGCTCCTCGACAAAACGGTAAAGCAAAGGATAAATCTTATCAGAGATGAATGTATCTGTTCGCTGGATCTAACGATGTGCTCGATAGAGAGGCTCGTGGAGCAGCGGAGCGCATAAAAGAGGGCGGTTGGATCGCCTTCTATTCAAGGTCGCATCCGGAAAGGAAACTCAGACCGGCCAGGTGATAGGTGATCCCAAGGCGACACCATCATATCTCCTGCTTCTTTATGTCAAAGAGCATGCCATGAAACTCGACGGTCTTCTTCGATTAAACTGTCTACCCGTTTCACATGCTTCGCCGTGCCGGTTAAGGATTTAATCCTCTTATGGTATTTTCAGACACTTAATTGATACGATTTCATATCTTCATCCGGTTCTATTGAATTCGTATCAGCTCTCTCTCTCTCCCTCTCGCGTACAGGATTTTATAAACAAAGAGAAGTGTGTGTTGATTGGAATACTCGTTTATCTGACCTCGAAAATAAGTTTTGGTCAATCAATTTTTGTTGGTTAACACAGCCCGTGTAGCAGAGGAAGATTCCATACTTACAATTAGTACGGTACATGACAATTAATTTTAATATGTAGGTAATGAATTTTTATGCAATTTTACATTTTGTAATTTTTGAATTAAAAGATACATTCTTAATGTCTTTATGGATATGTATTTTCTTGTTTCTATTTTAATTAAAACATAATTATTACTAAAGTAAAACAATTACTATAATTGTTTAGTGACCTAAAAATCCATAGACTATTTACAAATGAGTATTGTACAACACCATTTGCACAATAATTTTATTCGAAATAGAATCAGGGATAGTGATTGATTAAATCTAATTGAAGGTCATTCCAAGTCCCACTAATTCTTTTTAAACTTATATTTTTTATTCGCTGTTACACTATAGGTAAATAAATTCATAGTGCCATTTAAAAAAGCTCAAGGTTACCTTGATATTTCTGATACTTGGAAATACATGAAAAAGGAAAAAAAAATTACTTTTAGAAATTTCGAAAATATATTTCATTACATATAGTTTTCTTAACCTCTTCAAGGGTACACACTCAAGTGTGTATGTTTAGTTTTTCTTTCATTTATATTTTTTTATGCCAGTTTTTACCTTTTTTCAATTTTTTACTTTTAGTTTGATTGTTCTGTGCTGTATAATGGAAAAAAGGAATTAACTAATTTTCGCAACTTTAGCAACTTCGTGCTAAGTATCTTAATATCAACAAATTGGAGGTTACGTTAGATAATTCCTATTCTTTGACCTTCGATTGCCTCAAGATTACGTCATTTTAGTTCATTAAATTTGTCTGTCTTTAATCTAACAAGACAATAACCAAAATACGTACCATTCTATTTCAAGAAAACACGTTGACCTTTACATGACCTGTTAATAAATGCAATAAAAATTACAGTTTTTTGATATTAAATTCTATACAAAATGTCGAACACATTTCTCATGTACCATTATTTCATAAAATCAATTGTTTAGACAGTATTTGCAGTGGAACGTATCTTAAGACACCCTATGTATGTAAGTTCATGTAAAAACACCCCACAAAGCATAAAAAAAGTGATTTAAAAAATTTTAATTTTATCGCTTACAAAATCTATTAAATTCGTACGTAAATGAATTGATAGTAATTATAGAGTACGTATGATGAGGTCTAGCTCCCTGTTAACATCAAAGCGTTTTTACATTTCTTATTCTATTTTAGTACTCTGGGCGTTCAGGAATTCACATTACAAACTGTGTACCTATAAAAGTAAATGATGTTCAACTGTTCATAATTTAAAGAAAGAAAATATTTTTTATTCCAAGAGGTATTGAATATGCAGGATCTGCCAGAAGCTTCCGACCAAATCTTATCATATCTGTCTAAAACTATATAATACAATAAAAACTTCTGATTGTGTCACTATTGTCGATACTACGATTAGTGTATTACTCCTTCTAAATTGACAATTTAAAGACTTCCAGTCACAGTAAACATATACTTATGAGTTTTAAATATAAAGCAAACATTTGGAAGTCTCTGTATGACCTAAGCGAATACAGATGTTGCGTTTCTGCAAATTTGATCTAAAAAGATACTTCATCCGGTTAGATCATTTTCTCATCAAAACAGTGGGGTTGAACAGGTTAACTGGTTAAATTGCAAAATTGAAGATAATCTATGTTGCACGTGATACGTATTGTTTTCTCTGAATGGCATAATTATGAAAAAATGCCCCTTTCACGAACGTGATCACAATCAGCGTCACATTTAGCATCGGGACGAAAATCGTGCAAGCAACACATGTATATGCAGGTGTCCCGGGTGCACCAACCGGATGTAATAAATCGAACACGGTGAAAACGTTCGGCGAGCGCCTTGCCGTGACTCGATGACAGCTAGGAATATGCTCACTGATCGTGACTCCACTGATCCAGAAGTAAATACAGCATAATAGAGTTCATTTCGCCTAGGAGTGCACGTCGTGTTCGCCACGGCAATTCCGCGAGAAAACTTTTGTGTCGGAGTAATGCGCTCGCGTTTCGCAATTAACGCCGGGTCGTGAGCTAATTGTCTGAATCCCCCAGTCTCGGGATGATACTAGAATCTATCACTGATAGAACAAAAGAAAGATGAATCTAGATAATAGTTTTTACTTGAACATGAATATGCAATGTGTCTTAAGAGTTGTCTTCAATTTTATGGTGAAAGATGAAGCTTTTAGAATTTCGTAAATGATTTGGGTATTATGTGCTGGGAATCATTGACTAACACTGTGACTGTTATAGTGAAAATTGTAGTAACTATTCAGACATATTATTATTTGTTTTTAATATAAATCAGGAACGGAAATAATATGTATTTGTTCGATCCTATTGTTTGTGTATTATATTATAAGTAGGCTGTGGATGTTTATATAATTTAACATATTCAAATATGTGCAAGATGAACATGTTATAAAGTAAGTGAAATTACAAAATACAATTTGTAACATTCAAAGTTTAAAATACAATTTTGGTAAAGTTCTACTTCTTAAACGACATTAAACCAATATATAGGGGAGAATGGGGTAATTTTGGTTAGCGGGCAATAGCGGGCAGTATTATTATTACAAAACAAAATGCCTGAAGCGTGCAATTGTTGTTGCTTACATCCCGCAACATTCTTCGCTGCCCCCCTGAACGACCTGGTTAAGCAGTTGCTACGCATTTGAGAATAACAACTATTTTTCGTTTTTACATATCACTGATATTATATTTTGCGTGAACAACGTAAGAGATAAGTGCTAATTTTGAAGCTTTTTTTACAGTTTAACATCATTGAAATACAGTTAAGCCATGAAGAAAAAGGAAATTGGGTTAAATATTTGATATTTAATTTTGTCAACTAATGTATATTCGGTCATCCCCAATCCCAACCTCCTTAAGCCTAACCACATCCTCCTCAACACTATCCTCCTTAACCACATCCTCCTCAACATTATCCCCCTTAAACACATCCTCGTCAACATTATACTCCTTAACTCCATGCTGCCCATCCCCGTCCACCTGCATCCAACCCTGTCCAAGCGCACCTTTTTCGTGCTCCCTCTGCTACCTTGAGAAGGATGGGGTTGAGAGATAGATGGAGTCGATGAGGAGGATTGGGACCAGGAATGTAAGGATAGGGAGGATGTGGTTAGGGTTAAGTAGGATGGGGTTTTCGTGCTCCCTCTGCTACCTTAAGAAGGTCGGGATTGGAGGATAGATGGAGTCGATGAGTAGGATGGGGACCAGGAGTATGGAGATAGGGACGCTGTGGTTACGGTTAAGTAGAGTGGGGTTGGGGGTGGGGTTCGTGAGAATGAGGCTGAGGTTCGGTAGGTTAAGCAGGTGAAAAAGAAGATGGAGGAGGCGCCGCGGCTTCCGGCGAAAGACTGGTTTTTTACATTAGGTGATGGCAAAATTATAGGAGGGGTTTGCACTTCTGTCGCGTAGTGGAGGAACCTGAAATCCAATCAAAGTTGTTTTCCTGGAGTAAACGCTGATTCGAAATTTGGCTTCATTACTTGCTCGCGTATTGGTGGGTTTACCTGTATCCGAAGACGGAGTAAGCTGTGCACACTTGGGAGCTTCCTTGGCGACCCTTTGCTCAGAAGCGGTATAAGTGAAGGAGCCTCCCACCACTCGTTTGAGTCGCTCTTGTTTCCTGTTCTCGCTCGCAAGAAATTTATCTTATAAACGCGTAGAAGCTTATCTTCATGTGACTGGCCAGATACGGAATTTTTCACTATAGCATCGTACTCATTAACCCACTGGGGTCGTACTCAACAGTCTTCTAATGGGCTTCAATTTTCTGCACACCGAGGCCAAAGAACAGCACATATTTTCCACATAACTTTCCAAATATTTATTAAAAATGCACGTACAAAACTAAATGTATTTTAAAGAATATTAAGTTCTTATCTGTGCTTGTTATTTCAGTTCGTTTATTGTTTTTTTAAGCAAATCTTAGATAGTTTTATTGGATCATATTTTTAAGAGTAACTGAGATATGTGTCGAAAAATGTGTAATTAACTGAAAATTAACGGAAAGTGAATATAAAGAAGATGGACGCGAATTTGTTGATCTTCTTGAATTTCAAATATATGCAACTCTTATATATTTTAATATTGTATATTATAAAGTGACATTAATAATGATGTACAAAAAACTCGGCTAAATACGATATTCAATAATAATCAATCTTGAAACTGAAATATATTTAAAAATTGTGCATTGCCTTGCACAAAATAATATACAAACCTAACTCATTGTATTTTGACACCAGTCAAATTTATCAATAGACTGCAGATATTTATGCAAATATACAGTATTACACTTCAACATTCTTATATTTTAATATAGAAAAACATATGGAAATTGGATAAAAATTTCAGTAAGTCTGTAACAATTTAAAAGAACATCATTCTGGCTTCGCTCATGTAACAAAATATATATTTACACATGCTTGCACAGATATCCGCAGTTTGAGTTGCTGAAATAAAATTAAAATCATACAATTTCACGATTGTACGATAAGAAATTTAGAGCAACTGTACATAGAAACGGATAATTAACATCTCAGGTTCGTTCACGTGTCCACGTAATAACGGGTTCCACGGTGATTCTTAAACTCGGTTACGCAACATCTCGCTGAATCAATGTACATTCCACAAGGAAGACTTTTAAGCAGTGTTCACCCGATACATCGAACGGCAGGCTCGACAGGAGGATTGCAAGAGGTGGGAGAAATAAAGAATCCACGGAGAGTGCACGGGCTACCGATCACGAATTAATTAAATCCGTGTAGCAATATGCATCGAACACGGTTCCGCGTGTTCATACACGAGATAGGGATTTGAATTGTTCACGATCACGCGCTGTTTCTCGTATAACTGCCGACAATATATCGTGATTATCCGTTGCACGCCAACGGCAGCCTCCTGCACCCTTTCGATTCACTTCGAAAGGAGCAGACATTCTTCGACAAGTCGCCCTCTGACGACATGGTTCGCCGAGCTGCAACAATTTCGCCACGTGGACAGTCGTTCCGTGACGATTAACCCCTTGCCTCATAATAACGAGTGGCACAAACATATGTTGTTGACAACTCTGCGTTCAGTCAAAGAAGTCACATTAAGTGTGTGTTGGTAACGTTTCATAATCATAATCATTTCGCAACACGGGTCAGTTTAATCTAAAATCAATGTGTCTGATAAATTTAAGCTGCACTCTTAAAGAGAGTTAACATTGGCTTATATTTTGAGAATTGAATCGTTTGTTATTGAAAGGGCGTACGTCCATATTTAGGGGAAAACTAAGTTATACGTTTTCCTAACTGTAGATGCCTAGCCCTGTTAAGTTGAAAGGGCTCATTCCTAACGTCAATCTGTACGAGATTTCAGGCAGTTGAAAATATCATTTGTTGATGAAATGGCTCATGTCCAGGAAGAAAATTAGGAAGTTTTTATTGTCTGGTGTAAAATTTTACAAAATGGACATACCCCCTATCTATAATAAACGATTAAATTGTGAAGACCAAATGATTGAAGCATACTCTAATTGAGGCCTAACTAATCGAATATACGGTAACTGCATGGTGTAAATGTTTTTAAAATTAGTAAAGAAACGCTTGATAAAAGCTAACGATTTGTGTGCAGTGCTCAGAATGTTATTGCAGTGCTTTGAGGGATTTAATGTAAGTGTAATGAGGACACCAAAGTCGTTTCACTAACTTCTAATAAAAATGTTCTTTATCGGTGATAATTTTATCCATTTACCTGTCTCAAAATTAAATTTCGATTTTGACGTGAACGACTCTGGTATAAAAGTAAAGTACGCTTTGTGCTGGACGTTTTCTTCGACCCACCATGGTAGCGAACGTGTTAAATCGTTTCTCGTTCGACGTCGGGCTACCGAACGTGTCCTATTAATATCGCGTTACCCACCGTGCACACGCGTTCACCAGCGGGTTAATGCACGCTTTTAATGCGCGCCGCCGCGCTGAAATACGAAGACAGCGCCGCAGATACAACGCTTTCACGGCGGCTCTCCCCCGCCCGCGTGGACGCGCCTTAATTGTACCGGATTTTTCGAGGACCGAGCAGGGAATCGGGACGAGTTCGCAGGGAGGTTATTAATGTCCCACGTGCAGAGAGGGCCGTTGTCGATTATGTTGTATACCGGTGGGTATCAGAGCTTGAGAAATGAACGCAATCCACCGGACAGACAATGGCTGAACAGAGGAATTGATGGGTGAAGGCATCGAACAATATTGGGATTATATGGATGATTTTTAGACTAGGATCTGATGACGATCGAAGGAGAAATTATGTTAACGACGTTGCTACGAAGGGAACATTGGCTGTCGTTGTTTGTTAGGTTTTTCGTTTTAACCCTTTGAAGTCCTATGTCGAGTCACACTCGACTTTTTTAAATTGCCAGTTTAAATATGTATTATATTTCGCAATATTTTTATTTACCACACATATCAGAAATTCCACAAATATCAATTCCCAGCAAAGTTTCAATACTATTTTCAATATAGTTAGTAAAAAAAAATTGTATAAATTGGTTCGTATCAACCAACTGTCTTTTGAAGTACATTTCAAATAAAACACTTAAAATAATAGGGAGTTATGAACGGAAAATAAAACAAAATTAGGAGTGCAAAGGTTTAAAAGTACGTTTTTTTTTCACACGCTTTAAAGCTAATCGATTGGTGCAAATCGCTGTGATCCGTAAGAATAAGTGCAAAGGTTATGTAAAACACAGCAGAAAATTATAAACTGAGTGCGTAACTCAGAAATGCCTGACTATCATACCATTAAGGTGACTGTGTACCCTCAATCACCTATTACTATGTTTATGTTCGCAAAAATTTTATACACTTTTTCTGGCTGTCCTTCTTCAACATTTTCTTCTCGAATATAGGTATACACATTAGGGCTGTGCAAGAGTTCTACCCGTTTTTCAAGATGCGAATTCGAAGCAAAAAATTTACGTAATAAGTGCAATAATAGATGGTGATATGATAGTCGAAATGCTTCGAGGAGCAGGCTATAAAAGGGCACCAAGTATGTAGGTGCCATTTATTTACCAACAATTACAAAGGCTGATCGAAAAATTGAAATCTATGTATCCAGCAGTGGTTAATCACAACTTCATCATGATAACGCAAGACTTCAAAGAGATTTTTCAATTCAGGGAAAATTACTGAGCATTGTAAGGAAAGCATTACCTCACTCTCCACATTTCACAGACCTTATACCTGCAGACTACCTTTTTCGATCTGAACTGAACAACTTCGCAGGAAGAACCTGAGATCAAGCTGAAAATGTCGAAACTGCATTGCAAGAGTTTATCGACTCGAAAACAGAAGAGTTCTACAGCAGGGGAATTCAATTACGACCAGAAGGATGGTAAGAGGACAGGTAATACTGATAATTATATAAAACACTAAAGATATTATTTATTCCATAAGTTTCTTCTTTTCTCTGTTAAAAAGATAGGTAGAACTTTTTCCACACACCTAATATTGAGTTGAGTCATAAATAACTTCCAACTTATAACACACTTTGTTGTTTCTAAAAATTCAAATAGTTTATCCGGGCTACTGGCTAAATCATCAATAAATTTAACACATTATTGACCGAAGACGTATTAATACGTCTCTTGTTACCAGAACGTTATTGACCATGAACGTGTTCAGACGTTTTTAGAGAGTAATACAATTAAAATCGCCGTGCGAAGTTGTCAGAGCTTACAATTGATAAAGTGTTCATTATACAATGTATTATTGTGCTTATCATTCACATTTTGCCCCGTTAGTTTTTTTCTGACATTTTGTATATTATAAACGCAATTTTGTTACCGTAAAATTTCCAAAATTTGGAATTTTACTCACATAAGGGTGCTTCAGTATTGACTTGTATGAAAAATCGCCGGCCACAGGCATTAGATTCTGCAAAAATCCCCCGGTCAACAATGCGTTAACACGTTGAGTGCAACAGTGAAAACAGGTATACCTAATCAGACACGATATAATTTACTACTTTTTAAATAAATCATAAAGATAAAAAAAAATTTGAGTACTCAATCATGTTCTTCCGTCCCTACATTATTGTTTCAGTATGGAGTTTGCTCAGAATTTTGTGATAATCAATAATTATTTAATTAACACATTGACTGCCCAATATAAGTTATCTCGTAGTCGGCAGTCAACGTGTCAAGAGGATAAGTCGGAAGTTATTTATGACTAAATCCAATGTATTATTGTCTGACTAGCGATGACAGTTTTCACTGTGACAGTCAACGTGTCAACCACTTCGCTGGTCCGGCTACCGCGGGTCTGAAACCGATACAGAAACAAGAGAAAGAGGGTAAGGGAGGGGTATGGCGGTGGGTGAAGGGGTTGGAGAGCGCGGGAGGGAGAATGGCGATGGCGAAAGAGAGAAAAGAGGGCAGGTTGTGGAAGGTGCAGCGCGCGTGCTGGAAATTACGGCGGCCACCGCCGATGACTAATGAGAAATTCACGCGGTCGGCTAATGTACCGTATCGTTATCACCTTCCTCGAACGGGCAAAGTCCAGGTATCCGGCTGGCGATTTACAGGAGGCCAGCCAGGAAGAGAGAGCCACCGTCGAATCGCGCCAGGTGAAAAACAGTCGTGCCGTGGTATCGTCTTGCAACAGAGGCGAGCTTCCGATGCGAGCTCACAAGAAGCTCGATTATCCGCGATAGCGACGGATAATTTAAGACCGTCGTTTAGGATGCTTGCGCGAGAGACAGAGAGCCAGGAAGAGAGACAGCAGGAGAGAGAATTACCCTGAAGTAACTATAATCGACGGAGAGAGTCGAAGATTCGTCGCGTACATTTTGGAGCAGAGTAATGAACTTTGTAGGTTGTTGAGTCTCAAATTGTTCACAGATCCGAATATGTGCCGAATAAAACTAGTTTATTATCAACACTGGTAGTTAGATTACGGATGTTTATGCAATTTAACGTGCTCAAATATCTGAAAAACGCACATTTAAAACCTTGAAAAATAGAAAGTACATTTTTAAAACATTCACAGATCGAAATACAGTTTTATCAAATTTGCATTTCTATAAATGTATTAACTTAAAAAATATTGCACTGTGAAAATGTATATTTTCATGAACAACCGCTGCGTACTGATAGTTCACACAGTTCAAATGTAACAGACGTTACATTATTTTAAACAATAAGATCGAGCGGTATAAGTACGATTTTCAAAATGAAAGTAACAATATGAAATTTTTAATATTTGCAATATTTTTATCTTAAATATTTATTTCTTGTTATAACTTCAAAAGCCGGTAACTGACGATTGATTGACTGACTGCCCCATCGGAATATCCGGAGTAGTTGAGCGAAATGCATATAATAATAATGCATAATATTCCTGCATCTTTATGGCATCAAGTATAAATATGCAATCTATTCCAAAAAACAGGCCTAGCAATAGGAGCACACAGGGTTGCCTGTTCGATCAATCTGGCCTATCCTCTCGTTTGCATTACAGAAGAAAAAATATCACAGTAGGCTGTCTCTCCACTGCAATAAATTTAATCATACAGTGTGTTTCCAGAAAAAGAGGACAAATGTTAGGAATATTGTAACCCAGCAGAGGACGTTTGTTGGTATAAAAATAAATTGAAAATGTAGAATAACATTTGTCATCTAAAGCTGCGATATCAGGAAAATGAAGTTTGAAAAGTATTCGAGTGTTCGTTCACTCGTTAAACTTACGACTTAACTGATCAGACCATACACTGGTACCTTGTCAGCAACATGAAAAATACTGACTGATGATACGTTTTAATTGCTTTTATTGATACGTTTGTTCGTCCATTCCCTCGGTTAATTGTTGAATCAACGAAGAAATTATCGTTCACCTTGTTATAAATAAATTGTTGCTCTGTACATTACAATAGCTTAAGTTATACTGACAGTTCAAACAGATAATTAGTAAGATAGCAAAGACGATAGAAAACAAAACTTAATACTGACAATCTTTATAAATATCGGAGCAAGTATGTTAAATAGCAATTATTACTACAAGTATAGTAGATTATTAGTAATCTATTATTACAAGTCGTACTGGTTTAATCGATTTTCAGTCAACTGCAGTACCTACTACGTCGTTCATTTAATACTTTCTACATTTTCAGTAAATATCGTCTATCCGCATTTGAAACTCCCCCCAAAGAAAAGAAAACTGTTTAATTACATTAACGCGAACAGGATTTAATGAATAGTTTTGCAGTTATTAAGGTTTAATCTCGACTGGGTTGGTTTATTAACCATCACGATATGAAGAATCGCAGCTTGGTAATTGGACTGAATGGCCGTGGAAGATCGTGGCGCCGTAATAAATGGGATTCATTGAAAAGTGCCACTTTCACTGTATTCATAGATCAATGGATTATTACACGAAGTGCCAGTATGAATCAGCAGAGGCTCGGTATAAAACCTCTCCGCGTTGCAGCTCATCGTAGGTTTCCTATCCAGAAAAGTACTTCTTTGGGTTTATTATGCGACACAGAGGGCCCATGAAAACATCGAATCCGTGACACGAAGCGATAATGAGAGAATTCGGGCTCTCAACGCAACACCTATAATACATACAATTTACGAGACAGACAGAGTACGGGCCACAATTGACCCACCTTTGCCGTGCGACAGTTAAAGCTCCTGAATTTCTGCGTAAAATAGGTGCATTGGTACCCGTTTCTAGCCACTTCCCGAGACAATATTAAATCAATTGTCGAACAAGTTGCGAGTCGGGCAATGAGACGGACACTCAAAGCTCCACAGAATACTTAAGTTTTTGACGTCCCTGTCGCAGGTAGGAAAATTTGAGGTATACCATCTTAAAGCTCGTAAAATTCTGCGTCAGATAGGTATATTGGTACCTGTTTCTAGCAACTTCCCGAGACAATGTTAACCCTTCGAACTCCCCTGTCGAGTGTGACTCGACATCGATTTTATTCACAGGTACCCCTATGTCCAGCCACACTCAACATTTTTAAATTGCCAGTTTAAATATGTATTATATTTTGCAAAATTTTTTTCCCTAGATAAGAAATATTACATACATATAACCGTTTTTTGTAACAAAAAGAGTTCTTGAAGTGTTCAAATACATGATTGTTTGTACCTAATTGGTTCCTATCAACCAACTGTCTTTTGAAGTACATTTAAAATAAAACACTTAAAATAGTAGGGAGTTGTTGAAAAGAAAATTAAAGAAAAATTAGGAGTTCAGAAGGTTAAATCAGGCTACAGGAAACAATATTTTTTCGTCAGTTTCTGGTCCAAGTATCTTTATGGTCACACGGTGGTTCGATGGAATGAAAGGCTGGGAGCACAAAAAATTCTGTTCGTTCGACATTCCCTTAGCTTTCTGTTTCGAAGGGAGACTCTGGAATCGATGACTGCACGTTAGGTATATAACCCTTTCTACAGTCATCGTGGACCGTCGTATCGTGTCGTATTGCGTCTTCCATATATGGAAATTCAACATAAAAAGCCGCTGCCAGGACCTGCGGTCAGCAACTGTGACGAACGAAGGTGACACCGTGGTCATTCTGACGATTTCGTCGAAGAAGGACATCGTGTTCACTATGATCATCCTAAACGTGAACGATATTCAACTCGAGTTTCATTACAGGGGAAGAGAATTTTTAATATGCAGAGTGTTTGATAGGTTTTATTGCAAACTTTTGTAAAATATTCGACGATTAAACAAAACACATTGTATATTTCTGAGACTTCAGTTGATAATGTGAATCGTGAGTAAACTAGGGATATTTATGCGATTTGACATACCTGATATACAAATATCTGATAAACGCACATTTAAAACGGTGAAAATATAAAAGGTTTTGTAACATGTTGACTATCATGTCACCCATACGTGAGTGATACTTAGATTAAATCATTTTTTATTTGATGATGTGTAGCATAATAAATAAAATCTTGAAATTTAACAAAATCTAACAAAATCAGTGAAAAATGATGGAAATTACTAATATCATTCATGAAGGCGCATAGAATTTTAAGTTATATTCATATTGTATAAAAATTTAGAAAGTTTGCCATTCTCAGCTGACAAGGCGTGGCAGTCAACGTGTTAAACATTCACAGAACAAAATGCACTTTTGTAAAGCCTTCATTTCTACAACTATATTAACATAGAAAATATTGAACTCTAAAAATGTATATTCGCATAAACATCTGGACTCTAATCATGACAAACTATTAGGTCGAGTAATAAATTTCATCGAATATTTCTATAAACTTATAATCACATTGCTAATTAATTTTACAAAAATTGAATTAATATTTTTTGCCTCACAATAAGGAGAAAGAATAAAAAAGGAGGCATATTTCCCAGTCGAGCCCGTTCCTCAGAAAATGTTGTTGAAGTTGTATTCCCAATTAGGGAAGTTTCATTCGGATCGTGTTGTCCTGTCGGTTAGAAGAAGGAATAGAAGACAAAGAATTTAAATGTAGGTAAATATAGATTGTAAATAATGGAATTTGAATAAAACTTACCTAATTGACAATAAAATTTCAACAGCATCATTGGAGAAAACAGCTGACTGGGATATATGTTTCCTTCTTGCAGTCTTTCTCCTCTTGGTGAGTAAAATGCGTTGGAATTAAAAGAATTGACCTTGAATTTCAAGATCAAGGCCAATTCAGCAAGCAACATTCTTTAATATCTTTTATCTTAATATCTCTACTCATCAAAGCATACAGAATCATTGGCAAAAAATGTGATGCAAAATTTTGTTACACCCTGCACAATACACACATGAAAAAGATATAACATTTTTGTCAAGCTATAATTTAAGAACTAAAAAAATGTTTATTTTTTATTCGGGTACATAAGAGCAAGATTAACGCTCAAACTTATTAGCTCTTAACATTTTAAACCTCATTTCAATCTGCTTATTACAAATCTACAAATTGTCTGTCAATTCCCCAGCTTATCTTGACTATCCTAATACAGAAGCAATAAAATTCTCAAAAAACGATGAAAAGATCACCCACAACATCATATCCAACCGACAAACAGCCCGCTGGATTTATCACAGAAGAAATACTCACTACAATAAACCGAAACAATTTATTGGTCTATTTTACAGCTGCAGCAATAAAGCACACGGTTTACAGCGTTCACCTGCAATCAGCGTTATTATTACCGCTATAACCACTATAAATCAGCTCGACGAACGTTTTGACGTTTCCTAATTCCTCCCGGTCGGTTGACGTGTCCCAGCCGAGCAATATTTCTCTCGAAAAGTCATCCAGAAATTATGAACCCCGACGGAAGTGCGCGGCTGGAGACAGAAGACATAAAGTCGCGATCGTTGTAGAACATTATCAACGGCGATCAGCGATTAGAAACGACTTTTATCGGGTGGCTGTGTTGAAGGTACAGTGCCGAAGAATCCCGGAATTCCGCGAGAAATTCTCTTGAATCGTGGAAGCGCGGCCTTGAAGAGGCTCCGAATACTCGTTGCTCATGCGAGGTCGAGGTCGAGGGGTCCCCCGGAACAAGAACACGGGAATTCGAGGTGCTTAAAGCGTTTCGACGACTCATCATAGAGAATTCCTGCCGGCGCTGGCCGGAGGTCAGATAAAAGGGAATCCGTGTGCATTCGGTGGGAAATGGCATGTGTACCTACCATGGTGCCAGACGATCGGAATCTCTTGCCTAGCCGCTTCCGTTATTTATGAACACCATCATATTTCTCCCCTAGCTTCGAACGCCATGCCGATTGCGCTGAATCTCTGACGATTTTCTTCTTTCTGACGTTCTTGTGTGTTTTTTCGAGAATTGACCATCTTGTTTCTGCACGCTTATGACAAAATGTGATTGCCGTGAACGGAACGCGTTGCTGACGACCCGACGTTGCCGCACAGAATACTTGCGACACACGATTGTGTGTCACCGTCGAAAATGTACGTATGTATTGTCGATAGTCAATTATTTCATGAGAATCAAATATCTGAGACATACAGTGCTGTTTAATGCTCGGTTGACAACGATAGCTTGTGTGCAAAATTCTAAAATGTATATATTTTAATATCGTGTACTGGTGGGAGCTGAAAAGATGGCAGTCGGCTCTGATTGGCTCTAGTGCAGCACACATAAAGACGACACACACGAATTTCCTTAATTAGCCAAACGGTCACACCTACTAATAGAGATCATAGAGGACCGCGTTTCGGAAACATCAAAAAGCAGAGCGAACGGCGTACCCTTCTTGCCCAGGGGCCATTCCGACTGCCAACTTTCCAGCTCCCAACACTGCATGCAGGGGTTGGATAAAATAATGGAAACATTGCTTATAAATCGTGTATTCTGTAGTTGAGATTAGCAGCCTTGAAGTTGTACACATTAGGATCGTATTTGAAGAATGGTATAATATCCCATTAAACATTATTTGTATGATTCCATTCCCAGGAGAATTCAGGCTGCATTAGACGCTAATGGTGGCCCTACACGATATTGATAAAGAATTTTCTTAATTTACGAGGTGTTTCCATTATTTTTATCAACCTCTGTAGTTGGGGCGTATATATACGCTCTTCGAAGCGAAGGTGTTAACACGTTGAATGGTACAGTGAACATTGCCATATCTACAAGGGATATCATCAGATTGATACATTTTTGACGTTTTTGATTCAGTTTTGATATGATATACACCCCCGTCTATAAGTCACCGGACACTTGCACATTATCAGCAAAATGATTATTAGAACGTGGATACAATGTATTGGCTTGACTTTATTACTTGATGTTGTTCCATTTTGATCTATTTTACATTAATATAATACCTGAATATGATATTAATAATATGCACTTATAATTTAAATAAATATTTGAAAAAACAAGAGTGTGCGTGTAAGTATGTTTCTGATGCAACTTTAACACGGTCAGACGCTA
Source organism: Macropis europaea (assembly GCA_916610135.2). Classification (NCBI taxonomy): domain Eukaryota; kingdom Metazoa; phylum Arthropoda; class Insecta; order Hymenoptera; family Melittidae; genus Macropis; species Macropis europaea. The sequence goes on from OU744344.1 coordinate 32,148,994, forward strand.
ATCTCTGCACACTTGTCGTACAATTTGAAAAAATATTCGACACGTGTTTTTTTTATTGTAAATATCTGTGTTGATGGGATGAAAACAGCCATCAAAATTAGGGTTAAAAAAGCAATTTTATCGAATATCTTGGAAACTGTTACTGGTCTGGTGGTACTACCTTTCTGAAGTTTGACAGCAATTAAGAACGTCATATATCGATGATAAGTTTATCGCTTCACCAGAAAGCTATCAATCTTTTCATTATGGCAGCGCCTGGTCAAAAATGGACAATAGAGTGGCACCTCGATTATCTGCATTATAGTTAATTATAGATCGACTGACGCTGGAACTATGTTTCGTATGAAGAAGACAAATTTATTTTAGATTGTGACATGCATGTTCGTATTAAATTATGTACACAATGTTACTCATGATAATTTTACCTTGTTCCTGATATAGGGTAGCTAATTTTTGAATGACCGGAGTTCAGATAATGGAAGATCTACTGCATCGTACAGCCATACTGACCGTATATTTTTCTAATATGAAGTATAAAGTCTCTCATATTTAATGTGAAAATTTAGGTTCTAGATCATCTCGGGGTAATTAACACGTTAAATATGGAGCTAATTTTGTTTTACTTTCCATTTAGGCGGCGCGTAAATACGGAAAATGCATCTGTAAAAGCAATTCAAAAAAATTTGGAAGAAAAATAGCTAAAAATTGTACCAAGGAAGTCGTAACTTTTTGTAACACTTGTAAAAGGAAACCTCATCTTTGTTTAAAATGTTTAAATAAAATCCATTAAAAAAGTGTAAACATATTTTTTAATATTATATGAATTATAAAGTATTATTTTTCAAATTTTATACTGTCGGTCCCTAGGCACTGACATAGCGTTTAACGTGTTAAATAGGTTATTGAATTCACTTATGTTTCAAACACAATATTAAAGGAAAACGACTAGCATTCTTCATTGAAAAAAATTAGGGTGGCCTTGATATCTTATAAGATATTAGGGTTACAAAAAGTGAATTTCTATTATTCAGTGTGCCTTATTCAACAGAACGTATTCTTCCTGTGACATGTTTTTGTAATGTCGACGCAGAAGGAGGTGCTTAAGGTGCTCGAGTACAATACTATGTTTTAGGTACTCACCCTGTATGGCATGGCGTGCGTTGCGTTTTTCGATACAGTCAGAAAATGGCAGTTTCTTAGCCGAGGAATTTCTCATGCGTACAACTTTAAATTTTGACGGCGCGAAGGGGACGCCTTTATGACGGAGTTAAGTGACCACCGCGAGAGCTTGTGATGAACGCTCAAGATAGTCATCTGTATTTCCCTCGCGTTTCGTTTTTACGCCTTTACAGTCCACTGTTGTAAAAGTATCCGGCGACACGCGCGATACCCGTTTATTAGCCCTTCGCAATTCGGCATTCGGATCATAAAACGACGGCCAGACCGCAGAAGAATTGCTTTTACGAGTACGACGACCTCGGTCACGATACATTCTTAAGAAATTCTCTTCGCAACGAGACAAGTAAACTGAGATTGAAAAGAGGCTAACCCTGTATGAAAATAAAAAAAACATCCTAGCAACATCAACAGGGACACTGGGTATGAACTCAATACCGTCTGGAGCTCCCTTCTCCCATTTTTTAATTAGTCAGCTGACCAATTAATATTTGTGCTTGATGAACATTGAAATGGAATTGGTAGAAAGAAACTAACCCCGTGTGAATATAACAAAATTAAAAACATCCTAACAACAGCAACAGGGACGCTGGATATCAATTCAATGCCTCCGGAGCTTGCTTCTCCCATTTTTTAATTGATCAGCTGACTAATTAATATCTATGTATGAATATAAAAAAAAATCAAAAACGCCCTCACATCATCAACAGGGACAGTGGATATTAACTCAATATCATCTGGACCATCCTCCTTCCATTTTTTGATTGATTAACTGATAAATTAACATCTGTGGTTGATGAACATCGAACCGGAACGTGAACATGGTTCAGGCACACGCACGTCATTATCAGACCGTGTTTGGGCCCTGATGAAGCTAGTTGCAATGCTGGCGAAAGGTCGGTACATAACTCCTCAAGGACAGGGTTTATATACACCCGAAAATCTCTCGTAACTATCATCATAAGAAAATTAAATAGATGAACTGTGTCTTAAAGGAACATCGCCCCATTGACGCATGATTAATATAGAACTCGAAAAAATATTCCATATGTGATTCTTTATCGACAAGTACTGATTTGGCAAGGTGAAAACAAGCCACAGGTACTGTCAAATGGAAAGTTTACCAGGCAAATTTTTAGAAAACCCATGGCCCTGCAACTATGGCTGTGAGCCACAGCCATGGGAGTAGTATTGACTGCATTTGGAGGTAGTCATAATGAAGAGGAATAGAGTGTCATCGCATGTCGAAGATGAAGACCATTTTAGGGTTGTACAAGATCCTGGCCAGGCGTGTAGAGTCTTGAGTCCCGGATTAATTTATTAGGATGATGGTGCACTTTGTACATACTTGGCGTTCGTCTGGGCCAATTTATTTGGGATGGATTGGATGACTGCTCTCTGTTGGAAATCCAGAGAGGGATATGATTGAATTGATTTTATAGAGGTTTTCTGCGGACATTTATACTAAATTTCATAGCCAATCAGTGTTCAGAAAGTTGGAAAAACTCTGAGCGTTAGGTTTGGTTCGTATAGAATTCCCAGTTATCTGTATGGCGCTAATTACAAATTCAGACTCTGCATCATCTCTGTCTAAGTACCTCTGGTTCGTCCTGGATGCGTAGTTTTAAGACTTTACGATAAGTCATTTGCTGTGGAGTTCATAGTGCTAAAAGTAATTAAGTTAAACGTTCATGAGGGTTCTCAAACATAGCGGAAAGTCATCACCCGTAACGCAGAGTCTCAATTATCTCTTAGTCGTAACACTTTTAGCAGTCGAAAGATTCATACCAGGTCTCGTTACGCTAGGTCTAATAGACAAAACCAGAAGGTATCATCAAGCTGAATCATCAGAGCGTAAGGGCGACGTCATTTTTGCCTCTCGACAGATTCAGGGGCTGATAATTGTCGTCGCGTTCACGGAGGCTAGAAAGAAAGAAGGAGAAAGAGGTGCAAAGAGAGGGAGGGAGTGGCGGTAGGCGTTTCCGTTAGACCGTAACGATATTGTCAGGTTGCATAAGGGGGGCCCCCGGTTATGACAGATTACGAGCGCATAAATAATGGCCGCGCGATTTTCGTACGGTGTACACATATACACGTGCCGGCACGCACGTGTAACAGAGGCTCTGAAACCGTTCGTTGCGGTGGGTAGGTATATCGAGGCGAGTGATCTACGGCAGGATCCGTAGATCGATGACTGACCATGCCGACCGAACAGCTGCTGCCGGGTCACAAAGTGACCCCGGCCCGAGGTTGATCGATGACTTCGACGATGACCCCGACGGAGGGAACGATCGCCGGCATTCTTCTGCTCTGATCCTCGTGCACACGAAGCAGGAACTCGGGCCACGGTGACGTCTGATCGCTGCGAACTATGCAAACCGGTATATCGTTGCTGACTACGGTCCACGATCATGCGTGTCGATCCGACTTAGCCTCAACGGGAGCATTGTTCCTCGGCCTGTTTCGAGGGTATATTTTGGGATTTCCTTTTGGAAACACTAAGCAACGTATTTTGTTTATACCTCTTGACGTCGCATAATTTACAAATGATTAACGACGACAATGTTCAGGTATGCAACAGTCGTAAGTGGTTTTTTTTGTTTGAGGAATTTGAGCAAATGACGTATTTTTATACTGTTGGAAAAGTTCTCTTTAACTTAATGCCGCAAATGGCGGCCATAGCCGTCAAATTTTTGTTGTTGTATTTATATATATTTTGATCTTGTAGCAGCAAAGGAACATTTAAAAAGAGAAAATGTGCGTCTAAGCGTTAAAGTTGTAGCTTATATTGTTGTTTTCACGCAATGTCGAACAACATTTTCAAGTTACTTAAAAGCGGGAATAAATACAGTGGAGTGTGCTCGATTGAACGTAGTTTTGGTTCTAGAACATCGTTCGTTATAGCGCCTGTTCGTTCTTGCATACAATGAAATATACGTACTCAGGGGTAATCCATACCAGGCTCATAGTTTAGAACAAAGGTACCACCCAATACAACCATTTAAACAGGAAAAGTTTAATAGAAAATGAAACACATAAGTGTAAAAATAATATAGAATTGATTTGTTTTACTTTTATACACTATGTAAATTTGAAAAACATAAACATTGTTTTCTTAGTGGGAATCATAAAATCATAAAAAATCACATAGAAGTGGTACCATGGTAACGAAGGCGGACAGAGAGAATTGGCAGTGCGGCTAATACTATTTCTCTGCGTTAGTTACAGCATCTTTATTCGTTGTAGCATTCTGATTTCTCTGATGAAAACTGTTCGTTGTAACATACCACACTGTACTAGAAACAGAAGGCACTGTGTCGATTCGTAAAGTAAACAATATAATAAAAAAGACTGAACATCATTTTTAAAGTTTTTATGAATTTTCCTTGTGACTTAATATAAGATAAAGTACATACAATTTTGTCTGACAATGCTTTGTTTTCGAGAAAAATTATTCTAAACTTTTAATACATGTATCTATTATTTCATTGTACTTATAATTAAATAACTACTTCAACATCAATGTTAAGTATTAAAACAGCATGAAAACTGTATCGTCAAAAAAAATATGTATCTTTAAGAACACCTATACAAAACCCTTTGTCGATGTCTGGCCAGTTATGGAATTTTCCACTTTTCCACAGAACCTGTGATAACACTCACAATAGTGAAAAACAGTTTTTGAGATAGCCTTGAGGATGACGATTTTTAGGAGGTGATTTCGCCCGTTAAACTTGAGCATCCGCAGCTAAAAAAAATACGTGTCTCTTATTGTTGGCTATACTACAAACCTGCTAAATTTCATCAAAATCGGGAGGGGACGGTCCAATACCCTTCTTTGTCAGAAAATGAAAATCCCTTCCAGCAACTTTGACTTCGAGCAGAATCAATCCTACAATTCAAATCAACTCTGAAGACACATAATACAAACAATTTAATTAATTTCTATAAACAGGTACGACATGCTGCGTCCCCGGTTGCAACAGGATCCGATTCCCCCTGAAAGCAATGAATACACTATATACTTTCCCTGAGCAATGTTTTCTCTGCTCGCAGAATCGATCACAGTGGTAACATTGTTTCCTCCGATCGGCAGCTCGCAGCCAACGAAAATAAAGTGTTGAATTTAGCACCGTGTGGAAACTATGCCCCGCTGTTTCGAGGGTCATCGTTTACGTGCGTTAAAGGGAAGGCGCGATTTAAAAGCGTGGCTAAAGTGCGCGGACGCGAGCACGTGCGTAAAGACGCGCTCGTGTGCGCGCGAACGCACGCGCGTGTTCGCGCACGCGTGGCTGTGTGTGATCGGAGCGGGATGGTAGCGCACACGAGGCACACCAGATCGCGAGATTTCATTCTCCGAGAACCTGCAATTTGCGAAATTGACGGGGTAATTTGTTTACCGGTAATTGCGATAAAATCGAGCAGGAACTCGTTACGAACGGCTAGAATCGGCGTTATGACCCGAGAAGAATGAATACATCGGGATGATGTGTGTGGATCGGTTCCTCTTTTTTTTTCTTTTATTTTTCATCTTTTTTACGAAGTGGCACGCGTGTAAAACGCCGCGTGAACTTTTGCGCGCATCGCTTCGGGATACCGTTATCGTTACTGTTCTCTGAACTTAATTTCGGGAATCTCGTGTACATCCCGACGTTGGCTTGTTATTTTCACCTTAAATGTCAGTTTGATTTAATAGAATGAACCTTCCGGATAATGGAGGGGACAGGCAATCGACGGATAACGCGCCCGTGCACTTTCGTTCGACTTCCCATTCGCTAGCGCGAATGGCAGATATTTTCAAATGACATGTTAAATGGACTGTATCTCGTGGGTATACTGCTAAAAATTGTTTGAATTAACGACATTTGCTCGAATGCACCAGTCAGATTATTGAATTATAACTAGTGGCGTAGGATTTGAGATTAATAGAAGTGTGATATGAAAACAAGAATGATTTAATTTAAACAAGATTAACAGGCTGTACGGTAAGTTTCGTAAAGTTTGAAGAAGAGAATGATAGTACAGTGGAACCTCGATCATCCGAACTATAACTAGCAAATGATGTGACTCACATTGCAACTATATTCTGCATAGAAGTTATTATTTTATTTTGGAATATGAAACTCATGTTATAACATTAGCTACAGTATCACTAATAACAATTTTAGCTTCTAACTCACATATGATGAGTAACTTTTCAATGAACTGTGTTCGGATAATCGAGGTCGTACTGTATTAGAAATCAAGGTGATGTGTTTTTTAAACATAAAATGTACACATAGAAGAAGGCGTATCACCAATTATGAAACAGACTGTACATGATTTGTAGAACAACACGTTGACTGCTGCGGCTGGCTGACGCATCTAATTTTATTTAGTCAAATAAGTATTAGTTTTAATACGATTTTGAATAGAATTAATATTGTGACAAGAATAGAAGGCCGAGGCTGTGAAATTGAATATTTGTATAATTATTTCCTTCGCCATTTTCGTTTGAAAGGGGATAGAAATTATAGTATGTCTGTCCAGGTATGGGAGTCCTCACCGCGGCAGTGAACGTATTAACCCTGAAGAAACGGAGCCTCGAGCCCACCTAAGTTTGCCACACTTTCGGTCGAAAAACATCGTTTAAAATTAAGTATTTTAAGGGTATTGGTATTTTCGTATGTCAGGAAAGAAATAGCATGCATAAAAAAGTACATAATAATTTTTCGAATTGGTTTTATCTATTACTATTTTTTAACTATATAATAAGCGATGTTTTATAGAGTTTAAATAACCCTTCAAGTTAGTCTAAACTTGATACATCTGACCGCGCACATTCATCACACACTATTGTAATATTCGAATAATAATAATATGTACTATTGTAATAATAAATAGTGAGAAAGCTTTAGAGCTCTGGGTGTGTCACTTATTTGCAGACATAACCATTCACTACTACAGTTTTTTTCAATTAAATCTTTACTAAACTAAAATCAATTCATGGGTAGCAATCTTGAAGGCATAAGCGGCAATAAATAATTTTTTGTAAATTTTCAAGTTGAGAGAAATAACATATTTTCTATATTTTTCATCTAGTCCCCTTAGTCTATATAGGGTTAAGGAGCTAAGCCACAAAAATCAATCCACGTAGTTCCATTCATACTTCTGTATCCCCGTTTGCCCCAACCACCAGTTCTCCAGGATGTCGGCGATGTCGACAAAGCGACTGAAATCCCCCGGTGAACGTATCGACCAATAAAACTACCCCCTTTTACGCGCCACTGTTTACCCTTGAGCGCAACAGAAGTCGTGCGGAACAGGGACGAATAATCTCGTGATACTTACACGCGTGCACACGTGTGGGATGGTTTACCTGTAAACGGCTGCTTTGCATACAGTAACGTGGCCGCGTTCACAACGGAGCCGCCTCTCTTTGCCGCCGGCTTACTTTCGATTTTCTTTGCGGACCTGGAACCGCTTTGTGCATACCGATGCACCCAGCGACTATATTGCCATTGCATCGACGTCAGCCATACCTACATACATTCGTGATGCGTGCCGTGTTCTGCTTGAATATTTAGAAGAGCTCACGGATACTTTACACGCGGCTTTAACTTTGTCTGAGTTATTTTAACACGTTAACTGGCGTGGGGGTTGTCAGTGACCGGCGCTTCAAATTTTGTTTAATTAAAGTAGGCAATATTGGCACATCTCACCAGCCAATCACAGATTAGCAACTTTTATATGAATACTCCAGCCACTACGAATGAACATATTTACAGTGATACGTAGATCTTAAATACACTCGCTCAAATCGAGATTATATTCACTCTTACGCACTCACATCTTGATCATCACACTTATGTACGTCTGAACATACTCTTATGTTACCAGTCACTCATATATTAACAATCAGTCAGTTCTTTATCAGGTTCCAATCAACATTTAGTCAACAACAGTCCAACGTGAGTCATCTTTCATAGCGACTCCATCATATTAAGTTGTATTGGGGATATATACACATCATCGGCGTTCAACAAAATAACTAGCAATTCTTATAAAATTTTGAATAATTCGAGTATTGTAAGGAGAATATAAGGTAACACGTTGACATTCAAATAATAGAAGTTTTTTTCCTTCTCGATTTATATTTACAACAGCACATTATAATCTGTCTGACTGGGTATGACAGTTTCTACTGTGGAGCTCAACGTATTGAACTATGTACTCTGTTCAAGTAATTGTTACATTGGAACCGTTTGGATCAACTTGAGACGAAGTTGAAATTAAGCAAATTTATTGTATTAGTCTACTAAATTATTGCATAATTTAAACCTTCGTGTCGAAAAGTTTAATGTCGAATGACGTGGCGTGTAAGTCTACTTAAGATTATCCCGTGAAACGTCTAAATATTGTAATCTACACAAAGTACAAAAACGCTTAAAAATAGTTCCATGAAGCGCCTGGTCTTGTTTAATTCTCTGCCTTTCATTAGCGTTGAAAGGTTTACATTTATGACTAGATTCATAAACAACCCTAAGAGAAGTGTTATACATCAGTGCTTGTCTGATAGACGAGAATCAAAGCAACTTATGTATATTTACACGAGAAACGTTCAAATTGATGGTATGAACTTTACAGTAAGACAGAATTGGTACGAGCTACAAAACAGCCTCTTAAGAAGTGTTTGAAAAACAAGCACATGAAAATGTAAACGATATTGTACATCCTCTTGTTCAAATATTCAACTCAGAAATGATTTCTCGTTACCAATTTTTCTAAAAATATATTGTTGGACTGGTGCACATGAACCTGTCGTTTTGAATGGTGAAGTTCAATTAAGTAATCTTTTTGCTTTTGGCTATTTTGTCTAATCAATATACGAGGGCCATTCAATAATTAAAGAGACAAACGGTTGTAGTTAAAAATATATCTAAATCAAATGTAAGATATTTTGAAAATCACAAATCGGAATTTCTTTCATCAATTTAAAACAGCTGTTTCGTAACTATTTCAGCATACATAGCCCCTATATATAATTCACTTCCAGATGCTCAAGTAATACGGCAAAGGTTGTATGAATCCTGCAAATTTTTAGAAATTGGTTGATCAGTTCAAAAATGCCGAAAAAGTTTTACTGATAAGCAACAAAGAAGTGAAAAGAAATGTCCAAGACTGGCTCAGACTTCAAGATAAAGAATTTTTTGCTGCGGGTATTAAAAAGCTAGTAGAGCGATAGGACGAGTTTTTAATTGTAGCGGGGGGTTATTTCCAAAAATAGATGTACTGTTAGATTCGTAGTATAAACCATATTAAAACAACAGCCATTTATCTCTTTATTTACTGAACAACCCTCGTAGTTAGCATCAGCTTGTACACATAGAGTCACTCGCGAAATTGATCAAATGAATACTTTATTTCAAAAATCTCTTACTTGAAACTTTCACAAGTTATTGTAATTTTCTGCAGAACGACCATATCTGTAATAAAATACATTTCAAGTACGCCTCCATAAGCTGCAGTTAGTTCGTTATAGTTGCATGAAAGAAGAAAAGTAATTATTTAAATATTTGATCAATTTCGTGAGTCACTGTACATCTCTCCCAAAGGTTTACTAAAGTCACTTATGTGTTTATGGTAGAAATTAGTGTCCTTTGACGATCAGAATACTTCGAAGTCACTTTGTACAGCCCTTCGCTTGTGAATCGTTTATTTTTCAAAAAGTTATCAGCACTTCTGAATAAATGAAGATCCGACAGCATCCATTTTTTTACATCCTTTTTAGATCCCTAATCTCTGTTCCGTAGTTAGCACGTCAGCATTTTTGTTCCTTTTCCCTTAATCGTCAGGGCTGCATGCATTATGAAAACCCGAGATCAAAATCCTCTAGCTCATGAATTTCTTCAGGCCTAATCAACGAACCTTGAATTCATCTCAGCATAGTCTCTAACAAGAACTATAATGCTATCTTGTACATCGCGGCATTTATAATACACTTAACCACGATAACGCATCGCACGTACGCTAAATTATGTTTATTAAAAACGTGTTCGCGATCTCGCCTGGTCGCTCATTATAAATCATACGCGCACCCCTCGAACTTGTACTCTCTCTAGAGAGTTTAGAGATCCTCTGCTCGTTTCTTTTTCGCCGCGAGTAATTATGAAACGAGGGAAGGGTGAGCCAATAAGAGAGCTAAAACCGCGCGTACGCGGATGCACGTAAGCAATGCGATGCCCGGTCGTGCAAAAACCGAGCAGAATCCTACGTCCTACCTTCATCAGCTTCCTGTCGACCTTTTTTTCTGCTGCCTCAACCTATAGCTCTATTAGACGCATTTAACGCCCGTACTTGCACTTACTCGCCAGGAAAATGTGCCTCTTCAGCGTTGAATTCTCCAGTTTTCCAGTTTACACTTTTCCGGTTTTCAATTTTCCAATACTAGATTTTCCAACTGTCCAATGTTTCAAAACTCAATTTTTCATCTTTCCAATTTCCCAATGATATTTTTATTGACACGTCGAACGCCGAGGCGGTCACTGGTGGCCGACACCTTAAATTGAATTAAATTAAATAATTATTGGTTGTCAGAAAATTCTGAGCAAACTTCAAACTGAAACAATACTGTAGAAACAGCAGAATACGACTGAGAACTCAAATCTCTTTTTTCTTTATGATTGATATAAAAAATAGTAAATTATGTCGTGTCTGATTAGGTATGGCCGTTTTCACTGTGGCATTCAGTAAGCATGTGCACTCGATACACATCACATAAAAAGCCGTGAGGATCACCGGTGATCGATGTCACCGATGTAATTTAATTAAATAACTAATATTTCTTATAAAATTTTGAACAGCATTAACATCAAACTGATAATATAAAATACAGATTATAAGATCAAACTACCCAAAACTTGTTTGTTTCAAGACTTATAATAAACAAGAAAATTATAAGATGTCTCATTAGGTATGGCAGTTTTCACTGCAGCACTCCATGTGTTAATGGTGAATTGACGCTTTATTTTACTTTAAATTACTGCAAATAAATAAATGTACGTAAAAAATAAGAAAACCTTTCACAGATAGGGGCATGACCTTGTATGGCCAAATATGAACATCTGCACAATAATTAAAAACATAACCAACCCTGCTACCATTAATTAACCACAGCTTTCTATGCATAATCTCGCCAACACGAAATGCTTCCGTTGTCTTTCAAAACTGCAAAGAAATATCGTAAGTTAGAAAAGTTTGAGAAGATAATTACGTGGAACACTATGAGCAGACTGCAGACGTCTGTGAAATTTAACCACTTGCGCTGAAACGGTGTCATATGGTGTCTGCCTTAAAACTGGCACCCGGCGAATTAGGTACCACTTGCAGTGGTAAATCTAAATAAATTTAAATTTCTTTCAGGAATTTTAGAACGAGTTTGTCCCGGCGTCTACTTGATTAAATACCAGTATAAGTAGTTAACATATCCGTATACTTGAAACATGTACATTCTGTTAAAAAAGAAAACTAAAATTCACTCGTTTTAAGCATACGAAGCATAAAATATTGTGTTGAGTCATAAATAACTTCCAGTTTGACTTCTTCAATTTATTAAGTAATTCATCACAGAATAATTTCTGTAACTTATGCAGCACGCCTAACTTTCAGGGCTATTTGTTATCTGATACGAAACTGCGATCAATTGCATAGATACAGTATATGAATATTTAAGAATAAAAGATCCGTTGTACAGCGAAATTTATTAGTGACTCAACCCAATGTAGTTATGATAAAATTTAATTCCTTCGACTGTATTAACACGTTGACCGTCACAGTGATAGCAGTCATCACTACTCAGACACACTATAAATTAGTCTTTTCTATATAAATCTTAAAGGAAAAAAAATGTTTAAGAATTCATCAATGTACATGCGTACCTATTTTAGCGTTGTAAGGTTAAATTTGTTCAGAACATAAACAATATTAGTAGTTATTTAATTAAACAAAATTTGAGGCGTCGGTCGCCGGTGACCACCATGGCAGCCAACGTGGTAGCATAAAAATTGTTGAACTCTGGAACTGTATATTTTCATAAACAACCGCAGTTCAGTTGCGTGCCGAGGGGTCCATGGGCCCCCACGTGGCGTTTCCCGGGTGAGTATCGATGACCTGGTCCGCTTTCGACACAGAGACGTCTGCGACGTTCCGTATTCGTGACACCCGTAATATTCAGCCGGATAATTAATTACGAAGGGAGAACGGCACTCGACCGAACTCACTATATCTTCCGACATCTGGGCCCGTTTTACATTGTGACCAACGGTGCGTGGGCGTATCGCCAGTGGCTGCCTACAGGGTGGACCCTGGAACCATTAATTCGCCTCCTCGGGAATCCCACGTGTGTTTTATTCAGCCGTTCCACAGAGGGGGTGTCAGAAAGGAAAGGCGGACGAAGTATAACTTCGTTTTTCTCGTTGTTCTCCCTTTAGAGTTTATGTGAAAGACTTCGGTCAAAGTTCAGTGCCACAAAATTGTGAAATAGTGATGTCATTGGTAGTTATCCTGTGTGTTCAGGATTCTTTTATTTAACACGTTGAACGCCACAGTGAAAACGTCCATACCTAAACAGACACGATATAATTTACTATTTTTTATATAAATCGTAAAGAAAAAAAGATTTGAGTACTCAGTCGTGTTCTTTTGCTCTTAATTTGCTCAGAACTTTGCGACAATCAATAATTATTTAATTAAATTAAATTTGGGGGGACGGTCACCGGTGACCGCCACTGCGTTCAACGTGTTAACCCCTTGTCTTGTAGCAACGAGTCACGTTCGTGTTTCAAATGACTAAACTGCAAATATTTAATTTTAGATTTTGACTTGTTTGTTTCTGATGCAGTTGAATGAGTGGAACTTTAATGAAACTGTACTCTATATTGTAAATGTTACGAAATGTATTTCTTATTTCAGGTAATACAGAAGATCTCTCACGTTTTGTAGTATGTTCAATTGCATAAATATCCGCAATCTACAGATCACGATCTGTATGTTGTAAATAGAAAAATTTATATTACAGTAGCGTTGATGTCCAGAGAATTATTTTAAAGCAAATTGTACGTGTTCATGAATATTCTTCCTCGTATTCGCTTATTGTTAGAGTACTTGAATGATAAAGTTTAGCTCGGATAGATGTTGACAAAATTTTAAGGTGAGGGGTTGATATGATGGGTGTCATGTGGATCACGATGAAAAAATTCAATTTGATGTTGTTTGTCATTACTATAAAATTTCGCATAAACGTATTCTTATGATCGCTATGTAATATGAAGGACGGTTTTATGATATGTCAGACCAGGTACGGTATTTTCTACTGCAACAGTGAACGTGTTGATTAGATTGGTTTTAAAAGTACAGTAGAGTCTCGATTATCCGAAGACCGGTCATCAAAAAATTCGTCTTTTGGTTAATTACAAATTGAAATTATCTCCAATAACACTGTGTACTTACTTTTATCCCATCGTGTACTTTTATGTTTTAAACCAAAGTTATCATTTTTATGCGAAACATAGATGTAATGTGGTCATCTTGTTAACAATTACAATTGTTACTGATTACAGTTCGGATAATCGAGGTTCTACTGTATCAAAGTATTACAGAGTAGCATAGATGTGCTATTTGTTCTTTGTACCCATTCTCCAGTTTCTGTCTTAATTATAAATCTGTAAGAATTCATTAGCGTGAAATAGGTGACTTAATGAAAAGGTTGTAGAATAACTTAATTACGAGTGGACTCTTTCTTTTTATTATAATTAAATAACAAACGAATGAAATTTTTATTTTAATGCGTTTCGTGTCGCAGTACAAAATTCCATAACCAATCAGACGAATACTTTTTATTTATATGTAAGGTTCAATATACAAGTATCTCTGTATTTAATATTCCACTTATTTTATGTTATCACTGTAATGTAAATATTACTGAAAACTTGATGAATGTTCAAATTTATTCGATAAATTTATAATTAATGCGTATACAGTTTGACAAACTTCCTATTATGATTTACATATAACAGAGTATATTTTACAATGTTAATTAAATCTTGTCACATCGGTGAAGTTTGTATACAGTTTCTATTTATAGGAAACGTTTATCAAATCATTTGGAGTAAACTCGATACGGTATGTTCAACTCTAATTTACATATTTTATACTAGATATCCAAACAAACATTAATAGTTTTCTTCGAAAAATTATTAACACTAAACCACATGAATTTTCTTGCTCACCAGAGGACTCTTCTTTACAACAAATATATACAATAATTCTCCATTAATAATTATTTTCTGAATACTGCAAACAGTAATATAAAAATCGTTCCGTAAGTTTCGAAATAATAAAAATATATTGCTTGCATCGTTTTACAATCCAGCAAGTAAATGCAACGCCAGCAACAAGCGAATCACTGGTTGGAATGAAAAACAAGCGAGACCGCTTTTATTACATGCAACAAATTACTGCATTAAACGAACACATGTACGCTGACTTGCAATTTCCCGCATCGATTCGACGTTCTGAAGTATTAAAACAATATAACGACGCGTGTCAGGTGTTCCACGCGCTCGTATCGCGTTATTACCGCCATTAGCGGCAGCGTTACAGTAATCGTAATTACAACAAAACACAAATATCCGGCGAGGCAATGCCGCTAATGCCAACGACGCCCGAGTCGATTATTTAACTATCATTGCAAACGTCTCGGGCTCGCGAACAATAATCGTTACGGGACGAAACAGATGTATAGTTGCTGGAAGAAGTACAGTGAAGTCATAATAGGTCACACATAGTAACTAATTTCAAGGACTCGCTTCAACAATGAAGATTAAATTAATCGTAGTACGCAGAAACATGATTCAGAACACTGAATAATTAGCTAAAGGAAACATTGTCTTCGTGCAAGAGTACTATTTTTAATAATTCTTCTAAACTCCAATACAGTATAATTTACGAAAATAATTTCATTGTGTGAATGAATTTTTATCACAACATTAAAATATACTCCGTTCTACATTCTGCAATATTTTCTGAAATTTGTCGTATTGGCGACGATAGAATTAAACGATTTTGAAGCGAAAAAATTCGAGAAGTCATGGATTTAGTTGCCAGGCTATTGCAATTCTCTAAATGAAGAATAATCTTTCATAGGGTCTTCCTGTTCCTATCCTAGACTATGGCCAGCCACTCTAGTCACAACAGGTGTCCATCTATCAATTTCTCTGTACTTCATCCAACTATACCATCACGAGCTTGCACAACCAGATCATCAGGCACAGGACACATACAAACGAATTTAGTTGTCAATCTACTGCAATTCTCTAAATGAAGAATAATCTTTCAGAGGATCCTTCTGTTCCTATTCTAGACTATCACAGCCCATTCCGTTCAGCACACGCGGCAATCCATAGATTGCTCAAATTTACAATTTCACTGTACTACATGCACCTATACCATTAAGAGCTTGCACAACCAGGTCATCAGATGCAGGATACATTCAAACGAATTTAATTGCCAATCTCTTTCAATTCTCCAAATGAAGAATAATGTGTCAGAGGATCCTTCTATCCCTATTCCAGACTATCACCAGCCATCCCATTCACAACAGGTGTCCATCTCTCAATTGCTCAAATTCACAATTTCTCTGTACTTCTCCCAAGTATACCATCACGAGCTTGCTCAACCAGATCATCAAGCGCAGTATACATCCAAACGATACTCCACGGTCTATTATCATAGACTCGTCAGCGCGAGCAGGTTGGGTCCTGGCGTTAAAAGTTCCAGTCGATCGACCTTTCAGGGTTCAACGATCGGAGGTCGATCTCCAGTCGGATTCGATCTTCCGGGTGTCCTCTCGATCGTGCACGGAGGAGCTTCCGTATAGAGGGTGCGGGGTAATTTCAAGCCGGGACAGATCAGGTGTTACGGGTAGCCGCGAGCGTATTAATCATTCGATGGAAGAGGATGGGCCCGCGAAGGAGGCGGAGGTTCGTTCGCGAAACTGGTATCCATAATACGCCTATCTCGTGATCAGCCGCGGCTTCCGCGGCCTTAAGCCGCGTGCATACTGCGGCCCGATTGCATATTCGCCTGTAATTACCGAGGCTGCTCCCTTCTACTTTGGCCATCCGCTTAGAACGTGCCACGCCACCTGCGCCCGCAGGACTCCACGGGGGTCTTAAAAGGAATGCCACGCCGCCGTCGTTTTGCCATTCCGCGCGGAAATGGGAGCGGTTCCCCCGCCGGCCCGATTTCGGACTTACTCTTTTTGGGAGGGCCCCGCGAACGAGGCGCACGCACGAGATCGTGCATGCCAGGAAAAAATTTTACTCTTTTTCGTTTGGTACCTCGCCGAGTGTACTGGCTGCTGAACGAACGACGTGGTATTTTTAGGGATGCAATACTGATTATATTTGTATCGGAGACTCGAAAAGGGATCGTCTACAGAATTTGAAAAATTCACTTTCTTCGTGTATTCTGTCTATTGGGAGGTATTCATCATCCATTCCTCATGAAAACCGATCAGTTGCGAACAGTGTTCTTCACTGCAGTTGGAAAGGTGGTACTAGTACACTCACAGTCGGAATTAACCCTTCGAAGTCCTTTGTCGACTGTGATTCGACATCGATTTTATTCACAGGTACTCTTATGTCGAGTCATATTCGACATTTTTAAATGGCCAGTTTAAATAGGTATTATATTTCGTAATATTTTTTTTCCCACAAATATCAGAAATTCCACAAGTATCAGATCTTAGCACAGTTACAATGCTACTTTCAATATAATTAGTAAAAAAAAATTGTTTAAATTGGTTCTTATTGGGAGTTATTGAAAAGAAAATTAAAAAAAAACATTAGGAGTTTGAAGGGTTAACTTCGTGTAAGCAGTTTAGATTGATCGATGAGGGTTGTTCCTGTTTCAGGCTCGATTAGTGAGTTCGATGAGAGTTATAGACTGATCGTGAGATATCTAACTATTATTATAATAAAGAGACAGAGTTTGTCTGTATGTTCGCAAGAATCTCCAAAACGACTAAACCGATTGTTATGAAATTTTCACAATAGCTTCGTTACATTTTCCGGAATGTCACAGGCTATATTTTATCGCGAAATAAATAGTGTATCGAGATAAAAAACATGGGTCGATTTTTTTTTGTCGGCATGCCGGCGAGCCAAAGAAAATAATTCCTGAACATGCTCATTCTGCGTTGCACCTATAGGTCTACGAGTAGAGTACTTTTATGAATTTTTAATGACTGATACTTTTGGTGTACTGTCGATGGAACAAAGTCGAATTCTGGCGCTTTGCACTTGGGTTATCCCTCGGGCAGGCGAGTTCATCGTACCTGGCGCAACCCTGAACTTCATGGCAGTGCGTTAAAGTGATATAGGGCCATGGCGGCAAGTGTACATGCTCTGCTGGTATTAAATTCGCTAACGAACGTTACGCGGTTTATAATCGTTTAACGGGTTGAACCGTAACGATTACAAGAATTATAGACGTTCACTGTCACCGATCTGCGAGTCCCTCCAGCCGGTTTTAGTGAGCCTGCGAATTCGAGGCTAATGCGATCCCTTCGAAGTTCGTTTGCCCGGTCCCTGAAGTAACTGATACTAGGTGAATTTTTTAAATTATTTTCAAAATGTTACTATTGATCATAGGAAGACTATGTATATTTATAAATAAGTGCTTTCGCTAGAAACAGATTTTATTTACAAATTTTTACTTTAGTCTTTGTTGTCAAGTTGTATTCAAGAGTGAACTTTTTAAATTTTTCTATAGCTAAAGTATTTTCAGTAGTTTTTAATTTTGTCGAATACTAAAGCGTTAGCAGTTTGTTAGAAAATTGTAGCTTGGCCTGTATTTAAGAGTACTATGCAGAGTAACAGTCGTTGTACGATGTGATCCTATTCTTGAAATTTGTGGAATTGTTCAAGTACTTTCGGCAGATTTCGAACGAATATACGAATATTCTTGTGATGTGGCGTTCACATGTTTCAGGTAATGTAACCCGAAGAATTTTAACCTAGCAATGCCGATGTGATAAAATCTAGTTGTTGGAATTTCTTCAAATTCTTTCTAATGAATTTCCAAGGTTCTCTTCTGATAGTTGAAACAGTCCTACGAAAGTTTCGAGTGTAACTATATCTGGAATCTTCGTTTAACGGTACCAATAGAATCCAATTCGATTTTTGAACTTATTAATTGGAAAATTGTTTTCAGTAGACTCTGAAAAAATGTCGAAATACCATTGAAGTGAACTCGACAATCTTAAGCTGCCAGTGCAAATACAATCCAATTAAATTCTTGAGATTTCTCGGAATGAACTAAATTTCTGTAATAGTTTTAGTGAACCTAATTTGAAACTTACAGGATGTATCACTACCTGAATCATTATTAAAGGACAAACATACGTCAATACCATAAAATACACATACAAACAAAGAAAATCAGAACAAATTAAACAGATAATTAGTTAGTGTAATTAGAACAGAAATTAGAAGTTGGAAAAGATAAATACAACTCCTTCGTTTTATAGTATAATACAGAGTGAGTCACACAATTAGGCTGAGTTGTAGCTCTTTTTTAGTTAACGATAAAAAAAATGATAGAGAAAAAATTGATGTGATATAACAATGCATATACTTCTGCGAACTTAGTTTTTTCGTAAGTGCAATGATGCACCAGAAAAGTGCTGTTGCATAAATCGATTCTTCTGAATGTTCTGGGTACGAATACATTAGGGTAAGATATTTAAAAAATCGATATGTTACGAGATATTTCAATTTTTTAAATGCAGAGGGTGCCTTATTGAAGATGTTCAAGTGTTCAGCCATCACGAAACTTTGATAAGCACACTGAAACAAAAACGGACACACGGCAGAAAATAACTTAGTAAACACAGTTCAACGCCTTGGCTACCATGTTCGTCTGATTAGAGTCTTTTGATTCTATCTTATGGAGTTATAGTTATTATTAAGGATAAAGTGTACTCACGTCCTTTTATTTCAACAGCAGATTTGAGGTAAAGGATTAAAGTTAATTGTTTGAAAAATTGTTTTCTTTATAAAAAAACAGAAAAAAACAATTCGCTAAATGCTTATTAAGTCAAGCTGGAACATCAAAACATCTTCAATAAAGCATGCTGTACATTTAAAAAATTGAAGTGTGTATCTCATTTTTCAAAAACCATACCCTAATATTTTTGTCCCCACAACATACCGAAACTGCAGCTGCATTTTTCTGGTGCATCGCTGCTCCCGTGAAAAGAGGAAATTCCCAGAAGGGTATACATCGTTATATCACACAACTTGTCCTCTATCATTTACTTGTATCATCAACTAAAAAGAAGCCCTATAGCCCTGTCCAATTGCGTGACTCACCCTGCATATTCGAATAACATGACAGTGTCGCCAACATCAATCAGTCTGCAAACACACACCGAAGGAACAGCAACTTCGGGCGAGGTAGCGGCACGTTGAAGGGGTCGGGGTTCATCGCACCGTGGGCAACCGATTAAAGTGATATAAGGCCCCCGGCGGCGGCGATTGCGGCGGCGTTCAGTGGCTGGCATTAAATTAGCTAACGAACGAGTCCAGCCAGCGCCTAGCTTAATAAAAGAATATTCGAGCACGAGCACGCCGGCGTGTATGTAGCAGCACGGCCTATGTGGAAAGAAGAGCGGGTCTCCGGGTCGACGATGATGCCCTCTCCGCCTCGGTCCCGTGGCGGCGCACAATCAGCGGAGCGTGCTCGTAATGACCATTACCGTCCGACTCGCTACCTTCGGCCACCACGGTAATGGCTCGTGTCTGCCAACTCTCTTCGAGCCATGTGTTCGCCGATACACCTACTTCAGGGACGGGTTAACCGCTATCTGCCGCCCTCCCCTCGACGCCGATCGTCGAGGGGCTTCCTGGTGGACGCGGCATCGGGACAGATAAGGAGGCCGGAGATTAACGCGCTTGTACGCCGAGCGGGAACTTGAAACTCGCGTCGGATTGCACGGGCATATTTTAGACGAGAAAAATGTTAATTTCTAGATACCCGGGCTTTAAAGGATGGCCGATTCGGGATACTTGCGGCGGAACATTCTGGGTAGATCCACCGCGTGATCCAACGTCTGCTGGCATCGAGGTGTCTAGAATGGGAATGTTGGATGAGCAGTGAATGGACTGAGACTCGTGTGAAAAGTTTCAACATGCTAGTTTTAGGAAGTGAGGTTCATTTGTAAATTGGGAGTCAGTTGGGAGGATGTCTGGTGTTTGAGTTGGATATTTTTAGATTGAAGAGTGAGTGTTGAAAACGGGGTTCGATACTTTAAGGGCAGATAGTACGGGTTCTTGGATCGAGGTGTTTATGATGGGAATGTTGGACGAGGCGTGAGTGAACTGAGGATTGTGTGAAAAGTTTGGACATGATAGTTTTAGGTAACTAGTTTGAGATTCATTTGTAAATTGGGATTCGGTTGGAGAATATTTGGTGTTAGAGTTGTATATTTCATATTAAAGAATGAGGGATTAGGGATGTAGGGCGTTGAAAAAAGGTTTGAGACTTTAAGGGTAGATAGTACTGGTGGAATAGTGAGAAAAGTCCTAATACATAAACATGGACCGAAAACGGAATGTTGTTGACATTATGAACAGTTCTCCGTTTTGCTTGTAGCAAGTGCCTTGCTAGCTTCTGTTGCTTTCGCGCTACTATATTACCTGTAAAATTAACGTCGAACTATTTGTAGTGGAAGACACCTCTGAGATCATTATCAGATAATTTAAACCGTGTAATTTTGACAACAGAAAACACGATTTAATTAAAAGATGTTGGTAAAGGTACTGCAATTACAATATACACATAATAAACTCTTTAAGTACAGTACCTCCCATTTTTAATTATTTTATTTAAATGTAATTAGATTCAATTACCTACTTCAGGTGTTTAGTTTCTTAGATAACATTTACAGATAAATCGACAATTTATAACCCATAATTGTACATATTAACTCCCTTAACTTATTAAGTACTACAAATCACCCTACCGAAGTTACATCCTTGTAACGCATTAAATAGCAATATCTATGTAGAAAAAAATCATAAAAATCATAATTAGTAGAACATTATTCATAATTAAAAGAACCATTAAGATGTCAGGAGATTGCCGTGCTTCGTTTCGAAATTTCCACAAAGTACGGAAAAAATGGTTATCCTCAACACTACTCCTTAATTCAATTAACATTTTAATTATTCGCTAAAAAGAAAACGGAATCAGATACATAATATTATTTAATAATAAACTGGGAATAATTCATTTTTATCTGATTGGTAAATTCAATAATCAGAGAAAATTCATCTGAATGCTCTAAAATTATTATTTTTAGTCAATTGAACGTCAGAGGAACAGAGATTTGAGC
Source organism: Macropis europaea (assembly GCA_916610135.2). Taxonomy (NCBI): domain Eukaryota; kingdom Metazoa; phylum Arthropoda; class Insecta; order Hymenoptera; family Melittidae; genus Macropis; species Macropis europaea. The sequence continues at coordinate 32,170,607 of OU744344.1, forward strand.
TTTTTCTCAGATATTTCAATTGCACACTGAAACACAGATTTATATATACATTTATTTCGGACATTTTAAATATAAAAAGGGCATTATTTGTCAAGGAGTTTACTAATACTTTAGCACACTGTTCTTGACACTTTATGCGAGGATGACATCGCTTACAGTGTATTAAAAAAAAAGTAATACAAAAATTTGGATGCTTGTAATGATTACGAACTCAAATGAAAAAATGTCTAATCGAAACAAGTTCACAAAGCAATTCCCTCTGTTTGAATTATCAAATTGAACTAGAAATTACTTTTTACACAATAAATTACAATGACAAATGTACGTTCTAAAATTAATAATTTGGATTCGGACGGTTTTGTTTATTATAACCCAAACAATCATCAGGTATTCATTACATAAAAACACATGTTCCTAGTAGTACCAACCTGGGTCTACATTTCTATACTACACACTGACAAGTCTGTCCTAGAAGTTTCCAACCATTTTTTCTGAAACACTCTATAGATCCAGTTTACAAATTTTTTACTCGAATCAAGCAGTTCTCTATGCAATATTCCGATATGTGTAAAGATTTCTTAACACTTTCCGATTTCCGACCGTGCTTCAAAAACGTCATAACAAATAAAGATTTAGAAGTACCCCCCCAAAATGATAGAAAAACCCATAGATCCCCGCTTGATCCTCACTTGCTAATTATTTAATCTTTTCTCTCTCAAAATTCGTTTCAATTTCCTTTCTCCAAAGTGAGACAACAAAATTCAATGCCCAGTATCTTCTGCACAGCTCTATAAGTTTTGAATCCTCTTTAGAAACACCCTTTATATCAAAACGCGCCAGGAACAACAAATACTATCAGAAATACCTGAGTTCAACTAATAAATTTACTCAAAATTCGTTTTAATATTTCCTTCTCCAAAGTGTAACTACAAAATGCAGTGTCCGGTTCCTTGTGCACAGCTCTATAAGTTTTGAATCCTTTCCTGAAACACCCTATATGTCAAAATGCGCCTGGAACAACGCCGAGTTGTGCACGAACTTAAATAACAACACAAACATCTAAATTTACCAAACGAATTTGCTCAAAATTCGTCTCAAACTTTCTTCTTCAAAGCGAGACTACAAAATTTACTGCCCAGTACCTTCAGCACAGTTCTACAAGTTTCAAATACATTTTGAAACATCTACTATACCAGTGTTTCCCAACATTTTTTAGATCATGCCTCATCTGAACGCCTCAAAGATTTGTATGCCCTCATAACATGATAGTCAACCAAGTTCTGAAAAAATATAATATAAATAGGTATGTCAAATAAAAAGAAACCGCCTGCTAGCATAAAAAACAATGGCGATTTTTTTAGTATAACGGTGATAAAGGTGACAAATGCAACATAATTTTCTAATTGCCCCTGAAATATTTAAAATTGCCCCCCTGTGGGGCGTACGCCCCACGTTGGGAAACACTGCTCTATACCGAAATGCGCCAGGAACAACGCTAAGTTGCGCACGAACTGAAATAACACCACAAACATCTGAATTTACCCAAATTACTCTGATTGAGGACCCGAAAACATGGAGACACCGTGGTCAGGGTCAGAACCCCGGTAACCACAGACAAAACATCCCGTCCCTTGCTAAATTGCTCCCTTGTACGGTTGCCACGGGTCACCCTACGCGTGTTCCCGTGTCGACGCATCCGCAAGGCGTTTCTCCGTTCAAGGTTTCGCAACGGTGATCGTCGGCTGACCATTAGGAGGCCGGCTGGCGCACGTATGTACGTATAATGGCAATCATGTTAATTATTGTAAGTAGAGCCGCGCGCCAACGTCGCGGCTGCCTTTCCTCTTCTTTTCTCGTAGTGGTAACGGCGTGTGCCACCATTACGAGGAGCGGCTTACCGTGAACGCACGCTATTCATTCCATCCGTGCCACGGGGAGACCCTGAAGAGCCGAGGAAGAGGGAGGAGTACGGCAACAGGTGAGGGAGGAGAGGGTCGAACGGAAGGAAGGTCGAACGAGCGAACCAGAAGTGCACGTTCGAACCGCTTCATCTCTGTCCCTCTGTACGCTAACCGTGTTCCGTAGCCTCGTTTTTTTTTGTTCAATCAGATGTCTGTGACGACCTGTGATATAAAGAGATCCCTGGATGTCCTGGCTCATACAGTATTAAGTAGAGACAAACGTATTGGCGTTGGGGGACGTAACGCATCTGGTGAACTTCACGGCGACATGTAGCACTAGGGTATTTTGGACTGTACCTGACTCACGAGGTGTGAGAATTTAATTCCCGGAATGCACCTGTAAAAACTATGTTTTCGGAACTATACATTAATGACTATCGTCGCCTTCGAAGTAGTCCCCTTGTGTATCTGTACAGTGTGTTAGACGGTATTCCCATGTCTGGAAACAGTCATGAAGCTCGTTTCCTGGAATACTGTTAAGTTCCTGTATCATATTATGCTGGATGCAATTTTAATTTTGGAAAAAGCCAGACATCAGGCAGCTAAGTCGGGCGAGTAGGCAAGATGATCTAATTGGGTAATCGAATTTTAATTAAACAAAATTTAATGTTAATACGCTGCTCTAAATTACGATCACTCATTTTTATGCTACAGTTCACACGCAGATCTTCGTCGTTTTCACAATATGTAACTAACGAGTGACTCTATAGACTTGAGGTTTACGCACGTACTAGTTAAAACATGTGCAAACACGATTACAAGCGTGATTACAATTAAATCACTACACAGGTGACACTACGCGGTCGTTCCGGGAATTAAATTGTCACACCACGTACTAAACTCAGGACAGTATGTCAGACCATGAAATCTTACCATCACTAGTAAAGTGTCTTCAAGGGCTTTGACTGTCTTTAATTACCTCCTGGTCGTTACTCTACAACGTAGTGTTTACGAAAGTATTTTCTTTGCGAGGCTCTCTTTTAACTTCTTGACATACAAAGACGTCTGGAAGACGTCATTTGTTTCGTATGTCATTTTAGACGTTGACGTCTCTGAGACGTCAAGAATTATACGCTAATTGTTTTGAAAAGTTCTATACTCTACAGGAGTATTAAGTTATTTCTTAATTTGTTATTTAATTATCGTTCATTAATATTGTCTTTTAACATTGTTTTATGATATCCAGCAATGTAAATATTCTGTTTCTTGTACAGTTTACAGAACTTTAAGTTGAGTTATATTGAATGTTATTTTTAGCACACATCGAGTCCTATTTTATTTGCATGTTAAGGGGTTAATTAGGTATCGAGCTATGGAAAGACTAAGGTCATCCCTGCTAAAGATAGAAATACGAAAACGGTAGGGAAGGTGAGAATTATCTGATAAAGAGGGAGAAGCAAACTTCTGTCGAGGATGTCAAACACATGGGCACTGTTAGGATCAGTACAATCATTGGTTGATGAGACGATTGAGAATACCCCTATTCTTCTTTTTCTTTCTAAGCAACCTAGCATCGACCGATATGGGACTGTCCACAGAGTAGCTTAACTTCGACGATCATTGGCGACGCTGTTGTCAATATCAGTACTTTTTGGAGACTCAAGTCACATTCACCTAATTTAGTCGAGAAATAAGCAACTAAGGCACTAGAAGCTGGCCAATTTTTAAAAAATTCGTCAAGTTTCTGTACTCTACATGCAGTTTGAACCGTTTGGGTACTGTTGGCGCATGTATACTCTCCGATTAACACGTTCGCTACCAGCGTCACATATGTGTGACGCGTCGATTCTGTTTTAAGAGCTCGACGTCACACATGTGTGGCAGAGATAATTGTTAAAAATAAAGCGTGGTCTGTGGCGAACGTTTTACTCGATTTGACCATGGTAGCAAACGTGTTAATGGGAGTTTTGTCATTTTATTGATATATTATAGTGTGTCTGACCAGGTATAGGAGTTTCTACTGCGGTAGTCAACGTGTTAAGAAGTTCGCTTTGAAATATACGCGCTCAGAATAAGAAATTCGCCAGTTGAATATATTGCCAGTTAGGCGAAAATGAACATTTTACATACACAATATGCACATAGTATGTATGCCTTCCTGAGACATACAATTTGAATTAAATCCCAATTTTTAATAATAATTTGCTGAATATTAAACTGTTACTATACACACACTACTGCTTGTATTATACTGGAAGTAACTTAATCTACCCGCTGATATGACAACAGCTCCTTTTTTTATTAAACCAACTTGAAGTCATAATGCATTAAATTCATGCAATTATAATCCTTGATAAACAAGATTAAAGTAACTGAACAACATGCGAATGTTTTCTAACGTAACGGAGTTAAATAGAAGAAGAGAAACATCCTGCACATAGTAGTCCATGCAATTTCCGGTGAACAGAAGCAGCACAAGTTAGAGTCTGTATATCAGTCTCGCAAATCAATGTTTATTATAGCAGTCAAAGGAAAATACATACCAATATTTCATTTGAATATTGTCAATTAAAAAGTTCTATACTGATACAAGCAAATAATTTGAAAATTTAATGATTACGTCAATTAAAGCTTATATAAGCATAATTAACAAATGAAGAAAAAATGCTTAATCTATTCTACATGTATGAAATGTTGAAGTTAGGCTTACAATAGCCAAATGCTGAACATTGCCTTCTGCACTAATTTTATTTATCGTATTAACTGATGTCGTTTGATTTCTTTACGTCTCTTTTGATATGTAATTTGCATACACGGTCAGCATAGTAAAGACGTACATATTATAATTATTATTTAAAAATAATTGAGTCAAACAAAAGTTAATCAAATTGATTTACGCGATTTCACACTTTTTAAACAAATGTTAGAAAAGATTACGAATTATGGAAAAAGTCTATTCTGATTGAAATGCACAAATGTAAGACGCAGTGTAAAACACTGTGTCCAGTTATTAATTACTATAGTGTACTTGTAAGAAATACATTTTTTCCACTAGAAATTTTCAAGGAATCATCGATGCTACATTCATTAGGTTGGCAAATAAATTCGTAACCATCGAAACTCTACAATAAAAACATTGATTAAAATCCTTAAACTAACAAGTTGTAACTACAGTAACTTCCTTCGAATCAATGATCTATTACCACAGTCCTGTTAATTTTTCAGTACCAAGACACCAGAATTAAGCGAATTTCCAGGGATTGCAAAGTTACTTGCCAACCCGGTGCTACCATCAACCTATTAACTGCGGAAGACCAGTTATCTCGTCTTTTAAAAACGCCTTTGGAGTGGGCATGGCGGGTTAACTCGATGCGGGACTTTAATAACTATACTTACACACCCGTCCATAAGTCATGGGACACTTACTAATTTCAGTTTTACGTTTAAATTAGAATTATTGTATTAAACACCCACTATATTGAATCATATGTGATATTTACACTAAATACAATTTCTAAGTGTTAAAATATATTAAAAATTATATACTATATAGGTATATCAAGGTTAAAATTTGCTCACTAATGTATGCTCCCTGTTTCGAGATGATAACTCGAGATAACTATGGCAGTCTTGCGGTTATTTCTTTTTGGTGCTTCTTCTTGGATTTCTGTCCAGAATTGCTGCAAATGTGTCTACAGATCACAAAATCGAAACAAATGTCGCCCAAATTTAACGTATTGAAAAACTGGTCTTGAGTCGTACTATAATTATTTCAGTTTTTTTTATATTAATTATAACAGAATACTAACCATATCATTACAAATACATATGCTATGTAAACAAATGTTTTTAAAAGAACCGTTCATATCGAAATAAGTAACCAATTCTAATATATGGCAATCCAGGTGAATTCAGAAATGGCAAGAAGTACTATGACTTATGGATGGGGGTGTATGTACATAGAACCAATTCAGCATATATTTTTTCTCTTCTATTTACTTTATATTCCTTTCATTTCCTTTTATTACCAATCGACTCCAAGTGACAGCCGCCACTTATTAATTCATTTGTTAGTAATCAATTAAAGCATCGTTGCATTTATTGCGGCCGTGACGAAATAGCTCGTTTCTAACAGCACGCTCGGGGCGCTATTGATCGAGAAATGATCTAGTTAACAGGTCAATAAATCTCGAAGGTCAAGCAAAAAAATTGATAGCCCCTGGAGCAAACGATGTTTGATGCGCGGGTCACCTGTGACCCTCGCCACAGACGTTAATTAGACACAGTCCAATTAACACGGGTTTGTGGGACTCTCGAAGTGGCCGCATTCGTCTGGCTCGTGTGTGCTCCACGGCGTGTATCATTTTATCTAATTATCCGGAGCCCGTTGCTGGGCATTAAGTGTGCGTAGCTGTTGCTGTAACGATGTTTTCGCGATCCTCTCGTTCCGCCCGTGCGTGCCGTTGATCGCGTGCAATTGCACGTTTAAATAATTAAAAAGCGAACGGGAGATTCCGGGGCGGAGATTAGGATAAGAATCTCCCCCTCTCCAAGCCAGCTAAAATTACTTTATTAGTGGTTCCTTTCGTTTCGTCACGATCCTCGTACGACTCGTTCACGGAGCCCAACCAATCTGTCGATCGAACCTCGCGAAATCTCGTTCGGTTTCTATTCAGCGGTTTCTAAATATTTATTCGAAGGATAACTTCCTTTCTGGCTGGCGATTTAATAAGTTGAAGTATAACGGAGTTGTTTTATAATTCGCGGTTGTTAATGGTCGTTGTTCGTAGATTTGAAGCGTCCAACAACGCGGACCTAACACAGAAACACGGATCGAGTCCCTGGCAGCGCGAAAATGAATTCATAATAGGCGATAGAACTCGCGAGAGCGTGCATTAAGGTCGATCTTAATTAGAGGCAATTTAATTAGGATCGCCAGCGTGACGGTTAGCAATGGGCCAGGTCTAAGTCGGAGGTAAGAAAATGTCGGCGTGCGTTATTAAGACGGGCAGCCTTCCTCATCGTCACGGAAGTCGATCCTGCTGCATTCTATTCTGCACTGCGGACACTGTGTGCTATAGTCGAACGTTGTTCGTCTACCAGGTTTCTAATTCCTTCCCCCTTTCGATTCAGCTAGTTCTGTCAATTATATCTGGCCATTCCGTGTAAATTACGCCGCTTCCGTCATTTTATGAAATGGAAGCTGAAGCCGATGCAAACCTAACCTCCTTTCGATTCATTAGAGACGGTTTCATTAAACTGTCGGTCGAAGGTAATCAATGATTGATGAAGTACTTAACTGAATGAGCAAGTTCGAGATGTGTACTTATTAACCTATTGCACTTGGGTTTCTTGTCTACCTTGTTAGTGGGTAAGAGTTAATTCGTAATTATATATTTTTAATTATAAGTATACGTCAAGTAATATTATACAGTTAAGAAAATTAAGCAAAAGTATATAATTTAAGAATATACATCATTTACTAGGATTTAATATAAAAATAATGAAAGACTGGATATGTAACTACATGTTCATAGGAAAATGGTAATAATTGCAGGAGAACTAAATGTTGTTGCATACAAGTACAAGCTAAATGTACCATAATACGATTTTCCAATTTTTTCTGTTGTCCTATGTATGTTTCTGATAGTAGAACACAGAAACAAAGAGAGGTTATTAATGATAGTTAGCAACTTTGTATATTAAACCGACATTCTGTGCGTCCTCCACGTTAATATCTGTCATCAATGTATACGATAAGAGGTTATGACACAATGACTTGCTTATCTAAGTATTATTATTTTTAAAGATTGTAAGATTTCTTTTAAAACATTTTCTATGTTCCTTTCTGTGATGCAGGAATGAACAGAAAAGAATTGTTATAAATATTAGTTTCATTTGAATATACATTTTCAGTTCTTTAGCTTGTGAGTCCTCATTATCTTCCTGAGTCACACAGTAGAAACAGACGTACGTAGTCGGACCAATTATAATATTCTATTCCTCATATAAATAATGAAGGGAAATAATAGTTACCTATTTGATCCTATACGTGGATTTTTATACTGTTATTGCAACAGTAAATATTCTCAGAATTTTGAAAAAATTAACGGTTCTTTGATTAAACTAAATTTACCCCCCCCCCCCCCCCCCCCCCCCCCCCCCCCCCCAATTATCGATGACTGTCATGGTGTTCAACGTGATGGCGTGTTCAGTGCTATAGTTGAACATTTATTATAATATATCGTTTTTTAATATAAATCATTAGCAGAAAAATATTTAAACATTCAGTCATATATTTGTGTTTCTATATTATTGCTACAATGTTAATATTACTCAATTTTTAACAATTGGTGAAACACTGATTATCGATAACTTGCACACCATAATCCGTATTACATATAAGAATTTTTAAAATCTTCTCCTTAACATAAACGAAACAGTTACTACTTCTCAAAAAATTCCATCTAATATCAATGTTAAAATAATAATGATAGATGACAATACACCATCGAATATATGACATGATTCGTGCCATGTATGTCATTGGTGATCCATACGTCAAATTTAATTTACTTAAATAATTACGTACCCTTAAGACATCTTATCTTCAAAGATATAAATTTATAAAAAGGTATCTTCGAGTGTCTGACTAATTATAGTGCTTTCTACTGTCGCGCGAAATGCGTCAAATATTCTTATTCCTGAAGCTGTGTATTGATAATGCCATTTACAAATATGTTTGACTAGCTATGTCCATTTATACTATGGTAGCCAACAAGTTAACAACAATTTCTTTGAATTCCTTCATAACTGTCCACTGAAATTAACAAATATTCTTATTTCTCAAACTGTGTACTGATAAAGCCATTTTAAAATCTGTCTGACTAGGTACGTCCGTTTCTACTACGGTAGCCCATTTATTCGAATTCCTTCATGGATGTCCACTTAAATGAACAACTCTACGTGCCTTCAACTTACCCCTCCTGGCCATTCTTCACCCCTTTTATTGCCCCCATCCCCCAGGACGAGACCCCGAGCGTCGAGTGCACCGCAAGGCAACATCGTGCTCATTTGCAACGTTATCTGAACCATTATAAAACGGTCATGCCGTTCTAACGGCCGGGCAATAATCTTAATTCCGAACACGCCGGCGCAGGATACCTTTAACGAACCGTGGAAGCTGCCTCTCCGCTGAAACGAATTAATTTAACGAACGAAACAGAAGAAAAAACGAAGCAGAGGCTATCGTCTAATATTCGAGTTCGCTCGGAAATCGAATTCATTAGATCCCATCGAAACCGCCTACGGTCGAGTTGAAATTCGGTCGAGCTCCGCAACTCGCCGCAGAGCTGGCCAATTAATTACCGGGAAAGGAAGGAAGGAGCAGGATCACGGGCGCGTTTGAATTTCCACGCGAGTCTCTTTGCGATGTGCTTGAGCCACCGAGCGTGGCATTCGCATATAATCAGCGGCCTGAAGCTCGATTATGTTTCCCTCCACCCCGTCCCCCAACCCCCCTCGAGCCACGAAGTTTCTTCTCTTTCTCCGCGCGGAGAACCTCGCCGGCCGTTCTATCGCCGTCCACTTCTAACGCCGTAGCCTTCTTTTATTTATTTAGCAGGCCAGGAAGCCGTTAATTCTGCTGGCAGCCCCGCGGTAACTAATTAAAGGTCAGAACGTAGCCAGGTCTTATCCGGAGAACGCGGACTTGTAAGCGTTCGTTTCCGGCCCTCCGGGTCGACTTTCATAGTCACGGCGATAAAACGCGAAGGATCGAAGATTAAGGCGGATACAGAGCGAAAGCTGTGCTAACTGGACTATTGTTAGATGCCCTAGTGGAGGCATTTGAAAACTACCATGATAATGGCTGTTTGAGCTTTTTCAGCTACATAAAAGTGTGGATTCTTTTATGAGATAGTAACTGTTGACTTTCATAGTCACTGTGATAAAACGCGAAGGGTGGAACATCAAGGTGGTTTCAGAACGATTCCTAGGATATCTGGGCTATTGTTAGATGTCCTAGTGAAAATACAGTAAGACCTCGATTATTCGAACTGTAATTAATAACATAATGACTCACACTGTAACTAAACTTCGTATAAATATTCAAACTTTATTTTAAAATATAAAATATATAATGGTACATACTTAAATGCATATTGTTATCAGTGATAATTTTAGCCCGTTACTGACACAGGATGACCAATCTTTGGATGACCCGATTTCGGATAATCGAAGTTCTACTGTACTTGAAATCTAGCATGATAATGGTTTATTGAGGTCTTTCAGTCAGATGAAAGTAGGTACTCATTTACAAGATGGTAATTGTTGACGTTTATAGACATGGTCAGGTCGACTTTTATGGTCAGAGTAATAAAACGCAAAGGATCGAAGATTAAGGTGGCTTCAAAGCGAAAGCTTAGCTAACTGGGCTATTGTTAAATATCCTAGTGAAGTTATTCGGAAACTACCATAATAGTGGTTTATTACCCCTTGTCTTGTAATAGTGAGTCACACTCGTGATGCAGACTATGGTTTACATGTTATAAATATAAATGTCACTCAAATGTGAATTCTTAAAAATTTCATATTCCAGTTTTTATACATTAATGTTACAAAAATATTCTTTCTGTATTTCGCCCTTAGAGCACTTGAATAATATAGTTTAGTGCAGATAAAATCGTAAGGCAAGGAATACATAAAAATATGTATTCTTTGAGAAGATGGAAATTGTTTCACTTAGGGAAGATAACAGGATCTGCACTTGACATTGATTTGTATTTCAGGAGCCCTGGAAGACACATGTGGACTGCAAGCCTATGTCTGTGCTTTTGATTACTTGCGACTAGGAGAAAAGTCTATCACACGAAAGTTCAAATTGCAATTATGATTGATAATTATGAGTGTTGTAGCGCACAGAATGCTGAAGCTGCGTTCTGTGCAGACGGTCTTGAAATGAATGATCAGTTTAAATATTTCGAAATATTTGAATATCTGAAAGTGCTGCATGATGTCAGAGACGGTCCGTTTTAACGGAACTCCATAAAATACTGAATGAACATCTGTTTGAATATGGTCGATAGGAAAACGAAAAGGCCATTTGAATCACGAGGATATCGTAAAATGAACGAAATGCGAGTTTTTTGGGTGCCCAAATGTTTCCTGCGTAGGCGACATTGTGAATATTTCCATTGAACTGCAAGTCTTTGATGCCTATCTAATAAATATTGATAACTTTTAAATAAAATTCACAGTATAATGTACTTCAACATTTTCGGAAGATATTGTAACTATTTTGTGTTTTAATTTGTTTCAGGTAAGTGGACAATGAAAGGAATAATTACGTTCAACTGTTTAATTGAAGTCTCTATATTGTAAATCTGACTTTTCAAGTGAGTATAAATACAATTTAACAATGCTTTTAAATATACAAAGTAAAAATGGATACGTTGCTAAATTTCAAATAAAAACCTGACGGTACAAAGCATGTGCTCAACTCTCTTAACGTTCATTCGAATTCCCCTCACATCCTCCACGAATTCACAGACCCAATCATGTCAATGGCATTGTCATGTAGGAAACACCGGCTTTCATTGTTCAGATTTTTCCTTCTCTTGCATATTCAAGACCGTCAGATTTTTCCTTCTTTTGCATATTCAGAACCGTCAGATTTTACCTTCTTTTGCATATTCCTCCCTTCCGGGCGCTTTAATATTAAACATGAGGTTCAATCAACTGAAATCTATGTCAAAAGCAAAGCGAAATAATATTGTAAAACTGAGTACCTAATTTGGAATACCGTCATAACTTACAGAGGTCTTTAAGTGGGCTAGTAAATGTCTGTAATATTCCTGTAACAATTTATTGTCGTATTTGTTGCACAAAAACGATCTAAAAATTGTTCTACACAGATATAACTGCAATAAACAAATTTAAAAAAAAAGAAGACACCGACTCTCGTCTGTTCACCGAAGTTAAGCTACTCTGTGTACGGTCAGCGCTGAAATGGATGACCGTGCAGCCTGTTATAGGAATTATTGTATCTTTTAAACAAATTATAACTACGAAATGTAATTTCCCCCACTGTGTTCAATCTCTATTAATAGAAAGGTGAAATGATTATTTCCTTTTCGAAATAAATCATCTTCGACGTGGGTCGGTGCAGTGCACCGATGCCATCACTGAAGGGATATTTGATAGAGTTAGATAGTGTTGATACGTATAAACGTTCACACGATAGTGTTTGCGTGTTGTTATTCATGCATAGTGGTTCAAAAGCCACTGAAACTGTAAATCTCCCAGCTAAATGACCACAGCAGTCAATGCCGGATTACATTCAAAGAAGAAGACCAAGAAGAAAACCCAATCATCTGGGGTCTGCGCCATTAGAGTCCCAGCGACGTTGACCCAGATCGAACACAATTTCCAATCTCGGTCCAATTTGTCCAGCGGTTTCGTAACGCGACCACTGTATTTACCGTCTAATGATATTTCCCCGATGACGAGGTCGATGTCAACGTTTCACCGATTCCGAGCACGCAACCCGATTGAAATGGAAGGTATATACGTTGCCGTCGGACGATCCGCCGCGAGAGAGGTCGAAATGAAATCATTAGCCGTCGAACGAGCCGTGCTCCGTGAGCCGCTAATGGCCACGCGTATATATATATATACCGGCTAAATAATGGTATTGTACCGATCGGATTTCTATCGTTAACAAGCTGGGGTGTCCGCGTAAAAAGATATCGCGGCTGACCGTAACTCAGCCGCTCCCACAATGAGCAGCCGCTCGCGGCATTAACGCACTTCGTTACTCGCCGATCGACAGAAACCGGCCGCCTTCTATGGTATGCCAACGCATAACGCACGACTAATGAAACCGAGCAAACGATACCGTGCGTGTCCGTGAGTATTTACCCTGCCATGACAACCGATCGCAGTGTTTATGTGCTCCTGCGTTGTCCAGCAACGATATTCACAGGAGTCGACAACGCTGGTACGTAGGGAATACTGGCTCTCATAGGTACATCAGGTTTCCAGTATCATATTTCAATAACGATTTTCTGGTGGATGAAGACTGAGTATTCCACTACTATTCGATTCTAGTATTAATTACAGAACACCAGCAGTTAATCAGTTCTATGCAGATTATCCAGGAAGTTAACCAGTGTATTTTACTCGTCGTTCCATGCTCTTCAAGATGGCATTTCATTGAATACGTTAATTGGTATAGGAGGGAAGGAAAATTGCAAATATGGCCTAAAATAACTGATTATCATTATTACAAAATAAGATTTATATTATCATCATTATCATACAAGAATGACTTAAAAGCTATATGTAAATCATCCACCTAATCAGCATTGGCCACATGGAGTGCTCAGCTGTGTCCCGCTCCGTACTCTAAGAGTACGTATACACGTTGACACATAAAGACGACACTTAAGTCTAGAGAAGTGGCTGTCGTCCACACGTATCACAGTGGATCCCTCCCAAAAGGGATATTAGATGTCTTTTCTGTTGCTCGCTTGAACTTTGATATTGTCAGCTCTCGACACTCCAGCAAATTTCCGAAAGATTGGAAACTGCGCAGAGCAGTCTGCGACGCTGAATTGGACGAGTCATCACGGAAGCTGCAGCTGGACTGAGGACACTGCAACTAGCTCTAGCTACAGTCTAGAGCACTATGCTTACGCCGACACTCAGTGCATACACTTGATCTAGACCCAATAGTGTCATCGTATATAGTACGTACCCTAAGTGTTAGAACATCAAAGTATAAAACCTTGTGAATAAATATGTCCATAAAAAATTCGCACTCTATTATTCATTTCTCATTCCAAAAAATTGAACATTCACTATTTAACTGATGCAATCACTACCTAAACGAGCGTATCAGTTGAAACCTGAATGAAAGCCAAAGAGTACACAAATCATCCACTGGGTCGATTAAAATCATTCGAAGGGAACGAACATAAAATCTGAAGTAATCGTCGCTTTCATTCCCAGCAACGAATCACGTGTTAGATCAATTCACGTAGCAATTAATCGGCGGCATAGCCATTTTATTATTCAACGAGTCCCCGTGTAATGGTTGACCCGAATCGGTCGCGTGTTCTTTAGAAAGCGAATCAGGAATATCGAAGCGGGAATATAAATTTCCAGGGATTATGTAAACGGGGTTCGAAGGATAAGCAGCAACCGACAGACTCACGGTAAAAACGGATCGCCATGCATGTTACACGGGAACGCATAACGCACGATGCAGCGATGCAACGATGCAACGAGAGACTCATAGTCCGACATACGCATTCGAGCGTTGCTTCTCTCGTACGACACGCCGAAGCGGCTCGTTTGTGACTCTCTTTTTCTCTCTTTCTCTCTCCACCTCTCTCGCTCTCTCTCTCTTTCTCCCTCTTTGTCTCTTTTTCTCCGTGTGTTGTGTGGTTGGTCGTTTCTTACACGGCCTCTCGCGTTCGTGGGACCCACGAGAGGAGAACAAAGTTTCATCGATTCAATAAATTCCCATTAGGTCGATCTTGTCAGGATGTAAGGTCTCTCTGGTATCTGCTAACTGGTTTCCACCGTTTGTACGTCGTTACTTCTATCGTTGCCGAACCGACGTAATATTATTTGTTAAATAATCTGTCCCGCTGCGACATTTGTCGCCTCGCGATTTACGATTCTTAATTCACGATATTCGATGTGACTGTGGCCGCTGGCGCGCGAAATTATTGTTGCGAACGTTACTTAACCCCTTGAGCACCGTGGATGAATATGTAGGGCTAGCGAAAGTCATTAGTGTAGATTAGAGTTCTTCAACGTTTTTAATACCAAGATATGTTGAAAGAGAGTGGTGCAGAAATTGTTAAGACGCGCCATCAGTTTTCTAAATAAGTCTTTAATCATTACAGTCTACATTATGGGGAGCCATACACTATGGGGGTCTATATCGGTATCATTTATTTATTCGAAATATATGAAGATGTGTTTTATATGAAACAACTCGCTTTCATTTATTTGTAGAGAGCATTCAGTTCATAAATTAACGATTAACATACTAACTGCATTTTTTGGATTTCATCGATAACTTGCTTTCAAATGCAATTTAATCAAAAAGCTGCTGACTGTCATAAAATTCTGAGTAATATTAATAATACAATCATAATATGAAATATGAAGTACACATTCAGATATGTATACGTATTTTCATGATTTACATTTACGAAAACGATATTGTAATGTGCCGTACTAGATACGGGCTGCTACTACTGTGCCACTTGACGCAGTAGTCACAAGATTGAAGAAACTGACTTTCCTCTGAATATTATTTATACTACAAACGAGTAATGTCTACAAATATGGCCTAAAAAAAATTTGTTATCATTATTAGAAAATAAGATTTACATTATTATCATTATCATAGAAAAATGGTTTAAAACTTGTATGAAAATCAGGTACTAATATTCATTTACCCAATTCTCCTCATAATTACGATAATTAATATTTAAAGGGTAAGGGAAAAATACAAAGAATGTCACAAAACAGCTACATTGAGAAAATCAATTTTGAATACTTTAGTGCATCAGTCAACAAACAAGGTCCAATGAATGTAACTGTATTGTTCATGATATGAAATTATACTCTCATTAGGCGACAGAAGAAAAATGAGCGAAAATATAATTGTCTTGTATTATTTTAATTTTTCTGTCAAGTTGAACACTGCAGAATAAAAATGGACATACCTTGTTCTTTCCCCTTACCTTTCATTTAATATCCTAAAAATTCAGTGTATTGATCGTCTATAAAATTGTTGACGAACGACCATACAGATTACTAACAACAATGCAAGTCACTTCTTACACAACTGCAAATCTAGATAAGCATTAAGCATTATTAACCATTATTGAACTATTTCAAACAACAATATTGACTGTAAATCTAAAAAAAAGAAGAGAATAAACAAATTCGAGTAGTTTGCGTCGAACCACAAAAAAATTCCAATTTCTCTAATAAATAATCGAAAGAACAGTCACATAGGAAGATTCATACAGCATTCCCAAACCTCAGACCTGCTCAGACGAGTAAAAACTTCGAGCCGGTGAAAAAACCGAGAATCCCGAGCAGAAAGGGTTGAAACCTCCAGCTGCGCAGTCATCCATCACTGCCTCCACCTTCTAATTATTTAACAGCTACCCGCTAATCACTCAGCCGCGCAGTTAGATCTCGCGATAGCCTCTCTCTATCGAGCATTAATCATCGCTAAAAAGGACATCGTAAGTGTCAATAATTACAGAGGGGCCCCAACTATCGGAGATTGCGCAGCTCAGCTGGCGACAGGTCGCGGGAGTCAGCTTTTCAGGTGTCTCTCTCTAAGAAAACGGCGTGTTATTAGACTGGCCGTGTTGTATATCCACGTAACCCAGTAGTAATTAACGAGCTACCGGTTGTGCGACCGTCGCGGCAATTAACAACGTTCCTCGCCTATTTGCAACGGCAGTCGGTGGACACCGATGACGGTTGGCTTGAGAACGATGTCAGGATTTCTCAAGTTATTGGTTCATGATACGGCAGCAGGGATACTAGCATTTAGAGCTGTTAATATCCGGATAACTCAGACACTCGAGTACCCGGGAAATATTCGGGAAAATGGGAATTATCCTAGTACGCTTAGGCCGAGTATTCTAGTTGTAGTATTACCCGGTTAACAGATACGAAACTGCTTTATTTGTGCATAAATGTATACTTTTTTAGGTAGGCAAACACAAGAAATACAAAACTCCTTTTTGTATACTTTATTTTAAACATTGCAATTTGTCCAGCTGGACATTTGGTAAATTTTTGTAGCGTTTATCTTCAATATCACGCGGATGACTATCTCTAGCGAGATGTCATCTTAGAATCTTGTTATTATGATATGGTTCAGTCAATGGGATGTTTCCTTTTTAGACTCCTTTTTACGTGGGTTTCGTACGCTTCTGCAGCTAGCTGATTTGAGTGTATCTATATACTCTATTCTTTGTGTCGGTTCTATTCACTCTAATTTGATGTTAATGTGAATACATAAATGCTTGTTCTTTAATTCATCATTTGTGATGAATAGACTGTAAACGGTTCACTTTCAGTAACGCAAGGAACATGAACAGCAAATTTTTTGAACATTTAAAGGACATAATACGATTGTTTCTTCAACTACACTAACAAACCAAATACTAGAGTATAAAAATATATAATTTCATAAACATCTGCAGTGTAGTGATGAAAGCAGACACATCCGGACACCACATAAAGAAACAAATTATACAATACCTTGCTTATTCTTTCTGACATTTTTGAAAAATGAAATTTACCATATTTATACAATAAAACCCATCGAATTGCAGAAAACTTTATCAAACCCAGACAAATATTATACCTTGAACGTCTACATTTAAAACAGCTAAAAGTCTCCTCATAGTCTAACTCACCACCCTACCTAAAACTATAATATTAAAATTACACGAAGCGAGCCTGTAAAGTAATTAAAAAACTATCCAAGCAAGTTGTAAATAATTTCACATAAACTAAAAATGTACAGCAATCAATCAGATTTCTAGAAGCACTTATCGAGCAGAATTCCATGATACCAGCCCAACGTTCCTCTAACCATGAAGAATCGCGGGAAACTCGCTAGCACCGCGCATGACGTCACGGGGATAGATCGATAGATAAATCGGTGTCTGGCATTCAGGTCGGATCTCCGTGGCTCGATACGTGACCGTTCGGATCGATCGAATATCTCATGGGACCGCTATGCGCTCTGAACGAGAACGCTTGATTGAAAGTAACGACTAGCCGGCACGACGTTGCGCACGCATTTACCGTCTTGTTCGCTCGTTCGTTCGCGCGGCTAGCTACGACACTGTGACGTACACTTCCGGTCTTGTAACTTTGTGTCTCAGACTGTTGCTCCCTTCATTCTCGTCCTATCAAACTGTTTTTTTATTTTTCTTTCGAATATCAAGTGAGTTAACCCTGTATAACGTTGTATACCTTAGAAGTTACATAGCTATATACAGCCCCTGCTCGTCAAAGTAGGACCACTCATAATTTTCAACATTTTTTCTGTTTTTAGTAAAATTGAAAAGCCTGATCGGACTTCAATAACAAAGTTTACTTACTATTAAGGTGTTACACACATACATGTTAATGTTTTATGTTTCCCCCCCTTGCCTTAATTACAACTAGTATTCTTTCTAGCATGCTCTGAATACACTGCCTTATCGTATCCTTTATGTCTTCATTATTTTGCCAAATATATACAATGTTTGTTATTAAATCTTGTAATATTGTGGTCGGTGATGCGTAGACGAGTGATTTGAGTAGGCTCCAGACATTTTCGCTGGCGTTGAAGTCGAGTTAATTGCCTGGCCATGGGAGCGCGGGGATGTTTTTCGATAAAAGAAACTCTGTGACGGATTTGGCTCTATGACATGGTGCTCCATCCATCACTTTCACAGTAGTAATAAATCAATTGCAATATATACATTGGTCGTCTACGTATTTAGTTATAATTTTGGCAGCTAAGAACAATTTGCCATTGATGACATAGCGTTATAGATAGACAAGTGAAATTTTTTCATGTGGTCCTAATTCGATGGCCAGAGGCTGTAATTTAATTTCGTGATCTTTTACTTATTTACCATTGTGGTATCAAGCAGTCCATTTATTACTATTAGACTGCGGATATGTATGCAATTTAACATACCCCAATATCTGGAAAACGCACATTAAAAACCGTGAAAAAATAAAAAGTACATTTTTCAAACATTCACAGAAAAAAATACAGTTTTCTCTAAGCTTTATTTCTGTAACTGTATTAACGTAAAAAATATTGAATGCTAAAAATGCATATTTGCATAAAAATCCGCAGTCTAATTATTATGTTTGTGTCCCAATGTTTCCCATTTACTTATGTCAGAGATGGCCATTCAGAGCGCGGCCCCTCTCCGGCCGACCCCCACTCTGCGTCCATTCCCCTCGCGTACTTTGCTTGTGGTTTGGATAGAACGTCTGTAAGGAAAAATAACTATTTTTTATTCATGACATCAGTTTTATCTACAAATTACATTTCTGCTTTGTTGCATATCATTTGTCATATAGAAGCTCAAGTGACATCGTATATACAGTAGAATCTCGATTATTCGAACACCTGACATCTGAAAATTGGCCATCCTATGTCAGCTACAAGCAGAAGAAATCATTAGTGACACTGTGTACCTACTTTCACAGTGGTCGATTTTTTACACTCTAAAATAAAATTATCATGCTTATGCGGAACATAGTTAGTTCGGTAATTAAAATAATTATATATAATATATAAATAGTAATTGTTCTTATTACGTGACTGTTTCCTGAGAAATCGTACTTACTGACGTCCTCGACGTCGTACCCAGACACAACTTACGTGAGACGAATGGACGAAAAGTGGGGGTAGGCTGGAGGCAGGCCTCGCTCGGGATGGTCATCTCCGGATAGTATCTAGGGGCAGATAATAGTACACAAATACAATAGTAATCACGCATAAAAACAATAAGGAATCAGTACGCGTATAATTAACCCATAACATAAACTAAAATGACAATGTTCCTAATACTTTGCACTATAATTTTTATCATACATTATTGAAACTATGTGTGACAGTAAGTGTTTTCGCTCCAGGTGTAACGCTACCCTTTAACTCTAGTCTGGTCTTCGAGTCTTTTTTAGCTCGTCGCATCTTCATTTATTTAAAAAAATTTCGCAATGATGACATTATAAAACATGCAACTGGCTATTTCCAGGTTTTCTTAATCTTCTCATTATATTATTATACAGTTGCAAATATCAATTCCATACATTCGAGCCAATTTTTGTTCAAAATCCTTGAGTGTATAGTCAAATGGAAGAACGCACAAGTTAAGTCTTCAAGTCCCTTCTTTCGCCGGTATAACTATAAAACTTATCAAAACATGTGCTGAACGTATTTCAATTTCTAATCGAGTTGCAAATGTACTAGTTCGCACTAATATTTTACGCGTGCACCTTTTCGATACACGGCACGCTACAAATTCTCTTTTACGATATGTTGACTGCGGCTGCGAACGGTGACCACAATGGCGGCGTGTTCGAAAGCGATTCGACGTGGATTTATTGCGGCCGGTGCCGTCTTTTACGCTTTCCCGTAACGGATAAGCTTCTTCTATGTCTCTATACAAGCGAAACGCGTTGCAACGGACGTAATATAATATGATTTAACGCCGTGAATGTAATAAAATTTTATTACAACGTGTCCCTCTGTCGTTATATCGCCACGTTTGAATACATTGTGTACCTTAATGCTCGTGTAATTTCGTGTTCATTTCGTATTCCCGTTCGACGCTACACTGCTTGTCTGGTGTTTGCACGAGCCTTCGATGGATCGAGCAATTGTCCAGTAAATTTTCAACTATGCACCTGCTGCTTCAACGTTGTTCCTCGATGTTTATACTACTGGCGAGTGTTTCATTGTCAGAGTATTGTTGTAAGATTTGTTCGTCTGCTCGTATAAAATCACGAGATGAAAGTGATGATTGAGAGAGATTAGAGAGAAAGGAGTAACGAGGTTATAAGTAAATGGAAATTGAAGTGTGTGGAAGTGTTGATGTGTTAATTATTAGAATGTACAGACTGGTGCATATGAACTGTTGAACGTTGTTTTCTTAGAGATGTTGTAGGGACATCGAAAATAGGCTCCTCGAGGTGTTGCTTAGTTGAACATGCTAAAGTACTCTACATATTTTGAATAGTTTCAAATATTAGTATTTGAAAAAAATTGAATTGAATCCATACCTGTGATATTGTATTAATCGTGAAAAAGGTGGTATAGTTCATTCTAAGAGTTTCAAATTTTTAAGTGTCACTAGGTTAAAGATATAATTAGCTGCGAATTTGATAAAATTTTGGTACTTGGTACTAGTAATGTCTTATTTTTTCATTAAATACTAATATTAGATAATTCATGAAATTTCAGTCAATAATATTTTTGTTTTAGCCGATGTCCATTTAAATTGCCTGTTATGTATGGAAATTTCGTATATTGAAACCTTGAAATACTTCTCCTTACATCTACAGGGTAGTAAAAAGGCCGTGTTACCTCAAATAAATACAGTAATATAATATGAGAAACGTTTGAATTTATTTCAACAACTGTTCAAATGATTAATCAATTTATTCAATACATAAATAGGAACGTTTCCAGATGGAACTACAAATGGATCAGCATAATTCCTTATCCCCGGGCGAAAAATCACACTCCCTTTCAATGATTTATTACACATTTTACAAGTTGTTTGGTCGTTGTGCAAATACCTTATCTTTCAATATTCTCCACATAGAAAAATAACATGAACTAGGTGTCACCCATTCCTCGAAACTGTTGTCTAAAAGTGTCTAACCCAAACTGCGCACACATTAGATGTGCGATGCTACCAGCATCACCCTCAGAATATCAAGGGCAATTCTGAACAATTGTTGCCAAGTCTGAAATAAGTTCGTACGTTCTTCATATTTTACTACTGCACTTATTTGCGGTAAAGCGACTTTGTGTCCACCTTGTACATTTAATTTATTCCCACCAACTACTCTTTTTACTTTCCTCAAAACTCCGTGTCTCGCGTCCAAAGCAATTCTCGTCAACAAGAATTGCCCGGAATTACTATTCGTCAACAATTTCGACTGTCAAAGTCATAGAATTCTCCGAACCGTTCATTTTCGTTTTATATTCCCCGAAAAAAAAGCATCCTCGAAACAGGGCTGTGTTCTTCTCTTCGAAGGGATCCCAACAATTTCCAGCTTAATTCACAAAAAAAAATCGTGATGCGAGCGTCCATTTTCGGCCTCGAAGAAATCACAAACGAGGCCACGAATGGGTTCGTGAATGAAGGGAGTCAGAAGCTGAATGGAGAAGAGAACAGGTTAAAGCCAGAAGAGGAGGAGGAGGAGGAGGAGGAGGAGGAGGAGAAGAAGAAGAAGAAGAAGAAGAAGAAGAAGAAGAGGGAGACGAAGAAAAGTTCCTTCCATCATTCGAGTGGTCACATAACGTGACGTGTGAGCGATGCTTACTCTCCCACAACGAGCACCGGTAGTAGATGATGCTATAATGGTTGGGAGTCGGACATGTGAGCGCGGACAGGAAGTCCAGGTTCCTATACTAAGACGCGGAGTCACGCGGATCTTCGCATGGAGGCCCTGCAAACCTCCTACGTGTCACGCAACTCATTCATCGGTTTTTCCTCGTTGGAACGAGGTCCCACCATTGTCCAAAGCTTAGAAGAACTGTGGTATTTTTCAGATTGGTTCATTGGAAACCGAAGCAACAATTGGTAGGAATGTCTTTGTGAGATTGGAAAGCAGACAGGATTGAAAATTGAACTTTCGATACTTATTAGGGAGAAGAAAGGAGACTAAATAAGAAAAGCAAAATGGTACAGTGATGACTAGACTGCGGATGTTTATGCAGATATACATTTTAAGATTCAGGTATTATTTATTTAAATGTATTGTAGTTACCGAAATGAACCTATGATAAAACTATATTCTCCACATTGAAGGTTACAAAATTTATGTTTTATTTTACTTACTGTGTAGAATGTGCATCTTTCACGTATTTAAGTATGTTAAAAGTGCATAAAGATCCGCAGTCTAGTGATGACATTTTGGCAGATTAGAGGTAGCCAATCTACTTTTTTGATACGTAATATGAGAAATTGAAAGTTAAAATTGAATTTCGAGGGTTGTTACTATAAATCAACATCCACAAAGAAGTAGTTTTGAAAGTTTTGTTTCACTGAATATATCATTTTGAATTGTTCCCAGCACATGGTTCGACTATAATAAAAACCAATAAGAACATATCTTAAAAGACAATTTCAAAAATATGAAGAATATTGAAAATCTTCTTTTCTTAAATTGATCAATCTGTTTAACAATGTAAGTGTAAATTTAAATAGTAACATCAGTCTGTACAATTTATTACGGTCGCTGACAAATTCAAAGTATTGGTATAATTTTAAATTTGAAAGGCAAGGTAAAATTTGATTAAATAACCTGAACTATCTGAGTTCTCAAAAAGTACGAGTTACATCTAAAACAAAAATTGAATGCAATTTATACATATGATATTCGGTAATCTAATCAATTTTTCAAAATTCTTGGATAATGATGCACCCTTAAGTGTGCAGGATCCATGCGTGTGATTAAAAAAAATTAATTCTTTTTGTTTCTATTATCAGACGAAGATCTCGGCCTTCTTCGCTTGTTGGCCGATGCGTTCTATGAATTCCTGCTTCTTCCTTCTTTCTCCTTTTTTCTTAAACAAGGATTTTACGTAACCGTGTAGAATGCACTCTGAAGAGACGAGAAGCGATTAGCCTTCAAGGTCTGCTGGACAGACATTGCTGAAATTACGGATTTTTGCTTCCTCTAGATCGTTGGCCAAGATTGAAGAAAATTGGAAAAGGTTATAGCGTTTCAACAAGAAAGCTTGTCCAACTTTTTCAACAATTTCAGTTGTTTGTGTTTGTTTCCGATTTAAACAGATTTATTCGCGTCCACGTATACTTGCGTATTTGTTGAGAATGGAGAAAGCAGTAACAGGTTTCTATGAAATGTGATAGTCATGGAATGCAAGGGAACTGAGGATATTTATTATCTGCGTCATGCCTAACGACACTGTATTAAAATAAATTGTAGACATTGTCGTCAGTGGCTGTCACAATAGTCGGAACATTAACACTTTGAATGCCGCGGGGCTCACCGGTGATCGGCACTTCAAATGTAAGTTAATTAAATAACTATTTATTATTACACAATCCTGAGCAATTTTCACGCTGTTACATTAATGTAGGACCATAATAACACGTTTAGGATTTACATTAAGAATAGTATATTATGTTGTATCTGACCAGGTATGACTGTTTTCACTGCGGCATTCCACGTGTTAATTGTTCATTGTGTTTACACAGGTTAGAAAAAATGCATGTCTTCTCATGATGACTTTATTCAGTGTGGTTGGCCAAACTTTAAATATGTTGTGAATTAAACAAATCAAGTAGCGTAACATAATAACTATATTCATTATAACTACATAAACTTGAAGAAATGTGTATAAATACAAACAATAAGAAAACAATATTCTATTTACAGCATTAATACTCACTGTGAAAGAATCATCAAGCTTTGACTGCTGGAGGTTCTTATACTTGAATAGAATATAGCTGCTCCAATGTAAAACATATTTTTTTGTTGATAGAAAATAATTTTAGGCAGATATGTAACAAAAAATTCTTTTCTATTGTACAATCTATTGAGCTTTAATATTCTACTAGACTAGAACCTAGTCCATGGGCAGATTGTACTTAATTCTTAAACAACTAATCAAACATATTAATTTAAGAAAATAAGCTAAGAAAATACATTAAACTATATAGATTATAATTATGCAAATTTAAAATAATTTATAGAGTAAAACTATAAAGTGAACAATATGATGTTATAGTAACACTGTCAGTTACTTTGGCATATTTATCTCTTATTAGATAAAAGTTTATTAAGCAAATGAATTTAAAAATTTAAAAAACACCACATTAAACATCATTGATTATACTTATACGAATTTACAGTAGTACATAAGCTACACGGGCTCGACGGGTTATCTAAACAATATAACGTTTATACTACTAGCAATCACTATGACAGATCTTGCTTCACTGATATTCCATCCACGTAGATAAAAGTATATTAACCGAATGAATTTAAAAAATGAAAAACAGCACATTAAACACCATCGATTATATTCACACGAATTCGCAGAACTGCATAGGCTACAACTATCAAATAAACAATACTTTCATACACTGTGACAGATCTTGCTTTACAGACGCCACATCCATACTAATCAAACAGGTGTTTTTAAGAAGTCAGACAGTAAAGATCAAACGCTCTCAATTCCAATTACTTAAATTTGAAAAAACACACAAGATAAAAGTACACACCGAACAATATATTGTTCGTAACGCTGCCAGTCAATGTGTAAGGCCACGCGGGATGTCGTTGACCCACCGACAGGAAGATCATGACGCGTTGCGTAAGAGGACATTATCGTAGAGCCGCGCAGCAGGTTACAATTTCATTCATGAATCTCCGTCTCTGTCCCTCTTCCGTTCCTTTTCCCCTCGTACGCGTATTTACTTTCTCTGAACGCATCCTCGGTCTCCCCTACCTCGCGCACCGACTTCGTTTTCCGATTTCTTCTTTTTTTTCCCCCGTCATCACGACTCTGTTGCGCGGGTGAAGAACGTTGCTCGACGATTTTTGCTTTCGGAAAGAAACAACGGGACAAGAAGCGTGGATAATTTAAATTACGTTTCTCATCATGAGCCGGTTAAACCAACACCGGCTTTTTGCACCGGTGCACCGCGAATCGGTCGCCCACAGAGTCCATGCGGCTACCTTAATGTCCCTTCGTCTTCGTTTCATTGTTTTTCATGGTGTCTTAACCATTTGAGTACTCTGGACACACATATGTTTGGTCCATGCATTTTGTTTGTTGACGATAGAAATGATTTACGAGTTTGTTTACTCTATCTTGGTTTATGGAGATTTGAAATGGTACCATAGGGGTTTTCAAATAGTTGGAAGTAAAATGGGGATTTTTAAATATTAAGAGGTAAATATTTGTACAGGGGAATATGATTGATCAAAGATGTGAATGTTGATCAATTTTAAGTATGGTTAGGTCTCATAGTTCAGAGTCCAAGTTTGCAAGGAGTTGAATTTCTAATCATGTGTTCATATTAGATTTATGATTCATGAATTGCTATTGAGTGCCAAAGGCTAAGCATTCGAAGTCTGTTCGTTGTAATATTGGAATTTGCTGTGATAATCAATTCTTCTGAAATTCCAATTCTCAGATATGTCTCTAGGCAAACCCAATGTCTGACATTCTGTTCCAAGTATGCCTCGAACATACCAAGGATTACGGCAACGTTTAGAAGAAATGAAAGTTTCAGTAACGTATGGAAGTAAGTCGGACACGAACGGCTTAGATCGTCGAAGCTTCTACTTGGGTATCTGTGCTGTTAATTGTTGCTAAAAATTCTATACTTAATACCAGCAGTACAGGAGAAAAGAATCAAAGCTTTTGTTCAGTTGCCATGCAGATAGTGACGGAACTGATACGATACATATTGATGATACTCAAGCAATTCGATACCTAAGTACTCAGTGGGAAGTATCGATAGGTATCGAAATCTAGGATACTCGGTATTAATTTTCAATACCGACGCTTCTTGGAACGATATCAATCAATATCAATCCTATGACGACCAGGTAGATATCGATACCATAAACAAATGAGTAGACATCGTCACGCCGTTCAAAAGTCGGAATCTTCAAAGTACTGTGTACAGATGCGGAGTGGCTCAAATTGGATTTTGCGAATATAAACATCAGTCTCGAAAAGAAGTATCAAATCGGTATCGATATTTTCGTAGAAGTATCAAACAGGTATCGATGTTTTCGTATAAGTATTGAAGCGGTATCGATTCTTTCTGATACCTACGTGTTTGATACTACTCGATACCAGATCGAAATTCGTAGACTGATATCGATAGTATCGATGCGGTGTCAGTCCCAACACTACATACAGGGGAATAGAAGGAATGAACCTTTTGACACTTATTGTTATTTCATCACACTATCGTTAGATGTAGACAATATTATATTTGGTTACAAAAACACCTAATTATTTGCATTTCTACTGGGTTTATAATTCTGTGTCCCTTTTTAATTTTCTTCATTTCTACTGTGCGTCGGATATTGCTCTGAAATAATAACAACATTAAATATCTTCTAAACTATTGACCGTCTACGTTCAAAACCATATACAATACTGAGATTCGTAATAATATGATCTATCATCATGCAAGAGCTCATTAAAATGCGAGACCACCACTTCGGCTGTCCTTGAACCGCAAGCCGCAAAAGGTTAATAACTCCATTCTGCATCTGGCAGCAAGAATGACGCATTTGACACGTATGATAAACCTCATCAGCGTCCTAAATCTAAAAATTCAGTGTTCGAAAACACCAGAGCACAGGTCGCGACGACACGTCCCAGCAGATGCGACACGAAGGGTCCAAAACCGCGGGATGAGGCGAAGGATGACGCTCGCAGTGAAATCTCAGTGGATTCCACTGCGGGGCTGGCTGTAAATTATTGCAGGACGTGTCGAACGTTTCGCTGGACGCGTCCTCGCTTTTTCATTCGCTGGAACCCGCAGCAGGATCCCAGAAAGAAGAAAGCCTCGGGTTCGTGCGGCGACCAAAGTTAGCAGCGGTCCGGTCGTCGGCGTCTTCCACGACCGGTAGCCTCCTGGGGACCTCGTTATCGGTACGATGTTGATATATGGCGTGCATTGCTCCTCCATCCACGCCCTGCACGCTGCTCGGTGCTCTCTTTGCTCCGGCTGTGCCGAGTGTGGGTCCTTGTTACACACAACACCGGCCTCTCTCTGCGCGGATATTCAGCCCATTGTTCGGACCGCCCTCTGTGGCGGGGCCCGATGCCGGCCGCTCATGCGATACTGTCTTATTATAAGGCGGCAATATCGGGGCCCTCTTGTCTCACACTTGTAGACACGGAGCAGCGTTCTTTATTCTATACTCCAGCGGGCGAAAAAAGTCAGTCGAAACAGGAACACCTCACGTGGACCGAATGCTCCCACTCTATGATCCAAACCTGTCTGTTCTGGACACATTTGGCGAAGTGGTGGAAATCTTTTCGTGTACAGGCTACTTCGTTTTATTGCGATTTACAGATATTGCGTTGTTTGCAAATTGAAGGTTTGTGTTAAAATATCTACATTCATAGGAGTTTCAAGAAGTCGATTCCAACTCCTATGGATAACTTTGAGGAGTTCGAAACTTTAGTGGAGGAAGTAACTGCAGATATAGAAATAGCAAGAAGACTAGTGTTAAAAGTAAAGCCTGAAGATGTGACTGATTTGCTGCAATCTTAGGATAAAAGTTTAATGAATGAGGAGTTGCTTCTTATGGAAAAACAAAGAAAATGGTTTCTTGAGATGGTCTGTTTCTGGCGAAGATGCTGTGAACGTTGTTGAAATGAAAAGAAATGACATAAAATATTATATGTACCAAATCCAACCTTTAGCAGCCACTATACTTATCGGTCAGCAGCCATCAACAGCGAGGCAAGAACCTCCATCAGCAAAAAGATTACGACTCGCTGAAGGCTTAGATGATGGTTAGCATTGTTTAACACTAAAGTTTCTTTTAATGAAGGTATGTGCATGGAATTTTTAGACATAATGCTATTACACACTTAACAGACTACAAGATAATTTTTATATGCACTGAGAAACCAGCAAATTCACGTGACTCGCTTTCTTACAAGGCTGCTATGTAAGACTCCTAGGAAGTCCATAAACTTAAAAAAAATTAAACTACCCTTAATGATACCCTTCATGACCCTGTCTAAACATAGTTCTTTATCTCTCAAGGGTGAATTTACTTGAGACAGCACAGATTCAAAATTATGACATGTGGATGTCATTCGACATCGAATATGATCATGTACTGGATGAAAAAATTGGTGTCATACTGTTCCAATCAACATGCATTTATATACACAATAGGAAAACCAAAAATAATCGAGCAAAGTAAACAACAATATAGAGTCCAAATATACTTATTTACTACCACAAAATTACTTCATTAAAATTGAATAGTACAATAGAACCTCGATTATCCAAACAGCGGTCATCTGAAAATTAATCACGCTATATCACTTACAAGTTAAAATTATTGTTAGTAACACTGTGTACTTAATTCAGTATCACTATTATTTTAAATTCTAAACTAAAATAACCATTTTTATGGAGAACATAGTTGTAACATAACCCAATCTATTACTAATTACAGTTCAGATATTCGAGGCCCTACTATACTAAAATTCGCAGTATGTTCAACTCTACCACTACAAATCTGAACCCTGAAAGCGTCAGCCAGGGAATATTTCCTGACGATGAGACGCCTGATGGGAGGTCTTCCAAGTCCCTTCTTACGGCGTGGCGAGTATAGCGGGCCACGGGTCGTACAAGGGAAAAAAGCCGCGGCGCGTGCAACGGCGGAGACGGGGACTCACAGGCCCCGGATTTACTATGGCGCGATGTTATAAATTTCTCTTCGGACTGCCGCTGAATAAAGCGGGCGTTTTTAATCCGGCCCCGGTGCGTGTATGATTCCCTTTCGGAGCTAGACGCGACGCAATAATTTTTGCCCCGCCAAGGCCCAGCTTTCGAGGCCAGAGCGGCCTGATGCTTCGCGGATAGATTTACGACCGCCGCTGCATTTATACGACGAAGTTTCTCAATGAAACCATGATTCCGGCTGGTCCTGGATTTATCACGAACGAGGGGAACAGAAAAATCGAGGAAACGGGGCGTTTGTAAGAACGTTGACATACTGCAATGATTTCTCACTAAATGACACTTGATTCGATGTATTGGGTGTCTGTTATATTTTAGTACAGACAGTGCATGATAATGTGTCTTCAAAAATGAGATGAAAATGTGTTGGGTCCATCTGAAAGTTGTATTTGTTACAGTTAACACTTTGACTGCCACACTGTATGAACTGAAAATGACAAACTCTATACATTCATATATATAATGAATACAAACTCAAATTACACCTTTTAAAATCAATAATTTTATTAACACTTTAACTGTAAACGTTTTTACGCTATTCTCAAACTGTAAACGTAGGTCTTTCACGCCTGATGCAGATTTAAATGGGGAATTGTTTTTAAAAAAATCTACAAAAATTCATATAGCATCTTTAAACATTCAAAAATAAGGTTATCATAAAAGTTAACTTTTTTCTGCAGGGAAAAACAGGTTTTCTACTTACTAGCTTGCGAGAAACCTAAACCGTTCGAACTAGCCCGGACATGAAATACCTACGTTTACAGTTTAAAGGTTAAATTTCGCAACTGTTGTACTGGTTTTATTAGACCTTATTATATTTATTTTTTAATAATATACATGATGAAATAAATAATGACTGAATCTAAGTGTCACCCAATAATGTATGTAGTGTCCAGGAGGAAAATATTCCCAACGTTTTGCCAGCAGTGCAGTTAGCTTCATGAGAGGTCTGAGGATGCTCTAATACTGATTGCGTGTCAGGATGTTCACTTTTTTTAAAGTACCCATATTCGTGTTCCGGATCACTGATCAGCCAATCAATTTTTAATTGGTCAGCTGACTAATGGTCACGCAATGAACTGGCGCTTGCACAGGATACTCCTCAGACTACATACTTTCCACGAAGAAGGTTTGATTGGAAACTTCGACACAAGTTCGTTCTAACGAAGCTAACGTAATACTGAACTAATACAGTGTAGTTGCCTAGGTTTATAAAAAGATTTCTAATTCATCCGGAGATTGTTGAGGTAGGGAGAAAGTTTAAAAGATGTCGAAAACAAATGAGTCACAGGCTAACGTACGGAGAAAGTTTGCAATATGAAAAATTGGTGTGTGATTCAGTCGATCGTAAGTAAGGTATTAGTCTGGAGGGCTAGTACATTAGAGGTACTTAAAAAAGAATGAGCATCCTGACGCATGTCAGTGTCAGTGCATCCTCAGACTCCTGATGAAGCTAATTGTAAGTGCAGTGATGCCTAAACGTAGGGAATATTTTCCTTTTGGACACAAATTACACCTTGAGGAATCCTTAAACAGTACTGACTATAACAAACTGGGCCGCGAGACCCTCGAAACACTCAAGTTCCATTTAGTCAAAATCAGAAATTCACTAGGAGTATTTAGACAAGTCTCAAGTACGGAATATGATCCAAAATGATTATTTGTGCAGCACTCGGCATCGTTCACATTGTATTCGATGTTAGAAGTAGATCCTGAAGAATCCAATCTTCTTCCAGACTATAATTTAGTAGATGGTCTTCCTAAACGAGATCCGTCTTCAAACTTCAAATCACAGGCCTTGAACTATTCGAACGCGATGTCTCCCTGCCAAAACTCGAGTACAAAACGCACTGTACCACACTTCATCGAACAAATCGCGCTTTCGTTTTCACAATACCTTATCGCGAATACTATCGAACTTTCACAATGCTGGTGGCGAAGTGTGAATGATACGCGCGCGCGGTGCGTTGCGCTCGTTTAGAAGCGGACAAAAAATCCGTGGCGCAGAAACGAGAGAAAAGAACGGGTGGAACGGTACGCGAGCACCGTGGCGAATGAATAATGCAGTAGCCCGACAAATTTATTAATTGCACGATGCGAATCCGCTGATATTCCCGTGAACATGCAAATCGGGCGGCGCGCATTATTGTCCGCCATTGTTCAGCGCCGCGTTCACGACCATATTCGACGGCAAGAACGGCGTAGATCCGCCTTGGAAAGCAAAGAAAACTCTGCGGCTCTTAAATTAGTTAGATAAGAGTTTTAGCGCTGATTCGTTGCGTATTGCAAGCCACGATTGTGCTGGCAGAATGCCTCGAGATAACACGAGCTCAAACTCCTGTTTGTTTCGTCGTTTCTACCCACTTTCGGTCGGGTCGCTTTCCGCCATATTCTTCGTTGCTCAACCCTTTGGCTGCGAAACTACGCAGAGCTAGATATCTAAGAGTGCAGCTAAATATTGAATGGGTGCACATGAAATTGCTGATGCAAGTATTGCAATGTTTCCTTGGTTTATGTCAGGTATACAATAGGAATTGTTCGAACTAGTATCCATAGTATCTCAACAGAAGGAGAACACCTAAATATCTCCTTTGATTTTAGTGACATGCGTAATGTTTTCTGGCGGGTGCGTTGTGGAGGAAATGTAGAAAAGGTAGGAAGGAGGAAAGTGGAAAGAGCGTTTCGTCCTGGACCTGATAGTGGACTCGTCAGTAAGGCTACCTAGCAGGCCCGTGCCTCAGACATGAGATAGTGAGGGTCAGGTCGAAGGAGTAAATGTCAGATGATTCTTCTAAATTGACCGATTGCGTTTTCTCCAAAACTAAAAGAGATTCGAAAGAATTGATTGGAGGAAAGATGTTCTGTTCAAGGGGAAATCTTTTAGTGTACACGATCGCATTGTAGGTGAAGGCGCTAAAGAAATTTCAAGGTCAACTCCATTTTTTGAAATGGAACGCTATATTTTCTTCTCTATATCTTGATAGAGCTCTATATGGCGAGTTCAGCGACTTATGACAGGAGATTATCCAGGGTCATTCAAGGACACACGGGAGAAAAAATCAAACTACCATGTCTCAGGAAACGAGCGCTTTTGTTACTGCTTTATCACAACAAATACTCACAATTGTGACTTTCTACTTGTCTGCAAAGGTTAATCCTAATAATAAGATTGTCCAGAGCCACCATATTTACTTGTACTGGAATAGCACTGAAGCGGTGGAGCTGCGCAGGGATTTCGGAAAAGAAAGGAAGGAGGAAAGAGGATAGAGCGTTTCGTCCGGGGCCTGCTAGTGGACTCGTCAGTAAGGCTACCTAGCAGACCCGTGCCTTAGACGCGGGATAGTGAGGGTCAGGTCGTAGGAGTATATATACAAAGCGCAGGATGGTCGTGGACTTGCGGGAAAGTCTGTGCGCCGCTGAACCCTCTGCTGGCGAGGTCGGGAAGTGCCGCTACAGCACCAATTGCTGCGATAGCCCTTAGCATCATGCCATAACAGGTTGTTGGCATCTGCTGGTGCACGACGTTTTTAATGCATCCCCACAAGAAATAATACAGCAGGTTAAAGTCGGGTGGTCGAGCTGGCCATGTTTTGTTTAAACTGTCAACATATCAGCAGCCACCGGCAGCTAAAGTTACGGTTTCTTTCCTTCCAATTGACCTTGTCGATAAGTGGACGCCAAAAGCTTGAGTATTTGTTGTGATAAAGCATTAATAAAAGCGCTACCCTCCCGAAACATGGTAGTTTAATTTTCCCCCCGTGTATCCTTGAATGACCTTCTCTCATAGGCCGTTGAACTCTTCTTAAAGAACTTTATCAGGATATAGAGAAAAAAATATACGATTCCGTTTAAAAAAATGGAGTTGAACAGAACATCTTTCCTCCAATCGATTTTTTCGTATCTCTTTTAGTTTTGGAGAAAACTCAATTGGTCCGTTTAGAAGAATCACTCTGTATAGAAATCATAGAAGGATCGAGGGCTTGCAGGAAAGTCATGCACTGCTGATCCTTCTGCTGACGAGTATGGGAAGGACACACTTTCTTCTTTCTCCAATGTAACCCAGCATGGACTGTAATGGCCATACAGCCAGGAACCTATAGTTGTAGGTGAATTTCGAAGCGTCATATGTCAAGAGCATCACAAAGGCGCCGAAAAGGGTCTCTCATCTCATTGTTAGCGCGATCCGTGGCCATCGTAGTTTAACTTCGGTGATCTTCCAAGAACCAGTGTTGCCTACACGGCGACTGCCGTCGACACGAACCGTGTACTTACAACAAGTGTATACCTGCCTTAAAACTGTTCATCCGTTTTAAAAACGCGTCGTCTTCTCCCGCGACCGAACGATATTCCGACAAAGCAATCCTCCCTGCGAATTTTCAAAAAGGACGAGGTTTTTGCGAAGTGGGGGTCCGGTCTCGCGACTGAAGCCGGGCGAACGTATACGGGCCGGTTCGCCGTGGACATTGTAGGGCTTATATGGCGATCCGGCATAAATCAAAGGGCTAATATACTGCGGGTCCCGGTAATGCTGCCGCCGTGGCGGAGGTCTTTTTATCGGCCGAGTAAGACAATACGAATTTACATACGCGCGAGCTCTCGTACGCGGCGTGTAGCCGCGTTTACGCGCCACGCCGCTGCCCTTTCCTTCGCCACGCCACGGCCCTCCGAAGGGAGCATATGGCATGGCTTATTGGAGCGAAGGCCGCGGCAATTACCGCGCTTCTGCCCGCCGGCTTCTCCGCATCAAAGTGCCTGTCTCTCCTCTCTCCCTCTCCCATCTCTCTTCCCTCTTTTTTTCCTGCCGTTCTTGCCTCCGTTCTTCGCTCTCCGCCGATTGTTTCGCCCGCTACCGGCCGCGAGATGGGAGATGGGGAGATTGAGCTTCCAGGGGTGCGTCTTCTTTTTACGCAGATTCTTGTCTGCTGTTCCTTTCACTTTTTTCCCGTGACTTTTTTGTTTTCTGGGTTACCTGGTTCGTCTTTCAGCGAGGTTTTGGTATTTTGAGCTGACTGACCGTTGGAAAATTGTGTTACGTGGATGCATGGGTAGAGAACGATAATGTAGGTCGGTTTTAGTACGAGTGCCGTGAAGGTCGTCGGTAACCGGCAGGTTACTTGTAACTCTGATATCTTGTGCATTTGTAAAGTTTTATGTGATTTCATATGTTAAAGTAGTTCTCACATTGTCGACGGGGGGATTTTTTTGCAGAAACTAACGCCGGTGGCCAGCTGTTTTTCATACAAGTCAATATTGAAACACCCGCGTTGGAGTCAATTTCGCCATTTTTGAAAATTTTACGGTAACAACATTGCGTTTATAATATACCAGAGGCCAGAAAAGAAAACTAACGGGGCAAAATGGGAATGATAAGGAACAATAATAAATTGTATAATGAACGCTATCAATTTTAAGCTCTAACAATTTCGCACGGTGATTTTAGCACTAGGTTTACGGAACGCGTCATTTTGACACATTTCGAATATGACAAATGCGCGTAATAAATGTAGTGTTGAATAATGTTAAATATTATAAATTTTATATAAATATATTATATCACATAGTTATATTTATAAGTTAATAGTGTATAATATATTGTTTTTAAATAAAATAAGTTGTTTTTTAAATAAAATGTGCGGTTTCATTCACGCGTCAATTTGACGCGTGTCCGTAGAGGTAGGTATGTAAGAAATATCCGTAAACCTTGTGTTAATTGTCTCTGGTCAATAATGCGTTATGTATAGGGTGACCCAATACAAGGTACAACCGAAAAGGATATGCTTCCTCGTGTAAAATTAAATCGCAAATATGAAGTAAAAGTTGTTCACGTGAGGCTTGGATTTTTAGAAAATTAATTGTAAACATTCTTCAGGTATGCGCGGAGTTAACTAAAAATAAAATGGTGTTTGTATGCCATGTCATGATACGGGATAATTGAACATAGTGGTTTAAGTGTCGATAAGGTATTTCTTTTGTTCAGTTTTAAATTATTGAACATATCAACCTAGTTGTGGTCAAATGTTTACTTAACCAAATTAAGAAAGGGGAGGTGACAATAAAGTATTCATAACCTCTCGTCTCGTTCATATGTACAGTCAAGCAACATCTCACGTGATTTTTATTTATGAGATCACATTAAAGCATATACTGACATTTTACCTACATATGAGTGGCACTTAGGTACAATCACTATTTATTTTATTATTTATAATATTGTTGCTGCGTTGGGTGCCATCGCAAGACATATTAATTTACTAATTGTTTATTTACAACTATATACAACAATTAACAGGATTCGAGCGTCTCAATGAAAAGACTCTGTTAAATCAATAAATGCTTCAGCTTGATCTTTTGGCGACTTAACGTTGTACACGATGCTCGCAACAATATTAATAAATATATCTCTTAAGGTGTAATAGATAGGGAACCAAATAGTTCTTACAAGGTGTTTCTAGTAGAGAGCTTCGTAACACGTTGCCTGCCACAGTAGACAATTTCGTAACTAGACAGACACGCGGAAATGGCTATTTATTAATACACGTCGTTGATTGTACAAATATTTATTTATTTGATATTACACTTTTTATTTCTACTATCATTTTAACTTGAATGTTACTAAAAATTTCATAAGGGTCAGTAGTTATGTGATCAAATTAAAATTGATGCATATACCGAAAACGGTACACGTGGCAACAAATGTGTTAATACCGACCAGTAGAAAATTTAGGTAACAGCTAGTAAATGTAATACTTTGCTAATATACCAATAGCGTTCCATTAAAAGAAAAGTGTATTCGTACTTTGCAAATGCGTCGTTGCACTTACAAAAAACGGGGACCATTAGAAGATAGAACTTCTTAATTCTATTTCCTTCTGTACCAAACTTTTCTGTTTCTAATTAAAAAGAGATATGGCATCTCTCATAATAAAATACATTTTCTTTCAAATCTCACATTATTTTAGAGTAAACCAAATTTGAAAATCAAACAGATCACGTATCGTTTCTTTGCTGCAACAGCGATACAACTTAAAAAGAATGATTTTAGGGAAAGTGAGTTTGAATATTTCGAATCACTGCAATTTTATGAGAACATCTGTCCTCGACAACCGTCCACTCGTGATGAGTTTTAGAAGCTCAGTTATATCGTTCTAACAGTAGAAACTACAAACAGTAACAGTTACTTCTATACCAGTAACTCAAAAATGGCGAATTTTTAGTTATGTCGATGTTGCAGCATCTTAATGTTGTAACTTAAATTCAACATACTATTATTCTGAAGCTCCATTAGCTTTTCAACACAAGATGAATAGTGTAACTAATTTCAACAAGTGGATTTGATTTATTTTCAATACAGTTGTTTCAGTAATTGACTGCTTCTACAAAATTTCTCAAACTGAACATTATTTTTAGCTACTTATACAAAACATGAGACTCAAGACATAAACGTTACAGTACCTCAAAGGCGGCATCCGAGTCGACGGGGTGGCACACTCCGCACGTACTTCCTACAAACCGGTGAAAATGCTGCGCTTCCTTTCCCATAATTAACCGGTGCACATCCAATTAAGAGGATCGATTAAAATCCAGCCGACTCGGTGAAGGGATTCCCGTGGAGGACACGGTGGAAGAACGCGTCCCACTCGTGAGGGTTAACGAACGTCCCTTCGGGCAGTATTCGTACATAATGCAGAGAGTAAGAAGAAAAGGGGCGAGGAGGAAGGAAGGAAGGAAGAAAGGGAAAAGAGTAAGGGAAGAGAGAAGGATTCGCGGTTACGGGGACCGTGTGGCTTGACGTAGAAGAATTTAGGGGCGACGGCGAGAGCAAAGGGCCAGTTCGCGAGCGGCCAGGTCCCTTTGAAGTCTAAAAACAATGGCATTGTCTCTTCAGTCTAGCGAAAGGCTGCATCTCCCTCTTTTTCTCTTAGCCGTCTCCTACCGGCTGGGACCCGCGTACAGCGTTTTAGATCTTTTTTCCGCTCACGGACGGGAGAGGTCCCTCAGGCCGAAAGGCCGCGATCGGTAAGGGCAATCGGACCAATTTACATTTTTCATTTACATCGGGCCCGGACCACGCGATCCTCCTGGTCCTTCGGGACGTGATCGTAGTCATTCTGCGGGATCCTACGTGGCCTTGATTGAAGATGCTGACAGTTTGGAAATAATGCTTCCTGGCGCTGGGAGACCATCGAACGGGGGAACGTTTGTGGAAGCATGCTGTATTTTCACTTCTTCTTCGATACAACAGCTTCGATTCAGATGAAATTTTGAAGCAGCGTGGAAATTTTCTGGTTCTGAATTCTTTTAATGGTAGGGATTTTGTTGTTTTCGTGTATATTCAAGGCTAACTGAGTTAGGCAAGGATTAGTCTGATTAATAGCTGAATGATTAGTCTGACTGTTATTATGTGAAGGATTAGTCTGACAATATCTGAAGGATTAATTTGACTCATAATACATGAACGATTAATTTGACTATCAGCGTACTTGCGTTCAGATTGTCTGTTTAATGATTGTTATGTGATATTGTTGTTTTAGGGATATCATCAGCTCCTAATCACCTGTTTGTTGGCCTAATATTTTTAGAATATAGAAAAGTAGTAGCAAAAATATAAAAAACACCATGTACCCCACTATCCTTACAATTAGTGAAATACAGAAAAGCCAGGTTTGGAAATCTTTATAAAAAAGAAAATTTAGAGCATGAAAAATATGTAATGTGCCAAGGAATTTTATATAAGCAAATAAACATTTAATCAAATGTTTCAGCTTATTTATATAGTTTTAATAATTCTTCATGCATTATATAGTAAATTGTATTATTTTAGAGTAAAAATATATTGCAAACATTTTTGACAGTCATAATGAATTTTTTATATGTGTACATACGTATGTATCCTTCTGTACAGTAAAAAACAACAATGTCTTTTTATATCATATCAATAGTTTATTATTTGTATTTGTTCTGTGTAATGGATTGTACTATATTCTATCTTTTGAGTTTCGTTCATCTATTAATATTTTTTTTAGGATGAGAAATATTTACAATGTTTAAAAACAAATTGTAATGAAACTAATCAATATTAGAATAAGAACCTTTCGTAGAAAAGATTTTATTAATGCCATAATTCAAAACTAAATATAACTTCTTTCCAATTAATTATGAAAACCTTGGAAAGTACACCTAGTTGCCAGGTTGCTTCAATCACTTTCTGAATGTTTTTTTAAAAAGCAAGCATGGAAAGCAAGCTGTTAGAAAAATGTTACACATTTGGAGGAAAATATACTATTGAACAAATTGAACAAAAATGTCTAGTAAACCCACATTGAAAACTTAATATAATCCAAGTTATCAAGAATTTTTTAAACAATTCTCCAATTCTTTATAATTCTAGCAATATTCATTTCTTTCTCACATGTACCAAACATTTTTCATTCAATCTAACAAGTACTGTCTACCTCCTAAGTCCCGAATACGCTTCGACAACAATCCTGCGTATCAGAATATTAAGACTGCAAACAACTGAAAAAATGTTGAAACATCCAGCCTAGAAGCAATATCCATTTTTCCGTTGGAGGGTTTCGGATTCACTGGAACCGAGGTGGGGAACAATAGAACCGACTGCGGTATTCAGTGAAATTTGTATGGCGGCATTTGCATCATCCACTAAATTATGGGAAACGGAATTCAGGAGGAGCTTCGGTTTCGAGACGAGAGATCGTACCACCTGCGCAACGTTTTGGCTTCCGCCAGATTGAAGAGCCCCGGTCCTTATCCCGAGGCAGAAACGTCGGGTCGTTATTTCGTCCAGGTTCCAGGAGAACGGAATACAGATTCGGCGTGTGTGTCCCTTGCGGTAGCCAACGGAGGCTATTAGGTTCGTATAAGAGCGTTCTCCTTTTGTCACGACTGGAATTTATTCGTCTCGATCCGCCGGCTCCCTCCCGTCCTCGTCAAAAAAGAAGCCGACCTGTCCGCCAGCTACCGAAGTTCCAGACGATACCCTCCCATCTCTCTAGCGTCTAGATCCGCCGACGATTTGAAATTCCCGATGCTGTGCACGCACGTTTCGCCTGACTTCTCGATCCTCCATGTCACGCGTCGCAAACTCTTGCGTTCGCGCCGAACAATGGACGAACATCGAACACCGAAACCCACATTATTTTAGGACCACCGAGACTATGCTTCAGATAGACCTAGAGAAGGACACTAAAGGACTCTTTACTGTTGGTGTCTCTTGATGCATGTTAATGATAAATGTTATGTAAACGGGCGCTAGCCACCCTATAACACACTGTTTTTGATTAAGAGTTTTGTGTCATCGATACCGGGAGCACCTACACTACCGTCCAAAAGTATCCAAACACTTACATGTTTGCGGATATCACTGAAATATTTTACAAATATAGTTCTTTTGTTGTTTGTTATGTTATTTTATAATTATTATGCTATTATTGGACAACATAAGCAATATTTATTAAAAAATAATGTTGATAAAATTGCTATAACGAAAGTTAAAAAAAACGTGCATACATATAGAAGTGTATGAAGGGATGCAATTTTAGATGACTTTATCTCCCGTTTGTTCCTTCTCCAGATCACAGTGTATTTAATATGTTTATTTCTGACCAGAGTTGGATATCTGTAAAATTTGAACAAGTCTTAGCCACTTAAGATGTACAAAACTGAGACCAGGACGATGCAGGCGTTCGGTTGATTTTAGTTTGAGTTTAACAGTGCTCATGATCACAGCCATGAGTTCAGGAAAGGAATTATCGACAGACGTGTTGCTATTACAGTGCTGGCCAAAAATGGCTATTCTACGAGACAAATAGTTGCGGAAATCGAAATACTGCTAATTATATTACTATAGCATTAATACTTATGGACGGTAGTGTAGGTCAAAAGTTGTACCCTGAGAGACTAACTTGAGAATTAGTCATCTAGTATACGAAAATCTATGAAAGGGTACTTCGGACGAGGCAGTGTGTCTTTTGAGTTGGAACCTTCGGCGTTGCAAGTGCAACATTCTAAGCTTGTGTCATTTAGTGAATATACTATTGTACACTTAGCAAAAATGGGGATTCTCACTCTTATTCCGTTAAAAGTTGGAATCTCGTGTATTCCCTCGCGGAGCATATGCTACTACACATGTAACTGGCTCGTCGTAGTAGCTAATGTTAAAGTATACAATCACGAGCTGAACTCATCATAACATTTGAAGTACTAAATTTAATTTTCGGAAAAATTATAATACTTATAAGCAGGATCAGTTTCTGCTTGCGATACGTATGTGGAAGCAGTACATTTAACACTCATCCGCCCTTCGTGTCACTTTGACACACTTATCTCACGAAATTCGGTAAATGTAAAATAGCAGTATATTTTGCACATCGCTTCATTACTTTTTAACGATGCGAACAATCTTATGCCTGAATGCACTGAATGTACAGAAATTAAATTTTTTAATTTTGAATAATTGAATTATAAATTCAACTATTTACCTTTCCATTATATTTATTTGTTACCGTTGTGTCAATTTGACACCAAGGAACAAATGTAGTTGGGAAAGTGAGGGACGGGTGAGGGTTAATATATGAGCCGCTCAGAAACCAAAGCGATCAACTGCATAAATAAAAAAAAATGAAAAGTAGAGAAATGTGATGATGTTACAATCATTCATGTACTCTGGTAATGAAATTGAGATATTGACTAAAGGTGGAGTTGATCAGTTTGACTTCTGAGTGGTTGATATTTTATTGGGAAATATAGTATCGTAATCTGAATTAAACCTCATCCAAAATACAATAAATCTGAAAAAGCTGTACGCTTTACATATCGCTTTATTACGCTTTGAATACAAGAATTTGCAAATTTAACTATTTATCTCTCCATTACATTAAATTTTTACCATTGTATCTCTTTCACACCAAGGGGCAAATTAAGTTAGAAAAATGAAGGATGGAAGGGGTTAAATTTCACGTCAAGGGGTTAATGGTTCGATTTTTGTAGTCGTGACGTAACCGTAAGTGTATTGTTGTTCAGACAACGAGCAGCGACACGGAATAATTGGAATCCAGAACGATTTCAGGCATGCCCATGAACGTTGGTCGATCTTGTATATTCGCGGGATGTTCTATCGCGATCCAATTAAATTAAGAAAACCCGTGGCGAGAGTATGGCGACGATGTGCTTCTCGCCTGTTAAGGAACCGCAATTATCGGGCGCCCCGAACGGAAGTGAAATTGAGAAGTACCAGCGGCGATACACAAACGCTTTTGCGTATTTGATTTACTCGCGTGCGTTTCTTGAATGTACGCATATTTATTCGAACCGGTCATTTCTCCCCCCTTCGCGAGATGTTGATCGCTCGAATCGCTCCGATACGCCTCGACTATCGATTTTGAAGAAAACGCGATGGTGAGGTTGCGTTTAATTG
The DNA here is from genome assembly GCA_916610135.2 of Macropis europaea. Classification (NCBI taxonomy): domain Eukaryota; kingdom Metazoa; phylum Arthropoda; class Insecta; order Hymenoptera; family Melittidae; genus Macropis; species Macropis europaea. The sequence goes on from OU744344.1 coordinate 32,212,231, forward strand.
CTAACGATCGAGCTGCGATTATCCCTAGGAGAAGATATTCACTCGTTTGATCGGTTTCATCGATCATCTATGGATTGAGAAAAGATGGCGATGTAGGTTATTTTAAGAAGGGAGTTAGTGAGAGTAAGTCATGCGTGAGAAAGAAAAAGTGTGTTTTTTATTATCAACTATATATAGTTTACAATTTGTCCTATGGGACATTTGGTAAATTGTTGTAAAATTTAGAGAATATAGAGGTGACCTTCAAATCTTCTAAGCATCTCCACTTGGAAAAACGTTTTGTCCACTACATAATGGTCCCCAGGAACCAAACAACTTTTGTTTCAAACATTTTCTCCTATCTCTAAAACTCTAGGAATTATTCGAATGGCTTGTCTTAGGGGGCTCGCCATGTATAACACCCGGATGATAGTTTTCATCGAGATGCCATCGTGAAAAAAGCAGGTGACATCTATTATTACCCTCTTCTATGTAAACTGTCTTTTATTTCTTCTTGAGATCAATATTTAAACGTTTAATAAAATACTTTTCTAGAAATAGAATATTTTTGTAGAGGATATTTTAAGAATTATTTTAACTATTATTATTTGAACAAGATGTAAGAAAGTACATGTCACTACTTTCAGGGATGAAAACAGACTTCACCTTTGATGGAGATTTGGAAAAGAATTTGTCATAGAATTTATTCTCTGTATGAAATTGTGGATCAAACCTTTTTTTTAATTTCGAAATTAATTATTGTACTCATGAATACTGTTTCTATAGATAATAGAACAATGCTGTTCATTTATTTCAGGTTAATTTGCTTCAAACACAGTGAAGACGTATTTACTGTGACACTGATGATTACCATTTGTTTGATAACTAGAGAATTGCATCTTACATTTTATTTTGTAGCTATTGCCGCGACAGTTAGACGGTTAAACGTCAGACGAAAACCGGTCCAGTGTCTTGTTTCTTGTAAATAGACTTACTGATTTTTCGCAATAAGCGAGTCAATGCTCCACGGAATGAGCTACACACTTGGCAGGAAATGTGTTGTAGCTTCTATTTCGTTGAAAATAGTGAAAAATGGTATAGGGAAAGGTTGAATGGAATCAAAATATCTATCTTTGCATGATCTTATTTATTCTTTTTTCTTTCACTGAAATATTTTTAAGAACTTTTTGGTGCCTACACGTTGCCAGTGAATAAGGAACGTCAGGTATAGTCATGGCCTCGTCAATTTCATTAGTTGCACCATCTGCATTACAATAGTAATTTAACCAAGTCACAGATTAATTTATAATTGTATCAAGGATAATTTACACAATAAACTTTAATTTGGTCCCAAACCGTAGACTAGTAAAAATGAATATCACAAACATCAATCGATGTAAAAACTTACACTCAAAACTTAACGAATTTTATTACATATCCTCACTTGTATTCTAATAATAATCCAACAAAGTTACAAGCAAATTTGTAACTGTACCGTACATAATTTATACAATAATCTTGACATTGAACCCAAACCGTGGGCCAGGGAGAAACAAGGATCAAAAACATCAGCCGATTTAAGAACTTATATTAAAAGCTTTGCCAACTGTATTACTTACCCTCATTTGTATTCCAATAATAATCCAACAAAGTTACAAGCATATTTATAACCGCCTCGTGGATAATTTATACAATAAGCCATAGTTTGGGCCCAAACCGTGGGCCAGTAATAAACGAGCGTCACGAACGGAAGTCGATTTGAGAAATTCCGGTGGCTCGTTGGGAGCTGGCCGTGGTGTTCGAAATCGATCGTCGCCGGTACGTAGAAGAGGCACGGTAGCAAGAAAACATTTATCGGGCGACACTGGTGCCAGCGGGCCTCCCATCCTTTTATTGATCGACGCAATTAAAAGAGCGCGTCTCATTAATTGCGCCGCTGGCCCTTAATTAGGAATCATCAATTCGTAGAGGCGGCGGCGCTTACGTGCTTAGCCCCTGCGCATGATTAACGATAACCAGCCAGTTTAAGCTGCGCCCCGGCCACGATAAATATCGATGTCGTACCCGTTTATCGAAATCCTTCGCCATTTTTCTTTTTTTATTTCTCATTTTTATTTCTCTCGATTCGGTCGGAGGTTTCTCGTGCGCAGAAATCAAGCAGAACGTCAACTCTGCGTGAGCTCGCGTGCGTTAACTTGCCGAAGGAAATAAAATACTTTTGACATCGTCGAGTTTCGATATTTATAGGAATTCGCAGGTTTAACCATTCGTTTTGACCGGTATATATATCTGGTTCGGCAATTACTCGATTGATTTTTAATGTTTCTTTTTTTTCTCCGGAAGATCGGTTCCGTGCTTAGTCGAATGTTACCGGGGAAATGTATCGTGCGGCTTCGTTTTAATTATCGAGACACAGAAATTAATTAACTTCCAAGTCGTATCGGGATGCAAATTCGCGTGGTATGAGCTCCCTCTTCGCGTGTAATTAATAACGCTGCCTTATAGGTGGTTGTTAAGTGAATTTTTTTCGAAAGGGACATTAATTTTGTTTAAATGTTTTAATGCCATATTTTATAACTCATAACTTCTCGGGGCGGGGGGGGGGGGGGGGGGCGTTCTTCTGTTTATAGTTTATAGTGTACGTCTCTGATTCATCGGTAATAATTAACGTTCAACGGAATAAAATCATGAGAGATCAAATTCTGAAATTTTTCGTTGGAAATTAATTAGCCTTCTATAAGATATGCAAGCAAAAATATTTTGAATAATTTATCCTATGTTCATAAGTTACAATAGAACCTCCTTAAGTTTAATTAATTGTTTGTGGATTTCTATTTGTGGAAATTCTTCAAGAAATATTGTATTAATTATAAAATTGGTACAACCCTAATTATCGCTTTCCTAATTCTCTGGATTTTTAAACAAAGTTGTAGAAATTCGAGAACAGAAGCGAAAATCTTCAAGAACAGAAGCATAATCGATTGTACGTTTCGAGTGATTGTAGTACGGCTGACCACGAACTGACTCGAACTACTCCACAATACTTCTTCTTTTACATCATGATTTTTCAGCGTGAATTATACCAGATCTGTACAAATATAAGTGCTTGTACAATTGTATTGGATGTGCATATGTTGTTTACCACTTAATGACATTTTTGATTCATTAGGTATTATATTAACTATACGAATCATTAACCAGAAGGACTCACTTAAAGGTGTTTGTCGCGGAAATACTATTTCAAAAATATAGTACAATTTATTAGTACATAATACTTGTCCGTATTAGAGTGCATTTATTCAATATATGGAAACTTATATTTGATAAAAAAGTGTATATTCTTCTCCGCTCAATCTTTAAAAATATGTTACTAATTATAAAATATCATTTACATTGCTCGAAAAGAATAATGCAAAAGTATATAAAAATTTTAATTTGCAATAGAGTACTTCAATTCAGGTTTAGGCAAAACGAATAATTGTGGACACAGGATTTTCAATAAATTTGGATAATTTATTAAATATCAGTAATGGAAAAAAATATTAATTATATATCATAAGATTTACATTAAATGTTCACTTTGTATAAGTTTATTGTTTTCATAGTGTTTAACTCTTAAGGAACAATCAAACTGTAGCAACATTATAGTCAGTCACTATAACAACCACAAGAATATAGCATTATATTCTAAAAATTTGTGACACTAAGATCATATAAATTATAGTATGAAATTTAGAATTCTTTAGAACACACTAAATAAATAGAAACAAGTGTCACTCAAACCTGATCACAAAATATCAAAAACTGATATTGCTCAATCACACTTACACCGAATATTATCGATTAAATGTTCAAAAATTCAGTTTCACTTTTTTCACAAAAGACATAATGTGCATCAAACAAGATTCATTGGACTCCCTCTGAGAACTCAGAAATTACGACGGAATTCGCTCGATAAATGTTTCTTCCACGCGAGAGAAACCGAAAGGATTAAGCCATATTCGACCTCGAGGACTTTTCTGATGAGGAAACCGCGTAGGCAGCTGGCCACGATTAAGGTGCATTCAGAATTTAATCTGCACGAGGAATCTGCGCTTCTGTGTCGAGAGAGTCTCTCGAACAGGCCCGTACGAACGATCGAGTCGGTCACGTCGTGGATTCCCAGCATCTGATGCGTGAGCCACGATGACCTTTGTCCGAAAGCTTTTGCAAAACGCGACCAGATGATCGCCGCACGTGCACACGCTGTTTCTCTCTCTCTCGCTCCTCGAGAATACACGTGTCCCTTCGATTTAACCCTTAAATGACACCGTGCGATTCTCAGGTCGCAAATAATCCTACGTCAGACAATTAGTATATTTTTTGTGTCATAATAGACATTTCGTCGTCGTCGTGACAATCAGGAGGTTACTATCTCCGTGCAGAGTGAATATCCAACTTCATTCTATTGTATGAAAGTGTTACTAACTTTTGCTATTTAAATATATACTATTTTGTAACATAAATAGAATGTAATATAACGATTGTAATATACTACAAACACATTTGTTTTCAACTGCTTTTGTAATATTTAATCGATATAGCCTATAAATGTTGCTTGCATACATGTTGCTTCCACCATATTCACTGTAACAGTCCGTGGGTAAATACTTTTGATTGGTAGTGTTTGTTATTTCCTAACAATATACAATAGAAACCTTTGGTCAGTTAAAGATTGTTTAACTTAGGTACTTTAATGATATAATGATTGTAGATGATCTAGATCTGATATAATGATTGTAGATATGATTATAGATGTTTCAGGGGCTTTCGTAACTCCTCTCGCGATTTACGCTTAACACTAACATATATTTCTTTAACACGTTCGCTATTAGCGTCACATATGTGTGACGCGTCGATTGTGTTTTGACAGCTCGGCACCATACCTGTGTGACAGAGATAATTGATAAAAATAAAGCGTGGCCTGTGGTGGACGATTTTCTCGAATAGACCATGCTGGCGAACGCGTTAATAAGAGTTTTGATGTTTTATTGTCACATTACAATGTGTCTGACCAGGTATGGGAGTTTCCACTGTGGTAGTCAACGTGTTAAGGTATTCTGACAATACTTGTTATAACAATCTTAATATTTAAACTACTGGAAAAAATACAAGTAATACAAAAAAAAACAGTAACATTTAGATACTTCAAGAGAATCCTGTCATTTTCGGTCTAATATTGTGTTTTGTCCTTTTAACATGGGTGATAAAACCATTCATTTCTGAAATAAATCCACTTTTCTTGCGGTATGGAATATATGCAACGTTTCAAAATTGACATAAGAATGAAAAGAAATTTGGAGAAACCTAAAGTTTATTCAGAATTTCTAATATGCCTGTGACTTCATAAGCAATAAAGAGAGTGAATGAAGGTCATTTGGAACAAATGCTCAGAAGTGAGACTTTAACTAAAAGTGGCTTTATCTTAGAACTATGCTATTTGAAATTCTTTCGTTAGTTCTTTTTGATATTCAACTTTTAAAATATTCTGAAAAAATTACCCGCCTGAATGCTTCCAATTTCAATTATTACACACCTCAAAGTAAATAATCTTTTCAAATTCAATCTGTAACTTGCTGAACTCGTCTCAATATCAGTCATAACATGAATGTAAAAAAATATAGCTTTATCTACAAAAACCTGAAGATGACCCTGAAGACATAAAAAGCGACTAATTGTAAGAAAAAATGTAATATATTCATCTTGAAGGTCTCTCTGAACCCTGTTACTCGAAGAAAAAGAATTTCAACCGATCTAGTAACAACAGAATAATTGAAGGTCACGTTAGGCGATTCACCCTGTAGTCGACGTTAGAAGTACTTATTATAGTTAATAAATTATAGAGTAGAACCTCGATTTTCCGAACACCGGTCACCCCAAGATTAGTGATCCTATTTCAGCTACAAACTAAAATTCTTATTAGTGTTACTGTGTACTTAATTGTATACCATAATGTATCTTATACTCTAAAATAAAATTATCATTTTTATGCAAAATATAGTTACAACGTGAGTTATTTTATTACTTTTTATAGTTCGGATAATCAAGGTCCTACTGTACTCAACGCCAACCGTTTGTCGTTTCGAACTCTGTCGCGTCTCACTAAATTGCCTGTAACTTCGTTATTTTTGTGCACTCAACCTCAAACTTTTCGTAACATATTTCTAAATTCTTGTACTTTTGATTCGTGCGCACAGAAATTAAGTTTTTTAACTTGTCAGACGTGAATTTCCTCTCGAAAGACGTTTTTCCCTTCGTGGATCAATTTTCAAACGACGAGTTAATACGTTGAACGCCGTGGCTGTCACCGGTGACCACACCACATATTTAATTTAACTAAATAATTATTGATTGTTGCAAAATTCTAAGTAAACTTCATACTGAAATAATAATATAGGAACAGATGAACACGAGTGAATACTCAAATCTGTTTTTTCTTTACAATTTATATAAAAAAAAAGGTAAATTATATCGTGTCTGATTAGATATGGCCGTTTTCAGTGTGGCGTTCAACGTGTTAACTGGTCATTCCAGCGTCACACGCGATGTGACACGACCGTCTGGCATCACTTGTTCTCGTTTCATGCTCTCCGTTAATCTTCCCAAATCGAGAGAGTGTTATTGTTCGCGTTACGTAAAGGCGGCTCGCGAGAGGCGACCTTTGCCACGACACGTGCACTCGATTTCGATCCACGATGAAGGAACGCCGGTGAACCGATTTCGATCACGTAGCTCGCCTCGAAGGCGTTTTCGCAATCGCGAACCCGCCTTGTATCCCGTTGATTTATTCCACGATCGAGCGAATCGGCCGCGTTAACGCGACGAACGTATAAATCATCATCGATCGAGCGGTCACGCGACGCGAAATTTATTCGTTCGGTCGCGATTCGACGTCAATGAGAAATTACGGGGTAAACGTGAGCGAAAATTATTGGCGAATGATCTTCCTTCAACCGGTTTCATTTTATTCGTTTTGTATCCGTTGATTCCTGTTGAATTTTTAAAGCAGCATCTTGTGGGCCATGAACTTTGAGTCTTCTATTTATTATAGTTACTGGATTGTTTCTATGTAATGGGAGGACATTCGTAATTGAGAACAGTTTGTTCTTGCCATTGCTGTTTCTTCACAGATCTATGTACATCTATACAATTTACAACTGTTATGTACACACATATGTACTGCAATAAATAAATTTAAAAAAAAAACACCGGCTAGTTCCGATTGTCGTAATTAAGCTACTCTGGGCACGGTCAGCGCTAAGATGGGTGACCGTCTTCAGTATTTCCATCATACAGTTCGCAGCTAAATGACAGCAGCAATCAATGCTGGGTTACACATAATACAAAGAAGAACAAGAACATGCCTAAATTTCTAAGTTGTCAGTGTCATTATGTGAAATCAATGAATCAGTGATATGGTAACAAACGTCACGCATAATGTGTAGTTTGTTCGTAGTGTAGAAAATTGAATCATCAGAAGCAAGTTTCTGAACTATGCGACCTGGAGGGGCGACGTCCAAGTGAAAGTTTTAATTGAAATCAACACCGTAACCAACGTCATGTGAATTTGGTAAAACAGAGGCAGCGACTAGCTTCATACACTCGATCTCGCTTAGGTCTTGAACCTATTAGTATCGTATCGATTATATAGCGAAATTATGTGGCTAACACACAGCGCTACTCGTAACCGGGAGCGTAAACTACAATACAGTAGCAACACGGTACATGCAATCTCGATGTGTGCACGTAGACCTCGTGTGTTTCATTTTATAGCCACTGGTAAGAACAATATGCCAAATGAAAATCAACAAATATTTGAAAGGGGAAACAATAGATCCAGTTATTCAGAATGATCAAAAAAAGGGTCTAACAGTTTAGTGGCTTATAGTACTCAACAAAGGTCTAAAATCAATTCTTTCGATGTAAAATCAACTTTTATACTTACGAACGTTCGATATCGTAAGTGAGTCTAGAAAAAAATAAAGTGAAAACAAATAATGCGGTGGACTTACAACAACGAATAGAAAATATATATCATACAATAGGAGACACGAAATGTAGGTCGATCTATGATCTACATATGTGAGTATTTCGGCGAGTACTATAAGCCTGTAATTGTAAGTGTTGGAACCTTTCTGTGATCACCCTGTATTAAAGATACATTATGTGGAATTTCATTATGAATCTGATATGTTACCTCGACAGTTGCATGAACTTCCTTAAGCCTCATGATCACTAGCAAACAATTTACGACATTTTTTTGTGAAAGTTGATGTCAGCGTCCGTTTAGACACGCCTGAGACTGAAGCCAGCAAGTTCAGCTCGTTTGCAACAGGTTATCTCACAGAGGAAGGTCCAGAAATGTAACTCTGATTTTTTAATTAGCCTTTGCACGGTGGTAGAGCTTGAAAAACTGAAGCTAATGATACTCGGTTTTGGGGGCAGACTATTAACTGTTTGCACTCCAAACAATTAGGCTATACGTTGGTAGTCAATTCCAAGGAGTGCTTTCTTAGATTTCTGAGTTACACAAAACGGCCACGAAAATATCTTGGCAATTTGTTATATTATACGACTTTCTTTCAAACTTTAAAATTTATATACTACGAATCAGGATAAGCGGAAAATAAACATAGTAAAGTATAAAGCCTTGATGACATTCATGAACGAACGCATATAAACACTTTTATCTATAAATGATTCAATGTGGGCAGGGTTAAAGAGTTAAATGGTTAGTACTTCATGAGATATGTAACAATAAAGTTACCACCTCCCTTATCTTCTGAACCGTGGACATTTATACCAAAAACTAAACTTGCTGGCGTCACTCTCAGGCGTGTCTACACGGACGCTGACATCAACTCTCGCAAAAAAATGTCGCAAGTTGTTTGCTAGTCCACGAGTCTTTACCCGTACGAATTCTCAGCCCCGTTTTCCTGCAGCCATCGAGATTCTACTGCACCGCCTAATTTCACAGCAATATCGTACCGGAAATTTGTGCTCACCTGAGAAGAAAAGATAAAAAGGCAAGAGGATGTAACAAGTGCGTGGGCAATTGGCGTGTGTACGAATAATGTGGAATTTTTCAAGGCGGTCGTCGAGGCAGCCCGCTATGCTCTGATGGTCCCGATGCGGGGGTCACAGTTCAGAGGTCCGATGCGGGTCTTCCGCACACATCCATATTAAGTGGCTCACTTTCACGTACGCGGCCGGACACTGAAACGCTCTTAAACGAACGGACACAGAGAGACCGTTTTCTTGCTGTCGTTGCGGCGACACGGCCCTGATCCCGCTCTGATCGCTGCAAAAATATCGCGCTTCTTAACCGCGATCTTCTGCGCAAAATTACGCAACCAACCTTCTTTTCTCACCTTATTTTATTTATTTATTTATTGTGAATCGCTTTGGAATTTGAAAGTGATGCTAGCCCTTTGACCTCCTAATTTTTTTTAATTTTCTTTCCAATAACTCTCTATTATTTTAAGTGTTTTATTGGAAATGTACTTCAATAGATAGTTGGTTGATAGGAACCAATTAGGTATAAACAATCATGTATCTGAACCCTTCAAGGACTTTTTTTGTTACAAAAATGGGTCATATACATTTTATATTGCTTATCTAGGTAAAAAAAAGTATTGCGAAATATAATACATATTTAAACTGGCGATTTAAAAATGTCGAGTGTGACTCAACATAGGAGTACCTGTGAATAAAATCGATGCCGAGTCACACTCGACAAAGGAGTTCAAAGGGTTAAAGAGATTGCGAAGGGTGTAAGGTATAAGGCTGTAATTTTGTATAAGATTGATATAAATAATCTTAATGGTTTACCTGAAGTATATAATTTAGTTAGAACTTTCTTTGTGACTGAATTAGTATAGTGAAATTGAGTAGTGCCACGTGAGAGGCTGGAGATTTTTAAATAATGTGTGAAGAATGTTTATTTTTATTTTTTAGTAGTATTATAAGATTCATATAAATATTCTTCACAGTTTATTTTAATTGCATATTACAGTTAAAATTGTATTTGTGAATGAAATTGTATACAGCGTCATATAAGATGTTGGAGGTTTTTAAATAATGCCTGAAGAATGTTTATTTCGAGTTTTTAGGGAAGCTTCTGTCATATGTAGTTTATTATGTATATTTATATATACAATAATCAATAATCAATCATATATATTTTTTTAATTTTTTGGACAATATGGTTGACATATCTCCGGTTATCTAAACTAGTGTTTCTCAAAATGGATTCTGTAAAAAAATTCTAGAGTTCCGTGATGTAAAGTGTCTTTTAGTAAGATTCACAGGAGTCTAAGATGCAGCAACATTCTCCGCATTAATTTTCTTACACAACAATTACAAATTTGTAATCATCAAAAACACAGTTATTTTTTATTTTAACGTTTCATTTATTGTGTGCATTTTTTTATATCAGTGAATTCTCTCTATAAAACAATTTTTGTTTTATTTAATGATATTAAAATTGGGGTAGCGGGGGTTGTCCGTAAAATATATGTAGGAATTCCGTGAGTTTTTAAAAATGGTATGATGGTGCGGCGTCAAAGTGAGTGTAGGAACCACTGATCTAGACACTGCAATGTTGTTATTTTATAGTAATTAACTTTAATTGTACTACATATTAGAATTTTTCTGGATCTTCTTTCATTGAATTTTAAAATCCAAATTTTATCCTAAAATACTCCAATGTTTCAGTAATTTTAAAATGTTTCATTATATTGCAAATATTATTACCATGAGCTGCGAACTACGGTTCAGAAAGGTGGAGAATACAAAGTGGTTTCGAAATAGACTTTCATCAATTCGGCAGGAGTTTAAACGAATATGACCTCAAGTTCACGAAATCCGTCGCAAAATAAATGGATTAATTATTAATAGATTCGATTCGCATTTCAAACCGAATCATAACACATAATATGAGGCGTATTCGCATTCGATTAAAACACAATAAAGAAACATGAAATTGCTGTTTTTGTGAATGTAATTGAATGAATATCAAGGTGGAATTGACCTCTTCAGAAACAATCATTTCCATTACAGTAACACCACCAATTGAATAACAAACGATAATTATGTATGAAATTGTAAATTTGACTGAAATAATAGTAAATTCTCTTGACATATCAAATAATAAAATGTTTCTGTTTATGTACGCAAATTTATTATGGAAAATTTCAGTTAATGTTAATGTAGCAATTATCTGAAATCCCGCAAAATTTATAAATCGTATTCTATTTCTTAGACTATGGGATTTATTATATTCTAATTGTCATATTTATAGAATAATCATCATATTCTAATTTTTAGAATAGGGATCTGAAATGCCTAGATATTTATAAATCATATTCTAATTAAAGAAACAAGGTGATAGACACCTCAAAGACAACCATTTGCATTAATTTACTATTAAATTCCAACAATAAGTATAATGTTAATACTCGAAATACATTTTTCTTAAACACAAAAATATATGATCTCATTTCAAGACATATCATAACATTGAAACCTTGAAGAAGAAGCACCATTAATAAGTTTCTTGTATTAGAAATATTTTGAATATTTGTTTTTATACTGTAAAAAACAATACAGTCATTTTAGTTTTACAAATCAAATATAGTATTTGGTACATAATTATGTATACACTGAACTAAATCATATATTTACAAAATGTCTGCCAACTATCAGTAACTTCATTTACACCACTGGCAGATTTTCCTATCAGAAAACAGAGAATACAATAAAAAAAAACTAAAGCTAGAGAAAGATTCTAACATCTACAATTATTATTAACATGTAATTCCCTGATTATGAGTTGTATTAACAATCTGGACACTGGGTACTCACCATATAACAACGAGATACCTAGATTTAATTGAAACCAAGTACCCTGACCATTATTACACAACAGTACCCCTGTTCATATCACTGAAATGGTACTCCAATCCCCAACGACTCATCTCACAATCCATCTTCTAATAATCCACACCTAACCCAAGGAAATCCCTTTCAAAACGATCCCAGGTAACCAGCAATCCATTGCTGGTCGTCGACAGGCGCTCCAGCCAGAAAACACAGAGTCCAGAAAGAAAGAGAAAAAGCTGGAAAGAGGCACGTCTGTGGCGGCGTTCAAACAGAAGATGAGAAGCGAAAGAAGAAGAAGAAGAAGCAGCAAAAGAAAGAAAATCAGGGAGGGAGGGTCGGCCGGGTCGGAGGGATCGAGAGGGTCATAGGTCACGGGTCGTACGGCATAGCCCTGACCTTCGACCTTATCCCCTTCCAGCTCGTTCCGAGACACCGTACAGACCCCTACCAGTCGTACCTAGAACTCGCCTCTGCTTCGTGGTCGACTCTGCTTCGACTCGTCAACTCGTCGTGTCGTTTTCTTCATCCTCGCTGACCAGGAAAAAAAAGAGGATTCCGTTTCGGGGGTGAAAAGGTGTTCGGTGGAACCTTGACACAGTCCGGTGCGCCGGCTGTGGACTCAGGTTCAGGTGCACGTGACCGTGTGTGTTCGTGTGCGAGTGCAGTGAGTGCATCTGGTACAGACGCATGCACCGGCGCGTAGTGCAGCCTTGTGACACGGTGTAACGACGCATCGATTTGATCTTTACAACGGCCCCTCGGTGCCGACCACGCTGATGGAGCCTGTTGTTCCTGGTGTGCGATCACGTTTCGTGCAGTACGCCTGTCCTCTCCTTTTTCTTTCTTCCTGATGCAGGTTCTGGTCCTCCACGGAGGACTTAGAGCATTGAATATTAGGTTTGTTTAGCACTTGTGCACCGTTTGAATAATTGTTACGCTGAAGCTGATCGAATGGATTTCAGGCAAAGTTAGAATTGAGTCGAGTAAATGTGTTAATCGTGATATTAATTCTACAGGGTGTTTAGAAAAGGATTCATGACTTTAAGGTCAGATAGTATTTCGAAATGGAGGGAAAAGTACTAATAAACGTAGGTCGAGGAATTGTTGCATATGCAAACAGTACATGTATACAGAACAGTTTGTTATTATTATAGTAAATATATAGGTTGTGAAAAAAGGGTTCAGGACTTTCAGGTCAGACACCTTATCGTATCTTCTTCCGAAAGATGGAATTGGAGGAATTGTGTAAACTTTGTAGTTTAGAGAAGGTTTTTTACACGTTCTCTTCCCATTTCCACACATATTTCACATCTTTGTACCATAGAATTGTATGGTTTAACACGTTAAGTGTCACAGTGAAAGCAGCCATACCTAATCAGACACGACATAATATACTATTTTTTATATAATTCGTAAAGAAAAAGAAGATTGGGATACTAAATCGTATTCTTCTGTTCCTACATTATTGTTTCAGTATGAAGTTTACTCCGAATTTTGTGACAGTCAATACTTATTTAATTAAATTAAATTTGAGGTGCTGGTCGCCGGTGTCCCCCACGGCATTCAACGTGTTAACCAAAACGAAGAATTTTCACCTTAAAGTCCTGGTCCCTCTTTTAACACCCTGTATATAGTTGTTGGAATAATAACTGAGTGTTCTTGATACATGAACTTTTTGCACATAGTAGAGCGAAGTGTGTTCATTTCTCTGTCGGTGTAGAGGAGCATAGAGTGCAGCGGGATCTCTTAACGCTTTGACTGCTACGTCATCCACACATGAGTGACACTTAAATTCGGTTTTCATTTACCTGAAAATAAGTACTATTAATAAGGTTTTTAAGAATATCTAGTAGAACCAGCAAGATTATACACACTTACTGACATTATTAAATAAAAAGAGTTAATTTCAGCTGACAAAGTGTGGCAATCAATGTGTTAATCTGCACTATTTGTTTTTTTTGTTCGGTTATGCAATGTAATAACTTAGACGAGATAGAATCCATACAAATTTTTCTTTTTCATTCTTGCATGGTTAAAAATATCTTAATAGGAGTTTCTTAGTGTTGGATACTTATCTCTAGTAGAATATTTGGGATTTCTGGTCCAATTTGTTTATGAAAACGACATTTAAATAGTAAAATTTCAAAGTCGGCCGGTGATCCCGGTTTTCTTTTAATTAGAAATATTGTTAAAATATATAAGAAAGATTAGTATCTATTTGCTTTTGGACCAACAGTTTATTTAAAAAATGAAATTTTTATAAGAACTGTAAGTGTTATCCTTTTGCGAGTTGTGTGTTTAAAAATAAAAGAGGTATAGTAACAGTAATAATAATAACAATTAATGGAAGGATGTCGAGCTTGTTAATTTTATATTATCTCCATATGGCGGGAAAATGTAAATAGTTACCGTTTATATGAATGTCATTCCCCTTTTACTTTGTCTATTATTCATTTTAAACCACATTGCACAAACATACCAATATCTATAAAAGTTTTCTCTTTGCACTACTTTAAAGTACGACTCAAAAATTACAAAAATTGAAAATTCTGAATTCGATAGAACTCTATTGCAACTTTTGTTACATACATGAAGATCTGTCTACATTGCATAACTCAGAAACGAGTTTGCTCAAAGTAAATAAGGATATATTTTTAAATTACGCGTTTAATATCTCGTCAACTGTTGCATTGATTAATAACGCTTATCAACTATTACGTTTTGCAAAATTATGTGCGACCATTCATCTTATACAAATATTAATACATTTAGAATTCTCCTTACATCTTTATAGTTACTTTTACGTTCAATGCTATGTGCCTGGTTCTTTTTATTTAAATCCTCACATTTCGATTTTATTAATCGTTAACTATTTTATTGTCCCAGCAGTAGCTAATATTAGAATGAAATGCAAACACTGAGACCTCTATGTAAATGAAAATCCGCCTCTGAGGAAGCTATAATTTCACTTTACAACTTCACCTTCCTCAATGAAAAACCCTCCGCAGGGAGTTCATTAAAACCCTCTTCTCCCATAAAAATTATCGCAACACCGATCATAACACTTTGCTCTCCTGACTTTTGTTATTTTCTACCTGCTTGCGGCTAATTATGCCGTTAATCAACTTCATCGTGAACGAGCAAAAAAAAAAGCAAGAAGCTAATCCCTGAGAATGGAAGGGAATTTAGTATGAAAACGGATCGCTATATATGACATAGTAATGGAGCACTTTCGGTACGAACTGGCGTTTATCTAAGATCAGTTTATAAAACGGCAAACGGCCACTTGTTACTTAACTGATAACAGTATTAATCATGGAACGTTCAGCGGTCTGCTTGTTTGCCCATCATTTTCCTTTTATTTACGATTACACGAGATATCGTCGTTTACTCCAGTAATTAAACGTGTACCCCGCGATCCACCTTCTGGAAGTCGATTATTTACAATCCTCGATTATCGAGGTCGATCGGATGTCGTGTTGCGCGTTTCGATGCGAATGCTAGTGAAATAAAGTGCAGAGATAGAGCCTTCACTGTAGCTCTTACGACTACAGTTGAATAATTGAAAATCTGTTGGGACGTTATAGTTGGCTCTAGTATAGACATCAAAGTTAGGCCTCTCAAAAACAAATTTTTCCAGCGACACGATATTTGTAGAACATAGTGCAAAATGAGGATGTAAATGAGAAAATGTATACTGTGAAAGAGGAACTGCAAATCATGTATTCACAGCTACATATTCTGCTACAAATCAGAACATGAAAACGACAGACTATGAAACTCGTTACATAGATTATGTTTCATCTGTTAAAAACATATGTAGCATTCTTGTATTAATTTCTACAAATTAGGCTAAACAGAGTTTGTTTCATTGCCAAATGATTATCAAGAAAGAATTTTTCCTTCTTGCACGTGACTCTTTATGTGTCCAAAGGATTTTGTTAAATATTAGTACAGTTCAATCAATAGTTATTTTTCTATCGAGCAATCAGTAGGGTTTAAATATTCGTGTGCCGCATTTTGACATTCTCACGATTTCCGTAGAATTGAAGCATATGCACGATGTGCATAGTGTATTGTCTGTCTTTAACACTGTTAGCGCTATAAACTCATACATGAGTTCAGAGAAAGCGTTCACCGTGAACTGTGAACTCATATATGCATCTGGACAAAACAGGTTATCGTCCACTATGAATTCACGTGTACGGAAGAATTACATTAACATGCCTTATAATATTTTGTAATTTCACGGCACTGAAATAACTTAACAATTGACGTCGTAGATATTACAACAAGAAAGTTGCTATCAATTATGTATTCTGAATGTACATAGTCGAAGACAGCACATCGTCACTTTGCTCGAAATTAATCGAACCTTGAATTGACGTTATCAATCAATCACATTATCTTTTCAATAAGAAACTATTACTTTTTGATAGAAAAATTACTATTTTTACGTAGTAGAGACCATCAGACGAATTCAATACACACATGCTGAAAATTATTCAGATTGCAAAGGGTTAAGTTAGACATCGTTAATGTCGAATACATGCAAGTTTAAAACATTGTTAATAACAAACATAGTAAATAATCGAAAATGACTTTAACAGGCTACGATAAAATCTTAACGCTGTAGGGCAGATGTACAATTTGTGGCCACTTGAAAGATTTCCGTATCATTCTCTGATATATGACTTAAGACAAAATGTGTACACAAAAATCAAGAATATATCAGTGTAGTCCAAAATATATAGAAAATCAAAACATTATAAGTTGAGCAATGTTTTAAACATTATTACATTATCATGCAAGATATTTTTGCATGATTTATGACCACAGGAGTACCATTTTTGACCAGTCAGCTTTCCATTTGTGCCCACTTGTATAATTGATAACACGAAAGACCCATAATAAGAATTATAGCTTCTAATTAATTAAAAATGATTATTGCTGAACAAATAATATGATACTTGCTGTACAAAAACAACATTAATCACCAATATCGGAATAAAGAAAACAGTGTCCACAGATGGTGCAGTGGCCACAAACATTATATCTACCCTACAATAAAAAAAAACGTACAACAAATGAGATGAAAACATAAGTTGAATAATTCATTGAATGAAAGTTAATTTCGATAATGCTCACACCTGGCGTATTTATTATCGATAGTTACCCCTTGCCTTATGACTCTTCTGATGATTTCATGCCATAAAATTTCCAATCTACATCCTGATGTATCTATCAGTACACACAATTCTCTTTTACCAGGCCTCAGAAAATCAAAAGCACTACACTACAAAGTTTTATAGAATTGGTATGCAAATGGGATTCATACTCATAACATATGAGCCGTATTCTATGTCACGTGTGTAGAATGTTATCGTAAGACAAGGGGTTAAAGGTGGAAATCTGCATTCAGTATTTCACAACAATATCGCAAATTTGTCGAGCTGAAAATCATCGTCAGGCAAAGGCGGCTCGAGAAACATAAGCCACGGGCGTAGAGTGAATCGTCACGTTGATTACCCGAGAGAAGCTGGTGTGTGGGTGCGTAGGTGCGTAGGTATCGTTGGGTTACGCGTGTCTCGTGAACGACCTTACAGTATGGTTCGTTAGCAAGGATCGTCCTCCTCGTCTACCTCGACGATGTTGACCCCAACGTGGGCGAGGGCCACGCGTCGCTAATTACGAGCAATCAACCTCAGCTCCATGCATATCCGGCCTCCAAAGGGCAGCCGGAGAAAGTGATTACAGGATTCGCCTCTCACACGGCAGATTTTCTTGGGAATACTGAAAATTACAATATTTAGCTAATCGTAAATTAACCTCTCATAACAGTGTTTCTCAAAATATCCACGAAGCAACATTCTTCGCGTTAATCTTCTCGTTATTAATTTTTTTCATAACAATTGAGAACGGAATTGTTTTTTGTTTTAACGACTCCTGCGATTAGAACGATTTATAACTCGCGTTTGGTTTGAGATAAAAAAAAAGTTGTAGAGGAAAAAGTTGAAGGGGATAAGAACGTCTTATTAAATTTGTCTGTAAGCTCAATTTTTTATAAGTGCAACGAAATGCATACTTTTTTTTATGTAGAACGATTTTCGGAACATTCTGGCTAAAAACGTATTAGGGTACAATGTTTAAAAAATCAATATTTCGAGATTTATATAAGGTTTTTTTAATGTAAAGTAATATTTGTTACAGGAAATGCTCTAATATTCTACCTTGACATAACAAGGATTTAAGAAATCGTTTTGTTATGTTCTTTTATTAAAGAATCAAAGTAGTTGCTAGGTAAATTCGAACAAGTTTTTATGATTTTTGGTTTCGTCTTCCACTTGACTTAAAGTCAGCCTCTACTTCAAATGCTTGCGTCGTTAAGTGGTGGGGATGACAACGCTTGAATTTCTGTTTAATCGTGATTTTTTCTTGAATTAAAGAACCTTTCTTTGGAAAAAAGAAGCTCTTCAGTTGAAATAAAATTGTTATTTGAGTTCTGCGTCCCCGAAACACCTGCCCGTTAGAAGAATTTGAAAATTGGATGAATATTTATTTTCTAAAAGTTAATACTTATTTCTTGACGAATATCTAGAATGAGAAACTGGCAAACTTTCAACACGTTGACAAGTTTTCTAACAGTTTCTTCGAACAGCTAGGTTAAATGTGCTCAGGTACTTGTTACGTTTTCTCCAAGAGTTTTTAATGGAGCTAGAAAGAGGACAATTTTACGCAAGGACAAATGACAGGAGTTTATTGCGGATGCCCGATTCGTCACACGTAGCGATATTTTTACTGTTCGTGCCAAGAAAAAGTAGGTCGATCGGTGAAAAATCATTGTGGCTCGTCGTTAGGTTTTAGTACCAGCACAGGTTTAATGATTCGTTTGAACAGTTGGTTTTACTTTTTAATGGCACTGTCTGAAAAGTAGAACGTCCAGCTGGTTTTCATGCGATAATATGCATTTTCAAATGTAATTGCATATTTCTTTGCTACCAGAAGGACAAAATATATTTTTACTCAGATCGATGTTGATAAAAAATGAATGACGTATAATTCAGCCGCCCAGAAGCCAAATTAATAATTAATAATTAAAATTATTAATTCATAATCCTGTGAGTAAAAGTACAGTTACGAACAAGCATATTTTCGTTATAGCTACACACGTACTTTATATAATACTAGCTGATGTACCCGCTCTCGCACGGACAGTTTTGTTATCAGGTGTAGGGGAGGGGGAGAAATCCTTTATTAATGGTTGCCTACTAAGGAAAGTGTCTACTAAATTTCAGTTTCTCAGGATCAACGGCTTGGACTATGCGTTGATCGTCAGTGAGTCAGGACACTTCATTTGATATATGTAGATTTATAAAGTTCAAAGTGATAAAAACATTGAATGAACATTAAATGATGATATCTCAGTTTATAATGAAGATATTTAATACAAATAAGAATCATCTGAATTAATACACTGTCACCAACGATATATAAGTTATCTTATTCCATTTTCAAAGAAATTTCAGTCCTTAGAAGCGACGAATTCTTTAAAGGAATATTCGACACCCCTCTAATCTCGAAAGATTTTCATCCTAAGAAAGTTGCCTGAATATTTAAAAAAGCTGCAGTCAGTAGGCGAAAAGTCAGGCGAGTACACCGGATGAAGCAGAGTTTCGTATCTAAACTGATTAAGTTTTTAGTCATTTAGGTATGAAACATACGCAGAAGAATTGGTCCCTTTCTGTTGACTGAAGCAAGTTCCACTTGATACAAATTTTTCTTCGTTTTTGCACAGTACCTTTCGGCAGTTATAGTTTGCCAGGGTCACAAAATTTATAAGGTAGAATCGGTCACATTCCACTACACGGTGACCAAAACCTTCATCTGACAGGTTGGGTTAGAAAATGTTCGGAATCTTCAGTTTTATCCAGCTGTTACACAATATCGGATAAGGGAACAAGTTAGGAATAAATGAGAGGGTGAAGATCATAATGGTGTTAGTCAATTATTCTTCATTTTAAGAAACGGAAGGTTTCATTACACTGATTGTAAGCATTCCAGGGTCACATGTTAATGATCGGAACGCATTGAATAACGTTATGAGCTCTTACTATAAGTAGTTGAAACCACATTTTCTTGCAATGAACAGATATGTATAGATTTTATCTATGCACGCAAGTAAATATCTTAAAAAACTTGATTTTCACCCCCTCATACGTACAGGACGCATAAAAATGAATTGGCTCGGCCGTTGATGACGCAAAGTAGTCGTTGGGGTAACAGTGGAAAAATGAGATGACGCCATTTTAACTGACTCAGTTGCAATGGGTCGCTGGACCGTACTGCATCGCACCATAGCATTTACTCCTTGCGAATACAAGGTTACAACGACTGCAGTAACCTTACTGACTACCGAGAATATAGAATCGCGAATGCTCTAAAAGAAGTTCAACTTAGCCGATTTGTAGATATTTTTATATGTGAGTGACTCGACGCCTTATATTGAACCCTAACCCTGATGACATAGAGATGGAAATTGTTTTGCAGAAATTCTTCTGCCTAGTGAAAGTAGGAAAACAAGTTGAGTCAGAAAACGGTTGGATATTCAACACAGCCACTATGATTCCATTAAATAATGATTCCATTCATTTTGGTTCTGTACAAGTTGTTGTATACCAACGTAATGTACACTAGGATTATGAGTTTTAGACATCCGGCCTCTTGCTTTAAACATTGTGAACCTAACAAAACAATATCCAGCAATAAACACTTCAAATTTTTCGATAATCAATAACCGCATCGCTTGCTAATTAGTCACCCTTGAACTTTGACTTTATTATGTCATCCCTTACTGATCTTCGAATCCAAGATAACCTCTACTCTTCGATTTTCATGACCTACAACCTATACGCTGGTTCCCTCGGATGATAGAACATTTTCGAACTGTTCTCAGATAAGCAGCTAAACGTACATTAGAATATCTATAATACACCGCTCTCTGATATCGTCCAAGTTTCGTTCAGTGCATCTATTGTAATTCATTAACCCTTTGCACTCCAAGCATCTTTTGATACAATAGACCAGCAACTCCAACATAACTAATGCGATGATGCAATCAATATAGTTGCGACCTACTGCAAGTAAATGTTAATTTTCAATGGTTCATATTCCAAGAAAACTTCATGGAGTTAAGATATTCACGCATTACTTACTTTTACGTATTATGAAATATTTCATTTTTGACATGGTATACAAGAATTAGTAGATAAAATTGACAAACCAACGGAGTGCCTGAGTGGCATACTTGGAGTGGGACGCTTGACATTGTCAGTGCCTGTCAGGCATACTTGGAGTGCAAAGGGTTAAATATAACAAACGCAAGCTCAGTGGAATACACCAAAGTAATACAAAACAGATCTCACCGGGCTATCAGCCTTTTATCAACCGTTTCTATATTCCTCGCCGCTAACACGTACGAACAAGCTTAAAATTACACTTCTGAAGAGCGACGTTTATTGCGGGACAGCCTAATATATTACCGCGAATAAGCAGACGAGGAGTGACCTTGACGCGGCTACTTACGGCGCCTGTACTGTAACAGAAATTTCGTGGAGCGTGTCGGTAGTAGCGAAAGAGGAAAGTTCGAGTGCGCCGATCGAAAGGAAGTTCGAATTGCCTCACCTTGTTAGTTCTGGTTTTATCGAGGTGGCCCCTACCAACACCGCCTCCTGAACCTCCACCACCTCTTCGAGGTCCGCCCACAACGCGTGCTCCTTCATTCCCTTCGGTCCATCCCCGCGTACTCCCACGCCACGTGCTCGTTCCTCTTGCTTCTCTGTTCCTTTTCGGTACACCAGGAAGCCTCTCGCATCCTCCATCCATCACGCGCAACTATTGCGACTAACGAGTCGCTCTTCATTCAATGTTTCTTCCTTACGATCCTCTTGTCTGACGCTATAGTTTACCCTGAACAGCTCGTATCGGGTTTATGGAACGTGTTTTCTTTGAACAGGATTGATCGGTGCGGAAGAGTTTCGAGTTACAGACTGGACTGGATGATAATGATAATATTGAGTTTGTTGTAGGGTAGCCTTTATAGTGATAACTAGTAGAGCTGTTAATACCTGGATAACTCGGATACCCGAGTAGCCGGAAAATATGCGGGAAGACATAGTTTCTTACGTGCACAAGCAAATTGAAGAAATACAAAATTGTTTTGTTATGTATATGTTAACGCTAATGTGCGAATTAACGTTAATGCTAGCATTCGCTAGTTATTGTCAACATTAACTTAATCAAGCCGTTAAAGTATAAATAAAGTATTATTTTCACTCCAACCCAACCCAACCCAACCATGTATTCTCTCTTTTTTATAGTAAAAGTGCTTTTTATAATAATAAATAAGATCTGACTTGTTGATAGCAAATTATATCCCTAAAATACACATTAACTAAAAATTGTTACACAAAGTTTGAGTTTCACTTGAAATACATAAAAATTACCTACGAAGTACATACCTTTTATGTTGTGTTATGACTTTTTATTAATACTGAAACAATATAGATCTAAACGGAACATTTATTAATATTACACGATATTACACAACACAAAATATTAATAAGCAAACAACTGATAAATTAGTTATCAGTCCAGTCATCTCTTCTAGGAGTGGGGGTATACTAGACCCCCACGTATGCCCTCCCCGGTTAATACCAGGCCATCTCATAAGTACTGTCGTTCCTTATCTTATAAAATATACTCTAAATAAATATGAATATATCACAGTGAAACCCTCGCAGCAAGACTGCCATAGTTGGTTGGAGCTATCGTCACGAAGCAGGGAGCGTATGTTTATGAGGAAATTTAAAACTTTACACATACAGGAGTTGGACAAAATAATGGAAATACCTCGTATATTAAGAAAATTCTGTATTAATATCGTGTATGACCACCATTGGCGTTTAATACAGCCTTAATTCTCCTGGGAATGGAATCATACAAATACTGAATAATGTCTAATGAGATATTGTAGCAATCTTCATGCAGAAACTCTTCAAGTTCTTTTAGAGAAGCTGGATGAGGATATCTGGCTCTAACTACACAATACATGACTTATAAGTAATGTTTCCATTAGTTTGTACAACCACCTGATTTAAAAATTGTATTTAGATTAAATAATCAGTAACAAATCGTTTGATTCAATATAATATTGAGGGTGTTCAATAGTTTTAACTGAAATGTGAAACTGAAATTAGTAAATGTCTCATGACTTATGAACGGGGGTGTAAGTATACTTATTCAAATAGCAGTTGTTTAACCTGATTCGTTTGCATTTCCATCAGACTAAACTCAAATTAGCAAAAAGTGAGTCCAGGAGATACCATGAACTGGGTGCATCGGTCGGTTTTTCTGCGATTCCAATTACAGCAATTATACTAGCCGAGTCACGCTTCAACAACCGCGGATTGATTCCGCTTGGAATTCTGCGAATCATTGTTGTACGTTCCACGGAATAACAGAGTCCGTATTTTTCGTAGTTTCTCCTCTGCCGTCTGGAGAAGGTGTCGGCCGCCTATTTTGCATGACTTCTTTCGGAATTCCGCCGTTTTTCACCGGCAGAACTGTTACGTTACGCCTCCGTAACTGTTCAGGATTCTGAGTCACAGTTTAAGAGGATAAAGAATGATCGGTGCAGCGATCGTGCGATTTATTTCTTCATGGTCAAGCGGCACAGAGAAATGTGAGAATGCTTGCGTTTCACGCTTCGGGCAGTCTGTTAGCCAGAAACGTTGCTTCGACGTGACATCTTTTCGCAAGGATATGCGCGCAAGAACGTTCCGAGTGAGGTTTCTACATTCGAAAGCTCAGTCGTGTTTCAATTTGCAATCATTCAGTGACGTTTGGGTCAGAAAGCCAATATTTTGCAACAACCGAAGAAATCGCAAGAGAATATTAAGAGAAGTACAAATAGTCGTATGTTGGTGTGAAAAATGAGGTACACAACGTTTATTTCAACCTTTTGAGGACGACGAATCCATATATGCGTTTAGACAAATCGTTCATTGTGTGCTAGGGGCCACTATACTGGCGTAAATGCAGCTGCCTTTGTATCTAAAGTCGTCCTGCGTACTCAAATGAATTCATCATTTCAGTGTGTCGTATTAAAATATATGTTCTTAGTTTCATGTTCGACCATTTTAGAACATTGTAACAACTCGACAGTTAACATCATATAACATATTATTATGAGTTATTACTGTATAATATGTTACGACAGAAATAAAAACTGTATTAGTCCAATTTGATTTTCAACAAACATTCTGTCAGCCCTGAAAACCCTAGCTTAATAAAATGTATGTTTCAATTCAAATTTTACAATTTTAGCACATTTTAACAATTTAATAATAGTTACCACACATATTATTATATGTATAGTAGGTCACTGTATTTCTCAACAGAGCTAAAGCTGCGTCAGTTCAATTTCGTTCTCAACAAACATTCCGTCAACCCTGAAAAGCCTAACTCAATAAAATACATGTGTTTCGATCCAAATTTTGCTATCTTAGAACACTGTAACAATATAACAATAGGCATAATACATATCAGTACAATAAGTCAGTGTGTATCCCAAAAGAGCTAAAGCCGCACCAATTCAATTTCATCCACAACAAACATTCCCTCCACCCTGAAAAACCCAACTCATAACACGCAGCAGAAGAAATGAGATTGCCCTTAATCCGTTGATAGACCAACCGAAGGTCGCAGGCTGAAAAAGCCAGCGCAGAGGCAGAAGGAAACGTACAAGCAGCCGCGGAGCGTTTCGAGCAAACCGCACGATTTCTGAAAACATCTGATCCGTGGATCTGGTCGATGCGTTGGCTCCATTACACGGTGTACCTATCACGTTAAAAACAGTAGCCCCGTTTTCCGCGTTCATAGCAAACGACACGCCTCGTCTGCGAGGCAAACTGGCCGATGTACAAAGCGGACTATCGGAAAGATCGCGCGAAATACTACGGTTACGACGTGTTTTATGATCGGCGGGCAAGCGCGTTCCTTTCTACCGGCCAACTGGCAAAACCATCGTGATAAAGGAACGCAGCCAATGGTGCCAGCGATCTGAAACACAGCAGGGAAATCTGCGGCCTTTTTTTGCGTTTTTGTCGGCCAAGGAGCGTGCCCGACCGCGCCTAGCCTAGAGATAGTTTCATCGGGTTATAAAACAGTAATCTATGGCCCCATGGGTACACGATCCGACGAACGTTCAGTCCAACCGATGCCTTGGCTCACTTTTTGCCTCCTGGAGATGGCTATTCGACGGCTGCAGGATTGTTTAAGTTCTTTTAGGCTCGTTTAGTGATCGAGTTGCTATGGAGGTTCATGTGGTTTAATGTATTGAACCCTTTCCGGACGGATGACGGGCACTGCTCGACATAAATATTCTATAATTTCATTTTGCATTTTTTGTGCTGCACAGTTCATAAATAACGATGCTTATTTCAGTGTCCAGTTACATCATATTTTTAGTATAACAGATCATCAGTTGAAATTTGTCTTCCTCTTTTCCAAATATTTCTGACTTATTTATTTTTAAAAAATGAATTAAAATATTGTTTAAACCTTTGACTGCTAACAGCGCCTATAGGCGCCTGACATAGCCGCTCATCGGGTACTGCCGACGCCTATGGGCGTTCAATTAAATAGCTCAATTTGGTCTACTGTAGCTTGACCGCACAAAGCGTTCGCCTTATTTCGAAGTAGCAGCAATTAGAGAGTTAATCGAAGTTAAGTTTTTTTTCAAAAGTGCTCTCGTCCTGGCTAGCTACCAAGGTTAAAAACGTCTCGTCTGGAAAGGGTTAAGTGTGTTGAATTTACAGTAAAGAGTTAGTGTACTTAATTTTGTACTACCGTGTATTTTGAATTCTAAATTACAATAACGTTTTTTATGTGAAACAGTTACAATGTGAGTTAACTTGTTACTAATTACAATTGGGATAATGGAGCTTTTACTGTACTGATTTTGAGATATTATGGAAATAATAGGTGTAAAGTTGAAATGATTGCTAGGGAAAGATATATATTTTCCATATTCTTGGACTTCAATTTGCTCATCTGTATTAAATAAAAATGTGTATTGGTCTAACAGTTGGCTGTCCAATGATAAATTAAGACAACTATCGCTCGATAACTTTATTCTGGATCCTGAAGGTGTGATGAAAATAAAGGTGGAATATTGGTAGGATTACCAAGGAATGACTTAATTGATTTTCGGAAATTAAAGAAGTACAAAAATGTGTACATATATTTTTAAACAGTGTCTTTCGTAAAATTATTTCCATTGCTGTTATTCTTATTAGGTGATAGTGAACGTGTTAATTATCACATAGGCGTCTGTAATGGGACACTATATGAAAATGTATATCATTTCACCTGAATTTAAAACAACTTAATCTCAATCCTATGATGTGAATGCACTCAACGAAATTTCTAATAAAAATTAAACGAGTGCCACGAAATTTGCAAAAGATTATTTAAAATTCTTTTGTCAAGTGTGATAAACGACTAAAATAAAATTTCTAGTGATTGTTTAAAAGTACACGTGTTAAATTTGTGACAATGAACTGATGACAGTGAAAATAAATTCTATAAAATTAATGTTAACGCAGTATCGGTCGGTCGCTGGAACTATTAAAATGTTCAGTCTCGATTGGGGTTTCCACTTTCTGCCTGGCGAATATGGAGGTAAGATATTTCATTTAAATATAACATAAGTAAATCTTATAGAATTAAAAAGTTTTCATTAAACATCAATATAAAAACTTTCCAAGACGTACGTACATAAACGTAACAAGTATACAACTATATCTATTATTATCAAAGTAATTATACAAATTTATTATTATTAATATTGTGTAAATTACGTCCGTAGAGATAATGTGTACGAGAAATCGTGTCAAAGTACTTATTTTATAAATCATAAGAAAGTATAGGAGTTTCAATTTTCCAAAATATTGACAAACTTGTAAGGTCAGTTTTCTGAAAAAAAGCCTGAAACAAAAATGTATTTTGTACATATATTCAATTCGTTATTTTCACGTAAAAACATATCCTCTTTAACATTTTGAGTGCCACGTCACCCATATTTGGGTGATACACAGATTCAATCATTATTGATTTAATCTTGCATAATATCAGTAAATATATCTGATAAGGTCTAATAGAAGAGTAAAAATATGATGAAACTTACTGATATTGTTGAATGAAAAAGAACAAATTTACAGTTACATTCATTTCGTGTAAAAACTTAGAAAGTTTGTCACTTTCAGCTAATGCAGCATGACACTCACAGTATTAATAACAACAAATTTTCAAACTTCGTATGAAATCATTTGCAGGAAAATGTCTGTCGATCGTGAACAGTGTCCTTTGTTTATGACAGCAAGGAAAAGGCGGCGAATTAGAAATCGGACGTCGCGCAGCCGGTAATCTCGAATTTATGACTTAATACATCGTTCGACGAACGACTGCGGACGTTGAAACACCAAGAAAACGAGTAATCGCGCAATTTCATTGCCGTCGCGTTCGCATGAAGTCGCCCCCATGCTGCGTGTCCGTTAAACCACCATGCCGCTCGTTCAATTCGCATGAACGCGCGTGGAGGTAGAAAAAGTCCTGGCAAACGCAGGAAAGCTCGGTAGCAGGTGTCCCGCTGCGAAGTTTTCTCGTTTTGAACGTTTTGACGTGGCTCGGACGTGTACCGAGTCTACCGAGTTGGAATAATGCGAGCCCGTAACCGGGATCCAATTAAACCAATCCCGAACGACAACCCGCTTCTATTGCTGATCATATTGATTTAATTATCGTGTAACAACTGCTCCTTGAGCGTGCATTCTACACCATAGGGCTCTGTTTCGATGTATACAGGGTGTTCTAAAGTTTAAGCATCAGGTGATGTCAATGTATTCCAGGAGTAGAAACATGAAACAATGTTGTATAGGCATAGGTCAAAGCGATTTATCATACTTAGACTGCGGATGATTATACGATTTAACACATTCAATTGCATAAGGTGACTATAAAGTACATTTATTAAGAATATGAAGCACAAAATATAGTTATGTTAGAATTTAATTTCTTCGACTATATTAACACACTGGCAGCCGCCGACGTAGTTCTACGTCATTTTAAAATCTGTCGCTGGTTGCCTACGTCATTTTATATTTACAGCGAGTTATGTGCATTTTATCATTTGTTTCAGTTTTAAACAACATGTGGCTACAAGCATGATATTATAAAACATTTTTTATTTTCACTCTCATTTTAATGCCAGAATCTTACGGCATTCAACTATCAATTTTTGGAAATTGTACACGGCATCCAGAAAAGGCTCTCGCGTCAGAACCGCCGGCAGCGAAAGTGTTAATATAGAGTTTGTTGAAGTCTAAAAATGTATATTTGCATAAACATCCGCAGTCTAATCATAATATTAAGTCTGCCAACAATTTCTGTCCGTTTAGCGCATATATATTTTAAGCCAGTGGAAAATTTTCTGTAATGCAGGTTATGACTCATTCCTTTTACCTGTAGCTCTTACCCTTGATGACCTATAAAAAGCACTGAAATGTAGTATTTTATCATCAATCTTTACCTAGAAATAATAAAGCAAAAAATGCTGTCTATATGGTGGGATATGAGAGGATCAATTTACTATGAGCTGCTGAAACCAGGAGAAATGATTAATTCTGAAAAATATTGTCAACAATTGGAGAATTTAAGCATAGAACTTACAAAAGAACGCCCGGCTCTTTTGAATAAGAAGCAAGTTATCCTGCTATATGACAACATAAGGCCACACGTTTCTTCATCAACGCAGAAGAAAATAACGGAGCTTGGTTGAAAAGTTCTAAGTCACCCACTATGTTCTTCAGATTTAGCACCTTCCGACTACCATTTATTTCTGGCTCTGCAAAATGTTTTAAGTGGAAAACAGTTTCATGAAGATAGAGATGTCAAAAAGGCACTGGATGAGTTTTTAGCTTCCAAGGACGAGTCTTTTTACCGCAGTAAAATACACAAGCTGCCATTAAGATGGGAAGAAGTTGTAAAGAATAATGGAAATTATATTGTAAATTAAATATTAATAACCACTATAAAAAATTATTATTTGCTTTTACTTAAAAAGCGGACAGAACTTTTCGGCACACCTAATACATTTTACACATGACTACGTGGCTGCTTCGATATACAGGGTGTCCTCGGATTTTTCTGACAAACTACGGGCGTATGTTCTACAGTGGAAATAAAAAAATGTTATGTGATGGTAGGCTATTAACGCTGTTTTACAAAGTCATACATAAGTATTGAACATAACATAAAACAGGTAACAACTGAAAAAAATCGATCGTTTCTATATTATCTGTGCATCCACAGAAAGTTCACTTTTGATGCAATTAATAATTAATGTCATCATCATCAACGTCATAATAGATCATCATTTACTGTGTCAAATATTTCATATCGAAATACAGTCCTTGCACGTCGATGAAATATGGAATTCGTTATACTATGAATTTCTCAAAAATTTTTTCGAATCTTACCAATTGAATTAGTAATTCCTTGCACTATTGCTTCTATGGGATTGCAAACTGCAAATCCTTTATTGACAGTAATGAAACGGTGAAAATTCGTTGTTATTTATTTAATGTAGCACTTAATATTCATTTATAAATTTGTAGCAAAGAATTTATATTGAGCCTCAATATAACTACTTTTCCTTATTTCTGTTTGTAGAATATGCGCCCACAGTTGGTCGGAGCAAATCTGGGAAGTTCCGTATACAGGGTCTTTCTGAGTTAGGCAATGAAGCTCTGTCAATATATTTCATAAGTAGAAATGGAATACAACTAAAAATTATCCTAAGTCACACATAAATCAAGAATACTGAATATATTAACACTTTGACGGCCGCAAAAATTTTGTAAGTACTAATTATCTTTGGGAATTTTTGCCAGGATCCTTAAGTAACAAAACATTTTACATGATTCTCTTTATATTGAATATTCTACAATTTCCACTTTATTATTGCCGGAGTGTTTGTCATCGGTGATAGATATGTTTATTCATTTCTTTTACAAGTGTTTCATTTAAAATTAATAAAAATCACGTGTACGTGACACCGGCCATCAAAGTGTCAAAAATAATGCCTATAAGTTTGTTCAAAAGAAGAATCTCTACGCCAGACACACTGTATAAGATGTAGAATATATCCTTCATTACCGATACTTGGCAGATCGTGAAAAATCACTAAAACCCCTGAGTCTCCAATAGTTTCGAACAGTATAAAATTCCCAGGCCCTTCGTCGACCGTCTGCTCCTTTGCTGCTCGTTTTCTTCAGCTCGGTTATCGATGAGCCGCCTTCCGACTCTTGATTTATCAACGTACTTCTAATCAAGAGAGCACTCGCGTGCGGACGCGCGACCAGGGAAGCTGTATTAGTTAATCTTGTCAGATAGGTAGGTAGCTACCTTCTAGCTGGCCGTGCATGCTAAGTAGCCACTTCGTGGGTGGTGCACCCGACTACCACCTACGGTTGCAGTCGCGAAGCATGCGGTATTCGTCGATCGATCGATCGATACGCGTTCCATCCCCGAGTGATTGGAATTGCTACCCCCTCTCGCGCGTCCGCGTTGTCCACCGAAGAAATTCCGCGGGACACTGTTTCTCCAATCCTGATCCTTTATCTGACAAACTCATTCAGCAGGGTTGTTTTTGGACGCATGAACAGTAGCTTGATATTTGCAATAAGTTTATTGCTTTTTTTCTCAGTTTCGTATGATCTACGATCTGTGGATGTTTATTCAATTATAACTTATCACAATATGCAAAATATATGTAATCTTTACTGATGAATCATTTGATTCAATTGTTTTAATGCCCGATTCTGTACGTGCCAGCCAGTCAGTCGAATGTGCGTGAGATATACGAAATATACGCACACAATATGCAAAGAATATACAGTATTCACAGAATACTTCCGTACCAATTTTCTGTAAAAATATGTATTTGCATAAATATCCTGAAACAGTTTAGTGATGAAGTGTCATTTTAGAATATAATGGAATATTGAAATAGAATAATGTGTTTACCTATAAATTGAAGTTTTTATACTTGGAATGTATTATCCATTCATTAACTAAATTAATTCGTATAACATAGAAGATAGTAATTGTATATAAATGTTTATGAGTAGAATGCATAGTACAGGAAATTCATTTTTGGCAGTAGCTTTACGGTGTTCAAATCGAAACGAAGTAGGAAAATTGAAACAGAAATCTACAATCCATATTACAGTGTATTATTATATAAATTTTGCAATTACGTATTTTTTAATTATCATTAATTTTGAGAACTATTTTAATTCAAACTCAATTTGAAAGTGTTATTTTCTATTCTATCTACTTCAAACTAAGTTCGTTATATTTAGTTTAAACAATTTTTGTATTCAATTTGTACTGAAGATACATCTTCCTCCTCTCAAATATTTATTTTCTTTATTTCTCGGTTTTTGAGTATCGCATACTCCATTTGTGCCCTCCGAATATTCTTTACAAAATTCAGCGAAAAAACAGTTGCAAAACCAATTTCTTTTCCGTTAACTTCTTTTAGAATAATGAAACAAGCGTATATTTGCTTATTATTTAAATTCAGAAGTTATTGTAACAAATACAACGTTTAATGACAAGATTTTTCGAAGACATTTCTTAACTTTCTTTTAATTTCAGATTTGTAGTTAGTGCCTATAATTTTATCTTCAATACATATAATTATTTTCTATTTTAAATAAATTCTTTAAAAGGTTAAACGGATCTCTGCACGTAATCCAGCAGAGTTGCGAAATTCATTCATTATCCAATTAAACGATTCCTCTATTATTCCCAAGCGTGCAGGGGAACATCACAATGCTAGATTCTACTAGGTTGATAGACAATGACCCGTAGTTCCCAGGGATCTCGTTTGAATCCTCGATCGATTTGATTAAAATCTTCCCATTGGTTTGATGCGAATCCCTGGATCCGACATCTAGGGCGGTCCCTTTAATGACAGTATACGGAAAGGGTTGCGTCGTGGGTGGTGCGTGCATCTGCGTTTCTCCGATTCTCGTTTATCCGTCTGCATTAACTCGCTATCGATTCCTCGATCAAACGACGTCCCTCGTTTTTGTTTCAGGTACGGAGAAGAACGGATTTTCCGATGGCGGTGGATCCTTCTCGTGTCATTTCGGTAAGTCAAATCTACCAAGTTTTATTTAAATTCTTCATTTGTTCATTACACGATTTTATCTAGTGCTCTATGTTTATGAAATAGTCATTTTTTTTTAAATTATCATTGACGACACTGTGTACCTAATTTTATACCTCTGAGTATTTTATATATTGTAACGAAAACATCAGTTTGATACGAAACATAGTTACAATGTGAGTCTTCCTTTACTAATTATAGTTCGGATAATCGAAGTCCTACTGTAGTTGTGATTCGTATTTTAATTTGTATTTGCTGTAATCAGACATATACTTATTAATTTATCATAATCGCGTTTATGATTAACACGTTCGCTGTCATGTGTACTACTTTCGGTACGCGTATCAATTTTAATTTGATCAGATAACTAACATTCACGATAAGATGATACTAGACGTAGAAAATGTAATATCAAATAGATAAATATTTGCACAATTAATCACGTGTATTAATATATTATATAATGCGATTTATTAATAAATAGCCATTCTCGCGTGTGTGTCTAGTTGCGGAATTTTCTACTGTGGCAGGGAACGTGTTAATGGATGACTAATTTTTTAGAATAATACGTGGCTCAATAAAATTAGAATCCCACAAATATAAAAAAAAGATAGTAAGACATTTTCTAAGTTTTTTATTGTAGAGATTAGGATAATACTATTATGGAGACACTAGGCTAGTATGTGCGAAGTCAAATATCTCCACTTATAAATTCAGTACCCTATTTTTGAGAAGGAGTTACTAAAAAGAAATTTGAGAAATTAATGATACAAACAAAGTAATGTATAGATTATTATAACTGCATTGTAGATATTTTTAACACTAACCGTACCGGCACTTCACATATACCTATTCTTACCGTAACCGGTCATAAACAAACCAGACGATGAATTTTTGCTCAGTAAAAAAAGTAGCAAAAAAAACAAAAATTGAGAAATTGATTAATCAGATAATATAAGAATTTACATAAAGTTAGATGGACAAAAGAAATAACAATGAATGTACAGTTTTAAATTAAATTTTGAAACCGGTCATTTGACCGGGCCTGGTACGGTTAGTGTTAAAGAATTTTCATAATGACCTATATTTTTAACTGGATTCTTCTAGAATTATATTGAGATTACACATGCATCACTCATTATATGAGAATTCGCAGCATTATTTATTGATATTTTCACTGATCACTAGACTTCGAATTTTTAAGCAAATATACATTTTTAGATTTCAATATTTTTGATTTCCATCTAGCTAATGAAAGGCAATTATGGTAGGACTGCATTTTGCTACTTGAATATTTAAAAGTACATTTTTGCTTTCAATTACTCTACGAAACGTGCATTCTTCACGAACTTTCGATATATTAAATCACATAAAGATCCGCAGTCTACCAATCACTGTTCTTTTATCAAAAATAAAAAATACCGAAAATACCAAATATAAGCAGTATAATAAAATCTACAATAAAATAAAACACTAATATAATAAAATCTAGCAACACTGACTGCAATTAATACTTTCTAACAAAGCATACTGTCACCGCGAATAATTTAACATGCACTACAAACTCAGACGAATCCAATATTGAGATTAAAATTTCCTAACACAAAGTTCTTCCTGATCCAATGAATTTTTTATCATAATAAACTCCCTTCGAAAACTCTCCGACATCGTACCACAATTATCCACCCTTTTTTTCCAACGATTTCATTTTTTCCACCGTTCAAAGCGATCCACTGGTCGCAAGAAACGGCTACCGCAAGAACGGGGACCGGAACGATCGAGTTATCATCTTAAGACAATGAAGTTCCCATTCGGAGTGGCTAATCACGCGTAACGGAGCCACGTATCTCGAATAAACTAACCCCAGACACCCCGAAATCACGGTGCGCCGATCTCTCGGCGAGATCGTGGTCGAACGCGTAACGAAACGATTAGGGTTTAACGATTATTCGCGGTCCTACGGCGAAGTTAACCGGTCGTAGAAGTAATAACGGCTGACAATCTGGTCCAGCAATCAATGAGTACGTGTTTATGTAAATCGAACGAGCCACGACACGAACCACGCGAGCTACTTTTCCTATACGATCGGCCCTCATGCCGACCGGGGGTTGGAATGCTTTGTTATCTCACGAGGAAGACGACACACACTGCACGCAAACCATTCCTTTCAATCTGCGCCGATGAATACTGTGGCATCGGGAGAGGTTTCTGTAATCAACGCTAGGCAGGTGTAGTTAAAAATAAACACGTATTTAATTAAAGGATGTCACGATAACATGTATTTATTAAAGAAAACCTGAATACAAAGAACGGGTGACACGTGTACTGGCGTAGTAGTGAACAATCGCATACAACGACAGACAGTGTCAGACAAAAGGAAAGAACCCTCAGCAACTATAGATAGCAGCGCCTTCACTTTGATACGTGCGATATCTATACATACAATGAAAACGATCAAAAAATACGAGTCAAAGCAGTGTTAGGCAAAACTTTATCTGGATAACAGATAATGAATAAGAGCAACGAATAAAATATTATTCGTCACTAACGAATAATAATTTATCCGAGTAAGAATTTATACAAATAAAAATTTACTTAAATAATAATTTATCCGAGTAAGAATTTATTCGAATAAGAACTTGTTCGTATAAGAATTTATTCGGATAATTTATTTATTTTTCCTTTTTTTCTGTTATAATACAGAAGGACATAATTAAAAAGTAAACACAGATACAATATCACCAGCAAAAGAAGTACAAATGAAAACAGTCAACAATTATTCCTATTATTACTAGAATAATTTAATAATTGTTATTCGAATAATTTTGCAATCGACTATAATATAATAGAAGTACTATAATGGACTATAATATAATAGAAGAATAAATTTTACCTACCCCTTCTACGTCATATCTTTCAAAATATATTCAAATTACGCATTAAATCAAGACTACAATATCAATGAATATAAGCCAAGTAATACTATGCTCCTCCCATTCTCCAATTACATTTCTTATTTTACACAAGAAAACAATTTTCAAACGCCAGCTCATCTCATATATCATCCCCTATCTCAATCTAACAAACACAAAAACAATTCCCAATCAATACATTCCTTATTATTGCCTCCAACCGTGCTCCATCTTCTACGCAGTCTCCTAATTCCATCTCCAATCACCCATTTCAAGCTCAACAAACATTGGAGCTCTCCGTCCCCGACGATAAATCCCCGCCGGGAAATAGAAGAGAACGATTGAGCAATAAACCATTTGTTTATGCGGTGGGCTGACGGTTTCACCGGGCCCGTGAAAAATACATTTCCAATGTAAACGAGTAGCTGACAATCGGGCAGTTATAACTCTTCTTGATCGCCGATTATCCGCGGTAAATTGCAACGCGTCTTCGTTCGCGAACGGAGCCCCGCAGCCGAGCAGCGCAGATGTAAAGCAGAATAATTGTAGTCATTACTTTGTTAAACAGGGTTTCGCCACCGTTATGCCCGAGTCAGAGTACGCGTCGCTATAAAATTTTTATCGTTAAGACGCGTTATTGGTACGTTCACACACGGCCGCGTTTTAACCTCGACGCCTGCCGGTCGTTAACGACAGAAAATTGCAGCACTTCTGGCATTTGTTTGTCGTGGCGAACTCGACGAACGTCCGTTTAACCGGAACGAATTGCACGACCGTTCGCCGTAATGATAGGTATGCTAGGCGTCCTCATGCTAGCCATCCTCTGTTTTCTTTTTCTTTTTTCTGCCTCGTCGTCTTTTCAGGAGCAAAGTGGCCAATGAATTTATCGCCGTGTCGTTCGATTTATGGAAAGTACCATCGAGTGTTTGGATACGCCGTATCGATGGTTATAGAGATGGCTGGGAGTTTACCGTGACGGAGCATTGACGCTTTCGAAGGAAGCTGCGATTTATGAAAATGTCGCTGGAAGCTTTAATGTTCGCCTCCACTTTACGAGCGCCTCGTTGCTGTAAATTCTGCGAGATAATGTTGATTGCGGCTGTTCCCGATGTCTGATCAACGATTGATGCTGTTTTTGATGATTCTTTAATCGTTTTTTGGTACAGAACAGTCGACAAGGTTGGGTTTTGTAGAAAGGAAATGGTGTATGTGTAAAGTTATATCATCACATTTTAATTAGACAATTTGTTTATTACGCTATTTTATATAGTGCTCCATTTACGTGAGATAATAATTTTTGTAACGCTTTATCTTCGAACGTTTTGTACATGCCTTTTTCAGTAGTACCGAACGAATAATAAACGTAAGTTTAACACATTCCCTACTGCATGTGACGTATGTGTGAGGCTTCAATTCTGGGGAGAGATGAATATCACATATTGCTCATTTGCTGCAACAATGACACATCTTAAACTTTGCCATTTTTGAGTTATTGGTATAGAAGTAACTGTTTTTGTTTGTAGTTTCTACTGGTAGAACGATATAACTGAGCGTCTAAAACTCATCACGAGAGGACGGTTTTTGAGGACAGATGTTCCTATAGAATTGCAGTGATTCGAAATGTTCAAACTCGATTTCCCTAAAATCGATCTTTTTGTGTTACATCATTGTTGCAGCAAATGAGCGATATCTGCGACTGCGACAGGTCTATCAGAGCAAATTGGGTAAATTTTATTTTACAGTGTAAAACACATAATCATACAGAATCAATAACACAGTATCATTAACTGTTAATGTGTAAACGTGGGTCTTTCGTGTAGGGGATAGTTCGAGAGCTATGTGTTTCTTGCAAACCCAAAATAAAAAGTAAAAAGTAAAATGAAATTATTTGTCAAAATTTTGGGTATTGAGCGCCGATCCTGATCACAGGAAATATGCCTGGGCACTTCCGTAGTATTCGCGTTTGTAAGACGGTCGTACTATCTCTAACACAACTTAATGTGTTAGAGCCGCTTTGAAATGAGTCACGTAGGCAAAGGAGTTGTGTTTAGAATATGGAAAAACTGATTTATTGGAAAGTGGTGACTGACTAGTTGTATAATGCTATTTGAATGTTGCTGTTAGGTGGTTCGGACGTAACTGCCCTTCGTCGGTGTATACAAATTAGTCGTCACCTTCTTAGGTGGCGAAAAGTCTAAAAATTCAAATGTGCATGTTATTTGATTGGCTGGTGGCATGCGCCGATATTCGAGGAGGAAGGTGCACAGGGTCCTAGGGAGGGGGCGTCGCGGCGCTGATACCTACGTTGTCTCCTGGCCGACTCCTTCTGGACGGTGAGACGGTCTTCTTTGTCCATCGTAAGACTTTCGTAAACATCCTCGAATACTAGCGGCATGCTCACCAGGTGTGTCGCGTAGGGTTTTGACTGATAATTAAAGATTTAAGCTTTAGGGTGCAGGCCATTGACGCGGCTTTAGCGGGCGTCAACCTTGGGAATGATCTTAATTTAGAATGTTTTTCAAATTTTGTTAAAAACTATTACCCACTGAGAAACCCACCGGACATGAAGGACTCACGTTTACACATTAAGAGTTAATGAGAATTTTACCTTGTATCTGACACCGGATGTCCAGTATTCTGATAATCGGAGTTCAGCCATATGTCTTTTCTCCTATACATAGAAGTTCAAAATCAACACTGCCCTTTTTACTTATCGTTGATAAAAAATCTTAATTTCCGTATGCCAAACCAGCCAAGTTCCTTTTTCAAGGGTTGAAAAATAAAGCACTACTACTTAGCATTCATGCTGTAATACCTGCAACCACAATATTTCCAAAAATTGAAAAGTTACATAAAATTGAAGGACTATTCAGAAATGGCCGGTTCTTTCAAGACGATCCAGAATCGCTTTTCATCGGTCCGGCGAGGTC
This sequence comes from Macropis europaea, assembly GCA_916610135.2. Classification (NCBI taxonomy): domain Eukaryota; kingdom Metazoa; phylum Arthropoda; class Insecta; order Hymenoptera; family Melittidae; genus Macropis; species Macropis europaea. The sequence goes on from OU744344.1 coordinate 32,250,273, forward strand.
GTACGCAAAGAGTTCGCCGTAACCGTACCAGACGCAATGGAATAGCATGGTCGTTCGTCGAATGGGAGGCCGATCAATTATGCCGGTCGATTCCAGGCCACGAAATGTCAAGGCTCCACCTCGATGGAATTCTAAGCTGGCCTCATCCTCTGTCCGAGCATCGGGTTCGAACTGAATACGTGTGCACGCACCACGCGAATGTCATTGATAATGCCCGGCGATCGTCTGGAATATCGATTCAAGCAATTTCTTTTGTAACGAGACGCTAGACGATTTTCAAGCGGTCGTTCTTCAGGATCGATCGGGCGTGTTTTAAGGAAATGTAATATTAGAAAGTATAGCGCTGGGATATTGCAATGTTATTGTGTTCGACATTGACCGCGATTTCGAGCGATTCTTCTGGTTTACAAGAGAAACCGTGAGGCTGATAAATATTTGAAGAGGTAGTTCAGAAGGTACAGAATTTTCAAGACAGTCTGTGTTATATAGTTCTATAAACTATTTTAATACGATTAATATAGGTATGTATAGTTAATTGCAACTTTAGTGAAATACGTGAACACCTTTTAGTAGATACATTCTAGTCAACATTAAAAGTGCATCTGAAGTTACATTCATTTTTGGTGTTAAGTCAGTATGCACAAATTAATCAGCAAATGTAAATAATTTACCACATAAATAGTATAATAAAAAATGAAGCGATTGTTTGTGTTTCATTACATCAGAAACTGAACTTTATAATTAATCAGACACGCATTTGTTTTGATACCATTTGGCTAATACGTCTGTTTAGGGATGGTCAAAGCTACTTATAGCAGACTTCGTGAACACTGACATGACTGAGAATTAAATCTTTTATTTAACTTATTTTACAAACAAAATTAAAGTGTTTCTAGATTGGGAATTTCTGGTACATTTTTAAGAAGGGTTTTAACGTTTTGTTATCCCCTCGGCTAATTTCATTAGCAGTCTGTTGACGCGTTTATAGTTCTTGGTATACTGATACAGTCAACAAATGCCTCATGAAGCCAGCCACGAAATTTATGAAACAACAGAATTCTTTTTAAAAGCACATACCATACACCTGAGAGTTATTGCAACTTGCAAAAACCTTTACATACACGTCATATGTTCATAAAACCCTTCTTTTGAAGAAATACTACCTATGATAGCTGACTCAATTAACCATTAGAATCTACGTAAAACCCACAGGCGATGTCAATGCAATAATTGTTCCCTGTTGTAGAGATCGGGTTAGTGAGAAATGCGCTAACACACACGGAGTTTATTAAAATTGAAAATTCAAACGATTTCAAACTAAATTCACTGAGAGTAACCTAACTTAGGAAACAGAAATAATGTAAAATTCACAAACCACAGGACATCAGTTTTACAGTTATTACTCCCTACTGCATGGAGATGCATTAAGATATAGAGTCTATCTAAATTTAAATTAAGACGATCTTGCGAATTGTCTAGCAAATGAATAATCGTAGATGCATCCATAGCCCATCGTAAATAATGTTATTACACCGACAAAATCAATATCAAATCCATAACCCAAGCGACATCGGTTTCAATTTAGTCTCGGAAATACATCAACAATCCAAATTAGAACGATTTCCCCGGTTGGTTGGCAAATGGATAATCATAGACACATCAGAAGCATATCAACATTGGCAAATGGACAATCGTAGACGCAACAGAAGCATATCAACTGTAACCCAAACTTCCAAAAAATTCGATGTAAACTCCAAAATCCGAACGATATCAGATTCACACTGATTGCTCCCTACTCTTGGGAGTCCATCAAAAATTCAAATTAAAGCGATCTCCCTGCTTAACTGGGAAAGGAATAATCCTAGACACATCAAAAGCACATCTAGAGTAACCTGATTCAACCAACAAAATCGATATCATATTCAGATCTCAAGCGATATCAGTTTTACGGTAATCGCTCTCTACTCTTGGGTGTCCATCAAAAATTCAAATTAAAACGATCTCCTTGGATGTCTGACAAACGAACAATCCCACACGCATCAGAAGCGTATCAAAAGTAACTTAATCTAACCAACAAACTCGATGTAAAGTCCAAAGCCCAGCGGATATCAGTTTCACAGTAATTGCTCCCTACTCTTGGAAGACCATCAAAAATTCAAATTAAAACGATCTCCCCGGTCGGCTGGCAAATGAACAATCGCGGATACATATCCAGAGCATATCGGGAGTGGCCAGAGGCCTCGTTATGGACGGACCCCACCCATGTGGTACCCTGGCCAAGCAACGCGAGAGGATCGCGTCACGTTCGGCGCGATGATGCTCTCGGCGGAAAGGCGAGGCCAGATGTAAGTACTCGCACGTACGCACACGCGTGTGCCAAAGTATAATAAACATAATCGCGGTAGCACGATGAGAGGAGGCCTTGGCCGTCTCCCTTCGGTCGTGCCCGGCACGCCCACCGCTGCTACCATCGTGCCGTGCAAAGAGAAAATACTGCCGTGGCAATCAACGGTTTTACACCTGAGCATCTACACGTAGGTCGGAGGCGGCCGAGGAAGCGAGCCAAGAGGTTAAGGAAAGGATGGAAGAAGGAGACCAGATAACTCTTCTTCCTCCTGCTCCCTCTGTTCTCCTCCTCTGCTGATGCTGCCGCCGCTGCTGCTGTTGCTTCTGATCCCGAGCGAGCAACTTGCCTCGCCTTGGACGAGCTGCATCGAGCTCGATAGGCACCAGACCTCGATGCACGCCGGCCTACCCTGAAGGATTATCGACGGCGCATCTTTCGATACGCTCCCGTTGCATCCACGGCTCCCGTTCCACGTCCTGGATCGATCCTGATTGCTACTCCAGTGTCCTGCTGCTTGCTAACTGTCGTTCAACCGCCGTATCTCGGGTTCTGGAATCTGATGATCGAGGTTTAGGGTGTTGGGTGCGCAGCGTGCTGGGGAGGTGAAATCTAACTTCAGGGACATTTACTGATTTCTGTAGGGAATAAAAGATTTGTGAACATGGATCAAATGATAATTTTTGGGGATTCTTTAACACTTCGACTGTCATGGCCTTCATGTATGGGTAACACTTAAATTCAGTTCTTATTTATTTGAAGACCGGTAGTATTAGTAAAAATATTTAAAAAGGTTTAACAGAACCTGTAGAAGCTATAAAGAATTACTAACATAATTAATTGAAAGGGGCATCATTTGAGACTAGTTTTCTGTTGCATCAAAGTCTAAAAAGTTGTGTGTTTTTAGCCTGTGCAGCGTGGCAGTCAACGTGTTAAAGAATTGTTATTATTGATGTCGGTTTATTTTGATATTAACTCATATAAACAGAGGAAATTTCTCTACTTGTACATTTAGATACGTTTGTGTCGTGTTACGAGAAGTTAAATAGCTGAATGGCTTTGGAAAATTGTAATACATTATTTGTTTCTTTAGAACGCTTAATTCTTTTCTATTGTCCTCTTTAATAAAGTACTGATTTCTTTTCATTGAAAATCGAGAGTATTATAGTAAAATGTGTTTGACGGTTATTAGTACTCTATTGCAAAGTTTGCATTCTGGTGGTATGTTTTTCGTAATTAGAAAATCGTGATTTTGTTTCGAGTGACCAATTCGAATTTGACTGAATACAAATTATCCTTTTCTGCAGATTATTGGTACTTCGGTAATTAGGTATAACTACTGCTCAACCATGAATGGTATCAAAATTCAAAAGTGATTTTCTTGAAGAATATTTTTGCGTTTTATAAGTTTCGTTTAAAATTATCATTACCTAATGGTTGGTGATGACTTTGGTCACATTATTTACAAGTCTGTTGGCTATTGAGTTCCATCTAGCTTATGACCCCTAATAATTTAATACCCTTTGTTTTGATAATTTGCCAAAATGAATCAAATTCAGAAAATTATGAATTATTTTATAAGCTTTTTTTTCTAAAGGAATTAATAAACTACCTGACAGATGAAAGACAATCTTCGAACAACACTGTATAGAAAGTTTAAAAAATTACTTGTATTAATAACAAATTGCTATTATTTAATCATTATTATGTTCTTTAACAATTACAATAATAACAAGCTTTAAAAAGTACTTAACAGCCAACAGAAAAATTTAAAAAAAATTTAATTAAGAGATTCTTTTTATTAACTCCAAGATGCTTTACAATTTATCTAGTAAGGAGATTCGGTAAATTGTTTTAACAGTGTTGTGTGTTAATATCACGTAGATGCATTTCTCATTAGAAAGCATGTATACAGAGTTACAACGTATGTTGTCGAAGAAGGAGGTCGTTGGGATGCTTTCTGTGCAGTCTTCTAGGTAAATTTACTGCATATAGCTTTTTAGCTAGGTCGCTAGGATGATCGTTTAATCTTGCTTTGTATTTTCCACATAGGCGTGCTATTTCCTCTGTATTTCGTCATTACGAAAGACGGCATTAAAAGAAAATATATGTACTGACTTACCAGCAAATAGACAAAATTAAACATAGGCAACAAACTTTTTGTATATAAAACTAAGAGTTAGCATAGCAATATACTGAATTTTAATTTGAATTCACGAGTTATGAACATGACTATTTGAATATTGAATGTCTAGTATCGAGCATGGAAATCGTTTCTCGACGCAGAAACTGCCCTCCGGAATGCCGTAGAAATTCGATCGCGAGCTTGTCAACCCGGTCGATGTGACCGCGAAAAGAGAGATCGCTTCCGCTCGAACGATAATCATCGATACATCTCGATACGTCTCGAAGGATACGAGGCCCCTTCTTTGTCTGAGAGATCTATCGTTCCTACCTGACTTCTTTCTGACACACGAATCTTTGATCTCCGACCTGCGAATGCATGGTTCGCTTGATGTCTCTTGACAAGGCTCGAAACCCTATAAAGCATCGCTTAGAGGACTTTATACTGAAATGCACTTAACATTTTGTATCTTCAACATCTTGCCTTGCAATAAAAAATCACACTCGTAATATGGAATTTCTTCCACATGTTACAAATGAAGGGTTAGGAGAAAAAACAAGGAGTGTCATATAACAGCTGTAAACTTTCCCAAATACGATGATATGAATTGTTATTACTATACTGCTGACCTTTATGCAATTTAGCATACTCAAATTCATGAAGGATGCACATCCTACGTAAGTAAAATAAGAAATACATGTTGCAATATTTAAAGCAGAAAATATAGTTTTATGGGAATTCAATCTCTGAAATTATAGTGAAATAAAAAATATTGAAGTCTCAGGATATATGTTTGTATAAACATCAGTAGTCTAGTTATTACATTATGAACACCTGAACATGTTTAAGCAACAGTTGAAGTTGGCGAGTCCCCTGCTTGACGTCAACTTATTCGGATATTTCTTTATTTATGGCAAACGCTATAAGTACAGTATAAAATGTAACTACACCATGCGATCGAGCTGATTTTATCGAACGACCACAGGATTGAGTATCACAAACGACAATGTACTTTTCCTGGATGTATTTGATTTTCTCAATTGAAAACAAAATCTGTTTTCCAACTTCTTATGATGATTTTCGTTGTCAGAAAGTTTGCTCTAACGGATGGTATAGTTAGACATTGTACCAGGCCCATATTTCTAGCAAAAATTGAAAAATATCAGAAGAAAATGATGGATATTGAGTGTTTTTTGTGTTTAAAACTTCAATAAGAAATTCGCATTTTTTTAATTTCTTGAACGTTTTTAACTTTTTACAACAAACTTCGGCCACGAAAAATTCGGAAAAAATTTCCTAATATATGCCACCGTACCTAGAATATGATACATTTTTTCAGAATTTTCGCATGCGTCTAAATCGGGAAAGTAATGCATAAATCGGATAATCCGAATTTTCCCTGTTACAACCCCCGGTCGAGATAGAGGGTTGAAAATTTGTGAAAAATATTTTCTTTTAGTAAGCTATCGAATGGTTCATCGCAAGTCAAATTTAGTCTAAGGGTACATTTGACCCCCTTATTCGGCTATACCCTCTGATAATTACTCAAAAATATGTTTAAATACTGTGCAGGCGTGGACTAGGCTTAACAAAAAATGTCAAGAATATTCCATAGCATATTTCAAAACGCTTCTAACCCTAAAGAGCAGCAACAGCGTGGACAGGATCGGCCGCGAGCGGAATTTCGCGGGTCAAATCGCTCGTTAATAAAACCCACTGTAAATGGCACTCAGGATTCATAAATCAGCAGACATCGATAATTACAGCGAACCGTTCATTAACGAATCAAGCATAAAGCAGGTTCGAGTGGCAGAAACTCGCTGCGTAATTACACGTCTAATGTCAGCTATCGTTAAGCGTTCGATTCGAGCTTCCGTGATCCGCGAGTCCATAGATTCTACTTCGTGAACGTGCCTTTTCGACGACGTCGACGAAGCAGACGATTTCTGCCCCTCTGCACACTGAAGAAAGTTGTTCGAGTCGTCGGTTATTTGATCAGAGACTCGTACGAACGAGTCGTTAGCCCGTACGTGCCAAGATCGAGATTCGCCAGCTTGGACACCAACACACATACACGTGCTCCCGTATCAACGACATACGTGACTCCATCGCTGCAACCGGGGTATATATTCACTTCGATATATAGGGTGGGGTAATAACCATTGCCACTTGAAATAACTCGCTCGAATGCTGTTCGAAGGGGCAAGTTGAATGATAGTCAGCCTGCGGTGTACGGTGGTACCGATTTGCATGAACCGACATTTTTTTCTCTGATTTATGGCGCAACAATGTAATTGCGAACTGCAGTCTCTTCGTTCGTATGGGACGTTATGGGCATTTTTAAGCTTTGGTAACGTTTGTGGCCTGACTAATGGAGGAGCTTCGAATATGCAGTGATTAGGGCGCGGTGGACGAGCAGGGAGTTAGGCTCGGATGACCGGTTTCTGCATTCTAAGAGTTGTTAAGTGTTTAGAAAATTACTTTTATATTTGTGTTGATTGATTCAGTTTGTTGATAAGATTTGGATTGCTGGATGATGTTAGAATATTTAGTGAATTTTATTGCTGCTTCGTTCATTATTTTTTGGTCCAGATGTGGTCGAGAATAAGTTTGCTGGAAAATCTTGAATGATTCTATGTGGACATGTAATAATATATCTATACGCAATGATGTGAGGATGTTACAGTGAGTGAGAGAATTGAGAAAGGTTTAGCATCGTAATTATCCTGAATTCTGTATAGATCAGGGGACAATAAACATGCTAATAAGGAAGGACCTCCTGAAATAAATACCCATTTCATGTACTGCAAAGATAAAAGAAGATTGTATGAATATGATATGAAATATTGGTAATTTCAGAGTTGCATACTTCTTGTTTGTATTAATAAAATATAATATAGGTGAAACGCAATGTTCACTGATAAGCTGTTATCAGGAGCAAAGGATCGTCTGATCCTCAAGAAATTACCTTGTACGACAACGAGAAAACGAATTATTTCCAGTTGCAATAGTCATTCCCTCAGCCTGCATGTACAGGGTGATCGAGAAGAACATAAATTCTTTAATAGTAGATTTTGGAGCGACTTTTAGATACAAAATATAAGTCTGAATCTCATTGGTTATGGAGCTGTGAGCATTTAAAAAATTTAAACATTCATTGAGACATGGATATTTTGATATTTGCAAATTTTCTGAGCTGTGGTCACTTCAATATTTAAAATTTATTTTGTTCATTACAATGAACTAAAATTTAATTGTATCGTAAGGGTGATCGAATTTATGGCGTGTTCTAAAATAGAGAAAATAAAGGATAATATTTCAGTAAACATGGGTAAAAGAATCAGTACAGTAATCTCTAAGATATTATGAAATATTTGAGTAAACATCTATCATAATGAAATCAAATTCCTTTTTTTAATTCGGAAACCATTCACCAATCCACGTTTACCAACACATATTTATTTATTTCTCTACTACACCTATCCAGAGTATAAACCACAAATTTTAGAACATCCGGTATATCAAATCACCCTTATGACGAAATTATATATTTTTCTATGCTTTTGAAAATATTAATTTTTCTATTAATGTTCACCAATTCGATTTCCACCAGCGCTGCATGTATTTAAAATTAACACCACAAACTTTATCACACCCAGTACATCCAATCATCCTTATGATGAAATTAGCCCCTTACCGCATGGTGTGCCGTATATGACACAAACCAAATTTTCATTAATTTTTTAAGTAAAATATGCATTATTACCCTGCTGCGTGTTGTACCATACTTAATACACAATGGTGGTATGATTTTCAAGCATAACCTACCATTTGTGTTCGGAAAAGTTACATTTTTGTGATTTCTTTACACTGTTGTATACCTTATGCATCTCAACCGCCTTATTGTCGATATTGTATAACGAATTCCGAAACTTTATACGTTTTAAAAAGCCAAATAAATATCATTAGAGTAATTTATACTGTCTGCAGATTACATAAAAAAAGTTGGTTTAAATTTTCATTCATTGGTTTTAGTATAAATTGCTAACATAATTTTGTGCACAAACCGGTTTTTGTGATATTTTAACATATTTTTTTCGTAACAAAAAAAAACATGCAGGACGGGTTAAATCTTTCTCTGTAACTCTCAAAATATTAATTTTTCGACTGATGTGCGCCAATCCTATTTTCTTCAATACAACATGTCCCCAGAGTTAAGACCACAAACTTTATCACGCCTAGTATATCCAATCATCCTTATGACGAAATTAAATATTTCTCTGTAACTCTCAAAATATTAATTTTTCGACTGATGTTCACCAATCCTATTTTCTTCGTTGCGACATATCCTCAAAGCTAAGATCACAAACTTCATCACACCCAGTATGCACACGAGTGTGGCAATATACTTGAAGGTATCCTCGTAGCTCGAAGATATACGCACGTTTGGTGGAAGGGCTGTTACAGGAGCATAAGTCTATACTTATGGGCTAGGTGGTAGATATGGAGCGGTCGATAATGATCCAATATACTGGTACATCCTCGCGAAGTAATTACAATGATGAGCGAACCGCTACCATCGGTTCGCCTGGGCCCGAGCTCCTTCGGAGGCTAGGCGTTCGGGCCTCCTTCACTTCTGCCTTCTGTTCTTCTTGTTTCACCGTGGTCTCCTTTCTCTCCTTCCTCCTCCACTTTATCTTCGTTCGCCTGTTTCTTCTTCCTACCGGTCTCTCCGGTGCGCGCACCGCAACAAGAGCAAACATCTCTTCGGGGTCGTCACGGGGCCACGGAGTCACGGTGGATGGATCTCTTCGTAGCTCTTTCTCGATCCCCCGGAATTATCACGGGGCCACCGTAGGGGTTCACCTGGCCGGAAGTGCGTCATCAGCGGGATACGTGCTCGATCGTAACGATCCCC